>OX359288.1:54110974-56972641 GCA_947179395.2 Pulicaria dysenterica | reverse complement strand
TTTTGAAATAACCATCACTCAATTAAACCAAATAATCAAATATCTCCCCCGTCCGTTCCCGTGTTGCACTTGAGTGCATTCATGATCGTCCTCATTATTCCCTTCAGCCCTTTAACCTCATTTCTAACCTCCTTTCGGAAAGACCGGGTTGCGCCATTGATATTGAGATTTAAGGCAACAATCCTTTCATCCGTTGAGCCTGTAACCATGCCATGATCCGGTGCAAGATCACTCTCCGCCTCCGCCTCCGCCTCTCCTTCATCTCCGCCAAAAATTTCCTCAATTTAATCTTTCGTATCATACGAGGAGGAGTGGGCTCGTTTCTTCCCCTTTTGAGAGTGAGAATCCATCTTGTGTAGAGTGGCAAGATCGATAGGCAATGAAGTTCCCGGAGTGGATTTTGAGGAGGAAGATAGGGAAGGTATTAAAAGATAAGTGTGAGTAGTCTTCCATAGGGAAGATCCCTACGACTACTAGGAAGACCCTCCATTCGTTTGGCAAGGATGTACATGAAGGGTTTTGACCAGACCAAACCACCTAAGACACAAACTGGTCAAACCTGGGTTTGATACTACTGGTTCAATCCTAAAGTGGAACTGGATTGAACACAACCCCCTAAACTCTAAAAGGGTTAGGATCTTTCTAATGATCACATCAGTTTCTTATCTACAATCCAGATAAAAGGTTAAGAAAAATAATACCTCTTTGAATCTTGGGATTGCTAAAGTTAGTCCACCACTACTGCACCACCAACAAACTAGCTGCTAGACCGCTGTTGGAATTACCCGAACAACACGCGAATCCTGCGTGTGTATGTGTATGATCGACGCAAGCAACCGAAACCCCTTGGGTGTGTTCCAAACTGATTAATTATTTCTACACAGATATTGGTAAATTCCAAACCGTTCTAATTGGGTGTGTAGCAGTGTGACCCTTTAGTCTCTTATAACATTGGATACAATGTACCCATTAATTATCTCTGCACATAATCTAACAGAATCCCACTTGTGCAAGATAAGTAATAGTTACTGTACATTGTTAGCCTAAGGAGGTCACTAGCCAGAATCTTAGGATAACCAGGTCATAAGAACTCTTATACCCCAAAGTAACGTGTGATAATGTAAACTCTCATAAAACAACTGTTTATGAGCAATCTATCATAAACTACCTGTTTATGAATGGGTACGGTTATTAGGTTTGTCCCTTGCAACACGATATTTCAATTTTGAGCATGAGCATCGAGAATGTCAACTCAAAATCTCAAGAATTATTTCATGACATACTTGATTTCAAAAAACTGTGTGATAAACGACAAAGAACAGATCAATTCGTTTGGGCACGGCCGTGCACTTACTAGCTTTTAATCAGTCAAGGGCCCCAGAAATATCTCTCCTAAAAAGGAGGTGCAAATACCTTCTTGCATATATGCATTTGGCAATACGGCTCCCACTGAATCTAGATACGCCCCTTATAGCCACCCTGTTACGTCGTGACGTTAGGACGCACTAAGGAGACAATAGTTACTGCATCCCAAACCAAATACCTCAGGTTTAAGGATAACCTATGTGATAAATACTTTTGACACGAATCCACGAAGTATTTTTCAAGGTGGGTTTATCCAATATTCGTAACCCTAACGAATATTCGTCAATTTTGGTCCGCAAAAACCTTTTGCAGCTATATTCGATATACCTTCGAATCTACCCCAAAATTACGATGACTTTACAACCCTATCAAGGTTCCGACCAAGATAAGTAGTCATGAATAATGTTTTGAATAAACCAAGTTTATTCCTGGATGAACTAAAACATACAAAATGGTGAAGAACAATGAGACTAATTTGTGCACCCTCCATATTCCACCCTGGAATAAAGATGCATAATTTCTACCATTTCATTGACTCAATTCACAACGTTAATCTGAATTACTTATTATTTTACATTGTAACTTATCATGGATTACAAAGAAAATAATATGTCTATAAACCCAAAAACTCAAGACTAGTACCTCGAAGTACTTTTTCTTGGTTTTGCTAGAAATTGTTTTACAACCTAAAAATAATTCTAGTCTTACTTATTTTATAAATTCCCTAAACTTGGAGAAGCGGAAATAACTCCAAAGTTTCTGAGTTTATAAAATAATCACCTTGTAATTAAAACTTTAATTACACTTGTAGATGTATTAAATCTTACTAGATTCATACCCTTTTTGAAACTATAAATCCATTTACACATACTTGTAAACTTGAGATTAGATCCCCAGTGTATACTAACACTTATCTAATTTCATCACTAAGGATATCGACAAATATCCTATTTTATGATCTCTAACGTTGATCAACTACCAACATTGATTATTTTCACTTTTGAACCCTTTTTAATCATATATAATTTTATTTAAGTCATAACTTGACTTTAAAAACTCACAATGACATCCTTATTGAGAACTTTTCAATAATTCATGCGTTCCTCGGATTAGTTCATTTTCAAGAACCTTTTATTTTAGAGCACTTCTAAAATCATCCGATAATTATATACTTTAAATGTTCATACTTGTATTTATCATACTAGTTAGATCAACCTTGATAACTTGATAAATACACTAGTCAGGGCTCCCACTATCTTTTATGGAGAAAAATGCATTACCTTAAAACATCCTTTTAGACTCAGTCAATCTTTGACTAATACGCCTAAAACTTGTGTTTTAAACACTTGCTCTTAAAACCAGTTTTTGTGAGAAATTTAATCGTTTTATGAAACCAGAACTTGGATCTCTCATATATCCATCTTTCCAATTACAGAAAGTGGTTTCATTAAACCCAAAACACGATTACAAGTATGAAACACTTGTAAAGGTATTTTAAATTTCTTTGCTTAAAACATTTAGTATAAGACACCCTTGATCATAATAACTATTATAATCACCTTATACTTTCTTAAATGTTTTATCCAAAAACTTTCATCTAGAAATAATAACTATTATTTCTTATCTTATCATGCTCAATGCTTTGATCATTCAATTTTCATAAAAATCCTTAAATACTTGTAAATTAGAAAGACTTTCTAATGTCATAAACACAACTTGTTTATCTAAGTATTTATATGGTGAGAATGATATAATTACAACAATTACTGCATAAGATCACTATGAATCACCTATTAAGTCAAAACTTGACTTATTAGTAACCTTTAGTCACAACTGGACTAACTTGATTCATTTAAAAACATATGTGTACGGATATCAGTCAAATAATTCAAATTTCAAAAACCAAAAACCATAATGTCAACCAATAGTTTGAAACAAACCAATCAAAACGAAAACTTTTAATAAGTTTAATAACTAGGAAAAAGAATTATTAAATATCCGAGAGAGGCACGTAGGATCTTGAATGCTGGGCCGCTTCACTTTCCATCACCTCCTGCAATAAACGATTGCAAGATATTAGAATACTTGTAAAAACTTTACAAGTGGAAAGTGACAAAGAAGCTAGTCACACGATACTTGAGGAGCCAGACTTGCCTCCTGCTTCGTGAGCCTTTGGACAATCTCTCTTCCAGTGTCCGGTCTCGCCGCACCTGAAGCACCGATTCTCAGTTCTTGCCTTGTTCGGATTTGGCTTCTTGCCTTTGTTGTTATCACTAGGCCTGGGTGCATTCTGGCTGGGCTGGGTCCTACCCTTTCTATTTCCGTTGCGCCCCTTCCTCTTCTTATTACCACCATTGCCTATCATGAGAACGTCCTTAGACTTGGTCCTGATACTCTGCTCCGCAGTCTTAAGCATAGAATGCAGCTCCGCCACGGATTACTCCATGTTGTTCAAGTTGTAGTTGACTATAAAAGGCTTATAGTCGTCTGACAACGAATTGAGTATCGTATCCGTTGCTAGCTGCAACGGTACTGGGTGTCCAAGCCTCTCTAGGTGGTCCATATACCCTTTCATTTTCATGACATAGGTACTGACTGACGTCCCCTTTACCATCTTGCACGAGTTAAATGCTCTAGTGGCATCATAACGCTCCGTGCGGGCTTGCTCCTAGAACATGTCCCTTAGCTGGCGGATCATGTCGTAAGCAGGAGTTTCCACCATGCTTGACTGCAACTCAGGACTCATCGTTGCAAGCATGAGGTAACTAACATCCAGGGCGTCATTGGAGCACTTCTGATAAGCCTCCCTGACGTCTGCCTTAGCATTGTTGGCAGGGGGATTTCCCAGATGTTGTTCTAGGACGTACCACTTTCTCTCGTTCCTCAGCACGATCCTGAGATTTCTCTCCCAAGTGAGAAAGTTTGGTCCGGTGAGCTTATCCTTCTCTAGGATAAAGCGAAGAGAGAGGTTGTTAGTGTTGGTAATGTTGGTTACCATCTACAAATTAAAACTCGGTTTAATTAGTAATTGCAAATAAACTTTTCTAACATATATCATCAAACCCATATTTCACATACTTGACGCAAGGTTTGGTCACTTGCCGCCAAGTCATGCTATTTCTGGTAGGTAACACCCTGTACCAATCGTACCTAGTTGATACGACTCCTAGAACCTCGTAGAGCACTTAGACCCAGTCTAGTATATTTAACTCTACTCTAGTGCATTTTGGGCCGGCACTCCCGATTATCACCAAAATAGATCGCACCACCTAAGACAGTATGAATTCTGGCCGGGACTCCCGATTATCGCAGAATCTTTCATACTCTTTGCCGCAATGGTTTGAACCCAGATGCCCAAGGTTTGGGCACTTCCGACACCCGAGTACCATTTAACAGCAAATGTGTACCAGTAGATGGGTAGAACACTGATCTAAGATTTTCTTGGGTTTTATAATTAAGTTTAAAAAAAAAAACTTAACTTTCCAGTTTTTGAAAAACCGTTTTAAAACTATCTGTTTTAAAAAATACGATTTACATGTGTACCTATACTAGGTGCACAAAACAGCTTTATAAGTTCCAAACTTATAACCTTGACAAAACTTTAAATTTATAAAAAATTTAACTAATACGACTAACGAACTGAAGTCGTATTCTCGTTTGTCATAAACCGTGGTTTTTCTCTGTTTAATAATTGCCTATTATTAAACTTGTTTATTTAGCATCACACACATATATGACTAAGCATTAAAATAAACACAACCACGCAGATAAAAACCTATAGTTTTGCTAACTAATCCTCATCCTAAGGATAAGAAGAACTCGGATTAGCCTTCATGATGCATTGCTCCCACTTGCCTTGACACCTCCTCCGAAATACTCGAGCACTGTGCAAGTCATCATCTTGAATATCTTCTCGTACTCCATCTTGATTATGGGACAAAACTACAACTACTACTATTACAATTACAATAATAAAATGGGTTGTAAGTGGCACGCAGGCCTCCCCGTACCAGTACAATATTACAAATGAAAAAGGGATTGTAATTGGCACGCAGACCTTCCCAAAACCAAAAAGAAGAAGGAAAAGGAAAAAACGAGTCCTAAGTTGGTAAAACTATAGTTACGTATCACAACCACGCAATATATATAAACAACATATATAACAACCACGTAGTTATAAATATAAACGATATAAAAGCGATAAAAACAAAAACTTGATTCGTTTAACTATTCTCATTTACCCTTTTTGACTAATAACTATTAATCAAAAATGAGAATTATAATCATCTAAGTTATTTATATTAACTTGACCAAAAAAAATTTTCAATAAACGTTGAACAACATAACTTTATTCATAACTTGAATAAACCTTATGTCGAGTTCGTACTAGTTTTACCAAAAACCCAAACACGACAAAATTTGATCACTATTTAAATAACATCTTGTTTCAATCCTTTTATATAAACTTACCCTTTTAGAGTTTATTTTTAATGTCTCAACTGGCCATGATAAACAAACATCCAAAAATTATATATTTTAACTGAACTAATTAAAATATATAAAAATACTAGTTTATATAAAACACTTATTAATTTTAACGCTTAAAATTAACAACTTTGTACTTAATCGGAAAAACTGTTTTTGGGCCGAGTACCCTCCTGGGCCGGATCCCACTTGGGCCGAGACCCTCCTGGGCCGAAAAACAGCTGGCCGGATCCTACTTCGGCCGAGACCCACCTGGGCCGAAAAACACCTGAGCCGGATCTCACTTAGGCCGAGACCCACCTGGGCCAAAACCTACTTGGGCCGAGATCCCGCAGCCAAGCCGGTTGGGCCGTGGATCCTAGGCCGAAGCCAGCCACGCCACCGACCACCTGGTGTTAGAATTAAATATTGTATAGAATAGAAGATTGAATTTTAGGTGACGTTTGTACTACGTACAAACTAAAAGGATTAAATATGTAAATACCCTTAGGGGTATATAAGCCAAATGACTAGTTGTCATTTGGTGGACTTTGACATTAATCACAATCTTATGTGTGTGTTTTGTATGGTGTATATCATTCTCTCTACATTTCTAGATTAATTGTCCATTGTTCCATTCTTAGATCTTGATACCTGAATCACTTGGGACAAACAAGTGGTATCAGAGCTTGAATAGGATTGATTTGAGTTATTTTTGATCAAGTTTTTAAGGATTTTTCGAAAATTTTCGTCACTTTATGAGCTGAGAATTTCAGAAAATTATAGAAAAATCATACGAGCTCCGTTTGAGCTGATTTTCGGATATGTTGTTCTTCATGATGAAAGGAACCTTCGTTTAAAATTTCATGCATAAAGTCCTTATGGTTTGAGAGAAATCTGAGTTTTTATTTCTGCGTTTTTGAGGTGTTCTTGACAAATTTTCTTCAAATTCGTGGGTTTTAATACTTGTTTTTGAGTTGGGAGTTCATAAAAATTGTTTTCGGAGGTGTAGATGTGTAGATCTGAAAAGAAAAATCGTTTTTGACGAGTTTAGAAAAATCAAGTTGGGTGTGTTCTTGGTGTTCATGATGAAGAAGATGAAGTTCTTGAGAGTTTGATCCAAAAAGTTTAAGAAAAAAAGGTGTTTTAGGTGTTTGTGTGTGTTTTGAATGAAGATTCCGATTGAAAATGCTCGGAATTGTGATTTTGCTCGGAATTGATTTTAGCCGGAATCCGACTCTCCGATTAGTTTAGCCGGAATCCGACTCTCCGAGTACTTTAGTCGGAATCCGAGTCTCTAATGTAGGAATCCATCATTCTAAGCACTTTAGTCGGAATCCGTGAATCACATCTATTTAAAAGGCAAAGTAGTCGAAATTGTGGTCGGAATCCGAGTTTAATCGGAATTGTGGTCGGAATCTGATTTTATTCGGAATTGTGTACCTCGTTTTTGCGATTTTTGGCGTGTGTGTCACACAGCTCGAGACACGCAACAGACCGGCACCAGCTGTCTCCTTTAATCAATTTATGTACTTTATTTTTTGAAAACAACTGTACATCGATATTACATCACATCCACGGCAACTTTATTTTAATTCTTGTATGCATTTATTGCAATTGAGAATTGAAACAGCACAACAACCCATTCGATTTGAACTAGCACAATATCCATTCCAATTAAACACCTGTTCCATTCAACTAAATCCCACCTACCATTTGAATATCAAATTGCAAAATTGTCTTCACGATTAAAATTCCAATATAATTCATTTGAATTAATTCCAATATAATTCATTTGAATTAATTTCGATTAAAATTTTCGAGCCGTCATTTGAATTTCGTAATTAATATCGCACTTATTGATAAATCATTGTTGTTATTGATCAAAATTCTTGCGCTTATTGCTAAATCATTTTTGTTGCGTTTAATCAATTCGAAATAAATTGATTTTAAAATCATTTTAATTGATTAACTTTTTGATCAAATCAAATCATTTATAAACGATCATATTTTTCAGGTATCTAGATGGATCTTACAAGAACCTCCTTTTGCAGAATTTCCATTGAACAAGAAATTAAGAAATGACAGAGATCTAAATATCATTTCAATGAAGACGAGTGCTTCATGTTCAAACTGTGGGAAAATATGTTTGCCTTGTATGATTCTGCATGGGATCGATTCTGTAAAGAGTGGAAAATTACAAATGCACTTAAAGAAGAGAATTCTGATCTGTCTGCGAAACTCCAAGAGTTCGAACAGAATTCTGAACAACTTCATTCTGAGACGCAGAGAGCAGATGATTTCTCCACAGCCAATGCAAAGCTCACTGAGCAAGTGTCCATAGTGTCTGTGCAATTTCAACTTGCCGAGCAGATATGTAAATCTTATGCAGTTGAATTGGAGCAAAAACAAGCAGATATTGAGACTGCGCTAAATAAGACTAACGAATTGACACAAGCCAATGCCGAGCTGAATGCCAAATTGTCTTCTATGTTGCTAAATGATTCAAAGATCATAGACAAGTTGTGCATTGAGAAAGCTGAGTTGAAGGAAAAATTCAAAGGACTTGAACAAAAGCTTCATGTGTCAAATCAATCTTCTGTTCCTTGTTCAATATTGAATAGGAAAATATCTGAACTGCAAACGACACTGGACACTGAGAGAGTACATTTTGAGAAAAAGAAGAAAGAATTCATGGCTAAAATTCTAAATGCTGAGCTTAGCGCTGCAAAACTTGCTGAATCAATCAAGACTTCCGCTGACATTCTTAATTTTGATTCAGGTTCACATTGTAGTAGCCAATCTGATTTTTCTTTCTCTGTTGCAGGTACTGAGCGTTCAGATAACGATTTCATCAACGCATCCACTGCTGCGAAGCATCCTAAGATTACTGTATCTGTCGGATCTTCCTATCAAGTGAAATCACCTTCAACCGCAACGACTCACTCTCATAAACTAAACCCTAAACAGAAACAAGCTACTTTCAATTCTAGACAGAATACTTGTTCTTCAAGTAATTCTAATTCTGCTTGTTCTGTAACTACAGATGAAACTGCGTCTAAACAAGCATGGATTTTGAAGAAAAATCTAGATGATGCGATTGCAAAGGTTTCATCATTATTCACTTCAAAGCCTACGAAATCATCCTGGATCGAAAAGAAGAAACCTTCTGAATCTGCATCAAATACATCGAAGGTTCTAAATGATGATTTCTCGTCAACTACAACTACGAGGATTCCAAAGAAAGAGAATAGAGCTGCTAAGCCAAATCCTATCTCTCAAAACAACAACAGACGCCGATCTTTCACAAAACCAAGTTCAACAGGGGAGTTTGTGCTCAAAACAGACATCATGTATCCATTCGTGGTTTACTCAGCCAAACATCTGATCCGCCTGTCAAAAGAGAAGATTTGTAAGACGTCACGCATTAAACAGGATTTTGTTGTTAAGAATGGAATTCCTCAATGGCATTCAGGACCATTGAATTGAAAGGTCCATAAACCTGTAATTGTAACAAATACACAAAAATGGATGCCAAAACCTGCGACTAAAAAATCTGTACCCAAACAAGAATGGGTACCAATTTTTGTTAATCCTTTTTGCAGGTAAACACAAAATGAGACATTGTTGGAGCACAATGAAGATCATTCAGACTGCAGTGAAGATCATTGTGTTCAGTGTGCTTATTAGGTTTTAAATCTCATATCTTTCAAAGATGACGGAGTCTCCCTGCATTTCAATTCAAAATTCATTTTGTTCAGCATTAGCCCGAGTCTAATGTCTGAGATGCTTATTCCGTGCAGTTTATCATTTCATGATATAACTTGTTTTCTAATGGATTGTTTATTGCAGGGGGAGCAAAACTTTGTATCTTCTCCTAATTGATGAAAACTGATTTTCATGCATCAATTTAGGGGGAGTATGTTTTTACTGCTTTATATCTTTTCAAAAACTCCAAAAACATTCAAATATATTGAAAAGCCAAAAACATTCAAATATTGAAAAGCCAAAAACATTATAAAATTTCAAAATACAAAAAGATTTGCTGCTTTTCATTTGTTGTTACTTGTTCAAGAAGGTATTCACTCTTACTTGCTTCATTCTAATACCTTTCTTGACTCACTTTGTTGATCTTTTGTAAGATCGCCTTTCATTTCCGCGTTTCTATTTTGAATCATTCCTTCCTTCGTTCTCAAATGTTTTATTCTTTCTGGAACCGCTCATTCATGATAGTTATACTTCAAGTGATCGACGACGCACCATGAGTGAGGGAGTGTAGGCATTTATACTCCTATGGTCTAACCAGAACCGGAAGGACCTGCCCCAGGAGCTCACCATACTTTAGAAAAAGATAGTAAAGGTTACTTACTAGGTCATTTAGGTAAGCAGAATCAGTTATCACGGGATACTGATTGGTGTGCAGAGGTAAAATGAAACTGAGAGGGGTGGAACAGGAGATGGGGTGCATCTGATCAACAAAATATCTTGAGCTTACTGTAAAATCATTCTGTGACATCATTTGTCAAATTTCCTTGATTGTTCATATTCTCTGATTGTTCAAATCGTCCTTGACAATCCTTCTCAACAATGAATTTCTTGAAAATCATTTTTGTTGTACATCACATGATTTCTCATTCCGGTTATGAATGATAACAAAGTGTCCATTTGTATCAAACAAATAGAGATACATACATCAAATTGGAAAGTTAGTTTGAGGGAGAAGTTGAAAAATATTTAGTGAGCTGTGGGTGAGACAGGATCAAAAGAAAAGAAAGATCCTTACCAAATAGTATACATCTGGGTAGCCACATCTGCTACTGAATCTCATTCGTAGAGATTTGGTATGGAAATAGACATCATGGACCCAGTGATGCAATGCACTAACCCCACCCAGCTACTCAATTATCTCTTAAAAGATAATTGTTTCAACTTCACACGGAGAATTAGCACAATTCTATCAACATCTTACTTGGAGATTGTTGATATTGAAATGAGGAGGACAGCTACTCTGGTCCCCGACTTCTTTCATGCACTGATAGAGTCTAGAGCTTATTCGAATATAAAATTTTCATTTCTTAGGACACATGTTGGAACTTTAATGCATATCTAGTCTTTCGTGACTACCGGAACATCTTGGAGTGATATCTTATGTGATATTCACGATGATTAGATGGAAATCCTACCAATGCTAACATCACGCCAACGCTGAAAGTAGGTCACATGGTTTATTTAAACTGTTGTGTTAACGAGAATCTATGTGATCTCGGTGTTATACCACTGGATCTTTGAGACAATGCCCTCAAGACTGTCTCTAATACTTTCATGTTCATATCATTGTGGTGACACCGCTACTTCAACTGAGTCTCATGATGCGGGTTCTAAAATCAAATACATGATGTACATGACGAATCCTGATCATCATGAGGGGGAGAAATTCTAATACTAAATCAGTTGATTTGGAGCCTATCGATCAAGAAAAGATTCATTTGTTGAGGGGGAGACAAAGAACCATTATTTGAAAATTCATAATGTCAAGTCAAGGAGGAGCAAAGAAGAGAACAACAGAAGAAAGGAATTCAAGTTCAGAACAGAAAAAGTGCTTAATCGCCATTTTAAAGAAGTTCTGAAGAAATAAACCAGATCTAGAGCTACATTCAAGGGGGAGAGAAAAAATATTCTTCCTAAATCCTTTTATTTAAAGGCTCAAGATTGTGTATGCTGAAAACCACCTCAAGCTAAACCATTCATACAACCAAAGGTTGTATAACCTTAGGTTACCGGTGCAAATCTGAAAATCAGACGAAATTGGATGTTACCATCTACTTTAAAGATTTAAGTTCTCATCAAGATTCTTAAAGTGAAGACTACTCTTAAAAATTGAAGAGTCTATCTTTCAAGATAAGAAGACATTCTGAAGACATCCGATCAAAGACTGAAGAGTCAAGTCTTATCTCCTAAAGCTTAAAGAATGCAGCAATAAATCTGCATATTTGTAAGAGGAGATTGTTAGAGCCCATATGATGCTGAAAAGACCAACATCTTCTATTTTCTATACAAAGGGGGAGATTGTTACAATTAAATATTGTATAGAATAGAAGATTGAATTCTAGGTGACGTTTGTACTACGTACAAACTAAAAGGATTAAATATGTAAATACCCTTAGGGGTATATAAGCCAAATGACTAGTTGTCATTTGGTGGACTTTGGCATTAATCACAATCTTATGTGTGTGTTTTGTATGGTGTATATCATTCTCTCTACATTTCTAGATTAATTGTCCATTGTTCCATTCTTAGATCTTGATACCTGAATCACTTGGGACAAACACCTGGCCATGACGCCGGCGACCGCCGCCGCTTGCGACTGCCACTGATTACCTGTGACCGCCGCCGACTTGGTCGCCGTCGATCAACAATCGCCGCCGCCGCCGACGGTGGCATTAGTCTTGGTTTTTCCGATCAAAACAAAATATAAACCTTTTAAATCCCAATCCTTTTAATCTATAAAAAACTAACTAGTTTTTAATATTCTGATAAAAAACCAAAACTTTTAATTATTAATGTGACCACAAACTTTGTTCCATTAATAATTAATAATCCTAAAACCAGATTTTAATCTTTAAAAAATTTCTGATCAAGATTAGGTTTTAATAAAAAGACTTATCTTTTAACCGTTTAAACAGAAACTTGTTTAAACCTTTCTGATTAAAATAAAGACTTTTATATTCTGGATAAAAAAACAGAATCTTGTTTTAATCATCTCTTTGGTTTTCGATTTTATCATAGAGAAACAAGATGAAGCAGAAGATGATATAACTTAAATGAATCAACTAACCAGATTAACTAGGTTTATCAATTAAACAAACTGTTTAATTCTCTTGATCAAAAACTTGTTTTACCAAAAGCTGTAATCCTTTAACCATTCAAACTAGTTGTTTAAACTTTCTGATCAATAGGATTAAATCTTTTAGCAACTGGATAACCAAAACAAACTGTTTTCATATCCCTTTTGGTTTTCGAAAAATACAAGGAACAAGTAGGAGATCAAGAACAAACCGTAAATCTAAAAACAGAAACTATAGATCATAGAGCCGAGGCTCTGATACCACTGAAGGGTTTTGACCAGACCAAACCACCTAAGACACAAACTGGTCAAACCTGGGTTTTATACTACTGGTTCAATCCTAAAGCAAAACTGGATTGAACACAACCCCCTAAACCCTAAAAAGGGTTAGGATCTTTCTAATGATCATATCAGTTTCTTATCTACAATCAAGATAAAAGGTTAAGAAAAATAATACCTCTTTGAATCTTGGGATTGCTAAAGTTAGTCCACCACTACTGCACCACCAACAAACTAGCTGCTAGACCGCTGTTGGAATTACCCGAACAACACGCGAATGCTGCGTGTGTATGTGTATGATCGACGCAAGCAACCGAAACCCCCTTGGGGTTTTTCCCGAAGTCGACACTGGGAGGGGAAGGGGTCGACGCAGGGAGGGAGTGAGGTGGCTAGGGTTTTTCTTGATTTATGATTAAATCACTTATATATAAAATAAGCTTTTTCTAGGTTTAAATACTTAAACCTTATCCAAGTCCAAGCCCATTTAATTAAAGCCCATGACTTTAATTAAAGTTTCATTCCTTGCACTTTGACCCCTGGACTTTACTAGTTAATTAATTAGCTATTAATTAACTGGTCCGTTAAATATTAAACTTAATATTTAATTCCCTTTAAATAATAAATAACCATTTATTATTCGTTTCTTTTCCCAAATAATTAATTCCACTGATTAATTATTTCCACACAGATATTGGTAAATTCAAAACTGTTCTAATTGGGTGTGTAGTAGTGTGACCCTTTAGTCTCTTATAACATTGGATACAATGTACTCATTAATTATCTATGCACATAATCTAAGAGTACATGAGATTTTATTTCCGTCCCGGTCTTAAGGGCATGAAGGATGATAGCTTGGGTTACACTTATCTCAGAACGATGGCCGGATTTAGGAAAAATGTTTGAGTCAATGACATTGTTCCATACATTGCAATCAATATGGAGTTCTTTGCCCAAAATATGGACCTTGGTTCTAGGCACGTGGGCTTGGCAAGTGGAGCCTATAATTTCTGAAACGGAGAAGGCCGGCGGTAGGTTACTCAAGTTATGGGAATCGCTATAAAAGGCAATGCCGGTGGAGGGGATGCCTAACCTTTCTCATAGTTTGGCAAGGGTGAAGACAAATCCATTGGTGGCAATCTTAAAAGTCATAAGATTCTCATCTTCATTGAAAATGTAGGAGGCATAAAATTGCCTAATACGTTTAGGGTAGTGAACATTGGGAAGACGTAGGAATGTAGACCAATATAATCGGTCAAATGTAGCTTGAGTATCAAATTGGTTGAGATGGGCAGCCACAACCAAACGCCCTTCATTAATTGGGTGTTTGTTTAGGTTTGTCATAATTTCACGTTGAGTGGTATTGGAGGTGGCTCTAGAAGGAGGAGGTCTTTTGTCGTACCATTTTGATCTATCAATGAAAAAATTTCATATCACACACTAATGATGATGACTATGAGTAAGAATGAGACTAGTGTGTGTCTATGGTGCAAACTATGTTCATTTCATCTTGTCATGACACAAACGTTATAAAAGACTTTTTGTTTAGCAAAATTATGACAAGAGACATGATACTTTAATATATATGAAACATATTAGAGAGTGTGGTTAATGAATGTAACAAACTCTTTGACAATATGTTCATACTATGTGTGTCTGTGTGTCCTAAATGTGAGAAGATTTTGAGAAAATAGTGAATCATGTGATTACTAATGTTAGTTAACATATAAGAAGCAAGAATAAGTTGAAGTTGTGAATTAAAAGTAAACAAATAAAAAATTTGAAAAATTGAAAGTTTCGAGCAAGGTCACGATCGCACCACGGTTTCGACCGTGGATGTTTTGTTGGTTTTGTAAAAATCCAGTGAGTTGACGATCGATCCATGGTTTCAACTATGGTTCGACCGTGAAATGCCTGATACATTTTGCTTATTTTTAAAACCAGTGAGGCGACGGTCGTAGTACGGTCGACCGTCGGTTCGACCGTGAGTGACCTGATCTGTTTGAAACTTTTGGTTTTTGTCCTATTTGACATGATATGTATAATTTAATCTAAGTTTAATAGCCCACACATAATTTGCTTTTACACTAAACCTTACAAATTATCTTTCAATTAACACAAGTGTTTCTCAAAATATACTTCAAGTGTTTAAATCTCACAATTTTGCTTATCATTTTTCAATAAAGCCTAAGATTCACATGATTCTTTGGTGCAACAAAATAGAATCCTAATGAGGAGAAGAGAAACAATGGTGAAAATATACCTTTGAGGATTCGTGAATGAGAGAAAAGCATGAGAGAAGAAGCATTCAACCGTAGATCTACCGTAGATGAAACCGTGGCTTCGACCGTAGCTTCCACCGTGAGGTAAATCGTTGATCTTTTGTGATTTTAGTAGTAAAAATCGTGTTCTTGATGAGTTTTTGAAGCTTCAAAGTCGTCTATGGTGGCTAGGGTTTTTGTGTGGGGTAGTGATAGTGATAAAATGATGAAAGGAGAGAGAAAGAAGGCAAAATATGGTTAAAACCCGTCAGATGTCGACGATCAATACACGGTCGACCGTGGTATCGACCGCGTGTTTTCTTTCAATAGTGGTCTTTGGGCAGTAGCTCCACGGTCGATGCACGGTTTCGACCGTGGTTAAACCGTGGACCCTCTGGAATCACGTTTTGGTTATTTTTCACATATTCAAGCTCTATTTATTAAGGTACATGTTCCATCATTCCTAAATAAAGTCTCAATGTATCAAATACTTATGTCTTTAGTGGTTTAGTGAATATATCCGCTATGTTGTCACATGAGGCAACCTTTTCTAAGCTTATATTACCCTTTTTTACATTATCACGTAAGAAATGATGCCTTATCTCAATATTTTTAGTTCTAGAATGCAATACGAGATTTTTACTTAGATCAATTGCACTTTTATTATCACACATAATACGAATATCGGTTAGATGTACCTCATAATCCAATAAGGATTGTTGCATCCATAGGTCTTGTGCACAAGCTCTTCCAGCGGCTACGTATTCGGCTTCGGTTGTTGATAATGCCACGGATGTTTGCTTTTTTGAAAACCATGAGGTGAGAGCCAATCCAATAAAGGCACACACACCACTTGTACTCTTTCTATCTAAGTAACATCCACTAAGATCCGAATCCGCATAACACATTATGTCAAGTCCACTCAATTTTGTATACCACAATCCCAAATTGATTGTTACTTTAATATACCGAAATATTCGTTTGACGGCCTCATAGTGTGATTTCTTTGGATTTTCCTGAAAACGAGCACAAACACATACACTATACATAATATCGGGACAACTTGTAGTTAGATAAAGCAAGCTCCCGATCAAACCATGATATTTTGTACTATCAAATATTTCACCTTCTTCATCTAGTGTCAAGTGTGTGTTTGTGGCCATAGGTGTACTCATAGGTTTCACATTCTCAAAGCCAAATTTCTTAAGCATATCCTTGATGTATTTTGATTGGCTTATGAATGTACCATCTTCATATTGTTTTATTTGAAGTCAAAGAAAGTAATTCAATTCACCCATCATGCTCATTTCAAATTCATTATGCATAAGAGTTGAGAATTCATAACACAAATCTTGACATGTTGATCCAAATATGATATCATCCACAAAAATTTGCATAAGCAATATATCATTATTTCTTTTCTTTGTAAACAATGTATTGTCAACTTTACCCTTGATATATTAATTTTTCAACAAGAATAATCTTAATCTATCATACCATGCTCTAGGTGCTTGCTTAAGGCCATATAATGCTTTTCTAAGTTTGTACACATATGAAGTATTAATGGGATCATCAAATCCGGGTGGTTCACATACATATACTTCCTCTTTTATAATACCATTTAGAAAAACACTTTTGACATCCATTTGATATAGTTTGAAATCTAGTGCACAAGCATAAGCAAGTAAAATCCTAATGGATTCCAATCTAGCAACCTGAGCAAATGTTTCATCATAATCTAGCCCTTCTTGTTGATTATATCCTTGGGCTACTAGTCTAGCTTTATTCCTAGTGATATTTCCATTTTCATCAACCTTGTTTCTAAACACCCATTTAGTCTCAATTATAGTGTGACCACTAGGCAAAGGTACTAAGTCCCAAAGTTGTCTTCTAAAAAATTGATTTAACTCTTCGTGCATTGCCATTACTCAATTTTCAACCTTAATTGCTTCTTTAATATTCTTGGGTTGTGAGACAAAAAGTCAAAGAATTTGTTAAGGTTTTGGGCTTGGGATCTAGTGAGTCTTTGATTTAGGTCTCCTATAACTTGAGTTATTAGATGGTTCCTATTTTCCTTAATTTCATTTCTTCACTAGAAATATTATCTTCTACCGTAGGACTTTGGTCTTTAGGTTGATCTAGGTCTAGTCTAGAGAGTTGTTGTTCTATGGCTTTCTCTTCTAGTTGGTCATCATCTACTAGAGGTTGAGTCTTAGGTGGTGGTGGAGATTCATCAAATGTGACATTAAGGGATTCCTCCACAACCATAGTAGATTTGTGTAAGACTCTATAGGCTTTACTATTTAGAGAGTATCCTAAGAAGACACCCTCATAGGCTTTAGGGCCAAACTTGGTCAAGTAGTCTTTGGTGTTAAGTATGAAGCATTTACTACCAAATACTCTAAGATGATATAAGGATGGTTTCCTATCTTTGATGATTTGATAGGGTGTTTTACTTAGCATTGGTCTAATCAAAACTCTATTTAGTATGTATGTGGCCGTTGAGACCGCATCACATCAAAACTTTTGTGGAATGGATTGTTCATTAAGCATAGTCCTACTCATTTCTTGTAAGGTCCTATTTTTCCTCTCAACAACCCCATTTGATTGAGGAGTGCGAAGAGCCGAAAAGTTATAAGAAACTCCATGTTTATCACAAAATGCTCCAAATTGCGCTTCATTATCAAATTCTCTACCGTGGTCGGTACGAATTGAAATAATCGTACAACTAAATTGGTTTTGAATTTTCTTTCCAAGAATTTTAAATTTGTCAAAAGCTTAATTTTTTGTTTTCAAAAATTATGTCCATGTATATCTAGAAAAGTCATCTACAACAACTAGTGTGTAGAAGTTTCCTCCATAACTTTGGATTGATGAAGGTTCAAAAAGATCCATATGCAATAGTTTAAGACATCTCTTAGTAGTTATGACATTTTTAGACTCATGAGATGAATGCATTTGTTTCCCTATCTTACATGCATCATAAAAATGATTATCAAACTTCACATTAGACAAATCTCTAACAAGTTCATTACTAATCAATTTTTGCAATAATCTCATGTTAGCATGTCCTAGTCTTCTATGCCACAAAGTTGAGTTATCAATTATAGATGCAAGACATACTTGAGTGTTAGGATTATCACCATGTCTACATGTATAGAGTCTATTTCTCCTAACACCTTTTACTAACACATGATCATCTTTGCATATCACACTTTCATGTTTAGATAATCTAACATTCAAATCTTTATCACATAATTGACCAACACATATCAAATTATAAGCTAAACCACTAACATGCTCAACATTTGAAAATTTGATATTGTCATGAAGAATGTTACCCTTACCAATTACCTTTCCTCTTAGGCTGCTTCCAAACACAACATGTTCTCCATCATACTCCTTGTATGAAGTGAAGAGTTATTTATTTCCTGTCATGTGTTTTGAACAACCACTATCAAGTATCCATTCATGAGACATAATCTCATTTTTGTTGCAAGTCTACACACATGCAATTATCATTCAAGCTTTTGGTACCCAATGTTTCATGGTCAGGGATGGTTATCATAAAAAACTCCTACTCTACTTCACATTTGAGTAATCTTGAGACCTTTATGATACCATGTGTTCATAGAGTTAATAGGTTTGATAGAATGCTTTGATCTTTGAATCACATTTGATTTGGGTTTCTTGATGCCAAGTCCATATCTTATAGTTAGAGTATAAAACTTTCTTATTTGTTCATCACTAGCAACCTTTGGCATACAAGTGGAAGAACTAGAACCATTTGAAAATTTTTGAACTTTTGGAAAATTCCAGAGGGTCGATGGTCAATGCACTATATCGACCGTGGTCCTCCTGGATTTTTTCTTTGCCTTTTTCCTTCACAAATTTGATGGTTGTCAAATGGCTCATAGGCATGGTGTTTGAGTAACTTGAAAAACCAAGAACACCCTTATCATTTGATGATTTTTGTACCCTTAGCATTTCACCCAACTTATTTGAGCTCTCTTCAAATTTTGACAAGGTGGAGTTGTCAAAATTTGTCTTTAGCTTATTCTCCAAACTTATCAAGCTTGGAGATGGACGAGGAGCAATTTTACTTTGCAAAATTTTGATCGCTAAGTTCAACTTCTCATTTTCATTTATTAACTTCTCATTTTCCTTTTTCAAGTATTTGTTCTCACTTTTTAGCTCCTCATTTTTTGCAAGTATTTTTGAGCTAAAGTCACACAATTGATCATATTGGTTATTATCATTATCACTATAGTAACTTGAGTATGATGTACCTCACTTGTGTCAAAGGTCATGAGAGATGTTTCTTTCTTGGTATCTTCTTGATTCTCATCACCACTATCACTCCATGCACCACCTAGGAGGTACCTCACTTGTCTCAAAGGTCATGAGACATGTTTCTTTCTTGGTTTCTTCTTGAATCTCATAACCACTATCACTCCATGCACCACCTAGGAAAGCTTTGTGATTTTCTCTTTTCTTTGAGGCCACCTTAGGACAATCACCAATGAGATGTGAAGGATCTCCACATCCATAGCACTTTCTTGATGACTTATTTTCTTTCTTGGAGTCCATGTCCCGCACCTTAGGTTCAAGTCCTTTGACTCCTCAATGTCCGTCACCTTAGCTCTCCATTTTGGTGAAAGATCCCAAAGAAACTTTCTCACAATTTTCTTGTTAGCATAATGATATTTGCATTTTTATTCATGTTTTACATGCTACAATACCTCGTACTTAGTCCAATTCCGAGGTGATTACTCCAATAACTGATCTTATATGCTTAACATTCACCATGCAGGTTAAAAAGAGCTTTAAGTGAGGATTATGGGCAAAACAAGAGAAGAAATGAAGAAAAATGAAAAATGGTGAAAAAACAGCCCTTGCGACCGCAAGGGATCCTCCTTGCGGTCGTAAGGGCCCTTCACAAATTGTTGACTTTGGTTGACTGCACAAGAAACCCTTTAGTGAAGAAATTCCCCTTGCGATCGCAAGGGAATGTCCTTGTGACCGCAAGGCCACCTTATCCACAACCGCCCAATTTGCAGGTTGCATCTGGCATGTCAGAATATCCACCCATCTTGCGACCACAAGGGGGCACTTGCGACCGCAAGCACCCCTGTTACAACAGTTTAAATGACAGATTCTACACAACCTAAAGTGAGTTCCACTTTTCACCCTAATTCGGACCAACACTTCCAAACACTCTCCCTAAGCCCCCTAACACTCCAGGAACCTTTCTTGGTGATTCTAAGGTGGAGAGATTGGATTTGAAGGCTTGGAACAACATTTGGAGCTTGTATTCACTAGTTTTATCATTGATTAGCTTGGGTATACTTTTTCCATTTCTGAATACAATCATGTACGCATGTGTTCCAAATTTTGTAGTACTAATCTTGATGTATATGGATAACTAAACTCATTTCACTTGGGCCAAGATGATTCTTGGCTAGTTATGGCAATATATTTGACTTTTATGTTGACTTGATTCAATTATGCATGTTTAATCTTGGATACAATTGTGTTTAATCATACTTGTATGTATAATCAGACCATGTTCATGTGTGGTAATGTTTATAGGATAACTCCTTCATGTTTAAGCATGTGAATATTCAAGAATGATGGTTGACTTTACTAATTCCATGTTAAGTTTGTTATTAGAAATGACACATCTTGCATGGTTGTTATTAGATATCATTGATGTAACATGTTTTAGATCATTTCTAGGTCTATCCATGATTGGTCTTGTTATTCATATGGTGATTTTATGAATGCCTTATGATTTTAGATGAAAATCTAGTTATTTGGTGTATTCATGGGTCAAACATGCTACTAATGATTAAAGGATTCACAAAAATGCTTTTTGGTATGTTCAATGGTGAAATGAACTCACATATATGCCTTTGATAATCTGGTCTTGGTGTTCAAAGTGCATATCACATGATTCATGTTTTAAAAAGTGTTGAATTTATTAGAAATGATAGGTTTGACATGTTTATATCTTTAGTAATCATGTTGCTAAATCTTGAATCCCGTTGTGTGGTTTGAATTTAGATGAGTTTGTGACTCCCTTGTACCCATTTGCATGTGTTTATGATCTAAGATTAAAGTCTAGATTGTAATTTGTTGTTGAATGCCTTTATGAAAGATTTAACTGTACTGTCGGACCTGTTCCTACGGCCGCAGGGAGAAATCCCTACAGTCGCACGAAGGTACCCCCTCCTACGGCCACAAGGAGAAATCCCTACGGCCGCAGAAGGCCATTTTACCACAGTTTGCTGTTTTTGCATGTTTTAACCACTTTAATTTCTTTAACACCTTTTTGGGATTCTGAAGACTGCTGGACATATTATTTCAAATGAAGTGTGTCTTTGTAGTCTGATTTGGACGCGATCTGGTGGATCTGTAGTTGAATTCTGATATGCCGTTGCTTGCCTGATCATGTTTGATTGTTGAGTCTGATTCTTGATAACTCGAGTGATGATTCTTGTATGATAATGTGGTTTTGTTGAGTATTAGAACAGCATTTTATGCGTTCAATCTATTCAAGTCTTCATATTATGATTTGTAATTGCAGTGTTTCCATGACTAGTTAGGATGATTCGAAAGCCTGAGTGAATCTTTATCATGTTATTGCCTTCGGTGTTAGTCTGTTGTAGTTGCTTTGTGGATTAGTTAATCTTGTTACTTGCTTTTATATTAATTCTTCCGATCAAACAACAATGATGCTTAAGTATTGGTAGCTTCCTGTCCTGGTGGAACGATATCCGGTCTTACCTAGTCTGTACTACTATTGACCATGTCATACTTGTCTGAGTCGTGTGTAGTATCTGCTTTGTATTATCGTTTTTATAAATTTAAAACGAGGTTGTGGCAAAAGATTTTACTCTGTATAAACACACAGTTTATGATCACAACACATAAGTAGTCCCAAGTTCCTTGAGATTAGTAACAATAGTGTTAAACTTAGCAAAAGCTTCATCTATATTCATATCATCAAGAATTTAAATTGTTGATATTGTTGTACAAGTAATTCAATCTTGTTGTCTAAGACTTGGGCATTTCCTTGATGAATGGTGACAAGAGATTTCCAAATATCATTTGCACTTTCACACATAAAAACTTTTTCATATTCTTTTCTAGGCAAGGCATTTTACAAAAAGAGTTTTGCTTCAAAAATTTTGGAAATCATTTTCTTGTCATCTTGATCCCATTTGACTTTTGGAGTTGGTGCATAGGCATTTGTCTTGGAATCAAAGGTTTTTGGAACATGGTCTCCATTTTCAATAATTTCCGGAAAGTCAACATCTTTGGCTTTGGCATAAGTCATAAACCTTTGTTTCCAATAACAAAAACCGTCTTCTTCAAGAAGTGGAGGTCTAACCATAGAATTCCCCTCTACAAAGTTTTGTCCCATTTTAGCAACTCAAAATTTTTTTGAATTTTTTTAAAAGATTTAAAACAACTTTTCAACAAATATCAAGAGAAACTTGCTCTGATACCAATTGTTAGAACCTAGAGGGGGGTGAATAGGTTATATACCCACTTTTCAAAGTTTATAACAATATTTGCAAGATATTAAAGAGTTCAAAGAAGAAATATATCACCAATGTAGTAGTTTGAACACAATGATTTATAGTGGTGCAAGCAAGGGTTAACAATCTTGCTCTACATCCACTATTTGGCTTCACCCACCAAGAGTTGCTCCACTATCTTCTCTCTTTGAAGGTAGAGATAAACCTTTTACAACTTCTCTTGATTTAGCTTACAAGAATTACACTTGACTCTTGCAAACAAGGATAAGATAAACCTTACTTCACTCTAATTTGGATGGCTAGAGTTGATCCTCACTTCTCTCTAATTCTATAGGCTAGAGATGATCCTCACTTCTCTCTAATTCTATAGGCTAGAGATGATCCTCACACTATTACAAATGAATATGAAAGTATGGTAGTGTTTGAACTTTGAAGCTTTCTCTCTTGCTTGGTTCTTGATCTTGAAAAGATTGTATTTGTATCAAGAACTATGGAGCTTACAAGACTTTGAATATTTTCTGTGTTTTTCAGATTGCAAGAGGTTGTTTGAAATGAAGACTTGAGCTTGTTTAAATGAACAAGGAAAGACAAAAGGTGTTTTTGTCCGTCAGCCTCCTGGACATTTTTAGACACAAAATAAGAACGTTGTACTTTGTCTAAAAACACATACAATCCATTTTTAACATGTAAATCTCTTTAGAAACCCCTTTTTAAAAGCCCAAGAATGATATGTTCTTTTAATTTGAATTTAAAGCAAAAGGTGGTGGATTAAGAAGTGATACATTATTACCAATTTAGGAAGATGATTTGTTTTATTGGTTTCAAGACATCTTTTTATAAAAAATTTCTTTGATTTTTATAAAAGTTTTAATAAAAAATATCTTATAAAAACATAACTAATTTAATTATTTATTTTGTAAGCTCATATAGTTCAAACGTTTGCTTGTAGGTATCTTCGATGTTGTCTTCTTCCTGAATGCAAATCTTGACGATTGGAACTTGACAATTTGAAGAAGATACTTTGTATACAAATAAATATTCTTATTTATTTTTTTGAATATATATATATATATATATATATATATATATATATATATATAGAGAGAGAGAGAGAGAGAGAGAGTAAGTTTATTGTAAGATGTGAATATTGGTAAGATATGTAAGATGGATTTTCAACTGTTAGATCTATTTCATTGGTTAAACAAAAGGATAGTGATGATGAGTGGAAAGGCTGAATAAGTAATAGGCGCACAAGGGTATTATAGGTAGTCTAGGAAATACATCATTAATTATATTGATTAAAAATGTGCGATAATTAAGGAACAATAATTCCTAAAATCCGAAACAGAATATACAAATAATATAATTCGACATTTCAAAAAACCATTAAAAAGTTTTTAGCAGCATATACTGAAACATAATTAAATATTCATCTTCCCCAAAAATTATTTGAATTCTGAAACCATGAAAGGGAAAGAAAAGATAAAATGATCACCAGGTAAGGGAATTATATTAAGCGTTTATAGATAAATGATGAAAATGTTTGAAAAATGATTACAGGAACAAGGGTTCATTTTCAGGAGGTATGTTAACGATTTTAATTAGCATATTTGATGAATGTGGAAATTGTTGATTCAGAAACTAGGGTTTATGTGTGTCGTTTATTTGGGATATAAACAGTGATGATAAAAGCAATGCATTCAAACATACAAACCGCAATAAACATTAAAATTAAGCATTGATGTATTAATTTATATGCATTCATCCGTAGAAAAATAAACAAAAGATAATATTAATCATAAAGAAGGTATATAGTAAGGGTTTCATCAAAAAGCTAAAAACCCCAAAACCCTTAACCAACAAAAACCTTGGTCTATAATGTTCATCAAAAATCCCAAAATATATTAACTAGAAGATGAAAAGATGGAATAGTAAATGGATGAAACAGATTACAAAGATTCCATAAAAGCTTGATTTTTGGACCTCAAGAGGTGGAAATGGTTCTGCACTTCCATCAAAGCTTGTTCAATGTTATTTTGGCGCCTAATCTGCTAATGAATATAATTGAAGGCCCAATCCTTTGTCTGTGATTGTGGAACAGTTATAAAGTCATCGATAATATTCTGAATAACACTCGATTGCGTTCTGTTTTTTCATCATCTCCAATGTTAATATATTCTCTTCAATGCGCTCTATCTTTGTGGTGATATGCTTCAAAAGATCCTGAGCTTATAATTCGGGTTTGAGCTCAGGTGATGCAATAGGTCAAGAAATGTTTTAAAGTTGCAGATGAGGTATCCATGGAGAAGATGAAGTTGGATATTTGATGAAAGGTTCTAGTCTTTTATTTCATCAATTAAATAAAAAATGAATGTGTGTGTCGTTATGTGTGTGGGGGGATATGAAAAGGATTAATTGGGGTGTTAAAGTTAAAAGAAAAATAAAAGCAGGTGTGATTATGAATAATAAATGTAAATTTAGGTGTAATAATGATTGTATTGGTAAAAACATAATATATATCTTTTAAAAACAAAAATGATTGGTATGGTGATTATGAATAATAATTATGAATAATAAATTTAGGTGTAAAAATGATTATGAATAATAAATGCCCGTCTTCAGTCCAGGAGTCTTCCTCTCCTGGATATGCTTGCTCCTCCAGGACATAGGCAGAACTCCTATCTTTAGTTATTATTGTAAGAGCTGTCTGGTGAGGGGTAGGTGTAGGTCCAGGAGTGCCCTGTTCGGGACCTTACACCATTAAGTCTCCCCAGTCTGATAGTATAACACTGTCTGGTATGGTGTCAGACTCCTGAATATTTCTACACCCTTCCGGAGAGGTCTCCTGTATTGCCCTTCAGAAGAGATCCCCTGTTCATCGAGCCATCCTATTTTTTCGGGTAGTTATTAAACTGCCCTGTTTGAGTGCTCTGCACGCGCTGTCTCATCAACCGTTCCTCTCAGGTACTCATTCCCCTATTTTCATAATGACGCCTACGAACCGTCCACGTGTACGACTCCGATCATCTTCCTATTTCGAATTTTTTTATAAGAGTCCTTTATCCCGCTTTTAGAACTTCCTTTCTTCATTTCAAACTTCCTTCATCGGCGACTCCCTGGTTTCTTCCCTTCCATATTTCCGGTCATCCGTTCTTGTCATCACCCGGCGACATTCGATCATGCCTAAAGGTTGGTAATCCTTCCCTTCTCTTTCTTTCTTTTGTGTGTACTTTCTGTTTCGTTTGTTTTCTTCCATCGACTGCCATGGGTGTTCCTACCGTGGATCGTACTTACTATCATATGGCCGACACCCACTATCAGAACCTTCTTCGAATCATTCCTAATCTCTCAGACTACGAACCAATTCAACCTTCCCTTGGTGATACGATTGTAAGACCTCCCCCTAGGAATATAGGCTTTTACACCCATTACATAGAAATCTGTAATGTTAGGTTTCCTTTGCATCCTTATAACACCACTTTTATAAAATAGCTTTTAAAACTCTATTACTTTTAATTAGCACTTTTAAAAGAACAGGGTTTGCGGAAAACTAGCTACAACACTTTAATGCTAACAGTTTTACAAAAAGCAGTGTTAAAAGTACTCTTTTCAAAAATTGGGAGCTATCCAACTCTGAGGAGCACCGGGGCCTTACCATTGCTGGAAACTGGTTACCTGCATGCACAACATACTAAAACGTAAGCTTTCGCTTAGTGAGCATACTACTGAACTAATAAACACATATAGCATGAGTATCTCTTCTCAGGATGTCTCACATCCCAACTTTAATATGCAAAACAATCAAACCGTTAACTTGTCGCGGGGTATGATCACACCTCGCGCGTAACCAGCCCCTGACGCTTTACTTGGGTATAAGGATCTCAATATACCCCTTTCATTTGCCTGGATACAAACACCAAGCCCTTGACGCTTTACTTGGGTATAAGGATCTCAATATACCCTTTCACTTTCCTGGATACATAGTATCCGCTTTTCTTTGTACAAGGCTTCTCTAAGCCAGGTACTTTGTGTACTCGTGCACATACATAACACACATCACAACACATATATCATACTGTTCACTTTGTACATAAATGCATACTACTCATATCAAATACTATAACATAGTGCTACTCAACATCTGAACAGCAGCCTTTAACTTTACACGTCAAACATACAATTGATATACTATTCACTTAGTGCGCGTACGTATACTAATCTGATTAAAGGTAAGTACACTCACCTTAGCAGCACTTAAGAAATATACTCCTCTCACATAAGCGTCAATCTCTTATTGCCTACAAGTAATAAACATGTGCTACATTAACTTCTATACGCTCTATGGCAACTTAAACTGAACATTAAGCAACAAACAACTTGACCTAGTCCTGGCCCTCCCTACGGCCGTAGCGGTTCATCCCTACGCCAGTAGTAGTGTTTCTAGGCTTCCTACGGTTGTAGGCTATATGCACTACGCCCGTAGGCTAGTTCCCTTCGTCCTTAGACGGTAACTCATAAAACACTGTCCTACGCTAGCAGGAACCCTTACCTACAGCCGTAGGAGACAAAACAACCAGTATTTCTTGACACCTTCCTACGCCCGTAGGGAATAATCTCTGCGGCCGTAGGAACAGTCGGTACAGCAGACTCATCTGCTCTGTTAGAACAGCAGCTGGGTTTCGAGGTTTTACTCTCTATCAGCGATCCAAAACATGATTTCTGACCAAATAACAGTCTTTAACACATACTACAACCTTTTGGATCATCATACAACATGTAAATCAAAGACTAACACAAAACTCAAGGATTCAACATATGAATCCATTTCTTGACCTAAAACTCACTTTAAATCAATAAGAACACATACCTCTTGCTATAGAATCACTATCAAATTGATTTCAGATGCAAACTTTCACTTGACAATCAAAATCAGCAATCAAACTTGAGTTATGTGTGTGTACGTGAGTGTGTATAAGCTTACTGTTGGTTTGACTAAAATGGAGTCAAATAAGACTTCATATATATCTATACTTTCATAAATGACACTACTAGTCCCTGTACTTCTTTAAAATTTCTGAATTTGCAGATCTAGCCCTCCAACATATAAACATATAAACCACATGGAACAAAAAGGCAACTTGCTAAGTATATATAACACTTAACACGTTGATTAGTAAGAACTTATATCTAGGAACTTACGAACTTTGGGGCGTTACAATCCTTTTTTGTTTAAGATCCTTTCGTATTTGCATATCGGGTTATGCCATTTGCATCTTTCTGGCATGCGCAAACTTACAAATTATATCGCTCTCTGTGCCTCCTTTGGACGAAAACCGAACATCGCTTGCTTTCTTTACTATTATAAGCCTCTGAAATATTTTAGTTGGTACACTTTTGATCCACGCCGGAAAGGTCAAAATGATACTTTGTTTGTAGAGCCCCGTACCTCTTTGAAATACCGGAGAGAACGGTTCTTGTTTGTTTCTGATCATATTGTTCCTCAACGATACGTTGGTCTTGTGGGTTTTCACGAAAGCATTCCTCCGTCGGCCCATACAGTCCCTGACGAGCGTTATTTCGACATGGAGCTTTTTGCTCAATTGCAAGGGCTCTGGATAAGGATCCGGGAGTTTAGTGAGCCTGTTATGGTGATGGCTGGCCTGAGCCAGAATTGGGACAACCTACATAGGGTTCCTGCCATATTCTATGGACAGGAGGGTAATATTTCATATCCCCTCTTTTATTAATTTCATGTTTTGTGACTAATGTTCTTGTTTGATTTCTTGTAGAGATAACTTTGACCCGGTTCCTTACCTTGCCAAACAATATTGGGACTCTTGTAGGCTCACGTGAGAGACCTCCATCCCCTGCTCCTGCCGCCCAGGAGGGTGAGGCTAATCTGGACCCTCCTTCTCCGGGTCCTTTGGGTAAGGGAGAAGGTCTATCACATACCGAATATAAAATAACATATATAAAACATGTATACACCTAGGTGTATCTGATCTCCTTCAGTATCTCCACTGTAACTTTACCAATCTTATTTGTTTGTTACACAAACTCGTAACTTTTCTTTTCAATAAAGCTGTTAACTGTGCTTTAAATCATACTGAGCATAAATCAAGTATTACATACACAACATAGTATAATTACACCTAAGTGTAACCTAACTCTTTCTCGTGTTTCTACTGTATTTTTACTATCTCATCTGTCTACTACACAACTCTCAACTTTCTCTAAAATACAGCCACCGACTGTTCTATACAACTGGATTTCTCATCTCTTGTCCCTTCCGGACAACTACTGCTACATTTGTTACATACTTACAATGGCAGTTGTACTATCTAAGACATCTTTACTATAAATTCTGGCATATACGTTACTCTCTCTGTCCTTGCGATAATCTTGAAAGGACCAATAAACTACTGTCCTAGCTTATCTTTCTTTCTGAATCTGTTCACCCACATCCCCGATGATACTTTTAATAACATATAGTTTCCGATCTGAAGCTCTACTAATAATCCTTTCTTATCACGTAACTGTTCTGTTTATCTTGAGCAGCTCTAAGCCGCTCAGATGACTGTTGTACTATCTTTACATTCGATCGTCTGCTTAGTTCTCTCATCCTGATCGACCTTGTTCCAACAATTAGGAGTTATATACTTCCCATCATACATCATCTAGTACTAAATATGCTAATACTTAAACGTAACTGTGATCATACTGTAACTTATTTAACGTATCTCAACTACCACCAATGTCAATTATACTTGCTCTGAGCATATCTCTCTGTGTTGATATATTCCTCTCTCTCTGTCCAACCCTACAAAGGTGGAAAACTGCACAAAGATATAACTTAGTTCTCATATCTTTCTAAAACTACTCCGGAACTTAAAGATAACCGAGTGTCTCTATCTAATTCATTATACTGTCATTTTATATCTGACTGCTACTTTTCATAAAAGTTCTGATATTCTGCTCTAGCCTGTAGACAAGTCAAACAGTTCTCAACCTTCTTTGCTAAATCACATTCTATTCCTAGCTACTAGTAATTCCTGCTCATATTTCTCAACAAACTTGAACCTTAATCTTTAACAGACCCTTTCTTCTGGTCACTCTCTCTGACTGCTTCATTATGTACTACTTTAACCTGATCGAGTATCGAAGTGATGTCTGGCATTCTTACTTGAGGTATCTATATCTTTAGGGTAGCTAACTCGCTGCTAAAAGTATCTTTACTAAATTAACCTTGCAACTACTACTAGTTTCAAATCCTGAGTCGAATAATTGCTTCTTACTTGTGGGGAGTCATATTCTGAGAACGTTCCTTGACTCTATCCTCCTTTCTGACCTTCAACTGATGGTACTCTAACCACAACTCTATTCCTGAAAACCATTCTACACTCTGAAACTAATCCAACCGATTATCTACTTCTTAAGTTGGGTACTGATTCTTGTCTGTAACCTTATAGTGTCCTCTGTTATCTATACACATTCTGACTAGCTATCTTTCTTTACGACTACATGTATTAATGCGCCCCACTGTGAACTAATGGATCGGACAAAACCCTTATCTGTTAACTATTACTGTTGAATTATCAATTCTTACTTCTCTGGGGGCCAATCTGTACAATACTTTAACTCCTTAGTTCTATTCCTGACATAATACTAGTACTAAGTTCTACTTATTAAAACTCTAGAATTACTGGTAATTCTTTTGGAAATACATCTAAGTAGTCACCACTGGTGGTATCTATTAAATCTATTATGACTGTCTTTTATACTACACTTTTCCACATAAGCTAGACAAGCTATACAATTAAGCATCAAGTACTTTCTCATTTTGCTGACAAGCAACTGGAACACTGACTTTATTACTATTACCTCTGTCCAATAGTTCTTCCCCACTTAGGGTCTAAGCCCGCACTACTCTCTGATCTCCGAGTACCTGAACTTGTTATTAACTCAATTAATCAATACTAATAACTGTTCAAAATTATTTCATCGCGAACATATGCTCAATTGAAACTGATCAATTTCTATCTCTATCACTTTTTACTTATACTTACTATTCAGAATAGTAATCTCAACTATTGCGTCTGTCTGCTATCATAATAGGTTCAATCTTTATTTCTTTAACCATAAACTGGAACATTCTATCTTTTGACCAGGTCACATCTGCTTTTCTAGTATTGATCCTTGTTATAACAAAACTAAACTAAAAGTTAACTAACTTACTCTCTGTCACTAATAACTTAGGACAATAATGTCCAAACTAAAAACCTGATAACACACTTAGGGTAAACGATTTCAAACTTTGGTCACATGCCTCTACTTTTCACACTTCGTATATCTGAGTGGGGGACCTAACCATCCATGGTGTAGTACAAACGTCGGCTTATTACTTAACACTATTACCGGCTTAATCTTTCTCTTTACGTTCACTATTCTCTGCTATCTCAACTACTTTTCTTTCTTCCGTATAAGACTTATCATCTCGCCCAGTTCATTACAAGTGACTGTTGCTAAACTTCACCCATATCATTTCTAACATCAGACTATACTACTGTATTTACAAAACTTCTATACCAACTTACTCTGAACAAATCTACATATTCTTAAAAATTTCTAGTTGATGTCATTCACCAACTCTATTGTCTGTCATCAAACTCAAAATTCTTTTGTGATCTGATCAACACAAGCTTCTAGTACGGTTATACTCTAAACAATTCTTTAAACTAAGGCCAAGTCAGTCTCAATCTGTGCTTCTAACTTTCTCTACAACAACATGGTCCACCAGTCTTTCACTGTCTCACATAACAAGTTCAACGCGTACCTAACTTTTCTCCCTGGCAGACACCCCCTAATACGGAAAATCTCATTCCGTCTCTATTAGTCATCAATACTCACAACTGGATCTAAAATCTTCCCTCCGGAGAGGAAGTTCGCATACAGAACAATCTTTACACATCTACCCCTGCAACGGGTTCTTTCTTAGCTTTAACTCTTACTAATGCTTTAACAGTAACCTATACTGATGTATCCACGTACTGCGATAACATAACTTTCTTTTCCTTCTAAAACTTACTCAACCACTTGGTTGATAATATCTGGAATGTTTACATATAGGACTTCACTCTACTCTATCACTGCTATCCCTTTTACTAAACTGATCTCAAGATCTTGCAATCCCTCTGTAACAACTCCCTCTAAAGGGTTATTGGTTTAAAATAAGAATTGCATCTAGAAAATAGGTATTTATGGTCTTCTAAAGTATACTAGCCTCAGGCTGCTTTATCTAACTCGTATCAACTTACCGCATACTATAAACTCATGATCAGGTATCTTTAACATATACTACTAAAAAATTTCTCTGTTTCTCATAATAAGGCATGTAATATTATTAATACTACATATATCAAATATTATGTTCTTGTCTTATTCACGCATACTGTACTCTCATTTAGCATTTAACTACATAACTATTACACATGCATAAACATTGCTACTCATGCTCGATCTGTAAAACAGATAACATATCATAAACTTCTACTAACCGTATGCTCACCAAGACTACTGCCCCAGGGATAGCTCCTCCTGACCTCAAAACCACGGTTTAAGTTCAGGCATCACACTCGTGTGTGCCCAAATCCCTTAAACCTTGGCTCTGATACCAAGTTGTAACACCACTTTTCTAAAATAGCTTTTAAAACTCTATTACTTTAAATTAGCACTTTTAAAAGAACAGGGTTTGCGGAAAACTAGCTATAGCACTTTAATGCTAACAGTTTTACAAAATGCAGTGTTAAAAGTACTCTTTTCAAAAACTGGGTGCTATCCAACTCTGCGGAGCACCGGGGCCTTACCCTTGCTGGAAACTGGTTACCTGCATGCACAACATACTAAAACGTAAGCTTTCGCTTAGTGAACATACTACTGAACTAATAAACACATATATCATGAGTATCTCTTCTCAGGATGTCTCACATCCCAACTTTAATCTGCAAAATAATCAAACCGTTAACTTATCCCGGGGTAAGATCACACCTCGCGCGTAACCAGCCCCTGACGCTTTACTTGGGTATAAGGATCTCAATATACCCCTTTCATTTGCCTAGATACAAACACCAAGCCCTTGACGCTTTAATTGGGTATAAGGATCTCAATATACCCCTTTCACTTTCCTGGATACATAGTATCCGCTTTTCTTTGTACAAGGCTTCTCTAAGCCAGGTACTTTGTGTACTCGTGCACATTCATAACACACATCAGAACACATATATCATACTGTTCACTTTGTACATAAATGCATACTACTCATATCAAATACTATAACATAGTGCTACTGAACATCTGAGCAGCAGCCTTTAACTTTACACATCAAACATATAATTGATATATTATTCACTTAGTGCGCGTACGTATACTAATCTGATTAAAGGTAAGTACACTCACCTTAGCAGCAGTTAAGAAATATACTCCTCTCACAGAAGCGTCAATCTCTTATTCCCTACAAGCAATAAACATGTGCTACATTAACTTCTATACGCTCTATGGCAACTTAAACTGAACATTAAGCAACAAACAACTTGACCTGGTCCTGGCCCTCCCTACGGCCGTAGGGGTTCATCCCTACGCCCGTAGTAGTGTTTCTAGGCTTCCTACGGTTGTAGGCTATATGCACTACGCCTGTAGGCTAGTTCCCTTCGTCCTTAGACGGTAACTCATAAAACACTGTCCTACGACCGTAGGAACCCTTACTGTTAGTCCCTTGGTGAGAATAAGAACAAGCAACAGTGTGTAGAAGGGGGGTTGAATACACTTTTTGCGGAAATTGAACAAATCAAATAAAAGTGTTACACACAGTAAATCAAACCACAACTAGTCGAATGCTTTTATTAATATGAAGATGATTACAATGCTTTGAATAATAAGATGATTACACTAATTATCAAGTAAGCAACTCTTGATATATAATCACCTAATATAAATCTCTCAATCTCTCAAATTTAGCTATCTATAATCAACTTATGATTATAGATACTTACGACTCTCTAAACAGGATTTTTCACAGATTGAATCAACTAATGATTACTTACCAATATCACAACTAATGTGACAATTCGAACACACGAATGATCTGGCAATCTGTGAGTTTCTTGATCACGTTGAACTGACAAACAGTGATTCAAGAATCGTAACACATACGGTGAGGTGAGGTTTTCGGCTCTGTAATTTTTTATCAGAATCGTAGTCGTACCTCTAAACTTATCAGGAGATAAGTATTTATATTCCTGTTGCTACGGTTCCTAACAAATTGGACTAATCCTAATTTGCTAACTAACTATCGGATAACTCGGAATCTTGAATCTTGAATCTTCTTATCTTGAGTCTTCAATCTTCAATCTTGATTCTGGAGTCTTCTTATCCGCGCCGTAGATATAGAGAGTTAAAACAGAATTTAAAACACATTTAAATTCTCTTGGACTGACTTCTTTAGTCAGGCTGAGTTACACAGCTTGAAACTCATCAAGCTGAGTTCTTCGAGAACAAACCCAAATGCAAACATGAACTTACACGTATAATTATTAATTCATCCTTAGAAGTCCAAAGAGTTAAATAAAACATATTTAGTAACTCTGTCGAGCTGACTCTGCTTTTGAGCTGAGTCACACAGCTTGAAACACATCAAGCTGAATACTCGATATATACCTTATGTGACATACACAGATTATCAAACACATTAATAATTTAACTAAGGTTTAATAAAAACTGGTCGAACAAATGCTCAGTTTACATTCAGCTTATACTCAGTCTGAAACACTATAACTGTTTAGTCTGACTAAGCTTCATAATTCTGTTTAAGTTATATGTAGAACTCATCTTACAAACTTAACTTTGTCTCATCAAATCTAGACTGATGAGATCATTTTCCGAACAAACTCCCCCTATTTGATGATGACAAAACCATCAAACAGTTCTTAAGTTTGTTTAACAGAATTATGTATTAAATCTCAAACTTATTAAGATTTTATTATTTGAACTGATCAAATATTTATTGAACATATCAATTTTAATTGAACTTATCCATTTAAATTGGAACACACCAACTTTTAGTTGAACACACCAACTAATTACATAAATGAATAAGAACTTATCTGTTATTCATTTTTGCTGAACTTATCAGACTTATGAATAGGAACACATCACAACACAGTTGAACATATCAAACTTTATACTTGTATTACTTGAACTAATCATAATACAAAAGTTGTTGATCACTTAGATCATGCACACATAGTGCTTACAAAAATATTAGAACTAATCTAATATTTACAAAATTAGAACTAATCTATTTGATGAACTCAGCATGTAGAAGCTCCCAGATGATGATCTCTTTATTGATCTCATCTAACAGTCTTTCAGCTTCATCGTTTCCCTGAAGTTCCTTCTGTTGTACTTTAATGAGTTTATTCAACTTATACTTTATTAACTGATTTGACTCCTCATTACCACAACAGTTTCTTATTCTCAAAGCATCCTCAGCTTTTAGATAGCAAATCTCATTTAGCTTAATAAAACTGGGATTACCTGCCTGATCCTTAAACATGAAGCCTTGAATAGGAGTGTTGATGCTTTGATTTTCTCTGAATTCTACTCCTACAGGCATGTCGAACAAATTTTCCCACTACAGACCAGGAACTGGGACATACCTCAGTTCTTCAGCTCTAGCAATCAACTTGGACACCTCAGACTGAATTTCTTGTTTGATTTGGCTCCGTTTAAACTTCCTGAGCAGCATCATTATTCTTTGCCATTCAATGTAACCCATCATGTAAACATATCTCAGGTCCACTCCCACAGTTGATTTGTCACTTAGCTCAAAAGTAAGAATGATGGCTCTATTTGCTCTGCTCAATGTCAATCCTTTGATCTCTTTGTTGAAGCTCCTTCGAAAGTAACATTCTTGCAATTCTGCATCTGAGTAGGAAATAGGATCAGGTCTTAGACTAGTGTAAGTAGCTTCAGCTTGTGCCAAAGCTTTTCTTTCTTTTTCTTTTTCTTGGTCTTTTACTTCCTTCTCTTTTCTCTTTCTCAGCTCTTCAAGAGAAATGCCTAACTCATTGGCTTGTTCAAGCATTTCAATCATAAGCCTTGTGGCTTTATCCTCTTCTGTTTCTTCCTCAGTTTCAGAAACACTGTCAGGTTCAGATTCATATTCTATCACTTTTTGCTTTTTAGCTTCAGGTTCTTCTTTGTTCATTTCTGACTCCCCCTCAGTCTGAGTCTTCCTCTCTGCTCCTTTAGCTATAACTAGAAGAGCTTCAGCTTCAGCTCGAACTAGCTCAGCTTCAGTATCAGCTTGAACCTTCTCCCCCTTTTTGTCATCATCAATAGGGTTTGAAGTCCTTTGTTGTTGGAGTGCAGCAACTGCAGAGGCAATCTCTTTAACATCCTCTGTCAGCTTCGCAAGCCTCTGATAGATTTGACGTTTATGCTTCTTCTGCTTTAGGTGAAACAGACCAAATTGAGCAGCAATGTAGTCCTTCAGCTGCTGGATGCCTGAGGAGGCAATTTCATTTGGAGGAGAGTCTTTGGGTGCATCATCCAAAGGTTGGTGTTTACCTTCAAATTCATTTGCACCAGAGTCTTGACCCTGTGAATTACCCTGGTTTAAGGATGAAACATTGATAGGTCGTGCAAGAGGGTGTGAGAAGTGAAGAGAAGTTATTGGGCTCGAGATGTGAAATGTATGGGTTGGTGGTTGGCTAATTGGTTTAGAGGGGGGTGATTGACCCTGGGGATTGGTCAGATTTTCAATGTTACCTGAGTATGTCAGCTCAGGCACAGTAACAGGCTCTCCCATGGCTCGAGTAAGTGTGGGCTGAGTATACATCACACCCGGTATTGGCTGTTGGGTTTGAATGAGCCTTGAGGTTGACACCTTAAGAGAAGGCGTCTCCCCCTCAACTCCTGCCTGGGGAGGGATCAGTGTGATCTCAGCTTCAGTAATGCCTTTAGATGTGGCACCACCAATGGCCGTTTTCCGGTGGCATGTTAAGATATTTTCCCTAGCAGCAGTGGGCATACTAGGGGTGGCTTCAGATTGGGATTTATGATGGAAAGAAGGTGGAGGAGATGAGTTAGACTGAGTTGGTTCCACTGTAGTCTTATCTCAAAATGTAGATGGAGAAAAGTGAGAAGAGAGTGAGAGAGGAGAGGTTTTACCTGAAGCAGCTTCTGTATGAGCTGGTTCAACTTGAGCAGAGTGCTCAGCTTGAACCTCTGTGTCAGCTTGAGAAGTTCCCCCTTGATTCAATCCCTCATCTTCACTCTCAGAAGACGGAGCCTCAGCAATTAACAGCATGGGCTCACTCAGTCCCTCTTGCTCTGGGAAGATGTCGTTGTTGAACATCTTGGGGCTGAGTGTTGGCACAAGCGACAGCTCCTGATTGGCTTCATAGAGTGATGTCTCTAGCTCAGCTTCAAATGCTAAGTGAAGGGTTTTGAACCTGACCAAACCACTTATGACACAAACTGGTCAATCCTGGGTTTGATTCCACTGGTTCAATCCTAAAAGCGGAAATTGATTGAACACAACCCTCTAAACCCCAAAAGGGTTAGGATCTTTAAACTTTAACTTGATCAACATAGTTTCTTACAAACAATCCATAGAAAAGGTTACAAGATTATACATGAACAAAACCTTTAGGATTGCTAAAGATAGTCCACCACTACTGCACCTCCGATTGAACTGGCTGCTAGACCGCTCCTGGATCACCAAGGCTTCAAGCAATCGAAAACCTTGTGTGTGTGTGCTTTCTTGCGTCGACCTCGAAACCTCGAAACACCCTTGGTGTTTCTTCTTGATCGTCGAAGTTAGAGAGAGTGTGTGTCGACCGAGAGAGAGAGAGAGAGAGAGAGAGCGAAATTGAGAGAGAGAAGGAGAGTGGTGGCTAGGGTTAATCCCTTGTGTCACTTATCTTAATCCTTAAGCCTTTAAGGATATATTTATAAGGATTAGATTGGACCTAAGCCCGTTTAATTAAAAGCCCACTGGTTTTAATTAAACTTTCATCTCTTCTCACTTTGACCCCTGGACTTTGCTAGTCAATTAATTAACTATTAATTAACTGGTCCGTTAAATATTAAAACTTAATATTTAATTCTCTTTAAATAATAAATAACTATTTATTATTTATTTCCTTTCTAACTGATTAATTATTTATTTCTCTCTTTTCAATAATTAATTCTACTGATTAATTATTCACTTTTCTCTTTAATAATTAATCCAACTAATTAATTATTTCGTTTATCTCTTTAATAATTAATCTAACTGATTAATTATTTCCACACAGATTTATGGTGAAATCCAACTGTTCTGAATTGGGTGTGTAGCAGTGTGACCCTTTAGTCTCTTATAACATTGGATAAAATGTGCCCATTAATTATCTCTGAATATAATCTAACAGACTCTCACTTGTGCAAGATAAGTAATAGTTACTGCACATTGTTAGCCTAAGGAGGTCCCTAGCCAGACACTTAGGTTAACCAGGTTATAAGAACTCTTATACCCCAAAATAACTTATGATAAAACTTCATAAGCAACCTGCTTAGAAGTAACCTGTTATAAACTAACTGTTTATAAATTAAACTATCATAAACTCCCTATTTATGAATGGGTACATTTTATATATACAAACTTGCATATATATATATATATAGGTTTGTCACTTGTAGCGCGATATTTCAATTTTGAGCATGAGCATGGAAAAAGGTCAATCCAGAGACTCAAAAATTTGTTCATGACATACTTGATTTCAAAACTGCGTGATAAACGACAAAGAACAGATCAGTTCGTTTGGGCACGGCCGTGTACTTACCAGCTTCTCTAATCAGTCAAGGGGCCCGGAAATATCTCTCCTAAAAAGGAGGTGCAATTACCATCTTGCATATTTGCATTTGGCAACACGGCTCCCACTGAATCTAGACACGCCCCTTATGACCACCCTGTTATGGCGTGACGTTAGAACGCGCTAAGAAGACAACAGTTACCGCATCCCAAACCAAATACCTCAGGCTTGAGGATAACATATGTGATAAATACTTTTGACACGAATCCACTAAGTATTTTTCACGGTGGGTCAATCCAATATTCGTAACCCTAAAGAATATCCGTAAATTTTGGTCCGCAAAAACCGTTCGCAGCTATATTCGATATACCTTCGAATCTACCCCAAAATTACGATGACTTTATAGCCCTATCATAGTTCCCACCACGATAAGTAGTCACGGATGATGTTTTGAATAAACCTAGTTTATTCCTGGATAAACCAAAACATACAAAATTGTGAAGAACAATTAAACTAATTTCTACACCCTTCCATATTCCTCCCTGGAATAAACATGTATAATTTCTACCATCTCATTGACTCGATTCACGGTGTCTATCTGAATTACTTATTATTTTACATTTGTAACTTATCACGGATTACAAGAAAAATAATATGATTATAAACCTTTAAACACAAGACTAGTACCATGAAGTACTCTTTCTTGGTTTTGCTAGAAATCGTTCTTGCAACCTAAGAACAAATCTAGACTTACTTATTTTATAAAATTCCTTAAACTTGGAGAAAAACTGGAAATAACTCCAAAGTTTCTGATTTTTACAAAATAACCTCCCTGTAATTAAAAACTTTAATTACATTTGTAGATGTATTAAATATTACTAGATTTATATCCTTTTGAAATGATAAAACCTCTTACACCTACTTGTAAGAAACTTGAAACTAGATTCCCGGTGTATACCAACACTTATCTAATTCCATTACTAAGAATGTTAAAGAACATCCTATTTTATCATTTCTAACGTTAATCAACCAATATTATTAAGCTAACTTACTGAACATTTTAGAACGTATATAATTTCTATTTAAGTCAAAACTTGACTCAAAAAATCTTGCAATGATTTCTTTATTGAATAACTTTCAATAAGTCATGCATTCCTCGGATTAGTTCTTTCTCAAGAACTTACTGTTTTAGATAACTTCTAAAAACATCCGATAATTATATACTTTAAAAGTTCAAACTTGTATTTATCACACTGGTTAAAAAAGAACCTTTTATTAACTCTGATAAATACATTAGTCAGGTGCTCCCACTATCTTTTATGAAAAAAAGTGCATTCTTTAAAACATCCTTTTAGGCCTTAGTCAAAACTTGACTACCATGCCTAAAACTTGTGTTCCAAACACATGTTTCAAAGAACTTAGTTTTTGTAAGAAATTTGTTTTATGAAACCAAGAACTTGGATCTCCCATATATCCATCTTTCCAATTACGGAAAATGGTTTCATTAAACTTACCATAATCACAAGTATGAAACACTCATAATAGTATTTTAAATTTCTTTCCTTAAAACATTTAGTATAAAACTCCCTTGATTATAGTAACTACCATAATCACTTTTATACTATCTTAAATGTTTTATCAAAAACTATTTGCACTTAGAAATAATAACTATCATTTCTATTTTGTTCAAGACTTTGAACATTCACTTTTCATAACTTAAACACTTGTTAAATTAGAAAAACTATCTAATTTTATAAACAATACTTGTTTATTTAAGCGTTTGAAAAAGTGGAGCCAACATTTATATAACTACAACAAATCATAGCATGAAGATTATAATGAATCACTGAACAAGTCAAGACTTGACTTATTGGTTCTCTTTTAGTCACAACTGGACTAATCTTGATTCATAAGAACACGTGCACGGATAATTAAATTTCCATAAACTCAAAAGTTTCCATAAACCAACAATAAAAATTGTTCAAAATAAACTTAAATAGTTTAATAAACTAGGAAATATAAATATTAATAATATCCGCATGTTGCATGTGTGATCTCCTCATGCTGGGCCATATCACTTTCCATCCCCTCCTGCAATAAACGATTGCAAGATGTTAGAATACTCGTAAAACTTTACAAGTAGGAAAGTGACAAAGAAGCTGATCACGCAATACCTGAGGATCCAAACTTGCCTCCTGCCTCGTGACCTTTCGGACAATCTCGTTTCCAATGTCCGGCCTCGCCGCACCTGAAGCACCGATTCTCGGTCCTTGCCTTGTTTGGCTTCGGCTTCTTGCCCTTGTTGTCGTTATTAGCCCTGGGTGCACTCTGGCTGGGCTGGGCCTTGCCCTTTCCCTTTCCGTTGCGCCCCTTCCTCTTTTTACGTCCACCATGTCCCACCATAAGAATGTCCTTTGACTTGGTCCCGATACTCTACTCAGCAGTCTTGAGCATGGAGTGCAACTCAGCCACGGATTTCTCCATGTTGTTCATGTTGTAGTTGACTATAAAAGGCTTATAGTCATCTGACAACGAGTTGAGTATCGTATCCGTTGCTAGCTGCAACGTTACTGGGTACCCGAGTCTCTCTAGGTGGTCCATGTAACCTTTCATTTTCATAACATGGTCACTGACCGAGGTTCCCTTAGCCATCTTTCACGAGTTAAATGCCCTAGTGGCATCATAACGCTCCGTGCGGGCTTGCTCCTGGAACATGTCCCTTAGCTGGCGGATCATGTCATATGCAGGAGTTTCTATCATGCTTGATTGCAACTCTGGACTCATAGTTGCAAGCATGAGGCAGCTAACATCCAAGGTGTCATTGGAGCGCTTCTGAAAAGCCTCCCTAACCTCTGCCCTGACATTGCTTGCAGGGGGATTTCCTAGAGGTTATTCTAGGACATACCACTTTCTCTCGTGCCTCAGCACGATCCGGAGATTTCTCTCCCAAGTTAGAAAATTGGACCCGGTGAGCTTATCCTTCTCAAGGATAGAGCGGAGTGAGAGGTTATTAGTATTGGTAACGTTGGTTGCCATCTACAAATTAAAACCCGGTTTAATTAGTAATTGCAAATAAACTTTCCAACATATATCATTAAACCCATAAACAATATATATTAGACCTAGGACCCATATTTCACATACTTGACGCAAGGTTTGGGCACTTCTCGCCAAGTCATGCTATTTCTGGTAGGTAACACCCTGTACCAATCGTACCTAGCTGATACGACTCCTAGAACCTCGTAGAGCACTTAGACCTAGTCTAGTATGTTTAACTCTACTCTAGTGCTTTTTGGGCCGGGACTCCCGATTATCACCAAAATAGATCGCATCACCTAAGACAGCATGAATTCTGGCCGGGAATCCCGATTATCACAGAATCTTTCATGCCCTTTCCCGCAATGGTTTGAACCCGGATGCCCAAGGTTTGGGCACTTTCGACACCCGAGTACCGTTTAACAGTCAAGGTGTACCATTAGGTGGGTAGCACACTGATCTAAGATTTTTCTTGGGTTTTAATTAAGTTAAAAAAAACTTAATTTTTCAGTTTTTGAAAAACTATTTTAAAACTAACTGTTTTAAAAAATACGATTTATATGTGTACCTGAACTAGGTGCACAAAACGGCTTTTATAAGTTCCAAACTTATAACTTTGACAAAACTTTTAAATTATAAAAAATTTAATTAATACGACTACCAGACTGAAGTCATATTCTAGTTTGTCATAGAACGTGGGTTTTCACTATTTAATAACAACCTGTTATTAAACTCCTTTTTTATTTAGCATCATACGCATGTATATATATACCATACATATATATGAAAAGCAGTAAATAAATCACAACCACGTAGATAATAATAAGCAGATAAAGCCCTATAGTTTTGCCAACTAATCCTAAGGTCAAGCCTAAGGACAAAGTGACTTGGATTCGCCTTTCTTGATGCGTTGCTCCCACTAGCCTTGACACCTCCCCGAAGCGTCCGTGCCTCGCGTGAGAACACCATTTTCTTGATCACCTTCTTCTTGATGGATTGAACTATCACTAGTCTATTACAAATACAATATTGAATGGGGTTGTAAGTGGCACGCAGGCCTCCCCGAACCAGTACAATATTACAAATAAGAAAGGGATTGTAATTGGCATGCAGGCCTTCCCAAAAACCAAAATAAAAGAAAAATAAGAAAAACGAGTCCTAAGTCGGCAAAACTATAGTTATCACAACCACACAATTATATATAAGCACAATATATATAAAATTCAACCACGCAGTTATAATATAAACAATAAACTGTGTTGTTAAGCACACAACCTGATTTGTCTAAATTTTCTCATTTATCCTTTTGATTAATACCTATTAACCAAAAATGAGAATTATGATCTTCTATTTTAACTTGACCAAAAAATAGTTTTTCAAAAAAACTTAAAGGCTTGATCTCATTCAAAACTTGAATGAAATCCTCACGTCGAGTTTTATTACTAGTTTTCCAAAAACTTAAAACCGACAACCTTGGTCAATTAAATACTATCCTATTTGTTTCTCCATTATATAAACTTTATCCCTTTTAGAATTTATTCAAAACGACTAAACTAGTCATAATAAATAAAAAACTAAAAATATATATTTTAACTAAAACTAATTAAAATATATAATACTAGTTTATATAACACCTTATTAATTTTATAACTTAAAATTAATAATCCTTTTGTATTAATCCGGAAAAGCTATTTGGGCCGACATCTCCCATCAACCCGAGAAAACCCACTGGGCCGAGACCCTCTTGGGCCGAAAACCCTTTGGGCCGTGAACCATCTGGGCCGAGAACTACCTTGGACCGAAGCCCCTTGGGCCAAAGCCCATTTGGCCCTTAGCGCCGCTAACTATCACCATTCAACATGGCGATGATCTCGGTTCCCGTTTTCCGATTAATACATTTTAAATCCTTTTAACCTATTAAAACTAACTGTTTTAATATACTGATTAAAACTAATAATATCAACAAAACTTGTTTTATTAATAACTAATAATCCTAAAAACTTGATTTCAACCTTTTTAAACAAAAGTTCAAAAACTTGGTTAAAGTCTAGTTTTAACTAAAAAAGTTTATTCCTTTTTAACCGTTTAAACACAAACCTGGTTTAAACCTAACTTGGTTAAAATTAAACCTTTTATAAACTGGATAAAAACAGAAAACTTGTTTTTATCCCTATGGTTTTCGAAAACTTAAATGGAGAAGAATAAGATGAAGAAGATCATATAACTATTAAACAAACCAACAAATTAGATTAACTAGGTTTAACCGATTAAACAAACTGTTTAATTTAATCTTAATCCAATCTTATTCTTATTTCAAAAATCATAATCCTTTTAACCATTCAAACTTACTGTTTGAATTTTCTGATTAATAGGATAAAACTGATAACAAAACAAACTATTTTGCTACCTTCTTGATTTTCGAAAATACCAAGAACAAATAGAGAATCAAGAATAAAACCTTAATCTAAAACAGATAGAAACTAGAAACTATGGATCATAGAGCCGAGGCTCTGATACCACTGAAGGGTTTTGAACCTGACCAAACCACTTATGACACAAACTGGTCAATCCTGGGTTTGATTCCACTGGTTCAATCCTAAAAGCGGAACTGGATTGAACACAACCCTCTAAACCCCAAAAGGGTTAGGATCTTTAAACTTTAACTTGATCAACATAGTTTCTTACAAACAATCCATAGAAAAGGTTACAAGATTATACCTGAACAAAACCTTTAGGATTGCTAAAGATAGTCCACCACTACTGCACCTCCGATTGAACTGGCTGCTAGACCGCTCCTGGATCACCAAGGCTTCAAGCAATCGAAAACCTTGTGTGTGTGTGTGCTTGCTTGCGTCGATCTCGAAACCGAGAAACACCCTTGGTGTTTCTTCTTGATCGTCGAAGTGAGAGAGAGCCGAGAGAGAGTGTGTCGACTGAGAGAGAGAGAGCGAGATCGAGAGAGAGAAAGAGAGTGGTGGGTAGGGTTAATCCCTTGTGTCACTTATCTTAATCCTTAAGCCTTTAAGGATATATTTATAAGGATTAGATTGGACCTAGGCCCGTTTAATTAAAAGCCTACTGGTTTTAATTAAACTTTCATCTTTTCTCACTTTGACCCCCTGGACTTTGCTAGTCAATTAATTAACTATTAATTAACTGGTCCGTTAAATATTAAAACTTAATATTTAATTCTCTTTAAATAATAAATAACTATTTATTATTTATTTCCTTTCTAACTGATTAATTATTTATTTCTCTCTTTTCAATAATTAATTCTACTGATTAATTATTCACTTTTCTCTTTAATAATTAATCCAACTGATTAATTATTTCGTTTATCTCTTTAATAATTAATCTAACTGATTAATTATTTCCACACAGATTTATGGTGAAATCCAACTTTTCTGAATTGGGTGTGTAGCAGTGTGACCCTTTAGTCTCTTATAACATTGGATACAATGTGCCCATTAATTATCTCTGCACATAATCTAAACTAAGGACAGGTACCTTATGAAAGATACATGAAGGTCTCTTGTAGCCTTCATCACTCGGACCTTGAGCTCGTTGAAGATGAGCTGTGAAAAATCGATATTTCTTCCAAAGAACATGTTGTACAGCAACTGCATCTCGAACTCATTGATCTGGTCCAGTCCTCCAACCTTGGTACCAAGTGAACGAATCACAGTGGACACCATAAAACCTCATCTGGTTGGGAAAGTGGCCTTTTGATCACCCCTTCAGTTTGAGGGTGACCCATCTGTGGCAGAACAGACCTCGCCACTTGTCTCGTCACAGCAGGTTCGAATTCGTCTTTTTGAGGAAGACGAACAATCTCCCTTAGCCTGTTAGCTGTGAGAGTAATGGTTCTCTCTCCATTCAATACTGTGCCTCTGATTTCGTCATTGATTTGATCGTAAGTACACGAATACCAGAATTCCAGCAAGTGCTGAGGAACTATGTGCAGAGGTGCTCCTGTGAACGCAAAAGCCAATGGGCATTTACGAATGTAATTCACCCATGGTTCATATCCTCTGTTAATCTTGCGTAGAGGGATTGCCAGGCAAGCGCGCTGATTATTGATTTTTATCAGCGGCAATCCGTTGTTTCTAAATGCAGCTCCTCTGACCATTCGATCACCTAGAACTAGAATGGTTCCTTCCATCGATGAAACTTTGATTACACAGAGTAATTACTTTGAAATTCGCACTGAGCGATTGTCTATAGCGCACTGAGCGACTTAGGGTTTTGAAATCGATGGTACTGAAAATATGCACTTAGCAAAGAAGAGGGAAGGTATTTGAGAGGATGAGAAGTCTGGATTGAAAGCGTAAACCCTCTAAACCGAACTTGATCGGTATATATACCATTCCAAGGAGAGAGAAAAGTTACAGTTAGAAATCCCCCTTTTGATCCGTTACGCCGTAAAATTTTTATGTAACAGTAAGCGGGTAGAACCAATCATCTTCCAACGGATACTAATGTAATATAATAATATTGACTTACAATAAGATTATATACACTGATGTATTATACCTATACACAATTTAGTATAATACGCGATTTGAGATTGACTCAAATACGCAGTGGTCATGAATTAATCACACTTGGTAAATAACACATGAGTTTGGACACACCAAGCTGAGTAAACATATTACTCAGTTTAACTCAAGCACTCAGCTTGATGCAAGCACTCAGCTTGATGCAAGCACTCAGCTTGAAATGTGCACTCAGCTTGAGAATGAAATTCAGCCTGAGTAGAGCACACAGCTCATGGGTAATGACACTAAGTCATATTCGTCTGAGACTGACTCAAACTAACCTTTTAACCACACTGAGTAGTTAAAGAATGTTTGGAACCAACCAAACGTGTGAACCAATCACATAGTTTGAGTTAAGCACATAGCTCAGACTCAGTGACACTTAGTCATATATGTTTGAGACTGACTCAAACTGTATCATAACTACACTAAGTAGTTGAAATGTGTTTGGAACTCACCAAACAAAAGAACTCATTGTTCAGCTTGATAAGAGTCAGTTTATGAAAACTTATTCATAAACTGTGCACTCAGCTTAAGACACTTAGTCATTGTCAAACTGAAAACTCGGATTCTAGACACTTAGCTAGGGGTTGAGCATACCCAAGTTACTTAGCAGATACATAAAGCTCTTCTCATCAAGTGGTTTAGTAAAGATATCTGCTAGTTGGTCATCAGTGGAAATAAATTTAATGTCTACTTTACCTTTTTCCACGATGTTCCGGATGAAGTGATGTCTAATTTCAATGTGCTTGGTTCTTGAGTGGAAGACTGGATTGTAAGTGATGGCTATAGCACTTTGGTTATCACAGAAGATAGGAGTGTTCTTGAAACTCATGCCAAAGTCTTGAAGCTGATGCTGCATCCATAGGATTTGAGCACAACAGCTACCTGCTGCAACATATTCAGCTCCAGCTGACTAACTTCCCTCCAAGCATTTGACATTCTCCAGTAGTTGATTTTCTGTCTAACTTGCACCCAGCATAGTCAGCATTTGAAAAACCAACTAACTCAAATCCAGAGTTCTTTGGATACCAAAGACCTAGATTTGGTGTACCTTTAAGGTACCTAAAGATCCTTTTCACAGCTTGAAGATGTGATTCTTTAGGATCTGCCTGATATCTTACACAAACACATGTAGCAAAGATAATATCAGGTCTACTAGCTGTCAAATAGAGTAATGAACCTATCATTCCTCTATAGGTAGACTGATACACAGACTTTCTATCTGAGTCTTTACTCAGCTTGACAGCTGGTGACATGGGTGTTTTCATGGTTGAACTTGAATCAAAACCATATTTCTTTATTAAATAAAAAACATACTTGCTTTGATTGATGAATATTCCATCAGGCTTTTGTTGAATTTGCAGGCCTAGGAAATATGTCATCTCACCCATCATACTCATCTTGTGCTTTTGTGACATTATTTTGGAGAACCACTCACACAGAGATTCATTGGTAGAACCAAAAATGATGTCATCCACATAGATTTGTACAAGAATCACCTGTCCTTTACTTCTTTTAATAAAGAGTGTCTTATCTATACTACCTCTGGTGAAATCCATGGATAGTAGATAAGTGTACAATGTATCATACCAAGCTCTTGGAGCTTGTTTAAGACCATACAAAGCCTTGTCTAACTTATAGACATGATGTGAAAACTTTAAACTTACAAAGCCAGGAGGTTGTTTCACATAGACTTCCTCCTGAAGTTTTCCATTTAGGAAAGCACTCTTCACATCCATTTGATAGACTTTGAAGTCTTTATATGCTGCATAAGCCAGGAACAGCCTTTTGGTTTCAATTCTAGCAACAGGGGCAAAGGATTCATCATAATCGATTCCTTCCTCTTGCTTATACCCTTGTGCTACTAGCCTGGCTTTGTTCCTCACTATCACTCCATCCTTGTCCATTTTATTTCTATAGACCCACTTAGTGCCTATAATTGAATGATCTTTGGGGGTAGGGACAAGGTTCCAGACCTTATTTCTCTCAAACTCATTTAATTCCTCTTGCATAGCTTCAATCCAATCCTCATCCTCTAAGGCTTCCTCAGTCTTCTTTGGTTTCATTTGAGATAGAAAACCAAAGTGTGCAGCGTAATTAGCTGTAGCCTTGGATCTGGTCATGACCTTTTCTTGGACATTTCCATTAATTTGATCTTGAGGATGATCTTTGAGGAATTTAAATGTTGTAGTTGGAGAGTCTGGTTCTGAATCTGAGTGATGTTGAGAACTCTGAGGTGAACACACATCCTCAGTCTCAACAGCAACATTGTCAACAAACTGATGATCACTGAGATTCTCAGCTTGAGTGACTTCAGCTCCAAAGGGGTTGATGAAGTCATCATCCTTCTCAGCTTGAGAATCCCTTGGAGTTTGTGATGATTTCTTTGATGAACACACATCATCATCACTATCATCTCCTATGACATACATAGGATTTGATAAGTTGGTTTCCTTAGGCCTTTCAAGCTCACTCAGACTGACCAAGTCAGCTTGACTCTTATCAGCTTGATCAAAACAGTCTTCATCAAAAGAGACATGAATTGATTCTTCTATTGCCTTTCTCCTTGTATTATATATTCTATAAGACTTGGAGATTGAGGAATAACCAACAAATATTCCAAGATCAGCTTTAGGTTCCAACTTATGGAGCTGATCTCTTTGATTCAGCACATAGCATTTTGAACCAAAGATATGGAAATAACCTATATTGGGCTTTCTATACTTATACATCTTATAAGATGTCTTTCCATGTATTTTGACAATGATTGATCTATTCTGGGTATAGCAGGCTATACTAACAGCTTCATCCCAGACATAGAGTTTCAATCCTGCCTCACATAGCATTGTTCTAGCAGCCTCAATTAGGGTTCTATTTCTCCTTTCAGCAACTCCATTCTGTTGTGGAGTTCTAACAGATGAGAAATTTTGTAATATTCCCTTTTGTTCGCAGAAGCTTTCAAGGGTAGAGTTTCTGAACTTAGTCCCATGATCACTTCTTAGTTGCTTTACAGACAAACCTTTTTGCAACTCTTCCTGTTTGATAAAACTGATTATCTCTAGGGCAGCCTCACTTTTGGCTTTAAGGAATATTACCCAGGTGAATCGTGAGAACTCATCTACTATCACCAGTGTGTACTTCTTGCCACTCAGGCTTGGAGTACTTATGGGTCCAAACAAATCCATATGCAACGTATGCAATGGGTCTGTTATTGAAAAATTTTGCTTTGATTTAAAGGACCCTTTATGGTGTTTCCCTTGTTCACAAGCTGAGCACAATTTGTCTTTGACAAATGTGATCTTTGGTAATCCAGAGAATAACTCTTTATTGGACAGCATATTTATATTTTTAAAATTTAAATGAGATAAACGTTTATGCCATAACCAACTCAGCTTAGGAACAGAATGGGAATACAAGCAGGTTTCAGTATAGGGATCAGCAGAATTAATATCAAGTAGATACACATCTCTTTATCTTTTAGCTATTAATACAAGCTTTCCCTTAGCATTATAGATTGTTCCTGCTTTCTTCCTAAAAGTAACAACATTATCTTCATCACACAATTGACTGATACTAATTAGGTTGTGTTTGAGACCTTTGACATAGGCAACTCTCTGGAATGTAACTTTGTCAGCTTTAATCTTTCCATAGCCTTTAGTTCTTCCATGTGAGTTGTCTCCAAATGTTACTTTAGGACCTTCATCTTCTTGGAAATCACTAAGAAGTCCTTTCCACCCTGTCATGTGCCTTGAGCATCCACTATCCAAGTACCATTTACTTGAACCCTGCACATGATATGAAAACTAAACACATTAGGTTTGTTTGGGAACCCGCTTCTTGGTGGGTTCAGATGAGGAGCACTTAGCATCTCCATTTTTTTGAACTGACTGTTCAGCTTGAGCAGGAGCTGAATCCTGTGTAGGCTGATCAGCTTGTTCTTGTTCAGGCCTTGAGATTTTTATATCATAATCCTTAGCCTCATGACCTCTACTTCTGTACTTGTAGCATCTCCTTCTTCCAATGATTACAGGAGGTAGAGTGTCCAATAATCCTTGTGAGAACTTACTCTCAGTTTTAGGATTATATGTTGTGGATAACTTTTCAACTTTCTTAGCAAGTTGATTCACTTGATGATCACTGACTTTGGACTTACCTTTGTCAGATCTCTGTTTGTTATCCTTTTCATGAGAAGATTGACTAACAACCTTCTGTTCCATGACTTTGGACTTACCTTTGTCATGATTGCTGGACTCACCAGTTTCAACAGGTTTGGACTTACCAAGATCCACAACTTTGGACTTACCATTGTCGTGTTTTAACCTCTGACTTACAGTGGTCTTTCTGTTCTTGTAACTTCTCTCCGAGCCAGAAAGAGAATTTTGTCTTTTGAAAGGGTTTGGATTAAGACTTTCTATGACCAAAGTTCTTTGAACAGACTGAGTGCCTAGTCTGTTCAGCACAGACTCACCATGCTGTTTATATGTTGAGAACTCATTTCCATGGTCTTTAGTTTTCACAAACATATTGAATTTCAAGCTTGGATCATGTTTCTTCTCTGAGGCCAACTTTTGAGACTTAATCAGCTGTCTATCTTCCTCAGAATCTGTACTTGCTATCTCATCATCAGCTACATAAGCTACTGTTTGATAGTCACCTCCAAGTACAGCCTTTACCTGTTTAGGTATCTGTTGGGTTATGCACTTCTCAGCAAGCTTTGATGACTTACACCAAGACTCAGTGACCTTTTGAAGTTAGTCAGCTTTGTCTTTAGCTTCCTGAAGTTCTTCACTTAGAAGTTTATTAATGCTTCTTTGACATTCAAGATCACATTGTGCTTTCTTACCAACATCAATAAGAGACTTATTTTCCTTAATCTCATTCTTGAGTTTAGTTATCTCATCTTTGAGGTCATTTTGAGACTTAAGGACAGTCTTGAAATCATTTAGCAGATAATCAAAAGCAAGACCCTTTTCCTCATCAGTATAAGAGTTGAAATTACTGACCTTATACATGGAAGCAGGATCCCAGTCACTAAGCTTGCTGTTTTCCTCAGCTTCCTTCATGTCAGATTCAAAAGTTGACTCGGACAAACCATAATCAACGTCATCTATCTCCAACTCTCCATCTTCTTGAGCCATCAGACACACATCATCATCTGAGGTAGACGACTCTGTATCCCATGTTTAAGCACTCTTATCAACAACTGATGTTGATTCTACCTTCTTTAATCTGCACTCAGCAGCAATGTGTCCCTTCTTCTGACAGTTGAAGCACACAACATTCTTGGGATCAAAGGAACTCTTTCCTTTGCCCCTGTCAGATCTTCCTCTTCCCCTTTGAGCTCTTCTCAAACGTCTGGCTAACATTGCCATTTGCTCAGTGATATTCTGAACATCATCAGTATCACTTGAGTCTGAGTCTGAGTGGTCAGCTTGAGATTCTAACTCAGTCTCAGATTCAACAACCATTGTCTTGGAACTTTTCTTCTTTTTCTGTGCAACCAATGCAACTTCATTCTTATCCAAAGACTCCTTGAGTTGTTGTTGAGAAGTTCTCTTGTGTCCAGTGATATGTTCATGATTTAGCAAGAATCCATAAATGGACTGTAGGTTGTACACGTACAGTGTTCCTCCAACCCTGAGTGCTGTAGTTACATCGTTAAACCTTTCTGGTAACACATCCAGAATTTTCAGCACAAGTTCAGCATTATCTTTCTTTACACCCACACTTAGTAGGTCATTTATCTAACAGTGAAACCTTGTGAACAAATCTGACAAGGTTTCATTCTTCTTTGAAAAGAAGTTTTCATAAGATCTATTCAAATGACTTCTCTTATGCTGTTTGACCAGATCCGTGCCCTCATATGTAACACTCAGTGTGTCCCAAATATCTTTTGCTGATTGACACCCAGTCATAGTGCGCAAGATTTCATTTGTCAGGGCATTTTCCAGAACATTTTTTGCCTTGTCATCCAGATTGAAGAGTTTCCAATCTTCATCAGTCCAGGATGCAATAGGCTTTCTTGTTTACTTTTCAGTTTTGCCAGGAGACGTATCACTGACAGTAGCAGGAATCTTGGGGATGATAGGTCCTTTTGTAATGACATCGAACATACGAATGTCAATGGACTTTAGGAATAGCATGGCTCTGAACTTCCACATAGGATAGTCAGATCTATCACATACGGGACAACCTTTGGCAGACATCTATGGAAAGTTTGAAAGATTATTGCTTGTAGACATTTTAAACTTTCTCATAATCTTGAACTTTCAACTTATGAAATTATTCAGCCTGCTCTGATACCAGTTGTTGGTCCCTTGGTGAGAATAACAACAAGCAACAGTGTGTAGAAGGGGGGTTGAATACACTTTCTGCGGAAATTGAACAAATCAAATAAAAGTGTTACACATAGTAAATCAAACCACAACTAGACGAATGCTTTTATTAATATGAAGATGATTACAATGCTTTGAATAAGAAGATGATTACAGTAATTATCAAGTAAGCAACTCTTGATATATAATCACCTAATATAAATCTCTCAATTTTTCAAACTTAGCTATCTATAATCAACTTATGATTATAGATACTGACGACTCTCTAAACAGGATTTTTCACAGATTGAATCAACTAATGATTACTTACCAATATCACAACTAATGTGACAATTTGAACACACGAATGATCTGGCAATCTGTGAGTTTCTTGATCACGTTGAACTGACAAACAGTGATTCAAGAATCGTAACACATACGGTGAGGTGAGGTTTTCGGCTTTGTAATTTTTTATCAGAATCGTAGTCATACCTCTAAACTTATCAGGAGATAAGTATTTATAATCCTGTTGCTACGGTTCCTAACAAATTGGACTAATCCTAATTTGCTAACTAACTATCGGATAACTCGGAATCTTGAATCTTGAATCTTCTTATCTTGAGTCTTCAATCTTCAATCTTGATTCTGGAGTCTTCTTATCCGCGCCGTAGATATAGAGAGTTAAAACATTATTTAAAACACATTTAAATTCTCTTGGACTGACTTCTTTAGTCAGGCTGAGTTACTCAGCTTGAAACTCATCAAGCTGAGTTCTTCGAGAACAAACCTGAATTCAAACATGAACTTACACGTATAGTTATTAACTCATCCTTAGAAGTCCAAAGAATTAAATAAAACATATTTAGTAACTCTGTCGAGCTGACTCTACTTTTGAGCTGAGTCACTTAGCTTCAAACACATCAAGCTGAATACTCGATATATACCTTATGTGACATACACAGATTATCAAACACATTAATAATTTAACTAAGGTATAATATAAACTGGTCGAACAAATGCTCAGTTTACATTCAGCTTATACTCAGTCTGAAACACTATAAGTGTTTAGTCTGACTAAGCTCCATAATTCTATTTAAGTTATATGTAGAACTCATCTTACAAACTTAACTTTGCCTCATCAAATCTAGACTGATGAGATCATTTTCCCAACAAACTCCCCCTATTTGATGATGACAAAACCATCAAACAATTCTTATGTTTGTTTAACAGAATTATGTTTTAAATCTCATACTTATTAAGATTTTATTATTTGAACTGATCAAATATTTATTGAACATATAAATTTTAATTGAACTTATCAATTTAAATTGGAACACACCAACTTTTAGTTGAACACACCAACTAATTACATAAATGAATAAGAACTTATCTGTTATTCATTTTTGCTGAACTTATCAGACTTATGAATAGGAACACATCACAACACAGTTGAACATATCAAACTTTATACTTGTATTAATTGAACTAATCATAATACAAAAGTTGTTGATCACTTAGATCATGCACACATAGTGCTTACAAAAATATTAGAACTAATCTAATATTTACAAAATTAGAACTAATCTATTTGATGAACTCAGGATGTAGAAGCTCCCAGATGATGATCTCTTTATTGATCTCATCTAACAGTCTTTCAGCTTCATCGTTTCCCTGAAGTTCCTTCTGTTGTACTCTAATGAGTTTATTCAGCTTATACTTTATTAACTGAGTTGACTCCTCATTTCCACAACAGTTTCTTATTGTCAAGGCATCCTCAGCTTTTAGATAGCAAATCTCATTTAGCTTAATAAAACTGTGATTACCTGCCTGATCCTTAAACATGAAGCCTTGAATAGGAGTGTTGATGCTTTGATTTTCTCTGAATTCTACTCCTACAGGCATGTCGAACAAATTTTCTTACTACATACCAGGAACTGGGACATACCTCAGTTCTTCAGCTCTAGCAATCAACTTGGAGACCTCAGACTGAATTTCTTGTTTGATTTGGCTCCGTTTAAACTTCCTGAGCAGCATCATTATTCTTTGCCATTCAATGTAACCCATCATGTAAACATATCTCAGGTCCACTCCCACATTTGATTTTTCACTTAGCTCAAAAGTAAGAATGATGGCTCCATTTACTCTGCTCAATGTCAATCCTCTGATCTCTTTGTTGAAGCTCTTTCGAAAGTAACATTCTTGCAATTCTGCATCTGAGTAGGAAATACGATCAGGTCTTGGACCAGTGTAAGTAGCTTCAGCTTGTGCCAAAGCTTTTCTTTCTTTTTCTTTTTCTTGGTCTTTTACTTCATTCTCTTTTCTCTTTCTCAGCTCTTCAAGAGAAATGCCCAACTCATTGGCTTGTTCAAGCATTTCAATCATAAGCCTTGTGGCTTTATCCTCTTCTGTTTCTTCCTCAGTTTCAGAATCACTGTCAGCTTCAGATTCATATTCTATCACTTTTTGCTTTTTAGCTGCAGGTTCTTCTTTGTTCATTTCTGACTCCCCCTCAGTCTGAGTCTTCCTCTCTGCTCCTTTAGCTAGAACTAGAAGAGCTTCAGCTTCAGCTCGAACTAGCTCAGCTTCAGTATCAGCTTGAACCTTCTCCCCCTTTTTGTCATCATCAATAGGGTTTGAAGTCCTTTGTTGTTGGAGTGCTACAAAGGCAATCTCTTTAACATCCTCTGTCAGCTTCGCAAGCCTCTGATAGATTTGACATTTATGCTTCTTCTGCTTTAGGTGAAACAGACCAAATTGAGCAGCAATGTAGTCCTTCAGCTGCTGGATGCCTGAGGAGGCAGTTTCATTTGGAGGAGAGTCTTTGGGTGCATCATCCAAAGGTTGGTGTTTACCTTCAAATTCATTTGCACCAGAGTCTTGACCCTGTGAATTACCCTGGTTTGAGGATGAAACATTGATAGGTCGTGCAAGAGGGTGTGAGAAGTGAAGAGAAGTTATTGGGCTCGAGATGTGAAATGTATGGGTTGGTGGTTGGCTAATTGGTTTAGAGGGGGTGATTGACCCTGGGGATTGGTCAGATTTTCAATGTTACCTGAGAGTGTCAGCTCAGGCACAGTAACAGGCTCTCCCATGGCTCGAACTTATAAACATATAAACCACATGGTTCAAAAAGGTAACTTTCTAAGTATACATAACACGTAACACGTTGATTAGTAAGAACTCATATCTAGGAACTTACGAACTTTGGGGCGTTACAATCCTTTTTTGTTTAAGATCCTTTCGTATTTGCATATCGGGTTATGCCAGTTGCATCTTTCTGGCATGCGCAAACTTACAAATTATATCGCTCTCTGTGCCTCCTTTGGGGGAAAACCGAACATCGCTTGCTTTCTTTACTATTATAAGCCTCTGAAATATTTTAGTTGGTACACTTTTGATCCACGCCGGAAAGGTCAAAATGATACTTTGTTTGTAGAGCCCCATACCTCTTTGAAATACCGGAGAGAACGGTTCTTGTTTGTTTCTGATCGTATTGTTCCTCAACGATACGCTGGTCTTGTGGGTTTTCACGAAAGCATTCCTCCGTCGGCCCATACAGTCCCCGACGAGCGTTATTTCGACATGGAGCTTTTTGCCCAATTGCAAGGGCTCTGGATAAGGATTCGGGAGTTTAGTGAGCCTGTTATGATGGCTGGCCTGAGCCAGAATTGGGACAACCTACATAGGGTTCCTGCCATATTCTATGGACGGGAGGGTAATATTTCATATCCCCTCTTTTATTAATTTCATGTTTTGTGACTAATGTTCTTGCTTGATTTCTTATAGAGATAACTTTGACCTGGTTCCTTACCTTGCCAAACAATAGTGGGACTCTTGTAGGCTCACGTGAGAGACCTTCATCCCCTGCTCCTGCCGCCCAGGAGGGTGAGGCTAATCTGGACCCTCCTTCTCCGGGTCCTTTGGGTAAGGAAGAAGCACATTTAGAGACTGGTCCCTCCTTCCTCCCCCCTGCTGGGGCAGAGGCTCTCCCCGAGATTCATGCTGTTGAAAGTTCAACTGGTATGTTCCTTCCATACGCTGATTTCTTTTGCTTTTTCATTATGTAATCTTGTTATTTTGTGTGCAGAGGATACCTTGGATAATGAGCCATTGATTGGCCGTGTTCGTCGTCCTCTTGTGGTTCAAGACACGGGAAAAAGGAAGACGCGATCTTCTGCCGCTTCAATGGATCCTCCTGTCATTCAACCCACTGCCGCTTCCTCTTCCAAGAGACAACTCCTGGTTAAGAAATGCGATGCTGCCCCTCCTGCTGCAGGGAAGGGGACCTTATCTGTTCGGGAGAGGCCTTCTCCTTCTGGACTTCCCCCAACCGGGTTTACTACTAGGGAGGGTATTTTTGAATGCCTTACTGACACTTGGTATCCTGGTTGGTCCTATCCCCGTGATGCCTTAGGGGATGATTATGTTCATCGTCGTGACTTCCTCAACCACCTGTGCCCTCCAGTCATAGCCAATAATTTACGATCCATGATTCGTGACCGATTTTTATCTCATGTTGATCAGTCTTTGTTTAACAATATCACTTTGGTGCCTGAACTTCGTTATCGTTTATCTGTAAGTGAGGATGGTTTGCAGGTTGTCAAGGATGAGATGCGTGTGTTGGAGGAGAACGCTGGACGGATGCTGAAGGAATTGAAGGAGACCAAAGCTTCCCTGCAACAGTCTGTGGAGAAGGAGATGAAATTTTCTGATGACTTGCTGTCGAAGGACAAGGATTTGAGTCAAATGGAGAGGGCCCTGGCGGATGCCCAGAAGTTGATAAGCGAGTTTAGGAGTGATAATTCAAAGCTGTTGGCTAAGATTGACTTGTTGATGAAGGAGAACGATGAGCTGGCCAAGGAGAAGGGTGAATTGGTGTTAGCTCACGATGCTGCTCTCCAGAAAAGGAAGGACTTTCAGGCCTCCTTTCCTTTGTTTGTAAGAAACTTCCTTGGGGATGATCAATTTGCCCGTCCAATGGGTAAGGTGATGGGATGCTGTATTCAACTGGGCAAACACCTTGCTAGCCAGGCTCTTCATGAAAAGCTCCCTGACATGGATACTTCTCTGTTTGTAGATTTAGACGATCAAGCTCAAGCCAAGCTGGAGGCAGCAGATGCGGAGGTGAAAGAGACTCCTTTCCCTTATCTAGACCATATAGGGCACGGGTACAACCTTTCTTTGTTGAACTGAAGGGGATTGAGCCCCAGTGATGATACTGTTTAATCTTTTGATAAACTTGCTTTTATTTTGTCTGTAATGATCGTTTGTTTGCTTTGTGAACAATGTTTCATTGATGTTATCCTGCCTGTAGGCAGTAGACTTAGGCGCATGTGTATGTGCCCTCCTTTTGAATGTGTATTTTAAGTATGAATATCATGTGATTGCTTCAATACCTATTTGTCATGACTTTGCAATTTTATACTCTTTAAGTTAATTCTTAAGAGTTGCTTAGGTTTTCTCGGTGAAGGTTAACTCTAAGCTAGCTAGGGCCTTTGTCTCCCAAGCCTACACAGTACATTGCATTGGAATTCATGCGGAAGAACCGGTAATGTTTGGGACATTCTATTGCGTCCAATAAAATGATATGATTCCCTGTTTGTCATTCTTGTGAATGTGTAGAGGTTTAGACGTGTGTCTAGTGACCAAAATGTCTTTGCCTGTCTTGGCAAGGTATGTATTAAATAGTTTAGTAGCTAACATCTATTACATTGCGATTATTATACATAGAATTTTCTTAAGTTCGATGAATGCCAAGGACGTGGGATTTCTACTCTTTCCATATCTCGGAGGATATATGCACCTGTTCTATGAGCTTCAATGATTGTGTATGGCCCCTCCCAATTTGGACCTAACTTTCCCTGATCTTCTTGTCTACTAGCTTCATTTTTTCTTAACACCGGATCCCCTGGTTTGAATGTTCCCGGTTTAACTCTTGTGTTTTACAATTGTGCTATTTTAGCCTTTCTTTTTGCTTCCCTGATTGTTGCCAATTCCCTTCTTTCCTCCAGCATAATCATATTTGTTTGCAATTCTTCTTCATTGGACCCTTCGATAAAATGGGTGGTTCGTTGAGTTCGAGTGATTACTTAAGGAGGCAGCACAGCCTCTGTCCCATATACCAAGCTAAAGGGCGTTTCACCCGTGCTCCTTTTCGGGGTCGTTCGGTGTCCACATAGGACATTTGGTAATTCTTTTACCCATCCTGCCTTAGCTTTCCCTAGTCTTGTTTTGATTGTGTGCATCACGTCTCTATTTGTGACCTCTACCTAGCCATTGGCATGCGGGTGTGCCACAGGAGTGAAACACTGCTTTATATTGAATGCCAGACACCAAGACCTGAAGGGATCTTTAGCAAATTGTTTTCCGTTGTCACTAACTACCTCGTGGGGAACACCTAATCTGCACACGATGTTATCCCAAACGAATAGTTTGATTTTATTCCCAGTGATCGTGTTTAGCGCCTTTGCTTCTACCCACTTTGTAAAATAATCTATTGCTACGACTAAAAAGTTTATTTCTCTAGAAGCAATTGGGAAAGGGCCTACCAGGTCTATTCCCCATTTGTGGAAAGGCTATGCTCCTCTGACGGGAATAAGGTCTTTCTTGGGTGTTTTTGACAGCGGTGTGTGTATTTGGCATGATTCACACTTGAGGAGTTTTTTCTACGCGTCTTTATGCATTGTTGGCCAGAAGTAACCTATACGTAATGCTCTCGATACTACATATCTTGGCCCCGCATATATCCCACATGTCCCAGCATGCAGGTCCTGTAGTATCTCTCTAGCCTAGTTGGGGGATAAGCACCTGAACCATGGTCCTCCATAGGACTTTCTGTATAGTACATTCTCCAGTAATGCATACATGACCGCTTTCATGCGTAGCTTTGGAGCCTGGACTTCATCTTCTAGTAACGTCCGCTGCTTGAGATAAGCTACAATATGTGTCATCCAGCTATCCTCCTCCACTTCCGATTCAAAGGCTTCTCTTGCTTTCGAGGTGGATTTTTCAGTCAGGATTTCAACGAGTACCTCTTTTGTTAGATGTTCGTAAAGCTGCCAGTTTGCTCAGGGCGTATGCCCTCTTATTCTGGCTCCGGGGTACCTGTGTTATGCTGCAACGTTTGAAATGTTTTAAGTAGGTTCGCACCTATTCGAGATATGATCTCATACTCGCATCTTTCGCTTCATAGGTTCCTTTTATCTGACTGGCCACCAGCAAGGAATCAACATATGCACTCAAATTTTTTACCCCTAAGGAAACTGCTAGCCTCAATCCAGCAAGAAGTGTTTCATATTCAGCTTCATTATTAGACGCAGAGACGTTGAACTTCAGGGCATTCGTGTATTCCTTCTCCTCAGGGGGAGGGCTTATTAGGATGAGTCCTGCCCCAGCTCCTTCTCCGCTGGACGCCCCGTCTGTATATAATGACCATTGGTGCTCTTCCACTTCTTCGGGAGGCGGCTCCTTTATAACTTCTCCTGCTCATGCTCCATCAATCTTCACCAGGAAGTCTGCCAGGACTTGTCCCTTTACTGCTATCATTGGTTTAAATGATATCTCATGTTCTCCCAGTTCTACAACCCATTTGGCCAGTCGACCCGATACTTTATGTTTGTATAGTACCTGTCGGATCGGTATGTCTGTGTAGACTACTATAGGGTGAGCTTGGAAATACCTTCGCAGGCGCCTTGCTGCGAATACCAGAGAAAGTACCAAATTCTCCATTTGAGGATAGTTTACCTCTGGCCCCTGAAGTGCTCTGCTTGTGAAATAGATGGGATCCTGCTTGGTTTTCCTTTCGGCCAGGAGGACTGCACTAACAGCTCCCTTATATGCTGCTAAATAAAGAACCAAGGTTTCTCCTGTCTTTGGTGCACATAGGGTCGGGAGGTTACTGATACACTTCTTTATGTTCTCGAATGCTTCATCCGCTTCTTTAGTCCATTGAAAATCTTCTGTCTTGATGCATCCTTTCAAAATGGAAAAGAAAGGCAGGGATCTGTCTGCTGCTCTAGACATGAAGCGATTTAACGCTGCTAAACAACCGTTCAGCTTCTGGAGATCCTTCTTGCTTTGAGGCCTCTTCATATCCAGAATAGCTTGTACTTTGGCTGGATTTGTCTTTATTCCCTTTTCGGTTATGATATGCCCCAAGAACTTGCCCTCTGGAACTCCAAATGAACATTTACTTGGATTTAACTTCATGTTTATCTTGTTCAGGTTGTCAAACGTTTCCTGGATGTCTCTAAGCATTCCTTCTTATGTTTTACATTTGATGACCATGTCATCAACATATACCTCCAGGTTTCATCCAATTTGATTACTAAAAGTCTTGTCCACCAACCTTTGGTATGTAGTCCCAGCATTCTTTAAACCAAAAGGCATCTTTTTGTAACAGAAGATGCCAATATCTTTATGGAAAGCCGTCTTGTCTTCGTTAGCCTCTGACATCGGAATTTGATGATACCCCTTATACGCGTCCAGGAAGCACTTTACTGGAAAGTCTGCTAGGCTTTCTACCTTCCATGAGATTTCTTGCAAGGGGTAATTGTCTTTAGGACAGGCTTTATTGATGTCTTTGAAATCAATACATATCCTCCAAGATCCGTCTCCTTTCCTGACCATGACGGGGTTGGCTACCTACGTCTGATACTGGACTTCCCTTAGGATACCTGCTTCCGTCAATTTCCTTACCTCTTTGTAGGCTGCCCAACTTCTTTCCGGGGCTAGACTTCTTTTCTTTTGATGAATAGGTGTTACCTGGGGGTGTACTCCGAGCTTGTGCTCTGCGAACTCCCTGGGTACTCCTGTCATATCGGAAGGCTCCCATGCGAAAACCGATGTGTTGTTGAGAAGCAGTTGTATTAATCGTGCCCTGATAAGCCTTGAGATGTTTCTGCCAATGGTTAGTTTTTGTTCCGGGAACCTCGGGTTGACGATGACCTCTGTGGGATGGTTATCCCATAACTGGTACTGGGTTGCACTTTGGAACACATGCCCCACCTGGTTGATAAATTCTGTAGGATGCCAGTCCCTCCATTCATGGAAAATAGTACCAGGCCATGGATGGTAGATACTATTTCCCCCAGCATCCTCATGGCTGGTCGTCCCAGGAGGATATTATGATTGGACGGAGCTTTTACAATGACAAAATCCAAATCAGCCGTCGCCGTTTGTGGATAGGTTCCGAATGTGGACTGGAGTCTTATCTGCCTAATAGGCCACACTACCTCGACAGAGAATCCTGACAAACTTGCTTTTGTGGGCTGTATTTGGACTCTCACCCTTGGGGGTAACTGCAAGAAACAATGATCATACATGATGTCCACCGAGCTTCCTCCATCCCAATGAGCACTTAATATTGTATAGAATAGAAGATTACATTTTAGTTGAATTTTGAATTAAATATACAAACTAGAGGGTCAATATTGTAAATACCCTTAGGGGTATATATATAAATGACTAATTGTCATTAGTAAGGTCTTTGGCATAATCACAAATATTAAGTGTGTGCTTAACATGGTGTTCTTGATTCTCTCTCTAGATTTCTTGATTATGTTACATTGATCTTCATGTTATGATTGATACCTGAATCACTTGGGACAAACAAGTGGTATCAGAGCTGAATTAGGATTGAAGTGATTTTGATCAAATTTTTGAAGAATCTTTGAAAATTTTCGTCAAAATGTGGGCTGGAAATTTCACAAAATCATAGAAAATTCATACGTGCTCTGATTGATCTAATATTTAGATATTTTGTTGTCTATGATTGCAGGAACTTCTATACAAAATTTCTTCCATACCATTTGGGAGAAATCGAAGAAATCGTTTTCTGGGTTTTTCTTGAAGTTCTTGAAGATGGATTTTTGGATTTCAAGTTATAATTGATGTTAATTGCTGAATTTTGGAACGAATCTTAGTAATCAAGTCGTGATTACATCTGAAAAGTTTCAAATTGTGATTCTAAACACACAAGGAGAAATTTGAATTTTTGTTCTTGAAGTGTTCTTGAAGTTCATAAGCAATTTTCGTTCAATTCGTGATTGTTGATATGAATCGGTGATAAAGGAGTGTTAGAAATGTGTTAAGGAAGGTGGAGAAACATAAGTTTGATAACAAAAATTGTTTTTGAAGAAATTAGAAAAATCAAGTTGGGTGTGTTCTTGGTGTTCTTGAGTAAGAAGATGAAGAAAGGAGGTGTTTGATCCAAAAAGTTTAAGTTAGTGTGTATAAAAGGTGTTTGTAGCTGCGGTTTTTTAGAGTGGTGCGGTTTTAGGCATATCCGGTTTTGTAGTTTGAAGGATTCGGGAATTCGGTTTTGTAATTTGAAGGATTTGGGAATTTAGTAATTGTGGTTTTTGTGACTAAGTGTTGTGACTAAGTTGTGTCCGGTTTGTTAGCATCCGGTTTCTTGTTTGGTTCCCATCCGGTATTTCTTTTGTATGGTTTCGTATAAGACACACATAAAAAGTACAACTGTCCATTCCCTTTAATATTCAAATCGAGAACTGAGTTTATTACATCGACAACTTTTAATTGAGCTGTCTTTATCCATCATCGAGAACCGAGAAAAGTTGTGAGGAACTTTATTCGGTTTTAACATCATCAAGACAAAACAAAGAGTTCTTTTTGTCGTGTAGCTCACTTAACCTCACAACAGGCTCCTCGATTAGATAAAGTGCATTTAATTGGCATCTATTAATTGTGGAAACCGAGTCATTTAATTGGCTGTTGGGAATCAAATTGGTTGTCCACTTTTCCTCGGTCAAAGCTGTAAATTCATAAATTGTATAGAAATAGGAGTTTCTATGTAATATACTCATGGAGTATATATAGGGATATGGCTATTGTAATAGCTAAGGTTTTGCTCATAATGCTATAATAAACTAGGTGTTTTCTATGGTGTAAATTCATATTCTCTCTAGTTTACATATGCAAACCTTTATCAATCCTACATGATACATGAACCACTTGTTATAAGGTACTAACAAAAGCAAAGAGTGGTCTTCATTTACATTTAATTCAAAATCATGGAAGCCACATTTAATTCCATTTAAAAAAATCGATGACAATTTGAGTTGTAATAAATTTGAGGTAAACATATTAATTTCATCGATTTTAAAATCTATTAAAACATTTTAATTGTCATCCATTTTAATTTGTGTTCATCATCTCGTTCGCGCTTATTGCTAAATCATTGTTGCCAACATTTTTTGTTGCCGTTAATCAACTTGTACTAAATTGATTTTAAAAATCATTTTAGTTGATTAATTTTGGATCAAATCAAATCATTCCTAAACGATCATTTTTTTTTCACGTATCACAATGGGCTATTCAATGAAACAAGTCACCACACGTCACTCAATCTTTAAAAGTCTTACATCTGATGTTCAACAGAAGTACAAAGATTTAGGGTATGATGAGAGTGATTTCTTTTTGAAAATAAATTGTACACAATTATATCAAGCGGAAAGAATGAATCTTGGTTGGACACAAAAAATGACGTTTGTGGGTGAAGAGGAAGTAAAAAGAGAGGAAGAGATTAAAAGGAAAACAATAAATAAACGTCAGGAATTTCTGAATTATGATCGGTTGAATGCGACATACAAAGAAAGTGAAGGCAACAAAGACAATAATGTATGTTCGTTTTAGTGTTTCATTCCTCATCAACCAGAGCAACAGGTTAAATCAACTGCACGTGGCCTGTACATTCCTCACATGGAATTACATCGCCGATAGGAGATTCTCGAATCACAATGCTTCACAAAGAATGTCATGCTTGAGTTGGAAAATCTCAATTTTCACGAAGATTCATTACAAAGACAAAACGAAAATGAGAAACTGAAGGAAAAGATTCATGAATTTTATCAACAACTCAAACAGGCAGAAAAGAAAATGAAACGAGATGAGGTGCTAACTGATAGCTTTTGTGATCAGGAGAACAATTTCAGAAATGAAATATGTTCATTGCAAAACAAACTGAGACAAGCTGAAAATCAAATTCTTCATACAAAACAATCAAAATTAGCTTGAACGAAATATTGAACACAAACGATTTAAGTTTGAATATTCAGAATGTTCAAGATAAAATCGATAAAATACTTCAAAAGTCACCAAGCAAGTCTCCAAAAGCCGATCAATTTAGAAAGAGAGCAGATGATCTGTCCACAGTCAATACAACACTAAACCCTAAACCCTAAACCCTAAACCCTATGTGCAGATCAAGTGTCCACAGTGTTTGTGCAATTTCAACTTGCCGAACATATATGTAAATCTTATGCTATTGAATTGGAGCAAAAACAAGCAAATATTAAGACTGCGATGAATAAGGTTAAGGAATTGACACAAATCGATGTCGAGCTATATGACAAATTGTCTACTGTGTTTAAAAATGATACAAAGATCATAGACAAATTGTGCATTGAAAAAGCTGAGTTGAAGGAAAAAGTCAAAGGACTTGAACAAAAGCTGCATGTGTCAATTCAATCATATGTTCCTCGTTCAATCTTGGAGAGGAAAATATCTGAACTGCAAACGACACTGGACACTGGGAGAGTGAAGTTTGAGAAAGAGAGGAAAGAGTTAATGGCTAAAATTCTGAAAACTGAGCTTAGCGCTGCAAAACTTGCTGAATCAATCAAGACTTCCGCTGACATTATTAATTATGATTCAGTTTCACATTGTAGTAGACAATCTGATTCTTATTTTTCTGTTGCAGGTTCTGATCGAACAGATAAAGATTTCACCAATGCATCAACTGCTGCAAATCATCCTAAGATCACAAAATCGGTCGGATCTTTCTATCAAGTGAAATCACCTACAGCCGCAATAACTCAATCTTTGAAACAAAACCCCAAACAGAAACAAGTTGGTTTTAACATTAAACAGAATACTTGTGGTTCAAGTAATTCTAATTTTGCTTGTTTTGTGATTACAAATAATCCATCAGTTTCAAAGCCTACGAAATCATCCTGGATTGAGAAGAAGAAACCTTCTGCACCTGCATCAAGTTCATCCGAATTTAGAATACCGAAGGTTATAAATGATGATTTCACGTCAAATTTAATCCCAACAACGAGGATTCCAAAGAAAGAGAATATAGTTGATAAGTCAAATCATACTTCTCATCACAACAACGGGCGCCGATCTTTCTCAAAACCAAGTTCAACAGGGGAGTTTGTGCTCAAAACAAACATCATGTATCCATTCGTGGTTTACTCAGCCAAACATCTAATCCGCTTGTCAAAAGAGAATATTTGTAAGACGTCACACATTAAACAAGAGTTTGTTGTTAAGAAATGGAATTCCTCAGTGGAAATCAGGACCATTGAACCAAAAGGTCCATAAACCTGTTATTGCAACAAATACACAAAAATGGATGCCCAAACCTGCGACTAACAAATCTGGACCCAAACAAGAATGGGTACCAATTGTTGTTACTCTGTTTTGCAGGTAAACAAAGAGAGACATTGTTGGAGCACAATGAAGATCATTCAGATGCAATGAAGATCATTGTGTTCAGTGTGCTGATTTGGATTTAAATCTCAATTTTTTCAAAGTCAATGGAGTTTCCCTGCAATACAAGTCCAATTTCATTATGTTCAGCATTAGCTCGAGTCTAATGTCTGATAAGCTTAATTTGTGCAGTTTTATCATTTCATGATATAACTTGCTTTAATCTGGATTGTTATTTGTAGGGGGAGCAAAATTTTATCTTCACCTAATTGATGAACAACTGATTTTCATGCATCAATTTAGGGGGAGTTTGTTTTCATTGCTTATATCGTTTTTAGAAAAATAAAAAACATTCAAATATTGAAAAGCCAAAAACATTATAAAATTTTTAAAATTCAAAAATATTTTTGCTTTTCATATTTTGTTACTTGTTCAATAAGGTATTCACTCATTGCTTCATTCTGATATCTTTCATGATACACTCATTTGTTGATCTTTTGAAAGATCGCCTTTCATTTCCGCGTTTCCATCTAAAATCATTCCTTCCTTCTATGCTACTTTTTTCAAATCATTTATGGAACCGTTCATTCATGTGATATTATTTCAGTGATCACAACGCACCATGAGTGAGGGAGTGTAGGCATTTATACTCCTATGGTCTATCCAGAACCGGAAGGACCTGCCCCAAGAGCTCACCATATTCTAGAAAGTGATAGTAATGGTTACTTACTAGGTCATTTAAGTGAGCAGAATCAATTATCACGGGATTGTGATTGGTGTGCAGAGGTAAAATTAAAACAGAGAGGGGTGGAACAGGAGATGGGGTGCTTATGATCAACATAAATTCTCGAGCTTTTTCTGTTAAATCATTTTGAGACATCATTTGTCAAATTCTCTGATTTTTCATATTCTCTGATTGTTCAAATCATCCTTGACAATCCTTCTCAACTTCGAATTTCTTGAAAATCATTTTTCTTGTAAATCACATGATTTCTCATCCGGTTGCGAATAATAAAAAGTGTCCTTATGTATTCAACAAATAGTGATACATACATAAATTTGGAAAGAGAGTTTGAGGAAGAAGTTGAAAAATATTTAGTGAGCGGTGGGTGAGGCAAGATCAAAAGAAAAGAAAGATCCTTTCCAAATAGTATACATCTGGGTAGCCACATCTGCTACTGGATGTCATTCGTTGAGATTTGGTATTGAAATAGACATCATGGACCCAGTGATGCAATGCACTAACCCCACCCAGCTACTCAATTATCTCTTAATAGATAGTTGTTTCAACTTCACAGGGAGAATTAGCACAATTCTATTGACATCTCACTTGGAGATTGTTGATATTGAAATAAGGAGGACAGCTACTCCAGTCCCCGACTTCTTTCAAGCACTAATAGAGTCTAGAGCTTATTTGAATATATTTTCATTTCTTAGGACACATGGTAGAAATATTAAGTGTATCTAGTTTTCCGGAACATCTTGGAGTGATATCTTTTGTGATATTCACGATGATTAGATGGAAATCCTACCAGAATCAACGATATGCCAGTTCTGAACGTAGGTCACACAGTTTATTTAAACTGTTGTGTTAACGAGAATCTATGTGATCTCGGTGTTTTCCCTGGGAACTTTGAGACGGTGCCCTATAGACTGTCTCTGATTCTTTAATTATCATATCATTGTTAGATCAACCGAATCTCATGCTGTGGATTCTAAGTTTCAAAGGTTCATATATTCATGTCAAAATCAAGCTGACTTCAGATTTCAAGTACATGATTCTCATGAAGAATCCTGATCATCATGAGGGGGAGAAAATTTTGATAACTGAATCAGTTGATTTTGAACTTATTAATCAAGAAATGATTCATGTGTTGAGGGGGAGACAAAGAGAACTAAAATAAAATCTTTACATGTCAAGGTGGAGCAAAGAAGAGAAGTTTAAATAACAAAGAAGAGAAAGATAGTGTTTATTGAAAATTCAAGAAGTTCTGAAGAAATAAACAAGATCTAGAGCTACATTCAAGGGGGAGAGATCAATTATTCTTCCTAAATCATACTGTTTAAATGCTCAAGATCGCGATTGTTAAAAACCACTTCAAGCTAAACTGCTCATATAACCAAAGGTTGAAAATCCTTAGGTTACTGGTGCAAATCCAAAAATCAGAAGAAAAAGGATGTTCTCGTGTACTTTCAAGGTCCAAGTTCCCATAAAAAAATTTAAAGTGAAGACTATTCTTAAAAATTGAAGAGTCCATTTTGCAAGATGAGAAGACATTCCAAAGACATCCAATCAAAGACCGAAGATTCAAAAAGAAATCATTCAAGTTGTAACACCCCAAAATGGGGCCTAGTTGTAAAAATGTAGTCCATGTAGCTTTACTTGTAGTACGTGGACTTTAACTGGTGTTTTGTGGTTAATTGTAGTATACATGTTGCTAATTGGTGTTAAATGGTGTTAATTGTGGATAAAAATGTAGTGTTGTGAAAAGTGTCATAAGTTGACCAAGTAGACAAATAGTCGAACGGTTTTGGATAATGGTTCCAAAAATATCTCCGTTAGTTGAAACGGATAACCCTAAGTTGTGTAATAAGTTGAATAGGAGAACGAAATACCCGTGAGGGGTATTAATTTTCTAAGGTCGGCTTAAAAGCCTTCCTTATCCCTTGTTGAGTCTAATAACACACACATACACTACATACACATACTTGCATACGTACGTAAACCTTTACACACATACATACTTGGGAATTTTGGAAAGAAATCAAGGAGGGAGATCATTTGCTTGCTGATTTTGGAAGAGATTCGAATTCAAATACCTGTGTTTATCCTCTTCTTGTAAGTCTTTCTTGTATAAGCTTAGTTCTTGAGTTTCATGTTGGAGATGACCTAATTTGGAGGTCAAATTGTGTTGTATGTGTTGTTTTGAGGCAAGGATTCGTGTAATAGATGTATATGTATGTTAGAGATCATGTGTAAACACTTGAAGATGGATTCAAGTCGTGTTTAATGTTACTACGGGCTGTGCTCGAACAGAGCAAGAACACGCTGTAATTGTTGTTCCTACGGGCGTAGTATAATGTTACTACGGCCGTAGGGTGTGGTTTGTAGTTACTGCGGTCGTAGGAAATGGTTGCTACGGCCGTAAAGTCGTGTTTAAGAGGATTACCACCCACGGGTGATGGAAACAAGACTACGGGCGTGGGTATATAACCTACGGCCGTAGTTGCCCAAAGGATACCTACTACGGGCGTAGGATATGGTTACTACGGCCGTAGGTCATGGTTCTTTGGCAAGAGCTTCTACGGGCGTAGTGTATATATACTACGGCCGTGGTACGTGTTGGATGGGTGTCCTGCGGGCGTAGGAACATGTTCCTGCGGCCGTAGGAGGTTGTCAGAAGTCATGTTGACCTTTTGTTAAGACAGTTGTTAGTGCAGACAAATATAGTGTATACTAAGGGGTGTTTATCTATGTTTATTGGTGTTAGGTGACTCAGACGATTCTGTGTGCTCTTGGGACTCCCGATTACATATCTGCCTCTTGTAGTTTCGAGGTGAGTACCGGTTTCCCATGAGTCTCAGTAGGTAAGTTATCTGTAGTACATGTTGACACATGATTGGTGTATTGATACGTGGAAATGGAGGTATGTTATGATAAAGTTGTACAAGCATGCTTAGTATTATTATTGTTGATATGAAAGATATTGTTGTGATTATATGCGCGCATGAACTGGATCCTTATTGGATCAACTAGTTGTTTATGAAGTTTTGTCCGGACACTGAATTGGAGAACACGGAGGTCAGTCAGGTAGACGGGTGTCAATACTTGGCTGGGTTCTCGGGTAGACGGGTGTTCGTACCCGGGCACTAACGGTACTCAAGTAGTATACGCTTGGGTGATGGTCCTGCAGGCCGCCGTTCCTCTAAGGAGTAAGGTTCCTTGATAGATGGGAACCAACATGATAGATAATTGGCATACTATGTGGACTGCTTTTGGGTTGTTGAGCGGGGTTAGCTCCCCTGCAACATACGACTACTGCTAACACGGTTGTTACGTCACAATATGATAGGATAGCCCTGTGTGCTGTTCTGATACATGATAGCCTGCTTATTGTTGCTTATGTGTAATTGGTACTCACTAGCTAGTTGTAGCTAACGGTGCAAAATTTACCTTTTTCGCAGGTTGATGCTAGAGGCCTGGTGAGGCGGGTACCGATGGTAGCTTTTGTTGTATATACCTTTTAGGGAACACGTTGTTATATGTATGGATCCGGTGGTCGGAACTAGTTGGTAACGCTTGTAGCTTTGAACTTGGCTAACCTTTTTGTTGTAATTAATTAGCCGAGTCAATCTTGTAGTTTTTGTAAATGGTGTTTAATTCCGCTGCAATACTTTTGATAATCGATGTTTAAAAAGTTTAAATTAACTCTAATTTTAAGCTCGTTAGGGGTGGCGTTACAAGTAGGTATCAGAGCCTAAGTTTGAGGATTTGTGTACTCGTTGAAGTATTCAATCTCAAACTCGGGCCCGACCATCGTTAAGTGTTCATATCGGGGTAATTGGGGTTGAGTTGAGTGTTATGTGGCTGTCCTATGTGATAGATTAACTGTAGTAATTGTACATGGTGAATAAATGGTGTACTAACTGTGGTCTACGTGTAAATAGTTAGTTGAGTAGAAATGGCCGAACGTAGAGCTACGACAGAAGAGGCCCTCAAACGAATGGATGACGAGGCCTCAAGTGAACGACGGGAAGCTGAGGACGAGGCTTCTCAGCATAATGTGGAACCGCCAAGACACGATCAAGAGCAGGCGGCATATGTTAGACTGTTAGAGGAGGAGCTCCGATTGACAAGGGAGCTGTTGCAAAACGCTTTGGCAGTGAAGAAGCCAAAGAAGTGCTCTTACAAGAAGTTCTTGTCTTGCGGGCCGAAGGTTTATGAGGGTAGTGATAATCCCTCTGAGACTATTCGTTGGTTACGTGAGACGGATCAGGTGTTCGAAGCTTGTGAATGTGAACGTGAGCTTCGCATCAGATATGTTGTTCAGAGGTTGAAAGGGCCAGCTCTGGATTGGTGGGATACAGTTAAAGATACGTTGAGGCCGGAGGTGATTGATGCTCTAACTTGGGAGCAGTATTCTGAGAAATTAAAAGCGAAGTATTGTACAGATTATGATCTGGAGCGACTGGAGAATGAGTTTAATGGTCTCCGTAAGGGGGATAAGCCTGTTGAGGACCTTATTCATGCTTTTACGGATAAGGTTAGATTCATGCCGCATTTGGTGACTGATGAGAAAGCCAAGATGCGCAAGTTTGTGAACATGTTGCCACTTGATTATCGCGCTCATGTTAGAGCTGCGGCTACTTTGGATCGGGCGTTTGAGATAGCCCGACAGATTGATGGGGATAGACGCCAGGGAAAGGGGGATCATGCTGCTGAGGGTCAGAAAAGGAAGTTTCAGCAGTTCTCAAAATCTGTTACTTCCAAGGGGCAGTCGTCGACTGGGGGAAAGCCTGATTCTTCGAAGAAGGCTAAGTTTGAGGGTTCGTGGTGCTCTCTGTGTCGCACCTACCATGCCGGTGATTGTTCGAAGGCCACTACTTGTTGTTTTAGGTGTGGTCAGAAAGGGTACTCGGTGAATGAGTGCGAGTTTAAGGAGAACGTCTGCTATAAATGTCACAAGCCAGGGCACCGGATTACAGATTGTCGTTTAAAGTCCGATGCTGGAGCTGGAGGATCTGCCTCAGGGCAGAAGAAACACAACGTTCCCCGTGCTAAAGGGCGGGCGTTTCAGATGACGAAAGAGGAGGCGAAGGGTGTTGGGGACGTGATTACGGGTACTTTTCTTATTAACTCTACCCCAGCATGTGTATTGTTTGATTCTGGAGCTACATATTCATTTGTGTCTGTCTCTTTCTGTGATAAATTGCAAATGCCTGTCTCTGTGTTGTCTGAGCCTATAAGAGTAGAGACTGCTAGTGGTAAAAAGTAGTTCCAGTTGTAGATAATGTCCCTCAAGCGGTTAGTGATATCGACGGAAGTAGTTTTCCTGTTTCTTTTCTTCTTATGCCGATTGTGGGATTCGATGTGGTGATTGGGATGGATTGGCTTAGCAAGTTGAACGCTGAGATTTTCTGTTCCAAAAAGTTGATTAGAGTTCCTTTGCCTGACGGGTCATATGCTGTGGCTCGTGGAGAGAGACGAAAGTTAGATATTCCTATCATTTCTCTGTTGAAAGCAAGAAAGTCGGTTTCGAAAGGCTGCGATTGCTATTTAGCACATGTGATTGATGCTAAATTGGAGAAACGTGTTGTTCGTGATATTCCGGTGGTGACCGATTATCCAGAGGTATTTCCTGATGAGTTGCCTGGGTTACCGCCAGTCAGAGATGTTGAGTATAGAATTGATCTTGTTCCGGGGGCTAATCCTGTGGCTAAAGCTCCATATCGTCTTGCTCGTTCCGAGGTTCGCGAGATGATGACGCAGATTCAGGAGTTGCTTGACAAAGGCTTTATTCACCCAAGTTCTTCTCCTTGGGGTGCTCCGGTACTATTTGTGAAAAAGAAAGATGGAACGATGAGAATGTGCATTGATTACCGGGAGCTGAATAAGCGAACGGTAAAGAACAAGTATCCTCTGCCGCGGATAGATGATTTGTTTGATCAACTGCAGGGAGCGACGTGCTTCTCAAAGATTGACCTGCGGTCTAGATACCACCAAGTGTTAGTTGCTAATGAAGACGTTCCAAAGACGGCTTTCCGTACTCGTTATGGTCATTACGAGTTTTTGGTGATGCCTTTCGGTTTAACCAATGCTCCTGCGGTTTTCATGGACCTGATGAATCGGGTTTGTCGTCCATTTCTTGATAAATCGGTGATTGTGTTTATTGATGATATTCTCATCTATTCTAAGACTGAAGTTGAACACGAGTTGCATTTGCGAGAGGTTCTCGAAACTCTTAAACGGGAGAAGCTTTACGCTAAATTCTCAAAGTGTGAGTTCTTGCTACGAGAAGTTCATTTTCTCGGTCACGTGATCTGCAGCGATGGCGTGAAAGTTGATCCGGCGAAAGTCGAAGCGGTTATGAATTGGGGAGTTCCTCGAACTCCTTCTGAAGTTAGAAGTTTTCTCGGCCTAGCTGGTTACTATCGGCGGTTTATCCGCGACTTTTCTAAGCTTGCGGGTCCTCTGACTAAATTAACCCGCAAAGATGTTGCATTTGTTTGGGCGGAAGCTCAAGAACAAGCGTTTCAGTCTTTGAAACGGCTATTGTGCGAGGCTCCAATACTTTCCTTACCCGAGGGATCTGAAGACTTTGTTGTTTACTGTGATGCCTCGTATTCTGGATTGGGGTGTGTGTTGATGCAGCGAGATAAAGCGATTGCCTACGCCTCAAGGCAATTGAAACCCCATGAAGGCAACTATCCGACTCATGATCTTGAGTTGGCAGCGGTGGTGTTCGCGTTGAAATTGTGGAGGCACTATCTCTATGGCACCAAGTGTGTGGTCTGTACGGATCACAAGAGCCTGCAATATGTATTCACGCAGAAAGAGCTCAACATGAGACAACGCAGATGGCTCGAGTTGATAAAAGACTACGATTGTGAGATTCGCTACCATCCTGGTAAGGCCAATGTGGTGGCGGATGCATTGAGTCGCAAGAGCTCTACCACAGATGCTAAATTCATGAAACTTACTGTGATTCCCGATATCATTGCTCGATTGAAGGAAGCGCAGCAAGTAGCGTTGCAAGATGAAAACCTAAAAGCAGAAACGATGAAAAAGCTGAAAGATCAACTTGTTGATGATACTCGTGGACTAAAGACTTTTCAGTCTCGCGTGTGGGTTCCGCTTCATGATGATAATCGTGAGCTGATACTGCGGGAAGCTCATATGTCTAGGTTGTCGGTTCATCCGGGCAGCACAAAGATGTATCATGATTTAAAGGCATTGTACTGGTGGCCTACTCTGAAGCGAGATATTGCTTCTTTTGTGGAAAAATGTCAGATCTGCGCGCAAGTTAAGACAGAACATCAGAAACCTTATGGCAGTTTGCAGCAACTGGAAATCCCTGAGTGGAAGTGGGATCGCATTACGATGGATTTCGTGATAAAGTTGCCAAAGACCCTTAGGGGTCATGATGCTATTTGGATCATTGTCGATAGATTGACCAAGAGCGCTCATTTTCTAGCTATCAGCGAGTCTACTCCGCTAGAAAAGTTAGCAAAGCTGTATGTAGACGAAGTGGTGTCACGACATGGTTTGCCATGTTCGATTGTGTCGGATCGTGATGCGAGATTTGCTTCACATTTTTGGCAGAGTTTGCAACATGAACTTGGTACACGTGTTCATCTGAGCACGGCGTATCATCCACAAACAGATGGCCAGTCGGAGAGAAAGATCCAGACGTTGGAGGACATGCTTCGCGCATGTGTTCTCGAATTTGGTGGTGCGTGGGATTCTCACTTGCCGTTGGTCGAGTTTGCTTATAATAACTCGTATCACTCCAGTATTGGGATGCCACCTTATGAAATGTTATATGGGAGGCGTTGTCGTACTCCCACGTGTTGGCTAGAACCCGGTGAAAAGCAGTTTGCTGGACCTGAGGTTGTTCAAATTACGGCAGATAAAGTGAAGATTGCACGGGAAAAGCTCAAAGCAGCCCGTGACAGACAGAAAGTATATGCTGATCCTAAGCGTAGACCAGTTGCGTTCCAGGAGGGCGATCGGGTGTTCCTGAAAGTTTCTCCTTGGAAGGGTGTGATTCGTTTTGGTAGAAAGGGCAAGTTGAGTCCACGTTATATTGGTCCATTTCGGATCATTCGCGTGTTTAACGATCAAACAGTTACGCTAGAGTTGCCTCCAGAGCTTTCTGGAATTCACAACACGTTTAACGTGTGTTATCTGCGTAAGTGTAAGGTGGAGGAGAACCAGATTCTGCCTCTACAAGAATTGAAGGTTGACGCTTCAAAGCGCCTTGTTGAAGAACCTGTTGAAATACTTGGTTCTAAAACCAAGAAGTTGCGCAGAAGGATGATTAAACTGGTGTTAGTTAAATGGAAGCATAACCTGGGTTCGAATATGAACTGGGAAACGGAAGATGACATGAAAGCTCGATACCCTCACTTGTTTGTAGACGATCAGATTCCGAGGACGGAATCTTCTTAAGGGGGGTAGATTTGTAACACCCCAAAATGGGGCCTAGTTGTAAAAATGTAGTATATGTAGCTTTACTTGTAGTACGTGGACTTTAACTGGTGTTTTGTGGTTAATTGTAGTATACATGTTGCTAATTGGTGTTAAATGGTGTTAACTGGTGTTAATTGTGGATAAAAATGTAGTGTTGTGAAAAGTGTCATAAGTTGACCAAGTAGACAAATAGTCGAACGGTTTTGGATAATGGTTCCAAAAATATCTCCGTTAGTTGAAACGGATAACCCTAAGTTGTGTAATAAGTTGAATAGGAGAACGAAATACCCGTGAGGGGTATTAATTTTCTAAGGTCGGCTTAAAAGCCTTCCTTATCCCTTGTTGAGTCTAATAACACACACATACACTACATACACATACTTGCATACGTACGTAAACCTTTACACACATACATACTTGGGAATTTTGGAAAGAAATCAAGGAGGGAGATCATTTGCTTGCTGATTTTGGAAGAGATTCGAATTCAAATACCTGTGTTTATCCTCTTCTTGTAAGTCTTTCTTGTATAAGCTTAGTTCTTGAGTTTCATGTTGGAGATGACCTAATTTGGAGGTCAAATTGTGTTGTATGTGTTGTTTTGAGGCAAGGATTCGTGTAATAGATGTATATGTATGTTAGAGATCATGTGTAAACACTTGAAGATGGATTCAAGTCGATTTTGTGTCAAAAACCCATAAAACCGTGGCTGTGCTCGAACAGAGCAAGAACACGCTGTAATTGTTGTTCCTACGGGCGTAGTATAATGTTACTACGGCCGTAGGGTGTGGTTTGTAGTTACTGCGGTCGTAGGAAATGGTTGCTACGGCCGTAAAGTCGTGTTTAAGAGGATTACCACCCACGGGTGATGGAAACAAGACTACGGGCGTGGGTATATAACCTACGGCCGTAGTTGCCCAAAGGATACCTACTACGGGCGTAGGATATGGTTACTACGGCCGTAGGTCATGGTTCTTTGGCAAGAGCTTCTACGGGCGTAGTGTATATATACTACGGCCGTGGTACGTGTTGGATGGGTGTCCTGCGGGCGTAGGAACATGTTCCTGCGGCCGTAGGAGGTTGTCAGAAGTCATGTTGACCTTTTGTTAAGACAGTTGTTAGTGCAGACAAATATAGTGTATACTAAGGGGTGTTTATCTATGTTTATTGGTGTTAGGTGACTCAGACGATTCTGTGTGCTCTTGGGACTCCCGATTACATATCTGCCTCTTGTAGTTTCGAGGTGAGTACCGGTTTCCCATGAGTCTCAGTAGGTAAGTTATCTGTAGTACATGTTGACACATGATTGGTGTATTGATACGTGGAAATGGAGGTATGTTATGATAAAGTTGTACAAGCATGCTTAGTATTATTATTGTTGATATGAAAGATATTGTTGTGATTATATGCGCGCATGAACTGGATCCTTATTGGATCAACTAGTTGTTTATGAAGTTTTGTCCGGACACTGAATTGGAGAACACGGAGGTCAGTCAGGTAGACGGGTGTCAATACTTGGCTGGGTTCTCGGGTAGACGGGTGTTCGTACCCGGGCACTAACGGTACTCAAGTAGTATACGCTTGGGTGATGGTCCTGCAGGCCGCCGTTCCTCTAAGGAGTAAGGTTCCTTGATAGATGGGAACCAACATGATAGATAATTGGCGTACTATGTGGACTGCTTTTGGGTTGTTGAGCGGGGTTAGCTCCCCTGCAACATACGACTACTGCTAACACGGTTGTTACGTCACAATATGATAGGATAGCCCTGTGTGCTGTTCTGATACATGATAGCCTGCTTATTGTTGCTTATGTGTAATTGGTACTCACTAGCTAGTTGTAGCTAACGGTGCAAAATTTACCTTTTTCGCAGGTTGATGCTAGAGGCCTGGTGAGGCGGGTACCGATGGTAGCTTTTGTTGTATATACCTTTTAGGGAACACGTTGTTATATGTATGGATCCGGTGGTCGGAACTAGTTGGTAACGCTTGTAGCTTTGAACTTGGCTAACCTTTTTGTTGTAATTAATTAGCCGAGTCAATCTTGTAGTTTTTGTAAATGGTGTTTAATTCCGCTGCAATACTTTTGATAATCGATGTTTAAAAAGTTTAAATTAACTCTAATTTTAAGCTCGTAAGGGGTGGCGTTACAAGTAGGTATCAGAGCCTAAGTTTGAGGATTTGTGTACTCGTTGAAGTATTCAATCTCAAACTCGGGCCCGACCATCGTTAAGTGTTCATATCGGGGTAATTGGGGTTGAGTTGAGTGTTATGTGGCTGTCCTATGTGATAGATTAACTGTAGTAATTGTACATGGTGAATAAATGGTGTACTAACTGTGGTCTACGTGTAAATAGTTAGTTGAGTAGAAATGGCCGAACGTAGAGCTACGACAGAAGAGGCCCTCAAACGAATGGATGACGAGGCCTCAAGTGAACGACGGGAAGCTGAGGACGAGGCTTCTCAGCATAATGTGGAACCGCCAAGACACGATCAAGAGCAGGCGGCATATGTTAGACTGTTAGAGGAGGAGCTCCGATTGACAAGGGAGCTGTTGCAAAACGCTTTGGCAGTGAAGAAGCCAAAGAAGTGCTCTTACAAGAAGTTCTTGTCTTGCGGGCCGAAGGTTTATGAGGGTAGTGATAATCCCTCTGAGACTATTCGTTGGTTACGTGAGACGGATCAGGTATTCGAAGCTTGTGAATGTGAACGTGAGCTTCGCATCAGATATGTTGTTCAGAGGTTGAAAGGGCCAGCTCTGGATTGGTGGGATACAGTTAAAGATACGTTGAGGCCGGAGGTGATTGATGCTCTAACTTGGGAGCAGTATTCTGAGAAATTAAAAGCGAAGTATTGTACAGATTATGATCTGGAGCGACTGGAGAATGAGTTTAATGGTCTCCGTAAGGGGGATAAGCCTGTTGAGGACCTTATTCATGCTTTTACGGATAAGGTTAGATTCATACCGCATTTGGTGACTGATGAGAAAGCCAAGATGCGCAAGTTTGTGAACATGTTGCCACTTGATTATCGCGCTCATGTTAGAGCTGCGGCTACTTTGGATCGGGCGTTTGAGATAGCCCGACAGATTGATGGGGATAGACGCCAGGGAAAGGGGGATCATGCTGCTGAGGGTCAGAAAAGGAAGTTTCAGCAGTTCTCAAAATCTGTTACTTCCAAGGGGCAGTCGTCGACTGGGGGAAAGCCTGATTCTTCGAAGAAGGCTAAGTTTGAGGGTTCGTGGTGCTCTCTGTGTCGCACCTACCATGCCGGTGATTGTTCGAAGGCCACTACTTGTTGTTTTAGGTGTGGTCAGAAAGGGTACTCGGTGAATGAGTGCGAGTTTAAGGAGAACGTCTGCTATAAATGTCACAAGCCAGGGCACCGGATTACAGATTGTCGTTTAAAGTCCGATGCTGGAGCTGGAGGATCTGCCTCAGGGCAGAAGAAACACAACGTTCCCCGTGCTAAAGGGCGGGCGTTTCAGATGACGAAAGAGGAGGCGAAGGGTGTTGGGGACGTGATTACGGGTACTTTTCTTATTAACTCTACCCCAGCATGTGTATTGTTTGATTATGGAGCTACATATTCATTTGTGTCTGTCTCTTTCTGTGATAAATTGCAAATGCCTGTCTCTGTGTTGTCTGAGCCTATAAGAGTAGAGACTGCTAGTGGTAAAAAGTAGTTCCAGTTGTAGATAATGTCCCTCAAGCGGTTAGTGATATCGACGGAAGTAGTTTTCCTGTTTCTTTTCTTCTTATGCCGATTGTGGGATTCGATGTGGTGATTGGGATGGATTGGCTTAGCAAGTTGAACGCTGAGATTTTCTGTTCCAAAAAGTTGATTAGAGTTCCTTTGCCTGACGGGTCATATGCTGTGGCTCGTGGAGAGAGACGAAAGTTAGATATTCCTATCATTTCTCTGTTGAAAGCAAGAAAGTCGGTTTCGAAAGGCTGCGATTGCTATTTAGCACATGTGATTGATGCTAAATTGGAGAAACGTGTTGTTCGTGATATTCCGGTGGTGACCGATTATCCAGAGGTATTTCCTGATGAGTTGCCTGGGTTACCGCCAGTCAGAGATGTTGAGTATAGAATTGATCTTGTTCCGGGGGCTAATCCTGTGGCTAAAGCTCCATATCGTCTTGCTCGTTCCGAGGTTCGCGAGATGATGACGCAGATTCAGGAGTTGCTTGACAAAGGCTTTATTCACCCAAGTTCTTCTCCTTGGGGTGCTCCGGTACTATTTGTGAAAAAGAAAGATGGAACGATGAGAATGTGCATTGATTACCGGGAGCTGAATAAGCGAACGGTAAAGAATAAGTATCCTCTGCCGCGGATAGATGATTTGTTTGATCAACTGCAGGGAGCGACGTGCTTCTCAAAGATTGACCTGCGGTCTGGATACCACCAAGTGTTAGTTGCTAATGAAGACGTTCCAAAGACGGCTTTCCGTACTCGTTATGGTCATTACGAGTTTTTGGTGATGCCTTTCGGTTTAACCAATGCTCCTGCGGTTTTCATGGACCTGATGAATCGGGTTTGTCGTCCATTTCTTGATAAATCGGTGATTGTGTTTATTGATGATATTCTCATCTATTCTAAGACTGAAGTTGAACACGAGTTGCATTTGCGAGAGGTTCTCGAAACTCTTAAACGGGAGAAGCTTTACGCTAAATTCTCAAAGTGTGAGTTCTTGCTACGAGAAGTTCATTTTCTCGGTCACGTGATCTGCAGCGATGGCGTGAAAGTTGATCCGGCGAAAGTCGAAGCGGTTATGAATTGGGGAGTTCCTCGAACTCCTTCTGAAGTTAGAAGTTTTCTCGGCCTAGCTGGTTACTATCGGCGGTTTATCCGCGACTTTTCTAAGCTTGCGGGTCCTCTGACTAAATTAACCCGCAAAGATGTTGCATTTGTTTGGGCGGAAGCTCAAGAACAAGCGTTTCAGTCTTTGAAACGGCTATTGTGCGAGGCTCCAATACTTTCCTTACCCGAGGGATCTGAAGACTTTGTTGTTTACTGTGATGCCTCGTATTCTGGATTGGGGTGTGTGTTGATGCAGCGAGATAAAGCGATTGCCTACGCCTCAAGGCAATTGAAACCCCATGAAGGCAACTATCCGACTCATGATCTTGAGTTGGCAGCGGTGGTGTTCGCGTTGAAATTGTGGAGGCACTATCTCTATGGCACCAAGTGTGTGGTCTGTACGGATCACAAGAGCCTGCAATATGTATTCACGCAGAAAGAGCTCAACATGAGACAACGCAGATGGCTCGAGTTGATAAAAGACTACGATTGTGAGATTCGCTACCATCCTGGTAAGGCCAATGTGGTGGCGGATGCATTGAGTCGCAAGAGCTCTACCACAGATGTTAAATTCATGAAACTTACTGTGATTCCCGATATCATTGCTCGATTGAAGGAAGCGCAGCAAGTAGCGTTGCAAGATGAAAACCTAAAAGCAGAAACGATGAAAAAGCTGAAAGATCAACTTGTTGATGATACTCGTGGACTAAAGACTTTTCAGTCTCGCGTGTGGGTTCCGCTTCATGATGATAATCGTGAGCTGATACTGCGGGAAGCTCATATGTCTAGGTTGTCGGTTCATCCGGGCAGCACAAAGATGTATCATGATTTAAAGGCATTGTACTGGTGGCCTACTCTGAAGCGAGATATTGCTTCTTTTGTGGAAAAATGTCAGATCTGCGCGCAAGTTAAGACAGAACATCAGAAACCTTATGGCAGTTTGCAGCAACTGGAAATCCCTGAGTGGAAGTGGGATCGCATTACGATGGATTTCGTGATAAAGTTGCCAAAGACCCTTAGGGGTCATGATGCTATTTGGATCATTGTCGATAGATTGACCAAGAGCGCTCATTTTCTAGCTATCAGCGAGTCTACTCCGCTAGAAAAGTTAGCAAAGCTGTATGTAGACGAAGTGGTGTCACGACATGGTTTGCCATGTTCGATTGTGTCGGATCGTGATGCGAGATTTGCTTCACATTTTTGGCAGAGTTTGCAACATGAACTTGGTACACGTGTTCATCTGAGCACGGCGTATCATCCACAAACAGATGGCCAGTCGGAGAGAAAGATCCAGACGTTGGAGGACATGCTTCGCGCATGTGTTCTCGAATTTGGTGGTGCGTGGGATTCTCACTTGCCGTTGGTCGAGTTTGCTTATAATAACTCGTATCACTCCAGTATTGGGATGCCACCTTATGAAATGTTATATGGGAGGCGTTGTCGTACTCCCACGTGTTGGCTAGAACCCGGTGAAAAGCAGTTTGCTGGACCTGAGGTTGTTCAAATTACGGCAGATAAAGTGAAGATTGCACGGGAAAAGCTCAAAGCAGCCCGTGACAGACAGAAAGTATATGCTGATCCTAAGCGTAGACCAGTTGCGTTCCAGGAGGGCGATCGGGTGTTCCTGAAAGTTTCTCCTTGGAAGGGTGTGATTCGTTTTGGTAGAAAGGGCAAGTTGAGTCCACGTTATATTGGTCCATTTCGGATCATTCGCGTGGTTAACGATCAAACAGTTACGCTAGAGTTGCCTCCAGAGCTTTCTGGAATTCACAACACGTTTAACGTGTGTTATCTGCGTAAGTGTAAGGTGGAGGAGAACCAGATTCTGCCTCTACAAGAATTGAAGGTTGACGCTTCAAAGCGCCTTGTTGAAGAACCTGTTGAAATACTTGGTTCTAAAACCAAGAAGTTGCGCAGAAGGATGATTAAACTGGTGTTAGTTAAATGGAAGCATAACCTGGGTTCGAATATGAACTGGGAAACGGAAGATGACATGAAAGCTCGATACCCTCACTTGTTTGTAGACGATCAGATTCCGAGGACGGAATCTTCTTAAGGGGGGTAGATTTGTAACACCCCAAAATGGGGCCTAGTTGTAAAAATGTAGTATATGTAGCTTTACTTGTAGTACGTGGACTTTAACTGGTGTTTTGTGGTTAATTGTAGTATACATGTTGCTAATTGGTGTTAAATGGTGTTAACTGGTGTTAATTGTGGATAAAAATGTAGTGTTGTGAAAAGTGTCATAAGTTGACCAAGTAGACAAATAGTCGAACGGTTTTGGATAATGGTTCCAAAAATATCTCCGTTAGTTGAAACGGATAACCCTAAGTTGTGTAATAAGTTGAATAGGAGAACGAAATACCCGTGAGGGGTATTAATTTTCTAAGGTCGGCTTAAAAGCCTTCCTTATCCCTTGTTGAGTCTAATAACACACACATACACTACATACACATACTTGCATACGTACGTAAACCTTTACACACATACATACTTGGGAATTTTGGAAAGAAATCAAGGAGGGAGATCATTTGCTTGCTGATTTTGGAAGAGATTCGAATTCAAATACCTGTGTTTATCCTCTTCTTGTAAGTCTTTCTTGTATAAGCTTAGTTCTTGAGTTTCATGTTGGAGATGACCTAATTTGGAGGTCAAATTGTGTTGTATGTGTTGTTTTGAGGCAAGGATTCGTGTAATAGATGTATATGTATGTTAGAGATCATGTGTAAACACTTGAAGATGGATTCAAGTCGATTTTGTGTCAAAAACCCATAAAACCGTGGCTGTGCTCGAACAGAGCAAGAACACGCTGTAATTGTTGTTCCTACGGGCGTAGTATAATGTTACTACGGCCGTAGGGTGTGGTTTGTAGTTACTGCGGTCGTAAGAAATGGTTGCTACGGCCGTAGTGTCGTGTTTAAGAGGATTACCACCCACGGGTGATGGAAACAAGACTACGGGCGTGGGTATATAACCTACGGCCGTAGTTGCCCAAAGGATACCTACTACGGGCGTAGGATATGGTTACTACGGCCGTAGGTCATGGTTCTTTGGCAAGAGCTTCTACGGGCGTAGTGTATATATACTACGGCCGTGGTACGTGTTGGATGGGTGTCCTGCGGGCGTAGGAACATGTTCCTGCGGCCGTAGGAGTTTGTCAGAAGTCATGTTGACCTTTTGTTAAGACAGTTGTTAGTGCAGACAAATATAGTGTATACTAAGGGGTGTTTATCTATGTTTATTGGTGTTAGGTGACTCAGACGATTCTGTGTGCTCTTGGGACTCCCGATTACATATCTGACTCTTGTAGTTTCGAGGTGAGTACCGGTTTCCCATGAGTCTCAGTAGGTAAGTTATCTGTAGTACATGTTGACACATGATTGGTGTATTGATACGTGGAAATGGAGGTATGTTATGATAAAGTTGTACAAGCATGCTTAGTATTATTATTGTTGATATGAAAGATATTGTTGTGATTATATGCGCGCATGAACTGGATCCTTATTGGATCAACTAGTTGTTTATGAAGTTTTGTCCGGACACTGAATTGGAGAACACGGAGGTCAGTCAGGTAGACGGGTGTCAATACTTGGCTGGGTTCTCGGGTAGACGGGTGTTCGTACCCGGGCACTAACGGTACTCAAGTAGTATACGCTTGGGTGATGGTCCTGCAGGCCGCCGTTCCTCTAAGGAGTAAGGTTCCTTGATAGATGGGAACCAACATGATAGATAATTGGCGTACTATGTGGACTGCTTTTGGGTTGTTGAGCGGGGTTAGCTCCCCTGCAACATACGACTACTGCTAACACGGTTGTTACGTCACAATATGATAGGATAGCCCTGTGTGCTGTTCTGATACATGATAGCCTGCTTATTGTTGCTTATGTGTAATTGGTACTCACTAGCTAGTTGTAGCTAACGGTGCAAAATTTACCTTTTTCGCAGGTTGATGCTAGAGGCCTGGTGAGGCGGGTACCGATGGTAGCTTTTGTTGTATATACCTTTTAGGGAACACGTTGTTATATGTATGGATCCGGTGGTCGGAACTAGTTGGTAACGCTTGTAGCTTTGAACTTGGCTAACCTTTTTGTTGTAATTAATTAGCCGAGTCAATCTTGTAGTTTTTGTAAATGGTGTTTAATTCCGCTGCAATACTTTTGATAATCGATGTTTAAAAAGTTTAAATTAACTCTAATTTTAAGCTCGTTAGGGGTGGCGTTACAAGTAGGTATCAGAGCCTAAGTTTGAGGATTTGTGTACTCGTTGAAGTATTCAATCTCAAACTCGGGCCCGACCATCGTTAAGTGTTCATATCGGGGTAATTGGGGTTGAGTTGAGTGTTATGTGGCTGTCCTATGTGATAGATTAACTGTAGTAATTGTACATGGTGAATAAATGGTGTACTAACTGTGGTCTACGTGTAAATAGTTAGTTGAGTAGAAATGGCCGAACGTAGAGCTACGACAGAAGAGGCCCTCAAACGAATGGATGACGAGGCCTCAAGTGAACGACGGGAAGCTGAGGACGAGGCTTCTCAGCATAATGTGGAACCGCCAAGACACGATCAAGAGCAGGCGGCATATGTTAGACTGTTAGAGGAGGAGCTCCGATTGACAAGGGAGCTGTTGCAAAACGCTTTGGCAGTGAAGAAGCCAAAGAAGTGCTCTTACAAGAAGTTCTTGTCTTGCGGGCCGAAGGTTTATGAGGGTAGTGATAATCCCTCTGAGACTATTCGTTGGTTACGTGAGACGGATCAGGTGTTCGAAGCTTGTGAATGTGAACGTGAGCTTCGCATCAGATATGTTGTTCAGAGGTTGAAAGGGCCAGCTCTGGATTGGTGGGATACAGTTAAAGATACGTTGAGGCCGGAGGTGATTGATGCTCTAACTTGGGAGCAGTATTCTGAGAAATTAAAAGCGAAGTATTGTACAGATTATGATCTGGAGCGACTGGAGAATGAGTTTAATGGTCTCCGTAAGGGGGATAAGCCTGTTGAGGACCTTATTCATGCTTTTACGGATAAGGTTAGATTCATACCGCATTTGGTGACTGATGAGAAAGCCAAGATGCGCAAGTTTGTGAACATGTTGCCACTTGATTATCGCGCTCATGTTAGAGCTGCGGCTACTTTGGATCGGGCGTTTGAGATAGCCCGACAGATTGATGGGGATAGACGCCAGGGAAAGGGGGATCATGCTGCTGAGGGTCAGAAAAGGAAGTTTCAGCAGTTCTCAAAATCTGTTACTTCCAAGGGGCAGTCGTCGACTGGGGGAAAGCCTGATTCTTCGAAGAAGGCTAAGTTTGAGGGTTCGTGGTGCTCTCTGTGTCGCACCTACCATGCCGGTGATTGTTCGAAGGCCACTACTTGTTGTTTTAGGTGTGGTCAGAAAGGGTACTCGGTGAATGAGTGCGAGTTTAAGGAGAACGTCTGCTATAAATGTCACAAGCCAGGGCACCGGATTACAGATTGTCGTTTAAAGTCCGATGCTGGAGCTGGAGGATCTGCCTCAGGGCAGAAGAAACACAACGTTCCCCGTGCTAAAGGGCGGGCGTTTCAGATGACGAAAGAGGAGGCGAAGGGTGTTGGGGACGTGATTACGGGTACTTTTCTTATTAACTCTACCCCAGCATGTGTATTGTTTGATTCTGGAGCTACATATTCATTTGTGTCTGTCTCTTTCTGTGATAAATTGCAAATGCCTGTATCTGTGTTGTCTGAGCCTATAAGAGTAGAGACTGCTAGTGGTAAAAAGTAGTTCCAGTTGTAGATAATGTCCCTCAAGCGGTTAGTGATATCGACGGAAGTAGTTTTCCTGTTCCTTTTCTTCTTATGCCGATTGTGGGATTCAATGTGGTGATTGGGATGGATTGGCTTAGCAAGTTGAACGCTGAGATTTTCTGTTCCAAAAAGTTGATTAGAGTTCCTTTGCCTGACGGGTCATATGCTGTGGCTCGTGGAGAGAGACGAAAGTTAGATATTCCTATCATTTCTCTGTTGAAAGCAAGAAAGTCGGTTTCGAAAGGCTGCGATTGCTATTTAGCACATGTGATTGATGCTAAATTGGAGAAACGTGTTGTTCGTGATATTCCGGTGGTGACCGATTATCCAGAGGTATTTCCTGATGAGTTGCCTGGGTTACCGCCAGTCAGAGATGTTGAGTATAGAATTGATCTTGTTCCGGGGGCTAATCCTGTGGCTAAAGCTCCATATCGTCTTGCTCCTTCCGAGGTTCGCGAGATGATGACGCAGATTCAGGAGTTGCTTGACAAAGGCTTTATTCACCCAAGTTCTTCTCCTTGGGGTGCTCCGGTACGTGTTGGATGGGTGTCCTGCGGGCGTAGGAACATGTTCCTGCGGCCGTAGGAGGTTGTCAGAAGTCATGTTGACCTTTTGTTGAGACAGTTGTTAGTGCAGAAAAATATAGTGTATACTAAGGGGTGTTTATCTATGTTTATTGGTGTTAGGTGACTCAGACGATTCTGTGTGCTCTTGGGACTCCCGATTACATATCTGCCTCTTGTAGTTTCGAGGTGAGTACCGGTTTCCCATGAGTCTCAGTAGGTAAGTTATCTGTAGTACATGTTGACACATGATTGGTGTATTGATACGTGGAAATGGAGGTATGTTATGATAAAGTTGTACAAGCATGCTTAGTATTATTATTGTTGATATGAAAGATATTGTTGTGATTATATGCGCGCATGAACTGGATCCTTATTGGATCAACTAGTTGTTTATGAAGTTTTGTCAGGACACTGAATTGGAGAACACGGAGGTCAGTCAGGTAGACGGGTGTCAATACTTGGCTGGGTTCTCGGGTAGACGGGTGTTCGTACCCGGGCACTAACGGTACTCAAGTAGTATACGCTTGGGTAATGGTCCTGCAGGCCGCCGTTCCTCTAAGGAGTAAGGTTCCTTGATAGATGGGAACCAACATGATAGATAATTGGCGTACTATGTGGACTGCTTTTGGGTTGTTGAGCGGGGTTAGCTCCCCTGCAACATACGACTACTGCTGACACGGTTGTTACGTCACAATATGATAGGATAGCCCTGTGTGCTGTTCTGATTCATGATAGCCTGCTTATTGTTGCTTATGTGTAATTGGTACTCACTAGCTAGTTGTAGCTAACGGTGCAAGATTTACCTTTTTCGCAGGTTGATGCTAGAGGCCTGGTGAGGCGGGTACCGATGGTAGCTTTTGTTGTATATACCTTTTGGGGAACACGTTGTTATATGTATGGATCCGGTGGTCGGAACTAGTTGGTAACGCTTGTAGCTTTGAACTTGTCTAACCTTTTTGTTGTAATTAATTAGCCGAGTCAATCTTGTAGTTTTTGTAAATGGTGTTTAATTCCGCTGCAATACTTTTCATAATCGATGTTTAAAAAGTTTAAATTAACTCTAATTTTAAGCTCGTTAGGGGTGGCGTTACACAAGTCTTGTCTCCTAAAGTGTTAAAGAATGCAGCAAGAAATCTGCATATTTGTAAGAGGAGATTGTTAGAGTTCGTATGAAGCTGAAAAGACAAACATCTTCTATTTTTATACAAAGGGGGAGATTGTTAGGTTATAAATATTGTGTAGAATAGAATATTACATTTTAGTTGAAGTTTGTATTAAATATACAAACTAGAGAGTCAATATTGTAAATACCCTTAGGGGTATATATACTGATAACTAATTGTCATTAGTAAGGTCTTTGGCATAATCATAAATATTAAGTGTGTGCTTAACATGATGTTCTTGATTCTCTCTCTAGATTTCTTGATTACATTACATTGATCTTCATGTTATGATTGATACCTGAATCACTTGGGAAAAACATGGTATCATTAGGTAGGAAGGTAGAACATTGGCATGTCCTCTCCTTTTTCTTCCTTCTGTTCCAAAGGTTTGAATCATGTTAATTCTCCCTTCGGGTGCCTTTTTCTCTATTGGTGCGACAAGCTTTCTCCATGACGGATCCTTTCTTCCCTTCTTTGATTGCCTGGATTAGGTGGTCAAGTTTTCCGGCCTTTACGGCTAGTTCAATCTCCTTTTTCAGTTCTCGGCAGCTATCGGTGTCATGACCCTTATCTTCGTGAAATTTACAGTATAGTCGACTGTTAAGCCGGCGTGGGTCAGTCATGGGAGGGGGAGATTTGAATCTGGTTCTAACCCCCTCTATAGCAAGAATTTCCCTGGGTGTTTTGGACAAACTTGAGATGATTGGGCTTCTACCATCGTATATCCTGTCTCTACGATTGTCTGAGAATCTCCTGGATGTTCGATCTTTAAAATTTCCTCTAGGACCTGAGTTTTCCCCTCCCCAAGATTTACTCCTAGACATCTCCTTTCTAGTGAGGCCCCTGACCTGACTGGGCATCTCCTTTCCCTAAACCCATGCATATGCCCTATCCATACATTCTTGGAAAGTGAGAGGTACCTTTGTCGACAGATCTTCTATGAGGAGTAGTAGGCGGATGCTCATTATGAATGCCGATACCACTTGACTTTCGGGGAGGTTGGGTATCTTGGCCCTTTCTCTGTTGAACCGTGGGATGAAATCTATCATATTTTCATCCACCTCCTGTCTTACCAAATGAGCTCTCAAGTGTGATTCTGCATGAACCTTCTGAAGTCTGAAATGGCTTCGGAATCTTTCCTGTAGGTTATCGAAGCTTTGTATGCTTCCAGAGGGTAAGCCTACAAACCACTCTCGCACACTTCCTTTTAACGTCATGGGAAAGACATGGCAGGCTACCGCCGTATCCCATTTTTGAAACTTTATCGCTCCTTGAAACCGGTTTATATGATCGTCTGTGTCTCCTGAGCCATCATAGGTTCCTACTATTGCTGGGATCTTAACATTGTCAGGGAGTTGGTGTTCCTCAATGTGACGGGCAAAAGGACTGTTGTTAGGATATGCAATGACGGGCCTTGGTTGATAGGGAGCCCCTTGGGTCACTCCTCCCCATGTCCTTCCTTGCATGGCTATGTTTTTCCAATAAGCTGCTTGTGCTTGTGCTTGCGCTTGTGCCAGAAGCATATTCTGCAGTTGAGCTTGCATGTCTATAGCTTGGTTGGTAGTTCTGGCTTGTGCCCCCGGAGTGTTGAACAAGTTCGTGGGAAATAGAGGAGATCCTGTTGTTTGTAAAGATGGTCTTCCCCGTTTGTTCAATGGGAACCGCCAAACCCCATTCTTCATTATTGAGATAGCCTAAACCACCTTGTGGTAGGCGAAAAGGCTGTGCTGGTGGGGGATGCAGTGGTCTTGCGGTAAAAAGAATGGGAGGACCGTCGTTTGTACCGCCAATTGTAACGTTGGAGGTGCTTGCATTCTGGTTGGGAGTAGAAGTGTTAGCAACATTTTGACTAGAGGACGTTGGCCCGGGTGTTGTCATTGTGTTTGTTAGGGAATATCACTTTACTCCCAGAGGTGTTCTTAGAGCTGAACGTTGAGTTAGAGACACGTCGGTCCCACGGATGGCGCCATTTGATCGCGTATCTAGACCTCTTTGATCGGCTGGATACGTGAGTGCTTGATGTAAATGCTTCTATTTATGAAAGTATCTGCAAAACAATTAACACCTAAGGTTATAGGAAGACGGGAATGGATCCCCGTATTCCTCTCCGATGCTTAAGTCAGTGTATGGCTTTTTTTTAGAGGAAGTATGTATGAAAAGAGAGATGTCTTAGCCCCCGATATGATATGTGATCTTTATTTATAGTAGCAAGAGATCATACCTGAGTCATTGGATGCATCCCCAGGTGTCAAGGTGGGGAGGGATGTAATGATTGTAGATTTGTTAAGTCTGCTGGATAAAGGTATGGCAAGATCTCCATCCGTACGAATGGGTATGACGAGTATACCTTGATGTCAAGTACGCCATACTTATCATTAAATGCGGACAGATATGCAGATCCACGTCTCGGGAATATGGAATTTGTCCGTCTTCAGTCCAGGAGTCCTCCTCTCCTAGATATGCTTGCTCCTCCAGGACATAGGCAGAACTCTTATCTTGAGTTATTATTGTAAGAGCTGTCTGGTGAGGGGACGGTGTAGGTCCAAGAATTCCCTGTTCGGGACCTTACACCATTAATTACAAAATGTATCTGTTCCAAAAATATGATGATACAGTATTAGTTTAAAAATAATTATAAAAGTGTATACTGTTGATACACATAAATCTGTAAAGAGAATATATATATATATATATATATATATATATATATATATATATATATATATATATATATATATATATAATGATTCAAGTAAATAGTCTAGCTTTTTATTTAAATGATAAAATATTATTTCTTTATATTTGAAAACAGAAAAAAATAAAAAATCATCATTACAATTTTGGGGGATACACATATTCTCTTGTTGGGAACTTTAAAAGGCAAGAATAACAATCAATTAAACACAATCAAATTAATGATTATGTGTGTAGATAATGATGTAATGTGTTTTAAATAAGAAAATTTTTCCTAAATAAGCTATTAAATGAGAGAGGTCACCAAAATAAGCAAGGAGAAAGAAATTTGGAAAAAAGGCTAATTTGTCGCTAACTGAAGTCGCTAATGATAGAATTGTCGCCAACCAATCAAAAAATACATGAATTTTTTTTCTCAATTAATATAAATTGTCGCTAATAAAAGGCAGTTTTGTCGCTAACAAAAGAATAATGTCGATAACCAATAAGTACATGATATGGGATGTCTTTGACTTTGCACATCCCCATGGTAGGACCCACACACTGACAGCCTAAATATTTGTGCCTATCTTTAATTAAATTCATTCTTTATCTTGTATCTTGTATATAATCTTAAATAGTAATTAATTTTTAAAAAAAATACAAACATATAAATAACATTTTTTAACAAACTATTAAACAATATAAGATATAAAAAATAAGATTTGTAAAAAACTATTAAGATAAAATATACTTTGAATTTATAATTAAAATAAACCTTTTTTATATTTTTTTAACTAATTAAATATAAAATATAAAAAATTTATTAGAGATAATAATTGAAATATCATTATATAATAAATAATACACATTTGTAATCGAGAAGTGTTGAAATAGGTGCATGTAGATTATATGTAACACAAATAGATTGCAGTTAACGATAAAATTCTAATCTATAATAATCAGGCTCAAACTGTAGCAATTCTGGTTGAGTAGGTTGTTGAATGGAAGTATTAGTGTGTTGTGAATTTGATTGTTGGGAAGGAAACGGTATCCTGCAGCGGGAAGGCAAGACATGTTCACTCGTTGATGGTATGTGTTTCACTAGTTTTGGTCTACCAACCTGCCTTTTATTCGTTAGCGGTGGTTGTAGAGGTATGAGATAAGGAGGTAAATCCCATAAATTTTTGTTAGGGACCGGGTTTATAGAACCAGAATACGTAGCAAGATAGGTTTGTCTAGTGAACCACGGCGATGCCCAATGATTTGCATCGGTAAGCCTTAGGTGATTAGTAATAGCAATTGCGTGACCACAAGGGAGCCCAGAAAGATCCCATTTGCGACAGTCACAAGATATTTGTTCCATATCAACTATATTTATTTTATTTCTGTGATCAACAACCTAAAACTGGTATTCTGTAATTCCAAAACACGCCAAGTTGAGCACTTCTTCATCCTTCCCCGTAGCTTATTGTCCACCTACGTGGTGACCTGCTGCTAGATTTGATCTGTATTGAAAGTAAAACAAGCATAAGTACAGGATCTGATCTGTATTAAAATTAAAACAAGCGTAAGTATAGAAAAATCCGTACCCGCTGCGTTACGACGTTTGTGGAACCAGTTTTGGACACTACACCAGAAAAAATCAGCGAGCATGACCACTGGTAGTTTACGCGCATGACGAGACAGAGAATTCATGGACTCAGCGTTGTTGGAAGTCATGATGTTGTATCTATTGTCGGCGAAGCATGATCTAGTCCACTTGCTCTTTTCAACGTTTTCAAAATACGAATAAACCCGAGGCGCGGCCTTACCAATCTTGTCATACCAGTGTTGAAATCCAGGCATTGTGTAAGATTTGCATGCTTTCCAGAATAAAATGCAATCTTTTTGGTTCTCAAAGCCTTAAGATTTAGGTTAACCTGCAAATAGTAGCGGCAGAGGACATGGTACGAACAAGGAAAAACATTGTGTATGGCTAGCTCAATCAACACAGCCCTTTCAGAAACAAATGTATAGTTTTTAGATGGGATGCATGATTTTAGTTTTTCAAGAAACCACGTCCAAGACTCTCCACTCTCGGTTTTTCCTATGCCGTATGCGAGGGGAAGTATCTGGTTGTTACCGTCCATAGAAACCATCGGAAGGTTGGTGCCAAGGTCAGCTCCTTTTAGATGGGCCACGTCTACAATTATGACTAGACATAAGTGGTCACAGAAGCTTCGTAACTGGAATAAGGGTGGATTTTATTAAGATAGATATTGTGTCTACGAGTGTTAAAAAAATAAATTCCTAATGAGATACAATAACGTAACGCGGTACCTTGAGCGACAAACAACATTTCAAAGTGGAAAGCGTCGTCTGTAAGTATATCAGTGACTGTGCCCAGGTTTACTAGCCTTAGATTATGACAATAACCTGGAAGATCTAAGAAAGATTCGGCATGTGATCCATGCAATTGTTGTAGGGCGTAGGCTTTCCCCCTCTAAGCCGTTCACATCTCTTACTATATCACCTCCACGATACACACGACTCGGGTCTTAAAGCTGCCCTTTTATGATATTTGTCACCACTTTCTTACCCGCATTGCGCATTGTAGGATACATTTGTATTCTTGAGCATGTGTGTGCGTCTTTCAGGGTCGTTACCATGAAGCACGGGTTATTAGTGCTTGCAATGTTCTTCGACTTAAGTTCCAACGCACAATCTTTTGATATGCATTTAGCCTCAAACCTCTTCTTGTTAGAAGTTTAGACTCTGTATTCGAAACAGTCCTCAAGACATTTAATGCCAAGCTGAACCTTAAGATCATCTTTGATATCAAAATTGTCCCTCATAAATACATGAGGATGAATTTTGGCTGGAGGAGGATGTAGATGGTACCATTAACTGGGAATCTGGTAGGGGTTGTGGCATGCCATTAAAACTCATATACTCAGATACTATCAGGATCGGATATATATTATATCAAATAACAAGAACTAACTTTTAAATAATAAATCAGAGTAAAATAAAAGTTAATCTTTAACTATGATCACAATCAATTAAGAAGTTGCGGAATCACACTTAATTGATTAAAGAAGGTTTTAAAACACGAATCAATTCAATCAAACAGTAGTTTTATTAATCAACCAGAATGATTACAAAAGCAAACTTCACCCCCAATCTAACTTATTCTGTTAGACAAAGAACACAGACTGTTCTTAGGTTTCAACAAGAAACTTAGAGGCTAAAAACACTTTCTGAAAAAAATAAATAACAATAAGAACAAATGCTTTGAATAATGAGATCAAATCGTCGTGCTTAATTGATCATCTAATGAAGTATATATAGACTCTTGATCCTCCTTGAATTGTTGACAGTTAGGTAATCTTCTATCTTCCGAGATAATCTTGATAATCTTCAAAGTATTTCGAGATATCTTCAAAGATAGGATTTTCCAAATATAGCTCAACAGAAACTGTTTAATGAACACAACAGTTCTTTAGTCTTCTAACAGTCTTCAGCTTCAAGGTCTTCAAACAGTTTTTGACTTTGTTAACTAACAGTTCTGAACTTTTGTACTAACAGTTGTAAACCTTGCAGCAATTGTTAGTTACAACTGTTATCACCAAAATACTCTAACAGTTTTACCTTTGCATGTTCAACAGTTTCAATGACTTAGCGAATTTCCCAACAGATACTAAAGGTTCTGGTTGACTTGTTTAGGTGGCGTTTTCGTGTTGTTGTTGTCCTTCTTCTGCTGCGTCATTAGAAGGTGGGTTTCTAACAGTACGACATAATTCATATGGTAATTATGAGGAGTAAGTTGGTATGGGTTGGGGTTCGAATGGAGTATGTTTTTTAACAAACTGTACCGGTACATTGAAAAAGGACGCCATATTAACATTGTCATATTCAAGAGTAAGTGGTTGACATTCATGATGAAACGGTTGTTGATATGCATTACTTTGAGTAGCAGGATGGTAAGAGGTTGCGTTAACTGTAAAAAGAGTTACCGAATTGTTGGAGGAGTTTAGAACGTTATCCATGAAAACATTTACGTCTTCATCGTCACATATGTAAATTGGGGAGTCGTATTTTGGGTGTTGATAGGAGAGCATAATCTCTGATTGAAAGCCACATTTTTTGGACATAAATTGAATCTTGTCTGCAAAGGTTATCACTTCAGGTAGACGTGCCACACGTCTTATAACATTGTCTGAAATAAAACTATAAACTCCATTTACCAATTGTCAGTCACCTCCAGTGATATAAAAAATAGTAACAATTGGGACTGAAGTGCTCATAGTTTATAGAACAAGACGATATGTGAAAAATATTATGTATTTGGTTTATGGAAACATGTTGGGGAGATAGCACTATCAAACCTAAATCAAACCTGTCTATTAATTAAAATAGGATTTGATGTTAACAAAACCACACATTCAGTTTAGACTTAGATAAATGAAAAACATGTGTTGTTTTTCATGTTAGACTTAAAGAAAATTGTAAGTAAGAAGTGTCAGCTGAAGAAAACAAGTGTCAGCTGAACACTGAGTATCAGCTAAAGGACAAGCTTCAGGAAGATCAGCTGAGAAGAAAAGACCGATCAAGAAGCATCAGCTGAGGATCTACAAAGGATCAGCTGATGGTCCAAAACCATCAGCTGAGGAAAGTTTGAAGATCAGCTAAGCTATCAAGGATCAGCCGACACAATCACATTGATCAGCTGATGCCTCCTATCTGTCAGATAAGGTATTCACTACTTATCCAATCTTTTCTTCATGAGCTGATCATACTCAAATGATTAGCTGAGCCCTTGGGATCAGCTGATAGTTTAGTTTGATCAGTTTATTAGCTACTTTGATTTGTATTGTTAGCTGAGCATTTTGATCAGCTGAGCAAATCTAGTCAGCTGAGTCTTTCACATTTATCCTTAGCTGAGCAAAATTATATTTGCAGTTCAGTGTCTATTAGCTGAGTTATTATTCTATATCTCAGTTAATAACTTTTCTATCTAATATTCTCTTTAGTCAAAGGCAGAACATGTGTTGTTCTTATTATGCCTTAGATCTTTCTTTGTAAAAGTACTTAGCACTTTTTGTATCTGCAAAGAAACAAAAAAGATAGATCTTTATCCCCTGGAAAAGGAGAAAGATACTCTTGAAGAGAAGATCTCGAAGATATGCTGTGTCAACTAAGTATGGCTGGCAACTCTATACTTGGTAAATTCAAATCTTCAGAAAGCATGGTGTTGATAAAAGTACAAGCATGGAAAGAGAAGTTTACTCTCCCAAGACATAAAGGTAGTACTTTAATAATATAATAATAGATAGTGGGTAAACTCCTTACTGAAAGGTATGGTTACTTTACACACTTTCCTTGTAAAGTTAACTTACCTCTCACCTACTAACTTTATCTATTATAATATTATTAAACGAAGTAACTTTGTCTCCTTCTCTCTTCATCAACCCGGACACCACTTTGCTTATATATACTCATGCATGGAAACATACTTAGTATGCGAATAGATAGTTGAATACTGAAATCTCATTTGTTGAGAATTAGAAGAGTTAGCATTTTATTTTCAGTATAACAAACTTGTTCATGTGTTGAACATCTTAGACATAAATTGTTTAAGATTAGCTTAGTCTATGTGTTAGACAAATTTAGTTGTCACCTTTTATTGAACTTAGATTTTCCGCATCTAGTTCATGTAATTCTTGATTCACATCAATAAGAATTATATAAAAGTAAACCGTGTGTCACTTAAATTTTAATTTGCTAGAGTTTGTATTCAACCCCCCCCCCCCCTTCTACAAACATTTGTTGTTGTAGTATCCATTCGGGACCAACAACTGGTATCAGAGCAGGATAGATAACTCATATCTAAGATCTGTTTTGCTTACTCTTCAACTGCTTCTACCCCACACTACAAAATGGCCACTCCTGGTGCTGCTTCTAACGGTTCTTCCAATAATGGCTCACTCACAAGGTGTCCAATGTTTTATGGAGAGAACTTCTCTCTCTGGAAGAGTAAAGTTCTTCTCTATATGTCAAGCCTTGATGATGTGATGCTTAAAACTGTTACTGAAGGTCCTTATGTTCCTTCCTCAACTATCCAAGTAACTGAAGCAACTGATGAAGTTCCTGCTGTTGGAAGACTGATTATAAAGCCTATAAATCAGTGGTCTGATGAAGACAAAAGGCTTGTTAATCTTGATGTTAAAACAAGAACAGCCTTAGTCTCTGCACTACCAAATGATGTCTATCATCAAGTTCTTAACTACAAATCTGCAAAAGAGATGCTAGACACTTTGACTGTTGCATATGAAGGCACTGAAGAAGTGCAGGAGAACAAGAAACTCCTACTGGTTAGAGAATATGAGTTCTTCTTCGCTCATAAAGGTGAAAGTCTTACTCAACTGCCTTATTAATGACTTAAGAAAGGCAGAGGTTCCCAAGAGCAATAAGGAGCTTGTAAACAAGTTTCTAGACTCTCTCCTAGACTCTTGGGATCATTTTATCACTGTGCTTAAACATGGTGAGAAAATCAAGGGTCTTACACTGGTTGGTTTATATGCAAACCTTATGAATCTTGAACAATTAGTGAAACAAAGGGAACTCTCTACCAAGGATATGAAGGAGGCTGCAAAAGCTCCATCTACTGCCCTTGTGTCTAAGGATACAAGATCTAGGAGTTTTGTTGCAGTTGTGGATGAGTCCAGTGATGAGGAGGAAGAGGAGGAGTCTTCTGATGAAGAGCAAGTGGCTGATGGGGATGAAGTTCTGGAGAACATGGACAGCATTGAAGCTGTTGTTGAGCAGGCTGCCATGTTGGTTAAAAGGTTCAAACCTTTCTTGAAAAGAAAGGGTGTTAAGACGTTTGAGAAGAAATCCTTCAAAGGAGAAAGAGCCATGTCAAAACCAAAGGCTTCTGAAGGTTGTTTCTCTTGTGGCAAGACTGGTTACTACGCCAGTGAGTGTAAGTCCAGAGGAAACATAGGCTTCAAGGGTTCCTCAAGCTCAGACAGCAAGATTGATCATGAAGCTAAGTATAAGAAGCTTCTTGCTGCTGTCCTTGACAAGAAGAAGAAGAAAGCTCAGAACAGGGTGCTGGTTGCTAAAGAAGAAGATTGGGCTGAGGAAGATCTCTCAAGTGATGAAGATGAGGTCCTCACAGCTCAGCTTAGTTTGATGGCCAACACAGCAAGTACAAGTTCCTTTGATGAGGACATGAAGAAAGCTGCTAAAGCTTGTACTTCTCCTGACTAGGATCCCTCTTCTATGTATCAGGTTGGAAAATTTATTAACTATGAAGATAATGAAAAGAACACTATGTTTGATTATCTGTGTGTTGAGTTTCAGTCAAATATTCAAAGAGAAAAGAAGCTAAAATTAGAAATAGAATCACTAAAAGAGAGATTAAGTCTTAAAGATGAGAAACTGAAACTAATGACAAAACTGGAAGATGATTTAGCTAATCAAAAGATACTTAATCAGATCTTGGTAAAAGAAACCAATGAAGCAACAATAAAGTTTAATGACCTTCAAAAAGTAGTTAGATCTTGGTGTGTATCTGCTGAGAAGACCACTCAGTGTGTCAATGAGCAGATTCCAAAACAAGTTCAAGCTATTATTGGTGGAAATTATTCCCAAGCTGCTAACTGTGTTGATTTTAGCAAGGACATAAATATCTTAGAAAAAGCTAATATTTTACCTCTTACCTTTCAAAAGATTGTAAAAGGAAAAAGTATTATCACTAACAGATTTGTCAAAAGTAAAAGTACTCAGCTAAAAGACTCAACAGCTTCAAAAGTTAGTTCAAGTTCTATTGTTTTGACAGAAAGCAAAAGTACTGAAAATTTAATAGTAAAGGAAGTGAGTAAAGGAATGGAATCATTTGTTGATACCAAAGAGACATTCTGTTATCAAACCTTGAAAGCTGATGCATTAAATTTAGGAACTCAGTTGACTGAAAACTCTTTAGCTAATGATATTACATCAGCTGATCAAAAAGTAGATGATAACTGCTCAGCTGATAGCCTGTCAGCTGATCATGGATCCTCTTCTGTTTGTTTAGTTGATCAAACATCACTTCAAACTCTTTTAATAGGAGAAACCAAGGGAAAAGGACCTTTTGTTTACAAAAAGTCTAAGTCTGCCATACCTAAAGTTGATCAAAAACTCATTTTAACTAAGGGTCAACCTAAGGTGACTGTAAACAAAGACCTTATTAGTTTACAGAATCAGTTGCAACAGCTGAATGGTGAAATCTGTCAGCTAATGACCCATAGTCATCAGAAAACAGTTAAGACATCTCTTAGGAAATTACCAAAACATGTTAAAGGATCCAAAAATCAAAAATGTTATAAATGTGGGAGCAAAGAACATAAGGCAAGTAATTGTTCTCTTGAAGGTAACTCAAGACAGCGGACTAACTTTGATAACACAGTTGTTTCTCTCATTCATAAACAACCTAATATAAAGTGGATGGCTAGGTGCAATCCACAGGGGTCCACTTAAATATGAATGCCCAAGTGTCACTAACCTTCTTTCAATCTCATCTATGCAGGGTCTGAACACATGGTATCTTGACAGTAGATGTTCAAGGACCATGACAGGTTGTAAAGCTTTGCTTAGTAACTACAAGAAGGAAAAAGGTCCAAGAGTGACCTTTGGTGATAACAATTGTGGGCAAACAAAAGGCTACGAAGAACTTCATAATGGGAACTTAACCTTGTCTAAGGTATCATATGTTAAAGGGCTTAAGTACAATCTCATCAGCATAAGTCAGCTATGTGGTGGTGATCATAAAGTCCTCTTTACAAAGACAGGTGGTTCCATTTTAGATCAAGAAGGTAAAACAATAATTTGTGCAAAGAGAACCAAGGATGTATATACTCTTGATATGTCCTCTGGTGACCCATCCAAGTTAACCTGTTTGTATACAAAATCTGTAACTGACACAAACTGGTTATGGCACAAAAGGCTTTCTCACTTAAACTTTAAAAATATAAACAAGCTGAGCAAGGGTGAACTAGTGTCAGGACTGCCTTCACTGACGTATCTTAAGCCTAAACCTTGTTCTACCTGTGAGAAGGGAAAGCAGCACAAGACTTCTTTTCCATCTAAGCAAGTCATCTCCATTACTGAACCTTTCTACATGTTGCACATGGATCTATTTGGTCCTGTTGCTACTGCTAGTATTGGTGGAAGTAAGTATGCATTGGTGATGGTTGATGAATTCTCAAGATACACTTGGGTCATCTTCCTAAAAGCAAAGAGTGAGGCTGCTGAAGAAATAATAAGCTTCATAAAGAAGATGGAAGTGCTAAATGGAAATCTAGTAAGGATGCTCAGAAGTGATCATGAAACTGAGTTTAGAAATCAAACTCTATAAGGGTTCTGTGATGATAAAGGCATATCTCAAAACTTCTCTGCACCAAGGACTCCACAACAAAATGGTGTAGCTGAAAGAAGAAACAGAACATTAATATAAGCTGCAAGAACCATGTTGTGTGAGAGTGGATTAGGATTCAATTTTTGGGCTGAAGCTGTCAGCTGTGCATGTTTCACTCAGAACAGATCCCTAGTCATCAAAAGGCACAACAAAACTCCTTACGAAGTGCTCAAGGGAAGGAAGCCCAACATCAGCTTTCTGCACATCTTTGGGTGTCAGTGTTTCATTCTAATCCAGAAAGATCAATTGCAGAAGTTTGCACCAAAAGCTGATGAAGGTGTGTTTGTTGGATATTCTGTGATCTCCAAAGCTTACAGAATCTACAACCTCAAAACAAAGGTCATAGAGGAATCAATCAATGTAAGTTTTAATGAAAATGACTTTGTTGCTTCCTGTTCTACTAATCCATCTACAGGTGAGGAATTTAATGATCTGCTACATACTGAAGACAACATTCCAGTATCAGTTTATCCACTCCCATCAGCGTAGAGGATTTAGATGAAATTGTTCCAAATTTACATCAAACCAATGCACATCCAATCCTAAACCAATCCACACTTTTACTGAATGATGAGAATCATGATTCAACATCAATGGACTCTAATTCCATATCAAACATTCCCTCATCAGTAGAAGTTCCATCAGATAACATTCCTGAAATTCTGTCAGCTGATCAACAAGAGTTTCTTCAGCTGATCCAAACCAAAGAATTTCGACTCCCTAAATCCAAAATAATCCAAACTCTCCCGGAATCCAAAATGCCTATAAGGACCACAGGGATCATCCTAAAGATCAGGTCATAGGTAGCATAGAAGCACCTGTACTAACTAGATCAAAAGCTTGTAATTTTTTTTTATACACAGGTTTTGTCTCTATGATTGAACCAAAGAAGGTGGATGAAGCTTTAAATGATACTCACTGGATTAATGCCATGCAAAAAAAAATTGGCAGAATTCACAAGAAACAATGTATGGACTTTGGTGCCAAGACCAAAGGAAAAATCCATCATTGGTACTAAGTGGGTGTTCAGAAACAAAATGGATGAACAAGGGCTGATCATCAGAAACAAAGCAAGGTTAGTTGAACAGGGGTATTGCCAAGAAGAAGGTATTGATTATGATGAAACCTTTGCCCCTGTTGCAAGACTTGAATCCATAAGACTTTTTCTAGCCTATGCTGCCTTCAAAGACTTTAAAGTTTTCCAAATGGATGTTAAGAGTGCTTTCCTCAATGGAGAATTGAAGGAAGAGGTATATGTCAAACAACCTCCAGGTTTTGAGGATGCAAGCAAGCCAGACCATGTATACTTCCTAAACAAAGCTTTGTATGGTCTAAAGCAAGCTCCAAGAGCCTGGTATGATACCCTCTCTTCTTTTCTAACCACCAAAGGCTTTATAAGAGGAAGCATAGATAGCACTTTGTTTATAAGGAAATTCAAGGGTGATGTAATACTTGTACAGATATATGTAGATGATATAATATTTGGGTCTACAAATTTGGATCTTTGTAAAAAGTTTTCAAAACTCATGTCTGATAACTATCAGATGAGCATGATGGGTGAACTAAACTATTTTCTTGGAATTCAAATTAGACAAGAGGTTGATGGAATTTTCATTCATCAAACAAAGTATGTAAATGACTTACTTAAGAAATTTGAGTTTGAAAATTGTTCTTCAATGAAAACACCCATGTCCACTGCCTTAAAGCTTTGAAAGGACACTGATGGGAAATCAGTGAACATTACAGCTTATAGAGGTATGATAGGGTCTCTTTTATACCTCACTTCAAGTAGACCAGATATTATGTTTTCAACATGTCTTTGTGCTAGATACCAAGCAGATCCCAAAGAATCTCACTTAGCTACAGTTAAAAGAATTTTCAGGTATCTCAAAGGAACTCCTAATCTAGGTCTTTGGTACCCCAAAGACTCTGATTTTGAGTTAGTTGGATACACTGACTCTGATTTTACAGGTTGTACACTAGACAGAAAGAGTACCTCTGGTGGTTGTCAGCTGTTAGGTAGAAGATTAGTCAGCTGGTCAAGCAAGAAACAGAACTCTGTTTCAACTTCAACAGCTGAGGCAGAATACATTGCTGCTGGAAGCTGATGTGCTCAACTACTATGGCTGCAAAATCAACTACTTGATTATGACATACAGTTTGAAAACTCACCAATCCTGTGTGACAACACTAGTGCCATTTCTATCTCTAACAATCCGGTTTTGCATTCTAAAACCAAGCATATTGAAATCAGAAATCATTTTCTTAGAGATAATATGCAGAAAAAGAAAGTTTCAATGCACTATATAAGTACTGATCTTCAATTAGCTGATCTTTTTACAAAACCTTTGGATGAGTCTCGGTTCAACTTCCTAATATCCAAACTTGGCATGTTAAATTTGTAACATATTCCTTTCTTAGGTAGTTAATCTAGTGTGAGAAATTAATTCCAGTTGTGTGTGAAATGTAGTACTTATCTAAGCTTCTTCATATCTTATTAATGGTGAATCAGCTAATGATATTCTGTCAGCTGACAACCATCAGCTGATACTATACCTCAGCTGATCAACCATAAGCTAAGACTTAGACGCTCAGCTAATTGCATTCATTAGCTGACACTTATTTTAGCTCAACAAGGATCAGCTGACACTTTATTCAGTCAGCTGATGATTCTCAGAATTAAAATTCTTGTGTCCCCACACTTATGATATTAATTTATCATTTGTATTTAATGTGTTACTCGGTAGTATTTGTCTAATATCCCTTAGTTGTCCGTGTATTTAATAACTTTTCTGTTTATTACCCTTTTTGTAGATGTGACAGTTACTTTTTCAAAAAGATATTTCTGTGACAGTTTAGGTTTTCAAAGAAGATATAAAGGTGTTTTGAGCGGTTCTTCACTTCTTGTGCTTTCAAATTTCCCAAATACTCTTCTTCTCTTCAAAATTACAAACCCTAAGCTCTCTCTACTCACAGTTTCTTCACTCTGTAATCATGGTGTCTTTCAACCCTGTTTCTACTCCTAATGCTGTTGCTGGTGAGAACATTACTAAAAATTCAGAAATCATCATTCGTCCAAACAACTTTCTAATCAACACAGGCATTCCCACGAACAAGGAAAACCAAGGATATGAATCTATGGTAGCATTCATTACTGCTCATCCCTTGTTTCCCTGTCTCTCTGCTCATCCTTTCTTCATCTTTCCAAACATCGTTGGTGAGATGTGGTACACTGCAAGGTACAATACTGATCAAGAACTAATCACCTGCACTTGTCTCAATGGCACCATCAACATCAACATCACTGTCAATACTCTTCGACAAGCCATTTCTCTGTCTAACTTGGCCCCGTATCAACCATTTGCTCAAATGGATCAAGTTCTGGAAGTTTTACCCCTGATTGGCTACAATGAGGCTGTTACCCATGGTCAGTATAAGTTGTCTCTGCTGGGACATCCATGGAAGTATTTGGCAAGTGTAATCACTCGGTGTTTTGGTCATAAATCTGGAAGTTTTGACCAAATGAATCAAACTGAACTCATGATTCTACATGCCTTAGTCACAGGGAGGAATATTGACTTTGCTCAAGTCATATTCTCAGAGATGGTGGATAAGATCACTCTTGGCACAGCAAAGAAATCAACAAGAACTATTGTTCCCTACATAAGGTACTTAAGTTTGCTTGTACTTCATCATCTTCAATGGGAACAATACACTGGGATAGCTGATGTGTTGGATGCAATAACCATTCCTCAAATGGGTCAAAAGATATTTCATTTAATAAGGGAAGATCAAGGTCCTGCCATCACTACACAAATGCAAGAGCTGATTGATATTGCAGTAGATGAAGAAGATGTAGTGGTTGAAGAAGAAGGTGCTGTTTAACATGTTGATGAAACAATGGCTAATGATTCTGAGTCCCCAGATGTGGTTACTGAAAATTCTGAGCACTCTACTGCTCATACTCATGATGAAGCCAGCTTTAGAGAAGAAAGATCATATGATGCACCAGCACAGGATGAGCCTGTTAATCCTGATGCTGAGGATGATGCTGCATATGATAGTGGTGCTGACAGCAGTTGAGGTGAAAATGATGAAGGAGATGATGACTTTCATGGTGGTGACACTGGCCATGTTCATGCTGAAAATGTTCAAGATACCACCACCTCATCTTCTCAAATTGGGATGCCAATTACTGAATTCCATGTCAGTTCCAGTTCAAGTACACCACAGAATCAACAGAGTGGAGGTGCAGCTGATGGTGATCATGCTGAGGAAGACACAATCTCGGACAATCTCATTCAACTGATTGAGATCAGCAAAACTCAGCACATCTCAGGTATAATTTCTACCACTCTTGAGGATACTCATTTGGTAAACCCCACCAGTGAGAACCCAACCTCTCCTACAATTGTAACACCCCCGCAACAGCCAAGCTCTAGTGTACTCCCAACAGTCACTAGTTCTACTCCCTCCTACACCCATACTGAATTAAGGCCACAAGAGCTTGTGCACTTTACACAAGTCTCTGAGGTAGTGATATCCACACCTCTGACCTCAACTCCACTAGTTCCCTCTTATGTTGAGGGGGAGCAAATGGAAGTTGACTTACCCCAACTGCCAGTGGATGTGTTCTCCTAACAGGACACATTTGTAAATATGGGACTCCGGCTATCTGGATCACCCTCCCAACAGGGTGATGCCATTGAAAGACAGACCTCCTCCCAAGGTCATACTGTGTCTATACCCACATTGAGTCTATCCATACCCTTAGTAAGTTCACAACAGCTTACTGCTGTAGTAAGGGATACCCCACTGAGTGCAACCCTCACTCATACTCACATGCTTGCACCTGTATTTGATTCACTTCTTACACATGCTACTGCACTGCCTGTCAATACTAGTGGCATGAACCATCCATTAGCACAGGGCACACAATCTGCTCCAAGTGATCTTAGGCCTATATGCCAAGGTCTAAGTGAGGGACCTCACTCCATTCCTGATATTGGTACTTTATCTCAATCATTACCTATTTCATCTACTTCTTCTGAACCCTCACCTCAAATACTTCAAAACCTTATGTCCATCTCTCAAAAGATGGACAGTCTTCAAGCCTCCTTTACCTCTTTCCAAACCCAAACAGAAACTCAAATCTCTCATCTAACCCAAGAGGTTGAGTCACTTAAAGATACCCAATCCCAATCCCAACCCACCCCTGCCCCAGTTGATCTATCACCCATTCTTCATAAATTAGATCAACTCTTATCCCAAACTTCTCACCCTGCACCCACCCCTTTACCTCCCATTTCAAACCAAACCATCACTTCTTTAAACCAAACCATTACTAATCTTCTTTCCCAACTCCAAACCTTAAGACCTTCCCTTCCTAACATTTCAGTAACCATCCCTGACTCTCTCCTTAGAGTTACTTCTCTTCTCCACACCATAGATACTGAGGTCACACACTTAAGCCACTCCTCCAGACAAAGGCACAGTGAAACCATTCAAGAATTCACCAAAATCACTGATGCTATCCTAAGGCTAAGACAACCTCCATCTTTCACCCTACCTCCTATTCCTACTACCTCTCCTTCACCTTCAACTATCCCTCCCTCTACCTCCACTCCTTCTCCATATCCTTATTCTTTTATCTCACCTTCTGTTGCCAAGCCTTCTGATAACTTTCCTTTTTCATTTGTTGATGACAAAAAGGGGGAGAAGCCAGCCTCGGATTCTACTAACTCAAGCTCTTCGCCAGATCATATTAAAGCAGTAGAAGCTGATAAGGCAGCAGCGGATCAAGCAGACCTCAATGAAGCAGAAACACTAAATCAATCAACTGCTGAGAGGGAAAATTTATCTGAGGGGGAGCAACCAGCTCAAGGTGAGCAGAGGCCAAAAAGAAGACTTAAACAAATGGCTAGAAGGAAGAGTGCTAAAAAGCCCAGACAAGATAAATCTTGTGCACCAATCAATGTGCCATCAGAATATTCTGATGATGATGATGAAGATAGGGTGCCTCTATCCTCTCTACTCAACTTGAAAACGCAGAGCCTCTCAACTCAAGCTCCAACAGTCCAAGCTTCCTCTCCAGTACAATCAAGTCAACCAACTCCCAGCAGCACATCAAGGAGAAAAGGAAAAAAAATGTCTGCTGAGGAGATTGAAGAAGAAGAAAGAAGAGAGGAAGAGCTAACTTAAGATGATGAGAATCTTAGGAAATTAAGTGAGCTGGCTGCTGCACTTGGCACCTCAATTGAAGAGGTTCTCAAAGCCAAGGAAAGACACCAGGACTTCACAACTCCTGAAGACCTTGTTGCCATCATAGGTGCTACTGATGATGAGTTGAGAGAATTACAAGAAGAAGAATTAATCATGTTATCTTCTCAATCACATCCAACACAAGTTGCACCACAGCAAGATGATCCTACTACCAAGAAAGTTCCTAAAAGAGGAAGAACTCACAGAGAAGCCATTCAATCATTGCATGAGTTCAACTTTGGGGTTACAACTCAGCAATCAGAAAGGGAGATCAGAGAGCTCTTGGAAAACAAGAAGAACTTGGTAGATAGGAAGTATCCAAATCTCATCTCAAGAGTTACTCCATATAAGGGTACAGATGAAGGTCCATATCTCAGAATAGTAAGAAAAGATGAAAGACAAACACATGAGAATGCCTACCTTCATCACTGCAAACTGTTCTCCTTCACTGAGATGATTGAGACTCTGTACCACATCCTTAAATCCAAAAGTGAAATTGCCACAAGGTTCATGAGCAAACTTGAATACTGGATCAGAATGTTTGTTTACCACAGGACTCATGATCAATTCGTGGAACACATTGATGTGATTGAGGATGCCTTCAAGAAATCCTCCAAAGCTTTTGTACCTGCTGAACAGATCATACTTAATCCTGATCAACCTTACTTGGCTGCTTATGAAAGTCTAAACACTGCTCTGCCCTCCAACATCGAACCAGAAATGTTTAAGTACATAACTGAACCTGAAAGAGGGATGTTCTTCAAGAACAGAGTTGGTATTTGGAAATTCCTAAGAGAATCTGATTTAGGAAGAGCCCCTAGAGAGCTGATATTTCAAGCTGCAACTTCAACAAGGGGACAGACAGGAAGTGATCACTTTGAAAGTCTGATTCAAGCAAGAGCTGAAGAGTTGTTGGCTGCAAATCCTCTGGATAGACTTCTGGATGTTAAATAAGAACCTTGGTGGGAAGAAAACTGAAACTTCATAACTAGATTAGATGTAATTTCAACTTCTTAGAATAGTTCATCTTCTGTAATTTAGCTTAATGTTCACATTGTACAAACTCTAATGTAAATACTTTGTTCTGTAATCAAGCTTAAAACTTTGATCATGGACTACTTGGCTAAAATGCTAGTATAGATGACTCTTAGTAGATAGCTCACATAGTGTAAATATAGAAAATATAAAAAATCCTAAAAACAGAAAAAGGATAGAAAAGATACCACAAAAATAGAAAAATGGTACTTCATAAAAGATTCCCAAAAACAGAATATCAGGGAACATATATTAAAGAGTTACCAAAAACAGATAGCTAGGTAACCAAATTGCACTTAAAAGTTTTATCTTTACAAATCCGAGTCAAACTGATTCTTCTTAAATCAGATAAGGTTTTGTCATCATCAAATAGGGGGAGATTGTTGGGGAGATAGTAATATCAAACCTAAATCAAACCTGTCTATTAATTAAAATAGGATTTGATGTTAACAAAACCACACATTCAGTTTAGACGTAGATAAATGAAAAACATGTGTTGTTTTTCATGTTAGACTTAAAGAAAATTGTAAGTAAGAAGTGTCAGCTGAAGAAAACAAGTGTCAGCTGAACACTGAGTATCAGCTAAAGGACAAGCTTCAGGAAGATCAGCTGAGAAAAAAAGATCAGTCAAGAAGCATCAGCTGAGGATCTACAAAGGATCAGCTGATGGTCCAAAACCATCAGCTGAGGAAAGTTTGAAGATCAGCTGAGCTGATCATACTTAAATAAGCTGATGCCTCCCATCAAGGATCAGTTGAGTATGATCAGCTATCAAGGATCAGCTGACACAATCATATTGATCAGCTGATACCTCCCATCTGTCAGATAAGGTATTCACTACTTATCCAATCTTTTCTTCATGAGCTGATCATACTCAAATGATTAGCTAGGCCCTTGGGATCAGCTGACAGTTTAGTTTGATCAGTTTATTAGCTACTTTGATTTGTATTGTTAGCTGAGCATTTCGATCAGCTGAGCAAATCTAGTCAGCTGAGTCTTTCACATTTATCCTTAGCTGAGCAAAATTACATTTGCAGTTCAGTGTCTATTAGCTGAGTTATTATTCTATATCTCAGTTAATAGCTTTTCTATGTAATATTCTCTTTAGTCAAAGGCAGAACATGTGTTGTTCTTATTATGCCTTAGATCTTTCTTTGTAAAAGTACTTAGCACTTTTTGTATCTGCAAAGAAACAAAAAGGATAGATCTTTATCCCCTGGAAAAGGAGAAAGATACTCTTGAAGAGAAGATCTCGAAGATATGCTGCTTCAACTAAGTATGGCTGGCAACTCTATACTTGGTAAAGTCAAATCTTCAGAAAGCATGGCGTTGATTAAAGTACAAGCATGGAAAGAGAAGTTTACTCTCCCAAGACATAAAGGTAGTACTTTAATAATATAATAATAGATAGTGGGTAAACTCCTTACTGAAAGGTATGGTTACTTTACACACTTTGCTTGTAAAGTTAACTTACCTCTCACCTACTAACTTTATCTATTATAATATTATTAAACCAAGTACCTTTGTCTCCTTCTCTCTTCATCAACACGGACACCACTTTGCTTATATATACTCATGCATAGAAACATGCTTAGTATGCGAATAGATAGTTGAATACTAAAATCTCATTTGTTGAGAATTAGAAGAGTTAGCATTTTATTTTCAGTATAACAAACTTGTTCATGTGTTGAACATCTTAGACATAAGTTGTTTAAGATTAGCTTAGTCTATGTGTTAGACAAATTTAGTTGCCACCTTTTATTGAACTTAGATTTTCCGCATCTAGTTCATGTAATTCTTGATTCACATCAATAAGAATTATATAAAAGTAAACCGTGTGTCACTTAAATTTTAATTTGCTAAAGTTTGTATTCAACCCGCCCTTCTACAAACATTTGTTGTTGTAGTATCCATTCGGGACCAACAAAACATGTGTTGGATAGGTTGCAATTTATAGGAATTTTTTGGTAATTTTTTTATAAATTAATTGGCATAAAGTCATTTTCTATTGGACATATCTCCGACGTTGTCATTAGTATATGAAAAATTCAAGTTAGGTTTGATAAGATGACATTTATTGGAGATAATAATATATCTCATACATAGCTAGCTACAAAAAGCTACAGTAACATTACACCTCCATTTAAATGTAAGTGTAACATACAACGGTTTACTTATCAAAATTCAACATAAAGCTTTCATTTTCTTCAATTTGTTCATCAACTTCAGCATAAACATTAATACAATTATGAGAGAGGGTCTCGTCTTGAATACTTGCATTATTAAGATAGTTAAAATACTCCATCTCAATTTCAGTTAAATATCCCGCTCTCGTTGTTAGAGCTTGAAGCTTATCAATTTTACTATTACCTGTACGTACGAAGATGTTGGAAACACTTTTTACTTTTTTGTTTAGATTTATTGTTTCTTGAACATCTTATGCGATAGCATCGCGTATAGCCACAGCGGACATACGTCGTGACTCAATTTGATATTGTATTTTTTCCCTTGTCTTGATCCATTCTTTTAACCTTATGTGGTTACCAAAATGAACCTTTGGAGTAGTGGTATATATAGTTGAGTTTGTGAATATTATTTTTTTGATTAAGTTAAAAGTAGGGAAATTTAACTGTTGGTGCAGGTTACAAAGTAGACTATATACGTTCAAACTTAAATGCAACTAATATAATAAACAAAATACATAATAAAATTTTTTATAAGCGGTACACTAACACTTATAAAATTTATTCGATTATTAAATTTAGATAGAAATTCTTTTTGGCGTTTATAATATGCCCAATTTTCTGGAACAGTTCGTAACACCTAAAAGAAGTGTTTAAGTCATTTGCAGATTCAACTTCTAGGAAATTTAGATACTTCACCTCTACCTCAGTCAAATTACCAGCCCTACATTGTAAAGCGGTAATTTTTTCATTTTTCCTTGCACTTGATTCGTAGAACGTATCTAATAGCCCTGACAACTCCCCTTGATGATAATATATTTCTTCGAAATCCTTTTCGATTTATTTTCGTATGTCTGAAGCTGTCATTGGCAGTAACTCCGGTAAAGTTGGTATATGTTTACCTTTGACTTGATCCATTTGACAATCTTATCAACAAAATTATTTGAATACAATAAATGTGAAATAAATCGCCTTTTATTGTTACGATGGTGACGTGACAACTCATTTTTTATTAGATTGATTCTCTGTGGGGTATCCTATAAAGTTAAAGGTGACGTGACAACTCATATTTTATTAGAGGGTATTCGATAAAGTTAAAGGTGACGTGACAACTCATCTTTTATTAGAGTGATTCTCTGTGGGGTATCCGATAAAGTTAAAGGTGACGTGACAACTCATCTTTTATTAGAGTTACTCTTTGTGGGGTATCCGATAAAGTTAAAGGTGACGTGACAACTCATCTTTAATTAGAGTGATTCCATGTGAGGTATCCGATAAAGGTAAAGGTGACGTGATAACTCATCTTTTATTAGAGTGATTCCTTGTGAGGTATCTGATAAAGTGACGTGACAAGTCATCTTTTATTAGAGTGATTCTCTGTGGGGTATCCGATAAAGGTAAAGGTGACGTGACAACTCATCTTAAATTTGAATATTTCCATGATGATAGGCCTATATATATAGAGAGAGAGAGAGACAGAAATTGGATCAACAAAGATCCCCCCTTAAACAAAGTCCCCAAAGTCCCATTCCTAGCCGTTAGATCGATCAAATCAATGGTTCAGATCTATAATGGCATTATTGTAAATAAGTAAACAATTATAAGATTTAATTTTAGAAGGAAGGTTGTAACACCCTAAAAATGTGCCTAGTAGTGTGGGGTTATACCTTGTGTTTCAATAGTTGTACTTTGATTATAATTAAGTACATTAGTTGTTAATTGGAGTTTATGGCAGATAAAATATGGTTATGTGAAAAGTGTTATAAGTGGACCACGTAGGTAGATTATTAAACGGTTTTAGAAAATGGTTCCAGAGATATCTACGTTCATTTAAACGGATAAACCTAAGTTGTGTTTTTAAGTTGAATAGGAGAACAAAATACCCGAGATGGGGTATTGACCATTAAGTCGGTCCTTTTCTCTACTTCTTGTGTGTGGCTGGAACTAGAAACACACACATACACACTCCTTTACATACGTACACACATACGCTCCAACTCTTGAAAATTTGAGGTAGAAATCAAGAAAGGAAACCAGTAGCATCTAATTTTGGAGAATTTATCCAAGCTTAGGGTCTGATTGGAGTTGTCTTCTACCTTGTAAGTAAGTAAGTATTGTGTTAAACCTAATTTGTGATGTTGTGAAGAAGATGACCCCAATTTGTGGGTGTTAATGTTGTTTTAAGTCGAGAAACATGTTAGAACACATTTGTGGATGTTAAACAAACTGTAGAAGCAATTGAATCAATGTTTGAGTCGATTTTTGAGCTGAAAACTCAAAGAACAGCATCTGTCGGAAAAACAGAGCTGGAACTGACTGTAATTTGGCACTTGCAGCCGCAAGGGGAATGCCTTGCAACCGTAAGTATACTTTTGGGGTCCCTTGCGGTCGCAAGCAAAGGGTCTTGCCGTCGTAAGGAGGTTGTGTCATGGTTTACCGTCTAAGGACGAAGGAAATACAACTTGTGATCGTAAGTATTCGAAGAGGGACCCTTGCGGTCGCATGTTATTTACTTGTGGTCGTAAGGGGGGGGGTTTTTGTGAGGGCCCTTGCGGCCGTAAGGAAGTGCTTGCGGTCGTAAGCATGGGTTTTATCCTGGCAGATTGTAGGCTTGTGTTTAAGCCGCGTTAGTTATCGTTAATTGGTGTTTGAACCTGAACCTATTGTGTTAGGTGTTCTGGAAGACTTTGAGGATTCCTGATTTCATATCTGCCTAGCGAGGACTTCAGGTGAGTACCGGTTTCTCATAAAGATCAGTAAGTATGACTAACTGTAGTTACGGCTATGTGTTGTCTGTGTTGTTTTACATGTCTAAGATATGATATGCTAGAGGCGATATTATATGAACTAGCGTGTCGTGAGGTAAGTTGCATGTGAATTGTTAGATGTGAATTGATGTGATGTAATATGTGTTATTTATGAAATGCTAGCATGTTATTGAAAATGATAGAGATTATCTGGAAAGTGTGGTTACGGGTTAATGTGGTTATTAGTCAAACGTGTTTGTGTGTGAATTGCGGTAAGTGTGGAAATTGCGGTAAGTGAGGAAAGTGTGGTAAGTGTAGGAATTGTGGTAAGTTAAGGACTGAGGTTCTTGACATGAGTCTGAGGGTCTTGGCCTATGGCTAGGATCCACGTGGCTCTGTAACGTGTCGGGTGGACTGCTATTCGCTCCCCCCACCCGTACGGTTGGTTGTGGCTGATTCCCTAGTTTGAATTGTTGAGCTGGGCTGGCTCCCCAGTGAGATATGACCCTGCTGACTCGTCAGCACACCGCAATGTTGTAGTTTAGTTTGTGTGCCATGCCTGAACGTGTTAGCATGCTTTTTGATATTTATGTGAAATTTGTACTCACTAGCTAGTGTAGCTAACCGGTGTATGAATTTCCCTTTTTGCAGGTTAGTGACTATGGGCCTGGTGAGTTGGGTACCCTCGTGGGTATTATGTACATATCTTTTGGGAACACTTGTATTTAGTTTTCCATGTTTCGGTGGTCGGTGTCTAGTTGGTAACACTGGCAGTTTTGGGACTTGGTGTAGTTTGTTATGTTTCTTATCAAGTCCGGTATCAATACTAATATTTTGTAATCAGTGGTTTGATTCCGCTGCAATCTTTTGATTAATTGGGTATAAAAAAAAGTTTAAATTGGCGCTAATATTAAGCTCGTTAAACCCGGTGTTACAATTAGGTATCAGAGCCTAAGTTTGAGGGAATTGGATACTCGGAAGAGTATTCAATCTCAAACTTGGGCCCGGCCATCATTAAGTGTTCCCGTTGGGATAATTGGGGTGAGTGTGAGCGTTATGTGGCTGTGGTATGTGATAAACTAGCTGGTAGTGTTAGTATTTGACATGTAAGTGGTGTGTTAAATGTTGCTTCTATGTTTATTGTAAGTTAAGTTAGAATGTCGAACCGAAGGGCTACGACTGAAGAAGCTCTAAAGCAAATAGAGGATGAGGCTTTGCGTGTTCCTCATGAAGTAGAGGATGAGTCTTCTCAAAATAGTGTGGAGGGTCCGAGGCGTATTCCGGATCAGGAAGCATACATCGGACGTATTGAGGAAGAGCTTCAGGTGACCAAAGAAGAGCTTCGGGTAACTAAGGAAGAGCTTCGGGTAATCAAGGAGTTATTGTTTGAGTCAATTAGAAAGGAAAAGTAGGAGCGTTGTTCGTACAAAATGTTTATGACTTGTGGACCGAAGATTTACGAGGGTAGTCATGATCCCTCGGCTACTATACGTTGGTTGAGAGAAATGGATCAAGTCTTTAAATCCTGTGACTGTGAACCTGAATACCGTGTCAAGTACGTGGTACGGATGCTAAAAGGCAATGCGTTGGACTGGTGGGATACGGTGGAAGATACACTCAGCGAGGAAGTGATTGCTGCTATGACTTGGGAACAATTCTACGAGAAAGTAAAGACAAAGTATTGCACCGATTATGATCTAGAAAAGATGGAAAGCGAATTCAACAGTCTCTGTAAGGGAGACAAACCGGTTGAAGACCTTATCCATGCTTTTACCGATAAGGTAAGGTTTATTCCACACCTGTTGACCAATGAGAAAGCCAAGATGAGGAAATTCGTGAACATGCTACCACTAGATTTCCGTGCTCATGTAAGAGTTGCTACCACTATGGACCGGGCTTTCGAGATAGCCCGACAAATTGATGGGGATCGTCTCCGGTGCAAGGGGGACCAAGTAGATGATAGTCAAAAGAGGAAGTCTCAGTCGTTCACCGAGGGTGAAAATTTTGATTCTTTAAAGAAACCAAGGTTTGACGGTCATTGGTGTTCATCGTGTCGTACCTATCACGTTGGTGAATGTACTAAAGCTACCACAAGATGTTTGAAGTGTGGAACAATAGGGCATACAGCAGTGGAATGTGAATGCAAAGAGAATGTTTGCTATAACTGCCATAAGCCGGGGCACCGAATTAATGATTGCCCAACAAAGCAAGATACTGGAGTTGGGGGTTCTAAGACAAGGAACAGAAAGGGGGCTCCCCGTGCAAAGGGGTGATCGGTTTAGATGATAGCAAAGGAGGCCGAGAGTGCCGGTAACATGATTATGGGTATTCTCCTTTATTAGTTTTAACTAACATGTCTATTATTGATTAGGGAGTTAATTGTTTATTCGTGTCCATGACCTTTGCGTGATAAACTGTAATTGTCTGTGTTAACTAAGACCCCTAAGGTAGAAGTTGTTTGATAGAGGCTTTGTTTGTTTGAGTCCCTCTCCTGGAGATACTCAAATGTTGTTTGGGAAGTAAGAAGGTGGGACGATGCTGACACGTATTGATTAAGGGAGCACAATTGGTTGTATCGTGAGACGAGGATTTAAAGATTGCGGTAATGAGGTTGTAAATGAAAGTAGTGTTTTTATGTAGTGTTGATATTGTAGTTAGTGGAAATAAGTATAGTGTTGTATTGGTGATTCTCGTGTTGATTGTAGTCGTTGCTAAAATGTAGACTGAAATTGGTGAATATAGTTAAGTGCGTGATCATAGTGTATGTGAACTTGTAGAGGTGTTCCTATATGGAAACTGTAAGGAGTAACAGTGAAATTCGTTATAGTGTATACGTGTTCGTAAGTAGTGTAGAATTGCAGTTGCTTGAAATAAATGAAGTGTAGTATTAGTTGTTTTAGTCTTAATTGTGGCCCGCATTGACTCATTGTGGTAATGATAATTGTAGCCTCGCATTGACTAATTGTGGTAATGATAATTGTGGTCTCGCATTGAGTAATTGTGGTAATGATAATTGTGGTCTCACATTGACTAATTGTGGCAATGACAAATGTGGCCTTTTATTGGCTAATTGTGGTAACGTATGACTAAGTGTAAGATCGTGATCGGATTCCGAGGACGGAATCCTCTTTAAGGAGGGTAGATTTTTAACACCCTAAAAATGGGTCTAGTAGTGTGGGGTTGTACCTTGTGTTTTAATAGTTGTACATTGATTATAATTAAGAACATTAGTTGTTAATTGGAGTTTATGGCGGATAAAATATGGTTATGTGAAAAGTGTTATAAGTGGACCAAGTGGGTAGATTATTAAACGGTTTTAGAAAATGGTTCCAGAGATATCTCCGTTAATTTAAACGGATAAACCTAAGTTGTGTTTTTAAGTTGAATAGGAGAACAAAATACCCGAGATGGGGTATTGACCATTAAGTCGGTCCTTTTCTCTACTTCTTGTGTGTGGCTGGAACTAGAAACACACACATACACACTCCTTTACATACGTACACACATACGCTCCAACTCTTGAAGATTTGAGGTAGAAATCAAGAAAGGAAACCAGTAGCATCTGATTTCGGAGAATTTATCCAAGCTTAGGGTCTGATTGGAGTTGTCTTCTACCATGTAAGTAAGTAAGTATTGTGTTAAACCTAATTTGTGATGTTGTGAAGAAGATGACCCCAATTTGTGGGTGTTAATGTTGTTTTAAGTCGAGAAACATGTTAGAACACATTTGTGGATGTTAAACAAACTGTAGAAGCAATTGAATCAGTGTTTGAGTCGATTTTTGAGCTGAAAACGCAAAGAACAGCATCTGTCGGAAAAACAGAGCTAGAACTGACTATAAATGGGTGCTTGCAGCCGCAAGGGGAATGCCTTGCGACCGTAAGCATACTTTTGGGGTCCCTTGCGGTCACAAGCAAAGGGTCTTGCGGTCGTAAGGAGGTTGTGTCATGGTTTACCGTCTAAGGACGAAGGAAATACAACTTGTGATCGTAAGTATTCGAAGAGGGACCCCTGCGGTCGCATGTTATTTACTTGCGGTCGTAAGGGGGGGGGGGTTTTGTGAGGGCCCTTGCGGCCGTAAGGAAGTGCTTGCGGTCGCAAGCATGGGTTTTATCCTGGCAGATTGTAGGCTTGTGTTTAAGCCGCGTTAGTTGTCGTTAATTGGTGTTTGAACCTGAACCTATTGTGTTAGGTGTTCTGGAAGACTTTGAGGATTCCTGATTTCATATCTTCCTAGCGAGGACTTCAGATGAGTACCGGTTTCCCATAAAGATCAGTAAGTATGACTAACTGTAGTTACGGCTATGTGTTGTCTGTGTTGTTTTACATGTCTAAGATATGATATGCTAGAGGCGATATTATATGAACTAGCGTGCCGTGAGGTAAGTTGCATGTGAATTGTTAGATGTGAATTGATGTGATGTAATATGTGTTATTTATGAAATGCTAGCATGTTATTGAAAATGATAGAGATTATCTGGAAAGTGTGGTTACGGATTAATGTGGTTATTAGTCAAACGTGTTTGTGTGTGAATTGCGGTAAGTGTGGAAATTGCGGTAAGTGTGGAAATTGCGGTATGTGTGGAAATTGTGGTAAGTCTGGGAATTGTGGTAAGTTAAGGAGTGAGGTTCTTGACATGAGTATGAGGGGCTTGGCCTATGGCTACGATCCACGTGGCTCTGTAACGTGTCGGGTGGACTGCTATTCGCTCCCCCACCCGTACGGTTGGTTGTGGCTGATTCCCCAGTTTGGGTTGTTGAGCTAGGTTGGCTCCCCCGTGAGATATGACCCTGCTAACTCTTCGGCACACCGCAATGTGGTAGTTTAGTTTGTGTGCCATGCCTGAACGTGTTAGCATGCTTATTGATATTTATGTGAAATCTGTACTCACTAGCTAGTGTAGCTAACCGGTGTATGAATTTCCCTTTTTGCAGGTTAGTGATTATGGGCCTGGTGAGCTGGGTACCCTCGTGGGTATTATGTACATATCTTTTGGGAACACTTGTATTTAGTTTTCCATGTTTCGGTGGTCGGTGTCTAGTTGGTAACACTGGCAGTTTTGGGACTTGGTGTAGTTTGTTATGTTTCTTATCAAGTCCGGTATCAATACTAATATTTTGTAATCTGTGGTTTGATTCCGCTGCAATCTTTTGATTAATCGGGTAAAAAAAAAAGCTTAAATTGGCGCTAATTTTAAACTCGTGAAACCCGGTGTTAAAAAGTTGAATTATGGTCAAACCCCCTCCCCTTTTTTTTACCCCTTAGATCTTTAAATGACCATAACTATTTCAATTTTTTGAATTTGAGCAAAAAAATTATACCAATCTTCTTATTTTTTTAATCCTCTTTCAAACGAGACCACTCTTCCTATATTTCTCGGAAAAAAAATTCGACGAAAAATGACGAAAATGATGAAAATGACGAAATTAATCATTTTCGTCACCTGCTGTAATATCACATAATATCAGGTCCCGAAAATGATAAAAAATTCGTCATTTTAATCATTTTCGGGACCTGATGTTTAAGTCATATATAAGGGGGGACACGAAAATGATTAAAATTACGAAATTTATCATTTTCGTCACCTGCTGTTATATCACATAAAAGCAGGTCCCGAAAATGATAAATTTTATCAATTTCATCATTTTCGTCACCTGCTATTACATGATATATAAGGGGACATGAAAATGATTAAAATGACGAAATTTTTATCATTTTTAGGACCTGATGTTTAAGTCATATATAAGGGGACACGAAAATGATGAAAATGATGAATTTTATCATTTTTGTCACCTGATGTTAAGTTATATAGAAGGGGCAGCCGAAAATGATAAATTTCGTTATTTTCATCATTTTAGGACATGTTGTTTAAGTAATATATAAGGGGGGACACGAAAATGATGAAAATGACGAAATTTTATCATTTTCGTCACCTGCTGTTAGATGATATACAAGGGGCACGAATATGATAAATTTCGTCATTTTCATCATTTTCGGGACCTGCTATCTAAGTGATATATAAGGGGGGACACGAAAATGATTAAAATTACAAAATTTATCATTTTCATCACCTGCTGTTAAATGATATATAAGGCGCACGAAAATGATAAATTTCGTCATTTTTTATCATTTCCGGGACCTGCTGTTTAAGTGATATATAAGGGGACACGAAAATGATGAAAATGACGAAAATTCATCATTTTCGTCACCTGCTGTTACGTGATATATAAGGGGCCGCCGAAAATGATAAATTTCGTCATTTTTAATCATTTTCGTACCCTTATATATCATCTAACAGCAGGTGACGAAAATGATAAAAATGACAAAATTTATCATTTTCGGGACCTGCTATTATGTGATATAACAGCAGGTGACGAAAATGATTAATTTCGTCATTTATATCATTTTCGTCATTTTTCGTCGAAATTTTTTTTTCCATAAGTATAGGAAGAGTGGTTTCGTTTGTAAGAGGATTAAAAAATGAGAAGATTGGTATAATTTTTTTGCATAAAATTCAAAAAAATTGAAATAGTTATGGTCATTTAAAGATTTGAGAGGTAAAAAAAATATAAAAAAATGGGTTTTTTGAAAGGGCTGGAGCATGCGTGGGTTTCTTGATCAAAATTTTAATTTCCGATCTTGCCATTTTAGATGAGTGGCTGAGATTGAGACTTTGGGGTTTTTGTTTAAGGGGGGGTTTCTATTGAACCTCACCCTATATATATATATATATATATATATATATATATATATATATATATATATATATATATATATATATATATATATATGTGTGTGTGTGTGTGTGTGTGTGTGTACTTTTTAATTATAAGTGAGAGGGATAAATTTACCATTTCTAATAAAAAATATGAATACGGTGGAAAGAAGAACTGTTGAAATTGAGAGTCTTATTTCATCATTGTATCACAAATACGAACAGGTACATCGTGATGAATACGATAAAAAAAGGTGATAATCCTGTTTATGAGCGTGTAAATCTAGCTGAACATAATAACCCATGGCCGTTAGAGTCACTTACTCTAACTCATCCTCCGTCATTGTATTTGACGCAAATACAATCAAAAATTGATGGTCTACAAATGGAATACCAAGAGTTGAAGCATATGGTGGACAAGTCTAAAGAAGAAACATCTTCAGCAAAAGAATACATGTTGATGGCACCCGTTAATCTGGGTGAGCATTCACACCCATGGAATGAACTGTCTTTAGCAAAGACAACAGAGGAGTACTACTTGATAGGTGATGTTGGACAACACGAGACTAGAAACATCTACACCTCATTTTTCCATATCAAATGCGCACCCGGTTTTATGTGCACGTGTGTTGTTAGGAAAGGAAGTTAATTCGAAGCTGTGGGATGCGGTAAGTATTTGAACTATTATGAAACAATAAACCTTGTATATGTTATTTGCTTGTAACTATTTATAACATGACATGAACAGCATGTGGATGCTTGGACCACTTGGACGTTGATGTATTTGAATCATATCGCAATTAGTAGTGAACGTCAAAACACCCGATTTAAGATAATGCCAGCAAGTTTTTACAGTGACCTCCTGGATGGAGATTACTCTAAAATGCGAAAGTATGATAAAAACACAACAGGCATACATCCAGCTTTTAAGGACGCAGACGTGGTATGTTACATATTATTTATTTTTACTTGTACATTTTAACGTAATATATGTAATAGTAGACGAAATTTGTTACATTTTTTACAGGTTATCCCTGTGCATTTTGGAGGACAACATTGGTTCCTCTTCTCACTAAACCTAAATTAAGGCGGACACATTACGATCTACAATAGCGGAATTAGAAACGATGAAAAGGATGATTTAGATAACCATATTATAACTCTATCATCAGTTTTTCTAAACTATTTACGTTACATCAATTACTTTAGGGTAACCTCCAAGCAACCGTTATACATAACGAAATGGGATACTGCTGAGGTTTGTCAAGTAAGTCGTGAAACAGGAAACTCAGCTGTACTTGTATGTCTCTTTATATTCCAGATAATTAGAAATCTTACTAATTTTAATAATCAAAACATGGACATGGAGGAGAATCTTAACAAATTTAGATATTATATGGCTACAACTTTGTACAAGACACGTATGTCATAAAATAACTTTTCTCCTTTTTAATTATGTACCTGTTGTTAAATGAAAGTGCCCTTTTTTAATCAATGTTGTTAATGTATAGTTTAGTTTGTTTAACATTTTATTTAAATGTAAGTTGTTTTAAAATAAATAAATGTTTGCATTATATCATTACATATAAACCACATCAAATCATTCAATTATATGATCAAAGAAAGTAGTAGCCATCCAACTACGAAGTTGTGGAATAGCTTGTACAACAATTTCATTGAGTTCTCTCTCTGACAGCGTATACCCATATATTAATAACTCTATGAACCAACACACAAACACACCACAATCCTTGCAGTTATCCTGATGCGGTATGTTCTTGGCTAGGCCCCATCCTATTCCCGTGTCTTTGGTGCTACGCTTTCGTGCTTATCATACCATTTTCGCTTATCAAGCATTTCTTTAACATACGCACTAACTTTTTTCACGAAGTCGGTCGCAATATTTTCTTCAATTAATGACCTCATACTATATAAAGATAATACAAATGTTAGATAACAACTAACAGCTATGACAAACTTTAAATAATTGACAAACGCCTTACGAATATATACCTGTCATAGTACGTAATTTACATCTACTGATATTAAGCACGAACAACACCAATGATATTGTTCAATGCTCACACGGAAATATATCTACAACAAATAAGGAAATTAGTACTTATTTGTTAATCAGTTACTGTATTTAAAAGTCCATTATTAACACCGTATCAATATCGTTGAGATCGGAACGTCCATCAATCGCCCTTTACTCTCTCTTTGGTTTTTTACCTTTTTTTAAAGAAGGGTAAAACCAGGAGTTTGTGATAGAGTAACTAGAGTTAGGTTGTCTATTCCTCGTTAAGTAGTCGCACCAGCTATTAATTTGCTGTACAGAAATTCAAATATTAAGTTAAATATTTTATTAGTAACATGTATAAAAATAATAATAAAGTTTTTCGGTAAAAATATATACGTTGTTGTGTAACCAACCGTCCGATCCTACATTGACACCCAATACAATAGCCCAGAATCGCTTATCGCAATTCACTGCAGTGTTAATGCTGATTTTATTGATAAAACCCTCGTCTTGGGACCGGTACCACTCCAAAACATCAGCATACGTAGTTGGCCTCGACGTCCGTCGAAAAACACGTTGTTGTGTGTATGGTGAACGTAGGGCCTGACCAGGTTTTGTCGTTCTCGGTTGTCTCCTACGTGCAATAGGAACCATACCAGATTTTGAGGGCTCTGCTATAAAATCATTCCCAGCTGAATGAACAGGTGTTGTAGGTTCTACATTTATAGTAGCCTCTTCAAATAGGGTCGACTGGGACTGCAAATACAAACTATTAATAAAAGACTTATTACAAACTTCAAATTTATAAAGCATGTAAATATGAATTAAATAAGCCTACGATATATGTGTCGCCAAATAAGTTCTCAAATTACATCGCCACGACATACGTATTAGACGGGCCTTCATTGGTGCTTGCAAACTGGGGCACATATATGTCTTCCAATGTGCCCGCCACGTCATATGTATTAGTACCACGTGCATACAAATTAACACGTTCATAATATTATATTAAAAAATACCGGTGTCTCAAAAAAAAAAAAAAAAAAAAAAAAAAATATATATATATATATATATATATATATATATATATATATATATATATATATATATATATATATATATATATATCCCTTTTTTAACTAAAGATAAACGTACAGTATTGGACGGCCCAGCCTCGTTGTTCCCAAATGGTGCTGGCGTCGGGCTCGTAAAATGCGACTACAAGAAATAATAGATGCTTGTAATACACATACTAAAAATAAACTTTCATTTATAAATAATTAAACATATCATGTACTGAGTTTGTATGTCCTTGAGCATCCCCTTTAGCTCTGTCCGCTCTGCATTGAATAAGCTGTATTCTGCAGTCAATCATTCCATTTTAGCATCGGACTTGCTGTCACGCAAATTCAATTCCTTGATGAATCGTTCTTCCATATCCCGCATCTTGTTCTCCAGACCTGTTATACGGTTAGCAAGGTCCGTAATTAGCTCTACAACTTTGTCACCGCTACCATGATCGAAGGACCCTACATTGGGGGGAGATCGATGCGGGGAGAAATCATGATGTGGCGGTGTAGGTACTCTTATTCTACAGGTGATCGTCACACAGCTACGCCGTCACCACCTTCAAAATACGGTACACTACAAATCCACCAATCTTGAGACATCTCTATTTGGGAGGGAGTCAGGGCAACCGGCGCATATCCCGGCTATCGATAGTCACAATAAAAATACTTAGTGTGTATAAATTACAACAAGTTTATACAAGAATTTATGAATCGCCTACATTTGCACATTGGGCAAACACGACCTTCACAATCTTGAAAACCAAGTCTGGTAGGCGGCATACCCATGGATAGCCCTCTCGGTATCGACCTGTCAGATTCGAGACACCTCCTAATAGCGGGGAATGTCTCCAAAACCCAATTCTACGTATACAGAAACAAACTATTTTTGAAAAGAAAACGATTTATATTATATTTATTATATCGTTATCAATGTATTATTATACCTTTAGGACCCACACAAAACCGTACAATGTATAGGCTCCATGTCCGCCACCCGCATGACGTGTGAAGGGTTTTGACCAGACCAAACCACCTAAGACACAAACTGGTCAAACCTGGGTTTGATACGACTGGTTCAATCCTAAAGCGGAACTGAATTAAACACAACCCCCTAAACCCTAAAAGGGTTAGGATCTTTCTAATGATCCTATCAGTTTCTTATATACAATCCACATAAAAGGTTAAGAAAAATAATACCTCTTTGAATCTTGGGATTGCTAAAGTTAGTCCACCACTACTGCACCACCAATGAACTAGCTGCTAGACCGCTGCTGGAATTACCCGAACAACACGTGAATCCTGCGTGTGTATGTGTATGATCGACGCAAGCAACCGAAACCCCCTTGGGGTTTTTCTCGAAGTCGACGCACGGAGGGGAAGGGGTCGACGCAGGGAGGGAGTGAGGTGGCTAGGGTTTTTCTCGATTTATGATTAAATAACTTATAGATAAAATAAGCTTTTTCTAGGTTTAAATACTTAAACCTTATCCAAGCCCATGCCCGTTCAATTAAAGCCCAAGACTTTAAATGAAGTTTCATTCCTTGCACTTTGACCCCTCGACTTTACTAGTTAATTAATTAACTGGTCCGTTAAATATTAAACTTAATATTTAGTTTCCCTTTAAATAATAAATAACTATTTATTATTTATTTCTCTCTCAAATAATTAATTCCACTGATTAATTATTTCCACACAGATAATGGTAAAAACCAAACTGTTCTAATTGGGTGTGTAGCAGTGTGACCCTTTAGTCTCTTATACCATTGGATACAATGTACACATTAATTATCTCTGCACATAATCTAACATCGTGTGACTCTGTTTGCATTTAAAGCGTTATATATATATGGCCGTACGTGTATGACCAGATAAACGACCCCCAAGGGAAGGTGTTCCATGCGTTGAGGTCCTCTAGCATATGTATAATGCCAACATGAACGAAACTGTTTTCGTGGGACCCCAAAATCCCACGGTATAGCATCACTAGTAACGCTACCCTCACAACATCATAATCTCCTAGGTTTACAAACTTGTTCACATTGTCCCACGGGTCGAACACGTGGTGAACATATAACCGACCCAAACCAATTCCCGGGAAAAAAAGCCTCATAAAAGGATCAGGGATATCCTCAATAAAGTTTATGGGCCTGAATCGAAGTCCTGTCAACAGAAAAAACTCTCGACGCCAGAAAGTTATCTGGTTGCCACCCACATTGAAAACTAATGTGTCCAACGCATTTATCCCGTTCTAAATGTGCTACACATTAGAGCGTGTATGACAATAGGATCGTTCTGTGACCCCTTAATATACATAAATGGCCCGAAACAAGTCTGACGCAATACCATTAAGCAATTCGGCCTTTCGCTTAGGCGTTCTCTTATTATTTCACACACGTTTAACCTATTTCGACAAGTAAGGTTTGCGTTGTAGATATCCTACAAAATAATAAGTTTTTATGATTTTTATTAAATACGTCTGTCTTTGATAAATGACAACAAATCTCTAAATTTTACAATTTAATCTACCATTTTAACTATAATTTCCAAATCCTTGTTAGTATTGCATAAACCTTTCTATTATCTCTAAAATTTAAACCTTAATAAAAAATTTCGCCAAAATCAATCACGTAAAAATGTAATCTTATAATATTATAAATATGGTAAACTTTCTACTATGTATTTATAAAGACTTCTTATATATACATAGTATATATATATATATATATATATATATATATATATATATATATATATATATATATATATATATATATTTAAAATTAGGTTTCAATCATGTTTTGTATACATCTTATTTGAACATTTTTATGTCTAAATATATTTTGAAAAAGTTACAATATAATTATAAATATATATTATTTCTCTCAAAATATAATTTTATAATTTTTTAAATATAGTAATTATTCTATTATATATTTATAAGTACTTTTTTTTAATAAAAATTACGTTTCTATTATGTTTTGTGTATATCTTATTTGTACATTTCCATGTCTAAATATATTTTGAAAAAGTTACTATATATATTTATAAATATATTAATTTGACTATCACATGAAAATGTAATTTTAAAATTTTTATAATTATATAACTATATCAATCTTTCTATTATCTTTATATAATTTATTAGGACATTCTTTCTAATAATTTAATTTCTACCATGTTTTGTATATGTTATAAGTAATTTCTAAAACATGTATAGTCTATTACAATTAAAAATTTGACACGTATAAAATATAATTTTTTAACTCATTCTCAATTTAAATTATAAACATTGTAACAAGGTTTTTATAATTTCTACAAATAAGCAAACATTAAATTTTATGTAAACAATCACTTAATCACAATAATACATTTTAAACATACATGTCAACTAAAAACACAGTAATACGTGTTAAACATATATAAAAAAACTAAACCTTGTAAAATCTTACAACTGACTGCTAGACCGCCAAAACTGAATATCACGTGTGTATAAACGATACCCGAAAAAAACCACCCTTGGTTTTTGCCCTGGACCGCCGCCGCCGAGAAGAGCCGCCGCAAGGGGGGTTCTCGGCCCTTGGGTCTCGCGCCGCTAAAGCTGCAGGCCACCACCACCGTTAAGGAAAGCGATTTTAACATCCATTTGCCATATCTCATATTGAATGGGGGTTGTAAGTGGCACGTAAACCTCCCCACACAGATAAATAATAAATGTAAACCAATCCACAAACAATAAAGTAAACAACCACAACCTTGATCCACTAGGTTTTAGGCGTTTAGCTTAAAATAATAAACAACCAATTACGTATCGGAAAAAATATATAATACACGCATTATAAACCATCATATACATATATAATTCTGGGTAGATTCAAACTTGAATCTTTAACACCAAAACACAAACTGGTTTTGTGTTAATCCCCAAGATTTTTACATGTACCTCAAACTGGGCCTGAAACTGGGTCTTTTGTTAAATATCTCAAAGTGGATAAATACAAAAAATACCTCACAGGTTAAATATCAATGTTATTAAATACATAATAATAAAGCTAGAAACTTGATTTAAAAATTCAAGAACTTTGAACTTTTAAATATCCACAAGTTTCACACCCAATTTATACAGATATATATTAAGCATATAAACTGGAAACTTTATCCAGCTAAAATTCAGAACTTTGACCTTTTACCATAAACCAAAGTTTCTCGCATAATAAATGTACAAATAATAAAAAACAGATAATCTGGAAACTTTAATGGGTTAAAAGTCATAAACCTTGACCTTTTACCAAAAACCAAGTTTCACGCGGTGAATATATAAACAATGTATAAACAACAAACTAGAAACTTTAATGGTAAAAAGATCAGAACTTGATCCTTGAACCAATAACAAAAGTTTCACACAAAAATATATATAACAATATATATAAACAGCAGATTTGGAAAATTAATCAGGTAACAGATCAGAAACTTGATCTTAACCACAATACTAATTTTCGCAAAACATATATACACAATATATAATTATGATCAACTTGTTCCCCATCGAACCTAGAAGCAGGCTCTGATACCACTTTAGGGATTTAGGGTTTAGGGATTTAGGGATTTAAAGGATACAAACATGCACAATGAAAAATAAACTTGCAAATCCCGTTCCCAGGATCCCAATTGGATCAGGTGGGTAAACAATACCAGAATCATAAAACAGATATATCATGCAGTATTTAAAGGTTTAAAATCAGTTATTTCTAAAAGATAGAAATTATACCCTGAAACTGCTGAAGGGGGATTTACAGCTACTGCACCCTAGAACTGGCTGCTAGACCGCCAAAACTGAATATCACGTGTGTATAAACGATACCCGACAAAAACCACCCTTGGTTTTTGCCCTGGACCGCCGCCGTCGAGAAGAGCCGCCGCAAGGGGGGTTCTAGGCCCTTGGGTCTCGCGCCGCTAAAGCCGCAGGCTACCACCCCCGTGGCCGCTGCTGCCGTCCGCCGGTGTCCGACGCCGGAGAAAACCCAAAACCACCCTCGGTGGTGTTCGGCCGATCGCAGAGAGAGAGGGGGGGAGGAGGCTTGCGTGTTTTAGGATTAGATAACTTTAACTAGTTTTAATTAGGTTTAAACCAAGGTTTAAACCCCTTTTATAGATATTCTTCTGACCTAAGCCCTTGGACCTTAAAGCCTGGTCCATAATCTATATCTTTAATTGTTGGGGAGATAGCAATATCAAACCTAAATCAAACCTATCTATTAAGTAAAATAGAATTTGATGTTAACAAAACCATATATTCAGTTTTGGACTTAGATTGATGAAAAACATGTGTTGTTTTTCATCTTAGACTTAAAGAATTTCTAAGTAAGAAATGTCAGCTGACGAATCATAGTATCAGCTGAACACTGAGTATCAGCCAAAGGACCAGCTTCAGGAAGATCACCTGAGAAGAAAAGACAAGTCAAGAAGCATCAGCTGAGGATCTACAATGGATCAGCTGATGGTCCAAAATCATCAGCTGAGGAAAATTTCAAGATTAGCTGAGCGATCAAGGATCAGCTGACACAATCACATTGATCAGCTGATGCCTCCCATCTGTCAGATAAGATATTCACTACTTATCCAATCTTTCTTTCTTAAGGTGATCATACTCAAACGATTAGCTGAGCCCTTGGGATCAGCTGACAGTTTAGTTTGATCAGTTGGTTAGCTATACCCTGATTTGTATTATTAGCTGAGCATTTCGATCAACTGAGCAAATCTAGTCAGCTGAGTCTTTCACATTTATCCTTAGCTGAGCAAATTTACATTTGCAGTTCAGTGTCTGTTAGCTGAGTCTTTATTCTACATCTCAGTTAATAGTTTTTCTATGTAATATTTTCTTTAGTCAAAGGCAGAACATGTGTTGTTCTTATTATGCCTTAGATCTTTCTTTGTAAAAGTACTTAGCACTTTTTGTATCTGCAAAGAAACAAAAAGGATAGATCTTTATCCCCTGGAAAAGGAGAAAGATACTCTTGAAGAGAAGATCTCGAAGATATGATGTTAAGTATGGCTGGCAACTCCATACTTGGTAAAGTCAAATCTTCAGAAAGCATGGTGTTGATTAAAGCACAAGCATGAAAGGAGAAGTTTACTTTTCCAAGATATAAAGGTAGTACTTTAATAATATAATAATAGATAGTGGGTACACTCATTACTGAAAAGTATGTTCACTTTACACACTTTGTGTATATAGTTAACTTACTTTTCACCCACTAACTTTATCTATTATAATATTATTAAACCAAGTATCTTTATCTCCTTCTCTTTTCATTAACCCGGACACACTTTGCTTATATATACTCATGCATGGAAACATGCTAAGCATGCGTTGAAAAGTACTGAAATCTCATAAATTGAGAATTAGAAGAGTTAGCATTTTACTTTCAGTGTAACAAACTTGTTCATGTGTTGAACATCTTAGACATTAGTTGTTTAAGATTAGCATTGTCTATGTGTTAGACAAATTTAGTTGCCACATTTTATTGAACTTAGATTTTCCGCATCTAGTTCATGTCATTCTTGATTAACATCAATAAGAATTATATAAAAGTAAACCGTGTGTCTCTTAAATTTTTATTTGCTAAAGTTTGTATTCAACCCCCCTTCTACAAACATTTGTTGTTGTAGTATCCATTCGGGACCAACATTAATCCTATTACAAAACAAACCCTCCAAGTTCGGTTATTATTAATTAAGCAACTGTTAATTAATAATTTTCCAACTAAACTTTATTTATTAAATATTTAACTAAAATTTAATATCCTTTCTCTTTAATAATAAATATCCATTTATTAATTCCCTCTTTCCTGATAATTAATCAACTATTAATTATCTATTTTATATACACTGAATTATTCCTGGTTCATGAGTTGGGTGTGCAGCTGTGTGACCCTTTAGTGACTCATAGTGTCCACGGATGTGATGACACGTGTACACTATCCCTGCACACAATCTATCAAAACATACTTAAAAACTCTAAAGTTCATGCCAAGCAAATATATAATAATAAATGTTACACATAAATATGAAAGAACTAATATACATAGTGTTTAAAAAATAAGAGAAAATTTCACTCATGGTCCCTGTGGTTTGCCACTTATTACATGCATGGTCCTTTAAGTTCGTTTATTACATTGGAGGTCCCCATGGTACGTACTTTGTTACACTAGTAGTCCCTCTCCACCTCATATACACTTAAAAAGACCATATTACCCTTTCCTCCTTAATTTCTTTTTATTTTTATTCATTATTTACTGTTGGGAAATTAGCTAAGTTATTGTACATATTATACAAGTAAAGATAAAACTGTTAAGTGAAGGTTGGTGTAACAGTTGGAAACTGTTAGTTGAAAATATGAAAACAGTTGAGAACTGTTAGTGTAAACGTCTACAACTGTTTGAAGACCTTGAAGCTGAAGACTGTTAGAAGAATCAAGAACTGTTGTATTCATTAAACAGTTTCTGTTGAGCTAAATATGGAAAAATTCTATCTTTGAAGATATCTCGAAATACTTTGAAGATCATCAAGATTATCTCAGAAGATAGAAGATTACCTAACTTTCAGCAAATCAAGGAAGATCAAGGAGTATATAAATGATAGATTAGAATTCATAATTTGTACGTACTTACTCATTGATTATATTTTTGCATTCGTTATTAAAGTTGTAATTTGCTTTCTGAATAATGCTAAGCCTCTAAGTTTCTCGTTGAAACCTAAGAACAATTTGTGTTCTTCGTCTAACATAATAAGTTAGATTGGGGCTGAAGTTTGTTTTTGTAATCATTCTGGTTGGTTAATAAAACTACTGTTTGATTGAATTGATTTGTGTTTGAAACCTTCTTTAATCAATTAAGTGTGATTCTGCAACTTCTTAGTCGATTGTGATCATAGTTAAAGATTAACTTTTATTCTACTCTGATTTATTATTTAAAAGTTAGTTCTTGTTATTTGATATAATCTATATCCGATCCTGACAAGTGGTATCAAAGCCTTATCATTAAGGTTCCTTTGATCACCAGTTGAAGGTTTTTGCATTACTTTGCTTTATTTTTCAAAACTGTTTTTCAATCAATTTGTTTCAATGGATTCGGGAGGTTCTTCTGATAACAATGGGTCAGGGTCCAACATTCGTGTTCCCATGCTCAAACCATCTGATTTTGAGATGTGGAAACTAAGAATTAAACAGCATGTCCAACTAATGGACTATGCTGTTTGGCAAATCATTGAAACTGTTCCCACTAATCCCATTGAACTGGATGAGAATGGAAAACCAAAGAAGAAACCACCACCAAAGACAGATGCTGAAAAGAAGGATAGAATGATTGAGATGAAAGCCCTCAGCATCCTCCAGATTGCAATTCGCAATGAGTATCAACATCAATTCAAGAAATTTGATGATGCTCATGAACTTTGGAATGCTCTGGAGAAGAGGTTTGCTGGGAATGCTAGTTCTAAGAGAAACCAAAGAGATCTTCTTAAACAAGCCTATGAGAACTTCACCAGTGGGAAGAATGAGAGTATCACCCAAATCTTTGGTAGGTTTTACAAACTGGTGAGCCAACTGGAGAGTGCTAAGGTTAGGCTTGATCAAGATGAGATAAATAGAAAGTTTCTTAGGTCTCTAGGTGATGAATGGACTGTGTTTGCTGCACAATGGAGAACCAAGGATTCTCTTGAAGACATAGAGTTAGATGACCTCTATAATAGTTTGATAGTGTTTGAGGGAGAGATAGAGGGAAAAAGAAAAACTGTTATCCCTAGCCACAATGCTGCTCTCCTGTCATCCTCAGGTATGGAATCAAACCATTCATTAACTAACTCTATTGATAGTTGTGCAGGTACTAGTTCTGCTGTTAGACTAGATATGAACACTCCAGATGCTGTTCTTGAAGCTTTTCTTGCCTGCCATGCACATTCAACCCTCACCAATGAGGATCTTGAACAAGTGCACCCTGATGATCTTGAGGAGATGGATCTCAAATGGCAGATGGCCATGCTTACTGTTAGAGCCAAGAGGTTCATCAAAAGGACTGGAAGGCAAAACATGAATTTCAGAGCTGATGGCAAGGCTGGATTTGACAAGTCAAAGGTGAGATGCTTCAAATGTCAACAACTTGGACACTTTGCAAGAGAATGCAGATCTGGTGGACAAGTTCAGAATCAAGGTCAGAGGCCAACTCAGAATCATACCTCCTCAGCATTGGTCTCACAAGAAGGCCATGGATTTGATTGGAGTGATCAAGCAGAGGAGGCTACAAGCAACAAAGCTTTGATGGCATTGACTGACTCCTCCATCAAGATGGATTCCCCAGAATCTGAGGACATACAGGTATCTTCCAAACTATGTCCTGGTGAATGTAGAGCTATTGTTAAGAGGTTTAGAGAACACAATAAGAAAGTATGTGATGCTCTAAGTATAATGGAGGAGAGAAGGTATGAGTATACTGCTGTGATAGAAGATCTTGAAAAGAAAATTAAAGACTATCAGGCTAATGAACTGCAAATTGACTATGATAGAAAATATCATAAGTGGGAGAAAGAGCAGTTTCAAGATGAGATTGATAGTCTGAAAAAGAAATTGATTGAAAAAGAAAGCAAGGTGGATGAACTCACAAAGAAATTGGAGGGTGTGGACATTGATCTTGGAATGTTCAAGGCTGCAAACCTTAAGCTTGAGACTCTGCTACAATCTCAAGTAAGAGACAAGGTGAAAACTGGACTTGGATATAAGGAAACCCCACCTCCATACAATCACACATACATAACACCCTTGCCTGAGGCAGCTGATAGATATGTCAATGAACCTTCGGCAGATGAATTAAAGTCAGCTGATCCAAAGTTTGAGAGTTATGAAGATGAAGTTCTGTCAGTAGTAAGTGTTGAAGATATTGAGATAGTTGTGAAGAAAGATGAGGTGATTCCATATGAAAATCACATCTGTTGTGAACCCATTCCCACAAAACCACCTTTCAAACCTGTGGTGTTTGTAAAAGCATCCACAGAATCCCTCATCACTGAGCCAACACCTTCAAAAGCTATCCAATCCATAGAAAGTTCCACAACTGTTGCCAATAGTCCCCATTTTTACACTAGCAGTTCCAACAAGAACCCAAACAGTTCTAAGCTAAAAAGCCCAACTGTTAGTACAAAAGCCAAAGGAAAGGAGAAAGTTGGTGAGGTTGTGTATGCAAAGAAGAAGATGGAAGCTCCAAAATCTCAGGCTAAACCCGAGCCTAAGAAAAGGCATACTGAAATGCCTGCATGCACATGCCAAAAACATGGTGTCCAAAAGTTTCCTCAATCTGCAGCTGTTAGAGGAAATCAAAGAAATAGGAACCAATTCTGGTCACAAAGAACTGGTTTACCTATTGTGAAAACCAAAAAGTGCTACATTTGTGGGAGATCTAATCATTTAGTTCAAGATTGTTACTATAACCCACAGACCAATGGCACTCAAAACAAAAGTCCCAAAAGACAAAATAACAGTTCTAAAACTGTTAAGTCAAAGCAGATCAACAGTTCTAAAACTGCTAAGCCAAAACAGGCAAACAGTTCTACAACTGTTACATCCAAACCAACTAACAGTTCCAAAACTGTTTTAACAAAACCAAAAACTGTTGGTTTGGCTTGGATGAAAATTCAAAAACAAACTGATTCTGGAGAGGGTAAAACTGTTCTTCAAACTGAAAATCAAAAGGAATCACAAGTTGATTCATCTGTTTTACCAACTCCACCAGCTGTTTGTTCAAAGGTATTCACTGTTAATCACAACAGTTGGAAACCACATGTTCTTACAAAGTATTCCTCACACAAATTAGAGAAATCTAATTTGGATAAAATCAAAAAGAACCAAACTCTGTTTAAGTATTATGACTTGAATGGTGTACCCAAGACCTGCATGGCCTGGGTACTTCCTGCTACTAACTGATTTTATGTGTGCAGAGCATTCATAGGGCCAATCATGGATCTATCTGGCATGTGGATAGTGGATGCTCAAGGCACATGACTGGAAATCCACAATGTTTGAAGGATTTCAGAAGCATCAATGGTGGATTTGTAGCATTTGGAGGAAATGCTAAGGGAGGAAAAATCACAGGTAAAGGAGCTGTTGAGGCAGGTACACTTACATTTAATGATGTTTTCTTTGTTGAACAGCTTAAGTACAATCTGTTAAGTGTATCTCAAATCTGTGACAATGGAAACAAAGTTTTGTTTACAGATTCAAAATGCATTATTCTTTTAAAATATTTTAAACTTAATGAGAAGAATGTTCTTTTAAGAACACCTAGAAAAGATAATGTATACTGTCTAGATACACAAAAGATTGCTAAACAGAATGTGTTAAGCTGTTTACTCTCAAAGGCATCTCATGATGAGTCTGCCATTTGGCATAGACGGATGTGTCACATGAATTTTAAAACCATGAACTTGTTAGCTAAAAACAGTTTGGTAAGAGGTTTGCCCCAAAAAGAATTCTCATGTGATGATCATTGTGTAGCTTGTCTCAAAGGCAAGCAACACAAAACTTCTTATAAGACCAAAGAAGTTTCTTCTATTACTGCACCTTTATAATTGTTACATATGGATCTTTTTGGTCCTACATCTGTGGTGAGTATAGGGAAGAAAGCATATTGTTTAGTCATAGTTGATGATTTCACCAGGTTCACATGGGTTCAATTTCTTAGAACTAAGGATGAAACTGCTGAGTTAGTTAAGTCTCTTATTCTTAAAATTGAAAATCAATCTGATTTGAAGGTGAAAGTCATTAGATCTGACAATGGTTCTGAATTTAAGAACTGTGAGCTAAACAGTTTTTGTGAAAGTAAAGGTATTAACAGACAATTTAGTGCCCCTAGGACTCCCCAACAGAATAGAGTTGCTGAGAGAAGGAATAGGACTTTGATAGAGGCTGCTAGATCCATGTTAGCTGATTCTAGGCTTCCAATGACATTCTGGGCAGAAGCAGTGAACATTGCCTGCTATGTTCAGAATAGAGTACAAGTAGTCAAGTCCAAAGGGAAAACTCCTTATGAGTTATTCCTCAAGAGAAAACCTTTAATCAACTTCTTCAAACCATTTGGTTGTCCTTGCACTATCCTTAATACCAAATCACAATTAGGCAAGTTTGAGAGTAAGGCTGAAGAAGGTTTCTTTGTAGGATACTCCACTCAAAGTAAAGCTTATAGAGTTTTTAACAATGTCACTAGAATCATAGAAAAGAGCATGAATGTATCTTTCAATGAGAATAGGATCAATATTGCAGGCAATGGGCCTGATTGGTTATTTGATATTGATGCATTGTCTAAATCTCTTTCTTTTGAGTATTCTACTGAAACAGCTACAGGTACCCCAACAACTGTTGGTGAAAATCAACAAACAGTTTCCACCATCCCGAACAGTTTTGAAACTGTTAGCTCAAAACCAACAACTGTTGGTTCAAACAAAGTTACTGAAGACTTTGTTGTGATTACTATGCTTCAACAAGAGTTCTCCAATGCTGTTGATCCATTGATTGATGTTGAATCTTCAAAGGACATGGAATCTCATGATCCTCAACAACACACTGACTCTGCATCCCAAACAGTTGCTGATCAAGTGTGTGATAATGCTGAAAATTCAAGTGAACGTGAGTTTGATCTATCTAATCTAGGGGATGAATTGACTGAAGAAAACATTCCTACATCAAGAGTTCACAAGATTCATCCAATATCACAAATAATTGGTGATCCAACCACTCCTATCAGAACAAGGAATATGCTGCAAAATGAAAACAGTGGTGTGGATCTTGCCCAATTTTATGTGAATGCTTGCTTTCTATCTCAAATAGAACCAAAGAAAGCAATTGAGGCATTGAAAGACCCTTCATGGGTGGAAGCAATGCAAGAGGAGCTCTTACAATTTCAAATTCAGCAAGTTTGGAAGTTGGTTGAGCTTCCAAGAGGCAAAAGAGTAATTGGCACCAAGTGGGTGTTCAGAAACAAGAAAGATGAAAGAGGGATTGTAATCAAGAATAAGGCAAGACTGGTTGCACAAGGCTACACACAAGAGGAAGGAATAGACTATGATGATGTTTTTGCACCTGTTGCAAGGATTGAAGCCATTAGACTATTTCTTGCTTTTGCAAGCTTCAAAGGATTTAAGGTGTATCAAATGTATGTCAAGTGTGCTTTTCTCTATGGAACTATTGATGAGGAGGTATATGTGTGTCAACCCCCTAGCTTTGAAGACTCAAAGTACCCTGACAAGGTATATAGGTTGGATAAAGCTCTATATGGACTACATCAAGCTCCTAGAGCTTGGTATGAGACATTATCATCCTACCTTCTTGAGAATGGTTTTAAGAGAGGCACAATTGACAAAACATTGTTTACAAAGATTGTTAAAACAGAGATTTTGCTTGTTCAAATCTATGTTGATGATATAATATTTGGATCCACTAATGACAGCTTGTGCCAGATTTCAGTGCAGTCCGAAGATGTCACACTTATTTGCTGTGAAGAGGATCTTTAGGTACCTCAAAGGCCAACCAAAATTGGGACTTTGGTATCCTAAAGATTCACCTTTTGATTTGGTGGCATATTCTGATAGTGACTATGGTGGAGCCAATGTGGACAGAAAATCAACCTCTGGAGGATGTCAATTCTTTGGATCAAGGCTGGTTTCATGGCAATGCAAGAAACAAACAACAGTTTCAACTTCAACAGCTGAGGCTGAATATATTGCTGCATCCAGCTGCTGTTCACAAGTGTTATGGATCCAAAATCAGCTTCTGGATTATGGTTTGTCTTTCTTAAATACCCCTATTTATGTTGATAACACCAGTGCTATTAGCATAGTTAATAATCCAGTGAAGCATTCTAAAACCAAGCACATTGAAATCAGATTTCACTTCATAAGAGACTGCAATGAAAAGAGATTAATGCAAGTTATGAAAATTCATATTGATGATCAATTAGCTGATTTATTCACTAAAGCTTTTGATGTGAGCATATTTAATTTTTTGATTTCCAACATTGGAATGATTAACTTGGACTAACAGTTGTTCATTATTCCATGTTTTTCACACTAACAGTTTGCAACTGTTAGTTACATTTTCTAACAACTGTTGTCTTTTAAGTATTCAGAGAAGGAAATGCAATTTCACACATCAGTTTTGGCCATATCTGCTTACCTGTCTCACAAACAGTTTTCACACCCGTGACTGTCCTTGTTAAGAGGTAAAGGTAAATTCACTTTCTTGAAACAACAGTTCCAGACTGATAAAGGTGAGTCATTTTGCTTGTAATATAGTGAATTTGATATGACAAGTCACTGCATGCTATTAATGGAAATTACTGGACATTAATGGTCATTAATGGCTATTAATGGACATTAATGCCTCCCAGTTTATCTATAAATAGCCTTGCATCCATTCTTCACAAATCACACCTACATTTGCCCAAACTTCTCTCTGCAAATGGCTACTAACTTCTTTCTCATAAACTTCAAAGAAATTAATATTAGACAAAGTTATGTAATCATTCCTGCCCCATTTGTAAGAATGCATGAGCTTTGGCAATACTCATCATGTGTTCTTGAGATGCATGATGATCGAGATAGGTTCACCTTGACACAGCATCCAGATCCACGTAGGCCAAATAAACCAATTGATCATATTCATATAAGAGGTGATTTTGAAAATTTCACTCTCTTCCATGAATTGCCTACACCATGTTGTCTAAGATTCGTCTTGAACCTGGCAGGCACTACAAACTCCGTAGTGTGGTTCAATGTTCGAAGATATAATACTCATAACCACCAGAGGGCCTCGGATGATGAGGCAGTGGAAGTCATTGTAATAGATGACTAGTTCCACTGATGTTGAATTGGTATCATTCACCATCTTCCCACGAGGCAAATTATGACAATCGTCTCTGGTGATACATATGATGAGAAGGTCTACTGCACACCCATTGGTGGGTTTTAAGTTTTGAAAATTGTTTAAGGCATGTCAACTGTTTTTCTGTTAACGGAGAAAGTTGTCTACACTTACGGTGTAGATCATTGTTCTCCCACACCTACGAGACGGCCTTGCACAATTAGATAAGCAGTACCAACAATGGCTTGTGCATTACATAACCACTCTTTGAAGACAGGCTTCTCAGTAAGGCTATGGCGGCACTGTAGAGGCTATTCTGAACTCGATTCTTAAATAATGAAGACATTCACAAGAAAGAATGTGATTGTCTTTCCTTGAAGTTCAGATTTGTTAGATCTAGGAGTTAAGACAGTTAATATAAGCTGTGTTTAGATCTATAGCAACAAACAGTTTTGTTCTCTCAAAATTATTGTAGCTCAATTGTGATTATCATGAATAACATACATCTTATGTTGATGACTGTGCTCACTAATGGTCTGTTATTGTTGCTTCAGCATTTGATATATTTGAGCTAAAGTTTTTTTTTTGACAGTTGCACAATTTTGTTTCAATAAATACTAACAGTTTTCAACTGTTAGTATATGGCTTTCACAACTGTTAGGCAAAATCCGTGTGCAACTGAGGGGGAGAAATTTGTCAACTGAGGAGGAGAAATGAGAACAGCTGTAAACACTAAACAGCTGTTAATCCAAATAAATGATCAAACAAAAGGGAGTTAACTTTTAAATAACAGTTGTCACTTTTTATGAAAACAGCTTTAAAACTGTTAGTTTATTTTGTCCGTCAACTGTTAAGCTATTAAAGGGTGTTTTGGTCTTTGCAGAATTTTGGAAACTTTGAATTGCATTCAACATTCGAAACATATATAAGGCAATTCCCTCCTTACCAAGCAACTCACACGTCCAAAACGAACTTCGATCAGAAACAAACCCTAACCCTCAACAACTCTCAGAGATCGAAATCAAAATGTCTCCTCTTCCATTTGTCAAAGAGCACAATGTGATCGCTTATCTTGAAAAACCAGACAATCTTGACGCTTTCCACGTCATGATTGATTATCTCACGGTATCAAACATTCATTATGCTCTAACTGCCAACCCCACAATCTATACCTCACATATTGAGAACTTCTGGAAGAATGCCAAAGTCCAAGAAGTTGATGGAGTGCAACAGATTTCTACAACTGTTGATGATATGGAGGTTTCTATAACCGAAGACACTATTCGCCATGCACTACAACTGAATGATCTTAATGGTGAGTATTCTGATTCGGTTGCATTAGAATATCTACACACCGAGTTACTGAAACTTGGGTATGAGGGCCCTGGGGGTAAGGGTACCTTCTACAAAGGGCAGTTTTGCGCACACTGGAAGTTCATTATCCATACTCTCCAGCAGTGCATAAGCCCTAAGAGAACGGGCTGGAATGAGTTTGGGAGCAACATTGCTCTCGCACTCATCTGTCTAGCCAACAACAGATGTTTTAATTTTTCAAAATTGATATTTAATGGTATGGTAAAACATCTGGGGACCAAGTATGGTCTATTTTTGATGTATCCACGGTTTGTGCAAACTTGTTTAAACTTTTTGATTCCAAACCTTAAAATACACAAGAGGGTCATTATTCCCTCTGCTCATGTGGCTTCCACTTTGAGCAAACTGTTGGTTAATGGCAAGAGTTTCTCTGGTGCCATAACTCCACCACTCTCTGAAATGGTGGAGTTTCTTTCAAGAAACAGGACTGCCAGTGTTGAGCATGAAGCCCAACGTATTGCTACACCACCAACACTGGAACCCACAGTCCAAGATACTCAAAATTCCCAATCTGCTTCCTTTGAAAAAGCTACAACACAAGCCCCTGCACTAAAAATATTTCAAAAGAAGAGGAAAAGAACTGTTGGTGCTCCTTCCACCATAGTTCTTGAAACTGAAACTGTTAGCCCTGAACAGGTGCATTCACCTGTGCAGAATATCCAAAGGGAATCCCTTGTGCTGTCTCCCAGGCACAATGAGGAGGTGATCACTCCTTTTGAGGGTGATCATATGGTTTTTGAGGCTGACACTACTTTTTATCCGCAAAGGATAACCAGGACAGTGTTAACATAGCTAAGACCTCAACCATGGCAACAGAGACTGTTAAAACAGTTTCTGGTAATCCCCAGAACCAAGAAAAGAGGGGTACTGATGGGGAAACTCAAGTGAGTAAACCACCAGTTAAATCTGTCAATGATATGCTAATAGTGGAAACACTGGATGACATTGAGACTGGACTGAAACAACGAGCATTGACGGATCCTAACTTTGCACCTTACTTTGCTGCTCACCTACACCTAAAGAAGAAGATTGCTTTTCAAAACAAGAGGATAATTAAACAAGATGAGAAAATAAAAGAGCTATCTGAAAAGTTGGAAAAGGCAAATGAAGTCATTAAGGTGATAGGAATGCATAATGAGGTGTTGATCAGACAAGACAAGCAGCTGAAATTTCTGGGAGAAACTCTTATGAAGGCAACTGATGTTCTTCATAATCATGAACAGCTGCTCAACAAACCTAAAGCCACAGTGAGATCATCTTCAACCTCTCAAGCAAAAGGAGAAAGAAAGTCTAAGCAAGAAGAGGTTCAACAAACAGTTCCACAAGCTGAACAAACAGTTGTTGCTCCAAATGAGCAAACAGTTGCAACACAACAACCAACAGTTGCAACTTTAAATCAACTAACAGTTGCAAGTGTCCAAGCGGTTAATGAAGAAGAAGAAGAACAGCTTTCAAGTGTTGATAGGGTGCTAATCAACAGGATGGTGTCAACTGCAGATGTTCCAAGCACTGAGATTTTCAAATCTTGGTCAACAGTTAAGCAGAACTACTTGGTTGATATTAGTGCTCAATATCTGGGAATAAGTTCTTCTACAATGGCACAGAAAATCGATGATGGATGGCTTGATGGAAAGGTTGCTACGTTAGAATCTTTACCACCAAAGAAAGGGTATAAAGGCATAGTCATCCAGGAAGGAAAGAAAGAATCAAAGTTGCCTCCTGTTCCAGGCAAAGGTAAAGAAATTGTTGTTGTTTGTCCTAAGCTCAAGCTTTCAAGACAACAACAAGAAGAGCGTGATCATGAATTTGCATTAAGGCTAGCAGCTGAGCAAAGAGAACAAGAACAGTCTGATTTTGAGATAGCAAAGAAGCTGGCTGATGAGATCACTGCTCAGATTGATGAGGAAGAAAGGGAGAAGAAGGCTGGTAAGGGAGTAAAAAGAAAAAGAGTTGTAAAGAAGAAAACAGTTCCACCTCCCAAGCCAGTAGTTGAAAAGAGAAAACCCCAAACATTCCAAAAGTCTGAAGAAAAAGCTAAAGCTGAAAAGGTTCAAACCATTCTTCATGACAGACTAAGTGTGGAGATTGCAGAAAGAATTGAAAAATTAGAAAAAGAGCAGCTTGGTCAAAAATCCCACATTACTGAGTAGCGATTTGAATTTTTGAGGGTAGAGACTGGAAAGCAAGGATTTACTATTGTCAGGGAACTGGAACCAATTGAAAGTTATTCTAGTTTCGTCCAAATGATGGATTGTGTGACAAGGAGAGACATACAGGAGATGTATGCATATGGAGTAGGTCACTATGGCAGGGCAGCTGAGGTTGAAGTAAAAGTCTTGATGATGCACTTATCTAGTATATGTAATCCACTGGAAGTGATGTCCATGTTGATAAGTGATGAAAGATTTCCAATCATTACTGTGAAAGTATATGAAAGATCAAGAGTATATCAAATGGTGATGGGAAATGCTCAAACTCAGTGGTTTGATTTTGAGTTCATCGAGCACAGTAAACCAAAGCTAATGTATATGTTGAAAGCAAGGTTTTATGGCCCTACAAAAGTGAAGGAAGATTTGATGAAGAGATTGGAGCTTATACAATCAGAGAAAATGTAATTTTTCTATCTCTTAAATTTTTGATCGTAATAGTTTGATTTTGTATACAATGTTAAATATGTTCTTTACTTATGTTAATTTGTCTATGATTGAACCCTTAAAACAAACAACTTAAATGTATTGTTCAATACTTTAAGTTAGGGGGAGATTGTTGGGAAATTAGCTAAGTTATTGTACATATTATACAAGTAAAGATAAAACTGTTAAGTGAAGGTTGGTGTAACAGTTGGAAACTGTTAGTTGAAAATATGAAAACAGTTGAGAACTGTTAGTGTAAACGTCTACAACTGTTTGAAGACCTTGAAGCTGAAGACTGTTAGAAGAATCAAGAACTGTTGTATTCATTAAACAGTTTCTGTTGAGCTAAATATGGAAAAATTCTATCTTTGAAGATATCTCGAAATACTTTGAAGATCATCAAGATTATCTCAGAAGATAGAAGATTACCTAACTTTCAGCAAATCAAGGAAGATCAAGGAGTATATAAATGATAGATTAGAATTCATAATTTGTATGTACTTACTCATTGATTATATTTTTGCATTCGTTATTAAAGTTGTAATTTGCTTTCTGAATAGTGCTAAGCCTCTAAGTTTCTCGTTGAAACCTAAGAACAATTTGTGTTCTTCGTCTAACATAATAAGTTAGATTGGGGCTGAAGTTTGCTTTTGTAATCATTCTGGTTTGTTAATAAAACTACTGTTTGATTGAATTGATTTGTGTTTGAAACCTTCTTTAATCAATTAAGCGTGATTCCGCAACTTCTTAGTTGATTGTGATCATAGTTAAAGATTAACTTTTATTCTACTCTGATTTATTATTTAAAAGTTAGTTCTTGTTATTTGATATAATCTATATCCGATCCTGACATTTACTTATTAATATTATTAAAAAATTAAAATAGTAAAATAAATAACAAACACCCCTTGATAACCAAACCGACCGTCTACCACTACCCACACTACCGTCGACCACGGTGCCACTACCCATACTGCCATCGACCACCACCAAAACCATCTACACCGTCTAAAAATGTGTGGCATGGCAGAGGTCTGAAATTGAAAAAAGATCTGAGCCACCATCATCAAGATTCAAGAACAAGAATCAAAAATCACAAACCACCATAATTCGAAGGGAGAGAAGTTGCTGTAAACTGAACAAGATCTGAACAAGAACAAGATCTTAAAGAGGATCTCGATACCCAAAAAAGCTAACAACCCCTTTTGCTATGTTCCTTGTGCTGACTTTGCATTGAACTCGGTTATAAATGATGGTTTGAGATCAACTAAACCCGTAATTGCTAAGATCGGGAGTTTGCATTAGAGATGAACTTATCGTCTTAGATGAAAGACGAATTTATTCAGTTTACAACAACTTATCAAGATCTAAACAAGACCAAGAATCAAGATCTGAAGACTGTGGAACAAGATCTGAACAAGAGAAAAAAATCCTAATAGAAGGGGAACAAGATCTCAAGATTCATGATCTGAACAAGAACAAGATCTCAAGATTCAAGATCGAATCAAGATTCGAACAAGAACAAAAAACCCTAACTGAAGTGGAAGGACAAACCCTAATCGGAAAGAGTGGTGATGCGCGGATAGATTATGGCCGACGGAGAAAGTGGTCGTAGGTGGTGATGTGAGGGGAGATGGTGAGTGACGGTGGTGTGTTCTCCGGTGAAAGGAAAGGGTGGTGTCGGTTAGGTGGAGAAGAAAGAAAGGGAGAGAATATAGCAGTGGTGGAAAAGAAGGGAAGGGAGGGAAGATGGTGCGAGCTGGCGGTGGTGAGCTGGTGGTGGTGGTGGTGGTGGCGAGCTAGCGGTGGCGGTGGCGAGCTAGCGGTGGCAGGTGGATGGTCGGTGAGAGTCAAACGAGAGAGAAGGAGGGTGGGGTTTTTACCTTGGGGGGGTAATTACCTAATTATATTAATAACAATAAAAAATAATAAAATATTTTATATTAATAATAAAAACAATATTTATGATTTAAATATTGAAAAAAGGGTAAAAAAAGGTATTATGGTCATTTCATTTGGAAAGGAGAGGGTATTTTGGTCTTTTTAGTTAGACCAGGACTACCGACGTACTACCATGGGGACCTCCGGTGTAATAAACGAACTTAAAGGACCGTGCATGTAATAAGTGGCAAACCACATGGACCATAAGTGAAATTTTCTCAAAAAATAAATATTTTTATAAAGTATAAAGGTTACCATTTTTTTTTGTTTAAAAATTAAATCTCGCCGGAGTTTTTCTCTCGCCGGAATTTTGATGTCGTCTGAAAATGTACCCGGAATTTGACGCCGGTTGTGATCACCGGTAACTCGGTCGCCGGTTCTTATCACCGGATGTGGTGGTGGTTGCCGGAATATTCTACGCACTTCCAAGCCCTTCGCCGAAACTCCGAAATGTCGCCGGAATATTGGCCGGAAATTTTCGCCGGAGTAAAGTGGTCCTTGCGAGAGAGAAAAACTTCTTCTGATTTTTATCTCTTTTTTCATAAACTACTAATTATATAATATATCACCAACCACTATATTTAATATATTTAATGTTTTTAACAAATTCCAATTACAAGACTATACACTTACACATACACACATTTTGATGATGTGGCTATACATACATACTATTCTAGGTTGATGTGACGATTTAAAAAAATAAAATAAAAAATTACACGTGTAAGCTTCGGAATAGGTTTAAATCGTGGGACCCAGAACGTGTGGCTTAAATTTACTGGTTAGCGACAAAATGCCATTAGAGGCATTCATCAGCGACATTTTTAGAGAAATTTTGCCATTAGAGACAATCATCAGCGACATTTACACTTGGCATCTTCTGATTTGTTCCTTTTGTGGACCCTCGTGACAGGTTTAAAACAATTATTGGTTAGCGACAATAGTACCTGATCAGCGACAATTACAACCTTTTGTTAGCGACAATAATGTATAAATCGGGAAAATTAATTTTCTTAGCTTCTTTTGGCTTTTGTATTGTAATTATAACTTATTTAGGTAATTGTTTATTAAAAAATTTAAATTATTAGTGTAAAAATGAAAATAATTTTAAAGTTAAACCACAATATAAAAGATCTTTTCATCTTTTAAAATATGGGGAACCCAATCTTTCATCTTGGGAAGACAAAAGAACGGAATAAAAAAACTAAGTAGAATATACCTTCATCGTTAATGTCAAAATTGTCCAACTCCATTGCAGCCGTAAGCAAATGAAAAAAATCGCAAAGAATGAAAATCAAGAAAAAGGAGACGAATAATTGATAAACAATCAACAAAATAATTAAAGAAGCAATAAAGTGGGAGAGAAGTTGAATATACGGTTAGCAAAATTAACGGGAAATGGTTGAACATAATAACACACCCACGTAATTAGCCAAGCTGCTTAATATATCAACTGAGAAAATTACACAAATGCCCCACATATACTAATGCCACATGTCACCCTAACCTTGCATCTTACACATCTTACCAATATTCACATCTTATTTGAAGGAATACCTATATATATATATATATATATATATATATATATATATATATATATATATATATATATATATATGCACATATGTTAATGTTAGTAATTATAATTATATAAACAAATTGTATATTTTTGTGTGTCAACAAAAGAGGATATATTTTATAAGTCTATTTTTCCCAACAAAAGTCACAAAGCCAACACAAAATTGGCAACCAAAGACCGCACAAATGCTTGTTCGTATTATCAATCCTCATAACACAATTGTAAGTGCTAACCATCAGGGACGCATATTTAGATGGAGACCTAAAGGTTCTTTTCTTTCCATATGCAGAAACGTGATCTTTGGTACATGGACACGGGCTGCACCAAACATATGATAGGGGACAAGAGTATTCTCAAAAACTATGTTTTCAAGTACTAAAAAATGTACAATTTAGAAATGACAATCTTGCACCAATAATGAGGTATGGAGATTTAGAAATGAAAAATGTCACAATAAAGAATGTTTCATATATGGAGGGACTTTGCCACAATTGGTTCGGTATTGGGCAATTCTGTGACATAGGCTTAGAAGTAAACTTCAAGTCTATGTCATGTTTAATTTGTACAGTATTGGGCCATGAAATACTTAGTGGTTCTAGGAAATCCAATCCGTACTCAAATCAAACCTTCTATTTGTTTGTTATGAAAGGCCTCATCGGATCTCACTTGGATGTGGCACAAGAAACTTTCACACCTTAATTTTAAAAACATCAACAAAATTCTTAAAGGTGATCTTGTGCAAGGCATTCAAAAGCTTAAGTTCGAAAAGACACATATGTCTGAACATTCTGAAAAAATGAAAGATGAAGAGGGTACCACACAAGGTGAAGCAAGTATCAAGCACAACCAATCCTCTCCAACTTATTCACATGGATCTTTGCGGACCGATGAGAGTTTAGAGTAAGAATGGGAAGAAGTATATTCTGCTGATTGTGGAAAACTACTACAAATATACATGTGTCAAGTTTTTAAGGTTAAAGGATGAAGCATTGACCGTCATTATCGACTACCTCAAGAGAATTCAGAATCAAATGGGTCATTCAATTTGTTCCATCCGTACTGATAATGGAACTGAGTTTAAGAATCAGACTCCTTCTGCATATCTTGACTCAGTGGGCATTACACATCATATCTCAGCAGCCTACACACAAGAACAAAATGGTGTGGTAGAAAAAAGAAACAAAACTTTGGTTGAAGCTGCAATAACAATGTTGTCCTATTAAGGACTCCCACCTTCCTACTGGGCTGAAGCAATCAAGACAGCTTGTTATATTAAAAAACGTTCGATTCTTAATCACCTTTCAAATAAGAATCCATATGAACTCGCAAATGGTAGAGTGCCTAATATCAAATATTTTCATATTTGGTAATAGATGCTTTGTCTTGAATGAGAAAAGTAACTTGGGAAAATTTAAATTAAAATCGGATGAAGAAATTTTCTTAGGTTACTCACTAGAGTCCAAAGCTTTCATAGTTTTAATTAAAAGGACAAATGTTGTTGTTGAAAGCATGAATGTGACATTTGATGACACTTTAAATATCAATGAGTTACCATAAAAAAACACATGTAATAGCTTATGGACAATTCAGTTCTAAACATGTTTTAAGAGTAAATGAAACAAATCTAAAGTCCACATATTCTAACTCACATAAACAGACAGGTTAAAAATGAGAGTAACTGCAGTTTGTTACATCAACTTCAATAAACAACTTGGAAGACATTTTGATACTTGAAAGATGAATCTTAATCGAAATTTGGACAAGGATTTTTGAAAGAAATTTCCTTTGAAATCTCAACAAAAATTTGTAATTACAAAAATAAATGTGTATTAAAGAATGAAGTACCACAAAATTTGTTCACGTCAATGAAACTTGAGTATGGTTGAATTTGACTTAGATAGGGTTTAATTTGAATGGAATGAATAATTCAAACTTGAATAAAAATACCAAGTTGAATTGAGTTTGGAATTTGTCACAAGGAACTCGAATTTCAAAAATCTGGATTTACATAATTCGAGTGAGTGTATATATGAATATTTCGAATATGTATACAAAAGACACAATTTGAATTAAAGAATGAATGTGACAAAATTTATGAAATTCGAATTAGAGAGTATAACTCAAATTGACAAAAGAATTTGAACTTGAGGGTGCAAAAATTTGAATTCGATTAGTGGATCGAATTGAGTGAAGTCGGTTGAATCCAAAAAGGTTAGTTCGAATTCGGATTATGTGTGTGAATTCAGTTTGACTATTCAACCCTAGTCAGTCGAATTCAGTTGAATTGGAGTTGAGGTCGAATTATGATCAAATAAGTTGTATGATTTGTTGTTAGATTTCTTCTTGGAAAGGAGCAATTAGAAATTAAAACAGTCAATTCACCATGTCAGTTGAATTGTACTTTACACTATTATAAAAAATGACTCGAATTGTATTATGGTTGTTTCCCCGTTCGAATCAGTTTAATTCGAGTGACTAAAAGATTCCAATTCCTTTTGAGATGAATTCAGATTCGGTCGAGTTATATACCAAAAGGCAAGATGAATTAGAGTTTGAATTAACTTGATATTCAAGTAAATCAAGTACTTGTACTTGAAGATTTGATTCGAATATGTCGGTCAAAGTACATGCAAGTCTTGTGTAACTAACAAACACGTTTTTTCAACAAATTTAAACATCAAAATGGATCAAAAAGCTGCACTCAACAAGTTTTTCGTGTTATTCATCAAAACACGAACAAAATTCAAAAACTTTGATTTACACTTAAAAATTGAACAATTTCAAGTAAAATTTGTATCAATATACTCGAACATAAAATTTGAAAATTTTAAAATTGATACTCAAAATGTGTGTTTTTGTACACAAAATCAAACACAAACTCGTTTCCTATATCATATATTTGCTTAGCAAAGATCATAATGAATTAACAAGCACCAAAACTTAACTTGAAAAATTCATGTTTTGAAAACTAAACAAAGGATCAGATCTCAAATTCAAACAAGATACTTTGAAATTTGTTTCAAAAATCGAGCCAAAACATGATTGTTTGGCTCTAATACCAGTTGTATGGCCCTAGAATCAAGTATCAAACATATGAATTAGATTTATAGAAGATGAAGTTCTATGAAGATCAGAGAGAAATGTGTCAAACTCGTGTAACCAAAATGAACAAATGGAAAATCATATTGAATTCAAGTTGGTCATCAAAATTACACTTTTGGTCCTTTGAGTATTACAATAATACTCAATTCACTTACAATATTAACTTCTATTCTTATACAATATTAATTCCTAACATGATCCTCATCACTTTTTCAGGTGAGTTATACCCTATGGATACCTTTTAGTTTTATAAAGAGTTAATTACTGGTTTGGTCCCTGTGGTTTTGTTTGTCCCAAGTGATTCAGGTATCAACAATGTAATGAAGATCAATTAAACATAATCAAGAACGTAGAGAGAAAATCAAGAACACCATTAAGCACACACTTAAGGAATGAGATTATGTCAAAGACCTTACTAATGACAATTAGTCATTAGTATATATACCCCTAAGGGTATTTACAACATTAACCCTCTAGTTTGTATATTTGATACAAAGTTCAACTAAAATGTAATCTTCTATTCTATACTATATTTATAACCTAACAGGTTTGCACTTTTCTACTAGTTTGGTCCCTAACTATGAAAAGCTACACGGATGGTCCCTACTGTAGCAAAGTTGTTGCATGGTTGGTCTCTCTTCAACTTTAAATGACCAAATTGCCCTTACCCATTAAAATTTTCATTTTCTTTAATTCTTAAATCAAAATTTATATATTATTTAATATTTATTTCTTTTTTAATAATACCAGAATTTAGTAATTTACTCTTATCTCTATCTTTTTCTCTCTCTCTTTCTTAACAAGCTTAACAAGACAAGTGGGGGATCCATCAATAAAGGGCAAAAGCCACTCTACGGTAGCCTCACCGCCATTGCAGCACCACCACTCCGATGTAGTTTACGGCAAACCACCGTCACCACCGGTTACCACTACCACCGCCCCTATCTCTTCTCTCTTACTCACTTTCTCTACCTTTTCTTTATTTCTTTTTACTTGTACATCTGAAATTCGCCCAAAACCACCACCCACACCACCATCTGCCACCACAACCACCAGTTTGTTCATCACCAGCTCCACCACCGGTTTCTACCACCACAACCCACCTTTCACCCACCACCAACAGCACCACCGTTTGAAGAACATATGAGATCTGAACAAGATCTGAAAAACGTATCTTGGGGTCTTCCACCCTGAAGAACAAGAAAGAACAACATCTGAATGAAGAAAAAATCTGAAAAACGTATGAAAAGCCAGAAATGAAGAACACATGAGAAAACCCTAATCCTTTGTTGTTGCACCACCGTCTACCACCCTAATTTGAAGAACACATGAGAAAACCCTAATTTGAAAAACGAGATCTGAAAACCCTGATCGCCGATGTACAAACCGTAATGAAAACAAACCATAATCGAAACCTTACCTGGTGATCGTTGTTGTTTCTAGAAAACCCTAGATCTACGAGGGGAAGATGGGTGCTAGTCGTGGGTGATGACGGAGGGGGTGGCGGTGGAAGAAGGAAGGTGGTTGGTGGCAGTGGTAGGCTGTAGGTGGCGTTGGTGCATGGATGGGATAAATGTCGAGGATGGAGAGATGTCGAGATGTGGTTGGCGGCGAGGATGGTGGCGATCTTGGGGTCTTCGGCGAGGTTGGCGGCGGTGGCAAGAACTCACCGGTGGGAGAGAGAGTGGTGCAGGGACCTCTTCACTGTGGTTAAGAACTCACCTGTGGACCTTTTTAAGAGAAGAGATAGAGGGGGGGTTAGAGAAATATATGGTATTTAATTATTTTTTTAAAAAATAAATAAATATTAAATAATATATAAATTTTGATTTAAGAATTAAAGAAAATAAAAAATTAAATGGATAAGAGCAATTTGGTCATTTCAAGTTGAAGAGGGACCAACCATGCAACAACTTTGCTACAGTAGGGACCATCCGTGCAATTTTTCATAGTTAGGGACCAAACCAGTAGAAAAGTGTAAACCACATGGACCAAATCAGTAATTAACTCTTTTATAAATTAATAAGTCATCATGTTATTCTTTTGCTAAAGTTTTATGTATTGAACAAACTTATGGCATCAATATGATAGTATGTGTAAAAGATTATTGTGTTAAAAATATTATGACATGTTTATGCTTATGCTTTACAAGCTTTAAATGCATGAATGTTAATTGATGTTTCTTTCAAGTTGATAGTATGATACATTTAACTTGTGTGCGTATGCGGTTGTACTTTATGGTCCGGACCTGTGTTTGAGATTAAAGCTTTGTACCATTGGCTTCATTGCCATTGAGTGACGTGTATGGGTCAAACAGATTCAGCAATTAGAATCTAGATACATAGGTGGTATGAAATTGGTGCAAAGAGTGGGGTAATATGATAAGTAACCCTTATGACCGTGTGGTTCAATGGGCTGACGAGCCACCGAACCTAAGTATACACGAGTGGACTTGGTGAAGAGATCATTCACTCCTAATAATCATTGTATGGTGGATGCTTTGTGCTCCCCCACCTTGACGAGAGAAGTGGACGTACCTCTACGTGGGTTTGTTGACTATGGTTGGTCACAACACAAAGTCTAGTGAACTTATCCCCATATCTTGTGTGTTAAATTTATTGATGCTATAATGGATTTGATAATGATGATGACTTGTTTAAATGTCATAAACTATTTTTGGTACATTCACTAGTCTTGTGCTAATGTTGTGTTTGTTTTAACTGTTTTGTATCCACAAGTAAATAGTGGGTGTGGACTAGTAATGGATAGTCGACTTATAGTGATGGGATGCTAATGAAGACATGTTTGGAAATTAATATTTTCTGATATCTCTTCATGCACATGTATTAATGGTCGAAGTATTAAGATACAAGTAACACCGCATATTTTGCTAACTCTTTAAGCTTCCGCCTTTTTTTAACAATTTAAGAAAATTATATTCACCTTTTTAATGTTCTAAAAATTTTAATTTTCATTGAAGTTTAAGGGTGTTACAAAATTAATTTAATTTTGTTTATTATTTGTTTTTGTTTATTTTTATCGTATAATATTCGCTATAAATATGAAAATATTTGCAACCATTCTTTTTTATCTATATTTTAATATAAATTTTATGGTAATATGATATTTAGTCAACCTCATATCTTTAGTAGCTATTCTAATGTTCAATCTTATATTTAATATGAAACCTTGGATAAGTTTACGAGAGTTGTTTTTTTTTCATGAAAACCTTGTTTGATTGTAAGGAATAATAAAACTGAATGATCATGTTAGACGTAGTACGAAAATGAAATCTGAATTGATTTGAACATAGTGCATTATAATCCTAAGGCTATGGGTAGGGATGGCAACGGGGTCGGGGATATTGGGGATTGCTTTTCCCATCCCCATCCCCGTTCCCCACCCCCAGTCCCCATCCCCGCCGGGGAATTGATTTGCATCCCCATCCCCTTCCCCGTCTGGTTTCGGGGGACCCCGCGGGGAATCGGGGATTTTATTTCTCTACAAAATCGATTTTTTATAAATAGATATACATGAGAATTTTTATACAAAACTAGCATTACGAATGTAACTTAACTTTTCCAATTGGTACACATCAAAATGTAATCAATCAAATGTTATAATAGTTTCGTAAAATAAATAATGTTTTTGATAAAAGACATAATATATATTTACTAAGTCGTTCTATAATACACATGATATGTATACTATGTAAAAAAGTTAAATTCAGATGTATATTTATATGAGAAATTTGACTTTATATATATATATATATAATATATATATATATATATATATATATATATATATATATATATATATATATATATAATGTGTGGGTTCGAGGATGGGTATGGGGTCGGGGAACCGAAGGGAATCCCCATCCCCCCCATCCCCGTTTCTAAGTTCGGGGAATCCCCGTCCCCGTCCCCATCCCCGGTCAACTCGAGGATTCCCCGGTCAAATCGGGGTCGGAGAACGGGTTCCCCAACGGGTGCGGGGTTTTTTGCCATCCCTAGCTATGGGCATCCAACAAGCGGGCATGGAGTTGGTTGGAGTGTGGTATCAATCTACATCATCTCCCCCTTCTTATCACTCTTAGTAATATGGTTTACCTGGTTCCTAATCATGCCATCTCTCCTATTTTCTCTCTTTTCTTCTCCCTATCTCTCTCTCATATCTCTACATTTATTTCGTTTTTAAAAATAAAATAGAGAATGTTTGAGGAGGATGGATGTGTGGATAGTGGGATGAAATGAAAAAAATGATATGGTGCTGATGTGGCAAAGGAAGGAAGGAGTCTAAATATTTACATATTTCAGTTTTATTTTGAATATTTTTTATATATACATTAATTTGTTCATGATTAAACCATGCCACAACACATGAGTATAAGTTAAACTTGTTAAGAATAAGAAGTAAGTGAGTATTTGTTTAGAGGTTTTATAAGGGTACAAGATGTGAATGGTAATGATTAATATTACTTGGTTTGATTGACTATAATCAATGATTACCTATTAACGGGTCATGAACAATTATCTAACAAATTAGGTGTAACAGATTGAGCTATGTATGTGTCTCTACCGATCACCACCAATTTCCATACTACCACCTGCACCACCATCCGGCCGCTGCTACCCCAGCCGCGTGCATCACCATCACGACCCCCACCCCACTATCGCCACCATTGTCACAAGAACTAGTATCATCACCATTGCTAGCTTGCCACTAATCGTCGCTTGCATAAAAAACATTGTCTTTACATCCTCCACCACCATCGACAACAAATCACCATCAACATCGTCATGTATTTAAAGTGTGTATTGGTCCACCCGTCACCACTGCCGCCACCGCTACATTCTGCCACCATCATAGACCAATTGCGCCACGACCACCACTACAACAACAACCACATCGCCGATCATCGCTACTACCACCACCTCCTCCTCCACAACAACAACCACTTTTACTAACTACCACAACCACTTGTCGCAACCACCACCGTTGTCGATCACCGCCCCCACCACTAGTTGCCATTAATCATTACCACAGTTAAGATCACCTTCACTACCATTGATCTTAACCCTTAACTGTTGCCCCCACCACCACCAACCACCACCACAACATACTGTTGCAACAACCACCATCACCACTGACCATCATCACCTCCACCATCACTAATGACTACTGCCACCACTAACCTATACACTATATATATATATATATATATATATATATATATATATATATAGGGGACGGTTCAAACGAGAACTGTTTTTCGTACGAGAACTGCGAGAACCAATCTTAGCCGTCGATTTGATAATGTGGAATTCATGGATGTGGAGCGTGGGAGGATCAAGTGTGGCAGGGTGCATGTGAGGAATTCATGGACGGGCAATGACATTGAAGGAGGGGGAATTGGACGGCTCAGATTGGTTGTCGCGGTTCTCGTACGAAAAACAGTTCTCGTTTGAACTTTTGCCTATATATATATATAACGATTACCTATGTTAACCAAGCAATATCAATGATTATAGTAGAAACTACTCATTACATATTTTTAATTAATCGTTTACCATTCTCATTACATTCCATTTAACCAATCCCCTACAAATTTGGTAATGGATTTTGTAATATCTATACTATATTATAATTTTTTTTAACTTTCTCTTTGTTAAAATTTTTTAAGACTACTTAATTTTAAGTAGTACATATTTTTATGCATAAGATACACACACTTAAAGCAAGAGCTCAATCAATCATTTCCTTAATTATTTTAACTAATTTAAGGCAAAATCTTGCTTTAATAAACATGCATTAAACATAACAACAACTATTTAATCAATTTATTTTTGATTAAATGATCACTTAAATCAATTAATACTATTTGTAAGGCTAGATTATATTTTTTGTAATTATTTAATAATAATATTTTTTCTTATTTTATTGTTTTTCAATAACTATTTAATTAATAACTAATAAATGGATTGATTGAAGAAAAGAAATAAAGAAAACTGAAAAAGGAGAAAATATGGACATGTTGAATAGATTTTATTTCTTGATACCGCATTCTACATATATTATACTCATGCCGTTCAAAAAAAAAAGGGAAAATTTCACATATGGTCACTGTGGTTTGTCACTTATTACATCCACGGTCCCTTATCTTCGTTTATTATACTAGGAGTTCCTATGGTATGCATTTTGTTACACTGGTAGTCCCTGATCACCTCATGTGAACTTGAAAAGACCAAAATACCCTTTTCTCCTTAATTTCTTTTATTTTTATTCATTAAATACTATTAATATTATTAAAAAAATTAAAATAATACAATAAATAACAAACACCCATGAAAAGTAGGTACCCACCGTCTGCCATTACCGCCACCGCCGTTGACCACTGCCAAGAATAGTGGAAGAAGCCCTAATCGAAGATCTGAACAAGAACAGTGGCACAGGTATGAACAAGAACAGTGGAAGAAACCAAAAGCTTGAACCACCGCCGACACCCCTGACCACCGTCTACAACCCCGACCACCGCCCACACCCTTGACCACCGTCTCACCATCGTTACCCACCAAACGTCTTCCTTCAAGAAACCCAATAACCACCACCTTCTACCACCCCAAATCAAAAACAAGGTCAAGAACAACATGAGTGACAATCTACCCAAATCAATAAAATCAAATATGAAAATCTGATCTTAAATGCTATAGAGATGTTATGAACAATACCTAATTTGAAGAAATAGAAAACCCTAATTTGAAATGTGTTGGTGATGCGACGGTGGTGATGATCGCCAGTGGAGGTGATGCGGCAGTGGAGGTGGGTGCGACGGTGATGTTCGCCAGTGTCGATGATGCAATAGTGGAGGTGATGCGACGGTTGTGATGCTCGGCGGTGGTGAAGATACGACAGTGGTGGGTGGCGATGGTGTTCATACACCGAACTGAAATCGCACGGGAGGTGAACATACAGATGGTACGGTGGCGGATCTGAAATCGCATGGTGCAGTGGGGCCGGTTGTCTTCTCCGGCGAGGGTGCGGCTGGATAGTTACGGTTGAGAGAAAGCGAGAGAGGGGTGAGGACGGTGGTGGTTTGCTCCGATGTGGTGCTGGCGGGTGTCCGGTGAGAGTGGTGGGTGGCTGTGGTGGGTGGCCCCGTGGCCGGTGGCTGTGATGGGTATTAAAAAAATGAGAATAAAGGGTATTATAGTAGTTTAATTGAAAAAAGGGAGAATTTCATATATGTCCTTGCAAACTTCCTTAATTACATATATAACCTTACAAATATTAATATTACATATATATCCTCCTAAACTCTATAAATTCTCAAATATATCCTTATACCAAATTTAATATAATTAAATCATTAAAAAACTAGTAAACATAATTTCAAATTTTATTTATAACTAAAATCTCCAAAATACCCTTGTTTATTATTTTTAAAGTTTTATAAACTATATATCTATTATCTTTTATTAAATGTTTATTATAATTACCCACACATTCCAATCGCTAGACATCTCTCTCCCTCCTTTTACTTCTCCACCACCATCCATGGCCTCCCGCCCTCCCCTTCGCCGGTGAAAAACGCCGCCTCCGCCACCCACCGTCTAACAGCAGACCACCATTACTCTCCCTTTCCTTCGTCTCCAGTGCCCCATCTTCTTTCCCTCTTATTTCCCCTTCGCCGGTGAACAGAGCCGCAACCACTCACACCTTCATCTTCCTTCAAAAACCACCGCCACCGGTTAACAGCGCAATTCTCCAACCACCGTTGCCTCTTTTTTTTTTGAAAAGCCACCGTTGCATCTCTCTCTCTGTTTCTCTCTCTCTCTCTCTTTCTTCCTCTCTTTCTCCCGTAAAATTAGGGTTTTCTCATGCGTTTTTTTTTCAGATTTATACACCATTTCAGATCTTGTTCGGGATCTGCGATTCAGATCTTGTTCTTCATTTGCAGATCCAGCGACAACCTCGTTCACCGCTGTAGTGGTGGTCGGTGTATGTGCATGATTGCAGTGGGTGTGTGTGCGAAATTGCAGGGTAGGGGAACGGTGGTGGTGGTTTCTAAACACATCAACGTCGAAATAGAACACCTGGTTAGACTATGGTGAGAAAAATCCGGTCACCGGAGGAAAATTGTACATATGCTTCTTGCAACAGAGAGGTTGAGATCCAGATAAGAAATCGTGAAGAAATCTTTATCTCCTCCCCTGAAATCGTGTTATCGGTCAAGTCTTTGTCTTGTTATGACGTCTCCTCCACCTGGAATAGTTTGGTCCTTGTATGATATTTGGTGAAAAACAATAAAGATAAAAACAAGGGTATTTTGGAGATTTTAGTTATAAATTAAGTTTGAAATTATGTTTATTAGTTTTTTAATGATTTAATTAATATTAAATTTGGTATGAGGACATATTTGAGAATTTATAGAGTTTAGGAGGATATATATGTAATATTAATATTTGTAAGGATATATATGTAATTAAGGAAGTTTGTAAGGACATATATGAAATTCTCCCTTGAAAAAATAGGGGCATTTTGGTTTTTTTAGTTGGATCAGGGACTACCAGTGTAACAAAGTACATATCATGGGGACTCCTAGTGTAATAAACAAAGATAAGGAACCATGAATGTAATAAGTGACAAACCACATAAACCATGAGTGAAATATTCTCAAAAAAAAATTCTCAACTACAAGGCTAGTTATATATAGATTTATGGTAATACAAAACAAATATGGGTGTGTGGGTCGGCCCACACCCGATCGCATACCACTAACAATTACACGAGACGAGACGACCTACCACCTAAATTTTACTCGAACAAATAAAAAAACAGAAACAGGCTGAGGCAGGTCTCTTTTCCCCTTCTCCCTTTTCGTTCTTTATTTATATTGTTTACTTCCTCCCTCCAATCTCACATATATCTCTGCGATTTCCCTCTAGGTTAACAATTTCATAAGGGGATCTGATGTACTTTCTTGTGGATCTCAGTTACTCCATTGATCATGACCTCTATACAAGACAATCAAGGTTTGATTCGTCATCTAGGTTCTGTTTTGTCGATTTTTAACTGTGTTGAATTCATACTGGAATTGCACGGTCCTGAAATTGAGTTAATCGGGTTATTCTAATGAAGTTCACCGTATTCGTTGTTTTGGTTAATTATATACGCCGTAACTGTTTGCTAGAAAGTCGTAATAGGGCTTTTCTTGGAGTTCTTTGAGTATGTTTCTTTGAAATTAATTGAGAACTAGTCTGAATGATTACTACCCTTTATAAAGTGGGTATGTGAACTTGTTTTCTTGTGGTGGTTGAGTATCTTTCTTTCAAATTAATTGAAACCCTAATTGCAAGAATGATATCAGATAAATTATGGGAAACATACAAGACTTCACTTAAGATATTCTGTACATAAGTAAGATGAATTTAACTGATTTTAATGTTAACTGATTTTAATGTTTCTGATTGTGATTGGGATGTGCACACGGTGATTTTTTTGGATTGTATTATTGCTGATATAAATCGGATGAAATATGGTGGTATTTGCTATAGGTGTGAGATTAGTGGCTGACCCAGGGTTTTTTAAGCCATTGTATGCACCGCTGTTTACAAAGCTATATATATTTCTTATGTTTAGTTGTGGTATGATGGTCTACATCTTACCTCTACATACCTTGCTTAGGTAGGATAGAGTATGGCTGTGGTGATGGTGGTGGTTGTTGTTGTTGTACACTTTAAAAGACTACAAATTAAGTTTTAGGATACACACACACACATATCCTAGACATCATTTGGTTTTGTCTTTACCCAAGATAGGTCTGTTAATGCTCTCATGGTCCCATTTAGATATCTTGTTTTCTTTATTAGGTTCTTCTTCTACTTCTGAGTTGAACGATTGATATAACTTTTCTATACTTAACTTCGATTATTGATTTTTCCATCTAAAAATCTGTCATAATTCTAGCCAACAAACATGCTAATGGCAGTCCATTTGGGATTATGCTTTTAAAGTGTGAGAAGCGTACCTATTGACAATGCATTAATCTGCACCTCGAGACATTGTGTATGGATCAAGAATCGACTAGCCTAACTAACATATCTGTTAATATATGCGAATTGAGGGCTTATACCTTGGGTGCTAGAAACAAAATGTAAAGAGAAGCAAGAACAAAATGTTGTGCTTGTATCGAATTACAAATGAACTTTGATGTTAAAAAATAACTTAATGATGGGCTTTTATTTTTCTTTTTTTTTTGGGGTGGGTTGGGGGGGGGGGGGGGGGTGTTTCTTGTCCCCTTAGTCAGTGTGTACCTGATTTTATTGGCAATCATCAGCACTCAGGCTTTAACGTCTTGATCTAAATGCAAATTCATTAAAAAATTACTATTATAAGGCATTGCTAAAAAGATTACTATATCTGATAACAGACTATAAGACCCACAAAACATGTCATGATTTTTGTGTTTAACTACGTGTTATATGGCGATGTATGCTTTCTAAATAATTTACTGATGACTGCTGGATCAAAGATAAGAACAACACAAAAATATGCACAAAAGTTCTTCTTTATTGCTTCTGAAATCACTACAAGTTTACAATCGATAAATACATATTTATAGGCCAAACAGTGGCGGTTATTGGGTGGTTATCGTATGTTTTTCCGGCCGTTGACGGCGGCGGTTCGTCGTTGTCGGTTAATGTCGGTGGTGGGGCTACAAATCATCCTACTTTACATATTAAATACAAATAATACTAAAACCTATTTTTGACAATTATTTCCAACAATGACATGCAAGAGCTATCTCTCTCTGTGGACATGATCTCAGATAGGTCCTCTTGGAGAAGGAAGATTAGGATCCAGGATTAGGTAGATTTTGGGTTTGGTTCGTTACTTTTTCAAATCTACTTCTTTCCTAAAACCTTTTGTTTTTTATTTTTATTTTTTTTTCTTTTCGTTATTTTCTATTTTATTTTTTTTATTTTTAATTTTTAAAATTTTATTTTTATTTTATTTTTTATGTATTTATTTATTTATTTTGTTTTTATTTATTTATTTATTTATTATTATTTATTTTTATTTTTTATATTATTATTATTATTATTATTATTATTTTATTTATTTAATTTTTTTTCTCGTTGCCGGAGGTCCTTTTAGGAAGCAATCTTTCTACTTAGGCCCCGTTTGGTTCGCTGGAAGTGGTCGGAATTGCCCGGAATTGGAATTGAAGATTCCTAATCCCAAGTCGTGTTTGGTTCACAGAATTCTAATAATTGGATTTTGAATTCCCCCCAAATCCTAAGTTTATGGAATTACAATTCCATCACTAAACCAATAGAATTGGTCGGAATTGGCCGACCACCACCACCAAACGCCACTGCCACCACCATCACCACCACCGCCGATCACCACCAACCGCCACCACCGCTGCCGACCACCGCCAACCGCCACCACCGTCACTACCGCGCCGACCACCACCAACCGCCACCACCGTCACCACAGCTGCTGACCACCACCAACCGCCAACACCTCCACCACCTCCACCGACCACCACCAACTGCCACCGCCACCTCCGTCACCACCTCCACTGGCCACCACTAACCGCCACCGTCACCACCTCGACCGACCACCACCAACTTGAAATTTGGAATTTCATTCAATTCCGCAAACCAAACACACGAAGGAACGGATTCCTTCCGATTTCAATTCCTTCCAATTCCAATTCCTAAACGAATTCCAATTCCGGTCAATTCCATTCCGCGAACCAAACGGCCCCTTACGGGTAGAGGTACGATTGTCTACATCCCACCTCCCCCATACCCTGCTGTCGCGGGATTGGGTATTGTTGTTGTTGTTGTTGTATTTCCAACAATGACTTTATCACATTAGTAGCACTAGTCCTTTTGCTCTACTATTTCTAACTGGGTCAAAAAGTTTCTCTTATAAGCTGCAGCATGTCGTAGCAATATGAGTAAATGACCCTGGTAATTTAGGAACTGATTCAATCTTTTTGTCAATTCATTCTTCAAATGCTTTCTTTGGTTGTTCTTTAACCTTGTCTTTTTGGAGTTTTGGTTTCTAAGAGATTTTTTTTTAAATTTTTTAATATTTCTAGTAAGTATACTCTGATGAAATAAGTTGTATAATACATTAATACCTCAGGAAAGAAGCATAGCACAAGAATCCTGATGCAATAACAGTTATGACCCGTTGCAGATCTAAAGCTAATTCATTATTTATGTGTAAATTTTGATAGCCATTTAGCAATATCTTTTAGGTACTAATATTTTAAAAAGTGTTATTAGGCTTGAGTGGAGAAGAAGGATTATGAGCTAGGGTTAGGAATTAGAGTAGTTTTATATTCGTAGGTTTGAGCTTAGGTTAAAGCAGTTTGCTTTTACTTATTTGGCTTCCTCTTATATATATATATATATATATATATATATACTTATATTTGTTTACTTCCTTTTTATTTTTTATATATATATATATATATTTACATATATTTGTTTATTTCCATTTTATTTTTATTTTTTGTTTTTATTAGATTTCTATATATTCTTTTGGTATTTTTTTTATATTTAATAATTGACTTTTGCTTCTTCTTTTTAGTCTCTCTTCTTTTTCCATTTTTTAGTTTTTGTTGTTTTTATCTATGTTGCCGGAGGTGAGGAGGTCAATTTCTGGAAGCAGTCTCTTTACCTACGGGTAGAGGTATGATTGTCTACATTCTACCTCCCCCATACCCTGCTGTTGTGGTATTGGGTACTGTTGTTGTTGTATTTTAAAAAGTGTTATTAGGCATTATTAAAACAGTATATATGCTAATTAGCTTATATCTTTGCATTTGAGAGTTAATAGACGGGGGTTTTAGGATTTAGGGTTGTATGTAGTCTATCTAATTTACTATTATTTAAATCAATCAATAAATTTTCTGATTGAATTTAGAGTTAATAATTTTATAATTCATTGTTTATGTGACTATGTCTGTATGCTTCTTTTATAAAGGTTTGCTTTTCATTTTTTGCGATTGTATCATTGTATATGAATATTATAGAAATGCTGATCTGATTTCAAACTATCGACAAGATAATGAATATGTTTATATACTTGTATGTGTATACCTTCTATGCATAGTTGTCAATAGCGAATAGCGGTAAATAGCGATGACCTACCTATATGCTACGTAGCGAATAGCGGTAAATAGCGGCCGCTATTTCGTATTTAGCGATAACCTTGTAAAATATAATTATATATTTATATATTATAATATTACCTTAAAAGTCTTAAAATATCATATATATTAGAAAACAAAATATAATACCAAGTCTTAAGTATTATAAGTATAATAAAAAATCATCTAAATTATGTTCCAGAAGCATTGTGTTACGTTCCAGTCCTCCGCCTTTGAAGAAATCGACCCCAATCAATTTAATTCAATCCAAATTAGCGTTTTATTCTTCTCTCTCTTCGTTCCAAATGATGCTCCAGTCGTCAAATTGTGTTCCAGTCGTCAAATTGGGGTCGATTATGTTCCAGACGTCAAATTGTGTTCCCGCCTCTGAAGAAATCGACCCCAATCAGTCAAATTCGCGTTTTATAAGTTCCAAACTATGTTCCAGGCTTCGAATTGATGAGGCAATAGATCGATTTGACCAACAATTGGGGTCGATTATGTTCCAGTCGTCAAATTACGTTCCCGCCTCTGAAGAAATCGACCCCAATCAGTCAAATTCGCGTTTTATTCGTTCCAAACTATGTTCTAATCGTCGAATTGATGAGGAAATAGATCGATTTGACCAACAATTGGGGTCGATTTCAAGCATCGCTACCGCTATAGGTTGAATAGCGGTATCCTGGCGCAACGCTACGCTATTCGCGATAGCGGCGCTTTTTGACGCTATTGACAACACTGCTTCTATGCATACCCACCCATACTTGTAGATATATGAACCCCAATTAGCTTAGTGCCCAACAAGTAAACTATATCCATTTTTTTAATGGTGTCCCAAATGTGCATGATGCGCGCGCTTTCGCCTAGGCTTCCGGAACCTTTACACCTAGCACTTTTTAAAACCACGAAACCAAAAATAATTATATCATATATTATTCCAATTTAAACACCACTAACATATCATACTTGACGCTTGCATAATCATTGTTCTAATTTAAATAACACATAAACTAGTATTAGTAGCCTATATTCATATATCAAGCACATATAATGCATAAAGTATCTATGCAGCTTCTTAACTAAAATGTTTGTTTTCACAATGTTTAGGGTTCTAAATTTTAGAGCAGGACATCATACATAAAAATATATTGCACTGATATGAATTATGTAATTTCTTTGGGATTGAAGAAAATAAAAACTAATAGATAAAAACATACTTGTATCACTCATTCACTCCACTAGTAAAAGAGAAGGAAGAAACTACAAAATAGAAGATCTACATATTGAAGATCTACTATATAAGTTTTATAGATCGTAATGACACTTAAGAAAGTGCCAGCCTTATTGTGCATAATCGTAAATTGGATGTGTTGTTTTTCATATTTACCATGTAGGTTAAAACAAACATGCTGTCAGCAGTTCCTTGTATTCATCATATGTATTTTGACAATTAACTACTGACTTGTATCGACTTTGATCATCACAATCGTTATATTGCAATGTTATAAATTTTGTTTATTTATATGATATTCTCTGATTGCAGAAACTATGCAAAAGAACTGTGAGGCCCCGGCATCTGGCTTCCAGAACAATGGACACCCTCCAACACAGCAGTGTAATGGGAGTCCGTTGGAAGGGTTTATAGAACCCAAAAATGATGTCTTTACCCATGCAAATTTTCTAGAAATAGATCACACCATAGCCAGCGAATTACTTGATTCGTCAACTGAAACCAACAAAAAACCAGCATATATTGGTTCATGGCCCGAAATTAAAAAAGCACAGATATGCCAGTTGAATAGTATCGAAGGCCCATTTTATCCATTCTTGGTGAATAATCGGGTTCAATATGCACCATTTTCCATGTTCCCTCAAAGTTCCCCCTGTGATTACCAGCATCAAGAGTTCCATTATTTTGTGGTTATTGATTTTGAGGCTACATGTGATAAGGAAAGAAACCCTCACCCTCAAGAAATCATCGAATTCCCTTCGGTTATAGTGAGTAGTGTCACTGGTCAATTGGAAGCTTGTTTCCAAACATATGTTCGTCCAACATGCAATCAGCTTTTGAGTGATTTTTGCAAAGATTTGACGGGTATCCAGCAAATTCAGGTATGTAAGGAGTTTTGTATGGCAATGCTGTTCATTTAACGTATTTTATTTATAAATGTTTATGTGTAGTTCCTTACTTGAAGAAAGGGGACCCTGGTTTTATGCTATTCATCATGTAAAGTGTTACATCAATATGGTAATCTAGCTTTTCTTGAGATGTTAGAAACTAACAAGTCCGATTGACTTGATGCACGTTATGCACTTGTCTCTGTTTCATTAATAATAAGCCTGTCAAATTTGATTACAGAAGTTATGTTATTTCAATAAGGATTAAAATGATTTAAAAAGGTTTTATGCATTAGAAATACACTTTAGGTGACATCAGATTGTTAGGCGCATTTGACTTGTTTTTAATAAGCTATTATTTTCTTATTTTATCCATTTAACCATATAGATATAAGATATTGCTAGAGTTGACCCATCCATCAATAAATGCGTCAAAATTGCCACCTCTGGTTCTGATTGAAGCAATTATAGCCTTAACCATTAGTTTAGGAAAATGGTTGCTTTAAGATCTACGTGGGAAAATTGTAATTTGTTGGAATGAAATTCTCTTTTTTAGTAGTGTTTGACAAACGGAAGCCTCAAAATGTTGCATGTCAAGTCAAAGTACTTAAATAAGATATTCTGGCTTCTGATTCATATTAATAGAGGACTTCGAGAAAAAAACAGAACAAAAGGTAATAGATACTAAGAAAGTAGAAAAAGAAGATACAAGTCCATCTTTAAAACTAATTTACAACATGATCATTAGTGGAACCTATCTTGCATTCTTTTCTGGAGTTGGCTTACAAATACATCGATTTGGGTTGTGTTTTATCTTAATTGGGGTATATAAAAAAATTATCTAAAAGAGGGAACACGTCAAAGGGGTCAGGTTGAATGTCGTCTATAGCTATTACAGTGCATACAAACTAAATCGTTTTATTCAATGAATCAAAGCCTTATATAGTTGTAACAATCTATATGTTTCTAATTATAATTAGCATTAGTTATTTCTAAAAAAAGAAATAGAAAAAAGGTATTAGTGTGTCAACCACTCAACCCTGCGTGTTTTGACCTAAAAACAACCTGTTTCAACCCAAACCACTTTTGACCCATTATGTGAGTCAGCCTGATCATCTTGCTACCTCTAGTTTTCTTTCCAATCTCTTCCATTTTATTACACTATCACTGAATCAACCAAATCTGCTAATACTGTTTGGTTTGTCTACAAATCAATGATTATGCCCATAGTTTTTGTCTACTTCATATTGTTTAGAATTGAAACCGCTTATTTGAATTTCCAGGTGGACAGAGGAGTTACTCTTAGCGAAGCTCTCCTTCGACATGACAAATGGCTCGAAAAAAAGGGGATAAAAAATGCTAACTTTGCTGTGGTTACATGGTCAAATTGGGACTGTAGAGTCATGTTGGAATCAGAATGCAGATTCAAGAAAATCCGTAAGCCTCCTTATTTTAATCGGTAAGTTTTGCACTTGCCATATATTTTTTTAAATTAAGGAACTGATAAATAAATATGCTTGTTTCTTTGTTTCGTATGACTATATATGATTGTCAGACAAAGATTTCCTTATTTCTCAAACTTCTGGATATCTTTTCTTAGTCTGCTATGCTGCCCCAATGAATTAATCATACAAGTTCCACATGATGGTAAAAGTCATGTTTTTGAAAGATATAATTAATGATCTAGAGGTAGCAATTTGAGTTTGGACTTTGGACCCATTGTGTCATGAATGGATCGACTTGGGTTGTGTATTATCTCAAATGGGGCGAATGGGTCAATTTGATCGAACAGGTTGAAAGTCCCTCAAAGTCTTCTTTTAACATAGACAACCTCTTAAATCATTTTATTCAATGATTTGATTAATATCGTAATAATATAGTTTTTCTAATCATAATTAACAATTAACACATTGTTAATTTATAAATGTGGGCAAAGAAGTATATCTGAGGTAGCCAAACCTGACTCTCCTGTTTTCAACCTTACTAGAAAATGGCCCATTGAACCCATAATCTTTGTAGCCCTTTACGAACCCAGTGACCATTTGAGCCTGGAAAATGCCTAAGTGGGGGTAAATCCAAATCAATATGATTTTATTGATTTCACTTATTTGCCCCATTAGCAGTAAATCAAGACCCATAGTAATTATATGTTAGTGTGTGAAATTAAATTGCTAGATCCATAAATTACCAATGTTTACACCAAAGTCACCAAATTTCCCTTTACTAAGGATACGGAAGCGTATAGTACGCTCCTGTAAGTTTTACTGGCAAATTATGTTAAATTAGGCTTTCAGATTATCGGTTGAAACACACTTAGAGTTTCACTTGAAGTTCCACAAAATTTTAAGATAGCTAAAGAACTGGCCCTTTTTTTTTAACAAAAAAACAACAATAAATTTTATGATAAAAACTTGAATTTATACCCTAAATAGGAGGGGATTAATCAAAAAGGATTGCAAAATAGAAAAATGCAAGAAACATACATTGAATACATGAACTCCATGTTTTAAGTTTAAGCCTCTAGCAACTGAACTTGTTAATCTAATTTGCCAAAATTTTGTAATTTAGTGAGAATTCAATGCCTGAACCATGAGGAAAACTAAGTTTCTGCTTTTGATACAGATGGATCAACTTAAAAGTTCCGTTCTGCGAGGTTTATGGTGATACAAAATGTAATTTGAAGGAAGCTGTCCAGATGGCAGGTCTCTCATGGCAGGGTCGAGCTCACTGCGGTTTAGATGATGCCAAAAACACTGCCCGCCTACTAGCTCTCATGATGCACAAGGGTTTTAAATTCTCAATCACCAACTCAATGATGTGCCCTCAGTCCATTGAGCACAACCCTTTCGTTTGGAAGCCGCCACCTGGACACATCATCCCTTTTCCTCCATACCATCATCATCATCATCACCACCACCACCTCCTGCCACCTCATAAACCAAAGGATATCAATTTTATTCCAATATTTCATCCTTGCTGTTACTGTGGTGTAAAAAGCAGTAAAGGAATGGTTCGAAAACCGGGTCCCAAACAAGGCAGCTGCTTCTTTGGGTGCGGAAACTGGACTTCTGCTAGAGGTGCTCGTTGCCAGTACTTCGAATGGGCTTGAACAAGTCAAACCAGCTAAGTGACTTTTCTACCCTTCATGGTCTCAATGTACCTTTTCTGTAAAAAGAACAAAAAAAGGGAAAAAAGTAAAAGAAAAAACAATCAAAGCGGTGGAGTCGTCTGAAGGTTTCTGCTTCTTAGAAAAAAAAAAGTAAATATTTTATGATTGGGTCTAAAATGACATTTTAGGGGTGCAGGAGTTATCCATCCTATTAAGTTGAGTGAAGTTTCTTTAGAGTTGTGGAGAAGTGAGGAAATGGTAGTGTGTTCTTTTAGCTGTTTGGGTGATGGTGGGGGGTGGGGGTGCTTTTATTACATGCTCTTGCATGACTAATTATCTAAAATAAACCATGAAATGGGGTTAGTATTTGGTTATTATGCCTATACCTATATCTTTGGGGTGCAAATGAAGCCAATTACTGTGCCTAAAAACTATTGTTCTTTGCCTTTTTGTTTTTGGTTTTAACTGTCTGTTTGGATTTGGTTTACAGTTTCTTTTTGCCTCGAGTATGGTAATGGTGAAGTAATTATACTTGGATTTTAGTTTTAATCCTAGTCTTGGTAGGTCGTAAATGATCCCGTATATGCGTTTGTCTGCGGTGTTGTTTGAAATAAAACTTGCTCTTGGTCACGTACTTTTAAGGTAAACGTTACAATTGCGATGAGTCGTTGAATCTACTTATAAATGGGTGATTTGGGTGAGGGTTGAAGTTGGGCTAATAAAAGTTTTAGTTAAAAAGAAAACATGTTTAAATTCGCTAAAAGTCTTTGTTAATAATAGTGTTCTAACATGTTTTATTCAAAGCGTTAGATTGCAAGATAGTGTATCTTATTATTTTGCATTTGTTTTTACAATTTGTATGACATTCTCTCAATTTCTGTTTTTGTTTTTTTTTATTTTATAAATTGGGTAGGCTCTTCTCATTCTACCATCAGGATTATGTCTTGTTTCATTAGGCATTAGCGTCTTTTTTTACGAGGAAACACACTCTCAAAACCTACTCCTAAATTTACTTCACTATTTATTCGGGGATTTAACCCACAACCACCATCTCACAATACTAGATAATGCTGGGCTACAACATAAGATGTTAGCTTTGATTTTGTTTTTTATATTTACCCTCTTGTCTAGTGTTTTTTACATTACTACCTTATTATACTCTTCTAAACTTGGCATACTTATCGTCGTCTTCCCTCGTTAATGACACTATCTAACGAGAACTAGCTTCTTTAATATGATTTATTTCTTGCTCGTAATTTGTTTATTTCAATGCTAGTCCTTGCGACACCTAAAAGACAAAATTACTCTTACCGTTTCTTTTATTCATTTTTAACTCTAAAATCATATATTAATTTATATAAGAGTTAATTACATAGATAGTCCCTGTGGTTTACCAAATGTCCTATTGGCAGTCCCTAAACTTTAAAAATTACACCTATAATCCCTATGGTTGTCATTTTGTCCCCTGGGTGATCCATTTTTAACTGAGCCGTTAATTTGGGCGTTAACCCCTCCAACTATGAGGGTAAAATGTCTTTTTTGCCCCTAAATTATTATTAAAACTAATAAATAAAACCCCCACACCATTAGTCATCTCTCTCAGGTCTAAACCACCGTAAACCTCCATCCCAACCACCATGAAACCACCATTAGTCAATACTAGTATACAAGAACAAATTAGATCTGACAAGCTAAAAAAAAACGATGAACAAGCTTACTTTAATATCTGAACTACACATATTAAAAACCCAGATGATGATTTGTTCTTCTAGATCTGTTACAGAGAGATGGTGATTTGTTCTTCAACATCTGTTGAAGAGAGATCAAGGTTCTCCCACATCTATCAAAGAGAACGTATGTGTTCTTACACCTTGCATCTTCATTGTTAAGATCCTTCATTTGCAGTAGTGGTGGTCGTCAGACAAGAAGAAAACTCGATCGAGGGGAAGAAAACCCTAATTTGCAGTAGTGGTGGTCATCGGCGTTCTTACCGGAGACGAATGATCTACTACAAAAAAATCTCAGATCTCGGTTGTTACCGGTGACGGAGTTCTACGAAGGCCGAAGATTCAAGATTGTCGGCGTTATTCCTCGTCTTTAGGGTTTCACACTGAGGAGTTTACGGCGGTGGTGAAGAGGATGAGAAAGTGGGCGGCAGTCGGCGGAGGATCTTGGTGGTCCCGTGATGGTGGTGTGTGGTGGTGACCTACGGCGGGGGATGGTGTAGATCGAAGAAGAAACTAGCGGCGGGGGATGGTGGTCTAGGGTTTGTGTAGATCTAGGGACTGTTTGTAGGTGGTGGCGGGGGATGGTGTTCACGGCGGAGGAGGATGGTGGTTGAGGCGGTGGAGCCGCCGTGAAGAGAGAAAGGGAGAGGGAGAGATGAAGAGAGAGGGAGAGAGTTGACAGTGTGTATAGGAAGAGAGAGATATAGATGTATGCATTGTTTCATGTGTGTGTAGGGCCTACTATTTTTATAATACTTTTAAGAGTTAATTACACCGTTGGTCCCTGTGGTTTACCAAATGTCCCATGGACAGTCCTTAAACTTCAAAAATTACATCTATAATCCCCATGGTTGTCATTTTGTCCCATGGGTGGTCCAAAACTAACTGAGCCGTGAAGTTGGACGTTAACCCCTCTAATTGTGAGGGTAAAAAGACATTTTTACCCCTAAATGAATTTAAATTAATTAATAAAACCCCCCACCCACCCCACCTGCCAGTCTGCCACCAACAGACCCACCTAACCCGCTCTCTCTCCTCTTTCTCTCCTCTCTCTCACTCTCCTCTCTCATCTCTCATCTCTCTCTCCTCTCTCATCTCTCATCCCTTTCTCTCAACAAAACCGCCGACCACCATCACCATCAAACCACCACAGTCGACCAACAAAACCGCCGACCAACAAAACCGCTGGCTGCTGTTCCACTACCGTCGCCGGAACGCCGTCGCCGCACCACCACAGTCGCCATCACATCTCTCTCGCACTCCCAAGACCACCCTGACTTCACCATCTACCCTAAGCCACCACTCCGCCACCACCACAAAAAACCCTACCATCGACAATCTACCACCATTCCACCACCGACACAGAAAACCCTATCTACCAACAACACAATCTGCTACCACCATAGAAAACCCTAGCCACCACCACATAAAACCCCACCACCGACACCATAAAAAACCCCTAACCACCATTGGCACCTCTGTGAAACACACCACACTAGATCTGTAGTAAATCGTGTAAAAAACCTAGATCTGTACCCAATCATGTGAAAACCCTAGATCTGTTTGAAGAGGCGGTGACGGCGGTGGTGCTTTCAACGTGAGAGAGAAAAATAGAGGTGAGGCGGTAGTGTGGTTAAACTGCGACAGAAGCAGAGAGAAATGAGAGAGAAGTCGATGTCACCATGAGAAGAGAGAGAGAGAGAGAGAGTTGTGGCAGTGGTGGTGGTTGTTGCTTGCGATAGGGCGGCGGCAGCGTTATTGGTGGTGGTGGTGGTCATTGTTGTACAAAGAGAGAGTGTATTTTTTAGAACAAGATGAAGTGAAAATGAAGGGACTTGCGAGGGTTCTGGGCAAAGGAGGGTGGTGATGGCGTTCAAGGTGGAGGAGGGTGGGGGCGGTGGTTCTAGACGGAGGAGGTTGGGTGAGCCAGTGGGTTAGTGAGGGAAAGGGAGAGAGAGAGAGAGAGAGAGAGAGAAAGAGAGAGAGAGAGAGAGAGAGTGTGAGAGTGAGAGTGAGAGTGACATGAGAGAGAGAGAGTGTGAGAGTTAGAGAGTCTGAGAGAGAGACTGAGAGAGATGACATATAGAGAGTTTGACTTTTTATTTTTTATTGATTTAAAAATTAAAAAAAGGGTAAAAATGTCTTTTTACCATTCAAAATAACAGAGTTAACGTCATTTTTCACGACTCTGTTAGTTTTGGACCACCCATGGGACAAAATGACAACCATGGGGATTATAGACGTAATTTTTGAAGTTTAGGGGTTGTCCATAGGACATTTGGTAAACCACAGGGACCAACGGTGTAATTAACTCTACTTTTAATTCTTCAGGGGGTAATAATGTCTTTTTACCTTTCAAAGTAAAGGGGTTAACGTCCAAATTAACGGCTCAGTTAAAAATGGACCACCCGCGGAACAAAATGACAACCATGAGGATTATAGGTGTAATTTTTGAAGTTTAGGGACTGTCCATAAGACATTTGGTAAACCACAGGGACCATCTGTGTAATTTACTCTTTATATAATCAAATGTTATTGATAAATAATAGATTGTTATTATTGAAAGAAATAAAAAACCATAAATGATATTCCTCATCCCAAACCATCCCCTTCAATTATCCCATCACCACCAAGATCTCTCTCCACTTTCTTTCTTTGATCTATCGCTCGCCGCCACTACTATCTCCGGTGCTCCTTCTCTATCACCATCTTCGACCACCCCATCCCTTCTCTTTCCATTTTGATTTAGCCCCTTTAAATGTGACTTGGTTTTAGAGTTTCATCTACTACCAGTGGAGAATACTTATTATTTTTAGAATTTCAATCTTTGTGCTTCAATTATCTTTGGTTGATGACATCATCATTGCTGCATCACCATCACCACCGTCCTTGACTACCATCACTCTAGTAGACTTGGTTTTAAGGTTTCGATTCTAAGTTCACATCCAATGTGGTCATTTCTTTTATAGTAAATTACAATACGATCATTGCCCCTGCAAAGTTGACACCGTAAATCGCCGGACAACCTCACACCTCCTCTTCCATCTCCCTTGTAAATCGCAACCCTCTGTGGCGGGTCAACGATGGTCAACATGGTGGTTTGTGATGGTGCTCACTTTGCTTGTGGATTCATCTTCATTTCACCATCTTTGTTTCTATCCGTCCTCATTTTGTTCTTGCAAATAGATTTGGGTGATGGTGGTGGTGAGATAGAGATGTGAGATGTTAGAGAGATAGTGGTATGGTTTCATGGTGAGATGGTGAAGGTGTTAGAGGAACAATAGGTTTTATGAACTGTAGACGGTGGTGGATTGGTGGGGGAATGGTTGACGGCGGTGGGTGGTGGTATAGGTGTTGGGTTTTGATTCAATTTTGCAAATGAGATCTTTTTTTCGGTTAAAATTTCTCAATATAGTTCAGACCGAATATATTCTTCAATGGGTTAAGATTCGGTCTGAATATGTTCCTAAATGGGTTAAAATTTATCAATTTACTATACGGACCTAACCTGTTTATTATACTTGTCAACCCAAATATGTTTACGTGTCATAGTGTAGTATTGTGCTTCATTACTCTTAGTTTACATCATGTTTATTAAAAAAATTTATCGGGTAGGCAAAAATAAAGAAAGGAGAATAAATTGAAAAAGGAATTTTTTCTAAAGGGGCCCTTTTTAAGTTTGTCTGGGGCTAAAAAACTGATTAGGCTGGTCCTTAAGATACGACATTTGCATGTATGTGTCAATGCTTAGTTTTTAATTAGTTAATCAAATATTTTTATAATTCTAAAAATAGATTTCACATTAATGATCCAATGTATGAAGTGTAAGATGTAACCTAATGGCTTTTCAAGCATGGTTCACGATAGTTAGGGTGTTGTTGCGACCCTAATTTCCTAAAGTCCATAGCTATTGCAACTAGGGATGTAAAGGAGCCGAGTCACTCGCGAGCTACTCGAGCTCTCGAAACGAGCCGAGCCTAAGCGAGTTCGAGTCCGAGTCCGAGCTCGAGCCTAGATTAAGGCTCACTTATTAAACGAGCTTGAGCCCGAGCCTTGTATACTGGGCTCGTTTAAGCTCGCGAGCTTAAACGAGCTTTGATAAAAAATTTATTGTTTAATTTTCATTTTTATTTATATAATTATATTATATATTTTTATATTAATAAATATGAAAAAGTTCAATAATCAAAATTTTAAATTTGTTTTTATATCATTAAACATGAAAAAAATTCAAAAAATTCAAAATTCAAAATAATTTTTATTTATTATTTATATAATTTAAATTATTTTTAAAAAAACTAAAAAATTAAACAAGCTTAAACGAGCCTAACACGAGCTTCGTAAAACATTTTACGAGCCGAGCTCGAGCCTCAAATCACGAGCTCGAACGAGCTTGAGCTCGAGTTTCTGCATTTTTTAAAGAGTCTGACCCGATTAGTGTCAAGCTCGACTCGACTCGGCTCGTTTACATCCCTAATTGGAACATGTGACCTTCGTAAAGAGGCATCTATAAAGTTGTGAGCATTCTTACTCCACGGACTAAATTGTGCGTTTTGTTTTAAAATATACTTGAAAAACTAAGAACAAAAAGAACCAACACATATATACCACAAGTGATGATTTCACCCAATGGCCATTTATCCATGAAAAAAAGTGACATGTACATGGGTAACCTTGATTGATAATCTTAATTAATAACCATCTCCGAAAATTGCGATATGTGAGATATGAGTATCATGTTAAGTAATTTTAAATCTACCATCATTGACACAATTATCTTCAAACACTATTTCTTAATTTTTTATACGAAAAAGGATCATGTACGAACAATAACCTTACATCTTGCAAACACAAATGCAAATGCTTTCTTCTTCGTTTATACACGTGGTTGGGATTGGCACACTAAACCTTAGGAGGAGGTATTCGCTTACTTAACACGAAAATCGTGTTTATATATTGTCAAATTTTGAGTGAATTTGTCTCTGTTCTTGAAACCCAAGCTTCTAGACTCATCAACCATTAGTTTGTCAAAGCATAAGAAAAGGCGTTGATCTTGATCTACGGCTACAATATCTCACAAGCAAACTGATGACACATCACTAGCCATGTCATGGTGACCTGATACACATAAGCACATAGCAGGTAACAAGTTACTTGATGTATTAAATGGTAGTTGTAGTAACTTTGATACACTAAATGGGAGTTTTGAAATATGGGTATACACAATAGCAAAAAGTGACAACTTCGATGTACTTTTAGGAACTAAACCCTTAAAATTTCTCAATCTAGTTCAAAGCGGATATGTTCTTGAATGGGTTAAGATTCGGTCCGAATATGTTCCTGAATGGAATTAGATTCTTGTTGTTTGATTATGCTATTAATTACTATGTGTAAGTAACACAAATCAACCCGGACACAACCAGTTTATTATACGTGTCAATCCAAATACGTTATTTTCGTGTCATCTTGTAGTGGATTGCCACCATTAAGTTGTTTGGTCATGTCTACCTTGATATTCTTCTACCCATGTTCATTTTAAGGTCTAACTAAATATAAGTGTGTAGGGTCAGTTTATACGGTTGTGATAGAACATTTTATTGATCGATAGGTCCTAAAAAACCTTGAGAAGGCTTCCTTCTTGAAATGAATGTACAAGTGAAGCAATTGGTTTGTTTTGTTTTTTTATTTTTTATTTTTTATTTTTTTGTTTTAAATAAATTTGATATAGAACATAAGAAATAACTATTTTCCCTCTTGTGTTGCAGTAATGATGGTTGCATGTTCTAATCCACATCATGATTCTAATCTTATTCTTCATCATCTTCGCAATTTGTTAGTGTTCATCCAAATCAGTCATCCACTAATCAAATATCACTTCATCGCGATGACACATAGGTTCATCGTATAAGTTTTTTAATCCCTTGTCTTTGTGTTTATTATTTGCATATTTAATTTACTCTATTAATCTTATATATTTGACTTATATGTGTTCTACCGATCTTATGAACTTGACTTGTGAATTTGTTAGTAGTAATATGTTAAATTAGTTCATAGTTAGTGGTAATTTGAATTAGTTTATTGGGTTTATAGGTTTCTTTATATGTTCGATTTATTTTTCTATTATGCATTTGTTAACTTAACTTTGATCGATGAATATGTTAGTAGTAATACGTTAAATTTGTTCGTTGCTTGTAAGTTTTGTGCGTTCATTGTTAAATTAGTTAATTTTGTGCTTCATTGCTCATAGTTTACATCATGTTTATTAAAATTTTTTATTGGGTAGGTAAAAAAGAAAGAAAAGATAAGAAATTAAAAAGGAAAAAAATATCTAAAGAGGGTTCTTTATAAGTTTTTGTCCCTGGCTCAAAAAATAATTAGACTGGTCTTGAAGATACGTACATTTGCATGTATGTGTCATATTTCTTAATGATATGTACATGGGTAACGTTAATTCATAAATCTTAATTGATAACCATCTTCTAAAATCACGATATGTGAGATATGAGTATCATGTCAAGTAATCTTAAATCTATCATCATTCACGTGATATGATATAATCAAATGTCTTCAAACACTATTTCTTAGTTTTTTTATACGAAAAAGGGACATGTACGAACAATAACCATACATCTTGCAAACACAAATGTAAATGCTTTCTTCTTCTTTTATACACGGGGTTGTGATTGGCACACTAAACCTTAGGAGGAGGTATTCGCTTACTTAACACGAAAATCGTGTTTATATATTGTCAAATTTTGAGTGAATTTGTCTCTGTTCTTGAAATCCAAGCTTCTAGACTCGTCAACCATTAGTTTGTCAAAGCATAAGAAAAGGCGTTGATCTTGATCTACGGCTACAATATCTCACAAAAAACATGTTATTTCATAAGAATCTCACATTTTCGGCCAAACATCATCACATTTTCATGAATGAGTGGATCAAACGGGTTGGGTATCTGTGGTAATTTTGCCGTATCGGTAAAAGTACATGAGGTTACCTAACCCGTCTAGTCTACCTATTTATGAAAGATGTAATGAAGTTTAGAAAAAGCTTCAAATATTTTGAAATAACATGTATTTGTGCCACTTTTTAGCTAGCGAATGAGTATTGGCGGCTTTTCTTGTGCTTTGACAAACTAATGGTCGATGTTTGTAGAAGCTTGGATTCCAAGAACAGAGACAAATTCTCTCAAAATTTGAAAATATATAGACATGATTACCGTGTTAAGTAAGCGAATACCCCGACCTAGGATTTAGTGTGCCAATTACAACCACGTGTATAGAAGAAAAATAGGGTTAAATATTTTCAAAATCAAACTTTTGAAAAGAGTTGAGGGATTAATTACGTAAATGAACTCCCGAAGCACACGCTTATGATCTTATCAATCATCTTATAAATACACGTACACACAACATCAAGAGAATATGAAGAATAGAACTCTAAAGATCGATCGTTTCGTTCGGGTTCAAGTCGTTGTCTTTTGAAAATTTTAGGTAAATCTCATCTCAACTTTAAAATAAAATTATCATCTATCGGATGTTAGAATTAGATTCGAGTTAGATGCATCTCAAAGTCAGATGCATGCTATCGTCGTTAGGAAATTTCAATAATATATATACTTGTTTCGAGTAAAAACGTGATGGTCTCCAAAACACTACAAGAAAAAGACCTTTTACGAGGATAAAAGTTGTCACCAAAAGTAAAAATGTCCTCGTAATAGACTTTTTACGAGGTCATGTAGTCGCCCATTACACTTTTTTCTTGTAGTGAGGACATTTTAGTTGCCAAATACACTTTTTCTTGTAGTAAAATCAAATGTTAAAGATTGGGTTAACTATTTATCAAACAACATATATGTATGTATGCAAAATAAATTAGTAAAACTAATATTGTTGTTGGGTTTTCTATTAGTATTTTTGCTAACAAATTTATATGTTGCGGATTCAGAATTTTTTTTAGGAGTAACACAAACAAAAATTGGCGTATAAATAAAAATTTCAATCGAAATTAGCAATATACTGAGTATAAAGTTGAGGGTATTTTTGTATTATGGGTCGACTAAGTGAGTAGCTACACTTTCAAATGGAGTGTGCGGACCCCACTAAAAAATAATTTTTTTATAACTATATATATACATTTTAATATGACTACTCTAACATTATAAAATGGATCTAAAAAATTTTGGTCAAGTAAAAGAAATAGAGAGTGATAGAGAAAGAAAGTGAGTGACTGTGTGTTTCAATCTTCAAGGTTCAAACACTTCTATCAATACATAGATATCTAGAGGAGGTCATAGAGTCTATTGACAGGTAATGATATTGATTTTTTTATATTTATATTTAATTCAAAATCCTGCTTTATTTGGTTTTATGTTTGAATTGTTGTACAAAATATTATATAATGAGACATACAATATCCTACTACATTTTACTTCATCCTTCTATCTACTTAATGTTTGACATGTATAATGCACTAATTCTCTTTCCTTATACCATCTCTTGATTTTGACACTTATGTTAATTAAGTGAGTAGGAGGATAAATAAAAATAAAAAGTAAGAGGTTATATCATCTCTTTTATATAATTAAGTTTGCTAGACTACTAGTTAAGTTTTTTTCTTTGATTTTGGTTATATTATATTTTTCATTATTCTATTAGATTATGTTTAATCAAATTTCCTATTCTTTTTCTATTAAAAACAATGATTAGAAACTCCTACATTGTAAGAACTTTATGCTATTTGCTTTAGATATATATATTTAGTTTATTGTAGTTATTTATAATGCTTTTGATCTATACCATATTATCACCGCTCCGACCCTTAATATTTTTAACCCATTTTTTAATCTTTCTGACCTACTAATCTAGTTCCTAAAAGTACATTGAAGTTGTCACTTTTTGCTATTGTGTATACCCATCTTTCAAAACTCCCATTTAGTACATCCAAGTTTCTAAAACTCACGATTTATGCATCCGGTTACCTGCTGAATAGGTAACCGGTAATTCTGTGATTTATTTATTTATTTTATATACTAATCTAATTCCACATAGACAAATCAATGCCACCTCATATATTCTTGAAGAACATTCAATGTGTTCTTCCAATCTTTGAAGAACATGAAGAGTATAACCCAGAAAACAGAATCATACAATAACAGAATCATATAAAAAACCTAAATCATAAATCACAATAACAGAATCATAAGAACCCTAAATCACAAGAACATAATCGTTTTTCTTACAGATGAAAAACCTAAATCATACAATAACAAAATCATAAGAACCCTAAATCGTTTTTCTTACACAAGAACAAAATCGAACAGACGAAGATGAAGATCTGTTGATGATGAAGAACATGGATACCTGTCAATCGCCTGAATAACCGATGAAGATGAGCATCTTTTGATGATGAAGATCTGCTGATGATGAATCGAACCGATGAATAGCCTGAAGAACACGAAAACCCCCAAAACCCTAAACACATCAGGAACCCTAAATCTCAAATCGAAGATGAACTTACCATGCCATTTGAAACTCTCAACAAACAGGAATCAGAAGTCGCAGGTGGTGGCCGATGAAACTGCTCAGAAGTCGAAGGGATTCTTCTCGAACCCTAATCGATCCGTCGAACCGCTCGATCCGCTCGATCCGCTTGAGGCTTCTTCTCGAACCCTAATCGATCTGTCGATCCGCTTCGTTCCGCTTGAAGATGAACCACAACCACCATCTTCGATCCGCTTCTTCAATCCGCTCCTTCGATCTGTCGACCTCGAACCCTAATCGGCGCCGTTGAAGAATAACCCTAACCTGAGAACTCATCCAAGCTTGAGATTAATGGATTTTTTGCAGGTCATCGTAGATCGCATGTTATCGTCAATTGAAAGGGTCGATTAAGGGATTTCTTGAAGATTAATGGTTATCCTTTATTATTATTATTATTATTATTATTATTATTATTATTATTATTATTATTATTATTATTATTATTATTATTACCATATCACTTGCCACATAAGCAAACTGATGACACATCACTAGCCATGTCATGGTGACCTGATACACATAAGCACATAGCAGGTAACAAGTTACTTGATGTATTAAATGGTAGTTGTAGTAACTTTGATACACTAAATGGGAGTTTTGAAATATGGGTATACACAATAGCAAAAAGTGACAACTTCGATGTACTTTTAGGAACTAAACCCTTAAAATTTCTCAATCTAGTTCAAAGCGGATATGTTCTTGAATGGGTTAAGATTCGGTCCGAATATGTTCCTGAATGGAATTAGATTCTTGTTGTTTGATTATGCTATTAATTACTATGTGTAAGTAACACAAATCAACCCGGACACAACCAGTTTATTATACGTGTCAATCCAAATACGTTATTTTCGTGTCATCTTGTAGTGGATTGCCACCATTAAGTTGTTTGGTCATGTCTACCTTGATATTCTTCTACCCATGTTCATTTTAAGGTCTAACTAAATATAAGTGTGTAGGGTCAGTTTATACGGTTGTGATAGAACATTTTATTGATCGATAGGTCCTAAAAAACCTTGAGAAGGCTTCCTTCTTGAAATGAATGTACAAGTGAAGCAATTGGTTTGTTTTGTTTTTTTATTTTTTATTTTTTATTTTTTTGTTTTAAATAAATTTGATATAGAACATAAGAAATAACTATTTTCCCTCTTGTGTTGCAGTAATGATGGTTGCATGTTCTAATCCACATCATGATTCTAATCTTATTCTTCATCATCTTCGCAATTTGTTAGTGTTCATCCAAATCAGTCATCCACTAATCAAATATCACTTCATCGCGATGACACATAGGTTCATCGTATAAGTTTTTTAATCCCTTGTCTTTGTGTTTATTATTTGCATATTTAATTTACTCTATTAATCTTATATATTTGACTTATATGTGTTCTACCGATCTTATGAACTTGACTTGTGAATTTGTTAGTAGTAATATGTTAAATTAGTTCATAGTTAGTGGTAATTTGAATTAGTTTATTGGGTTTATAGGTTTCTTTATATGTTCGATTTATTTTTCTATTATGCATTTGTTAACTTAACTTTGATCGATGAATATGTTAGTAGTAATACGTTAAATTTGTTCGTTGCTTGTAAGTTTTGTGCGTTCATTGTTAAATTAGTTAATTTTGTGCTTCATTGCTCATAGTTTACATCATGTTTATTAAAATTTTTTATTGGGTAGGTAAAAAAGAAAGAAAAGATAAGAAATTAAAAAGGAAAAAAATATCTAAAGAGGGTTCTTTATAAGTTTTTGTCCCTGGCTCAAAAAATAATTAGACTGGTCTTGAAGATACGTACATTTGCATGTATGTGTCATATTTCTTAATGATATGTACATGGGTAACGTTAATTCATAAATCTTAATTGATAACCATCTTCTAAAATCACGATATGTGAGATATGAGTATCATGTCAAGTAATCTTAAATCTATCATCATTCACGTGATATGATATAATCAAATGTCTTCAAACACTATTTCTTAGTTTTTTTATACGAAAAAGGGACATGTACGAACAATAACCATACATCTTGCAAACACAAATGTAAATGCTTTCTTCTTCTTTTATACACGTGGTTGTGATTGGCACACTAAACCTTAGGAGGAGGTATTCACTTACTTAACACGAAAATCGTATTTATATATTGTCAAATTTTGAGTGAATTTGTCTCTGTTCTTGAAATCCAAGCTTCTAGACTCGTCAACCATTAGTTTGTCAAAGCATAAGAAAAGGCGTTGATCTTGATCTACGGCTACAATATCTCACAAAAAACATGTTATTTCATAAGAATCTCACATTTTCGGCCAAACATCATCACATTTTCATGAATGAGTGGATCAAACGGGTTGGGTATCTGTGGTAATTTTGTCGTATCGGTAAAAGTACATGAGGTTACCTAACTCGTCTAGTCTACCTATTTATGAAATATGTAATGAAGTATAGAAAAAATCTTTCAATATTTTGAAATAACATGCATTTGTGCCATTTTTTAGCTAGGAATGAGCATTGGCGGCTTTTCTTGTGCATTGACAAACTAATGGTCGATGTTTGTAGAAGCATGGATTCCAAGAGCAGAGACAAATTCTCTCAAAATTTGAAAATATATAGACACAATTACCGTATTAAGTAAGCGAATACCCCCTCCTAGAAGAAAAATAGGGTTAAATAGTGTGAAATTTTGACATTTGAAAAGAGTTAGAGGGATTAATTATGTAAATGAACTCCTGAAACACACGCTTACGATCTCATCAATCATCTTATAAATACACGTACACGCGAGATCAAGAGAATATGAAGAATTGAACTCTAAAGATCGATCGTTTCGTTCGGGTTCAAGTCATCGACATTCGAAAATTTAAGGTAAATCCCATCTCAACTTTAAAATGAAATGATGTTAAAATCATATTCGAGTTAGATGCGTGTCAGATGCATGCTATCGTCGTTAGAAAATTTCAATAATATATATACTTGTTTCGAGTAAAAACGTGATGGTCTTAAAGCGCTACAAGAATAAAAAAGCCTTTTACGAGGATAAAAGTCGTCACCAAAAGTGAAAATTTCCTAGTAATAGACTTTTTGCAAGGTCATGTAGTTGCCAAATACACTTTTTCTTGTAGTGAAATCAAATGTTAAAGATTGGGTTAACTATTTATCGATCAACATGTATGTATGTATGTATGCAAAACAAATTAGTAGAACGAATATTGTTGCTGGGTTTTCTATGAATATTTTTGCTAAAAAATTTATATGTTGCGGATTCAGAAATTCTTTTGAGGAGTAACACAAATACAAAAATTTCGATTAGCGTTTATATTTACTTATTCGCGTATAAATAAAAATTTCAATCGAAATTAGCAATATATCGAGTATAAAGTTGAGGGTATTTTGTATTACGGGTCGAATGATCGACAATTGACTATTTTCTTTATGAATATGATATTCAGACAACAAGCAATCAGTAGGATTTTTATGTTAGATAAGAATAGACTTGATTTGGATTAATTAACAAACTTTGGTTAATGAGCACCATGTTTTCTTGGCCTTCTTAGGTTAGGTATTTGTAATTTTTGAATAAATAATTTTAAACTTAAGCGTGATTACAAGTTGACAGAAAAACTATCTAATTTTCGTAGAACCGTCTAATTTTTAAATACGAATTATATTTTTGTATTCCCATATCAAGATTTCAAGAATCTAGATCTGTTCTTCCGATATTCTCCCTTCATCTATACAACCACTTCTATCATTTGTGAATTTCAAACCATATATGAGCTTGATTTATCTGTGACTCACACTTACTATCTTTTGTTCCCATACTATGATTTGAAATAGAACTAGTAGCCATTGGGACCAGGGATTCAGCTGCCAATCGATGCCTTGTGCACGGGCTGCACAGGTGTTGGGCCGGCCCTGCCTATAATGTGTGAGAGTGGTAAATTTTAATGCGACATGTTTGTATATCAGTATGTTCGAATACAATCAATAACACTATTAATTACTTGACCGTAACCAAGTTTCAATATTATTATACAAATTTCTATAAAAAATTCTAATAAAAAAAACCACGTAATCAGCAACAGTTATATAAGTTCATTAACATTGGGTGATATTATTAAATTTTCGTAACTATTTGTTTAGAATGAATTCCCTTTTGAAAAGCATAATGAATTAAATCTATACTTTATACGTATTGATTCTAAAAAATAGTTCAGATTATAGAGATATTAGTCCACTTAAAAATTTTACAACTTTATAGTATGATATTTATACCAACATCACAATTACAAAATGTGTACTCAAAGAAAAATATGAAAACCGTAAAACGTTTTGGTTAATTGGATTTAACTTATTTAGTTATTTTAAAATAAAAAAGAAATGTTAATAGAGAATTATGCTTATATGTCATGAGAAATGTTCAATATAGTCCATAATTAATCCATAGTCCTGAGAGACTAATTTTAGCCTTTAGATTAGCCCCATCAATGGTCCAGATTGAATTTTAAAATTTTGGACGGAGTGACATTTTCGTAATTCACATGTGATGTTTTTACAATCACATGTAATTGTATACTGAATTACATGTGATTAAATATTAAAATTTCAGGACTATGTATTTTATATGGACTATATTGAGCAGAACTCTATATGTCATGAAATATAAGAAAATTAAAAGAAAACTTATAAAATCAATATTAAATCATGGTTATCAAAGAGGGTGTTTAGTTCTCCTTTTTAGTTTCGTCTCTCTCTACCCAAAACATCCATTATTACCTCCAGTTTCCTTTTTTGTCATTTCTTATAGCCATTAACCCATGTGATTAGTTCTTCCAAAATTATGACAGTAATGCTGATTGTGGTATTAGTGCCAATGGCAAATTGCCAATTCAATACCTCTTGAACAATGGAAAATCTCGCCCGTATCATTACCTCACGAACAATTGAAAATCTCATGCTTTTTTAAGTAAATTACAAAAATAGCCTTCATAATATCACGATATTTTGCTTCAATACTTTGAGAATTGATATATATATAGTAATGTCTACAAAATTAGGAAATTTGGTTATCTGATATGTCTTTCTTGATATTTTTCTACACATGTTCATTTTATGATATAACTAACTATGAGTGTTTAGGATCAATGTTTACGGTTGTGATGATAAATAATTTTGATCGAACGGTTCTAAATAAATACAATACTGTGAGCAAATATAGAGATATATAATTAGTAGCAAATTGTCAACCTTTCAAAATAAAAGTTTTAAAACAAAAAGCTTTTCGAAATAATTTTTTTCTTAGCCGGAAGCTTTTTTATATATAAAATTACCTAAACAATCTTTTTAATTATTTTATAATAAGGAATATGGCCTGTAACCCTAATAATAATATTATCCAACATAAAACAGTTCATGTGCAATTATACCTCTGTGGGCCAGTGGTAAAACGTGAAAGCTTTAAACATATGATCCATCGTTCGAAGCTTACATTTCTATACATTCCTTTTCTATTAGGTTGTCTACACTATTTGCGCACCACAAATTTTTTAGGCCCACCAACTCACCAAGAAATTACAAAACGTGATTTTTTTAATTTATCATTACTATATAATAATAACTAAATTAAATACATACATGATTTTAAAGATAATAAGTATCAAACATTAATAAAAAGATATTAAATGATTATTAAATACGAATGAAATAAGAATTTAAAATAATTACGATAGTTGACGTCAATACTTGGATTAGTGTTGAAAACACCAACGTGAAGGAGTATAGACGTGACTGTAGAAACTAAGAATCTTTATATAACATTGTTACAATTAGAGGCAATAAAGTTAAGCATTTTTTTGTTATAATTAAAAAATTAAAATGTTTACATAATATTTTAGAATGATAAAGCTAAGAATTTGGTAAATATAATATTTTGAAATATCATAAATGGTAAATATGATATTTGTAAACTAAGGTGGTATATGCGATATTTTAATATTTAAGAAAGTTATATATGAAATGATTTTTAATAATTTTGCATTGAATTGAAGTAAAAATTGAATCTAATTTTGACCAATTAAACTCAAAATCGGATTTTAACTTTTATAAAAAAAGACGGTTAATATATGACAATTAAAATTTTATCTAAATCAAATAGCTAGGATTATCTAATAGATTTTATTAAATTTAGTCTTTTATCTATATTAGAAGATTATTTTATATCTTTATTTGTTTTTCTTTTATAACTTTTCATACATAATGTTCAGTGTATGCATATATATATATATATATATATATATATATATATATATATATATATATATATATATATATATGATTGTCTCTTTTTTTATCTACATTTTAATAGAAATTTTCATCATAATATGGTATTTATCTCAAAATTATATTTTTCGAAATCGTATAAACAAAATTAAATTTAAAATTAAAATACAAACTAACATGTTTTATATTAAAACTAATTAAGATTTTCTATTACCCAAATTTTTTTTACATAAAAAATAAACCTTTTATAAAAGCTTGCCAAAGATTTACAAAATAAGATTCAAGCTAATTACATAAGTAGTTTTAGTAAGACTCTTAAAGTCAACCGCATTAATAACATTCATCGTTTTCAAATAACAAAAACATTTTTTAAACAAAAGTAGGAGCCATCATAAAACTTCAATTCATGGGAGCCTTCCCTTTATCTTTCCAGGAAGTACCTAAAAAATATTTAAATATCCATTGATAAGCAAAAACTTAGTGAGCATACTTATAACATATTTGTTAATGCAAGCATACAAAATTCATTAGCATCATTCAACAGGATTAACAACGAATGCTAATCCTCAATTAATTGCAGGCTACCAAGAAAGCATCCCCATTTAAGCATTCCCTTTTTAAGCGTTCCCTTGGCATAAAAGCCTTTCAAGGACATTAGCATGCATACATGCAATACATTTACACATAAGTATAAGCATACTCACCAGTTGATGTGATGAGGATCAACATCCGAATATTCACAACCAAATCCAAGCAAAAGTAAATTTATAAGCCTAAACAAATATAAGAACAATATTACTTAGTCAAACTCAGCTCATACAAATTGACCGAGCAACACACTTGGTCAAGGCATTAAGCGGCATAAGAGATCCTCAACATTAACTAAAACTTGTCACTAAAGCTTTCCAAGTCTGCTCAAAGAGTCTCATATTTCAAATCATCTAAAATCTCAACTTGTTTAAAAAAATGTATACTTCCAACTTGACCCTTCTATAGTATTTCGTATTTTTAGTCATCTTATATTCCGAATTAGCTTCTGTATCTAACATAAGAAAGAAACTAGACATCCAGACCTTTCCAACGATATATAGTACGACCTATATCAATTTTTCTTTGATTTTTAAAGAATTTTTGAAAACTGATAAGACATGCTGCCCTGTGTAGAATGTAGCTACGGGTTTGTATAAAAAAATGTGCAATTTCGACCCATTTCAAACCCAATGCTTGAAATACTTCAAATACAGATTTATTAGAATTCAAAATATTCTTCTAACATGTGTTAATCCTCAATTTGATAAAAATTCACTAAATTCCAAAGTGGTTATACAAATAATACCAAATTAACCATTCTAATCACTTAACTCAATCTCATGCTTTAAAGACTTGTACCATTTATACAAATTTCCAAAAATAACCACTTCTAACTTCAAATCTTGACATGCAACAATAAATGCATGTTCTATTAGGTGTATAAACACCAAATCCTCATAAAAACATAACATGCAACTCCATTTATGCATTAAATCTAAACTTTCTCACTCTAAAACTCAAGAACACAAGAGTTTAGAGATTTCTTACCATATAAAATCGATCTAACCACATGCAAGTGTTTTACTAAGTTCCTCTACTATTAAATTCAACATTCCAACCTTTAAACATGACATGCAACTCAATTTATGCATTAAATCTAAACTTTCTCTCTTTAAAACTCAAGAACATAATAGTTTAGAGATTTCATGTTAGATTTGTTGGAGTATGCCCACTGACACACGTATATTAGTAATGCTACTGATGATACACGAGCCTATTGGGTCACACGCCAAGGATTGATCCCGACAACACACAAATAGAAGAGAGAAAGAAATATTCCGTAGACGGTGTTTACACGCCGTGTAAACTTTTGGTTTCCGCGACGAGTAAACCGTCTGACAGTAACTTGACTCTTTGGTTATTGCTTGGCTCAAGTTATTGACTTTGGTGACATTGGGGTATGGCATGCACGACTTTGTTGCCTGATATATCTGAAGTAGAGGGTAATAAAAGTCTTGGAGATCTTTCATATGTCATTAGTTCAATTATTTGATCAAGGATTCAAAGAGGAATTCTCTCTCTCACTCAAGAACACATTCTTGGTAGTTCTTGATCTTTTCCACAAAATCATAAGTGCGTTTAGTGATTTTATAGAAGTTGTGAGTTGTTCCAAAGAGTGATTTCAAGTCTTGAAGATCACAACTTGGCATACTAGTATTTGGGGATCAAACAAACTTGGTGTGAACTAACAATAGAGAGTTGCTCTCTTGTGACTTAGAGTTCATCCCAACTTGAAGATTTCAGAAGCTGGAGCATGGTATAATTCCTTATTCCATCTCTTCCTTTTACATGTTGCATTTTGTAGTTATAGAGTTCTTGGTCCATTTTGGGTTTCAAGCCTTTTATGCTTCATATTCTTGGGCTATGCTTCCGCTGCTATGTTCATAGAAACCCAACAGTGGTATGAGAGCCACCTCTATACTAAAAATGCACATGGTGGCCTGAAAAACCCGAAATCGAAAAACTGGTTTTGCTGTCAGGTAGATTCCGCGGCGCGTTATTTGGTCTGACAGATTGTTTTAAAATTTTTAAAAACAGTTTGGCAGTCGGGTTTTTGGCATCCAAAAATGGTTTCTGGAATTTTTGTTCTAGAAATTATTTTTTGGTATATTAAGATGCCTTGTATCTTGGTTGGTGAATTTATATGTATATTATTATTTTTGGCATAAAAATAATAATTGCATATACTTATATTATGTATATATGAATATGTTTCATCAAAAATGGTTTGTTGTTACTAATGCATATATACATGGGATTATTTAGTGCCTTGAGTTTTGAGAAATAATCTTAATCAAGATATATAAGTTTACCTGGTTTTGTGTGGCACACCATGTTGTTCATGTTGTTTATGTGATGTTGGTAACCAATAGATGCCCTAGACCTTGTGGATGTTTGGTTGTGTTAAAATTCATTCATTTGGTGACTATATGTCACATGGTATGTAATAATTAATTTATTTAATTTATTTGGTATGTAAATTATTTTGTGGCTTGCATGCCATTTAAATTCCATGTTATGTATTTTGTACTAGAAAATATGATTTTTAGCTTGTATGCCATTTATTTTATTTTCTATGTAAAATTAATATGGAGGCAACCATCGGGAGTCAAGGAATGACGTCTTGGCAAACACGAAAGCGAGAGGCCTAATGGAGGTAGCGGGTTTAGTGGGAGCATATCCAAGTCAAGGAAATGTCCTTAGATGACTTCGTTTTTCAATAGTGGCTCACGGGAAAACGCATAGGTTTTAGGGGCATGGTTACCAATCTTAATGTATGCGTGTGGTTGTTTTATTATTTATTGTTTATGCATGGATTATAGGATTGATTGCATGCTAGACAATTTTTACAATAATAAAACTCAAGAGTTTTTAACAATGGTTTAACAAACTCTCGTGCGTATACATGATTAACAAGACTAATATAAAATTGGTTTAGTATCCGATTAGTGAAAACTTTTGGTTATTGTCACTTTTGTTAATCAAACTCAAAATGGTTTTATAACCGGAAAACTAAATCCCGTTTTCTAAATGTAAATTGCACACCACCCATAAGATGACACCGTCCGAATCTAGCCGTGCAAGGTTGATTGTCGAGCTCTAGCCGAGTTGACCCTTGTATGTGCTGTGTGGAAGGCGCGTATGGCAACTCGCAAGGTCGATTGTCGATCTATAGCCGAGTCGATCATTTGGGCAAGAGTACCACCATGTATCTTGATGGTTGATTTACGATTTCAAAATAACATTTTGGATAATTGTTGAGCTTTAGCCGAGTTATTCAAAATCTTAGTTTGAAGTTGGTGTGGAGGGATCAAACATGTCAAACTAGAAATGGTGGTTCCTCGGCTTCAGGTACATTCATGACCAAACTCCACTGATCTTATACTTCTATAGGCAAGTTTTTGATACTGGCCATAATACTCACGTTTGTTACAAATCTTGATTGTTGCAAAGTGCAGGTAAAAAGTAGAAATATAAGATATAGAGGCTGGATTTCATAACGGGAAACAAGATGATTGTCCCCTATTGAAAAGGATTGGAAGACAGGATCTTGCCACTCCTTCCAGCTAGACTATTACTTTACAAGATCTATGTTTTATGCCCTGCGTGGCAAGAAACCATAAATCTATTATGCCGTTGATAACGATGGATATTGCTTTGAATTATGTATTTTTCGTGGTTTATTTCAAAGTTTATCCATGTTGTGGCATTTGCTTAACAAGTAATAGAATGATCATGAATGGTTTATATAAGTTACTCTTATGACAATAGTCAATTTAACCATATAAACAAGGCTTGCATCAGCAAGCTCCATGAGGTTAGGAACTTGGGATCTTTTTGATCTTGTATCAATTGTTGAGTGCAAATCTTGTTTATTAGGCTAAGATGACTTTAACATCCTTCACTTGTGTATGTGAGAGGAATGAAGGCTTGTTGAGTTTCGTTCACATTTATGTGAAGATCATTCAAGCAAATCGTGAGGGGTAACTATGGATACTTTGTTACCTTTACCAATGAAGGTAGAAGTGATGGGAATGTCTAACTAGTTAGACACGCGTCTGAAACCTTGAAAGGTGTTCAAGACACACCTGTGACAAAGTATATGAATAAGAGGGCAAAATGACTACAATACTCAAATCTAATAGAGATGTTGAGTGCTTTAGTTCTGGATTTTAAATGACCATCATAAGAGTTATGATGTTATCTCATAATTCATTCCTCCTAGGACACATTGTGAAATGAGTCGGCAAGTGGAGGAATCGGACATTTTTGATATGGTCTGTCTTTGATGGAGTATATTATGAAAGTGGTGGGCATTTTTCCTAATCGAATACCAACAAAGATGGTTCAGTACACACCTTAGATGATGAGACTAGAAAGAATGTTTTTGCTTTTCCATCTTCAAGTCTGGATTATCCAGCCTGCGTTTAGACGTGAGGTGGAGGAACCCGGAATCTAGAGGTGCTGCTGTGTTAGGTATTTTACTAAGGCAAATGAGAGTAAATATACCTTAAACAGAAGAACCTGATGTTGGCACTAGCACACAATCAGATATGATTGTAACTCAGCATGGCAATGCTGGAGTACCTGACATTAAATTCATTACCTCTCTATAGAATTAGTAGAATTTGTCATAAGTCCAGAAAGATATAGTTTTATATCTGAGGGAGACAACTTAATGATGGATACATCAACTACTGATAAACCAGAGTGGGCCCAAAGTCCACTAAGAGAATACAGGTAGTGATAGTGAGATGCAATCCATGTGGATACCCAAGTATTGGACTTGGTTAATCCTACACCAAGGTGGCAACCCAAAGGGTGAAATTGGTTCTTTGTAGAAAGAGACCAACATGGATAAATTTTCAAGTTCGAATATCGACTGTTAAGAAAAGTTTTAGTGATGATTGACCATTTGGAAGGTATCATCTTGAAACTTTATCTCAATGGTTATGTCGAATAATAAGCTTATAGACAACTTCAAAAACCGACTAGTAGGAGATGGTTTTACGATAATTGACCATGAGGAAGGTATTATCTAAAACTCTCTACTGGTGGTTATGTTGAAGTTTACTCGGATACTAATTGTGCCTTTTTATGACTGTGACAATTTGATGTAAAAACCACATTCCTTAATAGGAATTCTCTGAGTAAGTGCTGACAACACTTTCGAGGGTCTATTACATCAAGCGTATCTTTCTAATGTCTACAAACGAAAATGAGTCCACTGATGGACTTATATATATATATATATATATATATATATATATATATATATATATATATATATATATATATATGCATCTCAAAGTTCAATATTTGCTTCAATATGAAAATCAATGAGTTTGTGTTTTCAATAAGCAAAAATTAAACATGGATGAATGTCAGGGCTAGTGGGAGCGTTGTTGTAATTCTATATTTGTATGCACATACAACGTAATGGAGATAATGTCCTGACCTTACTTTAAAAGATAAGTTAAGGAATTATGCATCCATAACGACTATAGAACATACTAAACCAGTTTAGGGGATCAAGAAATATTGAGATATGTTCTTGGTGCTCTATACAAGAAGAAGCTAGAAGTAAATTATTACTCAAGTGCTGTCTTCTGAAAAGAGTGGGATAACTGCCGATTTTAATCGGAGATTACGATCCTACAAAATTTGGTGTTGTTGATCATAAATTGTTCTTAAAAGAATCGCTAACCCTATTGGGATCTTTTGAAACAATGAGGGTATGATGGCTTTCATATAAGAACTAAAATCCCAAGCATCATTTACCTTATTGGGCTTTTGAGACAATGAAGGTATGATGGCTTGGAGTTCGAGCTTCATTTACCTTATTGGGATCTTTTGAAACAATGAAGGTAAAATGGCTTGAACGAAAGACCATAATCTCTCCAACGCATACTTTAGAAGTGATAGGTTGAGGATGAGATATGGTCACTGGCAGAGAACACACAGATAGCTTTATGGCGGATCCATTAACTAAGCTGTTGTTACATGCTAGTGATGATAGTCATACTAGGCCTAAGTGAACAAGGCTTGAGTTTGTTTTAGTTATAAATTTGATACATATAATTCTTTGGGGAACGTAAAGCAGTATTGTACTTCATACTTTATCGATTATTAAATGGGGATTTAATAATGCGCTTAGGGCGGATATTTTCATGAATCCTTACTGTGTTCCATCTTAGCATGTTTAATACTTCCCAGAATGCTTTTTCATTCTAAATGTTCACAGTCGGTCATTTTTCATGGGGATGAAGTTTGAGATAAGGCTGAGGGAAGTGGTTAGTCGCTATCTAATAATGGATTAGATAAAAGATACGTAACACTTCGCCTGTGCTTGCAATGGTCAAGTGACTGGATGACCCGCACCTGAGATTACTTCATGGTTTCTGTCACGAGTAACTCAGGATGATTATATCATTTCGTCCTTAGACCGGAGATAGATGTGTTCCAAAGCATGGTCCAGCTTTGCTTTGATTGCTTTCTAACGCAGTTCGTAACTGGCTGTTATAAGGGGAGCTTTTGGGTAAAGTATGGGGTATGTGGCGGAGCAATGTAGTCAAAGGGATTCGTTCCTCTAGTTTTAGAGAGATATCCATGGGCCCCTCGATGATTGAGAGCAGACGTAAAATGCATGGCCATGATCTAGTTGCAATGATATTTGATCGATTGCAACTAGATTTTGGGTCACCATAAATCAAGATCGAGAAACATAATCGTGAACGATCTGGAGATTTACATCTAACCATTTGTTGTGTTCACTCGGATATCGTGTAAGAAAGGATGATTGATCACTTATCAATAGGGCCATATCAAACCTATCGGGTTGTGATTTGGTACTTGTCTTGAGATGACATAACTCGCGTTGACTTGGGTGGCAGAGATGCTTTGCTAGAGGCCTCTCTCTGTCTGTGTTACATATCGATATGCTGTGTCATGTGCAAGTGGGAGTTTGTTGGAGTATGCCCACTGACACACGTATATTAGTAATGCTACTGATGATACACGAGCCTATTGGGTCACACGCCAAGGATTGATCCCAACAACACACAAATAGAAGAGAGAAAGAAATATTCCGTAGACGGTGTTTACGCGCCGCGTAAACTTTTGGTTTCCGCGACGCGTAAACTGTCTGACAGTAACTTGACTTTTTGGTTATTGCTTGGCTCAAGTTATTGACTTTGGTGACATTGGGGTATGGCATGCACGACTTTGTTGCCTGATATATCTGAAGTAGAGGGTAATAAAAGTCTTGGAGATCTTTCATATGTCATTAGTTCAATTATTTGATGAAGGATCCAAAGAGGAATTCTCCCTCTCACTCAAGAACACATTCTTGGTAGTTCTTGATCTTTTCCACAAAATCATAAGTGTGTTTAGTGATTTTATGGAAGTTGTGAGTTGTTCCAAAGAGTGATTTCAAGTCTTGAAGATCACAACTTGGCATAGTATTTGGGGATCAATCAAACTTGGTGTGGACTAACAATAGAGAGTTGCTCTCTTGTGACTTAGAGTTCATCCCACCTTGAAGATTTCAGAAGCTGGAGCATGGTATAGTTCCTTATTCCATCTCTTCCTTTTACATGTTGCATTTTGTAGTTATAGAGTTCTTGGTCCATTTTGGGTTTCAAGCCTTTTATGCTTCATATTCTTGGGCTATGCTTCCGCTGCTATGTTCATAGAAACCCAACAGTGGTATGAGAGCCACCTCTATACTAAAAATGCACATGGTGGCCTGAAAAACCCGAAATCGAAAAACTGGTTTTGCTGTCAGGTAGATTCCGCGGCGCGGAACCACTTGGGTAACCGGTGCGTTATTTGGTCTGACAGATTGTTTTAAAATTTTTAAAAACAGTTTTGCAGTCGGGTTTTTGGCATCCAAAAATGGTTTCTGGAATTTTTGTTCCAGAAATTATTTTTTCGTATATGAAGATGCCTTGTATCTTGGTTGGTGAATTTATATGTATATTATTATTTTTGGCATAAAAATAATAATTGCATATACTTATATTATGTATATATGAATATGTTTCATCAAAAATGGTTTGTTGTTACTAATGCATATATACATGGGATTATTTAGTGCCTTGAGTTTTGAGAAATAATCTTAATCAAGATATATAAGTTTACCTGGTTTTGTGTGGCACACCATGTTGTTCATGTTGTTTATGTGATGTTGGTAACCAATAGATGCCCTAGACCTTGTGGATGTTTGGTTGTGTTAAAATTCATTCATTTGGTGACTATATGTCACATGGTGTGTAATAATTAATTTATTTAATTTATTTGGTATGTAAATTATTTTGTGGCTTGCATGCCATTTAAATTCCATGTTATGTATTTTGTACTAGAAAATATGATTTTTGGCTTGTATGCCATTTATTTTATTTTCTATGTAAAATTAATATGGAGGCAACCATCGGGAGTCAAGGAATGACGTTTTGGCAAACACGAAATCGAGAGGCCTAATGGAGGTAGCAGGTTTAGTGGGAGCATATCCAAGTCAAGGAAATGTCCTTAGATGACTTCGTTTTTCCATAATGGCTCACGGGAAAACGCATAGGTTTTAGGGGCATGGTTACCAATCTTAATGTATGCGTGTGGTTGTTTTATTATTTATTGTTTATGCATGGATTATAGGGTTGATTGCATGCTAGACAATTTTTACAATAATAAAACTCAAGAGTTTTTAACAATGGTTTAACAAACTCTCGCGCGTATACATGATTAACAAGACTAATATAAAATTGGTTTAGTATCCGATTAGTGAAAACTTTTGGTTATTGTCACTTTTGTTAATCAAACTCAAAATGGTTTTATAACCGGAAAACTAAATCCCGTTTTCTAAATGTAAATTGCACACCACCCATAAGGTGACACCGTCCGAATCTAGCCGTGCAAAGGTTGATTGTCGAGCTCTAGCCGAGTTGACCCTTGTATGTGCTGTGTGGAAGGCGCGTATGGCAACTCGCAAGGTCGATTGTCGATCTATAGCCTAGTCGATTATTTGGGCAAGAGTACCACCATGTATCTTGATGGTTGATTTACGATTTCAAAATAACATTTTGGATAATTGTTGAGCTTTAGCCGAGTTATTCAAAATCTTAGTTTGAAGTTGGTGTGGAGAGATCAAACATGTCAAACTAGAAACAATAGTTGTCTAGTAGGATCCCACAAGGAACTAAGAGTTGCAATAATGGATTGTAATCGGTCAATGGTTGCCGGCCTAAATAGCTTTGCCACGTGATCCGCGAAAAATCCGTCACGGTGCAAGGTGAAATAGGGTTCTTAACCCTTGTCAAAAATAGTTGTTTTTAAACACATGGGGTAATTATTCTAACAAGGTTTATCAAACTAACTAAAACTTCTCTGCGTGTTTAGATGAAATCGACAAACATCAAGAACACCGACTTTACTCTACGTATGTTTCTTGAGAAGGAGAAACTCGATGGAAGTAACTTTATGGATTGGTCTAGGCAATTGAATATTGTCCTTCGATACGAAGACAAGTTACACACCATTGAGAATCCCCTTCCAGAAGCCCCTGCTACCAACGCAAGTAAGATCGTTCATGATGCCTATAATAAACGCGTCAAGGACACCAACGAGGTCTCTTGCCTCATGTTAAGCATGATGAGCCCTAAATTGCAAATGCAATTGAAGCATCTGAGTGCTTACGAGATAATGCTTGTGTTGAAGGACATGTTCCTACAACAAGCGAGGCAAGAACGGTTTGGGTGTTTGAACGACCTACTTGGTTGCCGGCTGTAGGATGGTGAGAACATAAGCATTCATGTGCTTGAGATGAAAGCACTTATGGAGCGCTTGGAAAGGTTAGGATTTACCATTGAAAGGGAGATGACGGTAGATATTATCCTACGATCCCTTCCACCATCATATGAACAATTCATTGTGAATTATCACAAGCATGGTATGGTCAAATCCTTAATGGAGCTTCACGGCATGTTGAAGACTTTTGAGTCTAACATGACCAAAGGAAAGCTCACCTTGTCCACTCTCACTAAGGCTACCAACAAACAAACTACCTCAAAAGGGAAGCTTGGTCTAACTAAGCTCACTATGACCATGGAGTCTGAGGGCAATGAGATTGCGCCTCTTGATGAGACTCCTAATGGAGAAGTTTGCTACTTTTGTGGGAAGATTGGAAATTGGCACCACCACGTCTGCCCTAAGTGCCTGGAAGAGCTAAGGACACACAAAATGAGAAATGGTGGTTCCTCGGCTTCAGGTACATTCATGACCAAACTCCACTGATCTTATACTTCTATAGGCAAGTTTTTGATACTGGCCATAATACTCACGTTTGTTACAAATCTTGATTGTTGCAAAGTGCAGGTAAAAAGTAGAAATATAAGATATGGAGGCTGGATTTCATAACGGGAAACAAGATGATTGTCCCCTATTGAAAAGGATTGGAAGACAGGATCTTGCCACTCCTTCCAGCTAGACTATTACTTTACAAGATCTATGTTTTATGCCCTGCGTGGCAAGAAACCATAAATCTATTATGCCGTTGATAACGATGGATATTGCTTTGAATTATGTATTTTTCGTGGTTTATTTCAAAGTTTATCCATGTTGTGGCATTTGCTTAACAAGTAATAGAATGATCATGAATGGTTTATATAAGTTACTCTTATGACAATAGTCAATTTAACCATATAAACAAGGCTTGCATCAGCAAGCTCCATGAGGTTAGGAACTTGGGATCTTTTTGATCTTGTATCAATTGTTGAGTGCAAATCTTGTTTATTAGGCTAAGATGACTTTAACATCCTTCACTTGTGTATGTGAGAGGAATGAAGGCTTGTTGAGTTTCGTTCACATTTATGTGAAGATCATTCAAGCAAATCGTGAGGGGTAACTATGGATACTTTGTTACCTTTACCAATGAAGGTAGAAGTGATGGGAATGTCTAACTAGTTAGACACGCGTCTGAAACCTTGAAAGGTGTTCAAGACACACCTGTGACAAAGTATATGAATAAGAGGGCAAAATGACTACAATACTCAAATCTAATAGAGATGTTGAGTGCTTTAGTTCTGGATTTTAAATGACCATCATAAGAGTTATGATGTTATCTCATAATTCATTCCTCCTAGGACACATTGTGAAATGAGTCGGCAAGTGGAGGAATCGGACATTTTTGATATGGTCTGTCTTTGATGGAGTATATTATGAAAGTGGTGGGCATTTTTCCTAATCGAATACCAACAAAGATGGTTCAGTACACACCTTAGATGATGAGACTAGAAAGAATGTTTTTGCTTTTCCATCTTCAAGTCTGGATTATCCAGCCTGCGTTTAGACGTGAGGTGGAGGAACCCGGAATCTAGAGGTGCTGCTGTGTTAGGTATTTTACTAAGGCAAATGGGAGTAAATATACCTTAAACAGAAGAACCTGATGTTGGCACTAGCACACAATCAGATATGATTGTAACTCAGCATGGCAATGCTGGAGTACCTGACATTAAATTCATTACCTCTCTATAGAATTAGTAGAATTTGTCATAAGTCCAGAAAGATATAGTTTTATATCTGAGGGAGACAACTTAATGATGGATACATCAACTACTGATAAACCAGAGTGGGCCCAAAGTACACTAAGAGAATACAGGTAGTGATAGTGAGATGCAATCCATGTGGATACCCAAGTATTGGACTTGGTTAATCCTACACCAAGGTGGCAACCCAAAGGGTGAAATTGGTTCTTTGTAGAAAGAGACCAACATGGATAAATTTTCAAGTTCGAATATCGACTGTTAAGAAAAGTTTTAGTGATGATTGACCATTTGGAAGGTATCATCTTGAAACTTTATCTCAATGGTTATGTCGAATAATAAGCTTATAGACAACTTCAAAAACCGACTAGTAGGAGATGGTTTTACGATAATTGACCATGAGGAAGGTATTATCTAAAACTCTCTACTGGTGGTTATGTTGAAGTTTACTCGGATACTAATTGTGCCTTTTTATGACTGTGACAATTTGATGTAAAAACCACATTCCTTAATAGGAATTCTCTGAGTAAGTGCTGACAACACTTTCGAGGGTCTATTACATCAAGCGTATCTTTCTAATGTCTACAAACGAAAATGAGTCCACTGATGGACTTATATATATATATATATATATATATATATATATATATATATATATATATGCATCTCAAAGTTCAATATTTGCTTCAATATGAAAATCAATGAGTTTGTGTTTTCAATAAGCAAAAATTAAACATGGATGAATGTCAGGGCTAGTGGGAGCGTTGTTGTAATTCTATATTTGTATGCACATACAACGTAATGGAGATAATGTCCTGACCTTACTTTAAAAGATAAGTTAAGGAATTATGCATCCATAACGACTATAGAACATACTAAACCAGTTTAGGGGATCAAGAAATATTGAGATATGTTCTTGGTGCTCTATACAAGAAGAAGCTAGAAGTAAATTATTACTCAAGTGCTGTCTTCTGAAAAGAGTGGGATAACTGCCGATTTTAATCGGAGATTACGATCCTACAAAATTTGGTGTTGTTGATCATAAATTGTTCTTAAAAGAATCGCTAACCCTATTGGGATCTTTTGAAACAATGAGGGTATGATGGCTTTCATATAAGAACTAAAATCCCAAGCATCATTTACCTTATTGGGCTTTTGAGACAATGAAGGTATGATGGCTTGGAGTTCGAGCTTCATTTACCTTATTGGGATCTTTTGAAACAATGAAGGTAAAATGGCTTGAACGAAAGACCATAATCTCTCCAACGCATACTTTAGAAGTGATAGGTTGAGGATGAGATATGGTCACTGGCAGAGAACACACAGATAGCTTTATGGCGGATCCATTAACTAAGCTGTTGTTACATGCTAGTGATGATAGTCATACTAGGCCTAAGTGAACAAGGCTTGAGTTTGTTTTAGTTATAAATTTGATACATATAATTCTTTGGGGAACGTAAAGCAGTATTGTACTTCATACTTTATCGATTATTAAATGGGGATTTAATAATGCGCTTAGGGCGGATATTTTCATGAATCCTTACTGTGTTCCATCTTAGCATGTTTAATACTTCCCAGAATGCTTTTTCATTCTAAATGTTCACAGTCGGTCATTTTTCATGGGGATGAAGTTTGAGATAAGGCTGAGGGAAGTGGTTAGTCGCTATCTAATAATGGATTAGATAAAAGATACGTAACACTTCGCCTGTGCTTGCAATGGTCAAGTGACTGGATGACCCGCACCTGAGATTACTTCATGGTTTCTGTCACGAGTAACTCAGGATGATTATATCATTTCGTCCTTAGACCGGAGATAGATGTGTTCCAAAGCATGGTCCAGCTTTGCTTTGATTGCTTTCTAACGCAGTTCGTAACTGGCTGTTATAAGGGGAGCTTTTGGGTAAAGTATGGGGTATGTGGCGGAGCAATGTAGTCAAAGGGATTCGTTCCTCTAGTTTTAGAGAGATATCCATGGGCCCCTCGATGATTGAGAGCAGACGTAAAATGCATGGCCATGATCTAGTTGCAATGATATTTGATCGATTGCAACTAGATTTTGGGTCACCATAAATCAAGATCGAGAAACATAATCGTGAACGATCTGGAGATTTACATCTAACCATTTGTTGTGTTCACTCGGATATCGTGTAAGAAAGGATGATTGATCACTTATCAATAGGGCCATATCAAACCTATCGGGTTGTGATTTGGTACTTGTCTTGAGATGACATAACTCGCGTTGACTTGGGTGGCAGAGATGCTTTGCTAGAGGCCTCTCTCTGTCTGTGTTACATATCGATATGCTGTGTCATGTGCAAGTGGGAGTTTGTTGGAGTATGCCCACTGACACACGTATATTAGTAATGCTACTGATGATACACGAGCCTATTGGGTCACACGCCAAGGATTGATCCCAACAACACACAAATAGAAGAGAGAAAGAAATATTCCGTAGACGGTGTTTACGCGCCGCGTAAACTTTTGGTTTCCGCGACGCGTAAACTGTCTGACAGTAACTTGACTTTTTGGTTATTGCTTGGCTCAAGTTATTGACTTTGGTGACATTGGGGTATGGCATGCACGACTTTGTTGCCTGATATATCTGAAGTAGAGGGTAATAAAAGTCTTGGAGATCTTTCATATGTCATTAGTTCAATTATTTGATGAAGGATCCAAAGAGGAATTCTCCCTCTCACTCAAGAACACATTCTTGGTAGTTCTTGATCTTTTCCACAAAATCATAAGTGTGTTTAGTGATTTTATGGAAGTTGTGAGTTGTTCCAAAGAGTGATTTCAAGTCTTGAAGATCACAACTTGGCATAGTATTTGGGGATCAATCAAACTTGGTGTGGACTAACAATAGAGAGTTGCTCTCTTGTGACTTAGAGTTCATCCCACCTTGAAGATTTCAGAAGCTGGAGCATGGTATAGTTCCTTATTCCATCTCTTCCTTTTACATGTTGCATTTTGTAGTTATAGAGTTCTTGGTCCATTTTGGGTTTCAAGCCTTTTATGCTTCATATTCTTGGGCTATGCTTCCGCTGCTGTGTTCATGGAAACCTAACAAGATTATGTGTACAGATATTTAATGGGTACATTGTGTCCACTGTTATAAGAGACTAAAGGGTCACACTGCTACACACCCAATTAGAACAGTTTGGAATTTGCCATTTTTTATGTGGAAATAATTAATCAGTTGAATTAGTTATTTAAAGAGAAATAAATAATAAATAGTTATTTATTATTTAAAGGGAAATTAAATATTAAGTTTTAATATTTAACGGACCAGTTAATTAATTGTTAATTAATTAACTAGTAAAGTCTAGGGGGTCAAAGTGCTAGGAATGGAACTTCAATTAAAGACATGGGCTTTAATTGAACGGGCTTAGGCTTGGATAAGGTTTAAATGTATTTAAACCTAGAAAAGGCTAATTATCCATAAGAGATTTTAATCTTGAAAAAAGAACCCTAGCCTCCTCACTCCCTCCCTGCGTCGACTTCTCCCCCTCACTGCGTCGACTTCGAAGAGAACCCCAAGGGGGTTTTAGGTTGCTTGCGTCGATCATACACACACACACACGCATGTTTCGCGTGTTGTTCGGGTAATTCCAGTTGCGGTCTAGCAGCTAGTTCGTGGTGGTGCAGTAGTGGTGGACTAACTTTAGCAATCCCAAGATCCAAGAGGTAATCGTTTTATAACCTTTATCTTGATTGTTGGTTGGAACAGTATAGATCATTAGTAAGATCCTAACCCTTTTAGGGTTTAGGGGGTTCTGTTCAATCTGTTTTTGCTTTAGGATTGAACCAGTAGAATCAGACCCATGGTTAGACCAGTTTGTGTCTTAAGGTGGTTTGGTTAGATCAAAACCCTTTATTTCATACCTTGATTTCTTGAGTTAATAACTTGTTTGGAGCTGAAATATTTGTATTAACACTTGATCTTCACATGCATGCAAGAATCCTTGCTTAAATCCTTGATTTAAGCACTTTCGCTCTCTAACTTTCTCTCACACCAAGAACACACACTAAGTGTGTGTTTTCCAGATCTGACCTTGATGAAGAATAGTTTCTAAAACATGTTCTAGATGAAGAACAATACTTGATTCACGCTAAATCTTGTACACGCATGGCTTAATCTCTTCTTGATCTTCACTTTCTCTCACTAGAAGTTGTTTTTCTCTCTACTTCCTCTCTCTACCTTCAAGAGCACACACACTAATCACAAACTCCAGCTCACACACTAAAATGTGTGTTATGAGCTCCTCTTCCCTTTATATAAAGGTCTCCCATAAAAGGGAACTTATATTTCTTACTTATTTTTTGCTACATTTGGTCCTTCTACTTATTATTCATATCTTATATATATAAGATATAAATTCTATAATATCAATATTAATTTATAATTAGTATTTCTAAATTGGGGTGTTACAATTCTTCCCCACTTAAAAGATTTCATCCTCGAAATCTAACTTGTTGATAAGATTCGGATAGTCTCTCCTTATCTCTTTTTGAGACTCGCATGTGCATTAAGATTCTTTTCTATGCTTCAATTGTGCTTTCAATAACTCAATCTGCTTGTTCCCTAACTTTTTACTTTCCTTTTAAACATTGCTACGTATTACTCAATATAACTCAACTTTTCCTTCATAACAATATCTTATAATGGTTCTTAGGCTGACTCATCTGCTAAACACTTCCTTAGATGAAACTCGTGGAAGGTATTATAAAAATCTGATAATTCTTCTAATAGCTCTATAACAAGGAACTATTTTGAAAGACCCAATGAACCTTGGACTCAACTTTTAGCTCACTTCCATAGTGAAATCTTCAACACTGCACTATCCACAATCTGAAATTATAACGGTGATATTCTCTTATCAACTTAGCTATTTATCTACTCTAGGATGCCATTAAACTTTAATAGGCATGCCTTTCAAATGCTACCAAAATTAATTATAGAGGCTCGAAGCTTATCTTTTAAGGTCTGAGTGATTCTCTTAGTATTATTCATTACGTTGGGATAATAAGCAGTGCTCAGATATAATTTCATTGTCATATCTGCGTAAATCTTGCTCCAAATATAGCTAAGAACTGAGTATCTCTATCAGACACTATTGATACTAGAACACCATGCCTGACCACAGTCTCTTTTTCGTGCACAAGTGTCATTCTTTCCAAAGTAATAACTTCCTTAATCGGTATAAGCTGAGCACTTTTGGTTATAGATAATTTCTTCCCTGTCCTCCGATGATATCGCTTCAGATCTCTGTACATATTTGTTGTACCTTTTATCCATTCTTCGTTCTGGTTTCCTGTCCTCACAGCTTCCAACTACGCTTCCTCTTATCTAGTACAGGCGTTATTATAGACATTCTCAGAGATTGAATTCTTAACTTAGCATCACATGCTTTTCTGCTCAAAATATCTGTTACGATATTTGCTTTACCAAGATGGTAAATATTTCTCAATCATAATCTCTAAGTATCTTTAACTATCTTCTCTATCGCATGTTGAGATTCTTCTAGTTGGAAAAGTACTTCAAACTCTTATGATCAGTATATACTAAATATTTAACTCCATACAGATAGTGCCTCCAAATCTTGAGTGTAGAAATTACAGTTGGTAGTTGTGCTCATGACATATGTGGTTACTCATTTCCTTTAGATCAAAACACATCCCAAACCATGGCAGGACACATCACAATAGATCACCATATCTTCATATAATTTATAACTTAACATCTCAAAAGCTCTTTATTGCTCCTCACCCCATATGAATTCTGCATTTTTCTTAGTTAACTTTTTTATTAATAGAACCACAATCTCTAAAAAACTTGCATGGATTTGCAATAGTCACCTACCATACTAGGGAAGCTTCTAACTTTAGCAGGGTTCTTAGGTGGTTCATACTTCATCACTACCTCTACTTTGTTCAGATCCACCTTAAATTCTTCTTTGTTAGCAACATGACCGAGAAATTAAACTTCTTGCAACCAAAATTCATACTTGAAAATTATGACATATAGTTTCTCCTTTCTCAAGACTTCCAACATTTCCTTTAGATGAACCTCGTCCTCTTGCTTGATTTTTTTAAAAGATAATTCAATATATCATCGATAGATACAATCATAGATTTATCCAACTTAGGTCTGCATACTCTATTCATGAAGTCCATGCATGATGCTAAGGCATTAGTTAACTCAAAAAGGTATGACCACAAATTCATAGTGGCCGTACCGGGTTCTAAAAGCATTTTTATAAATATCTTCTTATAAGTACTTCATCATCTCAAAATCGATACTAAAAAGATAGCTAACTTTCTCTTCTTTTTTATTAATTTCTTATTGAACAGTAAGCTCTTCCATACTTAGGTTTGAACCAGTATAATCTACTGCTACCAATAGATTGTGGCCTGGTGACCAGTCAATCCATGCCAACTATCTTTTGGAATTCTTTCATCGTCATCGGAATCAGATCAATGAGGAATATCAATGTTATCTATCTCTACAACATTGCTTTTTTGAACATTATTTATGATAACAGACTTATCATCCGTTATTTGTACTTCTAGGGGAAGTTCTAGGCTAACAGGAGCATGCGAGAACTTTTACAAAATGAAATAAACACACTTAATTTTCATAACTCAAGAATCAATATTTACCAATGCAGGTATGTTATTAATAAAAAGGTAACTTTTGGCTCTGTTGTAGCTTCTTTAACTGTTAGTTGGAAGGCTCTACCCTTGGCCTTTGGTACATCAAATTTCTTCTCCTTTCCTTCAGTGATTCGTAGTGGTGGTAAAGGAACTGCTGGTTTACCTTTGGTTGTGGAAAGATTTGGGCATTGATTCCTGGTACGCCCTCGCTGATTACAAGAATAGCAAACTTGTATTACTGCACGACAATCCTTGATGTTGTGTCCTTGCTTTCCATAATGTAAACATACAATTAATTCCTTTTTACAAATTCTAGCATGCTTGTTTCCACATTTACTACACAAAATATCCTGAGTTTCTCCTTTCTTTTCACCTTGCTTAAGTTTAATATGATGAACGTTGATATTTTCTACTTTTCTCTTCTCTCTTACAGCAGCTTGTCTAGGCAGCTCTTGTTCCCTTTTCCATGCCATTTCAATCATGTCATTCAAATCTTGACATTTTGATGTCGCAAGTACCTCTCTGATATCATCTCTCAGTTATGGAAATGTACCTCTGCATTTTTATTTGCTCCGTAGCTACATATTCGGGAAAAAACGTGACATTTCCATAAACTTCTTGGTTATATCATCTACTGATTCAGTAGTCTGCTTCATGGAGATAAACTCCCCTGCTGTCTGTCTACCCTTGCTCGCGGTGTGGACTGCTGTGTAGACAATTATTTGATTTCTCACCAAGTCATCGCATCCATTCGAGCCTCACCCTTCATTGGTTCGATCAGAGTCCACCAATCTTTAGCTACACCTCTAAGTAAATTAGAGGCATACCTTACTTTCATATTCACATGACATCCAGAAGTTTTGAATGCTTCTTCTACTTCTGCTAACCATCTATTACTGACAATCGAATCCATATCCGCCTTAAATGGCGGATTGCATGCAGAAAATTCCCTTTAGCTACATCCTTGTGGATGTTCACCTCTAACTTCATTTCGTATCTTCATCTGAAGAGTGGTTACTGCTATTTGAACAACATTATCTACCTTGTTTTGTATCATTCCATCCAATCTTTCTACTATTCTCCCAAAAGTTGGATTAATGATATAGGGTATAGCTTTTTCTAATGCTTTCCCTAACTCTGCAGACACTACCTCCTTAACTATGGCATCTGCATGTTCCTCATGAACTTCTTCTACCACAATCTGAGATCTCTCCGTATAAGTGAGTACTGTTCTAGTAACAGGAGGCATAGAAATACTAGTATTACTTGTCGTATCTCCGTCTTGGGTCCTACTGGTCCCCGCTACTAGTGGTGATACATTCCCATTCCTTCATGTGCTAACCATTATGACATATTAAGAGTCTAGTATAAAGCAGGATATATATACGCAATTCCTACTTTATTGATACTAGTAAAGCATTCAACAATTAGCATACTACCATTTCTAAACCTTATTACCTATCATTTGATCCACAAGACGTCTTTTATTTCATAAAGATCAATTACATACCATGTGTTTACTATAGCATGGGCCCTCTGCCATTTTAAACACATTATACATAATCACTATTGATTTAACCAATTAACATCCCGATTCACAAACTTAGGTATAATCTACTTTACTATTTTAAGCATAAATCTTACCATACTTAGCATTCAGTCTATCACCTCATAGTATTTAACATTTACAACAATTAATCTTAGTCCACTATCACATAATAATTAGCAATTATACGTCATCTTGTACTCTATCATGCTTCATAAGATAGTTCAACTTGCATATCATAATCATACATATACTTCTCACATATACTATAGGCATTCGTTATATGCATAGCAATAGCTTATCATATATAAGCATAAACATTTCTTTCATACACATATTAACACTATCGTATACTAGCTTAAATCATGCTTTTAAATTGCTTTACCATCATAAACACTTACTATCATGCATTTCTTAATCACTTAGTCTGCTCACTAATCTCCAATCTCTAATTGATGGCTCCTTTAGTCTCATAACCATGGTTTAAGTCCATATAATACCTAATATATTACCTGAATCCCTTAAACCTTGGCTTTGATACCAACTTGTAAAGACCCAATTTTTTTTTACATAAAAGATAAACCTTTCATAAAAGCTTGCCAAAGATTTACAAAATAAGATTCAAGCTAATTACATAAGTAGTTTTAGTAAGACTCTTAAAAGTCAACCACACTAATAACATTCATCGTTTTCAAATAACAAAATTTTTTTTAAAACAAAAGTAGGAGCCATCATAAAGCTTCAATTCATCGGAGCCTTCCCTTTATCTTTCCAGGAAGTACTTGAAAAACATTTAAATATCCATTGATAAGCAAAAGCTTAGTGAGCATACTTATAACATATTTGTTAATGCAAGCATACACAATTCATTAGACTCATTCAACATGATTAACAACGAATGCTAATCCTCAATTAATTGCAAGGTATCAAGCAAGCATCCCCATTTAAGCATTCCCTTTTTAAGCGTTCCCTTGGCATAAAAGCCTTTCAAGCACATTAGCATGCATACATGCAATATATTTACACATAAGTATAAGCTTACTCACATGTTGATGTGATGAGGATCAATATCCGAATATTCACAACCAAATCCAAGCAAAAGTAAATTTATAAGCCTAAACAAGTATAAGAACAATATTACTTAGTAAATCTCAGCTCATACAAATTGACCGAGCAACACACTTGGCCAAGGCATCAAGTGGCATAAGAGATCCTCAACATTAACTTAAACTTGTCACTAAAGCTTTCCAAGTCTGCTCAAAGATTCTCATAGCTTAAATCATCTAAAATCTCAACTTGTATACAAAAATATATACTTCCAACTTGACCCTTATATAGTATTTCATATTTTTAGTCATCTTATATTCCGAATTAGCTTCTGTGTCCAACATAAGAAAAAAAACTAGACATCTAGACCTTTCCAACGATATATAGTACGGCCTTTATCGATTTTTCATTGATTTTTAATGAATTTTTGAAAACTGATAAGACATACTGCCCTGTGCAGAATGTAGCTACGGGTTTGTATAAAAAATGTGCAATTTCGACCCATTTCAAACCCAATGCTTGAAATACTTTAAATACAGATTTATTGGAATTCAAAATACTCTTCTAACATGTGTTGATCCTCAATTTGATACCAATTAATTAAATTCCAAAATGGTTATACAAACAATACAAATTTAACCCATTCTAATCACTTAACTCAATCTCATGCTTTAAAGACTTGTACCATTTATACAAATTTCCAAAAATAATCACTTCTAACTTCAAATCTTGACATGCAACACTTAATACATGTTGTATTAGGTGTATAAACACCAAATCCTCATAAAAACATAACATGCAACTCTATTTATGCATTAAATCTAAACTTTCTCTCTCTAAAACTCAAGAACACAAGATTTTAAAGATTTCTTACCATATAAACTCGATCTAGCCACATGCAAGTGATTTACTAAGTTCCTTTACTATTAAAATCAACATTCCAACCTTTAAACATGACATGCAACTCCATTTATGCATTAAATCTAAACTTTCTCTCTCTAAAACTCAAGAACATAATAGTTTAGTGATTTAAACCTTTAAACATGACATGCAACTGCATGCAAGAATCCTTGCTTAAATCCTTGATTTAAGCACTTTCTCTCTCTAACTTTCTCTCACATCAAGAACACACACTTAGTGTGTGTTTTCCAGATCTAACCTTTATGAAGAATAGCTTCTAAAACATGTTCTAGATTAAGAACAACACTTGATTCATGCTAAATCTTGTACACGCATGGCTTAATCTCTCCTTGATCTTCACTTTCTCTCACCAGAAGTTGTTTTTCTCTCTTCTTCGTCTCTCTACCTTCAAGAGTACACACACTCTAGCTCACACACTAAAATGTGTGTTATGAGCTCCTCTTCCCTTTATATAGAGGTCTCCCATAAAAGGGAACTTATATTTCTTACTTATTTTCTTGTTACATTTGGTCCTTCTACTTATTATTCATATCTTATATATAAGATATAAATTCTATAATATCAATATTAATTTATAATTAATATTTCTAAATTGGGGTGTTACAATTATTTAGGATTAAGAAATGAGAATGATTTTAGGATAGATTTTTCGATTCGTAAAAAAACAATAAAGTAACCGTAATAAATTTTCAGCACCTTTAGGATTCAGGCATCAACTTTCAGCAACATACACACTTGAACAGAATGGTGTTGTGGAACGAAGAAATCGAACCCTTGTCGAAGTAGCTCGAACAATGCTGTCATATGCTGATCTATCACCTTCCTACTGGGAAGAAGGAGTCAACACAACATGCTACACTAAAAACAAATCAATTCTACACCGAAACTTTAATAAACCTCCATATGAACGTGCCAATGGCATAGTTTTTTGAAATCAAATACTTTCTTGTATTCGGTAATAGGTGCTTTGACCTTAATGAGAAGGCTAACCATGGAAAATTCAACTTAAAAGCCGATGAGGGGTTTATCCTTAGTTATTCTCAAGAGTCAAAAGCTTTCCAAGTGTTAAACAAATGAAAAAAGGCTGTTGTTGAAAGTATAAACGTGACTTTTGATGACACACTTATCACAATTTCTTTGTTACAAGAGACCGCCAATCATTTTAGAACATGTACATTTAGAACCGGGTCTTAATCGGAAAGAAACAAATGAGCTTAATCCGAATGTGTCTTCAAACTTAAAGTATATATTTGATATCTTAGATGATAATTCTAGGTTTAACTCTGTGCCTAATGACAAAACTGATGCTGTTGTACAAGAATCACTTCAAACTTATAGGGCTATGATTGGATCTCTACTGTATCTGACTGCAAATAGGCCTAATATAATGTTTTCTACTTGTCCGTGCGCTCGATTTCATGCCAATCCTAAGGAATCACATCTCCTGGTTGTCAAACAAATCCTAAAATACCTCAAGGGAACAACAGACCTTGGGTTGTGGCATTCCTTGAGATTCGACATTCGATTTTCTTGGTTACTCAGACTCAAATTACGCCGGTGCATGATTGACAGAAAAAGCACTTCGGGTATTGCACACTTCTTGGGTGACCGACTTATCTGCCGGTATTCAAGAAACAGAAGTGTGTGCCCACCTCTACTGAAGAAGCTAAATTCATTGCTGTTGTTAGCAGTTGTTCCCAAAGTCTATGGATGAGAACTCAACTCATAGATTTTGGTCTGAAATATTCCAAAATTCACTTGCTGTGTGATTCCCAAAGTGCAATTGCCATCTCTTGCAATCCAGTACATCATTCTTAAACCAAGCACATCAACAGGTATCATTTCTTGAAAGACAATGTGGAAAAGCGACTAATTGAATTACAATATGTTCACACTGATAATCAGCTTGCTTACATATTCACCAAACCGTTAGGTGAATCTCGGTTCAACTACATGGTCTCTAAGTTAGGAATGCTGGATATGAAAATGTAATTCAACACTTAACAGTCTTTAATCTTTCAGTTTTTTTCCGCTTTGTTTCAAAAGATATTATGAGTGGTTGTGTTACGTGTGCAGAATAAAGACGCTCAGTTCTAGGGGGAGCGTCATTGTCATAAAGCTACACAAATACATTCTATGAATTTGCTTAAGGGGAGAAAATTCGACAACTCTCTGCCTCGCTCGCGTCAATGAAACACACACTATTCGAGGTGGAGTTTGTTGTAATTTTGTCATTCATAAGAGTACGCGAATACATTAATATGCATTCGTTTAGGGGGAGAAAATCAGACAAAATTCAAATATAATTTTTATCTCTTGCTCGATATGTTGTGTTCGAGGAGGATTTTGTTTTTTTTATTGTTATGGGTGTCATTAAATCAAAACCAAAAACATTAAAAAATCAAAAATCCAAAAACATTATAAATGTTCAAAATTCAAAAAGATTATATATTTTTCAAATCTTGTTTTCTAGTTGATCTTCGAATGATCATCTTTCATTTCCTAGATCTCATCCCATATCATTCTAGAATCCTTCCATTATCCCATTCTTACTTTCTGGAATCATCATTCAAGTGTCACTTACACTTATTGTCATACTTACAAAGTGATCAAAAGGCCTACAAAGTGAACCGGAAGGACTTGCCCCAGGAGCTTACCATATACTAGATGAGATAGTAAGGGTTGGTTACTAAGTCAATTAGGTGAGAAGAATCGGTTATCATGAGATACTGGTTGGTGTGTTTAGGTAAAATAAAATGGGATGGAACAGGAGATGGTAGTGCAAATGATCAATACATTTCTCGAGCTTATCTTATCAAATCATTATGAAATTGTAAGATTTACAAATTCGTGATTGTTTATTCTTTGATTGATCCAATTGTTCTTGACAATCACATTCAACAGATTCTTTACTAAAAATCATTCTTGTTAAAAAGTAAAATGATTACCCATACCATCTATCATAAGTATCCAAACGTATCCAACATATGATACATAAATATCATTTTGGAAATAGAGTTTGAGGGAGAAGTTGAAAAATATTTAGAGAGATAAGGGTGAGAGAATGGATCAAAAGAAAAGAAAGATCTTCACTAAACAATGTCAATCTGGGTAGACACATCTACTACTAGTTTATATTGGTATTGAAATAGACATCATGGACCCAGTGATGTGATGCACTTACCCCACTCAACTACTCAATTATCTCTTAAAAGATGATTGTTTCAACTTCACACGGAGATTTATCACATACGTACACTATTAACATCTTACTTGAAGATTGTTGATATTGAAAATAGGAGGACAGCTACTCCTGTCCCCGATTTCTTTCGTGCACTTATTGACTCTAAAGCCAATTGTAACATTATTTTCTTCTAGGACACGTATGGAATTAATTGCTTATTTTTACGACAGTACTAGAACATCTTGAGTAATTTCATATGATATTTACAATGATAGATGGAAAACCTACTAGTGCTAACATCAAGTCAACACTGAACATAGGTCACTCGGTTTATTTAAACTGACGTGTGAACGAGAATTCTATGTGATCCCGCTGTTAAAAAGGATGCGTTAATTGTCATATATTTCTGATATAATTATGTTAAAACAATACTGAAAACCACTGTATGCAAAATCGTTCATGCAACCAAAGGTTTCTTACCTTAGGTTACTGGTGCGAATTTTAGAAGGAGATTTACAATGATGTCATTGTGTGCCTGAAAATTCAAGCTCTCATCAACAATTTGAGGATAACAAGATGAGAAGAAATTCTAAAGACATCATATTTTTTTCCCATAAAGCTTCACAAGAATGCAGAAAGAATATCTGCATAATTAAAATGGGAGAATGATAAAGATTCATCAAAAGCCAACGAGATAGATGAAAACGCACAAGGCTACAAAAGGGAGAGATTGTTAGGATTAATTTATGTTTGTAAGCCTTGTGTAACTATCTTAATTATGTTGTTATTATTATTGTTTAGACTAGTTAAATATGCCGGTGGAGGGATCAGTGTGATCTCAGCTCCAGTGATGCCTTTAGGAGTGGCACCACATATGGCAGTTTTTCTTTAGTAGGTTCGGATATTCTCCCTAGCAGCAGTGGGCATACTAGGGGTGGATTTAGAGTGGGATTGTAAATGGAATGAAGGTGGAGGAGATGGGCTAGACTGGGTTGGGTTTACCACAGCCTTATCTCCAAAAGTGGATTGAGAATAGTGAGAAGAAAGAGAAAGTGGAGAGGTCTTACCAGAAGCAGCTTCAATGGTTACTGGTTCAGCATGAGCAGAGTACTCAGCTTGAACCTCCGTGTCAGCGTAGGAAGCTCCCCCTTGAGGTGATCCCTCATCTCCACTTGCAGATGAAACTCCCTCAGCCACCAAGAGCATTAGACAACTCAGACCCTCTTGCTCAGGGAAAATGTCATTGTTAAACATCTTGGGGCTGAGTGTTGGAACAGGGAACACATCTCATCCAGCTTCATATAAATCCCCCAGATCAGCTTCATGCACCAAGGACAAGTACCTTATGAATGACACATGAACGTCCCTCGTGGTCTTCAGTACTTGGACTTTGAGCTCGTTGAAAATGAGCCGCGCATAGTCCATACGTCTATCAAAGAACATGTTGTAAAGCAGCTGCATTTCGAACTCGTTAACCAGGTCCAAGCCACCAACTTTAGTCCCCAGTGAACGTACCACTGTTGACACCATGAAGCCCCAGCTAGTTGGGAAAGTGGCCTTCTTAATCACCCCTTCAGTTTGAGGGTGACCCATTTGAGGTAGAACTGATCTCTCCACTTGTCTAGTCACGGTGTGCTCGAACACATCTTGAATAGGGAGTTGAAGAACATCCCTTAGCCGTTGAACCGTGAGGGCCACTGTTCGATTGCCATTTAGAACAGTGCCTGTTATCTTTCCCCTGTTCTGGTTGAAAGTGCATATGTACCAGAACTCCAAAGGATGCTGCGGAGCAATATGAGCAGGTGCTCCAATGAAAGCAAATGCCAAAGGGCATTTCCGGATGTAGGCTACCCAGATTTCATAACCTCTGCCCTGTTTCCTCGGAGGAATAGCAAGGCAGGCACGCTGATTATTAATTTTGATCAGTGGCAATCCGTTGTTTTTGAAAGCAGCACCCCTAACCATTCTATCACTTAGAATAAGAGTGGTTCCGTCCATCATGAAAGTTTGAAAATTACACTGAGTAAGAAAATGTCGATGCACAGAGCAAAGAGCGTCGCACTGAGCGATTTAGGGTTTCGAAATCAATGTAACAGAAGGTTGCACTTAGCAAATTTGTAGAGAGGTATATAAGCAGATGAATGGTTTAGAGATGAGAAGTTTAAGCGTAAACCTCTAAAATGCGGGTAAAGTCGTTATATATACCTTTTCGAGGAGAGAGAAAAATTACCGTTGGAATCCCTTTTTAATCCGTTACGCCGGTAAATTACGGCTTGATGTAACATTTAGAGGGTAGAAACACATTATTCAAATAATAATATTCAAATTACCGTTGGAATCCCTTTTTCACCAACGGATACAAGTGTAAAGTAATAATATTAACACATAATAAGATTATAAACACTGTTGTATTACACCAATACTGAATTAGTATAATACGCGATTTTGAGACTTACTCAAATACGCATCTGCATATGAAGTAATTACACTCAGTAATTAAATCATAGTTTGGACACACCAAGCTGAGTAAACTTATTACTCAGTTTAAGTCAAGTACTCAGCTTGATTCAAGCACTCAGCTTGATTCAAGCACTCAGCTTGAGTCGAGTACTCAGCTTGAGATTGATACTCAGCTTGAGATTGATACTCAGCTTGAGTAGAGCACACAGCTCAGACTTAATGACAATAAGTCAATTTTTTTTAAGACTGAATCAAACTTGTTTCTAACTACACTGAGTAGTTTAAAACTTGGTTGGAACCAACCAAACGTGTGAACCAATCACACAGCCTGAGTTAAGGACATAGCTCAGACTCAGTGACACTTAGTCATTTTGTTTGAGACTAACTCAAACTATATATTTTTAACTACACTAAGTAGACAAAATAAGTTTGGAACTTACCAAACAAAAGAACTCATTGTGTAGCTTGAAAAGATTCAATTTATGAAAACTTATTCATAAACTGTGCACGCAACTTAAGACACTTAGTCTTTGTCAAACTGAAAACTCAGATTTTAGACACTTAGCTAGGGGTTGAGCATACCCAATTTACTTAGCAGATACACAAACCTTTCTTATCAAGTGGTTTAGTAAAAATATCTGCTAATTGGTCATCTGTGGAGATAAAGTTAATGTCAACTTTACCTTTTTCCACGATGTCCCTAATGAAGTGATGTCTAATTTCAATGTGCTTGGTTCTTGAGTGGAAGACTGGATTGTAAGTGATGGCTATTGCACTTTGGTTATCACAGAAGATAGGAGTTTTCTTGAAACTCATGCGATAGTCTTGAAGCTGATGCTGCATCCAAAGGATTTGAGCACAACAACTTCCTGCTGCAACATACTCAGCTTCAACAGTTGAAGTAGCCACTGAGTTCTGTTTTTTACTAGTCCAGCTTACTAGTTTACCTCCAAGCAATTGACATCCTCCAGTTGTTGATTTTCTATCTAACTTGCACCCAGCATAGTCAGCATCAGAAAAACCAACTAATTCAAATCCAGAATCTTTTGGATACCAAAGACCTAGATTTAGTGTACCTTTAAGGTACCTAAAGATCCTTTTCACAGCTTGAAGATGTGATTCTTTAGGATCTGCCTGATATCTTGCACAGACACATGTAGCAAACATGATATCAGGTCTACTAGCTGTCAAATAGAGTAATGAACCTATCATTCCTCTATAAGAAGACTGAGACACAGATTTACCATCCGAGTCTTTGCTCAGCTTGACAGCTGGTGACATGGGTGTTTTCATGGTTGAACTCGAATCAAAACTATATTTCTTTATCAAATCAAGAACATACTTTCTTTGATCTATGAATATTTCTTCAGGCTTTTGTTGAATTTGCAGGCCTAGGAAATATGTCATCTCACCCATCATACTCATCTTGTACTTTTGTGACATTATTTTAGAAAACCACTCACACAGAGATTCATTGGTAGAACCAAAGATAATGTCATCCACATAGATTTGTAAAAGAATCACCTGTCCTTTACTCTTTTTAATAGAGAGTGTCTTATCTATACTCCCTCTGGTGAAATCCATGGATAGTAGATAAGTGGACAGTGTATCATACCAAGCTCCTGGAGCTTGTTTAAGACCATACAAAGCCTTGTCCAACTTATAGACATGATGTGGAAACTTTGAACTTACAAAGCCAGGAGGTTGTTTCACCTAGACTTCCTCCTGAAGTTTTCCATTTAGAAAAGCACTTTTCACATCCATTTGATAGACTTTAAAGTCTTTATAGGCTGCATAAGCTAGGAACAGCCTTATGGCTTCAATTCTAGCAACAGGGGCAAAGGTCTCATCATAATCAATTCCTTCCTCTTGCTTATACCCTTGTGCTACCAGCCTTGATTTGTTCCTAACTATCACTCCATCGTTGTCCATTTTATTTCTATAGACCCACTTAGTGCCTATAATTGAATGATCTTTGGGGGCAGGGACAAGTTTCCAGACTTCGTTTCTCTCAAACTCATTCAATTCCTCTTGCATAGCTTCAATCCAATCCTCATCCTCTAAGGCTTCTTCAGTCTTCTTTGGTTCCATTTGATATAGGAAACCAAAGTGAGCAGCATAGTTAGCTGTAGCCTTAGATCTGGTCATGACCTTTTCTTGGACATTTCCAATAATGTGATCTTGAGGATGATCTTTAAGGAATTTGAATGTTGTACTTGAACCCTGCACATGATATGAAAACTAAACACATTAGTTTTGTTTGGGAACCCACTTCTTGGTAGGTTCTGATGGGGAGCACTTAGCCTCTCCATCGGGTTGAACTGACTGTTCAGCTTGAAGAGGAACTGAGTCCTGTGCAGGCTGATCAGCTTGTTCTTGTTCAGGCCTTGAGATTTCTGCGTCACAGTCCTTAGCCTCATGACCTCTACTTCTGCACTTGTAGCATCTCCTTCTTCCGATGATTACAGGAGGTAGAGTGTCTAATAATCCTTGTGAGAACTTACTCTCAGTTTTAGGATTATATGTTGTAGATAACTTTTCAACTTTCTTAGCAAGTTGATTCACTTGATGCTCACTGACTTTGGACTTACCTTTGTCAGATCTTTGTTTGTTATCCTTGGAAGCTTGACCAACACCTTCTTTTCCATGACCTTGGACTTACCTTTGTCATGCCTACTGGACTTACCAATTTCAACAGGTTTGGACTTACCACTGTTGATCTTCTACCAAGATCCACAACTTTGGACTTACCATGGTTGTGATTTGACCTCTGACTTACAGTGGTCTTTCTATTCTTGTAACTTCTCTCTGACTTACAGTACGCAAGATTTCATTGGTCAGGGCATTGGCCAGAACACTTTTTGCCTTGTCATCCAGATTGAAGAGTTTCCAATCTTCATCAGTCCAGGATGCAATAGGCTTTCTTGTTTCCTTTTCAGTTTTGCCAGCAGACGTATCACTGACAGTAGCAGGAATCTTGGGGATGATAGATCCTTTTGTAAAGACATCGAACATACGAATGTCAATGGACTTGAGGAATAGCATGGCTCTGAACTTCCACATAGGATAGTCAGATCCATCAAATATGGGACAACCTTTGACAGACATCTATGGAAAGTTTGAAGGATTGTTGCTTGTAGACATTGTAAACTTTCTCGGAATCTTGAACTTTCAACTTATGAAATCGTTCAGTCTGCTCTGATACCAGTTGTTGGTCCCTTGGTGAGAAAAACAACAAGCAACAGTGTGTAGAAGGGGGGTTTGAATACACTTTCTGCGGAAATTGAAAAAATCAAATAAAAGTGTTACACAAAGTAAATCAAACCACAATCAATTGAATGCTTTTATTAAGAAGATGATTACAATGCTTTGAATAAGAAGATGATTACAATAACTATCAAGTAAGCAACTCTTGATGTATAATCACCTAATATAAATATCTCAATCTCTCAAACTTAGCTATCTATAATCAACTTATGATTATAGATACTGACGACTCTCTAAACAGGATTTACACAGATTGAATCAACTAATGATTACTTACCAACATCACAACTGAACTGACAAACAGTGATTCAAGAATCGTAACACATACGGTGAGGTGAGGTTTTGGCTCTGCAACACTTAGTTGTTTTCTACGTCGTAGTAGAAGTCGTAGTCGTAGTCGTACCTCTAAACTTATCAGGAGATAAGCATTTATAATCCTGTTGCTACGGTTCCTAACAAACTGGACTAATCCTAATTTGCTAACTAACTATCGGATAAATCAGAATCTTGAATCTTGAATCTTCTTATATTGAGTCTTCAATCTTCAATCTTGATTCTGGAGTCTTATTATCCGCGCCGTAGATATAGAGAGTTAAAACAGAATTTAAAACACATTTAAATTCTCTTAGACTGATTTCTTTAGTCAGGCTGAGTTACTCAGCTTGAAACTCATCAAGCTGAGTTCTTCGAGAACACATTCGAAAACAAACATGAACAAACATGTATAAATATTAACTCATCCTTAGAAGTCCAAAGAGTTAAATAAAACATATTTAGTAACTCTGTCGAGTTGACTCTACTTCTGAGCCGAGTCACTCCGCTTGAAACACATCAAGCTGAATTCTTGATATATACCTTATGTGACATATACAGCTTATCAAACACATTAATAAACTAACTAAGGTATAGTATAAACTGGTCGAACATATGCTCAGTTTACATTTAGCTTGTACTCAGTCTGAATCACTATGAGTGTTCAGTCTGACTAAGCTTCATAATTCTGTTTAAGTTATACGTAGAACACATCTTACAAACTTAACTTTGTCTCATCAAATCTTAACAGATGAGATCATTTTCCCAACACAACCCATCTTTCACAACCAAGTTTAGTATATGCACTCTACACCGTACATGAAATAAGTCTACGTCACTTAATAACAACTTTTCCTCAAGCCAAGTCTTCAACAACATAACTGTGACATCGTTTGAAGACACATTGTAAACCACCATTGCAAAGAGCTTCCTATCAACGTTCCACTCTAAGATCAAATCACGTATAAACTTGAACAAAGTTTGACCATCATGTGGATACTTTGTATGTCTATACGCAAGAATTTTTTTTCAACTCCCAATTATGATCAATAAAGTGAGCAGTCAAGCATGCGTATGCAATATTCTGATGATCAGAAGTCCAAATATCGTTCGTCAGATTTACCTTGCAAGAAAGGTTCTCTAAGAATGCGTACAACTTCTCTCTCTCTTCTTGATGAATGCTTATTAAATCTGATCTCACTTATCTATAGAAACTATATTGAAATCCGGGTTTAAACCATGAGAGAAGACCTTAAACCAATGATGTTCAACAATGGATAATGGATAGTTGTGTTTGATAATCATGATTGCAAGTTCCTTTCTACTTTTTTCTTGGTTAAATTTATAAATTAAAACACCCAAAGTTTATTCCGAATCACCAATGATTTCTTATTTTTAGATGTTTCCTTAAATGACTATTTCCACCATTACCAACAAGGTTTGCATTACAATGGTTACAAATAGCAACCGTTTCCCCATTTGTTTTTATTACTTTATTAAAATCATTACAAACTGAGGAAGTTAACTTTATTTGGCCCACAAGATTGTTTGTCCCACGTGATTCAGGTATCAAGCAATTGCTAATGTAGAACTATGATCATGTAGAGAGAATGATGAGACATGTAAGAACACAGTTAAGCACACATAGTCCTTGAACTTGATTATGGAAATTGATACATGATTTACACTAAGCATCTCCTATGTAGACTCATTTGAGTATATGAAAATTTCGATCTCTTTAGTTTGTATTTAATACCAACCTCACACACAATATTAACTTCTATTCCTATACAATATTTAATCCTAAAAATCTCTCCATTTTGTATTGTAATAGAAGTTGTTGTGTCTTTTTGGCTTTTGTTTAATTTCTAACAATCTTCCCTTTTTATTATGCACATCTTCTTTTTCTGTCTACATTTCCTTTAAAGCTTTATGGGATTCAGACTTAAAGAGTTTCTTTTTAAATCTCCAGTCTTAGTTTTGATGTCTTTTAGAATTTCTTCTCATTTTGACATATCTTCAAATTGTTGATGAGAACTTAAACTTGTAAGCACTCAGTAACATCCTTGATTGATCTCTTCCTTTGTGAATATTGTTCATTCATCTCCTTTATAAACATTGAACAATCTCCTCTATATGTCACTCTAGAAACCTCAGGTTTTTCAACCTTTTGTTGTATGAACAGTTTTGCATATAGTGGTTATCAACATTTTGTTTATGATCTTGAGCTGTTTGAAATTAGATGAGTTTTTTGTAGGAAGAATCTTTTGTCTTTTGATCTCTCCCCCTAGGATGTAGCATCCTCTAAAATGTAGCTCTAGATCTTGTTCACTTTATCAGACTAACTTAAACTTCCTGAACTTGAGATTTGCTCCCCCTTGACTTAATATGGAATGATTTTCAGAGTGAAGTTTTTCTTAGCTCTAGATCTTTTGTCTTTTGATCTCTCCCCCTAGGAAGAATCTTTTGCCTTAGTTAATACATAAATTTTTTTGACATATGAATATAGATCATATTCGAGATTACATGAAGTGCTTTTATTGAGCATGCTCGAATACCCTTTGAATACACTATATTCAATGTTGATACAACTAAGGCTTGTGTTGACCACACTAGAATATATTTTGTAGCTCCCTCATTCGAACTCGAATACCATTAACACTTGTAATGTTCCCGCTCAAATATGCTATGGAAAACCACTATTCGAACTCGAATATTTTATTAAAATATGTCTTTTAAAGTCGAATATATATTCAAACTTTCTCTCCTCTACAAATCAACTGAATTCATTTCAATTTTTTCTCCCCCTCATGAGTGAGATGTCAATAGAGATGTGCTAATTCTCTATGTGAAGTTGAAACAATCATCTTTTAAGAGATTATTGAGTAGCTGGGTGGAGTTAGTGCATTGTATCACTGGGTTCATGATGTCTATTTCATACCAAATCTCAGCGAATGAGATCTAGTAGCAATGTGGATACCTAGATGTATAACATGGTATGGTAAGGATCTTTCTTTTCTTTTGATCATGTCTCACCCTCTGCTTTTTAAATATTTTTCAACTTTTCCCTGCAACTTTCTTTCCAAAATGATTTATATATATATTATGTTAGATACATTTGGACATTTGTGATAGATGGTAAAAACTATGAGCAATCATAGTGATTTTTAACAATAATGATTTTCAATGAAGAATCTGCTAAATGTGATTGTCAAGAACAATTTGATCAATTAGAGAATGAAAAATCATGAATTGATGTAGCTCAAAATTTTCAGAAAGATTTGAAAAGGTAAGCTCAAGATATCTATTGATCAGTATCACCCCTGTCTCGTGTTCCATCCCCCTCTTTTTCATTTTACCTCTACACTCCAATCAGTATCTCGTGATAACTGATTATGCTCACCTAAGTGACGTATCAACCCTTACTGAGTTTGTTTAAAGGTGAACTCCTAGGGCAGGTCCTTCCGGTTCTGGATTTTCCATAGGAGTAGAATCTAATTTACTTCCTCACTCATGGTGCCTTTGTGATCGTTCAACGTATGATAAGTATAACAGTGACACATGAATGTTTCCAGAAAATCTAATAAGGAAGAATATCAGAATGATATGAGAAATTGTTAGTTCCTTTGTGAGAAGATCAACAAGCAAGTAATGTGTAGAAGGGGGGTTGAATACACTTTCTGCGGAAAATTGAACAAATCAATAAAAATTGTTAACACACATCAAACCTCATGAAACCGAATGCTTTCATTAATAAGAAGATGATTACAGGAACAATCAAGTAAGCAACACTTGATATGTAAACACTTAATGTAAATCAAATCTCTCAAACTCTTAAACTTTGCTATCTATAATCAACTTATGATTATAGATATGAACTGAGTCTCTAAATAGGATTTATTCACAGATTGAATACTTACCAACTTCATAACAGACGTGAAGATTCGAACACACGAACAATTGGCAATCTGTGAATTTCTTGATCACGTTAAACTTACAAACTGTGTATCAAGATTCGTAACACATACGATAAATAGGTTGAGGTGAGAATTGTGTCTGGCTCGGTACTCGTACCTCTAAACTTATCAGGAGATAAGTATTTATAATCCTGTTTCTACGGATCCTAACAAACTAGAACTTATCCTAATCTGCTAAAAAACTAACGGACAACCCGGAATCTTGAGATTTTGAGTTGACACTTTCCATGCTCATGCTCAAAATTGAAATATCGCGCTACAAGGTACAAACCTATAAAAAAGTACCCATTCATAAATAGGTAGTTTATGATAGTTGGTTCATAAACAGGTAGTTTATGACAGTTTGTTTATAAACAGTTGGTTTATAACATTTTACACTTAAGCAGTTTTCTTATGAGATTTTTATCACATGTTTCTTCGGGGTATAAGAGTTCTTATCACCTGGTTATCCTAAGTGTCTGTCTAGGGATGTCCTTAGGCTAACAATGTACAATAACTATTCCTTATCTTGCACAAGTGCGAGTCTGTTAGATTATGTGCAGAGATAATTAATAGGTACATTGTATCCAATGTTATAAGAGACTAAAGGGTCACACTGCTACACACCCATTTAGAACAGTTCGGAATTTACCATAATTATGTGTGGAAATAATTAAGTTGGATTAATTATTAGAGAGAAAAGTAAATAATTAATCAGTCGAATTAATTATCAGAAAGAAAATAAATAATAAATAGTTATTTATTATTTAAGGAGAAATTAAATATTAAGGTTAATATTTAATAGACCAGTTAATTAATAGTTAATTAATTAACTAGTAAAGTGCTCATCTTATACTCAGCTTATGCTCAATCTGAAACACTATAAGTGCTCAGTCTGATCAAGCTTCATAATTATGTTTAAGTTATATTTAGAACCTATCTTACAAACTTAACTTTGTCTCATCAAATTTCAATTGATGAGATCATTTGACTAACAAACTCCCCCTATTTGATGATGACATAACCATCAAACAGTTCTTAAGTTTGTTTACAAAAAATATGTTTTAAATCTTAAACTTACCAAGATTTTAATTTTGAACTTATCAAATATTAATTGAACTTATCAATTTTAATTGAACTTATCAATTATAAGTTGAACATACCAACCAATCATATTAATGAATAAGAACTAATCAATTATTCATTCAAGATGAACTAATCAGACTAAGAATTACGAACATATCATAAACAGTTGAACATATCAAACAAATACTTGTATTCATTAAACATATCAGAGTACAAAATTTTGATCACTGAGATCATGCACACTTAGTGCTTACAAATTACTAGAACTAATCTAATAATTATATATAGAACTAATCTATTACAAAAATTATCTCTTGAACTCAGGGTGTAGAACCTCCCAAAGAATGATTTCTCTGTTTATCTCTTCTAGAAGGCTTTCTGCTTCTACATCTCCTTTAAGTTCTTTTTGTTGCACTCTGATGATTTTATTCAGCTTATATCTCACAAAATGATTTGAGCTATCACCACAGCAACTTCTTATATGTATGGCATTCTTAGCTTTCAGATAACATATTTCATTCAGCGTGATGAAGCCAGGATTGCCTACCTGATCCTTAAACATGAATCCCTGAACAGGTTTATCAATACCTTGATTCTCTTTGAACGTTACACCTTCAGGTATCTCAAATAGGATCTCCCACTGCAGAGCAGGAACTGGAACATTCTTCAGCTTCTCAGCTCGAGAAATAAGCTTAGAGACTTCAGTTGTAATCTCTTGCTTGATCTGACTTTTCTTGAATTTCTTGAGCATCATCATTATTCTTTGCCATTCAAGGTAGCCCACCCTGTGAACATATCTCAGGTCCATTCCCACTGTTGATTTGTCATAAAAAAGGAAGGTGAGAATGATGGCTCCATCTACTCTGTTAAGAGTCATGCTCTTGATTTTCTTGCTAGTACTTCGTCTGAAGTAACACTCCTGAATATCTGCATCAGTGTATGGGATTGGATTAGGCCTTGGACCAGAATAATTAGCTTCAGCTTGAGCTAAAGCTTTTCTTTCTTTCTACCATTCTTGGTCCCTCACTTCCTTCTCCTTTCTCTTCTTCAGCTAAGCTACAGAGATCCCAAGCTCATCAGTTTCTTCTTGCTCGAGCATCTCAATCATCAGTCTAGTAGCTTTCTCTTCCTCTGTTTCAGAAACACTGTCAGCTTCAGATTCAGATTCTATCACTTTTTGTCTTTTAGCTGCAGGTTCCTCTATTTCTAACTCCAGCTCCCCCTCAAACTGAGCTTGCCTCTCTGCTCCTCTTGCTAGCACCAGTAGAGCTTCAGCTTCATCTTAGACTAACTTAGCGTCAGCGTCAGCTTCAGCTTGAACCTTCTCCCCCTTTTTGTCATCATCAACAGGGTTCGAAGTCTGTTTTTGTTGGAGAGCAGCAATAGCAGAGGCAATTTCCTTAACATCCCTAGTCAGCTTCTCAAGCCTCTGATATATTTGGCGTTAATGCTTCTTCTGTTTGAGATGGAATAAACCAAACTGAGCTGCGATGTATTTTTTCAGCTCTTGAATGCCTGAGGAGGCAGCTTCAGCTGGAGGAGACTGACTCCTGTCCTTAAACTCAAAATGTTGATATGTAGAATTGAAGAAGTCAAGAGCATCAATTGGTGAGTGTTTGGGTGCATCATCCGAGGGTTGGTGTATAGCCTCAAAGTAATGTGCACCAGAGTTTGGACCCTGTAATTCACCTTGGTATTGAGATGAATCATTGACAGGTCGTGCTGGTGAGTGTGAGAAGTGAAGAGAAGTAACGGGGCTCGAAATATGATGTGTATTGGTAGGTGGTTGGCTTAGTGGGTTAGAGGGGGGTGATTGACCCTCGAGATTGGTCATTATTTCAATGTAACCAGAGTGTGTCTGCTCAGGCATAACAGTAGGCTCTCCCATGGCTCTGGAGAGTGTGGTCTGAGTAGACACCCCACCCGGTTTAGGCTATTAGGTTGAAATGAGCCATGAGGTTGGCACCTTAAGAGTAGGTGTCTCCCCCTCAACTCCTGCCGGTGGAGGAGTCAGTGTGACTTCAGCTCCAGTGGTACCTTTAGGTGTGACACCACTTTTGGCAGATTTTCTATTATAGGTTTGGAGATTTACCTTGGCAGCAGTGGGCACACCAAGGTTGGCTTCAGAGTAGAGTTTTTGATGGATAGAAGGTGGAGGAGATGGGTTAGACTGAGTTGGGTGTACTGCAGTCTTGTCTCCAAAGGAAGATGGAGAAAAGTGAGAAGAAGAAGAAAGTGGACAGATCTTACTAGAAGCAGCTTGAATGTTGGCTGGCTTAACCTGAGCACGGTGCTCAGCTTGAACCTCTTCATCAGCTTGAGCTGCTCCCCCTTGATTTGATACCTCAGCTTCACCAAGACCCTCCTGCTCTTGAAAGATGTCGTTGTTGAACATCTTTGAGCTGAGTGCTGGTGTGAGGAACACATCCTGACAAGCTTCATACAGTGCTGTCCCCATCTCGGCTTCAAATGCCAAGGACAGGTACCTTATAAATGGTACATGAAGATCCCTTGTAGTGTTCATCACTTGGACCTTGAGTTCGTTGAAGATGAGCTGTGCATAATCCAGATTTCTAGCGAAGTAGATGTTGTAAAGCAGCCACATCTCGAACTCATTCACCTAGTCCAGTCCTCCAACCTTGGTACCAAGTGAACGAATCACTGTGGACACCATGAAACCCCATCCGGTTGGAAAGGTGGCCTTTTTGATAACACCCTCTGTTTGTGGGTGACCCATTCTTGGTAGGACCGACCTTGCTACCTGCCTCGTCATAGTATGCTCGAACACATCAGTCTGAGGAAGTTGAAGAACCTCCCTTAGCCTTTGCACTGTGAGACCAATAGTCCTCTCCCTATTCAACACAGTACCTCGAATGGTGCCTCCGTCCTGGTCATAAACACACGTATACCAGAACTCCAGTAAGTGTTGAGGAACAACGTGAAGCGGTGCTCCAGTAAAAACGAATGCCAATGGGCATTTCCTGATGTAATCTATCCATGATTCGTATCGCTTGTTTCTTTTGCGTTCAGGGATGGCGAGACATGCTCGTTGATTGTTGATTTTAATCAACGGCAATCCGTTGTTCTTAAATGCATCACCCCTTACCATTCGATTACTTAGATTCAGAATGGTCCCGTCCATCGTAGATTGCTTTTATTCACACTGAGTAAATATGCACTTCGTACTGAGCGATTTAGGGTTTCACGATCGATTGAACAGTGAAATGCACTTAGCAAACAGGTGGTTGTATAAGGTATATAGAGAATATCAGAAGTTTAGGAAGCGTAAACGTCTGAATTTTGGTTACAACCGATATATATACCTTTTTGAGGAGAGAGAAAAGTTACCGTTGTAAATCCCTATTTACCCGTTACACCAACGAAATTACAGCTTGATGTAACAGTAATAGAGTAGAAACACATCAACTCCCAACGGATAAGTATGTAAAATAACATTCTTGACTTACAAAAATATTATTTACACTGTTGTATTACACTAATACGTAATCGGTGTAAAACGTAATTTGAGACTGACTCAAATATACTGCGCATGAATTAAGAACACATAGTAATTAAAACATGGATTGGACACACCAAGCTGAGTAAACTTATCACTCAACGTAAGTCAAGCACTCAGCTTGATTGGAGCACTCAGCTTGAGATTGACACTCAGCTTGAGTGGAGCACACAGATGATACTTAGTCATTTTTGTTTGAGACTGACTCAAATTAATATTTTAACCGCACTGAGTAGTTAAAATATGTTTGGAACAAAACAAAGGTGTGAACTTATCACTCCGGTTGAGAAGGTAGGCAGTTTATGAAAACTTATCTATAAACCGTGCACTCATCTTAAGACACTTAGTCTACGTCAAGCTGAAGCTCAATTTTAGAGACTTATCTAAAGATTGAGCATACCCAATTCACTTAGCAGATACAAAAACCTCTTTTCATCAAGTGGTTTTGTGAAGATGTCTACTAATTGATCATCAGTGGAGATAAATTTGATTTCAACTTTACCTTTTTCCACGATGTCTTTGATGAAGTGATGTCGAATTTCTATTTGCTTGGTTCTGGAGTGGAAGACTGGATTAGATGTAATGGCTATTGCACTTTGGTTATCAGAAAATATGAGTGTTTTCTTGAAATTCATACCAAAGTCTTGAAGCTGATGTTGCAACCACAGGATTTGAGCACAACAGCTATGTGCAGCAACATACTCAGCTTCAGCAGTTGAAGTAGCCACTGAGTTCTGTTTCTTACTAGTCCAGCTTACTAACTTCCCTCCAAGCATTTGACATCCTCCAGTTGTAGATTTTCTGTCTAACTTGCACCCAACATAGTCACCATCTGAAAATCCAACTAACTCAAATCCAGAGTCCTTTGGATACCAAAGACCTAGATTTGTTGTACCTTTAAGGTACCTAAAGATCCTTTTCACAACTTGAAGATGTGATTCCTTAGGATCTGCCTGATATCTTGCACAAACACATGTAGCAAACATGATATCAGGTCTACTAACTGTCAGATAGAGTAATGAACCTATCATTCCTCTATAGGTAGACTGACATACATACTTTCCATCTGAGTCTTTGCTCAGCTTGACAGCTGGTGACATGAGTGTTTTCATGGTTGAACTAGAATCAAAACCATATTTCTTTATCAAATCAAGAACATACTTGCTTTGATTAATGAATATTCCATCAGGCTTTTGTTGAATCTGTAAGCCTAGGAAATATGTCATTTCATCCATCATACTCATCTTGTACCTTTTTGACATGACTTTGGAGAACCATTCACACAGAGATTTATTTGTTGAACCAAAGATAATGTCATCCATATAGATTTGTACAAGAATCACCTGTCCTTTGCTCTTTTTAATAAAGAGTGTCTTATCTATACTACCTCTGGTGAAGTCCATTGATAGTAGGTAGTTGGACAGGGTATCATACCAAGCTCTTGGAGCTTGTTTAAGACCATACAAAGCCTTTTCTAACTTATAGACATGATGTGGATACTTTGAACTGACAAAACCAGGAGGTTGTTTCACATAGACTTCCTCCTGAAGTTTTCCATTTAGGAAAGAACTCTTCACATCTATTTGATAGACTTTGAAGTCTTTATATGCTGCATAAGCTAAGAACAACCTTATGGCTTCAATTCTAGCAACAGGGGCAAATGTCTCATCATAATCAATTCCTTCTTCTTGTTTATACCCTTGTGCTACCAGCCTGGCTTTGTTCCTAACGATCACTTCATCCTTGTCCATTTTGTTTCTATAGACCCACTTAGTGCCTATAATTGTATGATCTTTGGGGGCTGGGACAAGACTCCATACCTTGTTCCTCTCAAACTCATTTAATTCCTCTTGCATAGCTTCAATCCAATCTTCATCCTCTAAGGCTTCTTCAGTCTTCTTTGGTTCCATTTGATATAGAAAACCATAGTAAGCAACATAGTTTGCTGTTGCCTTCGATCTGGTAATTACTCTTTCTTGAACATTACCAATTACTTGATCTTGAGGATGATCTTTGAGGAATGTAAATGTTGTAATAGGAGATTGTGGTTCTGGATCTGAGTGATGTTGAGGACTCTGATGTGAACTTACATCCTCAGTCTCAATTGCAGCATTGTTATCAAACTGTTGATCACTAAGATCTTTAGTCTGAGTAACATCAGCTCCAAAGGGATTAACGAACTCATCATCTTTCTCAGCTTGAGAGTCCTTTGGAACTTGTGATGGTTTCTTTGATGGACACACATCATCATCACTGTCATCATCCATGACATACATAGGATTTGACTATTTGGTTTTCTCAGGATTTTCAAGCTCACTTAGACTGACTAAGTCAGCTTGTCTTTTATCAGCTTGATCAAAACTGTCTTCATCAAATGAGACATGAACTGATTCTTCTATAGCCTTTCTCCCTGAGTTATATACTCTGTAATACTTGGAGATTGAGGAATAACCAACAAATATTCCAGGATCAGCTTTAGGTTCCAACTTATGGAGCTGATCTCTTTGATTCAGCACATAACATTTTGAACCAAAGACATGGAAGTAACCTATATTGGGCTTTCTTAATTTTACATCTCATAAGCAGTTTTCCCATGTCTTTTGACTATGATTGATCTATTCTGGGTATAGCATGCTGTACTTATAGCTTCATCCCAGAAATAGAGTTTCAATCCTGCCTCACATAACATTGTTCTTGCAGCCTCAATTAAGGTTCTGTTTCTCCTTTCAGCAACTCTATTTTGTTGAGGAGTTCTGACTGAGGAGAAATTTTGTAATATTCCTTTTTGTTCACAAAATCCTTCTAGGGTTAAGTTTCTGAACTCAGTCCCATGATCACTTCTGAGTTGCTTAACAGACTTACCTTTTTGCAACTCCTCCTGTTTGATAAAACTTATTATCTCTAGGGCAACTTCACTTTTGGCTTTCAAGAATATTACACAGGTGAATCTTGAGAACTCATCTACTATCACCAGGGTCCAAACAGATCCATATAGGTTCAAACAGATCCATATGCAACATATGCAGTGGGTCTGTTATTGAAAAATTTTGCTTTGACTTGAAGGACCCTTTATGATGTTTCCCTTGTTCACAAGTTGAGCACAATTTGTCCTTGACAAATGTGATCTTTGGCAATCTAGAGACTAACTCTTTATTGGATAGCATATTTATATTCTTGAAATTTAATTGTGATAACCGTTTATGCCATAGCCAACTCAGCTTAGGAACAGATTGAGAATATAAGCATGTTTCAGCACTGGCTTACCCTTTGCATTGTATATTGTTCTTGCTTTCTTCCTAAAAGTAACAATATTGTCTTCATCACACAATTGGCTGATACTTATCATATTGTGTTTAAGACCTTTAACATATGTAACTTTCTCGAAAGTCACCTTGCCAGCATGCATCTTCTCATATCCTTTAGTTCTTCCATGAAAGTTATCGCCAAATGTTACTATAGGACCTTCATCTTCCTGGAATTCACTTAGAAGTTCTTTCCACCCAGTCATGTGCCTTGAACATCCACTATCCAAGTACCATTTACTTGAACCCTACACATGATAAGAAAAATAAACAAATTAGTTTTGTTTGGGAACCCACTTTGTAGTAGGTTCAGATGATGAGCACTTAGCATCTTCATCTTTTGGAACTGACTGGTCAGCTACAGGTGTTGAGTCCTGTGTAGGCTGATCAGACTGTTCCTTTTCAGGCCTTAAGGTTTCACTGTCACAGTCCTTGGCCTCGTGTCCTCTACCTCTACACTTGTAGCATTTCCTTCTACCAATGACTATAGGAGATATTGTAACACCCCAAAATGGGGCCTAGTTGTAAACTGTAGTACATGTAGCTTTAATTGTAGTACGTTGACTATTAACTGGTGTTTTGTTGTTAATTGTAGTATACATGTTGCTAAATGGTGTCCTAAATGTTAATTGGTGTTTTAAACATTAATTGGTGCTAATTGGTGTTAAATGGTGTTAACTGGTGTTAAATGTGGATAAAAATGTAGTATTATGAAAAGTGTCATAAGTTGACCAAGTAGACAAATAGTTGAACGGTTTTGGATAATGGTTCCAAAAATATCTCCGTTAGTTGAAACGAATAAACCTAAGTTGAGATTTAAGTTGAATAGGAGAACAAAATACCCGTAAGGGGTATTAGTTGATAAGTCGGCCAAAAAGGCCTAACTTATCTCTTGTTGCATAGTCAAACACACACACACATACTACATACGCATACACATATGTACGTACAAGCAAAATCAACCAAACTCTTGTTGATTTGAAGAAGGAAACCAAATTAGAGGTTGGATTCAGTTGTAAATCTGTTCTTGTAGCTTGTGTTCCTCATCTTATTGTAAGTTTTCTTCTTGTTAAACCAAGTTCTTCATCTTCATATGTATGTGGTGTTGGATTGAAGATTTAGAGGTGTTTGATGTTGTTTTAGTGTCCAAATCATGTTAAAAGGTTCATATGTATGTTAGATATGTTGTGAAAACACTTGAATACGGATTCAAGTTGGATTTTGAGTCAAAAACGCGAGAGTCAGCTGCTGTTTACGAACAGAGCAAGAACAGACTGTAATTATGGTTCTTACGGGCGTAGTATGATGTTGCTACTGCTGTAGGGTGTTGTTTGGTTACTGCGGTCGTAGGAAATTGTTGCTACGGCCGTAGGATTGAATTTGTGAGGATTACCACCTACGGGTGATGGAAACAAGACTACGGGCGTGGGTACATAACCTACGGCCGTAGTTACCCAAAGGATGCCTACTACGGGCGTAGTATATAGTTACTACGGCCGTAGGTCATGGTTCTTTGGTAAGAACTCCTACGGGCGTAGTGCATATGTACTGCGGCCGTAGTACGTTTTGGATGGGTGTCCTGCGGGCGTAGGAACATGTTCCTGCGACCGTAGGAGGCTGTCAGAAGCCATGTTGACCTTTTGTTGAGACTGTTGTTAGTGCAGTCTGTTGTAGTGTATACTAAGGGGTGTTTATCTATGTTTATTGGTGTTAGGTGACTCAGACGATTCTGTGTGCTCTTGGGATTCCCGATTGCATATCTGCCTCTTGTAGTTTCGAGGTGAGTACCGGTTTCCCATGAGTCTCAGTAGGTAAGTTATCTGTAGTACATGTTGACACATGATTGGTGTATTGATACGTGGAAATGGAGGTATGTTATGATAAAGTTGTACAAGCATGCTTAGTATTATTATTGTTGATATGAAAGATATTGTTGTGATTATATGCGCGCATGAACTGGATCCTTATTGGATCAACTAGTTGTTTATGAAGTTTTGTCCGGACACTGAATTGGAGAACACGGAGGTCAGTCAGGTAGACGGGTGTCAATACTTGGCTGGGTTCTCGGGTAGACGGGTGTTAGTACCCGGGCACTAAAGGTACTCAAGTAGTATACGCTTGGGTGATGGTCCTGCAGGCCGCCGTTCCTCTAAGGAATAAGGTTCCTTGATAGATGGGAACCAACATGATAGATAATTGGCGTACTATGTGGAATGCTTTTGGGTTGTTGAGCGGGGTTAGCTCCCCTGCAACATACGACTACTGCTGACACGTTTGTCACGTCACAATATGATAGGATAGCCCTGTGTGCTGTTCTGATACATGATAGCCTGCTTATTGTTGCTTATGTGTAATTGGTGCTCACTAGCTAGTTGTAGCTAACGGTGCAAGATTTATCTTTTTCGCAGGTTGATGTTAGATGCCTTGTGAGGCGGGTACTGATGGTAGCTTTTGTTGTAAATACCTTTTGGGGAACACGTTGTAGTTTTTGGATCCGATGATCGGTATCTTGTTGGTAACGCTTGTAGTTTTGAACTTGGCTAACCTTTTTGTTGTAATTAATTAGCCGAGTCAATCTTGTAGTTTTTGTAAATGGTGTTTAATTCCGCTGCAACACTTTTGATAATCGATGCTTTAAAAAGTTTAAATTAACTCTAATTTTAAGCTCGTTAGGGGTGGCGTTACAAGTAGGTATCAGAGCCTAAGTTTGAGGAATTAGATACTCGTAGAAGTATTCAATCTCAAGCTCGGGCCCGACCATCGTTAAGTGTTCCTATCGGGGTAATTGGGGTTGAGTTGAGTGTTATGTGGCTGTCCTATGTGATAGATTAACTGTAGTATTTGTACGTGGTGAATAAATGGTGTTCTAACTGTGGTCTATGTGTAAATAGTTAGTTGAGTAGAAATGGCCGAACGTAGAGCTACGACAGAAGAGGCTCTCAAACTAATGGAGGATGAGGCCTCAAGTGAACGACGGGAAGCTGAGGACGAGGCTTCTCAGCATAATGTGGAGCCGCCAAGACACGATCAAGAGCAGGCGGCATATGTTAGACTGTTAGAGGAGGAGCTCCGATTGACGAGGGAGCTGTTGCAAAATGCTTTGGCAGTGAAGAAGCCAAAGAAGTGCTCTTACAAGAAGTTCTTGTCTTGCGGGCCGAAGGTTTATGAGGGTAGTGATAATCCCTCTGAGACTATTCGTTGGTTACGTGAGACGGATCAGGTGTTCGAAGCTTGTGAATGTGAACGTGAGCTTCGCGTCAGATATGTTGTTCAGAGGTTGAAAGGGCCAGCTTTGGATTGGTGGGATACAGTTAAAGATACGTTGAGGCCGGAGGTGATTGATGCTCTGACTTGGGAGCAGTTTTCTGAGAAATTAAAAGCGAAGTATTGTACAGATTATGATCTGGAGCGACTGGAGAACGAGTTTAATGGTCTCCGTAAGGGGGATAAGCCTGTTGAGGACCTTATTCATGCTTTTACGGATAAGGTTAGATTCATACCGCATTTGGTGACTGATGAGAAAGCCAAGATGCGGAAGTTTGTAAACATGTTGCCACTTGATTATCGCGCTCATGTTAGAGCTGCGGCTACTTTGGATCGGGCGTTTGAGATAGCCCGACATATTGATGGGGATAGACGCCAGGGAAAGGGGGATCCTGCTGCTGAGGGTCAAAAAAGGAAGTTTCAGCAGTTCTCAAAATCTGTTACTTCCAAGGGGCAGTCGTCGACTGGGGGAAAGCCTGATTCTTCGAAGAAGGCTAAGTTTGAGGGTTCGTGGTGCTCTCTGTGTCGCACCTACCATGCCGGTGATTGTTCGAAGGCCACTACTCGTTGTTTTAGGTGTGGTCAGAAAGGGCACTCGGTGAATGAGTGCGAGTTTAAAGAGAACGTCTGCTACAAGTGCCACAAGCCAGGGCACCGGATTACATATTGTCGGTCAAAGTCAGACGCTGGAACTGGAGGATCTGCCTCAGGGCAGAAGAAAGAAAACGCTCCCCGTGCTAAAGGGCGGGCGTTTCAGATGACGAAAGAGGAGGCGAAGGGTGCTGGGGACGTGATTACGGGTACTTTTCTTATTAACTCTACCCCAGCATGTGTATTGTTTGATTCTGGAGCTACATATTCATTTGTGTCTGTATCTTTCTGTGATAAACTGCAAATGCCTGTATCTGTGTTGTCTGAGCCTGTAAGAGTAGAGACTGCTAGTGGTAAAGTAGTTCCAGTTGTAGATAATGTCCCTCAAGCGGTTATTGATATCGATGGGAGTAGTTTTCCTGTTTCTTTTCTTTTAATGCCGATTGCGGGATTCGATGTTGTGATTGGGATGGATTGGCTTAGTAAGTTGAACGCTGAGATTTTCTGTTCCTAAAAGTTGATCAAAGTTCCTTTACTTGACGGGTCATATGCTGTGGCTCGTGGTGAGAGACGAAAGTTAGATATTCCTATCATTTCTCTGTTGAAAGTAAGAAAGTCGGTTTCGAAAGGCTGCGATTGCTATTTAGCACATGTGATTGATGCTAAACTGGAGAAACGTGTTGTTCGTGATATTCCGGTGGTGACCGATTATCCAGAGGTATTTCCTGATGAGTTACCTGGGTTACCGCCAGTCAGAGATGTTGAGTATATAATTGATCTTGTTCCGGGGGCTACCCCTATGGCTAAAGCTCCATATCGTCTTGCTCCTTCCGAGGTTCGCGAGATGATGACGCAGATTCAGGAGTTGCTTGACAAAGGCTTTATTCGTCAGAGTTCTTCTCCTTGGGGTGCTCCGGTGCTATTTGTGAAAAAGAAAGACGGGACTATGAGAATGTGCATTGATTACCGGGAGCTGAATAAGCGAACGGTAAAGAACAAGTATCCTCTGCCGCGGATAGATGATTTGTTTGATCAACTGCAGGGATCGACGTGCTTCTCAAAGATTGATCTGCGGTCTGGATACCACCAAGTGTTAGTTGCTAACGAAGACGTTCCAAAGACGGCTTTCCGTACTCGTTATGGTCATTACAAGTTTTTGGTGATGCCTTTCGGTTTAACCAATGCTCCTGCGGTTTTCATGGACCTGATGAATCGGGTTTGTCGTCCATTTCTTGATAAATCGGTGATTGTGTTTATTGATGATATTCTCATCTATTCTAAGACTGAAGCTGAACACGAGTTGCATTTGCGAGAGGTTCTCGAAACTCTTAAACGGGAGAAGCTTTACGCTAAATTCTCAAAGTGTGAGTTCTGGCTACGAGAAGTTCATTTTCTCGGTCACGTGATCTGCAGCGATGGCGTGAAAGTTGATCCGGCGAAAGTCGAAGCGGTTATGAATTGGGGCGTTCCTCGAACTCCTTCTGAAGTTAGAAGTTTTCTTGGCCTAGCTGGTTACTATCGGCGGTTTATCCGCGACTTTTCTAAGCTTGCGGGTCCTCTGACTAAATTAACCCGCAAAGATGTTGCATTTGTTTGGGCGGAAGCTCAAGAACAAGCGTTTCAATCTTTGAAACGGCTACTGTGCGAGGCTCCAATACTTTCTTTACCCGAGGGATCTGAAGACTTCGTTGTTTACTGTGATGCCTCGTATTCTAGATTGGGGTGTGTGTTGATGCAGCGAGATAAAGTGATTGCCTACGCCTCAAGGCAATTGAAACCCCATGAAGGCAACTATCCGACTCATGATCTTGAGTTGGCAGCGGTGGTGTTCGCGTTGAAATTGTGGAGGCACTATCTCTATGGCACCAAGTGTGTGGTCTGTACGGATCACAAGAGCCTGCAATATGTATTCACGTAGAAAGAGCTCAACATGAGACAGCGTAGATGGCTCGAGTTGATAAAAGACTACGATTGTGAAATTCGCTACCATCCTGGTAAGGCCAACGTGGTGGCGGATGCTTTGAGTCGCAAAAGTTCTACTGCAGATGCTAAATTCATGAAACTTACTGTGATTCCCGATATCATTGCTCGATTGAAGGAAGCGCAGCAAGTAGCGTTGCAAGATGAAAACCTAAAAGCAGAAACGATGAAAAAGCTGAAAGATCAACTTGTTGATGATACTCGCGGACTAAAGACGTTTCAGTCTCGTGTATGGGTACCCCTTCATGGTGATAATCGTGAGCTGATACTGCAGGAAGCTCATAAGTCTAGGCTGTCGGTTCATCCGGGCAGCACAAAGATGTATCATGATTTAAAGGCATTGTACTGGTGGCCTACTCTGAAGCGAGATATTGCTTCTTTTATGGAAAAATGTCAGATCTGCGCGCAAGTTAAGACAGAACATCAGAAGCCTTATGGCAGTTTGCAGCAACTAGAGATCCCTGAGTGGAAGTGGGATCACATTACAATGGATTTTGTGACGAAATTGCCGAAGACCCTTAGGGGTCATGATGCTATTTGGGTCATTGTCGATAGATTGACCAAGAGCGCTCATTTTCTAGCTATCAACGAGTCTACTCCGCTAGAAAAGTTAGCAAAGCTGTATGTAGACGAAGTGGTGTCACGACATGGTTTGCCATGTTCGATTGTGTCGGATCGTGATGCGAGATTTGCTTCACACTTTTGGCAGAGCTTACAACATGAACTTGGTACACGTGTTCATCTGAGCACAGCGTATCATCCGCAGACAGATGGCCAGTCAGAGAGAACGATCCAGACGTTGGAAGACATGCTTCGCGCATGTGTTCTCGAATTTGGTGGTGCGTGGGATTCTCACTTGCCGTTGGTCGAGTTTGCTTATAATAACTCGTACCACTCCAGTATTGGGATGCCACCTTATGAAATGTTGTATGGGAGGCGTTGTCGTACTCCCACATGTTGGTTAGAACCCGGTGAAAAGCAGTTTGCCGGACCTGAGATTGTTCAGATTACGGCAGATAAAGTGAAGATTGCGCGGGAAAAGCTCAAAGCGGCCCGTGACAGACAGAAAGTATATGCTGATCCTAAACGCAGACCAGTTGTATTCCAGGAGGGCGATCGGGTGTTCCTGAAAGTTTCTCCTTGGAAAGGCGTGATTCGTTTTGGTAGAAAGGGTAAGTTGAGTCCACGTTACATTGGTCCATTTCGGATCATTCGCGTGGTTAACGATCAGACAGTTACGCTAGAGTTGCCTCCAGAGCTTTCTGGAATTCACAACATGTTTAACGTGTGTTATCTGCGTAAGTGTAAGGTGGAGGAGAACCAGATTCTGCCTCTACAAGAACTGAAGGTTGACGCTTCAAAGCGCTTAGTTGAAGAGCCTGTAGAGATACTTGATTCTAAAACCAAAAAGTTGCGTCGAAAGTTGATTAAACTGGTGTTAGTCAAATGGAAGCATAACCTGGGTTCGAATATGACCTGGGAAACGGAAGATGACATGAAAGCTAGATACCCTCACTTGTTTGTAGATAATCAGATTCCGAGGACGGAATATTCTTAAGGGGGGTAGATTTGTAACACCCCAAAATGGGGCCTAGTTGTAAACTGTAGTACATGTAGCTTTAATTGTAGTACGTTGACTATTAACTGGTGTTTTGTTGTTAATTGTAGTATACATGTTGCTAAATGGTGTCCTAAATGTTAATTGGTGTTTTAAACATTAATTGGTGCTAATTGGTGTTAAATGGTGTTAACTGGTGTTAAATGTGGATAAAAATGTAGTATTATGAAAAGTGTCATAAGTTGACCAAGTAGACAAATAGTTGAACGGTTTTGGATAATGGTTCCAAAAATATCTCCGTTAGTTGAAACGAATAAACCTAAGTTGAGATTTAAGTTGAATAGGAGAACAAAATACCCGTAAGGGGTATTAGTTGATAAGTCGGCCAAAAAGGCCTAACTTATCTCTTGTTGCATAGTCAAACACACACACACATACTACATACGCATACACATACGTACGTACAAGCAAAATCAACCAAACTCTTGTTGATTTGAAGAAGGAAACCAAATTAGAGGTTGGATTCAGTTGTAAATCTGTTCTTGTAGCTTGTGTTCCTCATCTTATTGTAAGTTTTCTTCTTGTTAAACCTAGTTCTTCATCTTCATATGTATGTGGTGTTGGATTGAAGATTTAGAGGTGTTTGATGTTGTTTTAGTGTCCAAATAATGTTAAAAGGTTCATATGTATGTTAGATATGTTGTGAAAACACTTGAATACGGATTCAAGTTGGATTTTGAGTCAAAAATGCGAGAGTCAGCTGCTGTTTACGAACCGAGCAAGAACAGACTGTAATTGTGGTTCTTACGGGCGTAGTATGATGTTGCTACTGCCGTAGGGTGTTGTTTGGTTACTGCGGTCGTAGGAAATTGTTGCTACGGCCGTAGGATTGAATTTGTGAGGATTACCACCTACGGGTGATGGAAACAAGACTACGGGCGTGGGTACATAACCTACGGCCGTAGTTACCCAAAGGATGCCTACTACGGGTGTAGTATATAGTTACTACGGCCGTAGGTCATGGTTCTTTGGTAAGAACTCCTACGGGCGTAGTGCATATGTACTGAGGTCGTAGTACGTTTTGGATAGGTGTCCTGCGGGCGTAGGAACATGTTCCTGCGACCGTAGGAGGCTGTCAGAAGCCATGTTGACCTTTTGTTGAGACTGTTGTTAGTGCAGTCTGTTGTAGTGTATACTAAGGGGTGTTTATCTATGTTTATTGGTGTTAGGTGACTCAGACGATTCTGTGTGCTCTTGGGATTCCCGATTGCATATCTGCCTCTTGTAGTTTCGAGGTGAGTACCGGTTTCCCATGAGTCTCAGTAGGTAAGTTATCTGTAGTACATGTTGACACATGATTGGTGTATTGATACGTGGAAATGGAGGTATGTTATGATAAAGTTGTACAAGCATGCTTAGTATTATTATTGTTGATATGAAAGATATTGTTGTGATTATATGCGCGCATGAACTGGATCCTTATTGGATCAACTAGTTGTTTATGAAGTTTTGTCCGGACACTGAATTGGAGAACACGGAGGTCAGTCAGGTAGACGGGTGTCAATACTTGGCTGGGTTCTCGGGTAGACGGGTGTTAGTACCCGGGCACTAACGGTACTCAAGTAGTATACGCTTGGGTGATGGTCCTGCAGGCCGCCGTTCCTCTAATGAGTAAGGTTCCTTGATAGATGGGAACCAACATGATAGATAATTGGCGTACTATGTGGAATGCTTTTGGGTTGTTGAGCGGGGTTAGCTCCCCTGCAACATACGACTACTGCTGACACGTTTGTCACGTCACAATATGATAGGATAGCCCTGTGTGCTGTTCTGATACATGATAGCCTGCTTATTGTTGCTTATGTGTAATTGGTGCTCACTAGCTAGTTGTAGCTAACGGTGCAAGATTTATCTTTTTCGCAGGTTGATGTTAGATGCCTTGTGAGGCGGGTACTGATGGTAGCTTTCGTTGTAAATACCTTTTGGGGAACATGTTGTAGTTTTTGGATCCGATGATCGGTATCTTGTTGGTAACGCTTGTAGTTTTGAACTTGGCTAACCTTTTTGTTGTAATTAATTAGCCGAGTCAATCTTGTAGTTTTTGTAAATGGTGTTTAATTCCGCTGCAACACTTTTGATAATCGATGCTTTAAAAAGTTTAAATTAACTCTAATTTTAAGCTCGTTAGGGGTGGCGTTACAGATATATCATCCAATAATCCTTTAGGGGACATACCCTCAGTTTTAGGATTATGGGTTGTGGATAACTTCTCAACTTTCTTTGCAAGTTGATTCACCTGATCCTCATCGACTTTGGACTTACCGTTGTCAGATCTAGGTTTATTATCCTTTTGATTAGAAGCTTGACCAACAAACTTCTTGTCAATGACTTTGGACTTACCATTGTCATGTTTCCTGGACTTACCAGTTTCAACATCTTTGGACTTACCACTGTTGAGTTCTTTGGACTTACCAATTTCAACAACTTTAGACTTACCATTATTGTGATATGACCTCTGACTTACAATAGTCTTCCTATTCTTGAAACTTCTCTCTGAGCCAGATAGAGAGTGTTGTCTTTTGAAAGGGTTTGGATTCAACCTTTCAATGATAGAAGTTCTTTGAATAGGTTGAGTGCCTAATCTGTCAAGCACAGACTTACTATGCTGTTTAGATGTTGAACACTCATTTCGATGATCCTTTGCCTGTACAAACTTATTGTATTTTAGGCTTGGATCATGTTTCTTTTCTGAGGCTGACTTCTGAGACTTAATCAGTTGCCTATCTTCCTCAGAATCTGTACTTGCTATCTCATCATCATCAGCTGCATAAGCTGTAGATTGATAGTCACCTCCAAGTACAGCTTTTACCTGTTTAGGGATCTGCTGGTTGATGCATTGCTCAGAAAGCCTTGATGACTTACACCAGGATTCAGTGACCTTCTAAAGTTGGTCAGCTTTATTCTTGGCTTCCTGAAGCTCTTCACTTAAAAGTTTATTAATGTGTCTTTGACATTCAAGATCACATTGTGCTTTCTTTCCAGCGGTAATGAGAGTTTGATTTTCCTTAATCTCATTCTTGAGCTTAGTGCTTTCAGCTTTGAGGTCTGCTTGAGACTTAAGGATGGTCTGAAAGTCGTTTAACAAATAACCAAAAGTAAGACCTTTTTTCTTCATCGGTGTAAGAGTTGAAATTACTAACCTTGTACATGGAGGAAGGATCTCAGTCACTTAGTTTACTGTTCTCTTCAGCTTCCATCATGTCAGCTTCAAAAGTTGATTCAGACAAACCATAATCAACTTCATCTAATTCAAACTCTTCATCTTCTTGAGCCATCAGACATTTATCATCATCATCCGAGGTAGATGATTCTGTATCCCAGGTTTCAACATAAAGTCCTTTTGCATTAGGCTTGTCTTCAGGCTTTCCTTTCTTGAGCTGAGTATATTTCTTCTTATACTTGTCAGCTCTATAAGCATTCTTATCAGCTACTGAAGCTGTTTCACCCTTCTTCATTCTGCACTCAGTAGCAATGTGTCCCTTTCTCTGACAGTTGAAGCACACAACTTTCTTGGGATCAAAAGAACTCTTTCCTTTGCCCCTGTCAGATCTTCCTCTTCCCCTTTGAATTCTTCTCAGTCTTCTGGCAAGCATGGCCATTTGTTCAGTGATAGTCTGAACATCATCAGTATCACTTGAGTCTGAGTCTGAGTGGTCAGCTTGAGAGTCTGACTCAGTCTCAGATTCAGCAATAAAGGCTTTCGAACTCTTCTTCTTTCTCTATGCAACTAATGCAGTTTCATGTTTATCAAGATAATCCTTCATTTGTTGTTGAGAATATATCTTGTGTTCTGTGATCTATTCGTGATTAAGCAAAAACCCATATATGGACTGTAGGTTATACATGTGTAATGTACCTCCAGCCCTTAGTGCTACAGTCACTTCATTAAACTTCTTTGGTAACACATCCAGAAATTTCAGCACTAGGTCAGCTTCATCCTTTTTAATGCCCACACTTAGCAGGTCATTAATCAAGCAGTGAAACCTTGTAAACAAATCAGGCAAGGTTTCATTCTTCTTAGCAAATAAGTTTTCATAGGATCTGTTAAGATGATTCTTCTTTTGCTGCTTGACCAGATCTGTGCCCTTATATGTAATACTTAAAGTATCCCAGATCTCTTTCGCAGTTTGACACCCAGTCACAGTATGCAAGATCTCATTAGTCAGGGCATTAGCCAGAACACTATTTGCCTTGTCATCCAGAGAATACAGTTTCCAATCTTCTTTAGTCCAGGATGCAACAGGCTTCTTCAGTTCCTTTTCAGTTTTGCCAGGAGACGTGTCACTGACAGCAGTAGGAATCTTGGGGATGATTTGTCCTTTAGTGATGACATCGTACATACGATTTCAACTTATGAAATCGTTCAGCCTGCTCTGATACCAATTGTTGGTCCCTTTGTGAGAAGATCAACAAGCAAATAATGTGTAGAAGGGGGGTTGAATACACTTTCTGCGAAAAATTGAACAAATCAATAAAAATTGTTAACACACATCAAACCTCATGAAATCGAATGCTTTCATTAATAAGAAGATGATTACATGAACAATCAAGTAAGCAACACTTGATATGTAAACACCTAATGTAAATCAAATCTCTCAATCTCTCAAACTTTGCTATTTATAATCAACTTATGATTATAGATACAAACTGACTCTCTAAACAAGATTTATTCACAGATTGAATACTTACCAACTTCACAACAGACGTGAAGATTCGAACACATGAACAATTGGCAATCTGTGAATTTCTTGATCACGTTGGACTTACAAACCGTGTATCAAGATTCGTAACACATACGATCAATAGGTTGAGGTGAGAATTGAGTCTGGCTCGGTACTCGTACCTCTAAACTTATCAGGAGATAAGTATTTATAATCCTATTCCTACGGATCCTAACAAACTAGAACTTATCCTAATCTGCTAACAAACTAACGGATAACCCGGAATCTTGAATCTTGAATCTTCTATCTTGAGTTTTCAATCTTCAATCTTGATTCTGGAATCTTCTTATCCATGCCGTAGATATAGAGAGTAAAAGGAATTTAAAACATATTTAAATTCTCTCAAATTGACTTCTTTAGTCGGGGAGAGTTACTCAGCTTGAAACTCATCAAGCTGAGTTATTCGAGAACAAACCCGAAATCAAACATGTACTAACATGTATAATGACTAACTCATCCTTAGAAGTGATAAGAGTTAGCTAGAACTTACTTAGCAACTCTGTTGAGCTGAGTCAGTCTATAAGCTGAGTCACTCGGCTCGAAACGCATCGAGCTGAATACTCAACCTATATCTTAGGTGACACACACAGCTTATCAAACATAGTGATAATCTTACTAAGATATAGTCTAAGCTGATCAAACATATGCTCAGCTTATACTCAGCTTATGCTCAGTCTGAAACACTATAAGTGCTCAGTCTGATCAAGCTTCATAATTCTTTTTAAGTTATATTAAGAACATATCTTACAAACTTAACTTTGTCTCATCAAATTTCAACTGATGAGATCATTTGACCAACAGAAATGTAAACAAGAAATGGAAGGACATCTTTCAATAGATCAACAAGAAATAAACAAAGTATGAGAATGGATTAATAAAAGAATACCTTCTTGTGTGCAAAACAAAATTTAAAAAATAAAATCATTTTGTATTTTTAATATTTTCTAATGTTTTTGGATTTTTTATTTGATTTTTTTAAATGTTTTTGGTTTTTCTGAAAAAATATCTAAAGAAAACTCACCCTAAATTGATGCATGAAATTTGTGTTTATCAATTAGGCTGAGAAAAAAATATTTTGCTCACACTGCAAAGTACAATAAATAGTACACAAATAACACCAAGTATATGATAGCAGTTGCAAAATAAGCATCGCAATTTATTAGGCTCGGGCTAATGTTGCACACAATGAATGAGATTGTATGTGCGCAAATTTATTTTTCTTTATAGTAATGACATTTAAATATTTTCAGCACAGTGACCTTCACTTGACTCTGATCAATGTGCTCCCACAATGTCTCTGACTAATATGCAAACACAGATTAACAACACTTTAGTACCCACTTGAAGTTGCGTCCAGTATTGTTAGGTTTATTCACCTTTCTATCAGTGTTGTAAACTCGGTCTACTCGGCCGAGTACTCAACGAGTACTCGCTAGGCGGTGCTCAGCCTTGGCGAATAATGTGTTCTTGGTCAAAAAACTCAGACTCGGTCAAACTTGGTCAAGACTTGGTCAAAACTCGGTCAATGTCAAACTTTTTATTCTTTTCTTTTAGCCGTTTAGGTCACGAACAAGCGCTGCTTGCCATTTTCTATCGCTGTTTAGGTCTCCTTACTCTCAACCACGAACAACTGCTACTCTCACGCAACCTGCTCTCATGCACGAACGAGGGTTGTTCTCCCTGATCTCACATACGAACAAAGGGCTGCGAATGGAAAGCTTTCTCCATTGATTTTCTTCTTGTGAAGGGGTGCTGTGTTTCTAATTTTTTGTTCGAATTCTTCACCAAACTCGACTAATTGTGTTCTTCTCCTATCGGTTACTGATTTCAAAGTCCCGTATATTTGGTTTTCTTGGCTTGTGGAAGATTTCTTGCGAAGGGTAAGCTTTCTTGGCTTGTCGAAGCTTTCTTCCTTGTAAACAGCCTACTTAGAGTGCTTTCTCGACTGATTGTGTTCTTCTAATTTGTTCCCGTATCTTGCAAGTTTGTATTTTTTTTACTACAAACATATGGCTTGTTAATATGTTCTTGGTAGCTTTGTTTTTTGATTTTGAATCTTTTGATTACTGATTTGATTTTAATCTAACAATCTTTTGATTACTGATTTGATTTTTGATTACTGTTAGTAAAAGTTAACATTGATGATGCTTCTTATTTTGAATTTTTGATTTAAATTTGATTACAACTAGTAAAAAATTAACGTATTGCAAGTTTGTATCTCTTAACAGATTAACATTAATGATACTTGTTATTTTGATTTTAAAATTTGTTTTTGATTGCTGATGTTAGAATATGCCCGATAATGCATGTACGCCATTTAGACCTCTACCGATGATGTATAGGCCTATTGGGTCACACACCGGAGTCAAACATGACAAAAACTAAAGTTAAGGGACCAAATATGGAAAAAGACAAAAGTTGGTAATGCAGGCCGCGTTAGCGCCGCTAATCTTAAGTTGTTAGCGCCGCTAACACTTAAGAGTTAGCACCGCTACGGCTGCATGTGACCGTTTGTAAATAGGCTGTAGGCCGCGTTAGCGCGGCTAACTTTAAGTAGTTAGCACGGCTAACTCTTAAAGGTTAGCGCCGCTACGACTGCATGTGCTTTTTGTGAAATCACCTCTAGAGTTGGCCAATGCATGAAGGACTTATGATTAAGTCTTTGGGCGGCCATAAGCATCTGAAGTGGTGTTTTTGGTGTTTATAAATCTCTAGACTTTTCTTCATTTGTACTCTTTTCCATATTGATTATACACACACACTCTTAAGTGCCAAAAGACATAGAGAGAGTTTTAGTAGGGAGGTTCCAGAGAATTACACTAGGGTTGCTGTTCTTGGGTGGATTCTAGTAAAGAAGTTCATCCAAGGTTATTAGCACTTGGTGTTTAGCGTGTCACCGGGGTTTACTCCGATAGAGCTTTCGGATTTCTGGTCTTGCATTCACACCATCATCACCAACACTATTTTCTAGAGCTTAGGAGGAAGGTATAATCCTCTTCTCTCTTTCTTTCATGTAGCTTTTATTTCCATAGAGTTTGGTACACTATGGGGGTTTCTAAGTTTATGCTTTGTATGCTTGTACTTTAGGTAATTTTTGTTGTACCTTGGTTCCGTTGCGTGCCCTAGAAACCCCAACAGTGGTATCAGAGCCACCTCTATGTTAGAATTATACATGGTTACCTGAAAAACCCGAAACAAAAATGTTTTGTTTTCTGTGGCAGGGGTTAGCGGCGCTAACGCTACCATGTTAGCGACGCTATAGGCGCTTGGACAGTTTTTTGGTTTTAAGTTTAAAACAGTTTTTAGTCTCGGGTTTTTGGCATATTTTAAAGCTTCTGTATATTGGTTTCTGATGTTTTTGACTTGTTTTTCTAGTATCTATGACATGTATGTTTGGATGTATATGTATGTGGATGTATTAATTGATAACCTTGCCTTGGCCTTGTTGTTGTTTTGTGTGTTTGGTTGCAATTTGGTGATTTTTAATCACATTTGGGGCTATATTATTATTTATTTGATGATTAATTTGTAATAATAATGTGGCTTGTAATTGTATTAGATAAATAAGAAATTGTTGTGGCTTGCACGCCATTTCTATTTCTATTGTATGTAATGTAATACATGGAGGATGAAACACACAAATGAAGTCCAAAGAAGATGGAGCGTGATGTCCATAGAAGCCGGAAAAATCCTTAGAGATGGCGGTTCTAGTGGGAGCTTGCATCGGAGTTCTTTTGTCCCATAGTTTGACCAAGTTCTTCCCGTATTGGCCACGGGAATACCACATAAGAGTTATGGTAAGGGTTACCAATTTTATATATTTATGCGTGTGTTGTGATTTTATTGTGCATGGATTGCTTAGGATTCACATGCTAGATAATTTTTCGGAATTAATAAAAATCACAAGAGATTTGCTAAAAATGGTTTACTTTTCTAGCGCGCACTCACATACAAGACTAACTCACATAGTGAAATTAGGTTTTGTCACTAATAAGTTAATCTAAAACCAAACCGGAAACAAAAGCCCGTTTTTCCATAAAAACTTGAATAATGCACCATCCATAAGTCGATACCACCTGAATATAGTATTATGAGTTTTGGTTGTCGAGCATAGCACGAGCCAATTCTCATAAAACTGTGTGGAAGGTGAGTGTCGCAAAATTCACAATTTTGGTTGTCGAGCTTAGCACAAGCCAATTTTGGTGGATTTTTCATCGTATGTCTTGATGGATGATTTGCAATTTTACGTTTGAAATCTTGATTAATTGTCGAGCTTAGCACGAGTTAATCAAAATTTCAAAGCTTATGATTGGTGCAAGAAGGGATCAAACATGCCAAAACGACCCTTGGTTGTCGTAGGATCCCGCAAGGTGCTAAGGATTGCAATAGAGATTGCAATTGGCAAAATGGTTGCCCACAAGACATATACTGCGCAAATACCACTTTATACGGGATGTAATTGAAAGTGGAGATATCGTCATCAGCAAAGTAGCAACGGATGGAAACTTAGCGGATCCATTCACTAAGCCGTTTGAAAGTCAAAGAATGAGTGTATAGTATGTAATCCGTATGTGTGTGTAGAGAGAATATGGCAAATACACCTTAATGTGTGTGTTTTCTATTTCATATGTCAAAGGTTACAATATGTCAATGCTTACTTAGTATTTATACTAAGTACTAAAACATACATATTACATCACATAAAGACTAGATCTAATCATAAAATCTAGATCTAACAATCTCCCCCTTGATTCGATCTAGTCTATGTTCCGGTCACCCAAGATCCTTTGCCACCTGCGGAGAGTAGCTCTTTCTTGCATCTTTTCATCCATTTGTTCAATAATACCTGTCATGCTGACTCTTGCAGATTGATCAAAGGCATCTGTAAGGCTGAAGCTATGCTCTCTAATCTTGATCACCCAGACTCTAAGAGACCCATCAGAATAGGCATTGAGTTCCTTGGTCCTTACAAAGATCTTTTCCTTCTTACTGTTAAACATAACTATTCCTTCATCATCTTCTCCAGACTCAACATCCCTCCAAATTACTTGAAACATTTCTAGCTTGTCAATCCTGGGATGAGAGGTGTTAGGCTTTAGAACATTAATATTTGCTTTGTCTGCCTCAACACCAAGCTGGATGTCGTTTCTTTCAGTAAGTCGGATTCTTTGTTTAATGAAGTCTAGAATGATCTTGTATCCTGCATTGTTAGCCTTTGAACTGTGTTTCTTGGTTTCAAGCTCATCCAGAATAAATTCAATGTCTGCCATGCTTAAATGCTTCAGGTCTACTTGACTGAACCAGTGATAACTCTGATCTATTTTCAAAACTTGAAAGTAAACCCAAATCACTTTACAACTTTACCAAATGAGCACTTTACTTTAGAGATCGGATGTTTAGAGAACACTTCAGCTCTTGAATTTCCATGCCAATTCAGGAGTATTCTTTTACCAGCATCAGAGACATCAACAGCTCCTAGAAGATCAATAGATAGTTCAGGTTGAACTTGATCAGAATAAATTTCAGGAATTTTCTCTTCAAGAAAAGCCACTTCAATATCATATTCACTCCAATTTCTTTCAGTCTTTCTCAAAGCCTTTGTTGTCAACACAACTCTTTTTCTTAGATCTCTCAAACTTGAGGTCAGAATAGGACCTGTATAGTAGGTTTTAGGCACTTTCCACTCTGCACCCTTTCTCAACCTTTTCAGTCTTTTGTTCTTTTCTCATTCCTTCAACAGATCTCTAGCAGTTTGTCTGAATTTGCCCGGAGATGGAGAAAACATATCAGCAACCTCTTTGTTAATCCTCAGAACATTTGTTATATTTATTGGCTCTGGTGTTGGCACTTCTTCTGCCTCAGGCTTTTCAACCCTTGGTGTTGTAACAACTCTTGTTTTTCTAATCTTGTCTATTTATTGCTGTAGAGTCAGATTGCTTATATCAGCTTCAGTTTCAAATGACCCGTAAACATCAAACACGTTCTTAGCTCCATGAAGAAAATCAAATGCCTCATCCACCTCATCCACAAATTCATCAATTAATTGCATTTTTCCTTTACCTCTGCTTCTCTTTGGTGTTGATTCTTTGCTTTGTGAAGACGAAGCAGTAGGTACCTTTGATATTAAAGATGTCACAGGCACAGTTGCACGAAGTTTCTCCCCTTCAGAATGATCGGGATCAGGATCTTGGTCTTTATGTTTTCGCTTCTTTCCTTGTGCCTGATAGGTTTCAGGAGAAGCTTTAAGTGCAACAGCAATTGCAGCTTCTTCTTCAGCATCAATTCTGCCTGAAATCTCCCCCTGCCCAACTGGCTCACCATCAACATCCTTAGTAGAATCAATGGCATCCATCCTCTTGTGAAAAGCAACTCCAAAAGTTGCCATGCTATCTCTCATCTCCTTCTTAAAACTTTCAAAATCTGATTTCTTGTATTCATTTCTTAGTAAATCAACCAGAGTAGCATCTTCTGCAGTATTATCTGGTCTAGCCATCAGCTTTGCATACAACTGGGATTTCAACTCATCCACCGACACATCTGGACCTTGTCTTACAGTAGCCTGTCTAACTTCTCATTTACAACATCAATTTTAGCATGAACGGCAGACAAAGCAGTTTCAAGGTCAGCCTTAGAAACAAATTCTGAGGCAACCTGAGAAACTTTTGAAAGTGTAACAAAACCAGGATCACCTAGATTGCCCGTTGAGACTGAAACAACTGGAGGAACAAATCCTTCAGAAGTTGAGCCAACCACATGCACAGCTGTATCAGGGTTGACTGTGGCGGGATTTCCATCTAATCCTTGAAGTCTACGAAGAGTAGCTTCTATAGATGTTCTGCTAGGTCCTTCAGGTAGGATCCTAGTTGATGTTATAGGTGTTTCCTTGTGTTTAGAAATAATTGGGCTTGCAATGTGCTCTTGAAAATGAAAGTCGGTAGCCTGGGGAGAACTGGCACCTTTTTCAATACCTACTGTCTCAAAAGGAGACTTCGGTAGATCATGTGTTAAAGCCCCGTGAGAAGTTGAAACTATTTCTTGTTGAGATGAAACAGAGTGGCTTGGTGGGGTTTGTGCACGCTCTGGTGGGATGCCAGAGTCTTGTTCAACACCAGGACTGACCCTGTCAGACCTAATGGCAGATGTGGTTTCCCGGCTCTTTGTGGTTGGGGAACTCTCAGCACTCTTATATTCTTTTCTCTCACTTTCATTTTCTTTTTCTTTTAATCTTTCTTCTTCTTCTACATCAAAAACAATCTCAAACATATCATCATGAGCAAACACAGTTGTTTCCTTAATTGTACCCTCAGGTGTAATAACCATACTTTCAACATTATATTCTACACCCTGATCTGGTGTTTCCTTAGACTGAAATTTTTCAATGAAGTTTCCAATAGGTATATCATACTCCTCATCTCCCTCACCTATACTTTCACCTCCTTTAGCCACTTCTTGACCCACCTCTCAGACTTTTCCCTCAACTCTTCCCCGTCAGTGTCACCCGAAGACGACTGACTACTAGAATCTAAGCCCTCAGGTTCTAATGCTCTTTGGGTAGGATCAACAGGTTCTTGTCGATCAAGAAGAGCTAAGTTATTTTCCCTCACATATGCCTGAACTACCGGATCATGAAGATCCATCAACAGAACTAATTCCACAGGCATTACAAAAGCCTGGACCTCAAACATCTTTTCAATTTTGTAAAGTTTTTGCATGATGTACACAGTTGGCAGAGGATCATTATCCCTCCGATTGATGTCAATTGGATGATCTAGCATTACACTTTGAACAATCATCGAGAGAAACCTCGGATAAGGAAGAAATTTCTTTGCTTGTTGTGGAACTTGTTTTTGATGCACGATTTTTGAAAATTCTTGAAATATGATAGATGCATAGTCCACATGCCAGTGTTTGACCATTGAAACCAGAATTTGAAAAGAACTAGAACTAGCACCATCAACTCCTTTGGAAATGCTAGTAAGAAACCGATTGATTATTGCATACAAAGACTGCCAGATTGGCACCATGTTGTTTCTTTTGAATTAGACACTCTTGGTCAACACCCCATTAAATCCCAGATCCTTCACATGGGGATATATAGCCTTGCTTGATGGAATAGGATCAAACTTGTTCTTCTTTGGATAGGTACCCCTCTCAGATGGTAGTTTAAACATTGTCCGCAGCTGGTCAACACCAAAAGAGAATTCATATTGTTCTATCTGCCCAGCTAGAAGTTCCTCTCCCTCATCATTTACAATTTTATGCAATGAGTGCCACAACTGTTGCACATAGATCTCGGGTACATGAGGTTCTTCCCCGTCAGCAGTAGGGTTGTATGAGAATATGTGGCTTAATGGATGTGATTCTATTAGCTCAGAAAGAATAGGGTATTGGGTGGTGGTGGTGATGTAGTCAAACGATTAAACCTTGGATCAAAATCGAGACCCGCGTGTCTGTGTTTCCGCGTCGCCGCCGGCCACCGCCCTCGGTGGTTCGGTTTCTCCTTGGCGCCGCCGCCGAGAAAGAGAGAGAGGGAAGGGAGAGTTTAGGGTTATCCTTTTGATTTGTAATTGACTTATATGATTAATGAGGCTAAAATAAGGTTTATATAATAAACCCTTATTAGGCCAAGCCCGTTTAATTAAAGCCCAGCTTTAATTAAACTATTAATCAATTACAGAAAATACCCTCGACCTTTCTAATTAGTTAATAACTATTAATTAATTGGTCCCGTTAATATTTAAACTAAATATTAACTTCTCCTTTTAAATAATAAATAACTTTTATTATTTCTCTCCTTTCTCAATAATTAATTAAACTATTATTTATTGTGATACACAAACATGTAAAATCCAAAAGGTTCTATTTGGGTGTGCAGCGGTGTGATCCTTTAGTGTGACATAGTATTGGACACGATGATACATGTTATCTATCTCTGCACATAATCTAACACACTATTCCTCTTTTTTATCAGATTCAGCTTAGCTTTATAGTACTCCGAGTCTTTCACCTTAGGCTTTTTGCAATCTTTGATTACATGACCTGTGCTTCCACAATTGTAACACTTTTTGGGCTGAGAAGTTTGAATCTTTCTCGCATACCTCTTTTCCAGATTTACTCCGTCATTTCTTTGAAAATTATTGTCTCTTCTGCGAGATCCAGAAGTGAATCTTTGACGGTTATTGGTTTTAGACTTTGTAAACTTGTTCTGTAACATATTGGTCAGGTAAGCAACAGCCTGCAAAACTTTCTCATTATCTGCTGGCTCCTCGGTGTCAGTCTCGGAAGATTCAGATTCTTGTATTTGCTTAAGCTTCAAAGATCTGCTTGAAAAGCTGCCTCTTTTATCATTCACAACTAAGGCTAAAGGATCAACATTTTCCTTTTGTGAACTCATACCAACTTCATCTTGATATTGATTCAGTTCTTCAAATATCATGTGATGAGTGACCTTATTGAGAACCTTTTGGTTCATTTATCTGTAGATGGTCACTTGAGTTCTCCACTCAGGTCCAAGTGAATTCATGAACCTGGTGTTCTTTGTAAGATCAGAATAGCTATCCAGCTTCTGATTTCTAAGATCATTGAGCAGCTTGCAGAACCTGTTGTAGGTATCAAACAATGTTTCACCTTCCTTAGAACGGAAGTGATCAAATGCATTTACTAAAGCAGTTTCCTTGATCCAAACCCCGGACTCAGTTCCTTCCATTTGTCTTGCAATCTCATCCCAAATTTCTTTGGCTGTATCAAGTCCATTGATCTTGATATAGAATTCAAATGAAAGACCATGCTTCAATTAATATTTAGCCTTTTGGTCTGCTGTTGCTCGAAGCTTTTCCTCAGCTGTATATTCTGCAGGTGTTTTAGGAAGATTAATTTCTTGAAGTGGGGGATTGTTGGTTGAATCAGCTACCTGATGAAACATGAAGATACCATTTCCATCCTTGATACTTAACTTCATATACTCTCCATATTTTTCATTATTTTCTATAAAATCCATGAATCTCCCTTTCCATACATTGTACTCTCCACGATACATCACGGGAGATTTAGTGTCAGATCCAAATGACAAGGTTTCACTATAAGCACTCATGTTTAGATCGTTGCTCTGAAAGGTTTCTTGTACTGTGAAAATTTGACTAAGTATGAATTCTGATAAAACTAATTCTGTCTAAAATCTTAGATTCTGATACAAACTAAAATCCGAGAATTGTACAATCCGATATAATTGAACAATCCGTGAAAACTTGAAATCCGAGAACTTTGAGAAATTTGAAATCCGATAAACTTGAACAATCCGAGAAACTTGAACAAACCGAGAAACTTGAACAATCCGAGAAAATGGAACAATCCGAGAAAATTGAAATCCGATCTTAACTTCAAATCCGAGAAAATGAATTCCTATATACTTTTGAATTCCGAGATGAATTCAAATCCGAGAAAATATTCCGATATACTTTTGAATTCCGAGATGAATTCAATCCGAGACAATTTCTGTCGGAATTTATGTATTCAACAAGTGGAAGAAGAAGAAGAAAGGTTGTCAGGTGTGGATAGAGTGTTGATTAACAAGATGATCATGACAGGAGACTATCCAACAACCGAGGTTTTTAAAACTTGGTCTAAAGTTAAACAAAATAATTTGATTGAAATAGGTGCTCAAACTCTGAATATCAGCACATTCAAGATGGCACAAAAGATTGATGATGGATGGTTGGATGGAAAAGTGTCAAACCTGAAACCACTTCCACCTAAGCCAGGGTTTAAAGGCATTGCAATTATTGAAGGAAAGAAAGATGAAAGGATGCCCCCTGTGCTAGGTAAGGGAAAGGAAGTGTTGGTTGATATTCCCAAGCTCAAACTCTCTAAAGAACAACAAGAAGAGCATGATAGGGAATTAACACAAAGGTTGAATGCTGAGCTTGTACAGCAAGAAAAGAAAGATCATGATCTAGCTCAACAACTAGCTGCTGAATTTACACAAGAGTTGAATGAAGAAGAAAGGGGGAAGAATGCTGGTAAGGGAGTAAAAAGAAAAAGAGTTGTAAAGAAGAAAAGAGTCCCACCTCCCAAGCCAGTAGTTGAAAAGAAAAAGCCCCAAACAGTCCAAAAGCCCCAAACATTCCAAAAGTCTGAAGAAAAAGCTAAAGCTGAAAAGGTTCAAACCATTCTTCAAGACAGACTAAGTGTGGAGATTGCAGAAAGAATTGAAAAATTAGAAAAAGAGCAGCTTGGTAAAAAATCCCACATTACTGAGTGGAGATTTGAATTTTTGAGGGTAGAGACTGGAAAACAAGGATTTACTATTGTCAGGGAACTGGAACCAATTGAAAGTTATTCCAGTTTCTTTCATATGATGGATTGTGTGACAAGGAGAGACATACAGGATATGTATGCATATGGAGTAAGTCACTATGGCGGGGCAGCTGAGGTTGAAGTAAAAGTCTTGATGATGCACTTATCTAGTATATGTAATCTACTGGGAGTTATGCCCATGTTGACAAGTGATGAAAGATTTCCAATCATTACTGTGAAAGTATATGAAAGATCAAGGGTGTATCAAATGGTGATGGGAAATGCTCAAACTCAGTGGTTTGATCTTGAGTTCATCTAGCACAGTAAACCAAAGCTAATGTATATGTTGAAAGCAAGGTTTTATGGCCCTGCACAAGTGAAGGAAGATCTGATGAAGAGATTGAAGAAGAGATTGGAGCTTATACAGTCAAAGAAAATGTAATTTTTCTATCTCTTGAATTTTTTATTGTAACAGTTTGATTTTGCATGCAATGATAAATGTGTTCTTTACTTATGTTAATTTGTCTATGATTGAACCCTTAAACAAACAACTTAATTGTATTGTTCAATACTTTAAGTTAGGGGGAGATTGTTGGGAAATTGGTTAAGTCATTGAAACTATTATACATGCAAAAATCAAAACTGTTAAGACTGTTAATGGATGTTGGGAAGACAGTTCGAAACTGTTAGAAGAATTGGTGAAGAAACAGTTTAGAACTGTTAGTGAAGATTGTGAAAACAGTTGTAACCAACAGTTGCTGTGAACTTCAAAGCTGTTATATAGAGTTCAGAACTGTTAGTACAAACTACTACAACTGTTTGAAGACCTTGAAGCCGAAGACTGTTAGAAGAACCAAAACTGTTGCATCCAATGAACAGTTTCGGTTGAGCTAAATATGGAAAACCCTATCTTTGTGGATATCTCGAAATATTTGGAAGATCATCAAGATTATCTCAGAAGATAGAAGATTACCTAACTGTCAGCAAATCAAGGAAGATCAAGGAGTATATAAATGCTAGATTAGAATTTATAATATATACGTACTCATTGTTTAAGTTTTTGCATTCATTCTTCAAGTTGTAATTTGCTTTCAGAATAGTGCTAAGCCTCTAAGTTTCTCTTTGAAACCCAAGAACAATCTGTGTTCTTCGTCTAACATAATAAGTTAGATTGGGGGTGAAGTTTGCTATTGTAATCATTCTGATTAATCAATAAAACTACTGTTTGATTGAATTGCTTTGTGTTCAAAACCTTCTTTAATCAATTAAGTGTGATTCCGCAACTTCTTAGTTGATTGTGATCATAGTTAAAGATTAACTTTTATTCAACTCTGATTTGTTATTCAAAAGTTAGTTCTTGTTATTTGATATAATCTATACCCGATCCTGACATCATCACCATCATCTCCTATGACATATATAGGATTTGATAAGTTGGTTTCCTTAGGCCTTTCAAGCTCACTCAGACTGACCAAGTCAGCTTGACTTTTATCAGTTTGATAAAAAATGTCTTCATCAAATGAGACATGAATTGATTCTTCTATGGCCTTTCTCCTTGTATTATATATCCTGTAAGACTTGGAGATTGAGGAATAACCAACGAATATTCCAAGATCAACTTTAGGTTCCAACTTACGGAGATGATCTCTTTGATTCAGCACATAGCATTTTGAACCAAAGATATGGAAGTAACCTATATTGGCCTTTCTAGAATTATACATTTCCTATGATGTCTTTCCATGTCTTTTGACAATTATTGATCTATTTTGGGTATAGCAGGCTGTACTAACAGCTTCATCCCAGAAATAGAGTTTCAATCCTGCCTCACATAGCATTGTTCTAGCAGCCTCAATTAAGGTTCTATTTCTCCTTTCAGCAACTTCATTTTGTTGGGGAGTTCTGACAGCTGAAAAATTCTGTAATATTCCCTTTTTTCACAGAAGCTTTCAAGGGTAGAGTTTCTGAACTCAGTCCCATGATCACTTCTAAGTTGCTTTACAAACAAACCTTTCTGCAACTCTTCCTGTTTGATAAAACTGATTATCTCCAGAGCAGCCTCACTTTTAACTTTAAGGAATATTACCCAGGTGAATCTTGAGAACTCATCTACTATCACCAGTGTGTACTTCTTGACACTTAAGCTTGGAGTACTTATGGGTCCAAACAAATCCATATGCAACATATGCAGTGGGTCTGTTATTGAAAATTTTTGCTTTGATTTAAAGGACCCTTTATGATGTTTCCCTTGTTCACAAGCTGAGCACAATTTGTCTTTGACAAATGTGATCTTTGGTAATCCAGAGACTAACTCTTTATTGGACAGCATATTTATATTTTTAAAGTTTAGATGAGATAAACGTTTATGCCATAACCAACTCAACTTAGGAACATAATGGGAATACAAGCAGGTTTCATTATAGGGATCAGCAGAATTAAGATCAAGTAGATACACATCTCTTTCTCCTTTAGCTATTAATACAGGCTTTCCCTTAGCATTATAGATTGTTCCTGCTTTCTTCCTAAAAGTAACAATCTATAATGCTAACGGTTTCATATTGTCTTCATCACACAATTGATTGATACTAATCAGGTTGTATTTGAGACCTTTGACATATGCAACTCTCTGGAAAGTGACCTTTCCATCTTGCATCTTCCCATAGCCTTTTGTTCTTCCATGGGAGTTGTCTCCAAATGTTACTTTAGGACCTTCATCTTCTTGGAAATCACTAAGAAGTCCTTTCCACCTGGTCATGTGCCTTGACCATCCACTATCCAAGTACCATTTACTTGAACCCTGCACATGATATGAAAACTAAACATATTAGTTTTATTTGGGAACCCACTTCTTGGTGGGTTCATATGAGGAGCACTTAGCATCTCCATCTAGTTGAACTGACTGTTCAGTTTGAGCAGGAGCTGAGTCCTGTGTAGCTGATAAGCTTGTTCTTGTTCAGTCCTTGAGATTTCTGCATCACAATCCTTAGCCTCATGACCTCTACTTCTGCACTTGTAGCACCTCCTTCTAACAATGATTACAGGAGGTAGAGTGTCTAATAATCCTTGTGAGAACTTTCTCTCAGACTTAGGATTATATGTGGTGGATAACTTTTTGAATTTCCTTTGCAAGTTGATTCACATGATGATCACTGACTTTGGAATTACCTTTGTCAGGTCTTTGTTTGTGATCCTTTTGATTAGAAGTTTGACTAACAATCTTCTTTTCCATGACCTTGGACTTACCTTTGTCATGACTACTGGACTCACCAGTTTCAACAGGCTTGGACTTACCACTGTTGATCTTCTTGGACTTACCAAGATCTACAACTTTGGACTTACCATTGTTGTACTTTGACCTCTGACTAACAGTGGTCTTCCTATTCTTGTAACTTCTCTCCGAGCCAGATAGAGAATGTTGTATTTTGAAAGGATTTGGATTAAGCCTTTCTATGACTGAAGTTCTTTGAATAGGCTGAGTGCTTAATCTGTCCAGCACAGACATACCATGCTGTTTGGATGTTGAGCACTCTTCTCCATGATCTTTAGCCTTTACAAACATATTGTATTTAAGGTTTTGACCTTGTTTCTTCTCTGAGGCTAACTTCTGAGACTCAATCAGTAGTCTATCCTCCTCAGAGTCTGTACTTGCTATCTCATCATCAGCTACATAAATTGCTGTTTGATAGTCACCTCCAAGTACAACCTTTATATGTTTAGGAATTTGTTGGTTTATGCACTTTTCAGCAAGTTTTGATGACTTACACCAAGACTCAGTGACCTTTTGAAGTTGGTCAGCTTTGTCTTTAGCTTCCTGAAGTTCTTCACTTAGAAGTTTATTAATGTGTCTTTGACATTCAAGATCACATTGTGCATTCTTACCAACATCAATGAGAGATTTATTTTCCTTAATCTCATTCTTGAGTTTAGTTATCTCATCTTTGAAGACATTTTGAGACTTAAGGATGGTCTTGAAATCATTCAACAGATAATCAAAAGCAAGACCCTTTTCCTCATCGGTGTAAGAGTTGAAATTACTAACCTTATACATGGAACCAGGATCCCAATCACTAAGCTTGCTATTTTCCTCAGCTTCCTTCATGTCAGCTTCAAAAGTTGACTCGGAAAAATCATAATCAACCTCATCTATTTCCAACTCTTCATCTTCTTGAGCCATCAGACATACATTATCATCCGAGGTAGATGATTCAGTATCCCATGTTTCAGCATATAATCCTTTTCCACTTGGTTTGTCTTATGGTTTTCCTTTCTTGAGCTGAGTATATTTCTTCTTCTATTTATCAGCTCTGTAAGCATTCTTATCAACAACTAATGTTGATTCCACCTTCTTTGATCTGCACTCAGCAGTAATATGTCCCTTCTTCTGACAGTTGAAGCACACAACATTCTTGGGATCAAAGGAACTCTTCCCTTTGCCCCTGTCAGATCTTCCTCTTTCCCTTTGAGCTCTTCTTAAACGTCTGGCTAACATTGCCATTTGCTCAGTAATATTCTGAACTTCATCAGTATCACTTTAGTCTGAGTCTGAGTGGCCAGCTTGAGATTCTGACTCAGTCTCAGATTCAACAACCAGTGTCGTGGAGCTTTTATTCTTTTTCTATGCAACCAATGCAACTTCATTCTTATCCAAAGACTCCTTGAGTTGTTGTTGAGAAGTTCTCTTGTGTTCAGTTAATTGTTCATGATTTAGCAAGAACCCATAAATGGACTATAGGTTGAACACATGCAGTGTTCCTCCAGCCCTCAGTGCTGTAGTTACATCATTAAACATCTCTCGTATCACTGACAGTAGCAGGAATCTTGGGGATGATAGGTCCTTTTGTAATGACATCGAACATACAAATGTCAATGGACTTGAGGAATAGCATGGCTCTGAACTTCCACATAGGATAGTTAGATCCATCAAATATGGGACAACCTTTGGCAGATATCTGTGGAAAGTTTGAAGAATTGTTGCTTGTAGACATTGTAAACTTTCTCAGAATCTTGAACTTTCAACTTATGAAATCGTTCAGCCTGCTCTGATACCAGTTGTTGGTCCCTTGATGACAAAAGCATAGATCTTGGGGATTATCGGTCCTTTGATAATGACATCGGACATACGATTGTCAATGGACTTGAGGAACAGCATGGCTCTAAACTTCCACATAGGATAGTCAGATCCATCAAACACGGGACAACCTTTGGTAGACATCTGTGGAAAGTTTGAAGAATTGTTGCTTGTATACATTGTAAACTTTCTCAAAATCATTAACTTTCAACTTATGAAATCGTTCAACCCGCTCTGATACTAGTTGTTGGTCCCTTGGTGAGAATAACAACAAGCAACAGGAGTGTAGAAGGGGGGTTGAATACACTTACTGCAGAAATTGAACAAATCAAATAAAAGTGTTACACAGAGTAAATTAAACCACAATCAGTCGAATGATTTTATTAAGAAGATGATTACAATGCTTTGAATAAGAAGATGATTACAATAACTATCAAGTAAGCAACTCTTGATACATAACCACCTAATATAAATCTCTCAATCTCTCAAACTTAGCTATCTATAATCAACTTATGATTAAAGATACTGATGACTCTCTAAACAGGATTTACACAGATTGATAACTTACCAATATCACAACTAATGTGATTATTCGAACACACGAACAACTTTGAAATCTGTGAGTTTCTTGATCACGTTGAACTGACAAATAGTGATTCAAGAATCGTAACACATATGGTGAGGTGAGGTATTTGGCTCTTCAACACTTAGTTGTTTTTGTTTGTAAGTCGTACCTCTAAACTTATCAGGAGATAAGTATTTATAATCCTGTTCCTACGGTTCCTAACAAACTGGACTAATCCTAATTTGCTAACTAACTATCGGATAACTCGAAATCTTGAATCTTGAATCTTCTTATCTTGAGTCTTCAATCTTCAATCTTGATTCTGAAGTCTTCTTATCCTTTCCGTAGATATAGAGAGATAAAAGATAAATTTTAAAACACATTAAAATTATCTTTAAACTGACTTCATTAGTCAGGCTGAGTTACTCAGCTTGAAACTCATCAAGCTGAGTTCTTTGAGAACAAACCCGAATTTAACCATGAACTAACATGTATAATTTTTTAACTCATCCTTAGAAGTCTAAAGAATTAACTAAAACATATTTAGTAACTCTATTGAGCTGACTCAGTCTTTACGCTGAGTCGCTCGGCTTGAAACTCATCAAGCTGAAACTCAATATGTGAATCTTAGTTTACGCACACAGCTTATCAAACATATTGATAATCGTACTAAGGTATAGTCTAAGCTGATCGAACATATGCTCAGCTTATATTCAGCCTATACTCAGTCTGAATCACTATAAGTGTTCAGTCTGACTAAGCTTCATAATTTTGTTTAAGTTGTATATAGAACACATCTTACAAACTAAACTTTGTCTCATCAAATCTTAACTGATGAAATCATTTTCCCAACAAATCCCATCTATTGTCAGACCCCAAAGATCTAAGGTGTAACGGCATAAAAAATTCAGTAAGTCTCTAATAATAAAATAACATCTTACAAAATTCAAAAGCAACATAGGTTTTAAAACTAATAAACATAGTCTCAAAGGATAAAGCTAATTATAATATCTAGCCTATAAACTTTTCTCTACTCCTTCTCCTTGCCCTTTAATCCTGAAGCTTTGTCATAGCCTGAGATACATGCTAGAGGGTCTGCTATTGCTGGTGAGTTCATGGTTTTATAATATATAAAATACTTCAAGCAATTTGGAATACGGTTCACATCTAAAGTGTGTTTTTAATCATCATAATAAATATTGAATCATCATGCATAACTCTTGTTTATTTTAAATGATACTTGTCTCTACTAAGCCTAGAAGCACACCTCCCGGTACTTCTTTTGACTTGCCTAATAAAACCAACACAAAGTGCACCTCGCGACACATGTATTGATTTCACTTGCCTTGCGATGGAACATAGGTCCCAATTACTATGCATAGTCACACTTGTACAATCATGAAAATTACACTCTTAACCATGTACTCATAATATCGTGATAAAACATGTATAAATCTCAATAAAGCATAGCATGAATAAAAGCTTGAAATAAAAATAGCATCAATATATCATCATAAGATAAAACTTGCACACATACATATATGCATGTATCCCATTTAAAATCACATGAGACTCACCTTTCGTCCTTAGCTTAAAGCAACACACCTTACTCACTTCGAGCTCACGTCCTAATAAGCAAATTATATATAAAATAGTCTTGTTAGATCTAAAATAGTGATTTAGATCTAGTCTAATTATGTAATAGATTCTATGTTAGCATGTAGGTATAAATAGTATTTTAAGGCTATTCTACATGTAACCTTTGCATACTTTGAATATAACAAAACACATACTTTAAGGTGAAATTGCATATTTTCTCAACTAGTTCTTGATTGTAATCATTGATATACCATATAATTGGTATAAGAGCCAACTTTGAATGGATTCGTGATTGAGGGTAGCAAGAATAGCATCAAAGATTCAACAAACAGATTGCATTTTTGAGAATTCTTGATGAAAAAACTATCTACGGCCTTAAAAATCAAAATTCAAGTTCTGATGGATTAAATTGGAAGATTTGTGGTTGTTTGGAAGTGAAATCATCAAAGAAACCTTCGTTGATTAGCTTTGGGAAGAGTCTAACATCAGATTCGGGATTGAATTGATTTGGAGTTTTCGAAGTTCTTGAGGATAAATTTGATCAAAATCTGTTTTCGTGTGTTTAAGAGATAGATTTGATGGATTAGGATTGAATCTTTGAGTATTTCGAACCTGTCTGGAAGAGATTAGATCAATTGGAATCATTTCAGTGGAAAAATCAAAATTTTAGTTCGAAAGTATGAGTGGATCGGAATCTCAGATTTGAAGAGTTCGGAATTTGCTTGAGTTAACCGGAATTCATACAATCCGAGTAGAATTTGATAGGAATTCACTCATTCCGAGTAGAATTTGATAGGAATTCACTCTTTCCGAGTAAATTTTGATGGGAATCACCTTATTCCGTACTGAATTTGATAGGAATTATCCTATTCCGATTACTTTTTTATCGGAAACACTGTTTTCCTAACACATTTTGATCGGATTTATCAATTTGTGAGCTTGACTGGAATTGGTTTTTGAACGGAATTTGTGACTTTACTCGGAATTAACAATTTACCCGGAATTGTTCTTTGGAATTCTATTTTGACCGGAATCTATAAGTCACTCGGAATTTGACAATTCATTCGGAATTCATTCAATTAATTTCATTGACTCGGAATATAAATTCATTCGGAATTTACAATCATTCGGAATTAAAGTGGGACATTCGGAATTCAACACTCGGAATTTCAAACACTTAGTCAATTTTTGCAAGTTTACAGAATCCTTTCAGAGAAAGATCCAAAATATGAGTACATACAGTGAAACATTATCCTTCAGTTCTGATACAAAATCTCCAGTGCTTTACCGAGGAGAATATAATGTATGGGAGGGTAGGTTTATAGACTTTATAGAGAATAACGAAAAATACGGTGAACTGATGAAGCATAGCATCATGGAGGGTAATGGGTGTTTATGATTCATACAGAGGCTGATCCAACTAATAATACTCCTATTCAAGAAATGCACCGTCTCAAAATTCCTACTGAATATACAGCTGATGAGAAATTAAGGGCTACTACTGATCAGAAGGCCAAGTATTACTTGAAGCATGGCCTTTCTGCTAAGTTTTATATTAAAATCAATGGTATGAATACTGCAAAGGAGATATGGGATGAGATTCAGAAGCAGATGGAAGGTACAGATATGGGAGTATGGATAAAAGAGACTACATTAGTGAATGCTTTTGATCACTTCCGCTCGAGGGAAGGTGAAACTTTTGTTGATACATATAGCAGGTTTTGTAAACTGCTAAATGATTTAAGGAATCAGAAGCTTGACAACTATTCCGATCTGACAAAGAACACTAGGTTCCTAAACTCTCTAGGACCTGAGTGGAGAACCCAGGTGACAATCTATCATTAAATGAACCAAAAGGTTCTGAACAAAGTCACCCATCATATGATCTTTAAGAAATTAAACCAATACCAGGATGAAGTTGGTGTGGGTTCTCAAAAGGAGAACATTGATCCACTTGCCTTAGTGGTCAATGAGAGAAAGAGCAAATCCTCAGGGAAATCTCTAAAGCTTAAACAGATCCAAGAGTCTGAAACTTCTAAACCCGACTCTAAACAACTGGCTGATAATGAAAAGGTCATGCAGGCTGTGGCTTATTTGACAAACATGCTACGGAATCAATTTACAAAATCCAAGACAAACAACCGTCAGAGATTCACTTCTGGATCTTGGAGGAGAGATGATAAATATCAAAGAAAAGATGGAGTGAACTTGGAGAAGAGGTGTGAAAGAAAAATCCAGTCTGCACAGCCAAAGAAATGCTACAACTGCGGTAGCACAGGTCATGTCATTAAAGACTGCAAGAAGCCGGAGGTGAAGGATTCAGAGTACTATGAGGCTAAACTGAACTTGATAAAGAAACGGAACAGTGGAACAGTCCTTCTGGCTGAAGAGGATCAGTTTCTTTCTGATACAGACGAAAGTGATGAGGATCCTGAGGTTCATGCTCAGTTTGTTTTGATGGCTAAGGTTGAAGAATTTGAGTTTATAGAAAGTGATGGTGACAGTGAGGAAGAAGATGGTGGGTCTGTGTTTGCTGATGGTGAAGAATCAACTGAAGATGCAATAATTGATGGGGCTGATACAGGTTTTATGGCCAAGTTTGATGAATCTGATGGGGATAGCGAGTATGAGTGTGAAACAGAAGCTGAAGAAGGTACATCCAGCACAAGTCCTCTTTCAACAGAATCAGAGATTACTGCTGAGAAGGTACATTTCAATGACTCTAATATCTCTGCTAATCATATCATGACATTAGTCAATCAGGTTCAAACTTTAACCGCTAAAAACCAGAAACTGCAAGCACAAAATCTGAATTTTAAAATGAATCAAGCCGTCTCTTCTGAATACACGTCACAACTTAATCAACTTCAAGAAGTCATTAAACAAAAAGAAGATAAGCTACTTCAAATTCAAAAAGAAATAGAACGAAAAGTTCATGACTTGAATGCTGCAAAGCTGAGTGCAGAAATTAATTTGAATCTGATATTGCAAGAGAAACTGAATTTGCAAACGAAATTGCAAAATCTTGAAAAAGCTTTAAAAAAGAAACCCACGAATCGTCACACCATTTTCAAAAGTCTTACACCTGACACAAGAAACAAATATAAAGGCTTAGGGTACGATGATAGTGATTTCTTTGCGAAAATCAATTGCACTCAGTTATATCAGGCTGAACGAATGAATCTTGGTTTAACTGAAAAGATGATTTTTGTCGCCGAAGAGGAGGTTAAAAGAGAGGAAGCGTTCAAACGCAAAACAACCACCAAATGTCAACACTTTTTTAATTATGACAAACTGAATGCGTCATATGAAACAACTGAAGGAACAACTTTCAAAAACAAATATGTTTTTCAATCAGAAAGTTCTATTTTTCAAGAACCTGAACAAAAAGTCACTTCATATGCACCGCGCGTGTATATTCCACACATGGAATTACAGCGCAGACAGGAAATTCTTAAAACACGCTGCATAATTAATAACATCATGTTTGAGTTAGACAATCTGATTTTACAAGATAAGTTGTCACAAACACAATCTGAGTCTTCCGTTGCACAAGTTAATAACTTTAAATTTGATTTTGTGACACAACTTCAACTTGAAAATGATGTTTTGAATCAACAAGTTCATGAATTTTTTGATCAATTGACAAAAGCACAAAAGAAAATCAAGAACCATGAGATAACCATTATTCAATTGTGTGATGATTTAACAAGGAAATTGAGACAAGCTGATGAACCAAAATTTTCTAACATAGAAAATTTGGATTGTGCACCTTTCCTTGTGCCACAACTTGTCTCATATGAAATTGAAAAACAATTGAGAGATGAAAAAAATCAAAAGACTTCAGAATGAAGTAGATGTTGGTTGGAGTGTTGCAATTCCTACTTGCCCAAAAGATTGTAGAGAATTTGTAGCTCATAAGTACAATCAATTCTGTGACTCAAACAGCATTCGGGAAAAAGGGTCTACTTCAGGCACCAAGGATGAAACCAAACCTTCTCCATCTAAATCATCTTCTCATGTGTTTTAAAAAATTCACAAAAAGGCTAACAAATTTTCTAATCTTGCTTCTAAATCAGATAAACCTAAAAGACAAGTTCCCTCAGGAACTCGTGTACATTAAGAAGTAAAGAAATCTGTGAAGATTGAAGCACAATTTGCTAAGAAGAAAAAGGAGATGCCAAAATCAGTTGTGAAGCCGAAAGCTGTGGTGAAGACACAAAAGAAAACTGCAAGTTCAAGAAGACAATCCTTCATTCCATCTTTCTGAACTATACATAAAAAGATTTGTCTTTCAAACTGTAATTCTTTTTTGGCATGGAAACCTAAGACTGATTTACCAAAACAATCACCTTCAACAATTGAAACATTTTGTGCGAGTAATGGTTGTATTGTTGGTCATTGTGTCAATTCTTGTGTTTATCATCAAGAACGCATGAAGAAAGGTTTCAAGTCAAAGCCAAAATGGAGAAATTCGGATGAAGATTACGTGTTCACATTGTTCGTGAATAAAAAAGGATATATCATTCACCAGTGGACGAAAAAGAGTGATTTGCGATTTTTTCTTCGTAAATATGCACATCGCAAATTACCAATGCTGTTTGGTGAATGGGAGGAGCATCTTCAGATAATGCGTGAAGTAGATGCTTCTGAACGAAGAAAGAAATAACAGAAGCTAGAAGAGGAAAATTTTGAGCGCTACAGATTAATTGTTCAAAACAAAAATAAACAATTTGTCTCAAAAACTGTAACCAAATCCGTTTCTCCTCAATCTCAATCACTAAAAAAGGACAACAAACGAATTTCACATGTTGTTCACAAATCACACAAAACTCAATCACCACACATAGCTCAATCAAACCAAAATCAAAAAGCTCAACCTGTTCACAAAAATGCTCACAATGTCAAAAGATATTTGCATTCACCACACAACAGTGTTAAGAACAAACCAATGAAATCGAATAATACTATTGTTCATTCACACACTAAGAACAATTCTTTCAATGATCATAACAAACCATTCTTACCCTCTCGTGCACAAGTTAATAAGAAATGGGAAATCAAACAGGTTACGAAATCTGAATTTGTATTAAATGAACGTGTGATTTCCCCTGTCTCTGTGGCTAACCTGCCTAATCCCATTTCACGATGGGTAAGGTCATAACCATTCATTTCTATGTGCAGAAGAGCAATCTTTGGTACATGGATTCCGGATGCACGAAGCATATGACTAGCGATAAAGGTCTTCTCAAACACTTTGTTGGAAAATACTCTGGAAACGTCATGTTTAGGAATGACCAAGTGGCGCCCATACTTGGGCATGGTGTACTAGAGACAGGAAACGTGCGGATTGAAAAGGTGTCATATATTGAGGGGTTAGGACACAACTTGTTTAGCATAGGTCAGTTCTGTGACAAGGGCATGGAGGTCCTGTTTAAAAAGAAATCTTGTTCGTTGAGGACTGAGGAAGGGACATAAATTCCAGGAGGAAACAGAAAGTCTAATCTCTACACAATAAACTTGTCTGGGAAAGCATCAGGTTCATCTGTCTGTCTGCTATCCAAAGCTGCTTCAGACTTGAACTGATTATGGCATAGGAAGCTGTCTCATCTAAACTTCAAGAACATAAACAAGCTTGTAAACGGGAATTTGGTCAGAGGTCTTCCAAAACTAAAATTTGAAAAAGAACATCTGTGCAAGGACTGTGAGTTGGGAAAATTAAAAAGAGTACCTCATAAGATTGTGCAGATTTCAACAACTACAGCTCCACTGCAACTGATTCATATGGATCCTTGTAGACCAATGAAGGTTCAGTCCCGAAATTCAAAGAGATATATTCTGGTGATGGTGGATGACTACTCGCGCTACACATGGGTTTGGTTCATCAGTCATAAGTCTGAAGTACCACAGCAAATTATACTATTTCTGACTAAGCACAAGACTCAGCAAGGACAGCCTGTGAAAGCAATTAGAACTGATAATGGAACAAAATTTAACAATAGGACTCTCGATTCCTATTTAGATTCTGAAGGTATTACACATCAGTTTTCAGCAGCCTACACTCCGGAACAAAATGGAGTGGTGGAAATAAAGAACAGAACATTAGTTGAAGCTGCTAGAACGATCCTACAATATTCCAAGTTGCCACCAACATACTGGGCTGAAGCTGTCAACACTGCCTGCTATACACAGAACAGATCCCTAATCCACCGTCGTTTCAATAAGACTCCTTACGAACTATGTAACGCAGTATTGCCTAATATCAAATACTTTCATGTATTTGGTAATAGGTGCTTCGTTCTGAATGAATCGGACAAACTGTCTAAGTTTGATCCAAAAGCAGACGAGGGAATTTTTCTGGGATACTCAACTGACAAAAAGGCTTTTTGAATTCTAAATCGGAGAACTAACATGATTGTTGAAAGCATAAATGTTATGTTTGATGATTTAGTAAATTTTAATTCTTTGACAGCTAAACCTTCAACTTCTAAAAATCCTGTTTATCAAACAAATCAATCTCATAATCAAAACATTCAGAATGAAGATATTAATTTGGATTTTATGTTTGAATTTTTTAAATCAAATGATACTTCTTCTGTTACTATTCACAGGACTGATCCGGTACAACAAGAAGAATCTGTAACAATCACCACTCCATCTGTTGCACGGGACACTGATCAGGAGAGTTCTGAATTTAAAACTACATATAGTCCATTCACTGTACAACGGACAACTCTTCCTGCTGCAACAGATGAAACTGTTAATCCGTTTGCCGATAATGAAATGGTTAATCCTTTTGCAACGGATATTCCACAACTTGACGATTTCATTCAGGTCCGTTCCCCCGAACCTGTATGGTTAAAAAAATCACCCCGAGACTCAAGTCATAGGCAGTTTGGACGCCGGTGTTCGAACTCGCTCTGCAACTATGAATGAATGTCTTAACTCAAGCTTTTTGAGTATGATTGAGCCTACAAGAGTATCTGAGGCTTTGGCCGATCCAGACTGGATTCTTGCAATGTAGGAAGAACTAAATCAATTTGAAAGATTAAAAGTCTGGCGTTTAGTTCCAAAACCTGAAGGAAAGTCAATAGTTGGAACTAAATGGATATTCAAGAATAAGAAGGACTTGGATGGAGTGGTAGTACGGAACAAAGTAAGGCTGGTGGCTAAGGGGTATAATCAACAAGAGGGAATTGATTATGATGAAACTTTTGCCCCTTTAGAACGTATAGAAGCTATTCGACTTTTCCTGGCCTTCGCTGCGTACAAAAACTTTAAGTTTTTCCAAATGGATGTCAAGACAACCTTCCTCAATGGTAAAATCAAAGAGGAAGTGTATGTTGGTCAACCTAAAGGTTTTATTGATCCCAAGCGCCCGCATGATGTGTATATTCTTGACAAGGCATTGTATGGTTTGAAGCAAGCCCCGAGAGCTTGGTATGATGAATTGTCAGAATATCTGCTGAACAAGGGATATGTGAAGGGCAAAACCGATACTACTCTATTCAAGAAGCAACTGGGCTCAGACTACATCTTAGTACATATTTATGTAGAAGATATTATATTTGGGTCAACTAGTCCAAAATATGGTGACGACTTTGCAAATACCATGAAACAACGCTTTGAAATGAGCATGATGGGGGAAGTTAATTTTTTCCTCGGATTGCAAATTTCACAATTTAGTCATGGGATTTTTATTAATCAGGAAAAATATATCAAAGATTTATTAAAACGTTTTGATATGTCTGACTGTTCACCAATGCCAACTCCCATGGCTGTAAAAACAAAACTGTTTGCTGATCCTGATGGCAAAACAGTTGATTTGAAAACATTTCGTAGTATGATCGGGTATTTATTGTATTTGACGACTAGTAGGCCTGATATAATGTTTTATACATGTCTCTGTGCAAGATTTCAAGCAAATCCAAAGGAATCACATTTATTAGCTGTAAAAAGAATTTTCAGATATCTTAAGGGTACCTCAAATCTAGGTTTGTGGTATCCTAGAGATTCAGATTTCAAGCTACTAGCATATTCTGATTCTGATTATGCAGGGTGCATGATAGACCGAAAAAGCACATCGGGCAGTGCACACCTTCTGGGAGACAAACTGGTATGCTGGGCATCCAAGAAGCAAAATTGTGTCTCAACTTCAACTGCAGAAGGTGAGTATGTTGCTGCTGCCAGCTGTTGTTCTCAGAGCCTGTGGATTCGTACACAACTATCTGATTTCGGGCTGGATTACTCCCATATTCCGTTGATTTATGACTCCCATAGTGCAATTGCTATCTCATGCAATCCTGTGCATCACTCAAAAACCAAACACATTGACATTCGGTATCATTTCTTGAAAGATTATGTAAAGAAAGGCTTGATAGAGTTAAAATATGTCAATTCTAAAAATCAACTTGCTGATATTTTCACCAAACCGTTGGATAAAACTCGTTTTAACAGTTTAGTATCCAAATTGGGCATGTTAAATTTGAGTATTTGACATTATTTTAATTCTACCAATCAAGATTTGAATAGATAAGTGCTTGAGTTCAGGGGGAGGTTATTTGATCTCACAAGTTATGAACTACTAATGGTTCATACTTGTAGGGGGAGAATTGTGTACTTAATTGTTTTGTTTAATTCGTGAAAAATACAAAACATTTCAAAAACAATTAAAAATCACAAACATGTGCAAAATGTTTAAAAAGACAAAAAGATTTTTTTTCTTCTTTCTCAAATTGATGCTTGATTTGAGGGGGAGTTTTTTATATTTTCTTTATCTTTAATTGTCTTAGGGGCATGAGAGTGAAAATTCAAAATTTGTTCAAGTTTAAAATGGATAGGAATTGTTCATTCCGAGCAAAAATGAGAGGAATTACATCATTCCGATCATATTTTGGTCGGAATTCATGAATTCCAATCAAAATGGTCGGAATTGATGCTTTCCGAGCATTTTCAGTGTTTAAAATAAAAAATGGTCGGAATTTGACTTTTTCACTCGGAATTACATTTTTTTTCTCAGAAAGAAGACTTTTGCTCTCCGTTCATCAATTTTCAAAAGGCTTGCAATGGAATAGGATTTCTCATATCTAGATCGAATTTTCATTACAAATTCAGTGATGGCTAATTCTGCAAACCCTGCCTTTATACCCTCTGAACAATTGTTTCCCCGAGCTAATTACCTTCCTTCCTTACTCAATAACCATTGTTTTGATTCCATCACTACAACTACTCAATTTCCAATCCTTTCTGAGCTGATTGAATCCCACCCTTTAAACCACCTATTCTCTTACAACCCAACTGCTGAAGGTGAGGAACCTCATATTCCCGAGGTTTATGTGCAACAACTCTGGCACTCAATGCACATGATTACTGATGATGAGGGTGATCAACATATAGCTGGAACCATAGAAAATTTTCACTTCTCCTTCAATATTGAACAACTTAGGAGAATTTTAAAGCTGCCATCTGAGGCCAAAACCTATGCTCACAAGAAAAAGTTTGATCCAATTCCAACAAACAAGAGCATTTTCAATCATGTTAAGGATCTGGGCTTTAATGGTGAACTTTCCAAAAATGCACACTTTAAGAGGTCAAATCTGGTTCTAATCTGGTAGACTCTTTATGCAATAATCAACAGATGTCTGACTAGCATCTCAAAGGGGGTTGATGGCGGGAGCTTTAGTGCACTTCACATTCTTGTTGCCATGGTGAAACATTGGCACATAGACTATGCTTCCATCATCTTTCAGGATCTTCATAAAGTTATCCATCAAAATCAAATCCCTCTCAGGCAAAGAGATTTCTGCCATATCCGAGATTCCTCTCAATGATAGTTCAAAGCATGATGCTTGAATATCCAAATGAAATTTCTAGGAGAAATGATGATCCCCAGCCTATTATATACATTATGCAGAAACTTTACAAGATTGAAACTTCTTCTGATGTTCATGCTTATGTGATGCCTGCTGAGCTTGTGATGATGATGGATCTCAATGATCCGATAGTTCAGGCATATGTGAGTGAGAACAATATTGCTCTTCCGTATCAACAAGAACATGTTGATCCTACCCCAACAGTCTTAGAACAAGATAGTCTAGAATCTAGCAGTCAGTCTTCATCGGGTGAAACTGACGGGGGAGAGTCGAGTGAAAAATCCGAGAGGGGTGATGAAGTGGTTGTCGGTGGTGAGACTGTAGGTGAGGGTGTTGAGGTTGATGATATGCCTTTAGGTCTTTTTATTACAAAATCTCAATCTCAGTCTTAGCGAACACCAGATCAGAGTGTAGAGCTTAATGTTGAAACTATGATTATTACATCTGAGGGTACGAATAAAGAAGCACCAGTGTTTGAACATGATGATATGTTTGATGTTGATGATCTTGAGACTGGTAGCTTGAATGAAAACATTGTTTCTGTTGCTCAGCATCTGTCGATGAAGTGGATAGGTTTAAAGAAAAAGAGGGTGAGAGTGTGAGAAAAGAACATACGAGTGCTGAGAGTTCTCTAGCCACAAAAAGTCGGGAAACCACGCCCACTATGAGGTCTGACACAGTTAGTCCTGGTATTGAAAAAGTCTTTGTCATCCCAGCAGAGTATGCACTCACCCCACCAAGCCACTCAGTTTCCTCTCAACAGGAAATTGGTTCATTTACTCACGGGGATACAGCACATGATCTACCGAAGTCTCCTTATGAGACAATAGGTATTGAAAAAGGAGCCAGTTCGCCCCAGGATTCCGACGTTCATTTGGAAATGCACATTGATGAACCATTCATTTCTCAATCAGATGACACGTTCGTACCATCAAGTAGTGTTCTCTCAAAAGAACCTACTGGAACATCTATAGAAGGCACTACTGATAGTGTCCTTCAAGGATTAGATGGAAATCCCGCCACAGTCAACATTTATCCAACTGTGAACATGGGTGGATCAACTTCTGAAGGAATCGTTCCTCCATTTGTTGTAGTTTCAACGGGTCATCTAAGTGATCCTGGTTTTGTTACACCTCCAATTGTTACTCAGGTTGCCTCAGAATTTATTTCTAAGGCTGACCTTGCTACTGCTTTATCTGAAGTTCATGCTAGAATGGAAAAGATGCATTAGGATTTCAATTCTAAGGTTGATGCGGTCAATGACAAGTTGGTAGTGGCTAACTCAAGGTCTGATGATATTCAGAAAGAAAATGCTTCAATTAACAGCAAGTTAGACAGGCTGCTGGCTAATCAAGGGCCTGATGTGTCGGTGGAAGAGTTGAAAACTCAGTTATATGTGAAGCTGATGTCTAGACCAGACAATAACGAAGAAGATGGTACTCTAGTCGATTTGGTCAGAAATGTATTCAAGAAATCAGACTTTGAGAGTTTTAAAAAGGAAATGAAAGATAGCATAGCAGCTTTCGGAGTTGCTTTTCACAAAAGGATGGATGTTATTGATCCGATTAAGGATATTGAGGGTGAGGCAGTTATTCAGGGGAAGACTGTTACTGAGGAGGAGGCTGACCTTAATGCTGCTATAAAGGCCTCCCTGGAAACTTGTTAGACTCAAGCACATGGAACTAAACGAAAACATGACGATCGTGACAATGATCAAGACCGTCATGAGGGGGAGAATTGTGCTGCAACTGTGCGTGTGAGATCTATTATCTCGAAGTTACCTGCTTCGTCTTCTCAAAGCAAGCAAACACCAACACCAAAGAGAGGCAGAGGTAGAGGAAAAGGAAAACGAAAAATGGCATTGATTAATGAAGAAGAAGAGGATACAAATAAACTAGTTGATGAAACATTTGACTTTCTTACTGATGCGGGTTCAGACTTTGATGTTTATGGGTCATTTGTAGCAGAAGCTGGTGAAACTGTTAAAGAACCTGAAAAAGAATTAACTCTTCGGCAACAAATAAGCAAGATCAAAGAAACCAGAACTGTGACAACACCAAGTGTTGAAAATCCTGAGGTTGAAGAAGTGCCAACTCCAGAGCAACTTAATATTGCAAATGTGCTCCGAATCAATAGAGAAGTGGCTGATATGTTTCCTCCATCTCCGGGCAAATTCAGAAAGACACCAAGAGATGTTTTGAGGGAAAGAGAAAAGGAAAAAAGACTTAGAAAGTTGAAAAGGGGTGCTGAATGGAAAATCCTCAAGGTTATAATCCTGATCCTATTTCAACAGCAGGATTAAGAGACATGAGAAAGAGAGTTGTTCTTACAACAAAGGCTCTAAACAAGAGGAACCGAAACTGGAGGTATCTGGATATAGCTGTTGCTTTCTTGGAAGAAAAGATCCCAGAGATTTATGTTGATCAGTTAGAAGAAGAACTACCAATCAATTTGCTGGGAGTCACTGATGTTACTGAAGCAGGTAGAAGATTGATAATGAACTGGCATGGGTTACCAAGAGAACAAGTAGCTTCAAAGCATCCGGTATCAAAAGTTAAATGCTCATTTGGAAAAGTTCTTCATGTGATATGGGTTTACTTCAATGTTCAAAGAATAGACCAGAAGACTTATGGGTTCAGTCAAGTGGATCTAAAGCACTTAAGTCTAGAAGATGTGAAGTATATGGCAGATGTACTTGGATCAAAGAAAAACAGCTCTTGTGCTAGTCATGCAGGCTACAAGATTTTGTTAGATATCATGAAACAAAGAATTAGAGTTGCTGAAAGAACAGATCTCCAACTGGGTGCAGAGGCTGACAAAGCAAAGATAAATGTCCTGAAGCCGAACACCACTCATCCAAGAATAGATGAACTTGAATTGTATCAGACTATATGGAAAGATGATGAGACTGGAGAAAAAGATGATGGCATTATTCTGTTTAACAGCAAGAAGGAAAAGTTCTTTTTGAGGACCAACGAGCTTAATGCTTATTCAAACGGTTCACTCAGAGTATAGCTGATAAAGATCAGAGAGCACAGTCTTAGTCTCAAGGATGAATTTGACCAGTCTGCGAGAGTTAGCATGACAGAAGTTATGGAGCTGATTGAAGCCAAGATGCGAGAAAGAGCTACTCTTCGAAGATGGCAAAGAATTCTTGGTGAACGAAATATAGACTAGATCAAATCAAGGGGGAGATTGTTAGATCTAAAATAGTGATTTAGATCTAGTCTAATTATGTAATAGATTCTATGTTAGCATGTAGGTATAAATAGTATTGTAAGGCTATTCTACATGTAACCTTTGCATACTTTGAATATAACAAAACACATACTTTAAGGTGAAATTGCATATTCTCTCAACTAGTTCTTGATTGTACTCATTGATATATCATATAAGTCTTACAAATCTTATCATATGGATTTTAGACATAAACCTAAATTTATCACACGGATTGGTCGAGTTTCCCGAAAACTATTTTAACTCGATATATGCATCCTAAGAAGTACTTTCGTTTTCTTGTTCTTTTATTTTCTGACATCAACGTACTGCTTTTCTTTTTCTTTCTTTTTTTATAAATAAATCGAAGCCATACCATGTAACTTCTTAAACAAATACACATCCCTTTTATCACTTCATCTTCTCCAATAGTCACTGTAAATCTTCTACCTCCATAGATAACCATATGAAGAACTTTAAGATTCTTTTTTTTACATTACGTACAGCCTCCTCCATCGTATTACCCGTTCATCATTCTAACTACGACAAGTTTAGTTTACCCGAACAAAAACAAGCTTTACAGTAAAACGGAAACCAAACCGGTAAATAATAGTATGATAACGTCGCCTCGAAACTCGACCAATCTACTACTATATATCTTTTGAATCTAAAACCACAATAAAACGTGAGTTCTAATAAGGATAGTTACCTTAAAAGAGTCCCGCAACCTGATGCTAATATTCCCGAATCACCGCTTGAAATACAGTTGTTTCTCTTCTTTTACTGCCGTTGTCTCAAACTATGGCCTTCTCAGCTTACGTCTATGGGTTTTCGTATGGTTTAGCGTACGTGAGAACATGGAATAAATCTATATCTTATATATATATATATATATATATATATATATATATATATGTATATTGAAGACTTGCCTAATTAATAGCTTTGTTATCCCAATCATATGGGGTAGTTATCCCATGTTCACTAATCTTTTTCAAAATTCAAATAAATCACATACTTTATGTGCTTGGAAAAGCTTACCCTATTGCCATGCCTTATAAATATATATGAAAAAAATTAATGACTTAAAAATAATATAAATTTACGTGTTACAAATCTCTCCCACTAAAATAATTTCGTCCTCGAATTTCATGATGAAATAAACAAATGGGGATACTTTTCTCTCATCTCTTTTTCTAGTTTCCAAGTTGTTTCGGGACCTCTACGCGACTGTCACTTGACAAGAACAAGGGGTATGTTTTTCTTTCTCAATCTTTTGATCTTTTGATCTAGTATCTGCACAGGCTCTTCAATAAAAAAAAGTTTCTCGTTTACTTGTACATCTTCAAGTGGTAGAACTAAGGACTGGTCAACCAATCACTTTCTTAAGTTCGACACGTGAAAAGTATAATGTATACCGCTTAACTCTTCTAGTAACTTTAAACGGCAAGCTACCGCACGGACTCTAGCAATAACCTCAAATGGTCCAATGTATCGTGGACTTAATTTCCCTTTCTTTCCAAATATAATGATTCCTTTCCATTGAGATACTTTCAACATCACTTGATCTCCAATCTCGAATTCTAAAGGTTTCCTTCTTTGGTCAGCATAGCTTTTCTGTCGGTCTTGTGCTACTTTTAGCCTTTCCTTGATCTGCACAATCTTTTCAGTTGTCTGTTGAATAATTTCTGGTCCAGCTAACTGGCTCTCTCCCACTTCAGTCCAACACATAGATGTCCAGCATTTTCTACCATATAATGCTTCAAAGGGAGCTGCCTGAATGCTTGAATGGTAACTATTATTATAAGAGAATTCAACCAAAGGAAGGTGATTATCCCAGTGACCACCAAAATCAATCACAAAATACCTCAGCATGTCCTCTAATGTTTGGATGGTTCGTTCACTCTGACAGCCTTTCTGTGGGTGATATGCGGTACTTAGATTCACCCGAGTACCCCATCACCTGCTGAAAACTCTTCCAAACCTTGAAGTGAATCTACTATCTCTGTCCGATATTATGGACTTTGGCACGCCGTGCCTTGACACAATCTTGTTTACATATATCCGTGCCAATTTCTCCATCGAATAATCTTCCCTGATCGGTAAGAAGTGAGTTGTTTTCATCAGTTTATCGACTATCACCCATATCACATCATAACCTCGTAACGTCCTTGGGAGTTTAGTAACAAAATCCATGGTTACCTAATCCCATTTCCAAACAGGAATCTCTAACTGCTGCAAATAACCCGATGGCTTTTGGTGTTCTGTTTTAATTTGTAAACACGTCAAACATTTCTCTACGTATCTTGCAATCAATCTCTTCATTCCTGGCCACCGGTAATCATTTCTCAAGTCCTTATACATTTTATCGCTACCTCGATGCATAGAATATTTAGACTTGTGCACCTAAGCTAGCACTATGTCTTGAAGCTCTTCCTCCATTGAATCTTCGAAATCCATCGCTCCCCTCAGCTAGTGACTTCAATCTACCAATCATTCTTTCTCCTTTGATATTATCTTCGTGCATGTATTTCTTCTGTGCATCTCTTATTTGATCAATAAGCTCGACCTTGCTGTTTATTCTCATCGCATGGACTCTAATCGTCTACAATCTTTCTTTCCTGCTTAATGCATGAGCAACTACATTAGCTTTATCAGGATGATAATGTATCTTACTGTCATAATCATTTAACAGTTCCATCCATCTTCGTTGTCGCAAGTTCAGTTCTTTTTTATCGAACACATGCTTTAGACTATTATGGTTCGTATATTCAAACATTTAGTACCATAAAGGTAGTGCCTCCAAATCTTTAGTGCGAACTCAACCGCAGCAAATTCTAAGTCGTGTGTTGGATAATTCTTTTCATGCTCTTTCAACTATTGGGATGCGTATGCTATGACCTTTCCACGTTGCATTATAACATAACCTAGTCCTTGTTTTAATGCATCACTATAGATGACAAAATCATCAGTTTCATCTGGTAAGGACAAGATCGGTGCGCTAATCAACTTCTCCGTTAGTGTTTGAAATGCTTTCGTCTGCCTTGGTCCCCATTCAAACTTGGTTGTCTTCCTTGTCAAAGTAGTCAATGGGGTTGGACTGGTCTACCATGACTCTCTAATCATTTACAATATGGCCTAAGAATTGCACCTCTCGTATCCAAAACTCGCATTTTTAGAATTTAGCATAAAGCTTTTCTTTTCTTAGCAGCTCCAACACAGCTATCAAATGTTGTTCATGCTCCTTTTGACTCTTTGAATAGACAAGGATGTCATCTATGAAAATAATGCCAAACTTATCTAGATATAGTCTGCAAACTCTGTTCATCAAGTCTATAAATACTGCAGGCGCATTAGTGAGACCGAATGGCATAACCAAGAACTCATAATGACCATACCTCATCCTAAACGCTGGCTTTGATACATCTTCATTTTGAACCTTCTACCCAGACCTCAAGTCAATTTTCGAGAAGTAGCTAGCTCCTTGAAGCTGGTTAAAAAGGTCATCAATTCTACGTAATGGATACTTGTTCTTAATGGTGACCTTGTTTAGCTCATGGTAATCAATGAACATTCGCAACGAGCCATCCTTCTTTTTCAAAAAAAGGATTGGAGCTCCCCAAGGTGATGAAATCGGGCGTACGAACCCCAAGTCCAACAATTACTACAACTGCTTCATCAATTCCTGCATTTCAGTTGGAGCTAAACGATATGGTGATTTAGCTATTGGTGCCACTCCGGGTACTAAGTCAATCCTTAATTCAACTTGACGATCTGGTAGGAGTCCGGGTAGATCTTCTGGAACGACGTCTAGATACTCTTTTACTATTGCTACATCTTTAATTCTTTTCTCCAACTTTGCATCAATTGCATAAGCTAGATAGCCGATACATCCCTTCCTCAAACACCTACTTGCCTTGATCATTGAGATAATACCTATCTCGCCTTTCTTTTTATCTCCATACACACATATTTCCTCTCCAGCTGGGCTCTGTATAATAATCATCTTCTTATTGCTAAAAATATGTGCTTGATGTTTTGCTAGCTAATCCATACCCAAAACCACATAAATTCCTCCTAAACACATAGGCATTAAGTTGACAGGAAACTCTTTACCATCTAGGTTGATCAAACAATCCTCAATAATTTCATTAACACTTTGTGCTCCATCGCCTGTTTCCCACTACTAATTCTCTATCTAACTTTTTAGATGCTATATTTAGATAATGAGAAAAAGAAGTAGACATAAAACTCCTGTTTGCACCAGAATCAAATAAGACATTAGCATACACATTATTAATAAGTAACGTACCAGAAACCACGCCAGGGGTCTCTTTAGCTTCTTCTGTTGTCATCGTATATGCTCGTCTAGTGGCCTTTGGAACCCCTCTTTTTCCATCATTCCTTTTCTCTGCCTTAATGTGCTGCTGTTGTTCTGTAGTTTTGGACATCTGCTTTGCACGTGACCTGGTAACCCACACTCATAACATGATCTTTCTATGCAGTCTCTTATATTATGCCCCATCTTTCCACATCCGTAGCGAGCGAAAGTCCCAAATTTACACTCCCCAAAATGCCGTTTGATAATATGGGGTTGATTGGCTCATTCCTGTTCTTTTTATGATCAGACCCAGTATTAGCTTGTCTTACTCCCTTGTTATTATCATCCCATTTTCTCTTGATGTCTTTCCTTGCATCAATAGGCTTTTCACTGGTCTTCTCGGCAATCTTTTCTATCTCCACTGCCTGTAAAAATATCTTTGGCATTGTCACTTCCATGAATCGTCTGATGTCTATTCTCAGTCATTACACATATCGTTGAACCTTTCTTTCTTCGGTTGCCACTTTATGAGTTCCAAACCCAGACTTCTCAATAAACTCGTTCGTATACAGCTCACCGGTATCTGAACCCTGCTCCAGCTTTAAAAACTCAGTCTCCAGCTTGACCTCATCTGCCTTCGAATAATATTTTTCTTTCATAATCTCTTTCAACTACTCCCGTGACATAGCACTTGCTTGAGCAACACCCCATACAGCTTTCTCAGTATTCCACCAATGAAGTGCAGCCACTGTAAATGTGGTAGCAACAAAATGCACTTTTTGTTCAGGAGTGCACTCACATGTTTCAAAGAAACTCTCCATTCTATTGAACGAATCCATTAGCGCTAGCGGGCCCTCATTTCTTGTGAAATCTATTGGACACGTACTTGAAAATGTCTTATAGTTACATCCCTTTTTCTTAGAGCAAGCAGTGTTGTCATTTGCTCTATCCACATTTTCTCCTTCTCTTTCATTGTTCACTATGTTCTCTATGGTATCATGACCCAAGCTCTGTTCCCGTGCAGTCCTATCCACCTCTCGAGTTTGATCAATTACTGATGGTAAGGTTGATAGAATTTGTGTGCATAACCATCGAACCTTGATGACACGCCCAATGCCATACGACACTCAAGGGTCACACCTGTGAGGGTACATAATTCAACAAGTTTGTTCACACTGTGGGAGATAGGTATTATGACAGTTATTCATAAACCAGTATAGAGAGTTATAAAATAACCAGGTTTAATTAATTAACAAGAATGTATATATTTATTAGTTAATAAATATATATTGTTAATTATTGGTATTTAGGATTAATATCTTGGATATTATCTTAAAAGGGTTATTATTAATTGTTATTATTAAAGAGATAAAATATATGTTTATATATATATATATATATATATATATATATATATATATTGTTGGAGTATGCCCACGAACACACGTACGCCAAATGATCACTACCGATGATGTATGGGCCTATCGGGTCACACGCCGGGGGTTGACCTTGACACAACCTAAAAGATGAGGGTGAGAAAGGATGAATAATGATAGTTGGTTTCCAGCAGGGGTTAGCGGCGCTAACTCTGGCGTCGCTAAATCAGCCGCGTTAGCGGCGCTAACCTTGGGCGGTTAGCGGCGCTAACCGTGGGCGGCTAGCGGCGCAAACCCTGCCTGACAGAAACAACTTTATTCTTTTCACCTCTAGCTTCCACCAATGCATGTGTTTCGTGATGATTATCCTTGGGCCGACCTGGGGAGACCTGGAGGCGTGGGTTTCTCTATAAAAGCATGCATAACTCTCTCATTTCTAGTCTTGGCCATTTGTTGAGAGAAATACACTTAGAACTATATTGAGAGTTGCTAAGTCCAAAGAGAGAAGAGAGTTCCCTGGAGGTTTTGGTTGTGTTCCAGAAGTGTAATCTCGTTAGGATTAGCTTCAAGGGTTGCTAGTACAACAAGGTTGCCTTGTGTCTCGGTGTGAACCTCGATAGCCGAAGAAGGAGCCGTACAAGGAGGTCAAGGACTCGGAAGCTAGCTACACACAACCATCAGAGACATCAGGGGTATAAACTTCTCCTTTCTCTTCTGTTTAAGTTGCTTAACTTGTTGTAGAGGTTGGTACATTGAAGGGGTTCATCATGTGGTTGTTTTTATGCTTTGTAAATCCGATTTATTTGCATGTATGCTTCCGTTGCATTGTACCACGAACCCCAACAGTGGTATCAGAGCCAGCTCTACACTGGTTTTTCACTAGATGGCCAAGAAAATCCGAAAAATGTGATTTTTGGTTCTGTCCAGTGTTTAGCGGCGCTAACTTTTCTATGTTAGCGGCGCTAAATGTTAGTTAACGGCGCTAAAGTCGGAGTCAACAGTCCTCTTTGGTAAACTGACTTGTTTTAATGTCGTCTCGCGATAGCGGCGCTAAACTGAGTTAGCGGCGCTAACTCTTTATAGTTAGCGGCGCTAACCCCTTACTGGCAGAATGCATGGTTTTGCCTTAAATCAATTTTGTTGGATTTTTGGGCTATTTGTACTTGCTGGAATTGTTCCAGATTTGAGTTGTGTTCAGATTAAAGTTGCCTTATGTCTTGGTTGATGTATTTATATGTGGATTAACATTTAGGCATGAAAATGATTAATTGCATATACTTACATTGTGTATATATGACTATGGAATTTTTGAAGTGTTTGAGGTTCCTAAAGCATATGTACATAGGATTATGAGTGCCTTGAGTGATTAGATAATCTTAACCAAGACATATAAGATTTACATGGTTTTGTGTGGCACACCATGTGATGATGTGTGATTTCTTGTATGTGGTTGTAGTATGCGTATCCGGTAACAATTTTGAGCCATATGACCTATGAGATGTGTTTGGTTGATTTAGATTAATGTATTAATTCATTTGGTGGTTTGTACCACATTGGTTTGTAATAATTAATCTATTTATCCGGTTTGTAATTTTAACGGCTTGCATGCCGATTTCGTATTCTTTGTAATTTGTAGAATTAGCTTAGAATAGAAATTGTGGCTTGCATGCCATTTCCTTTTAAATTTGTAAATTGTAAAAGGTGAACCGAAGCAACCAACAAGAACCGTGTGAAGGGTGTCTTGGCGTACTTGGATCCGGAGGTCGGTAGGAGACGCAATGGATCAAGTGGGAGGAGCACACATCGGGTCATTCGGTCTAGTCCTTAGATGACTTAGTCTTGCCCGTTGGCTCACGGGCAAGACGCATAGGATTTGGCTCGTTACCGGATTATATTACATGCGTGGTTGATTTTATTTTATATTTTTCTTGCATGGATGTTTAGGTTCTTCGCATGCTAGAAAATTTTTCAAAATAATAAAATCAAAGAGTTTTAAATTGGTTTACAAACTCCGCGCGCCACATAGAAAAGAATTGGTTAAAAGAGTTTTAACCGGAAAAACTAAAACCCGTTTGTCAAAAGTAAATCTCACACCACCCGTAAGATGACACCGCCCGATTCTAGTGAAACAAGATCGGTTTGTCGAGCTCTAGCCGAGACCGGTTTTGCGTAACTGTGTGGAAGGCGCGTGTGGCAACTCGCAAGGTCGGTTGTCGAGCTCTAGCCGAGCCGGCCATTGGGCTAGAGTACCACCGTGTATCTTGACGGACGATTTACAATTCCAAGACTTAAAACGCATTGGTAGTTGTCGAGCTCTAGCCGAGCTATCAAAGTGGGTTAATGAGGAATTGGTGTGGAGGGATCAAACATGCCAAATGGGTGCTAAGAGTACCTTGGATCCCGCAAGTGCCTAAGAGTTGTGATCACGGATTGCAATTGGTAAATAGTTTACCGGCCTAAAATAGCTCTATGAAGTGATCCGCGGAAAACCCGTCATGGATTAGGGTATTTTGAGGTTCTTAGCCCTTGTTAATATAATTTGTTTTTAAAACAAGAGGGTAATTATCTTAACAAGGATTTAATACAACAATAACTAACCATTTCGTACTTTGCTTGTAGATGGCATCTACTAGCAACACCAACACCACCAACATGTCACTCCGTCCATTTTTGGAGAAGGAGAAACTCACGGGGCCAAACTTTATGGATTGGCATAGGACTTTGAGAATTGTCCTACGTCATGAAATGAAGCTAGAGGTCCTTGAGTCACCTCTTCCGGAGGCTCCTGCTAGCAACGCGGCGAGGGCCGTCCTCGAGGCGTATGAAAAACGCCTCAAGGACACAAATGACGTGACTTGCCTTATGCTAACGACCATGAGTCCCGAATTGCAAAGGCAATTCGAGGAAGTGAGTGCGTTTGAGATGATTTCTCAGCTGAAGGACATGTTCCAACAGCGAGCTAGGCAAGAACTCTATGAGTGCGTCAAGGCCTTCATCGGTTGCCGGATGCAGGAGGGCGATAATGTGAACTCCCACGTACTTAAGATGAAAGGGTACGTGGATCAGCTCGAGGAATTGGGCTTTCCCATGGGGAAGGAGTTGGCGGTTGATATCATCCTCCAATCCTTGCCTCCTGCATATGGTCCGTTCATTGTGAACTTCCACATGCATAGTATGGACAAGTCCATTATGGAATTGCATGGCATGCTAAAAACCGCCGAGGGCGAGCTTGCCAAGTCAAAGCCCACCACCTCCACTGCCGTTCTCACCATCAACGAGGGTGGTAACAAGCGGAAGCAACCCGCTTTGGGCTCCAAGGGGAAGGGAAAGAAGAAGGCCAAGGCCCAAGGGCCGAAGCCCAAACCTAACCCAACCCCGGAGCCGAAGGGGAAGCAAGTGGCTCCCGCTGCCACCTCACCGGAAGAGGCAACCTGCTACTTCTGCGGGGAGAAGGGTCACTACCGGCGTAGTTGCCCCAAGTACACGGAGGAGCTCAAGAAGCTTCGCTCTAAAGGTGCCGCTGCCTCCGGTACGTACATGATTGAACTCCATAACACTTCTACTTCTAACGCCTGGGTTTTAGACAGCGGGTGTGGTACTCACGTTTGTAATAATGTGCAGGTACTAAGAAGAAGTAGGGACTTGGTTGATGGAGAGCTGGATCTCATCATGGGAAACAAGGCGGTTGTCCCGGTTGAGAAGATTGGGAGTGTGGAGCTCGCCTTTCCTTCCGGCTTATCTATTGTTTTGTTAAATGTATCTTTTGCGCCCTGCGTGGCAAGAAACATTATTTCATTGTATGCCTTGTATGACGATGGATTCACTTTTAAATTTGAGAATGGTAGCATTTTATGTTACAAAGATGATGTCTTTTATTTCAAAGCATTTCCATGTCATGGCATTTATGAAACAAGCGTAAGCTTGCAAAGCACTAGATCAATCATGAATGTTGATTCGGGTTCCAAAAACGTTTTGGATAAATTGTCTCTATGGCATGGTTGGTTAGGCCACATAAACAAGAAACGCATCGCCAAGCTCCAAGTGGATGGGATCTTGGAATCATTTGACCACGGGTCTAATGACGTATGCGAATCTTGTATATTGGGCAAGATGACCAAAGCACCCTTCACCGGTGTTTGTGAGAGGGCGCAAGACTTGTTGGATATCGTTCACACGGATGTGTGTGGTCCGTTCAAGCATGTCACAAGAGATCATTCCCGCTACTTCGTTACCTTTATTGATGATTATAGTCGATACGGGTATGTCTACTTGTTGAGACAAAAGTTGGATACCTTTGAGGTATTTAAGACTTATCAAAACGAGGTAGAAAATCAACTAGGGAAAAGGATTAAGATGCTACGATCTGATAGAGGCGGCGAATATCTTAGTTCCGAGTTCCGTGAACATCTAAGGGATTGTGGGATTATCTCGCAGTTAACCCCTCCTAGGACGCCACAATTAAATGGTGTCGCCGAGAGGAGGAACCGAACATTGTTGGATATGGTTCGGTCTATGATGGTTCGTACGGACGTTCCCGTTACGTTTTGGGGATATGCGCTTGAGACGGCCGGTAGAATCCTTAACCTCGTACCAACAAAGAAGGTTAAGAAAACACCGTATGAGATGTGGCATGGAAAGGTTCCATCCATTTCATATTTAAAGGTCTGGGGTTGTCCTGCCTACGTGAGACGTGAGGTTGAGGACAAGTTGGAGCCCAGGGCCGAAAGGTGCTTTTTCATTGGTCATCCTGCTGGGTCTATGGGATATTTGTTTTACAAACCTTCTGAGAACAAGGTGTTTGTTGCTCGAAGGGCAATGTTCCTTGAGAGGGAACTGCTATCCAAAGACGCTAGTGGGAGAAAGGTTGATCTTGAAGAAATTCAAGAGACTGCCAATGTAGAACCTGATGTTGGGACTAGCTCACAACCTGAGAGGGTTGAATCTCAGCATGATGAAGCTGGAGATGATGTAAACCCGTTGCCTATTAGAAGATCTGGTAGAAGTCGGCATGAGCCAATGAGATATGGTTTTCACATATCTGAGGGCACCGACATGGTAGTGGTCTCTGATGAGCCTACCAAATACCAGGACGCTGTGGTGGGCCCTGAGTCCGCCAAGTGGCTAGAGGCAATGGAATCCGAGATTCAGTCCATGTCGGATAATCAAGTCTGGGACTTGGTTGATCCCGTGCCGGGGTGCAAACCCGTAGGGTGCAAGTGGGTCTTCAAAAAGAAGATCGGCATGGATGGCGAGGTAGACACCTTCAAGGCCCGACTGGTGGCTAAGGGTTTCACTCAAACTCATGGTATAGACTATGAGGAAACCTTTTCACCGGTGGCTATGATGAAGTCTATCCGGATACTTTTGGCCATTGCCGCATTTCATGATTATGAGATTTGGCAAATGGACGTCAAAACCGCGTTCCTTAATGGAACACTAGCAGAGGATGTGTATATGACACAGCCTGAGGGTTTTGTAAATCCTGAGTTTCCGGAGAAAGTCTGCAAGCTTAAGAAGTCCATTTATGGGCTTAAGCAAGCCTCTCGAAGCTGGAACCTGTGCTTCGACGAGAAGGTCAAAGAGTTTGGCTTCTCTAAAAGCAAGGATGAGCCATGCGTTTACATTAGAGCTAGTGGGAGCATAGTTGTATTCCTGGTTCTTTATGTAGATGATATTCTACTAATTGGGAACGACGTCCCAACTTTGCAAGGGGTAAAAGCCTGGCTAGGGAGTTGTTTCTCAATGAAGGATCTTGGGGATGCAGCTTACATTCTTGGGATCAAGATCTATAGAGATAGATCCCGCAGGTTAATCGGATTGAGCCAGAGTACGTACATAGACAAGGTCCTAAAGAGATTTAGGATGGAGGATTCCAAGAAGGGGTTCATACCTATGTCGCATGGTTTAGTGTTGAGCAAGGCTCAAAGCCCGAGTTCCTCTGAGGAACGGGAAGTAATGAGTTGAGTTCCATATGCTTCGGCAATTGGCTCGATCATGTACGCCATGTTATGTACTAGGCCTGATATATCTTGTGCATTGAGTATGACAAGTAGATATCAAGCCAATCCTGGTGAAGCTCATTGGACGGCAGTAAAGAACATTCTCAAGTATCTTCGGAGGACTAAGGAGATGTTCTTGGTGTATGGAGGTGCGGAAGAGCTACGGGTGACTAGTTACTCCGATGCTAGCTTCCAAACTGATCGGGACGACTACCGATCTCAATCGGGGTTTGTGTTCCTGCTCAATGGTGGTGCTATTTCCTGGAGAAGCTCCAAGCAAGACACTGTGGCCGATTCTACTACCGAGTCGGAGTATATTGCGGCCAGTGAAGCTGTGAAGGAGGCTGTGTGGATGAAGAAATTCATCCAAGATCTGGGAGTGGTTCCTAGCATTGCCGACCCTGTTGAGGTGTTTTGTGACAACGAGGGTGCGGTTGCTCTTGCCAAGGAACCAAGGTCTCACCGACGCACGAGACATATTCCGCGGAAGTATCATTACATCCGGGACGTGGTCGAATGTGGAGACATTGTTATCAGCAGAGTACACACGGATAGCAATGTGGCGGATCCGTTCACCAAACCTTTATCGCAAGCAAAGCATGACGCTCATACTTGAGCTATTGGGATTAGATTTGCTAGTGATTTGGTTTGATCATGCCTTTGTATTTGGTTAGTATATTTGTTGTATTTACCCTTTAGGGAACATGAAGCAGTATTGTATTTATTGTATTTATCGATTATTAAATGGGATTTGGTAATACGCAAGTTGCGGGTATTTCTTTAAATCTTTACTGTGTTCCAACTTAGCATGTTTTGCTCTTCCCTGAATGCGCAAGCATTCTAAATGTCCACAGTCGGTCATTCTTCTCGGGAAGGAAGTATGAACTAAGACTGAGGGAAGTAATTGGTCATGTGTCCAATGGGGATTGGGGCACGGGGACGCAATTCTTCGCCTATACTTGAAAGTGTTTCAAGTGACTGGACGACCCACACCTGATTTTACTTTATGGTACATGTCATGAGTAAATCAGGATGATAATATTAGTTCATCCTAAGACTGGAGATGCACGTGGCTGCATCACTTTGGTTTGCTTTGTTCTAATTGCTTTCAAACGCAGTCCGTAACTGGCTGTTATAAAGGGAGTAGTTGGGCAGAGTATGATCACTGTGGTGGGCAGTGTAAGTCAAAGGAATTTGTTCCTCTGTTTAGAGAGATATCCTTGGGCCCCTCGATGATTGGTCGCTGACACCAAAATGCATGGCCATGCTCAAAGCTTGCAATAATTTATGATTGATTGCAACTTGTATATTTTGGTCACCACCAGTCTAGATCGAGAAACATAATCGTGAACGAACGGAGAATGACTTTGTACCATGTCTCGTGTTCACATTGGATATCGCGAACAAAAGGATGATTGATCACTTATCGATAGGACCTTTTCACATGGGTTGCAGATTGGTTTTTGTGCAGAAGACAAAACCCATACAGACTTGGGGGCAGAGATGTCTTACTAGAGGCCGCTCTTTGTCTGTGATGCATTGGGTACGTAGAGTCATGTGCAAGTGGGAGTCTGTTGGAGTATGCCCACGAACACACGTACGCCAAATGATCACTACCGATGATGTATGGGCCTATCGGGTCACACGCCGGGGGTTGACCTTGACACAACCTAAAAGATGAGGGTGAGAAAGGATGAATAATGATAGTTGGTTTCCAGCAGGGGTTAGCGGCGCTAACTCTGGCGTCGCTAAATCAGCCGCGTTAGCGGCGCTAACCTTGGTCGGTTAGCGGCGCTAACCGTGGGCGGCTAGCGGCGCTAACCCTGCCTGACAGAAACAACTTTATTCTTTTCACCTCTAGCTTCCACCAATGCATGTGTTTCGTGATGATTAGCCTTGGGCCGACCTGGGGAGACCTGGAGGCGTGGGTTTCTCTATAAAAGCATGCATAACTCTCTCATTTCTAGTCTTGGCCATTTGTTGAGAGAAATACACTTAGAACTATATTGAGAGTTGCTAAGTCCAAAGAGAGAAGAGAGTTCCCTGGAGGTTTTGGTTGTGTTCCAGAAGTGTAATCTCGTTAGGATTAGCTTCAAGGGTTGCTAGTACAACAAGGTTGCCTTGTGTCTCGGTGTGAACCTCGATAGCCGAAGAAGGAGCCGTACAAGGAGGTCAAGGACTCGGAAGCTAGCCACACACAACCATCAGAGACATCAGGGGTATAAACTTCTCCTTTCTCTTCTGTTTAAGTTGCTTAACTTGTTGTAGAGTTTGGTACATTGAAGGGGTTCATCATGTGGTTGTTTTTATGCTTTGTAAATCCGATTTATTTGCATGTATGCTTCCGTTGCGTTGTACCACGAACCCCAACATATATATATATATATATATATATATATATATATATATATATATATATATATATATATATATTACTATTGTATATTTTATATTAATAATAAAAAGGTTAAATCAAAGTTACCTAATTAAGATAACTAGCAAGTTATCTATAAATAGGGGATTTAAACAAGAGATTTAGGGTTAACCTAATTAGTTAATGCAAATAAAAAACTCTCTCCCACTCCCCCTCTTGAGATCGGCGGCCTAACACCCTAAGCCAAGGGTTAGTCAATTTTTCGTGATCAATCACCAATAGGATCAAGAACTTGATTGTGATCAAGCCTTTCTAGCAGGCTCTTGGTGTACCTCATTACGGGTGGACTATCATTGAGCAATTCAGGTATAACCTTCATCTAAACCTGTTCTTGGTGCCTATAGAGAAATCGATGGGTATATGTATGTATATACATATTTCAATTTCTAGTATTAAGTGTTGGATTGATTGTATGCTTTGTTCTAAGTTTAATCCAATCCTGCTTATTGTGGTTGTATGTTTTTCGAAATCTATATATATACACATACATACATGTATCGAAATCTATATATATATATATATATATATATATTTATATATATTTATATATATTTATATATATATGTGTGTGTGTGTGTGTGGTATACACACTTGTGATAAACCAAGATCATTAATCCTTTAGGGTTTTAGGATTAAGTTTATTATTTTCATTCCGCTTTATAAATAATAACTGCCGGTTCAATTCTGAGTTGGTTCGAACTAGTTTGGTTGTGAATCGGGATAAACCAAGTTAGAATTGTGACCTGTAAAACCCAACAATGGTATTAGAGCCTCGGCTTAGTTTATCACAATGTGTTGATATATTTGTTATTATTGTGTTTTTGGTGTTATTATGTGTGTATAGTGATATTCGAAAATCACAAAGGATAGACAAGTTCATGCCAATCCTAGTTTATCTTAAAAAAAGTTGGTTTTTGGATAAGGTTTGTAGATTTGAACCTTTCATCAGAAAAGTAAACCAGTTAGGTTTAACCGGTTAAAAGATTAAAACTATAAACAGTTTATTGAAATTATATGATTTTCTATATGCATATTTTGATATTAGGGATTGGTTTTATATCAATATCAGTTCGTTGTTTAAATTGTATGATTTTAGAGTTTTTTAATTTTTTAATCAGAAGAGTTAAGCCAGTTGGATTTAACTGGTTAAAAAGGATTAAAACTATAAAAGGTTTAATTTTATGTAGTTGAATGTATATGTAAATGTGTGTGTGTGTATATATATATATATATAAATAAATATATATATATATATATATATATATATATATATATATATATTATATTAACCAGTAGCGTCAATATGGATTGTTTAAGGTTTTTTAATCGAAAATTAGTTCAGTTTTAAGATTAAAGGATAAACCTCAAAAACAAAGAAATTACATCTTTTTATCAACAAGTTCTATGTTGATAAGTGTTGGGAAGATGATCTCATTAGTTTAGATTTGATGAGACAAAGTTAAATTTGTAAGATGTGTTCTACATACAACTTAAACAGAATTATGAAGTTTAGTCAGACTGAACACTAATAGTGATTCAGACTGAGTATAAGCAGAATATAAGCTGAGCATATGTTCGATCAGCTTAGACTATATCTTAGTAAGATTATCAATATTTTTGATAAGCTGTGTGCATAAAATAAGATATACATATTGAGTTTCAGCTTGATGAGTTTCAAGCTGAGCGACTCAGCGTGAAGACCGAGTCAGCTCAATAGAGTTACTAAATATGTTTTAGTTAATTCGTTAGACTTCTAAGGATGAGTTAATAATTATACGTGTTAGTCCATGTTTGAATTCGGGTTTGTTCTCGAAGAACTCAGCTTGATGAGTTTCAAGCTGAGTAACTCAGCCTGACTAAAGAAGTCAGTTTAAGAGAATTTAAATATGTTTTAAATTATGTTTTAACTCTCTATATCTACGGGAAGGATAAAAGGACTTCAGAATCAAGATTGAAGATTGAAGACTCAAGATAAGAAGATTCAAGATTCAAGAGTCCGTGTTATCCGATAGTTAGTTAGCAACATAGGATTAGTTCAGTTTGTTAGGAACCGTAGGAGTAGGATTATAAATACTTATCTCCTGATAAGTTTAGAGGTACGACTACGACTACGATTACAACTAAGTTTTGCAGAGCCAAAAACCTCACCTCACCGTATGTGTTACGATTCTTGAATCACTGTTTGTCAGTTCAACGTGATCAAGATATTCACAGATTGCCAAGCTATTCATGTGTTCGAATACTCACATTAGTTATGATATTGGTAAGTTATCAATCTGTGTAAATCCTGTTTAGAGAGTCGTCAGTATCTATAATCATAAGTTTATTATAGATAGCTAAGTTTGAAAGATTGAGAGATTTATATTCGGTGTTTACATATCAAGATTTGCTTACTTGATAGTTATTGTAATGATCTTCTTATTCAAAGCATTGTAATCATCTTCTTAATGAAAGCATTCGATTGATTGTGGTTTGATTTACTTTGTGTAACACTTTCATTTGATTTGTTCAATTTCCGCAGAAAGTGTATTCAACCCCCCTTCTACACACCTGTTGCTTGTTGTTATTCTCACCAAGGGATCAACAACTGGTATCAGAGCTGGTTGAACGATTTCATAAGTTGAAAGTTAATGATTTTGAGAAAGTTTACAATGTCTACAAGCAACAATTCTTCAAACTTTCCACAGATGTCTACCAAAGGCTGTCCCATGTTTGATGGATCTGACTATCCTATGTGGAAGTTTAGAGCCATGCAGTTCCTCAAGTCCATTGACAATCGTATGTCCGATGTCATTATCAAAGGACCGATAATCCCCAAGATCTCTGTTGTTGTCAGTGATACGTTCACTGATAAAACAGACAAGAGTGAAAAAGAGGTAAACAAGCTTGTTGCATCCTGGATTGATGAAGATTGGAAACTCTACAATCTGGCTGACAAGGCAAAAAGTGTTCTGGCAAATGCCCTGACCAACGAAATCTTGCGTATTGTGACTGGGTGTCAATCTGCAAAAGATATCTGGGATACACTAAGTGTTACATATGATGGTACAGATCTGGTCAAGCAGCAAAAGAAGAATCACTTGAATAGATCTTATGAAAACTTCTTTTCAAAGAAGAATGAAACCTTGCCAGGTTTGTTCACAAGGTTTCACTGCTTGATAAATGACCTACTAAGTGTGGGTGTAAAGAAAGATGAGGCTGAACTTGTGCTGAAATTTCTGGATGTGTTACCAGAAAAGTTTAATGATTTAACTACAACACTAAGGGCTGGAGGGACACTGCATGTGTACAACCTACAGTCCATTTATGGGTTCTGGCTAAATCATGAACAGATCACTTAACACAAAAGAACTTCTCAACAACAACTCAAGGAGTCTTTGGATAAAACTGAAGTTGCATTGGTTGCACAGAAAAAGAAGAAAAGTTCCAACACATTGGTTGTTGAATCAGAGAGTGAGTCAGAATCTCAAGCTGAACACTCAGACTCAGACTAAGGTGATACTTATGATGTTCAGAATATCACTAAGCAAATGGCAATGTTAGCCAGACGTTTGAGAAGAGCTCAAAGGGGAAGAGGAAGATATGACAGGGGCAAAAGGAAGAGTTCCTTTGATACCAAGAATGTTGTGTGCTTCAACAATCAGAAGAAGGGACATATTGCTGTTGAGTGCAGATCAAAGAATGTGGAATCAACATCAGTTGTTTATAAGAATGCTTACAGAGCTGATAAATACAAGAATAAATATACTCCGCTCAAGAAAGGAAATCCTGAAGACAAACCAAGTGTAAAAGGACTATATGCTGAAACTTAGGATACATAATCATCTACCTCAGATGATGATATATGTCTGATGGCTCAAGAAGATGAAGAGTTTGAAATTGACAAAGTTGATTATGGTCTGTCCGAGTCAACTTTTGAAGCTGACATGAAGGAAGCTGAGGAAAACAGCAAGCTCAGTGATTGGGATCATGTTTCAATGTATAAGGTTAGTAATTTCAACTCTTACACCGAAGAAGAAAAGGGTCTTGCTTTTGATTATCTGCTGAACGATTTCAAGACCATCCTTCAGTCTCAAAATGACCTCAAAGATGAGATAACTAAACTCAAGAATGAGATTAAGGAAAACAAATCTCTCATTGATGTTGGTAATAAAGCACAGTGTGATCTTGAATGTCAAAGACACATTAATAAACTTCTAAGTGAAGAACTTCAGGAAGCTAAAGACAAAGCTGACCAACTTCAAAAAGTCACTGAGTGTTGGTGTAAGTCATCAAAGCTTGCTGAAAAGTGCATAAACCAACAAATTCCTAAACAGGTACAGGTTGTGCTTGGAGGTGACTATCAAACTGCAGCTTATGTAGCTGATGATGAGATAGCAAGTACAGAATCTGAGGAGGATAGACTGCTAATTGAGTCTCAGAAGTCAGCCTCAAAGAAGAAACATGGTCAAAACCTTAAATACAATATGTTTGTAATGGCTAAAGATCATGGAGAAAAGTGCTCAACATCCAAACAGCATGGTAAGTCTGTGCTGGACAGATTAAGCACTCAGCCTATTCAAAGAACTTCAGTCATAGAAAGGCTTAATCCAAATCCTTTCAAAAGACAACATTCTCAATCTGGCTCGGAGAGAAGTTACAAGAATAGGAAGACTACTGTAAGTCAGAGGTCAAAGTACAACAATGGTAAGTCCAAAGTTGAAGATCAACAGGGGTAAGTCCAAGCCTGTTGAAACTGGTGAGTCCAGTAGTCATGACAAAGGTAAGTCCAAGGTCATGGAAAAGAAGGTTGTTAGTCAAACTTCTAATCAAAAGGATAACAGACAAAGACCTGACAAAGGTATGTCCAAAGTCAGTAATCATCATGTGAATCAACTTGCAAAGAAAGTTGAAAAGTTATCCACCACATATAATCCTAAGACTGAGAGCAAGTTCTCACAAGGATTATTAGACACTCTACCTCCTGTAATCATTGGAAGAAGGAGATGCTACAAGTGCAGAAATAGAGGTCATGAGGCTAAGGACTGTGATGCAGAAATCTCAAGGCCTGAACAAGAACAAGTTGATCAGCCTATACAGGACTCAACTCCTGCTCAAGCTGAATAGTCAGTTCAACAAGATGGAGATGCTAAGTTCTCCTCATCTGAACCCACCAAGAAGTGGGTTCCCAAAAAAAACTAATGTGTTTAGTTTTCATCTCATGTTCAGGGTTCAAGTAAATGGTACTTGGATAGTGGATGCTCAAGACACATGACCGGGTGGAAAGGACTTCTTAGTGATTTCCAAAAAGATGAAGGTCCTAAAGTAACGTTTGGTGACAACTCCCATGGAAGAACTAAAGGCTATGGTTGTTGAATCAGAGAGTGAGTCAGAATCTCAAGCTGACCACTCAGACTCAGACTAAGGTGATACTTATGATGTTCAGAATATCACTAAGCGAATGGCAATGTTAGCCAGACGTTTGAGAAGAGCTCAAAGGGGAAGAGGAAGATATGACAGTGGCAAAAGGAAGAGTTCCTTTGATCCCAAGAATGTTGTGTGCTTCAACTATCAGAAGAAGGGACATATTGCTGCTGAGTGCAGATCAAAGAATGTGGAATCAACATCAGTTGTTTATAAGAATGCTTACAGAGCTGATAAATACAAGAATAAATATACTCCGCTCAAGAAAGGAAATCCTGAAGACAAACCAAGTGTAAAAGGACTATATGCTGAAACTTAGGATACAGAATCATCTACCTCAGATGATGATATATGTCTGATGGCTCAAGAAGATGAAGAGTTTGAAATTGACAAAGTTGATTATGGTCTGTCCGAGTCAACTTTTGAAGCTGACATGAAGGAAGCTGAGGAAAACAGCAAGCTCAGTGATTGGGATCATGTTTCAATGTATAAGGTTAGTAATTTCAACTCTTACACCGAAGAAGAAAAGGGTCTTGCTTTTGATTATCTGCTGAATGATTTCAAGACCATCCTTCAGTCTCAAAATGACCTCAAAGATGAGATAACTAAACTCAAGAATGAGATTAAGGAAAACAAATCTCTCATTGATGTTGGTAATAAAGCACAGTGTGATCTTGAATGTCAAAGACACATTAATAAACTTCTAAATGAAGAACTTCAGGAAGCTAAAGACAAAGCTGACCAACTTCAAAAAGTCACTGAGTGTTGGTGTAAGTCATCAAAGCTTGCTGAAAAGTGCATAAACCAACAAATTCCTAAACAGGTACAAGTTGTGCTTGGAGGTGACTATCAAACTGCAGCTTATGTAGCTGATGATGAGATAGCAAGTACAGAATCTGAGGAGGATAGACTGCTAATTGAGTCTCAGAAGTCAGCCTCAGAGAAGAAACATGGTCAAAACCTTAAATACAATATGTTTGTAATGGCTAAAGATCATGGAGAAAAGTGCTCAACATCCAAACAGCATGGTAAGTCTGTGCTGGACAGATTAAGCACTCAGCCTATTCAAAGAACTTCAGTCATAGAAAGGCTTAATCCAAATCCTTTCAAAAGACAACATTCTCAATCTGGCTCGGAGAGAAGTTACAAGAATAGGAAGACTACTGTAAGTCAGAGGTCAAAGTACAACAATGGTAAGTCCAAAGTTGAAGATCAACAGGGGTAAGTCCAAGCCTGTTGAAACTGGTGAGTCCAGTAGTCATGACAAAGGTAAGTCCAAGGTCATTAAAAAGAAGGTTGTTAGTCAAACTTCTAATCAAAAGGATAACAGACAAAGACCTGACAAAGGTATGTCCAAAGTCAGTGATCATCATGTGAATCAACTTGCAAAGAAAGTTGAAAAGTTATCCACCACATATAATCCTAAGACTGAGAGCAAGTTCTCACAAGGATTATTGACACTCTACCTCCTGTAATCATTGGAAGAAGGAGATGCTACAAGTGCAGAAATAGAGGTCATGAGGCTAAGGACTGTGATGCAGAAATCTCAAGGCCTGAACAAGAACAAGTTGATCAGCCTATACAGGACTCAACTCCTGCTCAAGCTGAACAGTCAGTTCAACAAGATGGAGATGCTAAGTTCTCCTCATCTGAACCCACCAAGAAGTGGGTTCCCAAAAAAAACTAATGTGTTTAGTTTTCATCTCATGTGCAGGGTTCAAGTAAATGTTACTTGGATAGTGGATGCTCAAGACACATGACCGGGTGGAAAGGACTTCTTAGTTATTTCCAAAAAGATGAAGGTCCTAAAGTAACGTTTGGTGACAACTCCCATGGAAGAACTAAAGGCTATGGTTGTTGAATCAGAGAGTGAGTCAGAATCTCAAGCTGACCACTCAGACTCAGACTAAGGTGATACTTATGATGTTCAGAATATCACTAAGCAAATGGCAATGTTAGCCAGACGTTTGAGAAGAGCTCAAAGGGGAAGAGGAAGATATGACAGGGGCAAAAGGAAGAGTTCCTTTGATCTCAAGAATGTTGTGTGCTTCAACTATCAGAAGAAGGGACATATTGCTGCTGAGTGCAGATCAAAGAATGTGGAATCAACATCAGTTGTTTATAAGAATGCTTACAGAGCTGATAAATACAAGAATAAATATACTCCGCTCAAGAAAGGAAATCCTGAAGACAAACCAAGTGTAAAAGGACTATATGCTGAAACTTAGGATACAGAATCATCTACCTCAGATGATGATATATGCCTGATGGCTCAAGAAGATGAAGAGTTTGAAATTGACAAAGTTGATTATGGTCTGTCCGAGTCAACTTTTGAAGCTGACATGACGGAAGCTGAGGAAAACAGCAAGCTCAGTGATTGGGATCAGGTTTCCATGTATAAGGTTAGTAATTTCAACTCTTACACCGACGAAGAAAAGGGTCTTGCTTTTGATTATCTGCTGAATGATTTCAAGACCATCCTTCAGTGTCAAAATGACCTCAAAGATGAGATAACTAAACTCAAGAATGAGATTAAGGAAAACAAATCTCTCATTGATGTTGGTAATAAAGCACAGTGTGATCTTGAATGTCAAAGACACATTTATAAACTTCTAAGTGAAGAACTTTAGGATGCTAAAGACAAAGCTGACCAACTTCAAAAAGTCACTGAGTGTTGGTGTAAGTCATCAAAGCTTGCTGAAAAGTGCATAAACCAACAAATTCCTAAACATGTACAAGTTGTGCTTGGAGGTGACTATCAAACTGCAGCTTATGTAGCTGATGATGAGATAGCAAGTACAGAATCTGAGGAGGATAGACTGCTGATTGAGTCTCAGAAGTCAACCTCAGAGAAGAAACATGGTCAAAACCTTAAATACAATATGTTTGTAAAGGCTAAAGATCATGGAGAAGAGTGCTCAACATCCAAACATCATGGTAAGTCTGTGCTGGACAGATTAAGCACTCAGCCTATTCAAAGAACTTCAGTCATAGAAAGGCTTAATCCAAATCCTTTCAAAAGACAACATTCTCAATCTGGCTCGGAGAGAAGTTACAAGAATAGGAAGACTACTGTAAGTCAGAGGTCAAAGTACAACAATGGTAAGTCCAAAGGTGAAGATCAACAGGGGTAAGTCCAAGCCTGTTGAAACTGGTGAGTCCAGTAGTCATGACAAAGGTAAGTCCAAGGTCATGGAAAAGAAGGTTGTTAGTAAAACTTCTAATCAAAAGGATAACAGACAAAGACCTGACAAAGGTATGTCCAAAGTCAGTGATCATCATGTGAATCAACTTGCAAAGAAAGTTGAAAAGTTATCCACCACATATAATCCTAAGACTGAGAGCAAGTTCTCACAAGGATTATTAGACACTCTACCTCCTGTAATCATTGGAAGAAGGAGATGCTACAAGTGCAGAAATAGAGGTCATGAGGCTAAGGACTGTGATGCAGAAATCTCAAGGCCTGAACAAGAACAAGTTGATCAGCCTATACAGGACTCAACTCCTGCTCAAGCTGAACAGTCAGTTCAACAAGATGGAGTTGCTAAGTTCTCCTCATCTGAACCCACCAAGAAGTGGGTTCCCAAAAAAAACTAATGTGTTTAGTTTTCATCTCATGTGCAGGGTTCAAGTAAATGTTACTTGGATAGTGGATGCTCAAGACACATGACCGGGTGGAAAGGACTTCTTAGTTATTTCCAAAAAGATGAAGGTCCTAAAGTAACGTTTGGTGACAACTCCCATGGAAGAACTAAAGGCTATGGTTGTTGAATCAGAGAGTGAGTCAGAATCTCAAGCTGACCACTCAGACTCAGACTAAGGTGATACTTATGATGTTCAGAATATCACTAAGCAAATGGCAATGTTAGCCAGACGTTTGAGAAGAGCTCAAAGGGGAAGAGGAAGATATGACAGGGGCAAAAGGAAGAGTTCCTTTGATCTCAAGAATGTTGTGTGCTTCAACTATCAGAAGAAGGGACATATTGCTGCTGAGTGCAGATCAAAGAATGTGGAATCAACATCAGTTGTTTATAAGAATGCTTACAGAGCTGATAAATACAAGAATAAATATACTCCGCTCAAGAAAGGAAATCCTGAAGACAAACCAAGTGTAAAAGGACTATATGCTGAAACTTAGGATACAGAATCATCTACCTCAGATGATGATATATGCCTGATGGCTCAAGAAGATGAAGAGTTTGAAATTGACAAAGTTGATTATGGTCTGTCCGAGTCAACTTTTGAAGCTGACATGACGGAAGCTGAGGAAAACAGCAAGCTCAGTGATTGGGATCAGGTTTCCATGTATAAGGTTAGTAATTTCAACTCTTACACCGACGAAGAAAAGGGTCTTGCTTTTGATTATCTGCTGAATGATTTCAAGACCATCCTTCAGTGTCAAAATGACCTCAAAGATGAGATAACTAAACTCAAGAATGAGATTAAGGAAAACAAATCTCTCATTGATGTTGGTAATAAAGCACAGTGTGATCTTGAATGTCAAAGACACATTTATAAACTTCTAAGTGAAGAACTTTAGGATGCTAAAGACAAAGCTGACCAACTTCAAAAAGTCACTGAGTGTTGGTGTAAGTCATCAAAGCTTGCTGAAAAGTGCATAAACCAACAAATTCCTAAACATGTACAAGTTGTGCTTGGAGGTGACTATCAAACTGCAGCTTATGTAGCTGATGATGAGATAGCAAGTACATAATCTGAGGAGGATAGACTGCTGATTGAGTCTCAGAAGTCAACCTCAGAGAAGAAACATGGTCAAAACCTTAAATACAATATGTTTGTAAAGGCTAAAGATCATGGAGAAGAGTGCTCAACATCCAAACATCATGGTAAGTCTGTGCTGGACAGATTAAGCACTCAGCCTATTCAAAGAACTTCAGTCATAGAAAGGCTTAATCCAAATCCTTTCAAAAGACAACATTCTCAATCTGGCTCGGAGAGAAGTTACAAGAATAGGAAGACTACTGTAAGTCAGAGGTCAAAGTACAACAATGGTAAGTCCAAAGTTGAAGATCAACAGGGGTAAGTCCAAGCCTGTTGAAACTGGTGAGTCCAGTAGTCATGACAAAGGTAAGTCCAAGGTCATGGAAAAGAAGGTTGTTAGTAAAACTTCTAATCAAAAGGATAACAGACAAAGACCTGACAAAGGTATGTCCAAAGTCAGTGATCATCATGTGAATCAACTTGCAAAGAAAGTTGAAAAGTTATCCACCACATATAATCCTAAGACTGAGAGCAAGTTCTCACAAGGATTATTAGACACTCTACCTCCTGTAATCATTGGAAGAAGGAGATGCTACAAGTGCAGAAATAGAGGTCATGAGGCTAAGGACTGTGATGCAGAAATCTCAAGGCCTGAACAAGAACAAGTTGATCAGCCTATACAGGACTCAACTCCTGCTCAAGCTGAACAGTCAGTTCAACAAGATGGAGTTGCTAAGTTCTCCTCATCTGAACCCACCAAGAAGTGGGTTCCCAAAAAAAACTAATGTGTTTAGTTTTCATCTCATGTGCAGGGTTCAAGTAAATGTTACTTGGATAGTGGATGCTCAAGACACATGACCGGGTGGAAAGGACTTCTTAGTTATTTCCAAAAAGATGAAGGTCCTAAAGTAACGTTTGGTGACAACTCCCATGGAAGAACTAAAGGCTATGGTTGTTGAATCAGAGAGTGAGTCAGAATCTCAAGCTGACCACTCAGACTCAGACTAAGGTGATACTTATGATGTTCAGAATATCACTAAGCAAATGGCAATGTTAGCCAGACGTTTGAGAAGAGCTCAAAGGGGAAGAGGAAGATATGACAGGGGCAAAAGGAAGAGTTCCTTTGATCCCAAGAATGTTGTGTGCTTCAACTATCAGAAGAAGGGACATATTGCTGCTGAGTGCAGATCAAAGAATGTGGAATCAACATCAGTTGTTTATAAGAATGCTTACAGAGCTGATAAATACAAGAATAAATATACTCCGCTCAAGAAAGGAAATCCTGAAGACAAACCAAGTGTAAAAGGACTATATGCTGAAACTTAGGATACAGAATCATCTACCTCAGATGATGATATATGCCTGATGGCTCAAGAAGATGAAGAGTTTGAAATTGACAAAGTTGATTATGGTCTGTCCGAGTCAACTTTTGAAGCTGACATGAAGGAAGCTGAGGAAAACAGCAAGCTCAGTGATTGGGATCAGGTTTCCATGTATAAGGTTAGTAATTTCAACTCTTACACCGACGAAGAAAAGGGTCTTGCTTTTGATTATCTGCTGAATGATTTCAAGACCATCCTTCAGTGTCAAAATGACCTCAAAGATGAGATAACTAAACTCAAGAATGAGATTAAGGAAAACAAATCTCTCATTGATGTTGGTAATAAAGCACAGTGTGATCTTGAATGTCAAAGACACATTTATAAACTTCTAAGTGAAGAACTTTAGGATGCTAAAGACAAAGCTGACCAACTTCAAAAAGTCACTGAGTGTTGGTGTAAGTCATCAAAGCTTGCTGAAAAGTGCATAAACCAACAAATTCCTAAACATGTACAAGTTGTGCTTGGAGGTGACTATCAAACTGCAGCTTATGTAGCTGATGATGAGATAGCAAGTACAGAATCTGAGGAGGATAGACTGCTGATTGAGTCTCAGAAGTCAACCTCAGAGAAGAAACATGGTCAAAACCTTAAATACAATATGTTTGTAAAGGCTAAAGATCATGGAGAAGAGTGCTCAACATCCAAACATCATGGTAAGTCTGTGTTGGACAGATTAAGCACTCAGCCTATTCAAAGAACTTCAGTCATAGAAAGGCTTAATCCAAATCCTTTCAAAAGACAACATTCTCAATCTGGCTCGGAGAGAAGTTACAAGAATAGGAAGACTACTGTAAGTCAGAGGTCAAAGTACAACAATGGTAAGTCCAAAGTTGAAGATCAACAGGGGTAAGTCCAAGCCTGTTGAAACTGGTGAGTCCAGTAGTCATGACAAAGGTAAGTCCAAGGTCATGGAAAAGAAGGTTGTTAGTAAAACTTCTAATCAAAAGGATAACAGACAAAGACCTGACAAAGGTATGTCCAAAGTCAGTGATCATCATGTGAATCAACTTGCAAAGAAAGTTGAAAAGTTATCCACCACATATAATCCTAAGACTGAGAGCAAGTTCTCACAAGGATTATTAGACACTCTACCTCCTGTAATCATTGGAAGAAGGAGATGCTACAAGTGCAGAAATAGAGGTCATGAGGCTAAGGACTGTGATGCAGAAATCTCAAGGCCTGAACAAGAACAAGTTGATCAGCCTATACAGGACTCAACTCCTGCTCAAGCTGAACAGTCAGTTCAACAAGATGGAGTTGCTAAGTTCTCCTCATCTGAACCCACCAAGAAGTGGGTTCCCAAAAAAAACTAATGTGTTTAGTTTTCATCTCATGTGCAGGGTTCAAGTAAATGGTACTTGGATAGTGGATGCTCAAGACACATGACCGGGTGGAAAGGACTTCTTAGTGATTTCCAAAAAGATGAAGATCCTAAAGTAACGTTTGGTGACAACTCCCATGGAAGAACTAAAGGCTATGGTTGTTGAATCAGAGAGTGAGTCAGAATCTCAAGCTGACCACTCAGACTCAGACTAAGGTGATACTTATGATGTTCAGAATATCACTAAGGAAATGGCAATGTTAGCCAGACGTTTGAGAAGAGCTCAAAGGGGAAGAGGAAGATATGACAGGGGCAAAAGGAAGAGTTCCTTTGATCCCAAGAATGTTGTGTGCTTCAACTATCAGAAGAAGGGACATTTTGCTGCTGAGTGCAGATCAAAGAATGTGGAATCAACATCAGTTGTTTATAAGAATGCTTACAGAGCTGATAAATACAAGAATAAATATACTCCGCTCAAGAAAGGATATCCTGAAGACAAACCAAGTGTAAAAGGACTATATGCTGAAACTTAGGATACAGAATCATCTACCTCAGATGATGATATATGTCTGATGGCTCAAGAAGATGAAGAGTTGGAAATTGACAAAGTTGATTATGGTCTGTTCGAGTCAACTTTTGAAGCTGACATGAAGGAAGCTGAGGAAAACAGCAAGCTCAGTGATTGGGATCATGTTTCCATGTATAAGGTTAGTAATTTCAACTCTTACACCGACGAAGAAAAGGGTCTTGCTTTTGATTATCTGCTGAATGATTTAAAGACCATCCTTCAGTGTCAAAATGACCTCAAAGATGAGATAACTAAACTCAAGAATGAGATTAAGGAAAACAAATCTCTCATTGATGTTGGTAATAAGGCACAGTGTGATCTTGAATGTCAAAGACACATTAATAAACTTCTAAGTGAAGAACTTTAGGAAGCTAAAGACAAAGCTGACCAACTTCAAAAAGTCACTAAGTGTTGGTGTAAGTCATCAAAGATTGCTGAAAAGTTCATAAACCAACAAATTCCTAAACAGGTACAAGTTGTGCTTGGAGGTGACTATCAAACTGCAGCTTATGTAGCTAATGATGAGATAGCAAGTACAGAATCTGAGGAGGATAGTCTGCTGATTGAGTCTCAGAAGTCAGCCTCAGAGAAGAAACATGGTCAAAACCTTAAATACAATATGTTTGTAAAGGCTAAAGATCATGGAGAAGAGTGCTCAACATCCAAACAGCATGGTAAGTCTGTGCTGGACAGATTAAGCACTCAGCCTATTCAAAGAACTTCAGTCACAGAAAGGCTTAATCCAAATCCTTTCAAGAGACAACATTCTCAATCTGGCTCGGAGAGAAGTTACAAGAATAGGAAGACTACTGTAAGTCAGAGGTCAAAGTACAACAATGGTAAGTCCAAAGTTGAAGATCAACAGGGGTAAGTCCAAGCCTGTTGAAACTGGTGAGTCCAGTAGTCATGACAAAGGTAAGTCCAAGGTCATGGAAAAGAAGGTTGTTAGTCAAACTTCTAATCAAAAGGATAACAGACAAAGACCTGACAAGGGTATGTCCAAAGTCAGTAATCATCATGTGAATCAACTTGCAAAGAAAGTTGAAAAGTTATCCACCACATATAATCCTAAGACTGAGAGCAAGTTCTCACAAGGATTATTAGACACTCTACCTCCTGTAATCATTGGAAGAAGGAGATGCTACAAGTGCAGAAATAGAGGTCATGAGGCTAAGGACTGTGATGCAGAAATCTCAAGGCCTGAACCAGAACAAGTTGATCAGCCTATACAGGACTCAACTCCTGCTCAAGCTGAACAGTAAGTTCAACAAGATGGAGATGCAAAGTTCTCCTCATCTGAACCCACCAAGAAGTGGGTTCCCAAAAAAAACTAATGTGTTTAGTTTTCATCTCATGTGCAGGGTTCAAGTAAATGGTACTTGGATAGTGGTTGCTCAAGACACATGACCGGGTGGAAAGGACTTCTTAGTGATTTCCAAAAAGATGAAGGTCCTAAAGTAACGTTTGGTGACAACTCCCATGGAAGAACTAAAGGCTATGGTTGTTGAATCAGAGAGTGAGTCAGAATCTCAAGCTGACCACTCAGACTCAGACTAAGGTGATACTTATGATGTTCAGAATATCACTAAGCAAATGGCAATGTTAGCCAGACGTTTGAGAAGAGCTCAAAGGGGAAGAGGAAGATATGACAGGGGCAAAAGGAAGAGTTCCTTTGATCCCAAGAATGTTGTGTGCTTCAACTATCAGAAGAAGGGACATATTGCTTCTGAGTGCAGATCAAAGAATGTGGAATCAACATCAGTTGTTTATAAGAATGCTTACAGAGCTGATAAATACAAGAATAAATATACTCCGCTCAAGAAAGGAAATCCTGAAGACAAACCAAGTGTAAAAGGACTATATGCTGAAACTTAGGATACAGAATCATCTACCTCAGATGATGATATATGTCTGATGGCTCAAGAAGATGAAGAGTTTGAAATTGACAAAGTTGATTATGGTCTGTCCGAATCAACTTTTGAAGCTGACATGAAGGAAGCTGAGGAAAACAGCAAGCTCAGTGATTGGGATCATGTTTCCATGTATAAGGTTAGTAATTTCAACTCTTACACCGACGAAGAAAAGGGTCTTGCTTTTGATTATCTGCTGAATGATTTCAAGACCATCCTTCAGTGTCAAAATGACCTAAAAGATGAGATAACCAAACTCAAGAATGAGATTAAGGAAAACAAATCTCTCATTGATGTTGGTAATAAAGCACAATGTGATCTTGAATGTCAAAGACACATTAATAAACTTCTAAGTGAAGAACTTTAGGAAGCTAAAGACAAAGCTGACCAACTTCAAAAAGTCACTGAGTGTTGGTGTAAGTCATCAAAGCTTGCTGAAAAGTTCATAAACCAACAAATTCCTAAACAGGTACAAGTTGTGCTTGGAGGTGACTCTCAAACTGCAGCTTATGTAGCTGATGATGAGATAGCAAGTACAAAATCTGAGGAGGATAGACTGCTGATTGAGTCTCAGAAGTCAGCCTTAGAGAAGAAACATGGTCAAAACCTTAAATACAATATGTTTGTAAAGGCTAAAGATCATGGAGAAAAGTGCTCAATATCCAAACAGCATGGTAAGTCTGTGCTGGACAGATTAAGCACTCAGCCTATTCAAAGAACTTCAGTCATAGAAAGGCTTAATCCAAATCCTTTCAAAAGACAACATTCTCAATCTGGCTCGGAGAGAAGTTACAAGAATAGGAAGACTACTGTAAGTCAGAGGTCAAAGTACAACAATGGTAAGTCCAAAGTTGAAGATCAAGAGGGGTAAGTCCAAGCCTGTTGAAACTGGTGAGTCCAGTAGTCATGACAAAGGTAAGTCCAAGGTCATGGAAAAGAAGGTTGTTAGTCAAACTTCTAATCAAAAGGATAACAGACAAAGACTTGACAAAGGTATGTCCAAAGTCAGTTATCATCATGTGAATCAACTTGCAAAGAAAGTTGAAAAGTTATCCACCACATATAATCCTAAGACTGAGAGCAAGTTCTCACAAGGATTATTAGACACTCTACCTCCTGTAATCATTGGAAGAAGGAGATGCTACAAGTGCAGAAATAGAGGTCATGAGGCTAAGGACTGTGATGCAGAAATCTCAAGGCCTGAACAAGAACAAGTTGATCAGCCTATACAGGACTCAACTCCTGCTCAAGCTGAACAGTCAGTTCAACAAGATGGAGATCCTAAGTTCTCCTCATCTGAACCCACCAAGAAGTGGGTTCCCAAAAAAAACTAATGTGTTTAGTTTTCATCTCATGTGCAGGGTTCAAGTAAATGGTACTTGGATAGTGGATGCTCAAGACACATGACCGGGTGGAAAGGACTTCTTAGTGATTTCCAAAAAGATGAAGGTCCTAAAGTAACGTTTGGTGACAACTCCCATGGTAGAACTAAAGGCTATGGAAAGATGCCAGGTGGCAAGGTTACTTTCCAGAGAGTTGCATATGTCAAAGGTCTCAAACACAACCTGATTAGTATCAGTCAATTGTGTGATGAAGACAACATTGTTACTTTTAGGAAGAAAGCAGGAACAATATATAATGCTAAGGGAAAGCCTGTACTAATAGCTAAAAGAGAAAGAGATGTGTATCTACTTGATCTTAATTCTTCTGATCCCTATACTGAAACCTGCTTGTATTCCCATTCTGTTCCTAAGCTGAGTTGGTTATGGCATAAACGTTTATCTCATTTAAATTTTAAAAATATAAATATGCTATCCAATAAAGAGTTAGTCTCTGGATTACCAAAGATCACATTTGTCAAAGACAATTTGTATTCAGCTTGTAAACAAGGGAAACACCATAAAGGGTCCTTTAAATCAAAGAAAAATTTTTCAATAACAGACCCATTGCATATGTTGCATATGGATTTGTTTGGACCCATAAGTATTCCAAGCCTAAGTGGCAAGAAGTACACACTGGTGATAGTAGATGAGTTCTCAAGATTCACCTGGGTAATATTCCTTAAAGCCAAAAGTGAGGCTGCCCTGGAGATAATCAGTTTTATCAAACAGGAAGAGTTGCAGAAAGGTTTGTTTGTAAAGCAACTTAGAAGTGATCATGGGACTGAGTTCAGAAACTCTACCCTTGAAAGCTTCTGTGAACAAAAGGGAAAATTACAGAATTTCTCATCTGTCAGAATTCCCCAACAAAATAGAGTTGCTGAAAGGAGAAATAGAACCTTAATTGAGGCTGCTAGAACAATGCTATGTGAGGCAGGATTGAAACTCTATTTTTGGGATGAAGCTGTTAGTACAGCCTGCTATATCCAGAATAGGTCAATCATTGTAAAAAGACATGGAAAGACTTCATATGAGATGTATAAGTCTAGAAAGCCCAATATAGGTTATTGCCATATCTTTGGTTCAAAATGCTATGTGCTGAATCAAAGAGATCAGCTCCATAAGTTGGTACCTAAAGCTGATCTTGAAATATTCGTTGGTTATTCCTCAATCTCCAAGCCTTATAGAATATATAATACAAGGAGAAAGGCCATCAAAGAATCAATTCATGTCTCATTTGATGAAGACAGTTTTGATCGAGATGATAAAAGTCAAACTGACTTGGTCAGTCTGAGTGAGCTTGAAAGGCCTAAGGAGAGCAACTTATCAAATCCTATGTATGTCATAGGAGATGATAGTGATGATGATGTGTGTCCATCCAAGAAATCATCACATGCTCAAATGGATTTTCAAGCTGAGAAAGATGATGATCTCGTCAATCCGTTTGGAGCTGACATTCCTCAGACTGAAGATCTTGGTGATCAACAGTTTGTTGACAATGCTGTTGTTGAGACTGAGGAGATAAGTTCACCTCAGGACTCTCAACATCACTTAGATTCAAAACCAGACTCTCTAACTACAACATTTAAATTCCTCAAAGACCATCCTCAAGATCAGATAATTGGAAATGTCGAGGAAAGGGTTATGACCAGATCCAAGGCAACAGCTAACTATGCTACTCACTTTGGTTTCCTATCTCAGATGGAGCCAAAGAGGACTGAAGAAGCCTTAGAGGATGAGGATTGGATTGATGCTATGCAAAAGAAACTAAATGAGTTTGAGAGAAACAAAGTCTGGAACCTTGTCCCTGCCCCCGAAGTTCATACAATTGTAGGCACTAAATGGGTCTATAGAAATAAAATGGACAAGGATGGACTAATAGTTAGGAACAAATCCAGGCTGGTATCACAAGGGTATAAGCAAGAAGAAGGAATCGATTATGATGAGACCTTTGCCCCTGTTGCTAGAATTGAAGCCATAAGGTTGTTCTTAGCTTATGCAGCATATAAAGACTTTAAAGTCTATCAAATGGATGTGAAGAGTTCTTTCCTAAATGGAAAACTTCAGGAGGAAGTCTATGTGCAACAACCTTCTAGCTTTGTAAGTTCAAGGTTTCCACATCATGTCTATAAGTTAGACAAGGCTTTGTATTGTCTTAAACAAGCTGCAAGAGCTTGGTATGATACTCGTTCTACTTATCTACTATTAATGGATTTCACTAGAGGTAGTATAGATAAGACACTCTTTATTAGAAAGAGGAAAGGACAGGTGATTCTTGTACAAATCTATGTGGATGACATTATCTTTGGTTCTACCAATGAATCCCTGTGTGAGTGGTTTTCCAAAATAATGTCACAAAAGTACAAGATGAGTATGATGGGTGAGATGACTTACTTCCTAGGTCTACAAATTCAAAAAAAGCCTGATGGAATATTCATCAATCAAAGAAAGTATGTTCTTGATTTGATAAAGAAATTTGGTTTTGATTCAAGTTCAACCATGAAAACACCCATGTCACCTGCTGTCAAGCTGAGTAAAGACTCAGATGGTAAGTCTGTGTGTCAGTCTACCTATAGAGGTATGATAGGTTCATTGCTCTATTTGACAGCTAGTAGACCTGATATCATGTTTGCTACATGTGTTTGTGCAAGATATCAGGCAGATCCTAAAGAATCACATCTTCAAGCTGTGAAAATGATCTTTAGGTACCTTAAAGGTACACCAAATCTAGGACTTTGGTATGCAAAGGACTCTGGGTTTGAGTTAGTTGGTTTCTCTGATGCTGACTATGCTGGGTGCAAGTTAGATAGAAAATCAACTACTGGAGGATGTTAATTGCTTGGAGGGAAGTTAGTCAGCTGGACTAGTAAGAAACAGAACTCAGTGGCTACTTCAAATGCTGAAGCTGAATATGTTGCAGCAGGAAGCTGTTGTGCTCAAATCCTATGGATGCAGCATCAGCTTCAAGACTTTGGCATGAGTTTCAAGAAAACTCCTATCTTCTGTGATAACCAAAGTGCTATAGCCATAACTTACAATCCAGTCTTCCACTAAAGAACTAAGCACATTGAAATTAGACATCACTTCATCAGGGACATCGTAGAAAAAGGTAAAATCGATATTAAACTTATTTCTACTGATGACCAATTAGCAGATATTTTTACTAAACCCCTTGATGAAAAGAGGTTTATGTATCTGCTAAGTAAATTGGGTATGCTCAACCCGTAGCTAAGTGTCTAGAATCTGAGTTTTCAGTTTGACAAAGACTAAGTGTCTCAAGCTGAGTGAACAGTTTATAAATAGGTTTTCATAAACTGAATAACCTGTCAAGTTGAATAATGAGTTCACATGGTTGGTCGGTTCCAAACATACTTTACCTACTCAGTGTAGTTAAAATGTAAGTTTGAGTAAGTCTCAAACCTAAATTACTAAGTGTCATTGAGTCTGATCTATGTGCTTAACTCAAGCTGTGTGATTGGTTCGCACGTTTGGTGAGTTCCAAACATCTTTTAACTACTCAGTGTGGTTAAGAAATACAATTTGAGTTAGTCTCAAACAAAATGACTAAGTGTCATTGAGCCTGAGCTGTGTGCTCTACTCAAGCTGAGTTTCATTCTCAAGCTGAGTGCTCAATTCAAGTTGAGTGCTTGCCTTAGGCTGTGTGATTAGTTTACTCAGCTTGGTGTGTCCAATCTATGATTTAATTACTAAGTGTCATTACTTCATGTGCCAATATGTATTTGAGTTAGTCTCAAACCGCATCGTATATCAATTGTGTATTTGTATAATTGAACAGTGTTTATAATATTATTATCAGTTGATTCTATTATTTTACACTTGTATCCGTTGGAAGACGATGTGTTTCTAACCTCTAACTATTACATCAAGCCGTAATTTTTACAGTGTAACGGATAAAAAGGGGATCTCAACGGTAACTTTTCTCTCTCCTAAGAAAGGTATATATACCGATCATAACCGGTTTAGAGAAGTTTACGCTTACAAGTCCAACTTCTCATGTTCTCAAATTCCTTTCGCAAACACCTCAATTTCTTAGTGCATTCGTCCGTTCAAAACCCTAAATTGCTAAGTGCAATTTCTGTACCGCTCAGTGCGAATTTTAATTTACTCAGTGTAATTAATTCAACATGGATGGACTCACATTAGTTCTCGGTGATCAGATGATTCGAGGTGGTCAGTTCAAGAACAATGGAGTGCCGTTGCTGAAAGTCAACAATCAACAGGCCTGTCTTGCAATTCCTCCGAAGAAACAAGGCAGAGGATATGAAGTTTGGGTGGCTTACATCCGTAAATGCCCCCTGGCATTCGCCTTCTGTGGCGCACCTCTCCATATCGTTCCTCAACATCTACTGGAGTTCTGGTATACATGCACGTATGATCAGAACAGGGGAGAGATTACGGGAACTGTTCTTAATGGAAATAGAATAGTGGTCATATCCGTACAACGGCTAAGGGATGTTCTTCAACTCCCTCAATCTGATGAGTTCGAGTCGGCTGTCACGAGGCAGGTGGCAAGGTCAGTCCTACCCAGAATGGGTCACCCGCAGACAGAGGGTGTAATAAAAAAGGCTACCTTTCCAACCAGCTGGGGTTTTCGGGTGTCAACAGTGATTTGTTCACTAGGTACCAAGGTTAGAGGACTGGACCAAGTTAATGAGTTCGAGATGTAGCTGCTGTACAACATGTACTTTGCGAGACACTTAGACTATGCACAGCTCATCTTCAATGAGCTCAGGCTCCAAGTGATGAAGACCACAAGGGATCTTCATGTACCTTTCATAAGGTACATGTCCTTGGCATTTGAAGCCGAGCTGGAGATAGCACTATATGAAGCTGATCAGGATGTGTTCATGTTTCCTACACTCAGCTACAAGATGTTCAACAATGACATCTTCCCAGAGCAAGAGGGTCTGAGTGAGCCTATGCTACTGATAGCTGAGGCAGCTTCACCAGAAAGTGAAGAAGAGGGATCCGATCAAGGGGGAGCTTCTCAAGCTGACACAGAGGTTCAAGCTGAGTACTCTGCTCAAGCTGAACCAGCACAAACTGAAGCTACTTCTGGTAAGACCTCTCTACTTTCTCTTTCTTCTCATTTTTCTCCATCCACCTTTGGAGATAAGGCTGCGGTAAACCCAACCCAGTCTAACCCATCCCCTCCACCTTTATTCCATCAAAAATCTCACTCTGAAGCCACCCCTAGTATGCCCACTGCTGCTAGGGAGAATATCTAAACCTACACCAAAAAAACTGCCAAAGGTGATGCCACCTCTAAAGGCATCAATGGAGCTGAGATCACATTGATCCCTCCACCGGCAGGAGTTGAGGGGGAGACGCCTACTCTAAAGGTGTCAACCTCGAGGCTCATTACAACCCAAAAGCCTATACCGGGTGTGGTGTCTACTCAGCCCACACTCTCCAGTGCCATGAGAGAGCCTATTACTGTGCCTAAGCAGACACACTTAGGTGACATTGAATATATGACCAATCCCCAGGGTCAATCACCCCCTTCCAAACCAATCAGCCAACCACTATCCCATACACTTCATATTTCGAGCCCCATTACTTCTCTTCAATTCTCACACCCTATCGCACGACCTGTCAATGTTTCATCTTCAAACCAAGGTGATTCACAGGGTCCAGACTCTGGTCCAAATGAATTTGAAGGTAAACACCAACCTTTAGACGATGCACCTAAAGACTCTCCTCACACTGACATTGCCTCCTCAAGCATGCAGCAGCTGAAAGATTATGTTGCTGCTCAGTTTGGTTTGTTCCATCTCACGCAGAAGAAGCATAAACGGAAAATCTATCAAAGACTTGAGAAGCTGACCATGGATGTTAAACAGATTGCCTCTGCAGTTGCTGCACTCCAACAACAAAAGACTTCAACCCCTATTGATGATGACAAAAAGGGGGAGAAGGTTCAAGCTGATACTGAAGCTGAGCTAGTTCAAGCTGAAGCTGAAGCTCTGCTAGTACTAGATGAAGGAGAAGAGAGGAAGACTAAGGCTGAGGGGGAGTTGGAAATAAATAAAGAGGAACCTGCAGCTAAGAGACAAAAGGTAGAAGAATCTGAACCTGAAGTTGACAGTGTTTCTGAAACTGAGGAAGAAATAGAAGAGGATAAAGCCACAATGCTTATGATTGAAATGCTCGAACAGGAGGAAGCCAATGAGTTAGGTATTTCTCTTGAAGAGCTGAGAAAGAGAAAAGAGAAGGAAGTAAAAGAACAAGAAAAGGAAAAAGAAAGAAAAGCTTTGGCACAAGCTGAAGCTACATACACTGGTCCAAGACCTGATCTAATCCCATACTCAGATGCAGAACTGCAGGAGTGTTACTTTAGAAGAAGCTTCAACGAAGAGATCAGAGGAATGACTCTAAGCAGAGTAAATGGTGCTGTCATTCTCACTTTTGAGCTTAGTAACAAATCAACAGTGGGAATGGACCTGAGATACGTTCACAGGATGGGCTACATTGAATGGCAAAGAATAATGATGATGCTCAGGAAGTTCAAAAAGAGTCAAATCAAACAAGAAATTCTATCTGAGGTCTCCAAGTTGATTGCTCGAGCTGAAGAACTGAGGTATGTTCCAGTTCCTGGTCTGCAGTGGGAAAATCTGTTCAGAATGCCTGAGGGTGTAGAATTCAAGAAAAATTAAAGTGTCAACACACCTATTCAAGGCTTTATGTTTAAGGATTAGGCAGGCAATCCTAGCTTTATCAAACTATATGAAGTATGTTATCTAAAAGCTGAGGATGCCTTGACAATTAGAAAGTGTTGTGGTGATGATGATTTAAATCAACCAATAAAATATAGGTTGAACAAGATCATCAGGGTACAACAGAAGGAACTCAGTGGGAATGAAGAAGCTGAAAGACTGTTAGATGAGATCAACAAGGAGATCAGCATCTGGGAGCTTCTACATCCTGAGTTCATAAGATAAAATCCTCAATAGATTAGTTCTATTGTAAATATTAGATTAGTTCTAATATTTTTGTAAGCACTATGTGTGCATGATCTAAGTGATCAATCAATTTTTATTATGATTAGTTCACTTAATACAAGTATAAAGTTTGATATGTTCAACTGTGTTATGATGTGTTCATAATTATTAGTCTGATAAGTTCAGCTTAATGAATAAATGATAAGTTCTTATTCATTAATGTGTTTTGTTGGTGTGTTCAACTGAAAGTTGGTTTGTTCCACTTATAATTGATAAGTTCAATTAAAATTGATATGTTCAAATTAATATTTGATTAGTTCAAATATAAACATAATTTTGTTAAACAAACTTAAGAACTGTTTGATGGTTTTGTCATCATCAAATAGGGGGAGTTTGTTGGAAAGATGATCTCATTAGTTTAGATTTGATGAGACAAAGTTAAGTTTGTAAGATGTGTTCTACATACAACTTAAACAGAATTATGAAGCTTAGTCAGACTGAACACTAATAGTGATTCAGACTGAGTATAAGCAGAATATAAGCTGAGCATATGTTCGATCAACTAAGACTATATCTTAGTAAGATTATCAATATGTTTGATAAGCTGTGTGCGTAAACTAAGATATACATATTAAGTTTCAGCTTGACGAGTTTCAAGCTGAGCGACTCAGCGTGAAGACTGAGTCAGCTCAATAGAGTTACTAAATATGTTTTAGTTAATTCGTTAGACTTCTAAGGATGAGTTAATAATTATACGTGTTAGTCCATGTTTGAATTCGGGTTTGTTCTCGAAGAACTCAGCTTGATGAGTTTCAAGCTGAGTAACTCAGCCTGACTAAAGAAGTCAGTTTAAGAGAATTTAAATATGTTTTAAATTATGTTTTAACTCTCTATATCTATGGAAAGGATAAGAATTCTTCAGAATCAAGATTGAAGATTGAAGACTCAAGATAAGAAAATTCAAGATTCAAGAGTCCAAGTTATCCGATAGTTAGTTAGCAAATTAGGATTAGTCCAGTTTGTTAGGAACCGTAGGAACAGGATTATAAATACTTATCTCCTGATAAGTTTAGAGGTACGACTACAACTACGATTACAACTAAGTGTTGCAGAGCCAAAAACCTCACCTCACCGTATGTGTTACGATTCTTGAATCACTGTTTGTCAGTTCAACGTGATCAAGATATTCACAGATTGCCAAGCTATTCGTGTGTTCGAATATTCACATTAGTTGTGATATTGGTTAGTTATCAATATGTGTAAATCCTGTTTAGAGAGTCGTCAGTATCTATAATCATAAGTTGATTATAGATAGCTATGTTTGAAAGATTGAGAGATTTATATTAAGTGTTTACATATCAAGATTTGCTTACTTGATAGTTATTGTAATCATCTTCTTATTCAAAGCATTGTAATCATCTTCTTAATGAAATCATTCGATTGATTGTGGTTTGATTTACTTTGTGTAACACTTTTATTTGATTTGTTCAATTTCCGCAGAAAGTGTATTTAAACCCCCTTCTACACACCTGTTGCTTGTTGTTATTCTCACCAAGGTACCAACAATAAGTTTATTCTGAAAATTTAAATGATAAAACAAGTTTATGTTTTAAAATTTGAATTTTTGGATAAAAGGGAATTTGTGGAATCATATATATATATATATATATATATATATATGTATATATATGTTTAATGCATAAATTTTTTGAATAAAAGTTAAGCGGAAAAGGTCACCCGTGATGGTCCAATGGTGATGATTGACCGGCCCAAAGGGGGTCATCGAACCATATGTGGTTCTCAGCCCAAGGGGTCTCGGCCCAAAAAGAGTCATCAAACCCAAAGGGGTCCTCGGCCCAATGTGGTTCTCAGCCTAGCTCATGTGGCCCGGCCCAGTTCGTGGCGCGAACCACTAGCCACAACCAGAATTGGCCCTCTGCCCAATGGTCTTCTCGGCCCAAGCCTAGGCCCCATTGCGGCGGCCTAGCAGCCCAAGTGAGTTTATGGCCTAGTTAGGGTTAGAACGGGTAGTTCATTAATTCAGTTTCATAAAAAGCCCAAGTTTTTCTTTAATTTATAAATGTTTTTATTTAAATTAAAATGGGCCTTCATGGACTTTAAAAGCAAATTTATGAACTTAATGGGCTTAGTGGCCCAATTGGGAGATCCGAGAATGGGCTTAGGCACATAGGTCTTGGACGGTTAATTTTTGGTTTAGGATAATTTGGATAGAATAATGATACAAGATGCTATATATATGAGTATTAATTTTACTTACCAAAAATTAATCTACTTATATATATTATGGTTAAGGTTTTATTTTAACTAGTTAAGTTAAAATATAAGTTCTTATTATATTTTTGGACAAAAATATAATAAATAACCATAATGGTGTATTATTATCATACAATACAAACAAAGTTAAATCTTTAATCAATTAAGTGTTTTAAGTTTAAAAATACATTTTGGTATAATAGTTATTGTACCTTAAGTTTATAAAATTGATTAAAGTAAGTTTGACAAGTTTTGTCAAATATTTCTTATCTTAATTAATGGTTTAATTAATTTGAGAAGGAATGAGAAAAGTTTTATATACTTTCATTATGGGTTCTCGACCCAAGGGGCTTTTGCCCGAGGTGGGTTCTCGGCCCATGATGGGTTCTCGACCCAAGGGGCTTCGGCCCAAGGTGGGTTCCCGGTCCAAGATGGGTTCCCGGCTCAAGAGAGTCTTGGCCCAATGGGTCTCTCGGTTTGACGGGAGATGTAAACCCAAATGGTTTTCCCAGATTAACACAAAAGGAATCATTAATTTTATGTTTTTAAAATTAATAAAATGTTATATAAACTAGTATTATATATTTTAACTAGCTTAGTTAAAATATATATTTTAGATAATTATTTATTATGACTAGTTTAGTCGTTTTTGAATAAATTCTAAAAGGGATAAAGTTTATATAATGGAGAAACAAATAAGATAGTGTTTAATTGACCAAGGTTGTCGGTTTTAAGTTTTTGAAAAACTAGTAATAAAACTCGACGTGAGGTTTTCATTCAAGTTTTGAATGAGATCAAGTTTTAAGTTTTTGGTGAAAAACTATTTTTGTTCAAATTAAACTAGAGGATCATATTTCTCATTTTTTGGTTAATAGGTATTAATTAAAAGGGTAAATGAAAATATTTAAACAAATCAGGTTGCGTGCTTAACATCACAGTTTATTGTTTATATATTATAACTGCATGGTTGACTTTTATATATATAGTGCTTATATATAAATTGTGTGGTTGTGATTCATATAGCTATAGTTTTGCTGACTTAGGACTCGTTTTTTTTTTCTTCTTTATTTTGGTTTTGGGAAGGCCTGCGTGCCAATTACAATCCCTTTCTTAATTGTAATATTGTACTGGTTCGGGGAGGCCTGCGTGCCACTTACAACCCCATTCAATATTGTATTTGTAATAGATTAGTAGTAGTTTAATCCCACAACCAAGTTGGACTCGAAGAAGGTGATGAAGAAAATGGTGTTCTCACGCGAAGCATGGATACTTCGGGGAGGTGTCAAGGCCAGTGGGAGCAACACATCAAGAAAGGCGAATCCAAGTCATTTTGTCCTTAGGTTTGACCTTACGATTAGTTGGCAAAATTATAGGTTTTATCTGCTTATTATTATCTGCGTAGTTGTGATTTATTTACTGCTTTTCATATATATGTATGGTATATATATATATATATATATATATATATATATATATATATATATATACATGCGTGTGATGGTAAATAAAAAAGGGTTTAATGACAGATTGTTATTAAACAAGTGAAAAACCACGCTTTATGACAAACTAGAATATGACTTCAGTCTGGTAGTCGTATTAATTAAATTTTTTATAAGTTTAAAAGTTTTGTCAAAGTTATAAGTTTGGAACTTATAAAGGCCGTTTTGTGCACCTAGTTTAGGTACACATATAAATCGTATTTTTAAAACAGTTAGTTTTAAAATGGATTTTCAAAAACTGGAAAATTAAGTTTTTAACTTAATTATAAAACCCAAGAAAAATCTTAGATCAGTGTGCTACCCACCTAATGGTACACCCTAACTGTTAAACGGTACTCGGGTGTCGGAATTTCCCAAACCTTGGGCATCCGGGTTCAAACCATTGCGGGAAGGGGCATGAAAGATTCTGCGATAATTGGGAGTCCCGGCCAGAATTCATGCTGTCTTAGGTGGTGTGATCTATTTTGGTGATAATCGGGAGTCTCGGCCCAAAAAGCACTAGAGTAGAGTTAAACATACTAGACTGGGTCTAAGTGCTCTACGAGCTTCTTGGAGTCGTATCAGTTAGGTACGAGTGGTACAGGGTGTTACCTACCAGAAATAGTATGACTTGGCGGGAAGTGCCCAAACCTTGCGTCAAGTATGTGAAATATAGGTCCTACGTCTAATATATATTATTTATGGGTTTGATAATATATGATTAGAAAGTTTATTTGCAATTACTAATTAAACCGGGTTTTAATTTGTAGATGGCAACCAACGTTACCAGTACTAATAACCTCTCACTCCAAAAGGATAAGCTCACCGGGTCCAACTTTCTCACTTGGGAGAGAAATCTCCGGATCGTGCTGAGGCACGAGAGAAAGTGGTATGTCCTAGAACAACCTCTAGGAAATCCCCCTGCCAACAATGCCACGGCAGAGGTTAGGGAGGCTTTTCAGAAGCGCTCCAATGATGCCTTGGATGTTAGCTGCCTCATGCTCGCAATTATGAGTCCAGAGTTGCAGTCGAGCATGATGGAAACTCCTGCATATGACATGATCCGCCAGCTGAGGGACATGTTCCAGGAGCAAGCACGCACTGAGCGTTATGATGCCACCAGAGCATTTAACTCGTGCAAGATGGCCAAGGGGACCTCGGTCAGTAACCATGTCATGAAAATGAAAGGTTACATGGACCACCTAGAGAGACTTGGGCACCCAATACCGCTGCAGCTAGCAACGGACACGATACTCAACTCGTTGTCAGATGACTATAAGCCTTTCATAGTCAACTACAACATGAACAACATGGAGAAATCCGTGGATGAGTTGCACTCAATGCTCAAGACTGCAGAGCAGAGTATCGGGACCAAGTCTAAGCACATTTTTATGGTGGGACATGGTGGACGTAAGAAGAGGAAGGGGCGTAACGGAAAAGGAAAGGGCAAGGCCCAGCCTAGCCAGAATGCACCCAGAGCTAGTAACGACAACAAGGGCAAGAAGCCAAAGCCAAACAAGGTAAGGACCGAGAATCGGTGCTTCAGGTGCGGCGAGGCCGGACATTGGAAACGAGATTGTCCGAAAGGTCACGAGGCAGGTTGCAAGTCTGGCTCCTCAGGTACTTCGTGATCAGCTTCTTTGTCACTTTCCTACTTGTAAAGTTCTACGAGTATTCTAATATCTTGCAATCGTTTATTGCAGGAGGAGATGGAAAGTGATGTGGCACAGCATGAGAAGATCCCACGTGCAGCATGCGGATACTATTAATTTTTATATTTCCTAGTTTTTCAAACTCTTTAAGTTTTGAACAATTTTTACATTATTGGTTTATGGATACTTTTTGAGTTTATAGAAATTTAATTTAGTTATATGACTAAAAGAGTGCTAATAAGTCAAAGCTTTGACTTGATTAGTGATTCATAATAATCTTATGCTATGGTTTGTTGTAGTTACATAAATACCGGCTCTACTATATAAATACTTGTATAAACAAGTTTTGTTTATAAGATTAGATAGTTTTTTCTAATTCAACAAGTATTTAAGATTTTATGAAAAGTGAATGTTCAAAGTCTTGAACATATGGAAATAATAGTCATTATTTCTGGGTAAATTAGTATAAAAGTGATTATAAAAGTTATTATAGTCAAGGGAATTTTATACTAAATGTTTTAAGAAAAGAAATTTAAAATACCATTATGAGTATTTCATACTTGTGATCATGGTAAGTTTAATGAAACCACTTTCCGTAATTTGAAAGATGGATATATGGGAGATCCAAGTTATTGGTTTCATAAAACAAATTTCTTACAAAAACTAAGTTATTTAAAACATGTGTTTGGAACACAAGTTTTAGTCATGGTAGAAGTTTTGACTAAGACCTAAAAATGATGTTTTTAAAGAATGCACTTTTTCATAGAAGATAGTGGGAGCACCTGACTAGTGTATTTATCAGAGTTAATAAAAGGTTATTTTTAACCAGTATGATAAATACAAGATCGAACTTTTAGAATATATAATTATCGGATGTTTTTAGAAGCTATCTAAAACAGTAAGTTCTTGAGAAAGAACTAATCTGAGGGATGCATGATTTATTGAGAGGTACTCGATAAAGATATCATTGCAAGTTTCTTGAGTCAAGTTATGACTTAAATAGAAATTATATATGTTCTAAAATGTTCAGTAAGTCAGCTTAATAATGTTGTTGGTTGGTTAACGTTAGAAATGATAAAATAGGATGTTCTTTAACATTCTTAGTAATAAAATTAGATAAGTGTTGGTATACACCGGGAATCTAGTTTCATGTTTCTTACAAGTAGGTGTAAGAGGTTTTATCATTTCAAAAGGATATAAATCTAGTAAGATTTAATACATCTACAAATGTAATTAAAGTTTTAATTACAGGGAGGTTGTTTTATAAATCAGAAACAAGGAGTTATTTCCAGTTCTCCAAGTTTAACGAATTTATAAAATAAGTAAGCCTAGAAGTGTTCTTAGGTTGCAAGAATGATTTCTAGCAAAACCAAGAAGGAGTACTTCAAAGTACTAGTCTTGTGTTTTTAAGGTTTATAACCATATTATTTTCTTTGTAATCCGTGATAAGTTACAATGTAAAATAATAAGTAATTCAGATAAACACCGTGAATCGAGTCAGTGAAATGGTAGAAATTATACATCTTTATTCCAGGGAGGAATATGGAAGGATGTAAAAATTAGTTTCATTGTTCTTCACAATTTTGTATGTTTTGGTTCATCCAGGAATAAACTAGGTTTATTCAAAACATTATCCGTGACTACTTATCGTGGTGGGAACTATGATAGGGTTATAAAGTCATCGTAATTTTGGGGTAGATTCGAAAGTATATCGAATATAGCTGCGAACGTTTTTTTTGCGGACCAATATTTACGGATATTCGTTAGGGTTACAAATATTGGATTGACCCACCGTGAAAAATACTTCATGGATTCGTGTCAAAAGTATTTATCACATAGGTTATCCTCAAGCCTGAGGTATTTGGTTTGGGATACGGTAACTGTTGTCTTCTTAGCGCGTTCTAACGCCACGCCGTAACAGGGTGGTCATAAGGGGCGTGTTTAGATTCAGTGGGAGACGTGTTGCCAAATGCAAATATGCAAGATGGTAATTGCACCTCTTTTTTAGGAAAGATATTTCCGGGCCCCTTGACTGATAAGAGAAACTGGTAAGTGCACGGTCGTGCCCAAACGAACTAATCTGTTCTTTGTCGTTTATCACGCAGTTTTGAAATCAAGTATGTCATGAACATAATTCTTGAGTCTCTGAGTTGACCTTTTCCATGCTCATGCTCAAAATTGAAATATCGCGATGCAAGGGACAAACATATATATATGCAAGTTTGTATATATAAAAACGTACCCATTCATAAACAGGGAGTTTATGATAGTTTAGTTTATAAACAGTTAGTTTATAACAGGTCACTTCTAAGCAGGTTGCTTATGAAGTTTTATCACAAGTTTCTTTGGGGTATAAGAGTTCTTATAACCTGGTTATCCTAAGTGTCTGGCTAGGGACCTCCTTAGGCTAACAATGTGCAGTAACTATTACTTATCTTGCACAAGTGGGAGTCTGTTAGATTATGTGCAGAGATTATTAATGAGCACATTGTATCCAATGTTATAAGAGACTAAAGGGTCACTGAGTGAAGAACTTTAGGAAGCTAAAGACAAAGCTGACCAACTTCAAAAAGTCACTGAGTGTTGGTGTAAGTCATCAAAGCTTGCTGAAAAGTTCATAAACCAACAAATTCCTAAACAGGTACAAGTTGTGCTTGGAGGTGACTATCAAACTGCAGCTTATGTAGCTGATGATGAGATAGCAAGTACAGAATCTGAGGAGGATAGACTGCTGATTGAGTCTCAGAAGTCAGCCTCAGAGAAGAAACATGGTCAAAACCTTAAATACAATATGTTTGTAAAGGCTAAAGATCATGGAGAAGAGTGCTCAACATCCAAACAGCATGGTAAGTCTGTGGTGGACAGATTAAGCACTCAGCCTATTCAAAGAACTTCAGTCATAGAAAGGCTTAATCCAAATCCTTTCAAAAGACAACATTCTCAATCTGGCTCGGAGAGAAGTTACAAGAATAGGAAGACTACTGTAAGTCAGAGGTCAAAGTACAACAATGGTAAGTCCAAAGTTGAAGATCAACAGGTGTAAGTCCAAGCCTGTTGAAACTGGTGAGTCCAGTAGTCCAGTTATGACTAAAAGAGTGCTAATAAGTCAAAGCTTTGACTTGATTAGTGATTCATAATAATCTTATGCTATGGTTTGTTGTAGTTACATAAATACCGGCTCTACTATATAAATACTTGTATAAACAAGTTTTGTTTATAAGATTAGATAGTTTTTTCTAATTCAACAAGTATTTAAGATTTTATGAAAAGTGAATGTTCAAAGTCTTGAACATATGGAAATAATAGTCATTATTTCTGGGTAAATTAGTATAAAAGTGATTATAAAAGTTATTATAGTCAAGGGAATTTTATACTAAATGTTTTAAGAAAAGAAATTTAAAATACCATTATGAGTATTTCATACTTGTGATCATGGTAAGTTTAATGAAACCACTTTCCGTAATTTGAAAGATGGATATATGGGAGATCCAAGTTATTGGTTTCATAAAACAAATTTCTTACAAAAACTAAGTTATTTAAAACATGTGTTTGGAACACAAGTTTTAGTCATGGTAGAAGTTTTGACTAAGACCTAAAAATGATGTTTTTAAAGAATGCACTTTTTCATAGAAGATAGTGGGAGCACCTGACTAGTGTATTTATCAGAGTTAATAAAAGGTTATTTTTAACCAGTATGATAAATACAAGATCGAACTTTTAGAATATATAATTATCGGATGTTTTTAGAAGCTATCTAAAACAGTAAGTTCTTGAGAAAGAACTAATCTGAGGGATGCATGATTTATTGAGAGGTACTCGATAAAGATATCATTGCAAGTTTCTTGAGTCAAGTTATGACTTAAATAGAAATTATATATGTTCTAAAATGTTCAGTAAGTCAGCTTAATAATGTTGTTGGTTGGTTAACGTTAGAAATGATAAAATAGGATGTTCTTTAACATTCTTAGTAATAAAATTAGATAAGTGTTGGTATACACCGGGAATCTAGTTTCATGTTTCTTACAAGTAGGTGTCAGAGGTTTTATCATTTCAAAAGGATATAAATCTAGTAAGATTTAATACATCTACAAATGTAATTAAAGTTTTAATTACAGGGAGGTTGTTTTATAAATCAGAAACAAGGAGTTATTTCCAGTTCTCCAAGTTTAACGAATTTATAAAATAAGTAAGCCTAGAAGTGTTCTTAGGTTGCAAGAATGATTTCTAGCAAAACCAAGAAGGAGTACTTCAAAGTACTAGTCTTGTGTTTTTAAGGTTTATAACCATATTATTTTCTTTGTAATCCGTGATAAGTTACAATGTAAAATAATAAGTAATTCAGATAAACACCGTGAATCGAGTCAGTGAAATGGTAGAAATTATACATCTTTATTCCAGGGAGGAATATGGAAGGATGTAAAAATTAGTTTCATTGTTCTTCACAATTTTGTATGTTTTGGTTCATCCAGGAATAAACTAGGTTTATTCAAAACATTATCCGTGACTACTTATCGTGGTGGGAACTATGATAGGGTTATAAAGTCATCGTAATTTTGGGGTAGATTCGAAAGTATATCGAATATAGCTGCGAACGTTTTTTTTGCGGACCAATATTTACGGATATTCGTTAGGGTTACAAATATTGGATTGACCCACCGTGAAAAATACTTCATGGATTCGTGTCAAAAGTATTTATCACATAGGTTATCCTCAAGCCTGAGGTATTTGGTTTGGGATACGGTAACTGTTGTCTTCTTAGCGCGTTCTAACGCCACGCCGTAACAGGGTGGTCATAAGGGGCGTGTTTAGATTCAGTGGGAGACGTGTTGCCAAATGCAAATATGCAAGATGGTAATTGCACCTCTTTTTTAGGAAAGATATTTCCGGGCCCCTTGACTGATAAGAGAAACTGGTAAGTGCACGGTCGTGCCCAAACGAACTAATCTGTTCTTTGTCGTTTATCACGCAGTTTTGAAATCAAGTATGTCATGAACATAATTCTTGAGTCTCTGAGTTGACCTTTTCCATGCTCATGCTCAAAATTGAAATATCGCGATGCAAGGGACAAACATATATATATGCAAGTTTGTATATATAAAAACGTACCCATTCATAAACAGGGAGTTTATGATAGTTTAGTTTATAAACAGTTAGTTTATAACAGGTCACTTCTAAGCAGGTTGCTTATGAAGTTTTATCACAAGTTTCTTTGGGGTATAAGAGTTCTTATAACCTGGTTATCCTAAGTGTCTGGCTAGGGACCTCCTTAGGCTAACAATGTGCAGTAACTATTACTTATCTTGCACAAGTGGGAGTCTGTTAGATTATGTGCAGAGATTATTAATGAGCACATTGTATCCAATGTTATAAGAGACTAAAGGGTCACTGAGTGAAGAACTTTAGGAAGCTAAAGACAAAGCTGACCAACTTCAAAAAGTCACTGAGTGTTGGTGTAAGTCATCAAAGCTTGCTGAAAAGTTCATAAACCAACAAATTCCTAAACAGGTACAAGTTGTGCTTGGAGGTGACTATCAAACTGCAGCTTATGTAGCTGATGATGAGATAGCAAGTACAGAATCTGAGGAGGATAGACTGCTGATTGAGTCTCAGAAGTCAGCCTCAGAGAAGAAACATGGTCAAAACCTTAAATACAATATGTTTGTAAAGGCTAAAGATCATGGAGAAGAGTGCTCAACATCCAAACAGCATGGTAAGTCTGTGGTGGACAGATTAAGCACTCAGCCTATTCAAAGAACTTCAGTCATAGAAAGGCTTAATCCAAATCCTTTCAAAAGACAACATTCTCAATCTGGCTCGGAGAGAAGTTACAAGAATAGGAAGACTACTGTAAGTCAGAGGTCAAAGTACAACAATGGTAAGTCCAAAGTTGAAGATCAACAGGTGTAAGTCCAAGCCTGTTGAAACTGGTGAGTCCAGTAGTCCAGTTATGACTAAAAGAGTGCTAATAAGTCAAAGCTTTGACTTGATTAGTGATTCATAATAATCTTATGCTATGGTTTGTTGTAGTTACATAAATACCGGCTCTACTATATAAATACTTGTATAAACAAGTTTTGTTTATAAGATTAGATAGTTTTTTCTAATTCAACAAGTATTTAAGATTTTATGAAAAGTGAATGTTCAAAGTCTTGAACATATGGAAATAATAGTCATTATTTCTGGGTAAATTAGTATAAAAGTGATTATAAAAGTTATTATAGTCAAGGGAATTTTATACTAAATGTTTTAAGAAAAGAAATTTAAAATACCATTATGAGTATTTCATACTTGTGATCATGGTAAGTTTAATGAAACCACTTTCCGTAATTTGAAAGATGGATATATGGGAGATCCAAGTTATTGGTTTCATAAAACAAATTTCTTACAAAAACTAAGTTATTTAAAACATGTGTTTGGAACACAAGTTTTAGTCATGGTAGAAGTTTTGACTAAGACCTAAAAATGATGTTTTTAAAGAATGCACTTTTTCATAGAAGATAGTGGGAGCACCTGACTAGTGTATTTATCAGAGTTAATAAAAGGTTATTTTTAACCAGTATGATAAATACAAGATCGAACTTTTAGAATATATAATTATCGGATGTTTTTAGAAGCTATCTAAAACAGTAAGTTCTTGAGAAAGAACTAATCTGAGGGATGCATGATTTATTGAGAGGTACTCGATAAAGATATCATTGCAAGTTTCTTGAGTCAAGTTATGACTTAAATAGAAATTATATATGTTCTAAAATGTTCAGTAAGTCAGCTTAATAATGTTGTTGGTTGGTTAACGTTAGAAATGATAAAATAGGATGTTCTTTAACATTCTTAGTAATAAAATTAGATAAGTGTTGGTATACACCGGGAATCTAGTTTCATGTTTCTTACAAGTAGGTGTCAGAGGTTTTATCATTTCAAAAGGATATAAATCTAGTAAGATTTAATACATCTACAAATGTAATTAAAGTTTTAATTACAGGGAGGTTGTTTTATAAATCAGAAACAAGGAGTTATTTCCAGTTCTCCAAGTTTAACGAATTTATAAAATAAGTAAGCCTAGAAGTGTTCTTAGGTTGCAAGAATGATTTCTAGCAAAACCAAGAAGGAGTACTTCAAAGTACTAGTCTTGTGTTTTTAAGGTTTATAACCATATTATTTTCTTTGTAATCCGTGATAAGTTACAATGTAAAATAATAAGTAATTCAGATAAACACCGTGAATCGAGTCAGTGAAATGGTAGAAATTATACATCTTTATTCCAGGGAGGAATATGGAAGGATGTAAAAATTAGTTTCATTGTTCTTCACAATTTTGTATGTTTTGGTTCATCCAGGAATAAACTAGGTTTATTCAAAACATTATCCGTGACTACTTATCGTGGTGGGAACTATGATAGGGTTATAAAGTCATCGTAATTTTGGGGTAGATTCGAAAGTATATCGAATATAGCTGCGAACGTTTTTTTTGCGGACCAATATTTACGGATATTCGTTAGGGTTACAAATATTGGATTGACCCACCGTGAAAAATACTTCATGGATTCGTGTCAAAAGTATTTATCACATAGGTTATCCTCAAGCCTGAGGTATTTGGTTTGGGATACGGTAACTGTTGTCTTCTTAGCGCGTTCTAACGCCACGCCGTAACAGGGTGGTCATAAGGGGCGTGTTTAGATTCAGTGGGAGACGTGTTTCCAAATGCAAATATGCAAGATGGTAATTGCACCTCTTTTTTAGGAAAGATATTTCCGGGCCCCTTGACTGATAAGAGAAACTGGTAAGTGCACGGTCGTGCCCAAACGAACTAATCTGTTCTTTGTCGTTTATCACGCAGTTTTGAAATCAAGTATGTCATGAACATAATTCTTGAGTCTCTGAGTTGACCTTTTCCATGCTCATGCTCAAAATTGAAATATCGCGATGCAAGGGACAAACATATATATATGCAAGTTTGTATATATAAAAACGTACCCATTCATAAACAGGGAGTTTATGATAGTTTAGTTTATAAACAGTTAGTTTATAACAGGTCACTTCTAAGCAGGTTGCTTATGAAGTTTTATCACAAGTTTCTTTGGGGTATAAGAGTTCTTATAACCTGGTTATCCTAAGTGTCTGGCTAGGGACCTCCTTAGGCTAACAATGTGCAGTAACTATTACTTATCTTGCACAAGTGGGAGTCTGTTAGATTATGTGCAGAGATTATTAATGAGCACATTGTATCCAATGTTATAAGAGACTAAAGGGTCACTGAGTGAAGAACTTTAGGAAGCTAAAGACAAAGCTGACCAACTTCAAAAAGTCACTGAGTGTTGGTGTAAGTCATCAAAGCTTGCTGAAAAGTTCATAAACCAACAAATTCCTAAACAGGTACAAGTTGTGCTTGGAGGTGACTATCAAACTGCAGCTTATGTAGCTGATGATAAGATAGCAAGTACAGAATCTGAGGAGGATAGACTGCTGATTGAGTCTCAGAAGTCAGCCTCAGAGAAGAAACATGGTCAAAACCTTAAATACAATATGTTTGTAAAGGCTAAAGATCATGGAGAAGAGTGCTCAACATCCAAACAGCATGGTAAGTCTGTGGTGGACAGATTAAGCACTCAGCCTATTCAAAGAACTTCAGTCATAGAAAGGCTTAATCCAAATCCTTTCAAAAGACAACATTCTCAATCTGGCTCGGAGAGAAGTTACAAGAATAGGAAGACTACTGTAAGTCAGAGGTCAAAGTACAACAATGGTAAGTCCAAAGTTGAAGATCAACAGGTGTAAGTCCAAGCCTGTTGAAACTGGTGAGTCCAGTAGTCCAGTTATGACTAAAAGAGTGCTAATAAGTCAAAGCTTTGACTTGATTAGTGATTCATAATAATCTTATGCTATGGTTTGTTGTAGTTACATAAATACCGGCTCTACTATATAAATACTTGTATAAACAAGTTTTGTTTATAAGATTAGATAGTTTTTTCTAATTCAACAAGTATTTAAGATTTTATGAAAAGTGAATGTTCAAAGTCTTGAACATATGGAAATAATAGTCATTATTTCTGGGTAAATTAGTATAAAAGTGATTATAAAAGTTATTATAGTCAAGGGAATTTTATACTAAATGTTTTAAGAAAAGAAATTTAAAATACCATTATGAGTATTTCATACTTGTGATCATGGTAAGTTTAATGAAACCACTTTCCGTAATTTGAAAGATGGATATATGGGAGATCCAAGTTATTGGTTTCATAAAACAAATTTCTTACAAAAACTAAGTTATTTAAAACATGTGTTTGGAACACAAGTTTTAGTCATGGTAGAAGTTTTGACTAAGACCTAAAAATGATGTTTTTAAAGAATGCACTTTTTCATAGAAGATAGTGGGAGCACCTGACTAGTGTATTTATCAGAGTTAATAAAAGGTTATTTTTAACCAGTATGATAAATACAAGATCGAACTTTTAGAATATATAATTATCGGATGTTTTTAGAAGCTATCTAAAACAGTAAGTTCTTGAGAAAGAACTAATCTGAGGGATGCATGATTTATTGAGAGGTACTCGATAAAGATATCATTGCAAGTTTCTTGAGTCAAGTTATGACTTAAATAGAAATTATATATGTTCTAAAATGTTCAGTAAGTCAGCTTAATAATGTTGTTGGTTGGTTAACGTTAGAAATGATAAAATAGGATGTTCTTTAACATTCTTAGTAATAAAATTAGATAAGTGTTGGTATACACCGGGAATCTAGTTTCATGTTTCTTACAAGTAGGTGTCAGAGGTTTTATCATTTCAAAAGGATATAAATCTAGTAAGATTTAATACATCTACAAATGTAATTAAAGTTTTAATTACAGGGAGGTTGTTTTATAAATCAGAAACAAGGAGTTATTTCCAGTTCTCCAAGTTTAACGAATTTATAAAATAAGTAAGCCTAGAAGTGTTCTTAGGTTGCAAGAATGATTTCTAGCAAAACCAAGAAGGAGTACTTCAAAGTACTAGTCTTGTGTTTTTAAGGTTTATAACCATATTATTTTCTTTGTAATCCGTGATAAGTTACAATGTAAAATAATAAGTAATTCAGATAAACACCGTGAATCGAGTCAGTGAAATGGTAGAAATTATACATCTTTATTCCAGGGAGGAATATGGAAGGATGTAAAAATTAGTTTCATTGTTCTTCACAATTTTGTATGTTTTGGTTCATCCAGGAATAAACTAGGTTTATTCAAAACATTATCCGTGACTACTTATCGTGGTGGGAACTATGATAGGGTTATAAAGTCATCGTAATTTTGGGGTAGATTCGAAAGTATATCGAATATAGCTGCGAACGTTTTTTTTGCGGACCAATATTTACGGATATTCGTTAGGGTTACAAATATTGGATTGACCCACCGTGAAAAATACTTCATGGATTCGTGTCAAAAGTATTTATCACATAGGTTATCCTCAAGCCTGAGGTATTTGGTTTGGGATACGGTAACTGTTGTCTTCTTAGCGCGTTCTAACGCCACGCCGTAACAGGGTGGTCATAAGGGGCGTGTTTAGATTCAGTGGGAGACGTGTTGCCAAATGCAAATATGCAAGATGGTAATTGCACCTCTTTTTTAGGAAAGATATTTCCGGGCCCCTTGACTGATAAGAGAAACTGGTAAGTGCACGGTCGTGCCCAAACGAACTAATCTGTTCTTTGTCGTTTATCACGCAGTTTTGAAATCAAGTATGTCATGAACATAATTCTTGAGTCTCTGAGTTGACCTTTTCCATGCTCATGCTCAAAATTGAAATATCGCGATGCAAGGGACAAACATATATATATGCAAGTTTGTATATATAAAAACGTACCCATTCATAAACAGGGAGTTTATGATAGTTTAGTTTATAAACAGTTAGTTTATAACAGGTCACTTCTAAGCAGGTTGCTTATGAAGTTTTATCACAAGTTTCTTTGGGGTATAAGAGTTCTTATAACCTGGTTATCCTAAGTGTCTGGCTAGGGACCTCCTTAGGCTAACAATGTGCAGTAACTATTACTTATCTTGCACAAGTGGGAGTCTGTTAGATTATGTGCAGAGATTATTAATGAGCACATTGTATCCAATGTTATAAGAGACTAAAGGGTCACTGAGTGAAGAACTTTAGGAAGCTAAAGACAAAGCTGACCAACTTCAAAAAGTCACTGAGTGTTGGTGTAAGTCATCAAAGCTTGCTGAAAAGTTCATAAACCAACAAATTCCTAAACAGGTACAAGTTGTGCTTGGAGGTGACTATCAAACTGCAGCTTATGTAGCTGATGATGAGATAGCAAGTACAGAATCTGAGGAGGATAGACTGCTGATTGAGTCTCAGAAGTCAGCCTCAGAGAAGAAACATGGTCAAAACCTTAAATACAATATGTTTGTAAAGGCTAAAGATCATGGAGAAGAGTGCTCAACATCCAAACAGCATGGTAAGTCTGTGGTGGACAGATTAAGCACTCAGCCTATTCAAAGAACTTCAGTCATAGAAAGGCTTAATCCAAATCCTTTCAAAAGACAACATTCTCAATCTGGCTCGGAGAGAAGTTACAAGAATAGGAAGACTACTGTAAGTCAGAGGTCAAAGTACAACAATGGTAAGTCCAAAGTTGAAGATCAACAGGTGTAAGTCCAAGCCTGTTGAAACTGGTGAGTCCAGTAGTCCAGTTATGACTAAAAGAGTGCTAATAAGTCAAAGCTTTGACTTGATTAGTGATTCATAATAATCTTATGCTATGGTTTGTTGTAGTTACATAAATACCGGCTCTACTATATAAATACTTGTATAAACAAGTTTTGTTTATAAGATTAGATAGTTTTTTCTAATTCAACAAGTATTTAAGATTTTATGAAAAGTGAATGTTCAAAGTCTTGAACATATGGAAATAATAGTCATTATTTCTGGGTAAATTAGTATAAAAGTGATTATAAAAGTTATTATAGTCAAGGGAATTTTATACTAAATGTTTTAAGAAAAGAAATTTAAAATACCATTATGAGTATTTCATACTTGTGATCATGGTAAGTTTAATGAAACCACTTTCCGTAATTGGAAAGATGGATATATGGGAGATCCAAGTTATTGGTTTCATAAAACAAATTTCTTACAAAAACTAAGTTATTTAAAACATGTGTTTGGAACACAAGTTTTAGTCATGGTAGTCAAGTTTTGACTAAGACCTAAAAATGATGTTTTTAAATAATGCACTTTTTCATAGAAGATAGTGGGAGCACCTGACTAGTGTATTTATCAGAGTTAATAAAAGGTTATTTTTAACCAGTATGATAAATACAAGATCGAACTTTTAGAATATATAATTATCGGATGTTTTTAGAAGCTATCTAAAACAGTAAGTTCTTGAGAAAGAACTAATCCGAGGGATGCATGATTTATTGAGAGGTACTCGATAAAGATATCATTGCAAGTTTCTTGAGTCAAGTTATGACTTAAATAGAAATTATATATGTTCTAAAATGTTCAGTAAGTCAGCTTAATAATGTTGTTGGTTGGTTAACGTTAGAAATGATAAAATAGGATGTTCTTTAACATTCTTAGTAATAAAATTAGATAAGTGTTGGTATACACCGGGAATCTAGTTTCATGTTTCTTACAAGTAGGTGTAAGAGGTTTTATCATTTCAAAAGGATATAAATCTAGTAAGATTTAATACATCTACAAATGTAATTAAAGTTTTAATTACAGGGAGGTTGTTTTATAAATCAGAAACAAGGAGTTATTTCCAGTTCTCCAAGTTTAACGAATTTATAAAATAAGTAAGCCTAGAAGTGTTCTTAGGTTGCAAGAATGATTTCTAGCAAAACCAAGAAGGAGTACTTCAAAGTACTAGTCTTGTGTTTTTAAGGTTTATAACCATATTATTTTCTTTGTAATCCGTGATAAGTTACAATGTAAAATAATAAGTAATTCAGATAAACACCGTGAATCGAGTCAGTGAAATGGTAGAAATTATACATCTTTATTCCAGGGAGGAATATGGAAGGATGTAAAAATTAGTTTCATTGTTCTTCACAATTTTGTATGTTTTGGTTCATCCAGGAATAAACTAGGTTTATTCAAAACATTATCCGTGACTACTTATCGTGGTGGGAACTATGATAGGGTTATAAATTCATCGTAATTTTGGGGTAGATTCGAAAGTATATCGAATATAGCTGCGAACGTTTTTTTTGCGGACCAATATTTACGGATATTCGTTAGGGTTACAAATATTGGATTGACCCACCGTGAAAAATACTTCATGGATTCGTGTCAAAAGTATTTATCACATAGGTTATCCTCAAGCCTGAGGTATTTGGTTTGGGATACGGTAACTGTTGTCTTCTTAGCGCGTTCTAACGCCACGCCGTAACAGGGTGGTCATAAGGGGCGTGTTTAGATTCAGTGGGAGACGTGTTGCCAAATGCAAATATGCAAGATGGTAATTGCACCTCTTTTTTAGGAAAGATATTTCCGGGCCCCTTGACTGATAAGAGAAACTGGTAAGTGCACGGTCGTGCCCAAACGAACTAATCTGTTCTTTGTCGTTTATCACGCAGTTTTGAAATCAAGTATGTCATGAACATAATTCTTGAGTCTCTGAGTTGACCTTTTCCATGCTCATGCTCAAAATTGAAATATCGCGATGCAAGGGACAAACATATATATATGCAAGTTTGTATATATAAAAACGTACCCATTCATAAACAGGGAGTTTATGATAGTTTAGTTTATAAACAGTTAGTTTATAACAGGTCACTTCTAAGCAGGTTGCTTATGAAGTTTTATCACAAGTTTCTTTGGGGTATAAGAGTTCTTATAACCTGGTTATCCTAAGTGTCTGGCTAGGGACCTCCTTAGGCTAACAATGTGCAGTAACTATTACTTATCTTGCACAAGTGGGAGTCTGTTAGATTATGTGCAGAGATTATTAATGAGCACATTGTATCCAATGTTATAAGAGACTAAAGGGTCACTGAGTGAAGAACTTTAGGAAGCTAAAGACAAAGCTGACCAACTTCAAAAAGTCACTGAGTGTTGGTGTAAGTCATCAAAGCTTGCTGAAAAGTTCATAAACCAACAAATTCCTAAACAGGTACAAGTTGTGCTTGGAGGTGACTATCAAACTGCAGCTTATGTAGCTGATGATGAGATAGCAAGTACAGAATCTGAGGAGGATAGACTGCTGATTGAGTCTCAGAAGTCAGCCTCAGAGAAGAAACATGGTCAAAACCTTAAATACAATATGTTTGTAAAGGCTAAAGATCATGGAGAAGAGTGCTCAACATCCAAACAGCATGGTAAGTCTGTGGTGGACAGATTAAGCACTCAGCCTATTCAAAGAACTTCAGTCATAGAAAGGCTTAATCCAAATCCTTTCAAAAGACAACATTCTCAATCTGGCTCGGAGAGAAGTTACAAGAATAGGAAGACTACTGTAAGTCAGAGGTCAAAGTACAACAATGGTAAGTCCAAAGTTGAAGATCAACAGGTGTAAGTCCAAGCCTGTTGAAACTGGTGAGTCCAGTAGTCCAGTTATGACTAAAAGAGTGCTAATAAGTCAAAGCTTTGACTTGATTAGTGATTCATAATAATCTTATGCTATGGTTTGTTGTAGTTACATAAATACCGGCTCTACTATATAAATACTTGTATAAACAAGTTTTGTTTATAAGATTAGATAGTTTTTTCTAATTCAACAAGTATTTAAGATTTTATGAAAAGTGAATGTTCAAAGTCTTGAACATATGGAAATAATAGTCATTATTTCTGGGTAAATTAGTATAAAAGTGATTATAAAAGTTATTATAGTCAAGGGAATTTTATACTAAATGTTTTAAGAAAAGAAATTTAAAATACCATTATGAGTATTTCATACTTGTGATCATGGTAAGTTTAATGAAACCACTTTCCGTAATTGGAAAGATGGATATATGGGAGATCCAAGTTATTGGTTTCATAAAACAAATTTCTTACAAAAACTAAGTTATTTAAAACATGTGTTTGGAACACAAGTTTTAGTCATGGTAGTCAAGTTTTGACTAAGACCTAAAAATGATGTTTTTAAATAATGCACTTTTTCATAGAAGATAGTGGGAGCACCTGACTAGTGTATTTATCAGAGTTAATAAAAGGTTATTTTTAACCAGTATGATAAATACAAGATCGAACTTTTAGAATATATAATTATCGGATGTTTTTAGAAGCTATCTAAAACAGTAAGTTCTTGAGAAAGAACTAATCCGAGGGATGCATGATTTATTGAGAGGTACTCGATAAAGATATCATTGCAAGTTTCTTGAGTCAAGTTATGACTTAAATAGAAATTATATATGTTCTAAAATGTTCAGTAAGTCAGCTTAATAATGTTGTTGGTTGGTTAACGTTAGAAATGATAAAATAGGATGTTCTTTAACATTCTTAGTAATAAAATTAGATAAGTGTTGGTATACACCGGGAATCTAGTTTCATGTTTCTTACAAGTAGGTGTAAGAGGTTTTATCATTTCAAAAGGATATAAATCTAGTAAGATTTAATACATCTACAAATGTAATTAAAGTTTTAATTACAGGGAGGTTGTTTTATAAATCAGAAACAAGGAGTTATTTCCAGTTCTCCAAGTTTAACGAATTTATAAAATAAGTAAGCCTAGAAGTGTTCTTAGGTTGCAAGAATGATTTCTAGCAAAACCAAGAAGGAGTACTTCAAAGTACTAGTCTTGTGTTTTTAAGGTTTATAACCATATTATTTTCTTTGTAATCCGTGATAAGTTACAATGTAAAATAATAAGTAATTCAGATAAACACCGTGAATCGAGTCAGTGAAATGGTAGAAATTATACATCTTTATTCCAGGGAGGAATATGGAAGGATGTAAAAATTAGTTTCATTGTTCTTCACAATTTTGTATGTTTTGGTTCATCCAGGAATAAACTAGGTTTATTCAAAACATTATCCGTGACTACTTATCGTGGTGGGAACTATGATAGGGTTATAAAGTCATCGTAATTTTGGGGTAGATTCGAAAGTATATCGAATATAGCTGCGAACGTTTTTTTTTGCGGACCAAAATTTTACGGATATTCGTTAGGGTTACGAATATTGGATTGACCCACCGTGAAAAATACTTCATGGATTCGTGTCAAAAGTATTTATCACATAGGTTATCCTCAAGCCTGAGGTATTTGGTTTGGGATACGGTAACTGTTGTCTTCTTAGCGCGTTCTAACGCCACGCCGTAACAGGGTGGTCATAAGGGGCGTGTTTAGATTCAGTGGGAGACGTGTTGCCAAATGCAAATATGCAAGATGGTAATTGCACCTCTTTTTTAGGAAAGATATTTCCGGGCCCCTTGACTGATAAGAGAAACTGGTAAGTGCACGGTCGTGCCCAAACGAACTAATTTGTTCTTTGTCGTTTATCACGCAGTTTTGAAACCAAGTATGTCATGAACATAATTCTTGAGTCTCTGAGTTGACCTTTTCCATGCTCATGCTCAAAATTGAAATATCGCGATGCAAGGGACAAACATATATATATGCAAGTTTGTATATATAAAAACGTACCCATTCATAAACAGGGAGTTTATGATAGTTTAGTTTATAAACAGTTAGTTTATAACAGGTCACTTCTAAGCAGGTTGCTTATGAAGTTTTATCACAAGTTTCTTTGGGGTATAAGAGTTCTTATAACCTGGTTATCCTAAGTGTCTGGCTAGGGACCTCCTTAGGCTAACAATGTGCAGTAACTATTACTTATCTTGCACAAGTGGGAGTCTGTTAGATTATGTGCAGAGATTATTAATGAGCACATTGTATCCAATGTTATAAGAGACTAAAGGGTCACACCGCTGCACACCCAATTCGCAACAGTTGGTTTTCACCTTTATTCTGTGTGGAAATAATTAATCAGTTAGATTAATTATTAAGGATAATTAATCAGTTGGATTAATCATCAAGAAGAGAGAAATAAATAATTAATCAGTTTGTATTAATTATTAGAAAGGAATAAATAATAAATAGTTATTTATTATTTTAAAGAGAATTAAATATTAAGTTTTAATATTTAACGGACAGTTAATTGATAGTTAATTAATTAACTAGTAAAGTCCAAGTGGTCAAAGTGAGAAGAGTTGAAAGTTTAATTAAAACCAGTGGGCTTTTAATTAAACGGGCTTAGGTCCAATCTAATCCTTATATATATCCTTAAGCCTTAAGGATTAATCATAAGAGACAAGGGATTAACAAAGTAACCCTAGCCGCCACTCTCCTTCTCTCACTCGATCTCGCCCTCTCTCTCGGTCGACCTCACTATCGACCGTAGGACTCTCACTCTCTCTCGGCTCTCTCTCTCTCTCTCTTCGACGATCAAGAAGAAAACACGAAGGGTGTTTCTCGGTTTTGGTGATCGACGCAAAGGACACACACACACATTCTTGGTTTCGAGTTTTTGAAGCCTTGGTGACCCAGGAGCGGTCTAGCAGCCAGTTCAATCGGAGGTGCAGTAGTGGTGGACTGTCTTTAGCAATCCCAAAGTTTTTGTTCAGGTATAATTTTATAACCTTATCTTTGGGTTGTTTTGCAAGAAACTATGTTGATCATGTTAATGTTTTAAAGATCCTAACCCTTTTGGGGTTTAGAGGGTTGTGTTTAATCCAGTTCCGCTTTTAGGATTGACCCAGTGGAATCAAACCCAGGATTGACCAGTTTGTGTCATAGGTGGTTTGGTCAGGTTCAAAAACCCTTCAGTCTTAGTATTCTAGTAACCTAGTTCTCCTAAACCTCGGCTCTTATACCAACTTGTCACACCCCAAAAATCTAATGTTTAATGGCATCAAAACTTCGGTAAGTCTCTAATAATAAAGTAACATCTTACAAAATTCAAACGCAACATAGGTTTGGAAACTAATAAACATAGTCTCAAACGATAAATCTAATTATAATATCTAACCTCTAAACTTTTCTCTACTCGTTCCCCTTGCCCTTTGATCCTGAAGCGTTATCAGGGCCTGAGATACATGCTAGAGTGTCAGCTATTGCTGGTGAGTTCAAGGTTTTATAATATCAAAAATTCTTCAAGCAATTTTGAATACGGTTCACATTAAAAGTATGCTTTTTTCACATCATAATAAATATTGAATCATCATGCATAACTCTTTTTTTTTAAAATGATACTTGTCTCTACTGGAGTTTTTTACCAAACAAGTGTATGTGAAAAACTTATTTACTAAAATGGGGTAGTTTTAAACATATTTACCATAATGGTGTACTTTACATTATAATATGTTAATTCTATAATTAAAACTAATATTATAATGAAATATACCTAATATATATAATTAATAATTAATTTAAAAATCACATCTTCATTCACCAGTGACACAACCCCTTCACCGGCGGCTAGCTTTATTTTTCAGTACAAATGTCCTCCCTTTTCCGGCGACAAACACTTCAACCCCAAACCCACCGCATGTTCTCCCTTTTCCGGTGACACAAAGTTCCCTGCGTAGGTGACTGGCACACATGCCGTCTGCTCCTTTTCAGGCAAGAGATGGAGAGACGATGGTGAGGAGATCAAAATAGAGAAATGGTGAGATCGAGATGGAGATATGAATCCCACACAAAACGAATCTCAAACTATCATAAACTTGAAATCGATGGATGGGGAGACAGCTGTAATGAGATGGCTAATAAAAAAAACCAATATGCAAATCATCATGTGTGGCTCTTAATCAAATGATGTCTCTTGATTACCAAAATGGCAACCACACAAATCTTCAAGATTTCTGCTAAACCCATGAATATAAACCCAAGTTTCTTCCCAAAGGTTGTGGAGGGGATGAGATTCGACGGTGACTTGAGCAGAAAGGGATGTGCGGGGTTGATGTTGTGAGGATCGTTGGCAGTGACCAGAGGAGAGAAAAACATATTCGGAGGTGACGGAAACGAGGTGATGGAATCTGACCAGGATGTGGGGGTAGAGGCGACGATTCGTTACTATGAGAAGATGAATTTCAATAACCGAAAATGAAATCGAGCGAATCGGGACAAAAAAAATGAAAAACCGATCGCTGATATCTTAACTTTGCTGTTTGGATTTTCCTTTCTTGAATTTGGTGTTTGTTTGTAATGATGTGTATTATGTAGTAGTAGATATGGTATGCTACGTTCCAATGTAATCTTGAATTTTTTCTTTCTCCATGAAGTATTTGTAAATTGAGACAATTAGCCTTTTAATCAATATTATCATGTTGAAATGCATCGTTTCGAAACCCAGAATATGTCAAAACTCAACAAATTTCACAATCCACTATTTGATGGTTGCCAATAATTTAAGGTTAGGGGATGAAGAAACTGATTGTCGCGGGAGGTGGTTTTGGGGTTGAAGTGCTTGTCGCCGGAAAAGGGTGGAGATGTGTGTGCCAGAAAAAAAGCCAGCCGAGGGTGAATTTTGTCACAGGTGAATGAAGTTGTGATTTTCAATTAAATAATATATATTAGGTATATTTCATTATAATATTAGTGCACCTCACGGCACATGTATTGATTTCACTTGCCTTGCTAGGGAACATAGGTCCCAATTACTATGCATAGTAACACTTGTACAATCATGCAAATTACACTCTTAACCATGTACTCATAACATCGTGATAAAACATGTATAAATCTCAATAAAGCATAACATGAATAAAAGCTTGAAATAAAAATAGCATCAATATATCATCATAAGATTAAACTTTCACACATATTGTTTGTTCGTAAAGATGAACAAGTGCAGAGATTACAGGAATATGTATTGTCTTGAGAGAGTGTATCTTCGGGGAGGATGAAGATCCTACAAAACAAGGGGAAAACTACGTTAGAGGACCTATGGGGACGAGGCCCCATAAGCCACTCTGACGCTCAAGTTACCCATGGATTATGGTAAAGAGCTTAGAGGAGAGTTAGGGTTGTGAAAGGTGCATACCTTGGTAGGAGATGGTGGTCTCATATTTGTAGTTGAGGGCTCTCTTGGATGAACCGTTAGGATGATGGACATGTGTCACCATCTCCTGTGATAAACCAGAAAGGTTATACCATTCTGCTGTAAAGGGGATCTGCTTCCCACTACTAGTGTCAGCCAATCGTGGGGGTGCTGGCAGTACTTTTCTTAGTGTTGAGGATTTGCTCCCCACTATCAGTGTCAACCATTCATAGCGAGTTTACGTGTGTTTTAATGCAGACATGGCACGCCTGCTCTAGTAAATAATCTCGTGACACGTGTCCTGGTTAATCCCGGGACTGACATCATTATAATAGCTTGCTATTGAACTAGGCCTGCAATAGATGGGAGGTTGGTGACAAGCTTATTGGACGCGACATGCCTGCAATGGGCTGCGTTGCTCGCCATTGGGCCTCGACTGCGCGACTTGCTATTAGGCCTGGGCTGCGTGATTATTCAGCTAGGCCTTGACTGGCCTGGACTATGTGTACTAGAGAGTCATTGTGCACAGGCCTTTGAGTCTCTTGTTAGTCCTGGGTTGGGCCAAGACATAGGTACGTCATCAAGTCCCCCAGTCTAGTTTGTTATGACTAGTCATAGAAGGCTAGACTCAGGCCTGGAGTATGGCCTATCTTGTCGTTTATTGCTACCAGCTGTCTCACATGAAGCGATTGACAGCCTGTAAGGGCGCGTTCCCAAGGTGCATGGTATGACATTCAGCGTGTTGACGGTTATGACGTCATGCTTGATGGTGACTGGAAACGTCTTGTCGTGTCGTGTTCGCAACTTCTGAGTTTCCCGCTCATTAATGTTATCGGATTATCCGACGTTTCAGTGGTCCGGGTCGGGTTTAATCGATATCTATAAATAACCCTTGTAAATCATTTTCATTTGCACGCTTAAAAAATATCAGAGCTCTGTCATTCATCCTCTTCTTCTTCTTCATCCAGCCTTTTCTCAGAGTTCTTCGTGCTTTCCCGTTAAGGTACCTTTCTGAACCTTCGCATCCACTTACTTTTCATTGACCATGAGTAACGTTGGATACCCCGTTTTAGATGTTGCCCCCGATGTCACCCAGAAAAGGTTTTTACCTTTGTTCATGATCATCCATGGTTGGGCAAGTTCAACCCGTCCATTCCTACCTTTGATGAGAGGGCTGACCGCCCTACTCCTAGTCGAACTACCTTGTACATGCCTTATGCCAAAGAGGGCAACCTTCGCCTTCCTTTTACCCGTTTCTTTCTTAAGGCTCTCCGCCATTATGGCATAGCCTTCTCTCAGCTTCATCCTCTTGGCCTATCTAGGCTTACTGCCTTTGAGGCAGCTAGCCGGAGTGTCAATTACAGGGCTAGTCCCACCATCTTTCGAGCCCTGTTCATCCTGTCCTGCTCCAGCTCTTGGTTTACCTTTGAGAAGAGGAAGCATCAGGCCAACTGGTTCGTTGGAAGAGCAAAGATAAAGGCTTGAAATACTGGAAGATGCATTGGGTGTGGATTGACGTTACCACCGATGTCTTCCCTGAGGGCTACGAGAGCCTGCTGGTTTAAAGGGGGGAAGGGGAGGTGACCACTAGGGTTAACTGGGAGCCAGTATTGAGTGGTAACTGGAAGACCGTGTATGAACGCCTGGCGGGGTTAACACTAAACATCCTCTTTTTTAAGGAGGGTTTCCTGGTGTTGACTGGGCTCAGCCAGCACTGGCCTGGTATTCGCAGGCCCAAGATCCATAGCGCCGGATGGGGTAATTCCCTGTGGCATTTTTATTAATTTAGTTTTTCTTTCTGCTTGATGCTTACCTCTTATTGTGTCTTGCAGTGTTGGTGTTTTTGGAGTACATGCAGGCTTTTGATGAGTCTGTCATCAAGGTTACTCCTATGACAGAGGAGGAGGAAGATGCCGCTTTGCAGGCCGATGCCAAGGCCGCTGCTGTTGCTGCTACTGCCTCCCCAGGCAATGCTGTGACGAGGAGCATTTAAACGAGCTGAGGCGTCGCTAGTTGTGAGTTTGGCGCCGTGCTGCAGAAGCCTTTGGAGCTGGCCAACATGAAACTCAGGGCACATCTGAGCCTGGTGAGCGAAGTCCTAGTACGTATCTCTTTGCTTTTCTTGAAATTTGCTTATTTATCTAATATTTCTCTTTTCCTTGTTCAGGCGTAGAAGTTGTGGAGATGGTGGAGCATATCTCCGCTGTTCCCTTCAAGGAGCCTGCTGCAGGTGGTAGCTCCGCCATTCCTAGGGAAGGTCCTATCGATTTGGAGGAGGGTGGTGACGCCTCCGCCCCTACTGGTGAAGGTGTTGGCCCTGGCGCTGCGGGCCGTTCCACTTCTTCTGTCGCTGATTCCTCAAGGGGTTTGAAGAGGAAAGGCAAGGGAATTGCCCTTGGTAGTGAGGAAAGTCCTGCCAAGAAGACTTTGTAGGCTGCCAAGGAAACCTCGCAAGCTGCTAAGGAAATCCTTCAGGTAGCCAAGGAAACCTTGCAGTTTACCAGAGCTACCACTGAGCGACTGGTTACTAAGCTTTCTGCGAGATGTAAGTATGTGTGTCCTTTTATAGGGAAACATATCTTTCGCGGTTCTAACGTTGCTTTTTTCACAGCTTCTCGCCTGCAGGCAGCTCTTCTGCCACAGCAGCAGGTAGACCACTGGTCGCCTCGGTTTTCCCTTCCTCCCAACTTTGATGGTGTTGACACTGAGGAACGTCGACAATTTTTTGACGGGCTGCTTCCTGCTGAGCGAATGAACCAGGCATCTGGGGCTTCACTATTGGAGACCCTGGATTGTGCTGATGAGAGCATGTTCAACATGCTCGTAAGTTTTGCCGATACTTGCCGGAGGCTTGTCAATAATGGCCTTTCGGCTGTGAAGGAAATGTTGAAGGTGAATGAGTTTGAGGGGCGCCTGCGGAAAGAGCGCCTAGCTGCCCTAAGTTTGTCAAAAAGAGCAGACGAAGCGGAGCTTCGTGCCCAGGCCTCGGCCAAGGAGGTTGAGACCTTGAAGCTTCAGCTCCAAGAGGCCAATCAAAAGTTGCAAGAGGCTGAGGTTTGGAAGGGTCAGTTGCAGGAGGCCCAAAAGAAGGTGCAGGAAGCTGAGGAGGTTGTTGCGGCCAGGACAATAGAGAACATGCACGTGAAGCAAGATTCCCCTGCTTTTGGCCTGGAGAGGGACAACCTAGCTGCTTGCTTAGAGGACTCTAAGGAGTCTTACAAGAGTCTGGGAGAGGCCTTTGAAGTCCTGCAAGGAAACTTTGCTTCTCTGGTGCAGGGTCTTCCTTCTCTGGTGGCGAAGCTTATTGCCTCCAGGCAGTACTGCGAGCCCTATGGTGATCTGTATGATGTTGTAGTGCTCCTTGGAAGGCATCAAGCCACCACCCAGCTTAAAGTTGCGGCATCCTGGGATTCCGGATGACCTGGTGTCCATGTTTTTGAATGTTGGTGCCCACCAGGCGTTGAAGGATGGAAGCGACAGGATTGCCAACATGCAGTACCCATACCTTTAGCAGCTGGCTAGAATGATTAATAGTTCCTGGGCGGACATGATACGGTCGATCTGGATGCCTCTGCATCGAACAAGTTTAGCTTTTCACTTCTGTTTATGTATCCCTTAGGGGAGGTATCTCATGTAATTTGTAAATAGAGGTAGTCCCCCAGTTTTCTTTAAGTCTTGTCTATTACTTGTATGTTTTTTATGGGCAATGCCCTAGTTTATAGTCCAGAGCTAGTGATGATCAATGATCATACATGTGCCTTCAGAGGAGCCCATGACTCCGCCTTACTAGACTTTCCGGAGCTAGTGATGGCCAATTACCATACCTTCGCCTTTGGGGGAATCAATGATTACACCCTACCGGACTAGCGTTTATAGTGAAATGTTTTGACTAAACTTTTATAATGAACGGTTGCAAATGGGAAATTGCAGGCGAATACCTGACTTTCATATGTATGATAATACCAGGGGTGACCTGGGTTTAGTACAATAGATGGTACCAGGTAGAGACCTGGGTTTTATACATAGCATTTGGAGATTTCTCTTTTTCTTTCCGCTTCATGTATTGCTGCTTTGTCTTTTCCTTCTTCTTCCAGGACTGTGTTAATGCATAATTCTTCATTATTGCGTTCCTCACAGAATACCTGGGTTCGGCTTGTTGCCACCACTATCTCAAGAAGGATAACTGCTTCAGTTCCGTATACCAGGCTGAAGGGCGTCTCCCTTCTACTAATTGTTGCCATAGGCTTGTCTTCCACCCATTTGGTGAAATAATCAATAGCCACCACCAGGAACTTCACTCCCCCTGGAGCTACTGGCAAGGGGCCGACTATATCAACTCCCCACTTGTAGAATGACCAGGCTGAGGTCACAGGTATTATATCTTGCTTTGGCTTACGAGGCACGGTAGAGTGAACCTGGCAGGAGTCACACTTGATTAATTATGTCATGGTATCAGTGTACATCATGGGCCAGTAATACCCTAAGCGCATGATCTATGTGACTACAGACCTAGCACCTGCATGTAGGCCATAGGCTCCGCTATGTACTTCCTGAATGAGGGCGTTGGCACGCTTGTTTTAGGATATCCTGACCTAGAAAATCGTGCAAGCTGCAAAATTCTTTAATTCTAGTAGTGCTTGTGGCCGGTAGGCTTTCATAGACTCCTATTTTTCTATGAAGCTCCCATTAACTTGATTGGCCACTAAGTGTGAATCCACATAGAACTGCAGGTGCGACACTTTGAGTTTTGTAGCTAACCTGAGACCTGCTAGTAATGCCTCATACTCTGCCTCATTGTTTGACGCAGGGAAGTCAAACCGTAAAGCTTATGTGTGCTCTTCTCCTTCTGGGCTAATCAGTATCAAGCCCGTGCCTTATCCTTCCGAGCTAGCTGCCACATCTGTATAAAGGGACCAGGCACCGTTCATGGGTTGCTCCTGTGTGGGAGTGTGTATTTTTACCTGCCCTGGCTCTTCTACTTTTGTTTCTGCTACAAAATATGCTAGTACTTGGCCCTTGACGGCTGTTCTTGGTGCAAATTTGATTTCGTGTTCACCGATCTCAATTGCCTACTTAGTCAGTCTCCCCGAGTTTTCTGATCTTGATAGTACTTGTCGAAGGGGTTTATTTGTGTGAACTCGAATTGGGTGTGCTTGAAAATAGCGCCTTAGGCATCGAGTGGCATGAACTAGAGCATACGCCAGCTTTTCAATTGCTGGGTAATTTGTTTCCGGGCCTTGGAGGGCCTTGTTGATGAAGTATACGGGAACCTGCATTATTCCCCGGTTAGCCATTATGGCGGATGCTATTGATTCGCGTGAGCTGGCTAAATACATGTAAATTAATAAATTGTATAGAAATAGGAGTTTCTATGTAATATATTCATGGAGTATATATAGGGATATGGCTATTGTAATAGCTAAGGTTTTGCACACAATGAAATAAAGAACTATGTGTTTTCATGGTGTTTTTACACATTCACTCTAGTTCTACATATGCAATCCTTCATCTATCCTACATATTACTTGAATCACTTGTTACAATGGACTAACAAGTGGTAGCAGAGCCAAAGGAGTGAAGATTTGATTCTGAATTCAGCAACAAAAGTCGAATTTTTGAAGATTTTTGAAGAAAAAGTGTACTTTCGGGTTTGAAATCAAAGTGAAGATTTAATGGAGTTTTGGAGTATTAATTGCTTGGAGTAGGGTCGAATTTATCATAGTAACACTTGTTGATCAAAAAGGAGTCAATTCATTCACAAATCAGTGGCCAAATTTTAAGATTTTTCTGTTTTCGGGTTTGTGAAGTTCTTGAAGAAAATCTATCGAATCTGCTCATTTGATCGTTGTTTATGATTATTGTTGATTGAGAAGTGTAAATCGGGGGTAGGCAAAGTGATCTGGACAAGAATTATCAGATTTGGGCAAAATTCGAGATTTTTTGAATCTGAGCGGGTTAGATCTTGAAGGTGTCGGAATTCCAGGTTTGAAGGTGTCGGAATTGCCCTTTGAATCAATCAGAATTGCTGAATTCCGAGAATAATTTGGTCAGAATTGTCGAATTCCAAGAAGAAATATGTCAGAACTGCTGAATTCCGAGTAGAATTGGTTAGAATTGCTATAATCCGAGAAAATTGTATCGAATTTCAAATTTTCTCGGAATTCAACTTGACCGCAATTGGTTGTTGACAAGAATTGGTGATTTTACTCGGAATTCATATTTTCTCGGAATTCTTTATTTTCTCAGAATTCTCTATTTTCTCGGAATTCTCTATTTCATCGGAATTCTCTCCGTGCTCGGAATTGTCAATTTTATCGGAATTCAAGATCACCCGGATTTACACTCATTTCTCAAATTTTTAAGATTTCTGATCATTTTTGCCACAGCATTATTCTTCATTTTCAAAAATTCAAAAATTCATAATCTAAAATTCATAAATTGTATAGAAATAGGAGTTTCTATGTAATATACTAATGGAGTATATATAGGGATATGGCTATTGTAATAGCTAAGGTTTTGCACACAATGAAATAAAGAACTATGTGTTTTCATGGTGTTTTTACACATTCTCTCTAGTTCTACATATGCAGTCCTTCATCTATCCTACATATTACTTGAATCACTTGTTATAATGGACTAACAATACAGGACCAGGGTTTCCCCTACCTTTGGAGACGTGAGAGTTGGCATCCTGGGTAAACACTTCTTGATTTCCTGGAAGGCCTGCTCAGCCTCTATAGTCAAGGAGAAATCACTTTTCTTGATGCACCATCTGAGAGTCTGGAAGAACGGTATTGACTTTGCTGCCAAATTGCCCACGAACCTTCCCAGGGCTGCCAATTTTCCGCTTAGGCTCTGTACTTGCTTCATTGTTGTTGGGCTTTTGAGTTCCATAATCGCGTGTACATGCTTGGGGTTGACCTGGATGCCATCAAGAGTCATGATGTGACCAAGGAACTTTCCTTCCTCCATTCCAAAGGAGCACTTCGACGGGTTCAGCTTCATGTTTATGGATCTGAGAGTATTGAAAGTCACTTGAATACCCGTCAGCAATGACTCTTCAGTAATACTCTTAATAACCATATCGCACACATATGCCTCCAGGTTCCTCCCTATTTGGTCAGCAAATGTTTTATCTATCAACCGTTGGTAAGTGGCCTCCGCATTTTTCAGGCCAAAAGGCATTTTGGTATAACAGAAGATACCTATGTCGGTATGGAAAGATATTCTGTCTTCATCTCTCTCTGCCATCTGAATTTGGTGATACCCTTTGTAGGCATCTAAAAAGCACTTGTATCATAAACCAGCCATTGATTCGACCTTCCGGTCTATTTCTGGCAATGGGTAGTTATCTTCTGGACAGGCCTTGTTAAGGTCGGTGAAGCATACACACATACGCCAGGACCCGTCTTGATTTTTAACCATGACTAGGTTAACCACCTAGGTCTGGTATTTGACTTCCCTCATGATGCCTGCTTCTTCTGTTTGACGGGGTGCAAGTTGGGGTTGATATGCAGGCAGTGCACAGCCAAGTGCCTGGGGACACCGGTCATGTCGGCCGGTGTCCAGGCGAAGACATCGATATTTCTTTTCAGTAATCCAACTAGATCTCTTTTAGTGGCTGGACTGAGGGTATGACCAAACTGGATGGTTTGAGTAGGGAAATCATTGTTGATTATGACCTTGTCTTCTGTCTCTTTCTGCTGGCTACGAGGCATAGGCTATTCCTACACCTGAGTGCACTCGATCACCCTGGGTAGCATACTCATAACTGTTGCGATCCCATTGGGATTTGGAAATTTTACCATAGAATGACCGTGGATGGTATAGCCTGAAATTTGGATAGTGCAGGTCTTTCGAGAATAGCATTATACCTCGAGGGTGCTCGTACCACTACAAACTTTAGAGGTTACCTCCCGGTAGCAGGGGTATTTTCTGAATCTACCACCAGCGGGACCTACCTGTTGGGAAAATGATCTCATCAGTTAAGATTTGATGAGACAAAGTTATGTTTGTAAGATGTGTTCTACGTATAACTTAAACAGAATTATAAAGTTTAGTCGGACTGAACACTTATTGTGTTTCGGACTGAGTATAAGCTGAGAATATGTTCGACCAGTTTATACTATACCTTAGTTAGTTCAATGTGTTTCATAAGCTGTGTATGTCACATAAGGTATATATCGAGTATTCAGCTTGATGTGTTTCAAGCTGAGTGACTCAGCTCAAAAGCAGAGTCAGCTCGACAGAGTTACTAAATATGTTTTAGTTAATTGGTTAGACTTCTAAGAATGAGTTTATCAATATACGTGTTAGTTCATGTATGAATTCGAGTTTGTTCTCGAAGAACTCAGCTTGATGAGTTTCAAGCTGAGTAACTCAGCCTGACTAAAGAAGTCAGTTTAAAGATAATTTAAATATGTTTTAAATTCATCTTTATCTCTCTCTATATCTACAGAAAGGATAAGAAGACTCCAGAATCAAGATTGAAGATTCAAGATTCAAGATAAGAAGATTCAAGATTCAAGATTCCAGGTTATCCGATAGTTAGTTAGCAAATTAGGATTAGTCCAGTTTGTTAGGAACCGTAGCAACGGGATTATAAATACTTATCTCCTGATAAGTTTAGAGGTATGATTCTGAAACAAGTTACAGAGCCAAAACCTCACCTCACCGTATGTGTTACGATTCTTGAATTACTGTTTGTAAGTTCAATGTAATCAAGAAACTCACAGATTGCCAAGTGATTCGTGTGTTCGAATTGTCACATCAGTTGTGATATTGGTAAGTAATCATTAGTTGATTCAATCTGTGTAAATCCTGTTTAGAGAGTCGTCAGTATCTATAATCATAAGTTTATTATAGATAGCTAAGTTTGAGAGATTTAGAGATTTATATTAGGTGATTATATATCAAGAGTTGTTTACTTCATAGTTACTGTAATCATCTTCTTATTCAAAGCATTGTAATCATCTTCTTAATAAAAGCATTCAATTGATTGTGGTTTGATTTACTTTGTGTAACACTTTTATTTGATTTGTTCAATTTCCGCAGAAAGTGTATTCAACCCCCCCCTTCTACACACTGTTGCTTGTTGTTATTCTCACCAAGGGACCAACAACTGGTATCAGAGCAGACTGAACTATTTCATAAGTTGAAAGTTTAAGATTCTGAGAAAGTTTACAATGTCTACAAGCAACAATCCTTCAAACTTTCCACATATGTGTTAGAATATGCCCACTGATGCGAGTACACCATTTGAATCACTACCGATGATGTATGGGCCTATTGGGTAATCACTACCGATGATGTATGATCGTGCAGCTGAAGGACATGTTCCAACAGCAGGCGAGGCAGGAGAGGTATGAGTGCTTCAAGACCGTTCTTGCTTGCAAGCTTCAAGATGGAGGGAACGTGAGCTCACATGTTTTGCGCATGAAGGCAAACATTGAGCGGATGGAGAAGCTGTGATTTACCATCGGGAGGGAGATAGCGGTCGACTTGATCCTCCAATCCCTGCCCAGTACATATGATCAATTCACTATGAATTATCATATGCACAGCATAGATAAATCCTTGATGGAGATGCATGGTATGCTCAAAACTACCAAAGCGAGCATGACCAAGAGCAAACCATCCTCCTCCTCTACTCCCGTTCTAGCCATCCGGGAAGGCCGCATTACCAAAAAGAAGGCCGCCCCTTCCAAGAATAGGAAGGGTAAGGGAAAGGTTGGCGTAGCCAAGCCGGCCTCGGCCTCCGAGGGTAAAGGCAAGGGGAAGACTCCCCAAGCCAAGACTCCGGAGGATGCGGAGTGCTTCTTTTGTGGGGGCAAGGGCCATTACCGCCGAAGTTGCCCGAAGTACTTGGAGGGACTCAATAAGCTCAAGGCGATGAGCATATCGGGCCCCAACACTTCAGGTACATTCATGATAGAACTCCACCATACTTCTACTTCTAAAGGCTGGGTCTTGGATACTGGCTGTGGCACTCACATATGTATTATGGTGCAGGTGCTTAAGGCAAGTAGGAACTTGGAGCGTGGAGAGCTGGATCTTGTGATGGGAAATTCAAAGATTGTCCTAGTGGAAGCGAAAGGAGATTTGGAGCTTTCGTTCAAGACCGGCTACTCTATTTTATTACATAATGTATGCTATTCGCCCCATGTGGCAAGAAACATTATATCATTTCATGCCCTGTATGACGATGGTTATAACTTTCATTTTGATAATGGTTCAATTGTATGCTTTAAAGATAATCTTCTTTATTTTAAGGCTTTACCATGTCATGGCATTTATGAGGCAAGTGCATACATTAATTCAACAAAATCTATCATGAATATTGATTCTAGTTCCAAAGATGTTTTGGACAAGTATTCCTTATGGCCTAGTCGTCTTGGCCACATAAACAAGACTCGCATCACCAAGCTCCAAGTGGATGGGATCTTGGAATCGTTTGACCAGGTCGAATGATGTATGTGATTCTTGTTTATTAGGCAAGATGACAAAAGCACCCTTCACGGGGTCAAGTGAGAGGGGAAAGGACCTATTGGATATCATCCATTCGGATGTATGTGGGCCTTTCAAGCATGTTACAAGGAATAACTCGAGATACTTCGTAACCTTTATAGATGATTATAGTAGGTATGGATATGTCTATCTTGTTAAACACAAGAATGAAACCTTTGAGGTGTTCAAGACATTCCAAAACGAAGTTGAGAATCAAGTGGGCAAAACAATAAAGATACTCCGGCCTGATAGAGGTGGAGAGTATCTAAGTACCGAGTTTACCGATCATCTTAAGAATTGTGGAATTATTTCGTAATTTGTTAGAATCTGCCCGATAATATATGTACGCCTTAGAGCACTACCGATGATGTATGGGCCTATAAGGGTCACAAACCGGGGTCTAACATGACAGCAAATAAGGTTGAGGGACCAAAGATGGCAAAAGTGGAAGTTAGCAATGTAGGCCGCGTTAGCGCCGCTAACTATTAAAGGTTAGTGCCACTACGGCTGCATGTGCTTTATGTCATATCGAAGTCAGGCCGCGTTAGCGCCGCTACGGGTTGAGGTTTAGCGCCGCTAACTCTTGGTTAGCGCCGCTAAACCTGCATGGGCTTTATGTCAAAATCACCTCCACTTGTGGCAAATGAGAGAGGGCTTCTAGATCCGTCTTGGCCGGTTAGAGGGCAATCAGGGGTCGGTTATGGGTCTTTAAAAAGGCCTTAAGCCTGGACATATGATACTCTTGGTCAATTCTCTCTCTAAAGCACATATCTCTCTCTTTTCTCACTTGATACTTAGTTTGTGATCTAGTGAACAAAAGGGCCTGGTCCAGAGTTCTTATTTGCTGTTCTTGAGGCCAATTTCGTCGAGAAGATTTCCTCAAGCTTGCTAGCACTTGGTGTTGGACTTTGTTCCCTGTTTGAGATTTCGAGATAAGGCTAAGAAGGAGAAGAAGGAGTTCCTTGCTTCACCAACTACGATCAGCCACCAACAAGAAGATAACTGGAGCTTAGGAGCTGGTATAACTCTTTATCCTTCTTGTTTAGTTGCTATTTTGTACATAGAGTAGTTCCACACTTGGGATTTCATTGTTTTGAACACTTGTATGCATGATTCTTCTTGTTCTCGCTTCCGTTGCGTGTTCTAGAAATCCCAACATAATTAACACCTCCAAGGACTCCACAATTAAATGGGGTCGCTGAGAGGAGGAACCGGACTTTACTAGATATGGTAAGGTCCATGATGAGTCGAACCGAGGTACCTATTAGTTTCTGGGGATATGCTCTAGAAACGGCGGTAAGGATCCTTAACCTTGCACCAACCAAGAAAGTATCGAAAACACCTTATGAAATGTGGCATAGTAAGAAGCCGACACTTTCATACCTATGAGTTTGGGGTTGTCAAGCCTACGTGAGATGTGAGACTGAGGACAAACTTGAACCTCGATCGGAAAGGTGTTACTTTATCGGATATCCTCCTGCCGGTGTTGGATATATATTTTATAAACCTTCTGAGAACAAAGTTTTTGTTTCTCGAAGGGCATTTTTCTTGGAAAGAGAAATGCTATCCAAACAAAGAGACAACAAGGAAATTGATCTTGAGGAAGTTCAAGGATCAACCGATAAAGAACTTGAGGTTGGCACTAGAACACAACCTAGGATGGTTGAAACTGAGCAAAAGAATGATGCAGTACCTGACACTAGTTCATTGCTTACTCCAAGGCGTTCCAGTAGAACTCGTTTCGAGCCAAAGAGATATGGATTCTACATATCTGAGGGCAGCGAGTTAGTAGTGGACTCTGATGATCCCACTAACTACAAGGAAGCTATGGCGGGCCCTGAGTCTGCAAATTGGAAAGAAGCAATGGAAAGTGAGATGCAATCCATGTCGGATAACCAGGTTTGGGAGCTGGTTGATCCTACGCCAGGGGTTAGACCCGTAGGGTGTAAATGGGTCTTCAAGAAGAAGACCGGCATGGACGGAACCTTGGATACCTTCAAAGCCCGACTGGTGGCAAAGGGTTTCACTCAAACACCTGGTGTAGATTATGAAGAAACCTTTTCCCCAGTGGCAATGTTGAAATCTATCCGGATACTTCTAGCCATTGCTGCATTTCATGATTATGAAATATGGCAAATGGATGTTAAAACCGCCTTCCTTAACGGGAAGCTTTCCAAGAGGTGTATATGACATAGCCTGATCGTTTTGTACATCCAGAATATCCGAACAAGGTCTGTAAGCTCAAGAAGTCCATTTATGGACTTAAGCAAGCATCTCGCAGTTGGAATCTATGCTTTGATGAGAAAATCAAGGAATTTGGATTTTCGAAAAGCAAAGATCAACCATGTGTATATGTCAGGGTTAGTGGGAGCACTATAGTCTTCTTAGTCCTATATGTAGATGATATACTACTCATTGGAAATCACATTCCGAGCCTAAGGAGTGTTAAAGCTTGGCTAGGAAATTGTTTTTCCATGAAGGACCTAGGGGATGCGAGCTATATTTTGGGGATGAAGATCTATAGAGATAGATCAAGAAGGCTGCTCGGGCTTTCTCAAAGTGCATACATAGATAAGGTCGTGAGACGCTTTAGAATGGAGGATTCCAAGAAAGGAAACTTCCCTATGTCACATGGCTTGATGTTGAGCAAAACTCAATGTCCTACCTCCCAAAAGAAGATAGAAGTAATGGAGCGAGTACCATATGCTTCGGCTGTGGGATCGATCATGTATGCCATGTTATGCACTCGTCCTGATGTGCCATGTGCTTTAAGCATGACTAGTAGATATCAGGCAAATCCCGGGGAACCTCATTGGAAGGCTGTAAAGAATATTCTTAAGTACCTTAGGCGTACGAAAGAGATGTTCTTGGTATATAGTGGGGAAGAAGAGCTGAGAGTAAAGGGTTATTTGGACGCTAGCTTCCAAACAGATAGGGATGACTGCCGATCTCAATCGGGGTTTGTATTCCTATTAAATGGTGGTGCTGTCAGCTGGAGGAGCTCGAAGCAAGACACGGTGGCTGATTCGACTACCAAGTCGGAATACATTGCGCAAGCGAAGCTGCAAAAGAAGCCGTGTAGATGAAGAAATTCATCCAAGATCTACAAGTGGTTCCAAGCATCACTGACCCTATTGTGATATTTTGTGACAATGAGGGTGCAGTGGCTTTGGCGAAGGAACCAAGAGCTCACAAGAGAACGAGACACATATTGCGCAAATTCCACTTTATACGAGAAGTAGTTGAAAGTGGTGAAATCATCATAAGCAGAGTAGCATCGGATGGAAACCTTGCGGATCCATTCACGAAGCCATTATCGCAGGCAGCTCATGATTCTCACACTAGTGCTATAGGTGTAAGATTTGCCAGCGATTTGGCTTGAGTTATGTATTTAGTTTGTTTGATATGTAAACTTTTATTTTGTGAACGATTAAGACAGTATTGTAACTTATGCTTGTTTCGATATGTAATGGACATTATATATGCGTGCGATATGGTTACATTCATAAGACTCTACTGTCTTCCATCTTAGCATGTTTAACCACTTCCGGAAATATTTTATATTTCAAACTTTCCACGGTCAGTCAATCTTGTGGAAGGAAGATTGAATTAAGACTGAGATAAGCATGTGACCTTGAATTCAATATGGTCGAATTAAGGAGCAATGCCTATCTGTACTTGAAAAGAGTTTCAAGTGACTGGAAGACCCACACCCAAGTCCTTAGACCTGAGATGTATGGACAACTATATCATACTTCTTTCTTACTTTAGCCATTTTCAAAAGTAGTTCGTAACTGGCTTTGATAAAGGAAATGACTAGATAAGTCAAGAGGTATGGTTTAGGGTTATACAGTCAAAAGGGATTTGTTCCTCTAATATGAGAGATATCACTGGGCCCCTCGATGATTGGGAGCTGACACCACAATTATGCATGGCCATGCGCAAGGAATATTGATTGGGAATCAGATATGTCCTTAACTTTTGGTCACCACCAATCAAGATCGAGAAACACAATCGTGAACGATCTGGAGATTGACACTCAATCCATGTCTCGTGTTCACACTAATATCGCGAACAAAAGGATGTCTAAGATCACTTAACTATAGGACATTTCTTTGTGAACAGGTTTTTATTCGGATACGAAACCCATACTGACTTGGGGGCAATGATGTTTATTGCTAGAGACCGCTCATTGTCTGTGGTTTATTAGAAATGGTGCATCGTGTGCAAGTGGGAGTTTGTTCGAATATGCCCACCGATGCGAGTACACCATTTGAATCACTACGGATGATGTATGGGCCTATTGGGTCATACACCGGGGTCCAATCTGACAGCAACTTAAGTAAAGGGATCAAATATGACAAAAGACAAAAGTTGACTTCGCAGGCTGGGTTAGCGCCGCTAACCATAAGGTATTAGCGCCGCTAACACTTATGGGTTAGAGTCGCTACAGCTGCATGTACTTTACGTCTAGTCATCTGACAGGCCGCGTTAGCGCCGCTAACTCTTATAGGTTAGCGCCGCTAACTTTGGGTTAGCGTCGCTACGGCCGGAAGTGACATTTTGTCAAATCACCTCTCCTCTAAGCCAATGCATTCAAGTTGTCCATTTGAACTTGGCCGGCTTTGGGCATACCAAATGACATTCTGGAGTTTATAAAACACCTAATTACAACCTCATTTGGCTCTCTTGACTAGATACACATTACACACACTCTTAAGTGCTTTAGAGGCTTAGAGAGTTCAAGAGAGAGTTCTAGAGAGAGTTTAATTCCAGAAATTTGATCCTAGCTCGTGGGTTGTTGTTCCTCAAGTGATTTTCTGGAAGGAAGAATCACCAAGGGCTTGCTACTGTCAGTGATACGTCTCCTGGCAAAACTGAAAAGGAAAAAAGAAAGCCTATTGCATCGTGGACTGATGAAGACTGGAAACTCTTCAATCTGGATGACAAGGCAAAAAGTGTTTTGGCCAATGCCCTGACCAATGAAATCTTGCGTACTGTGACTGGGTGTCAAACTGCAAAAGATATCTGGGATACGCTGAGTGTCACATATGAGGGAACGGATCTGGTCAAGCAGCACAAGAGAAATCATTTGAATAGATCTTATGAGAACTTCTTTTCTAAGAAGAATGAAACTTTGTCAGATTTGTTCACAAGGTTTCACTACTTGATAAATGACCTACTAAGTGTGGGTGTTAAGAAAGATGAAGCTGAACTTGTGCTGAAATTTCTGGATGTGTTACCAGAAAGGTTTAACGATGTATAAGGTCAGTAAGGTTAGTAATTTCATGGTTTGTCTGAGTCAAGTTTTGAAGCTGACATGAAAGAAGCTAAGGAAAACATCAAGCTTAGTGACTGGGATCCTGCTTCCATGTATAAGGTCAGTAATTTCAACTCTTACACTGATGAGGAAAAGGGTCTTGCTTTGATTATCTGCTGAATGATTTCAAAACCATCCTTAAGTCTCAAAATGACCTCAAAGATGAGATAACTAAACTCAAGAATGAGATTAAGGAAAATAAATCTCTCATTGATGTTGGTAAGAAAGCACAATGTGATCTTGAATGTCAAAGACACATTAATAAACTTCTAAGTGAAGAACTTCAGGAAGCTAAAGACAAAGCTGACCAACTCCAAAAGGTCACTGAGTCTTGGTGTAAGTCATCAAAGCTTGCTGAAAAGTGCATAAACCAACAAATACCTAAACAGGTAAAGGCTATACTTGGAGGTGACTATCAAACAGCAGCTTATGTAGCTGATGATGAGATAGCAAGTACAGACTCTGAGGAGGATAGACTACTGATTGAGTCTCAGAAGTCAGCCTCAGAGAAGAAACATGGTCAAAACCTTAAATACAATATGTTTGTAAAGGCTAAAGATCATGGAGAAGAGTGCTCAACATCCAAACAGCTTGGTAAGTCTGTGCTGGACAGATTAAGCACTCAGCCTATTCAAAGAACTTCGGTAAGTCCAAATCCTTTGAAACTGGTGAGTCCAGTAGGCATGACAAAGGTAAGTCCACTGTAAGTCAGAGGTCAAATCACAACCATGGTAAGTCCAAAGTTGTGGATCTTGGTAAGTCCAAGAAGATCAACAGTGGTAAGTTCAAACCTGTTGAAACTGGTGAGTCCAGTAGGCATGACAAAGGTAAGTCCAAGGTCATGGAAAACAAGTTTGTTTGTCAAGCTTCCAAGGATAACAAACAAAGATCTGACAAAGGTAAGTCCAAAGTCAGTGAGCATCAAGTGAATCAACTTGCTAAGAAAGTTGAAAAGTTATCCACAACATATAATCCTAAAACTGAGAGTAAGTTCTCACAAGGATTATTGGACACTCTACCTCCTGTAATCATTGGAAGAAGGAGATGCTACAAGTGCAGAAGTAGAGGTCATGAGGCTAAGGACTGTGATGCAGAAATCTCAAGGCCTGAACAAGAACAAGCTGATCAGCCTACACAGGACTCAGCTCCTGCTCAGGCTGAAAAGTCGGTTCAACAAGATGGGTAAGATGACTTATTTCCTAGGCCTGCAAATACATCAAAAGCCTGATGGAATTTTCATCAATCAAAGCAAGTATGTTCTTAATTTGATAAAGAAATATGGTTTTGATTCTAGTTCAACCAAGAACACACCCATGTCACCAGCTGTCAAGCTGAGCAAAGACTCAGATGGTAAGTCTGTATGTCAGTCTACCTATAGAGGAATGATAGGTTCATTACTCTATCTGACAGCTAGTAGACCTGATATCATGTTTGCTAAATGTGTCTGTGCAAGATATCAGGCAGATCCTAAAGAATCACATCTTCAAGCTGTGAAAAGGATCTTTAGGTACCTTAAAGCTACACCAAATCTAGGTCTTTGGTATCCAAAGGACTCTGGATTTGAATTAGTTGGTTTTTCTGATGTTGACTATGCTGGGTGCAAGTTAGATAGAAAATCAATAACTGGAGGATGTCAATTGCTTGGAGGTAAACTAGTAAGTTGTACTAGTAAGAAACAGAACTCAGTGGCTACTTCAACTGCCGAAGCTGAGTAAGTTGCAGCAGGAAGTTGTTGTGCTCAAATCCTTTGGATGCAGCATCAGCTTCAAGACTTTGGCATGAGTTTCAAGAAAACTCCTATCTTCTGTGATAACCAAAGTGCAATAGCCATCACTTACAATCCAGTCTTCCACTCAAGAACCAAGCACATTGAAATTAGACATCACTTCATTAGGGACATCGTGGAAAAAGGTAAAGTTGACATTAACTTTATCTCCACAGATAACCAATTAGCAGACATTTTTACTAAACCACTTGATGAGAAGAGGTTTATGTATCTGCTAAGTAAATTGGGTATGCTCAACCCCTAGCTAAGTGTCTTGAATGTGAGTTTTCAGTTTGACAAAGACTAAGTGTCTTAAGTTGAGTACACAGTTTATAAATAAGTTTTCATAAACTGTATATCAAGTCAAGCTGAATGATGAGTTCACACGTTTGGTGAGTTCCAAACATATTCTAACTACTTAGTGTAGTTATGATACAGTGTGAGTCAGTCTCAAACATAACTGACTAAGTGTCATTGAGTCTAAGCTATGTGCTTCACTCAAGCCGAGTGATATGTTCACAAGTTTGGTTGGGTCCAACCAAGTTTTAAACTACTCAGTGTAGTTAGAAACAAGTTTGAGTCAGTCTCAAACAACTACTGACTCAGTGTCATTAGGTCTGAGCTGTGTAATACAATAGTGTTTATAATCTTATTATGTGTTAATATTATTATTTTACACTTGTATCCGTTGGTGAATAATGTGTTTCAACCCTCTTAACGGATTAAAAAGGGATTCCAACGGTAATTTTTCTCTCTCCTCGAAAAGGTATATGTAACGACTTTACCCGCATTTTAGAGGTTTACGCTTAAATTTCTCATCTCTAAACCTTTCATCTGCTTGTATACCTCTCTACAAATTTGCTAAGTGCAACCTTCTGTTACATCGATTTCGAAACCCTAACTCGCTCAGTGCGACACTCTTTGCTCTGTGCATCGACATTTTCTTACTCAGTGTAATTTTCAAACTTTCACGATGAACGGAACCACTCTTATTCTAAGTGATAGAATGGTTAGGGGTGCTTCTTTAAAAAACAACGGATTGATGCTGATCAAAATTAATAATCAGCATGCCTGCCTTGCTATTCCTCCGAGGAAACATGGTAGAGGTTATGAAATCTGGGTAGCCTACATCCGGAAATGCCCTTTGGCATTTGCTTTCATTGGAGCACCTGCTCATATTTCTCCGTAACATCTTTTGGAGTTCTGGTACACATGCACTTTCAACCAGAACAGGGAGAGATAACAGGCAGTGTTCTAAATGGCAATCGAACAGTGGCCCTCACGGTTCAACGGCTAAGGGATGTTCTTCAACTCCCTGTTCAAGATGTGTTCAAGCCCACCGTGACTAGACAAGTGGCGAGATCAGTTTTACCTCAAATGGGTCACCCTCAAACTGAAGGGGTGATTAAAAAGGCCATTTTCCCAACTAGCTGGGGCTTCATGGTGTCAACAGTGGTACGTTCACTGGGGACTAAAGTTGGTGGCTTGGACCAAGTTAACGAGTTCGAAATGCAGCTGCTTTACAACATGTTCTTTGATAGACGTATCAACTATACGCAGCTCATTTTCAACGAGCTCAAAGTCCAAGTACTGAAGACCACCAGGGACCTTCATGTGCCATTCATAAGGTACTTGTCCTTGGTGCTTGAAGATTAGTTGGGGGATTTATATGAATCTGGATGGGATGTGTTCCCTGTTCTAACACTCAGCCCCAAGATGTTTAACAATGACATCTTCCCTGAGCAAGAGGGTCTGAGTGGTCCAATGCTCTTGGTGGCTGAGGGAGTTTCATCTGCAAGTGGAGATGAGGGATCACCTCAAGGGGGAGCTTCCTACGCTGACACGGAGGTTCAAGCTGAGTACTCTGTTCATGCTGAACCAGCAACATTTCAAGCTGCTTCTGGTAAGACCTCTCCACTTTCTCTTTCTTCACTATTCTCCATCCACTTTTGGAGATAAGGTTGTGGTAAACCCAACCCAGTCTAGCCCATGTCCTCCACCTTCATTCCATTTACAATCCCGCTCTGAAGCCACCCCTAGTATGCCCACTGCTGCTAGGGAGAATATCCGCACCTATACTCGTAAAATTGCCATAGGTGGTGCCACTCCTAAAGGCATCACTGGAGCTGAGATCACACTGATCCCTCCACCGGCAGGAGTTGAGGGGGAGACGCCTTCTCTTAAGGTGTCAACCTCACGGCTCATTACAACCCAACAGTCTATACCGGGTGTGGTGTCTACTCAACCCACACTTACTCGAGCCATGGAAGAGCCTGTTACTGTGCCTGAGCAGACATACTCAGGTTACATTGAAAGAATGACCAATCCCCAGGGTCAATCACCCCCTTCCAACCAAATTAGCCAACCACCAACCAAACCACTTCACGTTTCTAGCCCACTTACTTCTCTTCACTTCTCATTCCCTATTGCACGACCTGTCAATGTTTCATCTTCAAACCAAGGTGATTCACATGGTCCAGACTCTTGTGCAAATGAGTTTGAGGGTCCACACCAACCCTTGAATGATGTACCCAAGTTCCAACCTACTCAAGCTGACTTGGATAGTTTGCTAACATTCTTTAAAGGTCAGTTTGATGCATTACACCTCGAAAGGAAGAAAGCAAAAAAGATATGTTGATGATCCTTGATAATATGGATAAGGAGGTGCTAATGTTAAAATCTGTTGTTGCTGCCTTACAAAAACAAAAGACTTCAACCCCTGTTGATGATGACAAAAAGGGGGAGAAGGTTCAAAAAGCTGAAGTTGAGTCAGTCAAAGCTGAAGCTTTACTACTATTGGCAGAGGGAGATCAGATTGAGGGGGAGAAAGAAACAGAGAAAGAACCTGAGCTGAATGAGAAAGCAAAAGGCAAAAGACCAGTAGTGGTCAGCTCAGATGAATCAGAAGCCCCTCAACAGAAAATAAGGAAAGTGATTCTAAGTGAATCATCAGCCTCAGATGAAGACTCTGCGGATAAAATGACATTAGAAGAGAGAGCTTCACTGATGGCAATTAGAAGATTAGAACAAGAGGAAGCAGACCAGCTTGGGATATCTGTCGATGATCTAAGAAGAAGACAAATGGATGTTCAAGCTGAGTTAGCAGATGAGAAAGAGAGAAGAGAAAGAGCTTGGGCGGAACAGATCAAGAAGCAGAATGAAAAGCTTTCTAGACTCAGACTGCCAATCGTACCCAAGGAGGAAGAAGTATAGGAGCTTCCTGTCCGAAGTCAACCTGAAGGGGAAGACATAACTCAGTGTTATACAAGGACCTACCTCTCTTCTCAAATAAATACACTACAGTTGAGCTCAGCTCAAGGGATCATCATTCTAGAGTTTGTATTTAGAAATGGTGAGACATCATCTCTGGAGTTGAATCAAATGCATAAACTGGGATATGAAGAATGGAAGCAAGTAGCTATACTTATCAAGCAGATGGAAAAGTCCTCTGCCAGAAATCAAGTTAAAGATGAACTGCTAAGGCTACTTGCAAGAGTTGATTCGCTGAAACTCATACCCAGATCTGAGATAGCTACCCTACTAACTTCTTTTCATAAAGTTGGAAAGAAGAAGCAAACAAAGCCAGCTGGACTAGCAAATCTTGATACGTACAGTCTTGTTCTCCCTGAAGGCTTGGAGTTTAAAGAAAACACTTATGTGGAAAAGCCTGAGAAAGGATTCATGTACCTGGATAGAAACGGTGAACAATGCTTCCAGTCTGATGCTAACATTTACACTTGTGGGGTATCTCAAGTATTTGCTCTGAGACAAATTGTAGAGAAGACTGAACAGACTGCAAGGTTCAGATACAGAATAAACAGAGCAATACGATCACAGAAGGATCAGCTTCAACACATTCCTAATCTGCAAGAAATTCTTGAAGAAATATACAAGGAGATAAAGGAATTTGAAGATCTGCATTCTCAATAGATTAGTTCTAATTTCTATAAGCACTATGTGTGCATGATCTAAGTGATCAGCAACTTTTGTATTATGATCAATTCAATTAATACAAGTATAAAGTTTGATATGTTCAACTGTGTTATGATGTGTTCATATTTATAAGTCTGACAAGTTCAGCAAAATGAATAACTGATAAGTTCTTATTCATTAATGTAATTAGTTGGTTTGTTCAACTTAAAAGTTGGTGTGTTCCACTTATAATTGATAAGTTCAATTAAAATTTGATTAGTTAAATTTAAAATCTTGATAAGTTTAAGATTTACTAATAATTCTGTTAAACAAACTTAAGAACTGTTTGATGGTTTTGTCATCATCAAATAGGGGGAGTTTGTTGGGAAAATGATCTCATCAGTTAAGATTTGATGAGACAAAGTTGAGTTTCTAAGATGTGTTCTACGTATAACTTAAACAGAATTATAAAGCTTAGTCGGACTGAACACTTATTGTGTTTCGGACTGAGTATAAGCTGAGTATAAGCTGAGCATATGTTCGACCAGTTTATACTATACCTTAGTCAGTTTATTAATGTGTTTGATAAGCTGTGTATGTCACATAAGGTATATATCGAGTATTCAGCTTGATGTGTTTCAAGCTGAGTGACTCAGCTCAAAAGCAGAGTCAGCTCGACAGAGTTACTAAATATGTTTTAGTTAACTAGTTAGACTTCTAAGAATGAGTTTATCAATATACGTGTTAGTTCATGTATGAATTCGAGTTTGTTCTCGAAGAACTCAGCTTGATGAGTTTTAAGCTGAGTAACTCACCCTGACTAAAGAAGTCAGTTTAAAGATAATTTAAATATGTTTTAAATTCATCTTTATCTCTCTCTATATCTACGGAAAGGATAAGAAGACTCCAGAATCAAGATTGAAGATTCAAGATTCAAGATAAGAAGATTCAAGATTCAAGATTCCAGGTTATCCGATAGTTAGTTAGCAAATTAGGATTAGTCCAGTTTGTTAGGAACCGTAGCAACAGGATTATAAATACTTATCTCCTGATAAGTTTAGAGGTACGATTCTGAAACAAGTTACAGAGCCAAAACCTCACCTCACCGTATGTGTTACGATTCTTGAATTACTGTTTGTAAGTTCAACGTAATCAAGAAACTCACAGATTGCCAAGTGATTCGTGTGTTCGAATTGTCACATCAGTTGTGATATTGGTAAGTAATCATTAGTTGATTCAATCTGTGTAATCTAAGTTTTCATCTCCCCTTCGAACAGGCTTTGGTGATCATGAGGGTCTTCCTTGCTGTTATAAGTTCCTACGTTGCTTGGAATTTTAAACCCCATGGGGAGATCCCATGTGGCTATCCAGGCAACAAAAGGGGAGTTGGCAGCGATAGCCTGCATCCCTTGATTACCAGGTGGTCAGAGGCCTGCCATTCCTTCGGAATTGACAAAATGCATTATCATAGGGAGGGCCATGACTAGTTGTGCCCAGTCCATCTGCCCCCTGCATGATGGGTGTTTGTCCCTTTACGGATGAAGCAATGCGAATGGCAATAAAAACACACACAAACACCTTGATATTTGAGAGAATATGAATGCAAAGCTTGTATTGAAAATCGCACCAAGGCCATATATAGCCTTGGGAAAGTTACATAACACACCCTCACTTTTTGAGTTCTAACAATCTCCCCCTAAGTGAGGAGTGTGCCTATTACAAATATTTTGAATTACATAAGATAAAAACAATTATGGAACAGCATTGCGTAATCCAAAATAACTTTGCCATTTGCGGATGATCCTCCTGCTCTCTAGTGTTTTCTTAAGTTTTTCAATATGAAGCCAAACAAGTTGTCTCTCTTTATCAGTGATGGAAGCTCCAGCATTTGCGTTCTTCATTTCAAGACTATTATATAAGATTCTCAGCGTGCCATCTGAATAACCCAAGAGATCACACATACGAACAAATGTTTTCTCTTTCCTTGAATTTCTGAAGACGACGCCTGGTTCACCGTTGAAGAACTTGTGGTCAGCATCAACTAAAGTTAATAAATCCATCTGATCCAAGTTAGGATGATTCCGTTGAGGATTCAGCACATTAACTTTTTCAAGATTATTTTCAGCTTCCAGTTGCATATCATGCTCTTCAATAAACTCCATTAACTTTCTCATATACTTCATCAGTGCAGAACGGCCAAACACCTCATTTGGTTTCTTTCCTTGTTTTTCCGACAGATATAAATAGATGAAGTTGATGTCGTGAAGTTGAATATATCTTAGATCTGCCTCATTGAATGTAAACTTCTGACCATTTGCCCTTTCTACTTCAAACCAAACAATGGTATGACCAAATTCATCATCACTGTAGATATTGAGAAGTTTTGTTATTGGATATTCTGAGATGATCTGTTCTTTTGGAGTTTTGAATCTTCCCAACATGTGTTGATATCTTATTACTTGACTTTCATTTAAATGTCTCAACTCTGGAGGTGTCCTCATTTCAATTTCATTCACATAAATTTCTTGAATTCTGTCTTCGAGATATGGACCATTCACTGAATAATCCCTCTAGATTGGATTTAATCTTGCAAGTCTCGTAAACATGTTGCTTCTGTCAAGAGACGGAGTACCTGTATATACTGAAGGAGCAGGAGGCACAAATACATTTTGGAGGCACTGGCCATTCAGTATTTTTGACAAACTCTCTGGCTGCTTCTTCTTGTTGTTTTTGTTTAAGTAGATCTGCAGCAGATGTTTGAAACTGTCCTGTTGGGGGTGGAAAAACAGAATGGACTTCAAAGTTTACCCCACTTAGAACTTTTGAAACATCAAAAGTTTTCTTTTTAGCTCTAGTCATCTTTTGCTTCCCTTTTCTTCGTTTCTCAATCTCAGCTGGTTCTAGATAATCCTCAAACCTACTAACAACTTGTGTATATTGAGTTTCAGGATTTGTTACAGATGTAACATACTCATCAATTTCTTTATCAATTTCATCTGAACTTTCATTAGCTTCCATTCCAATCCCAGCATCACCATACCAATCCAGTACATTCTCTGTATCCGATTCAAGAGTTGCCTCTTCAGTTTGTTCACTGTTTAGTTCTATCTCCCCCTGTTCATGTACATTAGACCTCTGTTCAAAGATAACCATCTGTTGTTGAAGAACATCATCGGCCTGAGTATCCCTATCTTGACCTCCACTTCCCCTTTCTCCTGTAAAATTTTGACTCGACGGAGTGAATGATACAATATCCTTCGAACTCATGTACAGCCTTTTCCGTGTCTCCCCATCGGGGCGATCATCTGGATCAGGATCGTCACGTCTCTGCTTTTGTGTACCCGCTTGAGTTTTGCAAGCAACATCCACTGCTCGCAACCTTTCAGAGATCTCAGAAAATTTTGCATTAACATCAGAGAACCACCTGTCAAGTTTTGAGTCAATAGAATCCATTTTTACCTGCAAAGGAGCCACAACTTGATTAATAGCATCGTTCAGCTCGGACTGTGTAACATACCGAGTATCACGGGAGATACCCGTTGAGGGTCCTGCCACAGAGGCTGGGCCTACCTAAAGGAGCTGTTGAGGGGTTAACTCCAGCAGGATTTCCATCCCATACTCGAATAATACTATCAATAGTATTACCTAGGGATGTTCCGGGAACACTTTTGATCAGTGTAACCAATGCTTCAATTGTGTCTTTGTGTCTATAAAGAAATGCGGATATCCGCGGATAATCAATGTGCTCTGAAAGACTGTGCGAGGACGAGGGGGCTGTCCTCTAGTTTCAATACGTCCCATCTCCGAGGGAGATGGTCGTAGATTATGTGCAAAATCCCTGTGAAATGAAATAGAAGGTCTTTGAGGACCTGCTAAGTGGCTGAGTGGGGTTTGAATGTGCACGGTTGGGATAGCCATGTCTATTTCAATATCAGACCTAACGGTGTCAGGTCTAATAGTAGATGTGGTTGCCCGGCTTTCTTGGGGTAGTGAACTCTGTTAGAAATATGCCCATTAATGTACGTACGCCACATGGACCGCTGCTGATGATGTATGGGCCTATTGGGTCATACACCGGGGTCTAACCTGACAGCAAATTAAGTTAAGGGACCAAATATGGCAAAAGACAAAAGTTGACATCGCAGGCCGCGTTAGCGCCGCTAACTGTTAGGGGTTAGCGCCGCTAAGTACTATAGGTTAGCGCCGCTACGGCTGCATGTACTTTGTGTCAAATCGCTGACAGGGCGCGTTAGCGCCGCTAACCCTGTTGAGATAGCGCCGCTAACTCTTGGTTAGCGCCGCTAAACCCTGCCAGTGCCATTTGTCATATCCACCTCCAAACTAGCCAATGCATGTGAGTTTACCACTCTCGAGGCTTGGCCGGTTAGTGAGGTAATATACACGATTCTGGAGCATATGAGAATAGAGAACTCTTTTGTTTTGTGGGTGGTTTTTCTCTACTTGAACTCTCTCTCTAAAACACATATACTTTTCTCTTTGGTGCTACCATGACCAAATGAGATCTTTAGAGTGCTTGTTCCAGAAGTATTGGTCTCGTATTGTTGCTGTTCCAGAAGTGGTATTCGTGTAGAAGTACCATGGAGGCGAGCTAGCTCTCGAGGTTGGCGTGTTACCGGGGTATATCCCATTAGTTGATCCGCGTTTCTCTCTCGGAGCTTCACCACCACGAGACAACACTTTTCTGGAGCTTAGGAGCAAGGTATAACCGCCTTCTTCCTTCTTTAGTTGCATTTCTTTACATAGAGTTTGGTCCATGTTCGGGATTTCTCGTTTTTGTGCTTTATTTGCTTGTACCGTGGGCTTTGTTTGTTGTACTTGCTTCCGCTGTGCTGCCCACGAAATCCCAACAGTGGTATCAGAGCCACCTCTATGTTAGATTTGCACTTGGTGGCCTGAAAAATCCCGAAATCAAAATGTTTGTTTTCTGTTCGAACCGGGTTAGCGGCGCTAACTATTTTGAGTTAGCGGCGCTAACTGTTTAAACTTAGCGGCGCTAACGCGCAGCTACGATTTTGGTTTTAAAAGATAAAAACAGTTTTGTTCTCGGGTATTTTGGCTATTTTATGTTTCTGGAATTTTGTTCCAGATTTGGTTTTGGTATTATAGTTACCATTATGTTTGGTTGTATGTGGTTGTTGTGAAATTGGTAACCTTGCCTTGACCTTGTGGTTGTATTTGTGTGTTTGGATGCAATTTGGTGATTTTAATCACATATGGGCTGTAATAGTTATTAATTCAGTTTTGTTTGTAATAATATTGTGGCTTGCATGCCATTTCATTCATCCGTGTAAATGTACTAGATAAATAGGAAATTATCGTGGCTTGTATGCCATTTCTTTTTCTATTGTATGTTTTGTACATTTGGATGATGACACACAAATAGGAGTCGGAAAGGAGATGGAGCGTGTCTATAGAAGTCGGTGAAGTCCATTGGAGATGGCGGATCTAGTGGGAGCTCGCATTGAAGACTTTCCGTTCCTTAGTTTGACCACGTTCTACCCGTTTTGGCTCACGGGAAGAACGCATAGGAATTTTGGCAAGGGTTACCAATTTACTTCGTTTATATGCGTGTGATGTGATTTTATTTTATTCTTGCATGGTTTGCTTAGGATTCGCATGCTAGATAATTTTTCGAAATTAATAAAATCACAAGAGATTTGGTAAAAATGGTTTGCAACTCTCGCGCGCTCACATACAAGATTAAATCACCTAATGGAAATAGGTTTTGTCACTAAACAAGTTAATCTGTAACCAAGCCGAAAACAAAAGCCCGTTTTTCATAAAACGTAAATCTTGCGCCATCCGTAAGTCGATACCACCCGAATCTAGATTTATGGGTTTTGGTTGTCGAGCTTAGCACGAGCCAACTCCCATAAACCTGTGTGGAAGGTGAGTGTGGCAAATTCACAATTTTGGTTGTCGAGCTTAGCACGAGCCAATTTTGGTGAATCTGTTACCGTATGTCTTGACGGACGATTTACAATTGCAAATTAAAATCCTTGAGTGATTGTCGAGCTTAGCACGAGTCAACCGAGAATTTTAATTTGGAATTGGTGCAAGTAGGGATCAAACATGCCAAACGACCGATGGTTGTCGTAGGATCCCGCAAGTGCCTAAGAATTGTAATAGAGATTGCAATCGGTAAGATGGTTATCGGCCTAAATAGCTCCATGAAGTGATCCGCGGCAAACCCGTCATGGATTGGAGTGAAATATGGTTCTTAGCCCTTGTTAAAATATTTTTCGAGACGATATTGGGTAATTATTTTAACAAAGATTAAATCAAACAACTAATTTGTGTACTCTACTTTAATATAGGATGTCAAATCAAAACCACAACACGTCGAACTTATCACTACGTATGTTCCTACAAAGGGAGAAACTCACGAGAGTGAACTTTGTGGACTGGCTTAGGCAATTGAGGATTGTCCTACGTGCCGAGTCCAAGTTACACATCCTTGAGGAACCCCTTCCTGAACCACCTGCTACCAATGCGGAATGGGCTATCCGATACGCGTATGAAAAGCGTGTTCGGGATACGCACGATGTTGCTAGCCTCATGTTATCAAGTATGAGCTCGGAACTGCGAAAGCAATTTGAGCACATGACTGTGTATGACATGATTAACAAGCTGAAGGATGTTTTCCGACAGCAAGGTAGGCAAGAACATTATGAGTGCGTTAAAAGTCTAACCGGTTGTAAGATGCGGGAAGGCGGGAGTGTTAGTGCCCATGTTTTGAAGATGAAGTCATACATGGACCAGATGGAGAGACTAGGTTTTCCTATAGGGAGGGAGCTTGGTGTGAATTTCATACTTCGGTCTCTGCCCGCATCATATGAAAAGTTTGTAGAGAACTATCATATGCATGGAAAGGAAATATCTATAGATGAACTGCATAGAATGTTGAAGGATGTTGAATCCAACATGTCCAAGCATGAATCATCCTCATTCACTCCTGTTTTTGGATCTAAGGAACAACTTTTAGCCAAGAAGAAGAAATTGATCCCATCAAATGAAGAAGTTGGTGTATCCAAGCTTACTTCAAGTTTTGAGTCTATGGATATTGATGATATGCCTAAAGAGACTCAACAAGGGTTGGTTTGCTACTTCTGCGGAAGATTTGGGATTGGGGCCGTCATGCCTGCCCTCCGTGCCGAGAGGATATAAAACTTCTCAAACAAGAGAGAGTTAATTTTCCTACTTAAGGTACATTCATGATTATACTTCATTGCCATTCCTTATTAAGCTGGGTTGTTTACCCGAGCTATATGACTCACGTTTGTCACAAATTTATTTTGTTGCAAAGTGTAGGTCTGTTCGATGCAAAAGGAAGAGCTTGAAGAGCCGGATCTCTCAAGAAGAAATTTTGTTGATTGTCTTCTACAAGAGAATTGGGAGTGTTGGTCTCGCCATTAATTCCGGATTAATTTATTACTTTTATATGTACGCCCTGCGTGGCAAGACTAGCTTTAATTGTATGTTCTTTCGAAGATGATGGATATTTTGTACCTTGTATTTTGTTTAAAAGATTTTTCATTTTGATGGTTTCATTTCAAATTTTGTTCCATGTCAATGCTTATGTGTTATTTTGACCATTTATGGTGCTTAAATACACATTTGATGACGATGGAGATGACTTGGAATTGAAACAATTTTGAAAAATTATTTTGATATGATTTATCCAATCAAAACTTATCCATATCATTGCATACATAAAGGCTCATTATAAGTAGTAAGGCGATCATGAAATAATTGATTCTTAGATCCAAAAGTGGTTTGGATACATTAGTATATGGCATAATCAAACTTAACCAAGTAAACATCATTTACATCGCTTGGATCCATGTGGTTAGGATCTTTGTAAAAGTTTAGCCTCGGGCTAAATGAAGGATATAAATATTGTTTATTGGACTAGGATGATTAAGAAATCCTTCACCTATGTTGGTAGGAAGGATTATAACTTGTTGGATTTTGATCACACTTATGTGGATAATCCGTACAAGTATACCATATAAAGTGACACTAGTAAGATTCTCCATCACCATCTTTATGATGGTTGTTGAGAGAATATTTAACTAGATAAAAGGTTTGTGTCTGAAACCTGGAGGTGTTCGGAAATAACCTTAAAAGAATTAAGAATCAATAAGGGCATATAGATATAAATTCTTAGATCTAGAATAGATGCTAAGTTTTCTTATCTATATTAGTTTAAACATGAAATGAATCATGGGTTTATCCCATAATTCGTTTTCTCTAAGAAACACATTTTGTACATTGTGTTACTTTAAACAAAACCGGATATCTTTGTTGATAATCTGGTAAAAGGCAGGCCTAAAACATGTATTCAATGTGATTGGTATACATTAATTTTTATGAACCAAGTTCTCAATCTGAAACACAACATTATGGTCAACTTAAGCATCCAATGAGATTTTGACTAGAAAGAGTACTTTGCTTATCAATCTCACAACTTAAAATTATTCATTCTACATTTAGTGGGAGATGGATGAATTATAAGTTGATGCTTGTATATTTAAGTAGTTCGTCCAAGTTTTGGATAATTGTTTCTTGAACTTATGAGAACCATATTTGGTTGCTCAAAAGGGAAAGAATAATTTACAAAAGCATTCCAGTGGAAAAACGTAAAACTTAAATGAGAGACCTAATGTTGACACTAGCTTTTAAATTAGCATAGAGATGCTGATAAAACCTGACAATATCCATTGCTTCTTCATATCTGATGGAAATCAAGAAGGTTGTTATAGATATGACGTTGTCATATTTTAGTAACAGCAGCTTGATGGTAAATCATTGTGATGTTACCATTCATCGGAAGCATAGTGGGACCCTGAGTTCACTAGTGAATATGAGAAGGGAATGGTATATATAGATGTAATCTATTTGCTGCATCCAAGTACTTGACTTGGGTTAATCCCATACCTAAGGTGTAATCCGAGAAGGTTGAAGGGACTAACATATATGAATTTATGGACAACTTCAAATACCGATTAGAGACATAGTGTTTCATATTGTTTAAATATGGAAACATGTTCTAGTGGTTATGTTAAAGATAATTTGGATCAAGTGAGATATTGTTATCACCTGGCGGAAACAAGATTAGTTCACTTGGATGTAAGAGACCTATATCCTTTATGGGATTAAGTTGAGGAGATGCTTAAGGCACAATTCCGAGGGTCATATACATCCGTAATATCCAGATTAGGTCTGGATTATGTGGAACATTGTTGTCGCTTTGGGAAAACAAGTATGTTCACATGGAAATATGAAGACCAAGATCCTTCGCAGGGTTAATTTGAGGAAATGTTTTAAACATGTTCCGAGGTCTTGCATATTCATTATATCCAAGTTGTGTCCATGACTAAAGTCAGAAAAACTTGCATCTTGTGGCTGTAATCCTGCTTTGCGAGAAAGTCAAAGGAATGAGTTTTCTAGAAAGCATAGATTAAGCCAGATACCCTTGTCAGGGCTAGTGGGAGCTTCATGTGTTCTTAGCAAAATATGCTCAATAAAATTAATGTCCTAATTTAGGGTTGTTTTACAACCTAGTGATGGAATTATTGTACTATGAGTATGAATAGAAAACATGGAATCAAGTGGATTTTAGATTCAAGAAATACTGATATATGTTCTTGATGTTCGACGAAAATAGAATTGTCTTGAGTAAGTTAGTACTGCAAGAAAATCTATACCTATGAAACTGTCAAATTTTAATCGGAGTTTTGAATATTAAAATATGTGGTGCAGATATGACATTAAGATTCAATGAGTGACGTTAACCCTATTGTGTACTTTGGTAACATTTAGGGTATGTCGACTCTAATTAACGTGAGTGTCAGTAACTCTATTATGAACTTCGGTTACAATGAGAGTATGACGACTTTGATAATCATTAGTGTCATTAATCCTATTGTAGACTTCGGTAACATTAAGGATATGACAACTATGAAAACCTTGTATATGATCTCTCTGATAAACACTTTGCAAGTGGTTTAATAAGAGAATACAAAAGAGTACAAAGGGATATCGTATAGATGATCCCATAATAAAGCCATTGTCAAATACTAGTGATGAATTTCATACTAGGTATAATAGCATTGTCAATGCTTATGACTAGGCTCGAATATCGTTTTAGTAAATGTTTGATTTCCCTATAAGCTTTGGGAACGGTAAGCAGTACTGCTAACCGATGATTGTATCGATATATAGTAGAGACTATATATACGCATGATGCGGTTACCTTCATTGGTCTTTACTGTGTTCCATCTTAGCATGTTTAACCACTTCCCAGAATGTTTATACATTCTAAATTTCCACAGCCAGTCATTCTTCAAGGGAAGGAAGCTTGAATTAAGGCTGAGGTTAGGTGTTGGTTAGGCATTAATCAAGGATTGAATGCATGAAACGCAACAGTAACCTGTACTTGAAAGGAGTTTCAAGTAACTGGAAGACCCGCACCCGAGTTCACTTCATGGATCATAGTCATAGAGTGACTCGGAAGGATAATATCATTACGTCCTTCGACCCGAGATGTATGAATTGCTATAGCATGAAACCTTCTTACTTTAGCCATTTCAAAACGTAGTTCGTAACTGGCTACTATAAAGGGAATAGCCAAGTAAGAGAAGGTTCACGCTATGGGGTTGTATAGTCAACGGGATTTGTTCCTCTGGTATGAGAGATATCCCTGGGCCCCTCGATGATTGGGCGCTGACACCAAAATAAGCATGGCCATGCGCAAAGGAATATTGATTTAGAATCAGATATTTCCTTAAATTTTGGTCACCACCAATCAAGATCGAGTAACATAATCGTGAACGATCTGGAGATTGATATATCAATCCATGTCTCGTGTTCACAAGGATATCGCGAACAAAAGGAGTATTGATCACTTATCAAATAGGACCTCTACGTTCTTTTTGTAGGTAATGGTTTTCTGCATAAAAGCGGAACCCATACTGACTTGGGGGCATTGATGCTTTTGCTAGAGGCCGCTCTTTGTCTGTGGTTACATGGGTACGGTGCATTATGTGCAAGTGGGAGTTTGTTAGAAATATGCCCATTAATGTACGTACGCCACATGGACCGCTGCTGATGATGTATGGGCCTATTGGGTCATACACCGGGGTCTAACCTGACAGCAACTTAAGTTAAGGGACCAAATATGGCAAAAGACAAAAGTTGACATCGCAGGCCGCGTTAGCGCCGCTAACTGTTAGGGGTTAGCGCCGCTAAGTACTATAGGTTAGCGCCGCTACGGCTGCATGTACTTTGTGTCAAATCGCTGACAGGGCGCGTTAGCGCCGCTAACCCTGTTGAGATAGCGCCGCTAACTCTTAGTTAGCGCCGCTAAACCCTGCCAGTGCCATTTGTCATATCCACCTCCAAACTAGCCAATGCATGTGAGTTTACCACTCTCGAGGCTTGGCCGGTTAGTGAGGTAATATACACTATTCTGGAGCATATGAGAATAGAGAACTCTTTTGTTTTGTGGGTGGTTTTTCTCTACTTGAACTCTCTCTCTAAAACACATATACTTTTCTCTTTGGTGCTACCATGACCAAATGAGATCTTTAGAGTGCTTGTTCCAGAAGTATTGGTCTCGTATTGTTGTTGTTCCAGAAGTGGTATTTGTGTAGAAGTACCATGGAGGCGAGCTAGCTCTCGAGGTTGGCGTGTTACCGGGGTATATCTCATTAGTTGATCCGCGTTTCTCTCTCGGAGCTTCACCACCACGAGACAACACTTTTATGGAGCTTAGGAGCAAGGTATAACCGCCTTCTTCCTTCTTTAGTTGCATTTCTTTACATAGAGTTTGGTCCATGTTCGGGATTTCTCGTTTTTGTGCTTTATTTGCTTGTACCGTGGGCTTTGTTTGTTGTACTTGCTTCCGCTGTGCTGCCCACGAAATCCCAACAAACTCTCAACTCTCTCATTTTCTTTTCTCACATAACTACTACTCACATCATCTTCTTCTTCATTAACATAACCAGCATACTGATTTGGAGATAATGGTGAAGTGTCAGTGGAAACAGAAGCAATTTCGAAAGATGGTACATGATCATGCTCAGGAGCAATTTGAACTATTGGAATGAATTGTGGTACAATCACTTGTGAGGGAGTTGGATTTAAAATGATATTCAGACCTGGAGCATTCACAAAGGGTGATTGGTCAGTTGGATCAGTTAATCTCATGTAGGAAGGAGTACTCTCTGATGTATGAGTGATAGGAATTTCAGGGGTGCGGACAGGAGATGACAAAATATGAACAGGAGGTGTAGTGACAGTGTTTGAGACGGAAGCTGTATTATCAGAATCTGAGCTGGAAAGATTGATTTGTTCAGTGGATGCTTCAGATTGATCATTGGCTGGAACAGTTAGAGACTCAACATAGTCAAGAATATCAGCTGGATCAAATGTAGCTGCTCCCTCTCTATGTGTATCTACCTCACCAACTTCACCACCCCTCTCGAGATTTTCTCTCTGCACAACCCTCTCAGCATCTCCCGTAGATAACTGAGTCCTATCCTCTATTTCCTCACGAGGTGCTACTTCTCCCTGGGAAGGTAGGACCGGCTCTGGTCTAACCAGGGGAGAAATTCCTACACTCGTCCTATATGTGACTACTATGTCATTTTGCGCACAAAGATCCGGCAAGGAAACAGGAAATGGTTGAGGATCTGGTAATGGAACAGGAATAGCAGGTTTTATAACATTAAAAGCTTTGGGGGCAATAGAAGGCGAACGTACTCGTCGAGGAATGTCAAGGTTTTCATCCATGACGTGCTGAATGATCATCGGAATGAATCGTAGATAAGGTAAGAATTTGGCTGTTGCCTTTTTCAAACTGTTTTTCTGTGTAATTGTGATTTTGAGATCATTGAAGAGTAATTGAGCATAATCCACATGAAGGTGATTGCCAGCAGCAACAAAAGTCCTCATTTGATTTTCTGTTAGATGCTCATATCCCGTGTGTTTGGCTGTTAAGCATTTCTGCAAGATTGTCATGAACATGTTATACATTGGGTGCAAATTATTTCTCCTGAATTGACTTTTCTTTTCCAATGGACCAGAGTAACCAAAGGATTGAATAGTAGCTAGGCACAGTTCATCATCAGGAAGTGGATCAAAATCAGTTGCCGGTGGTCGGCTATCACCCGTAGGAAGGTGAAAAATCTCCCTGAGTCTATCTACTGTGATAACAAGGCGAAAATCATCAACCTCAGCCCTAAAGGAAATATTTTCAGAACGATTGGTATGGATATAGCAGGTTTTCCAAAATTGTTGTGCATACACTTCTGGAACATGAGTACCAGTGGTAGCAGGATTATATGTAAGGGCATGATTCAGAGGATGGACACGAAGGATTTCGGTAAGAATTGGGTGGTTAGGGTTTTTCAGGGTGGCTAGGTCTATAAACTGGTTGTTTTCATGAGATGTGACAAATAGGAATTCTGCCCTAGGCATTAAAAGCTCATCGAGTTTTGGGTTTTGGGCAGGCTGGGTAGGAGCCACAGAATGAATATGTGATGTGGAGTCACCTTCCATGTTAGCCATTTATCTGCACAAAAACACTCAAGCAGGTTAAATCTGAAATACAAGTTAACAGTAACAAGCTTAAGTACTCATGAAAAATGATCAAACTTAGATCAAACTCGTCCTTTTGATACTAAGTTGACACATTTTGACCAAAGACACCTTAAAAAAATTAACTTTTGAAATTTTGAAGAAAAAACCCTAACTCTCAGATGTTCATTGTGTAAACCCTGTTGCAATGAGTGAAAAATGAGATTTGATCTTCAAAATACAATAATTTCATGTATACGAACAATTTTATTATACTAAGGTATAGGCAAAAAGTGTCCCTAACACCTAGTAAAAGACCAAAATTCGAATTTGAAGTGTATACTCATAGCTGCGAAGAACACAAAGAACAAAAGTTAGAATTTCAAAATTCTGTTTACAGATCCAAAATCCTCGTGAAAATCTAAGTGACATTGACCAAAGCAACTGTAGCAATCGAGGTCAAAAGGAGAGTCTAAAGTTGAAATTTCAATTCGTGAAAACCCTCATAGATTCGAACTGTTCTTACCCAAAAATACCACGCAAAACTCAAAAGTAAGAAATTTCCACCGCACAGATTGTTTACCTTGTGAATACGAAGCGAATGATGTAAAAATTTTAAATTTTGACAGTGGTTCAAGGTATTTTGAAAGTTTGAGTAACAATGGCGGTGAGAGAGAAATTCGAAGTTGCAGGGATGAAAAACGAAGAAGATGATCGTTTATGGGGTTTTGTGAAAAAAATGTATACGAAGAGACACGTGTCAGGTAGAGATTGGTCCTTTTGAGGCGGTAACAGTCTTGGTGACCGTGAGGATTCATATGCGAATTTTGAATTCGCATGCGAATATTGTGATAAGAAGGATTCGCATGCGAATTTTGCTAAGGGAAAGATAGGCATGCGAATGTGGGATATTGAATGGTTCGCATGCAAATGTGTCTCAGTGATGAATTCACATGCGAATGTAACCACGTGGCAAAATGTGAAGGCATTAGAAACCGTGTACGTGTGCTTTAAGTTCGCATGCGAATTTTGAGAATCGCATGCGATTACATAGCCAACAGAAGACCACGAAACCCCTTGATTTGAGAATTTCGAATGCGAATGAGTCAGTGTGAGAGATTCGCATGCGAATTGCATTTAAACCTTGATTTTGCATGTGAATTTTCTCAGTTCGAATGCTCTTCGATTTTTTTTATTTTTTTTTAATAGATTTAGGGAAAGATCAGCTTTGAAAAACAAACATCTATATTTATATATCTCCCCCTACACATAGCCAGTTTGTGTAAAGATATAGATACACCCCCTTGTCTTCTGGAACAAAGACCTACAAAACGAACAAACTGTGTAATACCAATTAAAAAAATAAGGATAAGGAAAAAGTATAAGGAGTATGTCATACATGCATATTAAGCATGCCAAGCTTAGAGACTAGATCATTGAAACGAGATCCGTCCAATGGTTTAGTAAATAAGTCAGCCAACTGATTATCAGTAGAACATACTGAAGTTCAATGAGTCCTTTTTCCACATTATCCTTAATAAAGTGATATCTTATGTCAATGTGTTTGGTTTTAGAATGGTGTACCGGATTACATGAAATGGCAATGGCAGATTGCGAGTCACAGAACAGAGGAATCTTGTCATACTGTAGGCCAAAATGTGATAATTGTGTCCGGATCCACAAACTTTGCGAACAACACATTGCAGCTGTAACATATTCAGCTTCAGCAGTGGATGTAGAGACACAGTTCTGTTTCTTCGAAGCACAGCAGACTAAACGATCCCCCAAGAAATTCGCACTGCCAGATGTACTCTTTCGATCTATCATGCACCCGGCATAGTCGGAATCAGAGTACGCATGCAAAGCAAGATTTGAGTCTCGAGGATACCACAAACCGAGGTCCATAGTTCCTTTGAGATATCGAAAAATCCGCTTGACTGCTAGTAGATGCGACTCTCTGGGATTGGCCTGGAATCGAGCACATAAGCAAGTTGAAAACATAATGTCATGTCTGCTCGCCGTCAAGTACAGTAATGAACCTATCATTCCCCTATATGTCTTCTGATCTGCAGTTGGACCAGCGAGATCAGCAAATAACTTTGTTTTGGCAGCCATAGGAGTTAACTGTGATGAGCAGGTGCGCATGTCATACTTTTTGAGCAAGTCTTTGATGTATTTTGATTGAATGATAAAAATACCATTGCTCAGTTGTTTTACTTGAAGACCAAGGAAAAAGGACATTTCCCCTATCATGCTCATCTGAAATCTCTTCGCCATTGTCTTTGCGAATTCATCACTATACTCTGGATTGGTTGAGCCAAAGATAATGTCGTCAACATAGATTTGCACTAAAATCTTGTCTTTGCCTCTGGCGTTTATGAATAGCGTAGTGTCAGATGTGCCTTTGGTGTAACCCTCCTGAAGAAGATATTCGGACAGGACATCATACCAAGCTCGAGGTGCTTGTTTTAAACCATACAATGCCTTATCCAAAATATATACATGGTTGGGGTGTCGAGGGTTAACAAAGCCTTCAGATTGGGAGACATACACTTCTTCCTTAAGTATACCATTTAGAAAAGCAGTCTTCACATCCATCTGATAAACTTTGAAATGCCGACTTGCAGCATATGCTAGAAAAAGACGTATGGCTTCAATTCTTTCGACTGGAGCAAACGTTTCATCAAAGTCGATGCCTTCTTGTTGATTATAGCCTTTGGCTACAAGTCGAGATTTGTTTCGGACTACTACACCATCAGTATCCCGTTTATTTTTGAATATCTACTTTGTTCCGACAACAGAATTTCCATACGGAAGTGGAACTAATCGCCAGGCTGCAAGTCTATCAAATTGATTTAGTTCTTCTTGCATGGCGATAACCCAATCTGGATCATCTAGTGCATCCGAAACCGTTGTGGGTTCAATTATACTCAAAAAATTGGAATACAAACACTCATTTGCCGTTGCAGATCTTGTTCGAACACCATCATTGGGATTGCCAATAATTTGATCTGTAGGATGGTTTCGCGTCCATTTAGGGTCATTGGGAGTTGAAGATTTCCCATGAAGGAAATTGTTCCTCAGCTTCTGGAGATAAATTTGGATCTGAATCAAAAATAGGAGGACTCTCAAATTCCATATGTGGAGTGACCTCTGCAGGACATGTAACAGAACCAGAAGTTGTATCTTCAAGAGGAAAAGCAATACATGTATTTGATGTTGTTACTGTTGGGGGAGTAAGAGTAACACTCTCTTGAAGAACGGGTTCAGCCCTGGAAACAATTGAAACAGGATTAGATTCTGATTGAAAGATATCAAACATAAAATCTAGATCATTATCATTTGAACTAGTTGCAATGTTTGTATCTTGTATTTGACAACCCGGTTCTGAACGGAAATGTTCAGAAGCGATTGTTGATTGTACGGGTGGAACTGAATGTTAGAATCTGCCCGATAATATATGTACGCCTTAAAGCACTGCCGATGATGTATGAGCCTATAAGGGTCACACACCGGGGTCTAACATGACAGCAAATGAAATTGAGGGACCAAAGATGGCAAAGTGGAAGTTGGCAATGCAGGCCACGTTAGCGCCGCTAACTATAACGAGTTAGCGCCGCTAACTGTTAGAGGCTAGCGCCGCTAAGGCTGCATGTGCTTTACGTCTAATCGAAGTCAGGCCGCGTTAGCGCCGCTACGGGTTAAGGTTTAGCGCCGCTAACTCTTGGTTAGCGCCGCTAAACCTGCATGGGCTTTATGTCAAATACACCTCCACTTGCAACCAATGGGAATAAGCTTCTCGAGATTTCTTGGCTGGTTTGAGGTAGTTCAAGTGACACTCCAGTGTCTTTATAAGACCTTAAGCCTGGACTTAATGATCTCTTGGCCACATTCTCTCAAAAGCATATATTTTCCCTCTCATACACTTTGATACTTAGTTTAGTGATCAAGTGAGGTTCATCTCGGGTTCCAGAGTTCTTTTTCTGTCCTTGAGTGATATTTCAACAAGAAGATATCATCAAGCTTGCTAGCACACGTTGTTAGACTAGTTCCCGGGGTGTGATTTCGAAGGCCAAAGAAAAAAAAAGGAGGAGGTTCTTGCTTCTACCAACAAGTTCAGCCACCTACAAGAAGTTTGCTGGAGCTTAGGAGCTGGTATAACTCTATTTCCTTCTTGTCTAGTTGCTATTTTGTACATAGAGTAGATCCATGTTTGGGATTTCATTGTTTTGAACACTTGTATGCATGTTTTATCTTGTTCTCGCTTCCGTTGCGTGTTCTTGAAATCCCAACAGTGGTATCAGAGCCACCTCTATGTTAGAATAGCACTTGGTGGCTTGAAAAACCCGAAATCAAAGTGTTTGTATTCTGCCGTTAGGGTTAGCGGCGCTATCCTAGAGTTAGCGGCGCTAAGTCTCTATGGTTAGCGGCGCTAACGCCACTGGAAAATTGTTTTCGAAAATCTTGAATAAAACAGCTTAGGTCTCGGGATTTTTAGCACTTGTACCTTCTGGAAATTTGTTCCAAGATGTTTTTCATGTAGTTCCAGTTGTGACATGATTAGTTTGGTTGTATGTGTTAACATGAGTTGGTAATCTTGCCTTGGCCCATTTGGTTGAATTGTGTTGTGCATGCAATTTGGTGGTTTTGATCCACATTTGGGGCTGTAAATTTATTAAATTCAGTTTGATTGTAATAATTTGTGGCTTGCATGCCATTTCATTCATCCATGTACAAGTATTAGATAAATAGGAAAATTATGTGGCTTGTATGCCATTTGTTTTCTATTGTATTATGTATTGTATGATGGAGAGATGAAGACACAAGAGGAGGCAAAACAAGATGGAGCATGGTGCCCTTAGAAGCCAAAGAAATCCGATGGCGATGGTGGTTCTAGTGGGAGCTCGCGTCAAGTTTGTTTTGTCCCTTAGTTTGACCGAGTTCTTCCCGTTTTGGCTCACGGGAGGAACGCATAGGTTTTATGGCAAGAATTACCGACTATGTTGTATTTTGCGTGTGATGTGATTTTATTATTCTATGCATGGATTGTAGGTTTCGCATGCTAGAAAATTTTTGATAAAATTAATAAAATCACAAGAGTTTTTGATAAAATTGGTTTCCTCTCGCGCGCGATCACATACATTGATTAACCCACCTAGTGAAAATAGGATTTGTCACTAATAAGTTAATCAAAACCAAACCGGAAACAAAAGGCCCGTTTTTCCACAAAACGTAAATCATGCACCATCCGTAAGTCGATACCACCCGAATCTAGTCTTATGAGATTTGGTTGTCGAGCTTAGCACGAGCCAATTCTCATGAAACTGTGTGGAAGGTGAGTGTGGCAAATTCACAACTTTGGTTGTCGAGCTTAGCACGAGCCAATTTTGGTGGATTTGTTACCGTATGTCTTGATGGATGATTTGCAATTTTAGGTTTGAAATCTTGGTTAATTGTCGAGCTTAGCACGAGTTAACCAAAATTTCAAGACTTAAAATTGGTGCAAGAAGGGATCAAACATGCCAAACGACCATTGGATGTCGTAGGATCCCGCATGTGCTAAGGATTGCAATGAAGATTGCGAATTGGCAAAATGGTTGCCGACCTAAATAGTTTTATCATGTGATCCGCGGTAACCCCGTCACATGGTAGGATGAAATACGGTTCTTAGCCTTGTTTAACTAATTCTTATTGGGTAAATTATTAAACAAGATAAAATATCATAATAACTAATATCTACTTTGCAAATTTTAGATGGCATCAACAAGCGCAACAAACACCACCACCAACGTTTCTCTTAGGGTTTTCCTTGAAAAGGAGAAACTCGATGGTAGCAATTTCATGGATTGGCATAGACAACTGAGGTTGGTCTTACGCTATGAAGGAAAGTTGCATACCGTAGAGGAACCCCTCCCCGAGGCACCTCCTGCCGGTGCAACAAGGGCTATCCGTGAGGCGTATGAAAAACGCCTCAAGGAGACTGAGGAAGTCACGTGCCTTATGTTGAGCACGATGAACCAAGATTTGCAAAAGCAAATGGATCATCTTAGTGCTTACGACTTGCTCGTGCAGCTAAAGGACATGTTCCAGCAGCAGGCGAGGCAAGAGAGGTACGAGTGCCTCAAGACAACCCTTGCTTGCAAGATGCAAGAGGGTGGGAACGTGAGCGCGCATGTGTTGCGTATGAAAGCAAACATCGAGCGCATGGAGAAGTTGGGTTTTACCATAGGGAGGGAGATGGCGGTTGATTTAATCCTCCAATCCCTGCCCGGTGCATATGATCAATTCGTTATGAGTTATCATATGCACAGCATGGATAAGACCTTGATGGAACTTCATGGTATGTTGAAGACTGCTGAGTCTAGCATGACCAAGAACAAGCCATCCTCCTCCACCTCTCAAGTTCTCGCCATCCGGGAAGGCCGCATCACGAAGAAGAAGGCCGCCTCTTCCTCTAATAGGAAGGGTAAGGGAAAGGTTGGCGGAGCTAAGCCTAACCCGGCCTCCATGGGCAAGGGCAAGGGGAAACTTCCCCAAGCCAAGGCTCTGGAGGATGCAGAGTGCTTTTTCTGCGGGGGCAAGGGCCATTACCGCCGTACCTGCCCAAAGTACCTGGAGGGACTCAACAAGCTCAAGGCAATGAGCATATCGGGTCCGGATACGTCAGGTACGTTCATGATAGAACTCCACCATACTTCTACTTCTAAAGGCTGGGTATTGGATACTGGCTGTGGCACTCACATATGTAATATGGTGCAGGTGCTAAGGGAAAGTAGGAGCTTGGAGCGGGGAGAACTGGATCTTGTCATGGGAAACTCGGAAGTTGTCCCAGTGGAAGCTAAAGGAGATTTGAAGCTTTCATTCAAGACCGGTTTTTCTATTTTTTTAAAGGATGTATGCTATTCGCCCAATGTGGCTAGAAACATTATTTCTTTTCACAAGTTGTATGACGATGGTTTTGATTTTAAATTTGTAAGTGGTACAATCATTTGTTTTAAAAATGAAGTTGAGTATTCTAAAGCTTTACCATGTCATGGCATATATGAGGCAAATGCATACATTGAATCAAGACAATCTATCATGAACATTGATTCTGAATCCAAAAATGGTTTGGATAAATATTCCATGTGGCATAGTCGTCTTGGCCATATAAACAAGACTCGTATCACCAAGCTCCAAGTGGATGGGATCTTGGAATCATTTGATCAAGGATCAAATGAAGTATGCGAATCTTGCTTATTGGGCAAAATGACAAAAGCACCCTTCACGGGAACAAGTGAGAGGGGAAATGACCTTTTAGACATAATCCATTCGGATGTATGTGGACCTTTCAAGTTTGTCACAAGGAATAATTCAAGATACTTCGTAACTTTTATAGATGATTATAGTAGGTACGGGTATGTCTATCTTATTAAACACAAGAATGAAACCTTTGAGGTGTTCAAGACATTCCAAAACGAAGTTCAGAATCAGTTGGGCAAGACTATAAAGATACTCCGGTCTGATAGAGGTGGAGAGTATCTTAGTACCGAATTCGTCGATCATCTCAAAAATTGTGGAATTGTTTCACAATTAACACCTCCGAGGACTCCACAATTAAATGGAGTCGCTGAGAGGAGGAACCGGACTTTGCTTGATATGGTAAGGTCTATGATGTGTCGAGCGGAGGTACCTATTAGTTTCTGGGGATATGCCTTAGAAACTGCGGTAAGAATCCTTAACCTCGCACCAACCAAGAAAGTCGATAAAACACCTTATGAAATGTGGCATGGTAAGAAGCCGACACTTTCATATTTACGAGTTTGGGGTTGTCAAGCCTACGTGAGACGTGAGGCTGAAGACAAACTTGAACCTCGTTCAGAGAGGTGTTATTTTATCGGATATCCTCCTAACGGTGTTGGATATTTATTTTATAAACCTTCAGAGAACAAGGTATTTTTTGCTCGAAGGGCATTCTTCCTTGAAAGGGAGTTGTTATCCAAACATGGCAGTAAGGAAGTTGACCTTGAGGAAGATCAAGGGTCGGCCGATAAGGTACTTGAGGTTGGTACTAGCCAAAATACCGAGCAAGATAACGCTGCGGTACCTGACACTCTTGCAACGTCTAATCCTAGGCGTTCCAGTAGGACTCGTTTTGAGCCAGAGAGATACGGGTTTCTCATATCTGAGGGCAATGAGTTATTGGTGGATCATGATGATCCCACCAGCTACAAGGAAGCCATGGCAGGCCCTGAGTCTGCTCAATGGAGGAAGGCAATGGAGAGCGAGATGCAATCTATGTCGGATAACCAGGTTTGGGAACTGGTTGATCCTACACCAGGGATTAAACCCATCGGGTGTAAATGGGTTTTTAAGAAGAAACCCGGCATAGATGGAACCTTGGATATCTTCAAAGCCCGACTGGTGGCGAAGGGTTTCACTCAGACGCAAGGAATTGATTATGATGAAACCTTCTCCCCAGTGGCCATGTTGAAGTCAATTAGGATACTACTTGCCATTGCTGCGTTTCATGATTATGAAATTTGGCAAATGGATGTAAAGACCGCCTTCCTTAACGGGAAGCTTAATGAGGAGGTGTATATGAGACAGCCTGACGGTTTTGAACATCCAAAGTATCCAAACAAGGTTTGTAAGCTTATGAAGTCCATTTATGGACTTAAGCAAGCATCTCGAAGCTGGAATCTTTGCTTTGATGAGAAAATCGAAGAGTTTGGTTTTTCGAGGAGTAAAGATGAACCTTGCGTATATGTCAGGGCTAGTGGGAGCACCATAGTCTTCTTGGTTCTATATGTAGATGATATTCTACTTATTGGAAATCATATCCCAAGCTTAAGAAGTGTCAAAGCTTGGCTAGGGAATTGCTTTTCAATGAAGGACCTAGGCGATGCGAGCTGTATTCTGGGTATAAAGATCTATAGAGATAGATCAAGAAGGCTATTAGGGCTTTCTCAAAGTGCATACATAGAAAAGGTCGTGAGACGCTTTAAGATGGAGGAATCCAAGAAAGGAAACCTCCCTATGTTGCATGGTTTGACTTTGAGTAAAACTCAATGTCCTACCTCCAAGGAGGAGATAGAAGTAATGAAGCGAGTACCATATGCTTCGGCTGTGGGCTCGATCATGTACGCCATGCTATGCACTCGTCCTGATGTGTCATGTGCTTTAAGCATGACTAGTAGATATCAGGCAAACCCAGGAGAACCTCACTGGAGGGCAGTGAAGAACATTCTTAAGTACTTGAGACGTACGAAAGAGATGTTCTTGGTATATGGTGGGGAAGAAGAGCTGAGAGTAAAGGGTCACTCGGACGCTAGCTTCCAAACTGACAGGGATGACTGCCGATCTCAATCGGGGTTCGTGTTCCTGTTAAATGGTGGTGCTGTCAGCTGGAGGAGCTCAAAACAAGACACGGTGGCTGATTCGACTACCGAATCGGAGTACATTGCGGCTAGTGAAGCAGCAAAAGAAGCCGTGTGGATGAAGAAATTCATCCAAGATCTACAAATGGTTCCAAGCATCGCTGACCCTATTGAGATCTTTTGTGACAATGAGGGTGCGGTGGCTTTGGCAAAGGAACCAAGAGCTCACAAGAGGACAAGACACATTTCGCGCAAATACCACTTTATTCGGGATGTAATTGAAAGTGGTGAAGTCATCATTAGCAGAGTAGCATCGAATGGAAACTTGGCAGATCCATTCACTAAGCCGTTACCGCAAGCAGCTCATGAATCTCACACTAGAGGGATAGGTGTAAGATTTGCTAGCGATTTGGCTTGAGTTGTATATATTAGTTTATTTGGTATGTATTTATTTTGGGAACGATACAGACAGTATTGTAATTATGCTTGTTTCGATATGCGAGTGATTCGGTTACATTCATAAGACTTTACTGTGTTCCATCTTAGCATGTTTAACCACTTCCCAGAATGTTTATACATTCTAAATTTCCACAGTCAGTCATTCTTCAAGGGAAGGAAGTTTGAAATAAGGCTGAGGTTAGGTGTTGGTTATGCATTAATTCAGGATTGAATGCATGAAACGCAACAGTAACCTGTGCTTGAAAGGAGTTTCAAGTGACTGGAAGACCCACACCCAAGTATACTTCATGGATTATAGTCACGAGTAACTTGGGATGATAAAATCTTACATCCTCAGACCCGAGATGTATGAATCGCTATATCATAGTTCTTACTTGCTTTAGCCATTTTCAAAAGCAGTTCGTAAATGGCTGTGATAAAGGGAATGACTAGGTAAGTCAAGAGGTATGGTATGGGATTATGCAGTCAAAGGGATTTGTTCCTCCTGTATGAGAAATATCCCTGGGCCCCTCGATGATTGGGAGCTGACGCCAAAATATTGCATGGCCATGCACAAGGACTATTGATTGAGAATCAGATATGTCCTTACCTTTTGGTCACCACCAATCAAGATCGAGAAACATAATCGTGAACGATCTGGAGATTGACATTTATTAATCCATGTCTCGTGTTCACAAGGATATCGCGAACAAAAGGATGTCTAAGATCACTTATCTAGGACCACTACTTTAGTATGATGGTTTTCTGCAAGTATTCAGAACTCATACAGACTTGGGGGCATTGATGCTTTGCTAGAGGCCGCTCTTTGTCTGTGCTTGCCTGGGTACAGTATATTATGTGCAAGTGGGAGTTTGTTAGAATCTGCCCGATAATATATGTACGCCTTAAAGCACTGCCGATGATGTATGAGCCTATAAGGGTCACACACCGGGGTCTAACATGACAGCAAATGAAATTGAGGGACCAAAGATGGCAAAGTGGAAGTTGGCAATGCAGGCCACGTTAGCGCCGCTAACTATAACGAGTTAGCGCCGCTAACTGTTAGAGGCTAGCGCCGCTAAGGCTGCATGTGCTTTACGTCTAATCGAAGTCAGGCCGCGTTAGCGCCGCTACGGGTTAAGGTTTAGCGCCGCTAACTCTTGGTTAGCGCCGCTAAACCTGCATGGGCTTTATGTCAAATACACCTCCACTTGCAACCAATGGGAATAAGCTTCTCGAGATTTCTTGGCTGGTTTGAGGTAGTTCAAGTGACACTCCAGTGTCTTTATAAGACCTTAAGCCTGGACTTAATGATCTCTTGGCCACATTCTCTCAAAAGCATATATTTTCCCTCTCATACACTTTGATACTTAGTTTAGTGATCAAGTGAGGTTTATCTCGGGTTCCAGAGTTCTTTTTCTGTCCTTGAGTGATATTTCAACAAGAAGATATCATCAAGCTTGCTAGCACACGTTGTTAGACTAGTTCCCGGGGTGTGATTTCGAAGGCCAAAGAAAAAAAAGGAGGAGGTTCTTGCTTCTACCAACAAGTTCAGCCACCTACAAGAAGTTTGCTGGAGCTTAGGAGCTGGTATAACTCTATTTCCTTCTTGTCTAGTTGCTATTTTGTACATAGAGTAGATCCATGTTTGGGATTTCATTGTTTTGAACACTTGTATGCATGTTTTATCTTGTTCTCGCTTCCGTTGCGTGTTCTTGAAATCCCAACACTGAAATGACATTTAATGAATCATCAAATGTAACGTTTATGCTTTCTTGTACAGTTTTAGTTCTTTGATTGAAAACTCTATATGCTTTTGACTCTTGTGAGTAACCAAGGAAAATTGCTTCATCTGCTTTTGGTGCAAATTTTCCTAGGTTAGTTTTTTCATCAAGCACATAGCACCTATTACTTAATATGTGAAAATATTTGATATTAGGTACAATCCCATTTGCCAGTTCATATGGAGTTTTATTTAAATGTTTGTGAATGAAAGAACGATTATGCGTATAGCAGGCAGTGCTGATAGCTTCAGCCCAGAAGGAAGGTGGGAGTCCAGAATAGGACAACATTGTGTGAGCAGCTTCAACCAGACTTCGGTTACGACGTTCCACCACACCATTTTGTTGAGGTGTGTATGCTGCTGAAAACTGATGTGTGATTCCCACAAGGTCAAAGTAACTTTTCAGAGTTTGGTTCTTAAATTCTATTCCATTATCAGATCTAATGGCACCAACACTCTGATTGTTCTTGTTTTGTTGCTGTTTGAGGAAAGTAATGATGATTGAAGCAGCTTCATCTTTGGAGCGCAAGAATTTGACCCAAGTATATCTTGAATAGTCATCCACCATGACTAAGATATACTTTTTCCCATTCTGAGATTGAACTTTCATCGGACCACACAAATCCATGTGCAACAATTGAAGTGGCTTAGTGGTACTCATCTCCTGTTTACTGAAATGAGATGACTTCCGCAATTTGCATTTAGCACAGTCTGTACACAGATTAGTCTTGTTGAACCTTAAATTTGGCATGCCTCTGACCAGATCATTGGTGATCAAATTGTTGATATTCTTGAAATTCAGATGAGACAGCTTTCTGTGCCATTGCCAAGTTAGGTTAGATGATGCTTCAGACAATAAATAGATAGAAGTGGGTGTATTATAGTTGTTCAGATCTATGGAGTATAAGTTGGATTTTCTTGATCCCGATAGAAGAGTATCGCCTGACTCGGTAGATACTAAACATGAGTTCCTTTTGAACACCACTTCTAAGTCTTTATCACAGAATTGCCCGATGCTGAATAGATTATGACCCAATCCTTCCACATAAGAAACCTTCTTTATCTTAATGTTCTTTCTTTCTATATCTCCGTACCCCAAAATTGGGGCGACATTGTCATTCCCAAATCTTACATTTCCGGAGTACTTAGAAACATAATTTTTGAGAAGACTTTTGTCGCCCGTCATATGCTTTGTACACCCGGAGTCCAGGTACCATAGATCAGGTGCCTGCAAAATGAAAATAAAGAAGATTTAGGTCCCCATTTACGAATGGGTCCTGAGTTGTCAGTTCTTATGGAAGGAGTAGCACATGTATATGATGCAACAGAGTTAACAGTGTTTGTTGATTTCTTTGGAATCCATTGTTGAGTTAACTGTTTATTTGATGTAGTCTATTTGTGTTTAGGTTGCATGTTCACAGTTTGATGATTAGAAGAGGTTGAAGGAGGGGTAGAAGTTGTATGAGGTGCACATGATACGGAAGCGACAGATTTAGTTATCCACTTGAAAGCTGAATGCTTGGAAGCAGACTTGAACTTCTTTGCCTCTGATGAATGTTGTATGTTAGTTACAACAGAAACAGACCTCTTCTGCACCCATGTTGGGGACGTTGAAACTGATGTACGTTTGGAACGTGATTTTTGCGTGAGTTCCTGTTCTCATGCAAGCCATGCAGAGTAAAGTGCTTGATACCCATGATTTTGATATGCTTGCAGTTCACGTACAGTGATCAACCGGTGAGACTTGTTTAACTGTTTAAACACATATGCTTGACGCTTGGTGATGGAAATGTGGAAAACAGCTCCTTTGGAATTCAAAAATGGAAAGAAAACTTGATTCGCATACGGATCGGACCAATGAGCACATGGTTTGATTCCTAAAGATTTTCTAAGTTGATCATATTCACATTTGTATTCACAATGACCATGCATACAACCATCACTCTTGCAAAACATATTTAAAGCAACGTTTTCTGTTTCGTTGAAAGATAAACATGTTTTATTAAACATTAAAATGTTTTCACAGACTGAAGAAGATGTGGTCAATATCCTATTCGACTTAGGTATGACCCTTTTCCATTTTTCTTTTATTTGAGTCTTCATGTATGCTTTATTCACATCTGCAGGTACAACAAACACATTAGTTTTTGCTCTAGGACGACGTGCAGCTGCAGCAGAAGATTCGGGTATCTCATTTGAATGATATGATGAGTGAGTACATGTGTGAATAGCCTGTTTTAAAATACTTTTAAAACTTGAGGTTGGAACAGACGTTACTGGTGTAACTGATTGAGCAACTTGTGGAGCTGATGATATCAAAGTGGATGGGGCATGATCTATCATGGATGAATGTTGATAGAAAAAATCTTGAGCATCGTAATCCTCATTTGTGGTTGGAGTTGAGTTCAGCTTTTTGATTAGACTTTTAAGTTCAAATTTCTCCACACACAGTCTATTAATGATTTCTTCATCCTTTTTCAGAACTTGGGATAGCTTGGAGCGGAGGCCTTCGTTTGTCAATTTCAATTCATCTACTTGTCGTGAAAGAGTGAAAATTTCAATATGAAGAGAGGAATCAGAATTGGAAGAGACAGAAATTGTGGAACGAAGAGTAACTGAATTTGATGGATCTGATTGAACCAAAGAAGAGATATCATTGATTATCTGAGAAGTGAAGCAGTATTCCTGAAGAGTGTAGAATCGCTTGATTAACTCAAGAGAAGGAATATACTCCAACAAAGGTTTTGAAACAGAAGGTGCATACAACTCTTCATCCGTATACACAGGAGTGTGTTTAGAACTTGAAGTTGTTGGAAATTTAGAGTTATATGATGCATTCAAAGCAGTGTAATCAAAAGATATTTCCGCATGCTCTTGAAGACTTATTTTCACCTCCTCCTCAGCTTGTGCTTCTTCTTGGCCGACAAACTTCATTCTTGCAGTAAGACCAAGATTGAACAGATCCACATTGAATAGTTGTTTGCACATGACTTTATGCAACACATGAGGATTGTCAAATCCTAAGCCTTCAAACGTCCAACGGCTGTAAGGTCTTTCTTTTTGTTTGTGCAAGAAAATTGTTTGTTCACTTTGATTCCTTTTAATAATAAAACCTTCAAGCTATTTTATTTTAGTGAACAATTTGAAATTTTTAGTTTGAAGAATCTCAGTATCCTTTTCAGCACTCACACGTTCAGCCTTAAGATCGTGAATGATAGTTTGTGTCTCAGTTGTCAAATCAGAAAGTTTGGAACTAGTTGTTTTCAATTGATCTTTTGACAGTTGTAAATCCTTTTCAAGTTGATTAATTATACCCTATGCCTCTTGATCTTGACTTTGAATTACTTGTTTTAGAGACTTGTTTTTACTTTTCAGATTACTAACACTTGATTCTAGGTTTTGTATCTTTTTAAGAATGGTTTGAACATGAGCATTGTTAAAACCTGCAAGCAAATCAATGTTAGTATTTACCTGATCAGACTCTGAGTCTGACTTGTCAAAGGTAAGGTTATTCTCCTCATCTGACTCTCCATTCTTTCTCATAAAACAGAACTGAGCATGTTCTTCAGCCTCAATATCACTATCAGAATCTGTATCAGATAAGAACTGATCTTCCTCAACCATCAGAACCTTTCCAGCCTTTTTTTGTTTCGACAGACGATATTTTTGTTTGTAGTACTCAGCATATTTGGTTTTCTTTTTAGGACAATTTCGAATAAGATGTCCTGATCCGCCACAGTTGTAGCATTTCATCTCCCCTCTTTTATCCACCTTCTTTTCTTCCCGTTGAAACCTTGGTTTGTCAGTAGACCTGTAGTTCTCAGGACGCCGTGATCCAGAAGTGAACCTTTGCTTGTTGTTGGTCTTGTTAAACCGGTTCTTGAAGGTTTGAGTGACGAATGACAAAGCCTGGATAGCTGCTTCCATAGAGTCTGAATCTGAATCTTCAGGATCTGATTCACTAAACACAACTTTTTTAAATTTTGTTGATCTTGTGTGTTCTCTGGGATGTTTGTCAGCAGCTACCAGAGCTAGAGGATCAGCAGGAGACACCTTAGAGGAAAACTTTGAAACTTCTGATTGATATTGATTCAGATCTTCGAAGATGTTATGAAACGTTACTTGCGTCAGATCTTTGTTCACATGTTTGCATAGCTTGACATGTTCATTCCACTCACTACCCAGGGATTTTAGAAAGACACAGTTCTGATCCAGATCTGACCGGGGTATCATGTTGGATCTCAACTCATTTAACAGTCTGCAGAAACGACTGTAAGTTTCATGAAGCAGTTCATTTTCCCTTGCAGAGAAGTCATGGAAACTATTCACCAATTGAGTCTTCTTGATGTATTCACCCTGTTCAGTACCTTGAAGTTGTTTCTTCAGCTCATCATAGATCTATTTGGCTGTCTCAAGACTATCCACTTTGTTATATATCTCAGATGATAAACCTTGCTTGAGATAATACTTTGCCATTCTTTCAGCCTTTTTAATTTCTTTCTCTTGAGCAGTGAGCTCATCAAATGATTTTTCTCGTCTCTCAGCAGTAATTTCCGGATTGTTACCAGGAATTGCAGGAATGACCTTAAGAAATTGTTTGTTACCATTTTCAATGCAATCCCTCATCGCTTCACCATATGTGTCATTATGTTCAACAAAATCCATAAATCTTCCTTTCCATACATGATAATCATTTCTAAACAAAACCGGTGGTTTAGTATCAGTGCCAATCGCAAGCATCTCATTTGAACTAGACATGATCGGTTCTTCTTTGAAATTATAACACTTTGAATAATCGAATGCGAATCGTCAAATCGAATGCGAATCCTTTAATGAGATGTGAATCTAATCAATTGTTTTTCCAACTCTGAATACTGCTACCACTATCAATCGAATGCGAATCAAAAATCGAATGCGAATTAAAATTCGAATGCGAATTTTCACTTGAAAGCAAATCCAACTACTGCTTTGGTTTTCAAACTTTGGTCACTACGAACTCAAGTAATCGAGTGCGAATATATCCAACAAATACAACTTGCAAAATTTCAAACCGAAGGCAGTCTTGATGTTCGAATGCGAATTCAAAATCCGAATGCGAATCTCAAATGCGAACCTCTATTTCTAGAAACTTGTAACTGGTAACTTTAATTGCAGTCAAACTAGATGCGAAGTGTATCTAGATTTGAAGTCAACTTTCAGGGTCAATGCGAACAATGCGAACAAATCAGTTGGTCACAAATCAACACTTGCTTAGATCTCTATATTCGCAGTTGGTCAGTAATCGCAGTAAGTCAGTATTCGCACTTGTCTGTTACAGATCAGTAACAAACTTTCCAATCACAACAAACTTTCACCCACAAACACCTTTTCGTAGGTGTTTTTCAAATCAACAGATTGAAATTTCAGATCTGAATTGTTCTTGGTGTTCTTCAGCTCCAACTTCAAAGTTTCAGAAATCAATGATTATCCAATCATTCTTTTCCAAATAACTTGCAAATTACACAAAAATGATTGGCGACCTTGATAGACATAATTTGATTTCAAAAACAAACCTCTAATTCAAAATCGTAAGTTCCAAAGTGACGTCAACCTGAAACTTCCATTTTTCAAACTTCACTTTTCCCAAGAACAGTTGATGTGACTATCGATTTATGACACAAAGTACAGTAAAAAATGATTTTCTAATCAATTGTACTCATCTTTCCAATGATTGGAGAAGAATAATGATGAAATTTTAAATAAAACTTCAAACCTTCAAGTGAGCAGTGAACAGAGATGCTTCAATCGGAGATGAGTGACCCTTTCAGCAATGATTGATCAATAAATCACCAATGATTAAGCCATGTTTCTTCAATTAAACAATTATAGTTTTCAATATGTTCGAACCCAGACAAAAACAGGAAGAGATTACCATTCACAGCACTGAAATCGATGCAGAGTTCTTCATTTGTACTTGACTTGACTGAGATGATGATTGCAAATGATTGAAACTTGAATCAAGAACAAATTTCAAAGAAGAATTGGCTCTGATACCACTTGTTTGTCCCTTTACGGATGAAGCAATGCGAATGGCAATAAAAACACACACAAACACCTTGATATTTGAGAGAATATGAATGCAAAGCTTGTATTGAAAATCGCACCAAGGCCATATATAGCCATGGGAAAGTTACATAACACACCCTCACTTTTTGAGTTCTAACAATGGGGTTGGTGTTAGGGTTCTATGAACACAGTGGAAGCAAAGGTACAACATGTAAAGCTAATAATACAAACATATAATGCATAAAACCCCATGAATGGACCAAGCTCTATGACAACAATTTGCAACATGTAAAAGGAAGGAGAAAGAAAATATACCCTCTCCTAAGCTCGTGGAACAAGTGAAGAACTGGTGATGACAAGAAGCCCACGAATAGGTTCTCTCTAGTGAAGTCCACCCCGATTTGGTACCACCTCCTTGTACTAGTAAGTTTGCAAAAGACTTCACCTCTTGAATCCTTTGCAAAAACAGCCCCTAAATGCCAGAAACTCGGACCTCCTTGGATGCACACTAATAGGACACTCTAAGAGAACTTGTCTAAGTGTTTTTGTATGCAAAATGGCAAAAGTCCCTTCAAATGACAAACCATAGTCTTTTATAGACTTAGAAATGCCACTTGAGTTGCCTTTAGCCGGCCATAGAAGCCTCTCACTGCTACACATGCATTGGTCAAAAGTGGAGGTGGAAAATCAAGTGACATGCAGTCTGCCAGACATTAGCGCCGCTAACTTTAATATTTAGCGCCGCTAACGCTAAAAGGTTAGTGCCGCTAACGCTGCCTACACATCAACTTTCCCATTTTGACACTCTTGGTCCCTCCTCTTAATAGGTTGTCGAAACGGTTCCCTGGTGTGTGACCCAATAGGCCCATACATTATCGGTAGTGATCTATATGGAGTACGTGCGTCAGTGGCATACTCCAACAGATTTCCACTTGCACATGACACACCGTACCCATAAACCACAGACAAAGAGCAGCCTCTAGTAAGGCATCTCTGCCCCCAAGTCCGAATGGGTTTTGTCATCTTGAACATAAACAAAATCCAGAATCAGCTATGAAATGGTCGTATAGATAAGTGATCATTCATCCCTTCGTTCGCGATATCCGTGTGAACACGAGACATGGTTAAATGTCAATCACCAGATCGTTCACGATTATGTTTCTCGATCTCGATTGATGGTGACCCAAAATCTAGTTGCAATCGATCAAATATCATTGCAACTTGAGCACGGCCATGCATTTTACGTTAGCGCTCAATCATCGAGGGGCCCATGGATATCTCTCTAAGTCTAGAGGAACGAATCCCTTTGACTACATTGCTCCGCCACATACACCATACTTTACCTAAAAGCTCCCTTTATAACAGCCAGTTACGAACTGCGTTCAAGGCAAAGCAGATCCATGCTTTGGGACACATGTATCTCATGTCTAAGGACAAAATGATATTATCATCCTGACTTACTCGTGACATAAACCATGAAGTAAGTTCAGGTGTGGGTCGTCCAATCACTTGACCATTGCAAGCATAGGTGAAATGTTGTGTCTCTTTTATCTAATCCATTATTAGATAGCGACCAACCACTTCCCTCAGTCTTATCTCAAAATTCCTCCCCATGAAGAATGACCGACTGTGGACATTTAGAATGTAAAAATCATTTAGGGAAGTATTAAACATGCTAAGATGGAACACAGTAAGGATTCATAAAATATTCGCCCTGGGCGTATCATTAAATCATATTTAATAATCAATATAGTATGAAATACAATACTGCTTAACGTTCCCAAAAATATAAGTACAAATCAAACATAAACCAAATATTACACTCAAACCAAGTCACTAGCAATTCTAACACCTATCGATCTAGTATGAGAGTCATGAATAGCTTGTGACAACGGTTTAGTGAATGGATCGGCCAAGTTGCCCTCCGATGCTACTCTGCTGATGGAAATATCACCACTCTCAATAATATCTCTAATGAAGTAATATTTCCAAGGAATGTGCCTCGTCCGCTTATGAGCCCTTGGTTCCTTGGCTAGAGCAACCGCACCCTCATTGTCACAGAAAATCTCAACAGGGTCGGATATACTGGGAACCACTCCAAGGTCTTGGATGTATTTTCTCATCCATACCGCCTCTTTAGCTGCTTCACTAGCCGCAATGTACTCCGACTCGGTAGTTGAATCAGCGACGGTGTCTTGCTTGGAGCTCCTTCAACTTATAGCACCACCATTGAGAAGGAACACGAACCCCGATTGTGATCGGCAGTTGTCCTTGTCAGTTTGGAAGCTAGCGTCAGAGTAACCATGTACTCTAAGCTCTTCCTTACCACCATAAACTAAGAACATATCCTTTATCCTCCGAAGATACTTGAGAAGGTTCTTAACCGCAGTCCAATGGGCTTGCCCGGGATTGGCCTGATATCTACTCGTCATGCTCAAGGCACACGATACATCAGGACGAGTGCATAGCATGGCGTACATGATTGATCCTATTGCCAAAGCATAAGGGACCCTCTTCATTACGTCTAATTCCTCCTTGGAACTAGGACATTGAGCCTTGCTCAACGTCACTCCATGCAACATAGGGGTGTTACCCCTCTTAGAGTCGTCCATCTTGAATCGCTTCAAGACCTTGTTGACATATGCACTTTGGCTAAGCCCAAATAGCCTCTTAGATCTATCTCTATAGATCTTAATGCCTAAGATATACGTCGCCTCTCCCAAGTCCTTTATTGAGAAACAACTCCCAAGAAAAGATTTGACCTCTTTCAAAGTTAGGACGTCATTCCCAATAAGTAGAATATCATCTACGTACAGGACAAGGTACTACAGCGCTCTCACTAGCCCTGACATATACGCATGGTTCATCTTTGCTTTTCGAAAATCCAAACTTTTTGATTTTCTCATCAAAGCAAAGGTTCTAGCTACGAGATGTTTGCTTAAGTCCATGAATGGACTTCTTTAGTTTACAGACTCTATCAGGATACTCAGGATGTACAAAACCCTCGGATTGTGACATAAACACCTCTTCATGAAGCTTCCCATTAAGGAAGGTGGTTTTTACATCCATTTTCCATATCTCGTAATCATAAAACGTAGCTAGGGCCATAAGTATTCTGATAGACTTCAACATGGCCACTGGTGAAAAGGTTTCCTCATAGTCAATCCCATGAGTTTTCGTGAAACCTTTAGCCACTAGTCGGACTTTGAAGGTATCTACAGATCCATCCACGCCGGTCTTCTTCTTGAAGACCCATTTACACCCCCACTGTCTTACACCAGGGTGTAGGATCAACCAATTCCCAGACTTGGTTGTCCGACATGGATTGCATCTCACTCTCCATCGCTTCCTTCCACCTAGGAGACTCACTGCCCGCTACGGCTTCCCGGTAGTTGGTCGGTTCATCATGATCCACCAATAAGTCACTGCCCTCAAATATGAGAAACTTATATCTCTCTGGCTCATGACGTGGTCTACCGGACCTACGAGCAATCAATGGAGCGTCTTCAGGTACCGACGCATCCTCTTGCTCGATTGCTAGTGCCGACATTAGTCCCTTATTCGTTAGGTTCTTGAATTTCCTCAAGATCAATCCTCTTTCCACCGGATTGCATGGATATCATCTCCCTTTCAAGGAAGACGGCCCTTCGCGTGACAAACACTTTGTTTTCGGAAGGTTTGTAAAACAAGTAACCCATGGCTCCGGTTGGATACCCAATGAAGTAACACCTCTCAGGCCTAGGTTCAAGTTTTTCCTCTACCTCTCGTCTAACGAAGGCAGGACATCCCCAAACCTTGAGATATGCGATCTTTGGAGCAACTCCATGCCACATCTCATCAGGTGTCTTTTGGACTTTCTTAGTCGGTACGAGGTTAAGGATCCTAGCCGCCGACTCGAGAGCGTACCCCCAAAAACTAATGGGTACTTCCGTGCGACTCATCATTGATCGGACCATATCCATCAATGTCCGATACCTCCGCTCGGCGACACCATTCAATTGTGGCGTCCTAGGAGGAGTTAGTTGTGAGATAATCCCATAACTAGCTAGATGATCACGGAACTCCGAGCTCAAGTATAAGCCTCCCCTATCGGAGCGAAGTATCTTGATAGTCTTGCCCAATTGATTATGGACTTCGTTTTGGAAAGTCTTAAAGACCTCAAAGGTTTCAGACTTATGCCTAATCAAGTAGACATATCCATATCTACTGAAATCATCAGTAAATGTGACGAAGTATCTAGAGTTGTTCCTTGTAATGTGCTTGAACGGACCGCATACATCGGTATGCACTATATCCAACAAGTCTTTACCCCTTTCACCCACACCGGTAAAGGGTGACTTAGTCATCTTGCCCAATAAACAAGACTCGCATACTTCATTTGACCCGAGGTCAAATGATTCCAAGATCTCATCCGCTTGGAGCTTGGTGATGCGTTTCTTGTTTATATGGCCAAGAAGGCTATGCCATAAGGAAAGCTTATCCAAACCATTTTTGGATCCAGAATCAATGTTCATGATTGCTCTATAATTTTCTATGTATGCATCAGCTTCATATATACCACGACATGGATAAGCTTTAAAATAACAAACATCATTTTTGAAACAATAAATCCAACCATTTTAAAATTTAAAAGAATATCCATCATCGTACAAAGCATAAAATGATGGAATGTTTCGCCCCACAAGTGGCGAATAGCATACATCCTTTAAAATAATAGAATATATGGATTTAAAAGTAAGCTCTACGCTCCCTTTCTCTAATACGGGGACGACCTCCTTGTTTTCCATGATTAGCTCCAGCTCCCCATCTCTCAACCTTCTACTTCCCTTTAGCACCTGCACAATGTTACAGACGTGAGTGCCACAGCCGGTATCTAAAACTCAGCCGTTAGATGTAGAAGTATGATGGATTTCGACCATGAACGTACCAGAAGTAGAAGCGCCCACTCCCGAAGCTCGCAGCTTCTTTAGGCCCTCCAGGTACTTTGGGCAGCTCCGGCGCATGTGCCCTTTAACCCCGCAGAAGAAGCAAACCGCCTCTTCCGGAGTCTTTGCTTGAGGGATAGGACCCTTTTGCTTAGGCTCCGAGGTAGGGTTCAGCTTGGGTGCCCCAACCTTACCCTTACCTTTACCCTTCGGGATAGAGGCCGGTTTCTTCCTCTTCTTGGACTCACCCTCCTTGATGGCCAAGACGGGAACGGAGGTGGAGGACTTTTGGTTGGTCATGTTGGACTCAGTGGTCCGCAGTATACCATGCAACTCCATAAGGGATTTGTCCATCCCATGCATATGATAATTCACAACGAATTGATCATATGATGGTGGGAGAGACCGTAGAATCAAGTCCACTGCCATCTCTCTCGACATGGGAAATCCCAACCTCTCGAGGCGTTCCACCAATGCTTTCATCTTAAGAACGTGGTGGGACACGTTCCTGCCCTCTTGCAACGGGCAACCGAGTAGGTCATTAAGACAACCATACCGTTCTTGCTTGGCTTGTTGTTTGAACATGTCTGATAACTCACGCATCATGTCATAAGCACTAATATGCTCCATTGACTTTTGCAAGTCGGAGCTCATCGTGCTAAGCATGAGGCAAGTAACCGCGGTGATGTCTTTGAGACGTTTTTCATATGCCTCTTTGGTAGCCCTACTCGCGTTGGAAGCAGGGGCCTCGGGGATTGGTTCCTCAATGGTGGCCAACTTGTCCTCGTGTCGGAGTACTATCCTAAGTTTCCTTGACCAATCCATGAAATTGGTCCCATCGAGTTTGACTTTCTCAAGGAAAATCCTTAGATAAAAAGTGGTGTTGGTGTTGGTGCTAGTTGACGCCATCTATAAAAAGCAAAGTAGATTTAGTTAGTTCTATTGAAATCCTTGTTAAAATAATTACCCCAAGTGTTTAACGAAAAACAACTATTTTAACAAGGGCTAAGAACCCTATCTCACCTTACACCGTGCGGGTTTTCCGCGGATCACGTGGCAAGGCTATTTAGGCCAGCAACCATTGACCGATTGCAATCCATTATTACAACTCTTAGATCCTTGCGGGATCCTACTTGACAACCATTGTGCCAAGTTTGGTATGTTTGATCCCTCCACACCAATCTCAATGTAATATTTTACATAACCTCGGCTAGAGCTCGACGATTATATGAAATATTAATTTGAAATCATAAATCAACCATTGAGATACACGATGGTACTCTAGCCCAATGGTCTAGAGCTCGACAATCGACCTTGCGAGTTGCCACACGCACTTTCCACACAACTCACACAAAAATTGATTCGGCTAAAGCTCGACAATCAACCCTTGTGTGGTTAGATTCGAGTGGTGTCATCTTATGGACGGCGTGAGATTTACACTTAAAAAACAGGAATTAGTTTTCCGGTTAAAAAAAACTTTTTAGAGTTTGATTAACAAAAAGTGACGAAAACCAAATGTTCTCACTAAAGGATACTAAACCATTTATATATCCTATTGTTAATCAAGTGTGCGCGCGAGAGTTGTTAAACCATTTTAAAACTCTTGGGTTTTATTATTTGTCAAAAATTGTCTAGCATGCAATAGTCATACAACTAATGCATCAACAATATAATAAAACCATCACACGCATACAAAGTAGTTGGTAACCATGCCCCTAACACCTATGCGTCTTCCGGTGAGCCACTACGGGAAAACAAAGTCAACTGAGGACAAAATTCCTTGACTTTGGATGTGCTCCCACTAAACCCGCCACCTCCATTGGGCCTTCCGGATTTCTGTTCGCCAAGCCGTCACTCCATAGACTCCCGATGGTTGCTCCATACTACAATTACATAGAAAATCAAATAAATGGCATGCAAGCCACAAATTCCTATTTTCTATTACAAATACATAATATGGATATTTAAATGGCATGCAAGCCACAAATACAAAATTACATACCAAATAAATAAATTTAATTATTACAAATCATGTGACATTTAGTCACCAAATGAATGAGTAATAAATAAACAACCACCCATAAATCCACAAGGTCTAGGGCATTTCTAGTGGTTACCAACAACATGAACAACAAGTGAACATACATGAACAACAACATAGTATGCCACACAAAACTGTGTAAACTTATGCAAAATGGTTAAGATTATTAAAACACTCAAGGCACTAAATAATCTTATGTACTTATGCATTAGTAACACCAAACCATTTTTCGTAAAACATATTCATAAATACATAATGTAAGTATATGCAATTACCATTTTCATGCCAAAATGATGATGTACATATAAATACACCAACCATTATACAAGGCAACTTAAATAATAAAATTTTAATTTCTGGACAAAAATTCCAGAAACTAAAATATAGTGCCAAAAACCCCAAAAACATTTTTAAAGTTTTAAAAACCAAAAATCGGCACTGACTGAGAGTTAGCTCCTTTACTAATAGGAATTAGCGCCGCTAACCCTTCTGGACAGGACACAAAAAATCATTTTCGGGTTTTTCAGGCCACCATGTGCAAATGTAGCATAGAGGTGGCTCTGATACCACTGTTGGGGTTCTATGAACACAGCGGAAGCAAAGGTACAACATGCAAAGCTAATAGTACTAACATATAATGCATACAACCCCATGAATGAACCAAGCTCTATGACAACAATTTGCAACATGTAAAAGGAAGGAGAAAGAAAATATACCCTCTCCTAAGCTCCTAGAACAAGTGAAGAAGTGGTGATGACAAGAAGCCCATGAAAAGGTTCTCCCTAGTGAAGTCCACCCCGAGTTGGTACCACCTCCTTATACTAGCAAGTTTGCAAAAGACTTCACCTCTTGAATCCTTTGCAAAAACAGGCCCTAAATGCAAGAAACTCGGACCTCCTTGGATGCATACTAATAGGAAACTCTAAGAGAACTTATCTAAGTGTTTTTGTGAGCAAAATGGCAAAAGTCCCATCAAATGACAAACCATAGTCTTTTATAGACTTAGAAATGCCACTTGAGTTGTCTTTGGCCGGCCATAGAAGTCTCCCAATGCTACACATGCATTGGTCAAAAGTGGAGGTGGAAAATCAAGTGACATGCAGTCTGCCAGACATTAGCGCCGCTAACGCTTCCTGCACATTAACTTTCCCATTTTCACACTATTGGTCCTTCCTCTTAATAGGCTGTCGAGACGGTTCCCCAATGTGTGACCCAATAGGCCCATACATTATCGGTAGTGATCTATATGGCGTACGTGTGTCAGTGAGTATACTCCAACAGTTGGTATGTCTAATTACCCGTGAATCTCCCATTTCCCCCTTGGGTAATCTGGTAAGGGTTGGGCCCCTGGGAAAGTATGTTTTGCATGAAAGGGGTTGGCCCTTGGGGCGGATAGCATGGTGCTGGTGGCATATGATGTTGAGGGAAAGCAAAGGGGGTGAGAGGACTTACCATCAGGTAAGTATTGCCAGGGTTTAGGTTGCCAAACTGCCCTCCTGCTCCTTGGAGACTCGTGGCCCCAAAGTAGTGAGCTAAAGTGCCCAGGGAAGCCGAGACTTACGTGCTAAAGTTAGCCATGGATTATGGTAAAGAGCTTAGAAGAGAGTTTGGGTTGTGAAAGGTGCATACCTTGGTAGGAGACGGTGGTCTCCTATTTATACTTGAGGGCTCTACTGGATGAACCATTAGGATGATGGACATGTGTCACCATCTCCTGTGAGAGACCAGAAAGGTTATACCTTTCTGCTGTAAAGGTGATCTGCTTCCCACTACCAGTGTCAGCTAATCATGAGGCTGCTGGCAGTACTTTTCGTACTGTTGAGGATTTTCTCCCCACTATCAGGGTCAACTAATCATAGCGAGCTTACGTATGTCTTAATGCAAACATGGCACGCCTGCTCTGGCAAATGATCTTGGGACACGTGTTCTGGTTAATTCCAGGACTGACATCATTATAATAGCTCGCTATTGAACTAGGCCTGCAATAGATGGAAGTTGGCGACAAGCTTATTGGACGCGTCGGGCCTGTAATGGGCTGCGTAGCTCGCCATTGGGCCTGGACTGCGCGTCTTGCTATTAGGCCCAGGCTGCGTGATTATTCTGCTAGGCCTGGACTGGCCTGGCCTCTGTGTACTGGAGAGTCATTGTGCGCAGGCCTTTGAGTCTCTTGTTGGGCCTGGGTTGGGCCCGGACATAGGTACGTACATCATCACATACATATAGGCATGTATCCCATTTAAAATCACATGAAACTCACCTCTCGTCCTTAGCTTAAAGCAACACACCATACTCACGTCCTTATAAGCAAATTATATATAAAATAGTCTTACAAATCTTATCATATGGACTTTAGACATGAACCTAAAATTATCACACGGATTGGTCGAGTTTCGCGAAAACTATTTTAACTCAATATATCGCAAGGTCATAATCATTTTATAGGTGTTTAATAAGAAAGATCACTATTAATAATATCAAATTTTAAATAAGCAACTCAACACCCCTTCAAATTAACTACTGCAGTAACACAAAAATTCCTTCTTGGGCCTCTTTCTTATTTGTTCTATTTATTATAATATAAATATATATATATATATATATATATATATATATATATATATATATATATATATATATATATAAACAATAAACATCCTAAGAAGTACTTTCGTTTTCTTCTTCTTCTAATTTTTCTGACATCAACGTACTACTTTTCTTTTTCTTTTCTTTTTTTAAATAAATCGAAGCCATGCCACGTAATTTCTTAAACAAAGACACATCCCTTCTATCACTTCATCTTCTCCAACAGTCACTATAAATTTTCTACCTCCATAGATAACCATATGAAGAATTTTAAGATTCTTTTTTTTACCTTACGTAGAGCCTCCTCCATCATATTACCCGTTCATCATCCTAACTACCACACGTTTAATTTACCCGAATAAAAACAAGCTATACAGTAAAACGGAAACCAAATCGGTAACTAATAGTATGATAATGTCACCTCGAAACTCAACCAATCTACTATATATCTTTTGATTCTAAAAAACAATAAAACGTGAGTTCTAATAAGGATAGTTACCTTAAAAGAGTCCCGCAACCTCATGATAATCTTCCAGAATCACCTCTTGAAACGCAGTTGTTTCTTACTGCTGTTGTCTCAAACTATGGCCTTCTCAACTTACGTCTATGGGTTTTCGTAGGGTTTAGCGTACGTGTGAACATGGAATAAATATATATCTTGTGTGTGTGTGTGTGGGTGGGTGTGTGTGTGTGTGTGTATATATATATATATATATATATATATATATATATATATATATATATATATATATATCGAAGACTTGCCTAATTAATAACTTTGTTATCCCGATCATATGGGGTTGCTATCCCATGTTCACTTATCTTCTTCAAATTTCAAGTAAATTTACAAATAAATCACATAGTTTATGTGCTTGGCAAAACTTACCCTATTTGGCCAAGTCTTATAAATATATAGAAAAAAAGTTAATGACTTAAAAATAATATAAATTTACGTGTTACGTCTATGGAATCTACGACTAGTAAAGAATGTACTAAATGAAACTCCCGAGATGTTGGAATGGGAGGTCGATCCTAGCAAATTAGATAAAGTAAAATGTATTTTATCATTTTATATGATAAAGTGATGTCGGAAGGAATCAATAGAATGAAATATCATATTGCTCAAATAAGAGTAAGCAAGATGATGACGCCGCTTTAAGAGTAGGAGTGAATATTGATGGTCATGAAACAACTGGCCTCGATGAAATGGAAGATAAGATAGGAGGAAACTTGAATCCTTCTCGTTCCTTCGGTCCAATGGATAGATTTGCAATTATAAGCAACCCTCAACATGTTTTGAATAAAGGAAAGGGCAAACAAGAAGACAACCCTCAAGATGCTTATGAATGTGATTCCATTTCATGCATTTAAAAGAGATAGTTTCGAGATGGTACTATAAGCAGTTGGGCAATATGGACCTAGGGGTCAACCTCCAACTAGATACGATATGGGAGATACTTATCTTAAAAAGGAGGTTGAAAGGACAAAAGACTTGTTGATAAGATACAAAGACGATTGGAACTTGAATGGATGCTCTATTATGACGGATGCATGGTCCGATAAAAAAAGAAGAAGCATCATGAACTTATGTGTGAATTCAAAGTTAGGGACTGTTTTCTTGTCATCCGAAGAATGTTCCGATGAAGCTCACACAAGTGAGCATATTTTTCAATATGTTGATAGTTGCATCAAAGAAGTTGGTTCCGAGAACATGGTTCAAGTTGTCACCGATAATGCCTCTAACAATATGGGTGCGGCAAAGTTGTTGAAGTTGAAGAGGCCAACAATTTTTTGGACGTCATGCGCTACACATATTATTATTCACATGCTTGAAGGTATTAAGTTTAATGGTGTTTGATTTTTCTTTTCTTATTTATTATTTAATATTTATTATTAGTTGTTTTATTAACATATTTATCTATTCTTGAAGACATTGGTGGGCTACCAAGGTATAAAAAATTCTTGATCAAGGAAAGAAACTCACAATATTCATTTATGCTCATCACAAAGCATTGGCTTTGATGAGACATTTTACAAAGAAACAGGATACTGTGAGACAAGGGGTTACTAGATTTGCTTCTGCCTTTCTTACTTTACAAAGTTTGACCGAGAAAAAAGCTCAACTTAGGCTTATGTTTGACAGTGATAAGTGGGAGAAGGGTAAGTTCTTCAAGACGGTTAAAGAGAAATCCACTATAACAATGGTTTTAAGTCCCACATTTTGGGCCGGTGTGAATTTATGTTTGAAAGTTTTTGCACTGTTAGTCAAAGTTTTGAGAATGGTTGATGCGGATTGGAAGCCTTCATTGGATTTTGTTTATGGTGAGCTTCAAAAAGCGATAAAAGAAATCAAGGATGCTTTGGGCAATAATAATAAAGCGTATGAACCCAATATTGCATCATTGAATAAAAGATGAAAAGAAGGCTTGACACATGCCCACATATGGTGTCCTACCTTTTAAACCCATATTATCTTTACAACAATTTGGAGGTCCACCGTGATCTTGATGCCAATGATGCGGTTGCCGATGTTATTGAGATTTTATATCCGGAAGATAATAACATCCAAAACCAAATCATGACGGTTAAGATGCTGATATACAAAGGAAAACTAGACAAATTTTGTCGAGTAGCCGCAATCAAAGGATGTGAGGTGAATCATGAGAAATATGAACCGGGTAATACATTTAGTCATTTAAAATTTCATTTCTTTATTTTCTACATTTTCAACTTTACCAAGTTCATTATATATTTGTTTCTAAATTGTAGCAAATTGGTTGAGTGCTTGGGGTAGCTCAACCCATAACTTGATAAAGGTTTCCATAAGAATACTTTCTTTAACCATGAGTTCGTCGGGATGTGAAAGAAGTTGGAGCACGTTTGAAGGAGTTAGTATCTTTTAACTTGAAATATTAAGTAAATTATTAAATAATAAATACATATAATGATATAATATATTTACTTGAACTTGTTTTTTGCTTAATTATAACTTTGTAGGTGCATACAAAAAAAGAGAAATAAATTAGAGTCAACAAAATTAAACAATCTTGTTTTTGTTCAATTTAATGTAAATTTGATGGAGAAGAACAAAAAAAAGAAAGGCGAGAGGTGTCGAGGTACTTCTAGTGAATGATGCAGATAAGGCACATGATTGGATTGCTGAAGATGTAGATGAAGTTGAGCCTGGACTAACTTGGGAGACGGTTGCTGAAGCAGCCGGTGCAGATTAACATTTAGCACCTCGAAGAAGCGCCAGATCGAGAGAATTCTTTGATGAAGAATTTGAGTCGGAAAATGAAGATGAGGAAGTGGAAGTGGGAGTGGTAGTTGAATATGAGTATGATGGAGTTCAAATTATTGAACAATACGGGCAAGACGATGTGTGACGAGGACGTAGATGAAACTTGTGTTTGAGCTAATATTTTAAGTCTTGAAAAAGAGCCTGGACTAACTTGGGAGACGGTTGCTGAAGCAGCCGGTGCAGATTAACATTTAGCACCTCGAAGAAGCGCCAGATCGAGAGAATTCTTTGATGAAGAATTTGAGTCGGAAAATGAAGATGAGGAAGTGGAAGTGGGAGTGGTAGTTGAATATGAGTATGATGGAGTTCAAATTATTGAACAATACGGGCAAGACGATGTGTGACGAGGACGTAGATGAAACTTGTGTTTGAGCTAATATTTTAAGTCTTGAAAAATTTTATTAGTGTTTCTAAACACATGTTTTGGGTCTATGAACAATCACGTTTATTTTTGAGTATTTATTAACATGTAGTTTATATAATTTTAAATTTTAAATATAAAAAAGTTTCAATCCGAGTACTCCTCGAGTACTCCCAGCCTAGGCCGAGTACTCGCTACTCACCGCCTATTGCCTAGCTCCTGCTTAGCGAGTTCTGCAACATTTCTTTCTATGCATTAGTCTTGTCTGCCATTGTGGTATACCATTTGTAACAACAAATTCATGTTTTATCTTAGAAGATGAACAAATCTTTTCTTTAGATAATCTGATTAAGTGCTTAAGTGAGTATACTACAAATGGATATTTCAGTTTTTAGCACAAAAACATGAGTATTTCTTGAAGGCATACCGAGTATACTACAAATGGATACCATTTGTTGTTATATCACTTACCTATGAGTATTTCTTGAAGGCGTATATTTAGTGACATTCTTCATCCGAATCTCAGATCTTTTTGGTATGGTTACCGAAGATGTCCTGGTAGGCACTGCAGTTGACGATGATTCGTCATTTATGACATTTTTTTACTCGGAATTCAGAAGCTCTAGGTTCAGAATCTTTGACAGATTTGTCACAATCAATTGACGTTACAGTTTTTGTTGTCTCACTCTTTGGAGTCCATAACGATGTTATCTTCGAAAACTTGTCAGCTAGGATCTTCTTTGGAGCTCAAACTGTTTTAGACTTTGGCGAAGCATCATCTGTAATGACAGAACAACCAGAATTGTGAAATGACAAGCATTTTGATGAGTTTTGAATTCTAATGGTTGTTGTTTTTGATAGAATTTAGTTGCAGATGTAGTTGGTTTCGCTGAATTAGAAGTTGTAGATCTATTCTTTGTCTTTTCAGAGTAGTGGAAACCTTTTTCTAAATTTTCAGAACCTACGATAGAGAAAAATGAATACTACAATGAGAAACTGAATCAAAAGCTACAGTGTCAGCGGAAATCTTTGTTGATTTAGCCAAACTATGTCTTCTCATTCTCAAACTTCTTTCTCTCGGTGTCCAGAGTCTTTTGAAGCTCCGATATTTTCTTCTCCAAAACTGAGCTGGGAACATATGGTTGAGAAAAAGCAAGAAGCTGTTGCTCAAGTCCTTTGACTTTTCTAGCAATTTAGTCTTCTCGCTGCCTAACTTTTCTATTGTCTTCAAACCATTCTTCGACATCTTCTGTGAATCTTGATGTTTTACATAAAGATCTAAGAAGCTCAGCATTGTCGCTTTTGAGAACATTTACTCTTTTCTTCTCAGTTTTAATAGTTGCTTCCTTCTTCTCAACTTCAACTTCATAATCTAGACATTTCTTTTCCAAAAGATGAAGTTCCTTAGACGCTCTGGACACTTGCTCTGTGAGCTTGTCATTTTCTTCTAATAAAAAATCTCTGCTTTCGTCTTTAGATCTTTTTTTTCTACCACTTTTAGTGTTTCTGTCAAAACAGACACTTCTTGGAGGAGAATAGAATTTTCGTCTTTCAGCAAATCTGCTTTTTTTTTTCTTTTCAAAATGTACTTCTTCATTAAACTTTTTCTTTCAGTGTCTTAGAAATTTTGTGTTCTTTTGAATATTGACATTTAATTGAATCATATAATAAAAAGATTCGTCGCCACCTCTCTAGAATTAATCTTTCCACTTGAGTTTTATTTGTTGTAGACTTTTCCCGATAATTAATTTCTTCTTCAATTGATAGTCTTGTGAATGAAGTCCTTGAAGAATCCATGTTGACACTTGAAAAATATGATCGTTTAGGAATGATTTGATTTGATTAAAAATATAATTGACAACAAAGATTTTATCATTTGTTAATTACAATGATTTTATCATTTAAGGAAGGGTTGAAAATTGTCAACAATGATCGAATTAAATTGAAAAAATAACGACAAATAGATCAAACTATAATATCAAGCTTATAAGTCAAACTCGAATATCAAATTCTCTTTCAAATATTCAAGCAAATGTTCAAACTCGAATGCTTTGAGCTCGAATATCCAAATTCAAATACCAATAAAAGATGCTCAAATATCTAACTAACTTGAATGCTAACTAACTCGAATAATCCAACTAACTTGAATCAAGCAACTCAAATAAACCAACTAGTACTCGAATAATACTTGATGGTGTCGATTCCGAACTCGAATGTTTCAAGAAAGGGCGATCGAATACTTCTTGATTGGTGATGTTCCTAACTCGAATACAACTTATTCGACTATGTTTCAAGCTTAAATTATACTTCAAAAATTCAACCACCAAACTCGAATATCAACACTTAAGTAATTTGAGCTTCACAAACAAATGTTTGATTCTTTAACCAACTAAAATGGATCTAACACTCAAACTTTCATCTTCTTTCCTAAGAACACCAAAAACATTTAAAACCCATATCAATCTTGATTCTTCAAATCTCACCAAAATTGATTTTTCTTATCAAATTTATGTACTATACAAACACTTTTAAAACACTCCTTTTGCAACAATTTGAATCAAAAACCATGAATTTAGTCAAAATTCAACAAGAACAACATGAAACCTTCAACCAAAAAATTTCAAATTACTCCATGTATGTTAGGATTCATGATATGAAACTTTCCAGAACGATTCAACATGTAAATGCTAAGTCTCTTTTAGAATTGTATCCCTTAATATCAAGTAAATCACTAAATCCCAAATTTCATCCTTAAGAACACCACTTAAAAACCCAGAAAATGTAAATTTTGATTTCTCTCAAATACTATGGAATTTTTGCATGAAAATTTTACTGTAGATGCCTTTTATCATGATGAAAAACATATCCAAAATTCAGCTCAACAATATCGTATGAATGTTTTATGAATTTTTTAATTTCACAGCTCACTTAAAATCTAAATTTTTAAAAAAAAATCTTCAAATTTTCATCCAATTAAGATCATCAACACTCCTTTGGCTCTAATACCACATGTTTATCCCAAGTAATTTAGGTATCAAGCAATTGATAATGTAGAACTATGATCATGTAGAGAGAATTATGAAATATGTAAGAACACACTTAAGCACACATAGTTTTTAAACTTGATTATTGCATTGATACATGATTTACACTAAGCATCTCCTATGTATACTCATTTGAGTATATAAGAATTTTGATCTCTTTAGTTTGTATTTAATACAAGCCTCATACACAATATTAACTTCTATTCATTTACAATGATTAAACCTAACAAAGATCTTCTTCAAATCCCGTAGAATCATCGCCGTGTGTACTTGAAACACTAGTCATTTGATTACAATCTACAAAATACATACAAATAATGTATTAAACATAACTCACAATCTGCACATTTAAATGTGATTATAATAAAAGCGCACGCAGTATAACTAGTATTATTATCAATCATCATTCAAGTAATATCCAATCGAAAGGATCAAGATGCTCAATGTATTACATGATTACTTGCATAATAATCATGTGTTCCATTGTCGATAACATCAGCAAAAAAATTAATACTCTGCAATTGGTTCGAGGTGATCGAGTTTAGATGGTTTATTATGATTTTTTATGTACGTAAAGCTAACATAAGTGAAATTTCAAGAAATCTACAAACCTTCATATGAACATTTTAATAACCCACCAATTTCACACTATTTACAGAGAAAAACAATAAATCAAGAAACATATAGATGAGAATTTGAAAAACCCAGATGAAGATTTGAAGAAATAATGGAACCCGAATAGACACTTCTTTATGTTTAACACTTGAAAATACTTACATTCAATAAGAAGACTCCCCATTCATTTAGTTGAACAGTTAGAAGGCAAATCAAATGATACATATTACATAACACATTTCAAAATCAGAATGCCAACTTATTTTTATTAGTTCAAGCAAATGAAAACTACATTCAAAGATGAAAATCGATAGAGCAATAGATTATGTTTAAGACGTAGCATAAAAAAAGCTCAAAATCGTAAATGACACCGAGAGATGAAATCAAACCGGTTTAGGGAAATATCACGGGAGTACAAGGCTCGAGGCGGTGGTAGAAGGCTGGATATTGCCGATTTGAAGTAGTGAGACGTGGAACGGAGTGACGTATACAGAGCAGTGGACTGGAGTCGATGCTTGGAGCTGCGGAGGCTGGAGGCGGTGGCCGGAGTGGAGGCTGGGGCGGTGGCCAGAGAGTTGAGCCAGGGGCGGACCCATGTACAAGGAGGGGGGGGGCACGGGACACCGGTCTTTTGACGGTTCGTAGTGTTAATTTTCGACTTTTTGAGGCGGTGCTACGGGTAAATTTTCGGGGTGCACCCGAGATGCCACCAAAATCAAAGGAAAAATGAAAGTTTTCTAAAAAAAATGATAAAAAAATAGTTTAATCTTTCAATTTATACCTTTAAAATAGCATTTTAGTTAACAGCTCTTCATATAAATTGTGTTTTGTTTTAAAATTTGGCCTTAAAATACCAGAAAAACAGCCGAAACCTCGTTAATCCGACCCGATTAACCGGAAACCCGAAAAAAAAACCCGAACCAGACCCTCAAACTTATTTAATTTTATTCTCGCATTATATGGTGCTACCGGTCCCCAGAAATCCTGGGTCCGCCACTGAGTTGAGCGTCACCCGTGGTGGAGGTTTGGTCATTGGTACTGCCGTCGTAATGGGAATTTTGAAGACGTGAAGTGAACTATTTTTAATCTTGTTTAGTTATTTATATCTTTTTTTCATATTTAATTGGATCGACCCACCTAGATCTTGAATCGACCCACGTAGTGACCCAATTAAATGGGTCGACTTATTGGATCTCTTGTTGGGGCGATGGATCCAGATTTTAGACCCATTAGATCATATAAATGGGGCAGATTGGATCAGATATGGGCAAAGATCTGACCGATTAACGGGACTACCTTTCTCTAATCCCCATCTCCATGAGTTAAGACCATATCATCAAAGATGATTCTAGTGGGAAAGGGATCATCTTGAAGGTTTTGAACTATGACTTAAGGTTCTTGGGAAGAACTTTTTTTTTTCTAACATGATGAAGGGTTATTTCGATTTCGAGTTTTTTGGTTGGTATGTTATGATATCATGTAAATTATAGAATACAATGGAAATTACGTGTATTTTTTTCATTCCTTGTAACACCCCGAAGACGTAAGTATATTTTATTATTATTATTCTCATATATATATATATATATATATATATATATATATATATTTATATATATACTTTAAAATTAGAGTAGTATAAGTATGATTTGTATATGCATATTTAGTGTATGAATTATCTAATTAGATATAAAAGAAAGAGTTTAAGAGTTGAGAACATAATGGTTTTAACCAAATACTACAAATGAGAGAAAAACATTAATTAGTACCAATTATGTATGCTTGCACATTCTTATAGGGGGTAGGGGACATTTGACCAAATTAAGCGATATAGATGACTTTTATAAGTCAAATATCACATGAGACAGATGTGCGTGTCTATGTATTTGGCATCTGGAAGTCACGAGAGGGAGCTGGAGAACGAGTGACAACAGCAAGAACCTCTATTTTGAAGTTCAAGCTAAGAATTACACATAATTTCGAGATTGAAAGGCAATAGGTATAAGGTATGTGATTTTGACTCCTTTAGTAACCATAATGAGTTGTTCTTCCATTTCTTGAGAAATTTTTGTTTGGGTAGATTTCAAATCATCATGGTGATGATTTGATTGAGTTCTAGGTGTTGTTATAATGTTGTACAACTCATATGGCTGAGTTATGTGTTAATTTGTGTGTTGTGTTAAAATTGAATTAATGGGTCAAAGATGATGTTTTTGGTTTGATTCAAAGAAGGATCAAAGTTGTGTTATTTTGATGTATAGTAATGTTACTAGATGTTAGTTTTTGTCTACAGGTGTTTAGAATACACTTGGTAATGTGTTGTGTGCTGGAAAATTGAGTTTTGGGTTATTTGTGGTCGGAACCAGTAAGAGCAATGAGGGAACTGCTACTGGACACTCAAGGGTATGGGTGTGCCTGGCTAGCTGTGGCAAACCCTATTTCTTGGGGTACAAGCATACCAAGGCACGGGGGTACCTATGTCATGCACGGGGGATGTGTGGCAGTACGCCCATGCCTGAGAAGGTCATGGCCCTACCTAAGAGGAAGGCATGGCGTGCCTATAGATAGGTACGGGCGTGTTTTAGGATTTTGAACAATTTGACTAATAATTGATGATAGAGTAGTTATTCTTTATAGGTGATCTGTATTACCATTTGACAAGAAGTATCTTACCTACTAGATCTTTAAATAGTCTACTCACCAGGTGAGTTTACTATGTGCCCTTATACGTGTACTGTTACATGTTACATGTGATACTTTATATGTATGTATTATTAATTCATTGTGAACTGAGTTGTGACTTGAGTAGCCATGAGAGCTGCCTGAGTGGCAATTGAGAGGCCTGAGTGACAAAATGAGACGCATGAGTGGCAATAGAGATGCCTGAGTGGCGATGTGTATACAGTACTAATTGTTTAGCCCGAGTGGCTTATGTGAATTAATGTGATAAAAGTGATGACGTGGGTAAGAGTAAATACATGTGTTAATATTATTTAGAACTATTGTAATTATTATTTGATTATGAGATAGTGAACTCACTAAGTCTAGTGCTTATAAGTGTTGATTCTTATGTTTCATGTACGGATCGTGGCAAGGCTCCAGCTAGAGACTGACGGTTCTTGCTTCTGTTGTCTTTTGAGAAAACAAAATCTTTTGTGTAAATATAATCACAATACCAAATGAGTTTTTGTATAACTATATATAGGGTAAGGTTAAACAAAGAACCTCCCTTAAACAAAGAACCTAAAGAACTTCACTGATGATGACATGTGGCACATAGTTTAGGGGCAAAAAAGGAAATTAAAAAAAAATAGAAAAATCGGCGCCTACGGCATCAAGCAAATCCCCCCCAACAAACTTAAAAAAAACCCCCAATTACTTTAAATGATCATAACTCGTTCGTTTTTAACAATTTTAACAAAAAAATTATACCATTAGATTCAGTTTTTCGTCCTCTTTCAAACAAGACCGGACTTGATATATTTCTGAAATTTTTTTTTTTAAATGCAAAGTTTGCATTTTGAGCTAGGTTCATTCAAACTCAAAATGCAAAATCCGTAGTTTGCATTTTGAGCTGTGTTCATTCAAGCCCAAAATGCAAAATTCTTAGATGCTTGATTCATTCAAGCCTAAATGCAAAATACAAAATCTGTAATTTGCATTTTGAGCTGGGTTCATTCAAACTTAAATGCAAAATGCAAAATCTGTACAGAACATGCAAAAAAACCAAAATGCACAATATCGAAATTGTAGGTCATGCAGATGGTTCCAAAATGCAAATTATAAAAATGCAAAATACACCATCGAAACTTAGGACTAACACTACTTTAAGGCTTTAAACCCCTTAAACATTGCCGGTGAGCGAGGAGGTATTACACAACAGCAGTGCACTATGCAGCACAGGTCATCGGACATCACATTTCAAAAGGCCAGCAACGCACATCTACTTAACTTGACATGAAGATCACACAGCAGTGGACAAGAACCAGCCGATCTGCAGCCGCATTTACACAGACGAGTAACATACCAACAGCAAGGAAAAATACACTTCAGCGAGGACCAAACCATCAGCAATAAACCGAGAAGAAACAGGCAATACATCAGCATCATACAGGTATAACATGAGGTGTAGACACAGTCACGCAAACAAGCTCATCGCGAAAACATAACTTGAGCAACACACCAGAGTAGAACAGCAAACCAATATGATCATAAAACAACTGCGATCTTGGAAGCACCGACCAGGGCACACGCCAACCAAAGCCACCAAATAGCGGCAGCATCGAAAAACGGCACAGCGTCTTATAGCTCAACACCGCAAAAGACATAACCCAAACCGGCATCAATACTATATATTGTTGGACTTAATTAAGTTAGACAAAAAAAGAAAGCTATCTAAGCTATAAATAAGTCAGCGACATAGCATCAGTACATTACAAACAAAAACCCATAAACAAAAACAAGAATATTGTTTAATTGCAAGTCACGTACGGAATATTGTTTAATTACAAGCGCCAAATATTCTGAAATGAAAATAACCATCGATCGAAAACCAATTATACAACTACAATGTAGCTTAAAAATTACATATTCAAAACCAAAATGCAAAATCTTCACACAAACACTACAATGCAGCCCAAAATGCAAACAAAATTTGCATTTTCAAAAAAAAAATTAGAAAAATATGGGAAGAGTGGTTTCGTTTGAAAGAGGATTAAAAAACTAAAAGATTGGTATAATATTTTTGTTTAAATTCACAAAATGTAAAAAGTTATGACAATTTAAAGTTTTTGGGGGTATTTTTTTTTAAAATTCGTGGGTTTGTTAGGGGTAGATTTTCCATTTTTTACTCTTTTCTTTATAAATTAATACATTATAATTACAGTTTTGTCATTATTCAATCTCATCCATTGATTTTGATGATCAAAGGGTTCAGATTGGTTCTTTAGGTTTTTTATTTAAGGAGTGGTTCTTTGTTGATGCAATTTCTATATATATATATATATATATATATATACCGATGAGATGTATTTAAAAAAAACGGTCCTTAGATTCCTGCTATCTTTGCTAAACTTAAGGAGATACTAGACTCATAAAGTAGGGATATAAATCCCAAAAATCATGCTCTCGCCAACAAGATCCTAATATGTACTATATTAGGTTAATAATTAACATGAAACCTATAGGATAAATGAATATTATATCTTAATATATATGCTTGTCATGTACCAATTTCAGTACATGCATGTATGAGTTGTAAACTGTGCATGTGTGGCTTGTAAACTAGGTACAAGTGTATAAAGAGAGTTACAATTTAGTTGAGACATTAGTAGAATAGTAGTAAGTTGATATTAATAGGTACATGTGAGAAGAATTAGTCATTTATTAATCAAGATTGTATTTCCTCATTTCTAATTTCTTAACTATACTAGTTCATATATAAACACCCAACTAATTGCCTCGAATTCTCCTTTATTTGAGAGTTCTAGGTAATTAGTTCTTTAACTTTCGATAATCATTGATCCTGAGTTTGGATCATAACATCCGCACAATGCTACTGCGATGAATAATTTCTACCCAATAACATGTCTTTTTATAAAATATACGGATATGGTATTCAGCGAATAATTTCTACCCGAAAACATGCCATTTCATTTCTTTTTGTTTTTTTCAATGATCTCTTTCCTTTAGTTTTAAAACAAATATCTAGAAAACAATAAAACAACTTTTGTCGCCATTTTTTACGTGTGGGAAAGTATGTAGTAATGGAAGATTGTGTTTATCGATAAGTATGAAAATTAGGAGAAAGGATTTATGATTGAATAGTGGTGGTTATTTTAGAGGTATATCAATAGTTTCAGGATTATGAAATTTTAAGGGATTAAGTAAAGCAGAAGACAGACTATTTAATGTAATTTAGTATAGATTTATGTAGTGAACACACCCATGTTGGTGCACTTCCCATTTCATGAAGACAGACCTCCCATTACCATGGATAGGATCAAAAGTTAAGTTTTCTAAGCTTGGTGATTGTTTGACAAGCAGCAAGCCAAGTACGGCAATGCAAATAGTGAGCCAAGTACAACAGTGCAGTACTGATTTAAGAATTAGAGTTGTAAGGAAACACGGAATGGGCCCAAACAATAACACCGTACAAACAAGCAAATAGAAAACAATAACACAAGAACCAAGAATTTTATGTGGTTCACTTGATCGGTGTGATGAAGCTACGTCCATGGCCGAACTAGAGATTGCTTTTCTTATTAGGTGCTCAAAGGTTAGAATTACAAGAGACAAATATTTATAAGTAAAACATAATTAGAGAAACAATCTAATTATGTAAACTAGATAAACTTAATTATGGAAACCATATCAACTTAAATATGAAAACCACATCATATAAGTTCGGAAAAAAGATCAGAGCAATGAAGCTAGGGCGGGCCGAACCCTACTGCTTCTCCCTTCTCTTCTCCACTTGGCCAAGTAGGCCGAAGCCTACATCTCACAATCTCCCACTTGGAGGCTTCGAAACACGACCACTTGCACTCCTCCATACTATGTAAACCTTTTCTTCAATCTCTAATTCGGCGTCTTCGTTCATCACTAAATCTGAAGACCAGCTAAAGCCATGCAAAGCTTAAGATTATTGTTGTCACTACCTTAGTAAACATATCTGCAGGATTCTTCGTACCAAGGATCTTCTTCAAGGACAACGTACCATCACTTATCAACTCTCTAATAAACTAATAGCTTATCTGAATGTGTTTCTTTTCCACTGTGAAACACCAGATTCTTTGCAAGGTGAACTGCACTATGATTATCACAGTAGAGAACACTATCATCTTGTTTCATGCCCAACTCTAATACAAAATTTTTCAACCAAATGACCTCTTTACTTGCCTCTGCACTCGCCAAGTACTCAGCTTCAGTGGTTGAGAGAGAAATACTTTTCTACAACCTGGTCATCCAACTGACTGATGTTCCACCAACTGTGAACACAAAACCTGTAGTGCTCTTTCCTGAATCTAAACAACCCCCCAAATCTGCTCAGAAAAGCCTTATAAAATAAGACTATTCTTCATGAAACACAGTGAAGTTTTAGAAGTCCCCTTTAAGTAGCGTAATAGCTACTTAATCGCCTCCCAATGCTCTTTACCCGGATTAGACATAAATCTGCTAACAATTCCCATTGCATGAGCAATATCTTACCTTGTGCAAACCATTGCATACATTAAACTACCAACTGCTGAACCATAAGGAACTTTATCCCTTTCAATGGTCTTCATTCTTCTGAGGTGATTGTCTCTTAGAAAGTGTCAAGTGAGTAGACATAGGTGTGTTTCTGACTCTGGCATCATTCATCCTGAACCTATCTAAAACTTTCAGGAAAAAAATTCTTGAAAACGTTTTAGTGTACTTTCCGTTTATGTCAAGTATCTGTCTTGCAGCACCCAAATCTTTCATCTCGAATTCTTGAGATAACTGTTTATTTAATCTATTGATTTCTGCCATATCTGATCCTACAATTAACATGTCATCAACATATAATAGCCCTATTATATAAGAGGGTCTGAATATATTCATGTAACAGCAGTGATCCATCTCACATCTCGTGTAACCATTCTTCTGCATAAAAATGTCAAACTTCAAGTACCATTGCCTTGGTGTTTGCTTAAACCTGTACAGACTTTTCTTCAACTTACAAACCAGGTTTTCTTTACCAACAACCTCTAGTTGTACCATATAGATATCTCATCAAGGTCACCATGTGAGAATGTTCTCTAAACATCTAGCTGCTCTAGATGTAAGCTTTCTGCTGCAACAATAATTGTAGTCATCTTCATAACTAGAGAGTAGAATTCATTGTAATCAGCCCTTTTTTCTGTTGGAACCCCTTTGCTACCAATCTTTCCTTATACCATTTGCTGTCATTAGATTCTTCTTTCACCATGAACTACCATTTATTCTATAAAGCTTTGTTACCTGCTGGTAACTTGACCAAGGACCAAGTCTGGTTCTTTTCAAGTGAATTCATCTCATCCCTCATAGCCTTCTTCCACTCTACGGATTCTTTGACTTTTAAAGCTTCTGGATAAGGTTCTAGCTCACCATTCTCAGTCATTATTTACTGATGAGAGTATCTAGCTAGAGGTCTTCTTTCTTTTGTGGATCTTCTCAAAGGGGTTGCACATGAGTGTCACTCTCACCTGAGCTTCCACAGTCATTTGAGCTCCCACTATCACCTAAGAAATGCTGTGTGTCAATGCGGACACTTGAGAATGTCCAAATGTGACTAGATTGAAATGGTGAATAGTGAAAAGATGTTAATGATGTTTTGTGTTTATACTAACCAAAAGTTCTTTTGATTGCAGTAAGATGGATAGAAACGTGGACAGGCAAGCTGGAAATGAGGAAACACGTGAAGAGACCTTGAATTTAACCACTATAGGAGAAGTCCAAGATTATATTTCTGTTTATGGAAATATACGTGGGGCTGTGCCTACGTGTCATCTTCGGGAAGTTATGTCAGACCAGTTTGATAAGTGTTTTAAGAAGAATATGCCTCCGATTGTATCAGAGATAAGAAATGATATGAGAAGTGAGATTAGGAATGAGATAAGGAACGTGATACGAGAAGAATTTTGTACGCTGAAAGAGGAACAAGGTGAGGAAGGCCAGAAGGGGAAGACTCAGGCTGAGGCCGGAGGATCTAGGGGTCGAGTTACGTGCGAGATTTGTGGAAAGAATCATGCCGGGGAGTGCAAATACAAGGATAAAGTGTGTTACTCATGTGGACTCCCAGGGCATTATTCTAGAGAATGTTTGGGTAAGTTTTGTGATGAGTGTAGTCGGTATGGGCATGACTCCTCGGAGTGCCCTAACTAGTCGAAAGTGTTGTGTAAACTCTGAAATAGTAGTAGAGAGTTCTTTTGTGGTTAAGTGAAATGTATGTAAATGTAGTGTGTACTTTTTATGTGTAGTGTAACGTTGCAGTTAGTCGGAATAGATAAAGTTTTGTGTTAGTCGTTTTTCGTGTTAATTGTGGTTGTGGCCTAACCCAGGTTAATTGTGGCAGTGAGTGATTGTGTGAGTGATCATGATTAGATTCCGAGAACGGAATCCTCTTTAAGAGGGGTAGATTTGTAAAATCCTGAAATTGGGCCTAGTTGTGTAGGCTTGTACCTCGTGCTTGAGCAGTTGTACTTTTACTTTAGTCGAAGTGTTCTACTTATTAATTGGTGTTAAGTGTGGATAAAATGTAGTCGCGTGAAATATTGTCGTAAATGAGTAAAAGTGGTAAAGTGTTAAACGGTTTCAGGTATTGATTCCGTAGATATCCCCGTTAGTTGAAACGGGTTAGCGTGTGTTAAGTTGTAAGTTAAAAGGGGAACAAAATACCCGGGGTTTAATTAATTAAACCCATATGGCGGTTTTCCCTTCCTTATCCCTTAAGTCAAACCAAGACACACATTAACACACATACGGTTTTACACGCACACACACTCAAATCCTCTCAAACTAGGAAGAAAACAAAGAAGGGCCAAGTGTTTGTGCTTTCAGTAGCAAAATCAAGTACTAATCTGCTGTGTTTCTTATTGTTTGTAAGTGTTCTTGCTCAAAAACCTAGTTTTTGGTATTTGGAAGAAGATACACCATTTTGATGGTGTAAATGGTGTTTCAATGGTTAGTTAATGTGTCCAAGAGTTCATGAGCTCCAAACAATGTTAAATAAAGTGTATGAACATTTGAAAATGAGTTTTAGTCGAATTGGGTGTCAAAAACGCGACTTGCATGCCTGAATTATGAACAGGGACGAAGTCTACTGTGCAGGACCTTCCTGCGGCCGTAGGGGCCATTTAGTTTTTGCGGCCGTAGTAAAAAGTTCTTGCGGCCGTAGGGGGTGTTTTTCAGGATCATTGAAATTAAGTCTTCTGTGGCCGTAGTAAGTGGTTCCTACAGCCGTAGGAGGGTGTTTTATATGGTTTACCACCTACGGGTGAAGGAACGAAGCCTACGGGCATGGGTACATAACATACGGCCGTAGGAACCCAAAGAACAGCTTCTGCGGGCGTAGGGGGAAGTCTCTGCGGCCGTAGGACCTTGTTCATTAGAAAAGGGACTCTGCGGCCGTAGGCCATATCCTCTGCGGCCGGAGGACGCTGTCGAGTGATAACAGATTTGTGACGTGTGTTTTTAATGAAGATTGTTAAGTATTAAGTGGTAACCTAGTGTATGTGCGTCGTGTTAGGTACTCCTGAGGAACCGGAAGCCGTTGATCGTTGTGTTAGCTTATTGTGAGCTTAAGGTGAGTACCGGTTTTCCCATGAGACTCAGTAAGTAGGGCTAACTGTTGTGTGTGATGTATGTGCACGCTCGAGGTACGTTATGAGTTGACATGTTAGGTTATGACGTGTACGATGATTAAGTGCTACTAGTGATAGACAAGTGTAGTGATTACGAGCCATGTGATAAACTGATAATTGTATGCTATGATTAAATAGTACTTGTGTATTCTACTCATCCAGTATGAGTAGAAGATTATTGTGATGATATGCATGTATGTAATTGGATCCTGATTGGATTGGCTATGTATTGTTATTGTATTGCGCATGCAATTGGATCTTTATTGGATCGGTTATGTGTTATTGTCTTATGTCCGGACAATTGGGGGACTGTTATCAGTTCCTGGTATGTTTGAGGACAGCTGAGGCTGGATCCCTGGGGCCATTGGGCTGGGAAGTGGGGGATTAACGTAAATCTGAGTGTATACGCTTAGGTGACAGGCTCTGCAGGCCACCGTTCCTTAACGTAATGGGGTCTCGGTGTAATCCAGAACTGGTTGTAATGGGTTTCACAGTGTAAGCTGGAGCTGGTTGGGAAATGGGGTTCTCGGTGCAAACCGGAACTGGTTGAGTTGATCTGACTCCGTAACGCGCTGGGTGGACTGCTCTTCGCTCCCCCACCAGTGCAGATGGTTGTTGTTGATATCCCCAGTTAGGGTTGTTGAGCAGGACTGATTACCTTGTGAGATATGACTCTTACTGAAACGTTGGCGCAACACGACGTGGTAGGATAGTCTTGCGTGATGTTCCTGTTTTGTATTAGCATGCTTATTGATGTTTATGTGTAAATTGGTGCTTACTAGCTAGTTGTAGCTAACAATGCAAGATTTCCCTTTTTCGCAGGTTAGTGATTGATGGCCTGGCGAGCTGGGGTTACTCGTAGGTAATTGTAGTAGGTACCTTTTGTGGAACACTAATTGTTGTTTATATGCATGTGATCCGATGGTCGGTTGTTAGTTGTAGTAACACCTGCTGTATGAAATATTGACTAGTCAGATAACGATCTGATATTTTGTAAATGGTGATTATTTCAGCTGCAAGCTTTTGATAATACAGTTTAAAAAGTTGAAATTGTCTCTGATTTTAAGCTCGTGAAAACCGGTGTTACACTGATCCCTTTTTCTTGGTTTTGATTTGTTTCTGTTCTAGCCTTGATCCCTATCTTTCTTTTTACCCCTGCCTTCAGCACTCTGAAAAGAACTCGATGATTCCCAAGATTCTGTCAGCGGATATCTTCTCCGAGAATCAAATTCCGAATCCCCTCAAAAGTAAGCTTAGTAGTTCGAGATGAACTACTAACTGTCGTAACTGTGGCAGACCAGCTCTTAGGTAAAGACGATAAAAGTAAAAGAGCATGTACCTCATCATCGAATGTAATATCAACTGATACTAACCTCCAGAGTATCGAATTAAACTCGTTCACATGATCAATAACACATGCCTCTTCCATCATCTTCGTATTCACCAACTACCGGATCAAGAAAACCTTATTTCAAGCCAAAGGTTTTTCGTACGTGTCGGATAACGCTTTGATCAATACAAACGTGATCCTTTCATTGACGATATTTTACACAACGTTCTTCACCAATGATATCCTGACCACACCAAGGGTCTGCCTAACCATCAAGTCCCAATCTTCCTGCTTCATATCTATCGGTTTCGTCTCCGATAATGGTAGATGTAGGCTTTTTGATACAGATAGTCCTCGATCTGCATCTTCTAGAATCCAAAATCACAACCATCAAACTTGTCAATCTTGACCTTACCGTCTTCTACCATTACTTCACCTAAGCACAAACAGCCTTGCTTTGATACTAGTTGTAAGGAAACGCGGAATGGACCCAAACCATAACACCACACACACAACCAAATAGCAAACAAGAAACAAAAAACACAAGAAGTTTACGTGGTTCACTTGATCGGTGTGATCAAGCTACATCCACGGCCGAACTAGAGATTGATTTTCTTATTAGGTGCTCAAAGTTTACAATTACAAGAGACAAATATTTATAGGTAAAACATAATTAGAGAAACCATGTAATTATGTAAACTAGATCAAGTTAATTATGGAAACCATATCAACTTAAATATGGAAATTAGATCATATAATTTTGGAAACGATATCAAAGTAATGAAGGAAGGGTCGGCCAAACCATACTGCTTCTCCTTTCTCTTTTCAGCTTGGCCAAGTGGGCCGAAGCCTACATCCCAACAAGTGCATGCCTACCTCCTCATGTGAATACCTTCGGGCTTACTTCGGCTCTCTCGGGTTGCAGATGGCACATCGGTACGACCCCCTTTCGGTTTTAGGTGAGCATGTGGCTCCACACACTCGATGCTAACTTGGTCCTTTGTCTATTCTCTTCTCTCTTTCTCTCTCTCTTATATATATATATATATATATATATATATATATATATATATATATATATATATATAGGGGAGGGTTCAAACGAGAACTGTTTTTCGTACGAGAACTGCGAGAACCAATCTCAGCCGTTCCTTGGATATGGGAAGTTCATGGATGGAGAGCGTGAAGGGGATCAAGTGTGGCAGGGTGCATGTGAGGAATTCATGGGTGGGCAATGACATTAAAGGAGGGGGAATTAGACGGCTCAGATTGGTTCTCGCAGTTCTCGTATGAATGACAGTTCTCTTTTGAACTTTTGCCTATATATATATATATATATATATATATATATATATATATATATATATATATATATATATATATATATATATATTAAACAACTAAAATTGTGAGGAAAAGAGAAAGGGAAGGAAAAAGTGGTGCAACGTTGATGTTGATAGATTCACAAAGGAGTATAATGTTATATTCTGATTTTAGCGTCCAGTCTTGGTTAGGATCATCACCCCAGTGCATATAAGCATAGTAATTCGGATATGGAGGACTTTTTGAGAAAAGTTGTCTATGTACGGTCCTTTGACAAGGGTCTATCAGATGGGAGGGATGACCAGACAAAAAACTACCTTTGCACATATACAAACTTAAAGCTATCCAAATTATCATTTTGTGTGTACATACAAGACATGACACGATCAGTCAACATGACTTTTTGAAATGAGAGAAATCCACGAGGGAAAAAATATTGTAGATAAGTGACATCACTCTAGAAGAGCTAGATTTATAACCTTGTGTCAGGACGTATGAGCCAAAAGATTGTCTAGGTGGCAACATGCTATTAGGTGGTGGTCCCACTTATGGGGTTGACGGGGCAGGGAAAGGATATAACTCAGTGGTGAAGTATCACCTTGACGTGGTGGAAGTCATTAGTTATTATCCCTAAACCTTATGTGAGTTTTTTCATTTTGGCCTTGATTTTACTAAAGATGGTGAGAAGGTGAACTCCTATAGCACCTAGTGCGACGGCTCTACACAAGCACCAATTTAACTTTTTTTTTGGGAGGGGGGAGTGATTTAGTGGCAGTGGTTGGAAGATAGCTTTGTAACCTATTTCATTAGGAACTGCAGATTTTTCGGTACATCACATTCATGCATTTACGATTCATGTGTCGTTTGTGATGGGCCTGGAAAGGGGGTATATGTCAAGTATCAGCTTGAGACCATGTCTTCTTAAAACTATTCTGGATATACAATTCAATTTCATTAGTCATATTTCATTTGAGTTGGAAAATACGTAAAATATAATGATTCCCATAACAAGCATATGATATACAATTCAATTTCAGTAGTCATTTTTCATTTGAGTTAGAAAATACGTAAAATATAATGATCCCATAACAAGCAATCTGTAAGTAAGTATATCAATTAGCTTCCCATATGCTTTGGTATGAAAGAATTGGAATGGTTGATTGAAGTCATAAACCGCGGAAGACCTAGGAAAATGGCCTCAGTTCTTTAAAAGTCATAAAGCTCATGGCACATTCCAATATGACAATGCAACCAACAAGAAATGAACTCCGCCTGCACTCAAACACCCAAGAAGCAAGAACTAACACATACAACAAACGATCATTTCGCAAAGTGAATCGTCCAATAAAAAACGAGAAATGCATGAGTAAGAGTGATTCATTAACCATCATCCAAAAACGCGATATATGAATGTGTCAGTAACCTTACATCTAGCATCATTCATGTGATATGATACAATCAAATGACTTAGGACACTATTCTCCCTTTTTTTAATAGGAGGGAGGAATGCTGTACAAACAATAACCCTAGACCTTGCAAACATCAATGCAAAGGATTTCTTCTTCTATACAAGTTGATACACCCAATCCCAGGAGAAGGTATTCACTTGCTTATTTAACACGAAAATCGTGTCTAAAAATTGTCAAATTTTGGGTGAATTTGTCTCTGTTCTTGGAATCCAGGCTTCTAGAAACATCACCCATTAGTTTGTCAAAGCATAAGGAAAGTCGTTGATGCTGATCTGCTGGCTGCAATATCACACGAATACATGTTATTTCATAGTATCATGAAAATTGGCTGAGTCACAATCCTAATTTTACTGCCATATTCATTAGGTCTTCCATGAAATGGTGAATCGGAGAGGTCGGGAAACTGGCGGTAATTTTCTAGTACACTTTGGCTGATGTTTGACCATTTAGACTGTTTATTTTTGCTACCCACTTCACCAGTTTTAGATAAAAATAAATATATAAGCTAAACATCACAGTTAAGCCTGCAACAGAACTTGTTAACTGCAATAATGAGGATTAGATAAAGTTCTATTCTAGATTGTAAATGCCATTTAGCCTACTTCTAAAATTAATTATCTGCGATGATTTGAATTAATTAATGTTTTGATCCTAAGTTGTATCTCCACATTTTAGCCTACTGGAAAACGTAATGCAAAAGCAGAAAATGCACAAACCTGTGAGCCTAAAATATGAGCTTTCAGATCTGAAAATATCTGCAATCAAAAGGTGGTTATTTCAGTCAAGCCTATATAAACAATGGTGTATAAAATTATTATGCAATTAAAACGTGGTCAATCGCAGATATTGATAGTGAAAATCACAGCGTAGATATCACCTGCTCGTTGATCAGTATCAAGCTCAGCATTGGTCTGCTAAGGCTCCACTGATTCCCACAATCCTCAAACAAAACAATCTCAAACAGGGTCTTCAGTATCTGTTGAGTTATGAAAGAAAAAAATATTTATTACGAGAAATCCAAGAAAACTAAAGCAAGGATTTTCATAACTACCTGTTGAACTAACTGCGGTTCAGATTTATGGAAAGTATATTTGTTTTTTGTTAATGCGAGGTAACAACTACCTCTACATATAAGAGATACAGGACTATTTTATGATCTAAAAATCATTTTCAGTGTATAATGAAAGTCAATCTGCACACTAAGAGTAGCTTACTTCTGGGAATAACGTTGGGCACTCTGCGATATGGCGAGCAAGGTTGACTGCAGCAGGTGATGTCGGTGCCTCGGCAATGGTGATGTTGTTGAAATAGAAAGCAGCCAAATTATCAACTGCTGATGCAGCCTGGCATATGACATATTAGTCATCAGTGAAAGGATACAAGAACTATTAAAGGGTTTAAAGGTTTAAAGGTTGGAACAAAGTAGGTTGATATCTCACTCTCAACATCATGTATGTATAATAAACATACGGTGAACAAAAACTTAAAAACAATTTAACATTTTTGTAATAAATACCTGAGTTGAGATGCTTGTATCAAGGCCTTTTAATCCAGATTCTAGCGAGCCAACTATATGCATGAAAGTGTTCATATCCAGGTTCAACATGTAAACAATATGGCTGTTAAATAGAACCTCCAGAAAGGCATAATATGCCTTTGTGAGCTACAAAAATACACAAAATGTTTATGTTATATGAATAACCACTTTCAGAGAGACAACAAAGCAGAACATATCAAACGCATTATAAATCATTATTTTCAGTCCAATCTGACGTGGCCCAAATCTACCACTTTTCCTACATATGATGCAAACAGGTGTATTTTTTTCACATTCCTACTCAGAAAGATGTTTAAAGATACTATACACCATAAATAAACTGGTCACTATATAATAATAAAAGGCAGTTGGATGTCGTTGGCATGTTGTACAAATGTTCCAGCACAATAAATTAGCAGTGGATTAGATAATTAAGGATTTAATTCATGTGCACCAAAAAGATCAAAATACCTTTCTGTAAGCCAATATATCTGCCAGAGGAACTGAAAGGGTCATCTTTAGAGCAATGTCAAGTGCATCAGCAAGAGCTCTATCTCCATACAATTCAAATACACCAAAATTTACATAATTTCCAGCAAGGGCTGTTATTATCATAAAGAGAATGCTGTTAGTAGATTTTACAAAGGAAAACAATCCTTGCAAGATACAGAAAAGTCGAATGTGTAAACTACATGGTATGTTATTTACCCCTTGAAAGAACAGTCAATGCAATCCATATCCCCTTGTATTTAAAGGCATAGATATCTGCAACATTAGGTATTGTTAAGATCCTTGATCCATATGCCACAAGGAGTTTGCTAACTTCTCGGAAAAGGAGTATCCCGTTTGGAGACGAGGAATCAAAAGTTAAACGTTGAGCCTTGTTGTATACAAATTCAGCCATAAACTTCAATAATGGGGTGGTGACCTGCAAAATTAGAGATTTTGGAGCACAATAGGTTATACGTTTTGTGTCCGTCAAATTTTACAATTACAAAGGCAGATTAGCGAGTGTAAACGGAAGAAGGTTAAGATGAAAACTTTTGTTTTCTATATACAAACATGTGTATATTCACACACACATACAAGATCAAATCCCTAAGATCTCTCTGATCAATCCCAGCAAGGTGAAAAGTGATTGATTCAGCCTCTAGCTTCGCTCAAGTGAAAATGGCAGTTGATTTCTATATGCATGGTTCTTCCATGGAACACTGCAATGTTAGCAATATTAATAGTCTTTTTGTTATCACATCACATGTTCAGACGTGTGGTTAATGTCAGCCCCTGTAATCAGACTCTTGACTTGAAGAAGATTCAGACACTTTGTTTCTTACTCTTCCAAGAGACATTATTGCCTCCAACAAAGACACAATAACCTTTAGTAGAACGCCTAGTTGTATGGTCTCCATTGTAATGAGCATTTGTAAGACCTCTCATGTGGTGACTATGATTCGATATAAGCCTGGCGCACCTTTAAATACCTTAAAATTAGACTAACAATATCCCAATGTGAGGTTCTCCAGGATGATATGAATTTGATAGGAAATAGACATATAGTATTTGTAGAAGGGCTAAAACAGTAAATTAGGATTAATAAATAGATGTAAGGGAGTAGTATGTAGGGCAGGCACAGAAATTGGTACGTATTGGCTCTTAGTAGTCGGCTCATAGCCTCTTGGCTATCGAGAGAGGGCTTAGCCCTGGATCTTTCATCCGATTTGTGGATGATTGAGTTTTTCATCGTTTATTCTATTGTAATCGTTCTTACCTCAATCGATTAGTAGAAATTGTTCCATCTGTGGTTTACGTTTCGTATCATTGGTCCGACCTGCCAGTCGACCTGCCGTTTCTGATCGTCACCTTCAATTGCTTCATCGATTTGTCATACAATCTCGTTTGGCTGTGGGTCGATCAGTTCGTTGCCTGCTATCTCTTTGGGATCTATCGCTCGTTTTTTCAGTCGTGGTCAGTGACTCGCTGCTTCCACGTTCGGCTCGTAGGGCATCAATTTCTGACTTCTGATTCACGTATTTGCTTCCGTCTCTGATTCACGTATTTGCAGTAAGTATCGATTGATTTGGCAACCTTCAATTTCAGCAATCGATCAGTTCCATCGACCTGCCATTTTATTGTGCAAATTCCGATTTCCATTCACGAGGGCCATTTCTCTGTCGACTGAGAACAATCACGTCGTCTGCATCTGCTTTCAATTTTTGGATTCTATTGCACTCACGTTCGGTAAGTATCGATTAACTCCAGTATTCAGTCGGTTTTGTTTTTGTAGAGCTGTGGATTTGTGAAATTATCGATCATCTGTTTGCTGTTCGATTGAGGATCGGTCTATTGCTTCGTCTGTTGAATTGAAAACTATCGATAGTTAGTAGTAGTTGTTCCTACCAGTTGCAATTTTGGATTTGCCAGTTTAATTTTGGGGTTTTGTTGGCGGGATCTGCCATTGGACTTGCATTAAACTATTCGTGGATTGCAATCTTGATTGCAATTCGTTTGTGGTCAGATTGCGGATTCCTGTTGATTTAAGTACTTGGTTCTTCTTGTTGATTTCCATGGACACTCGATGTATTCATGCTTGATTGGATATTCATGATGAGCATACAACAACTCCAATTTGATGTTTCTGAATTCAAAAAAAGGTGGGAAGCTGATCGAATTGAACAAAGGGAATTTCGTAAAGTTATGTTGGAGTGGATAAAACAACAGGACCCTCATTTTGTTTGGCAGGGAGATCGTGGTCCCGAGAATGTTTCCGATTCTGATGGGGGTGTGAAGGGTCCTGATAGTGATGGTGGCAGTGGTGTCTCTAGTTGTGGCGATTCTCATAAGCTTCATGTTGGGGAAGTCATTCCAGATGTATCGCCGATTCCGATAGAGAATAGAGCAATTATGCTGGCACCTAAGCCTATCCTCGAAACCACACTCAAGCCACCGGAGACAGAAATGGGACCTAAGCTAACCGATACGGAGGACTTTATTCGATATCGCACTGTTATGGTTCCACAGTTACACTCCGAGACTCATTTCACCGTGAATTATTTCGGAAAACAAGTCTCGGGTTGTGCACACAAGGTGCTTGATGAATGTCTTGCACCAACTTGGGTTAGACGATTGATGATTACGATTTCGTATGTTGTATGGGGTCGTAAGCCACTCAAACCCCCGGATTGTGTAAATTTCTTGGTCATCTGGTGTGTGTTTCATGATCATCAGCCTCCGGGTCCTCCTACACCGCCGGAACCACCAGATCATTGGGCTCGTTTGGAAGCAAGTCTTGAGGACAAGACTTTTTCGAAGGCGAGAGTAATGATAGGAAATAGACATATAGTATTTGTAGAAGGGCTAAAACAGTAAATTAGGATTAATAAATAGATGTAAGGGAGTCGTATGTAGGGCAGGCACAGAAATTGGCACTGAAATTGGTACGTATTGGCTCTTAGTAGTCGGCTCATAGCCTCTTGGCTATCGAGAGAGGGCTTAGCCCTGGATCATTCATCCGATTTGTGGATGATTGAGTTTTTCATCGTTTATTCTATTGTAATCGTTCTTACCTCAATCGATTAGTAGAAATTGTTCCATCTGTGGTTTACGTTATACGAAACGTAAACCACAGATGGAACAATTTCTACTAATCGATTGAGGTAAGAACGATTACAATAGAATAAACGATGAAAAACTCAATCATCCACAAATCGGATGAATGATCCAGGGCTAAGCCCTCTCTCGATAACCAAGAGGCTATGAGCCGACTACTAAGAGCCAATACGTACCAATTTCTGTGCCTGCCCTACATACGACTCCCTTACATCTATTTATTAATCCTAATTTACTGTTTTAGCCCTTCTACAAATACTATATGTCTATTTCCTATCAGAATTGACTTACAAAAGTTTGGCAACGAAATACCAAAAGGAGTAATCTTCAGATAGTTTAACTTCCCCAAAACATTTCTATATCCTCTAAGGGTTGTCAACTGTCAAGCATCCATCTTTTATATTTAATTTCACATTTGGTATCATAGGTGATAGGTCGATCGCAAGTCTTCGCTTAATCAATCACGCATCACTTAATAAATGCAAGTAACACTTTTTTTTTAAGTTAGACAAATTCCTTTTTCACTACCAGAAAATATTTCAATCAACTTGGATCTATTGGTTGAAAGCTAGTCCACAGAAAAGCTTTTAACTTCCTCCTTCGTAGTAATTGCTACATCCTTCACATACACAACCAGTAAAATGCATCTAGAAATAAGCAATGTAAAGAATACGGAGTGATCATATGCACTTGTTTGTATGTCAACGTTAGACACCTAGCATTGACCATGTGTGATTTGCTTGAACTTTTTTTCCCTGAATTCAGCATGGATTCCCAAGAAGCCATTGATGCAGAGCGATCAAACCGTGCATTGCGCATCATAAGGATCACTGATAGTGGATTACATAAGAGCACTTTGTATTGACTATGCATCATTAAGTCCACTGATAGTGGATTACATAAGCACCTTGCAATAGACTATGAACCTTGCAACTTTCTACTTCGTACTTTGAAAATATATTTAAATTTACTACATAGCCAAACAAATTCTGTATCCTAGCAGAGATTTGTCCCTTTATTAGAAGAATCTAGTAGGCACTAATTTTCGTGCTTAGAATTGCAGATCCCAGATGCTACTCTATGGAGACCAAGTTCACGTATGTTTACTTTATAAGTTTTAGGTTAGAGAACTTTATAATTTAAAGACGATGAGTCGATGATTAAGCCAAAGGAGTGTCCTAGCCGTAAGGGCTTGTGATACTTTAAAGGAGATCCAAAGTATGAATCCATAAGGTGCAACTCCTTAAGGTCACCTGCCCAACCCAAGTAAGCCAGAATCATTGAGGGCTGATGATTTGCGAGGCTACATGGATCTTGTGGGGGTGGTCTGCGGAGTTTAGGGTTTATCTAAAGTAAAATAAGCAAGAAGAGACTTGACCAGGCAATTTGGACATTCTTTCAACACTAAAGAAAACCTTATGTGGGCAGAAAAAAACCATGCGTTCTTCTATGGTCATAAAAACTTCCTAATCATAGATAGAACAATCACTTTGGTGCATACTCTAGGTTTTTTTCCACCCATTAAAAGAGATCAGCTATTTTCGTTGCACTAGATCTATGCCCGGCTATCTAAACTGCTTGGACCGCATGATCATCTTCAGGCACCAAATGTGATCGTCAGAAAATTTGCAACGAACTTCAAGCCACACAGTGAGGAGCCTATTGGTCATGTCTTAAGTCTATATTAAGAGTTATTTACTTCTTCTGTGGTATATCTTTATGGACCTGTATCGGTGTGTTTGTTGTAGGATAATTTCTTATTTGTGAGAAATTTTCCCACAGATCTATGACAGGAAAGTTGCTTATAAAGTTGCAAATGGTCAAATTCACTGTTGTGAATCATACAGAACTATAGTCTAAAAACATTAGCTGCTGAAAATCTCAAGTACATAAAGATCAAAATAAGACCAAGAATAATTATGGATTAATTTAATCTAAAAAGAATTCTTATGAACATACCTCTGGTGTGTCTGCCCAATGTGAGATTCCCTTCAATAGAATTGGCATGTGTGATGGATATAACCAGTCAAACAAAAGTCCATAGGTCCTTCGGCTAAAAAAATATGTAAATACTTTTTAGGTCTCGAATAAAATATAACAAAACAGTAAAAATATAGTCAAAGAAACCAACCTATTAGTGGCCATTGCAATTCCTCTTAGATCCCTCATCAATCCAATCAACGCATATTTTACCGTGTCAGTACGAAACATAGCATCAGGGATTGATTCCAAACTGATAAAAACCTAAAATAACCAAAAGTTACATCATTGAGCTCTAAAAATAGAAGTTATGATGAAGCAGCTATAATTATGCAACATAGGAAAAACCTGTAGCAGAGGATCCATAGAAGACTTGAATTTAACAGGGCTGTCCTCCATGAAAATTAACCAGCCAATAGTGTAATAAAACGTTGTTCTACTGCGAGAGCATCTGTATTCGTGTAGGAAAGGGAAGTGTTCCCTCTACAAATAAAGATGAATAACGACTAAATTAATTATTCCATTCATAAAACTAGTAGAAAAATACCTGAGATTACTTATAAATTTTTAAAAAAATAAAAAAAATGGATTAGCAATAGTCAGTGTTGTAGATATCGGCCTTGGCGGCCGATATATCGCCGCCTAGACAAGAATCAGCGGCCAGCCGAACTACTCATCTTATCGGTCAATAAAATCAGGCATGGTCAAAATGGGTCCCCGGCGGTCAACAAATTGTTTGACTTCTTTAAAAAGAACTAAGTTAAGGACTTGTGGTTTTATCCGAGTTTATTAAACTAACTATGGACTTATGGTTTTTTTTCAAGCTTGTTAAACTTTTTTATGGTTATTGACTTATTTTGTTAGGACTTAGGATATTGCTAATATTAATATTTTTTTTTTTGAATTCCTTTATGATTTAGAGTCCCTGTCAAGAAACCGATTAATCACTGCCGAGGCTGATTAATTGCTTGAAGGTGGTCGACCGAGTGCATACCCCGAGCTATTTTTACAACCTTGGCATAAGTTGAGTATGATGACATCTTGTGATTTAAAAATTAGTAGCTGCTAGGACCCTTAACACCAAGGCTTGTTGCTTGCCAAAATAAAAGTTGGAGCACTAAGATAATGATTAGAAAATTACAGTATGGTTCGCAACAATGAATTTGACAGTGTCTAGCTTCATAAGTAGCTTCCCTGTCATATATCTGCAAGAAAATGTGTCTCGTGAATAAAAGCATTTCCTACAACATAAATCATAAAATAATGGATAAATCGAACTAACCCAGATGCAATATCCAAAAACAGACTTAATGTGTGATCAATAACTTCCTCGCTCTGTAAGTAAGGTTGAATGAGAAACGGTACAAAATTATTCTCAGAGATGAAACCATTGAGGGGGATGAAGTACCTCCGTGTAACACTTGAGGTTCGTTGCAATTTTTCCAACAATCACGTTTAACGCCTGAAGATGGTCTTGCAGTCCAAGCAGCTCAGATAATCGAGAATAGAGCTGCTGCAACAGGAATAGAATGCTCTTTGATTGAATGATAAGAAAAAAATAGCCTATAGTATGCACAAAGGTATATTATTCTATCAATTACCTTTGAAGAATGCATCGCTTGATCACCAACATAAGATTTTCTAAAGTGTTGGAAGAATGTCAAAATTGCCTGGTCAAGTCTCTGCTTGCTTAGTTCACCGTATCTCTGCCAAGAAAGATAAAAAATGACTGAATGTGTAGAAACGTCTGAATATTTTATAAATGGGCAAAAAAAGAAGCGATAAGATCAATAATCAATTTACCTGGCTATGTAATCCACTATCAGTGGCATTTATGATACGCAAAACACGAGCTGAAAGTTCAGCATCAATAGCTTCTTGGGAATCCGTGCTGAATTGAAGAAGGGAGGAAGCAAAATTACAAATGGAACATGTGTGTATATATATATATATATATATATATATGTATGTATGTATATATTTGAAGAGTTTTTCCCGGTTGGGGCTCCTCCTGGGGAGTCTAGCATTCCCATTGATGTAAGTGGCCTAACCGTTACAGCGTTACTATGGCCATTTCCTTACCACCATGGCACTAGAACCCTGGACCTCCTCTATGGGGAGCCAGTGCCTTACCCAGTAGGCCATCAAGTGATGATTAAATAGTACATGTAGATAAAAACATTTAATTTAGAACTTCAATGTGGATACCTGCACCCGCTACACTGTTTAATCTTTAATATAGCAGCAACGATATGAACTATCCACGCTAACTTGGCTTCAATGACAGATAACTCACTTTTATCACTAATCTGATGTTGCGCTCTTTCCTATCAATGAATACGTCCAGTCAACAGATAAGATATAAATCCAAAAATACATATAATGATATCAACAAGTTTCCACATATCCAAGGGAGTGCCATTTGGAGTAAAGCATACCATATACAATTGCAGAATGGGCTCCACAATGTTTATAATAAACAAGCTACTTCTTTCATACTGAAACTCAAAAAAAGAGATTGATTAAATAGGTCAGCATTTCACACGCTTTTATATAATTTTCTTTAATAAATATCAAATATTTCAAGTATAGACCTGAAATCTGCAAAGATACGGGAAGCAATCAAGTTGGTCTTGAAGAAGCTCTACATTGTCAAGAGGATTCTCGGAGAGGTCATCTTGGGAAGTAGCCTAACATTTCATTCTCAAGAAATCAGATTTGTGCTAGTTAAAGAACAACACACGAACTCACTTCACAAACATTAAAATATGAACTTTAAGGAACAACTAACAAGTGACACATGCCTGCACAGAATCAAATCTTGATGTAATAAAACCTTCACTAATCTTCGGCACAAACTCGTCAAGCAAGCTAGGTGCATCAGCTTTCAAGTACGGCACAGACGTTACCAACCTTGACCACAGCCCCAAAAGATAATATACGCTGCTACTTGCCCACTGCAAGAGGCATCAAGTATGAAAGAGTTCAGGGAAAGAAAAAAGAAGTTCAATACTTCAATGAAATCAATGTGGGTGTACTAGATCTAAAAACAAATACAATCTCAGTTCCAGAAAGAAACTGGTGCCCATTTAATAATTATGACACACTGCCATCATGCTTATTTTCATCCGATATAATCGTTCGCATTAACATATATATAATGTTCATTGGTCATTGTGATCTTTCTTCTCTCACTTGTATGTATGAAAGTTAATCAACCAAATTAAGCTTCCCTCGTTCCAGGTGTGCATTCATATATAACGTCTATGAAAATTCTGATTAGAAGTTAATAAAAATATGTATGTAGAGGTCTATTGTTTACTTTAGACAAGAACAGTATTCACGTTCGTTTACAAGAAAACAGTGCCACCAAAAATTGTTGTATCATATTATAGCTATAAACATGAAGCCAACCTGCCATGACTGCAATGATTTCAAAGTAAACTCTGCAACTAAACGTATCCAATCACTATAGCCTTCCACGTTCACAAGTTCTGATAGCTGCAAACAGCACCATAAATCAGATTATCAAGAGAGTCAAGTTCACATATGTGTGTGACTCTCTATATAAATAAATACACACACCTATATATATATACATATATATATATATATATATATATATATACACACACACACAAAAGTTCATGCGAGAACCGTTGTTAGCGCAAGAACCAATCTAAGCCGTCCAATTCCCCCTCCTTCAATGTCATTGCCCACCCATGAATTCCTCACATGCACCCTGCCACACTCTATCCCTCCACACTCTACATCCATGATACTTCCCATATCCAAGGAACGGCTGAGATTGGTTCTCGCACTAACAACGGTTCTCGCATGAACCCTCCCCTATATATATATAGCCAAAAGTTCAAACGACAACTGTTTTTCGTACGAGAACTGCGAGAACCAATCCGAGCCGTCCAATTCCCTCTCCTTTAATGTCATTGCCCACCCATGAATTCCTCACATGCACCCTGCCACACTTGATCCCCTCCACGCTCTCCATCCATGAACTTCCCATATCCAAGGAATGGCTGAGATTGGTTCTCGCAGTTCTCGTACGAAAAACAATTCTCGTTTGAACCCTCCCCTATATATATATATATATATGGGAAGGTTCAAATGAGAATGAGAAATTAATTGAGAATGGGAACTAAATCTTAGCCGTTCATTTTGTAAGTGGAATTCATGGATGGAGAGCGTGGGGGAATCGAGTCTGGCAGGGTGTATGTGAGGAATTCATGGGTGGGCAATGACATTGAAGGAGGGAAATTGGACGGCTGGGATTCAGTCTCCATTCTCAATTAATTTAAGGTTCTCATTTGAACCTCCCACTATATATATATATATATATATATATATATATATATATATATATATATATATATATATATATATATATATATATTCATATATTCATATATTGTGTGTAGAGAGAGGGGGGAGATAGTTTCCTTTTATCAGATGTTTTTTGCCCTCACTCATTACTTTTATATGTGTGATTTGTAAAAGACTACACACCCTAGAAGGATATGAGCTCTCTAAAATTAGAAATCATATTTAGCAACTAAGAGCCCAATAAAACCATCCACGAACACGATGCATTCTACTTGCATACTTCCCTTAACTTGCAACTCGGAGTCCTTGGGGTAATATTGTAGTTTGTACAGGGTGGAGATGATGGGGTTGGTACAATTGACCATGGTATTTAATAAGTTCTACCAACTATTTGATTTGAACCAATGACTCCGGCCGTATGAAAGCAATACTTTAACTGTTGATGGTGTGCTTGGTTCAAAATGGGTAATGGGAAAGAGAATGGGAATACTATTGCTGGGAAAAGGGAATGGGTATTCCCATTATATTGATGCTGCTTGGTTGGAAAGAAAACTATTGTTGGTGAATTGATTTGAGAGTACATATCAAGCTTGGAGTTTCAATCTAACATAATGTTGGACAAATATGACGCCACTTCTGTCTTGTCCACAACAAAATAAAAAACAAATGATAAGTTGAGAGCAAAGATCAAGGCATCAAGCTAGTATTTCTTTCAGACCTTTAATCGAACACTTACTGAGCAGAATTTATAACCAATAACAAAGAAGGTAACCTACTGATACTTAGGTAACATAATGGAAGAACAAATTCATGATTAGCATCTACAGATAGAAAATCAAATATTTCAATCACGATGGCTTATTGTCAAAGAAAACCCATCAACAACAAAATTATTAATAATTCTTATGAACAATCAAAAGTTTAAAAAGAATAAAGAAATCTTTAGAGAAGCTTCAGTCATCATTTTCTGCCTGTGTGTTTGCGTTGCGTTTTACCCTCCACTATAATCGAGTTTCAGCGTTGCAAGAGATGATAGTAAGAAAATAGTTTTGATGAGGAAGCAAATCTGGCAACCATTTTCTATCTCTGTTCTTGCGTCGTTTCTTCAGATTGATGGAGTTGCAACAAAAGTCATCTTTGTGCGAGGATGATCAGAAAAGCAGTTACGTAAAGGAAGCAGATTGAAGCGAGGAAGCAAAAAAGAGAGGCGAACGTGGTTGGGAGATTCGTGGGTAATAGTAGGTAATCAAAACCATTCCCCCCAATTTAGTGGGTATTGGCCCATTATAGAGTTTTAGGTAATCATTCATTGCATTATATTAAACCAAGCATATTTATTCATTATCTTACCCATTCCTTAGGGTCCATAACCCTCAACCAAGCATACCCTGAGTTAAGTAGGTCCCTTATCTTCACAAAGAATAACCAGATCCAGATGGGATTCCTCGAAACCTATTTTGTAATATAGTTTGAACAATTCCTCAAATAATGCAGGCTACTTAAATGAGGTATTATACATCTTACCACTGACATTAATTTCACGTGAGAAATTGCTAATTAGTAACAGAAGGTAACCTTCAGGAAAAAGAGTTATGTGCTGTTCATACAGTGAATACAGAGAAACCAAAGAAAAGTTCTATAAGCCATACTTATTTTGTATTTGAAGCAAAGGCTGCTTCTGCAGTATTTTTACAAATAGTTGGAACAAGGATGTGCCCAATTATGTAAGACCTATAGATAACTACATATTTAAAGACTCAACAAGGTAACTAGCATCTCAAAACTGTGTAAAAAATAATTCAAATAATCACCTGATAGTTTACTCTAAACCGTCCAAGAAGACGACAATACTCATGATAATTATCATGATCAGCAAGACCTGGTTTAAGATTCACAAAAAAAGAAAGAAAAAAACTTTAGACTATCTTTATCAATAGAATCTAAGGTTAAAAGCAAACAGTACATGAATAACCTATCATACAGTAACCAAAATACCTACAGTCCTACACAAGGAGCTTATAAGATATAAACAATTATCACAAGAAAGCAGACAAAATAATGATCACTCACAAAAACATGATGACGATTAACACACGAATCAAAAACAGAAGAAGGAACTAAAAGAGCAAACTTGATTAGGTTTATTGAAAACCTTGCCATGACACCAGCAGGAGTGAAGCACACCTTTTTAAGGCAAGGTGCAGTTATCCTTAAATGAAATTACATAAAATATTTCAATTAATACTTTTGTCTAGATATCAACTTGGGGAACCAGACGTAATAGTTGAAGAGCCGAAGGAACATAACTTAGGGTTATCTTAAATCATATTTAGATTACTTGTCATGTAGTACATTCAATTGGTTGTACTAAGAATTTTTGGGGAGGTCAGTACCTTGTACTTACCTTATTCCTTAGGTAATGCCTAATGGGATTCAATAAAAAACATTGCATATGAACCCAAATGTGGATCAATCCGAGAATGCGAGTCGAGTTCAAGCTTTGCAATGCTCGGCTCAGCTCCATTACACCCCTATTTCAACCTAACGCAATAAAAAACTAGACAAAAGTAGATACCAGTACCAGACACAACAATTTGTAGTGAGGTTCCACTTGACATCAGAAGACATTTGTGTGAAAAATACAAGGAATGTCATGGCATATGACTAAAAACAGTAGTCTCTGGCAAGAAAGTGGAATCCGCATATTTCAGTAGTTTAATACAATCCAGAAAAATAAAAAAGGAAAGAAAAAAAAACATTTACCTTGGCCTGCTTGCAAGATATCTTTGGTTCCGGTCATTAAATGGGCAAGAAATTTCGAACGTGCAGCATCATTAGAGAACAAAGAACGCCTTACTGAAGCCAATCGCACTAAGCATTCCAAAGCCTTTTGTACAACATCAAACAAAAAGTAAATCTCAACACAGAGCTGAGGAGTCATAAGCACGATTATTGTAGCCAGTACAAAATACAAAAGTTCTTTGTAAACAATAATCTTTTAATATAAATAAATGACCAACCTTCATAAATTTAATTAGAGAATCCTAACCTGTCATTTTGTCAAAATTAAATCCTAACCATTCATTTTGGTTAAAACTGAAACTCAATTTTGACTTCATATTGTCAAAATTGAAACTCAGTTTAATTCGCGTTCAACTATTTCTCTAATTCAAATTTCTTATCCACTACATTGATTTAGGAATAAACCTATTAAATCTTAGTCTACATCGATAATAAAATATCATATTCAATTTTTTGTCTTAATCCATGTTTATTAATTAATATATAATACAAATCTTATCGTAATTCAATTTTACATCCTTCCTTAAGTTGTCATCAATTACCTTTCAATCAACTGAAATTAATATAAAATTTTCTTTTAGTTTTTATGAAAGTCACCGATTTTTCTATATTTTCGTTCATACAAAACAATCATATAGCTAAGCGAATATAAAATAATACTTTCACATAAATATTTATAGCAAGTTGGCTACACGTGTGTTTACATGGGCATTTAAACTAGTTAAGGTATATTTGACAAAATAGTATAGTAACCATCACACTGATAGAGGTTTTACGATTTTAAAAGCACATCCATGATAATTCTCGTCTTACCGAAACACAAAAAAGATTAAGAATGCAACAAGTCTTTTTTAAGCGTTGATAGAACCAAAAAGGATAAGAATGAACATAATTACAACTTTCATGGTTAATGCAACCTTATTTTGCCATAACATTGTAATTTCCTTCTTTTAGAAAAAATTATATGAGATTATTTATACGAATTCTCAACCAATCAAGGGCATGTCCAGGTGATCTACCTTAATTCTTACTACTTGCTACTTAACACTTATATCAAGAAACTTTAAGTTGGACAAAATGCTTAGATGTTCTTCTTTTCCAAAATGCAATCCACCTACTAGTAATGAAACATAGACCACACTACAGCTAGGAATTTGGTATACCTATAAGCAAAGACATCATAACTCAAATAGAACACTAATAAGAAAATAGTTCATGACACATACAGCAGATAATAGCTAGGAATTCGAATATATAAAGAGAATCAACTGTGTAATAGCAGAACATATTCAATAAAAAAACGACTTGCCTCTTTAGATAGAGGAGGCTTTGTAATTGCATAGTAATCAAAAAATATTTGTAGTGTTGAAGGATCTTCCAAAACCGGCTTCCACCCAGATGGAATCTGCAAATTCACCAGAAAATTTTGTTGCTTCAAAACTTTTAATGGAGAAGCAATAAGTTGAGAGGACCTTAAATCAAGTATAAACTAATACCTGAACAGTACCAAACTCGTCTGAGCTTTCATCAATTGATGTTCCAACAAAATCAAATGACAGACATTTTAATGCAAGAGAGAGTGCCAACTCTTGCAAGCGGCTGCCAACTGCATGCAGATAATCGTTTTTCAGAGAGATAGCGAAATTTTAATAAAAATATTAGCTTTTCTACCAGAGCCGAAGTCAGAAATCAATATCAAATTACCATCATTTTTTAGCTGCTGCAGAGATGTAAGAGATATCTGGAAAATTTGAAAAAGAGATTGGTCCCTAAAAGAGCAGGCAACTCTTCGATGATGTGTAGAAGGCAACCCTGGATTTGGCTGTAAAGTAAGCCCGGAAACACATAGGAATTAATATAAGCATGAAGACAGATAATGAAAGATCACATAAATTCCCTAATTTTTAAGCATGTAGCGCTAATTACCATACATGTAACATTAAGTAAACATACAGTATACCATAAAATGATCAAGGGGCAGGAACAAATAAAGCAACCTGATTCATCTCACTAACAAGCTGATTTAGTATCTTTAAACCAATAGAACAATGATCTGGCGATGCCTGATGAAAACAGGGAAAATGTAAGTATAGTCTGCAAAACTCTTATACATTAACAAAAGATTAGATTTCATAAACAAAAAATCAACTTTGCGAGGAATTGGAAATAACTCCACTTCAAAGTGAATTTAACATGAGAAAGAGCGCTATTATAGCTGCAGATAAGATACTACCTGGATCAAAAAATTTGTGGAGTCACTGACTGCTTCTCTGAACCTATCATCGTCAAACCAGCCAAACTTGGTCACCCGACAGAGAAGCTGGACTAAAGATCCAATCACATATGGCTGTAATTCATGTCCCCTTTTTGCCAAATAGGTAATAATGTAGTTCCCTTCATTAGATGTCCACAGGCGTAAATTCATGGCATGTTAGGTGTGAAAGAAACTTATTTCTTCAATAAGTAGCAAGTTATTTCCTCAAAGGGGAAAACAACGTAGAAGTAAAGTAATAAGCTTAAGAGAATGACAGATGTTCAGCCAAAAGATATCAAAAAGGTGTACGTTGATCTCACCAGCTAAAACATATGTCTAACCTATTAAAATTATAAAAAGTTTAGCAGAAGAATTACGTATATCAAGACGGAGCTGCAAGGATAGTGTATGCTCAGTCACTTGCTTCAGAAGACTTGAACTAGCCAGCATCAATGCATAAGGAGTTGAAGCATTGTCCAATATGTATTGACACTGTGAAATGTAATCCGTATTTGCAGAAAAGCACTTAAGAGTGTTCTCAGCATGAGCTCGTTCAACTGAATCTTGTGAATTGTAGAGTCTCTCGCACAGAGCTTCTAGTTGTGCTAAGCTCTCCATTCTTGATTAGAACCGAAGATTGAATTTCAGATGTCAAGAACCAGCAATAATCCAATTCAGGTCTACAAAATCAAAGTATATGATAAGAAGAGGTCATGTACAGAAAACTATACATGTCTATATGACTGACTTAAATCAAAGAAACCCATTTGCTATTGATGTAAATTCATGCATCGGTAACTTGAAGAACAAGAAATGGGTTGTATAAGCAAGAACTACAGCACATAAGGTGGAAACAGATATTATAACATATAGAGATATTACATCGTTCGTCATACATAAAAGCATCTCTCATCTTCAAACTATTTCCTATTACATGTGGGAGGTCAAAAAAGAAAAAGAACAAAAAAGTACGTATGCAAAGGCCATGGAAAGAACTCTATGACAGAGAACCATGTGCCAATCGTCACCAATCCTTGTAATATAGAACACGGCAACAATCCTGTAAAAAGAAAATGATCAACAAAAAGATTAGCTGTCATCAGCTAAACAATTAGAGATCAAAGAAACATTAAAATCTGTTCCGCATTTCCTATATCTCTTCTCCGATCTCCATTTTGCAGTCTGATGCACAAAAATCCTCAGTAAAACGCAAATGCATACTCGAAATCAAGACCAGACTGACTGCTTGATGTCTAATTCTGAGATTCTAACCGCTAGGATCAAGATACAGAGATCAAATAAAAAAGTAACTGGAATCAAAGTAATTTATTAACATAAAGCAAAAATCTAAAAACATGTCATTTCATTCCCCTTGTTCATCAGTTGTTTCAGGATTGAAGATTTGATGTAACAAGAAACAGAAAAGTTATCTGATGCAGCTTAAGAGAAGAAAAACAAAATAATCATGAATTACAGTGATCTAAGACGTTGGCAGATTGTAGAAGAATCGGGAAAACTTGAACAGATAACCTTGAGATCCAAATTGAGTTGATGGAGTGGATTCAATCGAGAAGATGAAGATATGTGTAAAGAAATACAGAGAGTGGCATACGACTAGCAATAGCAGAGAAGAGAATCAAAGAAGCCCAACAAAAGCCCTACCTAGGTTTTCTCACCAATGCGGCTTGGCTGTGACCTTGGTCTCTGATTTCGTGGATCACCGGCATACGTCTTCCTTACACAATCGCGTTGACGACTCTTGGACCGGCCCAATAGCATTTACGCAATCCTAGTCAGTAGTCGTATTAATGAAGCTATTCTAGAAGGTATAAAATAAACTGTTTTTATTTTTATTTTAATTTTTAACGGTTAAACATAGAAACTGTTGGAGATATGCCCACTGTCACAATAAAATAGAAACTATACTTAAACGCATGTGCCTATTGGGTCGCACACAAAGTCCGGTAAAAGGTTTCTTCTAGTGATTAATTAAAAGTGTTTTAATTAATTATATGATAAATGGTGTTTTAATTAATATGAAATTACTAGAGGGTGTTTCTAGTAATTAGTTCATATTAGATAGCTTAAATTAATTATTTACAATTACTTAAGGGACTTATCTTGTAATTGTTTATAATTGATTTAAAATTTAAACACTAAAGGATAAAGATTATCTAATCCTAATCTTATCTTAGAGATAACCTAAACCTTTTGAATGTATCTCCTATATAAATAGATCTCACGGCTGGAAAAAGAAGAATATAAATAAATAAAAATTGATTCACGGCAGCAAGTAAAGGGCACAAATACATTTGTTATTTATACCAAGAATTTGAGTTGGTACATAGAATTAATTTGGAGTTGTTGTTGCCGTGGGATTAAAAGAGAAAAGAACAAAAGGAGTTTTGTGGTTTTGGCCGTGAGTTTCAAATCACAAAAGGAGTTTTGCGGTTTTGATCTTGGAGCTTGGATCAAGAAGGAGATAGTTAAGGTTTTGTAACCGGATCTTTGGGGTGTGCTCCTGATAGAGAGATTCCTACTATTGGTTTCTTCACATTGTTTAAGGTCCAATTCTTTCTCTTCTATGGTTGTTCTTGTTACTTGTATTAGATTGAAACGTAGATCCATTGGGTGGTTGTGTGATTTTGGTTTTGCTTCCGCTGTAATTCTCTTATAAAAAATTTTGTTGTTAATCACACAATCCAACAGTGGTATCAGAGCCACGGTTTCAATGTACAAGTACATGATTGTCGTTTTCTTTACTAGAATTGTTTTGGGTGAGTTGTTGTACATTCGATTGGGAAATTGATTGTATGAAACACACACAAAGTTCTAGGGTTTTCTAATTGGTTTTTGAAAACTTAGATTTCCAAAGGGTAGAAAATTTTGGTTTAAAAAAATCTAGATAAAAGTTTTAATTGATTAAAGCTTCCTCTTTTGGGATTTTAGAATTTTATAACTTTAAACTAGTTTTCCATAACATAAAGTTTCTAACTTTGGGAAGTCTTATGTTTAACCTTTTAATTGAGTTTTTAGAAAATTAAAGTTTCCTTATTGGGAAATGTTGTAATTTTGAAACTCAATGTGATTAGAAAGACTATGAAAACGATCTTTATTTATATTGTGTTTTTCCGAATACTTTGATTCGCTTGTATACTTGATGTTTGGATGGTTTGGCATGAAACCATACTTTCATAAGTATAAAGTGTGCTTTTGCAAGGATTGATATTTTGTGCCAAAATTGTATGTTTTATCGATCTTTATCAAAGTATTGTTTGCATGGATTTGGCACTCCATGGCTTTCTCTATACATGTTTGTGTTGTATGGATCCGATAACGTTTGGCCTCATTTAGACCTATGTGATGCGATGGTTTTGGTTGTTTCTTTTCTTGGTTGGTTTTGCGCGGCTTGCGTGTCGTTTAATTAATTCCTATGTAAATTGTTTTATTGCGACCTGCGTGTCGTTTCTATTCTATGTATTTGTATATGGTATAGACTAGTATAGGAATTTATTTTTTAATGTAAAAGAAGAAAGAAGACAACAAAACGAGGAGTCATGGAGATTGACGTCTTGGCGTTGACCCACTCAAGCATTGGAAGAATGGCGGTTTCAGTGGGAGCCTGCACTTCGCTATGGTTGATTGTTTGTCCCTTAGATTGACCTAGTTTTACTTGTGGTGGCTCACGGGTAAAACACATAGGAATGAGGCAAATGTTATCGTTACTTGCAATGTGGTTGTGTTTATTATTTTATTGTTTTGGTTGCTTGCGAGATAACCTTTTTTAAAATAATTTGAAACACAACAAGCTTATTAATGAGTTAATGATAATTGCAAGTATGTTTTAGCAAATAAATAAAAATGGTTTTATTGTAAAGTTTTAACATGGTTAAAACTGGTTTTTGCTAAAAATTAAACGGTTAAAATGCTTTAACTAAGAAAACCAAAAACCCGGTTTTTTAATGTAAATCTCACGCTATCCATATAAGACACACATTTGAACTAATTATCTTTCGGCGTGGGGAAGGTCTTAAGCCAACGCGTCGGTTAGGTTTTAGGAATAATGTTTGTGATATTCGCGATACCCGAGAGTCTTGGGCCGGATGTTACGTGTCTTAGTATGGTTGATTTACAATCCGGACTCGTGATCCACGGCAAACCTGTCATGAGAAAGGATTAGCGTGGAAGGGATTAAACATGCCAAATGACATAATGGATGTCAACGAATCCCGCAAGGATCTAAGAATTTCATAGAGATGAAATTGGTAAAATGGTTACCTACCTAAATAGCTTCAAGTTGCGATCCGCGGTACACCCGTCGTAGCTAGGAGTGAAATATGGATCTTAGCCTTGTTAAATTAATTTTGTTTTTAACAAATGGGTAATTATATTAACAAGGATCATTTAATTTAAATTACTAAAATAAAGTTTTTTCTTTTGATAGATGTCGAACAACAACAACTCGAATTCATCAATGTCAAACTTTTGTTTGAAAGGGCTCCTTGAGAAGGACAAGCTTACGGGCTTGAACTACATGGACTGGCTTCGCAACCTGAGAATTGTGCTCAGGAAGGAAAAGAAGCAGAAGGCCATAGAGGAGCCGCTCCCTGAGGCACCCGCTGCCGGAGCATCTCGTGCGGTTCGGGAAGAGTATGAGAAACGTCTAACTGAATCAAACGAGGCCGCTTGCCTCATGTTAGCGACCATGGCGCCTGAACTCCAAAAGGGTATGGAGAGCCTTGGGGCGTATGACATGATCAACCAGCTGAGGGAAATGTTCCAACAGCAGGCTAGGCAAGAGCGGTTTGACACCGTCAAATCTCTGGCAAGTTGCAAAATGGCCGAGGGCAGTAGCGTCATTGTACATGTTCTGCAAATGAAATCGTACGTTGACCAGCTGGAGCGTCTTGGTTTCCCCATAAGTCAGGAGCTTGCTACGGATTTTATCCTGAACTCGCTAACTAGTGCATATGATCCGTTCGTTCTGAACTATAATATGAACAATATGGAGAAGACTATAATGGAGCTCCATGGCATGCTTAAGACCACTGAGTCTAACATGGCCAAAGCTAAGACTGCTGCCTCTGTGTTAGCCATAAGGGAGGGAGGTGTGAAAAATAAAAAGGCTTCCTCAACCAAAGGCAAGGGGAAGGGAAAGGTTGTAAAGCCTAACCCTGTTCCTAAGGCAAAAGGCAAAGGGAAGGCCCAAGCTGACATACCTCAATCAAAGACTCCTGATGATGCTGTATGCTTTCACTGCAAGGAGGTAGGACACTGGAAGCGTTCTTGTCCGAAATACCTGGATGAGCTAAAGAAGCTCAAAGCTAATGGAGCATCGACTTCAGGTATGTATATGATTGAACTCCATAGTACTTCTGCTTCTAATTCCTGGGTATTGGACACAGGATGTGGTACTCACATTTGTATTGATGTGCAGGGACTAAAAAGAAGTAGGAAGTTGAGACGTGGGGAGCTGGACCTGATCATGGGTAACAAGCAAATTGTTTCGGTTGACGTGATAGGAAATTATGAGCTTTCTTTTTTGTCTGGATTATCTATGGTTTTAATTGATTGTTGCTACTCGGCCGATATGGCGAGAAACATTATTTCCTTTTATGCTTTATTTAAGGATGGTTTTGACTTTGGGTTTGATAATGGATCAATTCTTGTTTATAAGAATAATGTGCTATATTTTAAAGCTAACCCTTGTCATGGAATTTATGAAACAAGTATAAATGTTAGAGACAATCAAAGTTCAATTCATAATGTTGAATCGGTTCAATCCAAAAATGGTTTGGATAAGTCGTATTTGTGGCACTGTCGTCTTGGTCACATTAACAAGAAACGCATCGCCAAACTCCAAGCGGATGGGATTTTGGAATCATTCGACCATACATTGAATGATGAATGCGAATCATGTCTTTTGGGAAAGATGACAAAGACACCGTTTACAGGAACGTGTGAACGGGGCAAGGATCTGTTGGACATAGTACACACTGATGTATGTGGGCCGTTCAGATCAGCTACAAGACACGGCGAGAGATACTTTGTTACCTTCACTGATGATTTCAGTAGGTATGGATATGTTTACCTGATTAAACATAAGTCTGAAACCCTAGAGGTGTTCAGGACGTTCCAGAACGAAGTAGAGAATCAACTAGACAAGAAGATTAAGATTCTAAATCCGATAGGGGTGGTGAGTATCTTAATCAAGAGTTTCGTGATCATCTAAGGAATTGTGGCATAATTGCACAATTTTCTCCACCCAGGACACCACAGCATAATGGTGTAGCTGAGAGGATAAACCGAACATTGCTTGATATGGTTCGGTCCATGATGAGCCGAACAACGCTTCCAATCAGTTTCTGGGGATATGCTCTTGAGACTGCAGCAAGGGTCCTAAATCTTGTACCAACAAAGAAGGTTTCCAAAACACCTTCTGAAATGTGGAGTGGGAAAGTTCCGTCACTCGCATATTTAAAAATCTGGGGTTGTGAGGCTTACGTACGTCGTGAAGCTCAAGACAAACTTGAACCCAGATCAGAACGGTGTAATTTTGTTGGATACCCAGCTGATTCTTTTGGATATTTATTTTATAAACATTCTGAGAACAAAGTGTTTGTTGCTCGAAGGGCAGTCTTCCTTGAAAGGGAGATGATGTCTAAAGAATTCAGTGGGAGCCGAATTGATCTTGAAGAAATTCAAGAGTCAACCAACATGGAATCTAACGTTGGCACTAGCTCTCAACAACAGGTTGTAGAACCTGCAGTTGTTGAACCTCAACAAAGAGTTGTTGAGGAATCTGACATTCAGCCCCCACCTGTTCGCAGGTCTGATAGAGTACGTCATGCACCAGAAAGATTAAGTTTACTTATTTCTGATGGTGATGATGCATTGGTAGATCTTAATGAGCCTACCAGTTATCAGGAAGCCATGGCGGGCCCAGAGGCCGCTAAATGGAAGGAGGCTATGGATAGTGAGATGCAATCCATGTATGATAATCAAGTCTGGGACTTGGTTAATCATACACCCAGTCAAAAGACAGTGGGATGTAAATGGATCTTCAAGAAGAAGACCGACATGGATGGCAAAGTACACACGTACAAAGCCAGACTGGTGGCGAAGGGCTATACGCAAACTCATGGTATAGATTATGAAGAAACCTTCTCACCAGTGGCTATGTTGAAATCCATTAGGATACTTATTGCCATAGCTGCATTTCATGACTATGAAATATGGCAAATGGATGTAAAAACTGCTTTCCTCAACGGTAAGCTTTCTGAGGATGTGTTTATGACGCAGCCTGAGGGTTTTGTACAGTCCGAGCATCCTGATAGAGTGTGTAAGCTTAAGAAGTCCATTTATGGACTTAAGCAAGCTTCTCGCAGCTGGAACATCTGCTTCGATGAGAAAATCAAAGAGTTTGGTTTTATGAGGAGCGAAGATGAACCATGCGTATATGTCAGAGCTAGTGGGAGCACTGTAGTCTTCCTTGTATTGTGTGTGGACGACATACTCATCATGGGAAACGATATCCCTACTTTGCAAAGTGTAAAAACTTGGCTAGGGAAATGTTTTTCAATGAAGGACATGGGAGATGCATCATACATATTAGGCATCAAGATCTATAGAGATAGATCCAGGCGTCTTATTGGTCTAAGCCAAAGTACATATATAGACAAGATGTTGAAGAAGTTCAACATGCAGGACTCCAAGAAGGGGTTCATTCCCATGCAACATGGTTTGGCGCTGAGCAAGGCCTAGTGTCCTAGTTCTGATTCAGAACAAGAGCGCATGAGTCGGATTCCTTATGCTTCGGCTATAGGATCGATCATGTATGCCATGATATGTACTAGACCTGACGTGTCGTATGCTTTGAGCATGACGAGCCGATATCAGGCCAATCCAGGCAATGACCATTGGGTAGCAGTGAAGAACATCCTTAAGTATTTAAGACAAACCAAAGAAATGTTCTTGGTTTATGGAGGTGCGGAAGACCTCAGTGTAAAGGGTTTCACTGATGCTAGTTTCCAAACCGATAGGGATGATTCTTGCTCGCAATCGGGATTCGTGTTTTTGTTGAACGGTGGAGCAGTCACTTGGAGGAGCTCCAAGCAGAGCACCGTGGCAGACTCGACAACAGAGGCTGAGTACATTGCAGTCAATGAAGCTGCAAAGGAGGCCATGTGGATCAAAAAGTTTATCGGCGATCTTGGGGTAGTTCCTACTATTCATGATCCCGTAGAGATCTTCTGTGACAACGAGGGTGCAGTCATTCTGGCTAAAGAACCCAGGTCGCATAAGCGCACATGGCATATACTCAGGAAGTTCCACTACGTACGGAAGATAGTCGAGGACGGAGACATTATCATTAGTAGAGTTGATTCAGATGGGAACTTGGCTGATCCTTTCACCAAGCCCTTGTCGCAGACTAAGCATGATGCTCATACTAGGTCTATAGGGATTAGATCTGTTTGATTGCGACTTGTCATGACTTTATTTATTTTAGTAGTTTTGAGATTGAGAAACTTATACATTTGCTTTATGATGTATCGATATTATGATTGAGATTCTAATATATGCTTGGAGCAGTTACTATCATTTGGTGTATTACTAAAGTTTCACTTTGCATGTTTATTAACTTCCATGAACTTTTAGTTCAAGACTATCCACAGTCGGTCGTTCTCTAATGGAAGGGAGTAGTGAGTTAAGACTGATGTGGAGTGTTAGTTGATTACCCAATGGTTTGGATATAACATAGAGATGCAACTATACACTCACATGTACTTGATAGAGATCAAGTATTGGATCGACCCGCACTTAGAGATTGCTTCATGGATCTTGTCACAAGCAATTCTAAGATGGTAATATCTTATATCCTTAAGTAGAGATACATGAGATTCTTGACACAAAATCTGTTACGCCTTGATGTTTCTCCAACGTTGTCCGTAACAGGCGGCTATAAAGGGAAACGTTGGGTGTAGCATGATTCGTGGGTAAGAGATCTATGTAGTCAATACTATTTGTTCCTTTTATCTCGTGATAAAAGCGATATCCATGGGCCCCTCGATGATTTGGTGCTGACACTAAATGTATGCATACTCGGACTGGATTAATGTTGATCTTGCAGTCTGGTATTGGGTCACCACAAATCTATATCGAGAAACATAATAGTGAACAATACAGATTGACCAAGTTCCATGTCTGGTGTTCATAAGGATATTTGTACTAAAGGGATATTTGATCACTTGCCTATAGGTCTGCTTAATGCAGATAATATGCTGTCATAGGGGCGATAGTGTATTTATTTAATAATAACTATTGTCAAGGTTACTATTGAGTTGTTGTGACATGTGCAAGTGGGAGTCTGTTAGAGATATGCCCACTGTCACAATAAAATAGAAACTATACTTAAACGTATGTGCCTATTGGGTCGCACACAAAGTCCGGTAAAAGGTTTCTTCTAGTGATTAATTAAAAGTGTTTTAATTAATTATATGATAAATGGTGTTTTAATTAATATGAAATTACTAGAGGGTGTTTCTAGTAATTAGTTCATATTAGATAGCTTAAATTAATTATTTACAATTACTTAAGGGACTTATCTTGTAATTGTTTATAATTGATTTAAAATTTAAACACTAAAGGATAAAGATTATCTAATCCTAATCTTATCTTAGAGATAACCTAAACCTTTTGAATGTATCTCCTATATATATAGATCTCACGGCTGGAAAAAGAAGAATATAAATAAATAAAAATTGATTCACGGCAGCAAGTAAAGGGCACAAATACATTTGTTATTTATACCAAGAATTTGAGTTGGTACATAGAATTAATTTGGAGTTGTTGTTGCCGTGGGATTAAAAGAGAAAAGAACAAAAGGAGTTTTGTGGTTTTGGCCGTGAGTGTCAAATCACAAAAGGAGTTTTGCGGTTTTGATCTTGGAGCTTGGATCAAGAAGGAGATAGTTAAGGTTTTGTAACCGGATCTTTGGGGTGTGCTCCTGATAGAGAGATTCCTACTATTGGTTTCTTCACATTGTTTAAGGTCCAATTTTTTCTCTTCTATGGTTGTTCTTGTTACTTGTATTAGATTGAAACGTAGATCCATTGGGTGGTTGTGTGATTTTGGTTTTGCTTCCGTTGTAATTCTCTTATAAAAAATTTTGTTGTTAATCACACAATCCAACAGAAACTCACTAAACTTAAATCTAATTTTTCATCATAAACTTAATACCACGTATATAAATACGTGAGATTTCAAGAACACCCACATTATCATAGTCTACCAAAACACAAATTAATACTAGTTAGAGTTTATTTACATACATTAACACAAAATTAATACTAGTTAGAGTTTATTTACGTACATTGACTCTTAAACTGTCATAAATCTTTTCAAACGTTCAAATTCTGAATTTCTCTTGTTCTTTACTTCCTTCCCGTCACTTCTAGAATACACACACATTTTGACTTAAAGTTTATCTATATATATATATATATATATAGGGTAAGGTTAAACAAAGAACCTCCATTAAACAAAGAACCTAAAGAACCTCCCTGATGATGACATGTGGCACATAGTTTAGGGGCAAAAAAGTAAATTAAAAAAAAAAAATCGGCGCCATTCAGCCCCAACAAAATTACCCCCAACAAACTTAAAAAAAAACCCCCAATTACTTTAAATGATCATAACTCGTTCGTTTTTAACAATTTTAACAAAAAAATTATACCATTAGATTCAGATTTTCGTCATCTTTCAAACAAGACCGGACTTGATATATTTCAGAAACTTTTTTTTTTTTTTGAAATGCAAAGTTTGCATTTTGAGCTGTGTTCATTCAAACTCAAAATGCAAAATCCGTAGTTTGCATTTTGAGCTGGGTTCATTCAAGACCAAAATGCAAAATCCGTAGTTTGCATTTTGAGCTGGGTAATTCAAGCCTAAATGCAAAATCCGTAGTTTGCATTTTGAGCTGGGTAATTCAAGCCTAAATGCAAAATCTGTAGTTTGCATTTTGAGCTGTATAATCCAAAATGCAAAAAAAAAATTCATTTTCAAATTTTTTTTAGAAAAGTATAGGAAGAGTGATCTTGTTTGAAAGAGGATTAAAAAACTAAAAGAATGGTATAATTTTTTTGATTAAATTCACAAAACTTAAAAAGTTATGACAATTTAAAGTTTTTGAGGGTTTTTTTTTTAAAATCGTGGGTGTGGGAGAGGGATAATTACATTTTTGCCCTATTTATCCTAAATTAATATATAATAATTACAGTTTTGCCATCGATCAATCCTATCCATTGATATTGATAATCCAAAGGTCCAGATTTGTTCTTTAGGTTCTTTGTTTAACACATGGTTCTTTATTGATCCAATATATATATATATATAGTAGAGATATTGTAAGATGTATATTGGAGTAAGATGGGTAAGATGAAAGGAGAGCCGTTGGATTTGGCTTGATGATCAATAATCTTTAATTAAAAATTGATGAGCTGGCATTATAATTAAATCAGCTTCAAGGGTAAATTGGGAAGAAAACAACAATAAATTTTTTGAACTGTCAGAAATCCGAGTATATTAAGCAATTACAATTTGTGTTTGTCCACCAATTTTATTCTAACCGAAAACGTGATGCACAAATATTATGAATCTGATAACAAATTAGTTCATTTCAAAACACAAAAAAGATGAACAAGTATTCAGATACTTTGATAAACAAAAAAAATTAAATCATCCAAGATGAACATTAAACTAAACTATGGCTCTTACACAGTTTAAACATTCAAAAAGGAAACCAAACACAAAAACCTACCATAACGAAATTAATGAAAACATACTTGCTTATCACATATAACAGATGGACTACAAAGGGGCTCAGAACAGATGGACGACGGTGGTAGCTGTTGTAAGCAGATAGGCAACAGATGCATGCGATGGTCCTTGTAGATGGAGTTGACGATCGTGCACTCAATAATCCTCCATTTTCAGGCCGGGTGCGGCGGTTTATTTCTTGATCTAGTTACTGCTCATTTGTTGACGGGAGAATATGAGGATGAATTAGAAGCGGTGGTGGTTTTGGGTAAGGGTTCGCAGAGGCGAAAGGGTCGTTTGAAGTCGTCAACGGTGGTCGCCGGAAATGATAAAGGACGTCGGCGTGACAAATAGACGTAAGAATAAAGGCTTAAGGTTACGATGGAATTTAAAGTTTTATCAAATGGATGGAAGGCAAAAGGATGAAGACGGCTGAGTTATCTAAAATTTTACGCCCCGTTCTCGAGTTGTTTTTTGGAAGGAAAGGGAGGGGAAGGGAAGGAAAACATGAAAGTTGTGTGTTCTTGAGTTTTTTAAGGAGGGAAAGGGAGGGGAAGGGAGGGGGAAGGAGGGGCTATTTGTTCAAAAATCTATCCTCTCAAAAGTGGGATGATTGGGAAGGAAAGAACTCACCCTCCTTTTCCATCCAACTCAAGAACACACCTTAATCCTTCCATTCCCTTTCCTTCCATTCCCTTCACTTTCTTTTCCATCCCTTTCCTTCTTAAAAAAACTCGAGAACGGGGCGTTAAATTAGGTTTAATGGGAACATGATGCACCGCATAATTCTATCAAGAGGATAGCTATTTTCTAGGAATTAATTAATGAATCTTTAATTATAATTGTGAATACCAATTATGCCCTTTAATCAATAATGCTATGTGTCAATCTTAAAATGCCTCTTACACATCTTACAAAATTTTGCATCTTATTTGATCCAATCCCTATATATATATATATATATATATATAAATATATATATATATATATATATATAGAGAGAGAGAGAGGAAGAAGTTACTTTGAGAATCATTCTTAGTACGAGAACCGCGAGAACCAATCTGAGCCGTCCAATTTCCCCTCCTTCAATGTCATTCCCCACCCATGAATTCCACACTCTATTCATCCACGCTCTCCATCCATGAACTTCTTGTATCCAAGGAACGGCTGAGATTGGTTCTCGTGGTTCCCGCACTAACAACGGTTCTCGAATGAACGATTCCCTATATATATATGTATGTATATATATGAAAAAGTTTATTCGAGAATCATTTTTATTACGAGAATCGCGAGAACCAATCTGAGCCTTCCAATTCCCCTCCTCTAATGTTATCACCCACCAATGAATTCATCACATGCACCTTGCCACACTTGATCCCCCCAAGCTCTACATCCATGAATTCCACTTATCAAATCAATGGGTAAGATTTGTTCTTGTGGTACTCACACAAAAATCGGTTTTCAAATGAACCTTGCCCTATGTGTGAATGTATATATATATATATATATATATATATATATATATATATATATATAGACAGACGCATAAACATTCACCGGTCTAGAGGTGTCTTTGAAGAGTCCAGGAGGTGTGACCGTACATGGTCCCCATTTCAAAGGGGCCCAAATTTTTATATACATATATTACCTATATAGATATAATGTTATAATTTTTTAAACCGTATTTAATAAAATAAAAATACGAGGAAGCTTATTTTAAAATTAATTATTCTACAGGCTAGCCCGAAAAATGTAGATATTAGAGATTTGATGACAAAGATCTTAAGTCATGTTATAATCATGTTGTAATCGTGTTGAGCTATACCTCATTATGATGGACGATTAGATCTTGATGCAAGTGAACTTCACATGGTGTTGGTTTGACACGTTATACCCGGTGAAACTATCAAACCAATAATGTGTTAAAATATTTTAAGCAAATTGATTGATTTCCTAATGCACTTAATGCATATAGAGTTTGTTGACTATTCCAATAATGTTGATATATGCATAAACAAGTTTTTCAAAACTTAAAGTTATCGAAGTCTTACTTCCTATTTAGAATTCACAAAAAAGGCTTAATGGAATGAAAATGATAAATATGAAGAATGATATTTTGAAAGGTATTTGTTATGAAAAGTTTATTAAAAAATTTACTTCCAATAATGCTAAGATAACTTCATGATTCATATAATTATGGAGTATAAAATATTTATACTACGGTTCTTTTGTTTTAGCTAATGATTGTTGGGAAAATGATCTCATCAGTTTGAATTTGATGAGACAAAGTTAAGTTTGTAAGATAAGTTCTACATATAACTTAAACAGAATTATGAAGCTTAGTCAGACTGAACACTTAGAGTGATTCAGACTGAGTATAAGCTGAATATAAGCTGAGCATATGTTGATCAGTTTATATTATACCTTAGCTTGTTTATTAATATGTTTAATAATCTGTGTATGTCACATAAGGTATATATCGAGTAATAAGCTTGATGTGTTTCAAGCTGAGTGACTCAGCTCAAAAGCAGAGTCAGCTCGACAGAGTTGCTAAATATGTTTTAGTCAACTAAGTTGGACTTCTAAGGATGAGTTTACTAATGTACGTGTTAGTTCATGTATGAATTCAGATTTGTTCTCGAAGAACTCAGCTTGATGAGTTTCAAGCTGAGTAACTCAGTCCGAGTAATGAAGTCAGTTTAAAGATAATTTAAATATGTTTTAAATTCATCTTTATCTCTCTCTATATCTACGGCGCGGATAAGAAGACTCCAGAATCAAGATTGAAGATTGAAGACTCAAGATAAGTAGATTCAAGATTCAAGATTCCGGTTTATCCGAAAGTTAGTTAGCGAATTAGGCTAAGTCTAGTTTGTTAGGAACCGTAGCAACAGGATTATAAATACTTATCTCCTGATAAGTTTAGAGGTATGACTCAGTACGACTAAGAGACGATTACAACTAAGTGTTGCAGAGCCAAACCTTACCTCACCTCACCGTATGTGTTACGAGTCTTGATTCAGTATCAAAATTTAATCACAGATTGCCAAAGAAGTTCGTGTGTTCGAATTAATCACATCTGTTGTGATATTGGTAAGTAATCATGTGTTGATTCAATCTGTGAAAATCCTGTTTAGAGAGTCGTCGGTATCTATAATTATATGTTAATTATAGATATCTAAGTTTGAGAGAATTGAGAGATTTATATTAGGTGATTATGTATCAAGAGTTACTTACTTGATAGTCATTGTAATCATCTTCTTATTCAAAGCATTGTAATCATCTTCTGATTAATAAAAGCATTTGATTGATTGTGGTCTGATTTACTGTGTGTAACACTTTTCTTTGATTTGTTCAATTTCCACAGAAATTGTATTCAACCCCCCCTTCTACACACTGTTGCTTGTTGTTACTCTCTCATACAAGGGACTAACAATGATATAACAAACGTTGTAGTTTCATTAATTTTTTGCTAATATATGTGTGTTTAAAAGGGGCACACTTTTCCTACTCGCATATGGCTTTAAAATGCACGTAATGCCCCATGTACACCACGTATTTGAGTAATTGGCAAAGCAAGTCCCTCAAATCTTTTTGAGGTTACTTTTGCTGCAAAAACTAAGTTTACTTTTGCACTTGACGCTCTAAGCCCCTTACCTTTATATGACACAATAATATCCCAACACATAAGTAACACTTTCAATTTGGCTACTTTACCCTCACATTTCTTAAGTTAACGATTATAACAAGTAAACTATACCAAATTTGTTCAACTAAGTATTTAATTAAATACTCAATTAGTTATAAATATAAAACTTACTTTGGGATGTTACAACTCTCTCCCTATAAGGATTTCGTCCCCGAAATCTTTTATTTCACTTTTAATGGTAATTGTACTTTATCACTTTTAATGGTAATTACACTAAGAACCTTATAGTGCTTTACTAGGCTTTCACAATCCTTCCTTGTTTAATATATAAGTTTCATATATTTTCTTTCAAGAATCGTCACAGGTTACTTCACATAAATCGGTCTCTCGTCTACTACCATGTCATTCTAAGGAGCATAAGCTGACTCATTGGCTAAACATTTCCGCAACGAGAACACACGCAATATGCCAATAACCTCTTACCACTTTTAAGACAACTCCGGTCTAAAAGCAACCTTACTAACCCATGTGATGATCTTATTGTTGGAGTATGCCCACTGACGCACGTACGCCATTTAAATCACTGCCGATGATGTATGGCCCTATTTGGTCATACACCAGGGATCAATCTTGACATTAACCTAAGTGAAGGGACTAAAAGAGTCAATTTGCAAAAGTTAGTGTGCAGGAGAAGATCACGCCTCGATCTCTTAGGAGATTGCGGCGTGATGTTTTATGGCAGTCACTCAACAATTTCTTAGGGGATCACGGCGCGATCGCGTGTCAGGCTTCATGCAACTTTTTCCTTTTGCCTCCTCTATTGACCAATGATGAGACTTTGGCCGGTCATTGGGAAACTAAAGGGGCATTTGAAGGTTTATAAAAGCACCTCTCTTTCCATTCCTTCTATCCTTTTGCCACTTTAAACACATAAACACTTATAGCTAATACAAACTTCATTTGAAAGTGTTCATTGTGTGAGTCCAGAGAAAGGAGAGTTTGGTTGCCATTTCAAGGTGTTTCCAAGGTAGGAGTTCATCTTGACAAGCTAGTACTTGGAGCTTGAACAAACCCGGGGTGGACTTTGGTAGAGGAGGGCTCAATTTTGGCTTTCTTGTCATCACAATCATCACCAATCTACTCCAGAAGTTCTTACGAGGGTATAACCTCTGTTGGGGAGATAGAAATATCAAATCATAATCAAACTTGTCTATTAATTAAAATAGGATTTGATGTTAACAAAACCATATATTCATATTGGACTTAGATCAGTGAAAAACATGTGTTGTTTTTCATTTAGACTTAAAGAATTTTCTAAAGTTAAAACCATCAGCTGAGAAATAGAGTTGATCAGCTGAACTCTAAGGATCAGACAAACGATCAGCTTCAAAGGATCAGACAAGAAGCAAAGAAGCATTAGCTGAGGATCTACAAGCATCAACTGATGATTTACAACCATCAGCTGAGAAACAGAGTTGATCAGCTGAGCACCTAAAAGCACAGCTAAGCATTCAAAGAAGATCAGCTGAGGCTTTCTCCCATCAAATAAGAAATGTATTTTTACTAAGTATTTTTCTATAAGCTTATCATTCTGAATGATCAGCCGAACAATTTGGTCTACTGATCATATAGGTTGATTAGCTTATACATCTGAGTCCTTAATTTATTCCTCGTCTGAGCAAATTTAATATTGCAGTTTAGAGTTAGGTTATCAGCTGAGTAGTGAAAAGTGTTGAACAGTTAGCTGTTTTTTATTCTTAAGCCAAGGCAGAACATGTGTTGTTCTATGTTGCCTTTAGAGATTTTTTCTAAAAGTATTAGCACTTTTGAATCCACAAAGAGACAAAAAGGATTGAGTTTGACCCCCTGGAAAAGGTGATAACTGCTTTACAAGAAGAGGATCTCATAGATTTGTTCACAACAACTAAGTATGACTGGCAACTCCATACTTGGTAAAGTCAAATCTGAAGAAAGCATGGTGTTGTTTAAAGTACAAGTATTGAAAGAGAAACTTACACTTCCTAGGCAAAAGGTATGAGTTTAATAATAGAGTTGTGTTTTGACACTTATTTCACCAATCATCCATATGCTTCATTAATTACACCAGACATCCCTAAGGTTCTTATTTTCTCACGTCTGTAATACCTGACCCAAATGAAATGACTTAAATACCCCTAATCTCTTTATTTAATCATTTTTATGATTTTAAATTACTTTTAAAACTTAAAAAATATATTAATAATAATAAAAAACACCTCAGACAATCCCCCTCCCCGTCGATTCATTTCCCCTCCCCGTCGATTCCTTTTCGCCTCCCTTAACTCGCCAGTCGTCACCATGGAACCACCGTTGCCGGCTTAACTCCGACCACCGCCGCCACCTTATATATATATATATATATATATATGATACACACACAAACACCGCCCCTATGCTCCGTCTACAACCTCTGTCGGCCACAATACCGCTGCTCACTCACTCTTCTCTCTCTGTGTGTGCAGGGATGTGAATGGTGGCTCCTTTGGACATGGAGATCTCAGATCTAATGTCAATATCAGCATATATAACTTGTTTGAATGGTGCTCCGACCACTGAATTGTCGAAAACCATTCTAGGGATTTCTGAGCAGACTTCCTCGACGAGGGTGACGATGACTAACGTTGGTGTGTTGCGGCGGTGAAGACAGCAGTGGTGGACGGAAAACACTCCAACGTTGAGGAGGTGACGAACACAACTGTTGTTCGATGCTGTGGCGGCGGTGATGCTACGTTTTGAGCATAGAGATATGGAGGATGTTTTAGCGGCGGTGATGCAACTGATAAATTTCGACTGGGTATTGCACCATATTTTCAACTAAACCCCAATTTTTCACCCAAGAAATCATCAAATTTTGCGATTAGGGTTTGTTTTCTGTGTTACAGGTTTGGGTGTTCACTCTCTTGACCTACGGTGTTCTTGTTTGTTTGGTTTGGTTTGTTCTTGATCTTGTGTGGGTGTATTCTTGCTACAGAGAGATTGTGAGTATGGCCGGTGAGGTGGTCAGAGTTGCAGGGAGGTGGGCAGAGGGCAGATATCGCCGGAGGTGGGAGGGAAAAAGGAATCGACGGGGGAGGGGGGAGGCCATGAGGGTGTTTGTTTTTTTTAAATAATTATTAATATATTGTTTTTATATTAGAAAAGTATTTAAAATTAATTTAAAATCAAGAAAAAGAATTAAAAAAGGTGTTAGGGGTATTTTAGTCATTTTAGTTGGGACATGGACTACAGACGTGACAAAGTAAGAACCTTAGGGACGTCTGGTGTAATTAATAAAGCCTAGGGACGATTGGTGAAATAAGTGGCAAACCATAGTGACGTTTGGTGTAATTTACTCTTAATAATATAATAATAGATAGTGAGATTTACTTTATTAGAGTAATACATTCACTTTATACTTTGCGTGTATAAAGTGAACCTACTTTTCACCCACTAACTTTATCTATTATAATATTATTATCCTTATTACTTTTGTCTCCTCTTCTCTCTACCATCCGGACACCAAATGCTTATATATACTCAAGCATGGAAACCTGCTGAGTATCATCCAATTTGGAGTTGAACATTGATTTCTCATAAGTTGAGATCTAGAATAGTTAGCAATATATATTTCTCATTGTAATCAAACTTGTTCATGTGTTGAACGTCCTAAACATTAGCTGGTTAGGATAAGCTTTATCTATGTGTTAGACAGTTTAGTTGCCATCTTTAATGAACTTAGATTTTCCGCATCTAGTTCATGTAATTCTTGATTCATATCAATAAGAATTATATAAAGTATAAATCATGTGTCTCTAAATCTTAAAAGCTTAAGTTTGTATTCAACCCCCCCCCCCCTTTTACAAACATTTGTTGTTGTAGTGTCCACTTGGGACCAACAACTAGTATCAGAGCATGTTAGATAATCCATATCTAAGATCTGCTTTGCTTACTTCAAAATGGCCACTCGGAACGCTGCTTCAAACAATTTCTCAAACTTTGGCTCACTCTCTATGTGTCCTATGTTTGATGGAGAAAATTTTTCCCTATAGAAAAATAGAGTTCATCTCTATATGTCTACCCTGGATGATGTGATGCTAAGCATAGTCACAGAAGGCCCCTATGTTCTCTCAACTACTCTCGAAGCTCCTGCTGCCTCTGAAGGTGAGCCTGCTACCAAGAGGTATGTCATCAAGCCTGTGCATCAGTGGTCCGATGAAGACAAGAGGCTGGTGAACCTTGATATCAAGGCTAGAACAGCCTTAGTCTTTGTACTACCCAACGATGTCTACCATTAAGTTCTCAACTGTGCAACTGCAAAAGAGATGTTAGACACTCTCACTGTTGCATACGAAGGCACAGAGGAGGTACAGGATGTTGGATTATGTGCAGAGATAATTAATGGGCATATTGTGTCCAATGTTATAAGAGACTAAAGGATCACACTGCTACACACCCAATACGGAAATAAATCTGTGTGGAAATAATTAATCAGTTAGATGAATTATTAAAGAGAAAAAGGAAATAATTAATCAGTTAGATTAATTATTAAAGAGATAAACGAATAATTAATCAGTAGTATTAATTATCGAAAAGAGAGAAATAAATAATTAATCAGTTTGTATTAATTATTAAAAGGAACAAATAATAAATAGTTATTTATTATTTAAAGGGAATTAAATATTAAGTTTTAATATTTAACGGACTAGTTAATTAATTAACTAGTAAAGTTCAAGGGGTCAAAGTGAAGAGATTGAAAGTTTAATTAAAACCAGTGGGCTTTTAATTAAACAGGCTTAGGTCCATCTAATCCTTATATATATGCTTAAGCCTTAAGGATTAAGACATAAGTGACAAGAGATAAAACCTAGCCACCAACTCTCTCTCCTCTCATCGATCTCGGCTCTCTCTCTCTCTCGTCGCACGCAATCTCTCTCTCCGTCTCTCACCCTTCGACGAATTCAAATAACACCAAAAGGGGTATTTGCGTTTCTTGGTGATCGACGAAGAGGAACACTCACACACATTCTCGGATCATCGAGAATTGTTGTTTGGTAATCCAGGAGCGGTCTAGCAGCCAGTTCCAAGGAGGTGCAGTAGTGGTAGACTACTTTAGCAATCCCAAGTTTTGATCAGGTATATTTTTGTAACCTTATTCTGTGGATTGTTTGTAAGAAGCTATGTTTGATCATTAGTATTAAGATCCTAACCCTTTTTGGAGTTTAGGGGGTTATGTTCAATCTAGTTCCGCTTTTAGGATTGAACTAGTGGAATCAAACCCAGGTTTGACCAGTTTGAGTCATATGGTGGTTTGGTCAGGTTCACAAAACCCTTCAGTGGTATCAGAGCCTCGGCTCTATGATCCATAGTTTATGTTGGGAAAATGATCTCATCAGTTAAGATTTGATGAGACAAAGTTAAGTTTGTAAGATGTGTTCTACGGATAACTTAAACAGAATTATGAAGCTTAGTCAGACTGAACACTTATAGTGTTTCAGACTGAGTATAAGCTGAATGTAAACTGAGCATGTGTTCGACCAGTTTATATTATACCTTAGTTAAATTATTAATGTGTTTGATAATCTGTTTTAACTCTCTATATCTACGGCGCTGATAAGAAGACTCCAGAATCAAGCTTGAAGATTGAAGACTCAAGATAAGAAGATTCAAGATTCAAGATTCTGAGTTATCCGATAGTTAGTTAGCAAATTAGGATTAGTCCAGTTTGTTAGGAACCGTAGCAACAGGATTATAAATACTTATCTCCTGATAAGTCTAGAGGTACGACTACGACTACGATTCTGATAAAGAATTACAGAGCCGAAAACCTCACCTCACCGTATGTGTTACGATTCTTGAATCACTGTTTGTCAGTTCAACGTGATCAAGAAACTCACAGATTGCCAGATCATTCGTGTGTTCAAATTATCACATCAGTTGTGATATTGGTAAGTAATCATTAGTTGATTCAATCTGTGAAAAATCCTGTTTAGAGAGTCGTCAGTATCTATAATCATAAGTTGATTATAGATAGCTAAGTTTGAGAGATTGAGAGATTTATATTAGGTGATTATATATCAAGAGTTGCTTACTTGATAATTACTATGATCATCTTCTTATTCAAAGCATTGTAATCATCTTCATATTAATAAAAGCATTCGACTGATTGTGGTTTGATTTACTGTGTGTAACACTTTTATTTGATTTGTTCAATTTCCACAGAAAGTGTATTCAACCCCCCTTCTACACACTTGTTGCTTGTTGTTATTTTCATACAAGGGACCAACAACTGGTATCAGAGTAGGCTGAATGATTTCATAAGTTGAAAGTTCAAGATTCTGAGAAAGTTCACAATGTCTACAAGCAATAATCCTTCAAACTTTCCACAGATGACTGCCAAAGGCTGTCCCATATTTGATGGGTCTGACTATCCTATGTGGAAGTTCAGAGCCATGCTGTTCCTCAAGTCCATTGACAGCCGTATGTCGGATGTTGTCACAAAAGGACCTATAATCCCTAAGATTCCTGCTACTGTGAGTGATACGACTCCTGGCAGATCTGAAAAGGAAACAAGAAAGCCTATTGCATCTTGGACTGATGAAGATTGGAAACTCTTCAATCTGGATGACAAGGCAAAAAGTGTTCTGGAAAATGCCCTGACCAACGAAATCTTGCGCAGTGTGACTGGGTGTCAAACTGCAAAAGATATTTGGGACACACTGAGTGTTACTTATGAGGGCACGGATCTGGTCAAGCAACATAAGAGAAGTAATTTGAATAGATCTTATGAAAACTTCTTTTCAAAGAAGAATGAAACCTTGTCAGATTTGTTCACAAGGTTTCACTGCTTGATAAATGACCTACTAAGTGTGGGTGTAAAGAAAGATGACGCTGAACTTGTGCTGAAATTTCTGGATGTGTTACCAAAGAGATTTAACGATGTAACTACATCACTGAGGGCTGGAGGAATACTGCACGTACAACCTACAGTCCATTTATGGGTTCTTGCTAAATCATGAACAGATCACTGAACACAAGAGAACTTCTCAACAACAACTCAAGGAGTCTTTGGATAAGAATGAAGTTGCATTGGTTGCACAGAAAAAGAAGAAAAGTTCCAAGACACTGGTTGTTGAATCTGAGACTGAGTCAGAATCTCAAGCTGACCACTCAGACTCAGACTCAAGTGATACTGATGATGTTCAGAATATCACTGAGCAAATGGAAATGTTAGCCAGACGTTTGAGAAGGGCTCAAAGGGGAAGAGGAAGATCTGACAGGGGCAAATGATAGAGTTCCTTTGATCCAAAGAATGCTGTGTGCTTCAACTGTCAGAAGAAGGGACACATTGCTGCTGTGTGCAGATTAAAGAAGGTAGAATCAACATCAGTTGTTGATAAGAATGCTTACAGAGCTGATAAATACAAGAAGAAATACACTCAGCTCAAGAAAGGAAAGCCTGAATACAAACCCAGTGCAAAAGGAATAATTGCTGAAACCTGGGATACAGAATCATCTACCTCAGATGATGATGTATGTCTAATGGCTCAAGAAGATGATGAGTTGGAGATAGATGAGGTTGATTATCGTTTGTCCGAGTCAACTTTTGAAGCTGATGTGAAGGAAGCTGAGGAAAACAGCAAACTTAGTGACTGGGATCCTGCTTCCATGTATAAGGTCAATAATTTCAACTCTTATACTAATGAGGAAAATGGTCTTGCTTTTGATTATCTGCTGAATGATTTCAAGACCGTCCTTAAGTCTCAAAATGACCTCAAAGATGAGATAACTAAACTCAAGAATGAGATTAAGGAAAATAAGTCTCTCATTGATGTTGGTAAGAAAGCACAATGTGATCTTGAATGTCAAAGACACATTAATAAACTTCTAAGTGAAGAACTTCAGGAAGCTAAAGACAAAGCTGACCAACTTCAAAAGGTTATTGAGTCTTGGTATAAGTCATCAAAGCTTGCTGAAAAGTGCATAAACCAACAGATACCTAAACAGGTAAAGGCTGTACTTGGAGGTGACTATCAAACAACAACTTATGTAGCTGATGATTAGATAGCAAGTACAGATTCTGAGGAAGACAGACAACTGATTAAGTCTCAGAAGTCAGCCTCAGAGAAAAGACATGATCCAAGCTTGAAATTCAATATGTTTGTGAAAGCTAAAGACCATGGAAATGAGTGCTCAACATCTAAACAGCATGGTAAGTCTGTGCTGGATAGACTAGGCACTCAGTCTGTTCAAAGAACTTCGGTCATAGAAAGGCTTAATCCAAACCCTTTCAAAAGACAAAATTCTCTTTCTGGCTCGGAGATAAGTTACAAGAACAGAAAGACCACTGTAAGTCAGAGGTCAAAACACGACAATGGTAAGTCAAAAGTTGTGGATCTTGGTAAGTCCAAGAATATCAACAGTGGTAAGTCCAAACCTGTTGAAACTGGTGAGTCCAGTAGTCATGACAAAGGTAAGTCCAAAGTCATGGAACAGAAGGTTGTTAGTCAATCTTCTCATCAAAAGGATAACAAACAGAGATCTGACAAAGGTAAGTCCAAAGTCAGTGATCATCAGGTGAATCAACTTGCTAAGAAAGTTGAAAAGTTATCCACAACATATAATCCTAAAACTGAGAGTAAGTTCTCACAAGGATTATTGGACACTCTACCTCCTGTAATCATTGGAAGAAGGAGATGCTACAAGTGCAGAAGTAGAGATCATGAGGCTAAGGACTGTGATACAGAAATCTCAAGGCCTGAACAAGAACAAGCTGATCATCCTACACAGGACTCAGCTCCTGCTCAAGCTGAACAGTCAGTTCAACAAGATGGAGATGCTAAGTGCTCCTCATCTGAACCCACCAAGAAGTGGGTTCCCAAACAAAACTAAAGTGTTTAGTTTTCATCTCATGTGCAGGGTTCAAGTAAATGGTACTTGGATAGTGGATGCTCAAGGCACATGACTGGGTGGAAAGGATTTCTTAGTGATTTCCAAGAAGATGAAGGTCCTAAAGTAACATTTGGAGACAACTCACATGGAAGAACTAAAGGCTATGGAAAGATGAAAGTTGGCAAAGTTACATTCCAGAGAGTTGCCTATGTCAAAGGTCTCAAACACAACCTGATTAGTATCAGTCAATTGTGTGATGAAGATAATGTTGTTACTTTTAGGAAGAAAGCATGAACAATCTATAATGCTAAGGGAAAACCTGTATTAATAGCTAAAAGAGAAAGAGATATGTATCTACTTGATTTAAATTCAACTGATCCCTATACTGAAACCTGCTTGTATTCCCATTGATATATGCATTTTTATACATGTTTTACATGTTAGAATACCCCGTACTTAGCCCAAATACAAGGTGAATACTTCTAATATGGATCTAATATGTTTAACATTCACCATGCAGGTTACAAGGAGCTTTAAGCAAGATAAATGGGCAAAACAAGGAAAGAATTGAAGCAAATAGAAGAATAGTGAAAAAATGATCACTACGGCCGTAGGGATTATATCCTACGGCCGTAGGAAGCCATCTTCTAGAATCAATCATTGCCTGCCAGATCTTGCGTGTCTCGGACAAATGGTTTAACGTTACGTGTGTAGAAAATCCAGTCATGATTTCCTACGGCCGTAGCGTAGGAAGCCCACTTACAGCAGATTAAATTCAGAATTCTGCCATTTTGCAAGGGGTTACAATTTTCACCTCCACTCCGGAAAAACACATCCACATACCCTCTCTAAATATCCTAACACTCCAGGGGACTTCCAGATGTTGTAATGCTCTATTATTGCATATGGATAACTAAACTCATTTCACTTGGGCCAAGATGATTCTTGGCTAAGTTATGGCAATATATTTGACTTTTATGATGACTTGATTCATATATGCATGTTTAATCTTGAATACAAATGTGTTTTATCAACTTAGTATGTTTAATCTAACCATGTTCATGTGTGATAATGTGTATATGATAACTCATTCATGTTTTAACATATGAATATTCAAGAATGATGGTTGATTTTATTAATTCCATGTTGAGTTTGTTATTAGAAATGATACATCTTGCATGGTTGTCATTAGATGTCATTTTTGGAATATGATTTGAATCATTTCAGGTTCATCCATTATTGGTTATGTTAATCATATGTTGGTTTTATGCATGCCTTATGATTGTAGATGAAAATCTTGTTATTTGGTGTATTTATGGGTTAAACATGCTACTAATGATTAAAGGATTCACAAAGATGTTTGTTGGTATGTTTAGATGGTGAAATGAACTCACATGTATGCCTTTGTTATGCTTGTCTTAGTGTTCAATGTGCATATCACATGATTCATGTTTTAAGAAGTTGTTGGCTATACTAGAAATGGTAGGTTTAACATGTTCATATCTTTAGAAATCATGTGACTAAACATTAAGAATCCCTTAATTGTGAGGTTTGAGTTTAGATGAGTTTATGACCCCATTGTACCAGTTTACATGTGTTTATGATCTGAGATTAAAGTCTAGATTGTAATTTGTTGTTGAATGCCTTTATGTTAGATTTGAATGCTCTGTCGGATGGGTCCCTACGGCCGTAGGAAGAAATCCCTACAGCCGTAGGACTGTCCAGGCTGCTACGACCGTAGTAGATACTTACTACGGCCGTAGGAGCCATTTTCACCACTAGTGTGCTGTTTTTGCTTGTTTTAACTAATTTAACTGCTTTGACACCTTTTTGGGTTCTGAGGACTACTGGACAAATCATTTGAAAAGATGTTTGTCTTTGTAGTCTGATTTGGACGCGATCCGGTGGATCTGTAGTTGAATTATGATATGCCGTTACTTGCTTAATTATGTTTAAGTGTTGAATCTGAGTCTTGATAACTCGAGTGAAGATTTGTGCATGATAATATGGTTTTGTCAAGTATTAGAACAGCATGCTATGCACTTAATCTATTCAAGTTTTCATAATATGTTTTGTATTGTGTCATTGCCATGACTAGTCTCGATGATTCGAAAGCCTGAGTGAATCTGTTATCGTGTCTGTTTGTCTTCAGTGTTAATCTGTTTTTACTGCTGTATTTCCTGATTAATTTAGTTCATTCTGTCACTTGCTTAATTTTAATCTTGCTGATCAAACAACAATGAGACTTAAGTATTGGTAGCTTCCTGTCCTGGTGGAACGACATCCGGTCTTACCGAGTCTATACTACTATTGACCAGGTTATACTTGCCTGAGTCGTGTGTAGTATCTGCTTAGTAACATCGTTTTTATAAATTTAAAACGAGGTTGTGTCCCAAGATTTTATAACCAGAAAAACCAGTAGTCCTTGTAAACACCAAGTTTTTGGCGCCGCTGCCGGGGAAAGGAAATTCTAAGAAATAGTTTAATTGTTGATTTGATCTTGTTACTTGTTACTTAAGTTAGGTGTGCCTGATTAGGTAGTCACTTGTTTTTTTTTCTACCTCTTTCTCGCACCCTCTGTCAGTTTGTTCTATTCTGAACAAATTGAGTCTTTTCAAGAACCGGAGCGTGAGTTTCGACGACGCCGACGCCTTCAACGGCAACGTCAAAGAGAACGTTTACTAAACATGGCGGAAGAACAACCACCACCACCTAGAACGCTTAATGATTATGTTCGTCCGGATATTAACAATATCCAGAACACCATCATTCAACCTAGGGTGGCAGCGAACAATTTTGAAATCAAACCAAATGTAATTCAAATGGTTCAAAATTCTGTTCAATTTCATGGATTACTCGACGAGGATGCTAACGCTCACATCCGCAGTTTTCTCGAAATCTGCGATACGTTTAAAATCAATGGTGTTACTGATGACGCCATTCGTTTGCGTTTATTCCCGTTTTCCTTAAAAGACAAAGCCAAGCTGTGGCTTAATTCTCTCCGAGTAAATTCCATCACTACATGGAATGATCTTGTTGCCAAATTCTTAGCTAAATACTACCCGCCGGCCAAAACGGCCAAACTGCGTAATGATATATCATCGTTTCAGCAGACTGACGGGGAAGGTCTTTATGATGCCTGGGAGAGATACAAGGATCTCATGAGGAGATGTCCTTCACACGGATATGAGCTATGGAATCAAATTTTCATATTTTATAATGGCTTATCCGTTGTCACTCGGCAGATGATAGATGCTGCCGCAGGAGGTGCGTTGGGTAGCAAAAACCCACAAGCGTGCTATGATCTTATCGAAGATATGGCAACCAACAGCTACCAATGGAACCCCTCCACGAGACTGAAACCGCCAAAGAACGGTGGAGTGTTCAATGTAGACGCTTTATCTGATCTTTCTGCTCAGGTAGAGAAGTTGACAAAGAAAATGGATCAGATGTGTGCTCCTAAACAGGCTACTTGTAATTTCTGCTCAGGGCCACATCCTAGTGATCAATGCCAGGAGGAAACTCCTGCTCACGAGGAGGTTGATTTCGTCTCTAATCAACCAAGGTCTCAGTATAATCCCAATGCACCTAGCTACAATCATGCATGGAGGGATCACCCGAACTTCAGTTATCATAACCAAAACACTAAACCCCCTCCAGGGATTCCATACCCACAGAGACCACGTCAGCCTCAGCAGTTCGATCGTCAGCCTCAACAGTTTAATCGACAACCTCAACCATATGAGCAACCACGTCAGTATAACACTCAACCACCGCCTCCAAATCAATCTTCATCATCATCTTCAGTATCTTCCAATCTGGAGGATCTTGTGAAACAATATCTGTCACAATCCGAGTTGCGATTCAACCAAACAGATGTTAGACTCAATCAAACGGAAGCAACTCTGAGAAATCAATAAGCTTCATTGCAAAATCTGGAAAATCAAGTTGGCCAGATATCTAAGCTCTTGTCAGAGCGACCACCGGGAGGTCTCCCGAGCAATACGGATGCAAATCCGAGAGCACACGTAAAGGCAATCACTTTGCGTAGTGGGACGACCACGGTACCACCACTGTTTCCCTCTCAATCCAAAGAAACCGAAAAACAGGTCCAATCGAAGGATTCTAACGAGGCGCATAACAGGCTAGACCCAGCAAGTACCGCGCAAGTCGAACCTCCGGTCAAAATATTTCAGCCTACCATTCCTTTCCCCCAGAGATTAAGGAAAGAGAAAACGGAGGAACAATATGGTAAGTTCCTAGAGTTATTCAAACAGCTCCATGTGAACATTCCATTTGTTGAGGCACTCGCACAGATGCCTAAATATGCCAAATTTCTTAAGGATTTGCTCAGCAACAAGAAGAAATTGGAGGACCTGTCGTTGGTGACTTTAAACGAGGAGTGCTCAGCCATTCTTCAAAATAAGTTGCCAGCAAAGAAAACCGATCCTGGGAGCTTTACAATCCCATGTCTGATTGGTAATCTCACTGTAAACAACGCTCTAGCTGATCTAGGTGCCAGCATCAACTTGATGCCATACTCTGTATTTTCTAGATTGGGCCTAGGAGAACCAAAACCGACTCGTATGTCACTTCAGCTAGCTGATCGTTCTGTCAAATATCCACGTGGGATAGTCGAGAACATCTTGGTAAAGGTTGACAAATTTGTGTTCCCTGCAGATTTTGTCATCCTAGATATGGACGAGGACAAAAACGTCCCACTCATTCTTGGTCGTCCATTCCTAGCCACTGCTCGAGCATTAATTGACGTTTGCAACGGAAAGCTTACGCTTCGAGTAGATAAGGATGAAGTGACTTTTGACATCCAAAAGTCAATGAAACACCCAACTAGCCAAGATGACACTCTTTATTTCGTTGATATCTTTCATCGTCATCCCGTGGATCGCATTATTCCAACTCTAGAGAAGGATGCGTTTGACACGCAAATCCTGGATGAGGTTGGCTTGGATGAAGAACAGGTGAAGCCTGTATCCGATGAGCTAACTAGCATAGCTTCACGACCATCTATTGTGGACCCACCTTCTCTTGAACTCAACGAACTTCCCTCCCATCTTGAATATGCATTCTTGGAGGAAGATTCTAAGCTTCCTGTGATAATAGCTTCTAACCTTACTGCTGATGAGAAAAGTAAGCTATTACAGGTTTTGAAAAATCACAAATCCGCCCTTGCATGGAAAATTTCTGATATCAAGGGGATTAGTCCATCCTTCTGCACACATAAGATTCTCATGGAGGATAATTATAAGCCGTGTGTACAGCATCAGAGACGTTTAAATCCCAAGATGCAAGAGGTAGTTAAGAAAGAAGTTATAAAGCTGCTGGATGCTGGTTTGATCTACCCTATCTCCGATAGTCCGTGGGTCAGTCCCGTCCAGGTTGTTCCTAAAAAGGGAGGAATGACTGTCATTCTGAACGATAAAAATGAGTTAATCCCAACTCGTACGGTCACGGGGTGGCATGTGTGCATTGATTATCGCAAACTCAATGATGCCACACGTAAGGATCACTTTCCCCTTCCTTTCATCGATCAAATGTTGGAGCGTTTGGCTGGAAATGCCTTTTATTGCTTCCTTGATGGATTCTCCGGATACTTTCAGATCCCTATCCAACCGGAGGACCAAGAGAAGACAACTTTTACATGCCCTTATGGTACTTTTGCTTACCGGCGTATGCCTTTCGGGTTATGTAACGCTTCTGCAACATTTCAGCGATGCATGACGGCTATATTTCATGACATGATTGAGGATTGTGTCGAGGTGTTCATGGATGACTTTTCAGTCTTCGGTAACTCCTTTGATACATGTCTTCATAATTTAGACAAGATGCTGTCTCGCTGTGAAGAAACTAACCTTGTGCTTAACTGGGAAAAATGCCATTTTATGGTACGAGAAGGTATAGTTTTGGGTCACAAAATCTCAAATGAGGGAATCGAGGTTGACAAAGCTAAAATAGATGTTATTGCAAAGCTACCTCCACCCTCCAATGTTAAAGGCATTAGGAGCTTTCTCGGACACGCAGGATTTTACCGGCGCTTCATAAAAGATTTTTCAAAAATCACTCGGCCGTTAACCCATCTCCTTGAGAAAGACACTCCTTTCATCTTTTCTCCTGAGTGCGATCACGCATTTAACTTCTTGAAGGAGAAATTGACAAATGCTCCCATCCTGACGAGCCCAGAATGGTCGCAACCATTTGAGCTTATGTGCGATGCCAGTGATTTCGCTGTTGGCGCTGTCTTGGGCCAACGGATAAATAATCACTTTCAAGAAAACTATACAGTTACTGAGAAGGAGTTGTTAGCAGTAGTCTTTGCATTCGACAAATTCAGATCTTATCTGGTGTTATCAAAAACAGTGGTCTACACTGACCACTCTGCTCTCCGTTATCTCTTCGCAAAGCAAGATGCGAAGCCCCGTCTTATTCGTTGGATTTTGCTCTTGCAAGAATTTGACATCGAGATCAAAGACAAAAGAGGAGCAGAAAATCTGGCTGCAGACCATCTCTCTCGCCTAGAAAATCCAAATCTTGAGGTGCTAAGTAAGTCCGGCATAAAAGATAACTTTCCGGATGAATTTTTATTCGCCGTGACTAGCACTGAGGAGATCCCCTGGTACGCTGACATAGCAAATTATCTAGCAGCAGGGGTGATGATAAAAGGTCTCACACACCAACAGAGGAGAAAGTTTATCTCCGAGCTGAAATACTATTTCTGGGAGGATCCTTATCTTTTTTGTGTAGGAGCCGACCAAATAATCCGTAGATGTGTGAGTACTTCTGAAGCTGTTGACATCCTTCAGCATTGCCATGCAGGCCCAACAGGAGGCCATCACGGACCTAGCTACACCGCTAGAAAGGTTCTGGATGCAGGTTTTTTCTGGCCTACCCTGTTCAAGGATGCTCATTTGTTCGTAAAATCATGCGACTCATGCCAGAAATCTGGAAATATCTCATCTCGAAATGAGATGCCCCAAAATCCAATCCAAGTCTGTGAAATATTTGACATTTGGGGAATAGATTTCATGGGTCCTTTTCCTGGTTCACATGGAAACAAATATATCCTTGTGGCGGTCGATTATCTGTCAAAATGGGCTGAGGCGCAAGCCTAGCCTACAAACGACGCAAGGGTAGTTTGTAAATTTTTGAAAATATTATTTTCACGATTCGATACCCCCAGAGCACTCATAAGCGATAGGGGTACTCATTTCTGCAATGCACAGTTAGAGAAAGTACTTAAACGTTATGGTGTTACTCATCGATTCTCTACTGCATATCATCCGCAAACCAGCGGACAAGTCGAAGTTACCAACCGCAGTCTTAAACGAATTCTGGAAAGAACCGTTGGTAACAGCCCAAAAGATTGGGCTGAGAAATTAGACGACGCACTCTGGGCGTTCCGCACTGCTTACAAGACACCTATCGGTACTACACCGTATAGGTTGGTATATGGGAAAGCCTGTCGTCTTCCTGTTGAACTTGAGCACAAAGCTTACTGGGCTTTGAAAGCCGCAAATTTTGACTCAAAGAGTTCAGCAGAAAATAGGTTGTTCCAGCTAAGTGAGCTTGATGAACTACGGTTCCAAGCTTACGATAATTCCAGAATGTACAAAGAAAGGACGAAAGCTTTCCATGACTCCCGCCTGAAGGACAAACAAGTCCAGGCGGGAGATCATGTGCTTCTTTATAATTCTCGCCTTCGTCTTTTCCCTGGCAAGTTGAAGTCCAGATGGACGGGACCATATACTGTTCACACTGTTTACCCACACGGTGCTGTTGACATCACGAACTTTGAGGGAGTAACTTTCAAAGTCAATGGTCATCGTCTCAAAAAGTATATTGGTCTCCCGATTCAAGAAGAGGATCACGAAGTTCTTAGGCTCTACCCCGCCGCACCTTAGCGGGGTGAGTTGGGTCTTTTACCGGCAGACCTTAAAGAACTGGATATGCTTTCCTCCGCTTCTCTTTCCCTCCTTTCTTGCCTTTTTCTGCGTTCATCACTGCCCTCTGATATTCTACGCGATATTGTCATGAGACATGAGAAATACGTGAGGAGAGACCAAAACTTTGCCAAATTTCATCGAGGCACTTCCATCTATGCGGCAAAAAGGCGTGCCAAATATGTAGGGAAATGTTGGAAATGCGGTGCTCTGTTGCATGAGGGCGCTTGTAGGAATTTGCCGACGATATCTCAGTCAGAGTGTGCCAGTGCTCTTCGAGAAGACCCCGTTAAGCTAAAAGCCGAGGGGGTCTTACGTCGTAAAAGTAATGCTGGTGCAATGATTGATGAGTTGGTAAGTCTCCGGCTAAGCAAACTCGAGCCTAAGCCCCATTAGAATCCCTAGGTCATGCCTATGTTCGTATCGTATAGCTCCTCATGTTTTCTCACTTCAATTCTCATTCAGTCTGGAGAGACAGGAAAACACTCCGCATTTCAACGCGTTAAAGTGTTCGCTTACACACCGTACTAATAGTGTGTTACTTGTACATATTGTCTTTTTGTCAGATGCCCACTTTCCGGGTTTTCGTTTCCCTTTCCGTTTGCATTTTTTTCGCTAATCTAGTTGTGTGCTTTAAATTCTGTACTACTAGCACGTTCCCCGTACATTCTCCAGAGGCCTATAGAGAGTAGCGTTTACCAAAAAGTTGTTTAAACTGAAAATCTGATGCAAAATGGGTTTTTGTCAAAATTCATCTCTACGGCCGTAGTGCAACATTACTACGGTCGTAGGACCTTTCTGAGCTCTCTGCGGTCGTAGTGCATACATACTACGGCCGTAGGAACATTCCTATAAAAATCCCCATTCCAGATTTCATTCGCACGCTTTCTCTCTCTCTCCTACGTTCTCTCTCTCAAAAACGCACCCGACGACCACCGAAGCTTCTCCGTCCATATCTCGCTCATTTTCCGGCCATTTTTCGAAAACAAGGTATTAAAATGCTCCTCTCACTCTTGCGTTCAATATGTAGTGCATTGATTCCATTATAGTTGCCCATATTTCGATCGATAGAACAAAACCCTAGCCGCCCGTTTTCTGCTGTTCGTATCTTTCCTACGGCCGTAGTATGTATATGGTACGGCCGTAGGTCCTAAATTTAGGGTTTTGCTATAAACTGCTTACTACGGCCGTAGTTGAACTATGCTACGGCCGTACCATGTATCTTTTAGGGTTTTGTTTGGTTTGCTTGCTACGACCGTAGTAACCTAATGGTATGGCCGTAGGACCCCATTTTTAACTATTTTCCAAATTTGTTCATCCTTTGGACAATTTCAATACTCGGGGACCCACAGCATACCAAAGCAAACACGTATCGATCGATAGGATGTCTAGCCATTGTGCGCACGTCTTACTTTGATTTCTGTTGATTTCAGCTATGCCTCCTCGACGTGTGCGCAGACAGGCTTCACCAGAGCCGCGGATAGACCCTCGCCAGTTCCCACGTTTAGTCGATCCTGACAGAGTTCAGGTCGAGCGGCCAGCTGATGCCGCACTTCCTCCTTTTCTCCGCTTCGACCGTGAGGAGGATCGTGCTGATAGAGATATCCTGATGGGGCGCGCTGACAGTCACGGATACGAGCCCATCAGGTATCTGGTTTGGGATGATTTGGCCACTCTTCACATCAGAGGCCGCGCTCAGACCACTTGTGGCCCTCATTGGCAGAGGCTCTTCAGTCTTCAGGGGGCGGTCTACCATGAGCTTGCATTGGAGTTCTTCTCCACCATCCACGTGATTACCCCGCTGATGGATTATGAGCTGGAAGACGCCTTGACCTTCCGCCTACTAGGGGCGGAGAGGCGGCTTTCGTTGCGGCAGTTTGCCGTTTATATGGGTTTATATACGCACGAGGAGTTGGACACTCCGGCGTTTGCCGAGGGCATCACTGATTGGCCCGAGGGTGTCAGCGGGATTTCTTTTTGGGATGAGGTCGGCACTGGCGCCTACAACACCGCCATCGTGCCGAAGAGCACGAAGCTCCGGGATCCTCTGCACCGCATTCTGCATCGGGCGATCGTCCACAGTATGACCGCTCGCAGCGCGTCCTCTGGTTCTGTTACTTTCACTGACTTGTTTTATCTATATATGATGATTCACCAGAGGCCCTGCCAGCTCGCTCTGTGCCTTGCCCGTTTTCTATTCCAGGTACGTACCACCCGTGTATCGCAGGCTATCTATGGAGGGGGGTACGTTACTATCTTAGCCGAGGCTATGGGCCTCCTGACTGCCGAGATTACTGATGATCTCGTTCGCTCCGCTCGAGCCGCTCCGATAGATTAGGGGTCCTGCAGCCTATGAAAGTCGCTGCTAGGATCCAGAACCGTATGAGATTGATCAACCCTGATGGGTCAATTTGGGAGCCTCCTAGAGTGGTTGAGGAGGAGGCAGCAGGTGGTGGAGAGGCAGCAGGAGCAGGAGCAGGAGCAGGAGCAGAGGAAGTAGCTGCTGGAGGTGCCCCAGAGCACGGACACCATGAGTTTACTATTGAGGATCTCTTTGAGTCGACACCACCTCTCCGACAGCAGCCAGCCCAGGTTTACACGAGAGATTATAGGGCTCGGATTGGGAGGTTGGAGAGGTCAGTTTCTGAGCTGGTCGAGATGCAGCGGGAATCCAGGGAGATCCAGAGAGTTGAGTATGCACATGCCGAGGCTCATCGACAGTATATGATCAGCATGGTGCAGCTCATTGCGGCAGACACTATGACATCTTCACAGCAGTTGCCACAATCACCAGCTTATCCGCAGAGGCTCCGGGACTTCACTGATGGAGCCGGGCCTTCGCAGCCGCCTCCGCGATAGTTATTTTTGTGGGGATAGTTTGTGTAGTAGTTTTCTTTGTATGTATTTCTAGATTAGCTTGGCTGTACGCTTTTGGTTGTTTGTAGTACATGCCACTTTTTGATGTGTTTGATGTTCTGTACTTACTTTTGCATATCTGTATGACATCAAAGCACTTGTACATTATTTCGGCTATGTGTTTATTGTAGTTCGTTTCCTTTTTGCTTGCCATAGCTTGTGATGTTTTTGTCCCTCTCTATGTTTCACTTTTGGTTGAGTTGTTGTTTTGCAAGAATATTCGTGATATCTTGGCAGCTCAGCTTAAGTGTGGGGAGGAAGCCAACGCCTTCGGAGTTTAATAAATGCAGACACACAATTGCTGTTCAGGGAGTTCTTAAAGCTCTTTTCTCACACTTTATTGTTTATTATTAGTACATTGGGGACAATGTACACTTTTAAGTGTGGGGAGGGATTAATATAACATGCCTGCTATTCTGTATCCTGTTGAAAACTCTTGTATGCTAACTATGCTTTAAACCGTAGAATTGATTTAGGCGTAAATTTTTCGCAAAATTATATCATTTTGGACATGTTTAGATCCTCTCGCATGATAGACTTTAAACAAGTAACATTTCAGCTTTTATGAAAACGATTTTGCACGAATTCTTGAGTTTTAACAAGTGTTTGACTTCAATTGCACAAGCCACACCTGATATGCATTCCTGAGCATTTGAGCCACTACACTTCATTTCTTACATGATTAGCTCATGGAATTGCCCACTTATATGCTGATTGTTGCTTTGATTGTAGAACTTGCTTACTAGTATGCATGTCGAGATCATGAACTAAACTGTTGCAGTTAAGTGATAGAAGCACTAGGAAACCCCATTTCAGCCTATATACTTTTATTTTTAGCCAATTTCTATATATTTACCCCTAGTTATCCACTTTGAGCCTAAGCCTTTCATTTCATTACCCATGATTATCCTGTTTTAGTCTATTTTATTTTTATGTTTCCAGAGTCAGTTGACCCGTTTTCTCGCTGCTTAGTTCCGTTGTATTTTGTTTGTCAGTTGTTCATGCACCAATTAGTGGGATATAAATAAAATACATGTCCCTTGGTTTGTTCCGTTTCATGCTGCATACAGCTGAGTTTTCTGAGAAAATTCAAAAAAAAAAAATTTAAATAAAATTTGAGAAATTCAGTTGCTTGACATGCTTTCCTTGGCTATTTTTGAGCCTGTCATACATTGAGTAGTAATTCTTTGTCGGTATTACCTGGTTGTTAGCCATCATTCAGAGAATTCTGATTCCATTTCTACTTGATGAACTGTATTCTCGCCAGAAATAGTGTGATATTCTGTATTCCTTCAATAATAGCAGCTTTGACGATTTTGAACTTGATTTCTGGATTCTATTTTAGCCACTTTTATATATTCCCATTCCTACCCTTAGCCCTAGCCACGTTACAACCCGAAAAAGTCTTCTTGATAATTGCATATGATTATGTTGATTGGTGGAGATGTGATACGTGATCAAGCTTATACAAGTCTTTTCTTCAATCTAGTACACAAGCACTTATATACTTAACCCAAATACACATTGAGTGCTAGAGTGATCTCCGGTGAGGTATAAAGTCAGATAGTTGTCATAACTCATTGTATGCGTGTTGAATCTGCCTTTCTTTATCTCAATACATGAAAGCAACTCTTAACTCTACGTTTAAAATGTTTGTCATGCTTTTAGATCTCTTCTATGTCGGAATGATACATGTTTGCACTAATGTGCTGCCTTTAGAAATTCTTTGGTTTTAGCTATTACATTAGAGTTTGCTTGAGGACAATCAAAGCTTAAGTATGGGGACTTTGATATATGCGTTTTTATACATGTTTTACATGTTAGAATACCCCGTACTTAGCCCAAATACAAGGTGAATACTTCTAATATGGATCTAATATGTTTAACATTCACCATGCAGGTTACAAGGAGCTTTAAGCAAGATAAATGGGCAAAACAAGGAAAGAATTGAAGCAAATAGAAGAATAGTGAAAAAATGATCACTACGGCCGTAGGGATTATATCCTACGGCCGTAGGAAGCCATCTTCTAGAATCCATCATTGCCTGCCAGATCTTGCGTGTCCCGGACAAATGGTTTAACGTTGCGTGTGTAGAAAATCCAGTCAAGATTTCCTACGGCCGTAGTAGCTTATTCCTACGGCCGTAGGAAGCCCACTTACAGCAGATTAAATTCAGAATTCTGCCATTTTGCAAGGGGTTACAATTTTCACCTCCACTCCGGAAAAGCACATCCACATACCCTCTCTAAATATCCTAACACTCCAGGGGACTTCTCTTGGTGATTCTAAGGAGGAGAGCTTGGATCTTGAAGGGTTGGAACAACATTTGGAGCTTGGATTTATTAGTTATATCATTGCTAGTTTGGGTATACTCTTTCCATTTATTATATCAATCATGTACCCATGTGTTCCAGATGTTGTAATGCTACTATTATTGTATATGGATAACTAAACTCATTTCACTTGGGCCAAGATGATTCTTGGCTAAGTTATGGCAATATATTTGACTTTTATGATGACTTGATTCATATATGCATGTTTAATCTTGAATACAAATGTGTTTTATCAACTTAGTATGTTGAATCTAACCATGTTCATGTGTGATAATGTGTATATGATAACTCATTCATGTTTTAACATATGAATATTCAAGAATGATGGTTGATTTTATTAATTCCATGTTGAGTTTGTTATTAGAAATGATACATCTTGCATGGTTGTCATTAGATGTCATTTTTGGAATATGATTTGAATCATTTCAGGTTCATCCATTATTGGTTATGTTAATCATATGTTGGTTTTATGCATGCCTTATGATTATAGATGAAAATCTTGTTATTTGGTGTATTTATGGGTTAAACATGCTACTAATGATTAAAGGATTCACAAAGATGTTTGTTGGTATGTTTAGATGGTGAAATGAACTCACATGTATGCCTTTGTTATGCTTGTCTTAGTGTTCAATGTGCATATCACATGATTCATGTTTTAAGAAGTTGTTGGCTATACTAGAAATGGTAGGTTTAACATGTTCATATCTTTAGAAATCATGTGACTAAACATTAAGAATCCCTTAATTGTGAGGTTTGAGTTTAGATGAGTTTATGACCCCATTGTACCAGTTTACATGTGTTTATGATCTGAGATTAAAGTCTAGATTGTAATTTGTTGTTGAATGCCTTTATGTTAGATTTGAATGCTCTGTCGGATGGGTCCCTACGGCCGTAGGAAGAAATCCCTACAGCCGTAGGACTGTCCAGGCTGCTACGACCGTAGTAGATAGTTACTACGGCCGTAGGAGCCATTTTCACCACCAGTGTGCTGTTTTTGCTTGTTTTAACTAATTTAACTGCTTTGACACCTTTTTGGGTTCTGAGGACTACTGGACAAATCATTTGAAAAGATGTTTGTCTTTGTAGTCTGATTTGGACGCGATCCGGTGGATCTGTAGTTGAATTCTGATATGCCGTTACTTGCTTAATTATGTTTAAGTGTTGAATCTGAGTCTTGATAACTCGAGTGAAGATTTGTGCATGATAATATGGTTTTGTCAAGTATTAGAACAGCATGCTATGCGCTTAATCTATTCAAGTTTTCATAATATGTTTTGTATTGTGTCATTGCCATGACTAGTCTCGATGATTCGAAAGCCTGAGTGAATCTGTTATCGTGTCTGTTTGTCTTCAGTGTTAATCTATTTTTACTACTGTATTTCCTGATTAATTTAGTTCATTCTGTCACTTGCTTAATTTTAATCCTGCTGATCAAACAACAATGAGACTTAAGTATTGGTAGCTTCCTGTCCTGGTGGAACGACATCTGGTCTTACCGAGTCTATACTACTATTGACCAGGTTATACTTGCCCAAGTCGTGTGTAGTATCTGCTTAGTAACATCGTTTTTATAAATTTAAAACGAGGTTGTGTCCCAAGATTTTATAACCAGAAAAACCAGTAGTCCTTGTAAACACCACCCATTCTATTCCTAAGCTGAGTTGGTTATGGCATAAACGTTTATCTCATCTAAACTTTAAAAATATAAATATGCTGTCCAATAAAGAGTTAGTCTCTGGATTACCAAAGATCACATTTGTCAAAGACAAATTGTGCTCAACTTGTGAACAAGGGAAACACCATAAAGGATCTTTTAAGTCAAAGAAAATTTTTTCAATAACAGACCCACTGCATATGTTGCATATGGATCTGTTTGGACCCATAAGTACTCCAAGCCTGAGTGGCAAGAAGTACACACTGGTGATAGTAGATGAGTTCTCACGATTCACCTGGGTAATATTCCTTAAAGCCAAAAGTGAGGCTGCCCTGGAGATAATCAGTTTTATCAAACAGGAAAAGTTGCAAAAAGGTTTGTCTGTAAAGCAACTAAGAAGTGATCATGGGACTGAGTTCAGGAACTCTACCCTTGAAAGCTTCTGTGAACAAAAGGGAATATTACAAAATTTCTCATCTGTCAGATCCCCACAACAGAATGGAGTTGGTGAAAGGAGAAATAGAACCCTAATTGAGGCTGCTAGAACAATGCTATGTGAGGCAGGATTGAAACTCTATTTCTGGGATGAAGCTGTTAGTACAGCCTGCTATACCCAGAATAGATCAATCATTGTCAAAAGACATGGAAAGACATCTTATGAGATGTATAAGTCTAGAAAGCCCAATATAGGTTATTTCCATATCTTTGGTTCAAAATGCTATGTGCTAAATCAAAGAGATCAGCTCCATAAGTTGGAACCTAAAGCTGATCTTGGAATATTCGTTGGTTATTCCTCAATCTCCAAGTCTTATAGAATATATAATACAAGGAGAAAGGCAATATAAGAATCAATTCATGTCTTTTTTGATGAAGACTGTTTTGATCAAGCTGATAAGAGTCAAGCTGACTTGGTCAGTCTATGTGAGCTCGATAGGCCTAAGGAAACCAAGTTATCAAATCCTATGTATGTCATAAGAGATGATAGTGATGATGATGTGTGTTCATCAAAGAAATCATCACAAACTCCAAGGGATTCTCAAGCTGAGAAGGATGATGAGTTCGTCAACCCCTTTGGAGCTGAAGTCACTCAGACTGAGAATCTCAGTGATCATCAGTTTGTTGACAATGCTGCTGTTGAGACTGAGGATGTGTGTTCACCTCAGAGTTCTCAACATCACTCAGATTCAGAACCAGACTCTCCAACTACAACATTTAAATTCCTCAAAGATCATCCTCAAGATCAAATTATTGGAAATGTCCAAGAAAAGGTCATGACCAGATCCAAGGCTACAGCTAATTATGCTGCACACTTTGGTTTTCTATCTCAAATGGAACCAAAGAAGATTGAGGAAGCCTTAGAGGATGAGGATTGGATTGAAGCTATGCAAGAGGAATTAAAAGAGTTTGAGAGAAATAAGGTCTGAAACCTTGTCCCTACCCCCAAAGATCATTCAATTATAGGCACTAAGTGGGTCTATAGAAATAAAATGGACAAGGATGGAGTGATAGTGAGGAACAAAGCCAGGCTGGTAGCACAAGGGTATAAGCAAGAGGAAAGAATCGATTATGATGAAACCTTTGCCCCTGTTGCTAGAATTGAAGCCATAAGGCTGTTCCTGGCTTATGCAGCATATAAAGACTTCAAAGTCTATCAAATAGATGTGAAGAGTGCTTTCCTAAATGGAAAACTTCAGGAGGAAGTCTATGTGAAACAACCTCCTGGCTTTGTAAGTTCAAAGTTTCCACATCATGTCTATAAGTTAGAAAAGGCTTTGTATGGTCTTAAACAAGCTCTAAGAGCTTGGTATGATACACTGTCCACTTATCTACTATCCATAGATTTCACCAGAGGTAGTATAGATAAGACATTCTTTATTAAAAGAAGTAAAGGACAGGTGATTCTTGTACAAATCTATGTGGATGACATCATTTTTGGTTCTACCAATGAATCTCAGTGTGAGTGGTTCTCCAAAATAAAGTCACAAAAGTACAAGATCAGTGTGATGGGTGAGATGACATATTTCCTAGCCCTGCAAGTTCAATAAAAGCCTGATGGAATATTCATCAATCAAAGCAAGTATGTTCTTGATTTGATAAAGAAATATGGTTTTGATTCAAGTTCAACCATGAAAATACCCATGCACCAACTGTCAAGCTGAGTAAAGACTCAGATGGAAAGTCTGTGTGTCAGTCTACCTATAGAGGAATGATAGGTTCATTGCTCTATTTGACAGCTAGTAGACCTGATATTATGTTTGCTACATGTGTTTGTGCAAGATATCAGGCAGATCCTGAAGAATCACATCTTCAAGCTGTGAAAAGGATCTTTAGGTACCTTAAAGGTACACCTAATCTAGGTCTTTGGTATCCAAAGGACTCTGGATTTGAGTTAGTCGGTTTTTCAGATGCTGACTATGCTGGGTGCAAGTTAGACAGAAAATCAACTACTGGAGGATGTCAAATGCTTGGAGGAAAGTTAGTAAGCTGGACTAGTAAGAAACAGATTTCAGTGGCTACTTCCACTGCTGAAGCTGAATATGTTGCAGCAGGTAGCTGTTGTGCTCAGATCTTATGGATGCAGCATCAACTTCAAGACTTTGGTATGAGTTTCAAGAAAACTCCTATCTTCTGTGATAACCAAAGTTCAATAGCCATCACTTATAATCCAGTATTCCATTCAAGAACCAAGCACATTGAAATTCGACATCACTTCATCAGGGACATCGTGGAAAAAGGTAAAGTTGACATTAAATTTATTTCCACTGATGACCAACTAGCAGATATCTTTACTAAACCACTTGATGAGAAGAGGTTTATGTATCTGCTAAGTAACTTGGGTATGCTCAACCCCTAGCTAAGTGTCTAGAATCCCAGTTTTCAGTTTGCCAAAGACTAAGTGTATTAAGCTGAGTGCACAGTTTATGAATAAGTTTTCATAAACTGAATCTTATCAAGCTGAACAATGAGTTCTTTTGTTTGGTGAGTTCCAAACACATTTCAACTACTTAGTGTAGTTATGATACAGTTTGAGTCAGTCTCAAACATATATGACTAAGTGTCACTGAGTCTGAGCTATGTGCTTAACTCAAACTGTGTGATTGGTTCACACATTTGGTTGGTTACAAACATTCTTTAACTACTCAGTGTGGTTAAAAGGTTCGTTTGAGTCAGTCTCAGACAAAAATGACTTAGTGTCATTACCCATGAGCCGTGTGCTCTACTCAAGCTGAGTTTCATTCTCAAGCTGAGTGCTTGAATCAAGCTGAGTGCTTGAGTTAAACTGAGTAATATGTTTACTCAGCTTGGTGTGTCCAAACTCATGTGTTATTTACTAAGTGTGATTAATTCATGACCACTGCGTATTTGAGTCAGTCTCAAATTGCGTATTATACTAAATTGTGTATAGGTATAATACATCAGTGTATAATCTTATTGTATGTCAATATTATTATATTACATTAGTATCCGTTGGAAGATGATTAGTTCTACCCGCTTACTGTTACATCAAAATTTTACGGCGTAACGGATCAAAAGGGGGATTTCTAACGGTAACTTTTCTCTCTCCTTGGAAAGGTATATATACCGATCAAGTTCGGTTTAGAGGGTTTACGCTTACAATCCAGACTTCTCATCCTCTCAAATACCTTCCCTCTTCTCTGCTAAGTGCATATTTTCAGTTCCATCGATCTCAAAACCCTAAGTCGCTCAGTGCGCTATAGACAATCGCTCAGTGCGCATTCCAAAGTTATTACTCTGTGTAATCAAAATTTCATCGATGGAAGGAACCATTCTAGTTCTAGGTGATCGAATGGTCAGAGGAGCTGCGTTTCGAAACAACGGATTGCCGCTGATAAAAATCAACAATCAGCGCGCTTGCCTGGCAATCCCTCTACGCAAGATTAACAGAGGATATGAACCATGGGTCAATTATATTCGTAAATGCCCATTGGCTTTTGCTTTCACCGGAGCACCTCTGCACATGGCTCCTCAGCACTTGCTGGAATTTTGGTATTCGTGTACTTACGATCAAATCAATGACAAAATCAGAGGCACCGTGTTGAATGGAGAGAGAACCATTACTCTCACAGCTATCTGGCTATGGGAGATTCTTCGTCTTCCTCAACATGACGAATTCAAGTCTGCTGTGACGAGACAAGTAGCGAGGTCTGTTCTGCCACAGATGGGTCACCCTCAAACTGAAGAGGTGATCAAGAAGGCCACTTTCCCAACCGGATGGGGTTTTATGGTGTCCACTATGATTTGTTCACTTGGTACCAAGGTTGGAGGACTGGACCAGATCAATGAGTTCGAGATGCAGTTGCTGTACAACATGTTCTTTGGAAGAAATATCGATTTTGCATAGCTCATCTTCAATGAGCTCAAGGTCCCAGTGATGAAGGCCACAAGAGACCTTCATGTACCTTTCATAAGGTACCTGTCTTTAGCATTTGAAGCTGCGCTAGGGACAACACTCTACAAAGCCAATCAGGAGCTGTCGCTGGTGCCAACACTCAGTCCCAAGATGTTCAACAATGACATCTTCCCAGAGCAAGAGGGACTGAGTGAGCCCATGCTGTTAATTGCTGAGGTTTCGTCTTCTGAGAGTAAAGCCGAGGGATCGAATCAAGGGGGAGCTTCTCAAGCTGATACGGAGGTTCAAGCTGAGCACTCTGCTCAAGCTGAACTAGCACAAACTGAAGCTGCGTCTGGTAAGACCTCTCCTTTCTCACTCTCTTCTCACTTTTCTCCATCTACATTTGGAGATAAGACTGCAGTAAACCCAACTCAGTCTAACCCATCTCCTTCACCTTCTTTCCATCATAAATCCCACTCTGAAGCCACACCTAGTATGCCCACTGCTTCTAGGGAGAATATCATAACATACCGCCGAAAAACTGCCATTGGTGGTGCCACATCTAAAGGCATCACTGGAGCTGAGATCACACTGATCCCTCCATAGGCAGGAGTTGAGGGAGAGACGCCTTCTCTTAAGGTGTCAACCTCACGGCTCATTACAACCCAACAGCCTATACCGGGTGTGGTGTCTACTCAGCCCATACTTACTCGAGCCATGGGAGAGCCTATTGCTGTGCCTGAGCAGACACACTCAGGTAACATTGAAAATCTGACCAATCCCTAGGGTCAATCACCCCCTCTAAACCACTTAGCCAACCACCAACCCATACACTTCACATCTTGGGCCCAATAACTTCTCTTCAAACCAGGATGAATTACAAGGTCAAGACTCTGGTGCAAATGAGTTTGAAGGTATACACCAACCTTCGGATGATGCACCCAAATTCCAACCATTTCAAGCTGACTTGGATGAATTGATGTCATTCTTTAAAGGTCAGTTTGATGCATTGCACTTCAACAGGAAGAAAGCAAAGAAAGATATGCTGATGATCCTTGATAATCTGGATGAGGAGGTGCTGATGTTAAAATCTGCTGTTGCTGACTTACAAAAACAAAAGACTTCAACCCCTATTGATGATGTCAAAAAGGGGGAGAAGGTTCAAGAAGCTGAAGCCGAGTCAGTCAAAGTTGAAGCTTTACTACTATTGGCAGAGGGAGCAGATCAGATTGAGGGGGAGAAAGAAACAGAGAAAGAACCTGAGCTGACTGAGAAAGCAAAAGACAAAAGACAAGTAGTGGTCAACTCAGAAGAATCAGAAGCCCCTCAACAGAAAAGAAGGAAAGTGATTCTAAGTGAATCATCAGCCTCAGATGAAGACTCTAGGATAAAATGACATTACAAAAGAGAGCTTCACTGCTGGCAGTTAGAAGAATGGAGAAGGAGGATGCTGACAAGCTTGGGATCTTTGTTAACGAATTAAGAGAAAGACAAAAGAATGCTCAAGCTGTATTGGTCAGTGAAAAAGAGGCAAGAGAAAGGACTTGGGCTAAGCAAATCAAAAAGCAGAATGAGAATCTGGCTAAACTCAAGCTGCCCATAGTGCCTAAGGAAGAAGAGGAAGAAGGACCTCCAATGGAAGATTAACCAGAGGAGGAGAACATAATGGATTGCTATACAAAACTATTCTTCCCTTCTCAAATACTTTCACTTAAGCTAAACTCAGATCAAGGTATCATTATCATTGAGTTTGTTTTGAAAAATGGTGAGACACCTTCTCTAGAGCTAAGTCAACTACACAAACTGGGTTATGAGGAATGGAAGCAAGTGGCAGTGCTCATTAAACAGATGAAAAAGTCCTCTGAAAGAAATCAAGTTAAAGATGAGTAGCTGAGGTTACTTGCAAGAGCTGCTTTAATGAAAGCCATACCCAGAACTGAGATAGCTACCCTACTTACTTCCTTACATAAAGTTGGGAAGAAGAAGCTAACAAAGCCAGCTGGATTAGCAAATCTAGACTCGTACAGTCTTAATCTTCCTGAAGGCATGGAGTTTCAAGAGAATACATATGTTGAAAAGCCTCAGAAAGGGTTCATGTACTTGGACAGAAATGGTGAAAAATGCTTCCAGGCATATGCATCAATTTATACATGTGGGGTATCTCAAGTATTTGCTCTAAGACAAATTGTTGAAAAGACTGAACATAATGCAAGATTCAGTTACAAAATCAACAGAGCAATCATATCACATTAGGATCAGCTTCAACATATACCTAATCTGCAAGAAATCCTTGAAGAAATAAATAAGGAGATTAAGGAGTTTGAAGAGTTGCATCTAGATTAGATTAGTTCTTCTTTTGTAAATATTAGATTAGTTCTAATATTTTTGTAAGCACTATGTGTGCATGATCTAAGTGATCAACAACTTTTGTATTATGATTAGTTCAATTAATACAAGTATAAAGTTTGATATGTTCAACTGTGTTGTGATGTGTTCATATTCATAAGTATGATAAGTTCAGCAAAAATGAATAACAGATAAGTTCTTATTCATTTATGTAATTAGTTGGTGTGTTCAACTAAAAGTTGGTGTGTTCCAATTTAAATTGATAAGTTCAATTAAAATTGATATGTTCAATAAATATTTGATCAGTTCAAATAATAAAATCTTAATAAGTTTGAGATTTAAAACATAATTCTGTTAAACAAACTTAAGAACTGTTTGATGGTTTTGTCATCATCAAATAGGGGGAGTTTGTTAGGAAAATGATCTCATCAGTTAAGATTTGATGAGACAAATTTAAGTTTGTAAGATGTGTTCTACGGACAACTTAAACAGAATTATGAAGCTTAGTCAGACTGAACACTTATAGTGTTTCAGACTGAGTATAAGCTGAATGTAAACTGAGCATGTGTTCGACCAGTTTATATTATACCTTAGTTAAATTATTAGTGTGTTTGATAATCTGTGTATGTCACATAAGGTATATATCGAGTATTCAGCTTGATGTGTTTCAAGCTGAGTGACTCAGCTTAGAAGCAGAGTCAGCTCGACAGAGTTACTAAATTTGTTTTATTTAACTCTTTAGACTTCTAAGGATGAGTTAATAATTATACATGTTAGTTCATGTTTGAATTCGGGTTTGTTCTCGAAGAACTCAGCTTGATGAGTTTCAAGCTGAGTAACTCAGCCTGACTAAAGAAGTCAGTTTAAAAGAACTTAAATGTGTTTTAAATTCTGTTTTAACTCTCTATATCTATGGCGCGGATAAGAAGACTCCAGAATCAAGATTGAAGATTGAAGACTCAAGATAAGAAGATTCAATATTCAAGATTCCGAGTTATCCGATAGTTAGTTAGCAAATTAGGATTAGTCCAGTTTGTTAGGAACCGTAGCGACAGGATTATAAATACTTATCTCCTGATAAGTCTAGAGGTACGACTACGACTACGATTCTGATAAAGAATTACACAGCCAAAAACCTCACCTCACCGTATGTGTTACGATTCTTGAATCACTGTTTGTCAGTTCAATGTGATCAAGAAACTCACAGATTGCCAGATCATTCGTGTGTTCGAATTATCACATCAGTTGTGATATTGGTAAGTAATCATTAGTCAATTCAATCTGTGAAAAATCCTGTTTAGAGAGTCGTCAGTATCTATAATCATAAGTTGATTATAGATAGCTAAGTTTGAGAGATTGAGAGATTTATATTAGGTGATTATATATCAAGAGTTGCTTACTTGATAGTTACTGTAATCATCTTCTTATTCAAAGCATTGTAATCATCTTCATATTAATAAAATCATTCGACTAGTTGTGGTTTGATTTACTGTGTGTAATACTTTAATTTGATTTGTTCAATTTCCGCAGAAAGTGTATTCAACCACCCTTCTACACACTGTTGCTTGTTGTTATTCTCACCAAGGGACCAACAATTTCTAGTTTTTATCTGTTTTTAGATTAAGGATTTATTCTTGATTCTCTACTTGTTCTTGGATTTTTCGAAAATCAAGAAGGTAACAAAACAGTTTGTTTTTGTTATTAGGTTTATCCTATTAATTAGGAAATTCAAACAGTTAGTTTGAATGGTTAAAAGGATCATGATTTTTGAATAAGGATAAGTTTGAATTAAGTTTTAATTTAAACAGTTTGTTTAATCAGTTAAACCTAGTTTATCTAATTAATTGGTTTGTTTGATAGTTAAATAATCTTCTCCATCTTGTTTCTTCTCCTCATGAATTTCGAAAACCATAAGGTGATAAAAACAAGGATTCTGTTTTTATCCAGTTTATAAAAGGTTTGATTTTAACCAGTTAGGTTTGAACCAGGTTTGTGTTTAAACGGTTAAAAAGGATAAACTTTTTATCTAAAACTAGATCTTAACCAGTTCTTTGAACTTTTTGTTTAAAAAGGTTGAAATCAAGTTTTAGGATAATTAGTTATTAATAAAACAAGTTTTGTTAATATTAATAATTAATAGTTTTTGGTTTTTGAATTAAATCCAGTTTTTAATCAGAATATTAAGACAGTTAGTTTTAATAGGTTAAAAGGGATTTAAAATATTTCATGTATTAATCGGAAAACGGGAACCGAGATCATCTCCGTGTTTGGGTGGTGGCCGTTAGCGGCGCTAAGAGGGACTTAGCGGCGCTATGGCCTAATGGGCTTCGGTCCAAAGGGTTTCGGCCCAAGACAAATCGAGGTCCAACTGGGTCCTCGGCCCAATGTGGTTCTCGACCCAGGTGGTCACGGCCCAAGGGTATTCGGCCCAGGAGGTTCACGGCCCAAGTGACTTCGGTCCAATGGGTTCTCGGCCCAAGAGGGTCTTGGCCCAGTGGGTTTCTCGGGTTGACGGGAGATGTTGGCCCAAGATGGATTTTCCGGATTAATACAAAAGGATTATTAATTTTAAGTTATAAAATTAATAAGGTGTTATATAAACTAGTGTTATATATTTTAATTAGTTTAGTTAAAATATATATTTTTAGACTTTTATTTATTATGACTAGTTTAGTCATTTTTGAATAAATTCTAAAAGGATAAAGTTTATATAATATTATGGAGAAACAAATAAGATAGTATTTAATTGACCAAAGGTTGTCGTTTTTAGTTTTTGGAAAACTAGTAAAGAAACTCGACATGAGGATTTCATTCAAGTTTTGAATGAGATCAAGGTTTTAAAGTTTTGTTAAAAACTAGTTTGGTCAAATAAATTAGAAGATCATAATTTCTCATTTTTGGTTAATAGCACCGGATGACTAGACATAAGGGTACTAGACATTCAACATATGGTAACAATGACCCAAACATAACTCGAATCTAGAAACATCAGAATGATAACTGAAACTTTGAGAACTTCTGACTCAGCCAAAAAATCCAAACACTTGACTTAGGAATCAAGGTGACAAGATAATTCAGTCAGAACAACGACGACGGGGGTTCGGGGGCAGCGCCCCTGATAGCGGGGTCCAAGGGGTGGCAACCCCTGGCAGGGTCCAAGGGGCAGAGCCCCTGGCTGGGGTCGAAATTAAAGAATATTGCTATGGCAAAAATGATCAGAAATCCTATAAATATAGTATGATCCAAAACACCTTTAAGTGTGTGGTTGCGGAGCGAGTTCGAACACCGGCGTTCAAACTGCCTATTACCTGAGTTTCAGGGTGACTTCTCAACTAGACAAGCTCGGGGGATCGGACCTGTATGAAGTCATCTACTGGTTGAACGTCCGTTGCAAATGGATTTACCATTTCAGCTTCTGCAGACGGATTGACAGTATCATCTGTTGCAACAGGAGAAGGAGTCGGTTGTACAAGAAATGGAATGTTTGTAGCTTCAAACTCAGAACTCTTCTGATCAGTGTCCCATGCAACAGACGGAGTGGTAAGTGCCACTGATTCTTCCGGTTGCGGTTGTGCTTGGTCAATCCTGTTCACATTGACAGAAGAAGATTCATTAGTCTTGAAAAATTCAAACATGAAATCCAAATTAATATCTTCATTCTGAATGTGTTGATTATCAGATTTATTTGCTTGGTAACCAGGATTTTTATTATTTGAAGGTTAGGCTGTCAAAGAGTTTAAGTTTACTAGATCATCAAACGTCACATTGATGCTTTCGACAACAACGTTAGTTCTCCGATTTAGAATTCGGAAAGCCTTTTTGTCATTTGAATACCCCAAAAAGATTCCCTCGTCAGCTTTTGGATCAAACTTAGATAGTTTGTCCGTGTCATTCACAACGAAGCACCTATTACCAAATACATGGAAGTATTTGATATTAGGCACTACTTCGTTACACAGCTCGTAAGGAGTTTTATTGAAACGACGGTGAATTAGGGATCTGTTTTGGGTGTAGCATGCAGTATTGACAGCCTCAGCCTAGTATGATGCTGGCAACTTGGAATATTGTAACATCGTTCTCGCAGCTTCAACCAGTGTTCTATTCTTTCTCTCAACAATTCCATTTTGTTATGGAGTATAGGCTGCTGAAAACTGATGTGTTATGCCTTCAGAATCAAGATAAGAATCCAGAGTCCTATTATTGAATTCTGTGCCATTGTCAGTGCGTATCGCTTTCACAGGTTGTCCTTGCTGTGTCTTGTGCTTAGTCAGAAATAGAATGATCTGCTGTGGCACTTCAAACTTGTGATTTACGAACCGAACCCATGTGTAGCTCGAATAGTCGTCCACCATCACCAGAATATAACGCTTTGAATTTCGGGACTGAACCTTCATAGGTCCACAGAGGTCCATGTGTATCAGTTGAAGAGGAGCTGGTGTTGTTGAAACTTGAACAACTTTATGAGGTACTCGTTTTAATTTCCCCATCTCATAATCCTTACACAGGTGTTCTTTTTCGAACTTCAATTTAGGGATACCTCGGACCAGATTCCCGTTTTCCAGCTTGTTGATGTTTTTGAAATTGAGATGGGACAGCTTCCTATGCCATGACCAGTTCAAATCTGAAGCAGCTTTTGAAAGCAGGAAAACAGACGAACTTGATGCATTTCCAGACAAGTCGATAGTATAAAGATTCAACTTTCTGTTTCCTCCCAGAATTTCTGTCCCTTCCTCAGTTCTCAAAGAGCAGGATTTCTTCTTGAACAGGACCTCCATGCCTTTATCACATAACTGACCAATTGAGAATAGGTTGTGTCCTAGTCCCTCTACATATGACACCTTTTCAATACGAACATTTCCCGTCTCTAAAACTCCATGCCCGAGGATGGGTGCAACTTGGTCATTCCTAAACTTTACATTTCCAGAATATTTCCCCACAAAGTGTTTGAGAAGACCCTTGTTGCCGGTCATATGTTTTGTGCACCCGGAGTCCATGTACCAAAGATTACTCTTCTGCACACGGAAACAAAAGGTGATGACCTTACCCATTGTGAAATGGGATTAGGCATATTAGAGATAGAAACAGGGGAAATCACAGGTTCATTAATCACAGATTCAATTTTCTTTACCTGTTTGATTTGCCACTTTTTGATTTGCCATTTTCAATTAATTTGAGCGCGGGGGACTATGGAAGATTTGTTATGTGGTTGAACAACAGAATTGTTTGATTTGTTCGATTTGTGTTTACCACTGTTGACAATGTGAGAAGTGTAGTGAACAGGGTTAGTTGTTTGATGTTTGTTTATTTTAGCTTTGAGTGATGTTTGTGAGTTGTGTGGTTTATGAACAACTTTAGAAACTGATTTGTTATTCTTTTTCAAAATATGAGATTGAGTAGAAACTGATTTTGTTGTGGATTGTACAACCGGTTGCTTAGATTTATTTAGAAAAATTTGTCTCAGCTTCCGATTGAGTTTCTCCACTTCAATCTTTTGGAGTTTCTCTTGTCTCTCGGAGTCAGCCACCATGCGCATTTCTAAAAGATGTTTTTCCCATTCACTGGGTAGCATTGGTATGCTCCGATGTGCGTATTTGCGTAGGAAAAAACGCAGTTCACTTTTCTTGATCCACTGATGAATAATATAGCCACTACGGTTGACAAACCAAGTGAAAACCATATTATCTTCAGGATTCTTCCAACTCGGAACTGATTTAAACCCTCTCAGCATCCGCTCTTGATGGTATGAGCACGTATTTATGCAATGTCCCTCGACACAACCAACACTGGCACAAAAAGTTTCAACTTTTACAATTTGTGGTTTTGGAATATCAGATTGACAACTTGAGAAAGTATCAGTTTTTACTTTCCAGTTCAAAACATATTTACAATTTGTCAAAAAAAATTCTTATGAATTGGACAAAATGATGTAAAGAAAGAGTGTGTTCTTGAACGAGCTCGTTTCTTATGCTTCTTTTCCTTGACTCTTGGCATTTCGGCTAATTTGGAAACTTCTTTCTTCTTCTCTGCTGATGGTACTGCATTCTTCACAACAGTTCTTGTGGAACTTTGACGTTTGGATTTATCTGTTTTAAAAAGAATAGAAGAAGATTTATTAGTTTTATTAAGAATGTTTGATGGCACAGAAGAAGATGATGCAAATGTTGAAGACTTGGTGCCTGAAGTGGACCCTTTTTAACAAACACTATTTGAGTCGCAGAACTGGTTGCATTTATGGGCCACAAATTCTTTACAAGCTTTTGGGCAAGTAGGAATTTTTACACTCCAGCTTAGATCTACATCTGCCAAAAGCCGCTTGATTTTCTCATCTCGAAGTTGTGTTTCTATTTCGTATGTAATGAGTTGAGGAACAAGGAGATGTGCACAGTCTAAATGTTCTAAATCAGAAACACTTGATTTTCAGATTCAATCACTTTTCTTTTCAAATCCTCACATAACTGAATTATGATTATTTCATGATTCTTAACCTTCTTGTGCGCTTGTTCCAGTTCTTCAGAAAATTCTTGAGCTTGATTAATTAAAACATCATTTTCAAATTTCAGTTGATTCACAAATTCAGAGTTAAAATTATCAAAATGATCAGCGGAAGACTGTGAGTGAGACAACTGTTCTTGCAAAATTTGATTTTCTATTTCCAGCATGATGTTGTTAATTATGCAGTTTGTTTCAAGAATTTCCTAACGGCGCTGTAATTCCATATGTGGAATATACACGCGTGGTGCGTAAGATGTGACTGTTTGTTCATGATTTTGAAAAATGAGACTTTCTACATGGAAAACAGATTTGTTTTTGAAAGTAGATCCGTCTGTTGCTTCATATGATGCATTCAATGAATCATAATTAATGGATGTTGACATCTTGTTGTGGTTTTTCTTTTGAATGCTTCCTCTTGTTTGACTTCCTTTTCAGCAACAAACACCATCTTTTCGGTTAAGCCTTGATTCATTCTTTCAGCCTGATATAGCTGAGTGCAGTTGATTTTCTTAAAGAAGTCACTGTCATCATACCCTAAACCCTTATACTTATTTCTAATATCTGGTGTCAAACTCTTGAAAATAGTATGACGAGTTGTGGGTTTCTTTCTAAAAGCTTCTTCAAGATTATTCACTTTTGTTTGCAAAGTCTGTTTTTCTTCCAAAATCAGATTTAAATTGATTTCTGCACTCAACTTAGCAGCATTCAAGTCATGGACTTTTCTTTCAGTTTGCTCTTGAATTTGACTTAACTCATCCTCCTTTTGTTTGATTATTTCTTGAAGTTGATTAAGTTTGGTCGTGTGTTCAGATGAGACGGCTTGGTTCATTTTAAGATTGAGGTTTTGTGATTGCAGTTTCTGGTTTTTAGCAGTTAAGGTTTGTACCTGATTAACTAAAGTCATAATATGATAAGCAGATATATGAGAGTCATTGAGATGTACCTTCTCAGCAGTTGACTCAGACTCAGTTGAGAGAGAACTGGTGCTGGAAGGAGCTTCTTCAGCTTCATTGTCACTCTCATATTCACTTTCTGGATCTGACTCGTCAAACTTTGCCATGAATCCTGTATCAGCTTCACCCATCACTGCATCCTCAATAACAGCTTCACCCTCAGCAAACACTGAACCCTCATCCTGATCTTCACTTTCCCCATCACTCTCCCGAAATTTAAGCTCTTCCACTTGAGCCATCAGTACAAATTGTGCCTGAACTTCAGTATCCTCCTCTGAATCATCTGTGTCGGACATAAACTGATCCTCTTCTGCAAGAAGAACTGTTCCACTATTCCGTTTCTTGATTAGATTAAGCTTTGCTTTGTAATACTCAGAGTCCTTCACCTTCGGCTTTTTACAATCCTTGATCACATGCCTCGTGCTACCACAGTTGTAGCATTTCTTGGGTTGAGCAGATTGGATCTTTCTCTCATATCTTTTCTCCAGATTTACCCCGTCATTTCTTTGAAATTTGTCGTCTCTTCTCCGAGATTCAGAAGTGAATCTCTGACGGTTATTGGTTTTTGATTTGGTAAACTGGTTTTGTAGCATATTAGTGAGATAAGCCACAACCTGCATTACTTTCTCATTGTCAGCCGGTTCATTAGTGTCAGACTCAGAAGTTTCTGATTCTTGAATCTGTTTCACTTTCAAGAATCTGCCTGAAGATCTGCCTTTTCTTTCATTTACTACCAATGCCAGGGGATCAATATTCTCTTTCTGTGAACCCATACCAATCTCATCCTGATATTGATTAAGTTCTTCGAATATCATGTATTGAGTGACCTTATTTAGAACCTTTTGGTTCATTTGCCTGTAAATGGTCACTTGGGTTCTCCATTCAGGTCCTAGTGAATTAAGGAACCTGGTGTTCTTGGTCAGGTCTGAATAGCTATCCAGCTTTTGATTCCTCAAATCATTAAGCAGTTTACAAAACCTGCTGTAAATATCCACTAGAGTTTCACCTTCACGAGAATGGAAGTTATGAAATGCATTCACAAGGGTTGTTTCTTTGCTAAATACGTTATGGCTAACTCTTAGGACTTCTAAGGATGAGTTTATTAATATACGTGTTAGTTCTTGTTGATTTTCGAGTTTGTTCTCGAAGAACTCAGCTTGATGAGTTTCAAGCTGAGTAACTTATGTCCGAGCAAGAAGTCAGTTTAAAGAGAATTTAAATATGTTTTAAATTTATCTTTTTAACTCTCTATATCTACGGGAAGGATAAGAAGACTCCAGAATCAAGATTGAACATTGAAGACTCAAGATAAGAATATTCAATATTCAAGATTCCGAGTTATCCAATAGTTAGTTAGCAAATTAGGCTAAGTCTTAGTTTGTTAGATTCCGTATGCACAGGATTATAAATAATTATCTCCTGATATGTTTAGATGTACGACTACAACGGCGATTACAACTAAGTGTTGCAGAGCAAAATACCTCACCACAACCGTATGTGTTACGATTCTTGAATCACTGTTTGTGTTGGTGCATAATTGTAAATCCCTAGTTCTTATCAATCCAATACATACATGTTTACTTGAAATGTTAATTCAAATGTGTTTTGATTAATGGTTTACATGTTTATATATTCTAAGTGTTTCCTTATATTTGTTTTAAGCTTACAAGTACTTAGTCATGTGTTGATTTGTGTTTGGAAGTTTAAGTATAAGTGAAGGTTACCACGTGCGTGATGAAGCTCACTACGTGCGTAATGGAGCTCACTACGTGCGTGGTGAGGTAGACGATTAATGTTTAATTAATTATTATTAAAACACCCGGTACGTGCGTACTGGACTAACTACGTACGCAGTGCATTGTACCACGTGCGTAGTGGAAATTATTTAAGGAAGTGACGTGTTACACTCAAATACGCGTTTTCCATACTATAAATACGTATTAACCTCGTATTAGCGCGGGAGAATGATCGATAATCACCGGTAATCGTCCGTAATCGACCTTAAGCCTTCGTGAGCCTTCGTAATCGTACGGATAACCTCGATAAACGCGAACTTAGTGTTATTCTCGAATCCAAGGGCAACCTTAAGCATTCTGTGTGAGTTCTTAGAGTTGTTCTTGATCCTACTCTGTGTGTTCTTCGTGTTAACTGTGTGCCGGACACCTAAGCATATCTTAGAATCCTTAGGAGGTTTGGGAAATAGATATTCCGCACTATTTCTCATCCTAGATCAGTCTTAGCATTAGGGTGTTTTAGTTTAGAACCCCCACGGTCCTACAAAGTGGTATCAGAGCCTTGTGCTTTGATTGATCACTTTTCCTTAGGTTTCGTGATCTAGGTGTCGTTTTGGTCATTTAGGTGTTTTTGTTTTGTCGTTTTCTAAGTGTTTCTTTGTACGTATAATCGTCAACAGGGCGTTTTTGGGTCAAAAAAGTTTAAGTTTTTACGTTAAAAGGTCTGATTTGTTGAAGGTTATTCGTGCGTAGTACTCCTTACTACGTGCGTAGTATGTCTTAGTGTTCTAAAAAAATTGTCTTAATCGTCGAAGTTTACACGTGAGTAGTTCCCTTCACTGCGTACGTACAACATCTAAGTCCGTGCGTACTAAGTGTCTGTTGTTCTAGAATTTTTCGTAACCCGTGTTCGATCCATGCATAGTAGATAACCACCCCGTGCGTAGTTATATCCACTTCGTGCGTATTGAATCTTTGTGTTAATATTAACCTTGAGTAGCAAGTTACTCACCACGTACGTAGTGTATTTACCACGTGCGTAGTGAACCTTCAGTCCGTGCGTACCTATTCCTGTGTGATCCTTTGAGACCATCTTCATTCCGTACGTGGTGGTAGTCACCTCGTGCATAGTGAGTACCTACTCCGTGCGTACCTCAGTCTGTGTGAGCTTTTGGTTGTTAAAATGTCTGACATGAGTGCAATGGCTGCCAAACAAACCATAACTGCTTTAAGCAATTTAATAATGGATAATGAACAAGGTGGAATAAACAAAGTACCTCGTCTATTAACCATGGAAGACTACCCATTCTGGAAACCACGTTTTGAAATTTTTATTGATGGGATTGATCCAAGGCTGCACCGGGCTATATCTGCTGACTACTTTGTTCCTAAGGGCGAAGGGAATATCGAAGTTCCCTATGACAAGATGAGTGACGATCAGAGGAAAGCATACGATGCTGAAAAGAAAGCTTATTCTTACCTGATTCAAGCCATTCCAAATGAGATCTTTCATCAGTTCCGACGATATAGAACGTCACATTCTTTGTGGAATGATTTACAGAAACGGAACGAAGGGAATGCATCATTAAAGGAGCTTAAGGCCTCACAGTTACGTAAAGAGTTTGATCACTTCACATCTTACAGAGATGAAAAGATTTCTGATTTGATTAACAGATATAACCATCTTCTGAGTGAGTTGGATAGCCTAGGTGTGCAAGTATCTGAGAGACAGCAGGTAGAGACCTTATCTAAGGCATTACCAAAGAGCTGGAGGCCGTTTATAATGATCTTGAAAAATGGTGAAGGTTTCGAGGGTATGTACCTCAATGACTTCATCACCAAATTAAAAGAGCATGAACAGGAGGAACAAAATCTAGATAGATTGAGTAGTTATGTTAAGAATCCTTCCTTGTACTGCTCTGGATCCATTGCTTCTCCAGTCACTTCATCAAATGCTCCGTTGCAGACAGCCTTTACCTCAAACGTCTGTTCTTCAAGCAAGTCTGCTCCTGAAACTTCAAGTGGACCACCATATTCTGCTCCTTCAAGCAAAACGTCTATGCCTGCCTTAAACACTGAGCATTTCAAGCATGGCAGCACTGAAGAAGTAAAGGAGCATATGGGGATGCTTAGTGCTTTGGTCTCTTCGTATGATGATCTTCTGAAGGGTAAAATTGGAAATGCCTATTTGACTTAAGAAGATTATGAGCAGATTGACAATGATGAAATGGAGAGACAGGACATTTTATGGTCCTATACCAACCTTGTGAGGAGAGCAAAAGCTTTGGTTAAACGAACAGGGATGCAAATTACAACGACTAAGGATACAAAGCTGGGCTTCGACAAATCAGCTGTAACCTGTTACAACTGTGGCGAAAAGGGTCATTTTGCGAGAGAATGTGAGAAACCAAAGAACTCAGGACCCAAGTATCCCTTCAGGACATCTCCTGGAAAATCTTCAACTACCACTACTCCACATAAAGCTGAAACATCCCATGAGGGATCATCCAAAGCGATGGTAGTTCTTCAGAAAGATGAGGGGATAGACTGGTCAGTACACTTTCAAGATAATGATGCTTTCGAAGTTGCTGAGACCAACCTGGCCAGTGTTCAAGATCTGAATGATGATTCACAATCTGAAGCAGATAATGTGCAGGAAGCTGATGATGAAATTGTTGCCAGTAAGGAAGATTCAGTGATGCCTACTGATGAGTACAATGTCAAACCAGTTTCAGTGCCAGCTGCCGAACCAACGCCAGTGATAGTTCAAACTAAATCAGAAGATCTTAAGGCGTGCATGACTGGCAAACCTGCTGATTCAAAGGTAAGTAACAATTCTGGCATTCCTTGTGCTTCGTGCAATGACTATGTGCAAAATATTTTATCTTTGAAATCTCAAGTCAGTGATCTTACCTCTAAATTGCATGAAAATTCAATCATTAAAGGTAGGGAAAAGACACTAAAAGATAAAATTGAAAGCCAGAACAAACAGATTAGAGAACTAGAGCTAGCATTGCTAAACAAACAGGATGCCATAGTTTTCTACATCAATCAGATAGATACACTGAAGCGAGACCTTGCTAGTTCTAAGGTAGATTATGAGACTCTCAATCAGAAACTGAAAAGTTATTCAACTTCATCTTATCTATTTGAGCACATAATCGACCGGAGACCTCAAGGTTCCGATTCAGAAAAAGACAAACAGGCATATACTAAATGTCCACCACCAGTGTTAAACCAACTGGTGCAAACTGATGTCTTTACTGAAGCTGACCAACTTCCTTCCAAGGTTGATGCACCGTCTGCTTCAACCTCAAAACCTGATTTAAAAATGAAGGGAGTAGTTGGTGAGCCTCAGATGAAAGAGGTCAAACAAGAAGAAAAGCCTGAATCTGGTATGAGAAAACTTCTAGGCAATTCTTCTGGACAAGGCACGTTAATGAAAAATGTGCAAGCAGCACTCCGCACCATAGAAAAGGAGGGTGCAAAGTCTCCTGCAACCCGTCCTTATGAGGAAGTTAAAATTTTGCCAAAACAATGTGGTTTAGGAGTAGAGTCAAAATGTCAAGTTGAGCAAAAAGTGCCATATAATCCTGCAAAACATAAGTCAAACAGGATTTGTTATGTGTGCAGGAGACCTGGTCACCTCAGTTATGAGTGTGATCAGCAACAACAGAGCTGCAGGGGGAAAGTTGATTCTTCTGAAAATTTTCAGAAAAATAAAACGTTTAATCAAAATAATCAAAAATCAACTGACCCTCATCAGCTCAAAAGGACTGTTGGGGAAACATCTAGTAAACCCAAAAGTTCCGAGGTTAGTCAGATGGGGAAGGAACCACTTCATAAGGTGATTAACACTTCTAGTGTTTATCACAAGGCTTCTCCTCGTCAAGACTTAAAATGGACCAACAAACGTGAAGTCAAAATGTCCAATAGTCCAGATACCAATGTAGACTCCAAAGCTACTGGTATGTGGATTAATGTGCAAGTTGTTGGAGAAGATGGGAAACCCATGACCATTCGGGCTTGGGTTCCCAATGCTAACTAACCTTCTACTTGTTTGTGCAGGGTGCTCGCCGGTATAACACATGGATTGTTGATAGTGGAGCATCCAGGCACATGACAGGCGATCTGAGCCTTCTTACAAATGTCAGAAAAATAAAAGGAGGGTATGTCAGCTTCACGGGAGATAAGGGAGGTCACATCACATCTCAAGGTTTCTTGTCTAATGGGAGAGTGAGCTTTGACAAAGTCAACTATGTCGAGCAGCTAGCAAACAACTTGCTGTCAGTCTCTCAAATCTGTGATAAAGAGTTCAATGTGATGTTTGACGACAAACAATGCTATGTGCTAAAGAAAGAATTTCAGATTCCCGAAGACATGGTTTTAATGTCAACCCCGAGACATAATGACCTTTATGTCCTGGACATGTCAAATGCTTCGGTGAAAGAGGTGGAGCATCAATGCTTTCTTACAAAGGCAACTGAAAAGGACTCCATTTTATGGCACAAGAGGATGTGTCACTTGAGCTTGAGAAAGATGAATCATTTAGTTCACCATGAGCTCGTAACGGGAGTCAATCTGAAAAGCTTCCATCTACCAGACAATTGCATTTCATGCAAAATGGGGAAGCAGACGAAGAAACCCCACAAGTTGAAGAAGTACCACTCCATTTCAATCCCGCTTGAACTACTTCACATGGATTTATTTGGTCCTGTGCGGTACAAGAGCATTCATGGAGATAGGTACTGTCTGGTAGTCACTGATGATTATTCAAGATTTTCCTGGGTTTTCTTCTTAAAAGAGAAGTCTGAAACGTTTGAGACGTTAGAAATCATGATCAACAAGTTAGAGACTATCTATAAGCTGAAGATCAGGAAACTCAGATCAGATAATGGAACAGAGTTCAAGAATCAGAAGATGGAGAAGCTGTGTAATGAGAAGGGTATCCAACATTAGTTCAGTGCCGCATACACTCCTCAAATGAATGGAGTTGCTGAGAGGAAGAATCGGACCTTAATAGAGGCAGCACGCACCATGCTTTGCCCGTAAGGTTTTGGAACGAAGCTGTCGCAAATGCTTGTTACACACTTAACCGGGTCTTAGTGGTCAAACGATTGGGAAAGACATGTTATGAACTGTTGAATAATCGGAAACCGAATATCAGCCATCTTGAACCGTTTGGTGCTCCGTGCACAATGTTAAAATGTGAAGCCGAAGGTAAATTCAGTTCCAAGGTTGAGAAGGGATATTTCTTGGGGTACCGCATTCTGAATAAGCGGGTTTTCAACTTAACCTCTAACTGTGTGGAAGAATGGTTTGAAGTGGATGTGCAACGGAATACTTCGCCTCCGACAAAAACTGGTGATACTTGGTTATTTGATTATGATAACCTGTTTGACTCGTTTAATCTGCCACCAGTAGTAGTAGACGAAGATATAGCAATTCAAATACTGTGTGATCTGCAGAATTCCTCTAACGGTGCCACCCTAAATCTGTCTTCTAGTACTCCAACACTCACACACAGTGATGCTGAATCCGACTCTGAAGATGAGCCACTACTCCACCAGACAAGGGTTCACAGGGTGTAGACGATCCTGATGATCACACGTTAACACTTGAGGAGACACCCGTGGTTACTAATCTGGAAACTAATATAGAAGCTCAGTTGCAGAGATCAAGTAGAGTTGATAGAAACCATCCTCCTGAACAAATCATCGGTGATCCTCATTCTCATGTTCAAACCAGGAGGCAAGTGGCAACACTATCAGGATCTCATTCTTCAGAGTCCCCGGGACTGAAACAGATGAAAGAATTCTCCGATCTGGGTGCAAATTTGGTTAAGTCTGTGGATTTTACACAATGTCTATGTTCGGGATTTCTTTCACAGATTGAACCAAAAAATCATATTGAGGCACTCAAAGATGATTCCTGGATTAATGCAATGCAAGAAGAGCTGCTTCAATTTCAAAAGCTGAACGTCTGGCGCTTAGTGAACAAACCAAAAGGTGCTAAGTCCTTTGGCTGCAGATGGGTTCTGAAGTGCAAACGGGATGATCAGGGGGTGATTGTCAGGAACAAGGCGAGGCTAGTAGTTCAGGGTTTCAGGCAAATTCCTGACATAGACTACACTGATGTGTTTGCTCCAGTCGCTCGGCTGGAAGCTATACGTTTATTTCTCGCCTTCGCCTCGCACAAACGTTTTAAAGTCTATCAGATGGATGTTAAAAGTGCATTCCTGTACGGAGAAATTCAAGAGACAGTGTATGTCAATCAACCTTCGGGGTTTGTAGATCCTATTCATCCAGACAAAGTATACTTGCTGAATAAGGCATTGTATGGTCTTCATCAAGCACCGCGTGCATGGTACGAGACCCTTTCTCAATATCTGACTGACAATGGGTACAGGAGAGGGACCATCGACAAAACGTTATTTATCAAAGGTGAAGATAAAGACCTGATCTTGGTGCAAGTATATGTGGATGATATTATTTTCGGTTTTCCAAATTCAATTCTGTGTGAAGAATTTGCAAGGATTATGAAAGAGAAGTTTGAAATGAGTTCGATGGGAGAGATGAAGTTTTTCTTGGGACTTCAAGTGGAGCAGACAGAGACAGGGATTTTCCTACACCAGTCTAAGTATGTTGCTGACATTCTAGCACGGTTTGAAATGTCTTCTGAAAAGATTGCTGCAACATCTCTTCCTGTCAATCACGGCATGTCTCCAGATACTGAGGGGGAGTTGGTGAATGAATCTCTTTACCGAGCAATGATTGGATCTCTGATGTATCTCACGGCATCCAGACCAGATATCATGTTTGCCACATGTCTGATGGCAAGATACCAATCCAATCCTAACGTCAAGCATCTGATGATTGTCAAGCGGATCTTTCGCTATCTGAAGGATGCTCCCAATCTTGGACTGTGGTATCCTTGTGATGATAACTTTGAGTTGACGGCCTACAGTGATTCAGACTATGGTGGATGCAAAAAGGATCATAAATCTACCTCTGGGGGTTGTCAGTTTCTCGGATCGAGACTTGTCACGTGGCAGTGTAAGAAGCAGACTGCAGTTGCGCTCTCTACGTGTGAAGCTGAATATATTTCGGCGGCGAGCTGCTGTCCTCAGGTCATCTGGATTCAACAACAACTACGGGATTATGGTTTGCAATTCTCTACTACTCCCATTTATGTTGATAACACTGCTGCTATAGCTATTACTAAAAATCCCGTACAGCACTATAAGACCAAGCACATTGGTATCAAATACCATTTTATACGGGACTGCTGGGAAAAGAAATTAATTGATGTCTTGTCTATTCAAACTGAATTCCAAAAAGCAGACCTGTATACAAAGGCATTTGATAAACCCCGGTTTTTGTTCTTAGTGAATGAAAACGGGATGAAAACCAAGTGTGAGGTCGTCTCTGATGATGCAACTTAATGTTTTTTCTCGTATATGTTACTGTGTGTCTATTTTCTGTGTGTTTATTTTCTGTGTCTGTGTGTCTCTGTTCTTAGTATTTATTTCTTTTAGTATTTTAGGGGGAGATAGGTGCAACATAGAAAAAAAAATCAGAAAAACTTAGAAAATACAAAAAAATCAAAAAAAAAAAAAAATCAGAAAACATAGAAAATACAAAAAAATGAGAAAAAAAAATGAGAAGTTGATCCAACTCAAATGGAAAATGATGGTACACTGGCTTTCAATACAAAGTATGTCTAGTAAAATTAGGACTGAAGGCATGTACATATTCTTGAGAAAACTGTCTGAAAATTTGAGTCAAATCAGATAAGAAACAGATGGCGTGTAAGGCATATGATGAGAGTCTAGGCTGATAAGTGGTTATGCATGTGGAAATCCATCGAAGATTCAAACTATCGAGACATTCCAAGTCTACAAGTCAATAACAGTTGAGACTAACTTAGTCTGGTGCACACACCTGTTACCATGCCAAATGTGTTAGATGACAATGAGCAAAATGTAAAAAGAGGGTGAAAAATTGACCCCAATCTGAGATGTCAAAAGAAATAGATACATTGATCTATTAGTGTTGAATTGTCAAAGAGCATAAAATGCAGTGACAAAAGCTCAACAGAAAGATCTATTAGTGTTGAATTGTCAAAGAGCATAAAATGCAATGAAAAAAGCTCAACAGAAATTATCAAAAGAGGTGAAAAATTGACCTCCATGTCAAAGAGCATAAAATGCGTTGACAAAATCACAAAGCACATAAGCATGGTGGTTGGGTACTCAAGTTGTGTAACCGATTGAGTGAATCAAAACACTGTGAGATTTTGAAAGAGATAGTCTTAACCATGTACTCAGTCTAGATAATCAGAAAATGTTGAAATCAAATCTGTCATTATCTGAGAAATGTTAGATTGACAAACAGAAATTGAGGGAGTATGTTTGTGCCTAAGGTTCTGAAATGAATGATAACTAAGTATAGATGTGCTGGTACTGACTCCATCTTGGAACCTTCTCACAAAAGGATTTAATTTCAGTAATTTAATTTTTTGCAAATCTCTTTAGTGTTTTCATTTCTGTCTCTTAGTTTTTAAGATTTAATTTGTTAATAGTTTGTTTTCTGTTTCTTTTATTCCGAAAAATACAAAAAGATTTTTGGTGTATTCTAGTTTCTTGCAGTGTGTTTTTATGTTATTCTTTAGGTTTTCTCGTTTCGCTTTGATGTGTTTACATGCTTATTAGTGGTCTTGAAGTTACTGACTGTTTATTGCTGAGTGCAGTACTAACAGTATCAAGATTCACATGTGAGGATTTCAGATCATGCGTAATGGAGCCACTGCGCACGAGTTACAACTTACCACGTGCGTAGTGCAGGTAAGGTTATTTTGTTTGCTTAGTGCAATTTTTGTTGATAGAACTAGGTCTTAGGGGGAGTTTGTTGGTGCATAATTGTAAATCCCTAGTTCTTATCAATCCAATACATACATGTTTACTTGAAATGTTAATTCAAATGTGTTTTGATTAATGGTTTACATGTTTATATATTCTAAGTGTTTCCTTATATTTGTTTTAAGCTTACAAGTACTTAGTCATGTGTTGATTTGTGTTTGGAAGTTTAAGTATAAGTGAAGGTTACCACGTGCGTGATGAAGCTCACTACGTGCGTAGTGGAGCTCACTACGTGCGTGGTGAGGTAGACGATTAATGTTTAATTAATTATTATTAAAACACCCGGTACGTGCGTACTGGACTAACTACGTACGCAGTGCATTGTACCACGTGCGTAGTGGAAATTATTTAAGGAAGTGACGTGTTACACTCAAATACGCGTTTTCCATACTATAAATACGTATTAACCTCATATTAGCGCGGGAGAATGATCGATAATCACCGGTAATCGTCCGTAATCGACCTTAAGCCTTCGTGAGCCTTCGTAATCGTACGGATAACCTCGATAAACGCGAACTTAGTGTTATTCTCGAATCCAAGGGCAGCCTTAAAAATTCTGTGTGAGTTCTTAGAGTTGTTCTTGATCCTACTCTGTGTGTTCTTCGTGTTAACTGTGTGCCGGACACCTAAGAAGATCTTAGAATCCTTAGGAGGTTTGGGAAATAGATATTCCGCACTATTTCTCATCCTAGATCAGTCCTAGCATTAGGGTGTTTTAGTTTAGAACCCCCACGGTCCTACAGTTTGTCAGTTCAACGTGATCAAGATATTCACAGATTCCCAAGCTATTCGTGTGTTCGAATACTCACATTAGTTGTGAGATTGGTAAGTTTTCAATCTGTGATTAACTCCTGTTCAGAGAGTCGTCAGTATCTATAATCATAAGTTGATTATAGATAGCTAATTTTGAAAGATTGAGAGATTTATATTAGGTGTTTACATATCAAGAGTTGCTTACTTAATAGAGTCTGTAATCATCTTCTTATTAATGAAAAGCAAAGCATTCGATTGTGGTTTGATTTACTGTGTGTAACACTTTTCTTTGATTTGTTCAATTTTCGCAGAAAGTGTATTCAACCCCCACTTCTACACATCTGTTGCTTGTTGTTATTCTCACCAAGGGACCAACAACTGGTATTAGAGCAGACTGAACGATTTCATAAGTTGAAAGTTCTAGATTCTGAGAAAGTTTACAATGTCTACAAGCAACAATTTCTTCAAACTTTCCACAGATGTCTGCCAAAGGCTGTCCCGTATTTGATGGATCTGACTATCCTATGTGGAAATGAAAGAGCCATGTTGTTCCTCAAGTCTATTGAAAATCGTATGTCCGATGTCATTATCAAAGGACCAATTATCCCCAAAATCTCTGCTGTTGTCAGTGATAAGTCCGCTGATAAAACAGACAAGAGTGAAAAAGAGGTAAGGAAGCCTGTTGCATCCTGGACAGATGAAGACTGGAAACTGTTCAATCTAGATGATAAGGCAAAGAGTGTTTTGGCAAATGCCCTGACTAACGAGATCTTGCATACTGTGACTGGGTGTCAAACTACAAAAGAGATATGTGATACACTAAGTATTACATATGAGGGCACTGATCTGGTCAAGCAGCAAAAGAAGAGTTATCTGAACAGATCCTATGAAAACTTCTTTTCAAAGAAGAATGAAACCCTGCCTGATTTGTTCACAAGGTTTCACTGCTTGATAAATGACCTGCTAAGTGTAGGTGTGAAGAAAGATGAGGCTGAACTTGTGCTGAAATTTCTGGATGTGTTACCAGAAAGGTTCAATGAAGTAACCACAGCACTGAGGGCTGGAGGAATACTGCATGTGTACAACCTACACTGCATGTGTACAACCTACACTTAAGGAACTTCTCAACAACAATATCTATGGGTTCTTGCTCAATCATGAACAGATCACAGAGCGCAAGGAAACTTCTCAACAACAACTTAAGGAGTCCTTGGATAAAGCAGAGATTGCATTAGTTGCACAGAAGAAAAAAAAAGTTCCAAGGCATTAGTTGTAGAATCTGAGACTGAGTCAGAATCTCAAGCTGACCACTCAGACTCATACTCAGGTGATACTGGTGATGTTCAGACTATCACTGAGCAGATGGCCATGCAAGCCAGACGTTTGAGAAGAGCTCAACGGGGAAGAGGAAGATCTGACAGGGGCAAAGGGAAGAGTTCCTTTGATCCTAAGAAGGTTGTGTGCTTCAACTGTCAGAAGAAGGGACACATTGCTGCTGAGTGCATATTAAAGAGGGAATAATCAGCATCAGTTGCTGATAAGAATGCTTACAGAGCTGACAAATACTAGAAGAAATATAATCAGCTCAAGAAAGGAAAGCCAGAAGACAAACCCAGCGCAAAAGGATTATATGCTGAAACCTACGATACTGAATCATCTACTTCAGATGATGATGTATGTCTAATGGCTCAAGAAGATGAGGAGTTTGAAATTGACGAAGTTGATTATGGTTTGTCCGAGTCAACTTTTGAAGCTGACATGAAGGAAGCTGAGGAAAACAGCTAGCTCAGTGATTGAGATCCTGCTTCCATGTATAAGGTTAGTAATTTCAACTCTTACACCGATGAAGAAAATGGTCTTGCCTTCGACTATTTGTTAAATGATTTCAAGACCATCCTTAAGTCTTAAAAGGACCTCAAAGCTGAGATAGCTAAACTAAAGAATGAGATTAAGGAAAATCAATCTCTCATTGATATTGGTAAGAAAGCACAGTATGATCTTGAATGTCAAAGACACATTAATAAACTTCTAAGTGAAGAACTTCAGGAAGCTAAAGTCAAAGCTGACCAACTTCAAAAGGTCATTGAGTCTTGGTGTAAGTCATCAAAGCTTGCTGAAAAGTGCATAAACCAACAAATTCCTAAGCAGGTACAAGCTATACTTGGAGGTGACTATCAAACAACAGCTTTTGTAGCTGATGATGAGATAGCAAGTACAAATTCTGAGGAGGATAGACAGCTGATTAAGTCTCAGAAGTCAGCCTCGGAGAAAAGACATGATCCAAACTTGAAATACAATATGTTTGTGAAAGCTAAAGATCATAGAAATGAGTGCTCAACATCATAACAGCATAGTAAGTCTGTGCTGGACAAATTAGGCACTCATCCTATTCAAAGAACTTCAGTCATAGAAAGGCTTAACCCAAATCCTTTCAAAAGACAACATTCTCTATCTGGCTCGGAGAGAAGTTACAAGAATAGAAAGACCACTGTAAGTCAGAGGTCAAATCACAACAATGGTAAGTCCAAAGTTGTAGATCTTGGTAAGTCCAAGAAGATCAACAGTGGTAAGTGCAAACCTGTTGAAACTGGTGAGTCCAGTAACCATGACAAAGGTAAGTCCAAGGTCATGGAAAAGAAGATTGTTGGTCAAGCTTCTAATCAAAAGGATAAGAAACAAAGATCTGACAAAGGTAAGCCCAAAGTCCGTGAGCACCAAGTGAATAAACTTGCAAAGAAAGTTGAAAAGTTATCCATTACATATAATCCCAAGACTGAGAGCAAGTTCTCACAAGCATTATTAGACACTCTACCTCCTGTAATCATCGGATGAAGGAGATGCTACAAGTACAGAAGTAGAGGTCATAAGGCTAAGGATTGTGATGTTGAAATCTCAAGGCCTGAACAAGAACAGGCTAATCAGCCTACACAGGACTCAGGTCCTGCTCAAACTGAACAGTCAGTTCAACAGATGGAGATGCTAAGTGCTCCTCATCTGAACCCACCAAGAAGTGGGTTCCTAAACAAAACTAATGTGTTTACTTTTTATATCATATGCAGGGTTCAAGTAAATGGTACTTGGATAGTGGATGCTCAAGGCACATGACTGGGTTGAAAGGACTTCTTAGTGATTTCTAGGAAGATGAAGGTCCTAAAGTAACTTTTGGTGACAACTCCCATGGAAGAACTAAAGGCTATGGGAAGATGCATGCTGGCAAGGTGACTTTCCAGAAGGTTGCATATGTCAAGGGTCTTAAGCACAATCTGATTAGTATCAGCCAATTGTGTGATGAAAACAACATTGTTACTTTTAGGAAGAAAGCATGAACAATATATAATGCTAAGAGAAAGCCTGTATTAATAGCTAAAAGAGAAAGAGATGTGTATCTACTTGATCTTAACTCTGCTGATCCCTATACTGAAACCTGCTTGTATTCCCAATCTGTTCCTAAGCTAAGTTGGTTGTGGCATAAACGATTATCACATTTGAATTTTAAAAATATAAATATGCTATACAATAAAGAGTTAGTCTCTGGATTACCAAAGATCACATTTGTCAAGGACAAATTGTGTTCATCTTGTGAACAAGGGAAACACCGCAAAGGGTCCTTTAAATCAAAGCAAAAATTTTCAATAACAGACCCATTGCATATGTTGCATATGGATCTGTTTGGACCCATAAGTACTCCAAGCCTAAGTGGCAATAAGTACACACTGGTTATAGTAGATGAGTTCTCAAGATTCACTTGGGTAATATTCCTTAAAGCCAAAAGTGAGGCTGCCTTGGAGATAATAAGTTTTATCAAACAGGAAGAGTTGCAGAAAGGTAAGTCTGTAAAGCAACTCAAAAGTGATCATGGGACTGAGTTCAGAAACTCTACCCTTTAAAGCTTCTGTGAACAAAAAGGAATATTACAAAATTTCTCATCTGTCAGAACTCCCCAACAAAATGGAGTTGCTGAGAGGAGAAATAGAACCCTAATTGAGGAAGATAGAACAATGCTGTGTGAGGCAGGATTGAAACTCTATTTTTGGGATGAAGCTGTCAGTACAGCCTGTTATTCTCAAAATAGATCAATCATTGTCAAAAGACATGGTAAAACATCATATGAGATTTATAAGTCTAGAAAGCCCAATATAGGTTATTTCCATGTCTTTGGTTCAAAATGCTATGTGCTGAATCAAAGAGATCAGCTCCATAAGTTGGAACCCAAAGCTGATCTTGGAATATTCGTTGGTTATTCCTCAATCTCCAAATCATACAGACTATATAACACTAGGAGAAAGGCCATTGAAAAATCAATTCATGTCTCATTTGATGAAGACAGTCTTGATCAAGTTGAGAAAAGACAAGCTGACTCGGTTAGTCTGAGTGAGCTTGAAAGGCTCGAGGAAACCAATATGTCAAATCCTATGTATGTGATAGGAGATGATAGTGATGATGATGTGTGTTCATCAAAGAAATCATCACAAGCTCCAAGGTATTCTCAAGATGAGAAGGATGATGAGTTCATTAACCCCTTTGGCGCTGAAGTCACTCAGACTGAGGATCTCAGTGATCATTAGTCTGTTGACAATGCTGTTTTTGAGACTGAGGAGATAAGTGTTGGAGTATGCCCATTGACACACGTATATTAGTAATGCTACTGATGATACACGAGCCTATTGGGTCACACGCCAAGGATTGATCCCGACAACCCGCAACAGGAAGAGAGAAATAGATATTCTGGAAACAGTGTTTCCGCGCCGCGTAACCTTTTGGTTTCCGCGGCGCGTAAACCACCAGACAAAAAACTTGACTTTTTGGTTGTTTCTAGGTTCAAGTTATTGACTTATGGACATCTAGGAATGATGGTGCACGACTTTGTGGCCTTACTTTTCTACTGAAGAAGGTGATAAAATATCTTGGATGTTTTTTAGAAGTCATAAGTTGGTTTCTTAATCAAGTAACAAAAGTGAATACTCTCCCTTTCCATATACACACTTGCATACACTTTAATAAGTGTTATTGAGTGTTCTTGTGAGTCTCTAGAAATCATAAGTGTTCTTAGTGATATCTTGGAGATTGTGGGTTGTTCCAAAGAGTGATTTCAAGTCTTAAAGATCACAATTTGGCATACTAGCATTTGTGGATCATACAAACTTGGGGTGGACTTTGGTAGAGAGGAAGCTTACTTGCTTTCTTGTCAAAAGTTCCAGAAGTTTCAAGAGGGTACATTTCTTATCCTTCCCTATTACATGTTGCATTTTGTAGTTATAGAGTTCTTGGTCCATTCATGGGGTTTCTAGCTTTTATGCTTCATATTATTGAGTTATGCTTCCGCTGCTGTGTTCATGGAAACCCAACTGTGGTATCAGAGCCACCTCTATACTAAAAATGCACATGGTGGCCTGAAAAACCCGAAATCGAAAAACTGGTTTTGCTGCCAGGTAGATTACGCGGCGTGGAATCACTTAGGTTACGCGGCGCGTTATTTGGTCTGACAGATTGTTTTAAAATTTTAAAAACAGTTTTGCAGTCGGGTTTTTGGCATCCAAAAATGGTTTCTAGAATTTTTGTTCCAGATATTATTTTTTGGTATATTAAGATGCCTTGTATCTTGGTTGGTGTATTTATATGTATATTATTATTTTTGGCATAAAAATAATAATTGCATATACTTACATTATGTATATATGAATATGTTTCATCAAAAATGGTTTGTTGTTACTAATGCATATATACATGGGATTATTTAGTGCCTTGAGTTTTGAGAAATAATCTTAATCAAAATATATAAGTTTACATGGTTTTGTGTGGCACACCATGTTGTTCATGTTGTTGGTAACCAATAGATGCCCTAGACCTTGTGGATGTTTGATTGTGTTAAATTAGTTATTCATTCATTTGGTGACTATATGTCACATGGTATGTAATAATTAATTTATTTAATTTATTTGGTATGTAAATTATTTTATGGCTTGCATGTCATTTAAATTCCATGTTATGTATTTTGTACTAGAAAATAGGATTTGTGGCTTGTATGCAATTTATTTCATTTTCTATGTAAAATTAATATGGAGGCAATCATCGGGAGTCAAGGAGTGACGTCTTGACAAACACGAAACCGAGAGGCCCAATGGAGGCAGCGGGTTTAGTGGGAGCACATCCAAGTCAAGGATATTTCCTTAGATGACTTCGTTTTTTCGTAGTGGCTCACGGAAAAACGCATAGGTTTTAGGGGCATGGTTACCAATCTTATTCTATGCGTGTGATTGTTTTATTATTTATTGTTTATGCATGGATTATAGGATTGATTGCATGCTAGACAATTTTTACAATAATAAAACTCAAGAGTTTTTAACAATTGTTTAACAAACTCTCGCGCGTATACATGATTAACAAGACGGATATAAAATTGGTTTAGTATCCGATTAGTGAAAACTTTTGGTTGTTGTCACTTTTGTTAATCAAACTCAAAATGGTTTTATAACTGCAAAACTAGATCCCGTTTTCTAAATGTAAATTGCACACCACCCATAAGATGACACCGTCCGAATCTAGCCGTGCAAAGGTTGATTGTCGAGCTCTAGCCGAGTTGACCCTTGTATGTGCTGTGTGGAAGGCGCGTGTGGCAACTCGCAAGGTTGATTGTCGAGCTTTAGCCGAGTCGATCATTGGGCAAGAGTACCACCGTGTATCTTGATGGTTGATTTACGATTTCAAAATAACATTTTGGACAATTGTCGAGCTTTAACCGAGTTATTCAAAATCTTAGTTTGAAGTTGGTGTGGAGGGATCAAACATGCCAAACTAGAAACAATAGTTTTCTAGTAGGATCCCGCAAGGAACTAAGAGTTGCAATACTGGATTGCAATCGGTCAATGGTTGCCGGCCTAAATAGCTTTGCCACGTGATCCGCGGAAAACCCGTCACGGTGCAAGGTGAAATAGGGTTCTTAACCCTTGTGAAAAATAGTTGTTTTTAAACACATGGGGTAATTATTCTAACAAGGTTTATCAAACTAACTAAAACTTCTCTGCGTTTTCAAGATGATATCGACAAACATCAACAACACCGACTTTACTCTACGTATGTTTCTTGAGAAGGAGAAACTCGATGGAAGTAACTTTATGGATTGGTCTAGGCAATTGAATATTGTCCTACGACGCGAAGACAAGTTACACACCATTGAGAATCCCCTTCCGGAAGCCCCTGCTACCAACGCAAGTAAGACCGTTCATGATGCCTATAATAAACGCGTCAATGACACCAACGAGGTCTCTTGCCTCATGTTAAGCATGATGAGCCCCAAATTGCAAATGCAATTGGAGCATCTGAGTGCGTACGAGATAATGCTTGTGTTGAAGGACATGTTCCAAAACAAGCGAGGCAAGAACGGTTTAGGTGTTTGAACGACCTACTTGGTTGCCGGCTGCAGGATGGTGAGAACATAAGCATTCACGTGCTTGAGATAAAAGCACTTATGGAGCGCTTTGAAAGGTTAGGATTTACCATTGAAAGGGAGATGACGATAGATATTATCCTACGATCCCTTCCACCATCATATGAACAATTCATTGTGAATTATCACATGCATGGTATGGTCAAATCCTTAATGGAGCTTCACGGCATGTTGAAGATTTTTGAGTCTAACATGACCAAAGGAAAGCTTACCTTGTCCACTCTCACTAAGGCTACCAACAAACAAACTACCTCAAATGGGAAGCTTGGTCTAACTAAGCTCACTATGATCATGGAGTCTGAGGGCAAAGAGATTGCGCCTCTTGATGAGACTCCTAATGGGGAAGTTTGCTACTTTTGTGGGAAGATTGGAAATTGGCGCCACCACGCCTGCCCTAAGTGCCTGGAAGAGCTAAGGACACACAAAATGAGAAATGGTGGTTCCTCGGTTTCAGGTACATTCATGACCAAACTCTGTTGATCTTATACTTCTATAGGCAAGTTATGGATACTGGCCATAATACTCACGTTTATTACAATATTGATTGTTGCAAAGTGCAGGTAAGAAGTAGAAATATAAGATATGGAGAGCTGGAATTCATAACGGGAAACAAGATGATTGTCCCCTATTGAAAAGGATTGGAAGACAGGATCTTGCCACTCCTTCCAGCTAGACTATTACCTTACAAGATCTATGTTTTATGCCCTGCGTGGCAAGAAACCATAAATCTATTATGCCGTTGATAACGATGGATATTGCTTTGAATTATGTATTTTTCGTGGTTTATTTCAAAGTTTATCCATGTTGTGGCATTTGCTTAAGAAGTAATTGAATGATCATGAATGATTTATATAAGTTATTCTTATGACAATAGTCAATTTAACCATATAAACAAGGCCTTGCATCACCAAGCTCCATGTGGTTAGGAACTAGGGATCTTTTGATCTTGTATCAATTGTTGAGTGCAAATCCTGTTTATTAGGCTAAGATGACTTAGACATCCTTTACTTGTGTATGTGAGAGGAATGAAGGCTTGTTGAGTTTCGTTCACATTTATGTGAAGATCATTCAAGCAAATCGTGAGGTGTAACTATGGATACTTTGTTACCTTTACCAATGAAGGTAGAAGGGATGGGAATGTCTAACTTGTTAGACACGCATCTGAAACCTTGAAAGGTGTTCAAGACACACGTGTGACAAAGTATATGAATAAGAGGGCAAAATGACTACAATACTCAAATCTAATAGAGATGTTGTGTGCTTTAGTTCTGGATTTTAAATGACCATCATAAGAGTTATGATGTAATCTCATAATTCATTCCTCCTAGGACACATAGTGAAATGAGTCGCCAAGTGGAGGAATCGGACATTTTTTATTTGGTCCGTCTTTGATGGAGTATATTATGAAAGTGGTGGGCATTTTTCCTAATCGAATACCAACAAAGATGGTTCAGTACACACCTTAGATGATGAGACTAGAAAGAATGTCTTTGCTATTTCATCACGAAGTCTAGATTATTCAGCATGCGTTTAGACGTGAGGTGGAGGAACCCGGAATCTAGAGGTGCTGCTGTGTTAGATATTTTACTAAGGCAAATGAGAGTAAATATACCTTAAACAGAAGAACCTGATGTTGGCACTAGCACACAATCAGATATGATTGTAACTCAGCATGGCAATGCTAGAGTACCTGGCATTAAATTCATTACCTCTCTATAGAATTAGTAGAAGTTGTCATAAGTCCAGAAAGATATAGTTTTATATGTGAGGGAGACAACTTAATGATGGATACATCAACCATTGATAAACCAGAGTGGGCCCAAAGTCCACTAAAATGAATACAGGTAGTGATAGTGAGATGCAATCCATGTGGATACCCAAGTATTGGACTTGGTTAATCCTACACCAAGGTGGCAACCCAAAGGGTGAAATTGGTTTTTTGTAGAAAAAGACCAACATGGATAAATTTTCAAGTTCGAATACCGACTGTTAAGAAAAGTTTTAGTGATGATTGACCATTTCGAAGGTATCATCTTGAAACTTTATCTCAGTGGTTATGTCGAATAATAAGTTTATAGACAACTTCAAATACCGACTAGTAGGAGATGGTTTTATGATAATTGACCATGAGGAAGGTATTATCTAAAACTCTCTACTGGTGGTTATGTCGAAGCTTACTCGGATACTAATTGTGCCTTTTTATGGCTTTGACAATTTGATGTAAAAACCACATTCCTTAATAGGAATTCGCTGAGGAAGTGCTGACAACACTTTCCGAGGGTCTATTACATCAAGCGTATCCTTCTAAAGTCTACAAACGAAAATGAGTCCACTGATGGACTTATTTAGATATGCATCTCAAAGTTCAATACTTGCTTCAATATGAAAATCAATAGTTTGAGTTTTAAATAAGCAAGAATGAAACATGGATTAATGTTAGGGCTAGTGGGAGCGTTGTTGTAATTCTATATTTGTACTTACATACAACTTAATGGAGATAATGTCCTGACCTTACTTTAAAAGATAAGTTAAGGAATTCTGCATCCATAACGATTATAGAATATACAAAACAAGTTTAGGGGATCAAGAAATATTGAGATATGTTCTTGGTGCTCTATACAAGAAGAAGCTAGGAGTAAATTATTACTCAATTACTGTCCTCTGAATAGAGTGGGATAACTGCCGATTTTAATCGGAGATTACGATCCTACAAAATTTGGTGTTGTTGATCAAAAATTGTTCTTAAAGCATCACTAACCCTATTGGGATTTTTTGAAACAATGAGGATATGATGGCTTTCATATAAGAACTAAAATCCCAAGCATCATTAAACCTTATTGGGCTTTTGAGACAATGAAGGTTTGATGGCTTGGAGATCGAGCTTCATTTACCTTATTGGGATCTTCTGAAACAATGAAGGTAAAATGGCTTGAACGAAGGACCATAATCTCTCCAACGCATACTTTATAAGTGATCGGTTGAGGAAGAGATATGGTCACTGGCAGAGAACACACGGATAGTTTTATAGCGGATCCGTTAACTAAGATGTTGTTACAGGCTAGTGATGATTGTCATACTAGGCCTAAGTGAACAAGGCTTGAGTTTGTTTTAGTTATAAGTTTGATACATATATTTCTTTGGGGAACGTAAAGCAGTATTGTACTTCATACTATATCGATTATTAAATGGGGATTTAATAATGCGCTTAGGGCGGATATTTTCATGAATCCTTACTGCGTTCCATCTTAGCATGTTTAATACTTCCCAGAATGCTTTTTCATTCTAAATGTCCACAGTCGATCATTCTTCATGGGGAGGAAGTTTGAGATAAGGCTAAGGGAAGTGGTTGGTCGCTATCTAATAATATATTAGATAAAAGAGACGCAACACTTCGCCTGTGCTTGCAATGGTCATGTGACTGGATGAACCACACCTGAGATTACTTCATGGTTTCAGTCACGAGTAACTCAGGATGATAATATCATTTCGTCCTTAGACCGGAGATACATGTGTTCCAAAACATGGTCCAGCTTTGCTTTGATTGCTTTCTAACGCAGTTCGTAACTGGCTGTTATAAGGGGAGCTTTTGGGTAAAGTATGGGGTATGTAGCGGAGCAATGTAGTCAAAGGGATTCATTCCTCTAGTTTTAGAGAGATATCCATGGGCCCCTCGATGATTTAGAGCTGACGGAAAATGCATGGCCATGCTCAAGCTGCAATGATATTTGATCGATTGCAACTAGATTTTGGGTCACCATCAATCAAGATCGAGAAACATAATAGTGAACGATCTGGAGATTGACATCTAACCATGTCTCGTGTTCACTCGGATATCGCGAAAGAAAGGATGATTGATCACTTATCAATAGGGCCATATCAAACTTATAGGGTTGTGATTTGGTACTTGTCTTGGGATGACATAACTCGCGTTGACTTAGGTGGCAGAGATTCTTTGCTAGAGGCCGCTCTCTGTCTGTGTTACTTATCGATATACTGTTTCATGTGCAAGTGGGAGTTAGTTGGAGTATGCCCACTGATACACGTATATTAGTAATGCTACTGATGATACACGAGCCTATTGGGTCACACGCCAAGGATTGATCCCGACAACCCACAACAGGAAGAGAGAAATAGATATTCTAGAAACGGTGTTTCCGCGACGCATAACCTTTTGGTTTCCGCGGCGCGTAAACCTCCTGACAGAAAACTTGACTTTTTGGTTGTTGCTTGGTTCAAGTTATTGACTTATGGACATCTAGGAATGATGGTGCATGACTTTGTGGCCTTACTTTTCTGCTGAAGAAGGTGATAAAATATCTTGGATGTTTTTTAGAAGTCATAAGTTGGTTTCTTAATCAAGTAACAAAAGTGAATACTCTCTCTTTCCATATACACACTTGCATACACTTTAATAAGTGTTCTTGAGTGTTCTTGTGAGTCTCTAGAAATCATAAGTGTTCTTAGTGATATCTTGGAGATTGTGGGTTGTTCCAAAGAGTGATTTCAAGCCTTGAAGATCACAATTTGGCATACTAGCATTTGCGGATCATACAAACTTGGGGTGGACTTCGGTAGAGAGGAAGCTTACTTGCTTTCTTGTCAAAAGTTCCAGAAGTTTCAAGAGGGTACATTTCTTATCCTTCCCTATTACATGTTGCATTTTGTAGTTATAGAGTTCTTGGTCCATTCATGGGGTTTCTAGCTTTTATGCTTCATATTATTGAGCTATGCTTCCGCTGTTGTGTTTATGGAAACCCAACAATAAGTTCACCTCAGGACTCTCTCACTGGAGCTGAGATCACGCTGATCCATCCACCGGCAGGAGTTGAGGGGGAGATGCCTACTCTTAAGGTGTCAACCTCGAGGCTCATTACAACCCAACAGCCTAAACTGGGTGTGGTGTCTACTCAGCCCACACTCTCTAGTGCCATGGGAGAGCCCACTTCTGTGCCTAAGCAGACACACTTAGGTAACATTGAAGAAATGACCAATCCCCAGGGTCAATCACCCCCCTCCAAACCAATTAGTCAACCACCTACCCATACATTTCATGTCTCGAGCCCCATTTTCTACTCTTCATTTCTCACACCCACACACACGACCTGTCAATGTTTCATCTTCAAACCAAGGTGATTCACAGGGTCCAAACTCTGGTGTAAATGAATTTAAAGGTAAACACCAACCTTTGGATGATGCAACCAAAGACTCTCCTCACAATGAAACTGCCTCCTTAGGCATCCAGCAGCTGAAGGACTACATTGCTGCTCAATTTGGTTTGTTCCACCTAAAGCAAAAGAAGCATAAATATCAAATCTATCAGAGGCTTAAGAAGCTGTCAAAGGGTGTCAAGAAGATTGCCTCTGCAGTTGCTGTACTCCAACAACAAAGGACTTCGACCCCTATTGATGATGACAAAAAGGGGGAGAAGGGTCAAGCTGATACTGAAGCTGAGCTAGTTCGAGCTGAAGCTGAAGCTCTACTAATACTAGCTAAAGGAGCAGAGAGGCAGGCTCAGGCTGAGGTGGAGTTGGAAATGAACAAAGAGGAACCTGTAGCGAAGAGACAAAAGATAATAGAATCTGAATCTGAAGCTGACAGTGTTTCTGAGATTGAGGAAGAGACAGAAGAAGAAAAAGCTACAAGAGAGTTAATAGAGATGCTTAAGAAAAAAGAAGCAAATGAGCTTAAGATCTCTGTAGCTGAGCTGAGAAGAGAAAATAGAAAGAGATAAAGGACCAAGAAAAAGAAAAGGAAAGAAAAGCTTTGGCTCAAGCTGAAGCTACATACACAGGTCCAAGACCTGATCCTGTCCCATACACAGATGTAGAAATTCAAGAATGCTATTTCAGAAGGAGCTCCAGTAAAGATATCAAAGGCATGACCTTGAGCAGAATTGATGGAGCCATCATCCTCAACTTTGAATTTGAAGATAAATCTACAATGGGGATGGACCTGAGATATGTTCACAGGATGGGCTACATAGAATGGAAAAGAATAATAATGATGCTCAAGAAGTTCAAACGAAGCCAAATCAAGCAGGAGATCTTTACTGAAGTTTCTAAGCTGACTAACAGAGCTGAGGAATTGAGATATGTTCCAGTTCCTGGTCTGCAATGGGAGAGCTTATTCGAGATACCTGAGGGTGTAGAGTTTAAAGAAAACCAAGGTATTGATACACTTGTTCAGGGATTCATGTTTAAGGATCAGGCAGAAAATCACAGCTTTATCAAGCTGAGTGAGATATGTTATCTAAAAGCTAGGAATGCCATACATATAAAAAGTTACTGTGGTGTTAGCTCAAATCATTTTGTAAAGTATAAGCTGAATAAGATCATCAGAAAGCAACAGAGAGAACTCAGAGGGGATGCAGAAGCTGAAAGCCTCTTAGAAGAAATCAACAAAGAAATCATTCTTTGGGAGGTTCTACATCCGGAGTTCAAAAGATAATAGATTAGTTCTATTGTAAAGTTAGATTAGTTCTAATATTTTGTAAGCACTAAGTGTGCATGATCTATGTGATCAATACTTTTGTATTATGATGTGTTCAATTAATACAAATATTTGTTTGATATGTTCAACTGTGTTATGATATGTTCATAATTATTAGTCTGATAAGTTCAGCTTGAATGAATAACTGATTAGTTCTTATTCATTAATATATTTAGTTGGTTTGTTCAACTAAAAGTTGGTTTGTTCCACTTATAATTGATAAGTTCAATTACAATTGATAAATTCAATTACAATTGATAAGTTCAATTAATATTTGATTAGTTCAAATTTAAAATCTTGATAAGTTTAAGATTTAAAACATAATTCTGTTAAACAAACTTAATAACTGTTTGATGGTTTTGTCATCATCAAATAGGGGGAGTTTGTTGGGAAAATGATCTCATCTGTTTTGATTTGATGAGATAAAGTTAAGTTTGTATGATGTGTTCTACATATAACTTAAACAGAATTATGAAGCTTAATCAGACCGAACACTCACAGTGATTCAGACTGAGTATAAGCTGTATATATGTTTGAACAGCTTAGACTATATCTTAGTAAGATTATCAATGTGTTTGATAAGCTATGTGTATCACCTAAGATATATATATTGAGTTTCAGCTTGATGAGTTTCAAGCTGAGTGACTCAGCGTGAATACTGAGTCAGCTCAACAGAGTTGCTAAATAATTTCTAGCTAACTCTTAGGACTTCTAAGGATGAGTTTACTAATATACGTGTTAGTTAATGTTGATTTTCGAGTTTGTTCTAGAAGAACTCAGCTTGATGAGTTTCAAGTTGAGTAACTCAGTCCGAGCAAGAAGTCAGTTTAAAGAGAATTTAAATATGTTTTAAATTTATCTTTTTAACTCTCTATATCTACGAGAAGGATAAGAAGACTCCAGAATCAAGATTGAAGATTGAAGACTCAAAATAATAAGATTCAATATTCAAGATTCCGAGTTATCTGATATATGTTACCAAATTGGGCTAAGCCTTAGTTTGTTAGATTCCGTAGGCACAGGATTATAAATACTTATCTCCTGATAAGTTTAGATGTACGACTACAACGACGATTACAACTAAGTGTTGCAGAGCCAAATACCTCACCTCAACCATATGTGTTACGATTCTTGAATCACTGTTTTGTTGGAACACGGTATGGAGCAGAGCACAGCGGAAGCACAAAACAAAAGTTCAAAAACCGAACACAATCGGGTCCATACATGTTCCAAAGTGAGATCTTCTACAAAACACAAATTGCAACTTAAGGAAACAAAGGAGAGCAGAAAATACCTCCTTACCAATCTGTAATCAGCAGTAGCAAATCCAAATATGGGATGAATTCGAGAACCCAAGTGTGTCCTCCTCTATTGCATGATCCACACCAAGTTAGTTCAATCCCCGTATGCTAGTACACCATCAAGAAGACATCCACATGATTCTTCTCTTCTGGAATAGCCAATGAAGATCTCCTCTTGCACCAATAGAGCTCTCACAATACACTCAAGAACTCACACTTAGTGTATTTGACTATCTCTCACATGTAGGTGCCAAGAGAGAATGTTAGAGAGAGAGAGAGAGATAGCTTTCTTGCATGTTACTCATATGTTCCAGACCCAAAAGAACCCCTTTTGGCCGGAGTCTTAGCCTCTCACCCATTGGACCACAAAATGGCCCAATCAAATAAGAGATTTTCATGTAAACAGGTCTTCACGGCCTCTAACGGCCCGTGAAGACAAAAATGCGCCACGACTGGCCATAATCCTTCACGGCCCGTGCCGCGTTCGAGTGACTCGTGAGGGCGTCTCCTTCACGACCCCTCCACGACCTCTCACGACCCGTGAAAACTCCTCGAACCGTATGAGAGTCGTTGAGTCAAACGTGAGGGAAGTGGGCTTCACGACCCGTGGAGCATCCCTCACGGCCGTGAAGCCCCAAAATCAAACAATTTGATTTTTGGACCTTCTCTCTTTATCAGTAAGCTGTCGGGATCAATACTTGGTGTGTGACCCAATAGGCTCGCACTTCATCAGTAGTAACACCAATGTACTAATTCATTCTCGGTCCTTCACGATTATGTTTCTCGATCGAGATTGGTGGTGACCAAAATAAACAAGTTGCAATTGATTACCCAAATCATTGCACACTCGTGCACGGCCATGCATTTTGGTGTCCGCGCCCAATCATCGAGGGGCCCAGGGATATCTCTCTAAACAGAGGAACAAATTCCTTTGACTACATTGCCCACCACAGTGATGATACTCTGCCCAGCTACTCCCTTTATAACAGCCAGTTACAGACTGCGTTTGAAAGCAACTAGAGCAAAGCATTTAGGTGAATTCAGGTGTGGGTCGTCCAGTCACTTGAAACCCCTTTCAAGTACAGGCGAAGTATTGCGTCCCTATGTCCCAATCACTATTGGACACTTGACCAATCACTTCCCTCAGCCTTCATTCAGATTTCCTTCCCTTGAAGAATGATTGGCTGTGGACATTTAGAATGTATAAACATTCAGGGAAGAGGTAAAACATGCAAAGTTGGAACACAATAAGGCTTACTGAGAGTACCCGCTACACGCGCATTACCAAACCCCTTTGATAATCGATACAAGCAAAAGCACAATATTGCTTAATGTTCCCAAAGATAAAGCATATCAAAACTTTACTAAAACAAACTCAAGCCAAGTTTATGCAGATCTTAGTATGACATTCATCACTAGACTGCCACTATAGCTCAGTAAACGGACCATCCACGATGTCATCCGTGTGTACTCTGACATTGACCATATCCCTACTGCAACCAACCACTTCCAAAGTGTGTGTTGATGGGATTTCGATCATTTGTCCAAGCCGTTATACCTTCATTGTTTCAAAAGAACCCAACAAGATAAACAACGCTCGGGTCTCAAATTTAGTGTGCATAAGCCATCGTACTCTCATAGTTCTCATAAAGATCTCTATAGAGTCAGCGATGCTTGGTTCTCAGTGATCATATTCCTGCTACAACCAACCACTTCCAAAGTGTGCGTTGATGGGATTTTGATCATTTTGTCCAAATAATTATACCTTCATTGTTTCAAAAGAACCCAATAAGGCAAACAATGCTTGGTTCTCAAAATTTAGTGTGTATAAGCCATCGTACTCTCATAGTTTCAAAAGTACCCAATAGAGTCAACGATGCTTTAAGAAACACGCAAATTAACAACACCATATTAAGCAGGATCACAAACCCCAATCAAGATTAACGGTTATCCTTTCAAGTAGAAGCTATCACAAGAGTAGCAAATCACTTTAAGCTTCCTCTAGTTACAATACCACAAGAACATATACTCATATTTCTTGTATTCCACAAACTTCTTTGAATATCCCATTTTTATTATGAACTCATAATTCTCAATTTACGCTTCTATCCAAGCTAAATCAAGACATTACCTTCAAAACATAGTATGTTCTAGACATACCAAGTAGGATTACAACAGCGCTCCCACTAGCTCTGGCATCTATCCAAGCTTCATCATTGCTTACTGAAAACTCAAACACTTGATTTTCTTAGCAAAGATTCTAAAACTTAGATTTATTCTAAGCCCAAAAGGACTCCATGTTTGTAGACTTCATAAGAACACTCAGGATGTAAAAGACCATCGGACAGTGTTGTGAACACTTCCTCATAAAATTCCTATAACGGAATGCGATCTTTGCATCATACTGCCATAAAACGGCATAAGCATCCGCTTAAACTTCAACATAACTACTGGGAGAATGTCTTCATATGATTCCTACCCAATGGTCAATCATCATGAAACCATTTCCTACCAGTTAGTATTTGAAGTTATCTACAAACTTATCCATGCAGATCTCATTCCCGAAAGATCTATTTACACCATCAAGTCAAAACCTAGTGTTGGATTAACCAAGTTCAAAACTTGAAATCCAGCATGGAATGTATCTTATGTTATTACACTTCTCTTCTTAGCAGACTTAAGGGCCCACTACAGCTTCCGGTAGTTGATGCATACATCACGTATCATCAATAAGTCATCGTCCTCAGATATAATAAATTATACTCTTCTGGTCTTATGACGACTCTTACCAGTCATATGAAGAAGTAATAACTTTATGCCAGATACTCCAACATAGCCATGTTGAGTTTCAATCATTTCTGATCGAGTGCTAGTGTCAACATCAGGTCTTTTATTTAAATCTCATGTTCTTCCACTGGAATGCTTCAGTTATTCCTTTCTCTTTTCGAGCAACCAAACCCGGTTCTCAAAAGGTTATGAAATGAATATCTGAAACTCAGAAGAACTATTAAATACATTAGCATCCTCTAAGTTCATCCATCTCCCACTAAATGTAGACTGGATAACTCTGATCTATGAGATAGACAAGCAAAGAACTCTTTCTAGTCTAATCTCCTTAGATGCTAATTCGACCATCTTTGTTGATTTAAAACAAGAACATTGCCCGCTACTACTCAAGTACACCTATCTAGCAGGTTACTTAAGTTTAAGCCATCAAGGCGGAACCATAACAAATATGTTCCATTCCTCTACTCAGCGATCCATGTAAAACATGTATCCTAGGAGAAGTGAATGATGAGTCAACCTCACAATTCTTATGATGGTTTAGAAATTTAGAATGTAGATGCTCAACATCTCACAAGATTTGAGTATCTTTATTCCCTTTTGCCCTCTTTATTATCTAAATTTGTCACGGGTGAGTCTTGAACACCTTTCAGGTTTCAGACACTCGTCTAATAAATTCGACTTACCCATTCCTTTTACCATCATCGGTAAAGGTAACAAATCATATATAGTTAATCCTTATGATTTTACTTGAACGGTCTTTACACAATCGTGCAAACGAAATCCAACAAGCCTTTATTCCTCTCACATTCACAAGTGCAGGATATATTAGTTATTTAGCCTTATAAACAAGATTTGTAATCAACAATTGACCCATGGTAAAAAGATTCCAAGTTCCTAACCACATGGAACTTGGTGATGCAAGTCTTGTTTATATGGTTAAATCAACTATTTCATAAGGATAACAATTCCATAATCATTCATAATCATTCCATTACTTCCTTAAGCAAAAGCTTATTATAAATGCCAAGACATGAATAAACTTTGAAATAAATTCCTACTAATATCAAATACATGATTCAAAGTAGAATTCATCGTCATCACAGGCATAAAAGATACAATGCTTCTTGCCACGCAGGGCATAAGACAATGATCTAAATGAAGTAATAGTATAGCTAGATGGAATGGCAAGACTCTTCTTCCAATCCTTTTAGTTAGGGACAACTACGATGTTTCCCTCTCTAAGGTCCAGCTCTCCATGCATCCATTACCTACTCCTGTTAAACACCTGCACTTTGCAACAAACAAGTTTGTGACAAACGTGAGCGTTTTGACTAGCGTTCAAAACCCAGTCTTTAGAAGTAGAAGATCAATGGAGTTTGATCATGAATGTACCTGAAGATGATGAGCTAACGTTCTTCTGCTTTAGGATACTTAGCTCTTCCAGGCACTTAGGGCAGGCGTGACGGCGCCAATTTCCAATTTCTCCGCAAAAGTAGCAAACTACCCCATGTGGAACATCATCTTGAGGCACAATCTCATTGTCCTCCGACTACACAGTTATGGATGGCCCAGTCATACAAGGCTTTCCATTTGAAGTCAGTTTCTTCTTCTTGCTAGTATGTTCCCTAGTAGCCAAAGTGGATGTGGACGAGGTACAATCCTTCTCAACCATGTAAGACTGTACAACCTTCGGCATGTCTTGAAGTTCGATCAAGGATTTATCCAAATTGTCTTTGTGATAGTTCTTGACAAACTTCTCATAAGACACGGGCAGGGACTGGAGGATCATATCCACCGCAATCTCCCTCCCTATTGGAAGTCCTAGTCTCTCCAATTGGTCCATGTATCCCTTCATCATAAGGAAATGGACATTTACATCCTCACCTTCCTGCATCCTACAACCGACCAAAGCCTTTATACACTCAAACCATTCTTGTCTAACCTGCTGTGGGAACATATCCTTTAGCCAGTTTATCATGTCATACGTACTCAATTGCTCAAGCTGCTGACGTAACTCAAAGCTCATAGTCGATAACATGAGACAAGAAATATCTTGTGTATCTCTAACACGCTTCTCAAAAGCGTATCTAGTGGCCCAGTTCGCGTTGGTAGCAGGTGGCTCTGGAAAGGGTTCCTCAAGGATGTGCAACTTTGACTCGTGACGGAGGACAATCCTTAATACACGATACCAGTCAGCAAAGTTCACTCCTATGAGTCTCTCCCTTTCTAGGAATAATCGAAGATTAAAGTTTGGTGTGGTGTCGTTAATGTTTGCCATGTATAAAAGAGTACACGTTTTAGTTAGTTTCGATATAATCCTTGTTAAAATAATTACCCAGCTGATTAAGAAAACCAAATTATCTTAACAAGGGCTAAGAACCTTATTTCACCCCAATCCATGACGGGTTTACCGCGGATCACTTCATGGAGCTATTTAGGCCGGTAAACGCTTTACCAATTGCAATCCAAGATTACAACTCTTAGAAACTTGCGGGATCCTAGGTACTCATAGCACCCGTTTGGCATGTTTGATCCCTCCCCTCACTGATTCCTCATTAATTCGCTTTGATAGCTCGGCTAGAGCTCGACAACTACCAAGGTGTATTAAGTCTTGGAATTGTAAATCGACCGTCAAGATACACGGTGGTACTTTAGCCCAATGACCGGCTCGGCTAAAGCTCGACAACCGACCCTTGCGAGTTGCCACACGCACCTTCCACAAAGTTACGCAAAACCGACCTCGGCTAGAGCTCGACGACCGATCTTGTTTCACTAGATTCGGGTGATGTCATATTACGGGAGGCGAGTGATCTACATTTGAGAAAAACGGGTTTTAGTTTTTCAAGTGGTCTTGTGGCACGCGAGGTTTCTAAACCAATTCAAAACTCTTGGTTTTATTATTTTGAAAAATTTTCAAGCGAGCGAAGAAACTAAACAACCACGCAAGAAAAATTAACAAAACAACAACCACGCACAAGTAATATCCGGTAACATGCCCCTAAACCCTATGCGCCTTCCCCGTGAGCCAAACGAGGAAAGCAAGCCCAAACTAATGGCACAACCACTTGGCCCAGCTGGAAGTGCTCCCACTGAATCCGTCATCTCCAATGAACCTCCGGATTCACCATATAGCCGAGACGTCTCCTCCACGACTCTCGATGGTTGTCTTCGGTCTTCTTTTACAAATACATACAAAATATTTGAAAGAAACGGCATGCAAGCCGCGAAATGCTAATCTAAGCTAATGTAACAATTACAGAGAAAGGCAATCGGCATGCAAGCCAAAATAAAGTATAAAATACAAAACCGAATAAATTTAATTATTACAAACCAATTGTGGTACAAACCACCAAATGAATGAATAATCAAATACAACCAAACAACCAACACATAGGTCTAACGGGCAAGGTGTTACCGGATCAAACAGCAAACCACAAACAACAACACGGTGTGCCACAACAAAACCGTGTAAAATATATCTCGATTAAGATTGTTCAAACCTAGCTAAACACTCAAGGCACAAAGTGAACAATCCTTGTACATATGCATTAGTACCCCAAACACTTTGAGCATACATATTCATATATACACTATACAAGTATATGCATGTGTGCATTTCATGCCAAAAACCACCAAATACATATAAATGTACGAATCAAGACACATATGGGGCTTTTCAAGTCCAAACAACTAGGATAGATTCTGGAAAAATAGAATCAAAGAGGAGCTAAAACTGAAAATTATTATTCTTTTTCAAAAGGACAAAAACACTGTTCACGACATCCTTCACGGCCCAGAAGCCTTCACGGCCTCACACGGCCCGTGAAGCCCATGAGCTCCACAACTCAGACACAGTGAAAAACCTTCACGGCCAACACCCCACGAGACTGGTCGTGAACCTTCACGACCGTGAAGAACAAGTCTTCACGACCCGTGAAGACATTCTGGACAGAATGTCCATTTTCAGTTTTCAAGCCAAGAAAGTGCAATTTTTTTGTAGATTTGGCTCTGATACCACTGTTGGAACACGGTATGGAGCAAAGCACAGCGGAAGCAAAAACAAAAGTTTAAAAACCGAACAAATCGAGTCCGTATCGTGTTCCAAAGTAGGAATCGGTCTACATGCTCAACATCATGCCACTGTTGGAACATGGTATGGAGCAGAGCACAGCGGAAGCACAAAACAAAAGTTCAAAAACCGAACACAATCGGGTCCATACATGTTCCAAAGTGAGATCTTCTACAAAACACAAATTGCAACTTAAGGAAACAAAGGAGAGCATAAATTACCTCCTTACCAATCTGTAATCAGCTGTAGCAAATCTAAATACGGGATGAATCCGAGAACCCAAGTGTGTCCTCCTCAATTTGAATGATCCACACCAAGTTAGTTCAATCCCCGTATGCTAGTACACCATCAAGAAGACATCCACATGATTCTTCTCTTCTGGAACAGCCAATGAAGATCTCCTCTTGCACCAATAGAGCTCTCACAATACACTCAATAACTCACACTTAGTGTATTTGACTATCTCTCACATGTAGGTGCCAAGAGAGAATGTTAGAGAGAGAGAGAGATAGCTTTCTTGCATGTTACTCACATGTTCCATACCCAAAAGAACCCCTTTTGGCCAGAGTCTTAGCCTCTCACCCATTGGACCACAAAATGGCCCAATCAAATAAGAGATTTTCATGCAGACAGGTCTTCACGGCCTCTCACGGCCCGTGAAGACAAAAATGTGCCACGACTGGCCATAATCCTTCACGGCCCGTGCCACGTTCGAGTGACTCGTGAGGGCGTCTCCTTCACGACCCCTCCACGACCTCTCACGACCCATGAAGACTCCACCAGCCGTATGAGAGTCGTTGAGTCAAACGTGAGGGCAGTGGGCTTCACGACCCGTGGAGCATCCCTCATGGATGTGAAGCCCCAAAATCAAACAATTTGATTTTTGGACCTTCTCTCTTTATCAGTAAGCTGTCGGGATCAATCCTTGGTGTGTGACCCAATAGGCTCGCACTTCATCAGCAGTAACACCAATGTACTTGTGTCAGTGGGCAGACTCCAACATGTTTGTCAGTTCAATGTGATCAAGATATTCACAGATTTCCAAGCTATTTGTGTGTTCGAATACTCACATTAGTTGTGAGATTGGTAAGTTTTCAATCTGTGATTAAATCTTGTTTAGAGAGTCGTCAGTATCTATAATCATAAGTTGATTATAGATAGCTAAGTTTGAAAGTTTGAGATTTATATTAGGTGTTTACATATCAAGAGTTGCTTACTTGATAGAGTTTGTAATCATCTTCTTATTAATGAAAAGCAAAGCATTCGATTGTGGTTTGATTTACTGTGTGTAACACTTTTCTTTGATTTGTTCAATTTCCGTAGAAAGTGTATTCAACCCCCCTTCTACACATCTGTTGCTTGTTGTTATTCTCACCAAGGGACCAACACAATCTTGTTCATAAATCTTTAGAAATACATTTAAACCAGCAAATAAACTCACAAAGATGTTTTATGGGGAGTTTAGAAGTTTTTATAACCGAAACACTAGTTTTTCTTCTTTAAAAAATTAAGATTTATGAATCTTGATTTCTGGGCAGTAGGTTGTCTCGTGTTGGGGAGGGCATCTCAAGGTCCATTCGTGGTGTTTTATTTCGTTTCTGGGGTCTAGGATGTAGTGCTCCGAATCTAGTTTCACCACCACTAGGGTTTGCATTTTTTTGGAGGTCGTTTGGTCGGTCAAAAGATTTTATTCATGAGGGTGCGCAAGGCTGCCAGTTAAATCCGGCAGAATTGTGGGTCAAGTCTTAGTTTTGAAACACGTCGAAACCATAGTATTTTCAATCAATATTTTTCTAAAGAGTATTCATAGAGTCTCTGATGTCCTGTAAAAATTTCATAAATTTTAGAGGTGTTTTCCTATTTTTATAAATTCCGAACTTTCTGTTGCGTGCGTTCAGCTATTTTCGTGAGAGTAGTGGCTTTCATAAATTATTAAAAATAGCTATCTAGGATGATTAATTCTGGGAAAATTATATATTACAGTTGAGACATCAAACTTACTTTTTTGAAAGGTTGAGGACTAGATTAGGATGTTTAGTGTACTTTAAAAATACGTAAACTCAACCTACATAATCATTAAACATATATTGTGGCACTAGGCTTAACATAAACAACTCCTCACACCTTTGGGCTATACTAGGGAGTTCCATACTCCTATACATGTGACTTATGTGCATTATTACTTGTTGTAGATTTTGAGCTTATTCCTTTGCAAGACTAGAATCGTTTGAAACGCTAAGGTGAGTACTCGTGGCCCCTTTTTCTTGCAATATTTTGGGGCAAAATAACACTCAAACTTATTTCTTTATGCCGTGTTCTAAACTTTAAATCTCTTTTGACAATTGTGTGGTGTATGTCTATGTGCTTGTGTGAACCCGTGTAGGGTTATGCCTATGAGATGACTATATTTCTACAACCCGTGTTGGGTTATGCCTATGAGATGACTATATTTCTAAGAGCCAACTTATGTTCCCGGCCGGCTAAAGTTTGTTGGAAGACTAATTACTCATGAAAAGTTGTGTTCGGTTATTGCTATATTGATGACTAATTTCTCTTGAACCATTGTGGTTCAGTTATTGCTATATACTATTTGCAAGTACATTACTACCATGCGCCAATTGTCATGTCAAATTGCTATACACGGTAAACTTATTTCTTTATAAACCTGCGAGCTCACCAACCTTTGTGTTGACATTTTAGAGTGTTCATTTTCAGGTAATGCTAACAACAACACCTAAGAAGCCTAGAAGACGAGACTCATCTAGTGCAAGACTATCTATAAACTATGGACGCATTTCTTTATTAAATATCTATTTTTTTACTTGGATTGTTGGTATTGTGTTTGATGCCCCGTATACCTGTCCTGGGTTGTGGGATTTACTTTACGCGTACTCTTCTTTTACGTTTGACTAAGATGCCGTGGAAATCGACTTATCGCGGCACAAGTCCCCTCTTGTGTCGGGGAAACGTCGTGACACGTTGGTTAATTGCATTTAGTGATTTCTCTATTATAGCATCAATGTGTTATGACGATCCTCTCCATCACACTTCGCGTATCCGCCTTGGCGGGGTGTGACAGATTGGTATCAAAGTCATTGGTTATAGAGTATTAGGTGGATTGGCCTAGACTATAAACTAAGCCCAACATGTAGTTGCATAATAGGAACTATGTGTGCCTTTATATATATATATATATATATATATATATATATATATATATATATATATATATATATATATGTGTGTGTGTGTGTGTGTGTGTGTGTGTGTGTGTGTGTGTGTGTGTGTATATATATAGGGTAGGGATATTGTAAAAAGAGAATTAAGGTACAAAGAGTAACGAGAAATCTCAGCCATTCAATTTCCTATAACCGCTCCTATAAAAATGGTTTTTTTCTTTTTTTATTAATTATAAAAAAAATACACAAAAGGGCATAATTGACCTTTTAAAAATTTAATTCCCTGATATTTAGGACACATATTTTAAGATGGTTTCTCGATAATTATTTTGATGCACATCGTTCTCCAGTGATGCACATCGTTCTCCAAACCCATTTTGATTCACAACTATTTTGATCCAGTACTATTTTGATGCACATCATTCTCTAAAATGATACACATGTATAAATTATCTCCCAAAATGATGAATAAAACTAGTTTTCATTACATTCGATAAACATAAAAAATACAGAAATAAAATGATGAATAAAATAAACAAAATACATATACAGAAAATGTGGATGAATTACATTCATCAAACAAGTAATATTTATCAAAAAAAATTCTACATGAACTGTTGCACAATTATATACATGCATCACAAAAGGAAGATGATGATCAAAAGTGTTACTAAAAAATGATGAAAATCAAGATGAATAACGAAGACTGTGACCTTCATTGTTGTGTAAGGAAGCTCTAATGTGTGGAGGTGGATAACCCTAATCATAACCCAAAATCGAGAAAGGTAGTGGTGGTCTGTGACACAGCGACGGTAACCCAAAAGAATTGCTATCACAGCGACGGTAACCGGAAAAACTGAGGAATCCGGCGAGAATGGCGGCGACTGACAAAAAGACGGTGGAGGAATAGATCTCGTAACCCTAGATCTCGTAACACGACAGCCACGACAGCAGCGACTGAAGATCTCATAACTCGACAGCAGCGACTAGTGTGAGTTGACTGGTGTGAGTCGACGACAACCATGAGCAATTGAAGATCTCGTAACATGTTTCTTTTCATGGGGGCGGCGATTTGGTGGAGTAGAGGTACAGATCCGGCGGCGAATCCTTTGATTTCCGGCGACGGCGATTGCAGATAGTAACCCTAGATTTGTGGAGCCATGGTCGAATTATTGTTTGTAGAAATATCACTTTCACGATCCCTAAAGAAGCCCCGAAGGAACCATATGAGCAAGGGTCTTCCAATGAACCACCAGAAGAGGATCCCTTCGAGGAACCATTCGAGGAGGAACCCTCCAAAGAGCCGTTTGAAGAAGAGCCGATAGAAATATCAAGTGACGACTCAACCGAAGAAGAGATCGACTCGGATCTCGAATCCGACACACGGAGCTGATTTATAACCTACATGCGGCCCGATCACCTATTAGGAATTTCTATTTTCTCATTTATGATCTCTATCCTATCACCACTATTAGGAATTTCTATTTTCTCATTTATGATATCTTATTTCTACTGTCACTATAAAAGCATAAGTCTATGAATAAAGTGGTGTTCTATTTGAGTATTTTTTGTATTTAGTTCAATATTCAAGTTGAAATCTCGTATGCTCACTGAAATGTCTAAATTCCATGAACCCTTGTGTACACCAATTATAACTCTTTTCGGATGAACCGTAGAAACTATCGCTCAAACACATTATTACGACACGCTATCATACGTGAAATCATTAAATGCCTACTTGAGTTTATTGATCCATGTTATAGGAGTTATATAGGTATAGGGAACGGCCGTATGAATACTTCAATAACTATGTATGAACGAAATATATAGACTTAGAATTCTTGATCTAGCTTTACTGCGTGTTCTTGTTTGATTGTTGCTTTAGAGTAGGATTAATTATTCGAAGGACTATATATTTTAGCATCATGCACAGTAGAGTATTCATGAAAGCCTGGACCAATAGGGTACTGTAGTGTCTTATGCAAGTGGATCAGCATGGTTAGTAGTGCCTTGGGAGAACTTGTGATAAGTATGGATGCATAGCGTCTGGTGTTAGGAAATATTTTGTTTGTAGTCCTTGTGTAAATATATTAATTACGAAGTTATTATTATATTGATTAGACTAGCTAATGATGTAAGGGTTTAGCCCATTTCTATTTAATAGGTTAGGCCAAGTTGGTAGATTGGAGTAGCCCATGATGTAATTTAGGATAGTCCATGATTTAGCCCAAAGGCCTTGATGGCCCATGTTGCTCCATGTATTTAAGCCTTGCAAACTAGGTTTGCAAGGCAACCTTTGCCATTTTAATTGTTTCTCCAGGAGATTTGCTCTCCATATTCAAGCAAAGTGTTCCTTGTGTTCTTGAGTGTTCATCTTCTTCATAGAAATATTCATACTTTGTTCATTCAAGATTCACCATGCTACTCATCTTTATCACATCTTGTGACTTTCAATTAGTATCAGAGCCAATTCCTTGTTGAATTGGTTCAATATCACTTGGAAACAACAATCCAAAAGTAAAAAATCTTGTGTCTTTGATGAATATGAAACACTAAGAGGTTGCTAGAAAGTGTTTGTGAGCTTTTTGGAACTAATTTCTAGCAAAAACAAGCAAAAGTTTGAGGGTTTGGAAGATTGCATTGAAGTTTTTGCTAGTACACCAAAGCTGTTCTTGAAGATTTTCTCATCCTTATGCATCCCACGCCATTCTTCAAACATTGAGAGCCATCTTCACTTTGGCTCACCCTTTTGTGAGCTATCTTGATTTGGATTGGTCCAAACTTCCTTTCCACTTCTACAAAGTTTGCAGAACATATTTCAAGTAAGTGCCAAACATTAAAAGACAAAATTCTATTTGACTTAGAAGTATAGTTGTACTTGTCTGAAATTATTATCTTGTGAGCTATCTTGTTTGTAAGACATTTGTGAGCTATTCCTGTGAGCTATCTTATCATCTTGTGAGCTATCTTGACAACTTGTGAGCTATCTTCTCATAGTGTGAGCTATCTTGTTAACTTGTGAGCTATCTTGATTGTGAGCCATCTTGTAAGGTATCTTGACAACTTGTGTGAACTATCTTGTTATCTTGTGAGGTATCTTGTTTGTGAGCTATCTTGCTTTGTGAGCCATCTTTGTCAGCTATCTTTCCAATTTGTGAGCTATCCTTCCATATTGTGAGCTATCTTACTATCTTATGAACTATTTTTTGTGAGCCATCTTTGTGAGGTATCTTGTGAGATATTTTTTGTTAGTAAAGTTTGACACGTTAAGGAACATCATATCTTTTACTCAAAATAAATAAATAAATAAATAAATAAAAACTTTAGCTCGTACTATTCCACTTTAGCTCTCACCATTAAACTTTAGCTCTCACCTTCATAAACTTTAGCTCTCACCATTATAAACTTTAGCTCTCACCATTGAACTTTAGCTCTTACCTTTATAAACTTTAGCTCTCACCAATCTACTTTAGCTCTCACCATTTAAACTTTAGCTCTCCCCATTATAAACTTTAGCTCTCACCTTTATAAACTTTAGCTCTCACCAATCTACTTTAGCTCTCACCATTTAAACTTTAGCTCTCACCATTATAAACTTTAGCTCGCACCAATCTACTTTAGCTCTCACCATTATAACTTTAGCTCGCACCATTATAAACTTTAGCTCCACCATTCCACTTTAGTTCTTACAATTAGAAATTTAGCTCGCACAATTCCACTTTAGCTCTCATCATTAGAACTTTAGCTCACACCATTATAATTTGTAGCTCTCACCTTTACAACTTTAGCTCTCACCATCCAACTTGTTAAAAAAACATAAAAAAAATCGACTTAGCCACTCATTCCAATTCGACCTGCACTTTCAAAGTTCCAATTCGACTTGTTCAATTTTTGCTCCAAATTCAAAATCTGTGTTTCGGCTAAACCCATAACCCAAATTCGAAGCCCAAGAAATCACCAAATTTGACTTTAATCTACAAAGTTGAAATTCGACTTTCACCGAAAACACCAAGTCAAACTTATTTGATTTTTCACAAAGTCAAAGTTTCCAAGAAAACCTTAATTCATCTCAAGGAAAGATCCTGAGTTACAAGATGAGTTCAAGCAACGAAATTCTATCCATCGGTACCGATACCAAACCACCCGTCCTTTTATGAAACGAATACACTGTATGGAAGGATAGGTGAAACTGATTTTTGAGTCTTCTTTCTTAGTGTCACCAATTTTTGGTCTCAAAACCAGATTTCGGCCATCCATTCCTTGTTTCTTTTGGATCTTGGTTATCTTTTATCAGTCATTTCTAAAGTCCCAGATCACACTATTGGTGAAATTGTTTGAAGGATTAACCAACACCAGGTTTCATTAGTTTTTTTAAAGATTTTGTAAGTTCATTCGTGAGCTATCAAATAAGGATGTATCCGACTCCCTGATCTTATTACAGTTCACAGTCAAATATCCTCTTATGTGTACCCAAGTTTGTTTGCATGCGTATGTCTTTCAGAATTTTTTCCACTTGGTATGATCTGGTCAAGGTTGATTACACGGTATTGGGAGGCTTACTTGACAACATTATTCTCCAATATCATTTTACATCCAACACAGAGTTATATATCTTCAAGAATTCAGATCAAATCATTACCACTCCTCAACGATCAAGAGTGATTCAAGTCATGGAATGTTTGAAGATTATTTTGACTTGAAGTGTAGGATCCTCCCCACCCCTCTTCCATGTTTTTGCAACTGAATCTCATATTGATGACTTTTGTGCATGATGCTCATGATAAATCATAATCATCATGAGTGGGAGATAAAAAAAGTGAAGAAATTTTACATTGTTGAAGATATTCAGTTGTTGAGGGGGAATTTGAATGTTTTTATTGATAAAATCATTGTGTTTACTCATGGGGAAGAGGTCATCAGTCTATGTCATGTCTAGAGGGAGTAAAGATCTATCATATGAAGACATGAGAACAATTTGAGCTACATTGTAGGGGGAGACAAAAAGAAGATTCTTCCCAACACATCAAAAGTGTTTATGCTTCTGCTGTCAAAAGCTCAGGATAAAGCATTGTTTCAGACTGATGATTTTGGTGGGACGCTACATCCTAAACTGCTTATATAATCTAAGGAAGACTTAGGTTACTGGCGTATTCACTCCTATTTCAATACAAAGGGGGAGAATGTAAATTCATATATTGTATAGAAATTGGAGTTTCTATGTAATATACTCATGGAGTATATATAGGGATATGACATTTGTAATGTGTAAGGTTTTGAGCATAATGAAAGAATAACTATGTGTTTTCTAAGGTGTAAACCTTGTTCTCTCTAGTTATTCATATACAAACCTTCATAAATCCTACATGATACATGAACCGCTTGTTATCAGGGACTAACAAAGTTACAACTAACAACCACTAGTGAGTCAAAGTCCACTCACCTCGTATCCACACTGTAGACTACTCAGTTACTAATCACCGAGCCTTCGAAACTCCTCATAACACAAAATCAATCAAATTAGTTCTCAGCTCACAAATATATTCATAAATATATTTATATCGATTATTATATTATCATCATAATATAATCGCGTAATCGATCTCATTTAGAATCAAGGAATCGATCCTCATGCATACTAACATATCATTTCACAAATTTGATCCAAGTATGCATATACGTTAATCATAATCGATAGGATTCATTTATAAATTAAATAGCTTCATCCTCATCGATCTAACCCATATAAATACATAAACAGTTTTCATCGATCATGTAGATATAAATAACTTCATGGATTTGTTACTATACCATACCAACTTACTTATATATATATATATATATATATATATATATATATATATATATATATATATATATATATATATAAACTATCGAATCAATATATATATTAACTTACCAACTTACTAACTCAACAATTAATAATATATATAACACATACATACTCATCTCAATTACTTACTACACAACACTCAAACACACACACACACACACACACACCTATCGATCCAGTAAGAATATATATATATATATATATATATATATATATATATAGAGAGAGAGAGAGAGAGAGGAAGGTTCATGCGAGAACCGTTGTTAGTGCGAGAACCGCGAGAACCAATCTCGGCCGTTCCTTGGATATGGGAAGTATCATGGATGGAGAGCGTGGAGGGATAGAATGTGGCAGGGTGTATGTGAGGAATTCATGGGTGGGCAATAACATTAAAGGAGGAGGAATTGGGGTAGAGTACTAGATCTATAGCATGATGTGTGTGTATGTTAATATATATATTAAATTGGTGTATGTATGCTATTATATATATACATATAGGAAAAAGTTCATGCGAGAACCGTTCTCGGTCAATAACTTTATATATATATATATAGTGGGAGGTTCAAATGAGAATCTTAAGTTATATGAGAATGGGAGACTCAATCTCATCCGTCTAATTTCCCCTCCTTTAATGTCATTGCCCACTCATGAATTCCTCATATGTACCCTGCTACACTTTATCCCCTCACGCTCTCCATCCATGAATTTCACTTACAAAATGAACGGCTGAGATTTAGTCTCTCATTCTCATTTAATTTAACATTCTTATTTGAACATTCTCATATATATATATATATATATATATATATATATATATAGAGAGAGAGAGAGAGAGGGAGATTCATTTGAGAATCTAAATATTTTTGAGAATGAGAGACTAAATCTCCACCTTTGATTCTTTAAAATTGAACGGTGATGATTAATACAAATATTTCAGATGTCAATTGCTTATAAGGGTAATTTTGTCCAGATATTATCACTCACGCTCCCTCCCTCATCACTTTCTCTGCCTCTCACCTTCTCAAATTCAGGCCACACCACCGCCTCTGTACCGTGTCACCCTCCTTCATCATCACCCTCTCACCCTCTAAGAATCAGACCACCACGGCGGCCTTTCTTCTACTTGTCCACTTCTACACCGACGCAGTCTATTCCGCCGGTTCATCCATCGACACCATCACCAGCTTTCTCCTCACCAACGGGCAGTAGCTTCTTGTCTTTCTCCGCCTCTCTACCGGTCAACAAGCCACCACCATCGCACCACCGCCGTTGGATCTGGAAACATCATCAGATCTGAAACCGAAAGCCGCCATTGTCCTCCACCAGTGTCTCAATTTCAGATCAGGACAAACCGTTCCTCTACTGACGCCACCTCCATGACGTTGTTTGCGGACAACACCGAGAACAACCACCACGACTTTGTTAAGGTTTTGTTTGTTGCTTTGTTGAACCTCGATTTCTGAAATAGTATTGTTTCAGATCTGAAATGGTATCGTTTCAGTTCTGAAATAGTCTCGTTTCAGATCTGAAATGGTATCGTTTTAGATCTGAATTGGTATCGTTTCAGATATGAAACTGTACTCTTGTTATTCTAAGTACGAACTCGTGGTATTTCAAATTTGAACTCGTAGCATTTTGTTGATATGAACAAAAACTATTTCATATCTAAACTCGTGGTATTTCATATATGAAGTTGTGTTATGTCAAATCTGAACTCGAGTTATTTCAAATCTGAACTCGTGATATTTCAAATCTGAACTCGTAGTTAAACTCGCGGTTTTTTATATATGAGTTAGTAGTATTTCAGATATGAACTTGGGTAACATTTCATATTTGAAATTACATATTGAAAATATAAAAAAGCTCAAATAAGAAGTTGAAAAAAATATATAGGTTTTATATAATATTTCATACATGAATTTACCTTTAAAGATTAAAAGTAAAAAAAAAAAACCAGTTAAAAATAGGGTTTAGTTCATAAAAGTGTATCCAACTTTACACTTTTTGCTATTGTATGTACTGAACTTTCAAACTTACCATTTGATGTATTGAACTTACAAAAAGTTACCAAATAATATATTTAACCTGCTATAGAAGGTTTTTTGATGATATGACATAGGTTTTGCTGACTTGGATGATAACATGGCAAGTGACATGGCATAATAAATTAAAAAATAATTCAAAATAAAATTAATTTTTTTTAATAATATTAAAAAAACAAAAACTCAGTTACACCAGCAGAGCTTAAAGATCTACGACTTCAACGACTTCATGGCTTCCAACGAATGGTAAAACCGAGATCTACGACTTGGATGATCGATGCTTCCATGGCTTCCAACGACTTCAAGATCTACGACTAGGGTTCAAGATCTGTGAGGAAAAACCCAGATCTGGTTCCATGGCAGCTTCCATCGGCTTCCATTCAAGCTTCCATTCCATGGCTTCCATCATCTTCATCCGGCACCATGAAGATCTTCGAAGAAAAACCCAGATCTGGTTTTTCGATTTGGGTGGCCATAGGGTTTCGATTTCCAGATCTTCTTTCATGGTTATGTAGGGTTTCGATTTCCATATCTTCTTTCATGGTTCTTTCATGGGTTAGGGTTACGATTTTCAGTTCTTGATGTTCGTGGTTTTTATCGATTTTCAGTTCTTGACGTTTTTGAAACCATCAGATCGAGGCTAGGGTTCTTCATCGATCTCTCCTGCTTCATCTTCATCGAAAGGTAAGATTTTCAGTTCTTGATGTTCTTGGTTGGTTTTCTGATCGAGGCTAGGGTTTTTAAGGTTTTCATCTTCCAATTTTGGATTTCGATATGTGATTGTTAATTTAAATTTAGGATTTAAGTTTTGATTAACGTTTTGATTTCGATAAGTTCTGTAATGTTTTTGTTTTGGTTAGATCTGTAATTTCATCTAGGGTTCATCTTCATCTTGTTGATTAAAGGATGAAGATGATGATTGATGAATGTTCTTCATGATATACACAGTTGGCAACATTAATATGAGGTGGAAATATTTTTATATTACAAATAAATAAAAAATAAAAAAATTACCGGTTACGTGAAGAATAGGTAACCGGATACATTATTTTGTAACTTTTTGAAAGTTTAATACATCAAATGGTAAGTTTGAAAGTTCAGTACATACAATAGCAAAATGTGTAAAGTTGAATACACTTTTATGAACTAAACCTTTAAAAATAACATAGATTTAAGTTATTGCGGTATTCTATTTAAATTAAAAAAAAAAGAGTGAATGTATAATATGGAGTGGAGTTTGTGTTGTTGGCGCTGCTAAAAAAAACGGATCAATAATTGTAAAATTTCCTTTTTACCCTTGTTATATTTGATTTGGATTATGGATCATATATATATATATATATATATATATATATATATATATATATATATATATATATATATATATATTACACCTATATATATATATATATATATTACAACTCACTACACACACAACACTACATATACTATTAATATACATATTAATATGTATATTAATAGTATATGTAGTGTTGTGTGTGTAGTGAGTTGTAATATATATATATATATATATATATATATATATATATATATATATATATATATATATATATATATATATATATATATATATATATATTACACCTCACTACACACACAACACTACATATATACTATTAATATACATATTAACTCACGCATAGACACACACCATCTCATCAATACACACACTTTATCACATGGGGAGTTATCAATTTAATCAACCCTCATACATCAACATATATATTCATGTTTCTACACGCTCGATAGATATCATATAGATATATGTTCACTTAATCAAATTCATCACCTACACATATCAATATATATACGGTCGATAACCCCTTCGTTTTCATGCATACCCACATTCACATATATCTATCGAACAAACATACATACATATATTAAAAATATATTTCAGCCCCTTTTTATTAAATAAACACTTTATATACAATCCAAGTAGGCATACATGTCAATTAAGTCAATATAGAATTTATCCTTTTTACATAACTCATCATCGCTTATAATTTGAACTCTTTTAATATTAAACCATTTTAATATCTTATCACCATTTTCATCATCTTCAAGCTATCATAAACTCATAAGAACTTCAAGAACACATTTAAGAACTCATGAACAAGCACCTTAAATCTATAATATTAATTTTCATATATACACTTTTTGTTCATGATTTTAACATATAAACTTATCATATTCTTCATTAAACATGCTTTCCAGATCAACAAGAACACATAGGAACCATTAACCATCATAAATCAAAGAAACACTTTTTCATAATAATAATCAATTTCTATCATGATTTTTCTTAGAAAATTTGAGCATGGTAACTTTTCTAATTCATGTTATTAGTAATCAAGAATCAAGTTTCTACCTTGAATCAAAATAACAAATCAGAGTTGATGGAATCAAGTTTGCAAGTTGGTATTCTTCTCTCAACTTTCACCTTAGAAAACACACACTTAGCATATGCAAGATATCACATGAAGTCTCTTTAGTAGACTTGAATTCTACCCTCTTCCTACTTACTCATAAGTTTCAGTATTTAAAACGCTTCGTTCGAACATATGGTTTGTCACATAACCGACCAATCTCAAATAATAAATTACTAAAAAAATAATATTTGAAATCCTTAATTAAAACCGAATCCAACCATGCCATAACCACATACTTTTTAAATAACACATAAGTAATTCTTTGAAAACTCACTAAACAACTGGGCCCGAATTTAGGATGTTACACAAACCGTGCACCGACACGTGTGTAATATGGATTATATTCTAAAATAAATTTATTTAAAGGGTTATAAATTATTTTAGTGGAATTAATTACTAAAATGTTTTTCTTCTTGCTTTATACTGTAGATGTCGTATTTATTTGTTATTCCATTTTTTTCACCTGAGGAGTCTCTTAGTCTCATCATCGGTAAGTGGAAGCTTTCATGACCAAAATTTTCAGTTTGGAGGTTGCACTTTAGGAATATCCTAAGGGCACAGGGAAAGTTGTACACAGTTGACATGCCACATCTAGCACGACCTGTTTATTCTGCTCAGGATGGGGAGTATGATACATATTATAAGTATCTATCTAATGAATCTAATGTCATGTCAATTATGATACTCTCCACAGAATCTGAGTTTTCGGAGGAACTCAGAAGTAAGTCAACTTTTGACGTCGTGCACGAGTTAGAGGAGCAATTCAAAAACAGTGAACGCTATGGACGTTTTCTGCTGATGAAGGATATTCTTTCATAGAAGATGAAAGAAGACAGTCACTGAGCGATCATCTCATTAATATAGGAAGGTTATTTGATTACTTAATGCTTCTGGGGTCACAAGTCAGTGAACAGCTTGTGATGCTTTTGATCGGGACTCTGACAGATTACTATCAGGAAAATATAGTAGATGAGATCAGAGGACGGGAATCGACTATCATCGGTGTACACGAGTTTCTAATGTGTATGGATGACCAAATGCACCCTGAATCTTTGATACAACACTTGTTGAATCAATGGAGGATGATGACCGGTTTAATAAGCTATTTGACGTTTGTTGCCCAGTTTGTGGTAGCAAGGATATTTACGAGCACTCACTCGACATTGATTTGCTGGACGTTGGTTCAACCAATGAGTCCGGTATCTTTATGATAGATTGCTCGGTAACTTCTTTTGAATCATTGGTACTCGATACCAGATGTGGTCATCACATATGCAATCACTTGTAGGGATTCAAGAAGAGTAGGAAACTAAGGAAGGGGACATGGACCTACGGGTAGGCGAAGACTCCATCATTGGTGCTAAAGCTGTAGGGACATATAGTCTCATGCTACCTTCAGGATTAATCATAGAACTAGAAGATTTTTTTTATGTTCCTATATTAATAAAAAATGTAATCGAGTATGATTTATTCATAGACAATGGTTTTACCTATCATTCAGTAGGAAAAACAATTTTGTGCTTTAAGAATGATTTATTTTATTTTAAAGCAAATTCACAAAATGGTCTATATACAATAAATCTACAAGATAAAAAAGAAATCTATCATATAAGTAAAAGGTCAAAGGATACTTTGAACCAGACTTACCTTTGGCATTGTCGGCTCGGACATATTAACAAAATACGCATATAGAAACTTCATCATGATGGAATTCTAGGGTCATTTGATCTTGAGTTAATTGACAATTGCGAATCTTGTTTGTCCGGAAAGTTGACAAAGAAACCTTTTAACAGTTTGAATGAAGGTCCAAGGAACTGCTAGGGATAATACACACAGATGTGTGTGGTCCTTTCAGTCAGGAAGCCAGAGGTGGATACCAGTGCTTCATTACCTTTACTGATGACTTCAGTAGGTATGTTTATGTGTATCTTATGAGACACAAGTCTGAATGTTTTGATTTCTTCAAACAATTTCAGAATGAAATACAAAACCAGCTTGACAAGAAGATAAAGCTGCTTCGTTCTGACCGAGGTGGTGAATATCTGAGTCAGGAGTTTGATGATCATCTAAAAGAGTGTGGAATTGTTTCACAAATCATATCTCCGTATTCGCCACAAAGGAATGGTGTATCAGAAATGAGGAATAAAACATTTCTTGACATGGTTCGGTCTAGGATGAATCAAACCAGTTTACTAATGTCATTCTGGGGACACGCACTCGAGACAAATGCTTTTATGTTAAACCGAGTTCCAACAAAATCCGTGGAGGATGGAAAGACGCCGTTCGAATTATAGACGGGGAAAAGCCCAAATTGTCTTTCATAAAGATTTGTGTAACGACCAGACTCTAGGGTATTTTAGGGTATTTTAAATATATATATATTTTACGAAAAGATTTAATTTAAGATAAGTAATCACGGTTTGAATAGCGATTCTTTATTAATGCTCTTGAATATTTTATAAGGTAGGTATCTTTCGGTGACTTGTTAGATTAATTATATATAAAAGAATGACGGGCGTTGATCATACGCGGGGTTTAGTAATATATTCTTTATAAGATTTAAACAAGTAGAAACCTAAGGGTTAAATATGATTAGAAGATAAACTAAGGTGATTAAATAGTAAACTTATATTAGGGATTAATGTATTTAAAAAGGGGATATTAGGGTTTATTATTGTGTGGTTTTATAAAAAAAAAAACAAAGAGCGGCAGGGGTGCTTGTGGGTCTCGACGGCAGATAAGAACAGAGTAGGAGAAAGCTTGCTTCCAATCTCGAATTTTTGGTGTAGCAACCATCACGTAAGTATCTTATACTCCTACATAGGTTTATATGTTAGCCTTTGTAGTGTTTGTTGGTGTTAATCGGTGGAATGGGGACTGAATCCTTGTCGGCAGGTTTGATTCTATAAGCAGAGAATTTAGTGATTCTTGTTAGTTGTTCTTTAAATTAATGTTTGAGGTTTATTCATTGGTGATTCCTGGTGATAATGATATATATAAAGTATTTTTTTTATTAAGAAATTGAAGTTGGATCTGGTGGTTATGAAGGGATGTGTTCCTCGGCTTGGAATTTTAAGTTTTGATTGAAATCTAAATTATGAAAGAAGATAGATAGGAACTAAATTGTAGTCAAGAATTAATTTGCTATGGGACTAAAATTATTAAATATGAATTAGCTTATGGACATTTCATTGCCTGTGAATTGAAGTTGGCAGAAATATGGGAATAACATATTGCAATTTCCTTTATATCAAATAATTGTTTTGTAGTTAGTTTGATGGGTCATGAATTGAAGAGTTCTTATAAACTTACGGTTGTGAAGGGTTTATAGAATTGTTGATTTGGTTTGTATGGACTTATACTATGATTCAAGTTAGGGAATTAGAATTGCGATTAGTATGCATTTGAATGACTATTGAGATTAGAGTTTCACTTTATTCTTTAATTTATCTTCGTTTCGGTTCCGTTGATCATTAACTTATTAAGATTCGTTTATCGGTTAGGTTTCAGCGTAGGTTTCTTGGTGGTTCACCCGGCTTCGACTTTCGGGACTCCAGGTGAGTTCATCAGGTTTTCAAAACCGAGTGCCAAGACAAAATTATGTTTTTTTTTACAAACACATACAAACGATTTATTTAATCACTTAACACATGGAAATAAATATATGAACTTAGATGTATATTTGATTATATGATTACATGGTTTGTATGATGTATGAATAATATGAAATATGATATGATTACTTCAGCATGAAAATGATTGTGTTTGTATGTTCTAGTTACGGATATGATTTATGATGAAATAGTTATGAACATGATTTTTGCTATTATTAATAATCGAATGAATATTACAAACGATTATTTGATTTCCTTAGAGGGCGGGGGTAGTTCCTCTTTGATGATGTGATACGGGCCTAGTAGGTAGTTGATGCATTCTAGGATAAAAGTGCTAGCCAGACGGGTCACCGGGTCTTCTAGATGGCTTTGGTGGCAAGTGGTATGGGTCCTTACCGGCTCGTACTGGAGTGATGTGTGACTACGGTTTGGGTCATGTGCAGAACATCACGAGTGTGTGAGGAGGAGATGGACGGTTGCCTCCGTTTGTACTTGCACACTAAACGACAACGCGTAGTACCTATATGGTTATACCTCGCACAGTCGGAGTAGCGAAAGCGGTCGGGTTCTTAGGGGTTCGTGTACAGAAGGGAGTAGCTACCTATTCGGTGCACGAGTCTGCTAAGTCACGCGAGTAGTGAAATGGGGTTTTCTTAGAGGGACTAGACACCAACTAGGTAAACTCTAAGAACATACGGTTGTTAATGATGGTTGATACGATTTAATGACGGTTGGTATGATTTAATGACGATTGATAACCATTGATTTATAAAGAACGATAATGATAAAACGGTTGATATGAATTATATATGAAATATATGAATATGATATTAGATGGTATATTACGGTTGATTCGGTTTGAATGATTACTTGATATGGTTTATAGCCATTATGTGATATGATGTACTTGACGATGCGGTGTTATATGATTGCGGGTATAGGTTTTGGGTCAAGTACACAAACGGGCCGGGTTAGGTATTCGTTCATAATATCTAACTATGATTTTAATCGTGTTTTAATATAATGATTTATATTCTAAGCTTACTGTTGACTCACGAGGCGTTAGCTGACACTTGTTCTTTTGAAATGGTGTCTGGCACTCGTGTAGGTGTTTGGAGTTGCTCGGTGAGACGGGAAGCTATGTTGGGTAGGTAGAAGGTTACTTGTAGACCGTTACCGACTTGTATTAAATATGAAATAATTTTATGAATAAGTAATGCCGTGTTTTCTCTTAACGGTTTAAACGGCTTTTGCCGGCACGGTATTTATTAATGATGATTTCCGCTGCGACTGTTTGAATTGAAAAAAAAGTTAGTCACGATTTTAGAGAAAACCCGGCGTTACAATTTGGGGTTGTGAGGCGTTCGTTAAACGACCGTTCTCGGATAAACTCAAACCCAAATCAGATAAGTGTATCTTCGTGGTTTATCCTAAGGAAATCTTAGGATACTATTTCTACAATCCCAATGAGAACAAAGTATTTGTTGCTCGGTTAGGGAGTTTTCTGGAAGATAAATTTCTAAGTTCAGAAACAAAGAAAAGAAATAGATCTTCAAGTAATTGAAGAAGATGAAGATATACCTCCACCCTTTGTGGAACCTATAATTGAACAAAGAGTTGTTTAATCCCAACCCGAGTCTGTGGTTGAGGAAGAAATAGAAGCACAAGACCTTCGCAGGTCCAGTTGGATTCAGACTAAGCCAAATAGATATCTTGAATTTCTAATTGCTCAGGAAGAAGGGGATCTTCATGAACCCACATCCGACAAGGACGATGTGTCAGGTACTGAGTCTGACAAATGCTTGATTCCATGAAGGCAGAGATGCAATCCATGTATGACAACTAAGTTTAGGAGTTAGTAGACTTGCCATAACACAGTAAAGCTGTTGGATGTAAGTGTGTCTTCAAGAAGAAGACAAACATGGAAGGAAACGTGCATACTTTTAAAGCGGGGCTTGTTGCGAAGGGTTTCACTCAAACTCATGGTATTCATTATGATGAAACCTGTTGGGTTTTTTTATCAGATAATACTCCTCCTTATGTCATACTAATCTAAACTCAAACTGGTTTAGACCGACTCAAGGATGACAAACAAAACTGTAAATATTCATAAATGCGAAACTAGAATAATTAACAACCCTAAAACCCTAAAGGGTTAATATCTTATTTTATCACCAATATATATATATATATATATATATATATATATATATATATATATATATAAAGTCGAGATATATGTATGTACGTACAATAATAATATGAACATGTAATAATAATAACATTCATATTAATATATAAGAACAATGTACAAACTTGTATACCTTTATATATATCATCGAACTCACACACACACACACACACACACACACACACACATATATATATATATATATATATAGGAAAAAGTTCTTGCGAGAACCATTCTTAGTGCAAGAACCGCGAGAACCAATCTGAGCCGTCCAATTCCCCCTCCTTCAATGTCATTGCCCACCCATGAATTCCTCACATACACCCTGCCACACTCTATCCCTCCACGCTCACCATCCATGAAACTTCCCACATCCAAGGAACGGCCGAGATTGGTTCTCGCGGTTCTCGCACTAACAACGGTTCTCGCATGAACCCTCCCCTATATATATAGGGAGGTTCATGCGAAAAGGAGTTTATTTGCGAAAAGTGCGAGAAACATTTATAACCATTAGATCATTTAATCAAAGGCTAGGATTATGTATGGCATTTTGGTAATTAACTTATGTCTTTAAGGATTATTAAATACAATTAAAAGGGTAAAATAGACATTTTCTTTAAAATAATATTTACTTAATTTAATTTAATTCAAATAATCTCCTATTTCCAAGCCTAAAAACTCTGTCTCTCTCTATACATTCGTAAGCCACCATCTTCCCTCCCCCCACCCTCATTTTGAAAAGTGAAAACCCTATTCTATATACATTCGCCGACCTGCCATGTACCCGTTTCACGCCCCCGTCGACCTGTCATGTACCCCGCCACACGCCACCATCGATGATGCCAGAGAAGGACGTCCTTCTATCCCGAAACCACCATAGACGTCACCTTCCCCCCACCAAGCTTCTGTCGTCAGCCCTTCTATCTTCCTCCACCAAGCCACCGCGAAACACCATCGCCGCAACAGTCTTCTGCTTCCGCTAACTAACCCACCAACAGTTCTCTAAGCCGCCGCCACCGTCACCAGCGACACGTATCCACCACCATCGTCGCTTTGCCTTGCCCTCTCCTCACCGACATCGCCGCTAGCCACCGTCGTTTCTTCTATCTGCAGATGTGAATGGATTTGATTTGAATGGGTTAAAAAATTCTTTTTTATTTTTGAAAGGAGTTTGATTCTCTTTTGTTCTCGCTTTGTTCTCTGTGTTTATTTATAATTCTTTTTTATTTTTTATTTTTAATAGATTTTATCTTGTATTGATTTGTTCAATGGGTAACATTGTATGTTTTTAGGAAATCTGTCGTGGTTTTGTTTTTTAAGAAATGAAACAGCCAAACAGGTACATCTATGCTTACATTGTTCCTTGGTAAACAACTAAAGCATCTTGTGTGTCTATGAATCTTGTAGTTGTATATATTCGACCACCCATCTTGTATTTTTCATTCTTTTTTCATTTCCCTGTTTTCTGATTCTTTTTCCTTATATTCAACAATGTATATTTTGACCCTGTTTGTGATTCTTTTCTTGTATGCAATAATGTATATATATTTTTTTCTATAGAATTGTATTGGCAACTTGATATTGGATAGTATATTTTAGAACAAGTATTCTTTAGTTGGGAGTGTTACACTGTTACATAGTCAATAAAAGTGTAGTATTAACATATTTGTTCAATAGTGGTGATGGATTTGTTCAATATTGTTTATACGTATTTATGTTGTTTATATATTTGTTCAATACTGGTGATGAACAAAAGTTAAAGTTTTCTTATTTTTCTTTTTATTATTCAGAGATTAAAGTTCTTAAATAGTTAAAAGAATAGGTTATTGTCGTTAGTAAAGAATAAGCTATTGTGTTTATCATCTGTTTTTTTTTTCAGGTTTATTAAGGAATGAAACCTTTATATAGATTTGGGTTTTCTTTTATATACGTTCAATACTGAATCTAGTTTTTCTGGATGTTTTTTATTATTGGTTTTGTCTTCTGATATTCATTATTGAATAAAGGAATTCATACGTTAGGCACTTTGTGATTATTTTTAAGGTCGTTCATTCTTGAATAAATGAATAAATTCATAGTTGAAAACAAATATTGATTGTAACTTTGAGTAATAAAAGATAAACAATCATACAAAAATAATTTGATTCACTAATGAACAGTTGAATATACGAAGAAATTTCTGGGAAAAAAAATTTAGTTAGAAATTAAAAAATAATCAAAATCTAGAAAAAGATTTGATTGGAGAGAGAAATTGATTAGAGAAACAAAAATTAGTTAGAAAGTGGAAAGAGAATATATTATTGTTTACTAATCTACCCTTTTAAATTAAATTAAAATATTAATTACTATTAATGCCAACCACATGATCAAAATCTAATCGATGGCTTAAATTGCTTCTCACATTTTTCGCAAATAAAAGACTTTTCTCATGAACCCTCCCATATATATATATATATATATATATATATATATATATATATATATATATATATATATATATATATATATATATATATATATACTCGATCAACACATGAAGTCAAGAACAAGAAGAGGATGATAAGAGGATTATACCTTATTTTACTTAGGGTTGCTCAAGTAATAATCCATCTGTAATGAGACAGGACGAGATCCTGCTAGAAGGGTAGCAACCACGAACACCCAAACACGCAACTCGTACTCGATGCCAATTGTCGCCAAAAACCGAACTCGGTTTGGCTATAGGGTTCTCAGGCGAACCCTTATCAGAAAGAGGAGAAGAGAGTGTTTTTATATTTTGTCTTGAAAAAGATTAACATATAATTCAAATACTAATCCTCTATTTATAAGAATAGATCCTAGGATTAGTTTAGGAAACTTTTAGGAAACTTTTTAGATATTTTCTAATTTTGAATTATAAACTTTAATCATCAAGTTATCTAATTAACTAATAATAATAATAAAAATATAATATAATATATATATATAAAATACATCCGCCGTATAAGGCCATGTAAATGGATGGTGTGAGTTTGTCAAATGCTCGACAAGCCGCTAAATTAGAAACCTAGACTAAAGAAGAAAGCTCCTCAATCAGCGCAAGGAAAATTCCGCAAAGTTTGGAATTCATTTTGCCTCCAAATGTGTTTGCTGTTCCCAAACTCTCCCCAAAGCAGGTAGGTGAGAAGGGCTCGGTTCCATGCAGGTCTTTCACCAACAGCTTGTTAGATTACGGAATATCGCGATGCAAAAGGAAAAGCCTAGATAATCCAAGGGGTGGATTATATCTCTAGATGTAAGAGATCTCATAGTCTGGTTAACTTAAGTGTCTGGCTAGGGACCTCCTTAGGCCAATGGTGTACAAGGAGTGTTACTTATCTTGCACAAGTGAGAGTCTGTTAGATTATGTGCAGAGATAGATAACACGTGTCATCGTGTCCAATACTATGCGACACTAAAAGATCACACTGCTACACACCCGTTTAGAACCATTTGAATTTTTACCAAGATTATATGTGTGGAATAATTAATTAGTTAATTAATTATTGAGAAGGAAAATAATAATAGTTATTTATTATTTTAAAAGGGATATTAATATTTAGTTTAAATATTAATTGGACCAATTAATTAATATTTATTAATTAATTAGAAAGGTCAAGGGTATTTTATGCAATTAGGTGATAGTTTAATTAAAGCTGGGCTTTAATTAAACGGGCTTGGGCCTTAATAAGGTTTATTATATAAATAAACCTTTAGGCCCTAGGGAATCATAAGATAATCACAAGTTGCAAAAAGAAACCCTAGCCTCTCCCCTTTTCTTCTCTCTGCGTCGAACTCAAGGAAGCCCCAAGGGGGTTCTCGGCCTTGGTCGAACACACACACACACACACACGCGTAGGGCTTGCGTGATCGAGTTTTTCGTGATATCCTGTGGCGGTCTAGCAGCCTGTTCGAGGTGGTGCAGTAGCGGTGTTCTCCCTTTAGCTATCTGGATTAAAGTTTCAAGTTTTTGCTGAAAGGTATAATCTTTAATCCTTATACTCTGTTTAGTTTCATGTACGAGTTAGATGAGATCACTCGAGGGGGTTTTTGTTTATCTCCGCTGCGTATGTTTTTATACCCTGCAAAACCCTTCAGTGGTATCAGAGCCACTTCTAACCTCGTAGGGAACTAGTTGGGTTTCTTCTTATTCTGATGAAAAAGGTTTGATTTATCAAGAAAAAGGCTTCTTGATTATCCAGGCTAATAAAAATAAAGTTTTGATTTTTATTGGAAAATTAATTGCTTTTTGATAAAAGGATTATTAGATTTAATAGTTTAATTAAATCTGTTTTTTTATTTTATTATTGTTGTTATTTGCGCAAAAACGAATAACCGAACCACCACCATCATCGGCGGCGGCCTCAGGCGGCGGCGGTCAGTCCGGCGGCGGCGTCCCAGTCCGAGGGCGGCGCTAGTCGACGGAGGTCCTAGGGGAGGCGGCAGTCACCGATCGCAGGTGGCTAGCGACGGTCGGCGGTTAGGGCAGCGGCGGTGGCGTGGTGCGGCTTCGGCCCAGGAACCACGGCCCAAGGCTGGTCCGGCTGCGGTTTCAGGTCCGAAAGGGCCACGTCCCAAATCAAGTCTTGATTTTCCGGCCCAAGTTAATTGTTTGACCCAAGTCCATGTATTCGCCCCAGTTAGTGGTTCGGGTATCCGTGGTCAAAGTGAAGTTAAAATACGGATATTATTTTAAACTTCAAGTTTAAATATTATTTTAAGTTTTTGATTCATTATCAAGTATGAAGCTTAAAATATATATTTTATTGCAAATAACAGAGTAACAATATAGAGGATTTTACACGTTGTTAAAATCAGTATTTTTCATCAAGATGAATAATTAGAAATCAGTTATTATTTACTACATGTATTAGTTTATACATGTTTGGGATGCCATAGCGAAGCCCTAGACCTTGTGGATTGCTTTTATTTACTGCACTTGTTATTATGATTAATTTTTCTATTCTATGGTGTGGGGAGGCCTGTGTGCCACTTACTACCCCTATTCTATCATGTAAAAGTACTAGACTAGCGGGCCTGCGTGCCTTTGATTACCTTGTAATTTTATATTTCTAGTTTTTAGTTTTTAAATAGAATAGTATATAAATAGAATAGACTTGAAGCTGATTCAAAGGAGCAAGGAGCAAGGAGCAGGATTGGATGCAGGAGCAAGTGGGAGCTTCAGAATGCCATGCCATGTGTGTTGTTTTCCACTTAGGTTTTGGACCGTCGGGTTTTTCGTGTGGCTCACGGAATCGACACTAGTTGAGGGCAAGGCTAAGGCATAGTTGTTTGTGGTTGTTTTATTTCATTACATATTATATATGCGTGGTTGTGATTCTCACCATGAAATAAAACAGGGGTTTTAATAATAATAATTATAAAACAGTGTTTTTAAAAGAAAACTCGCAAAATCCTTTTATAGAAAAATCTTAGATCAGTGTGCTACCCACCTAATGGTACACCTTTCCTGTTAAACGGTACTCAGGTGTCGGAAGTGACCAAACCTTGGGCATTCGGGTTCAAACCATTGCGGGGAAGGGTGTGAAAGACTCTGCGATAATCGGGAGTCCTGACCAGAGTTCACACTGTCTTAGGTGGTGCGATCTATTTTGGTGATAATCGGGAGTCCCGGCCCAAAATGCACTAGAGGGACTAAAACATGCATGGTTCTTGTAGCCGATGTCCCGCGGATCTAGGAGTCGTATCCAGGTGGGATACGATTGGTGTAGGTTTACCTACCAGAAATAGCATTGTCCTGGTGGGAAGTGCCCAAACCTTGCATCAGGAAATGTGAAATATGGATCCTAGTCTAATAATTTATTTTTAACAGGTAATAATTATTAGAAGATATAATCAAATTACTGAATCGGTTTTATCTTTTCTTTTTCTGTAGATGTCTATTTTATCTGTTATTCTATTTTATTCACCCAAGGAATCTCTAAGCCTCATCGTCGGCAAGTGCTTTCAGGTCCAAACTTTGCTGTTTGGAAGATGCATCTAAAGAATGTTTTAGATGCACAGGGAAAGCAACACATCATAGAGACATTGCCTCCAGAACGACCAGGGGTAAATGCCCTAGATAGTGAGTATGATGCTTACTATCAGTATCTGGCTGACGAATCTGACGTTATGTCGATTCTCATTCTCACAGCTTCATCCGAGTTTACGGATGATCTCCGGGAGAAGTCATTTTTTGAGGTCGTTCAGGGACTGGAGCAAAAGTTCAAGTACAGTGAACGAGTATGTCGTATCTTGCTGATGAAGGAAATTCTTTCAACGAGGATGAAAGAAAACCAACCGATTAGCGATCATCTCATTAACATAAGAAGGCTCTTGGATTGCTATGAAAGCTTTGGGTCATAATCAAAACCACATGAGCTAGTCATGCTTTTGTTTGGTTATTTATCGGACTATTACCAGAGAAGCGTAATGTACGTTCTCGGTAATTTTAAGATGACCCTCGCGGAGCTGCACGAGATCCTTATGTGCATCAGTGATGAGTTGAATCCAAAGCAGCTAGAGTCAACAGTTGTGGACCCTATGCAGGAAGATGACTGGTTGGAAGAGCTTGGAGAGATTTGTTGACCAGATTGTGGCAGCAAGGATTCATGCGAGCACTCACTCGACATAGATCAGCTGGACATTGGTTCGCCCAATGACTCACGTATCTTTATGATTGATTGTCTTATTACTTCTTATGAATCATGGGTATTGGATACCGGATGTGGTCATCACATATGCAATCATTTGCAGGGATTCAAGAGAAGTAGGAAACTATGACAAGGAGATATGGACATGCGGGTAGGCGAAGGCTGTTAGAGATATGCCCACTAATGTACGTACGCCATAGACCGCTGCTGATGATGTATGGGCCTATTGGGTCATACACCGGGGTCAAACCAGACAGGAACGTAAGTTTAGGGACCAATTATGACAAAAGACAAAAGTTGACATCGCAGGCCGCGTTAGCGCCGCTAACTATAAAGGGTTAGCGCCGCTAAGTCCTAAAGGTTAGCGCCGCTACGGCTGCATGTACTTTGTGTCACATCCCTGGCAGGCCGCGTTAGCGCCGCTAACTTTAAGGGGTTAGCGCCACTAAACCCTAAGAGTTAGCGCCGCTACGGCTGCATGGGCTTTATGTCAAATTACCTCCCAAGCTGGCCAATGCGAGGGTAACACCAAGAATCGCACTTTGGCCGGTTATAGGAGTTAAAAACGAATCTGGAGACCATAGGGAGATATGAGACTTCATTTGTTTTGAAGTTCTTTTTGCTCTCTCTCTCTAAACACAAACATTTCTTCTTTGATGCTACAAAAGATCAAGAGAAGGATGTAACAAGGTTGGTTCCAGAGTTTTTGGTCTCTCGTTGTTGCTGTCCCGGAGTGATATTCAAGTTGAAGTATCACAAGGCTTGCTAGCACTTGTGGTTTGGCTTGTTCCCGGGGTATATCCCAATAGAAGATTCGGTTTTCGTTCTTGGAGGATCATCACCACGGTTTGAAGTTTTCTGGAGCTTAGGAGAAAGGTATAACACCTCTTTCCTTTTCAAGTTGCATTTCTTGAACATAGAGTTTGGTCCATTTGAGGGATTTCGGTTTTTATGCTTTGATTGCTTGTACATTGGGCTATTTTGTTTGTACCTTGCTTCCGCTGTGAGCCCACGAAATCCCAACAAAGGCTCCATGGTTGGTGCTGAAGCTGTAGGAACATATTGTCTTAGTTTGCCTTCGGGCATGGTCTTAGAACTAGAACCTTGTTATTTTGTTCCTAGACTTATCGAAAAACGTTATCTTGTTTGATTTGCATATAGACTGTGGTTTTAACTATATTATGAATAGTAAAGTGATTTCTTGTTTTAAAAATGATGTTTTCTATTTTAAAGCTATTCCACAAAATGGTCTATACACGCTAAATCTAGATAATGATGATAAAGACATATATCATATAAGTAAAAGATCAAGAGTAACTTGAATCAGACTTACCTCTAGCATTGTCGTTTAGGACATATAAACGATAAACGCATAGAGAAGCTCGGAGATGATGGAATTCTAGAACCTTTTGACTTGGAGTCATATCATATTTGCGAATCTTGTTTGTCTGGTAAAATGACAAAGCAGCCTTTCAACAGTGAGAATGAAAGGGCTAGTGAGCTACTGGGGATAATACACACAAATGTGTGTGGACCTTTTACTCCAGAGGCTAGAGGAGGATACCAGTACTTCATTACCTTTACTGAAGACTTCAGTAGGTTCGGTTATGTCTATCTTATGAGACTTAAATCTGAAAGTTTTGACAAGTTCAAACAGTTTCAGAACGAAGTACAAAATGAGCTGGACAAGAAGATAAAGCTGCTTCGGTCCGACCGAGGTGGTGAGTATCTGAGTCAGGAATTCGACGATCATTTGAAGGAAAGTGGGATTGTTTCACAACTCACACCTCCGTATACACCTTAGATGAATGGTGTGTTAGAAAGGAGGAATCGTACATTGCTTGACATGGTACAATCAATTATGAGTCGAAGTTCATTGCCTTTGTCATTTTGGGGGCACGCACTCGAGACAGCGGCGTTCATGCTGAATTGGGTTCCGACAAAATCGGTTGAAAAGACACCGTTCGAGGTATGGACGGGGAAAAAGCCCAAAATGTCTTTTCTCAAGGTTTGGGGATGTGAGGTGTATGTTAAGCGAACATTCACGGATAAACTCAATCCCAAATCAGATAAGTGTATCTTTGTGGGTTATCCCAAGGAAACCATGGGATACTACTTCTATAACCCAGATGAGAACAAAGTTTTTGTTGCTCGTAAGGGGGTGTTCTTGGAAGAGACGTTTCTAAACTCAGAGATTCCAAGAAAAGAAATAGAGCTTCAAGAAATTGAAGAGGAAGAGATAACACCACCACCGATAATTGAACCCGTAATTCAACAAAGAATTGTTGAATCTCAACCCGAGTCTGTGGTTGAGGAAGAAATGCAAACACAAGACCTTCGCAGATCTAGTAGGCCTCGTCATGAGCCAGATAGGTATATAGGATTCTTGGTTGCTCAAGACGAAGGGGATCTTTCAAAACCCACCACCTACCAAGATGCTTTTTCAGGATTAGAATCTGAGAATTAGCTAGAAGCCATGAAGGCAGAGATGCAATCCATGTATGACAACCAAGTTTGGAAGTTAGTAGATTTGCCTCCACACAGCAAAGCTGTTGGGTGCAAATGGGTCTTCAAGAAGAAGACCGACATGGATGGAAAGGTGCATACTTATAAAGCTAGTGGCAAAAGGTTTCACGCAAACTCATGGTGTTGACTATGATGAAAATTTTTCCCCAGTGGCAATGCTTAAGACCATTAAAATTCTTATGGCCATATCAGCATATTTTGACTATGAGATATGGCTGATGGATGTCAAAACCGCCTTCCTTAACGGGAAGTTGACAAAGGACGTATATATGATACAACCAGATGGTTTTGCGGATCTAAAGAATCCTAATAAAGTATGCAAGCTGCTAAAATCCATTTATAGGTTGAAGCAAGCATCTAGGAGCTGGAACTTACACTTTGATGAGCGGATCAAAGAGTTTGGTTTTACCAAAAGTGAGTTCGAGTCACGTGTTTACACTAAATTCAGTGGGAGCGCGGTAACCTTCCTAGTCTTGTATGTAGATGACATACTGTTAGTAGGAAACAATATACTAGTATTACAAGGAGTAAAATCTTGGTTAGGTAAATGTTTCCAGATGAAAGACTTGGGAGAAGCTGCTTACATACTTGGTATTAAGATCTATAGGAATAGATCTAAGCGGCTTATCGGACTTAGTCAAAGTACATTTATTGACAAAGTCGTGAAAAGATTCAAGATGGATGAATGCAAGAAAAGATTTATTCTAATGCAATCTAGCACAGTTTTAAGCAAGGCTCAGTGTTCTGTATCTAGTCAAGATCAGAACAAGATTAAATTAATTCCATATGCCTCGGCAATTGGATCAATTATGTATGCCATTTTGTGTACTAGGCCCGATGTTACCTATGCCATAAGTGTCACGAGTAGATACCAGCAAAATCCGGGTGAAGCTCATTGGGTAGCTGTTAAGAACATTCTCAAGTATCTGTGAAGGACAAAAGACATTTTCCTAGTTTATGAAGGTTCGATGGACGAGCTTAGTGTAACTGGTTACACTGATGCTAGTTTCCAAACCGACAGACACAACTTTAGGTCGCACTCAGAATTTGTCTTTACCCTAAACGGAGGAGCTATATCTTGGAAAAGTCAGAAGCAAGATACAATAGAAGATTCGACTACAAAGGCAGAGTATATTGCAGCAAGTGATGCAGCAAAGGAAGCTGTCTGGCTGAGGAATTTTATCTCGGACCTAAGAGTTGTTGCCAGTATCTCTAGACCGATTGATATATTCTGTGATAACTCAGGGGCTGTGGCGCAAGCTAAAGAGCCAAGAGATCATCAGCGGACTAGGCATGTACTCAGAAAATATCACCTAATCCGAGCGATCATTGGAAGAGGAGATATTAGACTGCAAAAAATACCGACGGACGACAACGTTGCTGACCCGTTGACGAAGCCGCTAGCTAGAGTTAAGCATGAGAGACATGCGAATTCTATAGGGATGCAGTACCTGGAATATAGCATCTAGTTCAAGTTTTTTTTTATTATTACTATAGATGTAACTTGAAACTCTTTTATTATGTATTTACATTTCATGGGATTGAAATAGGAGGTATTTACATAATTGTTTCTTGTTGTCTATTTTTAGGATGTTTTAACCTATCCATGATGAATTCAAGTTATGAATTCTATAAATGCCCGTAGCTACTTAATGTAGTGGGAGCTACATTAGGGAGATAACACTATTATGAATATTTGATGATTTATTCGGGGTTGAATAAAAGCACAAGGTTGTGACCAAATATTCGTAGATATTTATCAGGTGGGATAAATATTGGGAGTGATCCGCATCGAGTTTACTTCATGGAGCAACAACATAAGTAAACTTGATATGTTGTCCTTAGACATGAGATATTTGGTTTGGGGCGCAGTAACTACTGTACTTTAGCGCGTTCTAACGTCACGCCGTAACATGGTGATTATAAGGGGCATGTCTAGGTGCAGCACAAGTGGGAGTCTGTTAGATTATGTGCAGAGATAGATAACACGTGTCATCGTGTCCAATACTATGTGACACTAAAGGATCACACTGCTACACACCTGTTTAGAACCATTTGGATTTTTACCAAGATTATATGTGTAGAATAATTAATTAGTTAATTAATTATTGAGAAGGAAAATAATAATAGTTATTTATTATTTTAAAAGGGAAACTAATATTTAGTTTAAATATTAATTGGACCAATTAATTAATATTTATTAATTAATTAGAAAGGTCAAGGGTATTTTATGCAATTAGGTGATAGTTTAATTAAAGCCGAGCTTTAATTAAACGGGCTTGGGCCTTAATAAGGTTTATTATATAAATAAACCTTTAGGCTTTAAGGAATCATAAGATAATCACAAGTTGCAAAAAGAAACCCTAGCCTCTCCCCTTCTCTTCTCTCTGCGTCGAACTCAAGGAAGCCCCAAGGGGGTTCTCGGCCTTGGTCGAACACACACACACAAGCGTAGGGCTTGCATGATCGAGTTTTTGGTGATATCGTGTGGTGGTCTAGCAGCCTGTTCGAGGTGGTGTAGTAGCGGTGTTCTACCTTTAGCTATCTGGACTAAAGTTTCAAGTTTTTGCTGAAAGGTATAATCTTTAATCCTTATTCTCTGTTTAGTTTCATGTACGAGTTAGATGAGATCACTGGAGGGGGTTTTTGTTTATCTCCACTACGTATGTTTTTATACCATGCAAAACCCTTCACGGCTGGCACTGCGTGATGCTGAAGAGTCCTCCTCAGGAAGCGGGACCTGAAGGATTATTAGCCCTATAGTCCGGCCCAATACTAGACAGGAACGATCGAGTGTGAAGGTTTAGAACCTTATTCTTTCAAATGACAACTGGCTCTTCCTGTCCTAGCATTAGTATGAGTTCGTTGACCGCGTAAGGGTGATCCATCTTGATGACGAATTCCACGATAGCAAACCGGAACACAAATCCACTAGCCGCTAAGGGCAAGGGAGTTCCAGTAGTGATCCGGTCTTTTGTTCGCAACAAGGCGATCCTCCCGGTAAACTGACCGTACCCCAAACCGACACTGTTAATATATATATATATATTATTAATCTTATTATTATATATTAATTAATCTAAATAATTAAAACTTTAACTATTTAATCTAGTAATTAACAATATATATTTATAAATATATACATTTTCGTGTTAATTAATTGACTTGGTACTTAATCATCTCTATAAGGTAGAATCATAACTTACAAAGGCTGATTTTATAACTGACTAGTTTTGCATTTATATCTCGGATTACATGCCCTCAAAGTTGTGAGCCTTGAGTGCCTTATGGAATTGGACGTGGCATCAGGGTTCGATAGTCATGCACACAAATTCTATCGGACTTCCACTTGTGCATACCGTCAACGAGGGTACCTTAATAACACTAGCCTAAGGAGACCTCTAGACAAGCCCTTAGGTTAACCAAGCGATAAGGACTCTTATACCCAGGTGTGATAATAACTCCTTAAACAAACTGTTTTATAAAACCAACTATTTTATAATACAATTTCATAAGAACCCCCTATCTTATGATTGGGTATACTTTACACTTTTCCCTCTGCATCCCGATGTTTCGATTGTGAGTGTGAGCATGGTATGAGCCAACTCTGAACACTCAGAACCTTTTTCAATACTATCCGACTTAGAGTGCGTGATAAATGACAAAGAACAAATCAGTTCGTTAGGGCATGGTCATGCACTTCCATAGTCTAGATTAGTCAAGGGGCCCGGAAACATCTCTCCTTAAAAGGAGTTCAGAATGACTCTCGCATACTTGCATTTGGAAACACGCTTTCACATGACACCAGAATGCCCGTTATGACTACCCTGTTACGGCGTAGTGTTAGGTACATTCCAAATGCCAGAAGTCCCCGCATCCAAAACCAAATATCTTAGGCTTAAGGACAACCTATGTGACGAATACCTTTGACTCAAAGACCACGCGGTATTCTTCACGGTGTCACTATCCAATATGCACACCCCTAGTGAATATCCGTACATCCTTGGCCTACACCTCCTGGTAGTTGTCCTTAATTACTATGAATCTCCACAAAGGATTACAATGACGTTAATATTCCCTAATCGAGGTTCCCACGAAGATAGGTAGTCACGGACAAGATTTTGAAAAAAAATCTTTTTATTCAAGGATATTTTCAAAACATGCAAAATTTGTGAAGAGTAATGGGATTAATAATGTACTATCCATATTCACCCTCCTGGAATAAACTACATAATTAATGCTAACCCATCGTCTCAGTTCACGGTGCCTACTTGTGCTTCTATGTTGGTTCAAGTCTTATCACGAATCACAACTTGAAACTACAACGTTACTATGAACTAAAACAAGTATACAATGACTACTGCTCCCACTTGCTTTGCTAGATAAATTGTTTTCCGCAAACCTTGAAAACAATTCTAGTCTTTCTAATTTACTATATTCTCTAAACTCGAAGAACTGGATTAACTACTTGTTTCCGAATATATAAAATTGTATCCGGTAACTAGACTTAGTTACATTGTAGATGTATAAATACTTTCTATCCCATGAAATAGACTAATATAATAAACCCTTTGTTTATATTAAACCCGTAAAAAAAATTATAAATCTAGTGTTTGAACACTTATCTAATAAACTGTTTATTATTTTCAACACTTAACTCCTTTATATATTAATATTGGTGACATCGAATTTCAATATATAATTATGACCTTCTGCGGGGACCATACTGAATCCTCAAAATCCTGTCATTTGAATTATATATATACTTGAAATTCAACAAGCTAATCACCACTGTGTTTATCCAAACACTTACTAGCTTCTACGTGTATATGCATTTTAGTTTATCATAACTTGATAAACATCTTGGCATAGGTCAATTGCTCCCGGTGACTATTATGAAAACATAGTATTACTTAAAATACCTTATTGACTTGGTCAAACTTGACACATGAGTCAAAATACCGATTTTAAGTATAAATCTAAGACTTAGATTAAGAATCTTAAAGTCCACCAAACCTTAAACTTGGATTTTCCACATATCCACTATTTCCTATTACGGAAATTGGTTTATCGAAACTTTACACTACTACAAGTATAACACACTTGTATAGATTATTATTTAAAACATATGAGTACCCTTGATTACAATATCTATTATAATGATACTCATAAATGTTTTATTATTAAACATGTCGCCAGAAATTATAACTTTTATTTCAAGTGTCTAATCCTAGTTTAAACCTTGAACTTGTTTTCATAAATATTTTGTAATTACTTGATTAGACAAACCTTCTAATACACAACAACAATTGTGTTGTTCCAAGTAATTCCATAAGTTAGACGAGCAATTAATATATATATATATATATATATATATTTCAATGACAATAATATGCATAAGGATCAATAAGTCAAAACTTTGACTTGTTAGTCAACCTCTAGTCAAAACTTGACCGGATATAATTACAAACCACGTGCAAGAATATATCACTAAATAATTCATTTAAAATCAGAATTTCATTACATCTTGAAAATAGGAAAAACATTTTAAAATAATAAACTATGAATCATTAATATCTTTGTCTCTTCACGCGGGATCCTTTGCATTCTTTGGCACCTTTGCTTCTATTGACCTATTGCAATGATCGCAAATGTCAAACACCACTTATAAAATAAGTTGAAAGAAAATACATAATTTAGTCACCCATGTTACCTGTGACGTTTACACCACCTTCGTGATGCTTCGGGCAGTTGGCCTTGTAATGGCCAATCTCACCGCACTTAAAGCACCGGTTCTCGGCTCTTACTTTATTCGGTTTGAATTTCTTACCCTTGCCTTTGCCCTTGCCATTGCCACTTGCCTTGGCCCTGGGTGCAGATGGACCTGGCTCGGTTTTACCCTTGCCCCTTCCGTTGCGCCCTTTCCTCTTTTTACCACCACCGTTATCCATCATGAGAATATCCTTGGACTTATTACCCATATTAGATTCAGCTGTCTTGAGCATCGAATGAAGCTCAGCTATGGATTTCTCCATGTTATTCATGTTGTTGTTGACTATGAAAGGCTTATAGTCATTAGACAACGAGTTGACTGTCATATCGTTGCTTGCTACAACGGTACTGTGTAGCCTTTCCAGGTGGTCCATGTACAATTTCATTTTCATGGCATCGGTACTAACCAAAGTACCCCTAGCCATCTTGCAAGTGTTAAGAGCCTTCGTGACATCGTAATGTTCTAAACAAGCCTGCTCCTGAAACATGTCCCTCAACTGGCGGATCATGTCATAAGCCAAGGTTTCCATCATTTTTGTTTGCAACTCTGGTCTCATCGTTGTGAGCATGAGGCAGCTAACATCTGTCGCGTCATTGACACGCTTCTTGTAAGCCTCCCTAACTTCAGCTCTTACATTATTAGCTGGGGCATTTCCCAACGGATCTTCCAGGATATACCACCTCCTGTCATGCCTGAGCACTATCCGAAGATTGTTCTCCCAGTTGAGGATGTTAGGTCCGGTGAGTTTATCCTTCTCAAAGATGGAACGGAGTGAGAGGTTGTTAGTATTGGATATGTTTGTCATCTACAATATTATTTCACACGTGTTGGTGCACGTTTTGGGCACGACAACACCAACCCCGTGCTATTTGTGGTAGGTAGGTTCATTTACCAATCGTATCTAACTTGATACGACTCCTAGACCTTGTAGATATCTTCAGACAAAAATATCTAAGCATGTTTATCTATACACTAAGTGTATTTTGGGCCCGTCACTTCATAGAATCACCAAAGTAGACCGTACCACCTAGGACGGGGTGAACTCTGGCCCGTCATATTAGGGAGTCGCAAAGTATTTCACCCCCTCCCCATATCGGTTTGAACCCTGGTGTGCACGGTTTGGGCACAACAACACACTGTAGGTACCGGTAGCAGATAGGTGTACCACTAGTTGGGTAGCACTACTAGTTTAAGATTTTAGTGGGTTTTATCCAAGTTTGAAAAACTTGATTCCATTTTTGTAAAACCATTTTAAAACTAATTGTTTTAAAATCCGCATATTTAGTATACCTTGAACTAGGTACACAATACATCTTATGATAAAACATTTCAAAAATAAACTATTTTAAAATGCTCATACCACAATCATAAAATATTTAATTTTAGAAAACTGTTGTCGTATACCAATTTTATCATATACCGTGGTATTATCTCTCATTAATAAAAGCATTAATAACCTCTTATTTTAATTTTATTGTCGCATAATATCATCAAAAAAACAAAACCACGCAGTTAATAAGCTGTTATAGTTTTGCCAACTATGTCTAAGGGGTCTACTAAGGACAAACTAATCTAAAGAGAATCACATGGCTTGAACTTGTGTTCAGTCTCCTAGCTCCCTTTGGTTTTGAGACCTCCGGTCTTGACTCTAGCAATTTCATCTCGTTCCTTCATCTTGAAAATCTTAGTCTTTTGTTTTGGTTACAACAAACTATATTAGAATACATTAAATCCTATTCTATTACATTTACATTGTAAACATGATGCCCTCAAGGTTTTAAAGAGTCTCGTCATCCAATTGCATGAAATTCAGAATTTGCATTTTCATGTTTGCAATTTTTGGAGAGGACTAAACTGTTTGTGTAACACAGGGTTTCACGAGCTTAAAATTAGGAATAATTTAAACTTTTTAGGTAAACTTATCAAAGACGTGCATCGGAAACTAAACACGGATTAAAATTATTAAAGTGTTACTATCCGACTTGGCAAACATAAACATTAAAACCAAGTCTCAAAACGAACCGGTATTACCATACTATAAATCGACCATCGGATCACAGATATAAATAACAGCAGAGTGTTCCAGAAGATTTAAATACAATTACCCACAAGCACCCGTCTCACCAGGCTGCCTAATCATTACCTGGAAAAAGGGTAAAATCATGAACCGGTTAGCTACACTAGCTAGTGAGTACAGATTACACATAAGTATCAATAAGCATGCAGTCGAAAACCAGGAAAGCACACAAGGCTATCCTATCACATTGTGGCGCACCAATCATACCAGCAGGAGTCGTATATTGCAGGGTAGCGAGCCCCGCTCAACTATCCTAGCTGGGAAATTAGCTGCAACCAATTGCACCAGTTCTGTCTATCATGCTGGTTCCTGCCTAAGCAAGGATCCCCGTTAAATTAAGGAACGGTGGTCTGCAGAACCTTACCCAGGTGTATACTCTTGAGTACCGTTAGTCCCCAATATAGCCCCAAAGGACCATGGAAACCCAGCCAGATATTTTCACCCGTCTACCTGACTGCCTTACTCTAGGTGGTAACTGTTTGTACAGTCCCGAGTGTCCGGACATAATAACAAATACAAATAGTTGATCCAATAAGGATCCCGTTAATGCGTGCATATAAACACACCAATTAATATCTTTCATACTGATAAACAAACATGCGGGTATAACTCTATCATAGCATACATTTACTTCATGATTTCTGTCATAAATACTCTCTTACTTTTACAGCATTTCTACTCGTCACAAACACGGGATATCACATCATAACATACCGTTGCATACATATTTAAGATCACCAATACACGTTTAAAACAAACAATGGTTAGCACCACTTACAGAGACTCATGGGAAACCGGTACTCACCTTAAGTTCACGATTATCTAACACAACGATCCACGCCTTTCAGTTCTTCAAGAACGCCTAACATATCACACAATACTGGGTTATCGCTTAACATTCAAAAGCCTTCGTTAAAATACGCGTCACAATTCTAACAACATTGGACAATTTCCTACGGCCGCAGAAGATAAGGCCTACGGCCGCAGAAGACCAAACAACACTACTACGGCCGTAGAGAACATCCCCTACACCTGCAGAAGTAGTTCTTTGGGTTCCTAAGGTCGTAGGTTATGTACCCACGCCCGTAGGCTTCGTTCCATCACCCGTAGGTGGTAAACTACATAAAACACACTCCTACGGCCGCATAAACCTTTTCCTACGGCTACAGAAGGCTTAATTTCAATAACCCTGAAAAACACCCTCCTACGGCCGTAGGAACATTCTCCTACGGGGGTAGGAACTAAATTTCTACAAATCTGAAAAACACCCCTCCTACGGCCATAGGAACATTCTCCTACGGGGGTAGGAGGTTCCTGCGAAACAGCCTTGCAACTTAGATTTTTAACACATAATTCGACCAAAACTCGTTTCCAATTGCTCATACTCATTGTTTACCATCACTTGAAGTTTACAAACACATTTGACACAATTAAACAACACAAGAACACATCAAACACCATCCAAATGGTGTTTCCTGCTCATGAACTCAAAACTAGGGGTTTCAATGAAATCACTTACAAATCAGTGGAAGAACAGCAACTACAACTCGATTTTGTTACTGGAATTGCTTGAAACCAAATTGTCTTCTTGATTTCTAACTCAAAACTCCAAGAGCAAGTGTGTGTAGGTTTATGCTCACGTATGTGTGTGTTTGTATGCACTGTGTTTGTAACAAATGAAGGGATAAGGAATTGTTATGAACCGACCCTGGGGTTTATTAAATAAATCCCGGGTATGTTGTTCCCCTTTCCAACTTACAACTTAACACACACCAACCCGTTTCAACTAACAAGGATATCTATGGAACCATCACGCGAAACCATATAATATTTTATCACTTTTACTTAGTAACTCTAACTTTCATATAACACCTCATATACCCACTTTAAGTAACTAAAAACATAAATAACCACTAAAATACGTATTTAAAGTCAAGGTACAACCATATGAGCACGGAGTACAACTGGGTACTACTAGGCCCATTTTGAGGATGTTACAAATCTACCCTCCTTAAAGAGGATTCCGTCCTCGGAATCTAACCACGGTCACTCACACGGTCACAAACTACTTTCATGATGTTGCATTAAGCAACAACCTCATTTAACACGAAAACTAACAACACAAAACTTCATTTATTTCACTAACCGTAAGGTTATATTGCACAAGACGTACATATTCTACTTGATCCAAAGAAACTACATGCGACTAATTTAAGGTTACACATCATTTCAACTTTACTTATTTAACCAAACTTTTTACTTATTACACCCAACCATAACTATACAGCACATACAATACACCTATTACATTTACACACGTTTCACTTAAGATAAACAACACTTTCTACGATTTTCTTCAAAACTTACACAATGTTCTGCCTAGTTAGGGCACTCCGAGGAGTCATGTCCATACTGCCTACACTCATAGCAGTATCTACCTAAACACTCTTTAGCAAAATGCCCAGGGAGTCCACAAGAGTAACAAAATTTTTCTTTGTGTCGACACTTCCCAGTATGACTTTTACCACATGTCTCACATGCAACTCTATGTCGAGATCCTCCAGTTTCGGTTTGTGTCTTCATCTTATTATTTCTCTCATTGGGTTCTTCTCCTATCATGTCAAATTCTTCTCGAATAGTGTCTCTTATTTCTTCCTTGATCTCTTCCTTCATTTCATTCTTTACCTCTTCCTTCATTTCATTCTTTACCTCTTTCTTCATTTCATTCTTTATCTTTGTCAAAATCGGCGGCATGTTTTTCTTGAAACACTTGTCAAACTGCTCTGACATAACTTCGTGAAGATGACGTGTAGGTACAGCTCCACGTCGATTTCCGTAGACAGAAATGTGATCCTGCAATTCTCCAATAGTAGTTAAATCTAAAGTCTCTTCACGCTTCTCTTCGTCTCTTGCTTGTTGGTTTAAGTTTTTATCTATATCTCTGCAACCAAAGAACTCTTAATCAGTACAAAAATACAAACACCATACATATATTCTTTCTTAATAAACCATTCAGGTTTCACCTAATATCATTCCGATTACATTTTCACAATTCTCTTCTAATTACCTCTACCTTTACATTAGTTGAAACACATTTATCTTAATCGTTTACTTTAATCTGTCACGTTTATTATTATTCTCTTTAATCCCCACAATACATACTATCTAACACATTAAGAGAACTAATCACACCAATAATAACAACCGCTTAAGAAAACACACTAGCAACAGTTTCACTATTTATCATTCATCCACTTATTACCAAATTCAAACTTAGTACAACTGACAACTTTAATTATTCGTGGTATTACCTATTCTTTCTTAATTTATCTTTCGCATTTAAACAACAAGGCAATACGAATACCATTTTCTTACCGTCTTCACAAATTTACACAAAGGTACCTCTAAACTCGTCACTATCAATACCAATTTCAATAACATAACGAACAACTGATACTACTTGATATTAACTAACCTTACTTTAAACGAGTCGGTACACAGTTCAAACATTTACAACCTCTTACAAAACCATTAACTTACAACATTTCGAACACAAAACTACCGACTCTTAAACTTACTAATATAGTTACAACACAATTACCCAAGAAAACACTTATAACTATCCTTCCTTTCCTGCTGGCTTCCTATGTCATCACTGAGGACGCCTTTCTGTTGTCACAGGGAGTATTTTTGTTCTTTGACCAGACGAAGATTCGTCTACTCTCTTACCTCGTCTTGCAGTACAATCCATAATCTTTTGCCCCGGTTTGTGAAATTTAAAGCACACCCCTCTTTTAAACTCACATTCCACTCTCATATGTCCAGTAAGTCCGCATCCCAAACATCTGGTAGTAGCTTCCGTACAATCTCCGGTGTGATAAGTGTGACATTTACAACACCAAAGACCATTAAACCTCAGCCTTTTAGGGGAATCAGATTTCTTAACCGTAGAGGATTGTCCTTCTAAGGAAATAAACAACGGTAACTCTCTCTTCTTACCCTTATTCGCTTGATCACTTTTATAGCGAAGACACTCTCCTTCAATCTGCAGGGCTATCTGAAATGCTTGTTTCAGACTTGTAGCGGTTTTAACACAGACACGATGTCCGATCGGCAACATGCTTGCAAATTTCTGTATCTTGGAGTTTTCATCAGGTAGAAACCTTGGAAGAAACTCTAATTTATCTTTAAAAGCCTTGATTAAGTCTCTCATGGATTGACTTCCTTTTTGGAGCTTGTCAAGTTCCTGCTCTACATACTCTTCATTGAAATCAGTGCAATACTTTATCATCAACTTTTCGCGAAATTGTTCCCAAGTCAAGGTACTCAACACTTCCTTACTGACCGAAGCTTTCACAGTGTTCCACCATGAAACAACACCATCTTTCAACATGTGTACTGCGTATTCCACGCGATATTCCGGTGCACTATCGCACAACTCAAAGATCTTCTCTATCTCTCGAAGCCATCGAGTAGCAACAGAAGGGTCGTCACTACTGCTAAAACTAGGAGGTTCACAGAAAGGAAACTCTTGAAAAGCGTTATACTTATCATCTCTTTTCTTAATCGAATGTGACAACATCTCTTTAGTAAGCCGTAGCTCCATTTCCAACCGTCGAATGTAAGCCTCCCGTTCCTGCTCACGTTTCAAGTCCACATAATAGTAACGAAAAACTTCGTCTCCCACTTCATGACGAAGGCGAGCCATTCTATCTCTCATTATCACAATATCTTGTTCAGCACGGTTTTGCTGCTCCGACATATTATTCTACTACTGTTAAAGGAACAAGTGTATAACACGCGGCTTATTCTCAATCTACTAACATCACCAGTTAATTCACAACATATAACAATCATACAACACTCGTTCTCAACCTCAATCATCCCGCAAGGAACACTTAACGATGGTCGGGCCCGAGTTTGAGATCGAATACTTTTACAAGTGCCCGATTCCCTCAAACTTAGGCTCTGATACCTAATTGTAACACCGGGTTTCACGAGCTTAAAATTAGGAATAATTTAAACTTTTTAGGTAAACTTATCAAAGACGTGCAGCTGAAACTAAACACGGATTAAAATTATTAAAGTGTTACTATCCGACTTGGCAAACATAACCATTAAAACCAAGTCTCAAAACGAACCAGTATTACCATACTATAAACCGACCATCGGATCACAGATATAAATAACAGCAGAGTGTTCCAGAAGATTTAAATACAATTACCCACAAGCACCTGTCTCACCAGGCTGCCTAATCGTTACCTGTAAAAAGGGTAAAATCATGAACCGGTTAACTACACTAGCTAGTGAGTACAGATTACACATAAGTATCAATAAGCAAGCAGTCGAAAACCAGGAAAGCACACAAGGCTATCCTATCACATTGTGGCGCACCAATCATACCAGCAGGAGTCGTATATTGCAGGGTAGCGAGTCCCGCTCAACTATCCTAGCTGGGAACAACTCTATCATAGCATACATTTACTTCATGATTTCTGTCATAAATACTCTCTTACTTTTACAACATTTCTACTCGTCACAAACACGGGATATCACATCATAACATACCTTTGCATACATATTTAAGATCACCAATACACGTTTAAAACAAACAATGGTTAGCACCACTTACAGAGCCTCATGGGAAACCGGTACTCACCTTAAGTTCACGATTATCTAACACAACGATCCACGCCTTTTGGTTCTTCAAGAACGCCTAACATATCACACAATACTGGGTTATTACTTAACATTCAAAAGCCTTCGTTAAAATACGCGTCACAATTCTAACAACATTGGACAATTTCCTACGGCCGCAGAAGATAAGGCCTACGGCCGCAGAAGACCAAACAACACTACTATGGCCGTAGAGAACATCCCCTACACCCGCAGAATTAGTTCTTTGGGTTCCTAAGGTCGTAGGTTATGTACCCACGCCCGTAGGCTTCGTTCCTTCACCCGTAGGTGGTAAACTACATAAAACACACTCCTACGGCTGCATAAACCTTTTCCTACGGCCACAGAAGGCTTAATTTCAATAACCCTGAAAAACACCCTCCTACGGCCGTAGGAACATTCTCCTACGGGGGTAAGAACTAAATTTCTACAAATCTGAAAAACACCCCTCTTACGGCTGTAGGAAAATTCTCCTACGGGGGTAGGAGGTTCCTGCACAGCAGGCCTTGGTCTCTGTTCGCGAAACAACCCCTCAACTTCGATTTTTAACACATAATTCGACCAAAACTCGTTTCCAATTGCTCATACTCATTGTTTACCATCACTTGAAGTTTACAAACACATTTGACACAATTAAACAACACAAGAACACATCAAACACCATCCAAATGGTGTTTCCTGCTCATGAACTCAAAACTAGGGGTTTCAATGAAATCACTTACAAATCAGTGGAAGAACAGCAACTACAACTCGATTTTGCTACTGGAATTGCTTGAAACCAAATTGTCTTCTTGATTTCTAACTCAAAACTCCAAGAGCAAGTGTGTGTAGGTTTATGCTCACGTATGTGTGTGTTTGTATGCACTGTGTTTGTAACAAATGAAGGGATAAGGAATTGTTATGAACCGACCCTGGGTTTTATTAAATAAATCCCGGGTATTTTGTTCCCCTTTCTAACTTACAACTTAACAGACATCAACCCGTTTCAACTAACGGGGATATCTATGGAACCATCACGCGAAACCATATAATATTTTATCACTTTTACTTACTAACTCTAACTTTCATATAACACCTCATATACCCACTTTAACTAACTAAAAACATAAATAACCACTAAAATACGCATTTAAAGTCATGGTACAACCATATGAGCACGGAGTACAACCGGGTACTACTAGGCCCATTTTGAGGATGTTACAGTTTGATGAACTTTTTTTTAGCACTTCCCATGTACGGATGGGTAGGTCTGATTTTGGTCCCTTGGTGAGAATAACAACAAGCAACAGATATGTAGAAGGGGTGTTGAATACACTTTCTGCGGAAATTGAACAAATCAAAATAAAGTGTTACACATAGTAAATCAAACCACAATTGAATGCTTTGCTTTTCATTAATAAGAAGATGATTACAGACTCTATCAAGTAAGCAACTCTTGATATGTAAACACCTAATATAAATCTCTCAATCTTTCAAACTTAGCTATCTATAATCAACTTATGATTATAGATACTGACGACTCTCTAAACAGGATTTGATCACAGATTGAAAACTTACCAATCTCACAACTAATGTGAGTATTCGAACACATGAATAGCTTGGCAATCTGTGAATATCTTGATCACATTGAACTGACAAACAGTGATTCAAGAATCGTAACACATACTGTTCAGGTGAGGTATTTGGCTCTGCAACACTTAGTCGTAATTGTCGCTGTAGTTGTCGTACCTCAAAACTTATCAGGATGATAAGTAATTATAATCATGTTCCTACGGTTCCTAACAAACTGGACTAATCCTAATTTGCTAACTAACTACCGGATAACTCAAAATCTTGAATCTTCTTATCTTGAGTCTTCAATCTTCAATCTTGATTCTGGAGTCTTCTTATCCTTCCCGTAGATATAGAGAGTTAAAAAGATAAATTTAAAACAAATATAAATTTTCTTTAAGCTGACTTCTTGCTTGGACTGAGTTACTCAGCTTGAAACTCATCAAGCTGAGTTCTACAAGGACAAACTCGAAAACCAACATGAACTAACACGTATATTAATAAACTCATCCTTAGAAGTCCTAAGAGTTAGCTAGAACTTATTTAGCAACTTTGTTGAGCTGACTCATTATATATGCTGAGTCACTCAGCTTGAAACACATTAGGTTGAAAGCTCAATATATATCTTAGGTGACATACAGAAGTTATCAAACATATTAATAATCCTACTAAGATATAGTATAAGCTGATCGAACATATGCTCAGCTTATATTTAGCTTATGCTCAGTCTGAAACACTATAAGTGTTCATTCTGATCAAGCCTCATAATTCTGTATAAGTTATATCTAGAACACATCTAACAAACTTAACTTTGTCTCATCAAATCTCAACTGATGAGATCATCTTCCCAACAAACTCCCCCTATTTGATGATGACAAAACCACTAAACAGTTCTCAAGTTTGTTTAACAGAATTATGTTTTAAATGTCAAACTTATTAAGATTTTATATTTGAACTAATCAAATATTAATTGAACATATCAATTTTAATTGAACTTATCAATTATAAGTGGAACATACCAACTTTAAGTTAAACATACCAACTAAATACATTAATGAATAAGAACTAATCAACTATTCATTCAAGCTGAACTTATCAGACTTATAATTATGAACATATCATAACACAGTTGAACATATCAAACTCATACTTGTATTAATTGAACATATCATATACAATAGAACTAATCTATTATCTTATGAACTCAGGATGTAGAAGTTCCCAGTTGATAATTTCTTTGGTTATCTCGTACAGCAACTTCTCAGCTTCTACATTCCCTCTGAGTTCCTTCTGTTGAACTTTGATGATCTTGTTTAGTTTGTATTTTATAAGTTGGTTTGAACAATCACCAACACAATAACTTCTAATGTGCAAGGCATCCTTAGTTTTTAGATAACAAACTTCATCCAGCTTGATAAAACTAGGTTTGCCTGCCTGATCCTTAAACATAAACCCCTGAACAGGTGAATCAATAAATTGATTTTCTTTGAACTCCACACCTGCAGGTACCTCAAACAATTTCTCCCATTGCAGACCAGGAACTGGAACATATCTCAGCTCCTCAGCTCTATATATCAGCTTGGAAATTTTAGCAAAGATCTCTTGCTTGATTTGGCTTCGTTTGAACCTCTTGAGCATCATCATTATTCTTTTCCATTCTATGTAGCCCATCCTGTGAACATATCTCAGGTCCACCCCCATTGTAGATTTATCTTCAAATTCAAAGTTGAGGATGATGGCTCCATTGATTCTGCTCAAGGTCATGCCTTTGATCTCTTCACTGGCGCTTCTTCTGAAATAACATTCCTGAATTTCTGCATCAGTATATGGGATATGATCAGGTTTTGGACCAGTGTAATCTGCTTCAGCTTGAGCGAAAGCTTTTTTCAGTTTTTCTTTTTCTTGATCCTTTGCTTCCTTCTCTTTCCTCTTTCTCAGCTCTTTAAGTGAAATCGCCTAACTCATTGGCTTCCTCTTGTTCGAGCATTTCAATCATAATCCTTGTGGCTTTTTCCTCTTCTGTTTCTTCTTCCGTCTCAGGAACACTGTCAGCTTCATCTTCAGACTCAGATTCTGTCACTTTTTGTTTCTTAGCTGCAGGTTCCTCTTTTTCTATCTCCAGCTCCCCCTCAAACTGAGTTTGCCACTCTGCCCCATTTGCTAATTCTAGTAAAACTTCAGCTTGAACCAAATCAGCGTCACCTTGAATCTTCTCCCCCTTTTTGTCATCATCACCAGGGGTTGAAGTATGTTTTACAGATAGTGCAGACACGGCAGAGGCAATCTGTTTAACATCATTAGTCAGCTTCTCAAGTCTTTGATAAATCATACGTTTATTCTTCTTCTGCTTGAGATGGAACAGATCAAACTGAGTTGCTAAATATTGTAAATTCATAAATTGTATAAAAATAGGAGTTTCTATGTAATACACTCATAGAGTATATATAGGGATATGGCTATTGTAATTGTTAAGGTTTTGCTCATAATTGAATAAAGAACTAGGTGTTTTCAAGGTGTAAATACACTTTCTCTCTAGTTCTACATATGTAATCCTACATGATACATGAACCACTTGTTATTATGGCCTAACAAGTGGTATAAGAGCCTAAGGAGTGTGATTTGATTCTGAATTCAACAACAAAAGTCGAATTTTTGAAGATTTTGAAGAAAAAATCACTATTCATTCGGGTTTGTTGCAAATTCATCAAATAGTGATGTTTTTAATGTTATAAGGATTGGATTAGATTCAGTTTTAATGATAGAATCAATGAAAATCAATCAGACATCAATTCAAATACATATCAGTGATCAATTTGAAGATTTTTGAGTTTTTGGGGTTTTGAAGTTCTTGAAGAAATTCAATCGAATATGCTTGTTTGATTGATGTTTATGATAATTGTTGATTAAGAAGTGTAAATTGGGGGTAGGCGAAGTGATCTGGATAAGAAATATACAGATTCGTGCAAATTTGAAGAATTTTTTAATCTGAGCGGGATGAACTTGAAGCGTGCGGATTTCCAGGGTTGAATCATTCGGAATTGGGTTTTGAATAATTCGGATTTGCTGTAATCCGAATAGAAATTGTTCAGATTCGCTGATTTCCGAATAAAAATTGTTCGGATTTCCTGAATTCCACATATAAATTGTTCGGATTTCCTTTATTCCGAATAAAAGTTAATCGGATTTCAAGATTATTCGGAATTCAACTTTGATCGGATTTCATGTTATTCGGATTACCAGTTTCTTCGGATTCCATGTTATTTGGATTTCAAGATTATTCGGAATTCAAGTTTATTCTGATTTTGAGTTAATTCGGATTTGAGATCATCCGGATTTACACTCATTTTTTAAAATTTTTAGGATTTCTGATCATTTTTGCCATAGCTCGACAACAGCCAGGGGCTCTGCCCCTTGGACCCCGCCAGGGGTTGCCACCCCTTGGACCCCGCTATCAGGGGCGCTGCCCCCGAACCACGTCGTCGTTCTGACTGCATTATCTTGTCACCTTGATTCCTAAGACAAGTGTTTGGATTTTTTGGCTGAGTCAGGAGTTCTCAAAGTTTCAGTTATTATTGTGATGTTTCTAGATTTGGGTCATATTCTGTTTTCCCGTGAACCAGGTGTTGAATGTCTAGTACCCTTATGTCTAGTCATCCTGGCCTTTCCTAACTGATATTTGGTTCTTCTTTCTTAGTGTCACTGTTAGTCCATTATAACAAGTGATTCAAGTAATATGTAGGATAGATAAAGGATTGCATATGTAGAACTAGAGAGAATGTGTAAAAACACCATGAAAACACATAGTTCTTTATTTCATTGTGTGCAAAACCTTACCTATTACAATAGGTCATATCCCTATATATACCCCATGGGTATTTTACAATTAAACTCATATTTCTATACAATATTATGAATTTACATTCTCCCCCTTTGTATTGAAATAGGAGTGTACACGCCAGTAACCTAAGTCTTCCTTAGATTATATAAGCAGTGTTGGATGTAGCGTCCCACCATATACACCAGTTTGAAACATTGTTTTATCTTGAGCCTTTGACAGTGGAAGCATAAACACTTTTGATGTGTTGGGAAGAATCTTCTTTTTGTCTCCCCCTATAATGTAGCTCAGATTGTTTCCATGTTTTCATAAGTCTGATAATCTTGACTCCCCCTAGAAATGATATAGACTGATGTTTCTTTTTCTCTCTCCCCCTTGAGTAGACACCCTCAACAACTGAATCAACAATGTAAAATTTCTTCACTTTTTATTCTTCCCCTCATGATGATTATAATACTTTATGAGCATCATGCATAAAAGACATCACCATGAGATTCAGTTGCAAAAACATGGAAGAGGGGTGGGGAGGATCCTACACTTCATGTAACACCGGTTTTCACGCGCTTAAAATTAGGGAACATTTTAGCTTTTAAAACTTATATAACAAAAGCCAGCAGCGGAAGTAAACGTCATTACAAAATATTGTAAGTGTTAACTGACTCGGCAGTTATATACAACAAAAATATGCCAAGTTCAACAGTTTGGTGTTACCAACTAACCGACACTGCCGACCATCGGATCAGATAAATATACAATGAGCAGTGTTCCGCAAAAGGTATGTACAACAACTACCAACGGTCCCGCCTCACCAGGCCAACTACTTCGCATCTGCAAAAAGGTAAATTCAGTCACCGTTAGCTACAACTAGCTAGTGAGTACAGATTAACACATAAGCATCAATAAGCAGGTTATCCCAACTACGGGACAACACATAAGGCTATCCTAACATACAGCGTCGCGCCAACGAGTCAGTAGGAATCATATCTCGCAGGGGAAAAAAGCCCCGCTCAACGATTCCAACTGGGGACCATCAGCAACAACTATCCGCAATGGTGGGGGATCGAAGAGCAGTCCACCAAACGCGTTACGAAGCTCGAAGCTCGACATCTCCGATCTCAACGAAAGTTAAGATCCCAACTCATGTTAATGAGCGGCGGTTTGCAAGACCACCCCGGCGTGCTGCACACCAGGTACCGTTGATCCCCGTTATTCTATCAAAGGGATCCAGCCTTCGGGAAGAAAGCTGACCTTAACCATGCCAACAACAGTCCGGACCAGTACAACATACAACTATAACCCGGAGTAGGTTCAACTATACGCATGCGATTCATAACCAACATATAAAGCAACTTAGCATGGCAACAATATACAACAACATGTATAACATACCTCATATACGCATGTGTGCGACATCAATAACATATGTCAACCAACAACAGACAACGCTACTTACCGAGACTCATGGGAAAACCGGTACTCACCTCGACTTCTAACATTACCACATGTTGTTTAACACCTTATACACCTTATTACATGATTCTTACTTCAATTCATCATTGGTTAATCAATTCAACCCTTCAAATGGGCATTTTCTTTCAAGATCACAAACTAGGTTTAAAACTCAAGAATTCTTACTAAGAAGATGAAACAACACAGCTTATGGGTCTGACTTAGCTACTGAAATCTCCCCAACTTGATCTTCTTTGGATTTCACCTTCAATTCCCCCAAGTATGTGTGTGTACGTAAGTTAGTATGTGTGTTGGTGTGCGTTTTGTGTTATCCAGATGATAAGGGAGGACACAAGCCGACTTAAGTGAAATCTAATACCCAACGTGGTATTTTGTTCCCCTATACAACTTCTAAAGCAACTTAGGTTTATCCGTTTTAACTAACGGAGATATTTTCGGAATCATTAACTAAAACCGTTCCATAATTTACCGACTCTATATATTAACAACACATTTCCAACTTTACCCACATAACCACGTGTACCAATAAATAACAACAATTAACAACAAGAACAACTTAGACAACTTGGTTAATGTCAAGCTACAACTATACAAACACAATGTACAACAAGCTACTACTAGGCCCTATTTTAGGGTGTTACAAATCTACACCCCTTAAGAAGATTCCGTCCTCGGAATCTGATCGTCCAAAAACAAGTGAGGGTACCTAGCTCGCATGTCGTCTTCGGTCTCCCAGGTCATGTTCGAACCTAGGTTGTGCTTCTATTTGATCAAAACCAGCTTTATCATCTTTCTGTGCAACTTCTTGATCTTTGAACCAAGTATTTCAATAGGTTCTTCAACTAGACGTTTTGAAGCGTCTACTTTCAACTCTTGCAGAGGCAGAATCTGGTTCTCCTCCACTTTACACTTCCGCAGATAACACACGTTGAACGTGTTATGGATTCCAGAAAGTTCTGGTGGCAACTCAAGTGACACCGTCTGGTCGTTAACCTTACGAAGGATTTTAAACGGACCAATAAATCGTGGACTCAACTTACCCTTCCGACCAAATCGAATAACACCCTTCCAAGGAGAGACTTTTAAGAATACTCGTTCACCCTCCTTGAATTCAACTGGTCTACATTTTGGATCTGCGTATACCTTTTGTCTATCACGCGCGGCTTTCAACTTCTCACGAGCGATTTTCACTTTATCAGCTGTAATCTGAACGATCTCGTGTCCGGCAAATTGCTTTTCACCGGGCTCGAGCCAACATGTCGGTGTGCGACAACGTCTACCGTACAACATCTCATATGGAGGCATCCCAATACTGGAGTGATACGAGTTGTTGTAAGCAAATTCTATTAAAGGTAAGTGAGAATCCCATGCACCGCCATACTCTAGAACACATGCGCAAAGCATGTCCTCCAATGTCTGAATCATTCTCTCTGACTGGCCATCGGTCTGTGGATGATACGCCGTGCTCAAGTGAACACGAGTACCTAGTTCATTCTGCAAACTCTGCCAAAAGTGGGAAGCAAATCGCGCATCCCGATCAGATACAATCGAACATGGCAAACGATGTCGTGATACCACCTCATTCACATACAACTTTGCTAGTTTTTCCAACGGAGTAGACTCGCTAATAGCTAGAAAGTGAGCACTCTTGGTCAATCGGTTGACAATGACCCAAATGGCATCGTGACCTCTGAGATTTTTCGGCAACTTTGTCACAAAGTCCATCGTAATGTGATCCCACTTCCACTCAGGGATCTCAAGTTGTTGCAGATTGCCATAAGGCTTCTGATGTTCTGTATTGACTTGCGGGCAGATTTGACATTTCTCTACGAAAGAGGCAATGTCTCGTTTCAAAGTAGGCCACCAATACAACGCTTTCAAGTCGTGATACATCTTTGTGCTGCCCGGATGAACCGACAGCCTAGACTTATGGGCTTCCTGCAGTATCAGATCACGATTACCACCATGAAGTGGCACCCATACGCGAGACTGGAAAGTCTTTAATCCGCGAGTATCATCAACAAGTTGGTCTTTCAGCTTTCTCATCAACTCGGCTTTCAGATTGTCATCTTGCAATGCCACTTGCTGCGCTTCCTTTAATCGAACAATGATATCAGGAACCACAGTAAGTTTCATAAACTTTGCGTCTACAGTAGAGCTTTTGCGACTTAAGGCATCCGCCACCACATTGGCCTTACCAGGATGGTAGCGAATTTCACAATCATTGTCCTTTATCAACTCGAGCCATCTGCGTTGCCTCATATTGAGCTCTTTCTGCGTGAAGACATATTGGAGGCTTTTGTGATCTGTGCAGACCACACATTTGGTACCGTAAAGATAGTGTCTCCACAATTTCAACGCGAACACTACAGCGGCCAACTCCAGATCATGAGTCGGATAATTGCCTTCAGGAGGTTTCAATTGCCTTGAAGCGTAGGCAATCACTTTATCACGTTGCATCAGCACACACTCCAATCCGGAGTACGAAGCATCACATTAAACAACGAAATCTTCAGATACGTCTGGCAACGAAAGAATTGGAGCTTCGCACAATAGCCGTTTCAGAGATTGAAACGCTTGTTCTTGAGCTTCCGCCCAAACAAATGCAACATCCTTGCGAGTTAGTTTGGTCAAAGGACCTGCAAGCTTAGAAAAGTCACGGATAAACTGCCGATAATAACCAGCTAGGCCAAGAAAGCTTCTAACTTCAGAAGGAGTTCGGGGAACTCCCCAATTCATCACCGCTTCAACCTTCGCTGAATCAACCTTCACGCCATCACTGCAAATCACGTGACCAAGAAAATGGACTTCTCGCAACTAGAATTTACACTTCGAGAATTTAGCATAAAGCTTCTCTCGTTTAAGAGTTTCGAGAACCTCTCGCAAATGCAACTCGTGCTCAGCTTCAGTCTTAGAATAAATAAGAATATCGTCAATAAACACAATCACCGACTTATCAAGAAACGGACGACAAACCCGATTCATCAGGTCCATGAAAACAGCAGGAGCATTGGTTAAGCCAAAAGGCATCACCAAAAACTCATAATGACCATAACAAGTACGGAAAGCCGTCTTTGGAACATCTTCGTCAGCGACTAACCCTTGATGGTATTCCGACCACAGATCGATCTTTGAGAAGCAAGTTGCTCCCTGTAGTTGATCAAACAAATCATCTATCCGCGACAAAGGATACTTGTTCTTTACCGTTTGCTTATTCAGCTCCCGGTAATCAATGCACATCCTCATCGTCCCATCTTTCTTCTTTACAAAAAGTACAGGAGCACCCCAAGGAGAAGAACTCGGGCGAATAAAGCCTTTGTCTAGCAACTCCTGAATTTGTGTCATCATCTCGCGAACCTCGGAAGGAGCAAGACGATACGGAGCTTTGGCCACAGGGGTAGCCCCCGGAACAAGATCGATACGATATTCAACATCTCTGACAGGCGGTAACCCAGGCAACTCATCAGGAAATACTTCTGGATAATTGGTTACCACCGGAATATCACGAACAACACGTTTCTCCAATTTAGCGTCAATCACATGGGCTAGATAACACTCGCAGCCTTTTGAAATCGATTTTCGAGCTTTCATCAGAGAAACGATAGGAATATCAGATTTTCGTCTATCACCGCGAGCCACATCATATGACCCGTCAGGTAGAGGAACTTTAATCAACTTCTTGGAACAAAAAATCTCAGCGTTCAACTTGCTAAGCCAATCCATCCCAATTACAACATCGAATCCCGCAATCGGCATAAGAAGAAAGGAAACAGGAAAACTACTCCCGTCGATATCAATAACCGATTGAGGAACATTATCAACAACTGGAACTACTCTACCACTAGCAGTCTCTACTCTTATTGGCTCAGATAGTACAGATACAGGCATATGCAGTTTATCACAGAAAGACACAGATACAAAGGAATACGTAGCTCCAGAATCAAACAATACACATGCTGGGGCAGAATTAACAAGAAATGTACCTGTTATCACGTCCCCAGCACCTTTGGCCTCTTCGGCCGTCATCTGAAAGGCTCGTCCTTTAGCTCGAGGAGCACCATCTTTCTTCTGCCAAGAGGCAGATCCACCAGCACCGGTACTTTGCTTTGACCGGCAGTCAGATATTCTGTGCCCTGGCTTGTGGCACTTGTAACAAACATCCTCCTTGAACTCACACTCGGAAACCACGTGCCCCTTCTGTCCACACTGTAAGCATTGAGCAGTGGCTTTAGAACAGTCACCATTGTGATACGTATGGCAAGTTGCACACCACGGACGATCCACCCACGGCTTCTTCAGGGAATCAAACTTCCCACCAGCAACAGATTTTCCTTTAGAAGGACCCGGCTTTGAGGATTGTTGAAACTTCCTCTTATGACTTTCACCAGCTCGGTCATCCTTACCCTGAGTACGATCATCTTCAATTTGTCGAGCTATTTCAAACGCTCGATCTAAACTCCGGGCCATTCTAACGAGAGCGCGATAATCAGCAGGCAACTTTCCCACAAACTTTCTCATTTTTGCAGCTTCATCAGTCGCCAAGCTACGAATAAACCTCACTTTATCGATAAAGGTTTTAATCAGAACATCCACCGACTTGTCTCCCTTACTAAGAGCGTTGAACTCTCTTTCCATCTTCTCCATATCATAGTCTGTACAATACCGTCCGGTTACTTTCTCAGTAAACTGCTCCCATGTCATGGCAGCAACAACCTCTTTACTCAACGTCGCTTTCACTGAATCCCACCAGAACAAAGCGCTACCCTTCAACATCCATGCTGCGTATTTGACACGAAGCTCCTCTTAACAATCACAAGAATCGAACACCTCCTCGGTTTCTCTAAGCCACCTCACGGTATCTGAAGAACCATCACCGCCCTCAAATTCTTTCGGACCGCAAGAACGGAATTTCTTAAACGAACATTTCTCTGGTTTACGCCCTTGCACAGCCGCTAACAACAGCTCCCGTGTAAGTCGGAGCTCTTCCTCCAGACGTGCAATACGCGCTGCTTGATCTGGATCTTGCCTTAGCGGCTCATAATTATGCGGAGCAGATCCTTCCTCGGCTTCAGGATGAACGCTCGAAGCTTCATCCTCCATTCTCTTAAGAGCTTCTTCAGTATTAACTCGTTGCTCAGCCATTCTATGTCAACTTACTACACATGGGAACAACGTTTAGTACTCTACTTATTCAACAACTACTAACGCTACCAGTTAATTCACACATGCAACTACTACATAACGCTCATACACAACCCCAAATACCCAACTAGGAACACTTAACGATGGTCGGGCCCGAGCTTGAGATTGAATGCTCCTATGAGTACCCAATTCCTCAAACTTAGTCTCTGATACCTAATTGTAACACCGGTTTTCACGCGCTTAAAATTAGGGAAAATTTTAGCTTTTAAAACTTATATAACAAAAGCAAGCAGCGGAAGTAAATGTCATTACAAAATATTGTAAGTTTTAACTGACTCAGCAGTTATATACAACAAAAATATGCCAAGATCAACAGTTTGGTGTTACCAACTAACCGACACTACCGACCATCGGATCACATAAATATACAACGAGCAGTGTTCCGCAAAAGGTATGTACAACAACTACCAACGGTCCCGCCTCACCAGGCCAACTACTTCGCATCTGCAAAAAGGTAAATTCAGTCACCGTTAGCTACAACTAGCTAGTGAGTACAGATTAACACATAAGCATCAATAAGCAGGTTATCCCAACTACGGGACAACACATAAGGCTATCCTAACATACAGCGTCGCGCCAACGAGTCAGTAGGAATCATATCTCGCACGGGAAAAAAGCCCCGCTCAACGATTCCAACTGGGGACCATCAGCAACAACTATCCGCAATGGTGGGGGAGCGAAGAGCCGTCCACCAAACGTGTTACGAAGCTCGAAGCTCGACATCTCCGATCTCAACGAAAGTTAAGATCCCAACTCACGTTAACGAGTGGCGGTTTGCAAGACCACCCCGGCGTGCTGCACAACGGGTACCGTTGATCCCCGTTATTCCATCAAAGGGATCCAGCCTTCGGGAAGAAAGCTGACCTTAACCATGCCAACAACAGTCCGGACCAGTACAACATACAACTATAACCCGCAGTGGGTTCAACTATACGCATGCGATTCATAACCAACATATAAAGCAACTAAGCATGGCAACAATATACAACAACATGTATAACATACCTCATATACGCACGTGTGCGACATCAATAACATATGTTAACCAACAACAGACAACGCTACTGACAGATACTCATGGAAAAACCAGTACTCACCTCGAGATTATAAGAGGCAGATATGAATTCGGGAATCCCAGGAGCACACGGAGTCGTCCGAATCACCTAACACATCATGTGTAGGTTCAGTCAACATCTAAAAGTACTATCATTGCTTCTACATAAACGTACAACGAACAACAAGCAACCTGGAACAGCTCCTACGGCCGCAGTAGATGTGTCCTACGGCCGCATGACACCTTTCAAACACCTCCTACGGCCGTAGGAATACATCCTACACCTGCAAGAGTTCCTTTCCAAGAAACCATACCCTACGGCCGAAGGGACCATACCCTACGCCCGTAGGCTTCTTTCCTTCACCCGTAGGTGGTAAACCACATAAAATACACAAAATACCCTCCTACGGCTGCATAAACCTTTTCCTACGGCCAAAGAAGGAGTAATCTTAATATTCCTGAAAAACACCTTCCTACGGGGGTAGGAACTTTTCCCTACAGGGGTAGGAGCTAAATTTTTACAAATCTGAAAAACACCCCTCCTACGGCCATAGGAACATTCTCCTACAGGGGTAAGAGGTTCCTGCACAGCAGGCCTTCGTCTCTCTTCGCGAAACAGGCCTGAAACTCGCGTTTTTCACCATTTTTATCGACCAAAACTCGACTTCTAACATTACCACATGTTGTTTAACACCTTATACACCTTATTACATGATTCTTAGTTCAATTCATCATTGGTTAATCAATTCAACCCTTCAAATGGGCATTTTCTTTCAAGAACACAAACTAGGTTTAAAACTCAAGAATTCTTACCAAGAAGATGAAACAACACAGCTTATGGGTCTGACTTAGCTACTGAAATCTCCCCAACATGATCTTCTTTGGATTTTACCTTCAATTCCCCCAAGTATGTGTGTGTACGTAAGTTAGTATGTGTGTTGGTATGTGTTTTGTGTTCTCCAGATGATAAGGGAGGACACAAGCCGACTTAAGTGAAATCTAATACCCTACGTGGTATTTTGTTCCCCTATTCAACTTCTAAAGCAACTTAGGTTTATCCGTTTTAACTAACGGAGATATTTTCGGAATCATTAACTGAAACCGTTCCATAATTTACCGACTCAATCTATTAACAACACATTTCCAACTTTACCCACATAACCACGTGTACCAAAAAATAACAAAAAGAACAACTTAGACAACTTGGTTAATGTCACGGTACAACTATACAAACACAATGTACAACAAGCTACTACTAGGCCCTATTTTAGGGTGTTACACTTCAAGTCAAAATAATCTTCAAACATTCCCTGACTTGAATAGATACTTGAGCCACTCTTGATCATTGAGGAGTGGTAATGATTTTATCTGAATTCTTGAAGATTAATAAATCTTTGTTGGATGTAGTATGATATTGGAGAATAATGTTTTCAAGTAAGTCTCCCAATACCGTGTAATCAACCTTGACTAAATCACCGCAAGAAACAAAGATTTTGAAATACATACGGGTGCAAATGAACTTGGGAACACATAAGAGGGTAGGTGACTTTGATATAATAATCAGTGAGTCGGATTCATCCTTATTCAAGAGCACCAAACGATTGACTTTGATATAATAATCAGTGAGTCGGATTGATATGCACGTGAGCAAGCGCGCATGTAATTCAAAATCCTCTAAAAAACCTGAAGTAATTTGATGTTGGTCAATTCTTCAAATAATTTCACCAACAATGAGATCTGGGTTTTCAAATATGACTGATAAAGGATAACCAAGATTCAAAAGAAACAAGGAATGGATGGCCAAAATCTAGTTTTGAGACAAAAAATTGGTGACACTAAGAAAGAAGAACCAAAAATCAGTTAGGAAAGCACCGGATGACTAGACATAAGGGTACTAGGCAATTAAATACATGGTTCACGGGAAAACAGAATATGACTCGAATCTAGAAACATCATAATGAAAACTGAAACTTTGAGAACTCCTGACTCAGCCAAAAAATCCAAACACATGACTTAGGAATCAAGGTGACAAGATAATTCAGTCACAACAACGACGACGGGGGTTCGGGGGCAGCGCCCCTGATAGCGGGGTCCAAGGGGTGGCAACCCCTGGCGGTGTCCAAGGGGTAGAGCCTTGATTCCGATAAAATGATCTGAAATCTTAAAAATTTGAAAAATGAGTGTAAATTCGGGTGATCTTGAATTCCGATAAAATTTACAATTCCGAGCACTGAGAGAATTCCGATGAAATAGAGAATTCCGAGAAAATAGAGAATTCCGAGAAAATAGAGAATTCTGAGAAAATATGAATTCCGAGAAAATATGAATTCCGAGTAAAATCACCAATTCCGGTCAACAACCAATTCCGGTCAAGTTGAATTCCGAGAAAGTTTGAAATCCGATACAATTTTCTCGGATTATAGCAATTCCAACCAATTCTACTCGGAATTCAGCAATTCTGACATATTTCTTCTCGGAATTTGACAATTCCGACCAAATTATTCTCGGAATTCAGCAATTCCGACTGATTCAAAGGGCAATTCCGACACCTTCAAACCTGGAATTCCGATAGCTTCAAGAAAAACTCTATTGTTCCCTTAGATGGTCTCCTCTTGCTCCCAAAAATCACTCACACCACTCAAGTATCAAGAACTTAGTGTATGTATGTGTGTATCATCTTGAAGCCAAGAGAGAATTAGAGAGAGAGAGTTTAAAAATGTTAAAATTGCATGAACTCTATTGTTCCCGACCACAATAACCCCTATTTGGCCGGATACAAGCTTCATTTCTATTGGGCCATAAGATGGTCCAATCAGAAATAAGATTTTCATTCAGATGGTCCTTCACGGCCTCTCACGGCCCGTGAAGACAAAATGCGCCATGACTGGCCATCGTCCTTCACGGCCCGTCCCGCATTCGAGTGACTCGTAAGGGCGTCTCCTTCACGACCCCTCTCATGACCTCTCACGACCCGTGAAGACTCCACGAGCCGTGTAAGAGTCATTGAGCCATTCGTGAGGGCAGTGGGCTTCACGACCCGTGGAGCATCCCTCACGGCCGTGAAGCTCCAAAATCAAACAATTTGATTTTTGGACCTTCTCTCTTAATCAGTTAGTTGTCGGGATCAATCCTTGGTGTGTGACCCAATAGTCTCGCACTTCATCAGCAGTAACACCAATGTACTTGTGTCAGTGGGCAGACTCCAACAGACTCCCACTTGCACATGACACAACGTACCCAGAGGTATCACAGACAGGGAGCGGCCTCTAGCAAGGCATCCCTGCCCCCCAAGTCAGTACGAGGTATGTCATCCCATAGACAAGTACCAATTCACAACCCAAAGGTTTGAAATGGCCCTATAGATAAGTGATCAACCATCCTTTTGTTCGCAATATCCATGTGAAGATGAGACATGGCAGTCCTTCACGATTATGTTTCTCGATAGAGATTGGTGGTGACCAAAATATACAAGTTGCAATCGATTACCCATATCATTGCACACTCGAGCACGGCCATGCATTTTGGTGTCATCGCCCAATCATCGAGGGGCCCAGGGATATCTCTCTGAACAGAGGAACGAATTCCTTTGACTACATTGCCCACCACAGAGATCATACTTTGATCAGCTACTCCCTTTATAACAGCCAGTTACGGACTGTGTTTGAAAGCAACTAGAGCAAAGCAAACCAAAGTGATGCAGAAACATGCATCTCCAGTATGAGGATGAACTGATATTATCATCCTGAATCACTCATGACAAGTACCACAAAGTGAATTCAGGTGTGGGTCGTCCAGTCACTTGAAACCCCTTTCAGGTACAGGCGAAGTATTGCGTCCCTGTATCCCAATCACCATTGGACACTTGACCAATCACATCCCTCAGTCTTTATTCAGACTTCCTTCCCTTGAAGAATGACTGGTTGTGGACATTTAGAATGTAAACACATTCAGGGAAGAGGTAAAACATGCAAAGTTGGAACACAATAAGGCTTACTGAGAGTACCCGCTACACGCGCATTACCAAACTCCTTTGATAATCGATACAAGCAGAAGCACAATATTGCTTAATGTTCCCTAAAGTAAAGCATATCAAAACTTTGACTAAAACATACTCAAGCCAAGTTTATGCAGACCTTAGTATGACATTCATCACTAGACTGCCACTATAGCTCAGTAAACGATCCATCCACGATGTCATCCGTGTGTACTCTGACATTGACCATATCCCTACTACAACCAACCACTACCAAAGTGTGCGTTGATGGGATTTCGATCATTTGTTCAATCCGTTATACCTTCATTTTTTCTAAAGAACCCAATAAGGTAAACAACGCTCGAGTCTCAAATTTAATGTGCATAAGCCATCGTACCCTCATAGTTTTCACAAAGATCTCTATAGAGTCAGCGATGCTTGTTTCTCAATGATCATATCCCTATTACAACCAACCACTTCTAAAGTGTGCGTTGATGGGATTTGATAATTTGTCCAAGCAGTTATGCCTTCATTGTTTCATAAAGAACCCAATAAGGCAAACAATGCTTAGTCCACAGAAATTAACGTGTATAAGCCATCGTACCATCATTGCCTCAAAAGAACACAATAGAGTCAACGATGCTTTAAGTAACACGTAAATTAACAACACCATATTTCGAAAAGGATCCCAAACCCCAATCAAGATCAGCGGTTATCCTTTAAAGTAGAAGCTATCACAAGAGTAGCAACTCACTTTAAGCTTCTTCTAATTACATCACCACAAGAACATATACTCATATGTCTTGTATTCCATAAACTTCTTTGAATATCCCATATTTATTATGAACGCATAATTCTTGATTTACGCTTCTATCCAAGCTAAATCAAGACATTATCTCCAAAACATAGTATGTTCTAGACATACCAAATAGGATTACAACAGCGCTCCCACTAGCTCTGGCATCTATCCAAGTTTTATCATTGCTTACTGAAAACTCAAACACTTGATTTTCTTAGCAAAGATTCTAAAACATAGATTTATTCTAAGCCCAAATGGACTCCATATTTGTAGACTTCATAAGGATACTCGGGATGTAAAAGACCATCGGACAGTGTTGTAAGCACTTCCTCATTAAAATTCCTATAACGGAATGCGGTCTTTGCATCACACTGCCATAACATGGCATAAGCATCCCCTTAAACTTCAACATAACTACTGAGAGAATGTCTTCATGTGATTCCTACCCAATGGTCAATCACCATGGAAATCGAGCATGGAATGTATCTTATGTTATTACACTCCTCTTCCTAGCAGACTCAAGGGCCCACTACTGCTTCCGGTAGTTGATGCATACATCACGTATCATCAATAAGTCATCGTCCTCAGATATAATACATTATATTCTTCTGGTCTTATGACAACTCTTACCAGACATATGAAGAAGTAATAACTTAATGCCAGATTCTCCAACATAGCCATGTTGAGTTTCAATCATTTCTGATTGATCATGTTGTTGAGAAAATGATCTCATCAGTTTGAATTTGATGAGACAAGGTTAAGTTTGTAAGATGAGTTCTACATATAACTTAAACAGAATTATGAAGCTTAGTCAGACTGAACACTTAGAGAGATTCAGACTGAGTATAAGCTGAATATAAGCTGAGCATATGTTGATCAGTTTATATTATACCTTAGTTTGTTTATTAATATGTTTACTAATCTGTGTATGTCACATAAGGTATATATCGAGTAATCAGCTTGATGTGTTTCAAGTTGAGTGACTCAGCTCAAAAGCAGAGTCAGTTCGACGGAGTTGCTAAATATGTTTTAGTCAACTAAGTTAGACTTCTAAGGATGAGTTTATCAATGTACGTGTTAGTTCATGTATGAATTCGGATTTGTTCTCGAAGAACTCAACTTGATGAGTTTCAAGCTGAGTAACTCAGTCCGAGTGAAGAAGTCAGTCTAAAGATAATTTAAATATGTTTTAAATTCATCTTTATCTCTCTCTATATCTACGGCGAGGATAAGAAGACTCCAGAATCAAGATTGAAGATACAAGATTCAAGATTCAAGATTCCGGATTATCCGAGAGTTAGTTAGCGAATTAAGTTGAGTCTTAGTTTGTTAGGAACCATAGGCACAGGATTATAAATACTTATCTCTTGATAAGTTTAGAGGTACGACTTTGATACAAAAACAACTAAGTGTTGCAGAGCCAAACCTCACCTCACCGTATGTGTTACGAATCTTGATTACTGTTTGTCAGTTCAACGTGTTCAAGAAAAACTCACAGATTGCCAAAGTGTTCGTGTGTTCGAACTATCACATCAGTTGAGATATTGGTAAGTTGTCAATCTGTGTGAAATCCTGTTTAGAGAGTCGTCAGTATCTATAATCATAAGTTGATTATAGATAGCTAAGTTTGAGAGATTGAGAGATTTATATTAGGTGATTGTATATCAAGAGTTGCTTACTTGATAGTTATTGTAATCATCTTCTTATTCAAAGCATTGTAATCATCTTCTTAATAAAAGCATTCGATTGATTGTGGTTTGATTTACTGTGTGTAACACTTTTATTTGATTTGTTCAATTTCCGCAGAAAGTGTATTCAACCCCCCTTCTACACACATGTTGCTTGTTGTTACTCTCTCATACAAGGGACCAACAACTGGTATCAGAGCAGGCTGAACGATTTCATTAGTTGAAAGTTCTAGATTCTGAGAAAGTTGACAATGTCTACAAGCAATAATTCTTCAAACTTTCCACAGATGTCTGCCAAAGGCTGTCCCATATTTGATGGATCTGACTATCTTATGTGGAAGTTCAGAGCCATGTTGTTCCTCAAGTCCATTGACAACCGTATGTCGGATGTTGTCACTAAAGGACCAATTATCCCCAAGATTCCTGCCACTGTCAGTGATTCGTCTCCTGGCAGATCTGAAAAGGAAACAAGAAAGCCTGTTGCATCATGGACTGATGAAGATTGGAAACTTTTCAATCTAGATGATAAGGCTAAGAGTGTTCTAGCGAATGCCCTGTCAAATGAAATCTTGCGCACTATGACTGGGTGTCAAACTGCAAAAGATATTTGGGATACGCTGAGTGTCACGTATGAAGGCACTAATCTGGTCAAGCAGCACAAGAAAAATCATTTGAATAGATCCTATGAAAACTTATTTTCAAAAAAGAATGAAACCTTGTCAGATTTGTTCACAAGGTTTCACTGCTTGATAAATGACCTACTAAGTGTGGGTGTAAAGAAAGATGAAACTGAACTGGTGCTAAAATTTCTGGATGTGTTACGAGAAAGGTTTAATGATGTAACTACGGCACTGAGGACTGGAGGAACACTAAACGTGTACAACCTACAATCTATCTTTGGGTTCTTGCTGAATCATGAACAGATCACTGAACACAAGAAATCTTCTCAACAACAACTGAAGGAGTCCTTGGATAAAACTGATATTGCATTAGTTGCACAGAAAAAGAAGAAGAAAAGTCCTAAGGCACTAGTTGTTGAATTTGAGACTGAGTCAGAATCTCAAGCTGACTACTCAGACTCAGACTCAAGTGATACTGATGATGTTCAGAATATCACTGAGCAAATGGCAATGTTAGCCAGACGTTTGAAAAGAGCTCAAAGGGGAAGAGGAAGATCTGACAGGGGCAAAGGAAAGAGTTCTTTTGATCCCAAGAATGTTGTGTGCTTCAATTGTCATAAAAAGAGACACATTGCTGCTGAGTGCAGATCAAAGAAGGTGGAAACAACATCAGTTGTTGATAAGAATGCTTACAGAGCTGATAAATACAAGAAGAAATATACTCAGCTCAAGAAAGGAAAGCCTGAAGACAAACCCAGTGCAAAAGGATTAATTGCTGAAACATGGGATACAGAATCATCTAAATCAGATGATGATGTATGTCTGATGGCTCAAGAAGATGAGGAGATAGAAATCGATGAGGTTGATTATGGTATGTCCGAATCAATCTTTGAAGCTGACATGAAGGAAGCTGAGGAAAACAGCAAGCTCAGTGATTGGGATCCTGCTTCCATGTATAAGGTCAGTAATTTCTACTCTTACACTGATGAAGAAAAGGGTCTTACATTCGACTATCTGCTAAATGATTTCAAGACCAACCTTAAGTCTCAGACTGACATCAAAGCTGAAATAGCTAAACTAAAAGATGAGATTAAGGAAAATCAATCTCTCATTGATGTTGGTAAGAAAGCACAGTGTGACCTTGAATGTCAAAGACATATTAACAAACTTCTTAGTGAAGAACTTCAGGAAACTAAAGACAAAGTTGATCAACTCCAAAAGATCACTGAGTCTTGGTGTAAGTCATCAAAGCTTGTTGAACAGTGCATAAACCAACAGATACCTAAACAGGTGAAGGCTGTACTTGGAGGTGGCTATCAAACTACAGCTTATGTAGCTGATGATGAGATAACAAGTATAGATTCTGAGGAAGATAGACAACTGATTAAGTCTCAGAAGTCAGCCTCAGAGAAACGACATGATCCAAGCCTAAAATTCAATATGTTTGTGAAGGCCAAAGATCATGGTAATGAGTGCTCAACATCCAAACAACATGGTAAGTCTGTGTTGGACAGATTAGGCACTCAGCCTGTTCAAAGAACTTCAGTCATAGAAAGGCTTAATCCAAATCCTTTCAAAAGACAAAATTCTCTATCTGGCTCGGAGAGAAGTTAAAAGAGCAGGAAGACCACTGTAAGTCAGAGGTCAAATCACAACAATGGTAAGTTCAAAGTTGTTGATCTTGGTAAGTCCAAGAAGATGAACAGTGGTAAGTTCAAATCTGTTGAAACTGGTGAGTCCAGTAAGCATGACAAAGGTAAGTCCAAAGTCATGGAGAAGAAGGTTGTTAGTCAATCTTCTCAGGATAACAAACAGAGACCTGACAAAGGTAAGTCCAAACTCAGTGACCACCAGGTGAATCAGCTTGCAAAGAAAGTTGAGAAGTTATCCACCATATACAATCCTAAAACTGAGAGTAAATTCTCACAAGGATTGTTAGACACTCTACCTCCTGTCATCATTGGAAGAAGGAGATGCTACAAATGCAGAAGTAGAGGTCATGAGGCTAAGGACTGTGATGCTGAAATCTCAAGGCCTGAGCAAGAACAAACTGATCAGCCTACACAGGATTCAGTTCCTGCTCAAGCTGAGCAGTCAGTTCAACAAGATGAAGCTGCTAAGTGCTCCTCATCTGAACCCACCAAGAAGTGGGTTCCCAAGCAAAACTAATGTGTTTAGTTTTTATATCATGTGCAGGGTTCACGTAAATGGTACTTATATAGTGGATGTTCAAGGCACATGACCGGATGGAAAGGACTTCTCAGTGATTTCCAGGAAGATGAAGGTCTTAAAGTAACATTTGGTGACGAATCCCATGGAAGAACCAAAGGCTATGGAAAGATGCAAGCTGGTAAAGTCACTTTCCAGAGAGTTGCATATGTCAAAGGCCTCAAACACAACGTGATTAGTATCAGTCAATTGTGTGATGAGGATAATGTTGTTACTTTTAGGAAGAAAGCAGGAACAATTTATAATGCTAAGGGAAAGCATGTATTAATAGCTAAAAGAGAAAGAGATGTGTATCTACTTGATCTTAATTCTGCTGATCCCAATAATGAAACCTGCTTGTATTCCCATTCTGTTCCTGAGCTGAGTTGGTTATGGCATAAACATTTGTCTCATTTGAACTTTAAAAATATAAATATGCTGTCTAATAAAGAGTTAGTCTCTGGATTACCAAAAATCACATTTGTCAAAGACAAATTGTGTTCAGCTTGTGAACAAGGGAAACACCATAAAGGGTCCTTTAAATCAAAGCACACTTTTTCAATAACAGACCCATTGCATTTGTTGCATATGGATCTGTTTGGACCCATAAATACTCCAAGCCTAAGTGGCAAGAAGTACACTCTGGTGATAGTAGATGAGTTCTCACGATTCACCTGGGTAATATTCCTAAAAGCCAAAAGTGAGGCTGCCCTGGAGATAATAAGTTTCATCAAAAGGGAAGAGTTGCAGAAAGGTTTGTCCGTAAAGCAACACAGAAGTGATCATGTGACTGAGTTCAGGAACTCAACCCTTGAAAGCTTTTGTGAACAAAAAGGAATATTACAAAATTTCTCATCTATCAGAACTCCACAACAAAATGGAGTTGCTGAAAGGAGAAATAGAACCTTAATTAAGGCTGCAAGGACAATGCTATGTGAGGCAGGATTGAAATTCTATTTCTGGGATGAAGCTGTTAGTACAGCCTGCTATACTCAGAATAGGTCAATCATTGTCAAAAGACATGGAAAGACTTCATATGAAATGTATAAGTCTAGAAAGCCCAATATAGGTTATTTCCATATCTTTGGTTCAAAATGCTATGTGCTGAATCAAAGAGATCAGCTCCATAAGTTGGAACCCAAAGCTGATCCTGGAATATTTGTTGGTTATTCCTCAATCTCCAAATCATACAGAGTATATAACTCTAGGAGAAAGGCTATTGAAGAATCAATTCATGTTTCATTTGATGAAGACAGTATTGATCAAGCTGAGAAAAGTCAAGCTGTCTCCGTTAGTCTGAGTGAGCTTGAAAGGCCAAGGGAAATCACCATGTCAAATCCTATGTATGTCATAGGAGATGATAGTAATGATGATGTGTGTTCATCAATGAAATCATCACAAGCTTCAAAGGATTTTCAAGCTGAGAAAGATGATGAGTTCGTCAATCCTTTTAGAGCTGAAGTCACTCAGACTGAGAATCTTAGTGATAATCAGTTTGTTGACAATGCTGCTGTTGAGACTGAGGAGATAAGTTCACCTCGAGGTCCTCAACATCACTCAGATTCAGAACCAGACTCTCCAACTACCACATTTAAATTCCTCAAAGATCATTCTAAAGATCAAATCATTGGAAATATCCAAGAGAAAGTCATGACCAGATCTAAGGCTACAGCTAACTATGCTGCTCACTTTGGTTTTCTGTCTCAGATGGAACCAAAGAAGACTGAGGAAGCCTTAGCAGATGAGGATTGGATTGATGCTATGCAAGAGGAATTAAATGAGTTTGAGAGGAATAAATTCTGGACCATTGCCCCTGAAGATCATACAATTATAGGCACTAAGTGGGTCTATAGAAACAAAATGGACAAGGATGGAGTGATAGTTCGGAACAAAGCCAGGCTGGTAGCACAAGGGTATAGGCAAGAAGAAGGAATTGATTATGATGAGACCTTTGCCCCTGTTGCTAGAATTGAATCTATAAGGTTGTTCCTGGCTTATGCAGCATATAAAGACTTCAAAGTCTATCAAATGGATGTGAAAAGTGCTTTCCTGAATGGAAAACTTTAGGAGGAAGTCTATGTGAAACAACCTCCTGGCTTTGTAAGTTCAAAGTTTCCACATCATGTCTATAAGTTGGACAAGGCTTTGTATGGTCTTAAAAAAGCTCCAAGAGCTTGGTATGATACACTGTCCACTTATCTAATATCCATGAATTTCACCAGAGGCAGTATAGATAAGACACCCTTTTTTAAAAAGAGTAAAGGACAGATAATTCTTGTACAAATCTATGTGGATGACATCATTTTTGGCTCTACAAATGAGTCTCTGTGTGATTGGTTCTCCAAAATAATGTCACAAAAGTACAAGATGAGTATGATGGGTGAGATGACATATTTCCTAGGCCTACAAATTCAACAAAAACCTGATGGAATTTTCATCAATCAAAGAAAATATGTTTTGGATTTGATAAAGGAATATGGTTTTGATTCAAGTTCAACCATGAGAACACCCATGACACCAGCTGTCAAGCTGAGTAAAGGCTCGGATGGTAAGCATGTGTGTCAGTCTACCTATAGAGGAATGATAGGTTCATTACTCTATTTGACAGCTAGTAGACCTGATATCATGTTTGCTACATGTGTTTGTGCAAGATATCAGGCAGATCCTAAAGAATCACATCTTTTAGCTGTGAAAAGGATCTTTTAAGTACCTTAAAGGTACACCAAATCTAGGTCTTTGGTATCCAAAGGATTCTGGATTTGAGTTAGTTGGTTTTTCTGATGCTGACTATGCTGGGTGCAAGTTAGATAGAATATCAACCACTGGAGGATGTCAATTGCTTGGAGGTAAATTAGTAAGCTGGACTAGTAAGAAACAGAACTCAGTGGCTACTTCAACTGCTGAAGCTGAGTATGTTGCAGCAGGGAGCTGTTGTGCTCAAATATTGTGGATGCAGCATCAGCTTCAAGACTTTGGGATGCGTTTCAAGAAAACTCCTATCTTCTATGATAACCAAAGTGCAATAGCCATCACTTACAATCCAGTATTTCACTCAAGAACCAAGCATATTGAAATTAGACATCACTTCATAAGGGACATCGTGGAAAAAGGTAAAGTTGACATTAAATTTATCTCAACTGATGACCAATTAGCAGATATCTTTACTAAGCCCCTTGATGAAAAGAGGTTTATGTATCTGCTATGTAAATTGGGTATGCTTAACCCCTAGCTAAGTGTCTAAAATTTGAGTTCTCAGTTTGACAGAGACTAAGTGTCTTAAGCTGGGTGCACAGTTTATAAATAAGTTTTCATAAACTGATCTATATGTCAAACTGAATAATGAGTTCACACGTTTGGTCAGTTCCAAAGATAATTCAACTACTCAGTGTGGTTGAAATGTTAGTTTGAGTTAGTCTCGAACAAAATGACTAAGTGTCATTGAGTCTGAGCTATGTGCTTAACTCACACTGTGTGATTGGTTCACACGTTTGGTAAGTTCCTAACATAATTCAACTACTCAGTGTGGTTAAAATGTTAGTTTGAGTTAGTCTCGAACAAAATGACTAAGTGTCATTGAGTCTGAGCTATATGCTTAACTCACTCTGTGTGATTGGTTCACACGTTTGGTAAGTTCCAAACATATTTTACCTACTTAGTGTAGCTAAAATTACATGTTTAAGTCAGTCTTAAACATAAATGACTAAGTGTCATTGAGCCTGAGCTGTGTGCTCTACTCAATCTAAGTATTAATCTCAAGCTGAGTGCTCCACTCAAGCTGAGTGCTTGAATCAAGCTGAGTGCTTGACTTAGACTGAGTAATATGTTCACTCAGCTTGGTGTGTCCAATCTATGAATTAATTACTAAGTGTTATTAATTTTTCTGTCCATACGTATTTGAATCAGTTTCAATTCGTATCGTATATCAATTGTGTATTGATATATTTACAAAGTGTTTATAATCTTATTATTTGTTAATATTATAATTTTACACTTGTATCCGTTGGAGAATGATGTGTTTCTACTCTCTAACTGTTACATCATGCCGTAATTTTCGGCGTAACGGATTAAAAAGGGATTCCAACGGTAATTTTTCTCTCTCCTCGAAAAGGTATATATAACGACCTTAACCACATTTTAGAGGTTTACGCTTCAACTTCTCATCTCTAAACCTCTCATCTGCCTATATACCTTTCAACAAATTTGCTGCGTGCAATTCCCAGTTCCATCGACTTTAAAACCCTAACTCGCTCGGTGCGAAGATCATTGCTCAGTGCAACGAAATTAGTTACTCAGTGTAATCTGCAATTTCATCGATGGAAGGAACCACTCTCATTCTCAGTGATTGAATGGTTCGTGGTGCTGCGTTGAAAAACAACGGATTACCGCTGATCAAAATCAACAATCAGCGTGCATGTCTTGATATCCCTGCGAGGAAACAGGGGAGAGGATATGAAGCATGGGTTGCTTATATTCGGAAATGCCCTTTGGCATTTTCTTTCATTGGAGCGCCTGTTCACATCGTTCCACAGCACCTTTTGGAGTTCTGGTACACATGCACATTCAACCAGAACAGAGGAGAGATCATTGGCACTGTTCTTAATGGCGATAGAACAGTGGCCATCACGGTTCAAGGGCTAAGGGATGTTCTTCGACTCCCTGGTCAAGATGTGTTCGAGTCAACCGTGTCTAGACAAGTGGCGAGGTCAGTTCTACCTCAGATGGGTCACCTACAAACTGAAGGGGTGATTAAGAAGGCCACTTTTCCCACCAGCTGGGGCTTTATGGTTTCCACAGTGGTACGTTCACTGGGAACGAAGGTTGGAGGCTTGGATCAGGTGAACGAGTTCGAAATGCAGCTGATGTATAACATGTTCTTTAATCGCCGTATCGACTGTGCACAGCTCATTTTCAACGAGCTCAAGGTCCAAGTACTGAAGACCACCAGGGATCTTCATGTGCCTTTCATAAGGTACTTGTCCCTGGTGATTGAATATGAGTTAGGGGACTTATATGAAGCTGGATGGGATGTGTTCCCTGTTCCTACTCTCAGTTCTAAGATGTTTAACAATGACATCTTTCCTAAGCAAGAGGGTCTAAGTGGTCCAATGCTCTTGGTTGCTGAGGGAGCTTCATCGGAAAGTGAAGAAGAGGAATCAAATCAAAGGGGAGCTTCTCAAGCTGACACAGAAGTTCAAGCTGAGCACTCTGCTCAGGCTAAACCAGTCCACACTGAAGCAAACTCTGGTAAGACCTCTCCACTTTCTCTTTCTTCTCACTTTTCTCCATCTACCTTTAGAGATAAGACTGCAGTGGAACCAACTCAGTCTAACCCATCTCCACCACCTTCATTCCATCTACAATTCCAATCTGCAGCCACCCCAAGTATGCCCACTGCTTCTAGGGAAAATATCCATACATACCAAAGAAAAACTGCCAAAGGTGGTGCCACTCCTAAAGGCATCACTGGAGCTGAGATCACATTGATCCCTCCGGCATGAGTTAAGGGGGAGACGCCTACTCTCAAGGTGTCAACCTCAAGGCTCTTTATAACCCAACAGCCTAAACTGGGTGTGGTGTCTACTCAGTCCACACTTACTCGTGCCATTGGAGAGCCTACTTCTGTGCCTAAACAGACACATTCAAGTTACATTAAACATATCACCAATCCCCACGGTCAATCACCCCCCTCTATACCCAAAAGCCAACCACCAACCCATACACTTTACGTCTCGAGCCCTATTCGTTCTTTTCATTTCTCACACTCTAGTGCACGACCTGTCAATGTTTCATCTTCAAACCAGGATGAATCACAGGGTCCAAACTCTGGTGCAAAGGAATTTGAGGGACCACACCAACCCTTGGATGATGCACCCAAAGACTCTCCTGAAACAAAACCAGCCTCCTCAAGCATCTAGCAGCTCAAAGACTACATTGATGCTCAGTTTGGTCTGTTCCATCTGACGCTGAAGAAGGATACTAGAAATATCCTTCAGAGGATTGTGAAGCTGACTAGGAATGTGCATGGAATCACCTCTGAAGTTGCTGCCCTTCAACTACAACGAATTTTGGCCCCAAATGATGATGACAAAAAGGGGGAGAAGGTTCAAAGTGATACTGATCTAGTTCAAGATGAAGCTTAGGCTCTTCTAGTACTAGCTAAAGGAGCAGAGAGGAAAGCTCAGCCTGAGGGGGAGCATGAATCAAAAGAAAATGAACCTGCAACAAAGAAGCAAAAGATTTTAGAATTTGAGTCTGAAGCTGACGAGGGTTCTGAAACGGAGCAGGAGACAGAAGAAGAAAAAGCCACAAGGCTCATGATTGAAATGCTTGAACAAGAGGAAGCCAATGAACTAGGTATTTCTCTTGAAGAGCTAAGGAAGAGAAAATAAAAAGAGGCAAATGACCAAGAAAGGGCAAAACATAGAAAAGCTTTGGCACAAGCTGAAGCTACATACACTGGTCTAAGACCTGATCCTATCCCATATACAGACGAGGATATTCAAGAGTGTTATTTCAGAAGGAGCACCAGCAAGGAGATCAAAGGCATGACTTTGAGCAGAATTGATGGAGCCATCATCCTCAACTTTGAATTCAAAGATAAATCTACAATGGGGATGGACCTGAGATATGTTCATAGGATGGGCTACATAGAATGGCAAAGAATACTAATGATGCCCAAAAAGTTCAAGAAAAGCCAAATCAAGCAAGAGATCTTTGCTGAAGTTTCCAAACTGGTTAGTAGAGCTGAGGAATTGAGATATGTTCCAGTTCCTGGTCTGCAGTGGGAGAGGTTATTCGAATTACCTGATGGTGTAGAGTTTAAAGAAAATCAAGGTATTGATACACCTGCTCAGGGGTTTATGTTTAAGGATCAGGCTGGAAATCCTAGCTTTATCAAGGTGAAGGAAATATGCTATCTAAAAGCTAAGGATGCCATACATATAAGAAGTTGATGTGGTGATAGTACAAATCACTTTGTAAGGTATAAGTTGAATAAAATCATCAAATTGCAACAAAAAGAACTAAGAGGAATTGCAGAAGCTGAAAGCCTCCTAAAAGAAATCAACAGAGAAATCATTCTGTGGGAAGTTCTACATCCTGAGTTCATAAAATAACATCCTGAGTAGATTAGTTCTACTGTAAATATTAGATTAGTTCTAATTTTGTAAGCACTTAGTGTGCATGATCTATGTGATCAACAACTTTTGTATTATGATCAGTTCTATTAATACAAATATAAAGTTTGATATGTTCAACTATATTATGATGTGTTCATAGCTATAAGTCTGATAAGTTCAGCTTAATGAATAAATGATAAGTTCTTATTCATTTATGTAATTTGTTGGTGTGTTCAACTAAAAATTGGTGTGTTCCAATTTAAATTGATAAGTTCATTTAATATTGATATGTTCAATAAATATTTGATCAGTTCAAATAATAAAATTCTTAATAAGTTTAAGATTTAAAACATATTTCTATTAAACAAACTTAAGAACTGTTTGATGGTTTTGTCATCATCAAATAGGGGGAGTTTGTTGGGAAAATGATCTCATCAGTTTGAATTTGATGAGACAAAGTTAAGTTTGTAAGACGAGTTCTACATATAACTTAAACAGAATTATGAAGCTTAGTCAGACTGAACACTTAGAGTGATTCGGACTGAGTGTAAGCTGAATATAAGCTGAGCATATGTTGATCAGTTTATATTATACCTTAGTTTGTTTATTAATATGTTTAATAATATGTGTATGTCACATAAGGTATATATCGAGTAATCAGCTTGATGTGTTTCAAGCTGAGTGACTTAGCTCAAAAGCAGAGTCAGCTCGACAGAGTTGCTAAATATGTTTTAGTCAACTAAGTTAGACTTCTAAGGATGAGTTTATCAATGTACGTGTTAGTTCATGTATGAATTCGGATTTGTTCTCGAAGAACTCAGCATGATGAGTTTCAAGCTGAGTAACTCAGTCCGAGTGAAGAAGTCAGTCTAAAGATAATTTAAATATGTTTTAAATTCATCTTTATCTCTCTCTATATCTACGACGCGGATAAGAAGACTCCAGAATCAAGATTGAAGATAGAAGATTCAAGATTCAAGATTCCGGATTATCCGAGAGTTAGTTAGCGAATTAAGTTGAGTCTTAGTTTGTTAGGAACCGTAGGCACAGGATTATAAATACTTATTTCCTGATAAGTTTAGAGGTACGACTTTGATACAAAAACAACTAAGTGTTGCAGAGCCAAACCTCACCTCACCGTATGTGTTACGAATCTTGATTACTGTTTGTCAGTTCAACGTGATCAAGAAAAACTCATAGATTGCCCAAGTGTTCGTGTGTTCGAACTATCACATCAGTTGTGATATTGGTAAGTTGTCAATCTGTGTGAAATCCTGTTTAGAGAGTCGTCAGTTTCTATAATCATAAGTTGTTTATAGATAGCTAATTTTGAGAGATTGAGAGATTTATATTAGGTGGTTATATATCAAGAGTTGCTTACATGATAGTTATTGTAATCATCTTCTTATTCAAAGCATTGTAATCATCTTCTTAATAAAAGCATTCGATTGATTGTGGTTTGATTTACTGTGTGTAACACTTTTATTTGATTTGTTCAATTTCCGCAGAAAGTGTATTCAACCCCCCTTCTACACACCTGTTGCTTGTTGTTACTCTCTCATACAAGGGACCAACACACGTTCTTCCACTAGAATGCTTCAGTTGTTCATTTCCCTTTTCATGCAACCAAAACCGGTTCTCAAAAGGATATGAAATGAATATCTGAAACTTAGAAGAACTATTAAATACATTAGCATCCTTTAAGTTCATCCATCTCCCACTGAATGTAGACTGGATAACTCTGATCTATGAGATTGACAAGCAAAGAACACTTTCTAATCGAATCTCCTTAGATGCTAATTTGACCATCTTTGTTGATTTAAAACAAGAACATTGCCCGTCACTACTCAAGTACACCTATCAAGTAGGTTACTTAAGTTTAATCCATCAAGACGAAACTATAACCAATATGTTCCATACCTCCACTTAGCGATCCATGTAAAAACATGTATCCTAGGAGAAGTGAATTATGAGGCAAACTCACAATTCTTATGATGATTTAGAAATTTAGAATGTAGATGCTCAACATCTAACAAGATTTGAGTATCTTTATTCCCTTTTGCCCTCTTCATCTTAAATTTGTTAAGGGTGAGTCTTGAACACCTCTCAGGTTTCAGACATTCGTCTAATAAATTAGACTTACCCATTCCTTCTACCATCATCGGTAAAGGTGACAAATCACATATAGTTAATCCTTATGATTTTGCTTGAACGGTCTTTACACAAACGTGCAAACGAAATCCAACAAGCCTTTATTCTTCTCACATCCACAAGTGAAGGATATGTTAGTTATTTAGCCTTATAAGCAAGATTTGCAATCAACAATTGACCCATGGTCAAAAGATTCCAAGTTCCCAACCACATGGAGCTTGGTGATTCAAGTCTTGTTTATACGGTTAAATCAACTATTTCATAAGGATAACTATTCAATAATCATTCATAATCATTCCATTACTTCCTTAAGCAAAAGCTTATTGCAAATGCCCCGACATGAATAGACTTTGAAATAAAACTCGAAACCCACAATAACTTAACTCAAAGTAATATTCATCGTCATCAAAGGCAAATAAGATACAATGCTTCTTGCCACGCAGGGCGTAAGACAAAGATCAAAATGAAGTAATAGTATAGCTGGATGGAATGGCAAGACTCTTCTTCCAATCCTTCTAGTTAGGGACAAGCACCATGCTTCCCTTCTCTATGATCCAGCTCTTCGTGCATCCATTACCTACTTCTGATTAACACCTGCACTTTGCAACAAACAAGTTTGTGACAAACGTGAGCGTTTTGACTAGCGTTCAAAACCCAATCATTAGATGTAGAAGATCAATGGAGTTTGATCATGAATGTACCTGAAGATGAGGTAACATTCTTCCGCTTTAGGATACTTAGCTCTTTCACAATTACGGATATCCTAGTCACACTAGACTTTCCTTTTGAGGTCAGTTTCTCCTTCTTGCTTACTTGTTTCCTAGTAGCCATAGTGGATGTGGACGAGACACGATCCTTCTCAACCATGTAAGACTGAACAGCCTTCAGCATGTCTTGAAGTTTGATCAAGGATTTTTCCAAATTGTCTTTGTGAAAGTTCTTGACAAACTTCTCAGAAGACGCGGGCAGGGACTGGAGGATCATATCCACCGCAATCTCCCTCCCTATTGGAAGTCCAAGTCTCTCCAATTGGTCCATGTATACCTTCATCATAAGGAAATGGACATTTACATCCTCACCTTCCTGCATCCTACAACCGACCAAAGCCTTTATACACTCAAACCGTTCTTGTCTAACCTGCTGTGGGAACATATCCTTTAGCCGGTTTATCATGTCATACGCACTCAATTGCTCAAGCTGCTGACGTAACTCAAAGCTCATAGTCGATAACATGAGACAAGAAATATCTTGTGTATCTCTAACACGCTTCTCAAAAGCGTATCGAGTGGCCCAGTTCGCGTTGGTAGCAGGTGGCTCCGGAAATGGTTCCTCAAGGATGTGCAACTTTGACTTGTGATGGAGGACAATCCTCAATACACGATACCAGTCAGCGAAACTTCACTCCTATGAGTCTCTCCCTTTCTAGGAATAATCGAAGTTTAAAGTTTGGTGTGGTATCGTTAATATTTGCCATCTATAAAAGAGTACAAGTTTTAGTTAGTTTCGATATAATCCTCGTTAAAATAATCACCCAGCTGATTAAGAAAACCAAATTATCGTAACAAGGGCTAAGAACCTTATTTCACCCCAATCCATGACGGGTTTGCCGCGGATCACTTCATGGAGCTATTTAGGCCGGTAAACGCTTTACCAATTGCAATCCGAGATTACAACTCTTAGACACTTGTGGGATCCTAGGTACTCATAGCACCCGTTTGGCATGTTTGATCCCTTCTCTCACCGATTCCTCATTAATCCGCTTTGATAGCTCGGCATGTGCACGACAACTACCAAGGCGTTTTAAGTCTTAGAATTGTAAATCGACCGTCAAGATACACGGTGGTACTCTAGCCCAATGGCCAACTCGGCTAAGCTCGACAACCGACCCTTGCGAGTTGCCACACGCACCTTCCACACGGTTACGCAAAACCGATCTCGGCTAAGCTCGACGACCGATCTTGTTTCACTAGATTCGGGTGGTGTCATATTACGGGAGGCGAGTGATTTACATTTGAGAAAAACGAGTTTTAGTTTTTCAAGTGGTCTTGTGGCGCGCGAGGTTGGTGAACCAATTCAAAACTCTTGGTTTTATTATTTTGAAATTTTTTTCAAGTGAGCGAAGAAACTAAACAACCACGCAAGAAAATAAACAAAATAACAACCACGCACATGCAATATCCGGTAACATGCACCTAAACCCTATGCGCCTTCCCCGTGAGCCAAACGAGGAAAGCAAGGCCAAACTAAGGACACAGCCACTTGGCCCAGCTGGAAGTGCTCCCACTGAATCCGTCATCTCCAATGACCCTCCGGATCCACCATAGCCGAGACGTCTCCTCCACGACTCTCGATGGTTGTCTTCGGTCTTCTTTTACAAATACATACAAATATTTGAAAAGAAACGGCATGCAAGCCGCGAAATGCTAATCTAAGCTAATCTACCAATTACAGAGAAAAGCAATCGGCATGCAAGCCAAAACAAGTACAAAATACAAGACCGAATAAATTTAATTATTACAAACCAATTGTGGTACAAACCACCAAATGAATGAATAATTAAACACAACCAAACAACCAACACATAGGTCTAATGGGCAAGGTGTTACCGGATCAAACAACAACCACAAATAACAACACGGTGTGCCACAACAAAACCGTGCAAAATGTATCTTGATTAAGATTATTCAAACCTAGCTAAAACACTCAAGGCACAAAGTGAACAATCCTTGTACATATGCACTAGTACCCCAAATAGTTTGAGAATACATATTCATATATACACAATACAAGTATATGCATGTGTGCATTTCATGCCAAAAATCACCCAATACATATAAATGCATGAATCAAGACACATATGGGGCTTTACAAAAATCCAAACACTTTGGACAGATTCTGGAAAAACAGAATCGCAAGGAGGCTAAAACCAAAAACATTTTTCTTTTACCAAAAGGACTAAAACACTGTTCACAAGCTCCTTCACGACCCATAATCCTTCATGGCCTTTCACGGCCCGTGAAGCCCATGAGTTCCACGACCCTGACCAATGAAAAACCCTTCACGACCAAGCACCCCACGAGACTAGTCGTGAGAATTCACGACCGTGAAGAACAAGCCTTCACGACCCGTGAAGACATTCTGGACAGAATGTCCATTTTCGGTTTTCAAGCCAAAAATGTGCAATTTGTTTGTAGATTTGGCTCTGATACCACTGTTGGAACACGGTATGGAGCAAAACACAGCGGAAGCATAAAACAAAAGTTTAAAAACCATACAAAAACGGGTCCATACATGTTCCAAAGTGATAATCTTTCTACAAAACACAATTGCAACTTAAACAAACAAAAGAAGGCAGAAAATACCTCCTTACCATGCTCAAAATCGGCTGTAGCAAGCAATCAACGGGATATACGAGAGATCCAAGAGTATCTCCTTTATTGCTAGTCCACACCAAGGTTAGCTTGATCCCCGTATGCTAGTACCCCGCCACGTAAACGTCCACAATAACTTCATGTAACTGGAACAGCCCTTAGATGGTCTCCTCTTGCTCCCAAAAATCACTCACACCACTCAAGTATCAAGAACTTAGTGTATGTATGTGTGTATCATCTTGAAGCCAAGAGAAAATTAGAGAGAGAGAGTTTAAAAATGTTAAAATTGCATGAACTCTATTGTTCCCGACCACAATAACCCCTATTTGGCCGGATACAAGCTTCATTTCTATTGGACCATAAGATGGTCCAATCAGAAATAAGATTTTCATGCAGATGGTCCTCCATGGCCTCTCATGGCCCGTGAAGAGCTCGTGAAGAATAAATGCGCCACGACTGGCCATCGTCCTTCACGGCCCGTGCCGCGTTCGAGTGACTCGTGAGGGCGTCTCCTTCACGACCCCTCTCATGACCTCTCACGACCCGTGAAGACTCCACGAGCCGTGTAAGAGTCATTGAGCCATTCGTGAGGGCAGTGGGCTTCATGACCCATGGAGCATCCCTCACGGCCGTGAAGCTCCAAAATCAAACAATTTGATTTTTGGACCTTCTCTCTTTATTAGTAAGATGTCGGGATCAATCCTTGGTGTGTGACCCAATAGGCTCGCACTTCATCAGCAGTAACACCAATGTACTTGTGTCAGTGGGCAGACTCCAGCATGGGATACTTACTTGAACACATCAATCTCCAATATCAGATTACATCCAACAAAGAGTTATAAATCTTCAAGAATTCCGATCAAATCATTACCACTCCTCAACGATCAAGAGTGGTTCAAGTATATATTCATTGTAGGATGTTCCCCACCCCTCTTCCATGTTTTTACAACTGAATCTCATGTTGATGACTTTTGTGCATGATGCTCATGATAAATCATAATCATCATGAGGGGGAGATAAAAAGTGAAGAAATTTTACATTATTGAAGATATTCAGTTGTTGAGGGGGAGTTTGAATGTTTTTATTGGTAAAATCATTGTGTTTACTCATGGGGAAGAGATCATCAGTCTATGTCATGTCGAGGGGGAGTAAATATCTATCATATGATGACATGGGAACAATCTGAGCTACATTCTAGGGGGAGACAAAAAGAAGATTCTTCCTAACACATCAAAAGTGTTTATGCTTCCGCTGTCAGATGCTCAAGATTAAACATTATTCCAGACTGATGTATTTGGTGGGATGCTACATCCAAAACTGCTTATATATTCTAAGGAATACTTAGGTTACTGGCGTATACACTCCTATTTCAATACAAAGGGGGAGAATGTAAATTCATAAATTGTATAGAAATAGGAGTTTCTATGTAATATACTCATGGAGTATATATAGGGATATGGCTATTGTAATTGTTAAGGTTTTGCTCATAATTGAATAAAGAACTAGGTGTTTTCAAGGTGTAAATACACTTTCTCTCTAGTTCTACATATGCAATCCTTCATTATCCTACATGATACATGAACCACTTGTTATTATGGCCTAACAAATATTGCTTTAACTGTTGAACGCCTGAGAAGGCAGATGCTTCTGGAGGAGACTGGACCTTGTCCTTAGACTCAAAAAGTTTAACCTGTGATGAAAAAGAGTCAAGAACAACAGTAGGTGAGTATGTGGGTGCATCATCTAAGGGTTGGTGTATACCCTCAAACTCATTTGCACCAGAGTTTGGACCCTGTGATTCATCTTGGTGTTGAGATGAAACATTGACAGGTCGTGCAAGGGGGTGTGAGCAGTGAAGAAAAGTAACTTGGCTAGCTAATTGGTTTGGAGGGGGTGATTGACCCTGGGGATTGGTTAGTTCTTCATGGTTACCTATGTGTGTATGCTTAGGCACAGTAACAGGCTCTCCCATGGCTCTGGAGAATGTGGGCTGAGTAGACACCACACCCGGCTTAGCCTTTTGGGTTGAAATGAGCCTCGAGGTTGACACCTGAAGAGTAGGCGTCTCCCCCTCAACTCCTGCCGATGGAGGGATCAATGTGATCTCAGCTCCAGTGATGCCTATAGGAGTGGCACCACCTTTGGCAATTTTTCTAGTGTAGGTTTGGATTTTCTCCCTAGTAGCAGTGGGCATACTAGGGGTGGCTCCAGAGTGGGATTTAGGATGGATAAAAGGTGGAGGAGATGGGTTAGACTGAGTTGGGTTTACTGCAGTCTTGTCTCCAAAAGTGGATGGAAAATAGTGAGAAGAAGAAGAAAGTTGAGAGATCTTACCAGAAGCAGCTTCAATATTTGTTGGTTCAGCCTGAGCAGGTTGCTCAGCTTGATCCTCTGGATCAACTTGGGAAGCTCCCCCTTGATTGGATTCCTCTGTTTCACTTTCTAATGAAGCTGACTCAGCTATCAGCAGCATAGGATCACTCAGACCCTCTTGCTCTGGGAAGATGTCATTATTGAACATCTTTGAACTGAGTGTAGGAAACAGGAACACATCCTGATCAGCTTCATAGAGTGCTATCCCCAGCTCGGCTTCAAATGCCAATGACAGGTACCTTATGAAAGGTACATAAAGATCCCTTGTGGTCTTCATCACTTGGACCCTGAGTTCGTTGAAGATGAGCTGAGCATAGTCTAAATTCCTCGCTAAGTACATGTTGTACAGCAGCTGCATCTCGAACTCGTTGACTTCGTCCAGTCCTCCAACCTTGGTTCCCAGCGAACGAATCACTGTTGACACCATAAAACCCCAACTGGTTGGAAAGGTGGCCTTTTTAATAACACCCTCTGTTTGTGGTGACCCATTTTGGGTAGGACAGACCTAGCCACCTGCCTCGTGACAGCCGGCCCGAACTCATCAGATTGAGGGAGTTGAAAAACGTCCCTTAGCCACTGCATAGAAAGGACAACTGTTCTATCCCCATTTAGAACATTCCATGTAATCTCTCCCCTATTCTGGTCGTAAGTACAAGTGTACCAGAACTCCAAAAGGTGTTGAAGAACAATGTGGAGTGGTGCGCCACACAAGGTGAATGCTAGGGGGCATTTACGGATGTAATCCACCCATATTTCATATCCTCTACCTTGTTTCCTTTGAGGAATTGCAAGACAGGCCCGTTGATTGTTGATTTTGATCAACGACACTCCATTGTTCTTAAACTGAGCACATCGAACTATTTGAACACCGAGAACTAATGTGATTCCTTCCATTGTATAATTACACTGAGTAATTGGTTGAAAAAGAATTGAGCAACTTAGAATTCGCACTGAGCGGGCCGAAAACTGCACTTAGCAATTTAGGGTTTTGAAGATGAACGGAAAAATGCACTGAGCAGTAGAGGTATTTGCGAAAGGTATTTTAGAAGATGAAAACTCAGATTTTTAGGCGTAAACTTCTCTAACCGGTTATGATTGGTATATATACCTTTCTGAGGAGAGAGAAAATTTACCGTTGGAATTTCTTTTTATCCGTTACGCCGGAGAAATTACGGCTTGATGTAACAGTGATAGGGTAGAAACACTATTAGAAAAATGCCCACTAATGCACGTACGCCATATAGACCGTTGCTGATGATGTATGGGCCTATTGGGTCATACACCGGGGTCAAACCTGACAGCAACTTAAGTAAAGGGACCAAATATGACAAAAGACAAAAGTTGACATCGCAAGCCACGATAACGCCGCTAACGTTAAGGGTTTAGCGCCGCTAAACCTTAATGGTTAGCGTCGCTAAGGCTGCATGTACTTTGTCATGTCACTTGGCAGGCCGCGTTAGCGCCGCTAACTTTAAGGGGTTATCGCCGCTAAACCCTAAGGGTTAGCGCCGCTACGGCTGCATGTGCCTTTTGTCAAATCACCTCCAAGGCTGGCCAATGAATGTGTGACATAAGAGATACCATTTTGGCCGGTCTTGTGGGGTTAAGAGGCATCTGGAGACATAGGAGAGAGTGGGAATTCATTCTTATGCCTCTCCCTTTTTCTCTCTTTGTGAAAAAACACAAAAACACTCTCTTTAGTGCAAGATTAGACTAAGTGAGAGCTTTGAAGAGAGAGTTCCAGATTTGTTCTTATATAGTTGCTGTTCCAAAGTGGTTTTCAAGTTGAAGTACCACAATGGCTTGCTAGTACTCGTGGCTTGACATGTTCCCGGGGTACATCCCAATAGAAGATCCGTGTTTCGTTCTTGGAGCATCACCACCACGAGGATTGAAGATTTCTAGAGCTAAGGAGAAAGGTATAATCCTCTTTCTTTCTTGCATGTTGCATTTTTTTACATATAGTTTGGTCCTCTTTTGGGATTTCTTGTTTTTGTGCTTTGTTGTGTTGTACTTTGGGCTTTATTTCTTGTTCCTTGCTTCCGCTGCTAGCCCACGAAATCCCAACAGTGGTATTAGAGCCACCTCTATGTTAGATTTGCACATGGTGGCCTGAAAAATCCCGAAATCAAAATGTTTGTTTTCTGTTCGAACCGGGTTAGCGTCGCTAACTCATAAATGTTAGCGGCGCTAACGCGCTGTAACAGTTTTTGATTTTAAGTTAAAAACAATTTTGGTCTCGGGAATTTTTGGCATTTTGTGATTCTGGAAATTTGTTCCAGATTTTGATTTGGTAATTTTGTTTCCATTTTGTTATGTTTGGTTGTATGTGGTTGATATTTGATTGGTAACCTTGTCTTAGACCTTGTGGTTGATTTTGTGTGTTTGGATACAATTTGGTGATTTTAAATCACATATGAGCTGTAATATTTATTAATTCAGATTTTTTTGTAATAATATTGTGGCTTGCATGCCATTTCATTCATCCATGTAATTTGTGATAGATAAAATAGGAAAAATTGTCGCTTGTATGCCATTTATTTTCTATTTGTATGTATTGTAAATTTTGGATTAAGACACACATATGAAGTCAAAAGGAGATGGAGGATGTCCATAGAATCCGGTGACATCCAATGGAGATGGCGGTTCTAGTGGGAGCTCGCATCGGAAGACTTTTGTCCCTTAGATTGACCACGTTTTTCCCGTTTTGGCTCACGGGAAGAACGCATAGGACTTTTTGGCAAGGGTTACCAATTTGATATATTTATATGCGTGTGATGTGATTTTATATCTTGCCTTGTTTGCTTAGGATTCACATGCTAGATAATTTTTCGAAAATTAATAAAATCAATAGAGATTTGATAAAAATGGTTTACAACTCTCGCGCGCGCTCACATACAAGATTAACCCACCTAGTGAAAATAGGTTTTGTCACTAAACAAGTTAATCTGTAACCAAACCGGAAACAAAAGCCCGTTTTCATAAAACGTAAATCTTGCACCATCCGTAAGTCGATACCACCCGAATCTAGATTTATGAGTTTTGGTTGTCGAGCTTAGCACGAGCTAACTCTCATAAAACTATGTGGAAGGTGAGTGTGGCAAATTCACAATTTTGGTTGTCGAGCTTAGCACGAGCAAATTTTGGTGGGTTTGACATCGTATGTCTTGACGGACGATTTAAAATTGCAAATTAAAATTCTTGAGTGATTGTCGAGCTTAGCACGAGTCAACCAAGAATTTTAATTTGGAATTGGTACAGGTAGGGATCAAACATGCCAAACGACCGGTGGTTGTCGTAGGATCCCGCAAGTGTCTAAGAGTTGCAATAGAGATTGCAATCGGAAAAATGGTTATTTGCCTAAATAGCTCCATGAAGTGATCCGCGGCAAACCCGTCATGAATTGGAGTGAAATATGGTTCTTAGCCCTTGTTAAAATATTTTTTCGAGACGATATGGGTAATTATTTTAACGAGGATTAAATCAAACTAACTAATTCGCGTACTCTCTTTAATATAGGATGTCGAATCATTACCACACCACGTCGAACTTTTCACTTCGTATTTTCCTACAAAGGGAGAAACTCACGGGAGTGAAATTTGTTGACTGGCTTAGGCAATTGAGGATTATCCTATGTGCCGATTCTAAGTTACACATCCTTGAGGAACCCCTTCCTGAACCACCTGCTATCGATGCGGCATGGACCATCCGATACGCGTATGAAAAGAGTGTTCAGGATACGCACGATGTTGCTTGTCTCATGTTATCAAGTATGAGCTTGGAACTACGAAAGCAATTTGAGCACATGACTGTGTATGATATGATTAACAAGCTAAAGGATACATTCCAACAGCAAGTTAGGCAAGAACACTATGAGTGTGTTAAAAGTCTAGCCAGTTGTAAGATACGGGAAGGCGGGAGTGTAAGTGCCCATGTTTTGAAGATGAAATCATACATGGACCAAATGGAGAGGTTAGGATTTCCTATAGGGAGGGAGTTTAGTGTGAATTTCATACTTCAGTCTCTGCCCACTTCATATGAAAAGTTTGTAAAGGACTATCATATGCATTGAAAGGAAATATCTATAGATGAATTGCATGGAATGTTGAAAGACGTTGAATCTAACATGTCCAAGCATGAATCAACCTCATCCACTCCCGTTCTTGGTTCTAAGGAACAACATTTAGTGAAGAAGAAGAAATCGATCCCATCAAAAGAAGAAATTGGAGTATCCAAGCTTACTTCAAGTTTTGAGTCTATGGACATTGATGATGTGCCTAAGGAGACTCAACAAGGGGTGGTTTGCTACTTCTGCGGAAGATTTGGGGATTAGGGCCGTCATGCCTGCCCTTTGTGCCGAGAGGATATAAAACTTCTCATAAAAGAAAGAGTTAATTTTCCTACTTGAGGTACATTCATGATTATACTTCATTGCTATTCCTTAATAAGCTGGGTTGTTTACCCGAGCTATAACACTCACGTTTGTCACAAATTTATTTTGTTACAAAGTGTAGGTCTGTTCGTTGCAAGAAGGAAGAGCTTGAAGAACCGGATCTCTGAAGAGGAAACCCTGTTGATTGTCCTCTACAAGAGAATTGGGAGTGTTGGTCTCGCCATTATTTCCGGATTAATTATTACTCTTGTATTTATGCCCTACATGGCAAGACTTGGTTTATTGTATGTTCTTTTGAAGATGATGGATGTATTTTGACTCTTATATTTTATGAAAAGATTTTTCATTTTGATGGTTTCATTTCAAAGTCGATCCATGTCAATGCTTATGTGTTATTTTTTACCATTTATGGTGCTTAAATACACATTTGATGACGATGGATATCGCTTGGAATTAAAACATTTTGAAAAATTGTTTTTGAGATAATTTTATCAAAAATTATCCATATCATAGCATACATAAAGACTCGTTATAAGTAATAAGGCAATCATGAATAATTGATTCTTAGATCCAAATGTTGTTTGGATACATTAGCTCTATGGCATAATCAAACTTAACCAAGTAAACAATATTTACATCGCTTAGATCCATACGGTTAGGATCTTTGTAAAAGTTTAACCTCGGGTTAAATGTAAGATGCAAATCTTGTTTATTGGACTTGGGTGATTAAGGAAATCCTTCACCAGTATTGGTAGGAAAGGATTGAGACTTGTTGGATTTTGATCACACTTGTGTGGATAATACATTCAAGTATACCACATAGAGTGAAACTAGTAAAATTCTCCGTCACCATCTTTATGATAGTTGCTGGGAGAATGTTTAACTAGACAAAAGGTTTGTGTCTGAAACCTAGAGGTGTTCGGAAATAACCTAAGGAAACCTAAGAATCAGTAAGGGCATATAGATATCAATTCTTAGATCCAGAATAGATGCTAAGTTTTCTTATCTATATTGGTTTAAATGTGAAATGGATCTTGGGTTTAACCCATAATTCGTTTTCTCTAAGAGACACATTTGTACATGGTGTCACATTAAGAAAACTGGATATCTTTGTTGATGATCTGATGAAAGGCAGGCCTAAAACATGTATTCAATGTGATTAGTATACATTAAGTTTTATGAACCAAGTCCTTAATCTAAAACCCAACATGATGGTCACCTAAGCATCCAATGAGATTTTGACTAGAAAGAGTCCTTTGCTTGCCAATCTTATAACTTAAAATTATCCAGTCTACATTCAGTGGGAGATGGATAAATTATAAATTAAGTTGATGCTTATATATATTTAAGTAGTTCATCTGAGTTTTAGGTAGTTGTTTCTTGAACTTATGGGAACCATGTTTGGTTGCTAAAAAAGGAGAAGACAATATCCAAAAGCATTCCAGTGGAAGAACGTAAAACTTAAATAAGAGACCTAATGTTGACACTAGCATTTAATCAGCATAGAGATGCTGGTAAAACCTGACAATATCCATTGCTTCTTTAAATCTGATGGAAGTCAAGAAGGTTGTTTAGATATGAGGTTGTCATATTATAGTAACAGTAGCTTGATGGTGAATCATTGTGAGGTCCCTATTCATCGGAAACAATAGTGGACCCAGAGTTCACTAGTGAATATAAGAAGGAGATGGTACATATAGATGTAACTCATTTGTTGCATCCAAGTACTTGACTTGGGTTAATCCCACACCAAAGGTGTAATCCAAGAAGGGTGAAGGGACTAACATATATGCAATCATAGACAACTTCAAATATCGACTAGAGACAAAGTGTTTCATATTGATTATATGGAAACATGTTCTAGTGGCTATGTTGAAGATAACTTGGATAAAGTGAAATATTGTTTCCACCTTACGAAAACAAATTGCTTTACTTGGATGTAAGAGACCTGTATCCTTAATAGGATTAAGTTGAGGAAATGCTTGAGGCACTTTTCGAGGGTCATACACATCCGTAATATCCAGATTAGGTCTGGATTATGTGAAACATTGTTGTCGTTTTGGGGAAACAAGTAAATTCAAATGAAAATAAGAAGACCTAGATCCTCACCGGATTAAGTTGAGGAAATGTTTGAAGCATGTTCCGAGGTCTTACACATCCATTATATCCAAGTTGTGTCCATGACTGAAGCCGACCAAACTTGCATCTTATGGCTGTAGTATTGCTTTATGAGAAAGTCAAAGGAATGAGTTTTCTAGAAAGCATAGATTAAGCCAGATAAACTTGTCAGGGCTAGTGGGAGCTTCATGTGTGTTCCTAGTAAAATATACTCAAATGAAAATAATGTCCTAATTTATGGTTGTTTTTAACCTATTGATGGAATTATTGTTATTCGAGTACAAATAGAGAATATGGACTAAAGTGGATTCTAAAATTCAAGAAATACTGAAGTATGTTCTTGATGTTCGACGAAAATAGAGTTGTCTTGAGTAAGTTTTACTGCAAGCCAACCTATACTAACAAACTGTCGATTTTAATCGAAGTTTTGAATATAGAAATATGTGGTGTAGATATGATATTTAAATTCCTATGAGTGTCAATGACCCTATTATGTACTTTGGTAACATTAAGGGTATGTCGACTCTAATATACGTGAGTGTCAATGACCCTATTGTGAACTTCGGTTACATCGAGGGTATGTCGACTCTAATAATCATAAGTGTCATTAATCCTATTGTAGACTTCGGTAACATTGAGGATATGACGACTATGATAACCTTGTGTATGATCTCTTTGATAAACACTATGCAAGTGGATTAATAAAGAGAATACAAAAGAGTACAAAGGGATATTGCGTAAATGATCCCATCATTAAGCCGTTTGTCAAATACTAGTGATGAATTTCATACTATGTATAATAGCATTGTTCATGCTAATGACTAGGCTTAAATATCGTTTTAGTAAATGTTTGATTTACTAATAAGCTTTGGGAACTGTAAGCAGTACTGCTAACCGATGATTGTATCGATATATAGTGGAGACTGTATATATGCATGATCCGGTTACCTTCATTGGTATTTACTGTGTTCCATCCTAGCATGTTTAACCACTTCCCAGAATGTTTATACATTCTAAATTTCCACAGTCAGTCATTCTTCAAGGGAAGGAAGTTTGAATTAAGGCTGAGGTTAGGTGTTGGTTATGCATTGATCTAGGATTGAATGCATGAAATGCAACAGTAACCTGTGCTTAAAAGGAGTTTCAAGTGACTGGAAGACCCACACCTGAGTTCACTTCATGGATCATGGTCACAAGTAACTCGGGATGGTAATATAATTATGTCCTTCAACCTGAGATGTATGAATTGCTATAGCATGAATCTTTCTTACTTTGATTATTTCAAAACGTAGTTTGTAACTGGCGATTATTAAGAGAATAGTTAAGTAAGATAAGGTTCACGCTATGGGATTGTACAGTCAACGGAATTTGTTCCTCTGATATGAGAGATATCCATGGGCCCCTCGATGATTAGGCACTGACACCAAAACTAGCATGGCCATGTGCAAAGGAATATTGATTGAGAATCAGATATGTCCTTAAAATTTGGTCACCACCAATCAAGATCGAGAAACATAATCGTGAACGATCTGGAGATTGACATATTAATCCATGTCTCGTGTTCACAAGGATATCGCGAACAAAAGGATGTTTGATCACCTATCTATAAGACCACTACGTATTTGTAGGTTATGGTTTTCTGCAAGGAGGCGGAACCCCTACTGACTTGGGAGCATCGATGCTTTGCTAGAGGCCGCTCTTTGTCTGTGGTTACATGGGTACGGTGCATTATGTGCAAGTGGGAGTTTGTTAGAAAAATGCCCACTAATGCACGTACGCCATATAGACCGTTGCTGATGATGTATGGGCCTATTGGGTTATACACTGGGGTCAAACCTGACAGCAACATAAGTATATAGTTGCTATTCCAAACCTGACAGCAAAACAAAAACACTCTCTTTAATGCAAGATTAGACTAAGTGAGAGCTTTGAAGAGAGAGTTCCAAATTTTTTCTTATATAGTTGCTATTCCAAAGTGGTTTTCAAGTTGAAGTACCACAATGGCTTGCTAGCACTCGTGGCTTGACGTGTTCCCGGGGTACATCCCAATAGAAGATCCGTGTTTTGTTCTTGGAGCATCACCACCATGAGGATTGAAGATTTCTGGAGCTAAGGAGAAAGGTATAATCCTCTTTCTTTCTTGCATGTTGCATTTCTTTACATAGAGTTTGGTCCTCTTTTGGGATTTCTTGTTTTTGTGCTTTGTTGTGTTGTACCTTGGGCTTTATTTCTTGTTCCTTGCTTCCGCTGCTAGCCCACGAAATCCCAACAAACACATCATCTTCCAACGGATACAAGTGTAAAATAATATTAATGACTCACAAAAATATTATAAACACTGTTATATTATACCAATACACAATTGGTATACGATGCGATTTGAGACGGACTCAAATATACATTGATATATGAATTAATGACACTTAGTAATTAAATCATAGTTTGGACACACCAAGCTGAGGAAACTAATCACTCAGCCTAAGTCAAGCACTGAGCTTGACATGAGCACTCAGCTTGAGATTGATACTCAGCTTGAGTAGAGTACACAGCTCAGGCTCAATGACACTTAGTCATTACTGTTTGAGACTTACTCAAACTTTATATTTTTAACTAAACTGAGTAGTTAATGTATGTTTGGAACTTACCAAATGTGTGAACCAATCACACAGCTTGAGTTAAGCACATAGCTCAGACTCTATGACACTTAGTCATTTATGTTTGAGACTGACTCAAACTATATATATCTTAACTACACTGAGCAGTTAAAATATGTTTGGAACTCACCAAACGTGTGAACTCATCATTCAGCTTGACAGGTTATTCAGTTTATGAAAACTTATTTATAAATTGTGCACTCAGCTTAAGACATTTAGTCTTTGTCAAATTGAAAACTCATATTCTAGACACTTAGCTAGGGGTTAAGCATACCCAATTCAATTAACAGATACATAAACCTCTTTTCATCAAGTGGTTTAGTAAAGATATCTGCTAGTTGGTCATTAGTGGAGATAAATTTAATGTCAACTTTACCTTTTTCCACGATGTCCCTAATGAAGTGATGTCGAATTTCAATATGCTTGGTTCTTGAGTGGAAGACTGTATTGTAAGTGATGGCTATAGCACTTTGGTTATCACAGAAGATAGGAGTTTTCTTGAAACTCATACCAAAGTCTTGAAGTTGATGCTGCATCCATAGGATTTGAGCACAACAGCTCCCCGCTGCAACATATTCAGCTTTAGCAGTTGAAGTAGCCACTGAGTTCTGTTTCTTACTAGTCCAGCTTACTAACTTTCCTCCAAGCATTTGACATCCTCCGGTTGTAGATTTTATGTCTAGCTTGCACCCAGCATAATCAGCATAAGAAAAACCAACTAACTCAAATATAGAGTCCTATGGATACCAAAGACCCAGATTTGGTGTATCTTTAAGGTCCATAAAGATCCTTTTCACATCTTGAAGATGTGATTCCTTAGGATCTGTCTGATATCTTGCACAAACACATGTAGCAAACATGATATCAGGTCTACTAGCTGTCAAATAAAGTAATGAACCTATCATTCCTCTATTGGTAGACTGACACACAGACTTACCATCTGAGTCTTTACTCAGCTTGACAGCTGGTGACATGGGTGTTTTCATGGTTGAACTTGAATCAAAACCATATTTGTTTATCAAATCAAGAACATACTTGCTTTTATTGATGAATATTCCATCAGGTTTTTTGTTGAATTTGTAAACCTAGGAAGTATGTCATCTCACCCATCATGCTCATCTTGTACTTTTGTGACATTATTTTGGAGAACCATTCACACAGAGATTCATTTGTAGAACCAAATATAATGTCATCCATATAGATTTGTACAAGAATCACCTGTCCTTTACTCTTTTTAATAAAGAGTGTTTTATCTATACTACCTCTGGTGAAATCCATGGATAGTAGATAGTTGGACAGTGTATCATACCAAGCTCTTGGAGCTTGTTTAAGACCATACAAAGCCTTGTCTAACTTATAGACATGATGTAGAAACTTTGAACTAACAAATCCAGGAGGTTGTTTCACATAGACTTCCTCCTAAAGTTTTCCATTTAGGAAAGCACTCTTCCAATCCATTTGATAGACTTTGAAGTCTTTATATGCTGCATAGGCCAGGAACAGCCTTATGGCTTCAATTCTAGCAACAGGGGCAAAGGTCTCATCATAATAGATTCTTTCTTCTTGCTTATACCCTTGTGCTACAAGCCTGGCTTTGTTCCTAACTATCACTCCATCCTTGTCCATTTTATTTCTATACACCCACTTAGTGCCTATAATTGAATGATCTTTGGGGGCATGGACAAAGTTCCAGACCTTATTTCTCTCAAACTCATTTAATTCCTCTTGCATAGCTTCAATCCAGTCCTCATCCTCTAAGGCTTCTTCAGTCTTCTTTGGTTCCATTTGGGATAAGAAACCAAAGTGAGCAGCGTAGTTAGCTGTAGCCTTAGATCTGGTCATGACCCTCTCTTGGACATTTCCAATGATTTGATCTTGAGGATGATCTTTGAGGAATTTGAATGTTGTAGTTGGAGAATCTGGTTCTGGGTTTGAGTGATGTTGAGAACTCTGAGGTGAACAAACATCCTCAGTCTCAATAACAGCATTGTCAACAAACTGATGATCACTGAGATCCTCAGTCTGAGTGACTTCAGCTCCAAAGGGGTTGACGAACTCATCATCCTTCTCAGCTTGAGAATCCCTTGGAGTTTGTGATGATTTCTTTGATGGACACACATCATCATCACTATCATCTTCTATGACATACATAGGATTTGACACTTTGGTTTCCTTAGGCTTTTCAAGCTCACTCAGACTAACCAAGTCAGCTTGTCTTTTCTCAGCTTGATCAAGACTGTCTTTATCAAATGAGACATGAATTGATTCTTCTGTAGCCTTTCTCCTAGTGTTATACACTCTGTAAGACTTGGAGATTGAGGAATAACCAAAAAATATTCCAGGATCAGCTTTGGGTTCCAACTTATGGAGCTGATCTCTTTGATTCAGCACATAGCATTTTGAACCAAAGACATGGAAATAACCTATATTGGGTTTTCTAGATTTGTACATCTCATATGATGTTTTGCCATGTCTTTTGACAATGATTGACCTATTTTGGGTATAACAGGCTCTATTAACAGCTTCATCCCAAAAATAAAGTTTCAATCCTGCCTTACATAGCATTGTTTTAGCAGCCTCAATTAAGGTTCTATTTCTCCTCTCAGCAACTCCATTTTGTTGGGGAGTTCTGACAGATGAGAAATTTTGTAATATTCCCTTTTGTTCACAGAAGCTTTCAAGGGTAGAGTTTCTGAACACAGTCCCATGATCACTTCTGAGTTGATTTACAGACAAACCTTTATGCAACTCTTCCTGTTTGATAAAACTTATTATCTCTAGGGCAGCCTCACTTTTGGCTTTTAGGAATATTACCCAGGTGAATCGTGAGAACTCATCTACTATCACCAGTGTGTACTTCTTGCCACTTAGGCTTGGAGTACATATGGGTCCAAATAGATCTAGATGCAACATATGCAGTGGATCTGTTATTGAAAAATTTTGCTTTGATTTAAAGGACCCTTTATGGTGTTTCCCTTGTTCACAAGCTGAACAAAATTTTTCCTTGACAAATGTGATTTTTGGTAATCCAGAGACTAACTCTTTATTGGAAAGCATATTTATATTTTTGAAATTTAAATGTGATAATCATTTATGCCACAACTAACTCAGCTTAGGAACAGATTGGGAATACAAGCAGGTTTCAGTATAGGGATCAGCAGAATTAAGATCAAGTAGATACACATCTCTTTATCTTTTAGCTATTAATACAGGCTTTCCCTTAGCATTATATGTTGTTCCCGCTTTCTTTCAAAAAGTAACAATGTTGTCTTTATCACACAGTTGGCTGATACTAATCAGATTGTGCTTAAGACTCTTGACATATGCAACCTTCTGGAAAAGTAACTTTGCCAGCATGCATCTTCCCATAGCCTTTAGTTCTTCCATAGGAATTGTTTCCAAATGTTACTTTAGGACCTTCGTCTTCCTGGAAATCACTAAGAAGTCCTTTCCACCCGGTCATGTGCCTTGAGCATCCACTATCCAAGTACCATTTACTTGAACCCTGCACATGATATAAAAACTAAACACATTAGTTTTGTTTGGGAACCCACTTCTTGGTGGGTTCAGATGAGGAGCACTTAGCATCTCCATCTTATTGAACTGACTGTTCAGCTTGAGTAGGAACTGAGTCCTGTGTAGACTGATTAGCCTGTTCTTCTTCAGGCCTTGAAATTTCAACATCACAGTCCTTAGCCTCATGACCTCTACTTCTGCACTTGTAGCATCTCCTTCTTCCAATGAGTACAGGAGGTAGAGTGTCCAATAATCCTTGTGAGAACTTGCTCTCAGTCTTAGGATTATATGTAGTGAATAACTTTTCAACTTTCTTTGCAAGTTGATTTACTTGATGCTCATTGACTTTGGACTTACCTTTGTCAGATCTTTGTTTGTTATCCTTTTGATTAGAAGATTGACCAACAAACTTCTTTTCCATGACCTTGGACTTACCTTTGTCATGCTTACTGGACTCACCAGTTTCAACAGGTTTGGACTTACCACTGTTGATCTTCTTGGACTTACCAAGATCCACAACTTTGGACTTACCATTGTCGTGATTTGACCTCTGACTTACAGTGGTCTTCCTATTCTTGTAACTTCTCTCCGAGCCAGATAGAGAATGTTGTCTTTTGAAAGGATTTGGACTAATCCTATCTATGACAGAAGTTCTTTGAATAGGCTGAGTGCCTAATCTGTCCAACACAGACTTATCATGCTGTTTGGATGTTGAGCACTCATTTTCATGATCTTTAGCCTTTACAAACATATTGTATTTAAGGTTTTGACCATGTTTCTTCTCTGAGGCTAACTCCTGAGACTCAATCAGTTGTCTATCCTCCTCAGAGTCTGTACTTGCTATCTCATCATCAGCTACATAAGCTGCATTTTAATAGTCACCTCCAAGTACAGCTTGTACCTGTTTAGGAATTTGTTGGTTTATGCACTTTTCAGCAAGCTTTAATGACTTACACCAAGACTCAGTAACCTTTTAAAGTTGGTCAGCTTTGACTTTAGCTTCCTGAAGTTCTTCACTTAGAAGTTTATTAATGTGTCTTTGACATTCAAGATCACATTGTGCTTTCTTACCAACATCAATGAGAGATTGATTTTCCTTAATCTCATTCTTTAGTTTTGCTATCTCTACTTTGAGGTCCTTTTGAGACTTAAGGATGGTCTTGAAATCATTTAACAAATAATCAAAGGCAAGACCTTTTTCTTCATCGGTGTAAGAGTTGAAATCACTAACCTTGTACATAGAAGCAGGATCCCAATCACTAAGCTTGCTGTTTTCCTCAGCTTCCTTCATGTCAGCTTCAAAAGTTGACTCGGACAAACCATAATCAACTTCATAAATTTCAAACTCTTCATCTTCTTGAGCCATTAGACATACATCATCATCTGAGGTAGATGATTCAGTATCCCAAGTTTCAGCATATAGTCCTTTTGCACTGGGTTTGTCTTCTGGCTTTCCTTTCTGGAGATGAGTATATTTCTTCTTGTATTTGTCAGCTCTGTAAGCATTCTTATCAGCAACTGATGCTAATTCTTCCTTCTTTAATCTGCACTCAGCAGTAATGTGTCCCTTCTTCTGACAGTTGAAGCACATAGCCTTCTTGAAATCAAAGGAACTCTTCCCTTTGCCCCTGTCAGATCTTCCTCTTCCCCGTTGAGCTCTTCTTAATCGTCTGGCTAGCATGGCCATCTGCCCAGTGATAGTCTGAACATCATCAGTATCACCTGAGTCCGAGTATGAGTGGTCAGCTTGAGATTCTGACTCAGTCTCAGATTCAACAACTATTTCCTTGGAACTTTTCTTCTTCTTCTGTGCAACTAATGCAATCTCTGCTTTATCCAAGGACTCCTTAAGTTGTTGTTGAGAAGTTCTCTTGTGCTCTGTTATCTGTTCATGGTTGAGCGAGAACCCATAAATGGACTGTAGGTTGTACAAATGTAGTGTTCCTCCAGCCCTCAGTGTTGTGGTTACTTAATTGAACCTTTCTGGTAACACATATAGAAACTTCAGCACAAGTTCAGCCTCATCTTTCTTAACACCTACACTTAGCAGGTCATTTATCAAGCAGTGAAACCTTGTGAACAAATCAGGCAAGGTTTCATTATTCTTCGAAAATAAGTTTATATATGATCTATTCAGATGACTCTTCTTTTGCTGCTTGACTAGATGAGTGCCCTCATATGTAATACTTACTGTATCCCATATCTCTTTCACAGTTTGACACCCAGTCACTGTATGCAAGATCTCGTTGGTCAGGGCATTTTCCAGAACACTCTTTGCCTTGTCATCCAAAGAATGTAGTTTCCAATCTTCTTCAGTCCAGGATGCAACAGGCTTTCTCATATCCTTTTCAGATCTGCCAAGAGACGAATCACTGACATTTGAAAGAATCTTAGGGATTATTGGTCCTTTTGTGATAACATCGTACATACGATTGTCAATGGACTTGAGGAATAGCATGGCTCTGAATTTCCACAAAGCATAATTAGATCCATCAAAGATGGGACAACCCTTGGCAGACATCTGAGGAAAGTTTGAAGAATTGTTGCTTGTAAACATCTTGAACTTTCTCAGAATCTTGAACTTTTCAACGTATGAACTTGTTCAACCTGCTCTGATACCAGTTGTTGGTCCCTTGGTGAGAATAACAACAAGCAACAGATGTGTAGAAGGGGGGTTCAATACACTTTCTGCGGAAATTGAACAAATCAAAATAAAGTGTTACACATAGTAAATCAAACCACATTCAAATGCTTTGCTTTTCATTAATAAGAAGATGATTACAGACTCTATCAAGTAAGAAACTCTTGATATGTAAACACCTAATATAAATCTCTCAATCTTTCAAACTTAGCTATCTATAATCAACTTATGATTATAGATACTGACGACTCTCTAAACAGGATTTGATCACAGATTGAAAACTTACCAATCTCACAACTAATCTGAGTATTCGAACACACGAATAGCTTGGCAATCTGTGAATATCTTGATCACATTGAACTGACAAACAGTGATTCAAGAATCGTAACATATACGGTTGAGGTGAGGTATTTGGCTCTGCAACACTTAGTCGTAATTGTCGCTGTAGTTGTCGTACCTCAAAACTTATCAGGATGATAAGTAATTATAATCATGTTCCTACGGTTCCTAACAAACTGGACTAATCCTAATTTGCTAACTAACTACCGGATAACTCGGAATCTTGAATCTTCTTATCTTGAGTCTTCAATCTTCAATCTTGATTCTGGAGTCTTCTTATCCTTCCCGTACATATAAAGAGTTAAAAAGATAAATTTAAAACATATTTAAATTTTCTTTAAGCTGACTTCTTGCTTGGACTGAGTTACTCAGCTTGAAACTCATCAAGCTGAGTTCTACAAGGACAAACTCGAAAACCAACATGAACTAACACATATATTAATAAACTCATCCTTAGAAGTCCTAAGAGTTAGCTAGAACTTATTTAGCAACTCTGTTGAGCTGACTCAGTATATACGCTGAGTCACTCAGCTTGAAACACATCAGGCTGAAAGCTCAATATATATCTTAGGTGACATACACAACTTATCAAACATATTGATAATCCTACTAAGATATAGTATAAGCTAATCGAACATATGCTCAGCCTATATTCAACTTATGCTCAGTCTGAAACACTATAAGTGTTCAGTCTGATCAAGCCTCATAATTATGTTTAAGTTATATCTAGAACACATCTAACAAAGTTAACTTTATCTCATCAAATCTCAACTGATGAGATCATCTTCCCAACATCTGATCTTAGCTAACATTTGGTTGCGCCCTCGAGTGTTATGGGAACATTCGCAGCATCACGACATCTCTAGTTACTCCCTAAGTGTGGACGTAGTTGGCAATCTCGAGAACGGCCTCAACATGCTGATTGTCGTCTTCATAGTCCTTTCCAAGGAAAGGAGTCTCCCATAAAAGATGAAGGAACCGGCCCTTGATTTCGAATGTCGTCTCGGCAGGAATTTGGGGATGATGAATCCTTGCTGTGAGCGCATACGACTTACGTACCCTTTGAGGGTTAGATTTGCAAGATTCTCCGCCAACCTGCGGAGACGTTCTCTCTCACGTGCAGCTCCCCTCAAACAATTGAATTCGCGTTCTGGTTGTTCAAATGGCTCTAGAAGCTCGGAAGACGAAGCACATAACATAAACTACTAAAAACCTAAGGGGTGTCTAAGGAGCATAAAGTATTACCCTAAACAGGCCTGGAAAAGCAGAAAACTAAAAATGGAAAATAAAACTAAACTAAAGAAACGAAAAAGAAAAAAAACTACCGGTTTAACACTAAATTAATATAATTAAATCAAATAAAACCGTTCCCCGGCAACGGCTCCAAAAACTTGATGTGCGTTGAACGTACCAGTTTTAAATTTATAAAATCCGTTATTATTTTGTACGACTACAACACAAATAGGCAAGAGGACCTAATTGTATTATAGTATAGAAAATAAGTACGGTTGTCGAACACAAGGGGAACGAGTATGATTTGATAAAGTTATACTAATTTAAATATTAAACGAAACGAAACTAAACTAAAAACTACTAAAAGAAAAAATAATTAAAGGGGGTGTAGAAACTAGAAGGGGGGTTGAATAGTTTCTATGACCACTTTTTTGATTTATTAAATTAAATAATTAAATATGGGACACAAGAGAAACAAACGTTAGTAGATTATAATAATAGATATATGACTTGAAGGTAAATGTATAGCAATAAAAAAATGCTTAAAATAAACAAATGTTAAGATTTTTACGTGGTTCGGTTGAACTCCAACCTACATCCACGCCTTGACCTCCGTCAAGGTTTTCACTAGCAACACTTGCAATAATCTCTTAAACAGGAAGAGATCACCGTAGTACAATTACCTTTTACGGGTAGATGATAACCACCAAAGATCCACACTAGATCCAGCACCTTGTTCTTCATTAAGAACACTATCTTCTTCAACAAGAAGACTCGACTAGTTCTACACAAAGAACTATCACCACCAAACTTACAAACTATGTGGGGAATAGTCAAACCCACTAATTATGTTCTTCACTCAAGAACACTCTCAAGTACACCAACAATGGTGCTTGAACACTAATCTCTCAATACAAGAAAAATCGATTCACTCAAAGTGTTTATCACTCAATGTATTTTTCTTGTTTCCCTTTTGCTTGATCTTGAAGTATTGTATAACTCTTACAAATGAAGAAAACAACTTCAAGAATCAACACACTCAAAAGTATGTATTTGAAAATGAAAGATCAAGATATGAATGTGTGTAGAGGAGAGAATTTTCAAATTGCAAAAGGTAAATTTTGTTTGATAATGAGTTGGTATTTATAGAGGAAGATAGAGTAAAGAGGTGGGGACAACTCTGTTGTGCCGATGGTCGATCCCACGGTTGACCGTGGATCGGCCGTGGCCAGAGCTGTAGCCAACTTGCGTCGTTTAAAAATATTTTCGATGTTTTTCGTCTTCCTCTTTTAAACTGATATTTTAGAATTAATAAATACCAAAATAAATATCGTTACACTTGTGTTTGGACTGGCTTTTGAAAGAATTAAACACATGTTGAATTTAGAGGGTGACACCTCATAGTACTTGCATGTACTTGCAAGATCTTCCAAAGATATCCTTCCACCAATCATTTGTAACCATAGTATAATAATACCTCTTAAGGATATTTATCTTGTATTCTAAAATACATATTTACTTTTGCCAATTTATAAATTTATGTTTATTTAGATATGTTGGCAAATAGTTATAAAAACTTTATTCTATAGACAGATATTATTTGACACCGTATGGAATATTTTTTATAAGTGTAATTTTATTTTTATAAAAATGACAATTTTAAAATGTATTCTTTTAAAATCATATTGTCATTTTTTATTACAACCCATTAGTTAATTTTTACGAAACACATAAGTATATATTTTTTTTACTTTGATCTTTCATTAACATATATACATATGTTGGGGAGATAGCAATATAAAACCTAAATCAAACCTGTCTATTAAGTAAAATAGGATTTGATGTTAACAAAACCATATATTCAGTTTTGGACTTAGATTGATGAAAAACATGTGTTATTTTTCATATTAGACTTAAAGAATTTCTAAGTAAGAAATGTCAGCTGACGAATCATAGTGTCAGCTGAACACTAAGTATCAGCCAAAGGACCAGCTTCAGGAAGATCAGTTGAGAAGAAAAGATAAGTCAAGAAGCATCAGATATGCATCTACAAAGCATCAGCAGATAGTACAAACCATCAGCTAAGGGTTCCTCAAGGATCAGCTGAGAAGTCAAGGATCAGCTGACATTATCTCTTTTGATCAGCTGATGTCTCCCATCTGTCAGATAAGGTATTTTGCTACTTATCCAATCTTTTCTCCATAAGCTGATCATACTCAAATGATTAGCTGAGCCCTTGGGATCAGATGACAGTTTAGTTTGATCAGTTTGTTAGCTATACTTTGATTTGTATTATTAGCTGAGCATTTCGATCAGCTGAGCAAATCTAGTCAGCTTAGTCTTTCACATTTATACTTAGCTGAGCAAATTTACATTTGCAGTTCAGTGTCTGTTAGCTGAGTCATTATTCTATATCTCAGTTAATAGCTTTTCTATGTAATATTTTCTTTAGTCAAAGGCAGAACATGTGTTGTTCTTATTATGCCTTAGATCTTTCTTTGTAAAAGTACTTAGCACTTTTTGTATCTACAAAGAAACAAAAAGGATAGATCTTTATCCCCTAGAAAAGGAGAAAGATACTTTTGAAAAGAAGATCTCGAAGATATGATGTTAAGTATGGCTGGAAACTCCATACTTGGTAAAGTCAAATCTTCAGAAAGCATGGTATTGATTAAAACACAAGCATGGAAGGAGAAGTTTAATTTCTCCAGACACAAAGGTAGTAATTTAATAATATAATAATAGATAGTGGGTAAACTCCTTACTGAAAGGTATGTTCACTTTACACACTTTGTGTAAAAAGTTAACTTACTTTTCACCCACTATCTTTATCTATTATAATATTATTAAACCAATTACCTTTGTCTTCTTCTCCTCTTCATCAACCTGGACACCCTTGCTTATATATACTCATGCATGGAAACATGCTAAGTATGCGAATAGATAGTTGAATACTGAAATCTCATTTGTTGAGAATTAGAAGAGTTAGCATTTTACTTTCAGTATTACAAACTTGTTCATGTGTTGAACATCTTAGTCATATGTTGTTTAAGATTAGCTCGGTCTATGTGTTAGACAAATTTAGTTGCCACCTTTTATTGAACTTAGATTTTCCGCATCTAGTTCCTGTAATTTTTTATTCACATCAATAAGAATTATATAAAAGTAAACCGTGTGTCTCTTAAATTTTAAATTGCTAAAGTTTGTATTCAACCCCCCCTTCTACAAACATTTGTTGTTGTAGTATCCATTCGGGACCAACAACTGGTATCAGAGTAGGCTAGATAACTCATATCTAAGATCTGTTTTGCTTACTCTTCAACTACTTATACCCCACATTACAAAATGGCCACTCCGGTTGCTGCTTCAAATGGTTCTTCAAATAATGGCTCACTCACTAGGTGTCCAACTTTTGATGGAGAAAACTTTTCTCTCTAGAAGAGTAGATGATGTGATGCTCAAAACTGTAACTGAAGGTCCTTATGTTCCTTCCTCAACTATTCAAGTAACTGAAGCCACTGATGAAGTTTCTGATGTTGAAAGACTAATTACAAAGCCTATAAATCAATGGTCTGATGAAGACAAAAGGCTTGTTAATCTTGATGTTAAAGCAAGAACAGCCTTAGTCTCTGCATTACCAAATGATGTCTATCATCAAGTTGTCAACTGCAAATCTGCAAAGGATATGATAGACACTTTGACTATTGCTTATGAAGGCACTGAAGAAGTGCAGGAAAATAAGAAACTCCTTTTGGTAAGAGAATATGAGTTTTTCTTTGCTCATAAAGGTGAAAGTCTAACTCAGACCTACACCAGGTTCAACTGCCTTATTAATGACTTAAAAAGGGCAGATGTTCCCAAGAGCAATAAGGAGCTTGTAAACAAGTTTCTAGACTCCCTCCCAGAATCTTGGGATCATTTCATCACTGTGCTTAAACATGGTGAGAAAATCAAGGGTCTTACACTGGTTGGTTTATATGGAAACATTATGAATCATGAACAATCAGTGAAACAAAGGAAACTCTCTACCAAGGATATGAAGGAGGCTGCAAAAGCTCTAACTACTGCCCTTGTATCTAAGGATACAAGATCTAGGAGTTTTGCAGCAGTGGTGGATGAATCAAGTGATGAGGAAGAAGAAGAGGAAACTTCTGATGAAGAGCAGGTGGCTGATGGGGATGAAGATCTGGAGAACATGGACAGCATTGAAGCTGTTGTTGAGCAGGCTGCCATGTTGGTAAAAAGGTTCAAACCTTTCTTAAAAAGAAAGGGTGTCAAGAGGTTTGAGAAGAAACCTTTCAATGGAGAAAAAGCCAAGTTTAAATCAAAGGCTTCTGAAGGTTGTTTTTCTTGTGGCAAGACTGGTCACTATGCCAGTGAATGTAAGTCCAGAGGAAGCACAAGCTTCAAGGGTTCCTCAAACTCAGACAGCAAGATTGATTATGAAGCTAAGTACAAAAAGCTTCTTGCTGCTGTCCTTGACAAAAAGAAGAAGAATGCCCAGAGTAGTGTGTTGGTGGCTGAAGAAGAAGATTGGGCTGAGGAAGATCTCTCAAGTGATGAAGATGAGGTCCTCTCTGCTCAACTCAGCTTGATGGCCAACACTGGGAGTACAAGTTCCTTTAATGAGGACATGAAGAAAGCTGCCAAAGCTTGTACTTCTGCTGACTGGGATCCCTATTCTATGTATCAGGGGCTGAACACATGGTATCTTGACAGTGGATGTTCAAGGACCATGACAGGTTGTAAAGCTTTGTTTAGTAACTACAAGAAGGAAAAAGGTCCAAGAGTGAACTTTGATGATAACAATTGTGGGCATACAAAAGGCTACGGAGAACTTCATAATGGGAACTTAACCTTGTCCAAGGTATCATATGTTAAAGGGCTAAAGTACAATCTCATCAGCATAAGTCAGTTATGTGATGGTGATAATAAAGTCCTCTTTACAAAGACAGGTGGTTCCATTTTACATCAAGAAGGTAAAACAATAATTTGTGCAAAGAGAACCAAGGATGTATATACTCTTGATATGTCCTTTGGTGATCCATCCAAGTTAACCTGTTTGTATACAAAATCTGTAACTGACACAAACTGGTTATGGCACAAAAGGCTTTCTCACTTAAACTTCAAAAATATAAACAAGCTGAGCAAGGGTGAACTAGTGTCAGGACTACCTTCACTGACGTATGTTAAGCCTAAACCTTGTTCTGCCTGTGAGAAGGGAAAGCAGCACAAGACTTCTTTTCCATCTAAGCAAGCCTTCTCCATTACTGAACCTTTCTACATGTTGCACATGGATCTATTTGGTCCTGTTGCTACTGCTAGTATTGGTGGAAGTAAGTATGCATTGGTGATGGTTGATGAATTCTCAAGATACACTTAGGTCATCTTCCTAAAAGCAAAGAGTGAGGCTGCTGAAGAAATAATAAGCTTCATAAAGAAGATGGAAGTGCTAAATGGAAATCGGGTAAGGATGCGTAGAAGTGATCATGGAACTAAGTTTAGAAATTAAACTCTAGAAGGTTTCTGTGATGAAAAAGGCATATCTCAAAACTTCTCTGCTCCAAGGACTCCACACAGAATGGTGTAGCTGAAAGAAGAAACAAAACATTAATTGAAGCTGCAAGAACCATGCTGTGTGAGAGTGGGTTAGGATTCAACTTCTGGGCTGAAGCTATCAGATGTGCGTGTTTTACTCAGAATAGATCCCTAGTAATCAAGAGGTACAGCAAAACTCCCTATGAAGTGCTTAAGGGAAGGAAGCCAAACATTAGTTTCTTTCACATCTTTGGGTGTCAGTGCTTCATACTGAACCAGAAAGATCAATTGCAAAAGTTTGCACCAAAGGCTGATGAAGGTGTTTTTGTTGGATATTCTGTGATCTCCAAAGCTTATAGAATCTACAACATCATAACAAAGGTCATAGAAGAATCAATCAATGTAAGTTTCAATGAAAATGACTTTGTTGCTTCCTGTTCTACTAATCCATCTACAGGTGAGGAATTTAATTATCTGCTACATACTGAAGACAACATTCCAGTATCAGCTGATCCACTCCCATCAGCTGATGTAGAGGATTTAGATTAAACTGTTCCAAACTTACATCAAACCAATGCACGCCCAATCCTAAACCAATCCACACTTTTACTGAATGATGAGAATCATGATTCAACATCAATGGACTCTAATTCCATTTCAAACATTCCCTCATCAGTAGAAGTTTCATCAGCTGACATTCCTGAAATTCTGTCAGTTGATCAACCAGAAGTTTCTTCAGCTGATCCAAACCAAAGAATTTCGACTCCCATAATCCAAAGTAATCCAAACTCTCCCAGAATCCAAAATTCCTATAAGGACCACAAGGATCATCCTAAAGATCAGGTCATAGGTAACATAGAAGCACCTGTACTAACAAGATCAAAAGCTTGTAATTTCTGTTTATACACAGGTTTTGTTTCTATGATTGAACCAAAGAAGGTAGATGAAGCTCTAAATGATCCCTACTGGATAAATTCCATGCAAGAAGAATTGGCTGAATTTACTAGGAACAATGTATGGACTTTGGTGCCAAGACCAAAGGACAAATCCATCATTGGTACTAAGTGGGTGTTCAGAAACAAAATGGATGAACAAGGGCTGATCATCAGAAACAAAGCTAGGCTAGTTGCACAGGGGTATTGTCAAGAAGAAGGTATTGATTGTGATGAAACCTTTGCCCCTGTTGCAAGACTTGAAGCCATAAGACTGTTTTTAGCTTATGCTGCCTTCAAAGACTTTAAAGTTTTCCAAATGAATGTTAAGAGTGCTTTCCTCAATGGTGAACTGAAGGAAGAGGTGTATGTCAAACAACCTCCAGGTTTTGAGGATGCCAGCAAACCTGACCATGTACACTTCTTAAACAAAGCTTTGTATGGTCTAAAACAAGCACCAAGAGCCTGGTATGATACCCTCTCTTCTTTTCTAATTAACAAAGGCTTTATAAGAGGAAGAATAGATAACACTTTGTTTATAAGGAAATTCAAAGGTGATGTGATACTTGTACAGATTTATGTAGATGATATAATATTTGGGTCTACAAATTTGGATCTTTGCAAAAAGTTTTCTAAACTCATGTCTGATAACTATCAGATGAGCATGATGGGTAAACTAAACTATTTTCTTGGACTTCAAATCAGGCAAGAGGTTGATGGAATTTTCATTCATCAAACAAAGTATGTAAATGATTTACTTAAGAAATTTAAGTTTGAAAATTGTTCTTCAATGAAAACACACATGTCCACTGCTTTAAAGCTTGGAAAGGACACTGATGGTAAATCAGTGAACATTACAGCTTATAGAGGCATGATAGGGTCTCTTTTATATCTCACTGCAAGTAGACCAGATATTATGTTTTCAACATGTCTATGTGCTAGATATCAAGCAGATCCCAAAGAATCTCACTTAGCTGCAGTTAAAAGGATTTTCAGGTATCTCAAAGGAACTCCTAATCTAGGTCTTTGGTATCCCAAAGATTCTAATTTTGAGTTAGCTGGATACACTGATTCTGATTTTACAGGTTGCACACTAGACAGAAAAAGTACATCTGGTGGTTGTCAACTGTTAGGTGGAAGATTAGTCAGCTGGTCAAGCAAGAAACAGAACTCAGTTTCAACTTCAACAGCTGCAGTATAATACATTGCTGCTGGAAGCTGTTGTGCTTAACTTTTGTGGCTGCAGAATCAACTACTTGATTTTGACATATAGTTTGAAAACTCACCAATTCTGTGTGACAACACTAGTGCCATTTCTATCTCTAACAATCCTGTTTTGCATTCTAAGACCAAGCATATTGAAATCAGACATCATTTTCTTAGAGATAATGTGCAGAAAAAGAAACTTTCAATTTATTATATAAGTACTGATTTTCAATTAGCTGATCTTTTTACAAAACCTTTGGATGAGTATCGGTTCAACTTCCTAATATCCAAACTTGGCATGTTAAATTTGTAAAATATTCTTTTCTTAGGTAGATAGTTTAGTGTGAGAAAATAATTTCATTTGTGTGTGAAATGAGGTATTTATCTAAGCTTCTTCATATCTTACTAATGGTACATCAGCTAATGGAATTATGTCAGCTGACGACCATCAGCTGACACTATACCTCAGCTGATAAACCATCAGCTAAGACTTAAAAGCTCAGCTAAGTGCACTCGTTAGCTGACACTTATTTTATCTCAAGTATGGATCAGCTGACCCTCTCTTCTGTCAGCTGATGATATTCAGAGACAAAACTTTTGTGTCCCCACACTTATTTTATTATTTTTTCATTTGTATTTAATATGTTAACTAGGTATTTAATTTCATTTAATTGTCCGTTAGTTGTCTGTGTATTTATTAACAATTCCGTGTATCACCTTTTTGCAGATGTGACAGTTACTTTTTCAAAAAGATATTGTGATAGATTAGATTTCCAAGAAAGATATAAAGATGTTTTGAGCGGTTTTTCATTTCTTACGCTTTCAAAATTCTCAAAACTCTCATTCTCCGAAACCCTTCTCTTTCACTACTTTCAATTAGTTGTATCGTCGTGTTCTCAAGCTCTGCAACAATGGTGATGTTCAACCCTACTGAGGTTCCGAATGCTATTTTAGGTGAGAATGTTACTCCTAACTCTCTCTTCACCATTACCCCAAATAATATCATAATCAACACCAACATACCTCAATCCAAGGCAAATCAGGGATTTGAACCCATTGTTAACTTCATAAAAGCACATCCTCTGTTTCCCTGCCTTTCAACTCATCCTCTGTTTATCTTCCCTAATATTATTGGGGAAATGTGGTACACTGCCAGATACCATCCAAACAATCAAACCATTACTTGCACTATCTTAAACAACCAAACACCCATTGTCATCTCTGTTGAAACCCTCAGACAAGCATTATCCATACCCAACTTTGCACCATTCCAACCCTTTGCTACTGCTGAACAAACCTTGGAGGTTCTACCACTGATTGGCTACAATGAACCTATCTCTCATGGTAGATACAAGCTGTCAGTTTTAGGTCACCCCTGGAAGTACTTGGCAGGTGTCATCATTAGATGTTTTGGTCATAAATCAGGGAGCCATGATTTACTGAATCAGACTGAGCTTATGGTTCTTCATGCTCTGGTGACTGGAAGAAATGTAGATTTTGCTCAGATTATCTTTACTGGGATGGTGGATAAGATAACTTTGGGAACTGTCAAAAAGACAACAAGGACCCATGTGCCTTATATCAGATTTCTTAGTTTGATTACTCTACAAACTTTGCAGTGGGAGGCATATACACATCTGAATGTTACACATAACACAATGCCAATCCCACAGATGGGTCAAAAAGTGTTTCACTTGATAAGAGATGATGTTGGTCCTGCAATCACTCCTGAGATGCAGGAGTTAATTGATGATGGAGAGGATGTGGTTTTGGAAGATGTGGCTCATGATTCTGAGTCTCCTGATGATATAACTGAGGAAGTGGCTCAATCTGTTACTCATGATGAAGCCATGTTTGAAGGAGGAAATTTAGATGAAGTCAATGTTGATGAACCTGTAAAAGGTAATGATTCAAGTGATGGTACTGATGTTGATAATGGTGATGGTGATGATGATAGTGATGGTGGTAATGGCCATGATGGTGATGCTGGTGGATTTTACATGGTAGATGAGCCTTATCATTCTGTTTCTACTTCATCCAGTCAACATGGAATGCCATTACAAATGTTTCCCTCTAGTTCAACTACTTCAAGGAGGTCCGGGCACCTAAGCACTCATGAAAGTGACAAAGAATCTGATGATGATTCTCCCAGTAGGACTCTTGGAGGCACAGTTGCATATCCCAACCCTAATCAACAACAAGGATCAAGTGACTCTGTTTATAGAGCACCAAGTGATGAAGATGAAGAAGTCCATGATGCTGAAGAGGTCTCTGATAAGCTGATGGAGCTTATAGAGATCAGCAAAGCAAAACGCATCTCAGTTATACCTTTATCACTCCCTGAGGACACTCATTTGGTAATCCCAACCTGAGAGAACCTATCCTCAATTCCAGTTGCAACACCCCCACAAATGCCAAGCTCTAGTGTACTCCCAACAGTCACTAGTTCTACTCCCTCCTACACCCATACTGAATCAAGGTCACAAGAGCTTGTGCCTTTGTCACAAGTCTCTGAGGTAGTGTTATCCACACCTCTGACCTCAACTCCTATAGCTACCTCTTCTGTTGAGGGGGAGCTTATGGATGTTGCTTTAACCCAACTGCCAGTGGATGTGCCCTCACAAAAGGTCACATTCGTAAATATGGGACTCCTGCAATCTGGATCACCCTCCCAACAGGGTGATGCCATTGAAAGACAGACCTCCTCCCAAGGTCACACTATGTCTACACCCACATTGAGTCTACCCATGCCCTTAAGTTCACAACAACTTACTACTGAAATAAGGGATACCCCAATGAGTGCAACCCTCACTCACACTCACAGGCTTGCACCTATGTATGATTCACTTCTAACACATACTATTGCACTGCCTGTCAATATCAGTGGTATAAACCAACCATTGGTACAGGGTACAATTTTTGCTCCAAGTGATCTTAGGCCTATACACCAAGGTCTAAGTGAGGGACCTCAATCTATTCCTGTTCTAAGCACAATCTCTCAATCAACTCCCATTCAACCCTTTCACTCTATCTCTTCTAAACCCTACCCCCAAATACTTCAAACCCTCATATATATCTCTCAAAAGATGGATAGCCTTCAAGCCTCCTTTACCTCTTTTCAAACCCAAACAGAAACTCAAATCTCTCATCTAACCCAAGAGGTTGAGTCACTAAAAGCTACCCAATCCCAATCCCAACCCAAACCCACCCCTGCCCCAGCTGATCTGTCACCCATTCTTCATAAATTGGATCAACTCTTATCCCAAACTTCTCACCCTGCACCCACTCCTTCACCTCCCATTTCAAACCATATCATTTCTTCCTTAAACCAAACCATCTCTAATCTTCTTTCCCAACTCCACACCTTAAGACCTTCCCCCCCCCCCCCAACATTTCTGTAACCATACCTGACTCTCTTCTTAGAGTCCCTTCTCCTCTCCAAACCATAACTACTGACCTCAAACACTTAAACAACTACTCCATCGAAAAGCACAGTGAAACCCTTAAGGAATTCACCAATATCACTGATGCTATCCTAAGCCTGAGGAGACCTCCATCCTTCACCCAACCTCTTATCCCGACTACCTCTCCTACAACTTCAATTATCCCTCCCTCTACCTCCACTCCTTCTCCATCTACTTATTCTTTTATCCCGCCTTCTATTGCCAAGCCATCTGACAACTTTCCTTTTTCATTTGATGATGACAAAAAGGGGGAGAAGTCAGTTAGAGAACCTTCACCAGAAACAATCAGAGCAGCTGTTGATGCATATACAGCCGAGGTTCAAGCTATGCAAGCAGAGGATGCATCTGCCCTCAATGAAATAGAAACTCAAAGAAAATCAAATGTTGTGGGGGAGAATTTATCTGAAAAGGAGCAACCTGCTCAAGATGAGCAGAGGCCAAAAAGAAGATTCAAACAAATGGATAGAAGGAAGAGTGCTAAAAAGCCAAGACAAGATGAATCTTGTGCACCAATCAATGTGCCATCAGAAGATTCTGATAATGATGATGATGAAGATAGGATGCCTATGTCCTCTCTGCTCAACTTGAAAAAGTAGAGTCTCTCCACTCAAGCTCCACCAGTCCAAACTTCCTCTCCAGTACAATCAATTCAACCAACTCCTAGCAGCTCAAGAAGAAAAGGAAAGAAGATAATGTCAGCTGAGGAGATTGAAGAGGAAGAAAAAAGAGAGGAAGAATTACAGAAAAATGAGGAAAACCTCAAAGAGTTCAATGATATGGCTGCTGCCCTGGGCACAACAATTGAAGAAGTCATAGAAGCCAGGAAAAGGCACCAGGAGGACTTCACTGCTACTGAGGATCTTGCTGCTACAGTTGGTGTTACAGATGATGAGATAAGGGAAATACAAGAAGAAGAAATGATGTTACTGTCATCTCAAGCTCCTCAAGAACAACAAGCACCACTGCAGAGTGACCCCTCTACCAAGAAAGCTCTCAAAAGAGGAAAGACTCACAAGGAAGCCATTCAAGCATTGCTCAACTTCAACTTTGGAAGCACTGCTCAGCAAACTGAAAGGCAATCCAAGGAGTTCTTGGAAAATAGAGAAAACTTGGTAAACAGAAGATGTACAGGCATCATTTCAAGGGTTACTCCTTACAGAGGTACAGATGAAGGTCCTTATCTCAGAGTAGTGAGAAGAGATGAAAGAAAAACTTATGAAGATACTTATCTACATCACTGTAAACTACTCTCCCTCTTTGAGATGATTGAGATCCTGTACCATCTCCTTAAGTCCAAGAGTGAGATAGTCCAGAGGTTCATTGCTAAATTTGAATACTGGATCAGAATGTCAGTATACAACAGACTATTCACTCATGATCAATTTGTTGCTCATGTTCAAGAAATTGAGGATGCCTTTAAGAAGACTTCTAAAGCCTTTGTTGCTGCTGAACAAATCATTCTCAATCCTGATCATCCCTATCTTCCTGCTTATGAGAATCTGAATACTGCTCTTTCTCCCAATACACATCCTGAAATGTTCAGGTATATAACTGAACCTGAAAGAGGAATGTTCTTCATGAACAGAGCTGGCAATTGGAGATTTCTGAGAGAATCTGAGATAGGGAAAGCTCAAAAAGAATTGATATTTCAGGCTGTAATAGCTACTAGAGACTTGACAGGAAATGAGCACTTTGAACAATTGATAAGATCAAGAGCTGATCAACTTCTAGCTGAAAATCCACATATCAAAACTCTTGAAGTCAAAGAAGAACCCTAGTGGGAATGAAGACCACACTTCATAACTAGACTAGTTGTATTTTTCAAATTCCTAGAACAGTTTAACTTCTGTACTTAGTTTAACTCTTAGTCAGATTACATTGTACAAACTCTGATGTAAATACTTTGTTTTGTAATCAAGCTTGAAACTTTGATCATGGACTACTTAGCTAAAATGCTAGTATAGATGACTCTTAGTAAATAGCTCACATAGTGTAAATAAAGAAAATATAAAAATCCTAAAAATAGAAAAAGTATGAAAGATACCACAAAAACAGAACATGGTACTTCATAAATAAAAATATTCCCAAAAATAGAATATCAGGGAACACATATTAAAGAGTTACCAAAAACAGATAGATAGGTAACCAAAATGCACTTAAAATTTTTATCTTTACAAATCCGAGTCAAACTGATTCTTCTTAAACAGATAAGGTTTTGTCATCATCAAATAGGGGGAGATTGTTGGGGAGATAGCAATATCAAACCTAAATCAAACTTGTCTATTAAGTAAAATAGGATTTGATGTTAACAAAACCATATATTCAGTTTTGGACTTAGATTGATGAAAAACATGTGTTGTTTTTCATATTAGACTTAAAGAATTTCTAAGTAAGAAATGTCAGCTAACGAATCATAGTGTCAGCTGAACACTGAGTATCAGCCAAAGGACCAGCTTCAGGAAGATCAGCTGAGAAGAAAAGACAAGTCAAGAAGCATCAGCTATGCATCTACAAAGCATCAGCTGATAGTACAAACCATCAGCTGAAGGTTCCTCAAGGATCAGCTGAGCAGTCAAGGATTAGCTGACATTATCTATTTTGATCAGCTGATGCCTCCCAACTGTCAGATAAGGTATTTTTCTACTTATCCAATCTTTTCTCCATAAGCTGATCATACTCAAATGATTAGCTAAGCCCTTGGGATCAGCTGACAGTTTAGTTTGATCAGTTTGTTAGCTATACTTTGATTTGTATTATTAGCTGAGCATTTCCATCAGGTGAGCAAATCTAGTTAGCTGAGTCTTTCACATTTATCCTTAGCTGAGCAAATTTACATTTGCAGTTCAATGTCTGTTAGCTGAGTCATTATTCTATATCTAAGTTAATAACTTTTCTATGTAATATTTTCTTTAGTCAAAGGCAGAACATGTGTTGTTCTTATTATGCCTTAGATATTTCTTTGTAAAAGTACTTAGCACTTTTTTTATATGCAAAGAAACAAAAAGGATAGATCTTTATCCCCTGGAAAAGGAGAAAGATACTTTTGAAGAGAAGATCTCGAAGATATGATGTTAAGTATGGCTGGCAACTCCATACTTGGTAAAGTCAAATCTTCAGAAAACATGGTGTTGATTAAAGCTCAAGCATGGAAGGAGAAGTTTAATTTCTCAAGACATAAAGGTAGTAATTTAATAATATAATAATAGATAGTGGGTAAACTCATTACTGAAAAGTATGTTTACTTTACACACTTTGCGTGTAAAGTTAAACTACCTTCCACCCACTACCTTTATCTATTATAATATTATTAAAACAAGTATATTTGTCTCCTTCTCTCTTCATCAACCCGGACACACCTTGCTTATATATACTCATGCATGGAAACATGCTAAACATACGAATAGATAGTTGAATACTGAAATCTCATTTGTTGAGAATTTGAAAAGTTAGCATTTTACTTTCAGTATTACAAACTTGTTCATGTGTTGAACATCTTAGACATAAGTTGTTTAAGATTAGCTCAGTTTATGTGTTAGACAAATTTAGTTGCCACCTTTTATTGAACTTAGAGTTTCCGCATCTAGTTCATGTAATTCTTGATTCACATCAATAAGAATTATATAAAAGTAAACTGTGTGTCTCTTAAATTTTAAATTGCTAAAGTTTGTATTCAACCCCCCCTTCTACAAACATTTGTTGTTGTAGTATCCATTCTGGACCAACAACATATTATTATTTTTCCAAACTTACTATTTTCATATTAACTTGGATATGTATGTTTTTAATTTTATTATCATTATTTAAAATTGCATTATCAAAACCAGATATATTTAAATATTAATCTTTTGATTGCACTAACAATCTCTCCCTTTTTGATGATGACAATTTTAATTTAATCCAAGTTAATAGTTCCATAATATGTTATGGAAAAATAATAAGTGTAAAGTTTCAAGTAATTGTCCTTTGATGATGAGCTTGTGTCTTCATATTTGAATCTTCAAATTTTGTTTTATCATCAACTCTTCTTGAATTCTGTCCACTTGTTTAGTCTTTTTTAATTGTACCATCTTCTTTTGAGATTTCACTTGGATTCTTCTCCCCCTTTGCTATCATCAAAAAGGTTTGTCCCCTTTTTGGTATCTTCAAAGTGAGACTTCCCCTTAAGTTTAGTTTGATTGCACTAAGATTTGCTCAAGACAAAGTTTTCAGATTTTAAAAAGAGGTATAAACGTTAGTGGTAAAGATAATTGCAAAGTTAGAAACTAGATCTTGTTTCCATTTCTTGTGATGCTAGTCACCTTATATCGTCAATCATGATAAGCCTATTAAATTAAGTTAGCTCCCCCTTATTTTAATAATAATGGCTCCCCCTGATTTTATTAATCATAGCTCCCCCTTATTTTCTTAATCATAGCTCCCCCTTATTTTAATAATAATAGCTCCCCCATAATCTTGATATGTTCTTTTGTTGTAATAAAATTTTGTATCTCCTTGATACAACTTTACTATCTCCTTTTTAATAGAGTTTTTATTTTTCTTGATTTTGAGTACCCACTTTGTAGGGATGTTGGTGATTTGCATGACATCATCTTATATGAGCGTACCTATCAACATTTTTATAACAAAAACACAAATATTCCAATCTTTGGTAGATTGGGTTAGTAAAATGTGTTTGGATAAATTTGGCATACAACCATGAATTGGTTGAGCTTTAAAAATATCCAAAATGTTAATATGGGAAGAAAATGGTATATAACATATATTTGACCATTTGATTTAATATCCATCCAAATGTGTAATATTGTCTAAAGTTTGATTTATTGTGGCCCATTAGATTAGTACACATGTAATAATTTCAAGAATTTAAAATTTTGATAGTTAATGAGCAGGCATGTCCAAAAGGAATAGAAAAAGTAGCATAATACAGATATATGCGAGACTGGTAGACCATGGTCGACCGTGATCAGCCGTGGTCACGGCCAGTAGAGAACATAAAAATCCCACCGTTGCAGTTATGCAGCCGTGGTCGACGGTGATACCAACAGTTTGAAATTTTTGCATATTTTCCGATTTTAATCATGAAGAGATCATATTCAAATAATCACTCAAGGTCCTAAATTACTTTATTGAAAGCTTTTTAAAGATAGTTAGAGGGATTCTTCATAAGATCCCGAGCACACAAACATAAGATTAAATTGTTCAAAGACCACATAGGGCACCAAATAAACTAATTGGAATGAGATTGACGAGACATTGATTTGGCAACTTGGGTAGATGAAGTTCCACCACAACCAAACTTGTCTTGAAGGAAGTTGAAAAGTTTATTCAACATGAATGTGTTTTCCTTTAAGGCATTGGTATTTTCCTTCATCATGTTTGTCATTTCTTCAAGATCTTCTCTTGATGCATAGCTTCTTCTTCTTGTGGACCCACCAATGTTAGACACCTCTTCTTCTTCTCCTTCCTCACCTTCCTCCTCATCATCTTTCCTTGCTCTCTTTGATTTAGATCCTCTCATGGTACACAAGTGACCCATTTTGATGAAAGTTTGGGTATCAATTTGTTGTTCCTTGGTGGGAAAGCTTTCAACCGAGGGAAGATCAAGGTATTGAAATAGATGGGCAAGTAAGGTTCCGTATGGAAGGGATCATTTGTTATGGGAAACTAAACCACTCATCCTTTTGGCTACAAAAGTGGCCATGTCTACGGGTTATTTTTCTTTGAGACAATATATGAGAAGTACAACAACGGCTTGGATATCATTGTGATTTCCAGCCTTTGAGTAGACATTGTGACTAATAATTTTAGCCCAAACTTTACATTGAGGAGTGAGGTGAGCACCTATGAGCTTGGTGGATGACCTAGATACTTCGGGTAGGCACAATGTGTCAATCACTCGTTCGGGAGTGATGTGATCATCATTGAGTTGTGAGATGTAGTTAAGACTGTGCATGTCGGAGTAAAAGCGAAGTCCACTAGTGGGTAATTGAAGGAGGTCACCAAATTCGGCTAAAGGCCAAGTCCATTGACTTTGATACATGTTAAGTTGGATTATCATTTCGGACTCATTAAATTGAAATCTGGTATAAAATTCCCTAATATGGTTGGGATGAACAACAACTTCTTGATCAAGAAACACATTCCAGTTAAGGTGGTAGAATACATATCTAACTCCTTGTTGTTCAAAATCACTCACACATACGGTTCCTCCGTAGGTGATGGGTCGGTTGGCTACTAGAGGACGATTTTTGGCTAGAATCTTAGGTATTCTATTAAGAGTGACTTGAGGAGCATTGGGGTGGCGTTCTTGGTTTTGAGTTTGTGTGGTTAGTCTTGTTCTAGAGGGGTTTCTCCTAGGGTTGTCGGATGATTCGGCTATTTCCTTTCCCTTTGATCTTCCCTTGGCTAAAATAAGAAAAGAGATGAAGTTTATGTTATTGTTTTGTTTGTGACACAATGGTTGCACGAGTGTATAAAAATATTTTTTTGAAAATCATGTAGCCATGGTGTGATGGATGTCTTACGGTCGACCGTAAGGAGTTGACCGTAAGGTTATCTTTTTTAATATAGATATATCTTAATAGTTTAGGATTTCTTTTGATAAATGGTGATGAAATCTACCTTAGTATGATGTGTGGTGAAGAAGATGAATAATGATGTGAGTGATCCTTTGAAAATCCTTCGCCGGAATTCTTGAAAAGTCACTGGAATCTTTGCCGGAGCAATGAAGAAGATGAAGTTTTGAGAGAAAAATGGAGAGAAAAGTGGTGATTCTTTGAAAGAGATGTGAGATTTAAATTGAATGGATGGGTTTTAAAGATAGAATTAAATTTTGGAGTTATTTGAAATAATGATATTGATGTGGGTTAAAGGAAAAGAGAATTTTGGGAAGATAAAAAAGATTCTCAGATGTATTTTTCGGGATATGGCATTTATGGTGGGGTATAGAATTTGAATTTTGAAAATTTGAATTTTAATCAAAGTTTTATCCTTTTTGTTGCTGCACACAGTCGACCGGTCGCAGTCAGCAGATTCACCTTTTTGACAGATTTTTGTGTTTTGTTTATTTAGTTAATCATGCTTAGTTTAATTAATGTTTTAGCATATATTAGACATAATCACATATCATGTACATGCAAACTTACTTGGTATATTGATGAACTTTAGATCGTGTGGTTCGTTCACCAATATCACCAATAACTTGGTTTATAGGATGATCATTTACCTCCTTTGTGTGAGGAGTTGAATCATTTGATCCTTTTGTTGGTGATGAATAACAATCATCTTTACCTAATTGTATGTCATCATTTAGTTTGTTTGATTGAATCAAGATTTGTTCTTGTTCATTAAGTTCATCATCAATTAGAGGTATAGACTTGTTTGTAGGAGTCTCATCAAATGTAACATTCAATGATTCTTCAATAGCCATTGTGTATTTGTTTAACACTCTATATGCCCTTTTTGTAGATGAATATCCAAGAAAAATACCTTCAAATACGTTTGACCCAGACTGATCTAAATGGTTTTGGGTGTGTGTGATGAAGCATTTACTACCAAAAACTTTAAAATGTTTAAGAGTAGGTTTTCTTCCTTTATAAATTTCATAAGGAGTTTTGTTTACAAATGGCCTAATCAAAACTCTGTTTAAAATATATGTGGATGTTGCAACTGCATCACACCAAAACTTTTGTGGAATTGATTGTTCATTCAACATTGTTCTACTCATTTCTTGAAGTGTTCGGTTTTTCCTTTCTACTACCCCATTTGATTGAGGAGTTCTAGGAGCCGAAAAGTTATGAGTAATTCCATGTTTGTCACAAAACATTCCATATTGAAAATCATTATCAAATTCCTTTCCGTGATCAGTTCGAATAGATAAGATCACATGACCTTGCTGATTTTGAATTTGATTCCTTAATATTTTGAAGTTTTCAAAAGCTTCAGTTTTTGTTTTCAAAAACAATGTCCAGGTATATCTTGAAAAGTCATCTACAATAACAAGTGTATAGAAGTTTCCACCATAGCTTTATATTGAAGATGGACCAAATAAATCCATGTGTAATAATTCAATTGTTTTCTTTGTCGAAATCATGTTTTTAGGTTGATGAGAAGCATGAACTTGTTTTCCTAATTTACATGCATCACAAAAATGTTTATCAAATTTTAATTTTGGTAAATCATTCACAAGTTCTTGGTTGCTATTCTTTTGAATTAGCCTCATATTAGCATGTCCCAACCTTCAATGCCATAATGTATAATCATCGTATAGACTAGTAAAACACACTTGGATGGATGGATTATCATTTAGTCTACATGTATGTAATCCACTTCCTCTTTTTCGTTTAGTTATGTTATGATCAAATTTGGTGACAACACATTAGTGTTTAGTGAAAATGACATCTAAATCATTGTCACACAATTGAACCACACTTATGAGATTGAAACTCAAGTTATCAACATGATCAACATTTTTAAAAGTAATTTGATCCAAGGAGATGGTACCTTTACCGATTATTTTTTCCTCTTAAATTACTTCCAAATATAACATGACGTCTGTCATATTCTTTGTATGTTGAGAAGAGATTTCTGTTGCCCGTCATGTGCTTTGAACATCCGCTATCAAGTATCCATTCATGTGAATGCAAATGTCCATTTGAAGTTTCCTAAAGGTTTAAACATGTGATAAATTTGGTACCCAATATCTCATGGGTCCAGCATTGTTAGCATCAAAATATCCTATTTTATTCCATATGTAAGGACCAAAGTGTTGTTCATATTGGTGAGTCCTAAATTGTGGTTGAAAATACTGAGAGTGGTTCCAATTCAGCCTTGGGAGTAAGTTCTTCCTACTTTGAGAATGATGGTTGTTTATCCATCTTTGGTCATGATGGTGTATCCTGCTTTGGTCCAGGTGGTTTATCTTGGTCCTACTTATGTGGTTATTATAACTGGTGTGGTGAGATTTCTTATTTGGTCGCATGTTGTAATTCCAGTTATAATTTTTCTTGGTAACATTAGTTTGTTGTTTGTAATGTGTGTTGGAAGGTTGAGTTGGATTGTATCCTAAGCCATTTCTCCTAGGTTCATAGAATTGGCTCATTTGTTGAGGAGTTGCAACTGGAATAGAATGAGATATGGGAGTTTTAACAGTTTGAGATGTGCTAGGTTGTGACAAGTTGTTAAATGGTTTAACCTTACTGTTTGGTCTCACGCTCGACCATGGTCGCGGTCAGCAGCCTTGGTAACTTTTCCTATGGTTTGAGGGAAAAAGTGTACGGTCGACCGTACGGGTTCACTGGCAGGTCCTTTTCCTTTTTCTTTCACAAAGGTGATTTTCTTGTTGGGATCAAGTAATGAACTGTTTTCATTTTGATCAAATCCAAGTCCCGATTTATCATTTGAGTATTTTTGGGCTTTCAATATTGAACTACTTTTCTCAAATTTTTGCTTAGTTTCATCAAAATCATTTTTACACTTGTTAGTTTTCAAATTCTCATTTTCTTTTTGAAGATTGGCATTTTGAAGTTTTAAATCCATAATCAGATCTTTTAGTAATTCATTTTCACATGTTGTGGTATCTTTTTCAAGTGTGATCTTGGATATGATCTCATTTAACAGTTCTATCTTATCAGTTGCTTTTATAAGCAACTTTCCACACTTATAATATTCTTTTTCTATATCATTGTCAAATGATATGTCACTGTTGAATGATGAATCAGAATGTACCTCTTTCGCATCATTTGCCATAAGGCACACTTCTTCTTCTTTGCTTGGTTCTTCTTCACCTTCACTCCATACGCCGCTAATAAAGGCTTTGTGATGTTCATTCTTTTTGTTTTTTTAGGACATTCATTCATGAAGTGGGATGGGTCGCCACATTTGAAGAAAACATTCTACTTCTTTTCATTTTTGAATCGATCTCCTTTCTTTTCCCAGGGCTTTGTCTCCTTTGTATCCCTCTTTGGATACCTTACAAATTTTCCTTTTCTTTTGAAGAATCTACTCAGATTTCTAACTGCCAATGCAAACTCATCATCATCTTTCTCATTGGGTAATGACTTCTCCTCTTCATCTTCATCTTCTTCACTTGAGCTTTCCTTGACAATCTTTGCCTTGAGAGCTAGAGATTTTACTTTTTCAAGTTTACTTTTGGTGATTTCATTATCTTTTTCTATCACCATTTCATAGACCTTTAAGTTGCCTATGAGTTCATCAAGTTGAAGTACGTTAAGATCCTTTGATTCCTCAATGGCTGTTACTTTGGGTCTCCACTTTGGATGTAGTGCCCTAAGAAATTTTCTTACATAGTGTTTGTTGGTATAATTTACTCCTAATGATTTTAGGCCTGTTACAATGTTGTTAAACTTTGTATATCCTTCTTCAATAGTTTCATTTTCGGACATAGAAAATTTTTCATATTTTTGGACTAGGAAATCAATTTTGCAATCCATAACTTGAGGATTGGGATTGCCTTGGTGAGTTGTGATAAGATTTTTCCAAATGTCATTTGCAGTTTTATACATAACCACTCTTCCAAATTCTGTTCGTGGTAGTGCATTGTACAAAATGAGTTTGGCTTCAAAAATTTTCTTTATTTGTAACTTGTCCTCGGGAGTTAAAGTCTTTTCATCGTCAAGTTTAAAATCCCTTTTTTCAATAATATTCCATAGATCACTATCTTTGGCTTGGACATAAATTTCAAACCGTTGTTTCCGGTAACAAAAACCGTCCGTTTCAAGTCGTGGTGGTCTAGACATAGAGCAACCCTCCATATAGTTTACTTGTGCCATGGATCAACTCAAAATTTGAAAAGTTTTGTTGTTTGATTTTTAAAAAAATAAATTCTTAAAACTTTTGAGCAAATTGTTGAGCAACTTGCTCTGATACTAATTGTAGAAACTAGAAGGGGAGTTGAATAGTTTCTATGACCACTTTTTTAATTTATTAAATTAAATAATTAAATATGGGACACAAGAGAAACAAACGTTAGTAGATATAAAATAATAGATATATGACTTGAAGGTAAATGTAAATTGCAGAAAGTATATAAATAAATATATATATATATATATATATATATATATATATATATATATATATATATATATAAGAGTTTATATTTATATTAATTATAAGTATATATATATATATAGTAAGACAGAAATTTAAATGACAGAAATAAATAAATAAAAGAAATAAGAAATAAAGTGCAGAAATATAAAATGGAAGAAATGTAAATATGCTTGCAAAAATAAATATGTAAATGCAAGTGCGGAAATTTAAAGAGTTAAGGGTTTAGAAGGAAGACACCAAGATTTTTACGTGGTTCGGTTGAACTCCAACTTACATCCACGCCTTGACCTCAGTCAAGGTTTCCACTAGCAACACTTGCAATAATCTCTTAAACCGGAAGAGATCACCGTAGTACAATCACCTTTTATGGGTAGATGATAACCACCAAAGATCCACACTAGATCCAACACTTTGTTCTTGAAACTGTTATACATGCAAAAATCAAAACTGTTAAAACTGTTAAGATTGTTAAGTAAAGGTTGGTGTAACAGTTGGAAACTGTTAGTTGAAAATATGAAAGCAGTTGAGAACTGTTAGTGTAAACGTCTACAACTGTTTGAAGACCTTGAAGTTGAAGAATGTTAGAAGAATCAAGAACTGTTGTATTCATTAAACAGTTTCTGTTGAGCTATATATGGAAAAATCCTATCTTTGAAGATATCTCGAAATACTTTGAAGATCATCAAGATTATCTCAGAAGATAGAAGATTACCTAACTGTCAGCAAATCAAGGAAGATCAAGGAGTATATATATGCTAGATTAGAATTCATAATTAAAAAAAATTACTCATTGATTATATTTTTGCATTCGTTCTTCAAATTGTAATTTTGCTTTCTAAATAGTGCTAAGCCTCTAAGTTTCTCGTTGAAACCTAAGAACAATTTGTGTTCTTCGTCTAACATAATAAGTTAGATTGGGGGTGAAGTTTGCTATTGTAATCGTTCTCATTGATTAATAGAATTACTGTTTGATTGAATTGATTTGTGATCAAAATCTTCTTTAATCAATTAAGTGTGATTCCGCAACTTCTTAGTTGATTGTGATCATAGTTAAAGATTAACTTTTATTTTACTCTGATTTATTATTTAAAAGTTAGTTCTTGTTATTTGATATAATCTATATCCGATCCTGACAAGTGGTATCAGAGCCTTATCATTAAGGTTCCTTTGATCACCAGTTGAAGGTTTTTGCATTACCTTGCTTTATTTTTCAAAACTGTTTTTTAAATCAATTTGTTTCAATGGATTCGGGAGGTTCTTCTGATAACAGTGGGTCAGGGTCCAACATTCGTGTTCCCATGCTCAAACCATCTGATTTTGAGATGTGGAAACTAAGAATTAAACAGCATGTCCAACTAATGGACTATGCTGTTTGGCAAATCATTGAAACTGTTCCCACTAATCCCATTGAACTGGATGAGAATGGAAAACCAAAGAAGAAACCACCACCAAAGACAGATGCTGAAAAGAAGGATAGAATGATTGAGATGAAAGCCCTCAGCATCCTCCAGATTGCAATTCCCAATGAGTATCAACATCAATTCAAGAAATTTGATGATGCTCATGAACTTTGGAATGCTCTGGAGAAGAGGTTTGCTGGGAATGCTAGTTCTAAGAGAAACCAAAGAGATCTTCTTAAACAAGCCTATGAGAACTTCACCAGTGGGAAGAATGAGAGTATCACCCAAATCTTTGATAGGTTTTACAAACTGGTGAGTCAACTGGAGAGTGCTAAGGTTAGGCTTGATCAAGATGAGATAAATAGAAAGTTTCTTAGGTCTCTAGGTGATGAATGGACTGTGTTTGCTGCACAATGGAGAACCAAGGATTCTCTTGAAGACATAGAGTTAGATGACCTCTATAATAGTTTGATAGTGTTTGAGGGAGAGATAGAGGGAAAAAGAAAAACTGTTATCCCTAGCCACAATGCTGCTCTCCTGTCATCCTCGGGTATGGAATCAAACCATTCATTAACTAACTCTATTGATAGTTGTGCAGGTACTAGTTCTGCTGTTGGACTAGATATGAACACTCCAGATGCTGTTCTTGAAGCTTTTCTTGCCAGCCATGCACATTCAACCCTCACCAATGAGGATCTTGAACAAGTGCACCCTGATGATCTTGAGGAGATGGATCTCAAATGGCAGACTGATAAAGGTGAGTCATTTTGCTTGTAATATAATGAATTTGATATGACAAGTCACTGCATGCTATTAATGGAAATTACTGGACATTAATGGTCATTAATGGCTATTAATGGACATTAATGCCTCCCAGTTTCTCTATAAATAGCCTTGCACCCATACTTCACAAATCACACCTACATTTGCACACACTTCTATCTGCAAATGGCTACTAATTTCTTTCTCATAAACTTCAAAGAAATTAATGTTAGACAAAGTTATGTAACCATCCCTGCCCCATTTGTAAGAATGCATGAGCTTTGGCAATACTCATCATGTGTTCTTGAGATGCATGATGATCAAGATAGGTTTACCTTGACACAGCATCCAGATCCACGTAGGCCAAATAAACCAATTGATCATATTCGTATAAGAGGTGATTTTGAAAATTTCACTCTCTTCCATGAATTGCCTACACCATGTTGTCTAAGATTCGTCTTGAACCTGGTAGGCACTACAAAATCCGTAGTGGGGTTCAATGTTCGAAGATATAATACTCATAACCACCAGAGGGCCTCGGATGATGATGCAGTGGAAGTCATTGTAATAGATGACTAGTTCCACTGATGTTGAATTGGTATCATTCACCATCTTCCCAAGAGGCAAATTATGACAATCGTCTCTGGTGGTGCATATGATGAGAAGCTCTACTGCACACCCATTGGTAGGTTGTATGTTTTGAAAATTGTTTAAGGTATGTCAACTGTTAACGGAGAAAGTTGTCTACACTTACGGTGTAGATCATTGTTCTCCCACACCTACGAGACGGCCTTGCACAATTAGATAAGCAGTACCAACAATGGCTTGTGCATTACATGACCATTCTTTGAAGACAGGCTTCTCAGTAAGGCTATGGCGGCACTGTAGAGGCTATTCTGAACTCCATTCTTAAATAATGAAGACATTCTCGAGCAAGAATGTGATGATGATTGTCTTCCCTTAAAGTTCAGATTTGATGATACAAAATGTTAACGATAATTTGTCACATGTAGATCTCGGAGTTAAGACAGTTCTTATAAGCTGTGTTTAGATCTATAGCAAAAGACAGTATTGTTTTCTCAAAATTATTGTAGCTCAATTGTGATTATCATGAATAAAATACATCTTATGTTGATGACTGTGTTCACTAATGATTTGTTATTGTTGCCTCAGCCTTTGACATATATGAGCTAAAGTTTGTTTGACAGTTGCACAATTCTGTTTCAATCAATACTAACAGTTTTCAACTGTTAGTATATGGCTTCCACAACTGTTAGGCAAAGTCCATGTGCAACTGAGGGGGAGAAATTCGTCAACTAAGGGGGAGAAATGAGAACAGTTGTAAACACTAAACAACTGTTAATCCAAATAAATGATCAAACAAAAGGGAGTTAACTTTTGAATAACAGTTGTTACATCTTATGAAAATAGTTCTTCAACTGTTAGTTCATTTACATCTTATGAAAACAGTTCCTCAACTGTTAGGTCACTTTGTCCGTCAACTGTTAAGCTATTAAAGGGTGTTTTGGTCTTTGCAGAATTTTGGAAACTTTTGGATTGCATTCAACAGTCGAAACATATATAAGGCAATTCCCTCCTTATCAAGCAACTCACACGTCCAAAACGAACTTCGATCAGAAACAAACCCTAACCCTCAACAACTCTCAGAGATCGAAATCAAAATGTCTCCTCTTCCATTTGTCAAAGAGCACAATGTGATCGCTTATCTTGAAAAACCAGACAATCTTGACGCTTTCCACGTCATGATTGATTATCTCACGGTATCAAACATTCATTATGCTCTAACTGCCAACCCCACAATCTATACCTCACATATTGAGAACTTCTAGAAGAATGCCAAAGTCCAAGAAGTTGATGGAGTGCAACAGATTTCTACAACTGTTGATGATATGGAGGTTTCTATAACCGAAGACACAATTCGACATGCACTACAACTGAATGATCTTAATGGTGAGTATTCTGATTCGGTTGCATTAGAATATCTACACACCGAGTTACTGAAACTTGGGTATGAGGGCCCTGGGGTTAAGGGTACCTTCTACAAAGGGCAGTTTTGCGCACACTGGAAGTTCATTATCCATACTCTCCAGCAGTGCATAAGCCCTAAGAGAACGGGCTGGAATGAGTTTGGGAGCAACATTGCTCTCGCACTCATCTGTCTAGCCAACAACAGATGTTTTAGTTTTTCAAAATTGATATTTAATGGTATGGTAAAACATCTGGGGACCAAGTATGGTCTATTTTTTATGTATCCACGGTTTGTGCAAACTTGTTTAAACTTTTTGATTCCAAACCTTAAAATACACAAGAGGGTCATTATTCCCTCTGCTCATGTGGCTTCCACTTTGAGCAAACTGTTGGTTAATGGCAAGAGTTTCTCTGGTGCCATAACTCCACCACTCTCTGAAATGGTGGAGTTTCTTTCAAGAAACAGGACTGCTAGTGTTGAGCATGAAGCCCAACGTATTGCTACACCACCAACACTGGAACCCACAGTCCAAGATACTCAAAATTCCCAACCTGCTTCCTTTGAAAAAGCTACAACACAAGCCCCTGCACTACAAATATTTCAAAAGAAGAGGAAAAGAACTGTTGGTGCTCCTTCCACCACAGTTCTTGAAACTGAAACTGTTAGCCCTGAACAGGTGCATTCACCTGTGCAGAATATCCAAAGGGAATCCCTTGTGCTATCTCCCAGGCACAATGAGGAGGTGATCACTCCTTTTGAGGGTGATCATATGGTTTTTGAGGCTGACACTACTGTTTTATCCGCAAAGGATAACCAGGATAGTGTTAACATAGCTAAGACCTCAACCATGGCAACAGAGACTGGTAAAACAGTTTCTGGTAATCCCCAGAACCAAGAAAAGAGGGGTACTGATGGGGAAACTCAAGTGAGTAAACCCCCAGTTAAATCTGTCAATGATATGCTAACAGTGGAAACACTGGATGACATTGTGACTAGACTGAAACAACGAGCATTGACGGATCCTAACTTTGCACCTTACTTTGCTGCTCACCTACACCTAAAGAAGAAGATTGCTTTTCAAAACAAGAGAATAATTAAACAAGATGAGAAAATAAAAGAGCTATCTGAAAAGTTAGAAAAGGCAAATAAAGTCATTAAGGTGATAGGAATGCATAATGAGGTGCTGATCAGACAAGACAAGCAGCTGAAATTTCTGGGAGAAACTCTTATGAAGGCAACTGATGTTCTTCATAATCATGAACAGCTGCTCAACAAACCTAAAGCCACAGTGAGATCATCTTCAACCTCTCAAGCAAAAGGAGAAAGAAAGTCTAAGCAAGAAGAGGTTCAACAAACAGTTCCACAAGCTGAACAAACAGTTGTTGCTCCAAATGAGCAAACAGTTGCAACACAACAACCAACAGTTGCAACTTTAAATCAACTAACAGTTGCAAGTGTCCAAGCGGTTAATGAAGAAGAAGAAGAACAACTTTCAAGTGTTGATAGGGTGCTAATCAACAGGATGGTGTCAACTGCAGATGTTCCAAGCACTGAGATTTTCAAATCTTGGTCAACAGTTAAGCAGAACTACTTGGTTGATATTAGTGCTCAATATCTGGGAATAAGTTCTTCTATAATGGCACAGAAAATCGATGATGGATGGCTTGATGGAAAGGTTGCTATGTTAGAATCTTTACCACCAAAGAAAGGGTATAAAGGCATAGTCATCCAGGAAGGAAAGAAAGTATCAAAGTTGCCTCCTGTTCCAGGCAAAGGTAAAGAAATTGTTGTTGTTTGTCCTAAGCTCAAGCTTTCAAGACAACAACAAGAAGAGCGTGATCATGAATTTGCATTAAGGCTAGCAGCTGAGCAAAGAGAACAAGAACAGTCTGATTTTGAGATAGCAAAGAAGCTGGCTGATGAGATCACTGCTCAGATTGATGAGGAAGAAAGGGAGAAGAAGGCTGGTAAGGGAGTAAAAAGAAAAAGAGTTGTAAAGAAGAAAATAGTTCCACCTCTCAAGCCAGTAGTTGAAAAGAGAAAACCCCAAACATTCCAAAAGTCTGAAGAAAAAGCTAAAGCTGAAAAGGTTCAAACCATTCTTCATGATAGACTAAGTGTGGAAATTGCAGAAAGAATTAAAAAATTAGAAAAAGAGCAGCTTGGTCAAAAATCCCACATTACTGAGTGGTGATTTGAATTTTTGAGGGTAGAGACTGGAAAGCAAGGATTTACTATTGTCAAGGAACTGGAACCAATTGAAAGTTATTCTAGTTTCGTCCAAATGATGGATTGTCTGACAAAGAGAGACATACAGGAGATGTATGCATATGGAGTAAGTCACTATGGCAGGGAAGCTGAGGTTGAAATAAAAGTCTTGATGATGCACTTATCTAGTATATGTAATCCACTGGAAGTGATGTCCATGTTGATAAGTGATGAAAGATTTCCAATCACTACTGTGAAAGTATATGAAAGATCAAGAGTATATCAAATGGTGATGGGAAATGCTCAAACTCAGTGGTTTGATCTTGAGTTCATTGAGCACAGTAAACCAAAGCTAATGTATATGTTGAAAGCAAGGTTTTATGGCCCTACAAAAGTGAAGGAAGATTTGATGAAGAGATTGAAGAAGAGATTGGAGCTTATACAGTCAGAGAAAATGTAATTTTTCTATCTCTTGAATTTTGATTATAATAGTTTGATTTTGCATACACTGATTAATATGTTCTTTACTTATGTTAATTTGTCTATGATTGAACCCTTAAAACAAAAAACTTAAGTGTATTGTTCAATACTTTAAGTTAGGGGGAGATTGTTGGGAAATTGGCTAAGTCATTGAAACTGTTATACATGCAAAAATCAAAACTGTTAAAACTGTTAAGATTGTTAAGTAAAGGTTGGTGTAACAGTTGGAAACTGTTAGTTGAAAATATGAAAGCAGTTGAGAACTGTTAGTGTAAACGTCTACAACTGTTTGAAGACCTTGAAGTTGAAGAATGTTAGAAGAATCAAGAACTGTTGTATTCATTAAACAGTTTCTGTTGAGCTATATATGGAAAAATCCTATCTTTGAAGATATCTCGAAATACTTTGAAGATCATCAAGATTATCTCAGAAGATAGAAGATAGAAGATTACCTAACTGTCAGCAAATCAAGGAAGATCAAGGAGTATATATATGCTAGATTAGAATTCATAATTAAAAAAAAATTACTCATTGATTATATTTTTGCATTCGTTCTTCAAATTGTAATTTTGCTTTCTGAATAGTGCTAAGCCTCTAAGTTTCTCGTTGAAACCTAAGAACAATTTGTGTTCTTCGTCTAACATAATAAGTTAGATTGGGGGTGAAGTTTGCTATTGTAATCGTTCTCATTGATTAATAGAATTACTGTTTGATTGAATTGATTTGTGATCAAAATCTTCTTTAATCAATTAAGTGTGATTCTGCAACTTCTTAGTTGATTGTGATCATAGTTAAAGATTAACTTTTATTTTACTCTGATTTATTATTTAAAAGTTAGTTCTTGTTATTTGATATAATCTATATCCGATCCTGACAGTTCTTCACCAAGAACACGAGCATCCTCAGGGAGGGACTATAACGAATCTGGGTATTTGGAGTTACGAAGGCGTGGCTGGAGCGCATATTGTGTTTTCTGGGTTGTCTATCTTCTTAAATAAGAAGACTCAACTAGTTCTACACAAAGAACTATCACCACAAAACTTACAAACTATGTGGGGAATAGTCAAACCCACTAATTATGTTCTTCACTCAATAACACTCTCAAGAACACCAACAATGGTGCTTGAACACTAAACTCTCAATACAAGAAAAATCGATTCACTCAAAGTGTTTATCACTCAATGTATTTTTCTTGCTTCCCTTTTGCTTGATCTTGAAATATTGTATAACTCTTACAAATGAAGAAAACAACTTCAAGAATCAACATACTCAAAAGTATATATTTGAAAATGAAAGATCAAGATATGAATGTGTGTAGAGGAGAGAATTTTCAGATTGCAAAAGGTAAATTTTGTTTGATAATGAGTTGATATTTATAAAGGAAGAGAGAGGAAAGAGGTGGGGACAACTCTACTGTACCGACGGTCGATCCCACGGTCGACCGTGGACGTGGATCGGCCGTGGCCAGAGCTGTAGCCAACTTGCGTCGTTTAAAAATATTTTCGATGTTTTTCGTCATTCTCTTTTAAACTGATATTTTAGAATTAATAAATACCAAAATAAATATCGTTACACTATGTGTTTGGACTGGCTTTTGAAAGAATTAAACACATGTTGAATTTAGAGGGTGACACCTCATAGTACTTGCATGTACTTGCAAGATCTTCCAAAGATATCCTTCCACCAATCATTTGTAAACATAGTATAATAATACCTCTTAAGGATATTTATCTTGTATTCTAAAATACATATTTTCACTTTTGCCAATTTATAAATTTATGTTTATTTAGACATGTTGGCAAATAGTTATAAAAACTGTATTCCATAGACAGATATCATTTGACGCAGTATGGAATAATTTTTATAAATGAAATTTTATTTTTATAAAAATGACAATTTTAAAATGTATTATTTTAAAATCATATTGTCATTTTTTATTACAACCCATTAGTTAATTTTTACGAAACACATAAGTATATATTTTTTTACTTTGATCTTTCATTAACATATATATATTATTACTTTTTCAAACTTACTATTTTCATATTAACTTCGATATGTATGTTTTTCATTTTAATATCATTATTTAAAACTGCATCATCAAAACCAGATATATTTAAATATTAATCTTTTGATTGCACTAACATGGGGAATTTGTGACTTTGTGAGCTTTCAACCAACTTAACTACTACTAACCCTAGAATTCACCAAAAGCAAGGCAAAAGAGCAATAAAGCAAACAACCCCTGAAAGATTAAATAATATGATGAAGACTTTCCCTCCCTAGATTCGATTTCACACTTTTCATGGCAATCAATTCATGGTATTAAGAGCTAATGATACTTAAAAGATTCATGCATCGATTTCTAAAATAGTTAAAACATTGATCCGGTTAAAACCGTCTAATTACACTAATTAACAACCTTTATGGTCAAAAACGCGGTTAAATAGTATAATTTGTCAATTGATTCGATTACAAGTAAAGCTTAAATCATTTTATGATGGTATGATCACAAGCATAAAATAAACACATAAAGATTATTATATGTTGAATCACATGCAAAAGTTTCTATTTTAAGTTGTTTAAGCCTAGGATTAGATCAATCACTAGTCTAAATTATCTAATGATCCTAGATAATCAAGATTTAAGTTTTATGATTAATTTGGTCTTTTAATATATAAAACTCAGATTATAAGCTCCAATGCTCCAAGTTCATGCCCCAAGCTCTCTGGAATGATTTAATAGTGGTTTCTAGAGTTTATGGTGTGGAAAGGTCAGATGATAAGATGTCAAACCGAATGCAAATCGAAATATATATAGATGTTGTAAAAATGCCCGTCGCGCCTCGATGTATAAGATTGTGCCGCGATCTTCACCCTAGTCTGCCAAAGTCGTCGCTGTTCAAATTTTGAAATCAAGATAAAGCCGCGTCGCGACGCGATCTACAGCCTTGGTCGCGATGCGATCTGGTGCTTTGACCGGATTTTTGACTTTTTTGAATTTTTTCCTTGATTTGCTCCATCTTATCTATAATACACTTCTTATCTCGAATTTTAAACCTGAAAACATTTATTAAAGATATTAGACACCTCTTTTAATATATTTTGCATATTTTCTATTAAAAATATCCGGATATCGCATAGTAATATTTATTTAAATACCACGATATCAAAATACCCCACACTTGAACTTTGCTTGTCCCCAAACAAATCACAATTTTATTCAGGCTAAGGTATTTAAATAAATAATATCATTCGTATAAACACTAAATATCACTGCAAAATGTCAATATGTTTGATTAGAAACAAGTCGTCAACTATACCTAGACTTATGCACATACCCGTGTTTTGGTCCTCCCTTAACTTCTCACCATTTCAAATACTTTCTCTTTTTATAAATAACCAACCCTTAATTAATGAATATTTGAAGGTTAATTTACCCCTTAGGAATCCCCCAACCTCTAGACTTATTACATATTTTCCAATTTTATTTGGCATATGCTTTTTATTATTTTTCTCATATAAGCCCATGACTTTCGATGGAACTCATGTAGCAGACTTTCAACCCAACCGATCTCAAACCAGTTGACTTTAGGTGATTAGGTGTAAAGCACCCCTCAGAGTTTACTTGTTCGAGTTCCAAAGGCCATTAATTTGACTCATATTTCTAGCCTTTGGCTTTATTCTTGCTTTTCTTGACCTTTGGCCTTATTCTTTTTTTTCTTTTTCCCTCTTTTTTTTGCAAGCATATGATTAGTAAAAGAGGAAATTCATATGCAGCCAGTTTTTTTGTCTAGCTTAGATTCAAAAAGGGCTTAACCATTTATTTATTTTCATAATTCAAAAATTAAAAGTTGGTTACCATAAATCGAAATTTCTAAGGAACGGTGAAAAGCCACTAAATACTATGCATAAATATCAAGTATAACCTCTGAACCTATTCACAATTCAAACAAATGACACCTTCAACTAATATTTAACCCTTACTCGAATGATATTAAAATTTTAAAAATTATAGCCCAAATAATAGAATGATTTAATCAAGGACAAATAAATTTCAAGTTAGGAATCTTTTTCTAACCCCCTACCCCACACTTACATTGTACAATGTCCCCATTGTACATAAAACAAAGTAAAATTAAGGGTAGAAAAAGATTAGAGAAAACTCCTTTCGGGTATTAACACAAAATATGGAGCATAATATATAAAGCTGAGCATATGCCAGCATAAGCATGTACTCCATGCAATAACCACCTGCAATAAAAACACTCTGAGTATAGATTAGAATAGATCAAGGCTAAGAACCAAACAACTAAAAAAACTAAACACACGAAAAGAAAAACAAACAAACCTAGCTCACTTTCGTAGGAATCACGGTTGCATTTAGCGTATGAAACAAGCCTTTAAACCCCTTGGTAGCCAGAGTGGACGAGTTGTAGTCTCGTGAGGGTTTCTAGTCAACACACCCATAAAGTTGAACACGGGTTACCTCCCGGAAGTGCTTCTTTACTCGAGTCATTAGCTGGACTCCAAACCCCATACTTAGGGTTTTAGCACGATGAGTCCTATGTTCTCACCTCCCCTCTCATCGGTCCCCTCTTCCGAGTAGTGCTTTCACTCGGTTCCTGTTAACTCTGAAGGTCATCCCTTTAGTATCAAGTAGTTCGATTGTGCCATTTGGGAATACCTTTTTCACCTCGTATGGTCCGTACCACCTGGTTTTCAGATAACCGGGACATTTCTTTAACCGAGAATTAAACAATAGAACTTTGTCTCCAGGTTCGAAGTGTTTATCCCGTTTTGATCGATCCTCGTGATTGTCCTTCACAGGGATGAGAAGACTTTCTTCTTTCAGCTTTGGGCCATCGGCCTCCTTGGCTCTCTTATCTCGCAACTCTCTCTCACGAAGAGTATCGAAAATCCTAACAAAGTAAGCAGAGTCATCAAGAAATTTAGAATATCTCAGAGACTCGTTGAGTCCAAAAGTGATGGCATCGGTACCTACCCCGAGTGTCAGCTGTGATTCGTGAATATCAACTAAAGCTCTGGCTGTACTCACGAAGGGTTTGCCGAGGATGATAGGGACTTGGTCATCTTCCTCCATGTCTAGAACGATGAAGTCCGTAGGAAAAATGAATTTATCTACCTTAACTAATAAATCATCAACTATCCCACGCGGATGAGTGACGGATTTATCTGCCAGATGAATAGACATACGAATGGGCTTCGGTTCGGGCATGCCCAGTTTGGTAAAGAAAGAGTATGGCATAAGATTCACGCTCATGCCTGAATCGGCCAATGCATGAGTAATTGGCAGATTGCCAAACTGGCATGGTAGAGTGAGACTCCCGGGATCGGTCTGATAGGATTTGTGTGCATAACCATCAAACCCTGATGCCACGTCCAATGCCATAAGACACTGAAGGGTCACACCTGTGAGGGCATGTAATCCGAGAAGTGATGCAACCACAGTGGGGAGAAAGGTTTTATAGCTAGTCAGTTATAAACCAGTATTAGTAAGTTATGGTTTTAACTTACGGAGAGAATTAATTACCAAGTTATTAATTGCAAGGAAATATATATATTTATTAGTCAAATACATATATATTGTTAATTAATAAGATTAATAATTTAGGTTTAAATTATTAAAGGTTTAAATATTATTATTATTATTAATTAATTAATAAAGTGTATATATATATATATATATATATATATATATACTTTATTAATTTAATTAATATTAATAATAATAACTTGGTGATTAAGGTTTCTAATTCAAATTAAGGAAATATCTAAATGGTTTCCTAATCTAATCCTAGAATCTATTCTTATAAATAGAGGATTAGTATTTGAATTTTAGGTTAATCATTCTAAGTCAAAGAAAAAGAAAAAACTCTCCCTCTCTCCCTCTCTTGGCCTTCGGCCGTATACACCAAGTAAAACCGGGTTCGGTTTTTTGTCGACACCGAGTTACGGTGATCGTGTGGTTCGTGGTTTGCTACCCTTCTAGAGGGATCTCGTCTTGCCTCATTACGGGTAGACTACTTCTTGAGCAACCCTAGGTAAGAAAAAGGTATAACATCTATTCATCTTGTTCTTGATGTTCTTAATGATCGATTAGTATATATATATATATATATATATATATATATATATATATACACACACACAAGTATGCGTACGGTTATATATATACATATATAATGTATGATGATCATGGTTGTATTATTATAATATGGATGATATTGTGTTGTTCCTTATTCATATTATATGTTTTGAATATACATACATATATCCACAATTATATATATACATTTGTGATTAAACAAGATCCTAACCCTTTAGGGTTTTTGGGTTGTTAATTATTTAAATTTTGCTTCATGAATAATTATAGTTTTATTTTTCATTCTTGTGTCGGTTCAAACCAGTTTGAGTTTGAATCAGGATGACATGAGGATGTGTATTATGATATGTAACCCAACAGTTGTATCAGAGCTTGGGCTCAGTTTATCACAATATGCATATTGTTTGATCTGTTATATTTGTTCTTGTTTATATATATATATATATATGCATGTTCAAAAATAAGGGATTAACAAGTTTTTGTTAATCTCAGTTTATTATTATTCAAACAGTTAGTTTTGAATATTAATGGTTTTATGGTTTTAATCTTTAATCAATAAGGTTGAATCAGTTAGGTTTAACCGGTCAAAGAATTAAAATTATAAAACAGATTTATTGTTTTCCATTCATGTTTATACATGTTGATATATGTGTATTCAAAAAATATAGGGATTAACAAGTTTCTGATAATCTCAGTTTATAAAATTTATAGTTTTTTAATCTTTAATCAGAAAGGTTAAATCAGTTAGGTTTAACCGGTTAATGAATTAAAACTATAAAGGTTTATTTTTTGTTTATATTATTATGTGTATATATCGATTTTAATGCTTGTATGGAAGATATTAATCAGTTTGGAGTAATATGGTTATTTTAAAGTTTTTAATCGAAACTAGTTTAAGTTTTGATTAAAGGATAAACTTTAAAGTTTCTTGAAGTCCTAGTTTTTATCCACAAGTTATGTTGATAAGGTTATTTAAACTTTAAATTATTTAAAACAAGTTGTTTTTTTTAAAGGAAAAGTTTGAACTTTAATTGGATTAGGATTTCTAGGATTTAAATTTGATATATATAATTGTTCATGCTTCGTAATTATTCCCGATTTATTTGTGACCGGAAAACGTCACCGGAAAACCACCGGACCACCGGCGGCAGCCCTAGTGTAGCGGCGGCCAAGCAGCAGTAGCTCGTAAGGTGGTGATACACCGGCGGTGGTGGCCCAGTAGTGGCAGCCCAGAAAACGCAAGAAGCAGCCACGGCCCAGCAGCCTTGTTGCGGGCCAAGCTTCGAATGGCCCATGGCAGTCGCGATCCTTTTTCGCCAGGCCCAGCCAAGGCCCCTTTGCGGCGGCGCGGAAGCACATGGAAGTTCGGCCCAGGATGGGGTCGGCCCAGTTGTCAATTTAATCCAATTTTATATTTAAAGCCAAGTTATTTTCTTTTTAGTTCTTGAAATAAATTATTATTAGAACTTAATTTTTTGTTTAAATTATTTGGGCTTGTAAAATCGTTTTAGAACTTGATGGGCTTCTCGGCCCAGTTAGGGATAACCGAGAATGGGTCTTGGCCATAGGCCTCGCGTTGTAAATATCGTTTGTATTTTGGGACGTATAATTCGGAATAATTAAATAATACAAGATCATATATGTATTAATTTTATGGATTTAAAATTAGTATATATATATAAATTATGGTTATAGTATTACTTTAACTAGTTAAGTTAAAATAAAAGGATTTATTATATTTTTGGATTAAAATATAATAAATAACCATAATGGTGTATTATTCATTGAACAAAGTAAAACAAGGACAATTTTAATCAATTAAGTGTTTTTGGATTAAAACACATTTGGTATAAAAGCATTTGGTATAAAAGTTATTATGCCAATAGTTTATATAATTGATTAACAAGGTTGACAAAGTTTTTGTCAAGTTTTCTCGTCTCGATTAATAGTTTAATTGAGAGGTAACGAGAAAAAGTTTATAGATCAATGATGAATATATGTATGTTGTTTGCATTATTTATTGTTTATATTTAATGCGTGGTTGTTTATTTATATATTGGATGATATATAAATGAGTTTGACTTGTATACTAAGTCGCATTAGTATCATTAAGTCGCATTTGTAATTTTTACATGTCAACAACAAATGCTTAACTTAAACAAGTCAACAATATATTCTTGCTGTGGTTGGACATGTAGGTTATAGGTTTTGTCAACTTAGACCTGTGGTTGTGTTTTTCTTTTTCTTTCTTTATTTTGGTTTTTGGAATGCCTGTGTGCCACTTACAGCCCCTTTTACAATGTAAAAGTAATGGAATAGGATTTTATGTATTCTAGTATAGTATGTTGTAATCAATACCAAAGACGAAGATTTTTTCAAAGAAGGAGTTTTTCGAGAGGGAATTGCTCGAGTAAAGACCGGAGGTGTCAAGGCCAGTGGGAGCAAGGAGACAAAACACAAAGTTCAAGCCACGGGATTCTATTTAGTATAGTTTTGTCCTTAGTTGACCCCTTAGGACATAGTTGGCAAAACTATAACAGATTTATTAACTGCGTGGTTGTTCTTTATTTTATGAATATTTATGCGACTATAAAATTAAAGTAAGAGTTTAATAATGGATATTATTAATCAGGGGTAAAACCACAATATGTGATAAAGTTGGTATACGACAACAGTTTTATAAAATTAAATATTTTATGATTTTCGTATAGCATTTAAAAACAGCTTCTTTTTTTAAATAGTTTTATCATAAGACGTATTGTGTACCTAGTTCAAGGTATACTAGATATACGGATTTTAAAACAGTTAGTTTTAAATGGTTTTACAAAACTGGAATCAAGTTTTTCAAACTTGGATAAAACTCACTAAAATCTTAGACCAGTAGTGCTACCCATCTAGTGGTACACCTTTCCTGCTCCCGGTACCTTGGTGTATTGTCGTGCCCAAACCGTGCACACCGGGGTTCAAACCGATGTGGGGAGGGGGTGAAAGACTTTGTGATTCCCTTATGTGACGGGCCAGAGTTTATCCCATCCTAGGTGGTGCGGTCTACTTTAGTGATTCCCTGGTGTGACGGGCCCAAAATGCACTTAGTGTAGAGATAAACATACTTAGACCTTTTTATCTTAAAATCTCTACAAGATCTAGGAGTCGTATCAAGTTAGATGCGATTGGTAAAGGAACTTACCTACCAGAAATAGCACGGGGTTGGTGTTGTCGTGCCCAAACTGTGCACCAACAAGTGTGAAATATGGATCCTAGGGCTAATACTCATCATTTAAGGGTTTTTATTAATTTGTATTGTCAAAGTCTATAATGTGTTACTAATTGAACTATATAATTGAAATTGTAGATGACAAATGTATCCAACACTAATAAACTCTCACTCCGTTCTATCCACGAGAAGGATAAGTTCACCGGACCTAACTTTCTCAACTGGGAGCACAATCATTGGATCGTGCTCAGACATGGGAGAAAGTGGTACGTTCTGGAGGAGCAGGTGGGAAATTCCCCAGCCAACAATGCAAGAGCTGATGTAAGAGAGGCTTACCAGAAGCGTGTCAATGACGCGCTAGATGTAAGCTACCTCATGCTCGCAACGATTAGTCCAGAGTTGCAGACAAGCATGATGGAGACATCAGCCTATGACATGATCCATCAGCTGAGGTACATGTTTCAAGAGCAGGCTCGTTAAGAACGATACAATGTCACGAAGGCTCTAAACACTTGAAAGATGGCTAAGGGCACTTCGGTTAGTACCCACATCATGAAAATGAAAGGGTAGATGGACACCCAGTACCGTTGCAATTGGCAACGGACATGATACTTAACTCGTTGTCTGATGACTATAAGCCTTTAATAGTCAACTACAACATGAACAATATGGAAAAATCCATAGTTGAGCTTCATTCGATGCTCAAGACAGCTGAATCAAATATGGGTACTAAGTCCAAGGACATCCTCATGATAGATAATGGGTGTGACAAAAAGAGGAAGGGGCGTAACGGAAGGGGTAAGGTTAAAACCAAGCCGGGACCAGGGGCAAGGCAAATGGCAAAGGCAAGGGCAAGAAATTTAAACCGAACAAAACAAGAGCCGAGAACCGGTGCTTCAAGTGCGGTGAAATTGGCCACTACAAGGCGAACTGCCGGAAGCGTCACGAAGCGTCACGAAGGTGGTGGAAACGCCACAAGTAACTTCGATGACTAACTTCAGTATTTGCTTTCAACTTATTTCTATAAGTGGTGTTTGATATTTGCAATCATTTATTGCAATAGGTCAATAAAAGCAAAGGTGCCAACGAATGCAAGGATCCCACATGAAGAAACAAGGATATTTAAGAATTCATAGTTTTTCAAATATTTTTCCTTTTCATGTTGTAATGAATTTTTGCAATTTTGGTTTTAAAATATTAATGAATTATTAGTTGATATATCCTTACACATGTGTTATGATTATATCTTGTCAAGTTTGACTAGAGGATGACTAACAAGTCAAAGTCTTTAACTTATTAGTATTTGATCCTTTTGCGTTAATAATTGCCATTAAGATATATTATTATTTATTGCTCGACTAAACTTATGGAATTACTTGAATCAACACAGTTGGTGTTGTAGATTAGAATATTTATCTAATCAAGTAATTATAAGTATTTATGAAAACAAGTTCAAGTTTTGAACTAATATTAAACACTTGAAATAATAGTTATTATTTATGGGAATATGTTTAATCATAAAACATTTATGAGAATGATTATAATGGATATCGTAATCAAGGGTACTCACATGTTTTAAATAAGAATCCGTACAAGTGTGTTATACTTGTGGTCATGTAAAGTTTCGAAAAACCAATTTCCGTAATAGGAAATAGTGGATACGTGAAAAATCCAATTTAAGGTTTCGTCGACTTTAAGATTCTTATTCGAAATCTAAGTTTTAGATTTATACTTAAAATCAGTATTTTGACTCGTGTGTCAAGTTTGACCAAGTCAATAAGCTATTTTAAGTGATGCTATGTTTTCATAATAGTCGGTGGGAGCAATTGAACTACGCCAAGATGTTTATCAAGTTTTTGATAAGATATACCGCGTAGAAGCTAATAAGTGTTTGGATAAACACAGTGGTTATTAGCTTATTGAATTTTAAGTACATATATTATTCGAATGATGGGAATTTTGAGGATTCAAAATAAGTCCAAATAACAGGACTAATCCTAGGAGGTCATAATTATAAATTGAAATTCAATGTCACCAATATTAATATATAAAGGAGTTAAGTGTTGAGAATAATAAACGGTTCATTAGATAAGTGTTTAAAAACACTAAGGGGGTGTTTGTTTCATTCTTTTGGGGGATTTTAACGGAATGGAATTTCAAATCCCTCTAATTATGGTGTTTGGTTTGGCAAATGAGGGTGGGATTTTAATTCCCAGGAATCAAAGAAATCCACAAGTGAGTCATTTCTAAATCCTCCCACCCCCTAGTATTCTGAAATCCACAAGTGAGTCATTTGCTCCGGCGACGCTCCGGCGAATATTCCGGCGAAGCCTTCGACAGAAAATGCCGCCGTTCTTCGTCACCGCCGTCATCACTTCGGTCGAACATCACCGGTCACCTTCCATCATCGACAGAAACGGTAACCCTAGCCTTCGAGAAACCCTAGCCTTCGAGAAACCGTCAACTTCCATCATCTTTGCCATCCCCTTCGAGAAGCCGTCGCCACTACAACCTTCGAGAAACCCTAGCCGCTGCAACCCTCGAGAAACCCTAGCCGCTGCAACCCTTATGAAACCCTAGCCGTCTATCGAAACTCTAGGACGGCGCTGTTCGCAGAGTAGCGAGGTGGTGGCCCCTTCGTTCGCAGATCTGTCATCCCAGTCATTCATAGAGAAGGAAGCGATGAGCTAGGGCCGGCGTTCCTAGAGTAGTGAGGTGGTGGTCGGCGGTGGTCTTCTCTCTGTCGTTGGTGGAACGAGGTGGCCTTCCGTCATCATCGCCGTCGCCGGCTCCGACTGAAACCCTAATCGCAGGTGGTGGTCTTGGATGGTGGGAGGTATGTGGTGGTGTTTAGTAGTGAAACAAACAAAGGTATGGGATTTTGAATCCCACCAATTGAATTCCCATAAAATGCAATTCCCCTTATAAAATCCCAATCCCCCCAAAATCAAAGAATGAACCAAACACCCCCTAAATATCTAATTTTGTTTACGGAATAGTGTAAACAAAGGGTTTATTTTTATAATCTATTTCTTGGGATAGAAAAGTTTTATACATCTTCAATGTTACTAAGTCTAGTTACGGGATAATTTTATATATTCAGAAACAAGGAGTTAATCCAGTTCTCCAAATTTAAGGAATATAATAAAATTAAAAGGACTAGAATTGTTTTCAAAAGTTTGTGGAAAACAATACATATAGCAACATAAGTGGGAGCACTAAATAGTGTATACTTGTTCTGGTTCATAGTGACGTTGTAGTTTCAAGTAGTGTGTAACGCCACAAGGTCCGAAAGTTTCGTTATGAATTTTCTTTAATTAATATATTAAGTGTTTATGTGTTTGGTTAATTGCCTTTTTGTGTTATGTGTTTTTGAGAAACAAAGTTGGAGGGCTAGTTTTGCCAATTCAGAAAGTTAAGAAGTCCAAGGGATATTTTGTTAATTGCCTAAAGTAGTAGATATAGATGAGTCTTCTTTGACTTAGTTAGAGTCAAACCACCAGGGAACCAAAAACACTCACGAACACACACACTTCCTTAGGAGAAATTCTGATTTTGATCAAGAATCAAGGAGTTGTTAGCTGATTTCGTTTTCCATAGTGAAGTACAAGCAAGAGGTATGAATTCCTTTGATTTCTTGACTTGTCAGATCAAGAAATGGATTCATAGGTTGAATCCTGAAGGGTTTTGTAGGGTATAAAAACATATCATATAACATGCACAGCGGAATAAAACAAAAAAAACCCTCCAGTGATCTCATCTAACTCGTACAGAAACTAAAAGCTAGTAGAGAATAAAAAGGTTATACCTTTCAACAGTAATCTTGAAACCTCAATCCAGATAGCTAAAGGTAGAACACCGCTACTGCACCACCTCGAACTGGCTGCTAGACCGCCTGAGGATATCACCAAAAACAAACACGCGAGGCTTACGTATGTGTGTGTCGTCGATCGCAAAAGCCGAGACCCCCGGGGTCTATGTTGAGTTCGATGCAGAGGAGGAGAGGGAGATGGGCTAGGGTTATCTTTTTGCAACTTGTGTTAATCCTTATGTGATTCCAAGGCTTATAAGGTTATTTATAAAATAAACCTTATTAAGGCCCAAGCCCGTTTAATTAAAGCCCAGCTTTAATTAAACTATCACTTAATTGCATAATATACCCTTTGACATTTCTAATTAATTAATAACTATTAATTAATTGGTCCAATTAATATTTAAACTTAAATATTAATTTCCCTTTTAAAATAATAAATAACTATTATTATTTTCCTTCTCAATAATTAATTTAACTAATTAATTATTCTTACACACGTTACGGTAAAATCCAAAAGGTTCTGAACGGGTGTGTAGCAGTGTGATCCTTTAGTGTCACATAGTATTGGACACGATGACACATGTTATCTATCTCTGCACACAATCTAACAGACTATCACTTGTGAAAGATAAGTAACACTTCTTGTACATCGTTGACCTAAGGAGGTCCCTAGCCAGACACTTAGGTTAACCAGACTATGAGATCTCTTACATTTAGAGATATAATCCACCCCTTGGATTATCTAGGTTTTTCCTTTTGCATCGCGATATTCCGTAATGTGAGTATTAGATATGGAGCAGGGATCTTATTCTAAATACTCAGATTTTCTCGACTCCGATCTCGACACTCTGCAGTTACGGTTTACCGAATGAAACCTATCATTCTAACCGAGCGCGGCCACGCATTTTCAGTAGTCTTAACCGTCGAGGGCCCAGAAATATCTCTCCTAAAAGTAGGAGGTGCAAATCCCATCTTGACTATTTGCAATTTAAGCACACAGCTTCTGCTGCACCTAGACATGCCCCTTATGATCACCCTGTTACGGCGTGACGTTAGAACACACTAAAGTGCAGAAGTTACCATGCCCCAAACCAAATATCTCAGGTCTAAGGACAACCTATCAAGTTTACTTATGATGACGCTCCATTAAGTAAACTCGATGCGGATCACTCCCAATATTTATCCCCTGATAAATATCTATGAATATTTGGTCACAACCTTGTGCTTTTATTCATCCCCGAATAAATCATCAAATATCCATAATAGCGTTACCTCCCTAATGTAGCTCCCACTACATTAAGTAGCTACGGGCATTTAGACAATTCATCACTTGACTTGTCATGGATAGGTTAAAACATGCTAATAATAGACAACAAGAAACAATTATGTAAATACCTCCTATTTCAATCCCATGAAATGTAAATATATAATAAAAAGGTTTCATGTTACATCTATAGTAATAATCAAAAACTTGAACTAGCTGCTATGTTCTAAGTATTTCATTCCTATAGAACTCGCATGCCTCTCATGCTTAGCTCTAGCTAGCGGCTTCGTCAACGAGTCAGCAACGTTGTCATCCGTCGGTATCTTTTGCAGTCGAATATCATCTCTTCCAATGATCTCTCGGATGAGGTGATATTTCCTGAGTACATGCCTAGTCCGCTAATGATCTCTTGGCTCTTTAGCTTGCGCCACAGCCCCTGAGTTGTCACAGAATATATCGATCGGTGTAGAGATACTGGCAACAACTCTAAGATCCGAGATAAAATTCTTTAGCCAGACAGCTTCCTTTGCTGCATCACTTGCAGCAATATACTCTGCCTCTGTAGTCGAATCTGCTATTGTATCTTGCTTCTGACTTTTCCAAGATATGGCTCCTCCATTTAGGGTAAAGACAAATCCTTATTGCGACCTAAAGTCGTCCCTGTCGGTCTGGAAACTTGCATCAATGTAACCAGTCACACTGAGCTCATCCATTGAACCTCCATAAACTAGGAATATGTCTTTTGTCCTTCTCAGGTACTTGAGAATATTCTTGACAGCTACCCAATGTGCTTCACCAGGATTTTGTTGATATCTACTTGTGACACTAATAGAATAGGCAACATCGGGCCTAGTACATTGCATGGCATACATAATTGACCCTATTGCCGAAGCATATGGAATTAATTTCATCTTGCCCTGATCTTTACTAGACACAGGACACTGAGCCTTGCTCAAAATCGCACCAGATTGCATAGGAATAAATCCTTTCTTGGATTCATTCATCTTGAATCTTTTCACGACTTTGTCTATGTATGTACTTTGACTAAGTCTGATAAACCGCTTAGATCTATTTCTAAAGATCTTTATACCTAGTATATAAGCAGCTTCTCCCAAGTCTTTCATCTGGAAACATTTACCCAACCAGGATTTTACTCCTTCTAACACTGGAATATTGTTTCCTATTAGCAGTATGTCATCCACATACAAGACTAGGAAGGTTACCGCGCTCCCACTGAATTTAGTGTAAACACACGACTCGAACTCACTTTTGGTAAAACCAAATTCTTTGATACGCTCATCAAAGTGTAAGTTCCAGCTTCTAGATGTTTGCTTTAACCCATAAATTGATTTTAGCAGCTTGCATACCTTATTATGGTTCTTTGGATCCGCAAAACCATCCGGTTGTACCATATACACGTCATCTGTCAACTTCCCGTTAAGGAAGGTGGTTTTGACATCCATCTGCCATATCTCATAATCAAAAAATGTTGATATGGCCATAAGAATCCTAATAGTCTTAAGCATCGCCACTGGGGAAAAAGTTTCATCATAGTCAACACCATGAGTTTGCGTGAAACCTTTTGCCACTAGCCTAGCTTTAAAGGTATGCACCTTTCCATCCATGTCTGTCTTCTTCTTGAAGACCTATTTGCACCCAACAACTTTGCTGTGTTGAGGCAAATCCACTAACTTCCAAACTTGGTTGTCATACATGGATTGCATCTCTGCCTTCATGGCTTCTAGCCATTTCTCAGATTCTAAACCTGAGACAGAATCTTGGTAGGTAGTGGGTTCTAAAAGATCCCCTTCGTCTTGAGCAATAAGGAATCCCAGATACCTATCTGGCTCATGACGAGGCCTACTAGATCTGTGAAGGTCTTGTGTTTGCACTTCCTCCTCAACCACAGACTCGGGTTGAGATTCAACAATTTTCTGTTGAACCACGGGTTCGATTATCGGTGGTGGTGTTATCTCTTCCTCTTCAATTTCTTGAAGCTTTATTTCTTTTCTTGGAGTTTCTGAGTTTAGAAACTTCTCTTCTAAAAACACCCCTTTACGAGCAACAAAAACTTTGTTCTCATCTAGGTTATAGAAATAGTATCCCATGGTTTCCTTGGGATAATCAACGAAGATACACTTATCTGATTTGGGATTGAGTTTATCTGTGAATTTTCGCTTAACATACACCTCACATCCCCAAACCTTGAGAAAAGACATTTTGGGCTTTTTCCCCGTCCATACCTCGAACGGTGTCTTTTCAACCGATTTAGTCGGAACCCGATTCATCATGAACGTCGCTGTCTCAAGTGCGTGCCCCTAAAACGACAAAGGCAATGAACTCCGACTCATCATTGATCGTACCATGTCAAGCAACGTATGATTCCTCCTTTCTGACACACCGTTCATCTAAGGTGTATACGGAGGTGTGAGTTGTGAAACAATCTCACATTCTTTCAAATGATTGTCGAATTCCTGACTCAGATATTCACCACCTCGGTCGGACCGAAGCAGCTTTATCTTCTTGTCCAGCTGATTCTGTACTTCATTCTGAAACTGTTTGAACTTGTCAAAACTTTGAGATTTAAGTCTCATGAGATAGACGTAACCGAACCTACTGAAGTCGTCAGTAAAGGTAATGAAGTACCGGTATCCTCCTCTAGCTTCTGGAGTAAAGGGTCTACACACATCTGTGTGTATTATCCCCAGTAACTCACTAGCCCTTTCATTCTCACTGTTGAAAGGCTTCTTTGTCATTTTACCATACAAACAAGATTCGCAAATATCATATGACTCCAAGTCAAATGGTTCTAGAACTCCGTCATCTCGGAGCTTCTCTATGCGTTTCTCGTTTATATGTCCTAAATGACAATGCCAGAGATAAGCCTGATTCAAGTTACTCTTGGATCTTTTACTTATATGATATATGTCTTTATTATCGTTAACTAGATTTAGCTTATATAGACCATTTTGTGGAATAGCTTTAAAATATAAAACATCATTATTAAAACAAGAAATCACTTTGCTATTCATAACATAGTTACAAGAACCGTGCATGTTTTAGTCCCCTAGTGCATTTTGGGCCGAGACTCCCGATTATCACCAAAATAGATCGCACCACCTAAAACAGTGTGAACTCTGGCCGGGACTCCCGATTATCACTGAGTCTTTCACACCCTTCCCCGCAATAGTTTGAACCAGAATGCCCGAGGTTTGGTCACTTCCGACACCCGAGTACCGTTTAACAGGAAAGGTGTACCATTAGGTGGGTAGCACACTGATCTAACATTTTTTCTAAAAAGAATTTCAAAAGTTTTTGACGAGAAAAACCTTTTTGTCAGTTTTCTTTAAAACGACTGTTTAATAATAATCTATTATTAAAACCCTTGTTTTATTTCATCGTGAGAATCACAACTACACATATATATAATATGTAAAGAAATAAAACAACCACAAACAAACTATGCCTTAGCCTTGCCCTTAACTAATGTCGGTTTCGTGAGCCACACGAAAAACCCAATGGTCCAAAACCTAAGTGGAAAAACAACACACATGGCATGGCATTCTGAAGTTCCCACTAGCTCCAGCATCCAATCCTGCTCCTTGCTTCTTTGTATCAGCTTCAAAACTATTCTATTTCTATACTATTCTATTCTAACATCTAAAAAAAGAAACAAAAATTACAAGATATTCAAAGTCATGCAGGCCCGCTAATCTAAAACTTTTACAAAATAGAATAGGGGTTGTAAGTGGCACGCAGGCCTCCCCATACCATAGAATAGAAAAACCAATCACAACCACAAGTGCAGTAAATAAAAACAATCCACAAGGTCTAGGGCTTGTCTATGGCATCCCAAACATGTATAGACTAATACATACAAACAACTGATCTTTAATTATCATATACTGATGAATTAACTTGACTTTAACTACCTGTTAAAATCACCTGGTTCAATAATTGTCATATATATTAATTATTGTTGTTAGTCCATTATAACAATTGATTCAAGTAATATGTAGGATAGATGAAGGATTTCATATGTAGAACTAGAGAGAATATGGTTTACACCATGAAAAACACATAGTTCATTATATCATTATGAGCAAAACCTTAGCTATTACAATAGTCATATCCCTATATATACTCCATGAGTATATTACATAGAAACTCCTATTTCTATACAATTTATGAATTTACAATTGTTAAGCGATTAAAAATACTAAAATAATTAATTTTTAACAAATACTTGATTATTACAAAACAATCATGATTAAAAATTAAATATTTTAAACATAAGTTTTACAAATAAAACTTATATAAATCTTTTAGTTTTAATCCTGTTAGGTGTTACCCTAAACTAAAACTAAAAATGCCTTTGGGCCATAAAACTGGGCCAAAAGAATTCTTGTGGGCCGACCACTCAACTAGGCCGATTTGACCTGGGCCACAGTTGGCAGGCCACAGCTGGGCCGCCCCCACATCCACACCGCCGTCCGTGGGTTTCCTGGCCGCCGACCACCTCCTGCCGCCGACGCACCTGGTGGAAGGGCAGAGAGCAGCAGACGCCGACCAGCCAGCCGAGACTGACCGTTGACGCCGCTGTCCTCGGTGGTCTCAATCGCAAGCCGCCCCCGTCCAACGGTGGTTACGCCGTCGCCGGTTTCATCCAAACGCAAAAATCAATAAAAATAAAATAGTAACAATTTTAATTTTAAACCTTATCCTCCTTTTATCATAACTAATTATTATCCATTTTAAAAATTCAAACTTGATTTTTAAAATTACTTGGATAATCAAAAGTTAATCCTTGATTAAAAGAAACATATTCATCATGATAAAAAGAAACCTACCTAGTTCCCTACGAGGTTAGAAGTAGCTCTGATACCACTGAAGGGTTTTGTATGGTATAAAAATATATCATATAACATGCACAGTGGAATAAAACAAAAAAACCCCTCCAGTGATTTCATCTAACTCGTACAGAAACTAAAAGCTGGTAGGGAATAAAAAGGTTATACATTTCAGCAGTAATCTTGAAATCTCAATCCAGATATCTAAAGGTAGAACACCGCTACTGAACCACCTCGAACTGGCTGCTAGACTACCTGAGGATATCACCAAAAACAAACATGCGAGGCTTACGTGTGTATGTATCGTCGATCGCAAAAGCCGAGACCCCCGGGGTCTATGTTGAGTTCGACGCACAGTAGGAGAGGGAGAGGGGCTAGGGTTATCTTTTTGCAACTTGTGTTAATCCTTATGTGATTCCAAGGCTTATAAGGTTATTTATATAATAAACCTTATTAAGGCCAAGCCCGTTTAATTAAAGCCCAGCTTTAATTAAACTATCACTTAATTGCATAATATACCCTTTGACCTTTCTAATTAATTAATAAATATTAATTAATTGGTCCAATTAATATTTAAACTTAAATATTAATTTCCATTTTCAAATAATAAATAACTATTATTATTTTCCTTCTCAATAATTAATTTAACTAATTAATTATTCTTACACACGTTATGGTAAAATCCAAAAGGTTCTAAACGGGTGTGTAGCAGTGTGATCATTTAGTGTCACATAGTATTGGACACGATGACACGTGTGTTAGAATTAAATATTGTATAGAATAGAATATTGAATTCTAGGTGACGTTTGTACTACGTACAAACTAAAATGACTAAATATGTAAATACCCTTAGAGGTATATAAGCCAAATGACTAGTTGTCATTTGGTGTACTTTGGCATAATCTCAACCTTATGTGTGTGTTCTTCATAGTGTTTACATTCTCTCTACATCTTATAGATTATTGTCCATTGTTCCATCCTTAGATCTTGATACCTGAACCATTTGGGACCAACAAGTGGTATCAGAGCCTGATTAGGATTGATTTGAGTAGTTTTGATCAAAAATTTTGAAGCATTTTGCTGAAATTTTCGGAATTTTCGGAACTTTTTGAGCTGGAAATTTCAGAAAATCGCAGAAAATTTATACGAGCTCCGTTTGAGCTGATTTTCGGATATGTTGTTCCTCTTGATGAAAGGAACATCCTGTAAAAATTTCATGCAAAAACTCCTTACAGTTTGAAAGAGATCTAAATTTTCGTTTTCCGGGTTTTTCATGTGTTCTTCACGTGTCTTGCCCAAATTCTTGGGTTTAGATGCTTGTTTTTGAGTTAGGAGTACATATAAAGTGTTTGTGTAAGTGGAGATGCATAGATCTGAAGAGAAAAATCGATTTGGTTGAGTTTTAAAAATCGTGTTCTTGAGTTGTTCTTGGTATGTTAAGATGAAGAAGATGAAGTTTCTGAAAGTTTGATCTGTTTGGGTTGGTTAGTAGGTGTGAAAAAGGTGTTTTTGGTCCTATCAGCCGGGTTTTTTTTTTAGACCCAATCGCACGCGATTGAAAGCTATCAGCCGGGTTTTTTAGACCCAATCGCACACGATTGAAAGCTAACCAATCACACGATTGAAAGCTATCAGCCGGGACCCATTCGCATGCGGTTGTCTCATTGTTCAACTTGTATAAAGACCCTATCGCACTCTATTGCACCATTCTATCAATCGCATAGCCCCCATCGCATGCGATTGTCTCAGATGTGTAAAGGAAGCCCAATCGCACGGTCGTACGGACTATCAAACCAATCTATCAGCCGCGTTTTTTGTCTGACTTTCAAAAGCAACAAGCTATCACATTAATCGAGGAACACATTAATTAGTTTAATTAATCGAGAACTAGCTGCTAGTTGAAAATCGAGACTTGCATTTAAATATTCATTTTTCGAGAAAAACAAAAAGCATTGAACATTAAATCTGATTTTAATTGTTGCACTTCTCGAGAACAGATTTATGCTCATTATTATTATTTTTAATCGTAAAAACAGCCCAGTACTCGAGACAACCAGTTGTCATCATCAATTTTAACTCTGTCCACACTCATCAAATTTAAAATTCACAGCTGTGAATTGCATCGAGAATTGATTATGTGTGTATTTGAAATTAATTTGAACTTCTTGAATTAATTCAAAATCCCATATTTGAATTGGAATATAAAATCGGCTGACTTGAATTGAATTCACATATTTGAATTCTTATATTTCATATTAAAAGTAATTGTTGTATTTTGTATTTCAAATTCCATTTTTGAGATAGGCAGTACTTAATATAAATTTTCGAGACCATTAATTCAAGTCATTTTTCGAAAACTACTACTGCTTTTGAATTTCATTTTTTTGTGAGTAGTGTGAAAAAAAAATCGAAACTTCTCAATAATTAATTTAACTAATTAATTATTCTTACACATGTTATGGTAAAATCCAAAAGGTTCTAAACGGGTGTGTAGCAGTGTGATCCTTTAGTGTCACATAGTATTGGACACGATGACACGTGTTATCTATCTCTGCACACACTCTAACAAATCCATGTAGATAGATCAAATTAGTGTGTTTTTGTGTTGTTTTGTGTCATGTTTAATACAAGAAAGTTGGTATTAATATTATAGAACATGTTTGTATAGTTGAAATTGAGTTTGTTCAAGATTTGGGTGAAAAGGGGTTGAAGTCGGCTGCTGTTCATGAACAGGACAAGATGTCTGATATAACAATTGTTCCTGCGGCCGTAGGAAAAGTTCACTACGGCCGTAGTGAGGAGTTTTAGAGTTTTTGGTGATTTTGACTCCTGCGGCCGTAGGAAAGGGTTCCTACGGACGTAGGACAGTATTTTCATGAATTACCGTCTAAGGAAGAAGGAAATGAGCCTACGGGCGTAGTGCACATAGCCTACAATCGTAGGAGGTGTAGTGTACCCTCTACGGGCGTATGGGTGGATCCCTGCGGCCGTAGTGAGGGATACTCCTGCGAGCGTAGGGTTTTTCCCCTGCAGCCGTAGGAGGTGGTTTTAGCAGAACTTTGTTAGTCAGTCATAATCTTTGCAACAACGTCTAGAAGTTAATACAGTACTTGTTTATTGTTTGTAGACAATAAGAGATTGACGTTTTTGTGATAGAAGTGTAATTCTTAACTGCTGCTAAGGTGAGTGTACTTACCTTTAATCAGATTAGCATACGTGTGTAGATTAAGTGCATGATCTGTGATTGATTATGTTATCATATTATATTGTGGACAAAGATAGGGTATATTGAGATCCTTATACCCAAGTAAGTGTCAGGGGTTACTTATACTTTGTATAGTACACTGTGGGACCAGTTAACATATTTGGAATAGATTTGCAGATTACAAGTCGGGATGTGAGACATCCACAAGAGAATTCGCTTTCATGCTTTGTTTATTATTTCAATAGTATACTCACTAAGCTTTAGCTTATGTTCAGTGTTTTCTGCATGCAGGTGCGTCAGGTTTTGGCAAAGGGAAGGCCCCAGTGGCTTGATAGGCTGGATAGCTCCTGGTTTTGTTTTAGAAACGCTTTTAAACACTACTTTTGATAAACAGATTAACACCGTTGTATATAGTAACACTATTTTGTAAAACTTCGATCTTTTGGGTTGCTAAGAGTTATATAATATGTATAATAGCTTTTTCAGAAAAGTGGTGTTGCAACTTGGTATCAGAGCCAAGGTTTGAGGGATTTGGGCACACACGAGTGTGATGTCTAAACTTAAACCGAGGTTTTGAAGTCAAGAGGAGCTATCCCTGGGGCAGTAACCTTAGTGAGTATATTCAGTAGAAAGTTTATGATTAGTTAATTGTTTTATAGTTCAAGCATGAGTAGCAATGTTATGCATGCGTAGTTAGTTTTGCCATACGTGACCTAAGCTTGTGAATCAGGGTGTTCTATGACGGCAACAAGAACAATTGTGTATAATGTGTTCCTTACAACAACTGGCCAGTGTATGTAAAGAACATGTGATATACAATCGAGCTTGGAATTGTCATAGTGATACCTTGTGGATCAAGTGAGGGGTAATACGTGACAGTACAACACATGTGAATAGTACCATAACAGAATACTAGATAGATGTAGTATTAACAATATTACATACCGTGTTTGTGAAACAGAGAAAGTTGTTATAGTACTGTATGTTAAAGTTTTCTTAATTTCAGAATGGAGTACGTTCAAGGGGTCGTTGCAGATCCAACACAACAGTCTGGGGTTAGTAGACCTCAGGAGAATAGAGGTACCTATGTTTCAGATGCAATTCCCATACAGACAGAGAGATCTATGGGTAACCCTTCTGGGGTAGCTGGTACGGAGGAAGTACAAGATCCTATAAACACTGTGATCAAGGAAACAGTAGCGGCAGAGCTGGGAAAGGCTTTACAAGCCAATGTTCCTTTTATAATCAACCAAGTGGTTAAACAAGTTTCTGGGAGGATGGAGGTTTTACTCCAAGAGCGTGTTGATACGGCAGTACAGGCTGCGACTATAAATCTGCCAGCAAGAGTTGAACCACGTCAGGGATGCACGTACAAAGAGTTCGCTGCTTGTGGAACACCAGTTTTTGAAGGGGTAATAGACCCTATTGTTAGTAACCGGTGGTTATCAGATACGGAGGGAGCTTACGGTACAAGTGGGTGTTTACCAACAAGACAAGTTACGTATGCTTCGAACTTGCTGCGCGGAGCAGCGAAGGATTGGTAGACAACACTGTTGCAAAGAAGGGGAGTAGCCCAGATGGAAGCTATGTCGTGGGCTCAATTCAGAGAGTTGTTTGAGAAACAGTTCACTCTGAAATCTCGTATAGATAAGATAAACGAGGAATTCCTTACCATGAGGCGAACCACAGAATCCGTAGACGACATGACAAAGAAGTTTCTAGAGATGGCTCGTTTTTTTCCAGAGTACGTAGCTACGGAATCGATGAAGATGCAGCTGTACATTTCTATTCTTAGGAATGACATTAGAGAAGTTCTAGCAACCTCTACTTGTACAACCGTTGATGAAATGATGGATTTAGCTTGGAAGAGGGAGCAGGAATTACTCAGACAGGGAGTAGTTAGTGGAAAGAGGAAGGTTGATCAAGTCAACACACAGAACAAGAAACCAGCAGTGGCACCACAGCGGGGAGGTATAGCTCCCCCACCTAAATGTGTTAAGTGTGGTGAATGTAAGTTTGGGTTAACCGGTTTCTATAAGTGCGGAAAGCAGGGGCATGTCATCAAAGAATTCAAGACTCCTTTGTTGGTATGTCACAACTGTTATCAGCCGGGACACTTCAAAGCTCAATGTCCTCAGCTTCCAGCAGCAGAGAGGAAACCAGTGAATCCCCTACCCCCAGCTCATGGTAATGAGAATATAACTATGAAACAGGAGCATCCCCGACCGAAAGGCAGAGCCTTCCAGCTCACAGATGAGGAGGCCAAAGTTGAACCCGATGTGGTAACATTGGTTGTAAATAATATTCCTGCTCTTGTATTGTTTGATTCCGGTGCCAGTAGATCTTTTGCTGCTATTTCATTTTATGCTCAGTTTAATTAATATGCTACCTGTTAAGCTAGAATTTCCTCTGGAAGTAGAAATAGCAGACGATAAGAGAACGATTTGTGACTAGTGTGTTTAAGGGTAATGTGATAGAGATATATAATCGTAAATTCCCTATTGACCTTATCCCTATGGCTATGAAAGAGTTCCAAGTAGTCGTTGGTATGGATTGGCTGGGTCTACATCAAGCTCAGATTTTCTACGATCAGAAAACCGTGCGAGTTCAAACCCCATGTGGGGAAGAGCTGGTTATCCGAGGTGACAGTAAGAGAGTTAATCTTCCAATCTGTTCGTTAGTAAAAGCCAAAAAGTATTTGGTACATGGGTGTACTGCATTTGTTGCATATGTGGAAGATGTTGATATAACAAGAAAGCCGCCACAGATTCAAGAGATACTAGTGGTTTGTGAGTACCCAGATGTCTTTCTAGATAAGTTACCAGGAGTCCCACCAGCCCGAGAAGTAGAATTCAGAATTGATGTAATTCCAGGAGCAGAGCCGAAGGCAAAAGCCCCGTATAGATTACCACCACCAGAAATGCAGGAGTAGATGACTCAACTGCAGGAATTGACAGATAGGGGTTTCATCAGGCCTAGTAGTTCACCGTGGGGTGCGCCAATTTTGTTTGTCAAGAAGAAAGATGGCACGTTCAGAATGTGTATAGACTACAAAGAACTCAACAAGGTCATGATCAAGAACAAGTATCCGCTTCCCAGAATAGACGATCTATTTGATCAGTTACAAGGTGCTTCTTGGTTCTCCAAGATAGATTTACGGTCAGGGTACCACCAGTTAAAGATCCGAGAAGAGGATATAGCCAAGATAGCGTTCAGAACACGGTACGGGCACTTTGAGTTTGTAGTGATGTCATTCGGTCTTACGAATGCACCAGCAGCATTTATGGATTTGATGAATCGAGTTTGCCGATCGATGCTCGACAAGTCAGTGATAGTATTCATCGATGACATTCTTATTTACTCTAAGACTTCAGAGGAGCATAGTGTTCACCTTAGAGAAGTACTAGAAACCTTATGTAGGGAGAAGTTGTATGCAAAATTCTCTAAGTGTGAGTTTTGGCTTTGGGAAGTGCAGTTCCTAGGCCACCTCATTAATCAAGAGGGAATTAAAGTGGATCCTGCAAAAGTAGAAGCCGTAATGAAGTGGGAGCCACCTCAGAATCCTATAGAAATCCGAAGTTTCCTTGGTTTAGCAGGGTATTGTAGACGATTTATACAAGACTTCTCCAAAACTGCAATACCTCTGACCCAGTTAACCAAGAAGAGTGTAGAGTTTAAATGGGGGTGAAGAACAGCAGAAAGCATTTGATATGCTAAAGCACAGGTTATGTAATGCTCCAGTCCTTTCGTTACCAGATGGAGTAGAAGATATGGTAGTTTACTGTGATGCTTTATACAGAGGGTTGGGTTGTGTTTTGATGCAGAAGGGGAAAGTCATTGCTTATGCTTCCCGTAAGTTAAAGATACACGAGAACAACTACCCAACTCATGATTTAGAATTAGCAGCGGTTGTCTTTGCTCTAAAGATTTGGCGGCACTATTTGTATGGTGTCAAGTGTACTATTTATTCGGACCACAAGAGTCTCAAGTATTTTCTAGAACAGAAGAATCTGAATATGCGACAGAGATGTGGTTAGAGTTATTGAAGGATTACGATTGTGAGATTTTGTATCATCCGGGCAAAGCTAATGTGGTGGCAGACGCACTGAGCAGAAAGTCAGGCATTATACAGATACAAATGCATCAAGTACAGATGTCAGTAATCACTCCGATATTAGATCAGATTAAAGCAGCATAGATTGAAGCGATTAAGGAAAATAATCAGAAAAAGGAACGCGTGAAGGGCCCAGTGTCAAAGTTAGTAAAAGACAGCCGAGATCTTTTGACACGCTATGATCGTATTTGGGTACCCAGTTTCGGGGGTGTGCGACAAGTTCTTTTGGAAGAAGCACATCGCTCGCAGCTTTCTATTCACCCAGGGGCTACAAAGATGTATAGAGATATGAGAATGAACTATTGGTGGCCGGGAATAAAACGAGATATAGCAAGACATGTAGAGAGATGTTTGACTTGTTTACAAGTCAAAACAGAGCATCAGAAACCACATGGGAAGTTGCAACCGCTTGACATTCCTGTATGGAAATGGGAACACATTACTATGGATCTGATTACCAAATTACCTAGAACTCCTAGGGGGTTTGATGCTATTTGGGTAGTAGTTGATAGACTCACAAAGAGTGCGCATTTCATTGCAATAAAAGAGGCCTACTCTTCTGAGAAAATGGCAGATGTGTATATGAAAGAGATAGTATCCAGACACGGAGTTCCAGTTACGATTATTTCAAATAGAAATACCCGGTTTACCTCCAGGTTCTGGAGTAAGTTTCATGAAGACATGGGGACGAAGCTACATCTAAGTACAACATTTCATCCACAGACTGATGGCCAAAGCGAAAGAACTACACAGACATTGGAAGATATGCTCAGAGCTTGTATCATCGACTTCGGTGGTAGTTGGGATACATATTTACCTTTAACAGAGTTCTCGTATAACAAGAGTTTTCATTCAAGTATTGGCATGCCGCCGTATGAGATGCTATATGGCCGCAAATGTAGAACTCCTGTTTGCTGGGGTGAAATTTGTCAGAGAGAACTGGGCAGTACATAGATAGTACAGCAAACCACCGAGTACATACAACAGATACGTGAACGACTGAAAGCAGCCCAGGATAGACAGAAAAGCTACGCAGATAAGCGGCGGTCGCCACTAGAGTTCCAGGTTGGAGATTACGTGTTGCTAAAGGTATCACCATGGAAAGGGGTGATCAGATTCAGAAAGAGGGGTAAGCTAGGGCCTCGGTTTATTGGTCCTTTTAAGATTATTGCGAGGGTTGGGAAAGTAGCTTATATATTGGAACTTCCACAAGAAATGTCTTTCATTCATAATACATTCCATGTGTCCCATCTTCGTAAATGTTTAGCAGACGAGTCAGCCATTGTTCCTTTACAAGATGTGACGATTGATGAGAAGCTTAGTTATGTGGAACAGCCAGTAGCTATTTTAGAGAGGAAAGTAAAGAGTCTGCGTAACAAACAGGTAGGTCTTGTGAAAGTCCAGTGGCAACACCGAAAAGGGTCAGATTATACTTGAGAGCCAGAAAGTCAAGAGACAGAATTACCCTCAGTTGTTTGAACAGTAGATTTCGGGGACGAAATCGTCCCAAGTGGGGAAGAGTTGTAACACCCCAAGGTTCGAAAGTTTCGTTATGAATTTTATTTAATTAATATATTAAGTGTTTATGTGTTTGGTTAGTTGCCTTTTTGTGCTATGTGTTTTTGAGAAACAAAGTTGGAGGGCTAGTTTTGCCAATTCAGAAATTTAAGAAGTCCAGGGGCTGTTTTGTTAATTGCCCAAAGTAGTAGATGTAGATGAGTCTTCTTTGACTCATTTAGAGTCAAACCACCAGGGAACCAAAAACACTCACGAACACACACACTTCCTTAGGAGAAATTCTGATTTTGATCAAGAATCAAGGAATTGTTAGCTGATTTCGTTTTCCATAGTGAAGTACAAGCAAGAGGTATGAATTCCTTTGAGTTCTTGAGTTGTTAGATCAAGAAATGGATTCATAGGTTGAATCCATGTAGATAGATCAAATTAGTGTGTTTTTGTATTGTTTTGTGTCATGTTTGATACAAGAAAGTTGGTATTAATATTATAGAACATGTTTGTATAGTTGAATTTGAGTTTGTTCAAGATTTGGGTGAAAAAGGGTTGAAGTCGGCTGCTGTTCACGAACAGGGCAAGATGTCTGCTGTAGCAACTGTTCCTGCGGCCGTAGGAAAAGTTCTCTGCGGCCGTAGGAAGATGTTTTAGAGTTTTTGCTGATTTTGACTCATGTGGCCGTAGGAAAGGGTTCCTGCAGGCGTAGGACAGGATTTTCATGAATTACAATCTAAGGACTAAAGAAATGAGCCTACGGGCGTAGTGCACATAGCCTACAACCGTAGGAGGTGTAGTGTACCCTCTACGGGCGTATGGGTGGATATCTGCGGCCGTAGTGAGGGATACTCGTGCGGGCGTAGGGTTTTTCCCCTGCGGCCGTAGGAGGTGGTTTTAGCAGAACTTTGTTAGTCAGTCAGAATCTTTGCAACAGCGTCTAGAAGTTAATACAGTACTTTTTTATTGTTTGTAGACAATAAGAGATTGACGCTTTTGTGATAGAAGTGTAATTCTTAACTGCTGCTAAGGTGAGTGTACTTACCTTTAATCAGATTAGCATGCGTGCGTATATTAAGTGCATGATCTGTGATTGATTATGTGATCATATTATATTGTGGACAAAGATAGGGTATATTGAGATCCTTATACCCAAGTAAGTGTCAGGGGTTACTTATACTTTGTATAGTACACTCTGGGACCAGTTAACATATTTGGAATAGATTTGCAAATTACAAGTTGGGATGTGAGACATCCACAAGAGAATTCGCTTTCATGCTTTGTTTATTATTTCAATAGTATACTCACTAAGTGTTAGCTTATGTTCAGTGTTTTCTGCATGCAGGTGCGTCAGGTTCTGGCAAAGGGAAGGCCCTAGTGGCTTGATAGGCTGGATAGATCCTGGTTTTGTTTTAGAAACACTTTTAAACACTACTTTTGATAAACAGATTATCACCGTTATATATAGTATCACTATTTTGTAAAACTTCGATCTTTTGGGGTGCTAAGAGTTATATAATATGTATAATAGCTTTTTCAGAAAAGTGGTATTACATAGTGATCGATGATAAATCTACTTGAACCGACATAGTAACACAAATAGACACGGTGAATTGAGACGATGGATCAGTATTAGTTATGTAGTTTATTCCAGGAGGGTGAATATGGATAGTACATTATTAATCCCATTACTCTTCATAGACTTTGTATGTTTTAGTAATATCCGTGAATAAGAGGATACTTATTCAAAATCCTATCCGTGACTACCTATCTTGGTGGGAACCTCGATTAGGAAGATAATAACGTCATTGTAATCCTTGGTGGAGATTCATAGTGATTGAAGATAGCTACAAGGAGTGTAGGCCAAGGATGTACGAATATTCACCAGGGGTGTGAATATTGGATAGTGACATCATGAAGAATACCGCGTGGTCTTCGAGTCAAAGGTATTCGTCACATAGGTTGTCCTTAAGCCTAAGATATTTGGTTTGGGATGCGGGGACTTCTGGCATTTGGAACGCACCTAACACTACGCCGTAACTGTGTAGTCATAACAGGCGTATCTGGTGTCAGCGGAAAGCGTATTGCCAAATGCAAGTATGCGAGAGGCATTCTGCAACTCCTTTTAAGAAGAGATGTTTCCGGGCCCCTTGACTGATCTAGACTGTGGAAGTGCACGGCCATGCCCAAACGAACTGATTTGTTCTTTTTCGTTTATCACTCAGTCAAAATCGGATAGTCAAGAAAAGGTTCTGAGTGTTCAGAGTTGATTTCTACCATGCTCACACTCGCAATCGAAACATCGAGATGCAGAGGGAAAAGCCTAAAGTATACCCGATCATAAGACATGAGGTTCTTATGAACTTTTTACTATAAAACAGTTAGTTTTATAATTCGTAAAACAGTTTGTTTTATAAGGATTAATTATCACGCCTCGGTATAAGAGTTCTTATCGCTTGGTTAGCCTAAGGATTTGTCTAGAGGTCTCCTTAGGCCAGAGTCATCAAGATACCCAGGTTGACGGTGTGCACAAGTTGGAGTCTGATAGGATTTGTGTGCATAACCGTCGAACTCTGATGCCACGTCCAATTCCATAAGGCACTCAAGGGTCACACCTGTGAGGACATATAATCCGATAAGTAAAGCAACCATATTCAGGAGAATGGTTTAGTAACTAGTCAGTTATAAACTAGTAAAAGTAGGTTTTAACTTACGGAGAGTATTAATTAACGAGTTATTAATTGACAAAGAAGTATATATTTATTAGTTAAATAAATATATACTGTTAATTAATTAAGATTAATAATTTAGTTTAAATTATTATTATTAATAATAATAATTAATAAATAAAATAAATTATATATATATATATATATATATATATTATTTTATTACTTAATAATTATTATTAATATTAAGTTGGTGATTAAGTTACCCTAATTCAAGATAAGGAAACATTATAAAGGTTTCCTAATATGATCCTAAATCCTATTATTATTAATAGGAGATCATATTGTGAATTAAGGGTTAATCTTTCTAAGACATAGAAAAAGAAAAACTCCTCCCTCTCTCCCTCTCTTGGCCCACGGCCGAATACACCAAGAAACGGATCGGTTTTTGTCGAGTTCGAGGTACGGCTCGTAGGTGGTATTGGTTGCAAGATCCTTTCTAGCGGGTTCTCGTCTTGCCTCATTACGGGTGGATTATTACTTGAGCAACCTGAGATAAGAAAAGGTAAATCATCATCCATCCATCTTCTTCTTGTGGTTCTTCATAATCGATCGAGTATATATATATATATATATATATATATATATATATATATATATATATATATATATATATATATATATATATATATATATATATATATATATATATATACAAGTTTTGATTGTTGTTCTTATACATCATGTGTTCTTGATTAATGTATTATAATATGAATGTTATTACTATGTTCTTTATTCATATTATTGTTCATGTACATACATATATCTCGAATTTATATATATACATTTGTGATAACCAAAGATCCTAACCCTTTAGGGTTTTTGGGTGGTTGATCATTCAAGTTTCGCTTTTATGAATGATTGATCAGTTTTTTTTCATATTTGTGTCGGTTCAAACCAGTTTGAGTTTGAATCAGTATGACATAAGGAGGTGTATTATTAATGTTATAAAATACTTTAAATGCTATAAACATATGTATATATATATATATATATATATCTGACTAATAGTATGATTGTTTTATCTGCCCTGTTCCCCTAGTTGATCCGGTTGTGATCCTTGGGCTTGAGATTTAGTTTATTTCCGCTGTGCATATTGTACCCTGTAAATCCCAACACATCTAGCTTCACAGTCGATTCCACCTTTTGTTTTGTGATTAAGGATTCATCTATGATCATTTGACTTGGTTTAAGCATTACTAATCGGTTGTTGTTTATGGATTTCGACCCTTGGCCCCTGGCCGACGCATGAAAAATGAACAGGGGTAAAAACCCTAAAAAAACTTCTCTAATTCTCTTTTCATACTATAAAATGCTACATATGTTTAGCTACAAAGAATTAGAGTTCATACCTGATGTATTCTTGAAGATTCCACTTGAAATCTCTATTCCCTACTTCTTCTTCTTCTTGGTAGTGCAACACACACACACTCACACACTCTATGTTCTATATATGAACAAGATGAATGGAAAAGTATTGGTTTCCTTGGTGGCTTGCTAATGTGCATAAAGCGTACCAGTTTTAAAATTATAAAATCTGAAGTATGTACTTACGACTACAACACAAAATAGGCAAGAGGACCTAATCATATTATAGTATAGAAAATAAGTACGGGTGTCAAACACTTGGGGAACGAGTATGATTTGATAAAATTATATTAATCTAAATACAAAACTAAATTAAAAAGCAATAAAAGGGGGAATTATGATGTTTGCACTATCAAATAACTTATACCACTAGCAACCCTAGAAAATACCTAAAGCAATCCAAAGAAACAAGAAAGCAAGGAACTTTGTGGATAAAACTTATATAATGAAGATTTTCCCTCCCTAGATTCGATTTCACCCTTTTTAAGTCAATTAAATTTCATGGAATTAAGTGCAATGGATACTAATGATCATAATCGATTTCTAAAGTGGTTAGACCCTTTATCTGATTCTAACCCTATAATTATACTAATTAATAACCTTTATGGTCAAAAGCGCTATTAAAAAGTATAATTAGCTGAATTGGTTCGATTTCAAGTAAAACTTTAACCTTTTTAAGTTTGTTTCATCAACAAATCACAAAACTAAAACACATAATGGTCATTACATGTTGAAATACACATTAAAGTCTCAAGCTTTAGGTGTTTATCCCTAGGATTTGATCAATCACTAGACATTAATCCTAATGATCATAGAAATTAATGATTGAAGTTAAATAAAGAGATTGGTCCTCAACTTTATAAAAACTCAGCATATAAACATCCCAAAAACAGGATCCTAAAACATGCATGATCTATGATTAAGCAACACTTGATAAATAAATGATAAAAGTATCCAAAAATCCATGAATTAAACAAATTTACATGGGATCATCTCCTCTAGGGAGGAAAAACAGAAAAACTAGCCTAGCATGATCATACTAAAGATCTGGAAGTCATGCAAAAACAAGAATATAATGTCAAGAAATGGAAAAACCGTAAAAGCCGAATGAATCCAAGCCTTGAACTTTAAAATAGTATCCAAATCTCCAAGCCAATGCTCCCAAGCTCCTCTGGAATTCTTTAGGCTTGTTTTCTGGTGTATAAGATGGTAAAAATTCGGAATGATGGTTGTTAATCCAAATGGAATTTGAAAAATATATATTGGTGCTAAAAGAGCCCCGTCGCACCGCGATCGTGACTTGATACCCTTTTTCACGCGAATTTGAATTTTGGAAGCTAATATGATCTTATCCGTACCCGACGCGGCGCATCCGCAACCCCATCGCGACACGTCCATTGTGTTTTAACCATTTTCGAATATTTTTTAGCTTCAAGTAACTTCATATATTACATTTTTAACCTGAAAAATAAATATTAAAGGTATAAGTTACCTTTTTGACACATTTCACATGATTTTCAATTAAAAACAACCCGATATCGCGTAAAATATCTATCTAATTAACGCGATATCACTTGCCCTAATTGCCCCCTTATATATTCCTTCCCAAGCCCAATTACCTTTAATCCTAAGATATGACGTTAGGCCACCAAGTCCAACCCCCCCCCCACACACACACACACACACACACACACATATATATATATATATATATATATATATATATATATATATATATATATATATATATATATATATATATATATATATATATATATATATATATATATATACTCTTGAATACTTATATATCCACTAGAATCAAAATAAGTCCAATAATCCACCACTCTTGTCATTAATTGATAATAATAATTACAATCCTACTTACAACACAATGTAAATATAAATTTGAAAATGGATATTACAACTCTCCCCCACTTAGATGCAACTTCATCCTCGAAGTCACTATTCGAATAATCCCGGATAGTACTTTCTCATTTCCGTCTCCGGTTCCCACGTCCATTCTGATCCCTTACGATGTTCTCATTGGACCTTCTGATAGATTGTGTGCAGGGATAGTGTACACGTGTCATCATATCCATGAACATTGTAAGTCACTAAAGGGTCACACAGATGCACACCCAACTATTGAACCAGGAAATAATACAATGTGTGCATAAGTGTTAATTAATAGTTAATTAATTATCAAGAGAAATAATAAATGGACGTTTATCATTTAAAGGAGAAATTAAATATCAGTTGTATATTTAATTATAAAGTTTGGTCGAAAAATTATTAATTAATTGTTAATTAATTAATATTAAATCTACACTAGAGGGGTTGTTTTGTCAAACGATCAAAGTTATTGGTTACGGACCGGGCTTCGATGTCCAAAGGCCTTAATCCATTTAAATGCATATTTAAAGGGATTAAGCCATAGTTTTTTTAACCTAATCTCACAATTAACAAAAAGGCAAAACAAAAGTTCTCTCCCTCTCTCTCTCTCTCCTTGCTCTCAGTTGAGAACCACCACCACCCTACCGGCGGTGGTCGATGGTGGACATAAGGCGGCGACCAGCGGTGGTCGGCAGCCCCTCTCTAGCGGACGGCGGCGGCGGTTTTTGCCGGCAGTCAAACCCAAGGCCGAAGCCACCCCTTTGTGGCGGTTTAGCTCTCGGCAGCGGTCGATACAGACCAAAAATTCGCCGACTTTTTGGTGGTTTACACACACGGGTATTGTTTCGTATTGGCGGTCTAGCAGCCAGTTCAAAGGGTGCAGTAGCTGTGTATCCCCCTATAGCAATTCTGGGTATAATTTTTTTATCCTTTTTAATTTGTTCTGTTTCCCCACTAGATCCAGTTGTGATCTTGGGATGGGATTTGTATTATTTTTCCGCTGTGCATATTGTACCCTGTAAATCCCAACACCTTCACCATCACAACTTTCTTGTTCCATAATGCTTTTGTTTCTTGATCTATGATGGTGACGGGTCTCTCAATGTAGTTCAAGTTTTCGTCAACCTCGATATCTTCCAATGGCACGAAGGTAGACTCATCGGTGAGACACCTTCTTAGGTGTGACAAGTGTAACATGCTATGAATATTTGAAAATTCTTGGGGTAGTTCTAACCGATACACTACCTTGCTTACTCGTGTTGCAACCTTAAACGCACCAATGAATCTAGGGTTTAGTTTACCGCGCTTCGTGAGCCGTATAATTCTTTTCCAAGGCGAAACTTTAAGTAGTACAAAATCCCCAACCTGAAACTCTAAGTTTGAACGTCTCTTATCTGCATAATTATTTTGTCGAGTTTGAGCTACTTGTAACCTTTCTCGAATCTTTTGTATGTTTTCTGTTGTTCTCTGCATCACCTCGGTACTTCCAAGTATCCTATGTCTGACCTCACCCCAACAGATCGGCGTCCTACACCGCCTCCCGTAAAGCATCTCATATGGAGGCATCCCGATGCTTGCATGAAACTATTCTTGTAGGAAAATTCCGCTAATGGAAGGTAAGTATTCCAGCTACCACCATAATCTAGAACACATGCCCTCAACATATCTTCGAGAGTTTGAATCGTTCTCTCTCTTTGACCATTTGTATGTGGATGATAGGCGGTACTAAAATACACCTTTGTTCCCAAATCTCTATGAAACTTCTCCCAAAACTGCGAAGTGAATCTCATATCCCTGCCAGAAACCAACGACACTAGCACACCATGCCTAGAGATCACCTCTTTCACATACACATCAGCCAAGGCTTCCGATGAGAAAGTCTCGCGAATCGGTATGAAATGTGCACTCTTAGTTAACTGATTTCGCGTTATTTAATCAATTATTTTACCCGATATTTATTTGTTTTTAATGAAAAATATTATAAATATATTAAAAAGATGATTTATATCTTTAATATCTGATTTTAGGTTCAAAATTTGGAGATATGGTGATAATATGGGATAAAACGAGATAAATATCGAAAAAGTTGAAAAAGTCAAACTTTGGCCGAAATTCCATGAATGCGTCGCGATCCAGAAGCGACATCGTGGATGTGAATATAGTAAAGTGCGTGAACATAGTGGATGTGAACTTGTAGAGGTGTTCCTATATGGAAACTGTGTGGAGTAACAGTGAAATTAGTTATAGTGTATACGTGTTCGTAAGTAGTGTAGAATTGTAGTTGCTTGAAGTAAATGAAGTGTAGTATTAGTTGTTTTAGTGTTAATTGTGGTCTCGCATTGATTAATTGTGGTAATGATAATTGTGGCCTCACGTTGACTAATTGTGGCAATAACAAATGTGGCCGTTTATTGGCTAATTGTGGTAACGTATGACTAAGTGTAAGATCGTGATCGGATTCCGAGGACGGAATCCTCTTTAAGGAGGGTAGATTTGTAACACCCTAAAAAATGGGCCTAGTAGTGTGGGGTTGTACATTGTGTTTGAATAGTTATACTTTGATTATAATTAAGTGTATTAGTTGTTAATTGGAGTTTATAGCAGATAAAGTATGTTTATGTGAAAAGTGTTATAAGTGGACCAAGTGGGTAGATTATTAAACGGTTTTAGATAATGGTTCTAAAAATATCTCCGTTAGTTGAAACGGATAAACCTAAGTTGTGTATTAAGTTGAATAGGAGAACAAAATACCCGAGAAGGGTATTAGACCTTATGTCGGCCTAAGCCTTTCTTTTGTTCCCCTGGAAGCTTCATTAACATACACAAACACATGTCCTCATACGTAAAACACACACACACCTATAGCTCTTGTTGTTTTGAAGAAGAGATTTCAAGATAAATCAATTGAGAAGGGTTGTAAGCTGGAATCAAGTCTAGAATCTGTTCTTTAAAGCTGTCATCATCAATCTTGTAAGTGTTCTTGAAGCTTAAACCTAGTTTTTGTGTTGTAGTGGTGAAGGATACATATTGATGGATTCATATGTTGTTTTAATGTTGGTTTTGTGTGTAAAATATGTTAGAACACATCTAGGGGTGTTTAAGTAACTGTAGGAACGATTAAAGTTGAGTTTGTGTCGATTTGTAATGTGAAAACTCGAAGAACTGGTGCTGTCGTAAAACAGAGTCGAAAGGGTTCTGTATCGGGCGGTCATGCGATCGCATGGTGATGGCATGCGATCGCATAGGGTGTGCAAAGTCCATGCGATCGTAAGCAAAAGTGCTTGCGACCGTATGGGGTGTTTGTGATTTCCGCGCCGCGGAAATATATGGGGTCGCGCGCGAAAATTTGATATTGATCGCAAGTGTTAGTCTTTTGATCGTAAGTCTTGTGTTTATGATTTGCGATCGCATGATAGGTCTATGCGATCACATAGGTCTGTTTTATGATGTTTACCGCCTATGGGCGAAGGAAATGAGGTTTACGAGCGCAGGTACATAACTTGCGATCGTAAACACCCTAAGAACCATTCTTGCGATCGTATGGTGAGTCCCTTGCGATCGTAAGCTTCGGTGAGTTAGGAGGGGACCATTGCGACCGCATGGGAATCACTTGCGACCGTAAGGGTGGAATTTGAGATGGTCTTGCGACCGCATGGTTAATGCTTGCGATCGCAAGCAGGGTCCAGAGCTGATAGCTTGTTTTACTTTGTTTTAACCTGAGGGTGTTATGTATAAGTGACGATCAAGCGTGTATGTGATGTGTTAGATATACTTGAGGAACCGAAAGACACGAGTGACGTATCTGCTTATTAAGGACTCCAGGTGAGTACCGGTTTCCCATAAAGATCAGTAAGTATGACTAACTGTAGTTACGGCTATGTGTTGTCTGTGTTGTTTTTCATGTCAAAGTTGTGATATGCTAGAGGCGATATTATATGAACTAGCGTGCTGTGAGGTAAGTTGCATGTGAATTGTTAGATGTGAATTAATGTGATGTAATATGTGTTAATTATGAAATGCTAGCATGTTATTGAAAATGATAGAGATTATCTGGAAAGTGTGGTTACGGGTTAATGTGGTTATTAGTCAAACGTGTTTGTGTGTGAATTGCGGTAAGTGTTGAAATTACGGTAAGTGTGGAGATTGCGGTAAGTGTGGAAATTGTGGGAAGTGTGGATTGCTGAAGTGTGGTAAGTTGAGGACTGAGGTTCTTGGCATGAGTTCTGAGGGTCTTGGCTTATGGCTAGGATCCATGTGGCTCTTTAACGTGCCGGGTAGACTGTTGTTCGCTCCCCCACCCGTACGGTTGGTTGTGGCTGATTCCCCAGTTTGGGTCGTTGAGCTGGGCTGGCTCCCCCGCGATACATGACCCTGCTGACTTGTCGGCGCACCGCTATGTTGTAGACTAGCTTGTGTGCCGTACCTGAAATGTGAAACCATGCTTATTGATATTTATGTGAAATCTGTACTCACTAGCTAGTGTAGCTAACCGGTGTATGAATTTCCCTTTTTGCAGGTTAGTGATTGTGGGCCTGGTGAGCTGGGTACACTTGTAGGTATTTCTGTACATATCTTTTGGGAACACTTGTAGTTAATTTTCATGTTTCGGTGGTCGGTGTCTAGTTGGTAACACTGGTGGTTTTGGGACTCGATGTTGTTTGTTGTGTTTCTGATCAAGTCCGGTATAAATACTTATATTTTGTAATCAGTGGTTTGTTTCCGCTGCGATATTTTGATAATTATACTTAAAATGTTTAAATTGGCGCTAATTTTAAGCTCGTGAAACCCGGTGTTACAATTAGGTATCAGAGCCTAAGTTTGAGAGAATTGGATACTCGGAAGAGTATTCGATCTCAAACTTGGGCCCGACCATCGTTAAGTGTTCCCGTTGGGATAATTGGGGTGAGTGTGAGTGTTATGTCGCTGTGGTATGTGATAAGTTAGCTGGTAGTGTTAGTAGTTGATATGTAAGTGGTGTGTTGAATGTTGTTTTTGTGTTTATTGTAAGTTAAGTTAGAATGTCGAACCGAAGGGCTACGACTAAAGAAGCTCTGAAGCAAATGGAGGATGAGGCTTTGTGTTCTCCTCATGAAGTATAAGATGAGTCTTCCCATAATAGTGTGGAGGTCCGAGGCATGTTCCAAATCAGGAAGCATATATCGGACGTATTGAGGAAGAACTCTGGCTGACCAAAGAAGAGCTCCGGGTAACTAAGGAGGAGCTTCGGGTAATCAAGGAGTTATTGTTTGAGACAATTAGAAAGGAAAGGCCAGAGCGTTGTTCGTACAAAATGTTTCTGACTTGTGGACCGAAGATTTACGAGGGTAGTGATGATCCCTCTGCTACTATACGTTGGTTGCGAGAAATGGATCAAGTCTTTAAATCCGGTGACTGTGAACCTGAGTACCGTGTCAAGTATGCGGTACGGATGCTAAAAGGCAAAGCGTTGGACTGGTGGGATACGGTGGAAGATACACTCAACGAGGAAGTGATTGCTGCTATGACTTGGGAACAATTCTGCGAGAAAGTGAAGACAAAGTATTGTACCGATTATGATCTAGAAAAGATGGAGAGCGAATTCAACAGTCTCTGTAAGGGAGACAAACCGGTTGAAGACCTTATCCATACTTTTACAGATAAGGTAAGGTTTATTCCACATCTGTTGAACGATGAGAAAGCCAAGATGAGGAAATTTGTGAACATGCTGCCACTAGATTACCGTGCTCATGTGAGAGTTGCTACCAATATGGACCGGGCTTTCGAGATAGCCCGACAAATTGATGGGGATCGTCTCCAGTGTAAGGGGGACCAAGTAGATGGAAGTGAAAAGAGGAAGTCTCAACCGTCTACTGAGGGTAGAGAGTTTGATTCCCTGAAGAAACTGAGGTTTGACGGTTTTTGGTGTTCGTCGTGTCGTGCCTATCACGTTGGTAAATGTACTAAAGCTACCACAAGATGTTTGAAGTGTGGGATAATAGGGCATTCCGCCGTGGAATGTAAATGCAAAGAGAATGTTTGCTATAACTGCCATAAGCCGGGGCACCGAATTAGTGATTGCCCAACAAAGCAAGATACTGGAGTTGGGGGTTCTAAGACAGGGCACAGAAAGGGGGCTCCCCGTGCAACAGGGTGATCAGTTTAGATGACAACAGAGGAGGCCGAGAGTGCCGGTAACGTGATTGCGGGTATTCTCCTTTATTAGTTTTAACTAACATGTGTGTTATTAATTGTGGAGTTAATTGTTTATTCGTGTCCATGACCTTTGAGTGGTAAACTGTGATTGTCTGTGTTAACTAAGACCCCTAAGGTAGAAGTTGCTTGATAGAGGCTTTTTTTGTTTGAGTCCCTCTCCGGGAGATACTTTAGTGTTGTTTGGGAAGTAGGAAGGTGGGACGATGCTGACACGTATTGATTAAGGGAACACAATTGGTTGTATCAGGAGACGAGGATTTAAAGATTGCGGTAATGAGGTTGTAAATGAAAGTAGTATTTTTATGTAGTGTTGATATTGTAGTTAGTGGAAATAAGTATAGTGTTGTGTTGGGGATTCTCGTGTTGATTGTAGTCGTTGCTTAAATGTAGACTGAAATTGGTGAATATAGAAAAGTGCGTGAACATAGTGGATGTGAACTTGTAGAGGTGTTCCTATATGGAAATTGTGTGGAGTAACAGTGAAATTAGTTATAGTGTATACGTTTTCGTAAGTAGTGTAGAATTGTAGTTGCTTGAAGTAAATGAAGTGTAGTATTAGTTGTTTTAGTGTTAATTGTGGTCTCGCATTGATTAATTGTGGTAATGATAATTGTGGTCTCGCATTGATTAATTGTGGTAATGATAATTGTGGCCTCCCGTTGACTAATTGTGGCAATAACAAATGTGGCCGTTTATTGGCTAATTGTGGTAACGTATGACTAAGTGTAAGACCGTGATCGGATTCCGAGGACGGAATCCTCTTTAAGGAGGGTAGATTTGTAACACCCTAAAAAATGGGCCTAGTAGTGTGGGGTTGTACATTGTGTTTGAATAGTTGTACTTTGATTATAATTAAGTGTATTAGTTGTTAATTGGAGTTTATAGCAGATAAAGTATGGTTATGTGAAAAGTGTTATAAGTGGACCAAGTGGGTAGATTATTAAACGGTTTTAGATAATGGTTCTAAAAATATCTCCGTTAGTTGAAACAGATAAACCTAAGTTGTGTATTAAGTTGAATTGGAGAACAAAATACCCGAGAGGGGTATTAGACCTTATGTCGGCCTAAGCCTTTCTTTTGTTCCCCTGGAAGCTTCATTAACATACACAAACACATGTCCTCATACGTAAAACACACACACACCTATAGCTCTTGTTGTTTTGAAGAAGAGATTTCAAGATAAATCAATTGAGAAGGGTTGTAAGCTGGAATCAAGTCTAGAATCTGTTCTTTAAAGCTGTCATCATCAATCTTGTAAGTGTTCTTGAAGCTTAAACCTAGTTTTTGTGTTGTAGTGGTGAATGATCCATTTTGATGGAGTCATATGTTGTTTTAATGTTGGTTTTGTGTGTAAAATATGTTAGAACACATCTAGGGGTGTTTAAGTAACTTTAGGAACGATTAAAGTTGAGTTTGTGTCGATTTGTAATGTGAAAACTCGAAGAACTGGTGCTGTCGTAAAACAGAATCGAAAGGGTTCTGTATCGGGCGGTCATGCGATCGCATGGTGATGGCATGCGATCGCATAGGGTGTGCAAAGTCCATGCGATCGTAAGCAAAAGTGCTTGCGACCGTATGGGGTGTTTGTGATTTCCGCACCGCGGAAATATATGGGGTCGCGCCGCGTAAATTTGATATTGATCGCAAGTGTTAGTCTTTTGATCGTAAGTCTTGTGTTTATGATTTGCGATCGCATGATAGGTCTATGCGATCAGATAGGTCTGTTTTATGATGTTTACCGCCTATGGGCGAAGGAATGAGGTTTACGAGCGCAGGTACATAAGTTGCGATCGTAAACACCCTAAGAACCATTCTTGCGATCGTATGGTGAGTCCCTTGCGATCGTAAGCTTCGGTGAGTTAGGAGGGGACCATTGCGACCACATGGGAATCACTTGCGACCGTAAGGGTGGAATTTGAGATGGTCTTGCGACCGCATGGTTACTGCTTGCGATCGCAAGCAGGGGTCCAGAGCTGATAGCTTGTTTTACTTTGTTTTAACCTGAGGGTGTTATGTATAAGTGATGATCAAGCGTGTATGTGATGTGTTAGGTATACTTGAGGAACCGAAAGACACGAGTGGCGTATCTACTTATTAAGGACTCCAGGTGAGTACCGGTTTCCCATAAAGATCAGTAAGCATGACTAACTGCAGTTACGGCTATGTGTTGTCTATGTTGTTTTACATGTCTAAGATGTGATATGCTAGAGGCGATATTATATGAACTTGCGTGCCGTGAGCTAAGTTGCATGTGAATTGTTAGATGTGAATTAATGTGATGTAATATGTGTTAATTATGAAATGCTAGCATGTTATTGAAAATGATAGAGATTATCTGGAAAGTGTGGTTACGGGTTAATGTGGTTATTAGTCAAACGTGTTTGTGTGTGAATTGCGGTAAGTGTGGAAATTGCGGTAAGTGTGGAAATTGTGGGAAGTATGGATTGCTGAAGTGTGGTAAGTTGAGGACTGAGGTTCTTGGCATGAGTTCTGAGGGTCTTGCGTATGGCTAGGATCCATGTGGCTCTTTAACGTGCCGGGTGGACTGCTGTTCGCTCCCCCACCCGTACGGTTGGTTGTGGCTGATTCCCCAGTTTGGGTCGTTGAGCTGGGCTGGCTCCCCCGCCAGACATGACCCTGCTGACTTGTCGGCGCACCGCTATGTGGTAGACTAGCTTGTGTGCCGTACCTGAAATGTGAAACCATGCTTATTGATATTTATGTGAAATCTGTACTCACTAGCTAGTGTAGCTAACCGGTGTATGAATTTCCCTTTTTGCAGGTTAGTGATTGTGGGCCTGGTGAGCTGGGTACACTTGTGGGTATTTCTGTACATATCTTTTGGGAACACTTGTAGTTAATTTTCATGTTTCGGTGGTCGGTGTCTAGTTGGTAACACTGGTGGTTTTGGGACTTGATGTTGTTTGTTGTGTTTCTGATCAAGTCCGGTATCAATACTTATATTTTGTAATCAGTGGTTTGTTTCCGTTGCGATATTTTGATAATTATAGTTAAAAAGTTTAAATTGGCGCTAATTTTAAGCTCGTGAAACCCGGTGTTACATTGTTCTTGGCTAGTTTTATGTTTTTCCTCCCTAGAGGAGATGAACTCTAATTATGATTAATTAATTCAAGTTTAATTCAAGTGTTGCTTAAATCTAAGTTTATCCATGCTTTTGAATCTGTTTTGGTTGTTTATAATTTGAGTTTTATATTTTAAAAAACCAATTTAATTATAAAAGCTTAAATCTTAATTATGTAGGACCATTAGATAATATAGAACTAGTGATTGATCAAATACTAGAGTTAAACAACTTAAAATAGATACTTTTGCATGTGATTAAACATATAATAATCCTTATGTGTTAGTTGGTGTTTTGTTGATCATATAAAACATTAAAGGTTAAAGTTTTAGTTGTAATCGAATCAATTGGTTAATTATACCTTTTAATAGCGCTTTTGACCATAAAGGTTATTAATTAGTGTAATTAAAAGTTTATAACCGGATCAAGGTTTTATTTAATATAGAAATCGATGCATGAATGTTTAAAGTGTCAGTAGCTCTTAATACCATGAATTGATTGCCATGAAAAGGGTGTAATTGAATCTAGGGAGGGAAAATCTTCATCATATTATTAATCTTCCAAGTTCATTGCTTTATTGTTTTCTTTTGGCTTGCATTAGTGATTTTCTAGGGTTAGTGGTAGTTTACTTGGTTGAAAGCTCATAAATATCATAAATCCCCCCTTTATTTTGCTTTTCTGCTTTTAGTTTAGTTTATTTGCTTGTTAGTAGTTTAGTTTAATTTTAGTTCCGTTTAAAATTTAAATTAGTATAAGTAACTTCAAATCATACTCGTTCCCCAAGAGTTCGACACCCGTACTTATTTTCTATAACTACAAAATGAACCTAAGGCAACACCGATAAAGTGTTACATTAGGCATGCAAAATGTTGCCTTATGGATAATGCGACACTTTACCAAGTGCTGCTTTAGGTCGTGTTGCGTTAGCTCTAATGCAACACTTATATTAGAATACGCAACACTTTCTGAAAACGTTGCATGTTGTTAGAAAATGTGACACTTTTAAAACGCAACACTTTTTACACTCAAGCGCGACACTTTTGTTTACTTTGGGTAGGCTATAACAACACTTTTATGTGTCAAATGCAACACTTTTTTGTGTTTATTTTCATGTAAATGCGACACTTATTATCATCTAATACAACACTTTATGTAGATTTAGTTACATAAATGCGACAATTTGATCTTATAAAAATAACACTTTTATATAATAAATAAGTGCAAATGACACACTTTTCCATTGATTAAATAATTAATTTGTATCACCTTTTCATACAACACAAATACGGTATATGTTGATTTTGTATAGTACACAACCATTATATGCTATTCAACGATAATAAATTAGCTATTAACGATGAAATGTATTACAAATAATATTGTATTGTAGTGTAACATTATACAATCTTAGAATATCTACCGTAAAGAGGATTTAATACAATGAAGTTATTGGTAAATCAAAATCCTATGCATGTCTATTACATTTTAAGAAGTAGGAGATCTCCACCATGTTGTATCATAACCTTGTTTCATAACCCTAGAACATTCCTCCTACATAAGAAAAATAACAGAGAATATTGTTAGTATATATATATATATATATATTCATGAATGTACATATAAATGAATTCTAGATATCAACTTTCAATCAAATTTAAAATGTAGTTTTTCTATTAGTATTAATATGTGTAGAATATATTGAACTATTTTATGATGCTAGTGGTTAAAATATAATGTCACTGCCTCCAGCTTATCCTTATCCTTTTTCTTTTCTGCCTCGTCTTTTAACTTTTCTTTTATCTTTCTCAATTTATATATCAGCCATCTAATTTTTTTTTCTCTTTATACACATGACTTTAGTGATTCCATAAACACCACTAGCTGGAACCACATGAATAATGTCTCACACTTTTTCATCAATTTACTTACTTCAAGATCTGTACACGCGTGTATTATACAAGTCAAGGTGGAACACAATATTGTCAAATAGAAAACACTTTTCAAGTACTTTAATTATGTCAAGTGATTACATAACAAGAAAAGTATTAAGGATTAATAGACTAAATAATAAGGAGGAACATACCTTGTCCCAACATTTTAAAAGATATAAACATGTCTTCAGTGAATTCATCCCTGACTTATTTGGTCTATAAAGCAGCATGAAGAAAGCAATATGGGTTAAAACGGCTAACAATAAATAAGATTAAACTTTAATACAATAGCTTACATCGAGTTGTGATCTTGGTGTCAGCATGTAAGGTCAATAGACCGTTATGGTTGCCCGGTCAACCGTATCACGCATTAGAACGTAGTAAAGCATGCTTTTTAAACCAAGAAAGCAATAATATACATTTTTTTAAGAATGAAGTTCAACATGATCTTTTTTATTTTATGTAATGCACTATTTATAGTTCGGTTAAAAATATATATTATTTGGTTCCTTCTTTTGACTTCATACAACAAAAAAATACAAACAATAAAAGATGAATGAATGAAAATATGTAGTTACAATTCTTTTAATGCATCATACATTGAACTCTCAAAGTTCTCTTTCCAATTCTAATTCAGAACAATGTTCAAATGGATCTGCAAAATCAACAAGGTTAGAAGAGTTTGACAATAGAACTCCTCTGACTTTTGATCTTGTTTTCCTTGCTGATTATAAGCTTGATTAAGAACAGGAACTTACTGATTATAAGCTTGATTAAGAACAGGAATGCTTAAATAAAATAAAACAACACTGGTTTAACTTCAAATTATGAAGAATTACTCGTAATTCATGTAACAGATATTATTGAGAAAACGAACAAGATTCCCAATGAGTTTTTGTTGAATCAAAGCTAGTAGTATGCATTTTTATTAATCTTTAAAATGTTGATTGTTTATTAGCATTAAGGCATTTTGAAGGTGGTGTGGCAGGGGAATGGCATGGTAGAGTGGTAGGGGTTTGAAGTTTAAGAATTGTGATGATGTTAAAGTTTAAGCCATTGAGGGATTTAGTTCTATTATATAGTGAGTCTGTTAAGTTTGTTAGTTGGACATATACTTAGAGTACAGGATAAGTAGTATAAGTAACAGAATAGGGAAGTCTTCTAAATCTGTGTATTCAACATGTATGACTTATGTACGTTTGTCTCCTTATCAAGCAGTGTCAACTAGTGGTACTATTCAAACTAAAAAGCAAGAAAAAAACATACTCACGTTTGGAAGAAGCAAACTGTAACACCCTCCTTACCGGCCTAGATTGATTAAGGTAATTAATCAAGTTTAAGTTGGTATTTGAATTAATTATGTGATTTAATTCTATTATTTGGGAATTAATTGATTAATGTGGTAATTAATTAATTAATTTATATTTTAATTGTGAGTGGGGCGGTGGGTGTTTAGGTGGCCGTAGTGGGGGTGATTAGTCATCCCCCTAAACCTAGACTTGCCACTTATCTCTTGCATGCATGTGTGATTAGCCGATGTTAGTCACCATACCTTCATTCCTCTTTCATTCTTACATGCAAATTGGCAAAACTTGAGTGTGTTTGTGTGTGTTTTGCTCTCGGCTGAAAGAAGAACAAGAAGATCCGATTTTAATCTTCAAAATATTGTTTGATATTATAGCTCAAGTATTCAAGCTTCATAAGGTTAGATTATATGATTCTTGCTTGTTAATTGTTGTTTAAAACCGGTTCTTGAATCGCATGTTATTCTTGATCAAACTTGATGAACACATGATGCATGTAGGAGAATCCATGTTAGAATGAATATGTTTATGTGTCATTTCTATGTTTTAAACAATTTTAGAACATGCATGTTAGAATGGTATTAATCTGGATCGAAAATGAATTTTTGGATGAAAGTATGAATGAATCGGAATTAAGGATTGAAGCAATCGGAATTGTAGGAAATCCGAGTATTATGATTCGAATCGCATGGATAGTATTGGAATTGAATTTGCATTAAATACTTAGAAATGCCTTTGCTGGATTGGAATCGCATATGTTTTAATAGCATGGGATTAAATTGAATAATTCCCTAACTCTTGGATCGCATGAAAGTTTGATCGCATTGGATTATATTGAAATCGTATTAGATGATAGTGGATTGGATATTTCCCTAACTCTGGATTTCATTTGGTATGAATCGCATTGGATAGCCATTGATTTGAATCGAATGACTTGAATCGTATTTGATTTAATTTGAATCGCATATGGCTGAATCGCATTGGATTACATATAAGGATTGCATGGAAGTTGAATCGCATGGAAATACATAGTGTTAATCGCACGCGAATGTTATGAACCAATCGCATGCGATTCACAAGTGGATTTTGACTATCACATGTGATTCGCATGGAAACCAATCGCATGCGATTCGCAGAGGGAAATTGTATTCGATTAGAATGAGGAATTTGCATGGAAGATCAATTGCATTGGATGTCAACATCATATTATGAAAGATCAATTTATTGATGATATGAAGATAAACATGAACTTGTAGCCTTTGCTTATGAAAGGATGTAAGAAATGCCTAAGCTAAGGAGTTGGATGAATTCACAGGATTACAGTAAGTAAAGGGTAATCGTGAATTATGGTGTAATGTAGCATATACATGAATTGATATGTACTTGTGGATTTATATGTACATATATGTTTGATTTTAGTATTTTGCTTATTGTTTGATGATTAAGCAAATACTGATTGTTGGTTGTTTATTAAGGTGGTAGCAAGACTCGGTAGTAAGCAAAACTGAGTTCCCTGAGCTTTTTAAGATATCGGTGAGTGGATATATATCTTGGATGTATAAGATATATCACCTGATTGTTTGCTCTTTTCTATATATATACATGACGTGTTGTGAGATCAGCTTGGCGGTTGTTATTCAGCTGGGCCTATGTTTAGAGATATACAGTATTAGTATTTGTCTTGATGAGCATTTGTTGTAATCAAGAAGTGCTACTATTGTTATCTGTTGTAACTTGGCTATCGGTAGACCTATGCTTTGGCCGGCATTTGGTTGAAGGTCCCGCAAGACCGCCGGTTCTCTTGTTTGTTTGAGCATTGTTGGTTTGGGCTTGATGCCTTGTATGTTTGTGGTATCTATTCTCTCACTTAGCTTTGTGCTAATTCCCCACTGTTGAATTCTTTTCAGGAGAATCTAGGTAGATGGATTAAAGAGCTAAACTGGAATTTTGTGACTGATCTAACTCTGATATCTGATGTTTTTGGGAAGAGCCTGTTTTGTAGTAACACTGTAAATGATTTGTAAAGCTAACCTGTTTAGTTGTGTTTGATCAAAATATATATTATATTATATTTTGTCAATTAAGCTTCCGCGCGTGTTTGAAATAGTGTTAGTAAGAACAGTGTTACAAATTTGGTATCAGAGCCCTGGTTTGAGGATTTGCACTGTAGTTGTGCAATACTTGAACCGAGGCTCTGATCAGTCCAATATTCCAGGGTGGGTAATTAGTAGAGTGGCTATAGAGAATTTGATGCGGTACTAACCGATTATAATCTGACAACTGGTGAGATGTTGTGTAGAACAGATTAAGGCTGATAACAACGAGATCCCGGTATTTACCCCACAGTCCCCAAGGAGACAGCATAACAATGTTTCATCTACTGCTGTGAATGAACAGCACGGAGCAGGTACTTCTCATCATGGGGAGTCAGACAACCCAGATTATGTGTTACAGTTGGAAGACACTTTACAGACTCAGAGGGATCGGATTCTTGAACTGGAGCAACAGTTAAACCAAACCCAGTCTTCCCAACCAACCACCACTGTACAGATGCCATCAGTAACAGCCCCTGTTACTCAACCGGTACCACCCCCTGTATATACTACTGCACCTGTAAGCACGATGTCTACCCCATATGGATCTTTTCCATTTTTCCAGATACCTCAGGGAGTGTCAAACCAACCCCAACCGCAAAATGTTTTTATTCCGTGGTTTCCTCAACAAGAGAATAGGAACAAATGTCAATATAAAGATTTCGTGGCGTGCGGAGCACCTGAATATTCGGGAAGTTCGAACCCGAATGTTACATTAAACAGGTTGAAAGAGACAGTGAAGACTTTGGAGGCAAGTAACTGTGAGAAGTTAGATTGGGTCAAGTTCGCAACTAGACGTTTTAAGGATCAGGCTTTAACTTGGTGGGATTCGTTGACAGCACATTTACCGAGAGAGATTGTGAATGTTATCACCTGGGAACAATTTGAGGAGAAGTTCTGTGAACAATTTTGCAACGTTTTTAATATGGAGAAAATTCAGAGGGAATTCCTGGATCTTGCACAGACAGATAAGATGTCTGTTGAGGAGTTGATTACAAAATTTCAGGAGACTTTGAGGTTTGCAAGACAGTGGGTGCCCAGTGAACATTCTCAAATACAACATTTCGTGAAGGCTTTATTGCCTGAATATCGGGGTAACACCCGTATGGCAACTTCACTTGTTCAGGCGTTCACTCTAGCCAGATCTGCAGAGTCAGATGCTCAGGACCGTGAGAAGATGAACAGAGGGTCGTTTAACAAGTTTGGTGGAGGCTCCAGTGGGAATCAAGGTAAGAGCAAAGGGCAGAGTCATCACGGAAAGTCAGATCAGAGACCAAAGGGGTCAGGGTATCCTCAGATAAGCCGTGGTGCCATAGTTGCAAAGCTCGTCACACTGGGCAGTGTTCACCGCAAACACGGAGATGTTTGAGGTGTGGTGAGACAGGTCATGATATCGGTGCATGTAAGTTCAACACCTTTGTCTGCTGGAACTGTAAAGAAGAGGGGCACAGGGTTGGTACGTTCAAAGTGAAGGACAAGCCGAAGCCCTCGGGTAACCTTCGCCGTTCAAAAAAATCTGCAAAATCACCCCGCCACTAGAAACAATGGTGGTGACGACGCTAGCTTGGAGTGATGAAGCTGCTTGGGCCCTCGAAAATCGCCGTCGTTGGAGCTGCTTGGGCCCCCTACTCGATGTCGCCGGAGATCTTTGGCTCTTTCCGTTATCTTCAGATTTGCTCTAATCGGCTTACTGTTAGGCCAAAACGCCTCCACCATTGCCCTAGTCGCCGCCTTCCAATCACTATGGTGTTCTTGCCGCACGCAATTGCCGCTGCCGACCGTCATGCACAACCGGCCAATTCTGCTCTATTTCATCTTTTTTCTTGCCGCGTACTGGTGAAAAAGAAAGGCGATGGCAAGCCTTTCAAGCCACAAATACGAATCCATTTTCCGGTCGTTCCTGTTGCTCAGTCCTGAAGGGTTTTTTAGGGTATAAAAACATGCACAGCGGAATAAAACCCCCTCCAGTAATCTCATCTAACTCGTACAGAAACTAAAAGAGGAAGAGGGTTAGAAAGTTATACCTTGATGTAAACCAAAAACTTTTTCTTTAAGCCTCTAGACAGCTGCAGGTTATCCACCGCTACTACACCGCCTCGAACTGGCTGCTAAACCGCCTAAGGATTAAACCTCGGATCAAATAACCGTGACCCGCGTGTGTGTGTACTGTCGCCGCCGACCACCGTCGCTCGGTGGTTGGTCCTCGGCTTTAGCGCCGCCGTCGAAGAGAGAAGAGAGGGAGAGAGCCTTAGGGTTTTCTTTTGTTTCTTGTAATTAACTTATGTGATTAATGAGAGGTAAATAAGGTTTATATAATAAACCCTTATTAGGCCTCAAGCCCGTTTAATTAAAGCCCAGCTTTAATTAAACTATTAATCAATTACAGAAAGTACCCTCGACCTTTCTAATTAATTAATAACTATTAATTAATTGGTCTCGTTAATATTTAAACTAAATATTAACTTCTCCTTTTAAATAATAAATAACTTTTATTATTTCACTCTTTCTCAATAGTTAATTAAACTATTAATTATTGTCATACACAAAAAAAGGTAAAATCCAAAAGGTTCTATTTGGGTGTGCAGCGGTGTGATCATTTAGTGTCACATAGTATTGGACACGATGATACATGTTATCTATCTCTGCACATAATCTAAAAGACTCCCACTTGTGCAAGATAAGTAACACTCCTTGTACATCGTTGGCCTAACGAGGTCCCTAGCCAGACACTTAGGTTAACCAGACTATGAGATCTCTTACATCTAGAGATATAATCCAAACCTTGGATTATCTAGGCTTTTCCTTTTGCATCGCGATATTTCGTAATGTGAGTATTTGACATGGAGCAGGGATCTCATCTAATACTCAGATTTTCTCGACTTTGATTTCGACACTCTGCAGTTACGGTTTTCCCGAATGAATAACTATCATTCTAACCGAGCGCGGCCACGCATTTTCAGTAGTCTTAATCTTCGAGGAGCTCAGGAAATATCTCTCCTAAAAAGGAGGTGCAAATTTCATCTTGACTATTTGCAATTTGAGCACATGGCTTCCGCTGTACCTAGACAAGCCCCTTATGATCACCCTGTTACGGCGTGACGTTAGAACATGCTAAAGTACAGAAGTTACCACGCCCCAAACCTATCTCAGGTCTAAGGACAACCTATCAAGTTTACTTATGTTAACGCTCCATGAAGTAAACTCAATGAGGATCACCCCAATATTTATCCCCTGATAAATATCTATGAATATTTGGTCACAACCTTGTGATTTTACTCATACCCGAATAAATCATCAAATATTCATAATAGCGTTACCTCCCTAATGCAGCTCCCACTACATTAAGTAGCTACGGGCATTTAGACAATTCATAACTTGACTTGTCAAGGATAGGTTAAACATGCTAAAAATGGACAACTACGAAACATTATGTAAATACCTCCTATTTCAATCCCATGAAATGTAAATACATAATAAAAGGTTTCAAGTTACATCCATAGTAATAATCAAAAACACGAACTAGCTGCTATGTTCTAAGTACTACATTCCTATAGAACTTGCATGCCTCTCATGCTTAGCCCTAGCTAGCGGCTTCGTCAACGGGTCAGCAACGTTGTCGTCCGTCGGTATCTTTTGCAATCAAATATCATCTCTTCCAATGATCTCTCGGATGAGGTGATATTTCCTGAGTACGTGCCTTGTTCGCTGATGATCTCTAGGCTCTTTAGCTTGCGCTACAGCCCCTGAGTTGTCACAGAATATATCGATCGGTCTAGAGATACTGGCAACAACTCTAAGATCCGAGATAAAATTCTTCAGCCAGACAGCTTCCTTTGCCGCATCACTTGCCGCAATATACTCTGCCTCTGTAGTAGAATCTGCTATTGTATCTTGCTTCTGACTCTTCCAAGATATGGCTCCTCCGTTTAGAGTAAAGACAAATCCTGACTGTGACCTGAAGTCGTCTCTGTCGGTCTGGAAACTAGCATCAGTGTAACCAGTTACACTGAGCTCATCCATCGAACCTCCATATACTAGGAATATGTCTTTCGTCCTTCTTAGATACTTGAGAATATTCTTGACGGCCACCCAATGAGCTTCACCAGGATTTTGCTGATATCTACTCGTGACACTGATAGAATAGGCAACATCGGGTCTAGTACATAGCATGACATACATAATCGAACCAACTGCCGAGGCATATGGTATCAATTTCATCTTGTCCTGATCTTGACTAGACACAGGACATTGAGCCTTGCTCAAAATCGCGCCAGATTGCATAGGAATAAATCTTTTCTTGGATCCATCCATCTTGAATCTTTTCACGACTTTGTCAATATAAGTACTTTGACTAAGTCCGATAAGCCGCTTGGACCTATTCCTATAGATCTTTATACCTAGTATATAAGCAGCTTCTCCCAAGTCTTTCATCTGGAAACATTTACCTAACCAGGATTTTACTCCCTCTAATACTGGTATATTGTTTCCTATTAACAATATGTCGTCTACATACAAGACTAGGAAGGTTACCGCGCTCCCACTGAATTTGGTGTAAACACACGACTCGAACTCACTTTTGGTAAAACCAAACTCTTTGATGCGCTCATCAAACTGTAAGTTCCAGCTCCTAGATGCTTGTTTTAGTCCATAAATGGATTTAAGCAACTTGCATACTTTATTAGGGTTCTTTGGATCCGCAAAACTATCCGGTTGTATCATCTATACATCCTCTGTCAGTTTCTCGTTAAGGAAAGCGGTTTTGACATCCATCTGCCATATCTCATAGTCAAAATATGCTGATATGGCCATTAGAATCCTAATAGTCTTAAGCATTGCCACTGGGGAAAAAGTTTCATCATAGTCAACGCCATGAGTTTGCGTGAAACCTTTTGCCACTAGCCTTGCTTTAAAAGTATGCACCTTTCCATCTATGTCTGTCTTCTTTTTGAAGACCCATTTGCACCCAACAGGTTTACTGTGTTGAGGCAAATCCACTAACTCCCAAACTTGGTTGTCATACATGGATTGCATCTCTGCCTTCATGGCTTCCAGCCATCTCTCAGATTCTAAACCTGAGGCAGCGTCTTGGTAGGTAGTGGGTTCTAAAAGACCCCCTTCGTCTTGAGCAACTAGGAATCCCAGATACATATCTGGCTCAATACGAGGCCTACTAGACCTGCGAAGGTCTTGTGTTTGCACCTCTTCCTCAACCACAGTCTCGGGTTGAGGTTCAACAATTCTCTGTTGAACTACAGGTTCAATTATCGGTGGTGGTGTAATCTCCTCCTCTTCAATTTCTTGAAGCTCTATTTCTTTTCTTGGAGTCTCTGAGTTTAGAAACTTCTCCTCCAAGAATGCCCCTTTACGAGCAACAAAAACTTTGTTCTCATCTGGGTTGTAGAAATAGTATCCCATGGTTTCCTTGGGATAGCCCACGAAGATACACTTATCTGATTTGGGATTGAGTTTATCCGTGAATGTTCTCTTAACATACACCTCACATCCCCAAACCTTTAGAAAAGACATTTTGGGCTTTTTCCCCGTCCATACCTCGAACGGTATCTTTTCAACCGATTTGGTAGTGAACTTCGACTCATCATTGATCGTACCATGTCAAGCAGTGTACGATTCCTCCTTTCTGATACACCATTCATCCGAGGTGTATACGGAGGTGTGAGTTGTGAAACAATCCCACATTCCTTCAAATGATCGTTGAATTCCTGACTCAGATATTCGCCACCTCGATCCAACCGAAATGACTTTATCTTCTTGTCCAGCTGATTTTGTACCTCATTCTGAAACTGTTTGAACTTGTCAAAACTTTCAGATTTAAGTCTCATGAGGTAGACATAACCGAACCTACTGAAGTCGTCAGTAAAGGTTATGAAGTACCGGTATCCTCCTCTAGCCTCCGAAGGGTCCGCACACATCTGTGTGTATAATCCCTAATAGCTCGCTGGCCCTTTCATTCTCACTGTTGAAAGGCTGCTTTGTCATTTTACGAGACAAACAAGATTCGCAAACATCATATGACTCCAAGTCAAATGGTTCTAGAATTCCGTCATCTCGGAGTTTCTCTATGCGTTTCTCGTTTTTATGTCCTAAACGACAATGCCAGAGGTAAGTTTGATTCAAGTTACTCTTGGATCTCTTACTTATATGATAGATGTCATTGTTATCTAAATTTAGCGTATATAGACCGTTTTCTGGAGTAGCTTTGAAGAAGAAAACATCATTTTTAAAACATGAAATAGCCTTTTCATTAAAAACATAAGCAAATCCACAGTCTATTAGCAAATTGAACGAGATAACATTTTTAATTAGTCTTGGAACATAATAACAAGGTTCTAGTTCTAAGACCATGCCCGAGGGCAAACTAAGACAATATGTCCCTACAGCTTCAGCACCAATCATGGAGCCTTCGCCTACCCGCAGGTCCATATCTCCTTGTCTCAGTTTCTTACTTCTCTTGAATCCTTGCAAATGATTGCATATGTGATGACCACATCCGGTATCCAATACCCATGATTCATAAGAAGTAATAAGACAATCTATCATAAAGATACATGTATCATTGGGCGAATCAATGTCCAGCTGATCTATGTCGAGTGAGTGCTCGCATGAATCCTTGCTGCCACAGTCTGGGCAACAAATTTCTCCAAGTTCTTCCAGCCAGTCATCCTCACGCATATATATATTATGTAAAGAAATAAAACAACCACAAACAACTATGCCTTAGCCTTGCCCTTAACTAATGTCGATTTCGTGAGCCACACGAAAAACCCGACGGTCAAAATCTAAGTGGAAAAACACAACACACGTGGCATGACATTTTGAAGCTCCCACTGGCTCCAACATCCAATTCTGCTCCCTGCTCCTTGGTTCTTGGTTCTTGTATCAGCTTCATATTAATTCTAATGATATTATTTTATTCTATTATCTAAAAGCTAGAAATAAAAATTACAAGATTGATCAAAGGCACGCAGGCCCGCTAATTCTAGTACTTTTACAAAATAGAATAGGGGTTGTAAGTGGCACGCAGGCCTCCCCACACCATAGAATAATAAAACCAATCACAACCACAAGTGCAGAAAAGTAAACAATCCACAAGGTCTAAAAGGCTCGGCTATGGCATCCCAAACATGTACTAAACTAATACATGAAAGTACAACAACAACTGATTTCTAATTATTCATCTTGATGAAAATTACTGATTTTAACAACCTGTTAAAAACCCTATATCGTTTTTCCTTTATTTGCAATATATATTTCAAGTTTTATACTTTGATAATTAATCAAAAACTCAAAATAATATTTAAACCTTAAATTAAAATAACAACTGTATTTCAATTTAATATTGACCACAAAATATCTGAACCGCGAGCTGGGGCCAAATATTTAAACTGGGTCATTGATCGGAAACGGACCGCGAAATAAAAACTGGGCCGAGGCCCAAAAACCTTTAGCGCCGCTAACCCTAGCCGCTAAACCCAAACTGGGCCGCAGGCTTCCTGGGCCGTGGTTCTCTGGGCCGAAGCCCACCACACAGTTAGCGCCGCTAACTGGGCTGCTAACCGCGTCGCTAACGCGTCGCTCTCCGCGCCGCGTACCCCCAAAAACAGCGTGGTCCGCCGCCGATAACCATCGACCTCCGCCGATTACTGTAACACTGTTCTTACTAACACTATCTCAAACACGCGCGGAAGCTTAATTGAAATAATATAATATAATATATATTTGATCAAACACAACTAAACAGGTTTGCTTTACAAATCATTTACAGTGTTACTACAAAACAGGCTCTTCCCAAAAACATCAGATATCAGAGTTAGATCAGTCCCAAAATTCCAGTTTAGCTCTTTAATCCATCTACCTGGATTCTCCTGAAAAAGAATTCAACAGTGGGGAATTAGCACAAAGCTAAGTGAGAGAATAGATACCACAAACATACAAGGCATCAAGCCCAAACCAACAATGCTCAAACAAACAAGAGAACCGGCGGTCTTGCGGGACCTTCAACCAAATGCCGGCCAAAGCATAGGTCTACCGATAGCCAAGTTACAACATATAACAATAGTAGCACTTCTTGATTACAACAAATGCTCATCAAGACAAATACTAATACTGTATATCTCTAAACATAGGCCCAGCTGAATAACAACCGCCAAGCTGATCTCACAACACGTCATGTATATATACAGAAAAGAGCAAACAATCAGGTGATATATCTTATACATCCAAGATATATATCCACTCACCGATATCTTCAAATGCTCAGGGAACTCAGTTCTTTCTAACTACTGAGTCTTGCTACCACCTGAACAAATATTCAACAATCAGTATTTGCTTAATTAACAAATAATAAGCATAATACTGAAATCAAACATATATGTACATATAAATCCACAAGTACATATCAATTCATGTATATGCTACAATACACCATAATTCACGATTACCCTTTACTTACTGTAATCCTGTGAATTCATCCAACTCCTTAGCTTAGGCATTTCTTACATCCTTTCATAAGCAAAGGCTACAAGTTCATGTTTATCTTCATATCATCAATAAATTGATCTTTCATAATATAATGTAGACATCCAATGCAATTGATCTTCCATGCAATTCATCTCATTCGAATCGAATACAATTTCCTTCACTGCGAATCGCATGCGATTGATTCCATGCGAATCGAGTCCATTTGTGAATCGCATGCGATTTGTTCATATCATTCGCGTGCGATTAACACTATATATTTCCATGCGATTCAAACACAACTTTCTAAGTCATTCCAATGCGATTCATTCTAAATGCATTTCAATGCGATTCAAAGAGTTAGGGAATATTCAATCCATTATCATTCAATGCTATTCAACTTCATCGAATGCGATTCAAGAAGCCATTCCACTTGATTCATGATCAATGCAAATCCAATATGATTCCATTATCAAATGCGATCCAATTCCAGCAAAGGCATTTCTAAGTATACATATTCTATGCAATTTAATTTCAAAATAGTCCATGCAATTCGAACCCATAGAACTCGGATTTCATCAAATTCCGATGGCTTCAATCCTTAATTCCGATTCATTCATACTTTCATCCAAAAATCTATTTCGATCCAGATTAATACCATTCTTAGCATGCATGTTCTAAAATCTTTTAAAACATAGAAATGGCATATAAACATAGTCATTCTAACATGGATTCATCTACATGTATAATATGTTTATCATGTTCGATCAAGAATAGCATGCAACTCAAAACCGAATTCAAATAGCAATTAACAAGCAAGAATCATATAATCTAACCTTATGAAGCTTGAATACTTGAGCTATAATATCAAACAATATTTTGAAGATTAAAATCGGATCTTCTTGTTCTTCTTTCAGCCGAGAGCAAAACACACACAAACACACTCAAGTTTTGTCAATTTGCATGTAAGAATGAAAGAGGAATGAAGGTATGGTGACTAACATCGGCTAACACACATGCATGCAAGAGATAAGTGGCAAGTCTAGGTTTAGGGTGATGACTAATCACCCCCACTACGGCCACCTAAACACCCACCGCCCCACTCACAATTAAAATATAAATTAATTAATTAATTACCACATTAATCAATTAATTCCCAAATAATAGAATTAAATCACATAATTAATTCAAATACCAACTTAAACTTGATTTATTACTTTAATCAATCTAGGCCAGGAAAGAGGGTGTTACAAATCTTTCCCCCTTAAGAAGATTCCGTCCTCGGAATCTTATCGCTCTCAAACAAGGATGGGTAACGGCTCTTCATGTCATTTTCTGTTTCCCAAGTCAAATTAGAGCCCAAACTGTGTTTCCACTTCACTAAAACCATAGGTATCTGCTTGTTTCTCAACTTGGTTATTTTACGATCCAACAACTCAACAGGTTCCTCAATCAACCTCTTGTTCAAATCTACTCGTAGATCATGGATTGGTAACACTTGAGTCTGATCCTCTACATTACACTTTCTCAAATAGCAGATATTAAACGTATCATGAATCCCAGCTAACTCATCAGGAAGATCCAAAGCCACAGTCTGATCATTTACTACCTTTCTGATTCTGAACGGACCAATATATCTAGGAGCTAACTTTCCACGCTTCCCAAAGCGTATCACGCCCTTCCACGGAGAAACTTTCAAATAAACTCGTTCTCCCTCAACAAAATTCATTGGTCGACGACGCGGATCATCATACTTCTTTTGTCGATCCCTTGCAGCTTTCAACTTTTCTCTAGCCACTGCAACTTTATCCGCTGTAATTTGAACAATATCTGGTCCGGCAAACTGCTTCTCTCCTGCCTCTAACCAACAAGTAGGAGTTCTGCATGGTCGTCCATACAACATCTCATACGACGGCATCCAGATGTTGGAGTGATAAGAATTGTTGTAAGCAAACTCAACCAGTGGTAGATGCGAATCCCAAGAACCTCCAAACTCTAACACACATGCCCGTAGCATATCTTCTAAAGTTTGAATCATTCTTTCTGATTGGCCATCTGTCTGTGGATGGTAAGCTGTACTCAAATGAACTCTTGATCCAAATTCTTGTTGTAATCTATTCCAGAAATTTGACACAAACCTCGAATCCCGATCCGACACAATCGACAAAGGCACTCCGTGTCTAGAAACAATTTCATCAATATACAGCTTAGCTAACTTACTCAAATTTGCAGTTTCCGCAGTTGCCAGAAAATGTGCGCTCTTGGTCAATCTATCAACGATAACCCAAATCATATCATTACCTTTCTGAGTCCTCGGAAGTTTCGTTACAAAATCCATTGTAATATGATCCCACTTCCATTCAGGTATTTTCAACTGAGTCAAAGTTCCATACGGCTTCTGATGTTCGGCTTTCACTTGTGAACATATATGACACGATCCTACAAAACGTGCAACATCAACCTTCAAAGTAGGCCACCAATAAAAAACTTTCAAACTGTGATACATTTTGGTGCTACCCGGGTGAACAGACATCTTAGACTTATGTGCTTCAGTTAAAATCAAATCCCGCAAATTATCAAACTTCGGCACCCTCTAGTGATCTCATCTAACTCGTACAGAAACTAAAAGAGGAAGAGGGTTAGAAAGTTATACCTTGATGTAAACCAAAAACTTTTTCTTTAAGCCTCTAGACAGCTGCAGGTTATCCACCGCTACTGCACCGTCTCGAATTGGCTGCTAGACCGCCTAAGGATTGAACCTCGGATCAAATAACCGTGACCCGCGTGTGTGTGTACCTTCGCCGCCGACCACCGTCGCTCGATGGTTGGTCCTCGGCTTTTGCGCCGCCGCCGAAGAGAGAAGAGAGGGAGAGAGCCTTAGGGTTTTCTTTTGTTTCTTGTAATTAACTTATGTGATTAATGAGAGGTAAATAAAGTTTATATAATAAACCCTTATTAGGCCTCAAGCCCGTTTAATTAAAGCCCAACTTTAATTAAACTATTAATCAATTACAGAAAATACCATCGACCTTTCTAATTAATTAATAACTATTAATTAATTGGTCTCGTTAATATTTAAACTAAATATTAACTTCTCCTTTTAAATAATAAATAACTTTTATTATTTCTCTCTTTCTCAATAATTAATTAAACTATTAATTATTGTCATACACAAAAAAAGGTAAAATCCAAAAGGTTCTATTTGGGTGTGCAGCGGTGTGATCCTTTAGTGTCACATAGTATTGGACACGATGATACATGTTATCTATCTCTGCACATAATCTAACAAGTCCATCCATTAGTTTTAGTAAGCTATTGAATCCATCTCCGGTCACTGTTGCTTCTACTGTCATTCACCGTTGCTTCTTCCACTGTTCGCTGTCGTAAAAATGGTAACCGAGAAACAAGAATCGGCCACTATTGCATCGACTATTAAGACATCAACAAACCCAAAATCGGAGTGAAAAATAAATGAGATATAATAGACCGTCGGAGATTTCAGTTACCGCCGAATTGCAGTTTTGTGCGCAGGTTTCAGTTTCAGTTTCAGTTTTAGTTTGGTGGGTGTGAACAATTTTTTCTCTTTCTTCGTAAAATAGTCCTTAAAATATAGAATAGGGGTATAAAAGTAAATTTGCTTAAGATTTAGTGGATAAATTTTATCCGTAGAAATATCATTGCCCTTAAATTAAACCTACACTTCAACTCAAAACTCCTCCATTTCCATTTCTTTCCTTTTCTTCTTTTGAGTAAAACTCAAAACACCATCTTTAAAACCGTTTTCTTCTAAATCTTTCTATTTCCTTTCTAAGAAACAGGGTGTAAATATCCCTTTCTTTTGCTTTTTTTTTTCTTACTATAAAATAGTTTTCCAAATCATTCATACAATAGGTTTCCGAAACACAGCGTAAGTTAGCTTAGAACATAGCGTTAAACAGGCTTTTTGAGGAGGGTTTACCGGAAGCAAAAGCAGGAAATGGCAAGTGGAATGGCAGGGGGAGTGGAGTGGCACCAGAGACCTCCAAATGCTAAAAATCCGATCGTCTTCTTCGATGTAACCATCGGCACCATCCCTGCCGGCCGAATCAAGATGGAGCTTTTCGCCGACATCGCTCCCAAAACCGCCGAAAACTTCAGGCAGTTTTGTACCGGAGAATACAGGTATGGTTCTTCTTCTATTTAACTTTTGCTCAGCAATAATTTTGTAAATCCACTTTTAGGTCTCAAATTTGTTACTTCGTCTTCATTTCTTACGAGGTGGTGAAATGATGTCGGGACGAGAATAAAAAGTCACAAACATATCAAATGATGAAGAAAAATATATGACTATGGATATAATGTTATACTAAAGAAGTTAAAATATCGAATGTGAATTTTGAAGTTAGGAAGTACTAGTGTGAGTTCTGAACATCAAAAGTTTGAAGTAGCAATGGGATAAATGGGTTTGTTTGCTACTGAAGAACTTAATTTACAACACAAGTTTGTGAACAAAACCTGCATATTCGAAGAGACCTGATGTTTTTCTTCTTCTTCTTTTTTTTTTTTTTTTTTTTTGGATTGGCAAGTAAAAACGTGTAGGACGTACAAATGTATACAGTTGAAGTGACGGAATATCAAAGATGTAAACGAGTGTTTAAAAAGGTTTAATCCTAAGTGATTTTAGGGTTCTTAAGTTATTATAACATTCTTATCAGGGTTCTTGTTTGGAGTTTGGACTACTAATATTTTTAAAACCGGTTGAATTCATTGATGCTTCATCAATACTGATGTTAGGGTCCTTATCCTTAGTTTTAAGTTTCGGGCCATTAGTCAAGTATTCAAGTCATCCGAAGAGCTAACCCTGACCTAAAATTGCTAATTTCAGGGATGTCTCTAACATTCTTAGAGATCTTTTTTTTCTTCCACTAACTTGCTTTTTAATTTGCTATCATTAGTGTTCTCAATGTCATACTCTATCGCAATATGGTTGGTACATGGTGAGGGGGTTCCTGAAAACAGATGTTGTATATTACACTGTCTGAAGACCCTTTTTAAAGTGAAAAGAGTATCTCTTTTCATATCGAATAGAAAAATGACGGTGGCATAATAGGAAAGTTGTAATACATACGAACATTACTTTTGTTATTCAACAATTTGGTTTGTGGGGTAGTATAGAAGATAAAAGATTAGTTATTATTTTGAATGAATGAACTGGTAACGGGGCGTCTTATTAAGTAGGAAATAAGTATTTACAAGTACTGAAGTGCACAATTCATTTTTTGAAGGAAAAGTGGGTCATCGCGAGTTTACAATATCGTTGAAGATGATCAAAATTTTAAAAGGCATGCTTGTTATGAAGTCATGTTAAAAGGGAAATTGAATATCTTAAATGTTATAACATATAGGACTTCCATTTTGTTTGTAAACTCAGTTGTCCTACCAGCTACAATTTGCATTGTGTCTAATCCTTTCAAAATGCATTTGACACTGATGTAGTCTCCTGGTGTGTTATTTAATATTTTATATATTATCCAGAGTCATACTTTTGTTGTACTTTAGTGGGCTGGATACGTTATAATTCTCAAGTGTTTTCTACTGATTAGTGATTTCTTATTTCATTGATCTATTCTATGTTCTGCAGAAAAGCTGGGCTACCTGTTGGATACAAGGGATGTCAATTTCATAGGATAATCAAGGATTTTATGATACAAGCTGGAGATTTTCTAAAGGTTGGTTTCTTTTCATTTATTAATTCTTTGTCATTAACTGTTAATAATGTCACTAGACTCACTACCATGCTATAGAAATCTCCGAAGTTCAATGACTATTACCTACTTAGTAGTAGGTCAACTGAGGTTGAAATTATTGTATAATCTTGTGAGTTGAAATATCAAGGCCCATTTTACTTGGCAGGGAGATGGTAGTGGATGTGTATCAATATATGGAAGTAAATTCGAGGATGAAAATTTCATTGCAAAGCATACCGGGCCTGGTCTTTTGTCAATGGTATGCATATTTTTAACTTTCTGCTATGCTCATTCTCTAGTTCTCTTTACATTTGTGGACTTTGGTTTTTCTATAGTGTTCATTCTTTTCCTTTAAGTAAAAATGAGTCACCATATAGTAAAAGTGAGATGCGTCATTCCTATTGGTAATTAGTTATTGAGACTAATATAAATTTGTAAATTACTCCATACGGTCTGTATACTGTAGGTCATGTGTGTGTGTGTGTCAAGGCTCATGTATGTGACTATGTGAGTGGAATGAATTAATCGGGAGAAGGGCTACATGTTGTTTAGCATATTTGAATATTAAATGGTTACAGGGAAACTTATATAGCATACCAATGACCCTAAGTGTTGGAAGTCTGAATAAACTAAATCAGTTTCTTATTACATTCCTGTGGTAAGCATGCACTCATAAAAATGAATTCTAGGATAATGATTTATTAAAAAACGATACCCCAAAAATATGATGTGTATAATTCTTCAGTTGCGAATGATCTAAATGACTATTGGGAAAAGAAAAAAAGGGAGGGGTGTTGGGTAGAAACCAGGACATAAATAATGAAAATTTGGATTAATCGACTTTCAAGAGGTCAATTTGCTCTCCTCTTGACTTGTCTTTGAGAGACAATTCCCTCTGCCAATGATAAGAAATCTATATAGCATATTTAATCATAATTCACTTAGAATCCTAAATCTTCTTTATATATATTTTTAGCCAGAATTCTATTAAAACTTCTATCCTTATCTAACATAAAACCTAATGAAGTAACATTGATACTTAACTATAATTTACATAGTAGGCTGGGTTTATCTTTACTCCCCTCCCAAAAAACACACCTCCTTAAGGTGTGGATCCACAAACGTCATTGCATTATGTAACAATCGATTATGTGATCCCGACTTCATCTCGATTTCTTCTTTGAGCAACATTCTTGCCACACTGGCCATCAAGAAGCCCAAGACAGGTCCAAAATTCAGCTCATTATCGATGTACAATATCTGGATGTAACAGGCCCACTTTTCTAAGCATCCTTGATGATTGTGAGCAAGTCTGATTCTACTGTAGTAACCTGTAACTATAATCTCTAATAACTCACATTGAGATATCCTTGAAAAGGCATCTTCTACCTTGTTATCTGTACCTTTTTATAACTGATCGCATAATCAAAACAAAACAACTTAGATAGCTTTTGTTGAAATGGTATAGATAACCGGTTTTTTTGTAGGTAAATGAATATTTCTTGATTTTCTTCTTTGGTGAAATGCTAATAGGCATTGGTTCCACTTTTATACTTAATATATTATGTATGGCTAAGAACGTTCTTTCATGAATTGGTAAGGACATGTTTCTAGATGATAAGGCTCTACTGATGAAAGCTGTAGGGTTAAATCCTCTAGGTTGCTTTATATTTTTGATGTAGAATGATCCATCACTGCTTTTATCTTATTTGGATATGTGGTGACTCCGTAATTGGATGCAATATCTCCTAGTTACTTGATCTTACGCACCCAAATGCAAATTCTACATAGCTTAACGAATAGTGAATGTTCGTTAATTACTTCAATTTCAAAAATAGTAGCTATTTGTTCTAAATGAGTGAACCAATCGGGGTTGTAGAGTAAGCATTAATAAATAAGGTTTGGAAATCTTGTTTTTCATACACTGAAAAGTGGAAGGTGCATTGGTAAACGGTTACAATCCCATATCCGTCAAAAGTTAATTAAGTTGGTGGCTTATAAGTTTAGGTGTCCCCACCCATTATAAGTTGGTACGGGCCTAGTATGTGTTAAGTTCGTATCAATTGGTATCAGAGCCATCCCCATCTTCTCCAAGACTCCAACACTCTGAGTGCTCGCTTGGACCCGAAAAGTGGGATGTCAATCGTGACCAACTATGACTCAAAGTGGTGATCGTTAGAGTGGTGACTTGGAACTGAAAGGAGGGGTGCCAACCGTAACCAACGAGGACGTTTGGTCCTTCAAGCTGTGGGGTATTGTTACGATCCCTCATCGGTTGAAATTAAAATCAGTTGGTGGCTTATAAGTTTAGGTGCCCCCCCCTCCCCACACACACACACACCCACAAACCGCTTTTAAGGGGTGGGGTGAGTTCTACACTTGGGCTTATGGCATCATACGAGCCTAGTGTTGGATGGGTTCATATCATTATGCTAAAGCATACTCAAAAGTTGAATGTGCCCACATTGTGCTCTAAAAGCGGTTTTATTGGAGATCTTGTGGTTCTATATTTTTTCCCTTTTTTGGGGTGAAGGGGATTGTCAAGCCAAAACTTTATAAGAGAGAAAGTAACATGCAAGTGAGCTTACTCACCTTTTTAGGTTCCCAAACCTGTAGACATGACATCGTTTGCCTTACACCTTTGAACCAATTAACAAAGGGAAACCAGATTAAATTCCTCCAATTGGTTCTTAATTTCTTATCAACAAACATGATAACCCAAGCCCGCAATATGCCTAAAAGTATAAAAAGGTAAGGTTCAACATTTTTAGACAAACTTCCTCTAATACAAATCCTGCACTCCCTTTTCTGCCATTACGCTCCTTTAAAACATCATGTACTGTTGGTGCGAAGCTCACACTCCCTGTAACACTTCATATTCCATTGCTCTTTGACTTAGGTTGATTATGTTTGGTAATGTCATCCCAAAACTCCAATGATACTAACTGTCTTACCATGTTCCAAACTGGTTTCGTTCTTATTTATAAATGATTATGGTCATATGATGGCAATCCCATGCCTGTATCTATGTCGAGTCATGAATGATTATGGACGTCCACTTGAGGTTCCATTCTTGTTTGATATTAACAGTGACTTCAGATTATGTTTTGTGAAATACTTTGTACTAATTTCCAAATAGCCCACCCAGTGTTTCTTCTACAAGTGGTTTAACTTAAGGAACTTGTGTGGGATGATGGCATTGACTAAATAATTTTAGCCCTCATACATTCTCCACCGTCCATCTTTTCTTATGCTAATTCACCCCTCCTGAAATTCTTGTGTAATTAGCTCAATGATATTATGTGAAGAGGACAAGACTAAGGTCTCTTGCTCACTGGACACATAACCTCGTTGGGTTATATTCTGTGATTTAAACCAGGTCAAAGTGGAAATAACAATTAGGGTCCCGTAAGAGGTTTTTATATGTCTACAAGCTGATGTTTTACAAGGTGAATAGTAGAGTTCTCTCAAATAGGCTGACCTTGTATATTGTCTCGTGGACTGCAAAGAGCTGGAACATAGATAATTCCCGGGCTTGTTGCAATGTCTTTTCCATTTTTATGTTTCCTAATGGTTTTAGTTGACTTCTTGGTAGTCGCCTTACACCTTTTTCCTCACATCTGTATATTACATGGAGTGATTCAAAATTTAAGGTGTAGCCTTTCTAACAAATGTTTTTCTCTAATAATACACTTAGTCATATTTATTTATCTTAATGTGATCTGAAAAGCTTATTACGATTGATAGTTAATCAATGTATTATGTATGGAAAGACCTATGCTATTAAGATACTAATGTCGTTCTTTTTCAATTTTTTGAATAAAGAGATATGAGAGAGTAAATTCTAAGCATTTAGACACACTTTGAATTACCTTTGATCGTTCAAGCCATGTTGCACGTTGCAGTTTTAAATAAGTTTTCAAAGTTTAACCATTTTAGCCGTAGATGAATATATCCCAAATCAGCGTATTAGAAATAAGAGTAAATTACACTAATCGTCCCTGTGGTTTGCCCCAAATTTCACCGTTGGTCCCTATGGTTCATTAATTACATTGGACGTCCTCAAGGTTTGCATTTTGTAACGTCTGTAGTCCCTGCTCCACATAAAATGACTAAACTGCCCTTTCTTTTTTGATTTAGACTTTTTTTTATACTTTATTCCTTTTTAATTAATAAACTATTATTATTATCATTATTCTTTAATATAATTATTATTAATCTATTATATAAAAAAAAACCCTTTCTCAGACTCTCTCTCATCTGCTCTCTTCATCCCTCCGCCACCGTCATCCCTCCCCCTCCGCCTCCGTCATCCCTCCGCCACCGCCAAACACCATCAAGGATCGCCACCGCCACTCTCTCTCTCGGTCTCCTCTCTTTTGGCCTTCACCATCGCAGATCTGGGTGTGAGTACTTGAATACAATCGTTGATTTGCCTTCACCATCGCAGATCTCTTTTGCCTTCACCATCGTTGATTTGTTCTTGAATACAATCGCAGATCGGTCTCCTCTTTGTGTTACTCCGTCGCCGCTGCCACCTCGCTCTCTCGCCGTGTCTCTCTTGTTCTTGGATCTGATTTCTTCTTGATTTGTTCTTGATTTGGAGCTAATTAGCGATTAGGGTTTGGGTTGTGCTTGTTCTTGATTTGTGTTAAAGATCTGTTTATGTTTGATCATGATCTGTATGTGTGTGTTTGTTCTTGTTTGATTTGTTACGGTTTGTTCAGATTAGGGTTTGTTCTTGATCTTGACCTACGGTGGTGGCTTTGGTGGCGACCTACGGTGGTGGCTGGGTACGGTGGTTTGTTTTTTTTTTGGTTCTTTTGAACGACGGTAAGAGGCTGGGGGTGTTTTATTAGTGTTCTTTTGAACGACGATGGTGGCTGTGGTGGTGACCTACGGTGGTGGTTGCTGTGGTGGCTAGGCTCGTGACCTACGGTGGTGGTTGCTGTGGTGACCGACGGTAAGTGGCTCGTGACCTACGGCTTTTTGTGGTGGTGACCTACGGTGGTGGTTGCCGACAGGGAGGTGGTGCTCATGGTGGGTGGTGGTGGTCATGGGTTGGTGGTGGTGTACGAGCATAGACGGGGGAAGGGGAGGCCATGGGGGTGTTTTTTTTTTTTTTAAATTAATAAAGTAAATAATAATTATAATAAAATAATAATAAAACTCATTTAATAATTAAGAAAATAAATAAAGTATAAAAGAAAAGTCTAAATTAAAAAAGAAAGGGCATTTTAGTCATTTTGTGTGGACCAGGGACTACAGACGTTACAAAATGCAAACCTTGAGGACGTCCAGTGTAATTAATGAACCATAGGGACCAACGGTGAAATTTGGGGCAAACCACAGGGACGATTGGTGTAATTTACTCTAGAAATAAATTGGAAAAATGCTTCCTCTTCTTTTGTTCACTTTTAATCTTTTATCAGAACAGTTATTCTTAGTCCTAAATCATCAGTCACCGAGCTTTTCCATTTAATTGTCTTTGTTTTCGTGTTTTCCAAATATCATTGACATTTACTCGAACAACCCCTATGTGTGTGTGTGTGTGTATATAAATTTTGTTCCATAATCGTTGTTACTTTTTCCTTATCCATCTTTTAGTATATCCTAACCTTAAGTTTGATGACAAAGTTATTATAATTGGTAAAATAATTCCATATGTGTAGTACAACCCTGTAATTATTGACAAATTATTGTAGGTTTAGTTGTAAGTTCACATACCGAAAGCAATTTTGGTTACATATTTACGCATTTGTAATCTTTGGCAGGCTAACAGTGGACCGAACTCAAACGGGTGTCAGGTTCTACAATTTATTTTCTTTTTTGTTTTGTTTCGGTTATGTGTATTTACTATAACTCAACCCTCTTTTAATACTTTGACATCTCAACTGCATGATGTTTTATTACTCCATTGCAGTTTTTTATCACTTGTGCCAAGTGTGATTGGCTCGACAACAAGCACGTCGTATTTGGGGTATGTTCTTTTTATCCCCCTTAATATCTGTTACACATCACAGTCAAATGAATCATATCTGCTCTAAGTGACTTATTAGCATCATACTGCTACTATACGTCTTTATACGTTTTCCTGTTGCTTAAAAACGTCCACTTGCAAATTAGAGCACTTTATTACATGTTAATTAGTTTGAAAGTTTCTTGCTTAAAAACGAGTGTTCTGAAATTTAAATATAAAGATGTTAATTATGCAAGTGTTAATTGATGCAGAGAGTTCTTGGTGACGGTCTTTTGGTGGTGAGGAAGATTGAGAATGTGGCAACAGGACCAAACAACCGTCCTAAATTGCCCTGCATTATTGCTGAATGTGGGGAGATGTGATCCCATTATATAACAATAATGTTAAAGATTATGTATCTCGCAGAATTAACCTAATTTACAAGTCTCGAAATCAGAGAGAACCTGCAGATGGCGATGAAACATGCTCGTGGGTCCGATGAGTGTGTTGTGGGCTGGATGCTAACTTGCTATCGTGTTTCTTCTCGTACCTAAATTTGTGTTAGTTTTTTTTCTTTGCTTTAAAAAGAAAATGCTCTTGATACTGAAATGAGAAGGTAACTAACCTTATGAAACTTAAAATCAAAGAAAATTTTCTAGTACTGAATTTGTGACAAAATGGACCATTTATTTGAATAGTGGTATCTTGTGGGGCTTTTTTCACGGGAGCTGATGCGTACACAACAGTTTTTAGCTTTGCACGACAAAGTATAAATAGTTAATGCATGTGGTACAAGTTAATGATGCATAAAGTTGTGTATTGTCATTTTTGTTGTGTAAGGATAACTTCCCCTTTTTTCACTCCCCTAGACCCCTAGTGCAAGAGGAACATCACGCTTGTTAGGTTACACCGTCACATGAGCATCAACTCTTGTCAGAGAGTTCAGGGTGGGAGGGGTTTAGCTTGCGTGGTGATACCCACTGCTCCGTAGAAGGTGGCTTTACCACTCCATAGCGCCGTGGTGGAAGGCGGCCGGTAGCATCCTTGCCAAAAAACCTTGCGTGGTGATTTCGGGTGGGGCCATGGCTGAAACTTGAGGTATCAAAATAAGGAGAATATCTGTATAAAAATTTAGATAAGAAAAGAACTTCATGAAGAAAAGATGATAAGAACTAAAAAAAAAAAAAGTGCAGAGCTAAACCGGAAGATGAAGCTGACTCAGGCGGCTGGGAAGAAAAAGCTTTTTAACCTAATTTCCATCCTTATATTCTTCAAATACTCATCAACATTTTAAAACTAATACCTTGACTTTACACAATTAACCACTTCAACCCATTAAACCCTTTTTTTCCTTTTAGCCCCTCATATCACCTAAATCTTATATTACTAGAAGAATTAAAATAAATAATTTTAGAATTTTCTTTGATTTTTCAAACAATTTTTTTTTCTTTTTAGTTTAAAAAACTTATTTTATTTTTATAGTGTGTTATAAATTAAATGCGAAATATAAAAATAAGACGGGTTCCATAATTTGGTGTGGTGAGGAGTGACCACTACGGGTCTAAGTTGTGAGCTGAGTGGTTAGAGTTAATAGCTGACGTGACGGTGTGGTGGGTGTGATAGGAGGTAACCACTCCTGATACTCTCATACCAACTCACCAAATAGCATATGATGTGATCACTAACTACCATATCAAATTATGTACCAACTAATTATAAATTGATAAAAGAAGTGAAAAACTCACCACAATGTGCTCTGTCTATTGTCCTCGTCACACTGCACTTTCACAACGACGTGTTTGTGTGTGTTCAAAGCAGTGGTGGTGTGGTTGGACTCTTAACACATGGCTTCCACACTATTATGCGTCGTCACAGCGCATGGCTTCATGACACAAAAACAAGTAAAATACATTTAAACCCTAATTTCTCTTTTTACCTTATTTTCATCGCTAGTTAATGTCAATAAAAGTAGTGTCGAAGATATCTGACACCTATTGCAGGGTATAATCATGATACAGGCTCCGTCAAGATTGGTTATTATCAGATGGATTCGATTAAGAGTTTTTTGATTATGTTTCTAATGCTACAACACCTGTATATGTTTTCTACATGGTTATATTTTCAGCTTCGTTGATTGTATTTCTCTTGTATTTCAACTAATCAATTGAATCTGGATTTAAGTGTTAGAATTTTGTTGGTTTTTAAATTGATGCTACTAACAGATACAAATTAACAATGACGTAAGTTTCCGCGAACTCTTAGACCCATGTGTTTAAAGGAAAATACAAATAAGTGTATAGGAAGAAGTTCATTTGAGAACTATTCTTAGTGCGAGAACCGCGAGAATCAATCTGAGCCGTCCAATTCCCACTCATTCAATGTCATTGTCCACCCATGAATTCCTTGCATACACCCTGCCACACTCTATCCCTCCACGCTCTCCATCCATGAACTTCCCATATCTAAGGAACGGCTGAGATTGGTTCTCGCGGTTCACGCGCTAACAACGGTTTTCGAATGAACCCTCCCCCAGACAAAAGTTCAAATGAGAATTGTTTTTCGTACGAGAACAGCGAGAACCAATCTAAACCGTCCAATTCCCCCTCCTTAAATATCATCACCCACCCATTTATTCATCACATGCACCCTGCCACACTTGATCACCCCACACTCAACATCCATTAAATCCACCTATCAAATCAACGACTAAGATTGGTTCTCGCAGTTCCGTGCGAAAAACAGTTCTTGTTTGAACTCTCCCCCCATATATATATATATATATATATATATATATATATATATATATATATATATATATATATATATATATATATATATATAAATTGGATCAATAAAGAACCCCTTCTTAAACAAAGAACCTAAAGAACCAATATGGACCTTTAGATCATGAATATCAATGGATGAGATTGATCGATGGCAAAACTATAATTATTATGTATTAATTTAGGAAGAATAGGGTAAAAATGTAATTATCCCCCCAACACCCACTATTTTTTAAAAAAAACCCCAAAAACTTTAAATTACCATAACTTTTTAAGTTTTGTGAATTTAATCAAAAAAATTATACCATTCTTTTAGTTTTTTAATCCTCTTTCAAACAAGATCACTCTTCCTATACTTTTCTAAAAAAAATTTGAAAATGATTTTTTTTTTTTTTTTTTTGCATTTTGGTGCTGTACAGGAAAACACCCTTTTTTTTGCATTTTGACAGCTCGTCGCTAATGAGCTGAATGTTGTCGCTAATGAGCTGAATGTCGTCGCTAATGAGCTGAATTTCGTCGCAAAAGGTTCGTCTCAGATCAGAAATTAGCGACGATGAAGTTAAATCTGTCGTCGCAGATAAGCAAATTCGTCGCTAATGACATTGCGGTCGTCGCAAATGGTTCGTCTCAGATCATAAATTTTGCGTTTTTCGTTTTTTGCATTTTGCATGTTTATACGGATTTACGTTCTGCATTTTACATGTTTTTTGCATTCTGCATTTTTTTTGCATTCTGCATGTTTTTTGCTTTCTTCATTCTTCATTCTACATGTTTTTTGCATTTTGCATTCTTCATGTTTTTTGCATTTCTGCATTATGCATGTGTTTTGCATTTTGCATTATTTCATTCTGCATGTTTTTTGCATTCTGCATTCTTCATTCTGCATGTTTTTTGCATTTTGCATTTTGCATTCTTCATTCTACATATTATGTACAGATTTTGCATTCTGCATGTTCTGTACAGATTTTGCATTTTGCATTTAAGTTTGAATGAACTCAGCTCAAAATGTAAATTACAGATTTTGCATTTTGCATTTAGGCTTGAATGAATCAAGCATTTAAGAATTTTGCATTTTGGGCTTGAATGAACCCAGCTCAAAATGCAAACTACGGATTTTGCATTTTGAGTTTGAATGAACCCAGCTCAAAATGCAAACTTTGCATTTAAAAAAAAAGTTTCAGAAATATATCAAGTCCGGTCTTGTTTGAAAGAGGACGAAAAACTGAATCTAATGGTATAATTTTTTTGTTAAAATTGTTAAAAATGAACGAGTTATGATCATTTAAAGTAATTGGGGGTTTTTTTTTAAGTTTGTTGGGGGGGATTTGCTTGGGGCTGTAGGCGCCGATTTTTTTTTTTAATTTCCCTTTTTGCCCCTAGACTATGTGACACATGTCATCACCAGGGAGGTTCTTTAGGTTCTTTGTTTAAGGGAGGTTCTTTGTTTAACCTTACCCTATATATATATATATATATATATATATATATATATATATATATATATATATATATATATATTGCATCAACAAAGAATCCCTCCTTAAACAAAGAACCTAAAGAACCAATCTGGACCCTTGGATCATCAAAATCAATGGATGAGATTGAACGATGGCAAAACTGTAATTATAATGTATTAATTTAGGAAGAAAATGGCAAAAATGGAATATCCCCCTCCCAAAACCCACGAATTTAAAAAAAACCCAAAAAACTTTAAATTGTCATAACTTTGTAAGTTTTGTGAATTTAAACAAAATGTATAGAAGGGTTGAATACACTTTCTGCGGAAATTGAACAAATCAAAATAAAGTGTTACACAAAGTAAATCAAACCACAATCGAATGCTTTGTTTTTCATTAATAAGAAGATGATTACAGACTCTATCAAGTAAGCAACTCTTGATATGTAAACATCTAATATAAATCTCTCAATCTTTCAAACTTAGCTATCTATAATCAACTTATAATTATAGATACTGACGACTCTCTAAACAGGATTTAATCACAGATTGAATACTTACCAATCTCACAACTAATGTGAGTATTCGAACACACGAACAAATTGGCAATCTGTGAATATCTTGATCACGTTGAACTGACAAACAGTGATTCAAGAATCGTAACACATACGGTTGAGGTGAGGTATTTGGCTCTGCAACACTTAGTTGTAATCGTTTCAGAATCGTACCTTTAAACTCATCAGGGAGATAAGTATTTATAATCCTGTTCCTACGGTTCCTAACAAACTGGACTAATCCTAATTTGCTAACTAACTACCGGATAACTCGGAATTTTGAATCTTGAATCTTCTTATCTTGAGTCTTCAATCTTGATTCTGAAGTCTTCTTATCCTTCCCGTAGATATAGAGAGTTAAAAAGATAAGTTTAAAACATATTTAAACTTTCTTTAGGCTGACTTCATACTCGGACTGAGTTACTCAGCTTGAAACTCATCAAGCTGAGTTATTCGAGAACAAACTCGAAAACCAACATGAACTAACACGTATATTAATAAACTCATCCTTAGAAGTCCTAAGAGTTAGCTAGAACTTATTTAGAAACTCTGTTGAGCTGACTCAGTATATACGCTGAGTCACTCAGCTTGAAACACATGAAGCTGAAAGCTCAATATATCTTAGGTGACACACACAACTTATCAAAACACATTGATAATCTTACTAAGATATAATCTAAGCTGATCAAACATATTTACAGCTTATACTCAACTTATACTCAGTCTGAATCACTGTGAGTGTTCAGTCTGATTAAGCTTCATAATTCTGTTTTAGTTATATGTAGAACACATCTTACAAACTTAACTTTGTCTCATCAAATCTAAAATGATGAGATTATTTTCCCAACAAACTCCCCCTATTTGATGATGACAAAACCATCAAACAGTTATTAAGTTTCTTTAACAGAATTATGTTTTAAATCTTAAACTTATCAAGATTTTACATTTGAACTAATCAAATATTAATTGAACATATCAATTTTAATTGAACTTATCAATTTTAAGTGGAACACACCAACTTTAAGTTGAACACACCAACTAAACACATTAATGAATAAGAACTAATCAATTATTCATTCAAGCTGAACTTATCAGACTAATAATTATAAACATATCATAACACAGTTGAACATATCAAACTCATACTTGTATTAATTGAACATATCATAATACAACATTTTTTATCACTAAGATCATGCACACTTAGTGCTTACAAAATTAGAACTAATCTAATTTATAAAATAGAACTAATCTATTTAGGATGCAGCTCTTCAAACTCCTTGATCTCCTTGTTGATTTCTTCAAGGATTTCCTGCAAATTAGGCAAGTGTTGAAGCTGATCCTTCTGTGATCTTATTCCTCTGTTAATTCGTATCTGAACCTTGCAGTTTGTTCAGTCTTTTCTACTATTTGTCTCAGAGCAAACACCTGAGATACCCCACATGTATATATACTTGCATCAGACTGGAAGCATTGTTCACCATTTCTGTCCAAGTACATGAAACCTTTCTGAGGCTCTTCCACATTTGTATTCTCTTTGAATTTCATTCCTTCTGGAAGATTAAGACTGTACTTATCTGTATTAGCTAATCCAGCTGGCTTTGTTTGCTTCTTCTTTCCAACCTTATGAAAAGAAGTCAGTAGGGTAGCTATCTCAGATCTGGGTATGATTTTCATCGCATCAGCTCTTGCAAGTAGCCTTAAGATTTCATCTTTAACTTGATTCCTGGCAGAGGACTTTTCTATCTGCTTGATAAGGATAGCCACTTGCTCCCACTCTTCATATCCCAGTTTATGATGTTGATTCAGCTCCAGAGAAATTGATTCACCATTCTTTAAGACGAACTCCATAATGATAATCCCTTGAACTAAACTCAACCTGACTGAATCAATCTGATAAGAGAAGTAGGTTCTTGTATAACACTGAGTTATGTTCTCCTCCTCTTGTTGATCCTGAATAGGAGGTTCTTCTACCTCTTCCTCCTTGGGCACAATAGGCAGTTTGAGTTTAGCTAATTCCTCATTCTACTTTCTGATTTGCTCAGCCCAGACCTGTTCTCTTGCTCGTTTCTCATCTACTAACATAGCTTGAGCATCCAATTGTCTTCTTCTTAATTCTTCGATAGATATCCCAAGCTGGTCAGCATCTTCTTGTTCCATTCTCGTCACTGCCATCAGTGAAGCTCTTTCTTGTAAAGTCATTTTGTCAGCAGAGTCTTCATCTGAGGCTGATGATTCACTAAGAACCATTTTTCTTCTTTTCCGCTGAGGGGGTTCTGACTCTTCTGAGCTAACCATTGCTGGTCTCTTGCCTTTTGCTTTTTCAGTCAGCTCAGCTTCTTTTTCTATTTCTGTCTCCCCCTCAATCTGTTTTGCTCCCTTTGCCAATAGTAGTAGAGCTTCAACTTTGACTGACTCAGCTTCAGCATGTTGAACCTTCTCCCTCTTTTTGTTATCATCATTAGGGTTCGAAGTCTTTTATTTTTGTTGAAGGGCTGCAACGGCAGATTTCATGTGTAACACCTCCTCATCTAGAGGATCCAAAATCATGATCATTTCCTTCTTGGTCTGCTTTCTCTTGAGGTGCAACTTGTTAAACTGACTTTTAAAGAAATGCATCAAGTCATCCAAGTCAGCCTGAGAGGGTTGGAGTTTGGGTGCATCATCCAAGGGTTGGTGTGTACCCTCAAACTCATTTGCACCAGAGTTTGGACACTGTGAATCACCTTGGTGTGTAGATGAAACATTGACAGGTCGTGCTTGTGGGTGTGATAAGTGAAGAGAAGTAATGGGGCTCGAAACATGAAGTGTATGGGTAGGTGGTTTGCTAATTGGTTTGGAGGGGGGTGATTGACCCTGGGGATTGGTCATTTGGTCAATGTGACCTAAGTGTGTCTGCTTAGGCACAGTAGTGGGCTCTCCTATGGCACTGGAGAGTGTGGGCTGAGTAGACACCACACCCGGTTTAGGCTTTTGGGTTGTAATGAGCCTCTAGGTTGACACCTTAAGAGTAGGAATCTCCCCCTCAACTCTTGCCGGTGGAGGGATCAATGTGATCTCAGCTCCAGTGATGCCTATAGGAGTGGCACCACCTTTGGCAGTTTTTCTAGTGTAGGTTTGGATTTTCTCCCTAGTAGCAGTGGGCATACTAGGGGTAGCTTCAGAGTGGGATTGTAGATGAAACGAAGGTGGAGGAGATGGGTTAGATTGGGTTGGCATTACCACAGCCTTATCTCCAAAAGTGGATGGAGAAAAATGAGAAGAAAGAGAAAGTGGAGAGGTCTTACCAGAAGCAGCTTCAGTGTTTGCTGGTTCAGCTTGTGCAGAGTGCTCAGCTTGAACCTCGGTGTCAGCTTGGGAAGCTCCCCCTTGATTGGATCACTCTTCTTTACTTTCTGATGAAGCTGCCTCAGCTATCAGTAGCATGGGCTCACTCAGACCCTCTTGCTCTGGGAAGATGTCGTTGTTGAACATCTTGGGGCTGAGTGTAGGAAACAGGAACACATCCCGATCAGCTTCATATAGTGCTGTCCCCAGCTCGGCTTCAAATGCCAAGGACAAGTACCTTATGAAAGGTACATGAAGATCCCTTGTGGTCTTCATCACTTGGACCCTGAGTTCGTTGAAGATAAGCATAGCATAGTCCAGATTTCGGGCAAAGTATATGTTGTATAGCTGCTGCATCTCGAACTCATTTACCTGGTCCAATCCTCCAACCTTGGTACCAAGTGAATGAATCACTCTGGAAACCATGAAACCCTAACTGGTTGGAAAGGTGGCCTTTTTGATTACACCCTCTGTCTGCGGGTGTCCCATTCTGGGTAGGACAGACCTAGCCACCTGTCTCGTCACAGCAGGCTCGAACTCATCAGATTGAGGGAGTTAAAGAACCTCCCTTAGCCTGTGTACTGTGAGAGTAATGGTCCTCTCTCCGTTCAGCACTGTGCCCCGGATTTCGTCGATGTTTTGGTCGTAGACACACGTATACCAAAACTCGAGCAGATGCTGAGGAGCCACATGTAAAGGTGCTCCAATGAAAGCAAAAGCCAATGGGCATTTATGAATATAGTTTACCCATGATTCGTATCCTCTATTAATTTTGCGTTGAGGGATTGCAAGGCAGGCACGTTGATTGTTGATTTTGATCAGCGGCAATCCGTTGTTCTTGAACGCAACACACCTTACCATTCTATCACTGAGATTCAGAACGGTTTCCTTGAATTTAGAAGATTACACTAAGTAATTGTTCTATTCGCACTGATCAATTTATGTCGCACTGAGCGATATTGGATTCGCACCGAGCGATTTAGGGTTTCGTGATCGATGAAACGAGGAATTGCACTGAGCAAATTGTGGTTGTTTGCGAAAGGTATTTTAGAAGGTGAGATTGTGAGAAGTCAGAGTTGTAAGCGTAAACTTCTTGTTGGGAAAATGATCTCATCAGTTTGAATTTGATGAGACAAAGTTAAGTTTGTAAGATGAGTTCTACATATAACTTAAACAGAATTATGAAGCTTAGTCAGACTGAATACTTCGAGTGATTCAGACTGAGTATAAGCTGAATATAAGCTGAGCATATGTTGATCAGTTTATATTATACCTTAGTTAAATTATTAATGTGTTTGATAATCTGCGTATGTCACATAAGGTATATATAGAGTATTCAGCTTGATGTGTTTCAAGCTAAGTGACTCAGCTCAGAAGCAGAGTCAGCTCGACAGAGTTAACAAATATGTTTTATTTAACTCTTTGGACTTCTAAGGATGAGTTAATAATTATACATGTTAGTTCATGTTTGAATTCGGGTTTGTTCTCGAAGAACTCAGCTTGATGAGTTTCAAGCTGAGTAACTCAGTCCGAGTGAAGAAGTCAGTTTAAAGATAATTTAAATATGTTTTAAATTCATCTTTATCTCTCTCTATATCTACGGCGCAGATAAGAAGACTCTAGAATCAAGATTGAAGATTGAAGACTCAAGATAAGAAGATTCAAGATTCAAGATTCCGGTTTATCCGAAAGTTAGTTAGCGAATTAGGCTAAGTCTAGTTTGTTAGGAACCGTAGCAACAGGATTATAAATACTTATCTCCTGATACGTTTAGAGGTATGACTCAGAGACGATTACAACTAAGTGTTGCAGAGCCAAACCTCACCTCATCGTATGTGTTACGAGTCTTGATTCAGTATCTAGATTTAATCACAGATTGCCAAAGAAGTTCGTGTGTTCGAATTAATCACATTAGTTGTGATATTGGTAAGTAATCATGTGTTGATTCAATATGTGAAAATCCTGTTTAGAGAGTCGTCGGTGTCTATAATTATATGTTAATTATAGATATCTAAGTTTGAGAGAATTGAGAGATTTATATTAGATGATTATATATCAACAGTTGCTTACTTGATAGTCATTTTAATCATCTTCTTATTCAAAGCATTGTAATCATCTTCTGATTAATAAAAGCATTTGATTAATTGTGGTTTGATTTACTGTGTGTGACACTTTTCTTTGATTTGTTCAATTTCCGCAGAAAGTGTATTCAACCCCCCCTTCTACACACTGTTGCTTGTTGTTACTCTCTCATACAAGGGACCAACAACTGGTATCAGAGCAGGCTGAACGATTTCATCAGTTGAATAGTTCAAGATTCTGAGAAAGATTGAAATGTCAACAAGCAATACTCCATCCAACTTTCCTCAAATGTCTGCAAAAGGATGTACCGTATTTGATGGATCTGACTATCCTATGTGGAAGTTCAGAGCCATGCTCTTCCTAAAGTCCATTGACAACCGTATGTCGGAAGTCATCACAAAAGGACCAATCATTCCCAAAATTCCTTCTACTGTCAGTGATACGTCTCCTGGCAAAACTGAAAAGGAAACAAGAAAGCCTGTTGCATCATGGACTGATGAAGATTGGAAACTTTTCAATCTAGATGATAAGGCTAAAAGTGTTCTAGCGAATGCCCCGTCAAATGAAATCTTGCGCACTGTGAATGGGTGTCAAACTGCAAAAGATATCTGGGATACGCTGAGTGTCACGTATGAAGGCACTAATCTGGTCAAGCAGCACAAGAAAAATCATTTGAATAGATCCTATGAAAACTTCTTTTCAAAGAAGAATGAAACCTTGTCAGATTTGTTCACAAGGTTTCACTGCTTGATAAATGACCTACTAAGTGTGGGTGTAAAGAGAGATGAAGCTGAGCTCGTGCTGAAATTTCTGGATGTGTTACCAGAAAGGTTCAATGAAGTAACCACTGCACTAAGGGCTGGAGGAACATTACACATGTATAACCTACAGTCCATCTATGGGTTCTTGCTGAATCATGAACATATCATAGAACACAAAAGAGCTTCTCAACAACAACTAAAAGAATCTTTGGACAAAACAGAAGTTGCATTAGTTGCACAGAAGAAGAAGAAAGGTTCAAAAGTTATGGTTGTTGAATCTGAGACTGAGTTAGAATCTCAAGCTGACCACTCAGACTCAGACTCAAGTGATACGGATGATGTTCAGACCATCACTGAGCAAATGGCCATGTTAGCCAGACGTTTGAGAAAAGCTCAAAGGGGAAGAGGAAGATCTGACAGGAGCAAAGGGAAGAGTTCCTTTGATCCCAAGAATGATGTGTGCTTCAACTGTCAGAAAAAGGAACATATAGCTGCTGAGTGCATATCTAAGAAGGTAGAATCAACATCTGTTGTTGATAAGAATGCTTATAGAGCTGATAAGTACAAGAAGAAGTACACTCAGCTCAAGAAATCAAAGCCTGAAGACAAACCCAGTGGAAAAGGTTTATATGCTGAAACCTGGGATACAGAATCATCCACCTCAGATGATTATGTATGTCTAATGGCTCAAGAAGATGAAGAGCTAGAATTGGATGAGGTTGATTATGGTAAGTCCGAATCAATCTTTGAAGCTGACATGAAGGAAGCTAAGGAAAATAGCAAACTGAGTGGTTGGGATCCTGCTTCCATGTACAAGGTCAGTAATTTCTACTCTTATACAGATGAGGAGAAAGGTCTTGGTTTTGATTATTTGTTGAATGATTTCAAGACCAGCCTTAAGTCTCAGACTGACCTCAAAGCTGAAATAGCTAAACTTAAAGACGAGATTAAGGAAAATAAATCTCTCATTGATGTTGGTAAGAAAGCACAGTGTGACCTTGAATGTCAGAGGCACATTAATAAACTTCTTAGTGAAGAACTTCAGGAAGCTAAAGACAAAGCTGATCAACTCCAAAAGATCACTGAGTCTTGGTGTAAGTCATCAAAGCTTGCTGAACAGTGCATAAACCAACAGATACCTAAACAGGTGAAGGCTATACTTGGAGGTGACTATCAAACAACAACTTATGTAGCTGATGATGAGATAGCAAGTACAGATTCTGAGGAAGATAGACAACTGATTGAGTCTCAGAAGTCAGCCTCAGAGAAACAACATGATCCAAGCCTAAAATTCAGTATGTTTGTGAAGGCCAAAGATCATGGTAATGAGTGCTCAACATCCAAACAACATGGTAAGTCTGTGTTGGACAGATTAGGCACTCAGCCTGTTCAAAGAACTTCAGTCATAGAAAGGCTTAATCCAAATCCTTTCAAAAGACAAAATTCTCTATCTGGCTCGGAGAGAAGTTATAAGAACAGGAAGACCACTGTAAGTCAGAGGTCAAATCACAACAATGGTAAGTCCAAAGTTGTTGATCTTGGTAAGTCCAAGAAGATCAACAGTGGTAAGTCCAAACCTGTTGAAACTGGTGAGTCCAGTAAGCATGACAAAGGTAAGTCCAAAGTCATGCAGAAGAAGGTTGTTAGTCAATCTTCTCAGGATAACAAACAGAGACCTGACAAAGGTAAGTCCAAAGTCAGTGATCACCAGGTGAATCAGCTTGCAGAGAAAGTTGAGAAGTTATCCACCACATACAATCCTAAAACTGAAAGTAAATTCTCACAAGGATTGTTAGACACTCTACCTCCTATCATCATTGGAAGAAGGAGATGCTACAAATGCAGAAGTAGAGGTCATGAGGCTAAGGACTGCGATGCTGAAATCTCAAGGCCTGAGCAAGAACAAACTGATAAGCCTACACAGGATTCAGTTCCTGCTCAAGCTGAGCAGTCAGTTCAACAAGATGAAGCTGCTAAGTGCTCCTCATCTGAACCCACCAAGAAGTGGGTTTCCAAGCAAAACTAATGTGTTTAGTTTTTATATCATGTGCAGGGTTCAAGTAAATGGTACTTGGATAGTGGATGTTCAAGGCACATGACCGGATGGAAAGGACTTCTCAGTGATTTCCAGGAAGATGAAGGTCCTAAAGTAACATTTGGTGACAACTCCCATGGAAGGACCAAAGGCTATGGGAAGATGCAATCTGGTAAAGTCACTTTCCAGAGAGTTGCATATGTCAAAGGCCTCAAACACAACCTGATTAGTATCAGTCAATTGTGTGATGAGGACAATGTTGTTACTTTTAGGAAGAAAGCAGGAACAATTTACAATGCTAAGGGAAAGCCTGTATTAATAGCTAAAAGAGAAAGAGACGTGTATCTACTTGATCTTAATTCTGCTGATCCCAATAATGAAACTTGCTTGTATTCCCAATTTGTTCCTGAGCTGAGTTGGTTATGACATAAACGTTTGTCTCATTTGAACTTTAAAAATATAAATATGCTGTCCAATAAAGAGTTAGTCTCTGGATTACCAAAAATCACATTTGTCAAAGACAAATTGTGTTCAGCTTGTGAACAAGGGAAACACCATAAAGGGTCCTTTAAATCAAAGCAAAAATTTTCAATAACAGACCCATTGCATATGTTGCATATGGATCTGTTTGGACCCATAAGTACTCCAAGCCTAAGTGGCAAGAAGTACACTCTGGTGATAGTAGATGAGTTCTCACAATTCACCTGGTTAATATTCCTAAAAACCAAAAGTGAGGTTGCCCTGGAGATAATAAGTTTCATCAAAAGGGAAGAGTTGCAGAAAGGTTTGTCTGTAAAGCAACTCAGAAGTGATCATGGAACTGAGTTCAGGAACTCAACCCTTGAAAGCTTCTGTGAACAAAAAGGAATATTACAAAATTTCTCATCTGTCAGAACTCCACAACAAAATGGAGTTGCTGAAAGGAGAAATAGAACCTTAATTGAGGCTACAAGGACAATGCTATGTGAGGCAGGATTGAAACTCTATTTCGGGGATGAAGCTGTTAGTACAGCCTGCTATACTCAGAATAGGTCAATCATTGTCAAAAGACATGGAAAGACTTCATATGAAATGTATAAGTCTAGAAAGCCCAATATAGGTTATTTCCATATCTTTGGTTCAAAATGCTATGTGCTGAATCAAAGAGATCAGCTCTATAAGTTGGAACCCAAAGCTGATCCTGGAATATTTGTTGGTTATTCCTCAATCTCCAAATCATACAGAGTATATAACTCTAGGAGAAAGGCCATTGAAGAATCAATTCATGTTTCATTTGATGAAGACAGTATTGATCAAGCTGAGAAAAGTCAAGCTGACTCCGTTAGTCTGAGTGAGCTTGAAAGGCCAAGGGAAATCAACATGTCAAATCCTATGTATGTCATAGGAGATGATAGTGATGATGATGTGTGTTCATCAATGAAATCATCACAAGCTTCAAAGGTTTCTCAAGCTGAGAAAGATGATGAGTTCGTCAATCCTTTTGGAGCTGATGTCACTCAGACTGAGAATCTCAGTGATAATCAGTTTGTTGACAATGCTGCTGTTGAGACTGAGGAGATAAATTCACCTCAAGGTTCTCAACATCACTCAGATTCAGAACCTGACTCTCCAACTACCACATTTAAATTCCTCAAAGATCATCCTCAAGATCAAATCATTGGAACTATCCAAGAGAAAGTCATGACCAGATCTAAGGCTACAACTAACTATGCTGCTCACTTTGGTTTTCTGTCTCAGATAGAACCAAAGAAGACTGAGGAAGCCTTAGCAGATGAGGATTGGATTGATGCTATGCAAGAGGAATTAAATGAGTTTGAGAGGAATCAAGTCTGGACCCTTGTCCCTGCCCCCAAAGATCATTCATTTATAGGCACTAAGTAGGTCTATAGAAATAAAATGGACAAGGATGAAGTGATAGTTAGGAACAAAGCCAGGCTGGTAGCACAAGGGTATAAGCAAGAGGAAGGAATCGATTATGATGAGACCTTTGCCCCTGTTGCTAGAGTTGAAGCTATAAGGCTGTTTCTGGCCTATGCAGCATATAAAGACTTCAAAGTCTATCAAATGGATGTGAAGAGTGCTTTCCTAAATGGAAAACTTCAGGTGGAAGTCTATGTGAAACAACCTCCTGGCTTTGTAAGTTCAAAGTTTCCACATCATGTCTATAAGTTGGACAAGGCTTTGTATGGTCTTAAACAAGCTCCAAGAGCTTGGTATGATACACTGTCCACTTATCTACTATCCATGGATTTCACCAGAGGTAGTATAGATAAGACACTCTTTATTAAAAAGAGCAAAGGAAAGGTGATTCTTGTACAAATCCATGTGGATGATATTATTTTCGGTTCAACCAATAAATCTCTGTGTGAGTGGTTCTCCAAAATAATGTCACAAAAGTACAAGATGAGTATGATGGGTGAGATGACATATTTCCTAGGCCTACAAATTTAACAAAAGCATGATGGAATTTTCATCAATCAAAGCAAGTATGTTTTGGATTTGATAAAGAAATATGGTTTTGATTCAAGTTCAACCATGAAAACACCCATGTCACCAGCTGTCAAGCTGACTAAAGACTCAGATGGTATGTCTGTGTGTCAGTCTACCTATAGAGGAATGATAGGTTCATTACTCTATTTGACAGCTAGTAGACCTGATATCATGTTTGCTACATGTGTTTGTGCAAGATATCAGGCTGATCCTAAAGAATCACATCTTCAAGCTGTGAAAAGGATCTTTCGGTACCTTAAAGGTACACCAAATCTAGGACTTTGGTATCCAAAGGACTCTGGATTTGAGTTAGTTGGTTTTTCTGATGCTGACTATGCTGGGTGCAAGTTAGATAGAAAATCAACCACTGGAGGATGTCAATTGCTTGGAGGTAAATTAGTAAGCTGGACTAGTAAGAAACAGAACTCAGTGGCTACTTCAACTGATGAAGCTGAGTATGTTGCAGTAGGGAGCTGTTGTGCTCAAATCTTGTGGATGCAGTATCAGCTTCAGGACTTTGGGATGAGTTTCAAGAAAACTCCTATCTTCTGTGATAACCAAAGTGCAATAGCCATCACTTACAATCCAGTATTTCACTCAAGAACCAAGCATATTGAAATTAGACATCACTTCATAAGAGACATCGTGGAAAAAGGTAAAGTTGACAATAAATTTATCTCCACTGATGACCAATTAGCAGATATCTTTACTAAGCCTCTTGATGAAAAGAGGTTTATGTATCTGCTAAGTAAATTGGGTATGCTCAACCCCTAGCTAAGTGTCTTTTGAGTTCTCAGTTTGACATAGACTAAGTGTCTTAAGCTGGGTACACAGTTTATAAATAAGTTTTTATAAACTGATCTATATGTCAAACTGAATAATTAGTTCACACGTTTGGTCAGTTCCAAACATAATTCAACTACTCAGTGTGGTTGAAATGTTAGTTTGAGTTAGTCTCGAACAAAATGACTAAGTGTCATCGAGTCTGAGCTATGTGCTTAACTCACACTGTGTGATTGGTTCACACGTTTGGTAAGTTCCAAACATATTTTACCTACTTAGTGTGGCTAAAATTACATGTTTAAGTCAGTCTTAAACATAAATGACTAAGTGTCATTGAGCCTGAGCTGTGTGCTCTACTCAAGCTGAGTATCAATCTCAAGCTGAGTGCTCCACTCAAGCTGAGTGCTTGAATCAAGCTGAATGCTTGACTTAGACTGAGTAATATGTTTACTCAGCTTGGTGTGTCCAATCTATGAATTATTTACTAGGTGTTATTAATTTTTCTGTCCATACGCATTTGAATCAGTTTCAATTAGTATCGTACATCAATTGTGTATTGATATATTTACAAAGTGTTTGTAATCTTATTATTTGTTAATATTATTATTTTACACTTGTATCCGTTGGAGAATGATGTGTTTCTACCCTCTAACTGTTACGTCAAACCGTAATTTTTCGGCGTAATGGATTAAAAAGGGATTCCAACGGTAATTTTTCTCTCTCCTCGAAAAGGTATATATAACAACCTTAACAACATTTTAGAGGTTTACGCTTCAACTTCTCATCTCTACACCTCTCATCTGCCTATATACCTTTCAAAAAATTTGCTACGTGCGATTCTCAGTTCCATCGATTTTGAAACCCTAACTCGCTCAGTGCGACGCTCATTGCTCAGTGCAAGTAAAGTAGTTACTCAGTGTAATCTGCAATTACATCGATGGAAGGAACCACTCTCATTCTCAATGATCGAATGGTTCGTGGTGCTGCATTGAAAAACAACGGATTGCCGCTGCTCAAAATCAACAATCAGCGTGCATGTCTTGATATCCCTGCGAGGAAACAGGGGAGAGGATATGAAGCATGGGTTGCTTATATTCGGAAATTCCCTTTGGCATTTGCTTTCATTGGAGCACCTGTTCACATCGTTCCACAGCACCTGTTGGAGTTCTGGTTTACATGCACCTTCAATCAGAACAGAGGCGAGATAACAGGCACTGTTCGTAATGGCAATAAAACAGTGGCCCTCACGGTTCAACGGCTAAGGGATGTTCTTCAACTCCCTGTTCAAGATGTGTTTGAGCCAACCGTGACTAGAGAAGTGGCGAGGTCAGTTCTACCTCAAATGGGTCACCCTCAAACTGAAGGGGTGATTAAGAAGGCCACTTTCCTAACCAGCTGGGGCTTCATGGTTTCCACAGTGGTACGTTCACTGGGGACCAAGGTTGGAGGCTTGGACCAAGTTAACGAGTTCGAAATGCAGCTGCTATACAACATGTTCTTTGATAGGCGTATCGATTATGCACAGCTCATATTCAACGAGCTCAAAGTCCAAGTAATGAAGACCACCAGGGACCTCCATGTACCATTCATAAGGTATTTGTCCTTGGTGCTTGAAGCTGAGTTGGGGGATTTATATGAAGCTGGATGGGATGTGTTCCCTGTTCCAACTCTCAGTCCAAAGATGTTTAACAATGACATCTTCCCAGAGCAAGAGGGTCTAAGTGGTCCAATGCTCTTGGTAGCTGAGGGAGTTTCATCTGCAAGAGATGAGGGATCGAATCAAGGGGGAGCTTTCACGCTGACACCGAGGTTCAGGCTGAGCTCTCTGCTCAAGCTGAACCAACTCATACAGAAGCTGCTTCAGGTAAAACCTCTCCACTTTCTCTTTCTTCTACTTTTCTCCATCCACTTTTGGAGATAAGACTGCAGTAGAACCAACTCAGTCTAACCCGTCTCCTCCACCTTCATTCCATCTACAATTTCAATCTGAAGCCACCCCTAGTATGCCCACTGTTGCTAGGGAGAATATGCAAACCTACCAACGAAAAACTGCCAAAGGTGGTGCCACTCCTAAAGGCATCACTTGAGCTGAGATCACATTGATCCCTCCCGCAGGAGTTGAGGGGGAGACGCCTACTCTCAAGGTGTCAACCTCACGGCTCATTCAAACCCAACAGCCTAAACTGGGTGTGGTGTCTACTCAGCCCACACTTGCTCGTGCCATGGGAGAGCTTAATTCTGTGACTGAACAGACACATTCAGGTTAAATTGAACATATGACCAATCCCCAGGGTCAATCACCCCCCTCTTTACCCAAAAGCCAACCACCAACCCATACACTTCACGTATCGAGCCCTATTCGTTCTATTCATTTCTTACACTCTAGTGCACGACCTGTCAATGTTTCATCCTCAAGCCAGGATGAATCACATGGTCAAGAAGCTGGTGCAAATGAGTTTGAAGGTATACACCAACCTTTGGATGATGCACCCAAAGACTCTCCTCACACTAATACTGCCTCCTCAGGCATCCAGGAGTTGAAAGAATATGTTGCTGCTCAGTTTGGTTTGTTCCATCTCAAGCAGAAGAAGCACAAACGCCAAGTCTATCAAAGGCTTAAGAAGCTGACAAAGGATGTTCAAGAGATTGCCTCTGCAGTTGCTGCACTCCAACAACAAAGGACTTCAAACCCTATTGATGATGACAAAAAGGGGGAGAAGGTTCAAGCTGATACTGAAGCTGAGCTAGTTCGAGCTGAAGCTGAAGCTCTTCTAGTTCTAGCCAAAGGAGCAGAGAGGCAAGCTCAGGCTGAGGGGGAGCTGGGAGTAAACAGGGAAGATAGGGAAGATGAACCTGCATCAAAGAAGCTGTCATCCTCATCTTTGAATTTGAAAATGGATTAACCATGGGGATGGACATGAGATACGTTCACAGGATGGGCTACCTAGAGTGGAACAGAATTCTGATGATGCTTAAGAAATTCAAACGAAGCCAAATAAAGCAAGAAATCTTTACTGAAGTCTCAAAGTTGATCAAAAGGGCTGAAGAGCTGAGATATGTTCCAGTTCCTGGACCACAATGGGAAAAACTGTTTGATATACCTGAAGGTGTGGAATTCACATAAAATACATTCATTAATGCACCTATTCAGGGATTTATGTTCAAGGATCAGGAAGGCAAACCTAGCTTCATCAAATTTAATGAAGTATGCTATCTGAAAGCTAATGATGCTGCCCATATAAGAACTTGCTGTGGAAACAATGAATCAAATCAGGTTTTGAAATACAAGCTGAATAAAATGATTAAAGTTCATCACAAAGAATTCAGAGGATATGAAGAAGCTGAAAAGTTACTATATGAAGTAACTAAAGAAATCATTAACTGGGAGCTTTTACATCCTGAATTCATTCAATAGATTAGTTCTACTGTTGTAAATATTAGATTAGTTCTAATATTTTTGTAAGCACTATGTGTGCATGATCTAAGTGATCAACAACTTTTGTATTATGATCAGTTCTATTAATACAAATATAAAGTTTGATATGTTCAACTGTATTATGATATGTTCATAGCTATAAGTCTGATAAGTTCAGCTTAATGAATAAATGATAAGTTCTTATTCATTAATATAATTAGTTGGTGTGTTCAACTAAAAATTGGTGTGTTCCAATTTAAATTGATAAGTTCAATTAATATTGATATGTTCAATAAATATTTGATCAGTTCAAATAATAAAATCTTAATAAGTTTAAGATTTAAAACATAATTCTGTTAAACAAACTTAAGAACTGTTTGATGGTTTTGTCATCATCAAATAGGGGGAGTTTGTTGGGAAAATGATATCAGTTTGAATTTGATGAGACAAAGTTAAGTTTGTAAGATGAGTTCTACATATAACTTAAATAGAATTATGAAGCTTAGTCAGACTGAACACTTCGAGTGATTCAGACTGAGTATAAGCTGAACATATGTTGATCAGTTTATATTATACCTTAGTTAAATTATTAATGTTTTTGATAATCTGTGTATGTCACATAAGGTATATATCGAGTATTCAGCTTGATGTGTTTCAAGCTGAGTGACTCAGCTCAGAAGCAGAGTCAGCTCGATAGAGTTAACAAATATGTTTTATTTAACTCTTTGGACTTCTAAGAATGAGTTAATAATTATACATGTTAGTTCATGTTTGAATTTGGGTTTGTTCTCGAAGAACTCAGTTTGATGAGTTTCAAGCTGAGTAACTCAGTCTGAGTGAAGAAGTCAGTTTAAAGATAATTTAAATATGTTTTAAATTCATCTTTATCTCTCACTATATCTACGACGCGGATAAGAAGACTCCAGAATCAAGATTGAAGATTGAAGACTCAAGATAAGAAGATTCAAGATTCAAGATTCCGGTTTATCCGAAAGTTAGTTAGCGAATTAGGCTAAGTCTAGTTTGTTAGGAACCGTAGCAACAGGATTATAAATACTTATCTCCTGATAAGTTTAGAGGTATGACTCAGAGACGATTACAACTAAGTGTTGCAGAGCCAAACCTCACCTCATCTTATGTGTTACGAGTCTTGATTCAGTATCAAGATTTAATCACAGATTTCCAAAGAAGTTCGTGTGTTCGAATTAATCACATTAGTTGTGATATTGGTAAGTAATCATGTGTTGATTCAATCTGTGAAAATCCTGTTTAGAGAGTCGTCGGTGTCTATAATTATATGTTAATTATAAATATCTAAGTTTGAGAGAATTGAGAGATTTATATTAGATGATTATATATCAAGAGTTGCTTACTTGATAGTCATTGTAATCATCTTCTTATTCAAAGCATTGTAATCATCTTCTGATTAATAAAAGCATTTGATTGATTGTGGTTTGATTTACTGTGTGTGACACTTTTCTTTGATTTGTTCAATTTCCGCAGAAAGTGTATTCAACCCCCCTTCTACACACTGTTGCTTGTTGTTACTCTCTCGTACAAGGGACAAACACTTCTCTAAACCGGTTATGATCGGTATATATACCTTTCTGAGGAGAGAGAAAAGTTACCGTTAGAATCCCTTTTTATCCGTTACGCCGGAAAAATTATGGCTTGATTTAACAGAGAGAGGGTAGAAACATATCATCTTCCAACGGATACAAGTGTAAAATAATATTATTAACGCATAATAAGATTATAAACACTCTTAAATTATACCAATACACAATTGATATTCGATGAGATTTGAGACTGACTCAAATACACATTGACATATGAATTAATGACACGTAGTAATCAAATCATAGTTTGGACACACCAAGCTGAGTAAACTTATTACTCAGCCTAAGTCAAGCACTCAGCTTGAATTGAGCACTCAGCTTGAGATTGAAACTCAGCTTGAGTAGAGCACTCAGCTCAGGCTCAATGACACTTAGTCATTATTGTTTGAGACTTACGCAAACTAACACTTATAACTACACTGAGTAGTGAATGTAGGTTTGGAACTTACCAAACATGTGAACCAATCACACATCATGAGTTAAGCACATAGCTCAGACTCTATGACACTCAGTCATTTATGTTTGAGACTGACTCAAACTATATATCTTAACTACACTGAGCAGTTAATGTATGTTTGGAACTTACCAAACGTGTGAACTCCTCATTCAGCTTGACAGGTTATTCAGTTTATGAAAACTTATTTATAAACTGTGCACTCAGCTTAAGACACTTAGTCTTTGTCAAACTGAAAAACTCAGATTCTAGACACTTAGCTAGGGGTTGAGCATACCCAATTTACTTAGCAGATACATAAATCTCTTTTCATCAAGGGGTTTAGTAAAGATATCTGCTAATTGGTCATTAGTGGAGATAAACTTTATGTTAACTTTACCTTTTTTCACGATGTCCCTGATGAAGCGATGTCTAATTTCAATGTGCTTGGTTCTTGAGTGGAAGACTGGATTGTAACTTATGGCTATAACACTTTGGTTATCACAGAAGATAGGAGTTTTCGTGAAACTCATACCAAAGTCTTGAAGCTGATGCTGCATCCATAGGATTTGAGCATAACAACTTCCTGCTGCAACATACTCAGCTTCAGCAGTTGAAGTAGCCACTAAGTTCTGTTTCTTACTAGTCCAGCTGACTAACTTCCCTCCAAGCATTTGACATCCTCCAGTAGTTGATTTCTATCTAACTTGCACCCAACATAGTTAGCGTCTGAAAAACCAACTAACTCAAATCCAGAATCCTTTGGATACCAAAGGCCTAGATTTGGTGTACCTTTTAAGGTACCTAAAGATCCTTTTCACAGCTTAAAGATGTGATTCTTTAGGATCTGACTGATATCTTGCACAAAGACATGTAGCAAACATGATATCAGGTCTACTAGATGTCAGATAGAGCAATGAACCTATCATTCCTCTATAGGTAGACTGACACACAGATTTACCATCTGAGTCCTTGCTCAGCTTGACAGCCGGTGACATGGATGTTTTCATGGTTGAACTTGAATCAAAACCATATTTCTTTATCAAATCAAGAACATACTTGCTTTGATTGATGAATATTCCATCAGGATTTTGTTGAATTTGTAGGCCTCGGAAATAAGTCATCTCACCCATCATACTCATCTTGTACTTTTGTGACATTATTTTGGAGAACCATTCACACAGAGATTCATTTGTAGAACCATAGATAATGTCATCCACATAGATTTGTACAAGAATCACCTGTCCTTTACTCTTTTAAATAAAGAGTGTCTTATCTATACTACCTCTGGTGAAATCCATTGATAATAGATAAGTGGACAGTGTATCATACTAAGCTCTTGGAGCTTGTTTAAGACCATACAAAGCCTTGTCTAACTTATAGACATGATGTGGAAACTTTGAACTGACAAAGCCTGGAGGTTGTTTCACATAGACTTCCTCCTGAAGTTTTCCATTTAGGAAAGCACTTTTCACATCCATTTGATAGACTTTGAAGTCTTTATATGCTGCATAAGCTAAGAACAGCCTTATGGCTTCAATTCTAGCAACAGGGGCAAAGGTCTCATCATAATCGATTCCTTCTTCTTGCTTATACCCTTTTGCTACCAGCCTGGCTTTGTTCCAAACTATCACTCCATCCTTGTCCATTTTATTTCTATAGACCCACTAAGTGCCTATAATTGAATGATCTTTGGGGGCAGGGACAAGGCTCCAGACCTTATTTCTCTCAAATTTATTCAATTCCTCTTGCATAGCTTCAATCCAATCCTCATCCTCTAAGTCTTCTTCAGTCTTCTTTGGTTCCATTTGAGATAGAAAACCAAAGTGGGCAGCATAGTTAGCTATAGCCTTAGATCCGGTCATTACCCTTTCTTGGACATTTCCAATGATTTGATCTTGAGGATGATCTTTGAGGAATTTAAATGTTGTAGTTGGAGAATCTGGTTCTGGATCTGAGTGATGTTGAGAGCCCTGAGGTGAACTTATCTCCTCAGTCTCAATAGCAGCATTGTCAACAAACTGATGATCACTTAGATCCTCAGTCTGAGTGACTTCAGATCCAAAGGGGTTGATGAGCTCATCATCCTTCTCAGCTTGAGAATTCCTTGGAGCTTGTTATGATTTCTTTGATGAACACACATCATCATCACTATCATTTCCCATGACATACGTAGGATTTGACATATTGGTTTCCTCTGGATTTTCAAGCTCACTCAGACTAACCAAGTTAGCTTGTCTTTTCTCAGCTTGATCAAGACTGTCTTCATCAAATGAAACATGAATTGATTCTTCTATGGCCTTTCTCCTAGTGTTATACACTCTGTATGATTTGGATATTGAGGAATAACCAACGAATATTGCTGGATCAGCTTTGGGTTCCAATTTATGGAGCTAATCTCTTTGATTCAGCACATAACATTTTGAACCAAAGACATGGAAATAACCTATATTGGGCTTTCTAGACTTACATCTCATATGATGTTTTACCATGTCTTTTGACAATGATTGATATATTTTGAGTATAACGGGCTGTACTGACAGCTTCATCCCAAAGATAGAGTTTCAATCCTGCCTCACACAGCATTGTTCTAGCAGCCTCAATTAGGGTTCTATTTCTCCTCTTAGCAACTCCATTTTGTTGGGGAGTTCTGACAGATGAGAAATTTTGTAATATTCCCTTTTGTTCACAGAAGCTTTCAAGGGTAGAGTTTCTGAACTCAGTCCCATGATCACTTCTGAGTTGCTTTACAGACTTACCTTTCTGCAACTCTTCCTGTTTGATAAAACTTATTATCTCCAGGGCAGCCTCACTTTTGGCTTTAAGGAATATTACCCAGGTAAATCGTGAGAACTCATCTACTATCACCATTGTGTACTTCTTTCCACTTAGGCTTGGAGTAATTATGGATCCAAACAGATCCATATGCAACATATGCAGTGGGTCTGTTATTGAAAAACTTTGCTTTGATTTAGAGGACCCTTTGTGGTGTTTCCCTTGTTCACAAGCTGAACACAATTTGTCCTTGACAAATGTGATCTTTGGTAATCCAGAGACTAACTCTTTATTGGATAGCATATTTATATTTTTAAAATTCAAATGTGATAATCGTTTATGCTACAACCAACTCAGCTTAGGAACAGATTGGGAATACAAGAAGGTTTCAGTATAGGGATCAGCAGAGTTAAGATCAAGTAGATACACATCTCTTTCTCTTTTAGCTATTAATACAGGCTTTCCCTTAGCATTATATATTGTTCCTGCTTTCTTCCTAAAAGTAACAATGTTGTCTTCATCACACAATTGGCTGATACTAAGCAGATTGTGCTTAAGACCCTTGACATATGCAACCTTCTGGAAAGTAACTTTGCCAGCATGCATCTTCTCATAGCCTTTAGTTCTTCCATAGGAATTGTCTCCAAATGTTACTTTAGGACCTTCGTTTCCTGGAAATCACTAAGAAGTCCTTTCCACCCGGTCATGTGCCTTTAGCATCCACTATCCAAGTACCATTTACTTGAACCCTGCACATGATATAAAAACTAAACATATTAGTTTTGTTTGGGAACCCACTTCTTGGTGGGTTCAGATATGGAGCACTTAGCATCTCCATCTTGTTGAACTGTTGAGCAGGAGTTGAGTCCTGTGTAGATTGATCAGCCTGTTCTTGTTCAGGCCTTGAGATTTCAACATCACAATCCTTAGCCTCATGACCTCTATTTATGCACTTGTAGCATCTCCTTCTTCCAATGATTACAAGATGTAGAGTGTCTAATAATCCTTGTGAGAACTTGCTCTCAGTCTTAGGATTATATGTGGTGGATAACTTTTCAACTTTCTTTGCAAGTTGATTCACTTGATGAGCACTGACCTTGGACTTACCTTTGTCAGACCTTTGTTTGTTATCCCTTTGATTAGAAGTTTGACCAACAAACTTCTTTTCCATGACCTTGGACTTACCTCTATCATGCTTACTGGACTTACTAGTTTCAACAGATTTGGACTTACCATTGTTGATCTCCTTGGACTTACCAAGGTCTACAACTTTGGACTTACCATGGTTGTAATTTGACTTCTGACTTACAGTGGTCTTCCTATTCTTGTAACTTCTCTCCGAGCCAGATAGAGAATGTTGTCTTTTGAAAGGATTTGGGTTAAGCCTTTCCACAACTGAAGTTCTTTGAATAGGCTGAGTGCCTAATCTGTCCAGCACACTTACTATGCTGTTTGGATGTTGAACACTCATTTCCATGATCTTTAGCTTTTACAAACATATTGTATTTCAAGTTTGGATCATGTCTTTTCTCTAAGGCTGACTTCTGAGACTCAATCAGTTGTCTATCCTTCTCAGAGTCTGTACTTGCTATCTCATCATCAGCTACATAAGCTGCTGTTTGATAGTCACCTCCAAGTACAGCTTGTACCTGTTTAGGAATTTGTTGGTTTATGCACTTTTCAGCAAGCTTTGATGACTTACACCAAGACTCAGTGATCTTTTGAAGTTAGTCAGCTTTGACTTTAGCTTCCTGAAGTTCTTCAGTTAGAATTTTATTAATGTGTCTTTGACATTCAAGATCACACTGTGCTTTCTTACCAACATGAATGAGAGATTGATTTTCCTTGATCTCATCTTTGAGTTTAGCTATTTCAGCTTTGAGGTCATTTTGAGACTTATGCTGGTCTTGAAATCATTCAGCAAATAATCAAATGTAAGACCCTTTTCTTCATCGGTGTAAGAGTAGAAATTACTGACCTTGTACATGGAAGCAGGATCCCAATCGCTAAGCTTGTTGTTTTCCTCAGCTTCCTTCATGTCAGCTTCAAAGATTGATTCGGACTGACCATAATCAACCTCATCTAATTCTAACTCTTCATCTTCTTGAGCCATTAGACATACATCATCATCTGAGGTAGATGATTCAGTATCCCAGGTTTCAGCATATAATCCTTTTGCACTGGGTTTGTCTTCTGGCTTTTCTTTCTTGAGCTGAGTATATTTCTTCTTGTATTTATCAGCTCTGTAAGCATTCTTATCAGCAACTGATGCTGATTATCCATTCTTTAATCTGCATTCACCAGCAATATGTCCCTTCTTCTGACAGTTGAAGCACACAACATTCTTGAGATCAAAGGAACTCTTCCATTTTCCCCTGTCAGATATTCCTCTTCCCTGTTGAGCTCTTCTCAAACGTCTGGCTAACATTGCCATTTGCTTATTGATTATCTGAACATCATCAGTATCACCTGAGTCTGAGTCTGAGTGATCAGCTTGGGATTCTGACTCAGTCTCAGATTCAACAACTAGTGCCTTGGAACTTTTCTTCTTTTTCTGTGCAACCAATGCAACTTCAGCTTTATCCAAAGACTCCTTGACTTGTTGTTGAGAAGTTCTTTTGTGTTCAGTGATCTGTTCATGATTTAGCAAGAACCCATAAATGGACTGTAGGTTATACAAATGCAATGTTCCTCCAGCCCTCAGTGCTGTGGTCACTTCATTGAACCTTTCTGGTAACACATCCAGAAACATCAGCACGAGTTCAGCCTCTTCTTTCTTAATGCCTACACTTAGCAGGTCATTAATCAAGCAATGAAACCTGGTAAACACATCAGCCAGGGTTTCATTCTTCTTTGAGAAGAAGTTCTCATATGATCTGTTTAAATGATTTTTCTTCTGTTGTTTGACCAGATCTGTGCTCTCATATGTAACACTCAGAGTATCGCAGATCTCTTTTGCAGACTGACACCCAGTCACAGTATGCAAGATCTCGTTGGTCAGGGCATTTGCCAGAACACTTTTTGCCTTGTCATCCAGATTGTATAGTTTCCAATCTTCATTAGTCCAGGATGCAGCAGGCTTTCTCATATCCTTTTTAGTTCTGCCAGGAGACGTATCACTGACAGTAGCAGGTATCTTGGGGATGATAGGTCCTTTTTTAATGACATCGTACATACGATTGTCAATGGACTTGAGGAACAGCATGGCTCTGAACTTCCACATAGGATAGTCAGATCCATCAAATATGGGACAGCCTTTGGCAGACATCTGTGGAAAGTTTGAAGAATTATTACTTGTAGACATTGTAAACATTCTCAGAATCTTGACCTTTCAACTTATGAAGTCGTTCAGCCTGCTCTGATACTAGTTGTTGGTCCGTTGGTGAGAATAACAACAAGCAAAAAATGTGTAGAAGGGGGGTTAAATACACTTTCTGCGGAAATTTAACAAATCAAATTAAAGTGTTACACAAAGTAAATCAAACCACAATCGAATGCTTTGCCTTTCATTAATAAGAAGATGATTACAGACTCTATCAAGTAAGCAACTCTTGATATGTAAACATCTAATATAAATCTCTCAATCTTTCAAACTTAGCTATCTATAATCAACTTATGATTATAGATACTGACGACTCTCTAAACAGGATTTAATCACAGATTGAATACTTACTAATCTCACAACTAATGTGAGTATTCGAACACACGAACAAATTGGCAATCTGTGAATATCTTGATCACGTTGAACTGACAAACAGTGATTCAAGAATCATAACACATACGGTTGAGGTGAGGTATTTGGCTCTGCAACACTTAGTTGTAATCGTTTCAGAATCGTACCTCTAAGCTTATCAGGGAGATAAGTATTTATAATCCTGTTCCTACGGTTCCTAATAAACTGGACTAATCCTAATTTGCTAACTAACTGTAAATTCATAAATTGTATAGAAATAGAAGTTTCTATGTAATATACTCATGGAGTATATATAGGGATATGGCTATTGTAATAGCTAAGGTTTTGCACACAATGAAATAAAGAACTATGTGTTTTCATGGTGTTTTTACACATTCTCTCTAGTTCTACATATGCAATCCTTCATCTATCCTACATATTACTTGAATCACTTGTTATAATGGACTAACAAGTGGTATCAGAGCCAAAGGAGTGAAGATTTGATTCTGAATTCAGCAACAAAAGTAGAATTTTTGAAGATTTTTGAAGAAAAAGTGTACTTTCGGGTTTAAAATCAAAGTGAAGTTTAATGGAGTTTTTTAGTGTTAATTTCTCGGATTAGAGTCGCATTTATCATAGTCACACTTGTTGATAAAAAAAGAGTCAATTCATTCACAAATCAGTGGTCAAATTTGATACATGTGATGCTTCAAGTATGGTTGTAGTGTTCTATCCACTTCTCTGAAGTTATTTTCATGTTTATGTGACGTTTTGACTTGTAAAACCCATAGAAAATGAATAAAATGGGATCGATGCAGTTGTTGTGCTATATTAATTCTCCATCCACTTAATGAATTCAAAATTAATAAAGTAATTAAAGTTATAAAAGTAGCATCGACCAAACAAAAGTTACAAAAGTTGTTCATCACACTTTAATGAATTCTCAATCCATTTTAGAAGACATCAAATACTTCCAAGATTGTCATCTAGTTCAAGACTTCTAAATTTATTTATTTATCACATTGATTGTACCAAAAAGAAATAAGATTAGAATTTCAATACAAAAAGTTAAAAAAAAGTAGCATTGACTAAACAAAATGCTTTCCAACTGGGACTGGGACTGGGACTGGGACTAGGACTGGGACTGGGACTGATGGTCTGGTAGTAAACATGTGATAAGATTCTCGCAAAATAAAACGCTATCCATACGCAATTTAAATCAAAACATACATATCATATCCAAGAGACAACTGTCTATAAGTCTATTTATATCAATCCATATGTATTTATCCTGGCTAGTTGATCCATCTTTATCAAACCTTGGTGCTTTTGTTAACTGAAGCTTTACAATTCTTCCCATACTTTCATTCCACTAGTTTTTGTCTGGGCTTCTTTACTTGCTGTTAATCTGAGATTGAGTACGCAACAACACATGTTTGTAGAAGGGAGGGAGGGGTTGAATATAAAAACAGTTTTAAAATTTGCACACAATTTTTTTAATATAATTCTTATTGATATAAATCAAGAATTACATGTATATGGAAGTGGAAGTGAAAATTTCAAATACAATAAAAAGTAATAACGATATTATTTAACATATAAACTAGCTTCCCAAAGACAACTAATGTCTAAGGTGTTCAATACCTGAACAAGTTCTCAACACTATTCTAACTGTATAAAGTTGCTTCTCTTAAAAGCTTTTGCTTGTTGTTCGAGTAATTTCCGGTGAAGTGTTCGTGTATTAGATCTTGAATTATGCATGTATATATAGAGGAGGACAACTTTGGTTGTTGGAAGTACAGTGGTATAAGAAAAATAATATTTTATTCATAAAACTAATGGTGGAAAAAGTATTTTTATTTTAATCGGGTTCCCAATAAAATAATATTACTTTTTGAATAGTATACCCCACTAATAATATTTAAATATTATCTTCTGTTAGATTATGTGCAGATATAGATAACATGTATCATCGTGTCCAATACTATGTAACACTAAAGGATCACACTGCTACACACCCAATTAGAACCTTTTGGATTTTACCTGTTTGTGTATCACAATAATTAATACTTTAATTAATTATTGAGAAAGAGAAAAATAATAATACTTATTTATTATTTAAAGGAGAGATGTTAATATTTAGTTTAAATATTAACGGGACAAGTTGATTAATAGTTATTAATTAATTAGAAAAGGTCAATGGGTATTTTCTGTAATTGATTAATAGTTTAATTAAAGTTGGGCTTTAATTAAACGGGCTTGGGCCTAATATGGGTTTATTATATATAAACCTTATTCAGCCTTATTAATCTCATAAGTTAATTACACAAGAAAAGAAGATAACCCTATGGCTCTATCTCTCTCTCTCTCTCTCTCTCTCTCTCTCTCTCTTCTCGGCGGCCGGCTTCCCCTCTCTTGGGGTTTTTCGATCGACGGCGCAAAAGGCAACACCGAACCACCGAGCGCGGTGGTTGGTGGCTACGCGGTACACGCACACACACGGGGATCGAGTTTTGATCCAAGGTTTAATCCTTAGGCGGTCTAGCAGCCAGTTCAAGGTGGTGCAGAAGGAGTGGATAACCTGCAGCTGTCTAGAGGTTTAAAGGAGAAGTTTTTTTGTTTGCTCAAGGTATAACTTTTTAATCCTCTTTTTCTTCTAAGTTTCTGTACGAGTTAGATGAGATCACTGAAGGGGGTTTTATTCCGCTGTGCATGTTTTGATATGTTTTTTTATACCCCACAAAACCCTTCAGTGGTATCAGAGTCACTTCTGACCTCGTAAGGAACTAGGTAGGTTTCTTTTATTTCTGATGAAAAAAGGTTTATCTTTTATTAAGAAAAAAGTTTTTATCCAGAAATAATAAAAATCAAGTTTTGATTTTTATTGGATAAACTTTTAATAAAAGATTATTAGATTTAATCTTTAAGTTAAATCTGTTTTTTTATTTATTCTTGTTGTTATTTTGCAAAAACCGAGAGGTGGACCACCATTCTCGCCGGCAGAGGCCTCAGTTGGGGCGGCGGTCCACGGCTGAAGACGGCAGCGGTCCACGGCGACCGGCGGCGGTCTTCGACAGTACGCAACGCGTTAGCGGCGCTAAGTCTGTGGTGGGCTACGGCCCAGAAGCCAAGGCCCAGGTGGCCAGCGGCCCAGTTGGGGTTTAGCGGCTAGGGTTAGCGGCGCTAAAGGCTAAACGGGCCTCGGCTCAGTTTGATTTTTCCGGTCCGTGTTTTTGGTTTTTTGTCTTGACCCATTTAAATGTTTTGGCCCACCTCGCGGTTCAGATATTTGAGGTCAATGTTAAATTAAAATACAGTTGTTGTTTTAATTTAAAGTTTAAATATTATTTTGAGTTTTTTGATTAATTATCAAAGTATAAAACTTGAAATATATATTTATAGCAAATAAAATAAAAACAATATAGGGGTTTTAACAGGTTATTAAAATCAGTAATTTTCATCAAGATGAATAATTAGAAATCAGTTGTTTTACTTTCATGTATTAGTTTAGTACATGTTTGGGATGTCATAGCCAAGCCCTAGACCTTGTGGATTGTTTATTTCCTGCACTTGTGGTTGTTTTGGTTTTATTATTCTATGGTGTGGGGAGGCCTGCGTGCCACTTACAACCCCTATTCTATTTTGTATAAGTTTTAGATTAGCGGGCCTGCGTGCCTTTGTATATCTTGTACTTTTATATTTCTAGTTTTTAGATTAGAATAGAATTATTAGAATATATATATCTGAACCAAGGAGCAAGGAGCAAGGAGCAAAGAGAAAGATTGGACGCTGGAGCCAGTGGGAGCTTCAGAATGCCATGCCATGTGTGTTGTGCTTTTCCACTTAGGTTTTGACAGTCGGGTTTTTCGTGTGGCTCACGAAACCGACATTAGTTAAGGGCAAGGCTAAGGCATAGTTGTTTGTAGTTGTTTTATTTCTTTACATATTATATATGCGTGGTTGTGATTCTCACGATGAAATAAAACAAGGGTTTTAATAATAGTTAATTACTTAATTATTAAACAAATGTTTTTTAAAAGAAAACTGGCATTAAAGTTTTTCTCGTCAAAAACTTTGAAATCCTTTTTAGAAAAATCTTAGATCAGTGTGCTACCCCACCTAATGGTACACATTTCCTGTTAAACGGTACTCGGGTGTCGGAAGTGACCAAACATTGGGCATTCGGGTTCAAACCATTGCGGGGGAGGGTGTGAAAGACTCTGCGATAATCGGGAGTCCCAACCAGAGTTCACACTGTCTTAGGTGGTGCGATCTATTTTGGTGATAATCGGGAGTCCCGGCCCAAAATGCACTAGAGGGACTAAACATGCACGGTTCTTGTAACCGATGTCCCGCGGATCTAGGAGTCGTGTCCAGGTAGTATACGATTGGTATAGTTTTTACCTACCAGAAATAGCATTGTCCCGGTGGGAAGTGCCCAAACCTTGCATCGGGAAATGTGAAATATGGATCCTAGTCTAATAATTTATTGTTTAAAAGGTAATAATTATTTGAAGATGTAATCAATACTGAATCGGTTTTATCTTTTTCTTTTTCTGTAGATGTCTTTTATATCTGTTATTCCGTTTTATTCACCAAGAGAATCTCTAAGTCTCATCACCGGCAAGTGGAAGCTTTCAGGTCCAAACTTTGCTGTTTGGAAGATGCATCTGAAAAATATATTGGATGCACAGGGAAAGCTTCACATTATTGAGACATTACCTCCAGAGCGACAAGGAATAGATGCCGAGGATAGTGAGTATGACACTTACTATCAGTATCTGGATGACGAGTCTGACGTTATGTCGATTCTCATTCTCACAGCATCATCCGAGTTTACGGATGATCTTCGTGAGAAGTCGTCTTATGAGGTTGTTCAAGGACTGGAGCGGAAGTTCAAGTATAGTGAACGGATATGTCACATGCTATTGATGAAGGAAATTCTTTCAGCTAAAATGAAAGAAAGTCAGCCAATTAGCGATCATCTCATTAATATGAGAAGGCTCCTAGATTGCTATGAGAGCTTTGGGTCAAAATCAAAACCACATGAGCTAGTTATGCTCTTGTTCGGTTCCTTGTCGGACTATTACCAGAAAAGAGTAATGTATGTCCTCGGTGATTTTGAGATGACTGTCGCAGGGTTGCACGAAATCCTTATGTGCATTAGCGATGAGTTGAATCCAAAGCAGCTAGAGTCAACAGTTATGGACCCTATGCAGGAGGATGACTGGTTGGAAGAACTTGGAGAGATTTGTTGCCCAGACTGTGGCAGCAAGGATTCATGCGAGCACTCACTCGAGATAGATCAGATGGACATTGGTTCGCCCAATGACACAGGTATCTTTATGATAGATTGTCTTATTACTTCTTATGAATCATGGGTATTGGATACTGGATGTGGTCATCACATATGCAATCATTTGCAGGGATTCAAGAGAAGTAAGAAGCTGAGACAATGAGATATGGACCTGCGGGTAGGCGAAGGCTCCATGGTTGGTGCTGAAGCTGTAGGAACATATTGTCTTAGTTTGCCCTCGGGTATGGTCTTAGAACTAGAACCTTGTTATTATGTTCCTAGACTTATTAAAAATGTTATCTCATTTGATTTGCTTATAGACTGTGGATTTGCTTATGTTTTGAATGAAAAAGTTATTTCATGTTTTAAGAATGATATTTTCTTCTTTAAAGCTACTCCAGAAAATGGTCTATATACGCTAAATCTAGATAACAATGACATCTATCATATAAGTAAGAGATCTAAGAGTAACTTGAATCAAACTTACCTCTGGCATTGTCGTTTAGGACATATAAACGAGAAACGCATAGAGAAACTCCGAGATGACGGAATTCTAGAACCATTTGACTTAGAGTCATATGATATTTGCGAATCTTGTTTGTCTGGTAAAATAACAAAGCAGCCTTTCAACAGTGAGAATGAAAGGGTCAGCGAGTTACTAGGGATTATACACACAGATGTGTGTGGACCCTTTACTCCAGAAGCTAGAGGAGGATACCGGTATTTCATAACCTTTACTGACGACTTCAGTAGGTTCGGTTATGTCTACCTCATGAGACTCAAATCTGAAAGTTTTGACAAGTTCAAACAGTTTCAGAATGAGGTACAAAATCAGCTGGACAAGAAGATAAAGTCGCTTCGGTCGGATCGAGGTGGCGAATATCTGAGTCAGGAATTCGACGATCATTTGAAGGAATGTGGGATTGTTTCACAACTCACACCTTCGTATACACCTCAGATAAATGGTGTATCAGAAAGGAGGAATCGTACATTGCTTGACATGGTACGATCAATGATGAGTCGAAGTTCACTACCATTGTCGTTTTGGGGACACGCACTCGAGACAGCGGCTTTCATGCTGAACCAGGTTCCAACCAAATCGGTTGAAAAGACACCGTTCGAGGTATGGACGGGGAAAAAGCCCAAAATGTTTTTTCTCAAGGTTTGGGGATGTGAGGTGTATGTTAAGCAAACATTCACGGATAAACTCAATCCCAAATCAGATAAGTGTATCTTCGTGGGTTATCCCAAGGAAACCATGGGATACTATTTCTACAACCCAGATGAGAACAAAGTTTTTGTTGCTCGTAAAGGGGTGTTCTTGGAGGAGAAATTTCTTAACTCAGAAACTCCAAGAAAAGAAATAGAACTTCAAGAAATTGAAGAGGAGGAGATTACACCACCACCGATAATTGAACCTGTGGTTCAACAGAGAATTGTTGAATCCCAACCCGAGTCTGTGGTTGAGGAAGAGGTGCAAACACAAGACCTTCCCAGGTCTAGTAGGCCTCGTAATGAGCCAGATAGGTATCTGGGATTCCTAGTTGCTCAATACGAAGGGGATCTTTTAGAACCCACTACCTACCAAGACGATGCCTCGGGTTTAGAATCTGAGAAATGGCTAGAAGCCATGAAGGCAGAGATGCAATCCATGTATGACAACCAAGTTTGGGAGTTAGTATATTTTCCTCAACACAGTAAAGTTGTTGGGTGCAAATGGGTCTTCAAGAAGAAGACAGATATGGATGGAAAGGTGCATACTTTTAAAGCAAGGCTAGTGGCAAAAGGTTTCACGCAAACTCATGGTGTTGACTATGATGAAACTTTTTCCCTAGTGGCAATGCTTAAGACTATTAGGATCCTTATGGCCATATCAGCATTTTTTGATTATGAGATATGGCAGATGGATGTCAAAACCGCTTTCCTTAACGGGAAACTGACAGAGGATGTATATATGATACAACCGGATGGTTTTGCGAATCCAAAGAACCCTAATAAAGTATGCAAGTTGCTTAAATCTATCTATAGACTAAAGCAATCATCTAGAAGCTGGAACTTACACTTTGATGAGCGTATCAAAGAGTTTGGTTTTACCAAAAGTGAGTTCGAGTCATGTGTTTACACTAAATTCAGTGGGAGCGCGGTAACCTTCCTAGTCTTGTATGTAGATAACATACTGTTAATAGGAAACAATATACCAGTATTACAAGGAGTACAATTCTGGTTAGGTAAATGTTTCCTGATGAAAGACTTGGGAGAAGCTGCTTATATACTGGGTATAAGGATCTATAGGAATAGATCTAAGTGGATTATCGGACTTAGTCAAAGTACATATATTGACAAAGTCGTGAAAAGATTCAAGATGGATGAATCCAAGAAAGGATTTATTCCTATGAAATCTAGCATGATTTTGAGCAAGGCTCAGTGTCCTGTGTCTAGTCAAGATCAGGACAAGATGAAATTGATACCATATGCCTCGGCAGTTGGTTCAATCATGTATGCCATGTTGTGTACTAGACCCGATGTTGCCTATTCTATCAGTGTCACAAGTAGATATCAGCAAAATTCTGGTGAAGCTCATTGGGTAGCCGTCAAGAATATTCTCAAGTACCTGAGAAGGACGAAAGACATATTCCTAGTTTATGGAGGTTCGATGGATGAGCTCAGTGTAACTGGTTACACTGATGCTAGTTTCCATACCAACAGAGACGACTTCAGGTCGCAGTCAGGATTTGTCTTTACCCTAAACGGAGGAGCCATATCTTGGAAAAGTCAGAAGCAAGATACAATAGCAGATTCTACTACAGAGGCAGAGTATATTGTGGCAAGTGATGCGGCAAAGGAAGCTGTCTGGCTGAAGAATTTTATCTCGGATCTTAGAGTTGTTGCCAGTATCTCTAGACCGATCGATATATTCTGTGACAACTCAGGGGTTGTGGCGCAAGCTAAAGAGCCTAAAGATCATCAGCGGACTAGGCACGTACTCAGGAAATATCACCTCATCCGAGAGATCATTGGAAGAGATGATATTATATTGCAAAAGATACCGACGGACGACAACGTTACAGGCCCGTTGACGAAGCCGCTAGTTAGGGCTAAGCATGAGAGGCATGCGAGTTCTATAGGAATGCAGTACTTAGAACATAGCAGCTAGTTCGTGTTTTTGATTATTACTATAGATATAACTTGAAACTCCTTTATTATGTAATTACATTTCATGGGATTGAAATAGGAGGTTTTTGCGTAATTGTTTCTAGTTATCTATTTTTAGCATGTTTAACCTATCCATGACAAGTCAAGTAATGAATTGTCTAAATGCCCGTAGCTACTTAATGTAGTGGGAGCTACATTAGGGAGATAACGCTATTATGGATATTTGATGATTTATTCGAGAATGAATAAAAGCACAAGGTTGTGACCAAATATTCATAGATATTTATCAGGGGATAGATATTGGGGTGATCCGCATCGAGTTTACTTCATGGAGCATTAACATAAGTAAACTTGATAGGTTGTCCTTAGACCTGAGATATTTGGTTTGAGGCATGGTAACTTCTGTACTTTAGCGCTTTCTAACGTCACGCCGTAACAGGGTGATTATAAGGGGCATGTCTAGGTGCAGCAGAAGCCATGTGCTCAAATTGCAAATAGTCAAGATGGGATTTGCACCTCCTTTGTAGGAGAGATATTTTCTGAGCTCCTCGACGATTAAGACTACTGAAAATGCGTGGCCGCGCTCGGTTAGAATGATAGTTTTTCGTTCGGTAAACCGTAACTGCAGAGTGTCGAGATCAGAGTTGAGAAAATCTGAGTATTTAATAAGATCCCTGCTCCATGTCAAATACTCACATTACGGAATATCGCGATGCAAAAGAAAAACCCTAGATAATCCAAGGCGTGGATTATGTCTCTAGATATAAGAGATCTCATAGTCTGGTTAACCTAAGTGTCTGGCTAGGGACCTCCTTAGGCCAACGATGTACAAGGAGTGTTACTTATCTTGCACAAGTAGGAGTCTGTTAGATTATGTGCAGAGATAGATAACATGTATCATCGTGTCCAATACTATGTGACACTAAAGGATCACACTGCTACACACCCAATTAGAACCTTTTGGATTTTACCTGTTTGTGTATCACAATAATTAATAGTTTAATTAATTATTGAGAAAGAGAAAAATAATAATAGTTATATATTATTTAAAGGAGAGATGTTAATATTTAGTTTAAATATTAACGGGACCAGTTGATTAATAGTTATTAATTAATTAGAAAAGGTCAAGGGGTATTTTCTGTAATTGATTAATAGTTTAATTAAAGTTGGGCTTTAATTAAACGGGCTTGGGCCTAATATGGGTTTATTATATATAAACCTTATTCAGCCTTATTAATCTCATAAGTTAATTACACAAGAAAAGAAGATAACCCTAAGGCTCTCTCTCTCTCTCTTCTCGGCGGTCGGCTTCCCCTCTCTTGGGGTTTTTCGATCGACGGCGCAAAAGGCAACACCGAACCACCGAGCGCGGTAGTTGGCGGCGACGCGGTACACGTACACACACGGGGATCGAGTTTTGATCCAAGGTTTAATCCTTAGGCGGTCTAGCAGTCATTCCAAGGTGGTGCAGTAGCAGTGGATAACCTGCAGCTGTCTAGAGGTTTAAAGGAGAAGTTTTTGGGTTTGCTCAAGGTATAACTTTTTAATCCTCTTTTTCTTCTATGTTTCTGTACGAGTTAGATGAGATCACTGGAGGGAGTTTTATTCCGCTGTGCATGTTTTGATATGTTTTTTTACACCCTACAAAACCCTTCATCTTCCATATCTTTTTGCCTTGTAAAGTGAGACTTCTCTTTCCATGCTTGGTATCTTTATCAACTGCGTCAGATTTTGTGTTTTGACTTTCCTAAACATGTTGTTGGCCATGCTTTTGTACTTACTTAGATCTTCATGATCTTCTTTCGAATGTAACTTTAACCTTTTCAATAGATTGAAGTTTTATCCTTTTTGTCCTACTTCAAAGTGCAAATATACAAACAGAATATCTTAGGCTGCAACGAACAACACATGTTCAGCCTTTAATTTTAGTAACTTTTACATAACAGAGATATTAAGGTGGAAAAACAATACAAGTCAAAATCATGACTCAACTAACGAGTGTACTAGGATGACAAAAGTGACATCTATATGCTATCTAACTTAGTAACTATTGAATCCTATGTTAGAAATATGCCCATTAATGTACGTACGCCATATGGACCGCTGCTGATGATGTATGGGCCTATTGGGTCATACACCGGGGTCTAACCTGACAGCAACTTAAGTTAAGGGACCAAATATGGCAAAATACAAAAGTTGACATCGCAGGCCGCGTTAGCGCCGCTAACTATTAGGGGTTAGCGCCACTAAGTCCTAGAGGTTAGCGCCGCTACGGCTGCATGTACTTTGTGTGAAATCACTAACAGGGCGCGTTAGCGCCGCTAACCTTTTTGAGTTAGCGCCGCTAACTTATGGTTAGCGCCGCTAAACCCCGCCAGTGCCATTTGTCAATTCCACCTCCTAAGCTAGCCAATGCATGTGGGTTTAACACTCTCGAGGTTGGGCCGGCCTTAGGGGTTATGTGGAGTCTGGAAACACAATAGAGGGTCATGAGAACTCATTTTGTTGTAGGAGTTTTTCTCTCTTTTGCTCTCTCTCTCTCTCTAATAACACACACATCTTCTTTGGTGCTACAAGAGGCCAAGAGAAGATCCAAGAGAGAGTCAATTCCAGATTGTTGGTCTCGATAGGTTGCTGTCCCGGAGTGCTTTTCATAGTGAAGAAGCACGAAGGCTCGCTAGCTCGTGTGGTTGGACGTGTTCCCGGGGTACTACCCATTAGTCGATCCGCGTTTCTCTCTTGGAGCTTCACCATCACAAGACAACAAGTTTTCTGGAGCTTAGGAGAAAGGTATAACACCTCTTTCCTTTACAAGTTGCATTTTTATACATAGAGTTTGGTCCATTTTTGGGATTTCGGTTTTATGCTTTGATTGCTTGTACTTTGGGCTGTTTTGTTGTACATTCGCTTCCGCTGCGTGCCCACGAGATCCCAACAGTGGTATCAGAGCCACCTCTATGTTAGATTTGCACTTGGTGGCTTGAAAAATCCAGAAATCGGAATGTTTGTTTTCTGTTCTACACAAGTTAGCGGCGCTAACCTCGAGTTAGCGGCGCTAACCCATAAAACTTAGAGGCGCTAACGCGCAGCTACAGATTTTGTTTTTCAAGTTAAAAACAGTTTTGGTCTCGGGTATTTTTGGCTATTTTGTAATTCTGGAAATTTGTTCCAGATTTTGTGTTGGTAATTTTGTTACCATTTTGTTTGGTTGTATGTGTTAGATTTGAAATTGGTAACCTTGCCTTTGACCTTGTGGTTGACTTTGTGTGTTTGGATGCATTTGGTGATTTTTATATCACGTTATGGGCTGTAATATTTATTAATTCTGTTTGGTATGTAATAATATTGTGGCTTGCATGCCATTTCATTCATCCGTGTACTTGTAATAGATAAATAGGAAATTTTGTGGCTTGTACGCCATTTCAATTTCTGTTGTATGTTTTGTACATTTGGATGAAGACACATAAAAAGGAGTCAAAAGGAGATGGAGGATGACCATAGAAGCCGGTGGAATCCAATGGAGATAGCGGTTCTAGTGGGAGCTCGCATCGGAGTCCTTTTGTCCCTTAGTTTGACCAGGTTCTACCCGTTTTGGCTCATGGGAAGAACGCATAGGATTTATGGCAAGGGTTACCAATTTAGTTCGTTTAAAATGCGTGTGATGTGATTTTATATTATTCTTGCGTGGTTTGCTTAGGATTCGCATGCTAGGCAATTTTTCGAAAATTAATAAAATCACAAGAGATTTGGTAAATATGGTTTGCAACTCTCGCGCGCTCACATACAAGATTAACTCACCTAGTGGAAATAGGTTTTGTCACTAAACAAGTTAATCTGTAACCAAGCCGAAAACAAAATCCCGTTTTTCATAAAACGTAAATCTTGCGCCATCCGTAAGTCGATACCACCCGAATCTAGATTTATGGGTTTTGGTTGTCGAGCTTAGCACGAGCCAATTTTCATAAAACTGTGTGGAAGGTGCGTGTGGAAAATTCACAATTTTGGTTGTCGAGCTTAGCACTAGCCAACTTTGGTGGATTTGTTACCGTATGTCTTGACGGACGATTTACAATTGCAAATTAAAATCCTTGAGTGATTGTCGAGCTTAGCACGAGTCAACCAAGAATTTTAATTTGGAATTGGTGCAAGTAGGGATCAAACATGCCAAACGACCGATGGTTGTCGTAGGATCCCGCAAGTGTCTAAGAGTTGCAATTGAGATTGCAATCGGTAAGATGGTTATCGGCCTAAATAGCTCCATGAAGTGATCCGCGGCAACCCCGTCATGGATTGGAGTGAAATATGGTTCTTAGCCCTTGTTAAAATATTTTTCGAGGCAATATGGGTAATTATTTTAACGAGGATTAAATCAAACTAACTAATTCGCGTACTCTTTTTAATTATAGGATGTCGAATCAAAACAACACTACGTCGAACTTTTCACTTCGTATGTTCCTACAAAGGGAGAAACTCACGGGAGTGAACTTTGTTGACTGGCTTAGGCAATTGAGAATTTTTCTACGTGCCGAGTCTAAGTTGCACATCCTTGAGGAACCCCTTCCTGAACCACCTGCTATCGATGCGGCATCGACCATCCGATACGCGTATGAAAAGCGTGTTCGGGATACGCACGATGTTGCTTGTCTCATGTTATCAAGTATGAGTTCGGAACTGCGAAAGCAATTTGAGCACATGACTGTGTATGACATGATTAATAAGCTGAAGGAAGTATTCCAACAGCAAGTTAGGCAAGAACATTATGAGTGTGTTAAAAGTCTTACCGGTTGTAAGATGCGGGAAGGCAGGAGTGTAAGTGCCCATGTTTTGAAGATGAAATCATACATGGACCAAATGGAGAGATTAGGTTTTCCTATAGGGAGGGAGCTCGGTGTGAACTTCATACTTCAGTCTCTGCCCGCATCATATGAGAAGTTTGTTATGGACTATCATATGCATGGAAAGGAAATATCTATAGATGAATTGCATGGAATGTTGAAAGTTGTAGAATCTAACATGTCCAAGCATGAATCATCCTCATCCACTCCTATTCATGGTTCTAAGGAACAACTTTTACCCAAGAAGAAGAAATCGATCCCATCGAATGAAGAAGTTAGAGTATCCAGGCTTGCTTCAAGTTTTAAGTCTATAGACATTGATGATGTGCCTAAGGAGACTCAACATGGGGTGGTTTGCTACTTTCTGCGGTAGATTTGGGGATTGGGGCCGTCATGCCTGCCCTCCGTGCCGAGAGGATATAAAACTTCTCAGACAAGAGAGAGTTAATTTTCCTACTTGAGGTACATTCATGATTATACTTCATTGCTATTCCTTAATAAGCTGGGTTGTTTACCCGAGCTATAAGACTCACGTTTGTCACAAATTTGTTTTTGTTACAAAGTGTAGGTCTGTTCGTTGCAAGAAGGAAGAGCTTGAAGAACCGGATCTCTGAAGAAGAAATTTTGTTGACTATCTTCTACAAGAGAATTGGGAGTGTTGGTCTCGCCATTAATTCCGGATTAATTATTACTTTTGTATGTACGCGCTGCGTGGCAAGACTCGCTTTATTGTATGTTCTTTTGAAGATGATGGATATTTTTTGTATCTTGTATTTTTCATTCTGATGGTTTCATTTCATTTTCTATCCATGTCTAAGCTTATGTGTTATTTTGACCATTTTGGTGCACAAATACACATTTGATGACGATGGATGTTGCTTGGAATTGAAACATTTTTGAAAAATTATTTTGAGATGTTTTTTCAAAAACTTTTCCATATCATTGCATACATAAAGACACGTTATAAGTAATAAGGCAATCATGAAATAATTGATTCTTAGATCCAAAAGTGGTTTGGATACATTAAGTATATGGCATAATCAAACTTGACCAAGTAAACAACATTTACATCACTTAGATCCATGTGGTTAGGATCTTTGTAAAAGTTTAGCTTCGGGCTAAATGAAAGATGCAAATCTTGTTTATTGGACTAGGATGATTAAGAAATCTTTCACCAGTTTTGGTAGGAAGGATTATAACTTGCTGGATTTTGATCACACTTGTGTGGATAATCCGTTCAAGTATGTCATGTATAGTGACACTAGTAAAAATTCTTCATCACCATCTTTATGATAGTAGTTGAGAGAATGTTTAACTAGATAAGAGGTTTGTGTCTGAAACCTGGAGGTGTTCGGAAATAACCTTAAGAAATTGGGAACAATAAGGGCATATAGATATCGATTCTTAGATCTAGATAAGATGCTAAGTTTCTATTATCTATATTGATTTAAACACTACATGAATTATGGGTTTATCCCATACTTCGTTTTCTCAAATAAACACATTTTGTACATGGTGTTACTTTAAAGAAAAAACCGGATATCTTTGTTGATGATCTGGTAAAAAGGCAGGCCTTAAAGATGTATTCAATATGATTGGTATACAATATTTTATGAACCAAGTCCTCAATCTAAAACACGACATTATGGTCACTTAAGCATCCAATGATATTTTGACTAGAAAGAGTCCTTTGCTTGACAATCTCATAACTTAAAATTATCCATTCTACATTCAGTGAGAGATGGATGAATTATAAGTTGATGCTTGTATATTTAAGTAGTTCATATGAGTTTTGGATAAATTGTTTCTTGAACTTATGGAAACCATGTTTGGTAGCTCAAAAGGGAGAGGACAATTTACAAAAGTATTCCAGTGGAAGAACGTAAAACTTAAATAAGAGACCTAATGTTGACACTAGCATTTAATCAGCATAGAGATGCTGGTAAAACCTGACAATATCCATTGCTTCTTTAAATCTGATGGAAATCAAGAAGGCTGTTTAGATATGAGGTTGTCATATTTTAGTAACAGCAGCTTGATGGTAAATCATTGTGATGTTACCATTCATCGGAAGCATAGTGGGACCCTGAGTTCACTAGTGAATGAAAGAAGGGAATGGTATACATAGATGTAATCTATTTGCTGCATCCAAGTACTTGACTTGGGTTAAACCCACACCTAAGGTGTAATCCGAGAAGGGTGAAGGGACTAACATATATGCAATTATGGACAACTTCAAATACCGACTAGAGACAAAGTGTTTCATATTGTTTAAATATGGAAACATGTTCTAGTGGTTATGTTGAAGATAACTTAGATAAAGTGAAATATTGTTGTCACCTTGCAGGAACAAGATTAGTTCACTTGGATGTAAGAGACATGTATCCTTCACAGGATTAAGTTGAGGAAATGTTTGAAGCATGTTCCGAGGTCTAATATATCCATAATATCCATGTTATGTCCATGACTAAAGCCAGCAAAACTTGCATCTTGTGGCTGTAATTCTGCTTTGCAAGAAAGTCATAGGAATGAGTTTTCTAGAAAGCATAGATTGAGCCAGATACCCTTGTCAGGGCTAGTGTGAGCTTCATGTGTTCCTAGTAAAATATACTCAATAAAGAAAATGTCCTAATTTAGTGTTGTTCTACAACCTAATGTTGGAGTTATTGTTCTATGAGTATAAATAGAAAATATGGAATCAAGTGGAGTTTAGATTCAAGAAATACTGATGTATGTTCTTGATGTTCGACGTAAATAGAGTTGTCTTGAGTAAGTTATTACTGGAAGCAAATCTATACTTGTGAAACTGTCGATTTTAATCGAAGTTTATAATATTCAAATATGTGGTGCAGATACGATATTGAGATTCAATGAGTGTCATTGACCCTATTGTGTACTTTGGTAACATTGAGGGTATGTCGACTCTAATAAAAGTGGGTGTCAATAACTCTATTGTATTCTTCGGTTACATTGAGAGTATGAAGACTCTGATAATCATAAGTGTCATTAATCCTATTGTAGACTTTGGTAACATTGAGGATATGACGACTATGATAACCTTGTGTATGATCTACTTGATAAACACTTTGCAAGTGGTTTAATAAGAGAATACAAAAGAGTATAAAGGGATATCGTGTAGATGATACCATGATTAAGCCGTTGTCAAATACTAGTGATGAATTTCATACTAGGTATAATAGCATTGTTAATGCTTATGACTAGGCTCGAATATCGTTTTAGTAAATGTTTGATTTTCTTATAAGCTTTGGGAATGGTAAGCAGTACTGCTAACCGATGATTGTATCGATATATAGTGGGGACTATATATACGCATGATGCGGTTACCTTCATTGGTCTTTACTGTGTTCCATCTTAGCATGTTTAGCCACTTCCTAGAATGTTTATACATTCTAAATTTCCACAGCCAGTCATTCTTCAAGGGAAGGAAGCTTGAATTAAGGCTGAGGTTAGGTGTTGGTTAGGCATTAATCAAGGATTGAATGCATGAAACGCAACAGTAACCTGTGCTTAAAAGGAGTTTCAAGTAACTGGAAGACCCACACCCGAGTTCACTTCATGGATCATGTCATAGAGTGACTCGGAAGGATAATATCATTACGTCCTTCGACCCGAGATGTATGAATTGCTATAGCATGACACTTTCTTACTTTAACCATTTCAAAACGTAGTTCGTAACTGGCTACTATAAAGGGAATAGTTGAGTAAATAAGGTTCACGCTATGGGGTTGTACAGTCATCGGAATTTGTTCCTCTGATATGAGAGATATCCCTGGGCCCCTCGATGATTGGGCGCTGACACCAAAATAAGCATGGCCATGCGCAAAGGAATATTGATTGAGAATCAGATATGTCCTTAAATTTTGGTCACCACTAATCAAGATCGAGTAACATAATCGTGAACGATCTGTAGATTGACGTATCAATCCATGTCTAGTGTTCACAAGGATATCGCGAACAAAAGGAGTATTGATCACTTATCAAATAGGACCTCTACGTTCTTTTTGTAGGTAATGGTTTTCTGCATAGAAGCGGAACCCATACTGACTTGGGGGCATTGATGCTTTTGCTAGAGGCCGCTCTTTGTCTGTGGTCACATGGGTACGGTGCATTATGTTCAAGTGGGAGTTTGTTAGAAATATGCCCATTAATGTACGTACGCCATATGGACCGCTGCTGATGATGTATGGGCCTATTGGGTCATACACCGGGGTCTAACCTGACAGCAACTTAAGTTAAGGGACCAAATATGGCAAAAGACAAAAGTTGACATCGCAGGCCGCGTTAGCGCCGCTAACTATTAGGGGTTAGCGCCGCTAAGTCCTAGAGGTTAGCGCCGCTACGGCTGCATGTACTTGGTGTCAAATCACTGACAGGGCGCGTAGCGCCGCTAACCTTTTTGAGTTAGCGCCACTAACTTATGGTTAGCGCCGCTAAACCCCGCCAGTGCCATTTGTCAATTCCACCTCCTAAGCTAGCCAATGCATGTGGGTTTAACACTCTTGAGGTTGGGCCGGCCTTAGGGATTATGTGGAGTCTGGAAACACAATAGAGGGTCATGAGAACTCATTTTGTTGTAGGAGTTTTTCTCTCTTTTTCTCTCTCTCTCTAATAACACACACATCTTCTTTGGTGCTACAAGAGGCCAAGAGAAGATCCAAGAGAGAGTCAATTCCAGATTGTTGGTCTCGATAGGTTGCTGTCCCAGAGTGCTTTTCATAGTGAAGCACGAAGGCTCGCTAGCTAGTGTGGTTGGACGTGTTCCCGGGGTACTACCCATTAGTCGATCCGCGTTTCTCTCTTGGAGCTTCACCATCACGAGACAACAAGTTTTCTGGAGCTTAGGAGAAAGGTATAACACCTCTTTCCTTTATAAGTTGCATTTTTATACATAGAGTTTGGTCCATGTTTGGGATTTCGGTTTTATGCTTTGATTGCTTGTACTTTGGGCTGTTTTGTTGTACATTCGCTTCCGATGCGTGCCCACGAGATCCCAACATCCTAGGTGGCATGTATCAATGATATCTAATTTTTGATTGGAAGCTAATTAGGTAAGGATCCTAAAACACATTCTAAATGGGCTATTTGAATGGCAAGTCTATTAATAAGGAAGTAAGCACCGGGTCGACCCTAATTCAATAAAAGCCGTCGGTTATAAGAAACGTCGCCTAAATTGAGTTTAAGATACTTGTCGGTTTCAAGGTCTTCGATTATATGAAACGCCTCCTTGATTGACGTCGCAGACAAAGAGTAGATAGCTTTCTCCATGGGCACACGTTATCGATAGATAGTGTGCAGGGATAGTGTACGCATGTCATCATATCTGGGCGCTATGAGTCACTAAAGAGTCACACAGCTGTACACAAAACTCGAACCAAGATAATGATATTTTGTGTGTGGTGATAATTAATAGTTAATTAATTATCAAGTAAACAAATAATTAATAGTTATTTGTTATTTGAGGGATTAAATATTAGTTAAATATTTAATTAGAGTGTTTGGTTAAAGGTTAATCAATTAATTAATATTAATCAAACTTTAGGTTGTTTTTGTAAAAGAATCAAAGTTATAATTCGGGCCAGGCTTAAAAGTCTTAATCCATTTATCTAATATAAATAGGGATTAAGCTTGAAAATTAATTATAGTTTTATGATTAATTAGCTTAAGCCACAAGGCAAAAACACTTTCCTCTCTCTCTCCCTTTTGTTTCTGATCGGCGGCCGAAGAGAAGGCACCACCACCGCCCGACGGCGACGGTAGCGGTGCGACCCAGTAGGGCAGCACGACAATGGCGAGCGGCAACCAGCCCCTTGCGGTGGTGGCGGTTTCCGGTAGACATCCCTCTCGGCCAAACACCCTCTTACGGCGGGTTGTTCTCGACAGCCCCTAGGGTGGGGCTTGCGGCGATTTGTGAGGTATACACACACAAGACGCTTCAGGTTTTAGCGGGCATTTTTTGGCGGTCTAGCAGCCAGGTTGACGGGTACAGTAGCCGTGTATCCCCCTATAGCAGTCCAAGGGTATAAATTCTGAACCTTTATACTATATATATATATACATATATATATATATATATATATATATATATAATCTAATATGAATATTATTTATTTTGTTCCCCTACTTGATCCACTTGTGATCTCTGGGATTGGGATTGTTTTTATTCCGCGTGCATGTTGTAGCCTATAAATCCCAACATTTACGGCGATGGTAATCGTGATGCTAGAATCTTTCAATTTGTGAAGAGGAGGGTTCCATAAGTAATCGTGATGCTAGAATCTTTCAATGCTAGAATCTTTCAATCGTGATGCCTATAAATCAAGAATTGAAACCAACTTTAAAATAAATACTGAATAAGGATGTTTACATATCAAATGCTTGCAACAACTATAACTGTAAACTACTATTTAAAAGATTGCGTAAACAATAAATAAAGGGGTTGCGGAAATGTTACTGAGGATGATGATGAAGATAATGAGCTATCACTGACGTGTTGGAGTCCCTGTTAGATTATGTGCAGAGATAATTAATGGGCACATTGTATCCAATGTTATAAGAGACTAAAGGGTCACACTGCTACACACCCAATTCAGAACAATTGTATTACACCATAAATCTGTGTGAAAATAATTAATCAGGTTGGATTAATTATTAAAGAGAAAAAGTAAATAATTAATCAGTAGGATTAATTATTAAAGAGAAAAAGTAAATAATTAATCAGTAGTATTAATTATTGAAAAGAGAGAAATAAATAATTAATCAGTTTGAATTAATTATTAGAAAAGAAATAAATAATAAATAGTTATTTATTATTTAAAGAGAATTAAATATTAAATTTTAATATTAACGGACCAGTTCATTAATAGTTAATTAATTAACTAGTAAAGTCCAGTGGGTCAAAGTGAGAAGAGATGAAAGTTTAAATTAAAACCAGTGGGCTTTTAATTAAATGGGCTTAGGTCCATCTAATCCTTATATATATATCCTTAAGTCTTAAGGATTAAACCTAAGTGTCAAGGGGATTAAGGAAGAAAACCTAGCCACCAACACACACACTCTCTCTCGTTGATCCCTCTCTCGTCGCACTCTCTCTCTCTCTCTCTCGACCGATCACTCTCTCTCAGTCTCTCTTTCTCTTCGACGAATTCGACGAACACCAAAAGGTGTTTACGGTTCTCTGTTAATCGATGCAAGCATTCACACACAAGAGTTTCACGGTTTGAAGCTTTGGTAATCCAGGAGCGGTCTAGCAGCCAGTTTCAAGGAGGTGCAGTAGTGGTGGACTTGTTTTAACAATCCCATTGTTTATTGATCAGGTATATTCTCTTATAGCCTTATATGTGGATTGTTTGTAAGAAACTATGTTGATCATGTAAGTTTTAAAGATCCTAACCCTTTTAGGGTTTAGAGGGTTGTGTTCAATCCAGTTCCACTTTGAGGATTGAACCAGTAGAATCAAACCCAGGTTTGACCAGTTTGAGTCATATGGTGGTTTAGTTTGGTTCAAAACCCTTCAGTGGTATCAGAGCCTCGGCTCTATGACCCATAGTTTCTAGTTTTATATGTTTCTAGATTTAAGGTTTTTGTTCTTGATCTTAATATTGTTATCAGTTTTTCGAAAATCAATATGTAGCAAAAACAGTTTGATTTTTGCTATCAGGTTTAATCCTATTAATTAGAAAATTCAGACAGTTAGTTTGAATGGTTGAAAAGGTTATGATTTTTGGATAATGATAAGTTTGATCAAGAAAATTAAACAGTTTGTTTAATTAGTTAAACCTGTTTTATCTAGTTAGTTGGTTTGTTTGATAGTTGAATGATCTTCTCCATCTTATTTCTTTTCTTCATGAAAATCGAAAACCATAGGGTATAAAAACAAGTTTTCTGTTTTTATCCAGATCATAAAATGTTTGATTTTGACCAGTTAGGTTTAAACCGGGTTTGTGTTTAAATGGTTAAAAAGGATAAAACTTTTTATCTAAAACTTTATCTTAACCAGTATTTTTGAACTTTTGTTTAAAAAAGGTTGAAATCAAGTTTTAGGATAATTAATTATTAATAAAACAAGTTTTGTTAATATTAATAATTAATAGTTTTTGGTTTTTGAAATTAAATCCAATTTTTAATCAGGATATTAAAACAGTTAGTTTTAATGGGTTAAAAAAGATTTAAAATGTTTTTGTTAATCGGAAAACGCAAACTGAAACCGAGACCGTAACTGTCAGCGGCGCTAAAAGAGGTTTAGCGGCGCTAAGAGGAGTTAGCGGCGCTAAGCCCAGTAAACCACGGCCCAGGGAGTTTCGGCTCAAGGGATACTCGGCCCAGGAGATGTTGGCCCAAGTAGTTTTTTCCGGATTAATACAAAAGGATTATTAATTTTAAGTTATAAAATTAATAAGGTGTTATATGTATATTTTAATTAGTTTAGTTAAAATATATATTTTAGACTTTTATTTATTATGACTAGTTTAGACATTTTTGAATAAATTCTAAAAGGTGAAGTTTATATAATAAGATGGAGAAATTGAACAAGATGATATTTAAAATCGACCAAAAGTTGTCGGTTTTTTAGCTTTTGGAAAACTAGTAGAAAAACCGACATAAGGATTTCATTCAAGTTTTGAATGAGATCAAGTTTTTAAAAAGTTTTGTTAGAAAACTATTTTGGTCAGATAAATTTAATTAGAAGATCATGATTCTCTTTTGGTTAATAGATATTAATCAAAGGGTAAATGAGAAAGTTTAAACAAATCAGGTTATGTGCTTAACAGCACAGTTTTTGTTTATATATTATAACTGCGTGGTTGTCTCTTTTATATATTTAGTGCTTATATATAATTGCGTGGTTGTGATATATATATATATATATATATAGCTATAGTTTTGCCGACTTAGGACTCGTTTTTTCTTTTCTTCTTTTTCTTTTGGTTTTGGGAAGGCCTGCGTGCCAATTACAATCCCTTTCTTATTTGTAATATTGTACTGGTTCGGGGAGGCCTGCGTGCCATTTACAACCCCATTCAATATTGTATTTGTAATAGATTAGTAATAGTTTAATCCCTCAACCAAGATGGACTCAAAGAAGGTGATGAAGTAAATGATGTTACGTACGCGTAGCACGGATACTTCGGGGAGGTGTCAAGGCTAGTGGGAGCAACATATCAAGAAAGGCGAATCCAAGTCATTTTATCCTTAGGTTTGACCTTAGGATTAGTTGGCAAAACTATAGGGCTTTACATGCTTGTTCTTATTATCGGCGTGGTTGTGTTTCTTTTATTTACTATTTTTCATATAGATTTGCGACATTTATATGATGCTAAATAAAAAAGGGGGTTTAATAATAGCTAATTATTAAACAGTGAAAAACCACGTTTTAATGACAAACTAGAATACGACTACAGGTTGCTAGTCGTGTTAGTTAAATTTTTATAAATTTAAAGTTTTGTCAAGGTTATAAGTTTGGAACTTATAAGGGCCGTTTTGTGCACCTAGTTTAGGTACACATATAAAACGTGTTTTTAAAACAGTTAGTTTAAAAAAAAATTCAAAACTGGAAAATTAAGTTTTTAACTTAATTATAAAACCCAAGAAAATCTTAGATCAGTGTGCTACCCACCTAATTGTACACCCTTGCTGTTAAACGGTACTCGGATGTCGGAAGTGCCCAAACCTTGGGCATCCGGGTTCAAACCGTTGCAGGATGGGGCATGAAAGATTCTGCGATAATCGGGAGTCCGGCCAGAATTCATGCTGTCTTAGGTGGTGCGATCTATTTTGGTGATAATCGGGAGTCCCGGCCCAAAAAGCACTAGAGTAGAGTTAAACATACTAGACTGGGTCTAAGTGCTCTACGAGGTTCTAGAAGTCGTATCAGTTAGGTACGATTGGTACAGGGTGTTACCTACCAGAAATAGCATGACTTGGCGGGAAGTGCCCAAACCTTGCGTCAAGTGTGTGAAATATGGGTCCTAGGTCTAATATATATTATTTATGGGTTTGATGATATATGATTAGAAAGTTTATATGCAATTACTTATTAAACCAAGTTTTAATTTGTAGATGGCAACAAACGTTACTAGCACTAACAATCTCTCTCTCCGCTCCATCCTTGAGAAGGACAAGCTTGCCGGTCCAAACTTTCTCACGTGGGAGAGAAATCTCCGAATCGTGCTTAGGCACGAGAGAAAGTGGCATGTCCTAGAACAACCTCTAGGAAATCCTCCTGCCAGCAACGCTAGGGCAGACGTCAGGGAGGCTTTTCTGAAGCGCTCCAATGACGCCCTAGATGTCAGCTGCCTCATGGTTGCAACTATGAGTCCAGAGTTGCAGTCTAGCATGATGGAGACTCCTGCCTATGACATGATCCGCCAGCTGAGGGACATGTTCCAGGAGCAAGCTCGCACAGAACGTTATGATGCCACCAGGGCATTTAACTCATGCAAGATGGCTAAGGGGACCTCGGTCAGTAACCACGTCATGAAAATGAAAGGTTACATGGACCACCTAGAGAGACTTAGGCACCCAGTGCCGTTGCAGCTGGCAACGAATACGATACTCAACTTGTTATCAGAAGACTATAAGCCTTTTATAGTCAACTACAACATGAACAACATGGAGAAATCCGTGGCTGAGTTGCACTCTATGCTCAAGACAGCTGAGCAAAGTATCGGGACCAAGTCTAAGGATGTTCTCATGGTGGGTCATGGCGGACATAAGAAGAGAAAGGGGCGCAACGGAAAGGGAAAGGGCAAGGCCCAGCCCAGCCAGAATGCACCCAGGGCTAATAACGACAACAAGGGCAAGAAGCCGAAACCGAACAAAGCAAGAACCGAGAATCGGTACTTCAAGTGCGATGAGGTCGGGCACTGGAAAAGAGATTGCCCGAAGGGTCACAAGGCAGGTGGCAAGGCTGGCCCCTCAGGTATCGTGTGAATAGCTTCTTTATCACTTTCCACTTGTAAAAGTTTTTTACTAGTATTCTAATGTATTGCAATCGTTTATTGCAGGAGGAGATGGAAAGTGATGCGGCCCAGCATAAAGAGATCCTACGTGCAGCTTGCGGATATTATAATAATTTTTTATTTCCTAGTTTATTAAACTCTTTTAAGTTTATCTAAACATTTTTTATCTTGTTTGTTTTTGGAAACTTATGGTTATGAGTTTATGGAAATTTAATTTTTAGTTCATATCCGTGCACGTATTTTATGAATCAGGATTAGTCCAGTTGTGACTAAAGTAATGCCAATAAGTCAAGTTTTGACTTGATTGGTGATTCATAGTGATCTTATGCTATGATTTGTCGTAATTACATAAATGTTGGCTCCACTATTCAAATGCTTAAATATACAAGTGTTGTTTATAAAATTAGATAGTTTTTCTAATTTAACAAGTGTTTAAGTTCTTTGTGAAAAGTGAATGTTCAGAGTCTTGGACGAATGGAAATAATAGTTATTATTTCTAAGAGAAAATAGTTTTTGATAAAAACTTTTAAGATAGTATAAAAGTGATTATGGTAGTCACTATAATCAAGCGAGTTTTATACTAAATGTTTTAAGGGAAAGAAATTTAGAATGCCTTCACAAGTGTTCTGCACTTATGGTAAGTTTAATGAAACCACTTTCTGTAATTAGAAAGATGGGTATATGCAGATCCAAGTTCTTGGTTTCATAAAACAAATTTCTTACATAAACTAAGTTTTAAACATGTGTTTAGAACACAAGTTTTAGGCATGGTAGTCAAGGATTGACTAAGGCTTAAAAGTATGTTTTAAAGTGGTGCACTTTTCCATAAAAGATAGTGGGAGCATCTGACTAATGTATTTATCAGAGTTAATAAAAGGTTATTTTTAACCAGTGTGATAAATACAACTTTGAACTTTTAGAGTATATAATTGCCGGATGATTTTAGAGGTTATCTAAAATAGTAAGTTCTTGAGAAAGAACTAATCCAAGGAATGCATGATTCATTGAGAGGTACTCGATAAAGACATCATTGCAAGATTTTAAGTCAAGTTATGACTTAAATAAAATTATACTCATTAAGTTCAGAAAGTCAGCTTAATTATGATTGTTGGCTAATTAACGTTAGAAAAGATAAAATAGGATGTTCTTTAACATTCTTAGTAGTGATATTAGATTAGTGTTGGCATACACAAGGAATCTAATTTCAAGGTTCTTACAAGTAAATGTAAGAAAGTGTTATCATTTCAAATGGATAATAAAATCTAGTAAGATTTAATATATCTACAAATGTAATTAAAGTTTTAATTACAAGGAAGTTATTTTGTAAAATCAGAAACTTTGGAGTTATTTCCGGTTTCTCCAAGTTTAAGGAATTTTATAAAATAAGTAAGTCTAGGATTGTTCTCAGGTTGCAAGAACGATTTCTAGCAAAACCAAGAAGGAGTACTTCAGGGTGCTAGTCTTGAGTTTTAGGTTTATAATCATATCATTTTCTTTGTAATCAGTGATAAGTTACAATGCTAAATAATAAGTAATTCAGATATACACCGTGAATCGAGTCAATGAAATGGTAGAAATTATGCACCTTTATTTCAGGGTGGAATATGGAAGGGTGTAGAAATTAGTTTCATTATTCTTCACAATTTTATATGTTTTGGTTTTATCCAGGAATAAACTAGGTTTATTCAAAACATTATCCGTGACTACTTATCGTGGTGGGAACTATGATAGGGATATAAAGTCATCGTAATTTTGGGGTAGATTCGAGAGTATGTCGAATATAGCTGCAAAAGTCTTTGCGGACCAAAATTGACGGATATTTGTTAGAGTTAGGAATATTGGATTGACCCACTGTGAAAAATACTTCGTGGATTCATGTCAAAAGTATTTATCACATAGGTTATCCTTAAGCCTGAGGTATTCGGTTTGGAATGCGGTAACTGTTGTCTTCTTAGCTCGCTTTAACGTCACGCCGTAACAGGGTGGTCATAAGGGGCGTGTCTAGATTCAGTGGGAGCCGTATTTCCAAATGCGAATATGCAAGATGGTAATTGCAACTTCTTTTTAGAAGAGATATTTCTGGGCCCCTTGACTGATTAGAGATACTGGTAAGTGCACGGCCGTGCCCAAATGAACTGATCTGTTCTTTGTCGTTTATCACGCAATTTTTGAAATCAAGTATGTCATGAACAAATTTTTGAGTCTCTGAGTTGACCTTTTCCATGCTCATGCTCAAAATTGAAATATCGCGCTGCAAGGAACAAACCTATATATATATATATATGCAAGTTTGTATATATAAAAACATACCCATTCATGAACAGGGAGTTTATGATAGTTTTGTTGGATTATGTGCAGAGATAGTTAACGGGCATATTGTATCCAATGTTATAAGAGACTAAAGGGTCACACTGCTACACACCCAATTCAGAACAGTTGGTTTTCACCATAAATCTATGTGGAAATAATTAATCGGTTAGATTAATAATTAAAGAGAAAAAGGAGATAATTAATCAGTTAGATTAATTAAAGAGATAAACGAATAATTAATCAATAGTATTAATTATTGAGAGATATAAATAATTATCCAGTCTGGATTAATTATTAGAAAGGAATAAATATTAAATAGTTATTTATTATTTAAATAGAATTAAATATTAAGTTTTAATATTTAAACGGACTATGTTAATTAATAGTTAAATTAATTAATTAGCAAAGTCCAGGGGGTCAATAAGTGAAGATATTGAAAATTTAATTAAAACCAGTGGGCTTTTAATTAAACAGGCTTAGGTCCAAGTTAATCCCTATATAATATCCTTAAGCCTTAAAGATTAGATATGAGACATTAAGGGATTAACCCTAGCCACCACAACACTCTCTCTCTCGATCTCGCCCTCTCTCTCTCTTTCTCGGTCGCACGCTCTCGGTTTTCTCTCTCTTGCCGACGAACAAGGAAGAACACTGCAAGGGTGTTTGCGATTTTGGTGATCGACGCAGGGACACACACACACAATCAGAATCTACGATTTTGAGGCCTGGTGATCCAGGAGCGATCTAGCAGCCAGTTCAATCGGAGGTGCAGTAGTGGTGGACTACTTTAGCAATCCTGAAGTTTTTCAGATCAGGTATAATTCTATAACCTTATGATGGATTGTTTTGCAAGAAACTATGTGGATCATGTATTAAAATAAAATATCCTAACCCTTTTGAGGTTTAGAGGGTTGTGTTCAATCCATTTCCGCTTTTAGGATTGAACCAGTGGAATCAAACTCAGGTTTGACCAGTTTGTGTCATATGGTGGTTTGGTCAGGTTCAAAACCCTTCAAGTTTAGTTTATAAACAGTTAGTTTATAACAGGTTACTTCTAAGCAGGTTGCTTATGAAGTTTTATCACAAGTTACTTTGGGGTATAAGAGCTCTAATAACCTGGTTACCTAAGTGTCTGGCTAGGGGCCTAACAATGTGCAGTAACTATTACCTATCTTGCACAAGTGGGAGTCTGTTAGATTATGTGTAGAGATAATTAATGGGCACATTGTATCCAATGTTATAAGAGACTAAAGGGTCACACTGCTACACACCCAATTCAGAAAAGTTGGATTACACCATAAATCCGTGTGAAAATAATTAATCAGGTTGGATTAATTTTTAAAGAGAAAAAGTAAATAATTAATCAGTAGGATTAATTATTAAAGAGAAAAAGTAAATAATTAATCAGTAGTATTAATTATTGAAAAGAGAGAAATAAATAATTAATCAGTTTGAATTAATTATTAGAAAAGAAATAAATAATAAATAGTTATTTATTATTTAAAGAGAATTAAATATTAAGTTTTAATATTAACGGACCAGTTAATTAATAGTTAATTAATTAACTAGTAAAGTCCAGGGGGTCAAAGTGAGAAGAGATGAAAGTTTAATTAAAACCAGTGGACTTTTAATTAAACGGGCTTAGGTCCATCTAATCCTTATATATATATATCCTTAAGCCTTAAGGATTAAACCTAAGTTTCAAGGGATTAAGGAAGAAAACCTAGCCACCAACACACACTCTCTCTCTCTCGTCGATCCCTCTCTCGTCACACTCTCTCTCTCTCGTCGATCCCTCTCTCGTCACACACTCTCTCTCTCGACCGATCTCTCTCTCTCTCGGTCTCTCTTTCTCTTCGACGAATTCGAAGAACACCACAAGGTGTTTGCGGTTCTCTGTTGATCGACGCAAGCATTCACACACAAGAGTTTCACGGTTTGAAGCTTTGGTAATCCAGGAGCGGTCTAGCAGCCAGTTCCAAGGTGGTGCAGTAGTGGTGGACTTGTTTTAGCAATCCCATTGTTTATTGATCAGGTATATTCTCTTATAGCCTTATCTGTGGATTGTTTGTTAGAAACTATGTTGATCATGTAAGTTTTAAAGATCCTAACCCTTTTGGGGTTTAGAGGGTTGTGTTAAATTCAGTTCCGCTTTGAGGATTGAACCAGTAGAATCAAACCCAGGTTTGACCAGTTTGAGTCATATGGTGGTTTGGTCAGGTTCAAAACCCTTCAGTCCTGCCATGGCCATTTCCTGTAAAACGGTTAAACAACAACCGTAAGCACAAAGATTAGCAAGTACTCTACTTACAATTTAACGGTTCACCAATAATACATTTCTCATACCCACTACCGTAGTAAGTGGTCTCAACATACACGCCTAATTAGACGGTCTCATCACACCTGTTGTCGTCACAACGGTCTAACATACCCGACACTGAAGTATTGGTCTCATACCTGACACCGAAGTATTGGTCTCATACCCGTCACCGAAGTGAACGGTCTAAACATACCCGTTACCGAAGTAAACGGTCTACACATACCCGTTACCGAAGTAAACGGTCTAAATACATCATCCATATATCTCATAACTCATTGCTTACTTATACATCATTAATCGCGTGCAAAATCTATTCAAAACATACCCGACACCGAAGTGTTGGTCTAAATATCACATTCACGTAACTCATAAATACACGTCACCTTTTTTACTGCCATCAAACGCATTCGATGTCTATATAAACGTACATAAGAATACTCACTTGTCAGATGTCTCAGTCTCAGTAACAGTTCAATACGTGCGTTGGTGGTTATGCGTCAGACAGCAATCACCTACAGTTAGATCATAACTCGTAAATTTTCATGACCTTATAATCGTTGCATAACTCTCTATGTAATTCTATAAGTCCAAAATACAATTGGGATCTATGGCCCAAGTTGCGACTCGGCCCAAGACCGGCTAATGATGGTTTCCTTTTTAACTTTCCATTTAATTCATCTTAAACCTATTGCTATATATATTTATCGAGTTGCCAAGTCCTTACAATCGTTGCTGGCCATATATATATATATATATATATATATATATATATAGTCGTACCACCTTTTGCATATAAGTTGGACATATATAATATCCCGAAGTACGGAACTATATATATGTATATGCGGGATCAACTAACGTCACGTGCAATATATGTTATTTTAATGAGGGACGTCGGATGCACTTATTCTTTCAACTAAGTCGGATGGCACCTTATGCGATGCCTCATATCGGACCTCAAGTCGCATAGCTTCGTGGACTGCCTAGGCCCAAATCACAAAACCGAAGGGAATCCAAAATGGATGGAACGCAACGAGTAAGTTGGATCGTGTAAATACAAAACAAGGTGGACAACTACATATTCATATATTTATAATGTCGGATAACTATATAAATATATACTACAAATGCTCAGCCGGATGTGGTTCTCAATGGCAGGTCAGACTGCCCCTATTGGGCCGGTCGGTCCAACTCCCACAACATGAACATGATGGACTAAATAACTCCCGAAATCAGACAATAAAAACAAGTCAGAGGTGAATTAAAAGTCTTATCCCATGTTATTATTGCATGCGTGGCCTAAGTCCGACTATATATGTGTACGTGTAGTCAAAGTTGGACACCAACCATATAAATTAAAGTCGCATCACCCCAAATAAATTAAAGTCGGACCAAAGCTCTTTCTTGGTTGAACATATCACGTTTTCACGCAGCACCATTTTTAAAACTTTCCAAATCTTTAAACTTGATTAAATTCACATATTTTGTTAAGAAAACATATCTCCACGTCTAGGAACGATTTTTCTTTAACAAAACTTGCATTTACACAACTTAAATCACTAAAGATCCATCCTCTCATTTTTGGTTCCTGGAAAGTTCAAGAACACACTTAGGCAACTAAAATCAATCAGAATCAAGCTCAAATCCTCAGGAAAATGTATCAATGTAATCATAATAAGATTAGGAGTATTACCTGAAATGTTTCTTTGAAATTTCTTGAACAAAATGCAAGAACGAAGGCTTCCCCCTTGCTTCCTGATCTTGTTCTTCCTCATTGTTCTTCTCAAACAAGTAATGAAATAGTAATATTTGAATCTCCTTTTTATTTTTTATTAGTTGAACCCAACATACATATATATCCAATCCTCATTAAAAGGCGTAAGAGCATAATAGTTTTTACCTAGCCCACACCCTTTATTCATTTAAGCCCAACTAAATAATTCAAGCCTACATGTATTCCTTGATCACCTAAGCCCCAAATGCCAATTACATATATAATATAATTGACTTCATATGAGATCCACCAATGAGTAATAATAATGATATTTACTCTTTGGTAAATTTTGAGATCCGCCAATTATTTCTATAATTTGTTTTGAGATTCATGTCTATGATGCAAAATGGATATGAGAACAAACTTTCTGTTTTCTGCTTGCAAGGGATTAAAGTTAAAGTAATCTGACCCTAAATTATTTACATATGAATGCTTGTTTTTTTTCTTAGTTTGTGGGTCCATATGCCTCCTTACTCGCATGGACATGTGTATTTATGCTTTTCTGACAATGTCTACCGATAGTTACATTGTAAGCTAGGGTTGAATTGAGAACTAATGACCCGGTTGAGAATCTGAAACTGATTTGAAATGTAATGCATGTTTTACAAGTTGCAATTAATGTCATATGCTAAACAAGATTAGGCCACGATTTAGAAAAATCTACAATGTGCTCCATTATGTTTGCCTAATGAATTAAACTCTATTAACAATCTTCAAGCCAGTGTTTAATCATCATTAGAATCAAGTGATACTTCTAATGTGGACTGTAAGCAATTCTCGTGGTGGCACTATCTTCAGGTTAGAGTCAAAAGTAACCAACTATAGCATGCTTCTGCACTTTTTTTAAAGTTATTTAGTAGTTTATGTCAGACGATCTTCCATTATAAGGTTAAAAATGTTGAGATGTTATATAACTGCCAATATTTTAAAACTTGGGAATTAGGTTTTAAGTTTAAACCTTTTAGACAACGGTAGAGAAAACAAATATGGATCGGAATGAGGTAGCAAAAATGAGTACAGTTTTGGCACTGGGTTCACAAAGGGAATAGAGTGCAAAACGGCTTCATTAGATGTTGGTTTTCGAGGTACCCTTGTTAATTTATTTGTTATCTCTTTATGGAAAAAGTTATACTTTTCTCATTGTTATTGTATTTTGCCTTCGGAGTTGATAAACCAATAACGTTTAAAAGTTCTTTTTCCTGGTATCATGTTAACTAATATTGGTGTTCCATATCCATTGAGATTGAAATTGTCTTGTGTTGTAACATCATACAAGAATAAAGAATTAAAACATATTAGTAACTTTTTGCATTACTAATATGTTTTAGTTCCTTTAACTTTAATTTTCCAAAAATGTATTAATGGGTCACATGGGTAAACGAAGGTTTTTGGTTAGCTTATGTGCTGAATATATATGTACAGTATAAAGTATGTGGGAGCCACCGATCGAACTATTTTTAATGTTGAGTCTTGACGACCTTAAACCTTCCATGTAACCTTCATACATTACTAATGTCTCGTGTTGAGCTTTTCGGAAAATACTAACCATCTGAAAGCACGCAATCAACTCCACGAAACAAAAACACGACCATGTGTTGGTTACTTTCCCCTAATTTAAGCATACTTCAGGCCAAATGTTAATATAACAAAAAAAGGCATTGTATAAGTAGATATTAGGATGGTGAACAAACAGAATAGATAACAATCTGGTTTGTTTTGTTAGGCATTGTTTTGTAGTTATAATCTACTATGTTCCGAACTTCCTCTATGTCTATGACAATTTAATATAATGTGTGAACTTTTCTTTTCACTGTGGACACATGTAGGAAATCCTATGGTACAATAATATCTTATTTACATCCAATATATTCGGAGTATATACCGGAAAAAAGTTAAAAAAATCACAAGAATATTTTATCTTGCATGACTAGAATATGCACGGTTCTCTTAATAAGTGTAGCTAGAAAATAATTTTTACCATAAAGTATTTTGTATTTGTATGTATGCAACACAATTTACCATCATTGGTATTATTCTTAAAAATTTTGCTTTTCATTGCTTGACAATTTCGTATTGCCAGTTTTCAAGCTCTGCAACACACTAAGTGGTCGAACATGAAAGTAGGGCCTCCTGATAGCAGTTTCACAATCAATTATTTTGAATCGAACGCTTTAGATTTCTTATATAGCTCTTCTCTAATGGAATTTAACTCTCCAACTCCTCAACTTCTGTTAAACCTGCACTTTTAGGTTTAGAGGATTGCTTCACTGCATTTTGATGGACTTCCCCTTTCCGTTCTTCATTATTAACTTCTCCCGTAGCATTTGCTACGGCTACAACTTCCGCAGGAGTTCTCAACTCTGATTAAGGACGGCTAGCTACTAACTCTCTGAAACTGTAAGTGGTAAAAGATATTATTACCATCCATGCAAAGAAAAGTAACACTAAAGAAAGTAGAAGTGAAAATTAATGAGAAAATTTATCAAAATCATTTATCTTGCAGAACAAAATTATCACTTTATTGAAAAGCATAAATCAAAAAAGTGATTCAAGACTAACACATATAATGTGACATGAGCATTGATAAAATAACAATAAAACATTTACAGTATATCAATGTTTAGATCTGAACACCACATAGTCAAGCGACAAAAATACCAGTAGATCAAGTAGATATGCTTTTGTTACATTAATTACCATGGATGCCATGGTTTTAACATGTTATAGGCGTTAATTTTCCCATTTCAAGAAATTCATGTAGTCTAGGGATGTAAACGAGCCGAGCCGAGCTTTACACTAATCGAGCTAAGCTCTTTAAGAAATGCAGAAGCTCGAGCTCGAGCTCGTTTGAGCTCGTGATTTGAGGCTCGAGCTCGGCTTGTGAAGTGTTGTACAAAGCTCGTTAAAGCTCGTTTATTTTTTTGTTTTTTTAAATAGTTTAAATTATTATTTAAATAGTTTAAAGCTCGTTTATTTTTTTGTATTTGTTGCTCATCAACTAAAGTTGAACCATCTTGGTTTATTTTCCTATTTCTAAATGCCTGAGCACTAAGCACATGTTCATACCAAGAAGCAATTTTTCACCGAACTGACCTCAAACTAAGTATATACCAAGGTTATTTGATAAAATCATGCATTTTTACTCTTTATTCTATATATGTAGTTGGCGATGATTATTCGCGTTATTGGATTTTTATGCTTCAAGTCACATTATCGTCAATCAAAACAAACAGCCATATATTTCTAAGTTTATAAGTTTATAAGTTTTATTTGTTTTTTTTTTCATTGAAGGGAAAACGAATGCTTATTAAATATAACCATATTGATTATTTTTTGTTGTTTTATTTATGAGAACTGGTCGGGCACAAAATGGGGTCAACTTCGAGAGAAGAATGAAACCGAATACTAGCACCATTAAAAGACAAATGGGGATATATGATTATAAGCTACTCACCATGATATTGAAAGGTACTTTTAGTGAGGTATGTTTGATGGGTTTGACCCGCATCTTTTTACTCTGTTTGACTCATATAATGGTATCAACATGCCACGACTATATTTTTATAGTTAAGCTTTGTGTTTTCAATTTTCATCCTTCTTAGTATAACCTTTGCTGATAAATATATCAACATGACTTTGCGTGTTGGAGGCATATAATCCACATGATGTTCGCTCACCGTAATTTTTGTAACCGATGATCACATTATTAGTTATCTTGAATTGTTTCCTTTGTTATACAATTTTCCATGATTCAACAATATTTCAATTTTCATAATTAGAAACCCAGACATAAATAATAGTAGCCTACTCGATGACCAGTATGGGGCTGGCTGCACTTATATACCTTTGTAGTAGCATTTTTTAACTTAAAAATTGCTCGTTGTGGACTTATAGTATGGTAATAGTCTCAATGTATATCATATATGCTCCTTCCCTTTTTGGTACTAGAGAAGGTTTGTTTGTTTACTTTTTTAAGAGCATGTTAAATAAGTTGACTGCGTTGGTCATTAACTAAGTTTGAACCATCTTGGTTTCTTTTGCTATTTTTAAATGGCTGAACATCGATCAAATCGAAGAAAAAAAATCACATCTTCTTATATAGAAGCAATTTTTCACGGGACTGATTTGAAACTAAGTATATATCAAGATTATTTGATGAAATCATGCATTCTACTCTTGATTTTATATATGTAGTTGGCGATGATTATTTGTGTTACTGGATATTGATTCTTCAAGTCACGTACATTCCTAAGTTTATGAGTTATATTTGTTTTTTCCAGTTCATTGAAGGGAAAATGAATGCTTATTACATATTCAAGGACCATTTTGATGATTTTTTGTTTTCATTTACGAGCACGGGTAAAGAGCATGAAATGGAAACAAGTTCGAGAGTAGAGTGATATAGAATACTAACACCATTGAAGGGACAATTGAGGGTAGATGATTTTAAGCTACTCATCATGATATGGAAGGGTACTTTTTCTGAGGTATGTTTGGCGGCTTTGGGCTGCCCTTTTTTACTCTGCGACTCATGGTATCAACATGCCACCATTTTATTTTTATAGTATTACTTAATGGCTCAACGTTTGTGTTTTCAGTCTCATAATTATTAGTATAACCTTTTTTTTTGCTAATACATTTATTTCATAATGGTGTAAAGTGAGGCCATCTATGCAATGATATCAACATGACTACCTTTGCGTGTTGGAGTTATATAATCCATATGATGCCGCTCACCATAATTTTAGTAATTAAATATCACATGATTAGTTATGTTATTGGATGGTTGCATTGTTTTCATTGTTATACAATTTTTCATGATGCAACTTATGGGAAGAAATGAGGCAGCAACCGCTCACGATGCAGCTAAGGAAAAACTAATGGTACAAAGGAAAAGAACATGACATACCTGTTCAGTTATGGAATCAAATGAGGCAGCAGTTACTCATGATTTAGCAAAGAAAAAACTCATGGTACAAACGAAAAGAATATTGCTATGCTATGATGTACATGTTCTCTATTCTCACTCAATTCCGTGAGGTATTTTCTTATTGGTAACACCGTTGTTATTTAATATGAGTGGATATGCTAATACATAAGTATTGTTTAATAAATGTGCCTTTAGCATGAAATGAAAGTAAGTAGCGCAACACTGATCATAAGGACTGACTTATTGTTGGTCCCAAGTGGTTCAGGTATCAAGATCTATGAAGGGAACAATGGCTAACTAATCAATGGATGTAGAGAGAATATGATTTCACCCTACAAAACACACACATAAGCTCTTGGATTATGCCAAAGTCCACCAAATGACAACTAGTCATTTGGCTTATATACCCCTTAGGGTATTTACATATTAAGTCCTTTTAGTTTGTACCCAGTACAAACATCACCTAGAATTCAATCTTCTATTCTATACAATATTTAATTCTAACAATCTCCCCATTTGTATAGAAAATAGAAGATGTTGGTCTTTTCAGCATCATACGAACTCTAACAATCTCCTCTTACAAACTTGAACGATTTGTTTTTGAATCTTCAGTCTTTGATTGGATGTATTCTGAATGTCTTCTCATCTTGCAAATTAGACTTTTCAATTTTCAGAATAGTCTTCACATTAAAATCCTTATGAGAACTTGAATCTTTTAAAGTACACAAGAACATCCTTTTTCATCTGATTTTCAGATTTGCACCAGTAACCTAAGGTTTTCCAACCTCTGGTTGTATTAACGGTTTAGAATGTAGTGGTTTTCAGCATTTGTGGTCTCGAGCCTTTAAGCAAAACGATTTAGGAAGAATATTTGTTCTCTCCCCCTTGAATGGAGCTCTAGATCTGGTTTATTTCTTCAGAACTTCTTGAATTTTCAATTAAGCACTTTCACTATTCTGAATTTTTATTCTTCTTCTGGTGTTCTTTTTGTTACTCCCCCTTGACTTGACATATATGATTTTCTGTTTAGTTCTCTTTATCTCCCCCTCAACAAATAAATCATTTCTTAATCAATAGGCTCAAAATCAACTGATTTAGTATTAAAATTTCTCCCCCTCATGATGATCAGGATTCTTCATGAACATCATATACATGAACTCTGAATTCGGCTTGATTTTGGCCTGAATATGAACACTTGAAGCTTTGAACCCCATCATGAGAATCAGTTGAATGATGGTGTCACCACAATGATATGACAATGAAAGTATCAGAGATAGTCTTTAGGGCACCGTCTCAAAGTTCCCGTGGAATAAAACCGAGATCACATAGATTCACGTTAACACAACAGTTAGAAACTTGTGTGACCTACTTTCAGCGTTGGCGTGATATTAGCACTGGTAGGATTTCCATCTAATCATCGTGAATATCACATAAGATATCACTCCAAGATGTTCCGGTAGTCACGAAAGACTAGATATGCATTATAGATCAACATGTGTCCTAAGAAACGAAAGTTATATTCGAATAAGCTCTAGACTCGATAAGTGCATGAAAGAAGTCGGGGACCGGAGTGGCTGTCCGCCTTGTTTCAATAACAACAATCTCCAAGTGAGATGTTAATAGAAATGTGCTAATTCTGCGTGTGAAGTTGAAACAATTATCTTTTAAGAGACAATTGAGTAGCTGGGTGGGGTTAGTGCATTGCATCACTGGGTCCATGATGTCTAGTTCAATACCAAATCTCAACGAATGAGATCCAGTAGCACATGTGGCTACCCAGATGTATACTATTTGGTAAGGATCTTTCTTTTCTTTTGATCTTGTCTCACTCATAGCTCACTAAATATTTTTCAACTTCTCCCTCGAACTCTCTTTCCAAATTTATGTATGTATCTCTGTTTGTTGAATACATATGGACACTTGTTACCATTCGTAACCGGATGACAAATCATGTGATTTACAACAAAAATGATTTTCAAGAAATTCATTGTTGAGAAGGATTGTCAAGGATGATTTGAACAATCAGAGAAATGAACCAAATAAGGAAATTTGACAAATAATGTCACAGAATGATTTAACATGTAAGCTCAAGATGTTTTGTTGATCAAATGCACCCCATCTCCTGTTCCACCCCTCTCTGTTTAATTTTATCTCTGCACACCAATCAGTATCCCGTGATAACTGATTCTACTCACCTAGTTGACCTAGTAAGTAACCCTTACTATCTCGTTCTAGAATATGGTGAGCTCCTGGGGCAGGTCCTTCAAGTTCTGGATAGACCATAGGAGTATAAATTGCCTACACTCCCTCACTCATGGTGCGTTTTCCATCACTTGAATAATAACACAGGAATGAACGGTTTCCAGAAAGGATTTGAAATATTCAGCACAGAAGGATTTGAAACATTCAGCACAGGAGTTGAGATGGAAATACAAAAAAGATCAACAACAAATTGAATCAAGAAAAGTATCAAAATAAGTCAATCAATGAATACCTTCTTGAACAGATAACGCCAAATAAAAACCAAAAATCTTTTTGAATTTTGAAAATTTAAAATGTTTTTGGCTTTTCAATTTGTGAATGTTTTTGGAGTTTTCTGAAATATAAGGCAGTAAAAGCAAACTCCCCCTAAATTGATGCATGAAAAGTGTTTTTCATCAATTAGGTAAAGATAAAAACATTTTGCTCCCCCTACACATAACAATCCATTAGAAAACAAGTTATATCATGAAAAGATAAAACTACACAAATAAGCATCTCAGGTCATTAGACTCGGGCTAATGCTGAACACAATGAAATTTGAATTGAAATGCAGAGGAACTCCGTCGTTTTTGAAAAATTACGAGATTTAAAAAACAAATCAGCACACTGAACACAATCTCTTCAATGCTTCTGAATGATCTTCATTGTGCTCCAACAATGTCTCTTTTTCTGTTTACCTGCAAAACGGATTAACAAAATTTGGTACCCATTTTCTTTCGGGTACAGATTTGTTAGCAGTAGGTTTTGGCATCCATTTTTGTGTATTTGTAACAATAACGGGTTTATAGACCTTTTTGTTCAAAGGTCATGAATGCCACTGAGGAATTCCATTTCGTACAACAAACTCTTGTTTGATTCGTGACGTCTTACAAATCTTCTCTTTTGAAAGGCGTATTAAGTGCTTGGCTGAGTAAACTACAAAAGGATACATGACGTCTGTTTTTAGCACAAAATCCCCATTGGGTCTTGGTATAGAGAAAGATTGGCGTCTATGGTTGTTGTGAGGTATATGATTTGACTTAGCAGCTCGAACCTCTTTCTGTGGAATCCTCGTTGTTGTTGGGATTGTGGTTGACGACAAATCAACATTTATAACCTTCTTCACGCTGTACTCAGATGTACTTGAAGTGGACTCAGAAGGTTTATGCTTTACAATTCAGGCTAATTTAGTCGTTCGTGAAGGTGATGGATTATAGAATGATGACAACTTTGCAACCGCGTCAGCTAGATTTTTCTTCGAAATCCATGCTTGTTTCGGTTTCGGCAAAGTATCATCTGTAATCACAGAACAAGCAAAATTAGACTTACTTGAAGAACAAGTATTCTGTTTAGAATTAAAAGTAGCTTGTTTGAATTTAGGGTTCTGTTTCGGAGAGTGAGTTGTTGCGGCTGAAGGTGATTTCACTTGATAAGAAGATCCAACAGATACTGTGACCTTAGTAGTCTTCATAGCAGTTGATGTGCTGGTTAAATCTTTGACTGAATAATCAGAATCTGCAACAGAGAAATAAGTAACCCTTACTATCTCGTTCTAGAATATGGTGATTTCATTTTACCTCTGCACACCAATCAGTATCCCGTGATAACTGATTCTGCTAACCTAGATGACCTAGTAAATAACCCTTACTATCTCGTTCTAGAATATGGTGAGCTCCTGGGCAGTTCCTTCCGGTTCTGGATAGACCATAGGAGTATAAATGCCTACACTCCCTCACTCATGGTGCCATTTCGATCACTTGAATAATATCTATCATGAATGAGCGGTTTCCAGAAAGAATGAAACACTTAGCACAAAAGGAAGGATATTAATGAGATAATGAGATGGAAGTGCGGAAATGAAAGGCGATCTTTCAAAAGATCAACAAAAGGGTGAATCAAGAAAGGTATTAGAATGAAGCAAGTAAGAGTGAATACCTTCTTGAACAAGTAAGAACAAATGAAAACCAAGAATCTTTTTGAATTTTTGAAATTTTATATTGTTTTTGGATTTTCAATATTTGAATGTTTTTGGAGTTTTTGAAAAGATATAAAGCAGTAAAAACAAACTCCCCCTAAATTGATGCATGAAAATTGGTTTTCGTCAATTAGGCGAAGATAAAATTTTGCTCCCCCTGCAAATAACAATCCAGATTAAAGGTGAATGCCATGGGGCATTTACGAATATAAGCCACCCAGGCTTCATAACATCTGCCTTGTTTTCTCGGAGGAATTGCAAGGCAGGCCCGTTGATTGTTGATTTTAATCAACGGCACTCCATCGTTCTTAAATTGAGCACCTCGAATCATCTGATCACTGAGAACTAACGTGATTCCGTCCATGTTGGGTTAATGACACTGAGTAATTTGAAATTCGCGCTGAGCGGTTTAAAGAATTGCACTTAGCAAAGTAGGGTATTGAATCGGACGTATGCACTAAGCAATGGAGGTGTTTGCGAAAGGTAGTTGAGAATATGAGAGGTCAGAGTTGTAAGCGTAAACTTCTCTAAACCGGTTATGATCGATATATATACCTTTCTTAGGAGAGAGAAAAGTTACCATTAGAATCCCCTTTTTATCCGTTACGCCGGAAAAATTACGGCTTCATGTAACAGTAAGAAGGTAGAAACACATCTTCTTCCAACGGATACAATCATTAAATAATATTAGTGACCTACACAAATACTATTAACACTGTTGTATTATACCAATACAAAATTAGTATAATACGCGATTTGAGACTTACTCAAATACGCTGTAATCATGAAATAATAACACTGAGTAATTAAACATGATGTTGGACACACCAAGCTGAGTAAACATATTACTCAGTTTAACTCAAGCACTCAGCTTGATATAAGCACTCAGCTTGAAATGTGCACTCAGCTTGAGATTGATACTCAGCTTGAGTAGAGCACACAGCTCATGACACTAAGTCATTTTTGTCTGAGACTGACTCAAACTTTCTTTTTAACTACACTTAGTAGTTAAAGAATGTTTGGAACCTACCAAACGTGTGAACCAATCACACAGCCTGAGTTAAACACATAGCTCAGATTCAGTGACATTTAGTCATTTTGTTTGAGACTAACTCAAACTATATATTTTAACCACACTAAGTAGTCAAAATAAGTTTGGAACTTACCAAACAAAAGAACTCATTGTTCAGCTTGATAAGATTTAGTTTATGAAAACTTATTCATAAACTGTGCACTCAGCTTAAGACACTTAGTCTTTGTCAAACTGAAAACTCGGATTCTAGACACTTAGCTAGGGGTTGAGCATACCCAATTTACTTAGCAGATACATAAACCTATTTTCATCAAGTGGTTTAGTAAAAATATCTGCTAATTGGTCATCTGTGGATATGAAGTTAATTTCAACTTTACCTTATTCCACGATGTCCCTAATGAAGTGATGTCTAATTTCAATGTGCTTGGTTCTTGAGTGGAAGACTGGATTGTAAGTGATGGCTATAGCGCTTTGGTTATCACAGAAGATAGGAGTTTTCTTGAAACTCATGCCAAAGTCTCGAAGCTGATGCTGCATCCATAGGATTTGAGCATAGCTACCTGCTGCAACATATTCACCTTCAGCAGTTGAAGTACCCACTGAGTTCTATTTCTTACTAGTCCAGCTGACTAACTTCCCACCAAGCAATTGACATCCTCCAGTGGTTGATTTTCTGTCTAACTTGCACCCAGCATAGTCAGCATCTGAAAAACCAACTAACTCAAATCAAGAGTCTTTTGTGTAACACCGCTAATTTTTTTTTTGTTTAAATATCACTGCGGAAGCGAATACAGACAAATACAAACCTATTCACATAGGTATTATAGAATAATTAAACCGACACAAAAGACAAACAACCCAAACCGGCGTTACATAGTTTACAACAGGCTCGACCGACACAAAATATCAGAGTGCAGTTCAAACATTCCCAAAAAGCAAACGCAACACCCGGTCAACTGCCAAACTTACCGCAACCTGCAAAAGGGGGTTTAATGTGGGGAATTAGCACAAAGCTAAGTGATGGAGATTAACTAACAAACATCATAATCGATTCCTTCCTCTTGCTTATACCCTTGTGCTACCAGCCTGGCTTGGTTTCTCACTATCACTCCATCCTTGTCCATTTTATTTCTATAGACCCACTTAGTGCCTATAATTGAATGATCTTTGGGGGCAGGGACAAGGTTCCAGACCTTATTTCTCTCAAACTCGTTTAATTCCTCTTGCATAGCTTCAATCCAATCCTCATCCTCTAAGGCTTCTTCAGTCTTCTTTGGTTCCATTTGTGATAGGAAACCAAAGTATGCAGCGTAATTAGCTGTAGCCTTGGATCTGGTCATGACCTTTTCTTGGACATTTCCAATAATTTGATCTTGAGGATGATCTTTGAGGAATTTGAATGTTGTAGTTGGAGAGTCTGGTTCAGAATCTGAGTGATGTTGGGATTCCTGAGGTAAGCTTATCTCCTCAGTCTCAGCAGCATTGTCAACAAACTGATGATCACTAAGATTCTCAGTCTGAGTGACTTCAGCTCCAAAGGGGTTGATGAACTCATCATCCTTCTCAGCTTGAGAATCCCTTGGAGTTTATGATGATTTCTTTGATGAACACACATCATCATCACTATCATCTCCTATGACATACATGGGATTAGATAAGTTGGTTTCCTTAGGCCTTTCAAGCTCACTCAGACTGACTGAGTCAGCTTGATTTTTATCAGCTTGATCAAAATTGTCTTCATCAAATGAGACATGAATTGATTCTTCTATGGCTTTTCTCCTTGTGTTATATATTTTATAAGACTTGGAGATTGAGGAATAACCAACGAATATTCCAAGATCAGCTTTAGGTTCCAACTTATGGAGCAGATCTCTTTGATTCAGCACATAGCATTTTGAACCAAAGATATGGAAATAACCTATATTGGGCTTTCTAGATTTGTATATCTCATATGAAGTATTTCCATGTCTTTTGACTATGATTGACCTATTCTGAGTACAACAGGCTGTACTAACAGCTTCATCCCAGAAATAGAGTTTCAATCCAGCCTCACACAGCATTGTTCTAGCATCCTCAATTAAGGTTCAATTTCTCCTTTCAGCAACTCCATTTTGTTGTGGAGTTCTATCAGATGAGAAATTTTGTAATATTCCTTTTTGTTCACAAAAGCATTCAAGAGTTGAGTTTCTGAACTCAGTACCATGATCACTTCTAAGTTGCTTTACGGACAAACCTTTTTGCAACTCTTCCCTTTTGATGAAACTAATTACCTCCAGGGCAGCCTCACTTTTGGCTTTAAGGAATATTACCCTGGTGAATCGTGAGAACTCATCTACTATCACCAGTGTGTACTTCCTGCCACTCAGGCTTGGAGTACTTATGGGTCCAAACAAATCCATGTGCAACATATGCAATGGATCTGTTATTGAAAAATTTTGCTTTGATTTAAAAGACCCTTTATGGTGTTACCCTTGTTCACAGCAGACGCAATCTGTTTTTACATTAATTCGACCAGCAGCTATTTCACACACATAAAATCGATTTGCAGGTCTGAAAACTCATCTTTTGACACTCCTAAGCATCATATAACATCAACTAACATACTAGAAACATTTTACAACATCAAAACACATCAAAGTACATCAAACCTTGAATCTCAAATCTTCAAGTTTCATCCAATGCTTCCATTAATGGAGTTCTACCCTTGATTAACGAATTTCACAATATATAAACACAAATTGATAACAAATTCAGTATATATGTGTAACTAAACATACCAAGACATACCAACAACACATTTAGAAACATTAATTCATAAAATCTCCAATTCAAGTTTAATCATACACCTCCATTAATGGGTTTCTTGAGCTCCATCTTCATAACACAGCAATCACTCAAAATATATAAATGAAATCGGTGAGTTTATGATTCATGAACATGGCAAAACACATAATCAAGCTTAATTTCTCATATACCCAACTTATCCATAAACCCTAGAATTCAAGAATGGGTTTTGTTCCTAAAATACATCAAGAACTAACAAGAACTAAATAATAAATACATTTCAATTTGCAGCAGAAAACACAAATATTTAGAGATTATGGGTTGTACTTGTTTTGTTCTTAAGTAAGCTTCACCACCAAGAAGGCATACATACGTAATACACTAAATTTGACTCTACTGAAGTCAACAAAAACTAAGGTCGGCTTGTGGATGGATTAAAACAACACGCAGTATAAAATACTGTTATCTAACATACAGGAACTCAATTAAAGCGGTCCTCTTTAATTTATTAACATGCAACGAGGTATTATTTGGTATCCTCGTGTAAAAACGAATCATATGGCATCAATAACACATAAAATATTATAACTAATATTTTCACCTCATATCTCGCGGTCCAATTAAAAATCATCATATAATAACCAGTTAAAATTTAATTCAAGTATTCATCAAATAACCATATCATAGCAACTAAATAATCAATTAATATAAACAGTTAAATATAAATAATTAAACAAATAGTTTACCATCTCGCGCGTAAACTACTAGGCCCGTTAGGAGGATGTTACAATTCTCCCCCTCTTAAAAGGATTCCGTCCTCGGAATCTCACCACGTTAGTAATCCAACGGTTCTTCCACTTATCACTTCTCCAGTCAACCTTCAGTTTATATATCAAAAGAATCAGACTTTCATATTCTATCGTACACTTACGCAAATAACTGACATTGAGTGTATCATAAACACCTGTCAACTCAACATGAAGATCAAAAGTAATCATCTGTTTGTTTACTACTTATTGTATGCAAAACTGATCAAATATATATTGAAGAGATAACTCCCAGCACTTCCCAATGCAAATTATTCTCTTTCAGAGAAGTGGATCTGCGTACAATTTCTGTGTCTCACACAATAGCAACCTTCTCAGCTGTTATCGGAACAATATCGGAACCCGCATCCTGTTTTCCATTTGTCTTTAATCAACACGTAGAAGTACGGAAGTGATGATTGCATGACAATTCGTAAGGTGTCATACAAATTCTCGAGTAATAAGAATTTCATACGCAATTCAATCAATGGTAGGTGCTAACCCCAAGACCTACCACACTCTACGCACAGGCATCTAACATATCCTCAAGTGTCTGAATGGTTCGTTCAATCTAACAGTCTGTCTGAGGCTAATAAGCTGTACTCAAATTAACCCACCTTCATAATTCTCACTGTAGACTCTTCCAGAAGTTCAAAACAATCTAAAATCTCTGTCAGCAACAGTTAATCCTGGGATACTGTGTCGAGAAGCAATCACATCAATATACATCCAAACTAATCTGTTGAGGAAAATCATCTCACTGGTGACAAGAAAATAAACATTATTCGTCAATTAATCACGATCACACAAATCACATCATAATTCTATTGAGTACGTAGGAGTTTGGTTACAAAATCCATCATAATCTGCTCCCACTTCCATTCTTGAATCTCTGGCTATTTCAAAATTCATAAAGTTCGTGGCACTCTACTATAACATGGGCACAAATATATCAAAATTCTACGAATTATGCAACATCTGTCTTCATCATGGATCACCAATTCAGCATTTTAAGATTATTATTCATTTTAATGCTACCTGATTTAACAGACAATCTAGACTGGTAAGTCCCTGTCAAAGTCAAATCGCAAAACTCTCCAAGCAAAGGCACTTAGACACTAGACCCGGAAGTCTTTAATCCTCGAAATTCATCAACTAAATCCTCTTTTCTCTTTAATATAACTTCTGACTTCAAATTTCCTTAATTCAACAATTTCATTTGAACAATTTCAGTCTATCCACTAAGTCAAAACAATCCCAATTTGCATAAAACAAATATTATCATCGACTCCATCGCATTTCCAAGCATAGGCTACTGTATTAGCTTTCCAAGGTTGATGACGAAATTTTGCAATCATAGTGATAAATCAATTCTAAATACAATCTTTATCTCATATTCAACTTTGTAGACAGAAAACACATACCGCAAGCCCGAATGATCAGTACAAATTACACATTTCATATCATATCAATAATATATCCTTTGTGTTTAATATAGACAACAGCTGCAAACTCCAAGTCATACAAAGTAAATATTACTACGCACTAAAATCATCAAATCCATCGAGTAGTACAAATATAGGTGTCTGACAAGATAACCATTTCAAAATCTAAAATACTGCTTCTATTCATCATTCCATCAAATCAAATCTCTTTACAGGTTAGCCAGGTCAAATGTCTCAAAATCTAAAATCCATTTTCATTAAAACATTTCTGAGTAATCCAAAGCCCTCAAATATCAAAGATTATCTGTCTTCTCCATTTCAACCCAAATTGAATACTTTTGTACGCAAAATGAGAAGATAACTCTTCACGGCGAAACAAGAACGAAATCAATTGTGTTTTAACAATTAACTAAACACAATACATCATATAGTATGCAATTCAACTAATCAGAAAACAACTTCTTATGGCATTTAATAACTACTCTATACTGGCCCAAACAATACACACTTAATAGTATATCAAACCCAAATATAGGCATCAACAGAAAATGAACTAAAAACATTTATCATCAATTACCTCTACTTCTAGTAGAACAGTAGCATCAAAAGCAGGCATATTCAATTATCACATAAAGCCACAGAGATAATTGAGCTCTAGAATCACATAACATACATAAAGGTATAAAGTTCATCAAAACATACCTGTACTATCATCTTCCGCAATGGTAGCATCATCTACCAAACTCTGAATTGCTCTACTCTTTGGCGAAGAAGGGTTCTTTCTCTTTTGTCTCACCGCTGACGAAGATCCCCCGACAGCTCCCGCTACCCCTGACCCTGACCCTGTTTTCTTGGTAGAGAGACATTCACCAGATTTGTGACCCTCTTTCTGACAATTCCAGCACACTTTACTAGTAATCGTACAATAGTTTATCACATGACCGAGTATTCCGAATCAATTACAATGTGTAGTTTGGGGTGTGCAAGGCCCAATATGAGAAGATCTACAGTCACCATCATAGATTTTGATTAAACCTACCTGACATAGGCTTAATGCGTTGATTTCCTTGTTCCTGACTAACATGTCTTTTCCGCTTTTGAAGTATTACTTTGTTCAAATCTAGACTTCTGTTGAGGAATCATATCTTGGTTCATCATGTCTCTAGCCATCATATCACTTCCTAATATCATAGGATTCATGCTACTAATGTATACAAGCGGTTGATAATCCAAAAATGACTTATAATCGCAAGGTTCGATAAATCTAATATATGGATAAGGATATACTCCCTGAGGTGCAATTGGATAATGAAATAGTTGTTGTGTCCACTGTGATGCAGAAGCAAACGGAAAAGTAACCAAAGGAATAACAGTCGAATAACTCTTTAACTTGTTCATTCAGTATAAGCATCTGTTATTCAAATCTACTAACAAGATCTCTCAATCCCTGTATCTCACTTTCCAATTTATGGAAGTACTCAAGCAGATCAAGTTCAAAATTAATACCAGAAATCACAATATAAGTAGATGTTTCCACATTAGGAGTTGATGATGTTCCTGCTGGTGCCAGGGTTACAGGAATCTCTGTCGGGATTTCTTTGTCAGCCATCTGTAACAATCACAACATCTCGCCACTTATTAGGTAAACCGTTAGTACATACATACTAATCACAACACGCAACAAACTCCAATCACTCTAATCCCCACACAAACAAGGAATGTTTGACCAGACTCGAGCCAAGATTTGGGAATTGAACACTCTAACTGTGCACGCATCCCAAACCAGGGCTCTGATACCAAATTGTAACACCGCTAAATATTTTTTTTATTTTTTAAATATCACTGCGGAAGCGAATACAGACAAATACAAACCTATTCACATAGGTATTATAAAATAATTAAACCGACACAAAAGACAAACAACCCAAACCGGCGTTACATAGTTTACAACAGGCTCGACCGACACAAAATATCAGAGTGCAGTTCAAACATTCCCAAAAAGCAAACGCAACACCCGGCCAACAGCCAAACTTACCGCAACCTGCAAAAGGGAGTTTAATGTGGGGAATTAGCACAAAGCTAAGTGATGGAGATTAACTAACGAACAACATCAGTTACAACAAGTAACGATATATAACCAGATCACATAATTGCCATCAAAAAATTATCACCAGATCATGTAATTAGGGATATTCAGAGGACCGGCGGTTCTGCAGAACCTGCAACCAATGCCGGCCTAGAAAAGGATTACCGATAGCCTATTTGTCATTCTCACACAGTAAAATCCCTTAAGTTGCAACAAATGCATCAAAAGATCCAGTACTGATTAGCCGAAGACAAATAAGCCCAGCCCAGCCCCAACAGGATCACAGCTGACCTCCTTCAAACAGCCCAAACCAGATCATAGCTGTCCCCAATTACAAAGCACGTATACAGATCAACTCATGTTCTCATAACACAATTCAACGATTAACTATCATAAGCAAAGATAATCAAATTATCATACTAAGCATTATGCTTATACATCAAGCATAAAAACAATTGTAACCGTAACCATTACAACCAATACAACTCATGAGTTAAAGTCCACTCACCTGCGTCCTCGACCAATCCAAAATCCACACTCAGTTGTCTTATATCACTGAGTCTTTGAGTCCCCTGAGAATACAATATAAATAAGTCAATAACTCAAATTATAATTAACTCCAAAAGTCAAACCAATTCACTAACAAATCAAAGCTTACCAGTTACACTTAATCATGTATAACCAACAAGAAATACACTCAAAATCATTTAGAATATAAGATACTAAACATGTAGCAATCAACAAGGCATTCATAAGCTTCATCTATCTCCCATTAATCCACAAACGGGTCAAAACCCAACCCGTTAGGCTTAATTCACCAAATCAACTTGAAACACATGTGAAACAACTTAGGAACTCTTAATATATCATATGAAACATTTAGCAATCGATGAAACACAAACCCGAGTCATCTAAGTCCGTTTCATACAATTAAAGTAGGCATTGATCATTAAATTAGCATAATTAATTCAAGGTCTTCCTTAACATGATTCATCATCATAAACACCTTATAAACATCATATAAACATACATATAACAAGTACTAACAATGTTCAACAACTCATAAGAGCTTAAGGTCAAATACTAAATAAAACCTTGTTTTACATTTGTCAAATACACTTTCCAATCTGACACAGCTGCTGTAAATCGATTTTTAGGCCAACTTACAGCTCAAATTAGCTTCTTGACTCTAAATAAAAGTTAAAGTAGACATCTCCATCTTTCCAACGATATAAAATACGACCTCTAACAATGCTTCGTTGATTTTTAATGATTTTTAGAAAACAGTCCAGAATTTGAAGATAATTCCGAACAGCAGCAGACGCAATCTGTTTTTACATTAATTCGACCAGCAGCTATTTCACACACATAAAATCGATTTGCAGGTCTGAAAACTCATCTTTTGACACTCCTAAGCATCATATAACATCAACTAACATACTAGAAACAAAATATCAGAGTGCAGTTCAAACATTCCCAAAAAGCAAACGCAACACCCGGCCAACAGCCAAACTTACCGCAACCTGCAAAAGGGGGTTTAATGTGGGGAATTAGCACAAAGCTAAGTGATGGAGATTAACTAACGAACAACATCAGTTACAACAAGTAACGATATATAACCAGATCACATAATTGCCATCAAACAATTATCACCAGATCATGTAATTAGGGATATTCAGAGGACCGGCGGTTCTGCAGAACCTGCAACCAATGCCGGCCTAGAAAAGGATTACCGATAGCCTATTTGTCATTCTCACACAGTAAAAACCCTTAAGTTGCAACAAATGCATCAAAAGATCCAGTACTGATTAGCCGATGACAAATAAGCCTAGCTCAGCCCCAACAGGATCACAGCTAACCTCCTTCAAACAGCCCAAACCAGATCATAGCTGTCCCCAATTACAAAGCACGTATACAGATCAACTCATGTTCTCATAACACAATTCATCATAAGCAAAGATAATCAAATTATCATACTAAGCATTCTGCTTATACATCAAGCATAAAAACAATTGTAACCGTAACCATTACAACCAATACAACTCGTGAGTTAAAGTCCACTCACCTGCGTCCTCGACCAATCCAAAATCCACACTCAGTTGTCTTATATCACTGAGTCTTTGAGTCCCCTCAGAATACAATATAAATAAGTCAATAACTCAAATTATAATTAACTTCAAAAGTCAAACCAATTCACTAACAAATCAAAGCTTACCCGTTACACTTAATCATGTATAACCAACAAGAAATACACTCAAAATCATTTAGAATATAAGATACTAAACATGTAGCAATCAACAAGGCATTCATAATCTTCATCTATCTCCCATTAATCCACAAACGGGTCAAAACCCAACCCATTAGGCTTAATTCACCAAATCAACTTGAAACACATGTGAAACAACTTAGGAACTCTTAATATATCATATGAAACATGTAGCAATCGATGAAACACAAACCCGAGTCATCTAAGTCCGTTTCATACAAACCCGAGCAATCGATATAACAAGTACTAACAATGAATAACAACTCATAAGAGCTTAAGGTCAAATACTAAATAAAACCTTGTTTTACATTTGTCAAATACACTTTCCAATCTGACACAGCTGCTGTAAATCGATTTTTAGGCCATCTTACAACTCAAATTAGCTTCTGGACTCTAAATAAAAGTTAAAGTAGACATCTCCATCTTTCCAACGATATAAAATACGACCTCTAACGATGCTTCGTTGATTTTTAGAAAACAGTCCAGAATTTGAAGACAATTCCGAACAGCAGCAGACGCAATCTGTTTTTACATTAATTCGACCAGCAGCTATTTCACAAACATAAAATCGATTTGCAGGTCTGAAAACTCATCTTTTGACATTCCTAAGCATCATATAACATCAACTAACATACTAGAAACATTTTACAACATCAAAACACATCAAAGTACATCAAACCTTGAATCTCAAATCTTCAAGTTTCATCCAATGCTTCCATTAATGGAGTTCTACCCTTGATTAACGAATTTCACAATATATAAACACAAATTGATAACAAATTCAGTATATATGTGTAACTAAACATACCAAGACATACCAACAACACACTTAGAAACATTAATTCATAAAATCTCCAATTCAAGTTTAATCATACACCTCCATTAATGGGTTTCTTGAGCTCCATCTTCAAAACACAACAATCACTCAAAATATATAAATGAAATCGGTGAGTTTATGATTCATGAACATGGAAAAACACATAATCAAGCTTAATTTCTCATATACCCAACTTATCCATAAACCCTAGAATTCAAGAATGGGTTTTGTTCCTAAAATACATCAAGAACTAACAAGAACTAAATAATAAATACATTTCAATTTGCAGCAGAAAACACAAATATTTAGAGATTATAGGCTGTACTTGTTTTGTTCTTAAGTAAGCTTCACCACCAAGAAGGCATACATACGTAATACACTAAATTTGAATCTACTGAAGTCAACAAAAACTAAGGTCGGCTTGTGGATGGATTAAAACAACACGCAGTATAAAATACTGTTATCTAACATACAGGAACTCAATTAAAGCGGTCCTCTTTAATTTATTAACATGCAACGAGGTATTATTTGGTATCCTCGTGTAAAAACGAATCATATGGCATCAATAACACATAAAATATTATAACTAATATTTTCACCTCATATCTCGCTGTCCAATTAAAAATCATCATATAATAACCAGTTAAAATTTAATTCAAGTATTCATCAAATAACCATATCATAGCAACTAAATAATCAATTAATATAAACAGTTAAATATAAATCATTAAACAAATAGTTTACCATCTCGCGCGTAAACTACTAGGCCCGTTAGGAGGATGTTACATTTTGGATACCAAAGACCTAGATTTGGTGTACCTTTAAGGTACCTAAAGATCTTTTTCACAACTTGAAGATGTGATTCTTTAGGATCTGCCTGATATCTTGCACAAACACATGTAGCAAACAAGTTATCAGGTCTACTAGCTGTCAAATAGAGTAATGAACCTATCATTCCTCTATAGGTAGACTGACACACAGACTTATCATCTGAGTCTTTACTCAGCTTGACAGCTGGTGACATGGGTGTTCTCATGGTTGAACTCGAATCAAAACCATATTTCTTTATCAAATCAAGAACATATTTGCTTTGATTGATGAATATTCCATCAGGCTTTTGTTGAATCTGTAAACCTAGGAAATAAGTCATCTCACCCATCATACTCATCTTGTACTTTTGTGACATTATTTTGGAAAACCACTCACACAGAGATTCATTGGTTGAACCGAAAATAATATCATCCACATAGATTTGTACAAGAATCACCTGTCCTTTACTACTTTTAATAAAGAGTGTCTTATCTATACTACCTCTGGTAAAATCCATTGACAGTAGATAAGTGGACAGTATATCATACCAAGCTCTGGGAGCTTGTTTAAGACCATACAAAACCTTGTCCAACTTATAGACATGATGTGGAACTTTGAACTTACAAAGCCAGGAGGTTGTTTCACATAGACCTCCTCCTGAAGTTTTCCATTTAGGAAAGCACTCTTCACATCCATTTGATAGACTTTGAAGTCTCTATATGCTGCATAAGCTAGGAACAGCCTTATGGCTTCAATTCTAGCAACAGGGGCAAAGGTCTCATCATAATCGATTCCTTCCTCTTGCTTATACCCTTGTGCTACCAGCCTGGCTTGGTTTCTCACTATCACTCCATCCTTGTCCATTTTATTTCTATAGACCCACTTAGTGCCTATAATTGAATGATCTTTGGGGGCAGGGACAAGGTTCCAGACCTTATTTCTCTCAAACTCGTTTAATTCCTCTTGCATAGCTTCAATCCAATCCTTATCATCTAAGGCTTCTTCAGTCTTCTTTGGTTTCATTTGTGATAGGAAACCAAAGTATGCAGCGTAATTAGCTGTAGCCTTAGATCTGGTCATGACCTTTTCTTGGACATTTCCAATAATTTGATCTTGAGGATGATCTTTGAGGAATTTGAATGTTGTAGTTGGAGAGTCTGGTTCAGAATCTGAATGATGTTGGGATTCCTAAGGTGAACTTATCTCCTCAGTCTCAGCAGCATTGTCAACAAACTGATGATCACTAAGATTCTCAGTCTGAGTGACTTCAGCTCCAAAGGGGTTGATGAACTCATCATCCTTCTCAGCTTGAGAATCCCTTGGAGTTTATGATGATTTATTTGATGAACACACATCATCATCACTATCATCTCCTATGACATACATGGGATTAGATAAGTTGGTTTCCTTAGGCCTTTCAAGCTCACTCAGACTGACTGAGTCAGCTTGATTTTTATCAGCTTGATCAAAATTGTCTTCATCAAATAAGACATGAATTGATTCTTCTATGGCTTTTCTCCTTGTGTTATATATTTTATAAGACTTGGAGATTGAGGAATAACCAACGAATATTCCAAGATCAGCTTTAGGTTCCAACTTATGGAGCTGATCTATTTGATTCAGCACATAGCATTTTGAACCAAAGATATGGAAATAACCTATATTGGGATTTCTAGATTTGTATATCTCATATGAAGTCTTTCCATGTCTTTTGACTATGATTGACCTATTCTGAGTACAACAGGCTGTACTAACAGCTTCATCCCAGAAATAGAGTTTCAATCCAGCCTCACACAGCATTGTTCTAGCATCCTCAATTAAGGTTCAATTTCTCCTTTCAGCAACTCCATTTTGTTGTGGAGTTCTGTCAGATGAGAAATTTTGTAATATTCCTTTTTGTTCACAAAAGCATTCAAGAGTTGAGTTTCTGAACTCAGTACCATGATCACTTCTAAGTTGCTTTACAGACAAACCTTTTTGCAACTCTTCCCTTTTGATGAAACTAATTATCTCCAGGGCAGCCTCACTTTTGGCTTTAAGGAATATTACCCTGGTGAATCGTGAGAACTCATCTACTATCACCAGTGTGTACTTCCTGCCACTCAGGCTTGGAGTACTTATGGGTCCAAACAAATCCATGTGCAACATATGCAATGGATCTGTTATTGAAAATTTTTTCTTTGATTTAAAAGACCCTTTATGGTGTTTCCCTTGTTCACAGGCTGAGCACAATTTGTCTTTGACAAATGTGATTTTTGGCAATCCAGAGACTAACTCTTTATTGGATAGCATATTAATATTTTTAAAGTTTAAATGAGACAAACGTTTATGCCATAACCAACTCAGCTTAGGAACAGAATGGGAATATAAGCAGGTTTCATTATAGGGATCAGCAGAATTAAGATCAAGTAGATACACATCTCTTTCTCTTTTAGCTATTAATACAGGCTTTCCCTTTGCATTATAGATTGTTCCTGCTTTCTTCCTAAAAGTAACAACATTATCTTTATCACACAATTGACTGATACTGATCAGGTTGTGTTTGAGACCTTTGACATAGGCAACTCTCTTAAATGTAACTTTGCCAGCTTTCATCTTTCCATAGCCTTTAGTTCTTCCATGTGAGTTGTCTCCAAATGTTACTTTAGGACCTTCATCTTCTTGGAAATCACTAAGAAATCCTTTCCATCCAGTCATGTGCCTTGAGCATCCACTATCCAAGTACCATTTACTTGAACCCTGCACATGAGATGAAAACTAAACACATTAGTTTTGTTTGGGAACCCACTTCCTGGTGGGTTTATATGAGGAGCACTTAGCATCTCCATCTTGTTGAACTGACTGTTCAGCTTGAGCAGGAGCTGAGTCCTGTGTAGGCTGATCAACTTGTTCTTGTTCAGGCCTTGAAATTTCTGCATCACAGTCCTTAGCCTCATGACCTCTACTTCTGCACTTGTAGCATCTCCTTCTTACAATGATGACAGGAGGTAGAGTGTCTATCAATCCTTGTGAAAACTTACTCTCAGTTTTAGGATTGTATGTGGTGGATAACTTCTCAACTTTCTTTGCAAGCTGATTCACCTGGTGATCACTGACTTTGGACTTACCTTTGTCAAATCTCTGTTTATTATCCTGAGAAGATTGACTAACAACCTTCTTCTCCATGACTTTAGAATTACGTTTGCCATGGATACTGGACTCACCAGTTTCAACAGGTTTGGACTTACCACTGTTGATCTTCTTGGACTTACCAAGATCCACAACTTTGGACTTACCATTGTCGTGTTTTGACCTCTGACTTACAGTGGTCTTTCTGTTCTTGTAACTTCTCTCCGAGCCAGAAAGAGAATTTGGTCTTTTGAAAGGATTTGGATAAAGCCTTTCTATGACTGAAGTTCTTTGAACATACTGAGTGCCTAATATGTCCAGCACAGACTTACCATGTTGTTTTGATGTTGAGCACTCATTCCCATGATCACTAACTTTCACAAACATATTGAATTTCAAGTTCTGACCATGTTTATTCTATGAGGCTGACTTCTGAGACTCAATCAGTTGTCTATCCTCCTCAGAGTCTGTACTTGCTAACTCATCATCAGCTACATAAGCTGCTGTTTGATAGTCACCTCCAAGTACAGCCTTTACCTGTTTAGGTATCTGTTGGTTTATGCACTTTTCAGCAAGTTTTGATGACTTACACCAAGACTCAGTGACCTTTTGAAGTTGGTCAGCTTTGTCTTTAGCTTCCTGAAGTTCTTCACTTAGAAGTTTATTAATGTGTCTTTGACATTCAAGATCACATTGTGCTTTCTTACCAACATCAATGAGAGACTTATTTTCCTTAATCTCATTCTTGAGTTTAGCTATTTCAGCTTTGAGGTCATTTTGAGACTTAAGGACGGTCTTGAAATCATTCAGCAGATAATCAAAAGCAAGACCCTTTTCCTCATCAGTATAAGAGTTGAAATTACTGACCTTATACATGAAAGCAGGATCCCAGTCACTAAGCTTGCTGTTTTCCTCAGCTTCCTTCATGTCAGCTTCAAAAGTTGACTCAGACAAACCATAATCAACCTCATCTATCTCCAACTCTTCATCTTCTTGAGCCATCAGACATACATCATCATCTGAGGTTGATGATTCTGTATCCCAGGTTTCAGCATATAGTCCTTTTGCACTGGGTTTATCTTCTAGCTTTCCTTTCTTGAGCTGAGTATATTTCTTCTTGTATTTATCAGCTCTGTAAGCATTCTTTTCAACAACTGATGTTGATTCCACCTTCTTTGATCTGCACTCAGCATCAATATGTCCCTTCTTCTGACAGTTGAAGCACACAACATTCTTGGGATAAAAGGAACTCTTCCCTTTGCCCCTGTCAGATCTTCCTCTTCCCCCTTTGAGTTCTTCTCAAACGTCTGGCTAACATTGCCATTTGCTCAGTGATATTCTGAACATCATCAGTATCACTTGAGTCTAAGTCTGAGTGGTCAGCTTGAAATTCTGACTCAGTCTCAGATTCAATAACCAGTGTCTTGGAACTTTTGTTCAGTGATCTGTTCATGATTTAGCAAGAACCCATAAATGAACTATAGGTTGTACACGTGAAGTGTTCCCCCAGCCCTTAGTGCTGTAGTTACATCATTAAACCTTTCTAGTAACACATCCAGAAATTTCAGCACCAGTTCAGCTTCATCTTTCTTAACACCCACACTCAGTAGGTCATTTATCAAGCTGTGAAACCTTGTGAACAAATCTGACAAGGTTTAATTCTTCTTAGAAAAGAAGTTTCATAAGATCTATTCAAATGATTCCTCTTGTGCTGCTTGACCAGATCCGTGCCCTCATATGTGACACTCAGCGTATCCCAGATATCTTTTCCAGTTTGACACCCAGTCACAGTGCGCAAGATTTCATTGGCCAGGGCATTTGCTAGAACACTTTTAGCCTTATCATCCAGATTGTAAAGTTTCCAATCTTCATTAGTCCAAGATGCAACAGGCTTTCTTTTTTCCTTTTCAGATCTGCCAGGAGACGTATCACTGACAGTAGCAGGAATCTTGGGGATTATTGGTCCTTTTGTGACAACATCTGACATACGGTTGTCAATGGACTTGAGGAACAGCATGGCTCTAAACTTCCACATAGGATAGTCAGATCCATCAAATATGGGACAACCTTTGGCAGACATCTGCGGAAAGTTTGAAAGATTATTTCTTGTAGACATTGTGAACTTTCTCAGAATCTTGAACTTTCAACTTATGAAATCGTTCAGCCTGCTCTGATACCAGTTGTTGGTCCCTTGTATGAGAATAACAACAAGCAACGGGTGTGTAGAAGGGGGGTTGAATACACTTTCTGCAGAAATTGAACAAATCAAATGGAAGTGTTACACACAGTAAATCAAACCACAATCAATTGAATGCTTTTATTAAGAAGATGATTACAATACTTTGAATAAGAAGATGATTACAGGAACTATCAAGTAGGCAACTCTTGATACATAATAACCTAATATAAATCTCTCAATCTCTCAAACTTAGCTATCTATAATCAAGTTATTATTATAGATACTGACGACTCTCTAAACAGGATTTACACAGATTGAATCAACTAATGATCACTTACCAATATCACAACTGATGTGACAATTCGAACACACGAATCACTTGGCAATCTGTGAGTTTCTTGATCACGTTGAACATACAAACAGTGATTCAAGAATCGTAACACATACGGTGAGGTGAGGTTTTGGCTCTGTAAATTGTTTCAGAATTGTACTGAGTCGTACCTCTAAACTTATCAGGAGATAAGTATTTATAATCCTGTTGCTACGATTCCTAACAATCTGGACTAGTCCTAATTTGCTAACTAACTATCGGATAACTCGGAATCTTGAATCTTGAATCTTCTTATCTTGAGTCTTCAATCTTCAATCTTGATTCTGGAGTCTTCTTATCCGCGCCGTAGATATAGAGAGTTAAAACATAATTTAAAACACATTTAAATTCTCTTAGACTGACTTCTTTAGTGAGGCTGAGTTACTCAGCTTGAAACTCATCAAGATGAGTTCTTCGAGAACACACTCGAAAACAAACATGAACTAACAAGTATGATTATTAACTTATCCTTAGAAGTCCAAAGAGTTAACTAAAACATATTTAGTAACTCTGTCGAGCTGACTCTGCTTCTGAGCTGAGTCACTCAGCTTGAAACACATCAAGCTGAATACTCGATATATACCTTATGTGACATACACAAATTATTAAACACATTAATAAATTAACTAAGGTATAATATAAACTGGTCGAACATATGCTCAGTTTATATTCAGCTTATACTCAGTCTGAAACACTACAAGTGTTCAGTCTGACTAAGCTTCATAATTCTGTTTAAGTTATACGTAGAACACATCTTACAAACTTAACTTTGTCTCATCAAATCTTAACTGATGAGATCATTTTCCCAACACCATCCTACGGCCGTAGGGATAGTTCCGTGCGCCCGCAAAGGTTCTTTCCAATGAATCATGCCATACGGCTACAAGAACCTATTCCTACGCCCGCAGGAACTATTCTTTGGTGACCTACCACCGTAAGTTATGTACCTACGCCCATAGACCTTGTTACTTCGTCCGTAGATGGTAAACCACACAAACACACATCCTACAGCCGTAGAAACCCTGCCTACGGCCGCAGGAAACACAAAAGGTCTCCTACGGCAGAAAATGGATTATCTCTTGCGCCCGCAGGAAGTTCCTGCACAGCAGGCCTTCGTCTCTGTTCGTAACTCAGACCTGCAAATCGCGTTTTTAACCTCTTTTTCGACCAAAACTCAGTTTTAATCATTTGTATACTTCACTTGACATCTAAGGAAGCTTACAAACACATTTTTACTCAACAAAAAACACAAACACATATCAAACACCATCAAAATGGTGTTTCCTCTTCATGAACATAAAAACTAGGTTTAGGGAGAAGAAGACTTACAACAAGGAGATATAAGAACAGATTGACCACTTCAAACACTGGTTCACAATCCTTAGCTACTGATTTCTTCGATTTCTTCCAAAAACCCACAAGTTTGAGAGTGTATATGTGTTTCACGTATGTTGTGTGTGTTTGTATGTGTTTTGAACAAAATCAGGGGATAAGAAGGAGCTAAGGCCGACATTGGGGTTTAATTATTTAAACCCCGGGTATTTTATTCCCCTTTCCAACTTACAACTTGACATACGCCATCCCGTTTCAACTAACGTGGATATCTACAGAATCATTACGCGAAACCGTATAATACGACATCACTTTTAGACAAGTTTGACACATTTCAAGTACTCACATTAATTAACACAAGACATGTTAGTCACACAAAACACTTAATTTAATTCACTTAAAGTCACTATACAAGTACTAAAGCACAAGGTACAACACTACACAGCTAGGCCCTTTTTCAGGGTGTTACACCTGTTATAACAGTCATATTTTTCATCATTTTCTGGTGCTGTTATAACAATCATTTTTTTCATCAATTTTGTCATTTTCGGAACCAGTTTTATCATTTTCGGGTGCTGTTATAACAGTCAGCTTTATCATCTTCATCATTTTGAGGTGCTGTTATAACAGTCAATTTTATTATTTTCGGTTTCATCAGTTTTATCATTTTCGGGACGAGTTTTATCATTTTCGGGTGCTGTTATCACAGTCAGTTTTAGCATTTTTGGGACCTGTTATAACGAGTTTCATCAGTTTTATCATGTTCGGCACCTGTTATAACAGTCAGCGAGTTTCATCAGTTTCATCATTTTCGGGACCTGCTGTTACGTGAAAATATAAGGGGCAGTTTCATCATTTTCGGGACCTACTGTTACGTGAAATATAAGGGGCAGTTTCATCATTTTCGAGACCTGCTGTTACGTGATAAATAAGGGGCAGTTTTCATCATTTTCGTCAAAAATAAAATTTTCAGAAATATAGGAAGAGTAGTCTCGTTTGAAAGAGGATTAAAAAAAAGAGTAGATTCGTATAATTTTTTTGCTCAAATTTAAAAAATTGAAATAGTTATGACATTTACAGATCTCAGAGGTAAAAAAAAAAAGGGGGCTTTGGGTATGTTTGGCGACGGGCTTATAGGGGATTATAGGGGCTTGGGATTCTAGTTTTTATAATCCCCAGCCCTCTAGCCTCGTTTGGTAGAGGGGATTATTAAAAACATAAGCCCCTATAATCCTCTATAAGCGTCCAAAATAAAAGTCTTTTCAAGTAGCTTATGGCTTAGGCTTGGGATTATCAATTGATAAGCCTCAGCCCCAGCCCCAGCCCCAGCTCCAGCCCAAGCCCCAGCCAGTTTGACCAAACATACCCTTTGACCATAATACCTTTTCTTCTAGAATTAAATCTTATAATTGTTTACTTAATTACAATTATGCCATTATTAGATCTTGACCATTGATTTGATAAATTTAATGGTCTAGATTAGGACTTTAGGGGCTTTGTTTAAGATGAGGGGCTTTATTAATCCAATTTATATATATACATATATATATATATATAGAGAGAGAGAGAGAGAGAATCAGGATCAAATAAAAAGAGTTTTAAGGTAAAAAGGGTAAGGAGAAATATGATGTTGACATGTGTCATAACTAACAAAAGGGTAAATCAGGAAGTTTTAAAAAAATAAAATATCTCTCTCTCCCCACTATCCCCACGTATTATACCATCTGATGATTCCCTGCCGCCCCATTCCACGCCCAAAACCCTAATCGTCCCTAGACTACTCATCATGCGCCGCTGAATCGTCGACGCCCTATGGAGTCGCCGCCGTCGAGGACTGCAGCAGAAAGCCTTCCTGCGCCACTCACCATCTCGACACCAGTAATCGTCGACTACCTCCAGCACCATTGCCGCCTGTGCGCCGCTTATCTCCAGCTCCACCGCCGCTTGTACGGCGCTTCCATCCTATTCACCACTTCCGCCACTGCACCACAACCGTCTGTGCACCCCGTTGTATTCAACACATGACCACCGCCTCCTCCTCCTCTCCCAAGCAGACGATATATGTCTCTGCCGCATCTATGGCCATCGCCGCCGCTGATGAAGTTAAAAGGAAGACCGCCGCCGCCGTTCATCAACGCCGGAGTCTCCTGTGCATCAGATTCACAGAAGTTTGCATCTTTTTACTATGTTCATCAATGCCGGAGTCTCCATGAGTCGCCGACGCCAAAGTGTAGATTGATTTGTGCATCCTTGCATTTCTGATGAAGCTTCTTCAACACCAAAGTGTATGTGCATCAGTTTTAATCGTTTTTTCTTCTTGAAGAAAGATTTCTGAAATCATTTTCTTTACATCATTCAAAATTGTACATCAGTTCTGAAAATATTGTGAATGTAGTTCTTGTTGATTCTTCATCAGAATGCAAGTTCTTGTTGATTTCTGAAAATATTCTCGTGAATATTCTGTTGTTGATTTCAAAAATGCAAGTTCTTGTGAATCAAGTTCTTGTTGATTTTTGAAAATATTCTGAAAATATTGTGAATTTATTTGTTAAATTTGTGCATCGGTTATTGTTGTTGAATCTGTGTGGTTGTTGGTGATGAATTTGTGGGTGTTTTAGCGTTTCTCCATCACAAATCTCGCTGCTCAAAGTTTTTTTGTTGACTTTTGATACAAAACGTGTGGCCAGGATTTTTCCTTACTCTTTGTACCCTAATTCTCTTTTTACAATAACCCTCCCCTATATATATATATATATATATATATATATATATATATATAGAGAGAGAGAGAGAGAGAGAGAGAGTTAATTGTCCAAATGGTCCTTTAACTCTAGGGTTTCTGTCATTTTGGTCCTTTAACTTTAAAAGTGGTAAGGATCATCCTTTAACTACCATTTTCATGTCGTTTTTGGTCCTTATTACAAGTTGCCGTTAATTATCTCTGTTAAGTCAGGGGTATTCTAATCTTTTTGTCATTTTTTTAATAATATATTTTCTTTTTTTAATAATAAAAAAACCATCAGACACTTTTTTTTGTCTTTTTCTTTTTACACACACTCTCTCTCTTCTCTCTCTACACTCTCTCTCTTCTCTATCACCCACTCTCTCTCTCTCTCTCTCTCTCTCTCTCTCTTCTAGACAACATCACCACAATCTCCGATGAACTCCACCACCACCACCGTATTCCTCCTCCTCCTCCTCCACCAACTCCACCAAACACTGCACTCTCTCTGACCGTTTCTCTCTCTCTCTCTCTCACTTCTCTCTTCTCGAACAACAACATTTATGGGCCGTCGTCAAACCGTCGTTGACTCCGCCGTCGCTTCCCTCCGGTCCCTCGGTATTCCGGTACTCGATCTCCTCAACTAATTGCCTGCCTCGTTTCTAGTGTTAATTCATTCATCACACCCGCAAATTCTGATCTTATAAGCAATCTTAAAATACGTTAATTCATAACATATACTACAGACTGTTGGTTTTCCCGGGGATGTTCGCAAGCAGGAAGATGCAAAGAGAGTGGTAGAATCAACCATCAAACACTTCGGGAAGCTCGATATTCTTGTGAATGCTGCGACCGGCAATTTTCTGGTTTCACCAGAAGATCTATCCCCAAATGGATTCCGAACAGGTTTTTCTTCACACTGTTGAGAATAATACTAAATTCCTAGCCATATTTAATCTCCATTAATCAATGTTTTGTACCTTGGGACTGTTAGTGATTGACATCGACTCTGTTGGCACGTTTACTATGTGCCGGGAAGCACTTAACTATCCTAAGAAAGGAGGACCTGGAAGAAGCTCGGATGATAATGGTGGACTAATACTTAACATTAGTGCTGCCCTGCACTACACAGCTTCTTGGTACCAAGTAAGAAGCTTAGGTGATGGTGTCTAGAGAGAGAGGCAGATAATCAGAGAAAGAGATGGTGTCTAGAGAGAGAGGCAGAGAATCAAAGAAAGAGAGAGAGAGAGAGAGTGGCTGAGAGAGAGAGTGTGTGTGTAAAGAGAGAAGAGAGTGTGTGTGTAAAAAGAAAAAGACAAAAAAAAATGTCTCATGGTTTTTTTATTATTAAAAAAAAGAAAATATATTATTAAAAGGCAATTAAATATTAAAAAATGGTAAAAAGACTAGAATACCCCTGACTTCACAGAGATAATTAACGGCAACTGTTAATAAGGACCAAAACGGCATGAAAATGGCAGTTAAAGGATGATCGTTACCACTTTTATAGTTAAAGGACCAAAATGGCAGAAACCCCTAAGTTAAAGTTAGTACAGTTTCGTGAAATGTTGTGGCAAATAGTTTCTACTTGATAACATGTCTTGTTTCAGTAATGTAAGGGTATTGCACTTGCAAAATATTGTAACAGATACTTTCTATCAACAAAATACCTGTTTTCTTTGTTTTCTCTCCTTTTTCTATATTATTTATTTCTTTTTTTTTTTTGTCAACCACCCTTTTATTTGGTTTTAGAGTAATTTTATAAAAACAATCAAAATAAGAAAAAAAGATATCTAATTATTTTTAATGAGTTGTTTAAAATAACAGTTACCATAACTTGTTAAGTTAATTACGAAGATGATTGATTGTATTTTAGCTTTGAGTATTTTCACTATTTGCATACAAACATGTATTACTTAGAATTAAGTAGTCTTAAAATTTTTAAGAGAAAGAATGTTAAATGTTTTATAATGTAGTATAGATATAGATATAGTGGTGGGTTAATGAGTGTGTGTGTGTGTGTGCATATTCGAAATATATGGTTAGGTAATGAATATTAGAAGAGCCAAATGTATATCATCCTATCAAATCAAATCATGAGTCATGATTAAGTCTCACATTCTCACCTAAAGATATATTCTCACAATACCCTCATCTCTCTCAATATATAGAGAGCGTGGGAGAGGAGAGAGAGATGTTTATACGAAAAATACTTTATTTGCGAAAAATATGAGAAGCAATCTGGACCATTAAATTAATTTATTAATGATTATTAGCATATGTAACACTGTTGTAATTAAAAGACAGTTAATTGGTATTTAGTTAAATTAAAAGAGGGTAATCTTGACAATTTAACATCTCTCCACTCTCTCTCCTCCTTTTTCTCTCTCATATGATATTTTTTAATCAATTGAGTATTTTCAAGCGCGTATAAGCCTGTAAGATCTTTAATATATGGTTTTACATTTCTATTTTTGAGTCGGATAATGTTTGCCAATCCATAAAGTGTATAGCAAGAAGGTGGCATTTCTTCCTTCTGTGCGTTATTTTCCAACAACAATTTACTTGAAAACATTGGTAAAAACTTAATATCCAAGATTAGAATGTGGTTGTATGTATGTGATATTGTAAAAAGTATGGAAACCTTCCAAATACCATTTGATGTAATGTTGTTGGTTCCTTTAGTGCATATGACAATTTTTTTAACTAATGGTTGTTTTGTGTATTTTTTTTATTAGTTGGTTTTTTGTTTACTGTTATAACCGCTTGCATCAAATGTGATCATATTAAAGAACTTATTGAACCTAAGTTCAATAGGATGAAAACCTTGATGATTGTTTCGATGCAATGTTCTCAATTGTCGTTTTCTTCGCCACATCATTATTTTTAATACAATATTTTTTTTACAGTTAATGAATTTAACTATAAAATATAGATTATTTTAAAATATTATTGAAGGTTATGTTCATGATTATAAAACTGATTTTTTATAGGAAGCATTTAGTACATGTCTTTATAAATCTTAAAGTATTATATTTGCTCAGTCTAATTTCTAAAAGTGGGCTTGTCTTGAAACCTTCATGATAATTTAATGGTTTGTGGATATTAGAGTGCATAAGTTGGCACAAGTTTAAAATACTTTAGTCAGAATGGTGTTAGTCCTTGATAACAAGTGGTTCATGTATAATGTAGGATTGATGAAGGTTTGCATATGTAAACTAGAGAGAATATGAATTTACACCATAGAAAACACCTAGTTTATTATTGCATTATGAGCAAAACCTTAGCTATTACAATAGTCATATCCCTATATATACTCCATGAGTATATTACATAGAAACTCCTATGTCTATACAATTTATGAATTTACATTCTCCCCCTTTGTATTGAAATAGGAGTGTACACGCCAGTATCCTGAGTCTTCCTTAGATTATATAAGTAGTTTTGGATGTAGCGTCCCACCAAATACATCAGTCTGGAACAATGCTTTATCCTGAGCTTTTGACAGCGGAAGCATAAACACTTTTGATGTGTTGGGAAGAATCTTCTTTTTATCTTCCCCTACAATGTAGCTCAGATTGTTCCCATGTCTTTATATGATAGATCTTTACTCCCCCTAGACATGCATGAGTAAACATAATGATTTTATCAATAAAAACATTCAAACTCCCCCTCAACAACTGAATATCTTCAACAATGTAAAATTTCTTCACTTTTTATCTCCCCCTCATGATGATTATGATTTTTCATGAGCATCATGCACAAAAGTCATCAACATGAGATTCAGTTGCAAAAACATGGAAGAGGGGTGGGGGAAATCCTACAACGAATAGATACTTGAACAACTCTGATTGTTGAGGAGTGGTAATGATTTGATCTGAATTCTTGAAGATTTATAACTCTGTATTGGAAGTAATCTGATATTGGAGATTGATGTTGTCAAATAAGTATCCCAATACCGTGTAATCAACCTTCACCAAATCACAACAAGTGGAAAAAAATTCTGAAAGACATACGGATGCAAACAAACTTGGGAACACATAAGAGGATATTTGACTGTGAACTGTAATAAGATCAGGGAGTCGGATACATCCTTATTTGAGAGCACGCGAATGAACTTACAAAATCTTAAAAAAAAATGATGAAATATGATGTTAGTTAATCCTTCAAACAATTTCACCAACACTGTGATCTGGGACATTGGAGATGACTGATAAAAGATAACCAAGATTCAAAAGAAACAAGGGATGGATGGCCAAAATCTGGTTTTGAAACCAAAAATTGGTGACACAAAGAAAGAAGACTCAAAAATCAGTTAGGAAAGCACTGGATGACTAGACATAAGGGTACTAGACATTCAACATATGGTAACAATGACCCAAAGCAAACCCGAATCTAGAAACATCAGAATGATAACTGAAACTTTGAGAACTTCTGACTCAGCCAAAAAATCCAAACACTTGACTTAGGAATCAAGGTGACAAGATAATTCAGTAACAACAACGACGACGGGGGTTAGGGGCAGCGCCCCTGATAGCGGGGTCCAAGGGGTGGCAACCCCTGGCAGGGTCCAAGGGGCAGATCCCCTGGCAGGGTCCAAGGGGCAGAGCCCCTGGCTGGGGTCGAGCTGCCAGGTCAGCTTGAAATTTCAAAAATCTTGAAAAATGAGTGAAATTCCGAATGATCAAAATGAGAGAAATTCCGGATGATCTTGAATTCCGATCAAATTGAGAATTCCGAGCAATGTGAATTCCGAGTAAAATAGAGAATTCCGATCAAATAGAGAATTCCGATCAAATTGTGAATTCCGATAAAATAGAAAATTCCGATCAAATAGAGAATTCCGAGTAAAATCACAAATTCCGGTCAACAACCAATTCCGGTCAAAGTTGTACTTTGATAAATCCGATCAAATTTCAGTCGGAACAAGAATATTCCGATCAAATTAACTCGGAATTAGGTCATTCCTGTCAAAATATAGACGGAATTTGGTAATTCCTATAAAAAATGTACTCGGATTTAGTGAATTCCGGCTGATTCAAGTGAATTCCGACTAATTCAAAGCTGGAATTCCAATCACTTCATCTTCATCCCGCTCAGATTCAAAAATCTCGAAATTTTGCTCAAATCTGATAATTTCTTGCCCAGATCACTTCACCTACCCCCTATTTACACTTCTTAATCATCAATTATCATTAATATCCATCAATCAAGTCAAATCGATCAAATTTCTTCAAGAACTTCAAAGACTTAAAAAGTCAAAAATCTTCAAATTTGGCCACTGATCCACGAGTGTTTCTATGATTACTACAACCCTAATCCAATCAATTAACACTCAAAAATTCCATTTGATCTTGACTTTGATCTCAAACCCGAGAATACACTTTTTTTCTTCAAAAATCTTCAAAAGTTCGACCTTTGTTGTTGAATTCAGATCAAATCTTCACTCCCTTGGCTCTGATACCACTTGTTAGGTCTTGATAACAAGTGGTTCATGTATCATGTAGGATTAATGAAGGATTGCATATGTAGAACTAGAGAGAATATGAATTTACACCATAGAAAACACCTAGTTCTTTATTTCATTATAAGCAAAACCTTACAAATTACATATGTCATATCTCTATATATACTACATGAGTATATTACATGGAAACTCATATTTCTATACAATTTATGAATTTACATTCTCCCCCTCAATATCTTGAATAATGTTTTGCTTTTATCAAGGACAAACAAGTGGTATCAGAGCATATTAGGATTGATTTGAAGAATTTTTGATCAAATTTTTGAAGAAAATTTGAAATTTTTTGAGATAAAGAGGTTTGGAAATTTCAGAAATTCGTGAAAAATTCATATGAACTCCGATTGATCTGATTTTTGGATATGTTATTCTCCATGATGAAAGGAAGGTAGTGTAAAAATTTCATATAAAAAATCCATACGGTTTGAGAGATATTCGAATTTTAGTTTTCTGGGTTTTTCTTGAAGTTCTTGACGATTTTTGCTCAAAAACGGATTTTTGATGCTTGTTTTCGAGATTGGAGTACATTAAAAGTGTTTGTGGAAGTGGAGAAGCATAGATCTGAAGAGAAAAATCAATTTTGATGTGTTTTTAAAATTCATGTTCTTCGTGTTCTTAATGTTCTTGAGGTTTTTGTTGATGGAGAAGTTGGTAGATTTTGATCTGATTTGGATGAATTAGTGTGTGAAAAAGGTGTTTGTGTGTGTTTTTGGTGAAGATTCCGATTAAAAAGGCTCGGAGTTGAAAAATACTCGGAATTTGAAAAAGGATCGGATTTGAAAAATACTCGGAATTTGAAAAAGGATCGGAATTGAAAAATACTCGGAATTTGAAAAAGAATCGGAATTGAAAAATACTCGGAATTTTGAAAAATACTCGGAATTTTGAAATGAGTCGGAATTGATCTAGTCGGAATTGCAATTTTGATCGGAATTGTGGCCGAAATTTGATGTATTCGGAATTTGTTAGTATCCGGTTTCGAGGTCAAGGCGTGTGAACTCAAGACTGCCATTGAGATTCGTTTAATTTCAATACGATTTAAATTTGAGCCGTTGATTTAATTCCGAAAATCAAGTCATTTACATCGAGAACTGCAATACTTTTTCTTTGAGCTGTCAATTTCCGAGAATTACTGTTTTGTCAGGCGCGTGATATCGAGGAACCCGGCTGTATCCACATAGCTGTCCATTTAATTCATTTACTTCAAATCCTTTTAATTTTTTTTACATATTCAAGAAAAACAAGCCAGCCGCGTAAAAAGAAAATTAATTGTCATTGAGAACAGCTGTATAGGAGAGTGAACCTATTATCTGAGAACATTAATTGCTGATTGAACATTAATTTTTTTTTCATCGAGATCCTCCAAAGCAATTTAAATTTCATGAACTAAACTTCATTTTTTTAAAACTTCATCGATTGTTGATATACGGTTTTCTCATATTTAATCTTCATTTTTTTTTCGAGGTTTACAAAGCGCGTGAGCCATAGATTGCCATTCTTAATTGATTTGATTTTTTTTCCGATGGCATTTAATTGAAATTCGTTTTCGACATTTTTTTCCTTTGTTAGTTTTATTTGACTTTTGAATTCAAAGAAGAAATTCATTGTTCACTCGCGCTTATTGCTAAATCATTGTTGTCATTAATCAACTCGTACATAAATTGATGTTGTAAATCATTTTAGTTGATTACATTTTTTATCAAATCAAATCATTCCTAAATGATCATTATTTTTCAGGTATCACAATGGATAATTCACTGTTATATTTTTCAAAAGCAACCATTGCGGAATGGCAAGCGATGAGGAGCAGAGAGACTGAAAAACTCAAAGAGCTTACACAAGCAAATTCTGATTTGTCTACAAAACTTCAATAGTTTGAACAAAATTATGAACAATTACATTCTGAGAAGAAGAAAGCAGAGATTTTGTTAGAAGGGAATGAAAAGCTCAAAGAGCAAGTTTCTACAATGTCTGAGAAATTTCAACTTCTCGATCAAAAATGTCAAGATTTCAAAGTTGAAATTGGGAAGAAAGAAGCAGATCTTGAAACAGAGAAGAAAAGAGCAAATGATTTGCACAAAGACAATGCTAAGCTCAAAGAGCATTTGTCTGACATCTCTGTAAGACTTCAAGATTCAGAGAAAATGTTAAAGAATGACAGTAAGATGATGAATGATTATTGCACATAAAAAGCTGTATTGCTAAACAAAATCACAAATCTTGAGCAACAGCTACTTGTTGAAAAAGCTGAGTTGTATGACAAGATCGAGAGACTTGAACAACTGCTACGTGTGTCTTCTCAGTCATGCATTCCCGATTCAGTTTATGAATCGAAAATCATAGAACTTGAAACGAATCTGGAAAATGAAAGAAAAAGGTTTGAAGAAGAAACAAATAAGTTTGTGAAGAAAATCTCACAACTTGAACACATTATTGAAGAAGAGCGAAACAGGGTGGAGAAAGAGAAAATTCAGTTTTTGGCTAAACTCAAGATGGCTATGCTACTTGCTGAAAAAGCTTCTGAATCTACAAAGACTTCCGCTGTCAAGATTAATTTTGATTCAGAAACATTTTTTGGTAGCGATACTGATTCTTATTTATCTGTTGCAAATGCTGAAAATAGAACATTAGATGACAATTTCACTGATACTTCTACTCCCAAAGCAACTTCCTCTTCTCAACTACAACAACCAACTGAATTCAGAAATCAACAGAATGCATCTCATTCAAGTTATACTGATTCTGGATTTTCAGTAAGTATAGATGATACTTTGCCAAAAACTAAACAAGCTTGGATTCCAAAGAAAAATCTAGCTGACAAGTTTTCAAATATAATATCATTCTGGACTGAAAAGAGGACATCTTCAGAAACTAAACCGAAAACATCCGAGTTTCGAATGAAGAATGTCATAAATGATGGTTTTTCGTCTAATGTTGTATCACAAAGAAGAATGCATAGACACCATCATTCCGGAAAGGTTAATCATGCTGATAATCAATATCATTCGTTTAAACATCAAAATACCAATTTCTTGAACAACAAAAACAACAACAAATTCCTTTAAAAAGCAAAGCAAAATAGTAACTTTGTGTTAAAAACTGACGTGAAATATCCATTTGTGGTGTACTCAGTCAAGCATTTAGTTAGACTTTCAAAAGAAAAGATTTGTCAAAATTCAAGGACTAAACATGAATTTGTAGTTCAAAATGGTATTCCTCAATGGCACACAGGCCCAATGCACAGAAAGGTTCATAAACCTAACATAACTGGACCCAACTTCAAGTGGGTACCAAAGTGTGCTTAATCTGTTTTGCAGATGAGTATGAGACATTGTTGGAACACAATGAAGATCATTCAGACTGCAGTGAAGATCATTGTGTTCAGTGTGCTGAATAGGTTTAAAACTCATAAATTTTCAAAAACAAGATGGAGTCTCCCTGCATTTCAATTCAATTTCATTTTGTTCAGCATTAGCCTGAGTCTAATGACCTGAGAAGCTTATTTTGTGCAATTTTATCATTTCATGATATGATGGAGAATAGTGAGAAGAGAGAGAAAGTGGAGAGGTCTTACCAGAAGCAGCTTCAATGGTTGCTGGTTCAGCTTGAGCAGAGTGCTCAGCTTGAACTTCGGTCTCGGCTTGGGAAGCTCCCCCTTGACTCGATCCCTCTGCTTCACTTTCAGACGAAGCTGCCTCAACTATTTGGAGCATGGGCTCACTCAGACCCTCTTGCTCTGGGAAGATGTCGTTGTTGAACATCTTGGAGCTGAGTGTAGGAAACAGGAACACATCCTGATCAGCTTCATAGAGTGCTGTCCCCAGCTCGGCTTCAATTGCCAAGGACATGTACCTTATAAATGGTATATGAAGATCCCTTGTGGTCTTCATCACTTGGACCTTGAGTTCATTGAAGAATAGCATAGCATAGTCCAGATTTCTGTTGAAGTAAATATTATACAGCAACTACATTTCGAACTCATTTACTTGGTCCAGTCCTCCAACCTTAGTCCCCAGTGAACAAATCACCGTTGAAACCATCAAGCCCCAACTGGTTGGAAAAGTGGCCTTCTTGATGACACCCTCTGTCTGTGGGTGACCCAATCGAGGTAAGACAGACCTAGCCACTTGCCTTGTGACAGCCGGCTCGAACTCATTAGAATGAGGGAGTCGAAGAACATCCCTTAGCCACTGCACTGAAAGGGTTACTGTTCTATTACCATTTAGAACAGTCCTAGTTATCTCTCCCCTGTTCTGCTTGTAAGTACAGGTGTACCAAAACTCTAATAGATTTTGAGGAACGATGTGAAGAGGTGCGCCACGGTAATCCTAACCCAGTCTAACCCGTCTCCTCCACCTTCTTTCCATCATAAATCCCACTCTGAAGCCACCCCTAGCTTGCCCACTGCTGCTAGGGAGAATATCCTAACCTATACACGTAAAATTGCCATAGGTGGTGCCACTCTTAAAGGCATCACTGGAGCTGAGATCACATTGATCCCTCCACAGGTAGGAGTTGAGGGGGAGACGCCTTTTCTTAAGGTGTCAACCGCAAGGCTCATATCAACCCTACTGCCAATACCGGGTGTGGTGTCTACTCCGCCCACACTTACTCGAGCCATGGGAGAACCTGTTTCTGTGCCTGAGTAGACACACTTAGGTAACATTGAACATTTGACCAATCCCCAGGGTCAATCACCCCCTCCAAACCATTTAGCCAACCACCAACCCATACACTTCACATTTCAAGCCCAATAACTTCTCTTCACTTCTCACATCCTCTTGCACGACCTGCCAATGATTCATCTTCAAACCAGGATGAATTACAGTGTTCAAACTCTGACGCAGATGAGTTTGAAGGTATACACCCACCTTCGGATGATGCACCCAATGACTATTCTCCGAATAAACCTACCTCCTCAGGCATCTAGAAGCTGAAGGACTATGTTGCTGCTCAGTTTGATCTCTTTCACCTCAAGCAGAAGAAGTATAAAAGAACAATCTATCAACGGATTGAAAGACTGTCAAAGAATGTCAAGGACATTGCCTCTGAGGTTGTTTCCCTTCAACAACAAGGGACCTCTTCCCTTATTGATGATGACAAAAAGGGGGGGAAGGTTCAAGCTGAAGCTGACGCTGAATTGATCCAAGATGAGGCTGAAGCATTACTTGTGCTGGCCAAAGGAGCAGAGAGGCAAGCTCGGACTGAGGGGGAGTCAGAAATGAACAAAGAGGAACCTGCAGCTAAAAAGGAAAAAGTGATAGAATATGAATCTGAAGCTGACAGTGTTTCTGAAACTGAAGAGGAAAAAGCTACAAGGGAGATGATTGAAATGATTGAACTAGAGGAAGCTGTTGAGCTGGGCATATCCCTTGATGAGCTAAGGAAAAGGAAAGAAAAAAAGGCCAGGGATCAAGAAAAAGAGAAAGAAAAGGAAGCTTTGGCACGAGCTGAAGCCGTATATACTGGTATAAGACCTGATCCTATTCCCTACTCAGATGCAGAACTGCAAGAATGCTATTTCAGAAGGAGCACCAATAAGGAGATTAATGGCATGACTTTGAGCAGAATAAATGGAGCCATCATTCTTAATTTTGAATTTGATGATAAATCTACAATGGGAATGAACCTGAGATTTGTTCACAGGATGGGTTACCAAGAACGGCAGAGAATATTAATGATGCTCAAGAAGTTCAAGAAAAGTCAAATCAAGCAAGAGATCTTTGTTGAGGTTTCCAAGCTGATAAAGAGAGCTGAGGAACTGAGATATGTTCCAGTTCCTGGTCTGCAGTGGGAGAATTTGTTCGACATGCCTGTAGGAGTAGAATTCAAAGAAAATCAAAGTATCAACACTCCTATTCAAGGTTTCATGTTTAAGGATCAGGCAGGTATTCCCAGTTTTATCAAGCTAAATGAAGTTTGCTATCTAAAAACTGAGGATGCCTTGAGAATAAGAAATTGTTGTGGTAATGAGGAGTCAAATCAGTTAATAAAGTATAGGCTGAACAAACTCATTAGAGTACAACAGAAGGAACTTCAGGGAAACGATGAAGCTAAAAGATTGTTAGATGAGATCAATAAAGAGATCATCATCTAGGAGCTTCTACATCCTGAGTTCATCAGATAAATTAGATTAGTTCTAATATTTTTGTAAGCACTATGTGTGCATGATCTAAGTGATCAATCATTATGTATTATGATTAGTTCAATTAATACAAGTATAAAGTTTGATATGTTCAACTGTGTTATGATGTGTTCATATTCATAAGTCTGATAAGTTCAGCAAAAATGAATAACAGATAAGTTCTTATTCATTCATGTAATTAGTTGGTGTGTTCAACTAGAAGTTGGTGTGTTCCAATTTAAATTGATAAGTTCAATTGATATTGATATGTTCAATAAATATTTGATCAGTTCAAATATATAAAAAACTTAATAAGTTTAAGATCTAAGAAATAATTCTGTTAAACAAACTTACTAACTGTTTGATGGTTTTGTCATCATCAAATAGGAGGAGTTTGTTGGGAAAATGATCTCATCAGTTAAGATTTGATGAGACAAAGTTAAGTTTGTAAGATGTGTTCTACGTATAACTTAAACAGAATTATGAAGCTTAGTCAGACTGAACACTTGTAGTGTTTCAGACTGAGTATAAGCTGAATATAAACTGAGCATATGTTCGACCAGTTTATATTATACCTTAGTTAATTTATTAATGTGTTTAATAATTTATGTATGTCACATAAGGTATATATCGAGTATTCAGCTTGATGTGTTTCAAACTGAGTGACTCAGCTCAGAAGCAGAGTCAGCTCGACAGAGTTACTAAATATGTTTTAGTTAACTCTTTGGACTTCTAAGGATGAGTTAATAATCATACATGTTGGTTCATGTTTGTTTTCGAGTGTGTTCTCGAAGAACTCAGCTTGATGAGTTTCAAGTTGAGTAATTCAGCCTGACTAAAGAAGTCAGTCTAAGAGAATTTAAATGTGTTTTAAATTCTGTTTTAACTCTCTATATCTATGGCGCGGATAAGAAGACTCCAGAATCAAGATTGAAGATTGAAGACTCAAGATAAGAAGATTCAAGATTCAAGATTCCGAGTTATCCGATAGTTAGTTAGCAAATTAGGACTAGTCCAGTTTGTTAGGAACCGTAGCAACAGGATTATAAATACTTATCTCCTGATAAGTTTAGAGGTACGACTCAGTACAATTCTAAAACAATTTACAGAGCCAAAACCTCACCTCACCGTATGTGTTACGATTATTGAATCACTGTTTGTATGTTCAACGTGATCAAGAAACTCACAGATTGCCAAGTGATTCGTGTGTTCGAATTGTCACATCAGTTGTGATAATGGTAAGTGATCATTAGTTGATTCAATCTGTGTAAATCCTGTTTAGAGAGTCGTCAGTATCTATAATCATAAGTTGATTATAGATAGCTAAGTTTGAGAGATTGAGAGATTTATATTAGGTGATTATGTATCAAGAGTTGCTTACTTGATAGTTCCTGTAATCATCTTCTTATTCAAAGCATTGTAATCATCTTCTTAATAAAAGCATTCAATTGATTGTGGTTTGATTTACTGTGTGTAACACTTTCATTTGATTTGTTCAATTTCCGCAGAAAGTGTATTCAACCCCCCTTCTACACACCTGTTGCTTGTTGTTATTCTCATACATGGGACCAACAGATGGGTTTGGCATGTGTCATGTGGCCGTAGGACATGTCCTCTGCGCCCGTAGGAGCCTGTCTTGTGCTAACAGTTTGTGTAACTTGTGTTTTAACCTATGTGGGCTATGTGTATGTGATGACCAAGTCTAAACCAAATATGTTAGGTGATTCGGACGACTCCGTGTGTTCTTGGGATTCCCGAATTCGTATCTGCCTCTTGTGATCTCGAGGTGAGTACCGGTTTCCCATGAGACTCAGTAAGTTGGGTTATCGGTTGCCTATTGCTATGTGTAACACCCTCCTTACAGGCCTAGTAGGATTAAGGTAATTAAGTAGGATTACTTTAATTATTTGGTTGATTATTTGATTTATGTGTTTAATTAATTTAATTAATTAAATTGTGAGTAAAATAATAATTTAAATTAAATTATTGTTAGTGGAGATTGAGGTATCGGTTTTGGACACCTTAACCCACCTAGTCACCTCCTAATTACCATTTTACATGCAAAATAGAAAGGTGTTGTGTGTGTGTTGTGTACCTACGGCTGAGAGCAACAAAGAAGAAGAAAGAATTGAAGTTAATTGTTGATCTTGTTTGTGAATCTGCTCAATTGAAGAGTGTAACATCATCATAGAGGTTAGAATAATGAATTGATTGTTATTTGTCAATTAATTTCGGATTTATTTGAGTTTATATGTAAAATCCGATTAAATGCAAATATATGATGAATTGATGATTTTAGGTTGCATGTATGTTAGATTATGATGTTAGAATGATCACTATATGTTAGAATTAAATTCTGGAAACATATATGTTGTTGCATGATTAAAATCAGAATTAAATTGAAGTTAAGGATGATTTTTGATTTTATCGGATTTGATAAGTATGAATCGATCGGATTTTGTGTTTGAATGGATCGGATTAGGAGAAATCCGATTAAATTTAATCGGATTGTTAAGAATCTGAGAAAATGAAACAATTGCCTTAGCTTCTTATCGGATTTTAACCAAGAGTGCACACATTCTTGCTACTGCTGAGACTGCAAACTTGAGTAAGTTAGCCAAGCTGTATATTGATGAAATTGTTTCTAGACACGGAGTGTCTTTGTCGATTGTGTCGGATCGGGATTCGAGGTTTGTATTGAATTTCTGGAATAGATTACAGCAAGAGTTGGGATCGAGAGTTAATCTGAGTACAGCTTATCATCCGCAGACAGATGGCCAATCAGAAAGAACAATTCAGACTTTAGAAGATATGCTTCGGGCATGTGCGTTAGAGTTTGGAGGTTCTTAGGATTCGCATCTACCGTTGGTTGAGTTTGCTTACAATAATTCCTACCACTCCAGCATCGGAATGCCGCCGTATGAGATGTTATATGGGCGACCGTGCAGAACTCCTACTTGTTGGTTAGAGGCAGGAGAGAAACAGTTTGCTGGGCCAGATATTGTTCAGATCACAGCGGATAAAGTTGCAGTGGCTCGGGAAAAGTTGAAAGCTGCAAGAGATCGACAAAAGATGTATGCAGATCCGCGTCGTTGACCAGTGACTTTTGTTGAGGGTGAAAGAGTTTATTTAAAAGTTTCTCCATGGAAGGGCGTGATACGCTTTAGGAAACGTGGAAAGTTAGCTCCTCGATATATTGGTCCGTTCAGAATTCGAAAAGTAATGAATGATCAGACGGTTGTATTGAATATTTCTGATGAATTGGCAGGTATTCATGACACGTTCAATGTTTGTTATCTGAGAAAGTGCAATGTAGAGGATCAGACACAAGTTTTGCCGATACAAGATTTGCGTGTAGATTCCAACAAGAGGTTGATTGAGGAACCGGTTGAGTTACTGGATAGTAAAGTAACAAAGTTGAGAAATAAGCAGATTCCGATGGTCTTAGTGAAGTGGAAACACAGTTTGGGTTCAGACTTAACTTGGGAGACTGAAGAAGATATGAGGAGTCGATACCCAGCATTGTTTGAGCGCGATGAGATTCCGAGGACGGAATCTTTTTAAGGGGGGAAGATTTGTAACACCCTCCTTACCGTCCTAGTAGGATTAAGGTAATTAAGTAAGATTACTTTAATTATTTGGTTGATTATTTGATTTATGTGTTTAATTAATTTAATTAATTAAATTGTGAGTAAAATAATAATTTAAATTAAATTATTGTTAGTGGAGATTGAGGTGTCGGTTTTGGACACCTTAACCCACCTAGTCACCTCCTAATTGCCATTTTACATGCAAGATAGAAAGGTGTTGTGTGTGTGTGTTGTGTAACTACGGCCGAGAGCAACAAAGAAGAAGAAAGAATTGAAGTTAATTGTTGATCTTGTTTGTGAATCTGCTCAATTGAAGAGTGTAACATCATCATAGAGGTTAGAATAATGAATTGATTGTTATTTGACAATTAATTTCGGATTTATTTGAGTTTATATGTAAAATCCGATTAAATGCAAATATATGATGAATTGATGATGATTTAGGTTGCATGTATGTTAGATTATGATGTTAGAATGATCAATATATGTTAGAATTAAATTCTGGAAACAATATAAAAGGATGTATGTAATGCCTAAGCTAATGAGTTGGATGAATTTACAAGATTACAGTAAGTAAAGAGTAATAGTGAATTGTGGTATATTGATTTGAATATACATGAGTTGATATGTACTTGTGATTATATGTGCATATGTGTTTGATTATAGTATTGTGCTTATGGTGTGTTGATTAAGCAAATACTGATTGTTAGTTGTTTGTTCAGGTGGAGACAAGACTCAGTAGTAAGAAAAGACTGAGTTGCCTGAACTGTTGAAGATATCGGTGAGTGGATATATATCTTGGATGTATAAGATATATCACCTGATTGTTTGCTCTTTTCTGTATATACATGACGTTGTTGTGACATCAGCTTGGCGGTAGTTATTCAGCTGAGCTTATGTTTAGAGATACACAGTATTAGTAGTTGTATTGATTTGCATTTGTTGTAATCAAGAAGTGCTATTATTGTTGTCTGTTGTAACTAGGCTATCGGTAAACCTATGCTTTGGCCGGCATTTGGTTGAAGGTCCCGCAAGACCGCCGGTTCTCTTGTTGTTTGAGCATTGTTGTTTTGGGCTTATGCCTTGTATGTTTGTGATATCTATTCTCTCACTTAGCTTTGTGCTAATCCCCCACTGTTGTACTATTTTACAGGATACTCCTGGTACGTGGATGATAGGAGTTGAACTGGAATTTTGGGACTGATCATTACTCTGTTATCTGTTGTTTTGTAAAGAGCCTGTTGTTTTTTAGTAACACTGTATATGTTGTTTTTGTAAATCAAACAAATTAAAGTTGTATTTTCTTTATTATATTATATTAGAAATGTGTTTTAGCTTCCGCGCGTATTTCAAGGTAGTATTAAAAGTACGGTGTTACAATTTGGTATCTGAGCCCTGGTTTGAGGAATTGCATTGGTGATTTCGTTCAATACTCGAACTAAGGCTCTGATCAGTCCAATAATTCCAGGGTGGGTAATTAGTAAGGTAGCTATAGAGAATATGATGTGGTACTAACGAATTATAATCTGACAACTGGTGAGATGTTGTGTAGAACAGATTATGGCTGATAACAACGAGATCCCGGTATTTACCCCACAGTCCCCTGGAAGACAGCATAACAACGTTTCATCTACTGCTGCGAATGAGCAGCACAAAGCGGGTACTTCTCATCATGGAGAATCAGATAACCAAAATTATGTGTTACAACTGGAAGACACTTTGCAGACTCAGAGGGATAGGATTCTTGAACTGGAGTGTTTTTCGGGACCAACGGTACTCGATGGGTTTTCCGAGTTAAAGGTTATGCAGGTCGCCGTTCCTCGACATACAATAAGGATCTTGGTCTATGATCAGATCCGAACGGAGTTCTAGTGGCTCAAACGTGATGGTGGACTGCTCTTCGCTCCCCCACCGATGCGGTTGGTTGTGGCTGATTCCCCAGCTCGGATCGTTGAGCCAGGCTAGCTAGCTCGCAAGATATGATCCCGCTGACATGTCGGCGCACCGCTATGTGATAGCTTGGCTCTGTGTGCCATATTGTGACTTGATAACATGCTTATTGGTGCTTATGTGATATCTGTAATCACTAGCTAGAGTAGCTAATGTTTCGTGATATTTCACTTTTCGCAGGTTAGTGATCAGATGACCTGGCGAGGCGGGTTGCTCTGGGTAGTGTTATTTTATGTCTTTTGGAGCACTTGTTTGTTAACTCTGATACTTTGTGACGATGGTTAGTACGTAGTGATATCACTGGCTTAATTTTTGGGACTTGGCTTGATTCGTTGTTCTTGATCGCTAAGTCGATAAACGGTACTTAATATGTAATCGGTGGTTTGTTCCGCTGCAAACCTTTTGTGTAAATAAAGTTTAAAAAGTTTTTAATTTCCGCTAATTTTAAGCTTGTGAAACCCGGTGTTACAACAGGTTCCGAAAATGATAAAACTGATTGTTATAACAACACCCCAAAATGATGAAAATGATAAAATTGACTGTTATAACAGCACACGAAAATGATAAAATTGGCCCCGAAAATGATAAAGATAAAAAAAACGACTTTTATAACAGCACCAGAAAATGATGAAAAAAATGACTGTTATAACAGGTCTTGAAAATGATAAAACTAACTGTTATAACAGGGTCCGGAAATGATGAAAACTAGTAGGTATTATAGATATGAAAATGAGGACAAAAATGATGAAAACTGGTAGCTGTTATGGATATGAAGATGATGACGAAAATGATGAAACTGATAGATTTTACTTTCTTCCAACAGCCGAAAATGATAATTTTCAAAATAAAATTTTCAGAAATATAGGAAGAGTAGTCTCGTTTGAAAGAGTATTAAAAATGAGTAGATTGATATAATTTTTGTGCTCAAATGCAAAAAATCGAAATAGTTATGGTTATTTAAAGATTTAAGGGATAAAAAAAATGAAATTTGAGAATGACTGGAAGAATGGGTTAGGCGCGTGAGTTTCAATATTTAATCTGGACCATTGATGTGACTGATACAAAGGCTAAGATTAGTCTCTCAGAACTATGAATTAAATATGGACTATATTTAATATTTCTGATTATATATAATTCCCATATATGATCTATGTATATAGATATTATATATAATTAAATAGACAAATAATATTAATAATAATAATGCATAAATAAATGATAAGTAAAACCAACCTATATATTTGAACAATTAGTCGATTAGACTAGCAACTTGGTTTAACCCACTTAACCTACACACCATGGAACTAATGGATGTCTAAACCTTATCTGAGGAAGGAATCAAATAAACAGCCGGAGAGAGGGGAGCCCTGATGTTTCGATACAGTCCTTCACGACCCTTCAAAGAGAACTCGATAAATATATAAATATATAAAATTACTAATAAATTAAGAATCTTTAATTGAAGCAGCAGCATCTCTCCTCGGGGTAAGCAAATACTGCTGGGTCATCATATCGGGTCGTCAAACAGTTTACAGAGAAAGTAAAGAAGATGGATATGGAAGTAAGATCAGTGGCAGGACTTGAAGGATGCTACGTTTCATTACCACTTCATCTCATTCAAACCCTTCAATCAACTTCTTCTTCGTCTTTGCTTTCTTTCCTAGCTCTTGAGCTTCGTTCTGTCGCTAACAATCATGATGTCTGGTATGTTGCTTGGTCTGGCTCTGCATCATCTACCAATTCCGCCATTGAGGTATTCTTTTCTCAATTTTTCAGTTCTGATTTGATAATTTCTATAAGTTTTAGCTTTTGAAACTGGATCAAAATTCGTTCAAACTAATCCTCAATTTGCCTAATTCGCCATCAGTAACCCTATAATCAAATACTAGGCTATTGAATTTAATGTCAAATGTAAATTTTACGAGGCTAATATCCTTATGCTCCAATAGAGTATACGATCTATATCAGGGTTTAACCATAGCTACATGCCAGCGTTTTTGGTATTAGTTGTTTCAAAGTTTTATTTATATCTGATACTATATTACTTCTCCCTATGTAGATTGCTCAACAATTTGCAGAATGCATTAATCTGCCAGATCATATCATTGTTCGAGTTAGAGCAATTCCTAATATTCCAAAAGCCGTCAGTGTGACAATAGAACCTGATACTGAGGATGACTGGGAAGTTCTAGAGCTAAATGCAGAGCATGCAGAGGCAGCCATTTTGAAGCAGGTGCATACTCTCTTTGTGGGGTGTGTGTGTATTTAGAAGATTTAGGATGGATAATATAATTATCTGTTAAGTGTGCTTTTGACATTTGAATGATATTTGTATGCATAAGTCATAATGTATTTTGTCAGTAAATATGTTGCTCTGTTTGCATAGTTATATGATGGCAATTCATTTACTTTATAAGCTTTTTCGTATGTTTATATTTATTAAATACAGGCTGGAATTGTCCATGAATCCATGAGATTTCCTTTGTGGTTGCATGGGCACACAACCGTTACATTTTCTGTAGTTTCAACTGATCCTGAGGAACCAATAGGTGAGCTCATATTCATAGTTCTTATTTTATGATTTGAAGTCTGCTTTTCATAATGCTAAACATAACCGTATAGGCAGATTCTAAGCATCAATCTTAAATTTATTACAGATAAACATGAGTCTGCTATTCATATACTGTAAATGTTGAGTTTTTAATGAACCACTTACCCGTATCATCTATGTACTATATATTTTCCCCCACATTTATATAAGTAATGCTTTTAACTTCTCAAGTATGTGTTTTTCAGTGCAACTTGTACCAGGGACTGAAGTCTCTGTTGCTCCAAAGAGACGCAAAAGATCTGAAAGCTCGGTTTTAAAGGCGTTACTGCGCATCCAAGACGGAGACAGTAGATTTTTTCAAAAATGTTCGGTCAACGACATTGAGATGGGAGTGGTTTTAACCTCTGTTGTCTTTATTCATCCAGAAACTGCAAACTTGTTTTCATTAGAATCTCTTGAATCCGTAGTCTTGGAGCAAAATTTGGTTATGAAGAACAGGAAAATTTCAACTGAAAAAGAAGTTGAGAATGGAATTGAAACAGGAAAATGGGACATCAGACATGCTGTTGTTCGACTTATAATATCAGATTCTGTAGCCAAAGGACATGTCATGCTTTGTCAGTCTTTACGCCGTTATCTAAGAGCAGGGCTGCATTCTTGTATGTTTACCTTTTACATCTCATGATTTTATGCAACTAGTTGTATTAAACTTCCCTTTCCCTCGATTTATGTCAAATAGTACTTCAGGTAATCTTTTGCAAATTAAGAAGATGGGACATCTAAATGCAGTTTTTTTCAAGGTTCTAAAAAACGCGCCATGGCGGCGCCGTGGTGGCTTCAAGGCGTGAGGCGCGACTCCGCCGTTAAGAAATAGCCCTTGGCGGCGAGGTTAGGTGTGGCGTAAGACAAGGCGGCATAAGGCGCTCCTTTACGCGCCATATGGCGAGTTTTTTAAGGCGTGGCGCCCCAAAAACATTTTTATTTAAAAAAATTGTCTTTTTGTAATTTATATATGTTACTTTGCCCCTAATTTGTGTAACTTTGTGTAATTTGTATATTAATAATGATAAATTGGATATAAATATTTATGAAATATAACAAAATTGCCGCCTTAAAAAACGCCATGGCTCGCCATGGCTTCTAAAACTTGAGGCTTGACCTCGCCGCCACGCCACGCCTCACGTTATTTAGAACCTTGGTTTTTTTATCACTTTTATATTCAAGTACTTTTATTTCAAAAGTGAACTTTACATTATACAACTGTTTGTAATAAAGAATATAGACATTTTTGTAAGTTAAGTTACATAAAGATACACATGAACATGTGTGTATGCATATTTCCACACATTGGAGGGTTCCTATAAGAACTTAAATATGGATCTCATTATTCGGATTATGTGCATCTACAGGTTCACTAAACTAGTAAGTAGTAATTCTGCATTCTATTTTTTAATTTATTGGAAAATTTGAGTTGAAGAATGTCTAGAAATTTGTAGATGCAAAAAATACATCGGATACAACATTTTATTGTGCATCTATGAGTGAGTTTCTCGACAAAATTCAATTCAGATTTTCTAAAAACTCATGCAACAATCTAATTAAGATGCATGATTATAATGTTGGTGAATTTTTAGATACACATTATTTATATGATTCCATTTCTATACACATACATCATACATATATACACACACATACATACCTGTACATATCTGGTTCATACCACTAAGTTAACTCTCTAAAATTCTAAAGGAAAACGGTCATTGCTTACCGAAAACACTTTTAATGTTATAAAGAACACTTGATCTGATATACCTTGGCAACAAGTATTTCATTTCTTTTCTGTTTACAAACTTCAAGGTGAATCTGGTGCAATATAGTGAAAAACATTCTAAAATGTTAACAAAAAAAGTAGTCACTCCTAATACAAAGCACTCTAAATCTTAAAACACTCTTAATCTTTTTTTTGGGCTTTCAGGGATACATGTGAAGAGTTGCAGTACTTTTCAACAAAAAGATTCTCCTTCATTTGTTCTTTCTCCTTGTCAATATAAGTTATTTGGAAACGTCTCTGAAAATGGCGGTTTGGAAAATCTTCATGGCCTAAAACACTTTCACATGGAGAAATCGTTTCCCAAGTCAAAGTCTGACATGCAGTTTGACTCGGCTGATTGGTCAACCCATGAGAAAATTATCACACTCCTTTCAGATGAATCGTCAGTTCGTCAAGATGAAGAAACCTCTGCTAGCTCCATTAGTAGAAAATGGTTATTTGATCTTCTGCGTGCATGGATTTTAACACAGCTTGATGCCATTTTCTCTTTTGCTAAAAAGGAACCACATTCAATGGTTTTAGGAAAAAAGACGTTGCTTCACTTTCAGGTGAAAAGTATTGAATTTACAAAACATTTAAAACCTCGTGTAGTTAAAAAGAAATCAGGAGAATCATTAGTTGATGTCATGTATGTTCTATCGGTTTCTGAGGATTCTATGCAAAGTGATATAGCTTATGAGCTCGAGTTTTCTGAAGGAAAAAAATTGACCATGAGTTCAAAAAGATTAGATTCTTTCCTTGAGAATTCATGTTTGGGTGAACGTTTATCTCTTCATTCTGTTAAAGAAAGAATATCTGAAAAATGCTCTAAAATGGATATTTCCTCTTTGAGCTGGATGGGCACAACAGCTGCTGATGTAGCTAATAGTAGGTACTTTAGCTTTAATTTTTTAACTTCTGCTGAAATTATGATTGATTCATACACTGGATTTTTTTTCTTCCCTCTATTCTTCCCATCTTAACGTCTATCCTAGAGGTGGCCAATAGGGCAGGTTAGGTAAACAGGTTAATATTTGGTGCTGGTCAAAGCGAGCCAGTCCAACCCACCAATTTTTTTGTATAGAACTAATGTACTGGATATAACTACAAAAATAAATTATTAAAATAGTAAGATGATATAATCTAAATAAAATTATTTTTGACATGTAAGCATTTGGATACAAGCTAGGTGAGTGATATTTGACCATTAAACCCCTTTGGTCGTTTGACCCATTTAATCATAGGCTCATAGCTAATTCTCTACATTTGATCTGTTGTCAGTTTAATAAAACAAAAATGGACTCGTTCTCATATTTATGGGTCTAAACTTGAGTTATTTTTCAAAATGGAGCTTCAAAATAATACGTAGTATTTTTTTGCTATGATTATATACTTTTAACGTGTAATGACATGAACGAGAAAAATAGAGCAGTTTTATGCTCATTGAAATACTTGTTTATTTATTAATTCTCCATATCTGGCTTAAAGTTGAACCCCTAATTTATCTCACATGCTTTGCTGCCTTTTTTTCAGGACTAATAGTGCTATTGTCACCTTCCTCTGAAATGTTCTTAACTACATACAATCTTCCTTTTCCTGGACATGTTTTAATCTATGGACCTCCAGTAAGTTTCTAATTATTTATATTTTGCTTTTTTGGTAATGTTAATTCTTACTCCTTCCATCCCACAAAGGACCCTCATTTCATTTGCATAACAATGACATGTGTATCTGTAGTTCCAGAGAAAAAAATTGAATTTGTTTCATCTTGTATGGCAGGGTTCTGGGAAAACATTATTAGCCACAACCGTTGCAAAAACTATTGAAGAACATGAAGATATCTTAGCACACATGTAGGGTATTACATGACTTGCCTTTTCTTTTTTGAAGCTAAATTAACATAGTTTGTATAATCATTATATTACAAGAATTCATTTTGATGAAGGATTATATCTACAGAGTTTACGTGCATTGTTCTAAACTTGCTTCGAGCAAATCCCAAACTATCCATCAGGCACTCTCTATTTACATATCCGAAGCGTTAAATCATGCTCCCTCCCTTGTGGTACTTGATGATCTTGATAGCATCATAACATCTCCTAATAATTCAGAAGAACATTTATCTTCATCTTCTTCTACATTACTGATCGAATTTCTCATGGGCATCTTGGATGAATACGAGGTTACTTTTTCTGATTTCCCATATTTTTTTTTTGTTCGTGTGTTATTAGACTTGCATAATTTCCAGTTAATTAGTAAATCGTTATGATGTTATTGGTATTTAATCGATATAGGATAGTATTTCTATAATTAAAAAAGAACTTCATTTGTGTCCTTACAAAAACTTCAAAGTTACATCAGTATCTATCTAATTAAAATTACATCAATATTTAAAAACTTCTAAAGTTCAGTCGATATCCTACCTAAACTTTTAAATACTTGCTTATTTCCAAACAAACAATTGAATCATTATTAGATGATTTTAAAATAATATTAGTATTTACAATTCTTATCTAAGCAGGAAAAGCGAAAGAATTCATGTGGAATTGGTCCCGTTGCATTCATAGCTTGTGTGGGGACCCTAACTAGTATTCCTCAGACCTTGAGCTCCTCTGGTTAGTTATGCTACTTGTGAAAGAAGTATATTATACTAATTTTACCATTATAAGTCACTATTTTTTATAATAATTTTTGTATGTAAATGCTCAATTCCAGGAAGGTTTGACTTTCATGTCCAGCTCCCTGCTCCTGCAGCTGCTGAACGTGGTGCTTTATTAAAACATGAGATTCAGAAACGTTCTTTGTTATGTTCTGATGACGTTTTGCTAGATATAGCTTCTTTGTGTGATGGATATGATGCATATGATCTGGTATTTGGTTAAAGATAATAGATCAAATAAATTATTATTATATTTATACTTTCTTTTTGTGACCTTGGTACGTGATGGAAGAGTAAAATAGTAGAACTTTTACAGGAAATATTAGTTGATAGGTCAGTGCATGCTGCCATTGGTCGTTTTGTGTCCCGTGGGTTGGCTTTTGGGAGTGAAAAAACCCCTACTTTGATTAAGGATGATTTTCTACAAGCATTGAAAGGGTTTTTACCTATTGCTATGCGTGATGTTACTAAATCTGCTTCTGATGAAGGGCGTGGAGGTTGGCAGGATGTGGGTGGTCTAACTGAAATTCGTAATTCTATAAAAGAGGTATAGTTTTATTCTTGTAGTTGCTTTTCTATGTTAGAATCACAACTTAAAAGCTCTAAATATAAAACATCAAAAATTAACTTGTCAAGGTTGAAATGCCTCGTCTTTTGGTAGGGGTCAAAGGGGCCAGTTGGAGTGGGTTGCCCTGCAGACACTTTTGTCTTCTTTTTTGAAACAAAATGTTCTTTATAAATAACTAATGTATCAACTATGGTTAGGAAACAACACTATTGCTATAGTAATTTGTATCCTTAAATAAAATTATTCAAAAGGTTGTATGCATTAAAATTGACTTTGGGACATTATTAACGTGTTCCAACTTCCAACCAAATTTCTGTTCATATTTTAGCTGAATTTCATGTATTTGATCCGGATAAAACACAACCCACATTGACCCATTCATAGTAATTGGACCAAAATTACCAGTGGTCCAGCATAAGTAAGCATATGAATTGTTCCAAGGCTATTGTTGGGTCAGAAAGTCAGTTTGACCTTGTAAAATACAATCTAAGGACCCTTTTCACTTGTCTTTTTTCTCATAACTCTTACATATTCCATTCAAGTGAGTTGTTTTTCTTCTCTTATATATTAATTCATATTTTACTATACCAGATGATTGAATTGCCTTCAAAGTTTCCTACAATATTTTCGCAAGCTCCTTTACGAATGCGGTCTAATGTTCTCTTATATGGGCCTCCTGGTTGTGGTAAAACACATATTGTGGGTGCTGCTGCTGCAGCATGTTCATTACGATTCATCTCAGTCAAAGGCCCCGAGTTGCTGAACAAATACATTGGTGCTTCTGAGCAAGCGGTAAGCAATAAATTTGTTCATACATTTGATTGCAACAGCAGGCGGGTAGATTAATAGATTATTAGATGAAATGGGATAGTTTATTGCCTATGTTTTTATAAATATTTAGGGAGTTGTATATGGTTACAAGAACTATATTATTATAATAAACTTCTAATCTTTTGAATAGAGTAATTGAGGAGATTGTATGCACTATGGGCGACTTTGAACATGTTTCACCTGTCTTGGTTTTGTTTGACCCATGAGAGATTAAACATAGTCCAAACCTAACCATTCATAACTAATTTAAACCAAATACCACCTCTTTCTATGCAATTCAGGTTAATTTATTTATAATCAACTGTTTGCATCTTCATTATTGTAATGTGTTATCACAAAATTTAATCAACCACAATCCTATATGTTTTGTATATTGTGAATGTTAGGGTTTCAAGTACAAAGTTATGTATAGAGTATAAAATTACACACGGATAGCCTCTATTCTAGTTTGATGTTGTCAAAAACATCTAGTGTAATATGCCATTGCAAATGAAAGGTGTAGAATGACCTGCGACATGGATCTTAAAAAAAGAAATTTAGGGCTTGATAGTGGTTTGGTGATGGTATCAGCAACTTGATCATCTGTGGAGATAAATTGTACTAGAAGATCTCAATGTGTAAACGCATCGTAAACAAATTGAAAATCAACTTTCACATACTTACTTTTAGCATAGGATACATGATTAGCCGGGAGATAGGTTGCACCAAGGTTGTGAGACACTGAGACCAAAAAGTAGGAGCCAAACTAGTGTTAATACCAAGTTCTTTCAGAATTGCTTGAAGCCAAGTAAGCCTAGCCACGAAGCACATGGTATGTAGACTCAGTTGAGGAATATGAAACCTTGTGTTGTTTGCGAGTGTTCCATGAGATGAGGTTAGAGCCTATATAGATGTCAAATCGTGTGGTGTATTGATGATCTTTTAGACAACCAATAACATCATAGATAGCTTTGATAGGCGAAGCATTAGAGTATAGACTACCTTGCCAATGTTCGATAGTAAAAACTTGAAACATATAACCATATGCTATTAGGTAAATCTACACATCTCGAGTGGTGAAAAACACATAGCACAACAACAACATAGCATGAATAATAAATTAGGTTAAAGTTGATTTTCTTTATCATGTGTTTATATTTCAGGTACGTGATATATTCTCAAAAGCAGCTGCTGCAGCCCCATGCCTCCTCTTTTTTGATGAATTTGACTCGATCGCTCCAAAAAGAGGTCACGACAATACTGGTGTAACCGATCGAGTTGTTAATCAAGTTAGTTTATTGTTTATAAACTCAAGTTATAACTTTTTAGAAAATTATGATACCTTATGACTATAAATACTAAATGATGATTGAAATATCCACAGTTTCTAACAGAGTTAGATGGTGTTGAAGTGTTAACTGGAGTGTTTGTTTTTGCTGCCACAAGGTTAGTGATTAATTGATTATTATTATTTAATTACATTATATAGATTAAGTTACTGATTATCATTTAAAGATATTCCAAATTGTCTAAGGGAGCATTATTTTGTCTCACTTGGCTCTTAGAAGTGGCAATTTTGACCCGTTTACTTTTGAAATGGGCTGATTTCGATTATGTTTGTATTTGAAACATGTCGAGTTAAATGGGTGAAATGAGTCAAAAGTTGGCTGAAGTGTATATTAATGCATACAACCTACTAAATCCCCTTCTTATATGAAATAAATAGATTATTATTATTGTGATATATAGATTTTATAATCATATTTAATACACTAGTTATTCAAAAAAAAGTTAGAAATAAATAAAAAATAAATGTGGGTTAACCCAACCCATTTGACCTCATTACACAATTTTTTACCTATTTTGACCAAACATTCACACATGAATCTAACTTTGACCTCCATCTAGTCTTACTTTGTTAATGAGATTTTGAATCTCTATGTGGTTGATGATTATATAATTGTTTGTTTCCTTGGTCTTCATCTCCCAAATTGAAGTTGACCTGGTATTAAACATCGAACAATTGTATTTCATCATCAAATAATTAAGAATTGTTTTGGTAACTTGTAAAAGTAACTGATATAGAAAAAATGTGTAGCCAAAGAAACTAGTGTTATCTTTGGAAATGAATATTCAGAAGTAAAGATGGACTTCAATAAATTTTTCGAGCGAATATGATTCTAGATATTCATTCATTCTCTTATTGCAAATCTTTGAAGTTCTTTCTCTACTTGAAGTTGAGTTTTTTCAATGTAAACTAAATTTTATATACATATATATTCATCTTTGATTTACAGTAGACCCGATCTTCTCGATGCTGCCCTCCTGCGACCTGGTAGATTAGATCGCCTACTTTTCTGTGATTTTCCATCACCAGAAGAGAGATTGGACATTCTTGGTGTTCTTTCTAGAAAGGTAAGAATACTAGAAGTGGAATTTTCATTACATGGGTTCATTTTGGGTTATGCTTTATGGTTCCAGTTAACCTGTTTCAATCATCACTTTAGAAACTCTGTTCATTTTGGGTTATGCTTCATTTGAGAACCGATTTTAGTGTGAGTACCGCGAGAACCAATCTTAGCCGTTGATTTGACAAGTGGAATCGTGGATGTAGAACATGGGGGATCAAGTGTGGCACAGTGCATGTGATGAATTCATGGGTGGGTGATGACATTAAAGGAGGGGAAATTGGACGGCTCAGATTGGTTCTTGCGGTTCTCCCACTAAAATAGTTCTCAAATGAACTACTTCCTATATATATATAATAATGTACTCATTTAATAGATCCATGATCACGTTTTTTTATCTATAAAATACAAAAATATTGATAAAAAAATATGTTTTCAGTTACCATTGGCGAGTGATGTGAATATGGAAGCTGTAGCCCGTCAAACAGACGGATTTAGTGGAGCAGATCTCCAAGCTCTGTTATCAGATGCACAGCTGGCTGCCGTTCACGATCTTTTGAACAGTGAAGAAGCCCATGTGCCTGGAAATATGCCTGTTATCACTAATAAACTTTTACAGTCAATTGCTGTAAATGCAAGACCTTCAGTTTCTGAGGCTGAAAAACAGAGATTATACAACATTTATGGCCAATTTTTGGACGCCAAAAGATCTGCTTCTGCACAGGTCAGATGAGTTATTTTAACGTTACTTTGACCTTTTTAGGTCAAACAAGTTATCTTTCAGCTTAGAGTTTATTAAAATTCAGCAAATTTTGATATCTAATGGAGGTTGCAAGATGGGTCAGGGCCAAATTGGTTGACAGTGAAATATTTTGTCTAAAAATTATAAATTTGTATTAATAAAGGAGAGAAATGTTCAATATAGTCCATACTTAATACATAATCCCAAGAGACTAATTCTAGCCTTTGGATCAGCCCTGTCAATAGTCCAGATTGAATTTTAAAAATTTGGGCGGAGTGACATTTTTGTAATTCACATGTGATGATTTTACAATCATGTGATTGTATATTGAATCACATGTGATTGAATATTAAAATTTCAGGACTATGTTTTTTATATGGACTTTATTGAACACAATTGTCCTTATGCTCTACAAATTTATGTTATTTTAGTAATAATCTAACTTTTTGAGCAAAACGATTAAGGAGGTTTTGTCCGTTATATATATAGTTTGTGCAATTTTTGACCCTTTAAAACTGTTACATCTTTTTAGAAGTCGAATTGCTCAAGTGTTCCTGATTTCTTCATCTACTTTTGTGCAGTCGAGAGATGCGAAAGGAAAACGAGCAACCCTTGCATGATGATTGACCAACAACCGTTCTATGCAATTCGTGGAAAGTTGACCGATTAATTTGCAATGCCATGTCAGCACTCTTGATTGCTTCGGGATGCCCTCTAACTTCAAGTGTTGGTCTGATGGCTAACCTCTCAGTGGAAATGGTTATCTTGAAATTATTCACAACACAGGTTAATAAATCATAATAAGATGTTCTCAGGACATGAGTGTACAAGTATATAAATATAGTGTCAGTTCTTAGTTTTGAAAGAAAATTATGATTATTAATATAAATAGTTCACAAGTATGACTGAGATGTTACGTTCATGATTGACTGTCGGATTTGTAGGTTTAATATAAGGGTTTACTTTCTAAAAATGTATTGAAGTTATTACTTTTTGCTATTGTATATACTCAAGTTTTAATACTACTAATTGATGTATCCAAATTTCTAAACTACCGTTTAGTGTATTGGGTACTAGCTAAGCAGGTAACCAATAATTCTGTCATTTTTTATTTATTTTAATTTCTCTCAAGTGACACATCATGTATAGCCATGTCAATAATTAATTAATGACACATCACCTTTGATTCCAAACTAATTTAACATGAAGATGAAGATATTAAGAACACGATGAAACACGTGAAGAACACTAACGGTCTGTTCTCAAATTTTTAAATGAAGGGGAAGGGAAGGGAATGAAAGGGAAGGAAAAAAAAGGAAAGGATAAAAAAACTCCCCTTCTCAATCATCTCAAAAGTGAAAGGAAAGTTTTTACAGACAAAAAGGGTAAAAGTGCCCCTCCTAACCTCTCCCAACTCTTTCCTTCACCTCCTTTATAAAAACTCAAGAACATATTTTTCCTAAATAAACTCTCTACTTCCTTTCCTTTCCCTCTTTAAATTAAATGGAGAACAGGGTGTAAATCTGTGAACCTATTTGTGAACTCAAAATTGAAACACATACAAATCTATAATCATAAGAACTAATATTTAAATGAAGAAGTAAGAATCACCATTCAATCTTCTAACAAGAACCTTAAAATCTCAGCTTTGGGGTTTCGCACCAAATCTGTCAACCCATTTGTGATGAAGTAAATCGAAACACATTCAGATCCAGATCGAACACTAAAACCGAAAATAAAATCCTAAAATCAAACATTCAATCAACCATTAACGAAAACCTCAAATGAAATCCAGATCTCACCTTCAATCGCACATTCTTGAAAGGTTAATCACCAAATCGAAAATAGAAACATCAAAAATCGGACCTTGATAGTCGAAGAAACCCCATAAACTTCCTATTTCGAAGAAATCCTAGAAGCGATGATGACCTCCGATGGTGGTGATGGTGCAGTACCTTCGATTTCGGAAGCAGAAGATGAAGATGAAGATAAAGCAAATCGGAAGTAGATGAAGCTTAATCGGTGTTCTGAAGATGTATCGATGGAAACCCAAATCAAGATGAAGATGAAGATGTATCAATTAACAGATCTGTTCTTGTTCATGGTGGTGGTCGGAAGAAAAACCCTAAAACGTGGCGGTGGCGGTGGCGGTGGTGGTCGGCCTTCAATACAGATCGACTTCCAGATCGTTTTTCGACTACCTTCGTTCATGGAAGATGTGTTGGGGTCACCGGCCTTCATTTTTCGACTCCCAGATCGCTGGTGTTCTGCTCATTAAGTTTTTATTATTATTATTATTATTTAATGGTAAAGAAGAACAACCATGTCACTTTCACGTCATCAATAACCTTTGTCACATCATATGTAGTTGATGTGGTTCGATCGGTAGTCAATACACAGTATGCTTAAGGGAAAAGAAGAAAGAGGAGTTTCGTATGAGAGAACAGTTTAATTTTCTGCATGAATATCAAACAAGCTATGTCACCTATAAATACAAAGAAACACAAACACCCATTACATCTAAATTAACGACATGGAAAGTTGGGCATCCCCACTCCTTCCTTTATTTTAGCACCACTACCTAAACTGAATTAATTAAATTAACAAGGAATAATAATTAAATAAATAATAAACATTCTCTCCATCCATGCACACAGGAGACGTGGTGCATGGTTTGAAAGGCCTAGGCATGTATCAATCCACCCCTCTTAAATTCGATTTGTCCTCAAGGCGGAAGTCAGCCGTCGCACCACCCTGGTCCCCCTCGATTACTTCTTTTTCGTCTCCCTGTACGTCGCAGATCATGAAGAGCTTAGGTCGACTGCACTTGTGGCCCTGTGTGTAGCGTTCGTCACAGTTGTAACATAACCCTTTTTCTCTTCGTTCCTGTGCTTCGTTCTGGGTCAGGCTCCTGACTGGACTCGGAGCCGGTAAGGCGAGCCTCTGGGCCGGTCCAAGCCAAAGTATTCCAGTCGTATTGGTGGTGGGCCGATTTGGGACATGAGGGCCCTGTGTTTCCTGCGAAACATGTATTCTCCGCTGTAGGTTAACCTTTTCTTCCACCAAAAGTGCCATACAGCTTCCGTCAAACGCGAGGGTTTCATGAGCTTAACTTCCAACCGGACAAAAAAACCCACTAAGAAGGCCTCCGGTAACCCATCCACCTGATGCGAGAGCCTTTCGAATTCCTCATGATATTGGGTCACGGTGGTCACTTGCTTGAGTCTGGATAAAGCCTCCGTCGGGTCTTCGTAATCGGTGGGTCCAAACCGTCCCTAAACCGCCCGAGAAAATTCCGTCCAGGTTAATGGTCCCCGGAATTTGGAGATCCAACGATGCCATTGAAGAGCAATTCCGTCCATATGAAACGACGCAAGTTGGACCCGATCTTCCCTTGCTACCTGTTGAAACTCGAAATATTGCTCCGCTTGATAGAGCCAGCCCTTCGGATCCTCCCCACCAAATCGTGGAAAGTGTAGCTTCAAGTAAGGCTTCGTATCCCGCCTTGCGTGCCCCGGTCCTTCAATGTTGTGGTCGTGTTTGGTTGTTAGTTTCTGTAACTCAGTCATGATCCGCTCGAACATGGCGTCATGCCTTGCGAATCGTTCTTCGGTTTCCTGCTAGAATTCAGCATGTGTCTTCTTGCGAGTTTGCGTTTCCATGGATCAACTCCGCTCTGATACCACTGATGTGGTTCGATCGGTAGTCAATACACAATATGTTTAAGGAAAAAGAAGAAAGAAGAGTTTCGTAGGAGAGAACACGTTAATTTTCTGCATGAATATCAAAACAAGCTACATCACCTATAAATACAAAGAAACACAAACACCCACTACTTCTAAATTAACGACATGGAAAGTTGGGCATCCCCACCCCTTCCTTTATTTTAGCACCACTACCTAAACTGAATTAATTAAACTAACAAGGAATAATAATTAAATAAATAATAAACATTCTCTCCATCCATGCACACAGGAGACGTGGTGCATGGTTTGCAAGGCCTAGGCACGTATCAGTAGCCTACTATCAAAAGTAACGATACACTAAATGGTAATTTTTGAGATTTCGATACATTAAATGGTAATTTTCAAAGTTGGGTATATACAATAGCAAAAAGTGAAAAGTTCGGTACACTTTTAGATACTAAATTCTTAATATAAAGCTTAGATGCACTTTTATATCAAACCTTTTACAAATTATCTTATTTGTGAAGTAATCACCTCCCCACTTGAGATCGGCTCCTTAATTATTTGTGAGTTATTGTGTATAAAGACGATAAATAATTGTTAACAAAACAATAATCTTCTAATTTAAATAAAAGACTAGCATGTAATTAGACAATTATAACTATTGATTAAGTTTAAAAAGTTTAATTATCAAATTTTAACTATTTATTTTAATAAAAATTAAAAATCCAGTTTTGACTTTTTGTAGTCATATGTAAAACTTAAATTTTAATGTAAATCAAGATATTATTCAAATTCAATTCTAATATAATGTAATACCCATTTTAGATTTTGTACATATTATGATGAAAGTCAATATTTTTATTTTAACACAAAATAATGGCGAAGGTGATTTGATTATTGGGTTTGTTTATTTGATATATATATATATATGTATGTTGCGGTTTCAAAGACATGCAACGGAAGCATGGTACAACAATATAAGCCCATGGTACAAGCAAATAATGCATAAAGCATTAAACCCCATTAATGGACCAAACTCAATGTTAAAAGAAATGCAACATCAAGAAAGGAAGAAATGGTTATACCTTCCTCCTTAGCTCCAGAAACTAGTGTTGGGGATGGTGGTGAAATTTGCAAGAATCGAAATCCAGACACTCTATCGATATACACCCCGGTGACACGCCAAACACAAAGTGCTAGCTTGCCTTTGTGGTACTTCTACCAGAACACCACTCAAGAACAGCAAGGATGTAATAATTCCTGGAACCTTTTCACTCAAAGTCTCACTAAGCCTTGGAAGCACTCAAGAGTATGTGTATGTGAACAAAATGGCAAAAGTGTCAAATGAGAGTAACCCAAGCTCTTTTATAAACCTGGTGTGCCATTTCAAATGCCCAAGGACCGGCCAAAGTGCCATCATAACTTATGCATGCATTGGCCATGTCTAGAGGTGATTTGACAAAAAGCACATGAGGGTTAGCGGCGCTAACCCTTAAGGTTAGCGGTGCTATCGCGGCCTGTCAGGTGATATGACACAAAGTACATGCAGCCGTAGCAGCTCTAACCTATAAGGGTTAGCGGCGCTAACGCGGCTTGCGATGTCAACTTTTGTCTTTTGCCATTTTTTGTCCCTATACTTAATTTGCTGTCATGTTTGACCCTGGTGTGTGCCCGATAGGCCCATACATCATCGGTAGCGGTCTAGATGGCGTACATGTATTACTATGCATATTCTAACAAACTCCCACTTGCACATAATACACCGTACCCAAGTAACCACAGACAATGAGCGGCCTCTAGCAAGACACCGATGCCCCTAAGTCAGTATGGGTTTCGTCAACCTGCAGAAAACCAAAACATACAACTACGTAGTGGTCCTATATATAAGTGATCTTAGACATCATTTTGTTTGCGATATCCTTGTGAACACGAGACATGGAATAAATGTCAATCTCCAGATCGTTCACGATTATGTTTCTCGATCTTGATTGGTGGTGACCAAAAGTTAAGGACATATATGATTCTCAATCAATATTCCTTGTGCATGGCCATGCATAATTTTGGTGTCAGCTCCCAATCATCGAGGGGCCCAGGGATATCTCTCATATCAGAGGAACAAATTCCTTTGACTGTATAACCTTATACCATACTTCTTGTCTTACCTAGCCATTTCCTTTATCACAGCCAGTCACGAACCGCTTTTGAAAATGGCTAAAGCAAGGAAGAACTATGATATAGCGGTTCATACAACTCAGGTCTAAGGACGTAAGATATTATCATCCGAAGTTACTCGTGACTATAATCCCTGAAGTATACTTGGGTGTGGGTCTTCCAGTCACTTGAAACTCTTTTCAAGCACAGGTAAGTATTGCACCTTAATTCAACCATTTTGAATTCAAGGTCACATGCTTACCTCAGCCTTAATTCAATCTTTCTTCCATAAGATTGACCGACTGTGGAAAGTTTGAAATATAGTAAAATATTTCTGGAAGTAATTAAACATGCTAAGATGGAACACAGTAAAGTCTTATGAATGTAACCGTAGCACACACATATATAATCTCTATTATATATCGAAACAAGCATAACTTACAATACTGTCTTAAAGTTCCCAAAATAAAATTTACATATCAAACAAACTAAATATATATCTCAAGCCAAATCGCTAGCAAATCTTACACCTATTGCTCTAGTATGAGATTCATGAGCTTCTTGCGGTAATGGCTTAGTGAACGGATCCGCCAGGTTTCCATCTGTTGGTCCCTTGGTGAGAGTATCAACAAGCAAGTAATGTGTAGAAGGGGGGTTGAATACACTTTCTGCGCAAAAATGAACAAATCAATAAAAAGTGTTACACTAATCAAACCACATGAAATTGAATGCTTTCATTAATAAGAAGATGATTACAGGAACAATCAAGTAAGCAACACTTGATATGTAAACACCTAATATAAATCAAATCTCTCAATCTCTCAAACTTTGTTATCTATAATCAACTTATGATTATAGATACAAACTAACTCTCTAAATATGATTTATTCACAGATCGAATACTTACCAACTTCACAACAGACGTGAAGATAGAACACACGAACAATGTTGGCAATCTGTGAATTTCTTGATCACGTTGAACTTACAAACAGTGTATCAAGACTGGTAACACATACGATGGTTAGGTTGAGGTGAGATTAGGTGAGGTACCTCTAAACTTATCAGCAAATAAGTATTTAAAATCCTGTTCCTACGGATCCTAACAAACTAGAACTTATCCTAATCTGCTAACAAACTAACGGATAACTCGGAATCTTGAATCTTGAATCTTCTATCTTGAGTCTTCAATCTTCAATCTTGATTCTGGAGTCTTCTTATCCATGCCGTAGATATAGAGAGTAAAGGAATTTAAAACATATTTAAATTTTCTTAAACTGACTTCTTTAGTCGGGCTAAGTTACTCAGCTTGAAACTCATCTGTTAGATTATGTGCAGAGATAGATAACACGTGTCATCGTGTCCAATGCTATGAGATACTAAAGGATCACACTGCTACACACCCAATTAGAACCATTTGGATTTTACCAAGTTGTGTGTAAGAATAATTAATTAGTTAATTAATTATTGAGAAGGAAAAATAATAATAGTTATTTATTATTTTAAAGGAGGAATTAATATTTAGTTTAAATATTAATTAGACCAATTAATTAATAGTTATTAATTAATTAGAAATGTCAGAGGGTATTTTCTGCAATTAAGTAATAGTTAAATTAAAGCTGGGCTTTAATTAAACGAGCTTTGGCCTTAATAAGGTTTATTATATAAATAACCTTATAAGCCTTGGAATCACATAAGGATTATTACAAGTTGCAAAAAGAAACCCTAGCCTCTCCCTCTCCTTCTCTCTGCGTCGAACTCAAGGCAACCCCAGGGGGGGGGGGGGGGGTCTCGGCCTCGTCGCACAACACACACACACACGGATTTTTGGTGTGATCGTTTTTGGTGATATCCTGTGGCGGTCTAGCAGCCAGTTCGTGGTGGTGCAGTAGCGGTATTCTACCTTTAGCTACGTGGATTAAAGTTTCAGAATTTTGCTGAAAGGTATAATCTTTAATCCTCTACTCATGTTTAGTTTCCTGTACGAACTAGATGAGATCACTGGAGGAGGTTTTTGTTTTTATTCCGCTGTGCATTTTTATGATACATTTTTATACCCTACAAAACCTTTCAGTAGTATCAGAGCAACTTCTAGTCTCGTAGGGAACTAGGTAGGTTTCTTTTTATCATGATGAATAAGTTTCTTTTTATCAAGGTTTAACCTTTTTTTGGTTTATCCAAGTATTTTTGAAATCAAGTTTTGATTTTAAAATAGATAATGATTGGTTATGATAAAAAGAAGGTTAAGGTTTAATTTTAAAATTATTGTTATTATTGTTCTTTGCTTTGCGATTTGGTTGCCGGCGGCATTAAAGCCACCGTAGTCGGTGGCGTCTTTCACGACGTCAAGATCATCGCCGGCGTCGGCGATTGGCTCCGGCCGGTTGTCGGTGTTGGCTGCTCTTGCTGCCACCAGGGTGGTCGGCGGCGGGGTGGTGGTCTTCGGCCAAGGTCTGGCGGCGGCTGCCATGTGCGGTTGGCCTGCCGGCGGCGGTGGAGGTGGGGCGTGGGGGCGACTCAGCGGCGGTCTGCACCTGCGGCCCAAGTTCGATCGGCCCTGTTAGGTGGTCGGTCCACCGGTTTTTCTTCGGCCCAGTTTTGTGGCCCAATATATTTTAGGTTTAGCTTTGGGTAACACCAAACAGGATTAAATCTAAAAGATTACTATAAGTTTTTTTATATAAAACTTATGGTTAAAATATTTAATTTTAATCATGATTATTTTATAATAATCAAGTATTGGTTAAAATTATAACAATGATTAATATATATAACAGTTGTTGTTAAACCAGGTGATTTTAACAGGTGGTTAATGTCAAGGTAATTCATCAGGTTATGATAATTAGAAATCAGTTTTTGGATGTATTAGTTTAGTACATGTTTGGGATGCCATAGCCGAGCCCTAGACCTTGTGGATTGCTTTTATTTTTCTACACTTGTGGTTGTGATTGGTTTTTCTATTCTATGGTGTGGGGAGGCCTGCGTGCCACTTACAATCCCTATTCTTTTATGTAAAAGGACTAGATTAGCTGGTGTTGGTCCCGAATGGATACTACAACAACAAATGTTTGTAGAAGGGGGGTTGAATACAAACTTTAGCAAATAAAAATTTAAGAGACACACGGTTTACTTTTATATAATTCTTATTGATGTAAATCAAGAATTACATGAACTAGATGCGGAAAATCTATGTTCAATAAAAGGTGGCAACTAGATTTGTCTAACACATAGACAATGCTAATCTTAAACAACTAATGTTTAAGATGTTCAACACATGAACAAGTTTGTTACACTGAAAGTAAAATGCTAACTCTTCTAATTCTCAACTTATGAGATTTCAGTGCTTCTTCAACGCATAATTAACATGTTTCCATGCATGAGTATATATAAGCAAGGTGTGTCCGGGATGATGAAGAGAGAAGGAGACAAAGGTACTTGATTTAATAATATTATAATAGATAAAGGTAGTGGGTGGAAGGTGGAAGGTAGTTTATCTTTACACGTAAAGTGTGTAAAGTAAACATACTTTTCAGTAATGAGTATACCCACTATCTATTATTATATTATTAAACTACTACCTTTATATCTTGGAAAAGTAAACTTCTCCTTTCATGCTTGTGCTTTAATCAACACCATGCTTTCTGAAGATTTGACTTTACCAAATATGGAGTTGCCAGCCATACTTAACATCATATCTTCGAGATCTTCTTTTCAAGAGTATTTTTCTCCTTTTCCAGGGGATAAAGATCTATCATTTTTGTATCTTTGCAGATCCAAAAAGTGCTAAGTACTTTTACAAAAGAAAGATCTAAGGCATAATAAGAACAACACATGTTCTGCCTTTGACTTTAAGAAAATATTACATAGAAAAGCTATTAACTGAGATATATAATAAAGACTCAGTTAACAGACACTGAACTACAAATATAATTTTGCTCAGCTAAGGATAAGTGTGAAAGACTCAGCTGACTAGATTTGCTCAGCTGATCAATTTACTCAGCTGATAATACAAACCAACGTGCAGCTAGTAAACTGATCAAACTAAACTGTCAGCTGTTCCCAAGGGCTCAGCTAGTCATTTTAAGTAGTGTCAACTTATGAGGAAAATATTGGATGAGTAATAAATACCTTATCTGAAAAATGGGAGGCATCAGCTGATAACTGTGATTGTGTCAGCTGATCCTTGACTGCTCAGCTGATCTTGAAATCTTCATCAGCTGATGGTTCTAGGACATCAGCTAATCCAGTGTGATTCCTCAGCTGATGCTCTTTGACTGATCTTTTCTTCTCAGCTGATCTTTCTGAAGCTGGTCCTTTGGCTGATATTCAGTGTTCAGCTGACACTATGATTCGTCAGCTGACATTTCTTACTTAGAAATTCTTTAAGTCTCAGATAGAAAAACAACACATGTTTTTCATCAATCTAAGTCCAAAACTGAATATATGGTTTTGTTAACATCAAATCCTATTTTACTTAATAGATGAGTTTGATTAAGGTTTGATATTGCTATCTCACCAACAGCGTGCATGCGTGCCTTTGATTATTTTGTAATTTTTCATTTCTAGTTTTTAGTTTTTTAGAATAGAATTGATATAATAGACTTGAAGCTGATACAAGGACCAAGGAACAAGGAGCAGGATTGGATGCAGGAGCTATGGGGAGCTTCAGAGTTTCATGCCATGTGTGTTGTTTTCCACATAGGTTTTAGACTGTCGGGTTTTTCGTGTGGCTCACGAAACCGACATTAGTTAAGGGCAAGGCTAAGGCATAGTTTTTGTGGTTGTTTTATTTCTTTACATATTATATATGTGTGGTTGTGATTCTCACGATGAAATAAAATAGGGTTTTAATAATAGTCATTATTAAACAGTGTTTTTTAAAAGAAAACTGGCAAAATCCTTTTTAGAAAAATCTTAGATCAGTGTGCTATCCACCTAATGGTACACATTTCCTGTTAAACGGTACTCGGGTGTCGGAAGTGACCAAACCTTTGGCATTCGGGTTCAAACCATTGCGGGGAAGGGTGTGAAAGACTCTGCGAGTATGATGCATCTTAAGAATGTATTAGATGCACACGGAAAACTATATGTCATAGAGACTTTGCCTCTAGGACGACCAGGGGTAGTGCCCATGATAGTGAGTATGATGCTTACTATCTGTATCTGGCTGATGAATCTGATGTTATGTCGATTCTTGTTATCTCAGCTTCATCCGAGTTTACGGATGATCTCAGGGAGAAGTCATATTTTGAGGTTGTTCAAGCATTAGAGGAAAGGTTCAAGAATAGTGAACGGGCATGTCGTTTCTTGCTAATGAAGGAAATTCTTTCGCATAAGATGAAAGAAAACAAACCTATTAGTGATCATCTCATCAATATGAGAAGGCTACTTGATTGCTATGTGACCCTTGGATCAGGATCAAAGCAACATGAGCTAGTCATGCTCTTGTTCGGTTCCCTATCTGACCATTATCAGTCTAAGGTAATGGGTGTTATAGAAGGCTTTGATATGATTGTCGCGAGTCTGCATGAGATCCTCATGTGCATTAGTGACGATCTAGATCCAAAGAAGCTAGAGTCGACAGTGGTAGACCCTATGCTAGAGGATGAATGGTTGGAAGAGCTTGAAGAAATTTGTTGCCCAGACTGTGGTAGCAAGGATTCATGCGAGCACTCACTCGACATAGATCAGCTGGACATTGGTTCGCCCAATGACTCAGGTATCTTTATGATAGATTGTCTTATTACTTATTATGAATCATGGGTATTGGATACCGGATGTGGTCATCACATTTGCAATCATTTGCAGGGATTCAAAAGAAGTAGGAAGCTAAGACTAGGAGATATGGACCTGCGGGTAGGCGAAGGCTCCATGGTTGGTGCTGAAGCTGTAGGGACATATTGTCTTAGTTTGCCTTCGGGCATGGTCTTAGAACTAGAACCTTGTTATTATGTTCCTAGACATATCAAGAACGTTATCTCATTTGATTTGCTTATAGACTGTGGTTTTAACTATGTTTTAAATAGCAAAATTATTTCTTGTTTCAAAAATGATGTTTTCTATTTTAAAGCTATTCCTCAAAATGGTCTATACACGCTAAATCTAGATAACGATGACAAAGACATATATCATATAAGTAAGAGATCCAAGAGTAACTTGAATCGGACTTACCTCTGGCCTTGTCGTTTAGGACACATAAATGAGAAACGCATAGAGAAACTCCGAGATGACGGAATTCTAGAACCATTTGACTTGGAGTCATATGATATTTGACTTGGATAATACACACAGATGTGTGTGGACCCTTTACTCCAGAGGCTAGAGGAGGATACCGGTACTTCATTACCTTTACTGATGACTTCAGTAGGTTCGGTTATGTCTATCTTATGAGACTTAAATTTGAAATTTTTCACAAGTTCAAACAGTTTCAGAATGAAGTACAAAATTAGCTGGACAAGAAGATAAAGCTGCTTCGGTCCGACCGAGGTGGTGAGTATCTGAGTCAGGAATTTGACGATCATTTGAAAGAATATGGGATTGTTTCACAACTCACACCTCCGTACACACCTCAGATGAACGGTGTATCAGAAAGGAGGAATCGTACATTGCTTGACATGGTACGATCAATGATGAGTCGAAGTTCATTGCCATTGTCATTTTGGGGGCACGCACTCGAGATAGCGGCGTTCATGCTGAACCGGGTTCCGAAAAAATCGGTGGAAAAGACACCGTTCGAGGTATGGACGGGGAAAAAGCCCAAAATGTCTTTTCTCAAGGTTTGGGGATGTGAGGTGTATGTTAAGCGAACATTCACGGATAAACTCAATCCCAAATCAGATAAATGTATCTTTGTGGGTTATCATAAGGAAACCATGGGATACTATTTCTATAACCCAGATGAGAACAAAGTTTTTGTTGCTCGTAAGGGGGTGTTCTTGGAAGAGAATTTTCTAAACTCAGAGATTCCAAGAAATGAAATAGAGCTTCAAGAAATTGAAGAGGAAGAGATAACACCACCACCGATAATCGAACCCGTAATTCAACAGAGAATTGTTGAATCTCAACTCGAGTCTGTGGTTGAGGAAGAAGTGCAAACACAAGACCTTCGCAGGTCTAGTAGGCCTCGTCATGAGCCAGAGAGGTATCTAGGATTCCTAGTTGCTCAAGACGAAGGGGATCTTTCAGAACCCACCACCTACCAAGATGCTGCTCCAGGTTTAGAATCTGAGAAATGGCTAGAAGCCATGAAGTCAGAGATGCAATCCATGTATGACAACCAAGTTTGGAAGTTAGTAGATTTGCCTCAACACATCAAAGCTGTTGGGTGCAAATGGGTCTTCAAGAAGAAGACCGACATGGATGGAAATGAGCATACCTATAAAGCTAGGCTAGTGGCAAAAGGTTTCACGCAAACTCATGGTGTTGACTATGATGAAAATTTTTCCCCAGTGGAAATGCTTAAGACCATTAGAATTCTTATGGTCATATCTACATATTTTTACTATGAGATATGGCAGATGGATGTCAAAACCACCTTCCTTAATGGGAAGTTGACAGAGGACGTATATATGATACAACCGGATGGTTTTGCGGATCCAAAGAATCCTAATAAAGTATGCAAGTTGCTAAAATCCATTTATGGGTTGAAGCAGACATCTAGGAGCTGGAACTTACACTTTGATGAGCTCATCAAAGAGTTTGGTTTTACCAAAAGTGAGTTCGAGTCATGTGTTTACACTAAATTCAGTGGGAGCGTGGTAACCTTTCTAGTCTTGTATATAGATGACATACTGTTAATAGGAAACAATATATCAGTGTTACAAGGAGTAAAATCCTGGTTAGGTAAATGTTTCTAGATGAAAGACTTGGGAGAAGCTGCTTACATACTTGGCATTAAGATCTATAGAAATAGATCTAAGCGGCTTATCGGACTTAGTCAAAGTACATATATCGACAAAGTCGTGAAAAGATTCAAGATGGATGAATCCAAGAAAGGGTTTATTCCAATGAAATCTAGCACGCTTTTGAGCAAGGCTCAGTGTTCTGTGTCTGGTCAAGATCAGAACAAGATGAAATTGATTCCATATGCCTCGGAAATTGGATCAATTATGTATGTCATGCTATTTACTAGGCCCGACATTTCCTATTCCATAAGTGTCACGAGTAGATACCAGCAAAATCCGGGTGAAGCTCATTGGGTAGCTGTCAAGAACATTCTCAAGTATCTGAGAAGGACAAAAGACATGTTCCTAGTTTATGGAGGTTCAATGGACGAGCTTAGTGTAATTGGTTACACTGATGCTAGTTTCTAAACCGACAGAGATGACTTTAGGTCGCAGTCAGGATTTGTCTTTACCCTAAACGGAGGAGCTATATCTTGGAAAAGTCAAAAGCAAGATACAATAGCAGATTCGACTACAGAGGTAGAGTATATTGCAGCAAGTGATGCAGAAAAGGAAGCTGTCTGGCTGAAGAATTTTATCTCGGATCTTAGAGTTGTTGCCAGTATCTCTAGACCGATTGATATATTATGTGATAACTCAGGGGCTGTGGCGGAAGCTAAAGAGCCAAGAGATCATCAGCGGACTAGGCATGTACTCAGAAAATATCACCTAATCCGAGAGATTATTGGAATAGGGGATATTAGACTGCAAAAGATACCGAAGGACGACAACGTTGCTGACCCGTTGACGAAGCCGCTAGCTAGAGCTAAGCATGAGAGACATGCGAATTCTATTGGGATGCAGTACCTGGAATATAGCTGCTAGTTCAAGTTTTTGATTATTACTATAGATGTAACTTGAAACTCTTTTATTATGTATTTACATTTCATGGGATTGAAATAGGAGGTATTTACATAATTGTTTCTTGTTGTCTATTTTTAGCATGTTTTAACTTATCCATGACGATTTCAAGTTATGAATTTTCTAAATATCCGTAGCTACTTAATGTAGTGGGAGCTACATTAGGGAGATAATGCTATTATGAATATTTGATGATTTATTCGGGGTTGAATAAAAGCACAAGGTTGTGACCAAATATTCATAGATATTTATCAGGAGGGATAAATATTGGGAGTGATCCGCATCGAGTTTACTTCATGGAGCACCATCATAAGTAAACTTGATAGGTTGTACTTAGACCTGAGATATTTGGTTTGGGGCATAGTGACTTCTGTACTTTAGCCTCACGCCGTAACAGGGTGATTATAAAGGGCATGTCTAGGTGCAGCGGAAGCTATGTGCTCAATTTGCAAATAGTCAAGATGAGATTTGCACCTCCTTTTTAGGTGAGATATTTCAGGGCCCCTCGACGACTTAGACTACTGAAAATGTGTGGCCGCGCTCGATTAAAATGATAGGTTTCATTCGGTAAACCGTAACTGCAGAGTGTCGAGATCAGAGTCGAGAAAATTTGAGTATTCAGAATAAGATCCCTGCTCCATGTCTAATACTCACATTACGAAATATCGCGATGCAAAAAGAAAAGCCTAGATAGTCCAAGGGGTGGATTATATCTCTAGATGTAAGAGATCTTATAGCCTGGTTAACCTAAGTGTCTGGCTAGGGACCTCCTTAGGCCAACGGTGTACAAGGAGTGTTACTTATCTTGCACAAGTGTGAGTCTGTTAGATTATGTGCAGAGATAGATAACACGTGTCATCGTGTCCAATGCTATGAGACACTAAATGATCACACTGCTACACACCCAATTAGAACCATTTGGATTTTACCAAGTTGTGTGTAAGAATAATTAATTATTTAATTAATTATTGAGAAGGAAAAATAATAATAGTTATTTATTATTTTAAAGGAGGAATTAATATTTAGTTTAAATATTAATTGGACCAATTAATTAATATTTATTAATTAATTAGAAAGGTCAGTGGGTATTTTCTGCAATTAAGTAATAGTTAAATTAAAGCTGGGCTTTAATTAAACGGGCTTGGGTCTTAATAAGGTTTATTATATAAATAACCTTATAAGCCTTGGAATCACATAAGGATTATTACAAGTTGCAAAAAGAAACCCTAGCCTCTCCCTCTCCTTCTCTCTGCGTCGAACTCAAGGCAACCCCAGGGGGGGGTCTCGGCCTCGTCGCACAACACACACACACACACGGATTTTTGGTTTGATCATTTTTGGTGATATCCTGTGGCGGTCTAGCAGCCAGTTCGTGGTGGTGTAGTAGCGGTATTCTACCTTTAGCTATGTGGATTAAAGTTTTAGAATTTTGCTGAAAGGTATAATCTTTAATCCTCTACTCATGTTTAGTTTCCTGTATGAACTAGATGAGATCACTGCAGGGGGTTTTTGTTTTTATTCCGCTGTGCATGTTTATGATATGTTTTTATACCCTACAAAACCCTTCATCATCAAGCTAAGTCTTGTTGGGAAAATGATCTCATCAGTTAAGATTTGATGAGACAAAGTTAAGTTTGTAAGATGTGTTCTACATACAACTTAAACATAATTATGAAGCTTAGTCAGACTGAATACTTATAGTGATTCAGACTGAGTATAAGCAGAATATAAGCTGAGAATATGTTTGATCAGCTTAGACTATATCTTAGTAAGATTATCAATATGTTTGATAAGCTGTGTGCGTAAACTAAGATATACATATTGAGTTTCAGCTTGATGAGTTTCAAGCTGAGCGACTCAGCGTGAAGACTGAGTCAGCTCAATAGAGTTGCTAAATATGTTTTAGTTAACTCTTTGGACTTCTAAGGATGAGTTAATAATTATACATGTTAGTCCGTGTTTGTTTTCGAGTGTGTTCTCGAAGAACTCAGCTTGATGAGTTTCAAGCTGAGTAACTCAGCCTGACTAAAGAAGTCAGTTTAAAAGAATTTAAATTTGTTTTAAATTCTGTTTTAACTCTCTATATCTACGGGAAGGATAAGAAGACTTCAGAATCAAGATTGAAGATTGAAGATTGAAGACTCAAGATAAGAAGATTCAAGATTCCGAGTTATCTGATAGTTAGTTAGCAAATTAGGATTAGTCCAGTTTGTTAGGAACCGTAGTAACAGAATTATAAATACTTATCTCCTGATAAGTTTAGAGGTACGACTCAGATACAAAAACAACTTAGTGTTGCAGAGCCAAAACCTCACCTCACCGTATGTGTTACGATTCTTGAATCACTGTTTGTCAGTTCAACGTGATCAAGATATTCACAGATTGCCAAGTTGTTCGTGTGTTCGAATAATCACATTAGTTGTGATATTGGTAAGTTATCAATCTGTGAAATCCTGTTTAGAGATTCGTCAGTATCTATAATCATAAACTGATTATAGATAGCTAAGTTTGAAAGTTTGAGAGATTTACATTAGGTGTTTACATATCTAGAGTTGCTTACTTGATAGTTATTGTAATCATCTTCTTATTCAAAGCATTTTAATCATATTCTTAATGAAAGCATTCGATTGATTGTGGTTTGATTTACTGTGTGTAACACTTTTATTTGATTTGTTTAATTTCCGCAGAAAGTGTATTCAACCCCCCTTCTACACACCTGTTGCTTGTTGTTATTCTCACCAAGGGACCAACAACTAGTATCAGAGCAGGCTGAACGATTTCATAAGTTGAAGTTCAAGATTCTGAGAAAGTTTACAATGTCTACAAGCAACAATTCTTCAAACTTTCCACAGATGTTTGCCAAAGGATGTCCCATATTTGATGGATCTGACTATCCTATGTGGAACTTTAGAGCCATGCTGTTTCTCAAGTCCATTGACAATCGTATGTCCGATGTCATTATCAAAGGACCGATAATCCCCAAGATCTCTGCTGTTGTCAGTGATACGTCCGCTGATAAAGCAGACAAGAGTGAAAAAGAGGTAAAGAAGCCTGTTGCATCCTGGACTGATGAAGATTGAAAACTCTACAATCTGGATGACAAGGCTAAAAGTGTTCTGTCAAATGCCCTTACTAACGAGATCTTGCACACAGTGACTGGGTGTCAATCTGCAAAAGAGATCTGGGATACTCTAAGTGTTACATATGAGGGCACAGATCTGGTCAAACAGCAAAAGAAGAACCATCTGAACAGATCATATGAAAACTTCTTTTCAAAGAAGAATGAAACCTTGGCTGATGTGTTTACCAAGTTTCATTGCTTGATAAATGACCTGCTAAGTGTAGGCATTAAGAAGGATGAAGCTGAACTCGTGCTGAAGTTTCTGGATGTGTTACCAGAAAGGTTCAATAAAGTCACCACAGCTCTGAGGGCTGGAGGTACATTGCATTTGTATAACCTGTAGTCCATTTATGGTTTCTTGCTAAATCATGAACATATCACTGAACACAAAAGAACTTCTCAACAACAACTCAAGGAGTCTTTGGATAAAACTGAAGTTGCATTGGTTGCACAGAAAAAGAAGAAAAGTTCCAAGGCACTAGTTGTTGAATCTGAGACTGAGTCAGAATCTCAAGCTGACCACTCAGACTCAGACTCAAGTGATACTGATGATGTTCAGATTATCACTGAGCAGATGGCCATGCTAGCCAGACGCTTGAGAAGAGCTCAACGGGGAAGAGGAAGATCTGACAGGGGCAAAGGGAAGAGTTCCTTTGATCCCAAGAATGCTGTGTGCTTCAATTGTCAGAAGAAGGGACATATTGCTGCTGAGTGTAGATCAAAGAAGGTGGAATCAACATCCGTTGTTGATAAGAATGCTTACATAGCTGATAAATACAAGAAGAAATATACTCAGCTCAAGAAAGGAAAGCCTGAAGACAAACCCAGTGCAAAAGGACTATATGCTGAAACCTGGGATACAGAATCATCTACATCAGATAATGATGTATGTCTGATGGCTCAAGAAGATGAAGAGTTTGAAATTGACGAAGTTGATTATGGTCTGTCCGAGTCAACTTTTGAAGCTGACATGAAGGAAGCTGAGGAAAACAGCAAGCTCAGTGATTGAGATCCTGCTTCCATGTATAAGGTTAGTAATTTCAACTCTTACACCGATGAAGAAAAGGGTCTTGCTTTTGATTATCTGCTGAATGATTTCAAGACCATGCTTAAGTCTCAAAATGACCTTAAAGCTGAGATAGCTAAACTGAAGAATGAGATTAAGGAAAATAAATCTCTCATTGATGTTGGTAAGAAAGCACAATGTGATCTTGAATGTCAAAGACACATTAATAAACTTCTAAGTGAAGAACTTCAGGAAGCTAAAGACAAAGCTGGCCAACTACAAAAAGTCACTGAGTCTTGGTGTAAGTCATCAAAGCTTGCTGAAAAGTGCATAAACCAACAAATTCCTAAACAGGTACAAGCTGTGCTTGGAGGTGACTATCAAACTGCAACTTATGTAGCTGATGATGAGATAGCAAGTACAGACTCTGAGGAGGATAGACTACTGATTGAGTCTCAGAAGTCAGCCTCAGAAAAGAAACATGGTCAAAACCTTAAATACAATATGTTTGTAAAGGCTAAAGATCATGGAGAAGAGTGCTCAACATCCAAACAGCATGGTAAGTCTGTGCTGGATAGATTAAGCACTCAGCCTATTCAAAGAACTTCAGTCATAGAAAGGCTTAATCCAAATCCTTTTAAAAGACAACATTCTCTATCTGGCTCAGAGAGAAGTTCCAAGAATAGGAAGACCACTGTAAGTCAGAGGTCAAAGTACAACAATGGTAAGTCCAAAGTTATAGATCTTGGTAAGTCCAAGAAGATCAACAGTGGTAAGTCCAAACTTATTGAAACTGGTGAGTCCAGTAGTCATGACAAAGGTAAGTCCAAGGTCATGGAAAAGAAGGTTGTTAGTCAAACTTCTAATCAAAAGGATAACAAACAAAGACCTGACAAAGGTAAGTCCAAAGTCAGTGATCATCATGTGAATCAACTTGCAAAGAAAGTTGAAAAGTTATCTACCACATATAATCCTAAGACTGAGAGCAAGTTCTCACAAGGATTATTAGACACTCTACCTCCTGTAATCATTGGAAGAAGGAGATGCTACAAGTGCAGAAGTAGAGGTCATGAGGCTAAGGATTGTGATGCAGAAATCTCAAGGCCTGAACAAGAACAAGTTGATCAGCCTACACAGGACTCAGCTCCTGCTCAAGCTGAACAATTAGTTCAACAAGATGGAGATGCTAAGTGCTCCTGATCTGAACCCACCAAGAAGTGGGTTCCCAAACAAAACTAATGTGTTTAGTTTTCATATCATGTGCAGGGTTCAAGTAAATGGTACTTGGATAGTAGATGCTCAAGGCACATGACCGGGTAGAAAGGATTTCTTAGTGATTTCCAAGAAGATTAAGGTCCTAAAGTAACATTTGGAGACAACTCCCATGGAAGAACTAAAGGCTATGGGAAGATGCAAGCTGGCAACGTCACTTTCCAGAGAGTTGCATATGTCAAAGGTCTCAAACACAACCTGATTAGTATCAGTCAATTGTGTGATGAAGACAATATAGTTACTTTTAGGAAGAAAGCAGGAACAATCTATAATGCTAAGGGAAAGCCTGTATTAATAGCTAAAAGAGAAAGAGATGTGTATCTACTTGATCTTAATTCTGCTAATCCCTATAATGAAACCTGCTAGTATTCCCATTCTGTTCCTAAGCTGAGTTGGTTATGACATAAACGTTTATCTCATCTAAACTTTAAAAATATAAATATGCTATCCAATAAAGAGTTAGCCTCTGGATTACCAAAGATCACATTTGTCAAAGACAAATTGTGCTCAGCTTGTGAACAAGGGAAACACCATAAAGGGTCCTTTAAATCAAAGCAAAATTTTTCAATAACAGACCCATTGCATATGTTGCATATGGATTTTTTTGAACCCATAAGTACTCCAAGCCTAAGTGGCAAGAAGTACACACTGGCGATAGTAGATGAGTTCTCACGATTCACCTGGGTAGAGCTTGAAAGGCCCGAGGAAACCAATATGTCAAATCCCATGTATTTCAAGGGAGATGATAGTGATGATGATGTATGTTCATAAAAGAAATCATCACAAGGTCCAAGGAATTCTCAAGCTGAGAAGGATGATGAGTTCATCAACCCCTTTGGAGCTGAATTCACTCAGACTGAAGATCTTAGTGATCATCACTCTGTTGACAGTGCTTCTGTTGAGACTGAAGAGATAATTTGACCTTAGGAATCTCCACATCACTCAGATCCAGAACCAGATTCTCCAACTACAACATTCAAGTTCCTCAAAGATCATCCTCAGGATCAGATCATTGGAAATGTCCAAGAAAGGGTTATGACCAGATCAAAGGCTACAGCTACCTATGCTGCCCACTTTGGTTTTCTATCTCAAATGGAACCAAAGAAGACTAAAGAATCCTTAGAGGATGAGGATTGGATTGAAGCTATGCAAGAGGAATTGAATGAATTTGAAAGAAATAAGGTCTGGAGCCTTGTCCCAACCCCTAAAGATCATTCAATTATAGGCACTAAATGGGTCTATAGAAATAAAATGGACAAGGATGGAGTGATAGTTAGGAACAAAGCCAGGTTGGTAGCACAAGGGTATAAGCAAGAAGAAGGAATTGATTATGATGAGACATTTGCCCCTGTTGCTAGAATTGAAGCCATAAGGCTGTTTCTGGCTTATGCAGCATATAAAGACTTCAAAGTCTATCAAATGGATATGAATAGTGCTTTCCTAAATGGAAAACTTCAAGAGGAAGTCTTTGTGAAACAACCTCCTGGCTTTGTCAGTTCAAAGTTTCCACATCTGTCTATAAGTTGGACAAGCCTTTGTATGGTCATAAACAAGCTCCAAGAGCTTGGTATGATACACTGTCCACTTATCTACTATCAATGGATTTCACCAGAGGTAGTATAGATAAGACACTCTTTATTAAAAAGAATAAAGGACAGGTGATTCTTGTAAAAATCTATGTGGATGACATTATCTTTGACTCTACTAACGAATCTCTAAGTGAATGGTTCTCCAAAATAATGTTACAAAAGTACAAGTTGAGTATGATGGGTGAGATGACTTATTTCCTAGGCTTACAGATTCAACAAAAGCCTGATGGAATTTTCATCAATCAAAGCAAGTATGTTCTTGATTTGATAAAGAAATATGGTTTTGATTCTAGTTCAACCATAAGAACACCCATGTCACCAGCTGTCAAGCTGAGTAAAGAATCAGATGGTAAGTCTGTGTGTCAGTCTACCTATAGCGGAATGATAGATTCATTACTTTATTTGACAGCTAGTAGACCTGATATCATGTTTGCTACATGTGTTTGTGCGAGATATCAGGCAGATCCTAAAGAATCACATCTTCAAGCAGTGAAAATGATCTTTAGGTACCTTAAAGGTACTCCAAATCTAGGTCTTTGGTATCCAAAGGACTCTGGGTTTGAGTTAGTATGTTTTTCAGATGCTGACTATGCTGGGTGCAAGTTAGATAGAAAATCAACAACTGGAGGATGTCAACTGCTTGGAGGGAAGTTAGTAAGCTGGACTAGTAAGAAACAGAACTCAGTGGCTACTTCAACCGCTGAAGCTGAATATGTTGCAGCAGGAAGCTGTTGTGCTCAAATCCTATGGATGCAGCATCAGCTCCAAGACTTTTGTATGAGTTTCAAGAAAACTCCTATCTTCTGTGATAATCAAAGTGCTATAGCCATAACTTACAATCCAGTCTTCCACTTAAGAACCAAGCATATTGAAATTAGACATCACTTCATCAGGGATATCGTGGAAAAATGTAAAGTTGACATTAAATTTATCTCCACTGATGACCAATTAGCAGATATCTTTACTAAACCTCTTGATAAGAAGAGGTTTATGTATCTGCTAAGTGAATTGGGTATGCTCAACCCCTAGCTAATTGTCTAGAATCTGAGTTTTCAGTGTGACAGAGACTAAGTGTCTTAAGCTGAGTGCACAGTTTATAAATAAGTTTTCATAAACTGTATAACCTGTCAAGCTGAATGATGAGTTCACACGTTAGGTGACTTCCAAACATATTTTAACTGCTTAGTGTAGTTATGATATAGTTTATATCAATCTCAAACATAAATGACTAACTGTCATTGAGTCTGAGCTATGTGCTTAACTCAAACTGTGTGATTAGTTCACACGTTTGGTAAGTTCCAAACATATTTCACCTACTTAGTGTAGCTAAATTACATGTTTAAGTCAGTCTTAAACATACATGAGTGTCATTAAGCCTGAGCTGTGTGCTCTACTCAAGCTGAGTACCAATCTCAAGCTGAGTGCTCAACTCAAGCTGAGTGTTTCAATCAAGCTGAGTGCTTGACATAAACTGAGTAATAAGTTTACTCAGACTTGGTGTGTCCAAAATTTGATTTAATTACTCTGTGTGATTAGGTCATTGTGCATTATGTTTGAGTCTGTCTCATATTTTGCAGTTACGCTGATTATGTATCGTGTAACATAACAAGTGAAAGTTATATTATTGTAAGTCAGTAATATAATTCTATAAAGTTATCCGTTGGAAGATGATATGTTTCATCTCAATCACTGTTCCATTGCGTCGTAAATTTGTTACGTGTAACGGACAAAAAGGGATTTCAAACGGTAACTTTTCTCTCTCCTCGGAAAGGTATATATAATGACCCAAACCGATTTTCGGAGGTTTCAACTTACAATTCGCAATTCTAAACCTCTCCTTCACTTACATACCTTTCACAAACGCCTCCAATTGCTCAGTGCAATCTCTCGTTCATCTCTTTTTTAAACCCTAATCGCTCAGTGCGACTTTTGAAGTTACTCAGTGTTACTCAAGTTTTATTCGACGATGGACGGAATCATACTAAATCTCGGTGATAGGATGGTTAGAGGTGATACGTTAAAAAACAACGGGATGCCAGTTCTTAACGTAAACATCAACGTGCATATTTGGCAATCCCTGAACGTAAGAGGAACAGAGGCTATGAAGCCTGGGTGGATTATATCCGAAATTTTCCTCAGGCATTTGCTTTCATTGGAGCACCACTGCATATTGTTCCACAGCACTTATTGGTGTTCTGGTACACTTGCATTTATGACCAGAACAGGGGAGAGATCGATGGCACTGTTCTAAATGGGGATAGAACAGTTGTCATAACTGTACAGTGGCTAAGGGATGTTCTTCAACTTCCTGCAAGTGATGTGTTCGAAGCTGCGGTTACTAGGCAAGTGGCGAGGTTAGTCCTACCCAGCATGGGTCATCTGCAGACTGAGGGTGTTTTAAAGAAGGCCACTTTTCCTACTGGTTGGGGCTTCATGGTGTCCACAGTGATCCGTTCACTGGGAACTAAGATTGGAGGCCTGGATCAGGTGAATGAGTTCGAGATGCAACTGCTCTACAACATGTACCATGCTAGAAACCTGGACTATGCACTGCTATCTTCAACGAGCTCAAAGCCCAAGTGGTGAAGACACCAAGGGATCTCCATATACCATTCATACAGTATCTATCCCTGGTGGTGGAAGCTGAGTTGGGAGAACAACATTATGAAGCTGGACAGGATGTGTTCCCTGCCCCATCCCTCAGCTCAAAGATGTTCAACAATGACATCTTCCCATAGCAGGAGGGTCTGAGTGAGCCTATGCTACTGATAGCTGAGGTAACTTCATTAGAAAGTGATGAAGAGGGATCCAATCAAGGGGGAGCTTCTCAAGCTGACACAGAGGTTCAAGCTGAGTACTCTGCTCAGGCTGAACTAGCAAATATTGAAGTTGTTTCTGGTAAGACCTCTCTACTTTCTCTTTCTTCTCATTATTCTCCATCCACTTTTGGAGATAAGGTTGTGGTAAACCCAACCTAGTCTAACCCATCTCCTCCACCTTCATTCCATCTACAATCCCACTCTGAAGCCACCCCTAGTATGCCCACTGCTGCTAGGGAGAATATTCGAACCTATACAAGAAAAACTGACATAGGTGGTGCCACTCCTAAAGGCATCACTGGAGCTAAGATCACTTTGATCCCTCCACAGGCAGGAGTTGAGGGGGAGACACCTACTCTTAAGGTGTCAACCTCGAGGCTCATTTCAACCCAACAGCCTAAGCCAGGTGTGGTGTCTACTCAGCCCACACTCTCCAGTGCCATGGGAGAGCCCGTTACTGTGCCTAAGCAGACACACTTAGGTAACATTGAATATATGACCAATCCCAAGGGTCAATCACCCCCTTCCAAACCAATCAGCCAACCACCTACCCATACACTTCACGTTTCTAGCCCTATTACTTCTCTTCACTTCTCACACCCACACGCACGACCTGTCAATGTTTCATCTTCAAACTAAGGTGATTCACGGGGTCCAAACTCTGGTGCAAATGAGTTTAAGGGTATAAACCAACCCTTGGATGATGCACCCAAATTCAAACCTTCTCAGGCTGACTTGGATGATTTAATGAATTTTTTTAAAAGTCATTTTGACAAGCTGCACCTCAAGAGAAAGCAGACTAAGAAGGATATGCTGATGATTCTAGATTCTCTAGACGAGGAGGTGTTGCATTTAAAATCTGCTGTCGCTGCCCTTCAACAACAAAAGCCTTCAACCCCTGTTGATGATGACAAAAAGGCGGAGAATGTTCAAAAGGCTGAATCTGAGTCAGTCCAAGCTGAAGTGTTACTACTATTGACAAAGGGAGTAGATCAGATTGAGGGGGAGAAAAAAACAGAGAAAGAACCTGAGCTGACTGAGAAAGCAAAAGGCAAAATACTAGTAGTGGTCAGCTCAGATGATCAGAAACACCTCAGTAGAAAAGACGAAAGATGATTCTAAGTGAATCAGCCTCAGATGAAGACTCTGCGGATAAAATGACACTACAAGAAAGAGCTTCTCTGCTGGCAGTAAGAAGATTAGAACAAGAAAATGCTGACCAGCTTGGGATATCTATCGAAGAATTAAGAAGAAGACAATTAGATGCTCAAGCTGTGTTAGTTGATGAGAAAGTAGCAAGAGAACAGGCCTGGGCTGAGCAAATAAGAAAGAAGAATGAGGAATTAGCTAAACTCAAGCTTCCTATTGTGCCCAAGGAGGAAGAGGTAGAAGAACCTCATGTTCAAGATCAACAAGAGGAGGACAACATAACTCAGTGTTATACAAGAACCTACTTCTCTTCTCAGATTGATTCACTTAAGTTGAGTTCAGTTCAAGGGATTATCATCATGGAGTTCATCTTAAAGAATGGTGAACTACTTTCTCTCGAGCTGAATCAACTTTATAAACTGGGATATGAAGAGTGGAAGCAAGTGGCTATCCTCATCAAGCAGATGGAGAAGTCCTCGGCCAGGAATCAAGTTAAAGACGAGATCTTAAGGCTACTTGCAAGAGCTGATGCGATACAAATCATACCCAGATCTGAGATAGCTACCCTACTGACTTCTTTTCATAAGGTTGGAAAGAAAAAGCAAACAAAGCCAGCTGGATTATCGAATACAGATAAGTACAGTCTTAATCTTCCAGAAGGAATGAAATTCAAAGAGAATACATATGTGGAAGAGCCTCAGAAAGGTTTCATGTACTTAGACAGAAATGGAGAACAATGCTTCCAGTCTGATGCAAACATCTACACATGTTGGGTATCTCAAGTGTTTGCTCTGAGACAAATTATGGAAAAGACTGAATAAACTGCAAGGTTCAGATACAAAATAAACAGAGCAATCAGATCTCAAAAGGATCAGCTTCAACACTTACCTAATCTGCAAGAAATCCTTGAAGAAATCAACAAGGAGATCAAAGAGATCGAAGAGCTGCATCCTGAATAGATTAGTTCTATTATATATTAGATTAGTTCTAATATTTTTGTAAGCACTTAGTGTGCATGATCTATGTGATCAATATTTTTGTATTATGATTAGTTCAATTAATACAAGTATAAGTTTGTATGTTCAACTGTGTTATGATATGTTCATAATTATTTGTCTAATAAGTTCAGCTTGAATGAATAAATGATTAGTTCTTATTCATTAATATATTTCGTTGGTGTGTTCAACTAAAAGTTGGTTTGTTCCACTTATAATTGATAAGTTCAATTAAAATTGATAAGTTCAATTAATATTTGATTAGTTCAAAAAATAAAATCTTAATAAGTTTGAGATTTAAAACTTAATTCTGTTAAACAAACTTGATAAATGTTTGATGGTTTTGTCATCATCAAATAGGGGGAGTTTGTTGGGAAAATGATCTCATCAGTATATATTTGATGAGACAAAGTTAAGTTTGTAAGATAAGTTCTAAATACAACTTAAACAGAATTATGGAGCTTAGTCAGACTGAACATTTATAGTGATTCAGACTGAGTATAAGCTGAGCATATGTTCGATCAGCTTAGACTATATCTTAGTAAGATTATCAATGTGTTTGATAAGTTGTGTATGTCACCTAAGATATATTGAGCTTTCAGCTTGATGTGTTTCAAGCAGAGTGACTCAGCGTTGTTGGGAAAATAGGAATATAATTTATATCCTCTTTTCTTAATTCAAAGATTTACAATATGTTTATATAATTGTATACACTAACATTAACATATGTGCACATATACATATATAATCAAGCAAATAAATACTCAAATTTATTTGTTACAAATTACATCGTATAAATCGTCAAAATCCAAATCGTCCAAGATAAAGCGCCATCAACGTTCAAGATGAAGCATTCGACGAAGATTCCTACAAGAATAAATTCAAATGATACGAGCTTACAAATAAAATAATTAAAGTAGTTTAAGTTTTTATAAAATTATTTTTATAAAAACTTTTATAAAAATGACAAAGATTTTTATAAAACTCATTTGTGTTGGGTGATTATGTTGAGGTTCGTGATACACGGCAACGGAAGCATGCAAGCCCAAAAACGAATTTTTCAAGCAAAAACAAGACCACAAAGTGAACCCCATCAATGGATCTTACTCTACAACTAAGTTAAGCACCTAAACAGAAGAGAAAGTGAGAGTATTATACCCTAGATGTCTCTGATGGTTGTGTGTGGCTAGCTCCGAATCGTACACCTCCTTGCTCGGCTCCTTCTCTCACTATCGAAGTCCACCCCGAGTGCAACGAGACCTTGGTGTACTAGCACCCCGAGTATTCTTCACTATCACGAAAATACTTCTGGAACACAACCAAGAAACCACCAGTAATCTGCTCTCTTTCTCTCTTGTTTGAACTTAGCAACTCTCACAAAAGTTCTAAGTGTTTTTCTTGTAACAAAATGGCCAAGAGAGAGAGTAAGGAGAGAAATGCATGGGTTATATAAGCAAGGCCACGACTCCAGGTCTCCCCAAGTCGGCCCAAGGCCAATCATAACAAACAACATGCATTGGTGGATTTAAGAGGTGAAAAGAATAAAGTTGTTTCTGTCAGGCAGGTTTAGCACCGCTAACCGCCCACAGTTAGCGCCGCTAACCCCTGCTGGAAACCAACTATCATTATTTATCCTTTTTAACCCTCATCTTTTAGGTTGTGTCAAGGTCAACCCCCGGAGTGTGACCCGATAGGCCCATACATCATCAGTAGTGATCATTTGGCGTACGTGTGTCAGTGGGCATACTCCAACAGACTCCCACTTGCACATGACTCACCGTACCCAATGCATCACAGACAAAGAGCGGCCTCTAGTAAGACATCTCTGCCCCCAAGTCAGAATGGGTTTTGTCTTCAGCACAAAAACCAATCTGCAACCCATGTGAAAAGGTCCTATCGATAAGTGATCAATCATCCTTTTGCTCGCGATATCCAAGTGAACATGAGACATGGTACAAAGTCATTCTCCATTCGTTCATGATTATGTTTCCCGATCTAGATTAGTGGTGACCAAAATATACAAGTTGTAATCAATCATAAATTATTGCAAGCTTTGAGCATGGCCATGCATTTTGGTGTCAGCGACCAATCATCGAGGGGCCCAAGGATATCTCTCTAAACAGAGGAACAAATTCTTTTGACTTACACTGCCCACCACAGTGATCATACTCTGCCCAACTACTCCCTTTATAACAGCCAGTTACGGACTGCGTTTGAAAGCAATTAGAACAAAGCAAACCAAAGTGATGCAGCCACGTGCATCTCCAGTTTGAGGATGAACTGATATTATCATCTTGATTTACTCATGACAAGTACCATAAAGTAAAATCAGGTGTGGGTCGTCCAGTCACTTGAAACAATTTCAAGTACAGGCGAAGAATTGTGTCCCCGTGCCCCAATCCCCATTGGACACATGACCAATTACTTCCCTCAGTCTTAGTTCATACTTCCTTCCCGAGAAGAATGACCGACTGTGGACATTTAGAATGCTTACGCATTCAGGGAAGAGAAAAACATGCAAAGTTGGAACACAGTAAAGATTTAAAGAAATACCCGCAACTTGCGTATTACTAAATCTCATTTAATAATCGATAAATACAATAAATACAATACTGCTTCATGTTCCCAAAAGGGTAAATACATCAAATATACTAACCAAATACATAATCAAACCAAATCACTAGCAAATCTAATCCCAATAGCACGTGTATGAGCATCATGCTTTGCTTGCGTTAAAGGTTTGGTGAACGGATCCGCCACATTGATATCCGTGTGTACTCTGCTAATGACAATGTCTCCACTATCGACCACGTCCCGGATGTAATGATACTTCCGCGGAATATGCCTCGTGCGTCGGTGAGACCTTGGTTCCTTTGCTAGAGCAACCGCACCCTCGTTGTCACAAAAACCTCAACAGGGTCGGCAATGCTAGGAACCACTCTCAGATCTTGGATGAATTTCTTCATTCATACAGCCTCCTTCACAGCTTCACTGGCCGCAATATACTCCGACTCGGTAGTAGAATCGGCCACAGTGTCTTGCTTTGAGCTTCTCCAGGAAATAGCACCATCATTGAGCAGGAACACAAACCCCGATTGAGATCGGCAGTCGTCCCGATCGGTTTGGAAGCTAGCATCGTAGTAACCAGTTACCCGTAGCTCTTCCGCACCTCCATACACCAAGAACATCTCCTTTGTCCTCCGAAGATACTTGAGAATGTTCTTTACTGCCGTCCAATGAGCCTCACCAGGGTTGGCTTGATATCTACTTGTCATACTCAATGCACAAGATATATTAGGCCTAGTACATAACATGGCGTACATGATCGAGCCAATTGCCGAAGCATATGGAACTCGCCTCATTACTTCCCGTTCCTCAGGGGAACTCGGGCTTTGAGCCTTGCTCAACACTAAACCATGTGACATAGGTATGAACCCCTTCTCTGAGTCCTCCATCCTAAATCTCTTTAGGACCTTGTCAATGTACGTACCCTGGCTCAATCCGATCAACCTGCGGGATCTAACTCTATAGATTTTAATCCCCATAATGTAAGCCGCATCCCCAAGATCTTTCATTGAGAAACAACTCCCTAGCCAGGCTTTTACCCCTTGCAAAGTTGGGACGTCGTTCCCAATTAGTAAAATATCATCTACATAAAGAACTAGGAATACAACTACACTCCCACTAGCTCTAATGTAAACGCGTGGCTCATCCTTGCTCTTAGAGAAGCCAAACTCTTTGACCTTCTCGTCGAAGCACAGGTTCCAGCTCCGAGAGGCTTGCTTAAGCCCATAAATGGACTTCTTAAGCTTGCAGACTTTATCCGGAAATTCTAGATGTACAAAACCCTCAGGCTGTGTCATGTACACATCCTCTGAAAGTGTTCCATTCAGGAACGCGGTTTTGACGTCCATTTGCCAAATCTCATAATCATGAAATGCGGCAATGGCCAAAAGTATCCGGATAGACTTCATCATAGCCACCGGGGAAAAGGTTTCCTCATAGTCTACACCATGAGTTTGAGTGAAACCCTTAGCCACCAGTCGGGCCTTGAAGGTGTCTACCTCGCCATCCATGCCGATCTTCTTCTTGAAGACCCACTTGCACCCTACAGCTTTTGCATATGGATCTTTTTGGACCTTCATCAATTCAAAGTTATGGAGGAAACTTCTACACACTAGTTGTTATAGATGACTTTTCAAGATATACATGGACATCCTTTTTGAAAACAAAAAATGAAGCTTTTGACAAGTTTAAAATTCTTGGAAAGAAAATTCAAAACCAATTTGGTTGTACGATTATTTCAATTCGTACCGACCATGGTAGAGAATTTGACAATGAAGCGCAATTTGGAGCATTTTGTGATAAACATGGAGTTTCTCATAACTTTTTGGCTCCTCGCACTCCTCAATCAAATGGGGTTTAGAGAGGAAAAATAGGACTTTATAAGAAATGAGTAGGACTATGCTTAATGAACAATCCATACCCCAAAAGTTTTGGTGTGATGCGGTCTCAACAGCCACATACATACTCAATAGAGTTTTGATTAGACCTATGCTAGGTAAAACACCCTATGAGATTATCAAAGGTAGGAAACCATCCTTAGGTCACCTTAGAGTATTTGGAAGTAAGTGTTTTATCCTTAACACCAAAGACTATTTGACCAAGTTTGACCCAAAAGCCTATGAGGGTATCTTCTTAGGATACTCTCTAAATAGCAAAGCCTATAGGGTACTAAACAAATCCACTATGGTTGTGGAGGAATCCCTTAATGTTACATTTGATGAATCTCCACCACCTAAGACTCAACCTCTAGTAGATGATGACAAACTAGAAGAAGAAGCCATTGAAACACAACTCTCTAGACTTGACTTAGATAAACCTAGTGACCAAAATACGATAGTAAATGATAAGATCACTAGTGAACAAAATGAGGTTAGGGGAAATAGGAACCATCCAATAACCCAAGTTATAGGAGACCTAAACCAAAGACTCACTAGATCCCAAGCACAAAACCTTAGTACATCCTTTGCCTTTGTATCCCACATAGAACCCAAGAATATTAAAGAAGCACTTAAGGATGAATGTTGGGTAATGGCAATGCAAGAAGAGCTCAACCAATTCACTAGAAGCCAAGTGTGGGACTTAGTACCTTTGCCTAGTGGTCATACCATAATAGGAACCAAATGGGTGTTTAGAAACAAAGTGGATGAAAATGGAGTCATTACTAGGAATAAGGCTAGATTAGTCGCCCAAGGATATAATCAACAAGAAGGGATAGATTATGATGAAACATTTGCTGCGGTTGCTAGTTGGAATCCATTAGGATTCTACTTGCTTATGCATGTGCCGATGATTTTAAACTATATCAAATGGATGTCAAAAGTGCTTTTCTAAATGGTTTTATAAAAGAGGAAGTCTATGTATGTCAACCTCCCGGATTTGAAGATCCAATTAATCCATCTCATGTATACAAACTTAAAAAAGCATTGTATGGTCTTAAGCAAGCACCTAGAGCATGGTATGATAGATTAAAATCATTCTTGTTGAAAAATGCCTATATCATGGGAAGAGTTGATAATACCTTGTTTACAAAGAAGAGGAAAAATGATATATTGATTGTGCAAATTTATGTGGATGATATTATCTATGGATCTACATGTAAAGATTTATGTGATGAATTCTCAACCCTTATGCATAATGAATTTGAAATGAGTATGATGGGTGAATTGAATTACTTTCTTGGACTTCAAATAAAACAATATGAAGATGGTACATTCAGTAGCCAATCTAAGTACATCAAGGATATGCTTAAGAAGTTTGATTTTGAGAATGTGAAACCTATGTGTACTCCTATGGCCACCAACACACACTTGACACTCGATGAAGAAGGTGAAATATTTGATAGTACAAAATATCGTGGTTTAATCGGGAGCTTGCTTTATCTAACGGCAAGTCGTCCCGATATTATGTATAGTGTTTGTGTTTATGCACGCTTTCAGGAAAATCCCAAGAAATCACACTATGAGGCCGTTAAACAAATATTCCGGTATACAAAGGGAACAATCAATTTAGGTTTGTGGTATCCAAAGAAGGGTGGACTTGACATCATGTGTTATGCGGATTCGGATCTTGGAGGATGTTACTTGGATAGAAAGAGTACAAGTGGAGTATGTGCATTCATTGGATATTGTCTTACTTCATGGTTTTCAAAGAAACAAACATCCGTAGCTCTATCAACAACCGAGGCCGAATACATAGCTGCAGGAAAAGCATGCGTACAAGCACTATGGATGCAACAATCCTTATTGGATTATGAGGTACACTTAAGTGATATTCCTATTATGTGTGATAATAAAAGTGCTATTGATTTAAGTAAAAACCCTGTTTTGCACTCTAGAACTAAGCATATTGATATTAGACATCATTTCTTACGTGACAATGTGCAAAAAGGAAACATTAGCTTAGAAAAGGTTGATTCATGTGAAAATATTACGGATATATTCACTAAACCACTTAAGAGAGAAACATTTGATGATTTGATCTATTAAGACTTGGTTTAGGAATGATGAAGCATGTGCCTTAGAAACATATGCATGATTATGTGAAAAAGTTCAAAATTAGATGTCCAGGGGGTTCACGGTCGAATCACGGTCGAAGCCGTGTATCGACCTTGGGCTTACTGTCAAAATTGGTCAAAAGTGAAAAAAAAATAAAATAAAAAAAGATAAATAAATAAAATAACACGCGGTCGATACACGGTCGACCGTGTATCGACCGTAGTAACAGAGACGGATATTTTACCCTAAGATGCCATTTTTCTCTCTCCTCTTCACTTTATTTTCACTCTTCTTCTCTCTCAAAACCCTAGCCGCCCCCAACCTCCATTGACGGTTTCAAGCTCAAAAATCACAAAAATCACGATTTTTTACCGTTGAAATCACAACAAAATTAAAGATTACCTTACGGTCGAAGATCCGGTAGACCTCAAGCATCTTTTCACGGAAGATTCTCGGGTGAAGCTTCATTTTCCTCGATTTTTTTCTCGGTTTTTCGTATCTCCTTACGTCTCCTTCATCTAGCAAGGTATACTTTCTTCAAACTTCTCTTTTCTCTCCTCCTAGGCTTCGATTTCTGCACTAAAAATATATGAATCTTATAAAAGTGTATATTATCTTCATATTTGGGAAATTCTTTTCTTTCTCGAAATTCTTACATAAAGATGATGAACTATAAACCGAAATCTTTTGAACCTTATGAAGTATAAACCAAAATTTTTATTATTAAGAAAATTTTTTTTTAAAATTTATTTTGAAAACCGAAATTCTCTCAAAGAAAAACTTAAGGAAACAGAAATTTTTAAAAGGGATTTAATTATTTTTAAGGTAGCAATTATTTTTCTGCAAAATAATTTTTGAAAAACTAACATTTTTTTACTATTTTCATGAGTATTGAGCAAATCCTGTAAAAAAAATGTGTGATATACTACTGATATGTAACTTGTTGGGTTAAGTATGAAAGTGATGTGTGTGCTGAAACAATGGGATTAAAATATTACATATCTTGTTACAAAGGACAAAAAGGACAAAATTTTAAAAATCTGTCTAGCTCCCTTACGGTCGAACTACGGTCGACCATATATTGACCATAGATATATAACCCATTTGAAGACCAATCCAGCCTCTTCACGGTCGAACCACGGTCGATACCGTGTATCAACCGTGAAAGCTCTGGATTTTTTTTCAAATTTTTTAATTTTTTAAATTTTAACTTTTAATTTCTAAATTCACTTTAATTTTGTTTCTTATAGGTTATCTAACAATAGTATACACTTGTTTCATAATTTGCAAAACTTTCTCACATCTAGAACACACACACACACTATGTATGTACACATTATTATTAGAGTTTGCTATTTCTAATTGGCATATTCTTACATGTGTTACATACACATTAAATTATCATATGTCTTGTCATATCTTTTTAAAAATATACATGCTTTTCTTCAAATTATGTCATGACAAGAAGAAATGAACATAGTTTGCACATTTAGACGCACACTAGTTCTTAACTACAATTGCTTATTAATTATATATTCATACGAGTATTATCTTGTTAGATTAACATGCCTCGTGTACGTGCTTCTGCATCCAAGAAACAAGAAAATCCTACACCGCGACAAAATGCCAATGCCCTCAAAAAACGTGGAATAAACGAGGGTCGCTTGGTTGTAAGTCAACCAACTTGATCAATTTCAAACTTAAGCTACTTTTGCAGCTATTGGTTGGACCACTTTTCTCACTCTCTCCAATGTCCTTTATAAATCTCGCCTATATGAGTTCTATGCCTCTTTCAACTATAATGAAGATGAGGAACTCATTATCTTCGCCATTGAAGGGAAAGATTTTGTGTTCACTTTAGCTCAATTAGGCATGATTCTTCATATTCCCTCCTCTGGTTTGAAATTTTATAGCACCGCCTATAGTTTAACCTCTCTTCCCGACTCTCTCACCATTGCCGACATTATTGGATCAATTTGCAAACCCAATATTCCTCACACTACCACAAACCTCTACGGAAGAGATCTTCTTCCCGAATGCGCTGTGTGGAATAAGATAATTGATTCGAATATCTTTCCCAAATCCGGGAATCATTCTGAAATCAGCTCCATTCAAGCCGTTCTAGTTCATGCCCTAAAATCACGGCCGCCAGTCAACATCATGCACATTCTTGCCAAATGCATGAGTGGACTTGTCACTAGCCGTCGAGACCTTCCTTACGGGCGTCTTCTTTCCTTACTTTTCACCAACCTTCCGGAGGTTCCTCGCATTGCCTCTACTCCAGCTTCCTCCATTGCCATTGACCTTGCGACACTTCGCAAGATGTCTTCCCACAAAGGAAAGAAATGTGCACACTCCTCTTCTTCCGGTGATACGGAAGCCGACATCGATGCTTTTACTTTTAAGGATGAGGAGGAGGAGATCGAGGTGGACAGCACTATTCCACCAAACTACGGGATGGTAGAGGGTGACGTGGATCAACGCATTGCGGCTCTACATCGCAATGTCAACGAATTGAGGAATGAACATCGGGCTTTTGAGAAAAAGATGACAAAGGAGGTGAAAGGCGTCAAGAAAATGTTAAAGGCCATCATGAATGCCATTTCATGCAATATCGGCACGGATGCGGGTGAACCATCTCACCCATGATGAAATATCTCTTATGCTTACAAACAATTTAACTTTAACTTGTATGTTTGGTAACAATTTATCCTTGGGTTGTTAGTGTTGAGAACAATTAACTATGCTTTCTAAGGCTTAGGGTTTGGTGATGCATGAACAATTTTAATCTTTGATTATGTATGACTTATGCTTCTGTCTATCTTAACTTGTAATCTTGTATGATTTTCTCTTATATGATGACATATATGCTTATTTTATTGCATTGGTTTGACATGCTTACATATATTATGCACCTTGGATGGTTTATATATATTATGCCCTCACCCTCATTGGCAAGACCTTGGTAGTTTCTTCATACACTTTTATAGATTTCAAGAAGTGGAGTTCTACAATCAAGGGGGATTTTCTCTTCAAGGGGGAGCACAAGTCTAGGGGGAGTCCTTTTTGTTAAAACAAAAATGGGGAGAAGGTATATATATGTATAAATGCACATGTTAACATGTTAAAGTTGTTTATACAATTTGTTCACAAATTGTAAATTTTTGTCTTTAACAAAAAGGGGGAGATTGTTGGGAAAATAGGAATATAATTTATATTCTCTTTTGTTAATTCAAAGATTTACAATATGTTTATATAATTGTATACACTAACATTAACATATGTGCACATATACATATATAATCAAGCAAATAAATACTCAAATTTATTTGTTACAAATTACATCGTATAAATCGTCAAAATCCAAATCGTCCAAGATAAAGCGCCATCAACGTTCAAGATGAAGCATTCGACGAAGATTCCTACAAGAATAAATTCAAATGATATGAGCTTACAAATAAAATAATTAAAGTAGTTTAAGTTTTTAAAGTTACTAATGTTTAATTCCCCACCATGAGAGTTCAATTAAACATATGTGACTGTAAATGTGTGTTACTCATATTAGGTGTTGATGTCGTTCATGTTTTGCTATCACTTTCTACCGTGCGTCATGCTGCTGTCTGTAATTTATACACTTTATTGTATATGAGTGGTGCCTTGGGATACGGACGCTGGTGCTCTTGAGAGATTCTATTACTGTTTTGCTGCTATTCTGATGTTGCTTAGTGCGGTGTTCGATGTTTTGATGATGCTACCATTATGACGCCTTATTGTGGATGCTGAATGTTGCTCCGATGACTTGGATATGCTGTTTTGCTGTTATTTGTTATATGCTTTTGCTGCTGTTCGGATGTTGTTACCTTGCTGATACTTGTTGCTGCTGCGGAAGACTGGATATGGTGATTAGATATGGTACAGTCCCTACGGTATTGCTGCTATTTTGATACTGATGCTGCCTTGGAAGTTGTATGTGGTGATATTGTTGTTTGAATGTGTGCTACTTTGCTTCGGAAGTGTTTACGTGGCCGATGAGTGAGAATAATATGAGAAGCTTGAGTTTTTATTATGTGATGCTTTGATCTAGTATGATGACATTGGTGTGTATATAAACCAGTGATTTTGATGAATGAAATGCTTTCTTGGTTGTTCAAAAAAAAAAAAACAGTAGAAACAAATCAATAATAATGAATAAATCACGTCCAGAAATCAAATAGATTTTCGATGAGAGCCTTGTAGAAACGAAAAACTGATATGATTAAAGTTGACACGATCGTTGCAGGCTTGCTAAGTCTCGATATCGAAGTTCAACAAAAAAAAGAATTGGGGAAGACGTAAGGGCTACTAGAGGTAAGTTAGGTAGTTTTAAGAAATTTAAGTTTTCTAATGGTTCTTATATATATATATATATATATACTAGTGAGTTCTCTAGGCTGTGCTACGCACAACCCACAATGTTTGTGTTTCTATTTCATTTCATACTTAGCAAATCACAATGACAACTGAATTTTATAAGCAAAGACTTAGCGTGAAAATGATGCATTTACATTAACTTAATGTAGTATAAAATACAACTACTTAAAGGAGATCATACCTCGTACAAAACTAACTAAATATAGTATAAACTGCAGTTTTACATTTGGTAAAGAAATCGGAAGCTATCAAGGGATACTTATACCACCTTTTAACTGATATATGTAAATATCTCAACAGATCACTGCAAAAAGTACCACAAAGCAATGTTAAACAATCTTTGCCTTTATGGTATGCAAATGGTTTAATCCATAGCAAGTAATTACTACACAAATTCTCAACATAAGCCACTTGTTTCTACATAATACATTAGTAAGATGTTATACTCCTCAAAGTTTATCCATAGCTACATCGTTTCTCACTAATAATTAACTAAAATGGGCTAGGCAAATTGACCGCAAGTACATACCTTAATTTAAACAATGAAACTCTAATTATAAGGATGAGAACATAACTAATTGACCTGATGACCCTGTGAACAAATATGCATTCTGAAGTCGGAAGTAGTTGTTTATGTAGGTCTTTTCCTTATTACTAAATAAGCTAAACATAAAAGAAGCCTACTCAATATAAAAGAAGCCAATGAAACCATGAAATCCAATGATTATATACCAACTTTAACATGATAATCGAGAAACTATATTATATTTTAGTTAAACTATAAACAAAGGTAACACTTATGTAAGATAATTCAAGAACTAATACAAATCTATGAGAATATAAAAAAAGAGAATAAGATTATTACAATTAAAAATAAGCAGAACACAAGATTATAGGCAAATGATTATAAAAACATAAAAGGATATCAAGTTACGATTAGATACTCCTTAGAAAGTGAAAGCAACAGAGAATCAAGAGCCTGAACAAAATCACCTTAATTAACCTGAATTCATCAAAGAGTGGTAAAATAGTATATACATAGCACATTGGGTTCTAAAAAAATATAAAAAATCAAGGACAGCTCATTCAGGCATTTTATCGAACACCTGGTATGCATTGTATCTAACACTTGTTATGAAACCAAAAAAACACATGTCAAACTTACCAAAATGAAGAAAACATTGTTACATTGAAGTGGAAGAACTGTATAAATTTTATTGTGGAGGATAGCATAATTTGAAGTACAAGATCGAGGAACACGTGGCGTAGAAGACATGATGTGAAACAAAAACCTAAAAAATAAATGCTTACCAGATGGAGAAATCTAGATGTACACGTTTCTAATCGAATACTGGAAACCTAAAAAACCCGTAATAAACACTTTTAATCAAGTGAAAATTAGTTCTTGATATGAGCTTTGTATGTAGTAATGTTACATGTTGTAGAACTTGAGAATGATTGTGTGGGTCTCCAATCGATTATGAAACTGAAAAATGAAATATGAATTTAGCTGAAACTTTTTGATAGATAATGCAGCAAGAAGAAGCAGAAAGTAGGAATGGTCATTCTCAAGGATGACATGTGAAAGATGGAAAAAATGGAGGCATATGAAGGAAAGTATGGTCTGACCAATGTCACAGTTGACGTGGGAAGATGGAAAATATGTAAGCAGGTGAAACAACCATCATGAATAGTGTCAACTTATTTAGATAACACGTGTTGATTTTTAAGGGTAAGAGTCTTATATATATATATATATATATATATATATATATATATATATATATATATATATATTTAAATTAGTTAAAAGCATACAAGGCGGGGCAGGTACCCGCAAATATCAAAATTTTAAGACCGAACCCGCCCCGCGTTTAGCGGGTACCCTAGTTTTCGGGTTACGGGTATCGGTTTTTTCAGTTTCGGTTCATGCGGAGCAGTTGGTATTTCGGTTTCTCGGTTTTTTTTAAACACCCCTAGTTCAAACCCAGCACAAAGACACAGTACACAAACTATTCATAGAGAATGAAAAATGGAGATGCATCTGTTCTTAGGGGTTGTGCCAGTGTGCCTTATTCTAAAATTTATACTCTCTTCTTAAGGCCTAAGCACAAAAACCTTTAGTTAGTTTAAGCCCATTTGTTATCCAACCATATCACTTGCAATAGTTTCTTTATAACTAGTAGATTAAGCCCGGAAAGTCCAAACAACAATCCATTAATTAATTCATGACGACCTACAATAACCATGATACTAAGAACAAATACTCTTTTATTAATTTTGGAAATCGGGTATTACAAGTATTTTGAGAAAATCAAGTTTTGTAAATTAATGACGACTCATCCGGACGCAATTCACAATTGAGTAAATATGTAAATGACCAAAACACTCATATTAATGATTAATTATTAGTCATCAATAATAAATTATTGGTCACCAATAATAATTAGTCATTAATAATATACATATTATTAATTACGTTATATATCATTAATGATCATTATTATTGGTAACCAATAATGACTAATTAATACGAGTGTTTTGGTCATATATATATTTTCCCAAAAATTGTGTGCATGTGAGCCATCTCTAATTTACAAGACTTGATTTTTCCAAAATACTACTCATTAATACAATCATTAACAAAGGATTAATGAGCCCTTAAAATATCTAAACCATTAATTAATTTCAATTAAAAATTAAGATTGGTTATTTTTATACAAAAAACAGATTTTATTAAACAAAAACAAGTTTTACAAACATCAATCTTTCAAGTTCTAGGAATAACAACGCATAACGATGAATTTACGATGGTTGTTTAGATAAATACCGAAATCAAGATCGATCCGCCTCCTTCCTACTTGTTTTCCCCTCTCCTTTCTTTCGTTGGAGTGACGAATCGCAAGTGAAAAATGGCGTTTGCAATGAGGGTTAAGGTTCCCCCAAATTCAGCCACTCTGGAAGAAGCTAGGCATCGAACCTTTGATTTCTTCCGTGCAGCTTGCAGATCCATTCCTTCAATCATGGATATTTATAACTTGTACGATGTTGTTAACCCTTCTCAGCTTCGCTCAACCATCGCTGCTGAAATCCGCAAGAACGCTCATATCACTAACCCTAAGGTATTATCCCACTTCTATCTCGCTTTTAATTTCATTTCTGTTTCGTTTTTCTATTCTTCCCGTATTCAATCGGGGGAAAATAGTTGGTAATTTGTGGGTTTGATTATTGATATACTGGTTGCTGATTGAATCGTAGAATCTTTCTCTATGGTTGAAGGTTTTTGGAGGATTTAGAGTAATGATTGTAGGCCACTATTTGTTCAACAGCTCCTCCTTGATGTTGAGGTCAAATGGTTAATTTGAACGATGGTTTCAAAACTAAACTGAAATCATAAGGGGAAATGATATTAAAATAGTTGTCAGCTAATTGTTGTTTGGGTTATATGTTTAACTATATCAATTTTGTAGATGATGTGTTTGAGGTGTGAACTCGAAATTTAGATCTTTCATAATGTATGAAGATTGCAGTTTTAGTATTGTGAGGATTAAGTTATCAAATTCTGATTTATAAGTGTTCTAAGAGGCGACTTTTTTTAAACTGATGTTCGGTGCTTTCACCCGCAATTTACCTTGTTTTTTAGTGTTTTCTAAGATTATCAAGAATATATATGTTATGTACACAACAACAACAATAACAATACCCAATCCCGCTAAAACAGGGTATGGGGAGGTAAAATGTAGACAATCATAACTCTACCCGTAATTAGAGAGATTGCTTCCGGGGATAGACCTGTAGCAACGAAAGCGATGAAAAATAATAATAAAAAAAATAGAAATACAAATCAAGTACATAGATAAATAAATAACTAAACAAATAATATAATAAAATAATAAGATAATAAAAGGATAAACATAAAAATAATTAAACCTGAGGGTATAAATTAAACTATGAGGCCAAAAGAGAAGCTAAGAAAGTTGTAGCTTACGCTAAGAAAAAGCTTATGAAAACTTGTATAATAGAATAGAGATTCTAAAGAAGGGCAAAATGAAATCTTCAAATAGCTAAAGCTAGGGAGAGGAGGAAAAGAGATTTATGTATAAAAGTTTGTAATAGGTCATATACTCATACTATCTGTTTAGATACAGTTAGCCTGTCTAGAGGAGGATGGCGATGGCTATTTGATGAATTATCTTCCATTTCACATGTTTGCATCGATTCGGCCAAAATTTAGGAATAACCAAATAATGTGCTATGGGCCTATGAACTTAGAGGATGAAATGATGGTATGGTACTAGACTACTAGTCAAGTGCACTATTTTAGGTAGTAACACTATTTTCTTTTACGAACTTAGATAATAATAATGAAATATACACATGGAATATAAATAATGTGAAACCGCTTATCAACTTCTATATGATCTCAATTTTTCAGTAGTAACACTATTTTTAGGTTTGTTTTTCTTTTTTCTTCATCAAAGAACCCAGCTTTTATTTTTCTTTTCTATTCATCAAAGAACAAACCCATAATTCAATACACCAAGCCACCTATGATTCAATGAAGAAACATCTCCTTCAATAAATGGAGAAGTCAATGAAAATAAAGAACCTATAAACATTGCAAACAAAGAACTAAATAAGTTTAAGATTAGGTTTTTTTTGGATCACTTTGAATATATATCAGAAACTTGTCTTTTATCTCCTCTATGATTAGGGATGTACACGGCCGAGTTGAGCCAGACACTTATCGAGCCAGGATCATTTAGGCTTTCTTAAGCTCGAGCTCGGCTTGTTTAGAGCTCATAGTTTTGAGCTCGAGCTCGGCTCGTTTAAGATTTATGAAGCTTGGGCGTGGCTCGTTTAGGCTGGTTTAAGCTAGGCTCGTTTAGGCTCGGCTATTATTTTGATATTTTTATTAAAATGATATATATAAATATTAAAAATTAAACAGATAAAATATAAATTAAATTATATATGGAGCTCGTTTAGACTCGCGAGCTTAAACGAATCCACTCTTTGGAGCTCGAGCTCGGATCGTTTATTAAATGAGCTTTACTCTAGGTTCAAGCCCGAGCTCATTAAAGCTCGGCTCGTATCAAGAATTTAACGATCTGAGCTCCAACAGCTCGTGAGTAGCTCGGCTCATTTACATCCCTATCTATGATGCATACTCATATTCTTTCATTAATACATTATTGTGTGAACAACCGTTGCTGCCATAAGAAAACCATTGATTTATTTTCACAAGGTAATTTCATTTTGGAAGAAAAGTTTAATGATAACTTTGAAAAAGATTATTATGATCAGAGATTACAAGCTTTTAGTTAAAGACAGGGGTTGTAAAAATCTATTAGACTCTTTTAGCTCATTTAGGACTTATGTTCTAGGTTGCTTAATTAAAAAAGACTTCTTGTCTAGGTAATCAATCATTATGACCTACTTCGGTATTATGGTTTAAGGTACTTATGTTTTTAGTTCTCCACATCATCGTTCTATTCTTTGTTTCTATGTCAAATTGTGTTATATGCACAATAAACTTTACCAACTTACTTTATCCAATAAAAGAACTTCTGTGTTCCCTATAGATGTATAAAAATGTGTAATAGAGTATCCTGATATACTTGCTTCCTATTGAAAAGATAAACTACGACTATTGTGTTCTGCTTGGTGGCAGTAAAAATGTATATACACAAAATGCGTTTTTTTAGTTTATGAAATTTACTGCGAACACATGGAGTGTATGATGGTTTTCTTTTACTTTGTAATTATACTCTACCTTAAGAGTGTACATAATGTTTTTTATATGAATCAATTGGAATAGTGACTGTGATTGTTTTATTGAAAGAAAAATAGAAGAAAAGAACATATAGTTTTTTTCATTTCGAGAAGTACACGGTCTCAAGAACCCTAGCAAACTGAAAACTCAAATTGATATCTCTTCTCTCCCCATCGCCCCTCCCCCCCTAAATAGATGTTAAACCAACCCCCTTCAAATTGCCGATCCTATTAACTAAGAAACAAATTCGTATACTAAAATAAAAAGAATTAACCCCCAACCCTCTCCCCCCTTCCCTCTCTTAACTTTAAGATAATTACCCTGACCGTTCTTAATCTGGTTCGTCTCAATACCCCCCTTTCTGAAACACAGCTTTCGCTCAAGATGTGGCTTAAGTTTCATCTTAATCTCTCTTCAGACCTGGATCCCATGATTTGACTTGTGAACCCATCTCATCTGCTTCTTCTCACTTGGGTGATGAGCAGTATTGCAGGGTTTTACGACCATACTGATTACCTGAAACAAAGTTCTCATTACATTTGTAAGACAGCCCTTTAGCTTGTTTTGCAGCCATTCAGCCTTCTTTAGCTGCTTCAGCTGGTCCTGTTGGTTGTTGGACCCCCCATGACTCTTTCCTAGTGACATATGATGCCATGGATTGCACTTAGCCCTTAGGGGCTGTTTGGTTTGAGGGAATGTTTGTCCATGGAATTGGAATCCTTCAAGGAATTGGAATGTGAAGGATTTTGAATTGGAATGTAAATCCTTACCTCACATGTTTGGTTGTGTCAAGAATTGGAATTCACTCAAGCACCGCCCCACCACAAACCACCTAAATCTGAGCTGTCACCACCATCCCACCACCATCGCAGGTGAAGCCCTAATCGAAGCCCGTCGCCGCCGCCGCAAACGCCGGTCGCAGGTCGCCGGTCGCCACCGTCAAAGCCCTAATCGCAGCCCAGAGGTTACCACGTCGAAGCCCTAATCGCAGCCCACAGGTCGCCACCTTCGAAGACCTAATCGCAGCCAACTGGTCGCCACCGTCAAATACCTAATCGCAGCCCACCGTCGAAGCCGCTAATCGCAACCCACTGCCACCATCGAAGCTCGAAGCCTAATCGACGTGAACTCGAGATTAATGAACGAATGTCGAAGCTCGAAGCCTAATCGCAGGCGGAGGGAGGTGCCATCGACGTCTGTGTTACCGGCGACAGAGGGAGGTGTCATCGACGAAGCAGACAGGCGGAGGTATCATCACTGCTTTGTCATCGGAGGAAGAAGGCAGCAGAGATAAATGGAGAATTTTGGATGGAATGTGAAATCCATCCAAACTTGGATGGATTTTGAAATCCTACATCTGATGGAATTTTAGCCCCCTTAAGGATTCCTTTTCCATACCAAAAGTTGAACCAAACAAAGGAATTGTTAGGAATTGGATTCCAATTCCCATAAAATCCCTTGGAATCCCTCAAACCAAACAGCCCCTTATTGTTGCTTAGTGTTTCTACCAATCTGGCAATTCTCTTCATTCACTTGGCTATCTTCCAACGATATTACCAGTTTACTAACCTAACCCAAATTCCCGAAATTATAACTCTGGCAGTAAATCTTGGTTTAAGTTCTTTTAATGACGTGCCCTCTAACACTGTTTATGCGATTTCAACCAGCTGACACACCAGTTTTTTGAATAAACAACATAGTCTCTAGTGGTTACTTTCTGTTAAATGGTCAAAACGGCTCATTTTATGTTTATTTCCTGTGTCTATAGAAAATAAACCAGCTGCTGGTGGTACCCACATCTCATATCCACCAAACCCCTTGTAGCACTAGACCCCAAACACGTAGTTTTCACCCTGCCCTGTTTTTCACGCTCCTTGACCATTGCTGCTCTCAAACTCAAAAAGCTAGATTTTTTTTCATAGCAACAGTGCAAGTTTGAGCAACGGAAGTGGGTATCTCAAACCTAAAATTATCATAACGAGGCCCGTACTACTTAGCCGATACCTTGTTGAACTCGATGGCTGCTCTACTGGTTGGCGAAGGTTTCTAAACGAGGCTTTGAATCCTCAGTTTCAACTTCTCGTGTTTCCTGTTGGCCTCCAATTGCATGTTTTTTAAAATTTGTGGCTCAGTTTCTTCTCCATGGCATTGAGTCTTCGCCTCTTCGGTCCACTTATGCTTTAAATTGCTTGAGATCATCTATTCAGCTACCTTCTTGATCATGATTATAGATTGCTGATTCCTACATAGTCGAAGGTTTGGCTCTGATACCAATTGATATGAATCAAAGGAATAGTAGGCAGTGATTGTTTTATTGATAGAAAAGTAGAAGAAAAGAACAGATACATTCTTACAGTTTGATAAGTAAGAAGTCTCCCAAACCCTAGCAAACTATAAACTCAAATTGATGCCTCTCTTCTCCCCAGCCGAAACAAATCCATATTACTAAAATAAATAAAATTTGATCCGAGCCCTCCTAACTATCAGATAATTACCCTGACCCTTAACTTGATTCGTATCAGTTTCACACTTTCACTATTATGTAACCAGAAATATATTTGTACAACATATACTAAACTCACAAGCATGCATTTCAATAAGGAAATATGAAATTCTTATGGGAAGACTTTGTTTAAATGATTTATTCTTTGGGCCCCTAGTGAACTTATCACGATCTCTCGTTATGTATCTTTGCTTACTATTGGGCATCTAATAAAAATTTTCGCCTTTTGTATGCAACAAATAATTTTAGTCCACATGTTGCGGTAAGATATGAAAGCTGTGTATTTCAGGATGATAAATTAATAAAAGAAAAGAATATTTCATCCACAATCTTTTACTTGTATCGATTTAGTTGGTTGGAAAATGAAAAGGCAAAAGATTTACCCTTCAGTTCTTTGCGTATTTAGATAAAAGAATATTGATTTGATTTTTTACAGAATATGTTTTCTATTTTAAAAATTTATAAAGAAATATACATTCTGAAAATCATTTCTAATTTTGTGAATGGCAATTAATAATAAGGAATTATCTAAATTTGATTTCACAAATGCATTTTGTACTAATTTTCAAAAGTAATGAATTGAATTTAAAAATAAATATTTAAAAGTATAAAGATTTTAAAAGAAGTATAGAAACTCTATGTAAGAAAGTATAGAAATTCGACTCTAAGAAAAGGCATTTTGTGTCCTCAATCTTTTCCTCGGTAATGCATGATCCAGTAACGTAGCGTTGATTCATTTCAGTGAACGAGTCTATCAAGTAATATGTTTAATAGCAATCTAATGAAAAAAATGATCCAAAACTTCAAATTTATGTATAATTGTGATAATGTTGCAGGTGATTGATATGCTGCTATTCAAGGGAATGGAAGAGTTGAGCAACATAACTGAACACGCAAAGCAACGTCACCATATCATTGGGCAATATGTAGTGGGTAATCAAGGGCTTGTTCAAGATGTGGCCACCAAGGATGAGAATATCTCCAACTTCCTCAAAAATTTCTACAAAACCAACTACTTCTGAACCTTCTTTCAGGTATACGTTTGGTTTCTTAATAATTAAGGTTTTGCTTCTCTTGTCTGAATAACAAACATCCTTTTGCTGATTAATTAAAGAAGCAATGTTGTTGGATATCAAAACAAAAAATTGTTGTTTTCTGTAGACACCGTGTTCTGATTAATATGTTTTGTGCACACAAAGTTTGGAACTTGAAGCTCGCAAGATTGTTCAATATGACATGAAACATGCATCTCTCCTCTACTTTCTTTAGTTGTTTTTTTCATGTTGATTTAGATAAAAGGTTTTGGAGTTAATTACATTTTTGGTTTGTGTGGTTTACCTAAAATTATTGAATTGGTCGGTCCCTCGGTTGCAATTTTTACAGGTTTCGTCACTCCGTTTTGCTTGCAAATCTGGCCCCTCCTCAACTTAAAAAGACGAAAATACCCCTATCCTATTACTTTTTTTCTTTCATCTTCAACTGAATTGAATCAATATGAGAAGCAACTTTATTTGCTATTTCTTTTTTATTTAATCTTCGATCTCCAAGGAAATCAAATTAATGGAATGAGATCTATCACACCAAAAGGCTGTTAAATGATGTTCAGGTATAAATTTAAATGACCAATCTCTATCGTAAATCACCTATTTAAAAAAGTTATCGCCTTGGTTGACCAGCTTTGATAATGACCAACTAATACAAACTCTATCGTAAATATATGGTAGATCGATCTTTTATGGCTATTTGCGGTTTTATACTTATTTGAACATAGTATGACCATGATTGATCGAGTTGTTCATATAAAGTATTGACTTCTTTGAACAAACAACAATCAATGTTGGCAATGATTGACATCTTTGATTCAAGTATCACGTTGAATTATCGATATTAACAATGTGTGTGATTTATCAACTGTTGTTAACCATAATTATCGTATTTGAACAAATATATACATGCCATCATAATTTCGGAGGGAAAATTTTTCTTCATGGAGAACCTGTCGTCACAAGATCCTTAAAATATTTGTTATTTTTTAATAGACAAAAACTTGTCATCTTAGAAAGTCTACATCTAGAGATAACATATCATTTTTAATTGTGTATTATCTTATATATCTTTTCGAAAGATTTTTTATGAAAAATATTGTGGTGTTCCTAAAAATATTTAGTTATCCTAAAAATATCCAACAATACGTGGTCTTTTAAAAAATTTCGTTTCTAAAAGTAACTTTTTTTGAAGTGTGAAGATGAAGCTAGAGAGAAGATGCTTGAAAGAACAACAATCACGAAACCTTTTAGGGAACATTAGGATATTTATATTTATTTTTTTAAATTTAATTTAGGTCAAATTGTGAATTTTAAAAATATATTTATAATATGTAATTTTTCAATGAAAAATTTTAAAACCAAATATTACCAACGATTGACATTTTTTTCTCTTTTTTAGATTTACCAATTGAATAATGAAAAAAACCCGTTGGTGATTAAGAACAAGAAATTACCCTCCAAATTTTGCGATGATGATCAACGGGAAAGTGAAAATGTCGTTGGTATGGGAAAGTTCCCTCCAAATAATAATGATATTACCAACAAAAGACCCATTGGAAAAATGTAAAAATCTATCAAAATCTTTTTTTTTGTTGGTAATGTCGTTAAAAAGATGCTAAATTATCAACGAGTTCTTACCCATGGATAAAATCCATTGGTATTAACAACTTTTCTAGTTTGAGTTGTAATGCAAATCTCATTTCAACATGCAAAAATAATGTTTCTAACACTATGTCACAACATAAGCAAAAAACCTTGTAAAATTTTCATATTTTAAGTTTTTTTTAATGTCTAAACACTCATCTACTTAATCTAATATTAAATTTACACCATCTTTTTATATAATAGGACTTACAATCTTGTGGGACATCTAAATAACAGATACCGATAAGCTATTAGTCTTTCAATATTTTAATCAAAACAAGTAATTACTAGTATATTGTTTCTCTATAAATAAATTCTACTTTCTTCACTGAATCGATCTCAAAGTTAATACAAGTAGAATGATTTTGACTCAATGCAACGGAAGCTATACGACATTTTAAAGTGAATTTGAAATCCTTATTTCACATATATAAATTAAGGATGAACCGAATGTCGTGGAACGAACAACACGCTTTCACGCTTTGTTGAAGCGATTGAAGGAGAGGATGAACTGTTAATGTACCGTGAAGTCACCCGGACACAAGGGATCACCCGGCCACATGGAGTCACCCGGCCACGAGGGGTCACCCGACCACCAAGAGTCGTCCGGCCTAGAATCATCCGCCCGTGTGGGTCATCCTGACCTTCCTGTTTGAAGACCACTCGGCTGCCTTTAGTTACTTAATGTGACCATATAACCTGAGCTAAGCCCTTAAGAGTTAAATATGTATAATACTATAATGCTACGATATCTTATTTTATTGAAGAGGGGACCATGAGATTTTATATACACGTGTCATTCTATCATTCGATTATACCATAACAGAATGGAATGTTAACGAACTAACTGTGACCACTTATTTCCCTTTATATACACACATGTACCATCTCCTCGAGGTAAGCTAGATATACCCTAAATCCCCGAAGGATTGATTGAAAACACTCCATTATACTCCTCTAGAAGTTACACCATTACCAATAAACCATTCCACTTTAGAAAATCCTATAACTCCTCCCTATCCTCAAATGCTAATTATGCCGGAGTTCGTTAATCAATATTATCATCTACTTGAACCACTGGTTAGAAATAGATTGAGACAACTTAATCTAGATCCAGTGAGAACTCAATTGGATTTGGAAATCCTTAATCCCACTCCACCACCTCCCCAGAAATCTTCCTTAATCGCAAATCACGTTTCTCAACATGTTTCAGTTAGTCCTCAAACGCAGCCACCAATCCCTTAGTTTTTCCAACAATTTCAATGCTCTGCACCAACCCTACCACTACTCCCGTCGATACTCCTTTAATTGGCACTTGGATGTCACCCACCCAGTTCCCTTCTAGTGTGATTTCTCAAAGTGTATCTATTCAGTTCCCTTCCAATGTGATTTCTCAAAGTGTACCTACTCAATTCCCTTATGGTGTGATTCCTCAGGGTATACCTAATGTGATCTCTCAAGGTACACCACATATGGCTTTTGGACCAAACCCAGTCAACACTGATCTCAATTCATGGATGCAACTCTCCATAACACCCAGGGTGAACCCAATGATTACTAAACATTACTCGCCCTTGGCCAACACATAGAAAATTGTCTCATGCCAGATGGTTTGGATTTACCCCAAAATGTGAACATGTATGATGGAAGTGGAGATCATAGGGACCACCTGAGAATATTCAAGGGAGTAGCCAAGATAAAGAAGTGGGCAATGCCCGTTCAGTGTCATATGTTTGCTTGGACCCTAACTGTAGTGGCTCGAACATGGTACAATCACATTTCTCCTGGGAGTATACACAGTTTCGACCAATTGGAAATGCAATTTCATTATCAATTCACACAGCATAAGAGGTATACGAAAAGTCATCTAGAAGCCCATAATATCTACAAAGGTAAAAATGAAGGGTTGAGGGCCTTCGTGGAAATATATACCAATGAGACTCAAGATATACCTGACCTCCCAGAGTCCAAGAGGATTTCTGGACTTATCCATGGCCTCATAAATAAGAATCTCACAGCAGAGCTGGGCTGTTGGTCCCTTGGTGAGAGTATCAACAAACAAGTAATGTGTAGAAGGGGGGTTGAATACACTTTCTGCGGAAAATTGAACAAATCAATAAAAAGTGTTACATACATCAAACCACATGAAATCAAATGCTTTCATTAATAAGAAGATGATTACATGAACAATCAAGTAAGCAACACTTGATATGTAAACACCTAATATAAATCAAATCTCTCAATCTCTCAAACTTTGCTATCTATAATCAACTTATGATTATGGATACAAACTGACTCTCTAAACAGGATTTATTCACAGATTGAATACTTACCAACTTCACAACATACGTGAAGATCGAACACACGAACAATGTTGGCAATCTGTGAGTTTCTTGATCACGTTGAACTTACAAACGGTGTATCAAGATTCGTAACACATACGATGGTTAGGTTGAGGTGAGATTAGAGTCTGGTACCTCTAAACTTATCAGGAGATAAGTATTTATAATCCTATTCCTACAGATCCTAACAAACTAGAGCTTATCCTAATCTGCTAACAAACTAACGGATAACCCAGAATCTTGAATCTTGAATCTTCTATCTTGAGTCTTCAATCTTCAATCTTGATTCTGGAATCTTCTTATCCATACCGTAGATATAGAGAGTAAAAGGAATTTAAAACATATTTAAATTCTCTTAAACTGACTTCTTTAGTCGGGCTGAGCTACTCAGCTTGAAACTCATCAAGCTGAGTCCTTCGAGAACAAACTCGAAAACAAACATGTATGTAAATGACTAACTCATCCTTAGAAGTCATAAGAGTTAGCTAGAACTTACTTAGTAACTCTGTTGATCTGACTCAGTCTATAAGCTGAGTCACTCAGCTCGAAACGCATCAAGCTGAATACTTAACCTATACCTTAGGTGACACACACAACTTATCAAACATATTGATAAACTGACTAAGATATAGTCTAAGCTGACCAACTATATGCTCAGCTGGTACTCAGCTTATGCTCAGTCTGAAACACTTTAAATGCTCAGTCTGATCAAGCTTCATTATTCTGTTTAAGTTGTATTTAGAACCTATCTTACAAACTTAACTTTGTCTCATCAAATCTTAACTGATGAGATCATTTTACCAACAAAGTCCCCCTATTTGATGATGACAAAACCATCAAACAGTTCTTAAGTTTGTTGAACAGAATTATATTTCAAATCTTAAACTTACTAAGATTTTGATTTTGAACTTATCAATTATTAATTGAACTTATCAATTTTAATTGAACTTATCAATTATAAGTTGAACATACCAACCAATAATAATGAACACGAACTAATCAAATTGTTCATTCAAGCTGAACTCATCAGACTAAGAAATATGAACATGTCTTACACAGTTGAACATATCAAACCAATACTTGTATTCATTAAATTGAACATATCAGAATACAAATTTTGATCACTTAGATCATGCACACTTAGTGCTTACAAATTATTAGAACTAATCTAATAATTACAAATAGAACTAATCTATTACAAAAGTTATCTCTTGAACTCTGGATGCAGAACTTCCCAAAGTATGATTTCTTTGTTGATTTCTTCTAATACTATTTCAGCTTCTGCATCTCCCTTGGGTTCGTTTTGGTGCATGCGGATGATCTTGTTCAGCTTGTATCTCACAAAATGATTTGCACTTTCATCACCACAGCAACTCCTTATTCTTAAGGCATCCTTAGCCTTCAAATAACATATTTCTGAAAGCTTTATGAAGCTAGGATTGCCTGCCTGATCCTTAAACATTAATCCCTGAACTGGTGTGTCAATAGCTTGATTCTCTTTGAATGCAACACCTTCAGGTATCTGAAATAAGCTCTCCCATTACAGACCAGGAACTGGAACACATCTCAGCTCTTCAGCTCTAGAAATCAGCTTAGAGACTTTAGTTGTAATCTCTTGCTTGATCTGACTCTTTTTGAATTTCTTGAGCATCATAATTATTCTTTTCCACTCAATGTAGTCCATCTTGTGAACATATCTCAGGTCCATTCCCACTGTTGACTTATCATCAAATAAGAAGGTGAGAATGATGGCTCCATTTACTCTGCTCAGAGTTATGCTCTTGATTTCCTTGCTGGTGCTTCTTCTGAAATAGCATTCCTGTATGTCAGCATCTATATGCAGGATTGGATCAGGCCTTGGACCAGATAATCAGCTTCAGCTTGAGCTAAAGCTTTTCTCTCTTTTTCCTTTTCTTGGTCCCTCACTTCCTTTTCTTTCCTCTTTTTCAGCTCAGCAATAGATATCCCAAGCTCATCAGCCTCCTCTTGCTCGAGGATTTCAATCATTAACCTCGTAGCTTTCTCCTCCTCAGTTTCGGAGACACTATCAGCTTCAGATTCAGATACTATCATTTTTCGTCTTTTAGCTGCAGGTTCCTCTTTCTCTAACTCCCCCTCAATTTGAGCTTGTCTCTCAGCTCCTTTTGCTAGCACTAGTCGAGCCTCAGCCTCAGCTTGAACTAACTCAGCATCGGCTTCAGCTTGAACCTTCTCCCCTTTTTTTCATCATCAACAGGGTTCGAAGTCTGTCTTTGTTGTAGAGCAGCAACTGTAGAGGAAATTTCTTTGACATCAATTGTCGGTTTTTCAAGCTTCTGATAGATTTGGCGTTTGTGCTTCTTTTGCTTGAGGTGGAACAAACCAAACTGAGCTGAAATGTATGTCTTTAGCTCTTGAATGCCTGAGGAGGCAGCTACATCCTGAGGAGACTGACTTCTTCCCTTGAACTCAAATTGATGTTCCTCTAAAGTGAAAGAGTCAAGGTTCTTAGGAGAGTGTTTGGGTGCATTATTCAAGGGTTGGTGTATACCCTCAAAGTCATGTGCACCAGAAGTTGGACCCTGTAACTCACCTTGGTATTGAGGTGAATCATTGACAGGTCGTGCTGGAGAGTGTGAGAAGTGAAGAAAAGTAATTGGGCTCGAAATGTGATGAGTCTGGGTAGGTGATTGGCTTATGTGGTAAGTAGGGGTGATTAACCCTGGGGATTGGTCAGATCTTCAATGTTACCTGAGTGTGTCTGCTCAGGCACAGTAGTAGGCTCTCCCATGGCTTGAGTAAGTGTGGGCTGAGTAGTCACCATACCCAGGTTAGGCTGTTGGGTTTCAATAAGCCTTGAGGTTGGCACATGAAGAGTAGGTGTCTCCCCCTCAACTCCTGTCAGTGGAGGAATCAATGTGATTTCAGCTCCAGTGGTACCTTTAGTTTTGGTACCACCTTTGGCGGTTTTTCTAATATAGGTTTGGATAGTTTCCTTGGTAGCAGTGGGCACACTAAGGTTGGCTTCAAAGTGGATTTTATGATGGAAATAAGGTAGAGGAGATGGGTTAGACTGGGTTGGGCTTACCACAGTCTTATCTGCAAATGAAGATGGAGAAAAGTAAGAAGAAGAAGAAAGTGGAGAAGTCATACCTGGTGCAATTTCAATGGTTGCTGGCTCAGCTTGAGCAGAGTGCTCAGCTTGAACCTCTAAGTCAGCTTGAGCTTCTCCCCCTTGAGTAGACCCCTCAGCTCCACTTTCAGAAGAAGCTCTCTCAACTATCCATTGCATAGGCTCACTTAGGCCTTCTTGCTCTGGAAAGATGTCGTTGTTGAACATCTTGTAGCTGAGTGTTGGTGTGAGGAACAAATCCTGACCAGCTTCATACAGTGCAGTCCCTTGCTCAGCTTCAAATGCCAAGGACAGGTACCTTATAAACGGTACATGAAGATCCCTCGTGGTCTTCATCACTTGGACCTTGAGTTCGTTGAAGATGAGCAGTGCATAATCCATATTGCGTGCAAAGTAAATGTTGTAGAGCAGCTGCATCTCAAACTCATTTACTTGGCCTAATCCTCCAACCTTGGCTCCAAATGAACGGATCACTGTGGATACCATAAAACCCCATCCGGCTGGAAAGGTGGCCTTTTTTATTACACCCTCTGTTTATGGGTGACCCATTCTGGGTAGGACAAACGTTGCCATCTGCCTCGTCACAGACGGCTCGAACACATCATTTTGAGGAAGTTGAAGAACCTCCCTTAGCCGTTGAACTGTGAGAATAATGGTTCTCTCCCCATTCAGCACCGTGCCTATGATTTCGTCTCTGTCCTGGTCAAAAACACATGTGTACCAGAACTCCAGTAAGTGCTGATGAACCAAATGAATTGGTGCTCCAGTAAAAATGAATTCCAGTGGGCATTTGCGGATATAATCCACCCACGCTTTATAACCCCTGTTTCTCTTGCGTTCAGGGATTGCTAGGCAAGCTCGTTGATTGTTGATTTTAATCAATGGTAATCCGTTGTTCTTGAAGGCAGCACCCGTTACCATTCAATCACTAAGATTTAGAATGGTTCCGTCCATCGTAGAATGTTGTCGATTCACACTGAGTAAAACGCAATTCGCACAGAGTAAAACGCAATTCGCACTGAGCGATTAGGATTCCAAATTCGATTAAACGGTGAAATGCACTTAGCAAATAGGTGGTTTTAGAAGGTATATGAAGTATATCAGAAGTTTAGTAAGCGTAAACGTCTGAATTTCGGTTACAACCGATATATATACCTTTTTTAGGAGAGAGAAAAGTTACCATTGGAAATCCCTGTTTATCCGTTACTCTAACGAACTTACAGATAGATGTAACAGTAATCGAGATGAAACACATCATATCCCAACGGATAAGTTTGTAAAATAACATTCTTGACTTACAAAAATATTATTTACACTGTTGTATTATACCAATACGTAATCGGTATAAAACTTGATTTGAGTCTGACTCAAATATAATGACTCATGAATTAATAACACATAGTAACTAAAACATGGTTTGGACATACCAAGTTGAGTAAGGGTATCACTCAGCGTGAGTCAAGCACTCAGCTTGATTTTAGCACTCAGCTTGAGATTGAGACTCAGCTTGAGTGGAGCACACAACTTAGAATCAATGACACTTAGTCATTTTTATTTGAGACTAACTCAAATCGATATTTTAACCACACTTAGCAGTTAAAACATTTTTGGAACAGACCAAACGTGTGAACTTATCACTCAGCTTGACCAAGTGAACAGTTTATGAATACATATCTATAAACTGTATACTCAACTTAAGACACATAGTCTTTCTCAAGCTGAAACTCAGTTTTAGAAACTTATTTGGGGTTGAGCATACCCAATTTACTTAGCAAATATGAAAACCTTTTCTTATCAAGAGGTTTGGTAAAGATATCTGCTCATTGATCATCTGTGGAGATAAAATTTATGTCAACTTTACATTTTTCCACGATGTCTCTTATGAAGTGATGTCTAATTTCTATATGCTTTGTTCTTGAGTGGAAGACTGGATTATATGTGATGGCTATAGAACTTTGGTTATCACAGAAGATAGGAGTTTTCCTAAAATTCATACCAAAGTCTTGAAGCTGATGTTGCATCCACAAAATTTGAGCACAACAGCTTCCTGCAGCAACATACTCAGCTTTAGCAGTTGAAGTAGCCACTAAGTTCTGTTTCTTACTAGTCCAACTTACTAACTTCCCTCCAAGCATTTGACATCCTCCAGTTGTTGATTTTCTATCTAATTTGCACCCAGCATAATCAGCATCTGAAAATCTAACTAATTCAAATCCAGAGTCGTTTGGATACCAAAGACCAAGATTTTGTGTACATTTAAGGTACCTAAGGATCCTTTTTACAGCTTGAAGATGTGATTCCTTAGGATCTGCCTGATATCTTGCACAAACACATGTAGCAAACATGATATCAGGTCCACTAGCTGTCAAATAGACTAATGAACCTATCATTCCTCTATAGGTAGACAGACATACAGACTTTCCATCTGAGTCCTTGCTCAGCTTGACAGCTGGTGACATGGCTGTTTTCATGGTTGAACTAGAATCAAAACCATATTTCTTTATCAAATCAAGAACATGCGTGCTTTGATTAATGAATATTCCATCTGGCTTTTGTTGAATCTGTAAGCCTATTAATATGTCATTTCACCCATCATGCTCATCTTGTACCTTTGTGACATAACTTTGGAGAACCATTCACACAGAGATTTATTTGTAGAACCAAATATAATGTCATCCACATAGATTTGTACAAGAATCACCTATCCTTTACTCTTTTTAATGAAGAGTGTCTTATCAATATCACCTCTGGTAAAGTCCATTGATAGTAGATATTTGGACAGGGTATCATACCAAGCTCTTGGAGCTTGTTTAAGACCATACAAAGCCTTGCTTAACTTATAGACATGATATGGATACTTTGAACTGAAAAAGCCAGGAGGCTGTTTCACATAGACTTCCTCCTGAAGTTTTCCATTTAGGAAAGCACTTTTCATATCCATTTGATAGACTTTGAAGTCTTTATATGCTGCATAAGCTAAGAACAGCCTAATGGCTTCAATTCTAGCAAAAGGGGCAAATGTCTCATCATAATCGATTCCTTCTTCTTGTCTATACCCTTGTGCTACTAGCCTGGCTTTGTTACTAACAATCCCTCCATCCTTGTCCATTTTGTTTCTATAGAACCACTTAGTGCCTATAATTGTATGATCTTTGGGGGCTGGGACAAGACTCCATACCTTGTTTCTCTCAAACTCATTTAACTCCTCTTGCATAGCTTCAATCCAGTCCTCATTCTCTAAGGCTTCTTCAGTCTTCTTTGGTTCCATTTGAGATAGAAAACCAAAGTAAGCAGCATAGTTTGCTGTTGCCTTAGATCTGGTAATTACTCTTTCTTGAACATTACCAATCACTTGATCTTGAGGATGATCTTTGAGGAATTTAAATGTTGTGTAGGAGATTGTGGTTCTGGACTTGAGTGATATTAAGGACTCTGAGGTGAACTTATATCCTCAGTCTCAATTGCAGCATTGTCATCAAACTGTTGATCACCAAGATCTTCAGTCTGAGTAGTATCAGCTCCAAAGGGATTAATGAACTCATCATCTTTCTCAGGTTGAGAGTCCTTTGGAGCTTGTGATGATTTCTTAGATGTACATACATTATCATCACTGTCATCATCTATGACATACATAGGATTTGACATTTTGGTTTCCTCCGGCTTTTCAAACTCACTCAGACTGATTGAGTCAGCCTGACTTATGTCATCTTGATCAATACTGTCTTCATCAAATGAGACATTAATTGATTATTCTTTTTCCTTTCTCCTTGAGTTATACACTCTATAAGACTTGGAGATTGAGGAATAACCAACAAAAATTCTAGGATCAGCTTTAGGTTCCAACTTATGGAGCTGATCTATTTGATTCAGCAAATAGCATCTTGAAACAAAGACATGGAAGTAACCTATATTGGGCTTTCTTGATTTATACATCTCATAAGCAGTTTTACCATATCTTTTGACTATGATTGATCTATTTTGGGTATAGCATGCTGTACTGACAGCTTCATCCCAGAAATAGAGTTTCAATCCTACCTCACACATCATTGTTCTAGCAACCTTAATTAAGGTTCCATTTCTCCTTTCAGCAACTCCATTTTGTTGAGGAGTTCTAACTGAGGAGAAATTTTTTAATATTCATTTTTGTTCACAAAAGCCTTCTAGGGTTGAGTTTCTGAACTCAGTCCCATGATCACTTCTAAGTTGCTTAACAGACTTACCTTTTTGTAACTCTTCCTGTGTGATAAAACTTATTATCTGCAGGGCAGCTTCACTTTTGACTTTAAGGAATATTACCCAGGTGAATCTAGAGATCTCATCTACTATCACCAGGGTGTACTTCTTGCCACTTAGGCTTGGAGTACTTATGGGTCCAAACAAATCCATATGTAACATATGCAATGGGTCTGTTATTGAAAAATTTTGCTTTGACTTGAAAGACCCTTTGTGATGTTTCCCTTGTTCACAAGCTGAGCACAATTTATCTTTGACAATGTGATCTTTGGCAATCCAGAGACTAACTCTTTATTGGATAACATATTTATATTCTTGAAATTTAAATGTGATAACCTTTTATGCCACACCCAACTCAGCTTAGGAACAGATTGGAAATATAAACAGATTTCAGTATTGGGATCAGCAGAATTGAGATCAAGTAGATACACATCTCTTTCTCTCTTTGCTATTAGCACAGGCTTACCCTTTGCATTGTATATTGTTCCTGCTTTCTTCCTAAAAGTAACAACATTGTCTTCATCACACAATTGACTGATACTTATCAGATTGTGTTTAAGACCTTTAACATATGCAACTTTCTGGAAAGTCACCTTGCCAGCATGCATCTTCCCATATCCTTTAGTTCTTCCATGGGAGTTATCACCAAATGTTACTTTAGGACCTTCATCTTCCTGGAATTCACTTAGAAGTCCTTTCCACCCTGCCATGTGCCTTGAGCATCCATTGTCCAAGTACCATTTACTTGAACCCTGCACATTAAAAGAAAACTAAACATATTAGTTTTGTTTGGGAACCCACTTTGTAGTAGGTTCAGATGATGAGCACTTAGCAGTTTCATCTTGTGGAACTGACTGGTCAGCTTGAGCAGGTGTTGATTCCTGTGTAGGCTGATCAGATTGTACCTTCTCTGGCCTTAAGATTTCATTGTCACAGTCCTTGGCCTCATGTCCTCTACCTCCATACTTGTAGCATTTCCTTCTACCAATGACTACAGGAGGTAGATTATCCGATAATCCTTTTGAGACCTTGCTCTTAGTTTTAGGATTATAGGTTGTGGATAATTTCTCAACTTTCTTTGCAAGCTGATTCACCTGATGCTCATTGACTTTGGACTTACCTTTGTCAGATCTAGGTTTATTATCCTTTTGATCAGAAGTTTGACCAACAAACTTCTTTTCATTGACTTTGGACTTACCATTGTCAAGTTTTCTGGACTTACCAGTTTCAACAGCTTTGGACTTACCACTGTTGAGTTCTTTGGACTTACCAATTTCAAAAACTTTGGACTTACCATTGTTGTGATATGACCTTTGACTTACAGTTGTCTTTCTATTCTTGAAACTTCTCTCTGAACCAGATAGAGAGTGCTGTCTTTTGAAAGGATTTGGATTCAACCTTTCAATGACATATGTTCTTTGAATAGGCTGAGTGCCTAATCTATCATGTACAGACTTACTATGTTGTTTAGATGTTGAACACTCATTCCCATGATCCTTTGCCTTTACAAACTTATTGCATTTGAGGCTTGGATCATGTCTCTTTTCTGTGGCTGACTTCTGAGACTCAATCAGTTGTCTATCTTCCTCAGAATCTGTACTTTCTATCTCATCATCATCAGCTGCATAAGCTGCGGATTGATAGTCATCTCCAAGTACAGCCTTTACCTGTTTAGGGATCTGCTGGTTAATGCACTGTTCAGCAAGCCTTGATGACTTACACCATGATTCAGTGACCTTCTGAAATTGGTCAGCTTTATCCTTGGCTTCCTGAAGTTCTTCACTTAGAAGTTTATTAATGTGTCTTTGACATTCAAGATCACATTGTGCTTTCTTTCCAGCAGTAATGAGAGTTTGATTTTCCTTAATCTCATTCTTGAGTTTAGTTATTTCAGCTTTGAGATCAGCTTGAGACTTAAGGCTGGTCTTAAAATCGTTTAACAAATAACCAAATATAAGACCTTTTTCGTCATCGGTGTAAGAGTTGAAATTACTAACCTTGTACATGGAAGAAGGATCCCAGTCACTTAGTTTGCTGTTTTCCTCAGCTTCCTTCATGTCAGCTTCAAAAGTTGATTCGGACAGACCATAATCAACTTCGTCTAATTCAAACTCTCCGTCTTCTTGAGCCATCAGACACTTGTCATCATCATCTAAGGTAGATGATTATGTATCCTAGGTTTCAACATAAAGTCCTTTTGCATTGAGCTTGTCTTCAGGCTTTACTTTCTTGAGCTGAGTATATTTCTTCTTGTACTTATCAGCTCTGTAAGCATTCTTGTCAGCTACTGAAGCTGTTTCATCCTTCTTCATTCTGCACTCAGCAGCAATGTGTCCTTTCTTCTGACAATTGAAGCACATAGCTTTCTTGGGATCAAAAGAACTCTTCCCTTTGCCCCTGTCAGATCTTCCTTTTCCCCTTTGAATTCTTCTCAGTCTTCTGGCAAGCATAGCCATTTGTTCAGTGATACTCTGAACATCATCAGTATCACTTGAGTCTGAGTCTGAGTGGTCAGCTTGAGAGTCTGACTCAGTCTCAGATTCAGCAATGAAGGCTTTTGAACTCTTTTTCTTCCTCTCTGCAACTAATGCAGTTTCATGTTTATCAAGAGAGTCCTTCATTTGTTGTTGAGAAGATTTCTTGTGTTATGTGATCTGTTCATGATTAAGCAAGAACTCATAGATGGACTGTAGGTTATACATGTGTAATGTACCTCTAGCCCTTAGTGCTACAGTCACTTCATTGAATTTCTCTAGTAACACATCCAGAAATTTCAGCACTAGGTCAGCTTCATCCTTTTTCATGCCTACACTTAGCAGGTCATTAATCAAGCAGTGAAACCTTGTAAACAAATCAGGCAAGGTTTCATTCTTCTTGGAAAATAAGTTTTCATAAGATCTGTTAAGATGATTCTTCTTTTGCTGCTTGATCAGATCTGTGCCCTCATAAGTAATACTCAAAGTATCCCAGATCTCTTTTGCAGTCTGACACCCAGTCACAGTATGCAAGATCTCATTGGTCAGTGCATTTGCCAAAACACTCTTTGCTTTGTCATCCAAAGAATGCAATTTCCAATCCTCTTCAGTCCAGGATGCCAAAGGCTTCTTAACTTCCTTTTCAGTCTTGTCAGGAGACTTATCACTGACAGCAGCAGGAATCTTGGGGATGATTATTCCACGAGTTATGACATCATACATCCTGATGTCAATGAACTTAAGGAAGAGCATGGCTCTGAATTTCCACGTAGGATAATCAGATCCATCAAATATGGGACATCCTTTAGCAGCCATCTGAGGAAAGTTTCATTAATTTTTTCTTGTCGACGTATTACACTTTCTCAGAATCTTGAACTTCAATTTATGAATAGTCAGACTTCTCTGATACCAGTTGTTGGTCCCTTGGTGAGAGTATTGATAAGCAAGTAATGTGTAGAAGGGGGGTTGAATACACTTTCTATGGAAAATTAAACAAATAAATAAAATGTGTTACACACATCAAACCACATGAAATCGAATGCTTTCATTAATAAGAAGATGATTACATGAACAATCAAGTAAGCAACACTTGATATGTAAACACCTAATATAAATCAAATCTCTCAATCTCTCAAACTTTGCTTGGACCCTAACTGTAGTGGCTCGAACATGGTACAATCACATTCCTCTTGGGAGTATACACAGTTTCGACCAATTGGAAATGCAATTTCATTATCAATTCACACAGCATAAGAGGTATACGAAAAGTCATCTAGAAGCCCATAATATCTACAAAGGTAAAAATGAAGGGTTGAGGGCCTTCGTGGAAATATATACCAATGAGACTCAAGATATACCTGACCTCCCAGAGTCCAAGAGGATTTCTGGACTTATCCATGGCCTCATAAATAAGAATCTCACAGCAGAGCTGGGCTGTTGGTCCCTTGGTGAGAGTATCAACAAACAAGTAATGTGTAGAAGGGGGGTTGAATACACTTTCTGCGGAAAATTGAACAAATCAATAAAAAGTGTTACATATATCAAACCACATGAAATCGAATGCTTTCATTAATAAGAAGATGATTACAGGAACAATCAAGTAAGCAACACTTGATATGTAAACACCTAATATAAATCAAATCTCTCAATCTCTCAAACTTTGCTATCTATAATCAACTTATGATTATGGATACAAACTGACTCTCTAAACAGGATTTATTCACAGATTGAATACTTACCAACTTCACAACATACGTGAAGATCGAACACACGAACAATGTTGGCAATCTGTGAGTTTCTTGATCATGTTGAACTTACAAACGGTGTATCAAGATTCGTAACACATACGATGGTTAGGTTGAGGTGAGATTAGAGTCTGGTACCTTTAAACTTATTAGGAGATAAGTATTTATAATCCTGTTCCTACGGATCCTAACAAACTAGAGCGTATCATAATTTTCTAACAAACTAACGGATAACCCGGAATCTTGAATCTTGAATCTTCCATCTTGAGTATTCAATCTTCAATCTTGATTCTGGAATCTTCTTATCCATACCGTAGATATAGAGAGTAAATGGAATTTAAAACATATTTAAATTCTCTTAAACAGACTTTTTTTAGTCGGGCTGAGTTACTCAACTTGAAACTCATCAAGCTGAGTCCTTCGAGAACAAACTCGAAAACAAACATGTACTAACATGTAAATGACTAACTCATCCTTAGAAGTCATAAGAGTTAGGTAGAACTTACTTAGTAACTCTGTTGATCTGACTCAGTCTATAAGCTGAGTTACTCAGCTCGAAACACATCAAGCTGAATACTTAACCTATACCTTAGGTGACACACACAGCTTATCAAACATATTGATAAACTGACTAAGATATAGTCTAAGCTGACCAACTATATACTCAGCTTGTACTCACCTTATGCTCAGTATGAAACACTATAAATGCTCAGTCTGATCAAGCTTCATAACTCTGTTTAAGTTGTATTTAGAACCTATCTTACAAACTTAACTTTGTCTCATCAAATCTTAACTGATGAGATCATTTGACCAACATGGGCAAAATATTTCCTAAGACACACCAAGCCTTGATATATGAGATTTACGATTACATCATGGGAAAAGAAACAACAATGGGGATCAGTGCGTCACATGACGCCTAGAGGAAAGATGACAAAGGAGGAGATAGAGGAGGAAGAGGCAGGTATACGGTAGAAAAAAGTTGTTGGTCCCTTGGTGAGAATAACAACAAGCAACAGATGTGTAGAAGGGGGGGTTGAATACACTTTCTGCGGAAATTGAAAAAATCAAAGAAAAGTGTCACACAAAGTAAATCAAACCACAATCGAATGCTTTGCTTTTCATTAATAAAAAGATGATTACAGACTCTATCAAGTAAGCAACTCTTGATATGTAAACACCTAATATAAATCTATCAATCTTTCAAACTTAGTTATCTATAATCAACTGATGATTATAGATACTGACGACTCTCTAAACAGGATTTAATCACAGATTGAAAACTTATCAATCTCACAACTAATGTGTGTATTCAAACACATGAATAGCTTGGCAATCTGTGAGTTTCTTGATCACGTTGAACTGACAAACAGTGATTCAAGAATCGTAACACATACGGTTGAGGTGAGGTGTTTGGCTCTGCAACACTTAGTCGTTGTTGTTGTTTCTGAGTCGTACCTCTAAACTTGTCATGAGATAAGTATTTATAATCCTGTGCCTACGGAATCTAACAAACTAAGACTCAGCCTAATTTACTAACTAACTATCGGATAACTCGGAATCTTGAATCTTGAATCTTCTTATCTTGAGTCTTCAATCTTCAATCTTGATTCTGGAATCTTCTTATCCTTCCCGTAGATATAGAGAGTTAAAAAGATAAATTTAAAACATATTTAAATTTTCTTTAAATTGACTTCTTACTCAGACTGAGTTACTCAGCTTGAAACTCATCAAGCTGAGTTCTTCGAGAACAAACTCGAAAACCATCATGAACTAACATGTATATTAATAAACTCATCCTTAGAAGTCTTCAAAGTTAGCTAGAACTTATTTAGCAACTCTGTTGAGCTGACTCAGTATTCACGCTGAGTCACTCACCTTGAAACACATCAAGCTGAAAGCTCAATATATCTTAGGTGACATACACAGCTTATCACACATAGTGACAATCTTACTAAGATATAGTCTAAGCTGGTCGAACATATGCTCAGCTTATACTCAGCTTATACTCAGTCTGAATCACTATAAATGTTTAGTCTGACTAAGCTTCATAATTCTGTTTAAGTTGTATTTAGAACTTATCTTACGAACTTAACTTTGCCTCATCAAATCTTAACTGATGAGATCATTTTCCCAACAAACTCCCCCTATTTGATGATGACAAAACCATCAAACAGTTATTAAGTTTGTTTAACAGAATTATGTTTTAAATCTTAAACTTATCAAGAATTTAAAGTTGAACTAATCAAATATTAATTGAACTTATCAATTTTAATTGAACTTATCAATTATAAGTGGAACAAACCAACTTTTAGTTGAACACACCAACTAAACACATTAATGAATAAGAACTAATCAGTTATTCATTTAAGCTGAACTTATCAGACTAATTATTATGAACATATCATAACACAGTTGAACATATCAAACTTATACTTTTATTAATTGAACTAATCATAATAAAAAAATATTGATCACTTAGATCATGCACACTAAGTGCTTACAAAAATATTAGAACTAATCTAATATTTATATTAGAACTAATCTAATTTATAATAGAACTAATCTATTCAGAATGTAGCTCTTCAAACTCTTTGATCTCCTTGTTGATTTCTTCAAGGATTTCTTGTAGATTAGGTAAGTGTTGAAGCTGATCCTTTTGAGATCTGATTGCTCTGTTTATTCTGTATCTGAACCTTGCAGTTTGTTCAGTCTTTTCCACAATTTGTCTCAGAGCAAACACTTGAGATACCCCACATGTGTATATGCTTGCATCAGACTGGAAGCATTGTTCTCCATTTCTATCTAGGTACATGAATCCTTTCTCAGGATTTTCCACATAGATGTTTTCTTTGAACTCTAAGCCTTCAGGAAGAATGAGACTGTACGTGTCTAGATTTGCTAGTCCAGCTGGCTTTGTTTGCTTCTTCTTTCCAACTTTATGAAAAGATGTTAGTAGGGTAGCTATCTCAGATCTGGGTATGATTTGCATCGCATCAGCTCTTGCAAGTAGCCTTAAGATTTCGTCTTTAACTTGATTTCTGGCAGAAGACTTTTCCATCTGCTTGATAAGAGTAGCCACTTACTTCCACTCTTCATATCCCAGTTTATGAAGTTGATTCAGCTCTAGAGAAAGTGTTTCACCATTCTTTAAGACGAACTCCATGATGATAATCCCTTGAACTGAACTTAACTTGAGTGAATCAATCTGAGAAGAGAAGTTGGTTCATGTGTAACATTGAGTTATGTTCTCCTCCTCTTGTTGATCTTGAACAGGAGGTTCTTCTACCTCTTCCTCCTTGGGCACAATAGGCAGCTTGAGTTTGGCTAATTCCTCATTCTGCTTTCTGATTTGTTCAGCCCAGGCCTGTTCTCTTGCTACTTTCTCATCAACTAACACATCTTGAGCATCCAATTGTCTTCTTCTTAATTCTTCGACAGATATCCCAAGCTGGTCAGCATCTTCTTGTTCCAATCTCCTTACTGCCAGCAGAGAAGCTCTTTCTTGTAGTGTCATTTTATCCGTAGAGTCTTCATCTGAGGCTGATTCACTTAGAATCATTTTTCTTCTTTCTGTTGAGGGGTTTCTGATTCATCTGAGCTGACCACTACTGGTATTTTGCCATTTTGCTTTCTCAGTCAGCTCAGGTTCTTTCTCTGTTTCTTTCTCCCCCTTAATCTGATTTGCTCCCTTTGCCAATAGTAATAAGGCTTCAGCTTTTACTGACTCAGCTTCAGCCTTTTGAACATTCTCCCCCCTTTTGTCATCATCAACAGGGGTTGAAGGCTTTTGTTGTTGAAGGGCAGCGACAGCAGATTTTAAATGCAGCCTAAGAAATTCATTAAATCATCCAAGTCAGCCTGAGAAGGTTGGAATTTGGGTGCATCGTCTAAAGGTTGGTGTTTACCTTCAAATTAATTTGCACCAGAGTTTGGACCCTGTGAATCACCTTGGTTTGAAGATAAAACATTGACAGGTCGTGCGTGTGGGTGTGAGAAGTGAAGAGAAGTAATGGGGCTCGAGACGTGAAGTGTATGGGTAGGTGGTTGGCTGATTGGTTTGGAGGGGGGTGATTGACCCTGGGGATTGGTCAGATATTCAATGTTACCTAAGTGTGTCTGCTTAGGCACAGTAATGGGCTCTCCCATGGCACTGGAGAGTGTGGGCTGAGTAGACACCACACCCGGTTTAGGCTGTTGGGTTGTAATGAGCCTCGAGGTTGACACCTTAAGAGTAGGCGTCTCCCCCTCAACTCCTGCCTGTGGAGGGATCAAAGTGATCATAGCTCTAGTGATGCCTTTAGGAGTGGCACCACCTATGGCAGTTTTTCGTGTATAGTTTCGGATATTCTCCCTAGCAGCAGTGGGCAAACTAGGGGTGGCTTCAGAGTGGGATTGTAAATGGAATGAAGGTGGAGGAGATGGGTTAGACTGGGTTGGGTTTACCACAGCCTTATCTCCAAAAATTGATGGAGAATAATGAGAAGAAAGAGAAAGTGAAGAGGTCTTACCAGAAGCAGCTTCAATATTTGCTGGTTTAGCCTGAGCATAGTACTCAGCTTGAACCTCTGTGTCAGCTTGAGAAGCTCCCCCTTGATTGGATCCCTCTTCCCCACTTTCTGATGAAGCTGCCTCAGCTATAAGTAGCATGAGATCACTCAGACCCTCTTGCTCGGGAAAGATGTCATTATTGAACATCTTGGAGCTGAGTGTAGGAAACAGGAACACATCCTGATCAGCTTCGTAGAGTGCTGTCCCCAGCTCTGCTTCAAATACCAAGGACAGGTACCTTATGAAAGGTACATGAAGATCCCTTGTGGTCTTCATCACTTGGACCCTGAGCTCGTTGAAGATGAGCTGTGCATAGTCTAAGTTTCTCGCAAAGTACATGTTGTACAGCAGCTGCATCTCGAACTCGTTAACTTGGTCCAGTCCTCCAACCTTGGTACCTAGTGAACGAATCACTGTTGACACCAGAAAACCCCAGCTGGTTGGAAAAGTGGCCTTCTTTATAACACCTTCAGTCTGCGGGTGACCCATGTTGGGTAGGACTGACCTCGCCACTTGCCTAGTAACAGCAGCTTCGAACATATCACTTACAGGAAGTTGAAGAACATCCCTTAGCCGCTGTACAGTTATGACAACTGTTATATCCCCATTTAGAACAGTGCCAGCGATCTCTTCCCTGTTCTGGTCATAGACGCAAGGGTACCAGAACTCCAATAAGTGTTGTGGATCAATATGCAGTGGTGCTCCGGTGAAAGCAAATGCCAGGGGGCATTTTCGGATATAATGCACCCAGGCTTCATAGCCTCTGTTCCTCTTACGTTCAGGGATTGCCAAACATGCACGTTGATTGTTTATTTTAAGAACCGGCATCTCGTTGTTTTTGAACGTAGCACCTCTAACCATCATATCACCGAGATTTAGAATGATTCCGTCCATCGTCGAATTAAGCTTGAGTAACACTGAGTAATTTCTAAAGTCACACTGAGCGATTAGGGTTTAGAAAAGAGATGAACGAGAGATTGCACTGAGCAATTGGAAGTGTTTGTGAAAGGTATGTAAGTGAAGGAGAGGTTTAGAATTGCGAATTGTAAGCTGAAACCTCCGAAAATCGGTTTGGGTCGTTATATATACATTTCCGAGGAGAGAGAAAAGTTACCGTTTGAAATCCCTTTTTGTCCGTTACACGTAACAAATTTACGGCGCAATGGAACAGTGATTGAGATGAAACATATCATCTTCCAACGGATAACTTTATAAAATTATATTACTGACTTACAATAATATAACTTTTCACTTGTTACGTTACACGATACATAATCAGTGTAACCGCAAAATGTGAGACAGACTCAACATAATGCACAATGACCTAATCACACAGAGTAATTAAATCTAATTTTGGACATACCAAGCTGAGGAAGCGAATCACTCAGCGTGAATCAAGCACTCAGCTAGATATCATCACTCAGCTTGAGATTGATACTCAGCTTGAGTTTGAGAACTCAGCTCGATTTTGAGCACTCAGCTCAGAATCAATGACACTTAGTCATATATGATTGAGACAGACTCAAACTTGTTTCTAACTACACTCAATAGCTTAAAACTTGTTTGGAACCAACCAAACATGTGAACTTATCACTCAGCTTGAGTGAAGCACATAGCTCAGACTCAATGACACTTAGTCATTTATGTTTGAGACTCACTCTAACTATATCATAACTACACTAAGCAGTTAAAATATGTTTGGAACTCACCAAACGTGTGAACTCATCATTCAGCTTGACAGGTTATACCGTTTATGAAAACTTATTTATAAACTGTTCACTGAGCTTAAGACACTTAGTCTCTGTCAAACTGAAAACTCAGATTCTAGACACTTAGCTAGGGGTTGAGCATACCCAATTCACTTAGCAGATACATAAATCTCTTTTCATCAAGTTGTTTAGTGAAGATATCAACTAATTGGTCATCAGTGGAGATAAATTTAATGTCAACTTTACCTTTTTCCACGATGTCCCTGATGAAGTGATGTCTAATTTCAATGTGTTTGGTTCTTGAGTGGAAGACTGGATTGTAAGTTATGGCTATAGCACTTTGGTTATCACAGAAGATAGGAGTTTTCTTGAAACTCATAGCAAAGTCTTGAAGCTGATGCTGCATCCATAGGATTTGAGCACAACAGCTTCCTGCTGCAACATATTCAGCTTCAGCAGTTGAAGTACCCACTGAGTTCTGTTTCTTACTGGTCCAGCTTACTAACTTCCCTCCAAGCAGTTGACATCCTCCAGTTGTTGATTTTCTATCTAACTTGCACCCAGCATAGTCAGCATCAGAAAAACCAACTAACTCAAACCTAGAGTCCTTTGGATACCAAAGACCTAGATTTGGAGTACCTTTAAGGTACCTAAAGATCCTTTTCACAGCTTGAATATGTGATTCTTTAGGATCTGCATGATATCTTGCAAAAACACATGTAGCAAACATGATATCAGGTCTACTAGCTGCCAAATAGAGTAATGAACCTATCATTCCTCTATAGGTAGACTAACACACAGACTTACCATCTGAGTCTTTACTCAGCTTGACGGCTGGTGACATGGGTGTTCTCATGGTTGAACTAGAATAAAAACCATATTTCTTTATCAAATCAAGAACATACTTGCTTTAATTGATGAAAATTCCATCAGGTTTTTGTTGAATCTGTAAGCGTAGGAAATAAGTCATCTCACCCATCATACTCATCTTGTACTTTTGTGACATTATTTTGGAGAACCATTCACATAGAGATTCGTTAGTAGAACCAAAGATAATGTCATCCACATAGATTTGTACAAGAATCACATGTCCTTTACTCTTTTTAATAAAGAGTGTCTTATCTATACTACCTCTGGTGAAATCCATTGATAGTAGATAAGTGGACAGTGTATCATACCAAGCTCTTGGAGCTTGTTTAAGACCATACAAAGCCTTGTCCAACTTATAGACATGATGTGGAAACTTTGAACTGACAAAGCCAGGAGCTTGTTTCACATAGACTTCCTCCTGAAGTTTTCCATTTAGGAAAGCACTCTTCACATCCATTTGATAGACTTTGAAGTCTTTATATGCTGCATAAGCCAGGAACATCCTTATGGCTTCAATTCTAGCAACAGGGGCAAAGTTATCATCATAATCGATTCGTTCTTCTTGCTTATACCCTTGTGCTACCAGCCTGGATTTGTTCCTAACTATCACTCCATCCTTGTCCATGTTATTCCTATAGACCTACTTAGTGCCTATAATTGAATGATCTTTGGGGGTAGGGACAAGGTTCTAGACCTTATTTCTCTCAAATTCATTTAATTCCTCTTGCATAGCTTCAATCCAATCCTCATCCTCTAAGGCTTCTTCAGTCTTCTCTGGTTCCATTTGAGATAGGAAACCAAAGTACGTGGCATAGTTAGCTGTAGCCTTTGATCTGGTCATGACCCTTTCTTGGACATTTCCAATGATCCGATCTTGAGGATGGTCTTTGAGGAATTTGAATGTTGTAGTTGGAGAATCTGGTTCTGGATCTGAGTGAGGTGGAGAGTCCTGAGGTGAACTTATCTCCTCAGTCTCAACCGCGGCATTGTCAACAAACTGATGATCACTGAGATCCTCAGTCTGAGTGACGTCAGCTCCAAAGGGGTTGATGAACTCATCATCCTTCTCAGCTTTAGAATTTCTTGGAGCTTGTGATGATTTCTTTGATGAACACACATCATCATCACTATCATCTCCCATGACATACATGGAATTTGACATATTGGTTTCCTCAGGCCTTTCAAGCTCACTCAGACTGACCGAGTCAACTCGTCTTTTCTCAGCTTGATCAATTTCTTCATCAAATGAAACATGAATTGATTCTTCTATGGCCTTTCTCGTAGTGTTATACACTCTGTACGATTTGGAGATTGAGGAATAATCAACGAATATTCCAGAATCAGCTTTAGGTTCCAACTTATGGAGCTGATCTCTTTGATTCAGCACATAGCATTTTGAACCAAAGACATGGAAATAACCTATATTGGGCTTTCTAGACTTATACATCTCATATGATGTTTTAACATGTCTTTTGACAATCATTGATCTATTTTGAGTATAACAGGCTGTACTGACAGCTTCATCCCAAAAATAGAGTTTCAATCCTGCATCACACAACATTGTTCTAGCAGCCTCAATTAGGGTTCTATTTCTCCTCTCAACAACTCCATTTTGTTGAGGAGTTCTGACAGATGAGAAATTTTGTAAAATTCCCTTTTGCTCACAGAAGCATTCAAGGGTAGAGTTTCTGAACTCAGTCCCATGATCACTTCTGAGTTGCTTTACAGACTTACCTTTCTGCAACTCTTCCTGTTTGATAAAACTAATTATCTCCAGGGCAGCCTCATTTTTGACTTTAAGGAATACTACCCAGGTGAATCTTGAGAACTCATCTACTATCACCAGTGTGTACTTCTTGCCACTTAGGCTTGGAGTACTTATGGGTCCAAACAGATCCATATGCAACATATGCAATGAGTCTGTTATTGAAAAATTTTGCTTTGATTTAAAGGACCCTTTGTGGTGTTTCCCTTGTTCACAAGATGAACACAATTTGTCCTTGACAATTGTGATCTTTGGTAATCCAGAGACTAACTCTTTATTGGATAGCATATTTATATTTTTAAAAATCAAATGTGATAATCGTTTATGCCACAACCAACTCAGCTTAGGAACAGATTGGGAATACAAGCAGGTTTCAGTATAGGGATCAGCAGAATTAAGATCAAGTAAATACATATCTCTTTCTCTTTTAGCTATTAATACAGGCTTTCCCTTAGCATTATATATTGTTCTTGCTTTCTTCCTAAAAATAACTATATTGTCTTCATCACACAACTGGCTGATACTGATCAGATTGTGCTTAAGACCTTTAACATATGCAACCTTCTTGAAAGTCACCTTACCAGCATGCATCTTCCCATAGCCTTTAGTTCTTCCATGGGAGTTGTCTCCAAAAGTTACTTTTGGACCTTCATCTTCCTGGAAATCACTATGAAGTCCTTTCCATCCGGTCATGTGCCTTGAGCATCCACTATCCAAGTACCATTTACTTGAACCCTGCACATGATATGAAAACTAAACACATTAGTTTTGTTTAGGAACCCACTTCTTGGTGGGTTTAGATGAAGAGCACTTAGCATCTCCATCTTGTTGAACTGACTGTTCTCCTTGAGCAGGAGCTGAGTCCTGTGTAGACTGATCAGCCTGTTCTTGTTCATGCCTTGAGATTTCAACATCACAATCCTTAGCCTCATGACCTCTACTTCTGTACTTGTAGCATCTCCTTCTTCCAATGATTAAAGGAAGTAGAGTGTCTAATAATCCTTGTGAGAACTTGCTCTCAGTCTTGGGATTATATGTAGTGGATAACTTTTCAGCTTTCTTTGCAAGTTGATTCACTTGATGCTCACTAACTTTGGACTTACCTTTGTCAGATCTTTGTTTGTTATCCTTTTGATTAGAAGCTTGACCAAGAAACTTCTTTTCCATGACCTTGGACTTACCTTTGTCATGCTTACTGGACTCACCAGTTTCAACAGGTTTGGACTTACCACTGTTGATCTTCTTGGACTTACCAAGATCTACAACTTTGGACTTACCATTGTTGTGATTTGACCTCTGACTGACAGTGGTCTTCCTATTCTTGTAACTTCTCTCCGAGCCAGATAGAGAATGTTGTCTTTTGAAACGATTTGGGTTAAGCCTTTCTATGACTGAAGTTCCTTGAATAGGCTGAGTGTCTAATCTGTCCAGGACAGACTTACTATGCTATTTAGATGTTGAGCACTCATTTCCATGATCTGCTTTCACAAACATATTGTATTTCAAGTTTGGATCATGTCTTTTCTCTGAGGCTGACTTCTGAGACTCAATCAGTTGTCAATCCTCTTCAGAATCTGTACTTGCTATCTCATCATCAGCTACATAAGTTGCTGTTTGATAGTCACCTCCAAGTACAGCTTGTACCTGTTTAGAAATTTGTTGGTTTATGCACTTTTCAGCAAGCTTTGATGACTTACACCAAAACTCAGTGACCTTTTGAAGTTGGTCAGCTTTAAATTTAGCTTCCTGAAGTTCTTTACTTAGAAGTTTATTAATGTGTCTTTGACATTCATGATCACACTGTGCTTTCTTACCAACATCAATGAGAGATTTATTTTCCTTAATCTCATTCTTCAGTTTAGCTATCTTAGCTTTAAGGTCCTTTTGAGACTTAAGGATGGTCTTGAAATCATTTAGCAAATAGTCAAAGGCAAGACCCTTTTCTTCATCGGTGTAAGAGTTGAAATTACTAACCTTATACATGGAAGCAGGATCCCAATCACTGAGCTTGCTGTTTTCCTCAGCTTCCTTCATGTCAGCTTCAAAAGTTGACTCGGACAAACCATAATCAACTTCGTCAATTTCAAACTCTTCATCTTCTTGAGCCATTAGACATACATCATCACCTGAGGTAGATGATTCAGTATCCCATGTTTCAGCATAAAGTCCTTTGTCTTCTGGCTTTGCTTTCTTGAGCTGAGTATATTTCTTTTTATACTTATCAGCCCTGTAAGCATTCTTATCAGCAACTGATGCTGATTCTTCCTTCTTTAATCTTCACTCAGCAGCAATGTGTCCCTTCTTCTGACAGTTAAAGCACACAGCCTTCTTAGGATCAAAGGAACTCTTCCTTTTGCCCCTGTCAGATCTTCCTCTTCCCAGTTGAGCTCCTCTCAAACGTCTGACTAGCATGACCATCTGCTCAGTGATAGTCTGAACATCATCAGTATCACCTGAGTCTGAGTCTGAGTGGTCAGCTTGAGATTCTGACTCAGTCTCAGATTCAACAACCAGTGCCTTGGAACTTTTCTTCTTTTTCTGTGCAAACAATGCAACTTCAGCTTTATCCAAAAACTCCTTGAGTTTTTGTTGAGAAGTTCTTTTGTGTTCAGTGATCTGTTCATGATTTAGCAAGAACCCATAAATGGAATGCAGGTTATACAAATGCAATGTTCCTCCAGCCCTCAGTGCTTTGGTCACTTCATTGAACCTTTCTGGTAACACATCCAGAAACTTTAGCACGAGTTCAGCTTCATCCTTCTTAATGCCTACACTTAGCAGGTCATTAATCAAGCAATGAAACCTGGTAAACACATCAGCCAAGGTTTCATTCTTCTTTGAGAAGAAGTTTTCATATGATCTGTTCAGATGGTTCTTCTTCTGCTGTTTGACCAGAGTTGTGCCCTCATATGTAACACTTAGAGTATCCCAGATCTCTTTTGCAGATTGACACCCAGTCACTGTGTGCAAGATCTCGTTAGTCAAGGCATTTGCTAGAACACTTTTAGCCTTGTCATCCAGATTGAATAGTTTCCAATCTTCATCTGTCCAGGATGCAACAGGCTTCTTTACCTCTTTTTCACTCTTGTCTGTTTTATCAGCGGACGTATCACTGACAACAGCAGAGATCTTGGGGATTATCGGTCCTTTGATAATGACATCGGACATACGATTGTCAATGGACTTGAGGAACAACATGGCTCTGAACTTCCACATAGGATAGTCAGATCCATCAAACACGGGACAGCCTTTGGCAGACATCTGTGGAAAGTTTGAAGAATTGTTGCTTGTAGACATTGTAAACTTTCTCAGAATCTTGAACTTTCAACTTATGAAATCGTTCAGCCTGCTCTGATACTAGTTGTTGGTCCCTTGGTGAGAATAACAACAAGCAACAGATGTGTAGAAGGGGGGGTTGAATACACTTTCTGCGGAAATTGAACAAATCAAAGAAAAGTGTCACACAAAGTAAATTAAACCACAATCGAATGCTTAGCTTTTCATTAATAAGAAGATGATTACAGACTCTATCAAGTAAACAAGTCTTGATATGTAAACACCTAATATAAATCTCTCAATCTTTCAAACTTAGCTATCTATAATTAACTAATGATTATAGATACTGACGACTCTCTAAACAGGATTTAATCACAGATTGAAAACTTACCAATCTCACAACTAATGTGAGTATTCGAACACACGAATAGCTTGGCAATCTGTGAGTTTCTTGATCACGTTGAACTGACAAACAGTGATTCAAGAATCGTAACACATACGGTTGAGGTGAGGTATTTGTCTCTGCAACACTTAGTCGTCGTTGTTGTTTCCGAGTCATACCTCTAAACTTATCAGGAGATAAGTATTTATAATCCTATGCCCACGGAATCTAACAAACTAAGACTCAGCCTAATTTGCTAACTAACTATCGGATAACTCGGAATCTTGAATCTTGAATCTTCTTATCTTGAGTCTTCAATCTTCAATCTTGATTCTGGAATCTTTTTATCATTCCCGTAGATATAGAGAGTTAAAAAGATAAATTTAAAACATATTTAAATTTTCTTTAAACTGAATTCTTACTCAGACTGAGTTACTCAGCTTGAAACTCGTCAAGCTGAGTTCTTCGAGAACAAACTCTAAAACCATCATGAACTAACATGTATATTAATAAACTCATCCTTAGAAGTCTTAAGAGTAGGGATGGCAAAAAAACCGAAACCAACGGGGAAAACCGAAAACCGACATAAACGGGGCGGGGAAAACCGAAAACCAATTATTTAAACGGGGATGGGGGCGGGGATGGGTTTGATGATCCCCGCCCCGATTACCCGTTAACGGCCCCGATTATAATTTAATACTAATTATTTAGATATTATTATGCATAAAATTATTTTAAATAGAAAATATACAAATTTTTATACATTTTCATACAAACTAATTTTAATGGTTGTCTTTATTTGAATTGTTTGGTTTTGATATTTTTAATGCATTTAGTTTCTTTAATACTTTATTTTAGGTTCATATATGTTTGTATTCGATACTGTTATATAATTTAGCATAATTGTTTTCTAAAACTCGTGGTAAAATCATAACCTTAACGATCCACGTAGTGAATAAACACAGTTCCACTTTAACCGGTATCTTTGCGGTGAAAATTACAAATTTAATTACAAGTTTATATTAAACGGGGATACCCGTTCCCCGCGGTTTTCCCCGGTTACTGACGGGGATCCCCGTTTAAATCCCCGCGGTTTTTTAAGCAGGGACGGGGGGACCAATCCCCGGCCCGAAACCGGCCCGTTGCCATCCCTACTTAAGAGTTAGCTAGAACTTATTTAGCAACTCTGTTGAGCTAACTCAGTATTCACGCTGAGTCACTCAGCTTGAAACACATCAAGCTGAAAGCTCAATATATCTTAGCTAACATACACAGCTTATCACACATAGTGACAATCTTACTAAGATATAGTCTAAGCTGGTCGAACATATGCTCAGCTTATACTCAGTCTGAATCACTATAAATGTTCAGTCTGACTAAGCTTCATAATTCTGTTTAAGTTGTATTTAGAAGTTATCTTACGAACTTAACTTTGTCTCATCAAATCTTAACTGATGAGATCATTTACCCAACAAAAGTTATCAGAGAGAATTTAATAGGAGATCTCTGGGAGATGGGCGGGATCACAGTCACAGTTACCATCAGAGAAGCCAACCTTACCCAAGGAGAGGAGACAACACCTATGGTACCCTAAGTAACCTCTTAAAAACCCTAAAGGAAATCTTAAACACTGAACCAAGAGCAGCTACATTCCCACCACCCAAGAGAGATACTAATAAACAAAGAGATACTAAAAAATACTGTGATTACCATGAAGAATACGGCCATGACACCGATTAATGTAAGGAGTTGAGGGCAGAGGTGGAGAAAGCAGTAAAATCCGGAAAGCTAGCCCACTTGGTGAAAGGAGTAAAGGCACAAAGAGCAAAAGAAAGTAGTAAGCAATACACTTGGCAAAAGAACAAGGAAAAACGGAGAATGAGGTGGAGATACTCATGCATAAAACTCCATTTTAGGGAAAAAAAAAAGGAGAGCTGAGATAATGGAAAGCTGGATGAAAGACCCTTACAGTTTCCCGCCCATCCAGGCCATACTTCCTAAAGAAGCTCCAATGATAGTAAGTGCCCACATTGCAGGAAGGAAGGTGGGAACGTGTTTTGTGGTTGGAGGCAGTGGTTCAGACATCATGTATGAACATTGTTTTAAACAACTCCCAATGTCATTGCAAGGTAAATTGGTAGATGCAAGGTATTCCACGTATGGTTTCTCTGGAGAAGTCTCATGGCCACTGGGACAAATCAGCTTGAGAGTAACCTTAGGGGAATATCCCATGTTAAGGACAAAAAGACTAGACTTTCTTGTGATAAGGGGAGAATCACCGCACAATGTCCTCTTGGGTAGACCTTCCTTGAAGCTATTCGGAGCTGTAGCCTCTACATTACACGGAATGATGAAATTTCCAACCCCTAATGGTATGCAAACTTTGAGGTCGGAAAGAAGAATTATCAATCAATGTAATCAGGTCTGTGAGTTTGGGCCTCAAGAAGAAAGAAAAGTCACTCAAAGTCCTGGAGAGAAGATAGTGATCAACCAGCGTTTTGAGGAACAACCTGTTATCATAAGGAATAATTGGAACGGAGAGCCGAGAAGGAAATTGATTAGACTCTTAGAACAGAATTTTGACATCTTTGCATGGACTCCTGATGATATGACAGGGGTTCCTAGAGTTATTCAAGTAAAAAATGAAAAAGGGAAAGCAGTCAGCTACGACACTCAACATCGAATCATCATTCACCCTAGTAGAACTCCGGTTCAACAAAAGAAGCGATCTATGGCCCCAGAAAGAAGTAAGGCGGACAGAGAAGAAATAAAATAGTTGGTCCAGGAAAAAATCCCGAGAGAAGTTAAGTACCCTTCATGGGTAGCCAACCCTATGATGGTTAAAAAAGCTGGGGGAGGATGGAGGATGTGTGTTGATTACACCAGCCTCAACAAAGCATGCCCTAAGGATTGTTATCCTCTACCAGCTATTGATTGGAAGGTGGAATCTCTGACCAATCACCACTACAAATGTTTCCTGGATTCTTATAAGGGGTATCATCAAATACAAATGGCCAAGGAAGATGAACAGAAAACTGCCTTTCTATACTGATCGGAAAACCTATTGTTACCAAAAGATGCCTTTCGGACTTAAAAATGCGGGGGCAACTTATCAAAGATTGGTTTATATGGCCTTCAAGGAACAAATAGGAAGGAACTTGGAGGTCTATGTAGACGATATGGTAACTAAGAGCCATACCCAAGAGGAAGTCTTGAAAGATATTAAGGAAACCTTCTCCACACTAAGAAAGATCAACATGAAACTGAATCCCAAAAAATGCTCATTGACTGAGGGTAGTTTCCTAGAGCATTTGATCGTTCCAGAAGGGATTAGGGCTAATCCTCCTAAGGTCCAAGCTATAATCGACATGAAATCCTCTTCTACGCCTAAGGAAGTCCAAAGTCTTAACGGACGACTTGCTGCTCTGGGAAGATTCTTATCTAGAGCAGCAGAAAGGTCTTTGCCATTCTTCAAGACTTCAAAAAGTTGCATCAATCATTAAAATTTCAAATGGTCAGAAGAAGCCGAGCAAGCATTTCAAGAAATCAAGAATGTATTAATGGAATTACCCACCCTTACTGCGCCTATTCCCGGAGAAACTTTGATGATGTATCTCTCAGCCTTTCAAGAAGTTGTGGGTGCAGTGCTCCTGGGTGAAAGAAAGAAAGGACCAATGTCCGTATACTTTGCAAGTAAAGTGCTCCAGGGAGCGTAAGTTAATTATCCAGCGATTGAAAAGATGGTCCTAACCTTGATACATGATGTGAGGCAATAGAAAAGATACTTTCAAGCTCACCAGGTGGTAGTGTTGACTGACCAACCGATACGACAGGTCTTTTCCAAACCAGAGAATCTTGGAAGGTTTGCCAAATGGGCTATAGAATTGGGTGAGCACGATATAAGCTTTAAACACTGGCAGTTAGTGAAGGGGCAAGTGCTAGCAGATTTCCTAGCAGAATCCACCACTACACAGTCAAAATATCCCATCCTGACAATACCCATACAAAATGATAGCCAATGCTGGAAGCTCTATACAGACGGTGCAAGTAGTGTGGAAGGATCTGGTGCTAGATTAATATTGATTGATACAGAAGGGCATGAGTAGACCTATGCTTTAAGGTTTAACTTTCAGACTCCAAACAATGAAGCTGAGTATGAGGCACTCATAACTGGGTTGAAGTTGGCTATAAGCATGAAGGTGGACCAGATAGAAGTTTTTATGGATTCACAGATATTGGTCAATCAAGTGATGGGAACCTTTGAAGCAAAAGAAGTCAACATGCAAAAATATTTAGATTATGTGAAGAAGCTCAAAACCAACTTCAAAGAATTCAAGATTAAACATATAAGGAGGGGTCAAAACAAAAAAGCAGACATGTTGAGCAAGCTAGCCTCTTTGCAATTTCCACACCTTACCAAGGAAGTCTTGGTAGAAGTAGTGAATGATCAGGCTATCAATCAGGAAGATACTGAAGTATATTCAGTAGTTGAGGAAGAAGGAGAGAATTGGATGACTCCTATAAGACAATACTTGCAGACAGGAATAGTCCCAGAAGACCCAACAGAGGCTAGAAAAATCAGGGTGAAAGCACCAAACTTCATGATTAAAGACGGTGTCCTATACAAGAGGTCATATTTACAACCATGGCTTAGATGTGTAGGACCTGTTCAGGCCATGAATGTCATTCAAGAGGTGCACATGGGATCTTGTGGAATCCATTCGGCTCCTCGTACTGTGGTGGCAAAAATAATGAATCTTGGCTATTACTGGCCAACCATGCACAGGGATGCATAACATCAGCATGTCCATTTCCATTCGGCTCCTCGTACTGTCATGCCTACCAAAACAAGATATGATCTCATTAACATCAGCATGGCCGTTTTCAAAATGGGGCATAGACATAGTTGGACCGTTCCTAGAGGCCCAGGCAAAGTGAAATTTCTGGTGGTAGCAACAGACTACTTCACCAAGTGGGTTGAGGCAAAACCCTTGGCAACGATCTTAGAGAAGCACATGATCAATTTCATGTGGGACTTTACAAACCATTGTCAGTGATAATGGGAAGCAGTTCGCTGAAAACCCCTTTAAAGAATGGTGTGAGGGGTTGAACATCAAACAAAGTTTTACTTCCGTGGCACATCCTCAAGCTAACGGACAAGTGGAGTCCACTAACAAGGAAATTGTCATGGGGATTAAAAACGTTTGGGACACAGCAGAACCGGGTGGGTGGACGAAGTATCCAATGTCCTATGGGTACATAGGACTACACCAAAGAGGAGTACCGGAGAAACTCCCTTTAGCCTCACTTATGGGACTGAGGCTCTATTACCTGCTGAAATTAGTGTGTCCACCAACAGGGTGAACAATTTCGAGGAGGACCTCAATGAAAGTGAACTAAGAATGAATTTGAACCTGTTGGAAGAAATGAGAGAAGTCTCCTCCATAAGGAGGCTCATTATAAACAAAAGATAGAGCACTACTACAACAAAAAAGTGAAGAAATCCTCATTTCGACTCGGAGAATATGTTTCAGAAAAAAATGAAGCGAGTAGAGTTGAAGATCAAGGAAAGCTAGGCCCAACTTGGGAAGGACCGTATCAAGTGGCAGAGGCAAATGGAGATGGTTCATACAAGTTGACAACTCTAAGTGGAAAAGATGTGGATAGGACTTGGCATATATCCAATTTAAAAAAGTGTTATGTGTAAACCGCATGTGGTCTACATACAAATCAATAGCACCATGCAAAGCTTTTGAAGCCATATTTAATTAAATTAATAGCACCACCGAGTTCATATATCATCACACTTTGATTCATATGACAATAGTATTTATTATTGTGAGTTACACTTATTAACTCATACGGTACTTGTAAGTCATTGTGAGTTACACTTATTAACTCATACGGAGAAGAGTCATGAACCCTCTCAAAAATTGTCACACTTAGGAAAAAAAGAACATATGAAAAGCACCGTACACTAATATTCATACGGATGATATACAACATCATGTCCACTACCATAGGATGATCCATAAGTATTACCATCATATTTCAAGTCATCATAAAAAGCAAGTTCAAAAGTTACATGCACTAAGATAAGCATAATGGCTAAGCACTACAAGAATAATGAAAGAATTAAACAAAAGAAATATCAAGGCTCCATAGTAACAATTTTGTCCACGTCCATATCAGACAAAGAAGAAATCTTATCCAGATAAGGAAGGCTCATATCATCCAGATTAGCCAACGTCTCATCATACCTAGGGGAGGGTGAATCATCAAAGTAGGGGACAGACTCAAGTGGAACCTCCCCAAACAAACCATCTTCATGAAGTTTCCTCAGAGCACCCTAAAACCCTTTTGCCATACTCACACCAATAACTTTCCTAAAGGGATCAATGAAATCTGAGCACCCTTTCACCCTAGACAATACATGAGGAATGACTTCCACAAAGACCCGCTTCCTAATAGTTTTCTCCCGGTCAACTTCCAGTTTCATAGCCTCTAGTTGCTCCCTTAACGATGAGCACTCACTCTCAAGAATTGATCCCTTCTTTTTCTGTTCCTCCAACTCTTTTTCTTTAAGAGTTAATGTTCCCGAGGTTTTCAAAATCCAATGTTTTATACCTCTCTTTTTCAATCTTTAAGCTATTACCCAAAAACTCAGCATCTGCTTTCCTCTCTGACTCAGCCCTCTTAGATACTTCCAATTCCGTCTTCAGAGACTTAATGGTACTATATTGAGATCTTATAGTACATGCAAATTACGGACGTTTCCCCTTAACTCTTTCATTTCCTTCTTCAAAGCCTTAGACGGTTCCTTTCGACTCCCGGAACCAGATCCCATAGCAGAAGAACATCTGAACACGTTTTCACATCGGTCTCCTATTTAGCAATACGGCTCATCAGCTCTTGACCCGCGGCTAGAGAATAAATCATGGAATGGTCATAATTGTCGAGTAACTTGGAATTAGGACTCTGAGCAAATATATCTTTCGCGGCTGAAGGGAGGGCACGAAACATAAATCCCGTTATCTCACCCATAGGCTTTAAAAGACTATCTCTTGAAATAGACCAGTCAGGAACATAGGTAGCAGATGGATCACTAATCACCCGGGAGGCCTCATCTTCTCATAAAGTCGCAAATCTTTAAACTTCTCACTGATCTTGACAGGGATGCTTCAATAGTGGGAGTGGATTCCTTACTCTTACCTTTTTCACACGAGGCAGGCTGAGAAGGATTGGGAGTAGACTCTCTACTCTTGTCTTTCTCACAGGAGATAGGATGAGAAGCTTGGGGCTGGACTTATTTCGCTTTGACAGGATTATCTTTTACCAAAGGAAGATCCTGGGACATAGGGGAAATGTCCTCCAATATCTGCAAAAAATGTTTGTGACGATTACTCCCATATTTATTAAATAAGCTTTCAGCAGAGAAGAATTCCTGAGTAGAAAATTAAATTTGAAGAGTAACCTTTTCCAAGGAATTAGAAGGCGAAGACGACTGTGGTCAGATGAGTCGTTTTCATTAAGGTCTCTTTCCTTGTGTAGGGTGACTCTTTTAGTGTGCGGTTGAGATTCAGCAAGTAGAGAACCTCTTTTTCTGGTTGACAAAATTTTCGAGGGATCACACGGCCACGAGGGGTCACCCGGCCACATGGAGTCACCCAGCCCAGAATCATCCGGTCGTGTGGGTCATCCGGACCTTCCTGTTTGAAGACCACTCGGCTGCCTGTAGTTACTTAATGTGACCATACAACCTGAGCTAAGCCCTTAAGAGTTAAATATGTATAATACTATAATGCTACAATATCTTATTTTATTGAAGAGGGGACCATGAGATTTTATATATACGTGTTATTCTATCATTCGATTATACCATAACAGAATGGAATGTTAACGAACTAACTAGGACTACTTATTTCCCTTTATAGACACACATGTACCATCTTCTCGAGGTAAGCTAGATATACCTTAAATTCCCTCTGTACTTACTCTTTGAAATTTTAATTTTCCCTGTTTACTCAACAATGGCCGACTTAAGCATTGGAGGGGTTTACCTCAGGGACTCCCCTGAGGCCCCGTTTGTTGTTTTGCAGAACTTGAATTCCATAGAAGTTATTGAAGATCATTGGACGAGATATTAAAGAAGAAGGCATACAGGTTTGTAGTGATGAGAAGACGTTCACTGTACAAACATGAACCAAATGCCGCATAACTAACAAAGCTTCCCTCTATAACTGTCTGCATGACTATATTACAAGCAAGATTCGTGATCACCGATTTAGTGTCCGGTCGTTATAAAACAAGGATTATAATAACAATCAACTTAGATAATATTTTGGATCCTGTTAACAACATTTCTGAAATCTGTAATTCGACCCTATGCAGGGGTATCACAAATTTGGATGTGGATAATCTAAGAGATAGATTCTAATTACAGGTTTAATTCAAATAAAAAACACGGAATACCTTTGCTTCGAATTGTGTTTTTTGAGACCAAACTCTGGCAGAGTAATGATGCCCCTTGGACCCGGAGAGGGGCGTTGCTCTCCGACCCACGTGTTCCCTATATTAACTTAACTATTCTGAGCTTGCACTTCGCACCTCCGGACTCGCAATTTAGCTAAGTCTAATTTCGGCTAGTCTTATAATAATCTTGATCATACTAAATGTCTTTATAACACTAAAATCACCAACAGATCACAAACTTAAAGTTCTTAATGCTTCATTAAGCCTCAAGAAATGAGATATGTATGAGAATATGCTTGGGACGGGGAAACAATTTAACACCCATGTAATTCACGAATATTCTTCGCCCAACATTTTAAAATACGATATGGACCATTGATGCCACTAATCTAAGGCTAAAATTATTTCTAAGACTATAAATTAAGTATGAACTATATTGAACATTATTTAAGCAAAAATATATCAAATTGAGAAAATAAGTACTTAAACATTATAAAGTCCTACAAATCTATAACGGGGTATTACAGTATTTTTCTTGATTATAAATCAAAAGCGAAAGTAGATGGTAAAAACATAAACCGTCTTTGTATATAGAGTTCACGAGAGAATCATATTCATAATTCTTAACAAATCCAGATTTATATAATTCACTCTAAACTATTAAAGGTTGTTTTGCAGCAAATAAAGATGATGATTCTTGACATAGATATAAAAATAAACGGGTTTAAGTTGACAAATATGATAAAAAAAAGGTTAGGTTAGGATAGGGGTGTCAATGGATCGGATCTCGATCTGGATCTGATCCGATCAGCTCCATTTACATGATCCAACGGGTCAAAAAACTAGATCCATCGACCCAATTAGCGATCCAATAGGTCGATCTATTTACTTGGATCACTATGTGGGTCGATCCAAGATGCGTCTGGGTCGATCCATTTAATCATAAACAACTAAATTTACATTTTAACAACTACCATTCCCTTCAACCACCATCACCACTCACCACCAGCCACCGTCACCACCCGCTCACCCCACCCACCGCCGCCCACCGCCGCTACCGCCCACCTCCACCTCCGTCACCTACACCCACCACCAACCACAACCCGTTTCCACCACCACTCACTATCCACCACCGTCCACCGCCGCCCGCTGCCACCATCAACCACCTAAGAACAAGCATTCCATTGCAAAACCCGCAAGCGTCTCACCATCCTCATCTTCTCCGTTGCAAAACAAGTTAATAGTATTGTATTGTCGTTTTATTATATTGTAATACTTATTACAGTTTAAAAGTGTTATACGAAACAAAAAGCGCTCATGGTCTGACGTAAATAAAGCTACCTGGTACATAGTTTGTGAATTCGAGTTCTACCGAATGGTTTTTTACTGCTTATTTTCCCGGAAGATAACATTAAATGAGAATAAAGTTATGTACATTTTGCAAAATAAAATCAAATTCAAACTTGTCATTTTAATATCAACTAGTTTATTACCTCGTGTAAAAACACGGGGATGTATAAAAAAAGTATAAAATTTGATTGTATGAAATTATAAAAGGTATAGTAAAATAAGTGTAAAAGTGTTTCAGAAATATTTTGAGATATTAAAATTTTCAGATAAAAATAATAAAATATCACCAAACATTTACATATGTCAGAATTTTAACAAAAAACAATAACTAATTTTTTTTGAAGTACTACTATTTATGGATAACAAAAAATTAAGAATATACTAAATTTTAAAAAGTGTGATATTACAATAAAATTTATATCAAAACGTAGATAAAAATTAAACGATCATAAATATATAATTATTTTTTCTCTAAACAAAATGTATCACAAGTTACTAAACATAATGTATAAACACCGTATAATTAATTATATTAATATACAATTTTTATAAAACCCCCTCACATTTTCTTAAAAACCCCTAATATGTTTTATAAAACCCCCTCATAATTTTCATTCAGACCCCTCTCAATTGATTTAGATTTGGAATTCGGGCCATTTATCTTTCTAAAATAGTTTTTAAAATTGAATAATTTTGAAATTGAAGGTTATGATTAGATAATTAATACTCAATTTATGATTATTTTTAGAAAATTTGCATGTTATATATATATATATATATATATATATATATATATATATATATATATATATATATATATATATATAGGGTAATGTTACATATAGAACCTTACTTAAACATAGAACCTAAAGAACCACTTTAGGGTTTACCACTTTAGGTGATTACACGTGGCCTCCCCTTCCCTTGCAACAAACTTTAAAAAAAAACCCCCTCAATTTTTAAATGATCATAACTCATTCGTTTTTAAGAATTTTAACAAAAAATATATATCGTTAGATTCAGTTTTTCGTCCTCTTTCAAACAAGACCAGACTTGATATATTTTTGAAACTTTATTTTTTTTTGAAAATGCAAATTTTTCAAAATTTTCATTTTCACCTGGGTTTAATTTGAAAATGCAAAAATGTAAAACCGAAAATGGTTCTATATTGATCCATTATATATATATATATATATATATATATATATATATATATATATATATATTTAGATTAGCAAATTAGTGTATAATTATTCTTTTCCTCTTTTGCCACTAAAATCACGATAACTAACAGGTTTTGAGTTTAATTTTCTTAGCCTACCACCTAACTCAATGTAACGAAAGCGACGTGGAAAACTGAGTCAGCGGAAAATAGATCTTGGTGGTGACCGCGGCGGTTACGGTGGTGATGGATGGCGGCGACGGTTACGGTGGTGATGGATGGTGGCGCGGTGGTTACGGTGATGATGGATGGCGGCAACGCTAGCGGTGGTGATGGGTGGCGGCAGGGTGGGGTGGGGTGGGGTGGGGTGGGTGGGTGGGAGTAGGTGGGAGAATTATTTGATATATTTATTACATAAATAAAAATAAATTAGTATTATTAAATATATAATATTAAATGAGTCGCTTCGGGTCATGATCCATTAATAATTGATCCGATCCAAATCCAATAAAATAGATCTCCATGTTAATGGATCAGATCCAAATTCAATTAAATGGGTTAACGGATCAGGTCATATCTTTAACCGATCCGATCCGATCCGATCTAACTCATTGACAACTCTAGGTTCGGATTAACTTGTGTGACATTTATACTAATTAGGTTAGGTTAGGATCATACATAAATTTCATTGGTCGTCACACGAACCCATTTAATGTTTATATAGATAGATTATATCTTTTCCATAAATAAACCAAGTTTTGATGTAATTATAATCCAGACTCCCATAATCCACATTGTTTACTTTTATTTTGTGGGAAGTTAATCAAAAAGAAAACTTCATTTAATAACTATGACTTTTAACGACTCATGTAATTTTTAAACATGCCGACCTTTCAACATATTGACCTGTTTATAACCCGTCAACCTGCATATGACCCGTCAACACGTATAATCAAAGGGGTTACACGTGTCACACATATATGGGTAGTGTTCTAAATCCTAACATACATAAATAAATAGGTCAGGTTCGGTCATGTGTTTCTGAAACGCCAACTCGAACACGAAAAAGTCAAAATACAATTTCCACCCCTAGCAGCAAATTGGCAAACCTTGTGGTTTAATACACAAGAAATAACGAACATAAAGACATAAATTGGTTAGAGAAAACGTAATGACAAATAGCAACAAAGCCTCATTCAGATTATTATCTTTCGAAAAATTCTACTCAAATGTATTTTTAATGTCTAAAAGTCTTAATAAAAGTGTAAACACCAATTACTCAGAATGGGAATCCAACATAACCTAATCCCAATAACCATTACATGCCCCCTCCCCCCTCCCTCTCTCTTCTTGAAGGTAGGAGAGACTGAAAAACAATAACTCCACTCACTAACTTAACTTTTGTTTTCATCTCTTGGGATATCTAAATCCTTAAAAACCGGGCTGTCAACACCAACTCCCATTGCATTCAGACCATTGTCTACGTACAACACTGTCCCTGTTATGGCAGAAGCTAATGGCGATGCAAGAAAAGCAGCAGCGTTTCCCACTTCCTCTGTTAAAATGCAAAAATCGTTATTTTAATATATTAATTCAATAATTATTGTAACATCAAATTTTTTTGTAAGGATATCTATGTAACCAAGAAGAATGTTCAATACAGTCCATTTTTAATTCACAATCCCAAGGGACTAATTTTAGCCTTTGGATCAATAACATCAATGGTCCAGATTGCATTTTAAAATTTTGGGTGGAGGGGTATTTTTGTAATTCACATGTGATTGTATACTAAATCACCTTAAAATTTTAGAACTATGTTTTTTACATGGACTTTATTGAACACAACTCATGTAACTAAATTAACAGAAAACAAGAAAGCACTTGTGGATCAGCCCAACCTGACCTGATCACACACGCAAAAGTTCAGACAAAGATCGACACTCACCTGCTGATAATTCTTTCTGCAAGGGTGCATTTTCTAACGAATAATCAATCATCATATCAATGAAACCAATAGCTTTAGCAGCACGACTTCTTAATGGTCCTGGTTGAACATAATTAGAAACAACATATATTAATTACATAAATCATGTTATCAAAGTAATATATAATACAATAAAACAGAAAAATTGCAAGTGCATACCTGCAGATATGGTGTTCACCCTGATTCTATGTTTTCTTCCGGCTTCAAAAGCCAGTACCTGCAGGTAACAATCGATTATCGATAAATATGGAAGTTTTCAAAACATCATTATCAGGTAACGAGTGGAAAAAAACTAACTTGTGTGTCACTTTCCAAAGCAGCCTTGGCTGAACTCATGCCTCCACCATATCTGCATAGTAAAAGAACAATTAAGAAACACACTCATCAAATGGGTTGACTCAGGTTATGTTGGTCGAAACAGGTCACATGAAGTGCATTTAAAAGTACAAAATCTTATAAATTCTTTTATTCAGAGAACAGATAATCAATATAATATAGTTTTTGTACTCATATTAGACACGCTATATAATTGATTTATAAATTAAAATTTAACGGTTTTCAACCTGTTACCGCACCCATCAATATTATGATATTATCACACTAAAACGAATGAAGAGGGTGACAAGAAAAGGAAATTACCCTGGTATGATCCTTTCAGAAGCAATGTAGGTCAAAGAAATTGAAGCACCACCTACAATATATAAAATGTATAAACTTTGCTTCTAGATGTGCTCGAGATATATAAAAGATAACTTTTTGACTTTATATAAACAAAGAATTGTACCGGGGTTCATTATTGGGACAAAATGCTTGAGTAAAGATACATAAGAGTAGCTGGATGCAGAAATGGCTGCAAGATACCCATACCTTGATGTTTCCAAGAGAGGTTTGCTAACCTGCATTTTAGTAAAAAATATTCAACCCTCAATTGTGTATTTTTATTCTTAAATGACACATGGATACAGCCAGCAAATCAAGTTGAAGGTCTTTCTTTTTCTTGATTTTCTTTTTGAAAAGATAGTCAAGATAAACACCCTTTAAACTTGCTTGTAACCACCACCAATAACATCAAACGATAATACAAATAGATACCTCAGGTCCGTTAGCTAGTGAATGCACAAGGATGTCGATACTGCCAAAGTCTTCTTTCACAGATTCAGCAACTTCCTGCAGATCATTAATAGTAAATCAGCTATATAATATCAGAGTCTTGATATGAAATATTCGAGCTAATCGTCTACGACATTTAGTTATAACTGTAACTATAAGTTATATAAAACGGAGATGACAGATATAAGATTCATACCTTAACAGTCCACTTTGAGGATCCTGCATAGCGTTTATTTGATTTTACCTGCACAATTCAGAATTATTATTATTATTATAATTATATAAATATATATGGGTGTGTGTGTGTAGTGACGATTATACTGTCATGAAAATTTTAATTACATCTTCAGGAACGTCTTCAGGAACGTCATAAACTGCATCCAACGGATACACTTTAGTAATTTCCATCAAAGACCCATCAGGCAACCTAAAACAACAAAATGCAGTCACTGGTCAGTTGAGCAATCAAAGTGCTATCTTTGATTCAATTAAAGTTTTAGATAGGCTTTAGAAACTTACACCCGTGATTCATCAAACTTCCCCCTGCGAAGACTAGTCTCAAATATGTTTAGTGCCTACAAGAAAGAAATTATATCAACAATCGTATATATTTAAGGGAGCAGAGTAAACTTAGAGGTAGTAGAGTAGTAAGGTTTGGTAACGAGTGAAAAGGAGTCATTTGTCTACAGGTCGAATTGACCCGATACTTCTTTTCCAATTATTAAACTTAATAAACAACTATTTAGTAAAATAATTAAGTTGGTTTTATGCATAAAAATCTTTTTGGTCACTTTCGAACTATTTATTTGATAGCTATTTTTAATGTGTTTGACCCGTTAGAGATGATACATAAATGAATCGCCCTATTCAAAGTAAACAGGTCGAAATCACCACCTCTACTGGAAATCATTAATTCGTTACTCAACAACAAAAAAACCAGTAGTAGGAATAAGATTTGTAGTCGTTTAATGAAAGGCTTAATGGTTGCGGCTCATATGGCTTATCTGTGAATGAGGTATAACTTTGCTTGCTTTTCAATCGGTTTGGCATGCTTTTCAATTAGCCTCTACTCATTTACCCACCTTAGATTTGGCCACAACTATGCAACTATACATAAGAGTTGGTAAAGATTTGAAAAAAATAATATTATCAAATTGCAACTTTCACTTACTGGGACCCATGTGCCAACAAGAATTTCAGCACCAGCAGCAGCGAGAGATTTTGCTATTGCCCATCCATATCCATTATCATCAGCTATCCCGGCAATGAATGCCCTTTTGCCTGCAAATAACTTCCTTAAGTTATACTTATCATCATCATGTTAAAATGCGGCCTTAGTTTCTTTCACTTTGACATTTCATAAACCAAAATGAGGTAAAAAAAAAAAAAGACAAGAAACAAAAAGGTCAAGAAACCTAACCTCTCAGATCAACAGGCAATCCTGGGAGGGGCGTAGCATCATTGGATTTAGACACTGCTTTTGTGACAATCCTATTTAATTTCAGAGTATTTGATGTAATATTGTGAGAGATCATTTGTGTTGAAGAGATATGGCATGAGCTCTTGAGTTTCATCCATGATGCCTCTTTGATTCCACTGCTAACAACTGCAATGCTTGACTTTGATGCTTCACGTGAAGCAACAGTGACGGGTTTTGACACAGCAATGTGCATGCTCGAAGTAGCAGTTGTCATCTCACTCACGAAACTACAGTCAAGAAAAAACAAAAGAAGTCAAGAGGTATATTATAGTCCTCAAGTTATAATACTCCTTCAACTCTGCAAGAAATTTCACCACTTTCTAAATTGGGTTGTCCTGAAAATGGCACATTTCCTTCTCTTCAGGAAAAAGTTCCAATCCAAATTTATATAGTTTCCCATTCACAATCACAAAATTGATTGTTATCCCGAAGGATTTCCATTTTCCCAATTTTTTTTCTTTAACTAAATCCCTACACTCCCTATAAGCATCCATCTATTGCATTGCAACCCCAACGTTCTAATGATAGTTCACATAAATAGTTTTGTCATGTTCTAATATACAAGTATAATGATATATACATTCATTTCAAGATGAACAGTAAATGTAGAAAAGGATATACAAATTGCATACAAGAATTTTCATTATATAACGACCATTGAATTGGTTCTTGTAGATTGATCAAAATAAGCAGCAATACATGCTTATAAGCTTATAAATTTATGATTATGAAAAAGTTGGATTAAGAGCTTATTCAAATTTCTGAAAATAATAATCCTAACTAAATCGGTCCCCTGTTTGAGACTCACGAAGAAAGATCAGATACTGAAAATGAAACATTCATCACGGAAAACGACTTGATATGATGAACAAAAAACAACAGGAATCCGCAATGTTTAGTTAAAACCTAAAAACCCCACAGCAATCAAGCTGAACATAGATCGAGGAAACAGCAAAATCCCACTAAAATTTAAAGCAAAACTACGATCAATCATACAAAAGATAGCAAAAAGAGCAAATGTAGGTTGAGAATGCACCAAATCTGAAGGAATACTTACGATTAGACACAGAAATGTCGAGTGTTGCCTGCCTATCTGATCGGCTAAAACCTTGAACAAATTCGAGCTCCTACTTCCACCTTGATGCGTATATATGGTTTGGATGATTTAAGGGTTCGATACAAACTAAGTTCGTTTTCTTCGCTGTTGCCGTTGGAAAGCTTTGGAAATACCGAAATTCGTCAAAATTACTGTAAGAAACAGCAAATTGGGCCACGATTTGTTCAATGGGTCCCTAGGGCTGCATAATCCTAACTAATCCTACACTTATTAGGTCGAGGGAATTCAACCAAAATTTGGAAAAAGTAATAATAAAATACTATTTTGAGTTTTTCTATAAATTTACTAATTTAAATAAAAATGAGAGTTTCAAATGATAATATATACAGATGAGAGTTTCATTGAGAACCGATTTTAGTACGATAATCGCGAGAACCAATCTTAGCCGTTGATTTGATAAGTGAAATTTATGAATGGAGATCGTGGGGGAATCAAGTGTGGCAGGGTGTATGTGAGGAATTCATGGGTGGACAATGACATTGAAAGAGGGGGAATCGGACGGCTTAGATTGGTTCTCGCGGTTCTCGCACTAAATATATATATATATATATATATATATATAGAGGGAAGTTCCATCGAGAACCATAAATATTGCGAGAACTGCGAGAGAACCGATCTACACCGTCCATCTTAACTCTCCTTTTTTTAATTAAATATATATTCATTTAATTATCAAAGGGCTTTTATGTCTTTTTGATCATATTGTCTGTTATAAGGTTTCAATCCTGATTCGAGATCCTTTTTGCCATTCAACATTCCATGTTCTCAGATTATCCTTCCAGATTTTGATATTTCTTCTCCTAATTCATAGCGATTCTTTCTTCCCCTAATTCATAGTTAATCATCGAGAAGCATGCCCTAATAGTCGACGTTTTATCTCCTGTCGCCGAGTCTTTGTTCGCTGCAATCAATCACATGTCGTTTTCCAATTCACAGTTGTGCAGGTTCGTTTTTTGGTTTTTAATCTCGGTTTTGGTTTTGTGCTTCTGATATCTTAGATTTCTATTGTTTTTTAATCTAGATTCATGTGTTGTATGAACAGAGCACAATTTCAGTGATAAACTCTTTTTTTTCACATTCGTTGATGTAGGTTCATTTTTGCAAATTAAGTGTTGTGCAGGTTCGTTTTTCGGTTTTTAATCACGATTTTGATTTTGTTGCTTCTGATTTCTTAGATTTCGATTGTTTTTTAATCTGGATTCATCTGCTGTATGAACAGAGCACAATTTTTTATTGATTAGGGCTCATGTTTTATCGATGTATTTGTTTTTGTTTTTGTTTTTGGTTGTTGATTATGTATTTCTCATGTTCTATTTTGTTGTTTGATTTTTCAGCATCAAAGATAGAGGTGTTGTCTTCTTCGATACAGATTGGTGAAGAAGGTATCGGTAATGTAACTCCAAACAACAATGTCGATATGAAATTTGATTTCAATGTGGATTCTTCACCCTGAAAGAATGGTATATTTGTAGATTAACAATTCGACTTTTTTTTACGTAATTTCCATACGTGCATTGCAATAGTTTGTGCATTAGGGGAATTTTTTTTATAGGTCACAAAACATTCTTAAGTAATGTCATTGAGACACCTAATGGAACAAAACATTGGATCCCAATTGTTTCTGATGATTTAAAGCCCAAAGTTGGTGCTATGTTTCTTAGTTTTGAGGATGCGAAACAAATGTATGATGAATATGCAAAGAAGGCGGGCTTTGATACTCGTATTTAAACGATTAAAAGGAACCAAGTTAGTATTACAAATCGGGAAGAGATTAATAGCTTGGGGTTAAACCATCAAAGAAGGTTGTGATTAAAGTCCCTCAAGGTATCAGGAACAAAGGTTGTGGAACACAGAAGAGATTAATTGGCCCAGGAGAAAAAGCTGTTGATGCATGTAAGAAAAAAAAAAGAAACAAAAGTGTCATACATGCGGAAAATACGTTCGTAAACATGATTCTAGGAATTGTCCTACAAAGACAGGTTCAAAGGATCTTGAGGAGTCATAGTCAGATTCAGAGTCTGTGACAGAGTTGGGGACGGAAGATGAGAGCTCGGATGATAGTTTCATGGATGTTGATTGAGCATTTTTTTCATTCCCTGTTATTGAAATTCTATGTGTTTTTCTACATTTTTTGTTTCGTTTAGGCTAATAAGTTTACGTATGGGACATTTTTTGGAGGTCATGTTTTGAACCTGTCTTTGCGTATGGAACATTTGTTGGAGGTCACGTTTTTTATATATGCAAAACAATTTTGGAGCCAGAACATGTGCAACACAGGTTACACATGTGTAGCATCAAAACTATGCGTTGTTCAACATATTATTATACTATATTTTAAACACATGTGCAACACAGGTTACACATGTGTAGCATCAAAACTATGCGTTGTTCAACATATTATTATACTATATTTTAAACACATGTGCAACATAGAGATAACACATGTGCAACATAGGTTACACATGTGTAGCATCAAAACTATGCGTTGTTCAACATATTATTATACTATATTTTAAACATATTTTGAACAACACTAACATTTTTTGTAATCGACACACTATGATTCTCTTATGTAATCAGTACTAACATATATGTAATCGACACACTATAATGCTCTTATGTAATAAGTAATAACATATATGTAATCAGCAATAACCTTTTTTGTAATCGACACACTATGATTTTTGCATGTTTCATTCTAAATATATAGTGCTCTTTTTTAGCATTTTTGTTTGTGGATTTGAGAATGTATATTACAATATCAATCTGATCACGTTTGATTTTCAACGATATGATTCTTTGTTTACATATTGATCAGTTCAAAATCTTAGAAAATAACTTATTTTAGTATCCTCTCTACTAATCGAGGTTTAATAGACGACAAAGTAAATTTGTATTATACCTACTGAAGGTGAAAAATAAGGATCACATCAGTTTTGGTAAATTTTGTCTAAATATAGTATCTCTTTTTTTGCTGGAAATGTGGATGCTAATTAGACATTTCTCTATCTAAATGCATAACTTTTTTGTACAGAACATGTGCAAATATGTAACACAGAGATAACACATGCGTAACTTTTATAACAAAAGCATACATGCAACACAGGTTACACATGTGTAGCATCAAAAGGGCATACTAAAAGGATATCAATCCGTAACAAGACATAAGCAAGGAAATCCAACCTCTATGGCATAAGCAAGGAAATCCATTGCTACTTATGACCATAGACAAAACAAATACTAATCTGTACTTTGGACATTCAACCATATGTACTTATTAACAATCTAGACAATAAAGCACACTCTACTTCTTTACCCCCTTACCCTTATCAACTTTCTCTATTTTATTATCTTTGGATGATTTCTTCTCTTTGTCATAATCTTCCGCCTTCCTTATCACTTCTTCACGTAGCAGATTCATTTCAGACAACAGTATCTTCGATGTGTATTTGTACCTCAACTTGTTCAATATTCCTTTTTGTACCCTTTCACTCTCATCTAGACCGCACTGCCAACATATACGTTTCTAGATGTAGCATAGTAAAAATCCAATAATCTATTTGGTTTCGAACAGATCTCCATGACATGTTTAATATCTGTATATCTTGTTGATCCATTTCACCAGCTGCTGGATGTTCGACCATCTTCAGGTACGCCACAAAAAGCGATTTCTACACATAAAAACAGTCACACTTTTAACATAATAACTATATAAAATGACGGTGTTTGATGAATTCATGTTTGTTTAATTGTTAAGTAAATATTTTTAAAACTGTCAATAAATCATAATTTTTAAAACAGTACATAGTATAATGATAATTTGTAATACATTGTCATCAAATACCACATAGAGGAAGCCCACAACAAGACTGAAATAGATATCCATCAACAAAGGATCAATTTTTGTAACCTTTTAATGTAAACTAGCACCAACAATTTTAAGTGTTTAACTAATTGTTGTAGATAAATTAAAATCTTTGCTAAAGTATAGCACATCTGCACATAAGCTTCAAGAAGTAAAACTGAAACAATTTAAACAGTAGCACAAGAACCAAAAATACACTGTCATGATATACTATGATGCTCTTATGTAATCGACACACTATGTTGCTCTTATGTAATCAATACTAACATATATGTAATCGACACCCTATGATGCTCTTATGTAATCAACATATATGTAATCGACACACTGATGCTCTTATGTAATAGTACTAACATATATGTAATCGAGACACTATGATGCTCTTATGTAATAGTACTAACATATATGTAATCGAGACACTATGATGATCTTATGTAATAGTACTAACATATATGTAATCAATACACTATGATGCTCTTATGTAATCAGTACTAACATAAGATGATTTAAAACAGAAGGCAGATGATTTAACCATACCTTTTGTCATAGCAAAGCCAGTTGTTTTTAATGAACTTCAAACCTGCAATCAAAACAACAAACATCAACCTTCGAATGCGATTAAATCTTAATTTTGAAATTCATCTCCCTCAGAGTTACCATGCAACAACACATTTTGAGTCCACAGTACAAGACGTGATTGCCATGTACCGCCATATAACCGGAAAGGTAAAACATGTTTCAACATGATATTAATAATTAATAAATACATAAAACATTTCTAATACAATATACTTCATATGAGTTTATTACCATAAAAGCAAACAATCATGTATATAAAATGTTACGTAATGTGCATATTTGGTGACATTAACAGCTATAAACCATCTCTTTATTACTGTCATTAGCATAATCGGTGGCAGATTCATAAAAAATATTGATTAGGTTCACCATGTTAACTATATATATAACTTAGGATCCTATATCTAATTTTCAAAATTGTTACATATAAGTTACTGCTAGCTGATAACTGAAAATGTGGTGATGTTTTGATGGTGATAATCGCAAAATTAGTAAACATCATGTTTATCTGGTCGTATATTGCAGTATATTGCAGAGTTAAGCTTTGTATAACTTGCGATTTTGTTAAATAGTTGTATGTTTTAACAGCTCCCCGAGAAATTACAAGGAGAAACAAATAAAACGTATAACTGTCATTTTTTTGTAAGATCTGAATGATGATTGATGATATTTGTAGGATGGAATGTAATGCAAAAGCAGGAAGAAGGATAAAGAGAGAAATGCAATACCGTCGATTTGAACAAGAGATCTTCGTAACTTTCACCGTCGATTTGCACAAGAGATCGTCGGAACTTCACCGTCGATTTGCTCAAAGATATCGTCGGAACTTCACCGTCGATTTTGGAGAAGACGTCGGAACTTCACCGTCGATCTCGATGGATCCCCCATATATATATATATATATATATATATATATATATATATATATATATATATATATATATATATATATATATATATATATATATATATATATGGGAAGTTCATGGATCGAGAGCGTGGAGGGGATCAAGTGTGGCAGGGTGCATGTGAGGAATTCATGGGTGAGCAATGACATTAAAGGAGGGGGAATTGGACGACTCAGATTGGTTCTCGCAGTTCTCGTACGAAAAACAGTTCTCGTTTGAACTTTTGCCTATATATATATATATATGTGTGTGTGTGTGTGTGTGTATATATATATATATAGGTGAGAATTAGAGATTTAATCATGGTTCTTTAATTTGATTTTGTCTATATTTGGCCCTTTTAATATTTATTACCCAACTATGAATTTCGACGGCATGACCATGAATTGCAACGGGTGAACTACTGTCAAGTGAGTATCCTTACTTATATTCTAACTCAACATTCGTCTACGAATGAAAGTATGCAAGTAAGTGATTGTTAAATACGAAACTTATGTGACCACTTGATGAGATCGACGCTTCAGTGTCGGTAATGTATGACCGTTTACCACAACAACGGGTACGATGAGATTGTCTGGATATGATGGGTATGATGAGACCGACTAATTCGGTAATGTGTATGAATTTGAACAGTGAGACTATCTACTACGGTAGTGGGTATGATTTATATTTAACGTGATGATCTTGTGTGTGAGATGTGAATAATAAATTGTTCTAGTATGTAAGTAACATACTCGCTAAGCTTCGCGCTTACTTTGTTATATAAATCTATTTTTACAGGAGATGACCATGGCGGGGCTCAAGCACATCTGCGATGGCTCATCGTTAAAGAAAATTCCGCTGGACTTTTACGCTTACTTGGTTTTGATTACTCCGTTAATATCATGAACATGTTTCATAAGGATTTAGATTACTGAGATTGATGGGATGTAATTATATATTTTTTAGACGTTGCCATTTAGTATCAGAGCCTACATTTAAGGGATTTGGATGCGTTTCGCCGTGTTTAGACTTAAACCTTGGTTCATAAAGAATTTCAAAACAATATTTTAATCAACTCTTGAATGTGAATTTCAGGATGAGCTGTCGGCTGGAGCTAGTCCGGGTGGTCACACATACGATGTAAAAGGTACATGAATTATTATGTGATGCTTATGTTAATATGTCAATGATATTGAACTGCTCTACTTAGAGTAACAATGACGTGGTACAACTTCTACATGTATGACTGCTATATGTAAAACTCCAATATATTATATGTAAAGGAATGATACATGGCCCACGCTAGTGAATCAGGGTTTCTAATGGTAATGCCAAGATCCAATGCGTGTAGTGTGTTTGTAATAATATACAGGCCCATGTTATTGTTTGCACACTATACCTGTTGGAACTTATCAGAGCCCGGGAATCTTGTGAATCCGGTAAGGGGTACTTGTAGGGAATAGAATGCCAATAACTAGGGGTGCCTTAGAACATCTAAGGTTACCTAATAGTGAAGGGTGTGACATATGATGCATGTATATGAACTGTTATGATTACAGTGAAACAAACGAGACCTTAGTGTCTTGTCTATACATCCAATATGGTGAATACAAGGATCAGAAACGTGATACCAAGTGAAACGGGTTTCAAAAACCCACCTGATGGAGCAGATGCTAGTGTGACAACAGAGAGTGACCCTCGTCTCCAACCAATCTTGAACCAGCTACTTCCTGAGAACGTAGAGCTGGAAAACCCTACAAACGAGGAGGAGGAAATTAAAGAAATGAATACGACTGAGTTGGTAATGACTTTTGTAACAACCACACAGAAAGAGTTACCACCAAAGGTAGTGGCAGAGCTAAAACAAGATATGAATACGATGATGGACCAAAAGCTGAGTACTGCTCTATGGGCCGCTAAGAAGCTACTACAGCAGTTGCCACTACCCAGCTAGTGACGTAGCTAATCAGGAAACTCATGAATGTACTTACCAAGATTTTTTGGCATGTCATCTACCGACATCTGAAGGTATACCAGACCCTGTGATGAGTACTAGGTGGGTCTCGGGGGTGGAAGGAGCTTTCTTCACCTGCAAGTGTTTAGAGGATACGAAGGTTTGGTATGCTTCCAATTTATTGAGGGGAGCGGCCAAGGATTGGTGGAATCTACTAAGGAAGATGAAGGGTGAAACAATCACGAGGATGACATGGAAGCAATTTACTAAACTATTTATGAAAAGTATGCACCAAAGGTCGAGATGAAATGGGTAATGGATGAATTCATGAAGTTATAACAGACTACAGAGACAGTTAACAGATCACTGTAGTGTTCAAGGAGAAACTACTCTATTTCCTAGCCTATGCAAACGACGAAAGGTTGCAGATGCACAAGTATACACAGATGCTGAGGGAAGACATACAAGAGTTGGTATCCAATGGTCAGTACTCCACCATCTACTAGTTGATCAAGGGGGCTCGAAAGAGAGAACTGTACTTGATGGAAAGAAACAGAAAGAGGCCAGCTAAAGGGGTTGCACTGGGCAACAACCAAGCGAAGCAACTTATGAGGAAACATAATACTGGTGGTTTCAAACCTACTAGAAAGAACACTAGGATAAGAAGTTTTTAGTATGGTAAGGGGCACACTAGGGAGTGTAGACCGGGACAGATAACTATTTCAGATGCGGAAAATGTTGGCATCAAGGGAAAGGCTGCAAGGCCTACTTGAATGTGTGTTTAAGATGCAACAAGCCAGGGCACCGCATGGCTGAGTGCCCGGAAGCAACCGGGGGTAGTGGGAAGCTAGCTTTGCAGACCCTACTTTGGATCACTGATGAAGAGAAGGAAAGAAGATTGAATTTCTAAAACCTAGAGGCCTTGCATTCCAAATGATTGTAGAGGAGGCCAAGAAAAAACCCGATGTGATTGGAAGTACTTTTATCATTAACTCCTTACCTGCACTTGTACTTTTTTATTCTGGGGCTAGCAAGTCATTTCTGTCTTCTTTATTTTGTAAAAGTTTTGTAATAGAACTAGTGAAGTTAGAAACACCATTAGAGGTCGAGATAGTTGACGATAAGGCAATATGTGTATCCGATATATAAGAACAATGTAATAGTGATATATGATGTAGAATTTCCTATAGACATCTTACCAACCCCTATGAGAGAATTTTAAGTGATCCCAGACATGGATTGGCTGGGTCGTCATCAAGCTAGTATACTGTGTAAGGTGTTGCGTTTTATAGCACCTCCTGCAACACCCTCCTTACCGGCCTAGTAGGATTAAGGTAATTAAGTTGAATTACTTTAATTAATTGGTTGATTATTTGATTTATGTGTTTAATTAATTTAGTTAATTAAATTGTGTAAAATAATTGTAAGTATTAGTGGGGTTGATGAGGTGTCGGTTTTGGACACCTTAACCCACCAAGTCATCTCCTAAGTGCCACATTGCATGCAAATTAAGAAAGTGTAAGTGTGTGTTTGTTGCTTACGGCCGAGAGAAAGAAAAGAAGAAGAATTGGATTCGTTGATCTTGAATTTGTGCTAACTGATTAACCTTGAAGTAATTAACATCATCAAGAGGTTAAAATTCAGAATCATATGTTAATAGTTGTTTAATTTCGGATTTGATTATATATGTGTGAAAACCGATTGAATAATTGATTTGATGAATTGATGATTAAGTTGTATGCATGCTAGTAATTGTTATTAGTTATGATTAATTCATGCTTAGAATCAATTCTGGAAACCATAGATGTGTTGCATGCTTAAAAATCAGATTAAAAATCGAAGTTAGAATGATTTTTGAATGTCTCGGATTTCTTAAGCATGAATCTATCGGAATTCAATTATGATTCAATCGGAATTAGTGAAAACCGATAAAATCTATCGGGATTGATAGGAATCCGAGAAAGGAAGATTGTTTGCCTTAACTTTTATCGGGATTGATGTAAAACCGAGAAGAATGATCGGATTTGATAAATTAACATTTTCTCGGTATGTGACATTTTCTCGGGATCTTAGTTTCTCGGGATTGAAGTAATCGGTATTGACTTTTGTCGGATTGTGCATTTGCTCAGAATCCTATTCTATCGGGATTGTGTATTTTCTCGGGATTCATGACTTTAAGTATGAAATCAGACTTGTGAATATCCTAACACTTTTATCGGGATTCATTCTATCAGATTGTGCATTGTATCGGAATTCGATTATATCGGATTTGCCTTTGCTCTGGATTGTTTTATCGGATTTGGTTTCATTGGATTTGATTCTATCGTATTTGAACACAATCGGAATTCAAACAATACCTATGCTCGGAAGATAAACATGAACTTGTAGCCTTGGCTTATGAAAGGAATGTTTGAATTGCCTAAGCTAAGGAGTTGGATGAATTCACTGAATTACAGGAAGTAAAGAGTAATAGTGAATTGTGGTATATTGAATGTATATACATGAGTTGATATATAATTGTGATTGTGTGTACATATGTGTTTGATTATAGTATTATGCTTATTGTGTGATTGATTAAACAAATACTGATTGTTAGTTGTTTGTTCAGGTGGAGACAAGACTCACTAGTTGAGAATAGACTGAGTTACCTGAACATTTGAAGATATCGGTGAGTGGATATATATCTTGGATGTATAAGATATATCACCTGATTGATTGCTCTTGTTACTGTATATATACATGTTGTTGTGAGATCAGCTTGGCGGTTGTTATTCAGCTGGGCCTATGTTTAGAGATATACAGTATTAGTAATTGTCTCTATGCCTGCACATGTTTTGTTTGGAAGCTACTGCCAAGGAAGCTACTTGCAGTGATGATGTGATTACCGGTATGTTCATAGTTAACTCTATGCCTGCACGTGTTTTGTTTGACTCTGGTGCAAATAGATCGTTTATATATATGACTTTGTGTGATAAATTGAAATTACCTACTTCTGTGAACACTACTCCTTTAGAGGTAGAAGTAGCTGATGGTAATGTAGTACCTGTGACAACTTCTGTGACTAGAGTTCAGATTAGTATTGATGGTACTAGTTTCCCTGTAGATTGTTTGGTGATGCCTATACCTGGATTTGATTTAGTATTAGGTATGGACTGGTTGAGTCACCATAGGGCTAGTATCCAATGTCATAAGAAACTGATAACTATTCCTCGGGCTGACGGGTCGCATGTCGTGGCTCGTGGGGATAGATCTCCATCTTCTCTTCCGATTATCTCGTACATGAAGGCTATAAAATCTTTAGCCAAAGGGTCTGCGTCCTTTCTAGCCTATGCTATTGATGTGAAAAAAGAGAAGCGTCCGGTTACCGATGTTCGTGTTGTTTCGGAGTACCCGGAGGTATTTCCAGATGATTTTCCAGGGTTGCCACCTGTTCGGGATGTCGAATACAAGATTGATCTGATACTTGGTAGTACACCTATTGCAAAAGCTCCTTACCGATTAGCTCCTTCAGAGACCAGAGAGATGATGACTCAGATACATGAACTGTTAGACAAGGGGTTTATTCGTCCAAGCTCTTCGCCTTGAGGTGCACCGGTGTTGTTTGTGAAAAAGAAAGACGGGACTCTGCGTATGTGTATAGATTACAGAGATTTGAATAAGAAGACTGTCAAGAACAAGTATCTGTTGCCAAGGATAGATGATTTGTTCGATCAACTTCAGGGAGCTTCGTACTTCTCAAAGATTGATTTGAGGTCGGGATACCATCAGGTTAGGGTGGCCGAAGAGGATATACCGAAGACAACTTTTCGTACAAAGTATGGTCACTATGAGTTTCTAGTTATGCCGTCCGGTTTAACTAACGCTCCTGCAGTGTTTATGGATCTGATGAATCGGGTGTGTCGACCAATCCTGGATAAGTTCGTCATCGTGTTTATTGATGATATCCTGGTGTATTCTAAAACAGAGGATGAGCTTGATCAGCATCTGCGACAAGTTTTGGAGACTCTAAAGCAACACAAGCTGTATGCCAAGTTGTCCAAGTGTGAGTTCTGGTTGCGTGAAGTCAAGTTTCTGGGTCATGCGATTTGTGAAGACGTTGTGAAAGTGGATCCGTCAAAGATAGAAGCTGTAATGAATTGCTCCTAAGACACCGACAGAGATCAAGAGTTTTCTTGGTTTGGCAGGTTATTACAGAAGGTTCATTAAAGACTTTTCGAAGCTCGCAGGTCCGTTGACTAAACTAACCAGAAAGGATGTTCAGTTTCAATGGAGTGAGGCTCAGGAGAATGCTTTTCAAACTTTCAAGCAACTTCAGTGTCAGACTCCTGTTCTTGCGTTGCCTGAAGGATCTGAAGATTTTGTGGTTTACAGTGATGCTTCACATGCTGGGTTAGGATGTGTACTGATGCAGAGGAGTAAAGTTATAGCTTATGCTTCCAGACAGTTGAAACCCAACGAAAAGAACTATCCTACTCATGATTTGGAGTTAGCAGCAGTGGTCTTTGCTTTGAAGCTGTGGAGACATTACTTGTATGGAACAAAATGCACGATTTGCACTGATCATAAGAGTCTACAGTATGTGTTCACTCATAAAGAACTGAATATGAGACAGCGCCGATGGTTAGAGTTGATAAAAGATTATGACTGTGACATTCAGTATCATCCGGGAAAAGCTAACGTGGTTGCTGATGCACTTAGCAGGAAAGGTTCTGCAGATTCAGTAAAATTTATGCGGTTAGAGATTAAGTCAGATTTGATAGATCAGTTGATGGCTGCACAATTAGAAGCACTGAAGACAGAGAACTTGAAAGATGAGTTGATGGTTAAAAGACTCCATGAGCTGACAACTGATTCGCGTGGGTTGAAGATGTATCAGAATCGTGTTTGGGTGCCAAAGTTTAGTAATTTGCGGGAATTGATCTTGACTGAAGCACATAAGTCTAGAATAACTGTTCATCCTGGTAGCACTAAGATGTATCAAAGTATGAAATTTTTTTATTGGTGGCCTACTATGAAGTTAGATGTTGAACGATTTGTGGAGTTATGTCATATATGTGCACAAGTGAAAGCTGAACACCAGAAGCCGTACGGATCGTTAAGACAGTTAGCAATACCAGAGTGGAAGTGGGATCACATTACGATGGATTTTGTAACAAAACTTCCGAGAACTCAGAAGGGGAACGATATGATTTGGGTTATTGTTGATAGATTAACCAAGAGTGCACACTTTCTTGCTACTGCTGAGACTGCAAACTTGAGTAAGTTAGCCAAGTTGTATATAGATGAGATTGTATCTAGACATGGAGTTCCTTTATCTATTGTGTCAGATAGGGATTCGAGGTTTGTGTCGAATTTCTGGAACAGACTACAACAAGAGTTGGGATCGAGAGTTAATCTGAGTACAACTTATCATCCGCAGACAGATGGCCAATCAGAGAGAACAATTCATACTTTAGAAGATATGCTTCGGGCATGTGCGTTATAGTTTGGAGGTTCTTGGGATTCGCATCTACCTTTGGTTGAGTTTGCCTACAACAATTCTTATCACTCCAGTATCGGAATGCCGCCGTATTAGATGTTATATGGGCGACCGTGCAGAACTCCTACTTGTTGGTTAGAGGCAGGAGAGAAACAGTTTGCTGGACCAGATATTGTTCAGATCACAGCAGATAAAGTTGCAGCGGCTCGAGAAAATTTGAAAGCTGCAAGAGATCGACAAAAGATGTATGCAGATCCGCGTCGTCGACCAGTGACTTTTGTTGAGGGAGAAAGAGTCTACTTAAAGGTTTCACCATGGAAGGGCGTGATACCCTTTGGGAAACGTGGAAAGTTGGCTCCACGATATATTGGTCCGTTCAGAATTCATAAAGTAATGAATGATCAGACGATTGTATTGGATCTTCCCGATGAATTGGCAGGAATTCATGACACGCTCAATGTTTGTTATCTGAGAAAGTGTAATGTAGAAGATCAGACTCAAGTGTTGCCGATACAAGATCTTCGTGTAGATTCCAACAAGAGGTTGATTGAGGAACCTGTTGAGTTACTGGATTGTAAAGTAACAAAGCTGAGGAATAAGCAGATACCGATGGTCTTAGTGAAGTGGAAACACACCTTGGGTTCAGACTTAACTTGGGAAACAGAAGAAGATATGAGGAGTCGATACCCAGCCTTGTTTGAGCGTGATCAGATTCCGAGGACGGAATCTTCTTAAGGGGGAAGATTTGTAACACCCTCCTTACCGGCCTAGTAGGATTAAGGTAATTAAGTTGAATTACTTTAATTAATTGGTTGATTATTTGATTTATGTGTTTAATTAATTTAGTTAATTAAATTGTGTAAAATAATTGTAAGTATTAGTGGGGTTGATGAGGTGTCGGTTTTGGACACCTTAACCCACCAAGTCATCTCCTAAGTGCCACATTGCATGCAAATTAAGAAAGTGTAAGTGTGTGTTTGTTGCTTACGGCCGAGCAAAAGAAAAGTAGAAGAATTGGATTCGTTGATCTTGAATTTGTTCTAACTGATTAACCTTGAAGTAATTAACATCATCAAGAGGTTAAAATTCAGAATCATATGTTAATAGTTGTTTGATTTCGGATTTGATTATATATGTTTGAAAACCGATTGAATAATTGATTTGATGAATTGATGATTAAGTTGTATGCATGCTAGTAATTGTTATTAGTTATGATTAATTCATGCTTAGAATCAATTATGGAAACCATAGATGTGTTGCATGCTTAAAAATCAGATTAAAAATCGAAGTTAGAATGATTTTTGAATGTCTCGGATTTCTTAAGCATGAATCTATCGGAATTCAATTATGATTCAATCGGAATTAGTGAAAACCGATAAAATCTATCGGGATTGATAGGAATCCGAGAAAGGAAGATTGTTTGCCTTAACTTTTATCGGGATTGATGTAAAACCGAGAAGAATGATCGGATTTGATAAATTAACATTTTCTCGGTATGTGACATTTTCTCGGGATCTTAGTTTCTCGGGATTGAAGTAATCGGTATTGACTTTTGTCGGATTGTGCATTTGCTCAGAATCCTATTCTATCGGGATTGTGTATTTTCTCGGGATTCATGACTTTAAGTATGAAATCAGACTTGTGAATATCCTAACACTTTTATCGGGATTCATTCTATCAGATTGTGCATTGTATCAGAATTCGATTATATCGGATTTGCCTTTGCTCTGGATTGTTTTATCGTATTTGGTTTCATTGGATTTGATTCTATCGTATTTGAACACAATCGGAATTCAAACAATACCTATGCTCAGAATGGGTGAATGCTGTGTTATGAAAGATCAATTCTTTGATGACTTGAAGATAAACATGAACTTGTAGCCTTGGCTTATGAAAGGAATGTTTGAATTGCCTAAGCTAAGGAGTTGGATGAATTCACTGAATTACAGGAAGTAAAGAGTAATAGTGAATTGTGGTATATTGAATGTATATACATGAGTTGATATGTAATTGTGATTGTGTGTACATATGTGTTTGATTATAGTATTATGCTTATTGTGTGATTGATTAAACAAATACTGATTGTTAGTTGTTTGTTCAGGTGGAGACAAGACTCAGTAGTTGAGAATAGACTGAGTTACCTGAACTTTTAAAGATATCGGTGAGTGGATATATATCTTGGATGTATAAGATATATCACCTGATTGATTGCTCTTGTTACTGTATATATACATGTTGTTGTGAGATCAGCTTGGCGGTTGTTATTCAGTTGGGCCTATGTTTAGAGATATACAGTATTTGTAATTGTCTCTATGCCTGCACATGTTTTGTTTGGAAGCTACTGCCAAGGAAGCTACTGGCAGTGATGATGTGATTACCGGTATGTTCTTAGTTAACTCTATGCCTGCACGTGTTTTGTTTGACTCTAGTGCAAATAGATCGTTTATATATATGACTTTGTGTGATAAATTGAAATTACCTACTTCTGTGAACACTACTCCTTTAGAGGTAGAAGTAGCTGATGGTAATGTAGTACCTGTGACAACTTCTGTGACTGGAGTTCAGATTAGTATTGATGGTACTAGTTTCCCTGTAGATTGTTTGGTGATGCCTATACCTGGATTTGATTTAGTATTAGGTATGGACTGGTTGAGTCACCATAGGGCTAGTATCCAATGTCATAAGAACTGATAACTATTCCTCTGGCAGACGGGTCGCATGTCGTGGCTCGTGGGGATAGATCTCCAACTTCTCTTCCGATTATCTAGTACATGAAGGCTAGAAAATCTTTAGCCAAAGGGTGTGCGTCCTTTCTAGCCTATGCTATTGATGTGAAGAAAGAGAAGCGTCCGGTTACCGATGTTCGTGTTGTTTCGGAGTACCCGGAGGTATTTCCAGATGATTTTCCAGGGTTGCCACCTGTTCGCGATGTCGAATACAAGATTGATCTGATACTTGGTAGTACACCTATTGCGAAAGCTCCTTACCGATTAGCTCCTTCAGAGATCAGAGAGATGATGACTCAGATACAGGAACTGTTAGACAAGGGGTTTATTCGTCCAAGCTCTTCGCCTTGGGGTGCACCGGTGTTGTTTGTGAAAAAGAAAGACAGGACTCTGCGTATGTGTATAGATTACCGAGATTTGAATAAGAAGACTGTCAAGAACAAGTATCTGTTGCCAAGGATAGATGATTTGTTCGATCAACTTCAGGGAGCTTCGTATTTCTCAAAGATTGATTTGAGGTCGGGATACCATCAGGTTAGGGTGGCCGAAGAGGATATACCGAAGACAACTTTTCGTACGCGGTATGGTCACTATGAGTTTCTAGTTATGCCGTTCGGTTTAACTAACGCTCCTGCAGTGTTTATGGATCTGATGAATCGGGTGTGTCGACCATTCCTGGATAAGTTCGTCATCGTGTTTATTGATGATATCCTGGTGTATTCTAAAACAGAGGATGAGCATGATCAGCATCTGCGACAAGTTTTTGAGACTCTAAAGCAACACAAGCTGTATGCCAAGTTGTCCAAGTGTGAGTTCTGGTTGCGTGAAGTCAAGTTTCTGGGTCATGTGATTTGTGAAGACGGTGTGAAAGTGGATCCGTCAAAGATAGAAGCTGTAATGAATTGGAATGCTCCTAAGACACCGATAGAGATCAAGAGTTTTCTTGGTTTGGCAGGTTATTACAGAAGGTTCATTAAAGACTTTTCGAAGCTCGCAGGTCCGTTGACTAAACTAACCAGAAAGGATGTTCAGTTTCAATGGAGTGAGGCTCAGGAGAATGCTTTTCAAACTTTGAAGCAACTTCTGCGTCAGACTCCTGTTCTTGCGTTGCCTGAAGGATCTGAAGATTTTGTGGTTTACTATGATGCTTCACATGCTGGGTTAGGATGTGTACTGATGCAGAGGAGTAAAGTTATAGCTTATGCTTCCAGACAGTTGAAACCCAACGAAAAGAACTATCCTACTCATGATTTGGAGTTAGCAGCAGTGGTCTTTGCTTTGAAGCTGTGGAGACATTACTTGTATGGAACAAAATGCACGATTTGCACTGATCATAAGAGTCTACAGTATGTGTTCACTCAGAAAGAACTAAATATGAGACAGCGCCGATGGTTAGAGTTGATAAAAGATTATGACTGTGACATTCAGTATCATCCGGGAAAAGCTAACGTGGTTGCTGATGCACTTAACAAGAAAGGTTCTGCAGATTCAGTAAAATTTATGCGGTTAGAGATTTAGTCAGATTTGATAGATCAGTTGATGGCTGCATAATTAGAAGCACTGAAGATAGAGAACTTGAAAGATGAGTTGATGGTTAAAAGACACCATGAGCTGACAACTGATTCGCGTGGGTTGAAGATGTATCAGAATCGTGTTTGGGTGCCAAAGTTTGGTAATTTGCGGGAATTGATCTTGACTGAAGCACATAAGTCCAGAATGACTGTTCATCCTGGAAGCACTAAGAAGTATCAAAGTATGAAATTTTTTTATTGGTGGCCTACTATGAAGTTAGATGTTGCACGATTTGTGGAGTTATGTCATATATGTGCACAAGTGAAAGCTGAACACCAGAAGCCGTACGGATCGTTAAGACAGTTAGCAATACCAGAGTGGAAGTGGGATCACATAACGATGGATTTTGTAACAAAACTTCCGAGAACTCAGAAGAGGAACGATATGATTTGGGTTATTGTTGATAGATTAACCAAGAGTGCACACTTTCTTGCTACTGCTGAGACTGCAAACTTGAGTAAGTTAGCCAAGTTGTATATAGATGAGATTGTATCTAGACATGGAGTTCCTTTATCTATTGTGTCAGATAGGGATTCGAGGTTTGTGTCGAATTTCTGGAACAGACTACAACAAGAGTTGGGATCGAGAGTTAATCTGAGTACAACTTATCATCCGCAGACAGATGGCCAATCAGAGAGAACAATTCATACTTTAGAAGATATGCTTCGGGCATGTGCGTTATAGTTTGGAGGTTCTTGGGATTCGCATCTACCTTTGGTTGAGTTTGCCTACAACAATTCTTATCACTCCAGTATCGGAATGCCGCCGTATTAGATGTTATATGGGCGACCGTGCAGAACTCCTACTTGTTGGTTAGAGGCAGGAGAGAAACAGTTTGCTGGACCAGATATTGTTCAGATCACAGCAGATAAAGTTGCAGCGGCTCGAGAAAATTTGAAAGCTGCAAGAGATCGACAAAAGATGTATGCAGATCCGCGTCGTCGACTAGTGACTTTTGTTGAGGGAGAAAGAGTCTACTTAAAGGTTTCACCATGGAAGGGCGTGATACCCTTTAGGAAACGTGGAAAGTTGGCTCCACGATATATTGGTCCGTTCAGAATTCATAAAGTAATGAATGATCAGACGATTGTATTGGATCTTCCCGATGAATTGGCAGGAATTCATGACACGTTCAATGTTTGTTATCTAAGAAAGTGTAATGTAGAAGATCAGACTCAAGTGTTGCCGATACAAGATCTTCGTGTAGATTCCAACAAGAGGTTGATTGAGGAACCTGTTGAGTTACTGGATTGTAAAGTAACAAAGCTGAGGAATAAGCAGATACCGATGGTCTTAGTGAAGTGGAAACACACCTTGGGTTCAGACTTAACTTGGGAAACAGAAGAAGATATGAGGAGTCGATACCCAGCCTTGTTTGAGCGTGATCAGATTCCGAGGATGAAATCTTCTTAAGGGGGAAGATTTGTAACACCCTCCTTACCGGCCTAGTAGGATTAAGGTAATTAAGTTGAATTACTTTAATTAATTGGTTGATTATTTGATTTATGTGTTTAATTAATTTAGTTAATTAAATTGTGTAAAATAATTGTAAGTATTAGTGGGGTGGATGAGGTGTCGGTTTTGGACACCTTAACCCACCAAGTCATCTCCTAAGTGCCACATTGCATGCAAATTAAGAAAGTGTAAGTGTGTGTTTGTTGCTTACGGCCGAGAGAAAGAAAAGAAGAAGAATTGGATTCGTTGATCTTGAATTTGTGCTAACTGATTAACCTTGAAGTAATTAACATCATCAAGAGGTTAAAATTCAGAATCATATGTTAATAGTTGTTTAATTTCGGATTTGATTATATATGTGTGAAAACCGATTGAATAATTGATTTGATGAATTGATGATTAAGTTGTATGCATGCTAGTAATTGTTATTAGTTATGATTAATTCATGCTTAGAATCAATTCTGGAAACCATAGATGTGTTGCATGCTTAAAAATCAGATTAAAAATCGAAGTTAGAATGATTTTTGAATGTCTCGGATTTCTTAAGCATGAATCTATCGGAATTCAATTATGATTCAATCGGAATTAGTGAAAACCGATAAAATCTATCGGGATTGATAGGAATCCGAGAAAGGAAGATTGTTTGCCTTAACTTTTATCGGGATTGATGTAAAACCGAGAAGAATGATCGGATTTCATAAATTAACATTTTCTCGGGATCTTAGTTTCTCGGGATTGAAGTAATCGGTATTGACTTTTGTCGGATTGTGCATTTGCTCAGAATCCTATTCTATCGGGATTGTGTATTTTCTCGGGATTCATGACTTTAAGTATGAAATCAGACTTGTGAATATCCTAACACTTTTATCGGGATTCATTCTATCGGATTGTGCATTGTATCGGAATTCAATTATATCGGATTTGCCTTTGCTCGGGATTGTTTTATCGGATTTGGTTTCATCGGATTTGATTCTATCGGATTTGAACACATTCGGAATTCAAACAATACCTATGCTCGGAATTGGTGAATGCTGTGTTATGAAAGATCAATTCTTTGATGACTTGAAGATAAACATGAACTTGTAGCCTTGGCTTATGAAAGGAATGTTTGAATTGCCTAAGCTAAGGAGTTGGATGAATTCACTGAATTACAGGAAATAAAGAGTAATAGTGAATTGTGGTATATTGATTGTATATACATGAGTTGATATGTACTTGTGATTGTATGTACATATGTGTTTGATTATAGTATTATGCTTATTGTGTGATTGATTATGCAAATACTGATTGTTAGTTGTTTGTTCAGGTGGAGACAAGACTCAGTAGTTGAGAATAGACTGAGTTACCTGAACTTTTGAAGATATCGGTGAGTGGATATATATCTTGGATGTATAAGATATATCACCTGATTGATTGCTCTGGTTACTGTGTATAAACATGTTGTTGTGAGATCAGCTTGGCGGTTGTTATTCAGCTGGGCCTATGTTTAGAGATATACAGTATTAGTAATTGTCTCGATAAGCATTTGTTGTAATCAAGAAGTTCTATTATTGTTGTCTGTTGTAACTAGGCTATCGGTAAACCTTTGCTTTGGCCGGCATTTGGTTGAAGGTCCCGCAAGACCGCCGGTTCTCTTGTTTGTTTGAGCATTGTTTATTTGGGCTTTATGCCTTGTATGTTTGTGATATCTATTCTCTCACTTAGCTTTGTGCTAATCCCCCACTGTTGACTCTTTTACAGGATATTCCTGGTATGTGGAAGATAGAGGTGAAACTGGAATTGTGGACTGATCTAACTCTGATATCTAGTTGTAGTTTTGTAAAGAGCCTGTTTTGAGTAACACTGTAAATGTATTTTGTAAAGCAAACATGTTGAAGTTGTACTTTACTCTAATATATTATATTAGTAATGTAATTTAGTTTCCGCGCGTATTCCAAAGTTGTGTTAGAAAATACGGTGTTACACCTCCTATGTGTCATACTGATTCAAACTCAAACTGGTTTGAACCGACTCAAGGATGAAACAAAAAAAACAGTTATTATTCATAAAGCGGAACTTGATTAATAAACAACCCAAAAACCCTAAAGGGTTAGAATCTTTGTTTATCACAATAATATATATATATATCATCAAGAACATGAAGATGATGAAAGATTGTACCTTTACTTACATAGGGTTTCTCAAGTAATAATCCACCAGTGATGAGGAAAAACAAGACCCCGCTAGAAGGGTGACCAAACCACAATCCATGACATACCCACTTGATGTCGAAATCACCAAAAACCGAAACCCGGTTCTTCCTTGGTGTACTCGGCCGACGCCGATGATAGAGAGAGGTGAGGAGAGATTTTATTTTCTTATTCTAAAACTTAGAATTATATATTAACCTCTATTTCTCAATATGATATCCTATTTATAATACTAGGAATTAGGATCACATTAGGAAGCCTTTTGAATGTTTCCTTATCTTGAATTAGGGTAACTTAATCACCAAGTTAATATATATATTAGTATTTAATAAATAATATATATATATATATATATATATATATATATATATAACCATATATATATATATAAAATATATAATCTTATTAATTAACAATATATATTTATTTAACTAATAAATATATATTTTCTTGTCAATTAATAACTTGGTAATTAATTCCTCCGTAAGTTAAAACCATAACTTACTAACATTGGTTTATAACTAACTGTTATTAAACCGTTCTCCCACTTGTAGTTGCATTATTTCTCGGATTACATGCCCTCATTGGTGTGACCCTTGAGTGCCTTATGACATTGGACGTGGCATCAGAGTTCGACGGTTATGCACACAAATCCTATCACACTCCCACTTGTGCTTGCCGTCAACCAGGGTACCTTGATGACAATGGCCTAAGGATACTTCTAGACAAGTCTTTAGGTTAACCAAGCGATAAGAACTCTTATACCGAGGTATGATAATAAATCCTTATAAAAAAACTGTTTTATAATTTATAAAACTAACTGTTTTATAATAAAACTTCATAAGAACCCCCTGTCTTATGATCGGGTATACTTTAGGCTTTTCCTTCTGCATCACGATGTTTCGATTGTGAGTGTGAGCATGGTGTGAGTCAACTCTGAACACTCAGAACCTTTTCTCGACTATCCGATTTCGACTGAGTGATAAACGACAAAGAACAAATCAGTTCGTTTGGGCATGGCCATGCACTTCTACAGTCTACATCAGTCAAGGGGCCCATAAACATCTCTCCTAAAAAGGAGGTGCATAATGCCTCTCGCATACTTGCATTTGGCAACACGCTTTCCGCTGACACCAGATACGCCCGTTATTGCTACCCAGTTACGGCGTAGCGTTAGGTGCGACCCAAATGCCAGAAGTCCACACATCCCAAACCAAATATCTTAGGCTTGAGGACAACCTATGTGACGAATACCTTTGACTCGTTAACCATGCGGTATTCTTTGTTGGGAAATTAGCTAAGGCATTAAGACTGTTTAACATGCAAAGTTGAAACTGTTAAAAGAGTTTATGGGAAACCGTTGTGAACTGTTGTGAATAACAGTTGCTGTGGGCATTACAACTGTTAGTACAAAGTTCAGAACTGTTAGTTCAAAATTGTCACAACTGTTTGAAGACCTTGAAGCCGAAGACTGTTAGAAGAACCAGAACTGTTGCATTCAATGAACAGTTTCGGTTGAGCTAAATATGGAAAATCCTATCTTTGTGGATATCTCGAAATATTTTGAAGATCATCAAGATTATCTCAGAAGATAGAAGATTACCTAACTATCAGCAAATCAAGGAAGATCAAGGAGTATATAAATACTAGATTAGAATTTATAATACGTACGTACTCATTGTTTAAGTTTTGCATTTATTCTTCAAGTTGTAATTTGCTTTCAGAATAGTGCTAAGCCTCTAAGTTTCTCTTTGAAACCCAAGAACAATCTGTGTTCTTCGTCTAACATAATAAGTTAGATTGGGGGTGAAGTTTGCTATTGTAATCATTCTGGTTAATCAATAAACTACTGTTTGATTGAATTGCTTTGTGTTCAAAACCTTTTTTAATCAATTAAGTGTGATTCCGCAACTTCTTAGTTGATTGTGATCATAGTTAAAGATTAACTTTTATTCAACTCTGATTTGTTATTCAAAAGTTAGTTCTTGTTATTTGATATAATCTATATCCGATCCTGACAAGTGGTATCAGAGCCTTATCATTAAGGTTCCTTTGATCACCAGTTGAAGGTTTTGCTTCAATCTTGCTTTGTTCTTTAAAACTGTTTTCAAATTACTTTGTTTCAATGGATTCTGGTGGATCTTCGGATAACAATGGCTCTGGGTCAAACATTCGTGTTCCCATGCTCAAACCAACTGATTTTGAGATGTGGAAACTGAGAATCAAGCAGCATGTCCAATTAATGGACTATGCTGTTTGGGAAATCATTGAAACTGTTCCCACTACCCCTGTTGATCTGGATGAGACTGGAAAACCAAAGAAGAAGCCACCACCAAAGACAGATGCTGAAAAGAAGGAGAGAATGATTGAGATGAAAGCTCTCAGCATCCTCCAGATTGCAATTCCCAATGAGTATCAACATCAATTCAAGAAATTTGATGATGCTCATGAACTTTGGAATGCTCTGGAAAAGAGGTTTGCTGGGAATGCTAGCTCTAAGAGAAACCAAAGAGATCTCCTTAAACAAGCCTATGAGAACTTCACCAGTGGAAAGAATGAGAGCATCACCCAAATCTTTGATAGGTTTTACAAGCTGGTAAGCCAACTAGAGAGTGCTAAGGTTAGGCTTGATCAAGATGAGATAAATAGAAAGTTTCTTAGGTCTCTAGGTGATGAATGGACTGTGTTTGCTGCATAATGGAGGACTAAGGATTCTCTTGAAGACATATAGTTAGATGACCTCTATAATAGTTTGATAGTGTTTGAGGGAGAGATAGAGGGAAAAAGAAAAACTGTTGTCCCTAGCCACAATGCTGCTCTCCTGTCATCCTCAGGTATGGATTAAAACCATTCATTAACTAACTCTTTTGATGGTTGTGCAGGTACTAGTTCTGCTGTTGGACTAGATGTGAACACTCCAGATGCTGTTCTTGAAGCTTTTCTTGCCAGCCATGCACATTCAACCGTCACCAATGAGGATCTTGAACAAGTGCACCCTGATGATCTTGAGGAGATGGATCTCAAATGGCAGATGGCCATGCTTACTGTTAGAGCCAAGAGGTTCATCAAAAGGACTGGAAGGCAAAACATGAATTTCAGAGCTGATGGCAAGGCTGGATTTGACAAGTCAAAGGTGAAATGCTTCAAATGTCAACAACTTGGACACTTTGCAAGAGAGTGCAGATCTGGTGGACAAGTCCAGAATCAAGGTCAGAGGCCAACTCAGAATCAAACCTCCTCAGCATTGGTCTCACAAGAAGGCCATGGGTTTGATTGGAGTGATCAAGCAGAAGAGGCTACAAACAACAAAGCTTTGATGGCATTGACTGAATCCTCCATCAAGTTGGATTCACCAGAATCTGAGGACATTCAGGTATCTTCTAAACTATGTCCTGGTGAATGTAGAGCTATTGTTAAAAGGTTTAGAGAGCACAATAAGAAAATGTGTGCTGCTCTAAGCAAAATGGAGGAAAGGAAATATGAATCAAGTGCAGTCATTGAAAGCTTTGAAAAGAAAATAAAAGATTATCAAGCCAATGAACTGCAAATGGATTATGATAGAAAATATCATAAGTGGGAAAAAGAGCAGCTTCAATAGGAGATTGATAGTCTGAAAAAGAAGCTAAGTGAGAAGAAAAGTAAGGTTGATGAGTTAACCAAGAAGTTGGAGGGTGTTGATATTGATCTGAGCATGTTCAAGGCAACAAATCTTAAACTTGAAACCTTGTTACAATCACAAATCAGAGACAAGGTGAAAACTGGTTTAGGATATAAGCAGACTCCACCTCCATACAATCACAACTACATAACTCCCATGTCTGATGTAGCTGATAGGTATGTTAATGAATCATTACCAGAGGAACAGAAGTCAGCTAATCCACAATTTGAAAGTGATGAGGAAGGAGTTGTGTATGCAGTGAGTGATGATAAGAATGAGGGAGTTGTGAAGAAGGATGAAGGTATTCCATATGAAAATCACATTTGTTGTGAGCCCATTCCCACAAAATCATCTTTACAACCTGTGGTGTTTGTAAAAGCATCCACTGAACCCCTCACCAATGAGCCAAAACTGACCAAAGCTGTTCATTCTATAAGCAGTTCCACAACTATTACAAACAGTCCCCACCTTTACACTAACAGTCCCAAAAGGAACCCAAACAGTTCTAACCCAAACAGCTCAACTGTTAGTGTTAAGTCAAAAGGAAAAGTGAAGGTTGATGAAGTTGTAGTTGGAAAGCCCAAGAAGGAGGCTGCAAAAGCACAGACTAAACCCAGATTTGTAAAAAGGCATACTGAAATGCCTGCATGCACATGCCAAAAGCATGGTGTACAAAAGTTTCCTCAGTCAGCACCTGTTAGAGGAAATCAAAGAAATAGGAACCAGTTCTGGTCACAAAGAACTGGTTTGCCTATTGTGAAAGCTAAAAAGTGCTGTATATGTGGGAGATCCAATCATTTGTCTCAAGACTGTTATTATAACCCACAGCTGTGTAGCACCAAAAAACCAAGTTTCAAAAGGCAAAATAACAGTTCTAAAACTGTTAAGTCAGAGCAGATTAACAGTTCTAAAACTGCTAAGCCAAAACAGGCTAACAGTTCTACAACTGTTACATCCAAACCAACTAACAGTTCTACAACTGTTTTATGAAAACCAAAAACTGTTGGTCTGGCTTGGGTGAAACTGCAGAAACAAACAGTTTCTGAAGAGGGTAAAACTGGTACTCACATTGCAAACCAGAATAAGTCACATGATGACTCAACTATTTTACCATCTACAACAACTGTTTGTTCAAAGATCTCAACTGTTAATCACAACAGTTGGGAACCACATGTTCTTACAAAGTATTCCTCACACAAATGAGAGAAATCTAATTTGGATGAAATCAAAAAGAACCAAACTCTGTTTAAGTATTATGACTTGAATGGTGTACCCAAGACCTGCATGGCCTGGGTACTTCCTGCTACTAACTGATTCTATTTGTGCAGAGCATTCATAGGGCCAATCATGGATCTATCTAGCATGTGGATAGTGGATGCTCAAGGCACATGACTGGAAATCCACATTGTTTGAAGGATTTCAGAAGCATCAATGGTGGATTTGTAGCATTTGGAGGAAATGCTAAGGGAGGAAAAATCACAGGTAAAGGAGCTGTTGAGGCAGGTACACTTACATTTAATGATGTTTTCTTTGTTGAACAACTTAAGTATAATCTGTTAAGTGTATCTCAAATCTGTGACAATGGAAACAAAGTTTTGTTTATAGATTCAGAATGCATTATCCTATCAAAAGATTTTAAACTAAATGAGAAGGATGTTCTTTTGAGAACACCTAGAAAGGATAATGTATACTGTCTAGATACACAAAAGATTGCTAAACAGAATGTGTTAAGTTGTTTACTCTCAAAGGCATCTCATGATGAGTCTGCCATTTGGCATAGAAGGATGTGTCACATGAACTTTAAAACCATGAACTTGTTAGCTAAAAACAGTTTGGTAAGAGGTTTGCCCCAAAAAGAATTCTCATGTGATGATCATTGTGTGGCTTGTCTCAAAGGCAAGCAACACAAAACTTCTTATAAGACCAAAGAAGTTTCTTCCATTGTTGCACCTTTACAACTTGTGCATATGGATCTTTTTGGTCCAACATCTGTGGTCAGCATAGGTAAGAAAGCCTACTGTTTAGTTGTAGTTGATGATTTCACCAGATTTACATGGGTTCAATTTCTTAGAACTAAAGATGAAACTGCTGAGTTAGTTAAGTCTCTTATTCTTAGGATTGAGAATCAATCTGATTTGAAGGTAAAAGTCATTAGATCTGACAATGGTTCTGAATTTAAGAACTATGAGCTAAACAGTTTTTGTGAAGGTAAAGGTATTGAAAGACAGTTTTGTGCCCCTAGGACTCCTCAACAGAATGGAGTGGCTGAGAGAAGGAATAGGACTTTGATTGAGGCTGCTAGATCCATGTTAGCTGATTCTAGGCTTCCAATGACATTCTGGGCAGAAGCAGTGAACACTGCCTGCTATGTTCAGAATAGAGTACAAGTAGTCAAGTCCAAAGGGAAAACTCCTTATGAGTTGTTCCTCAAGAGAAAACCTTTAATCAACTTCTTCAAACCATTTGGCTGTCCTTGCACTATCCTTAATACCAAATCACAATTAGGCAAGTTTGAGAGTAAGGCTGAAGAGGGTTTCTTTGTAGGATACTTCACTCAAAATAAAGCTTATAGAGTATTTAACAATGTCACTAGAATCATAGAAGAGAGTATGAATGTCTCTTTCAATGAGAATAGGATCAATATTGAAGGTAATGGGCCTGATTGGTTATTTGATATTGATGCATTGTCTAAATCTATTTCTTTTGAGTATTCCACTGAAACAACTGCAGGTACCTCCACAACTGTTGGTGAAAATCAACAAACAGTCTCCAACAGCCCAAACAGGTTTGCAACTGTTAGTTCAAACAGTTCTGAAACTGTTAGCTCAAAACCAATAACTGTTGGTTCAAACAAAGTTACTGAAGACTTTGTTGTGATTCCTATGCTTCAACAAGAGTTCTTCAATGCTGTTGATCCATTGATTATTGCTGAATCTTCAAAGGACATGGAATCTCATGATTCTCAACAACACACTGAATCTGCACCCCAAACAGTTGCTGATCAAGTGTGTGATACTGCTGGAAATTCAAGTGAATATGAGATTGATTTGTCTAATCTAGGGAATGAACTGACTGAAGAAAACATTCCTACAACAAGAGTTCACAAGAATCATCCAATATCACAAATAATTGGTGATCCAACCACTCCTATCAGAACAAGGAACATGCTGCAAAATGAAAACAGTGGTGTGGATCTTGCCCAATTTGATGTGAATGCCTGCTTTCTATCTCAAATAGAACCAAAGAAAGCAGTTGAAGCATTTAAATACCCTTCATGGGTGGAAGCAATGCAAGAGGAGCTCTTACAATTTCAAATTCAACAAGTTTGGAAGTTAGTTGAACTTCCAAGAGGCAAAAGAGCAATTGACACCAAGTGGGTGTTCAGAAACAAGAAAGATGAAAGAGGAATTGTAATCAAGAATAAGGCAAGACTGGTTGCACAGGGCTATACACAAGAGGAAGGAATAGACTATGATGATGTCTTTGCACCTGTTGCAAGGATTGAAGCCATTAGACTATTTCTTGCCTTTGCAAGCTTCAAAGGATTTAAGGTGTATCAAATGGATGTCAAGTCTGCATTTCTCTATGGAACTATTGATGAGGAGGTATATGTGTGTCAACCCCCTGGCTTTGAAGACTCAAAGTACCCTGACAGGGTATATAGGTTGGATAAAGCTCTATATGGACTACATCAAGCTCCTAGAGCTTGGTATGAGACATTATCATCCTACCTTCTTGAGAATGGTTTTAAGAGAGGCACAATTGACAAAACATTGTTTACAAAGATTGTTAAAATAGAGATTTTGCTTGTGCAAATCTATGTTGATGATATAATCTTTGGATCCACTGATGACAGCCTGTGCAAAGAATTTGAAGTCATTATGCACAAAAGATTTCAGATGAGTTCCATGGGTGAACTCACATTTTTCTTGGGATTACAAGTGAAACAGAAGCCCTCTGGTATCTTTCTAAGCCAATCTAAGTATGTCAAAGACATATTGGACAAGTTTGGCTATCAAGATGTGAAACTGGCAAGCACCCCTATGGAAACACACAAACAGTTGGGAGCAGACTCTGAGGGGGAGGATGTAGACATACATCTATATAGGTCTATGATAGGTTCATTAATGTATTTAACTGCTTCTTGACCTGATATAATGTTTGCTGTGTGTGTTTGTGCCAGATTTCAATGCAGTCCGAAGATGTCACACTTGTTTGCTGTGAAGAGGATCTTTAGATACCTCAAAGGCCAACCAAAATTGGGACTTTGGTATCCTAAAGATTCACCTTTTGATTTGGTGGCATATTCTGATAGTGACTATGGTGGAGCCAATGTGGACAGAAAATCAACCTCTGGAGGATGTCAATTCTTTGGATCAAGGCTGGTTTCATGGCAATGCAAGAAACAAACAACTGTTTCAACTTCAACAGCTGAGGCTGAATATGTTGCTGCATCAAGCTGCTGTTCACAAGTTCTATGGATCCAGAATCAGCTTCTGGATTATGGTTTGTCTTTCTTAAATACACCTATTTATGTTGATAACACCAGTGCTATTAACATAGTTAATAATCCAGTGAAACATTCTAAAACCAAGCACATTGAAATCAGATTTCACTTCATAAGAGACTGCAATGAAAAGAAATTAATCCAAGTTATGAAAATCCATACTGATGATCAATTAGCTGATCTGTTCACAAAAGCATTTGATGTGGGCAGATTCAACTTTTTGATCTCAAACATTGGAATGATTAACTTGGACTAACAGTTGTTCACTACTCAATGTTTTTCACACTAACAGTTTGCAACTGTTAGTATTGTTATCTAACAACTATTGATTTTAAGTGTTCAGGGAAGAGTAGAGGTACAAATCCCAAACCAATTTTGGACATATCTGGTTGCCTGTCCCATAAACAGTTTTTCAAACTCGTGAATGTCCTTGATATGTGGTAAAGGTAAAATACTTTATTGAGAACAGTTCCAAACTGATAAAGGTAAGTCACTTTATTTTGACAAGTCACTGCATGCTACATTATTGAACAATTTGCAACCACAAATTTGTCTATAAATTAGCTTGCACGCATTCTTCACAAATCACACCTACATTTGCATTCCAAAGACCAAAAGTTTCTTTGCAAATGGCTACTAACTTCTTTCTCATAAACTTCAAAGAAATTAATGTTAAACAAAGTTATGTAACCATCCCTGCCCCATTTGTTAGAATGTATGAGCTTTGGCAATACTCATCTTGTGTTCTTGAGATGCATGATGATCGAGATATGTTCACTTTGACATAGCACCCAGACCCACGTAGGCCAAATAAAATGACTGATCATATTCGTATAAGAGGTGATTTTGAAAACTTCACTCTCTTCCACGAGTTGCCTACCAACTGCTGTTTAAGGTTCGACTTGAACCTGGAAGGCACTACAGGCTCAGTAATGTGGTTCAATGTTCGAAGAAATGTTGCTGATGATGACCGTCTAGCCTCGGATGATGATGCAGTGGAGGTCATTGTAATCGATGACTAGTTCCAATGCACGTCATGGTCTTAGCTGATGATGGATTGGCTGTCATCATCATTATCATCCGAGTCTAATGGAAGCCATAACCATTAGAGACAAACAACCGTTAGAGAAAGAGATGTGTGTAGAAATCGAAGTCATAAAAGACTGAATTTCGTTGACCCTTGCACAATTAGATAAACAGTACCAACAATGGCTTGTGAAAATGCATGTACTTTGTAGTTCATCTGTGTTAAACATGAATAAAATGCATATTTTTTTGATGACTGTGTTGGCTAATGGTTTGTTTATGATGAATTAGCTTATGATGGTGTATGAGCTAAGTTTTGTTGACAGTTGCACATTTTTTTTAACAGTTGTTTCAAATACAACTGTTAGGCAAAGTCCATGTGCATCTGAGGGGGAGAAACTCGTCCAATAACAGCTGTACTTTCTAACAAAAACAGTCTTCAACTGTTAGTGTGTAGAATGCACAACTGTTAGTTCAAAATCATGATCTTCGAAAAGGGAGTTATTTCTAAATAACAGTTGTTACATCTTATGAAAACAGTTCTCCAACTGTTAGTTTTATTTTTGTCCGTCAACTGTTAAGTTACTAAAGGGTGTTTTGGTCTTTGCAGAATTTTGAGGATGTTTGAATTACATTGAATATTCGAAACATATATAAGGCAACAATTCCCTCCTCACCAGTTCATTCACTTGTTCTAAACGTAAATCACTCGCAAACCCTAAATCCTAACTCTCGAACTCGAAATGGCTCCCCTTCCATTCGTCAAAGAGCACAACATGATCGCTTTCCTTGCCAAACCCGATAATCTGCATGTCTTTCTTGACGTGATCGATTATCTCTCAATGTCCAACATTCACAATGCTCTTACTGTTAATCCCACCATATATACCTCGCATGTCGACCAGTTTTGGAAAAATGCAACTGTGCGAGAGGAAAATGGAGTTCAATGGATTGACTCCAAGATAGACGGCACTGAGGTCGCTATCTCTGAAAACATCATTCATCAATCTCTGCAACTGAATGATGTCAATGGTGAGTATTCTGACTCGGTTTCACTTGAATATTTATACACTGAGTTAGTAAAACTGGGATATGAGGGCCCTAGGGGAAAGGGTACCTTCTATAAAGGGCAATTCTGCGCACACTGGAAGTTCATGATCCATACTCTCCAGCAGTGCATTAGCCCTAAGAGAACGGGCTGTAATGAGTTTGGGAGCAACATTGCTCTCGCACTCATCTGTCTAGCAAACAATAGACGCTTCAATTTTTCAAAACTAATCTTTAATGGAATGGTAAAGCATCTCGGGACCAAATATGGTCTCTTTTTGATGTACCCCAGGTTTGTGCAAATTTTCTTAAACTTTTTGATGCCAAACCTTAAAATACACAAGAGGGTCATTATTCCCTCTGCTCATGTGGGGCTTCCACATTGAGCAAATTGTTGATTAATGGCAAGAATTTTTCTGGTGCCATAACTCCACCACTCTCTGCAATGGTGGAGTTTCTTTCAAGAAACAGGGCTGCTAGTGTTGAGCATGAAACCCAACATATTGCTACACCTTCAACACTAGAACCAACAGCCCATGATACTCATAATCCCCTCTCTGCTACTTTTGAAATAGCTACAACAAAAGCCCCCACTCTTAAAACATTTCAAAAGAAGAGGAAAAGAACTGTTGGTGCTCCTTCCACCACAGTTCATGAACCTGAAACTGTTAACCCTGCACAGGTGCATTCACCTGTGCAGAATATCCAAAGGGAACCCCTTGTGCTGTCTCCCAGGTACAATGAGGAGGTGATCACTCCATTAGAGGGTGATCATATGGTTTTTGAGGCTGACACTACTGTTTTATCCGCAAGGGATGAACATGACAGTGTTAACATAAATAAGACCTCAACCATGGCAACAGAAGCTGATCAAACAGCTTCTGGAAATCCCCAGTACCAAGAAAAGAGGGGTACTGGTGTGGAATCTCAATTGAGTGAACCACCAGTTTTATCTGTCAATGATATGTTAACAGTGGCAACACTGGCTGACATTGAGGCTAGAATGCAACACCAAGCATTGACGAATTCCAACTTTGCACCTTTCTTTGCTGCATACGTGCAACTAAAAAAGAAGATTGCCTTACAAAACAAAAGGATTATTCAACAAGACCAGCAAATCAAGGTTTTGATCAACAGTTTGAAGCATGCTAATGAGGTGCTAAAGCTACATGATCAAGTACTACAACAGTTGACAGCTGCTGCAAGACCCCCTTCAACTGTTCCAATCAAAGAGGGGGAGAGTTCATTACCAACAGTTGCTGAAGTGCCAGAACAAACAGCTGCAGTGGATGAACTAACAGTTGCACCTAGTGAATCAACAGTTGAAGAGAAACTATCAGCGGTGGATAGAGTGCTGATCAATATGATAATTTTGTCTGGTGATTACCTAACAACTGAGGTTTACAAAACATGGCCCAAGGTGAAAAAGAGTATTTGGTGAAAGTGGGTGCTCAGATGCTGAACTGCAATGAATTCCAAATGAGACAAAAGATTGATGATGGATGGCTTGAGGGCAAATGTGCAAAGTTAAAACCTATTAAGCCAAAGCCTGGATTCAAAGGGATTCATATTGTAGAAAAGGTTGTTGAAAAGCCAGTGCAAGAGGTAGAAGGAAAGGGCAAAGAGATTGTTGTTGAGCTACCAAAGCTAAAATTAACAAAAGAACAACAAGAAGAAAGGGATTTTGAATGTGCTCAGAGGTTGGCTGCTGATCTTCTACAACAAGAACAGACTGATTTTGAAATAGCAAAGAAGCTAGCCGATGAGTTCACAAAAGAGATTGAGGAGGAAGAGAAAGCAAAGAAAGCTGATAAGGGAGTGAAAAGAAAAAGAATTGTAAAGAAGAAAACAGTTTTACCTCCTCCCAAGTCACAAGTGGAAAAAGCAAAAGCTGAAATGGTTCAAACAATCATTCAAGACCGACTGAGAACTGAACTAGAAACATGGATTGATAAATTGGTAAAAGAATAGTTGGGTCAAAAATCCCATATCACAGAATGGAGATTTGAGGAGTTAAGAGGGGACACTGGAAAGAAAGGTGTAACTGTGGTCAGAGAAGGGTTGATGGAAAGTTACTCTAATTTCTTTCAATTGGTAAATCATTGTACAAGGAGAGATCTTGAAGAAATGTATGTATATGGGGTTAATCATTTTGCAAATTCTGAGGAGATTGAGATAAAAGTTTTGATGAGACATCTAACAAGCATATGTCGTCCAAAGGAGATTATGCAAGTTTTGATTGCTGATGAGGCTTTTTCTATCAAGTCAGTAAAAGTGTATGCTAAAGCTGGAGTGTACCATATGGTGATGGCTAACACTAAACAACAATGGTTTGGTTTGAAGTTCATAGAGCACAATAAAGTCAAGCTTCAGTATATGCTAAAAGCAAAATTCTATGGATCAGATAGAATAAAATATGATTTGTTCAAGAGATTAAAAGAAAGACTGGCATGAGTCAAGTCTATGTAAGTTTTCTTTGCATAAATATATGGAATTCATTCTTTGCTTATGCTTAATTTGTCTGTGATTGAACCCTATGATCGAAAGAACTTAAAGACTTTGATCAATTCTTTAAGTTAGGGGGAGATTGTTAGGAAATTAGCTAAGACATTAAGACTGTTTAACATGCAAAGTTGAAACTGTTAGAAGAGTTTATGGAAAACAGTTGTGAACTGTTGTGAATAACAGTTGCTGTGGGCATTACAACTGTTAGTACAAAGTTCAGAACTGTTAGTTCAAAATTGTCACAACTGTTTGAAGACCTTGAAGCCGAAGACTGTTAGAAGAACCAGAACTGTTGCATTCAATGAACAGTTTCGGTTGAGCTAAATATGGAAAATCCTATCTTTGTGGATATCTCGAAATATTTGGAAGATCATCAAGATTATCTCAGAAGATAGAAGATTACCTAACTGTCAGCAAATCAAGGAAGATCAAGGAGTATATAAATACTAGATTAGAATTTATAATACGTACGTACTCATTGTTTAAGTTTTGCATTTATTCTTCAAGTTGTAATTTGCTTTCAGAATAGTGCTAAGCCTCTAAGTTTCTCTTTGAAACCCAAGAACAATATGTGTTCTTCGTCTAACATAATAAGTTAGATTGGGGGTGAAGTTTGCTATTATAATCATTCTGGTTAATCAATAAACTACTGTTTGATTGAATTGCTTTGTGTTCAAAACCTTCTTTAATCAATTAAGTGTGATTCCGCAACTTCTTAGTTGATTGTGATCATAGTTAAAGATTAACTTTTATTCAACTCTGATTTGTTATTCAAAAGTTAGTTCTTGTTATTTGATATAATCTATATCCGATCCTGACATTCTTCATGATGTCACTATCCAGTATTCACACCCCTGGTGAATACCTGTACATCCTTGGCCTACACTCCTGGTAGCTATCTTCAATCACTATGAATCTCCACCAAGGACTACAATGACGTTATTATCTCCCTAATCGAGGTTCCCACCAAGATAGGTAGTCACGGACAAGATTTTGAATAAAAAACTTTTATTCACAGATATTACCAAAACATACAAAATCTGTGAAGAGTAATGGGATTAATAATGTACTCTCCATATTCACCATCCTGGAATATAGTACAAAATTAATACTAGTCCATCGTCTCAATTCACCGCGTCTATTTGCGTTCTATGTTGGTTCAAGTGGACTTATCACGGATCACTTCTTGAAACCTCAACATTACTATGAACTAAAAACAAGTATGCATTAACTAGTGCTCCCACTCATTTTACTAGATTATTTGTTTTCCGCAAACCTTGAAAACAAGTCTAGTCTTTTTAATTTTATCATATTCCACGAACTTGGAGAACTGGATTAACTCCTTGTTCCTGAATATATAAAATTATCCCGTAACCATACCTAGTTACGTTGTAGATGTATAAAACTTTATTATTCCAAGAAATAGACTAAAATAATAAACCTTTTGTTTACACTAACCCGCAAACAAAATTAGATACTTAGTGTATAAACACTTATCTAATATGTTGTTTATTATTTTCAACACTTAATTCTTTATATATACTAGATTTAGGGACCCGTGCACGCACGTGTAGTTTAAAATTAAATTTTGAACAATAATTTTTTAAACAAAAGAATTATAATGTACTTAATAAATTTTAAGGTTTTAAGAGACTTGATGAGTTATGTGAGGGCCCTTATATGTAATATGAGAAAGTTTTTTTTTTGTTAGAAAAGGATCCAACAATATTTAAAATAGTATTATAGCAAGCAATCTGCTGGTAGGATTGCACCACACACAAAAATCAGTCACTGACTTATTAGATATTGGTGGTATGTTCTAAAGATACAAATGGTCAATTCTACAGTATAATTGGTTGCTCTTGCCGACTTAATCATAGTAAAGGTATTGACATAAAATCTTAGGGAAACCAAACCCGAAACTTTTATGTTGTTCATCTATCAATGAAGTAATAGCAGTTCATCAAAAAGTTGCTTCATAATTATTAATGTGAAAGTCTGTCGAAAATTCATAAAGAAGGGTATCTTTTCACATCTATATGTAATACATACTCTAGCAAGACTGTTGCAAGTATAGACTTAAAAAATAGTCTTTTTACCTCATCAAAAAGAACCTTAATGAAAATGAGGTGGTCACCTGTAAGATATGAAAGGAAAATTACATAAAAGTTATATATTGATTACTATTATTCCTTCTCCATGTTTCAATGGTTAAAAAACAACATAGTCTGAAATTCATAGCCTGATAGGCAAATACATACTCTTACATATCAAATTTACTTCTAATGCCTCGATGGTTGTGATCATCTACTTCATTTGTTTCATATCTCTGTGAATATTTCTTACTCGGATAATAATCAAACATATGACCACCAAACTGATTAAAATCTAAAAAGCAAACCAATATTGTAAAAAAGATTAAAAATCAAATCCGTTAGTTTAAATCATACCCCTAAAACAATGTACCCCTAAATCTATAAAAGACCTAAAAAAAGTATGTTTATCTTACTTTGAGATAAATATGTGCTGATATTGATGAATTCCAATCCAAAGGCTGAGAAAAACCCTATCTTGGAGTATTAGTCAGTACTGAATCAAAATATATATATCTCCGTTTACAAAATTAACAATCAATAAAGCTTTAGAGCACAGAATTTTAAGAAATTATCCAAAGCTTCACAAGAGAAGTAGTATTACTTAGTGGACTTACATTAGCAAGAGCCTAACAATTGAACTTGAAATAATTCATACATAGGGAAAACGTTTATAAGAGATCTTGACTTTAAAATCAAGAATAGAAACATATAGACAACCATGAAGATGATAACTATTCTGTGGCACGTAGGAAACTCATGGTGGTTCGGTATAACCCATCATCATCACCCCACTTTCATAAACTGGTTGTATAATTCATTGTGCACAAATTATGAGTAAAAATGTTTTTCTACGACAAGTAGGTAAGAAACCTTTTGCATTTCTTTCAAATATTTGAAAAATGAAATCTAACTTTTAAGAACTAAGGTCAGAGTGATGTTTGAATCATAAAAAGGGACATCGGATGATTTCAAATTTTCGAAGTACCAAGTACCTGGATCATGATCCAATCAAATCTTCTAAAATGTAACCATTCGTATGCCAACCCTAAATAATGATACATTCAAAGTGCCTACTTCCAACTACCTAAATCAGGATGAAGTTTGTTTGATATATAGAATGTAAATAGCCTGTGCAAAAGACTAACATACTTACTCGCACAAATCGAAGAATGGAATTGGAAACTTTTTTTTAAGATCTGCAACCTGACCAGCTCCACTAACAGAACTCCAGTGCAATGTTGTTTGCCTAGTAAGATCCACTATATTCATATTGGCAACATGCAATTTCATCAAGTTTTAGTTAATACCACATAAACTTACTCAAACTAAAAGCAAATTATTGATTCCTATCAACAAAGGTCCAAGAACATGTTGATTTGAACCACTCATACCAACAACACTTTTGATATAAAACCATAGTAAGCATACTATAATTTTCAAAAACTTATATATAATAATAATAGTAGTAGTAGCTATCTCCAAAAAAAATTATTATCCCCCAACTTGACAAAAGTAAGAAATTTGAACCAAGTAACCACTATACTATGTTCATAGAATAACAAAACAAAAATTTCTTTTTTTTGCATGCCTATATTTGTTGTTATACCTGATAAGGGGCTTGACCAATGATCAACAAATAGACACATATTAGCCATCGGAATTGAAATCAAAATAAAAAAGTAAGTTGCGATATTTTAATGGTCACTATCCTAAATCAACGTTGCAATATATCTTTAATTCCGATGACTGTAACTCATATGACACATTTAGCTCAATTGACTAAGTCCTCCTTTGGCAACCTGTATTCCAACAAAAACCACCAGCTTTATATAGAGCAAATAATGATCCAATGTTCCTATCATCATAAGGATCTAACTTAGGAAAATTCACAAAAATATAAACTAATTTAAGAAAATTTAAATGCTGGAAAAAAGTTGTTTTTAGATGTAAATACTAACCATAGAGTGTACAGAATAAGCAAAATCGGATGTACTAAAGTTAACTCCATCACGTACAAATACCGTATTGGTTATGCCTCGAGAAGAAAATCAAACTGATTATTCAGAAAATAAGATCACATAATGATTAAAAGGAATAAGAACTGAATGTTTGGCAAGTTAAAAGAAATGGATTAATAGAGGTACACCAATCGCAATAATGAATATCGAATGGAAAATCAAATTTCCACCAAACGATGTAATCAAATTGATTAGGGCTATTTGATTAAAGTTGATGCTTTTGGCATTTTCTATAGAAAATGTATCAAAGGCTTGGTGCTCATGAAAATTTCAAGAAATCATACAACTCGTCTTTCACGAAAAAGGAAACCACATTTAAGGAAAATGAAGAAAACTTCAATGAAAGGAAACTATGTTTGTACCTTAAGGTTAAGGAAGATGATGAAATCTTCCATGAAAGTATATTTCGGAGCTTGAAATTGCAGAGAGAATGAAAGCATAATGTTAAGGACAATACAATTGAAGAACCATACCATGACCAAATTTGACAGCACCCTCTAATTTAACTCATTAGCTCTCTTTTATTTACACACACATTAATATAGATTACATCCAGCAGAACCCAAAGACCTGTATGATAAAGTGTCTGCACTCAACTACATTATCAACCAACAAAAGGATTATAAACTTTTAAGAAAAAAGATTGCAATGAATACATATAAATATGAACTTGCACCATGTTCCGAAACTCTATTAAGATGCCTTGTCTTCCTTTTGGGATTGGCTTTCCAATAAACACAATTACAACTTTTTATAATCCATGCGCAAAAACTTGTTGTAATTTTAAAAAAATAAGAATTATCGTGTTGTTGTTCATATATTTGATATTAACAATCAATAGCAGGAGTAGGACAAAAGCCATTTGCTTTGACTTCACAAAGTAAAACAAATAGTTAATCAAATCTTGAAAGAAAATTTGATGAAAATGCTTACCAATTTAACATCTTCTCAGGTATTGCAGTACATTCAATTATAAGAACCTGTATAAAAAAAATACTCATGAGGATTAGCTTAGAGTAGATGATATACGTTGAGGCCAAATAATGAGCTAATTTACTATTGTGAACCATTTGTATTAAAGAAAATCACCAATATAGTCCGTTGTAACATAACATATTTCTTCATACTGCGAGGGACCTTCCATTAAGGCATTTCATCAAACATTTTGTATTCATTAAACAAACATGACCTTCATCTAAAACAAATGTCAAGTTTGAATATAATTTTCATTGTGATGAAAAATTATGACAAACCAAAGTGAAAACAGTATTGTTGACTAATTGACCTTCATCTAAAACAGTATCCGATCCAACTTTTGATTTGTCTCATGCAGTTGTTGGTGGATTGGTGCCACCGCTTGTTGAATATAATCTTGAAGTTCTGCACGTGTAACAAACCCGGAATCACGAAGACTTCCGGTTGAGGTACCAGCCACAGAGGCAGTACCACCTACTGGAGCAGCATGGATGTTGGCTCCAGCAGGATTTCCTTCCAATCCTCGAATGGCACCTTGAGAGGTACCACCTCTGGAAGTTGAGGAGATTTATTGGACATACAAGCTCAGTGCATCAATTGTAACCCTGTGTTGGTCAAGATAAGCGGAGATCTGCGGTATATCAAATTATGCATTGAAAGGAGTCGAGGACGAGGGAAGGCGGTCCTCTATGTTCAATAAGTCTAACACCCGATTGGGGTTGACTTAGTGTATGTGCTATAGCCCTGTGCAATGAAGACGATGCCTGAGGAGAGACACCGTAGTGGCTGAGTGGGGTTGAAAGCCGCACGGGTGGGTTAACCGCGACTTGTTCAATACGGGACCTAACAATGTCAGGCCCCATAGTGGATTTGGCTTCCCGGGCTTTTGAGACTTCAGTACTCACATTTTCTTTTCTCACCTCTTCGTTTTCACTCGCACTCCTAACAATATAACTATCTCCTTCTTCAACTCTACCATGACCGTACCCTGCATATCGATTTGGGGACAGGAAAGAATCAGGGGTGACGGATCCAGTTTCAACAGACAACTCCTGAGAAGGAGTAACAACAGGCATGTCCTGGCCTGGAGCGACTGTTGGGTTTCCATGAACACAACAGCGGAAGCATAGCTCAAGAATATGAATTATATAAGGCTTGAAACCCCAAGAATGGACCAAGAACTCTATAACTATAAAATGCAACATGTAAAAGGAAGAGATGGAATAAGGAAATATACCATGCTCCAGCTTCTGAGATCTTCAAGTTGGGATGAACTCTAAGTCACAAGAGAGCAACTCTCTATTGATAGTCCACACCAAGTTTGTTTGATCCCCAAATGCAAGTATGCTAATTTGTGATCTTCAAGACTTGAAATTACTCTTTGGAACAACTCACAACTTCCATAAAATCACTAAACACACTTATAACACAGACAGAGAGTGGCCTCTAGCAAAGCATCTCTGCCACCCAAGTCAACGCGAGTTATGTCATCCCAAGACAAGTACCAAATCAAAACCCTATAGGTTTGATATGGCCTTATAGATAAGTGATCAATCATCCTTTCGTTCGCGATATCCGTGTGAACACGAGACATGGTTTAAAAGTCAATCTCCAGATCGTTCACGATTATGTTTCTCGATCTCGATTGATGGTGACCCAAAATCTAGTTGCAACCGATCATATATCATTGCAACTTTGAGCATGGCCATGCATTTTACGTCAGCACTCAATCATCGAGGGGCCAATGGATATCTCTCTAAAACTAGAGGAACGAATCCCTTTGACTACATTGCTCCGCCACATACCCCATACTTTACCCAAAAGCTCCCCTTATAACAGCCAGTTACGAACTGCGTTAGAAAGCAATCAAAGCAAAGCTGGACCATGCTTTGGAACACATGTATCTCCGGTCTAAGGATGAAATGATATTATCATCCTGAGTTACTCGTGACAGAAACCATGAAGTAATCTGAGGTGCGGGTTGTCCAGTCACTTGACCATTGCAAGCACAGGCGAAGTGTTGCGTCTCTTTTATCTAATCCATTATTAGATAGCGACCAACCACTTCCCTTAGCCTTATCTCAAACTTCCTCCCCATGAAGAATGACCGATTGTGGACATTTAGAATGAAAAAAGCATTCTGGGAAGTATTAAACATGCTAAGATTGAACACAATAAGGATTCATGAAAATATCCGCCCTCAGCGCATTATTAAATCCCCATTTAATAATCGATATAGTATGAAATACAATACTGCTTAACGTTCCCCAAAGAAATATATGTATCAAACTTATAACTAAAACAAACTCAAGCCTTGTTCAACTAGGCCTAGTATGACAATCATCACTAGCCTGTAACAACAGCTTAGTTAACGGATCCGGCATAAAGCTATCCGTGTGTTCTCTGCCAGTGACCATATCTCTTCCTCAACCGATCACTCATAAAGTATGCGTTGGAGAGATTATGGTCCTTCATTTAAGCCATTTTACCTTCATTGTCTCAAAAGCCCAATAAGGTAAATGATGCTTGGGATTTTAGTTCTTATATGAAAGCCATCATACACTCATTGTTTTAAAAGATCCTAATAGGGTTAGCGATGCTTTAAGAACAATTTTTGATCAACAACACCAAATTTTGTAGGATCGTAATCTCCGATTAAAATTGGCAGTTTTCCCACTCTATTCAGAAGACAACACTTGAGTAATAATTTACTCCTAGCTTCTTCTTGTATAGAGCACCAAAAACATATCTCAATATATCTTGATCCCCTAAACTGGTTTTGTATATTCTATAGTCGTTATGGATGCATAATTCCTTAACTTATCTTTTAAAGTAAGGTCAGGACATTATCTCCATTACTTTGTATGTGAGTACAAATATAGAATTACAACAACGCTCCCACTAGCCCTGCCATTCATTCATGTTTCATTCTTGCTTATTGAAAACTCAAACTATTGATTTTCATATTGAAGCAAGTATTGAACTTTGAGATGCATTTATTTATAAGTCCATCAGTGGACTCATTTTCGTTTGTAGACTTTAGAAGGATACACTTGATGTAACAGACCCTCGGAAAGTGTTGTCAGCACTTCTCCATAGAATTCCTATTAAGGAATGTGGTTTTTACATCAAATTGTCACAGCCATAAAAAGGCACAATTAGTATCCGAGTAAACTTCTACATAACCACCAGTAGAAAGTTTTAGATAATACCTTCCTCATGGTCAATTATCGTAAAACTATCTCCTACTAGTCGGTATTTGAAGTTGTCTACAATCTTATTATTCGACATAACCACTGAGATAAAGTTTCTAGATGATACCTTCCAAATGGTCAATCATCACTAAAACTTTTCTTATTAGTTGGTATTCGAACTTGCAAATTTATCCATGTTGGTCTCTTTCTACAAAGAACCAATTTTACCCTTTGGGTTGCCACCTTGGTGTAGGATTAACCAAGTCCAATACTTGGGTATCCAAATGGATTGCATCTCACTATCACTACCTGTTTTCTCCTAGTGGAATTTAGGCCCACTCTGGTTTATCAGTATTTGATGTATTCATCATTAAGTTGTCTCCCTCAGATATAAAACTATATCTTTCTGGCCTTATGACAACTTCTACTAATTCTATAGAGAGATAATGAATTTAATGTCAGGTACTCCAGCATTGCCATGCTGAGTTACAATCATTTCTGATTGTTTGCTCGTGCCAACATCAGGTTCTTCTGTTCAAGGTATATTTACTCTCATTTGCCTTAGTAAAATACCTAACACAACAGCACCTCTAGATTCTGGGTTCCTCCACATCATGTCTAAACGCAGGTTGTATAATCCAGACTTCGTGATGAACTAGCAAAGACATTCTTTCTAGTCTCATCATCTAAGGTGTGTTTTTAACCATGTTTGTTGGTATGAGATTAAGAACATTGCTCATCACTTTCATAATATACTCCATCAAAAACGGACCATATCTAAAATGTCTGATTCCTCCACTTGGCGACTCATATCACAAACGGACCATATCTATTATGAGATAACATCATAACTCTTATGATGGTCATTTAAAATCCAGAACTAAAGCACTCAACATCTCTATTATATTTGAGTATTGTAGTCCTTTTTGTTGGGATTTCGTGGGCTCGCAGCGGAAGCAAGGTACAAACAAAATAGCCCAATGTACAAGCAAACAAAGCATAAAAACCGAAATCCCTCAAATGGACCAAACTCTATGTTCAAGAAATGCAACAAGGAAAGGAAAGAGGTGGTTATACCTTTCTCCTTAGCTCCAGATATCTTCTTGTCTCGTGATTGTGGTGCTCCAAAAACCGATCTACTATTGGGATATACCCCGGGAACAAGTCAAACCACAAGTGCTAGCAAGCCATTGCGATACTTCACTATGAAAACCACAATGGAACAACAACTTTTCGAGACCAAGCTTCTGGAGTACTCTCTAGCTCTCTCTTGGTCTTAGTAGCACCAAAGAAAGTGAAGTTGTGTGTAGGAAACTTAGAGAGATAGTTGAGAGAAAACCATGTCTCAAAGAATGAATTCCACCCACTTCTCTCTACTGGCTCCAGTCCCAATAAACCCCACAAAGGCCGGCCATAGTGGATTCCACGAGTCCCACATGCACTGGCCAGTTTGGGTGGTGATATGACAAAGAGCCAGCTGTAGGGTTAGCGGCGCTAACCTAGAGTTTGCGGCGCTATCTCAAAATGGTTAGCGGCGCTAACGGGGCCTGCCAGTGATTTGACACAAAGTACATGCAGCCGTAGCGGCGCTAACCTCTAGGACTTAGCGGTGATAACCATTTAGAGTTAGGGGCGCTAACGCGGACTGCAATGTCAACTTTTGTCTTTTGTCATATTTGGTCCCTAAACTTAAGTTGCTGTCAGGTTTGACCCTGGTGTATGACCCAATAGGCCCATACATCATCAGCAGCCGTCTATATGGCGTACGTACATTAGTGGGCATATCTCTAACAGACTCCCACTTGCACATAATGCACCGTACCCATGTAACCACAGACAAAGAGCGGCCTCTAGCAAAGCATCGATGCCCCCAAGTCAGTATGGGTTCCGCCTCCGTGCAGAAAACCATAACCTACATAAAACGTAGATGTCCTATAGATAAGTGATCAAACATCCCTTTGTTCGCTATATCCTTGTGAACACGAGACATGGATTAATATGTCAATCTCCAGATCGTTCACGATTATGTTTCTCGATCTAGATTGGTGGTGACCAAAAATTTAAGGACATATCTGATTCTCAATCAATATTCCTTTGCGCATGGCCATGCTTATTTTGGTGTCAGCGCCCAATCATCGAGGGCCCCAGGGATATCTCTCATACAAGAGGAACAAATTCCGTTGACTGTACAACCCCATAGCATGAACCTTGTCCTACCCAGCTATTCCCTTTATAATAGCCAATTACGAACTACGTTTTGAAATAGCCAAAGTAAGAAAGTTTCATGCTATAGCAATTCATACATCTCAGGTCGAAGGACGTAATGATATTATTATCCCGAGTTACTTGTGACCATGATCCATGAAGTGAACTCAGGTGTGGGTCTTCCAGTCACTTGAAACTCCTTTCAAGCACAGGTTACTGTTGCGTTTCATGCATTCAATCCTTGATTAATGCATAACCAACACCTAACCTCAGCCTTATTTCAAACTTCCTTCCCATGAAGAATGACTGACTGTGGAAATTTAGAATGTATAAACATTCTGGGAAGTGGTTAAACATGCTAAGATGGAACACAGTAAAGTATTATGAATGTAACCGTATCACACGCATAACGAAACAAGCATAAGTTACAATACTGTCTGTATCGTTCCCAAAGCTTATAAGTAAATCAAACATTTACTAAAACGATATTCAAGCTTTGTCATAAGCATAAACAATGCTATAATACCTAGTATAAAATTCATCACTAGAATTTGACAATGGCTTAATTATGGGATCATCTACACGATATCCCTTTGTACTCTTGTGTATTCTCTTGTTAAACCACTTTCAAAGTGTTTATCAAAAGAGATCATACATAATATTATCATAGTCGTCATATCCCCAATGTTACCGAAGTCTACAATAGGATTAATGATACTTATGAATACCAGAGTCGACATACTCTCAATGATACCAAAGTTCACAATAGAGTCACTGACACTCACTTTTAATAGAGTCGACATACCCTCAATGTTACCGAAGTACACAATAGGGTCAATGACACTCATTGAATTTTATATGTCGTACCTACACCACATACTTAAATATCCAAAAATTCGATTAAAATCGACAGTCTTATTTAATATAGATTGGCTTGCAGCAAAACTTACTCAAGACAACTCTTTTTACGTTGAACATCAAGAACATACATCAGTATTTCTTGAATTTAGAATCCACTTGGTTCCATATTCTCTATTTATACTCATGTAATAGTAATTCCATCAATAGGTTGAGAACAACCCTAAATTAGGACATTATTTTCATTTAGTATATTTTTATTAGGAACACATGAAGCTCCCACTAGCCCTGACAAGGGAATCTGGCTTAATCTATGCTTTCTAGAAAACTCATTCCTTTGACTTTCTCGTAAAGCAGGATTACAGCCACAAGATGCAAGTTTTGCTGACTTTAGTCATGGACACAACTTGGACATAATGGATATATAAGACCTCGGAACATGATTCAAACATTTCCTCAACTTACCCCTGCGAAGGATCTTGGCCTTTTATTTCCATGTGAACTTACTTGTTTCCCCAAAAGCGACAACAATGCTTCACATAACCCAGACTTAATCCGGATCTTGTGTAAGAGCCTCGGAAAGTGCCTTAAGCATTTCCTCAACTTAATCCTATGAAGGATTCAGGTCTCTTACGTCCATGTGAACTAACTTGTTTCCGCAAGGTGACAACAATGTTTCACTTTTATCCAAATTATCTTCAACATAACCACTAGAACATGTTTCCATATGTTCAACATGAAACACTTTGTCTCTAGTCTGTATTTGAAGTTGTCCATAATTGCATATATGTTAGTCCCTTCACCCTTTTTGGATTACACCTTAGGTGTGGGATTAACCCAAATCAAGTACTTGGATGCAGCAAATACATTACATTTATGTATGCCATTCCCTTCTTATATTCACTAGTGAACTCAGGGTCCCACTATGTTTCCGATGTATGGTAACATCACAATGATTTACCATCAAGCTGCTGTTAGTAAAATATGACAACCTCATATCTAAACAGCCTTCTTGATTTCCATCAGATATAAAGAAGCAATGGATATTGTCAGGTTTTTCCAGCATCTCTATGCTGATTAAATGCTAGTGTCAACATTATGTCTCTTATTTAAGTTTTACGTTCTTCCATTGGAATGCTTTTGTAAATTGTCTTCTTTCTTTTGGGCAACCAAATATGGTTCCATAGGTCTGAGAAACAATTATCCAAAACTCAGATGAACTACTTAAATATATAGGCATCTACTTATAATTCATCCATCTCCCACTGAATGTAGACTAGATAATTTAAGTTATGAGATTGACAAGCAAAGAACTCTTTTTAGTCAATATCTCATTCGATGCTTAAGTGACCATAATGTTGTGTTTTAGATTGAGGACTTGGTTCATAAAATTAATGTATACCAATCACATTGAATACATGTTTTAGGCCTGCCTTTTACCAGATCATCAACACAGATATCCGGTTTTCTTTAAAGTAACACCATGTGCAAATGTGTTTCTTCGAGAAAACGAATTATGGGTTAAACCCATGATTCATTTTATGTTTAAACCAATATAGATAAGAAAACTTAACATCTATTCTAGATCTAAGAATTTATATCTATATGCCCTTGTTGATTCTTAATTCTCTTAAGGTCAGTTCCGAACACCATCAGGTTTCAGACACAAGCCTTTTCTCTAGTAAACATTCTCTCAACAACTACCATAAAGATAGTAATGAAGAATTTCACTAGTGTCACTCTTTGTGGCAACTTGAAAGGATTATCCACACAAATGTGATCATATCCAACAAGTTACAATCCTTCCTACCAACACTGGTGAAGGATTTCTTAATCATTCTATTCCAATAAACAAGATTTGCATCTCTCATTTAGCCCGGGGCTAAAATTTTACAAAGATCCTAACCACATGGATCTAAGCGATGTAAATGTTGTTTACTTGGTCAAGTTTGATTATGCCATAGATCTAATGTATCCAAACCACTTTTGGATTTAAGAATCAATTGTCCATGATTGTCTTATTACTTATAACGAGCCTTTATGTATGCAATGATATGGATAAGTTTTGATAAAATCATCTCAAAATAATTTTTCAAAATTGTTTCAATTGTAATTCATATCCATCGTCATCAAATGTGTATTTAAGCACTAAAATAGTAAAAAATAACACAAAAGCATAGACATGGATCGAATTTGAAATGAAACTTTCAATTTGAAAAAAAACATTTTATCAAAATACAAGATACAAAAACATCCATCATCTTCGAAAGAACATACAATAAAGCAAGTCTAGCCACGCAGGGCATACAAACAAAAGTAATAAATAATTCCGGAATTAATGGCGAGACTTAAGACTCCCAATTCTCTTATAGAAGACAATCAACTAAATTTCTTCTTTAGAGATCCGGTTCTTCAAGCTCTTCCTTCTTGCAACGAACAGACCTACACTTTGTAACAAAATAAATTTGTGAAAAACGTGAGTCTTATAGCTAGGGTAAACAACCCAGCTTATTATGGAATAGCAATGAAGTAAAAATCATGAATGTACCTCAAGTAGGAAAATTAACTCTCTCTTTTCTGAGAAGTTTTATATCCTCTCGGCACGAAGGGCAGGCATGACGGACCCAATCCCCAAATCTACCGCAGAAGTAGCAAACCACCCCATGTTGAGTCTCCTTAGGCACGTCATCAATGTCCATAGACTCAAAACTTGAAGCAAGCTTGGAAACTCCAACTTCTTCTTTTAATGGGATCCATTTCTTTTTCTTGGCTAGAAGTTGTCCCTTAGAACCAAAAATGGGAATGGATGAGGATGATGTCTGCTTGGACATGTTAGATTCTACAACCTTCAACATTCCATGCAATTAATCTATAGATATTTCCTTTCCATGCATATGATAGTCCTTTACAAACTTTTCATATGTGGCGGGCAGAGACTGAAGTATGAAATTCACACCAAGCTCCCTCCCTACAGGAAATCCTAGCCTCTCCATTTGGTCCATGTATGATTTCATCTTCAAAACATGGGCACTTACACTCCCGCCTTCCCGCATCTTACAACCGGTTAGACTTTTAACACACTCATAATGTTCTTGCCTAACTTGCTGTTGGAATACATCCTTCAGCTTGTTAATCATGTCATACACAGTCATGTGCTCAAATTGCTTTCGCAGTCCTAAGCTCATACTTGATAACATGAGACAAGCAACATCGTGCGTATCCCGAACACGCTTTTCCTACGCGTATCGGATAGCCCATTCCGCATTGATAGCAGGTGGTTCAGGAAGGGGTTCCTCAAGAATGTGCAACTTAGACTCGGCACGTAGGACAATTCTCAATTGCCTAAGCTAGTCAACAAAGTTCACTCCCGTGAGTTTTTCCCTTTGTAGAATCATACGAAGTGAAAATTTCGACGTGTTGTGGTTTTGATTTGACATCCTATAATTAAATAGAGTACGTGAATTAGTTAGTTTGATTTAATCCTCGTTAAAATAATTACCCATATTGTCTCGAAAAATATTTTAACAAGGGCTAAGAACCATATTTCACTCCAATTCATGACGGGGTTGCCGCGGATCACTTCATGGAGCTATTTAGGCCGATAACCATTTTACCGATTGCAATCTCTATTGCAACTCTTAGACACTTGCGGGATCCTACGACAACCATCGGTCGTTTGGCATGTTTGATCCCTACTTGCACCAATTCCAAATTAAAATTCTTGGTTGACTCGTGCTAAGCTCGACAATCACTCAAGGATTTTATTTTGCAATTGTAAATCGTCCAACAAGATACACGGTGATACCTCGACAACTACCGGCTCGTGCTAAGCTCGACAACCGATAATTTCAAGATCCCACACTCACCTTCCACACAGATCCACATGGAATAACTCGTGCTAAGCTCGACAATCACTCCATGCTTCACTAGATTTGGGTGGTGTCATCTTTTGGATGGCGCAAGATTTACATTTTTATGAAAACGGGCTTTTGTTTTCGGCTTGGTTACAGATTAACTTGTTTAGTGACAAAACCTATTTTCACTAGGTGAGTTAATCTTGTATGTGAGCGCGCGAGAGAGTTGTAAACCAATTTTACCAAATCTCTTGTGATTTTATTAATTTCGAAAAATTATCTAGCATGCGAATCCTAAGCAAACCATGCAAGAATAAAATAAAATCACATCACACACATATATACGAAATAAATTGGTAACCCTTGCCATAAATCCTATGCGTTCTTCCCGTGAGCCAAAATGGGTAGAACGTGGTCAACTAAGGGACGGAAGGTCTTCAATGCGAGCTCCCACTAGAACCGCTATCTCCAATGGACTTCACTAGCTTCTATGGACACGCTCCATCTCCTTCCGACTCCATCTTGTGTGTTTTCATCCAAATTGTACAACAAATACAATAGAAATTGAAATGACATACAAGCCACAATAATTTCCTATTTATCTAGTACAAATACACGGATGAATGAAATGGCATGCAAGCCACAATAATATTACAAATATAACAATTTTAATAAATATTACAGCCCATATGTGATATTAAATCACCAAATTTCATCCAAACACACAAAGTCAACCACAAGGTCAAAAGCAAGGTTACCAATTTCAAATCTATCACATACAACTAACCAAACAAGATGGTAATAAAATTACCAAAGAAAATCTGGAACAAAATTCCAGAATCACAAAAAGGCTAAAAATTCCCGAGACCAAAACTGATTTTAACTTTGAAACCAAAACTGTTACAGCGCGTTAGCGCCGCTAACATTTATGAGTTAGCGCCGCTAACCCGAGGTTAGCGCCGCTAACCCTGTTCGAACAGAAAACAACCATTTTTGATTTCGGGATTTTTCAAGCCACCAAGTGCAAATCTAACATAGAGGTGGCTCTGATACCACTGTTGGGATTTTGTGGGCTCGCAGCGGAAGCAAGGTACAAACAAAATAGCCTAATGTACAAGCAAACAAAGCATAAAAACCGAAATCCCTCAAATGGACCAAACTCTATGTTCAAGAAATGCAACAAGGAAAGGAAAGAGGTGGTTATACCTTTCTCCTTAGCTCCAGATATCTTCTTGTCTCGTGATTTTGGTGCTCCAAAAACCGATCTACTATTGGGATATACCCCGGGAACAAGTCAAACCACAAGTGCTAGCAATCCATTGCGATACTTCACTATGAAAACCACAATGGAACATCAACTATTCGAGACCAAGCTTCTGGAGTACTCTCTAGCTCTCTCTTGGTCTTAGTAACACCAAAGAAAGTGAAGTTGTGTGTAGGAAACTTAGAGAGATAGTTGAGAGAAAACCATGTCTCAAAGAATGAATTCCACCCACTTCTCTCTACTGCCTCTAGACCCAATAAACCCCACAAAGGCCGGCCATAGTGGATTCCACGAGTCCCACATGCACTGGCCAGTTTGGGTGGTGATATGACAAAGAGCCAGCTGCAGGGTTAGCGGCGCTAACCTAGAGTTAGCGGCGCTATCTCAGAATGGTTAGCGGTGCTAACGGGGCCTACCAGTGATTTGACACAAAGTACATGCAGCCGTAGCGGCGCTTGTTGGGATTTCGTGGGCAACGCAGCGAAAGCAAGTACAACAAAAACATCCCATAGTACAAGCATATAAAGCATGAAAACAAAGAAACCCCAAGAAAAGTGGACCAAACTCCATAACTAAAAATGCAACAAGAAAGACAGAGGAAAAAAGGAGATTATACCCAACTTAAACTTCTGGAGTTGATGAAGTTGGAGGTAAAGATCCAAGAAGCCGACAATTGCTCCCTCTATTGAAGTCCACCCCATGTATATGCCAATCTCCAAGTACTAGCTAGCCATTGATGATCTTCAAGCATGAAATCATCTCTGGAACAACAACCACAAATTCTCCTTGCTCTCCTCTTCAAGATTCACACAAAACCTCTCAAAAACTCTTCACAAATGGAAGTGTATTCTTGGTGTATATGTGTGTAGCAAGAGAGAGCCTCTACATGAGTTTTTCATGCCTCAAAATGAAGTCTAGAGACCTATTTCAAAGCCCCATGGCCGGCCAAAAGACTCCCCTTTTGATTGGTGGAGAATGGAGGTGCATGCAAAAGTTGCATGCAATCTGACAGGGGTTAGCGCCGCTAACTATAAGGGGTTAGCGCCGCTAACTATAAAAGTTAGCGCCACTATCGGGCCCTTAGTTAGAGCCGCTAACCTTAAGGAGTTAGAGCCGCTAACTCTAAATAGTTAGAGCCGCTAACTCCCATCAGCATGCCAACTCTTTGCAATTTGACAATATCAGTCCCTCCACTTAGGTTGTTGTCGAGATTGATCCCCGGTGTGTGACCCAATAGGCCCATACATCATCAGCAGCGGTCTATGGCGTACGTACATTAGTGGGCATATCTCTAACAGCGCTAACCTCTAGGACTTAGTGGCGCTAACCCTTTAGAGTTAGCGGCGCTAACGCGGCCTGCAATGTCAACTTTTGTCTTTTGTCATATTTGGTCCCTAAACTTAAGTTGCTGTCAGGTTTGACCCCAGTGTATGACCTAATAGGCCCATACATCATCAGCAGCGGTCTATATGGCGTACGTACATTAGTGGGCATATCTCTAACACTTTTGCCCTCTTATTCATATACTTTGTCACATGTGTGTCTTGAACACCTCTCAAGGTTTCAGACGCGTGTCTAACAAGTTAGACATTCCCATCCCTTCTACCTTCATTGGTAAAGGTAACCAAGTATCCAAAATTACCCCTTATGATTTGCTTGAATAGTCTTCACAAAATTGTGAATGCTAACCAACAAGCCTTCATTCCTCTCACATACACAAGTGAAGGATGTCTAAGTCATCTTAGCCTAATAAACAGGATTGCACTTAACAATTGATAGAAGATCAAAAGATCCCAAGTTCCTAACCACATGGAGCTTGGTGATGCAAGCCTTGTTTATATGGTTAAATTGACTATTGTCATAAGAGTAACTTATATAAACCATTCATGATCATTCTATTACTTCTTAAGCAAATGCCACAACATGGATGAACTTTGAAAAAAACCACGAAAAAAACCACGAAAAAAACATAATTCAAAGCAATATCCATCGTTATCAACGGCATAATAGATTTATGGTTTCTTGCCACGCAAGGCATGAAACATAGATCTTATAAAGTAATAGTCTAGCTGGAAGGAGCGGCAATATACCGTCTTCCAATCCTTTGCAATAGGGGACAACCATCTTGTTTCCCGTTATGAAGTCCAGCTCTCCACATCTTATTTTTCTACTTCTTACCTACACTTGGCAACAATCAAGATTGTAACAAACGTGAGCATTATGGACAATATCCAAAACTTGCCTATAGAAGTATAAGATCAGTGGAGTTTGGTCATGAATGTACCTGAAGCCGAGGAACCACCATTTCTCATTTTGTATGTCCTTAGCTCTTCCAGGCACTTAGGGCAGGCGTGGTGGCGCCAATTTCCATTCTTCCCACAAAAGTAGCAAACTTCCCCATTAGGAGTCTCAACTAGAGGCGCAATCTCATTGGCCTCAGAGTCCATGGTCATAGTAAGCTTTGTTAGACCAAGCTTCCCATTTGAGGTAGTTTGCTTGTTGGTAGCCTTAGTGAGAGTGGACAAGGTGAGCTTACCTTTGGCCATGTTAGACTCAAAAGTCTTCAACATGCCGTGAAGCTCCATTAAGGATTTGACCATACCATGCATGTGATAATTCACAATGAATTGTTCATATGATGGTGTAAGGGATCGTAGGATAATATCTACCGTCATCTCCCTTTCAATGGTAAATCCTAACCTTTCCAAGTGCTCCACAAGTGCTTTCATCTTAAGCACGTGAATGCTTATGTTCTCACCATCCTACAGCTGGCAACCAAGTAGGTCGTTCAAACACCCAAACCTTTCTTGCCTCGCTTGTTGTTGGAATAATTACCCCATGTGTTTAAAAACAACTATTTTAACAAGGGCTAAGAACCCTATTTCACCTTGCACCATGACGGGTTTTCCGCGGATCACGTGGCAAAGCTATTTAGGATGGCAACCATTGACCGATTGCAATGCATTATTGCAACTCTTAGTTCCTTGCGGGATCCTACTAGACAACCATTGTTTCTAGTTTGGCATGTTTGATCCCTCCATACCAACTTCAAACTAAGATTTTGAATAACTCGGCTAGAGCTCGACAATCATCCAAAATGTTATTTTGAAATCGTAAATCAACAATCAAGATACACGGTGGTACTCTTGCCCAATGATCGACTCGGCTAGAGCTCGACAATCGACCTTGCGAGTTGCCTCACGCGCCTTCCACACAACACATACAAGGGTCAACTCGGCTAGAGCTCGACAATCAATCTTTGCACGGCTAGATTCGGAGGGTGTCATCTTATGGGTGGTGTGCAATTTACATTTAGAAAACGGGATTTAGTTTTTCGGTTATAAAACCATTTTGAGTTTGATTAACAAAATTGACAATAACCCAAAGTTTTCACTAATCGGATACTAAACCAATTTTATATCCGTCTTGTTAATCAAGTATACGCGTGAGAGTTTGTTAAACCATTATTAAAAACCCTTTTGTTTTATTATTTGTCAAAAACTGTCCAGCATGCAATCCTATAATATCCATGCATAAACAATAAATAATAAAACAACCACACGCATACAATAAGATTGGTAACCATGCCCCTAAAACCTATGCGTTTTCCCGTGAGCCACTACGGAAAAACGAAGTCATCTAAGGACATTTCCTTGACTTGGATGTGCTCCCACTAAACCCGCTACCTTCATTAGGCCTCTCGGTTTCGTGTTTGCCAAGACGTCACTCCTTGACTCCCGATGGTTGCCTCCATATTAATTTTACATAGAAAATGAAATAAATGGCATACAAGCCACAAATCCTATTTTCTAGTACAAAATACATAACATGGAATTTAAATGGCATGCAAGCCACAAAATAATTTACATAAGAAATAAATTAAATAAATTAATTATTACATACCATGTGACATATAGTCACCAAATGAATGAATAAGTAATTTAACACAACCAAACATCCACTAGGTCTAGGGCATCTATTGGTTACCAACATCACATGAAAAACATGATGTGCCACACAAAACCATGTAAACTTATGTATCTTAATTAAGATTATTTCTCAAAACTCAAGGCACTAAATAATCCCATGTATATATGCATTAATAACAACAAACCATTTTTGATGAAACATATTCATATATACATAATGTAAGTATATGCAATTATTATTTTTATGCCAAAAATAATAATATACATATAAATACACCAACCAAGATACAAGGCATCTTAATATACCAAAAATAATTTCTAGAACAAAAATTCCAGAAAACATTTTTGGATGCCAAAAACCCGACTGCAAAACTGTTTTTAAATATTTTAAAAAAATCTGTCAGACCGATTTACGCGCCGCGTAACCCAATTGGTTCCGCGTCGCGTAACCTACCTGACAACAAAACCAGTTTTTTGATTTCGGGTTTTTCAGGCCACCATGTGCATTTTTAGTATAGAGGTGGCTCTGATACCACTATTGGGTTTTCATGAACACAGCAGCGGAAGCATAGCTCAAGAATATGAATCATATAAGGCTTGAAACCCCAAGAATGGACCAAGAACTCTATAACTATAAAATGCAACATGTAAAAGGAAGAGATGGAATAAGGAATTATACTATGCTCCAGCTTCTGAGATCTTCAAGTTGGGATGAACTCTAAGTATCAAGAGAACAACTCTCTATTGATAGTCCACACCAAGTTTGTTTGATCGCCAAATGCTAGTATGCCAATTTGTGATCTTCAAGACTTGAAATCACTCTTTGGAACAACTCACAACTTCCATAAAATCACTAAACACACTTATGATTTTCTGGAGATACACAAGAACACTCAAGAACACATAGAAAAGTGTATGCAAGTGTGTGTGTGTAGAGAGAGAATTCCTTTTTCAATACTTGATCAATTATCTAACTTATGACATGTGAGAGACATGCATAGACTTTTATCACCCTCTACAGCTGATATGCTAGGAAACCAAGTCGTGCAAGTCACTCCTAGATGTCCCATAAGTCAAATACTTGAGCCAAGAAATAACCAAAAAATCAAGTTACTGACAGACGGTTTCCGCGGCGCGGAAACCAAAAGGTTACGTGACGCGGAAACACCGTTTGCAGAATATTTATTTCTCTCTTCCTGTTGAGGGTTGTCGGGATCAATCCTTGGCGTGTGAACCAATAGGCTCGTGTATCATCAGTAGCATTACTAATATACGTGTGTCAGTGGGCATACTCCAACAACCACGATGGCAGGTTGTACAGCAGGAGTGTCAGGAATTTGGGTAGAAGGATTCAAAGAAATGACCAGACCACCAGGTTGAGGAATGACTTGAGTAGTTTGAGTAGTGTGGGTCTGGTCAGGAGAGGTAGTATGTGGGTCAGTTAGTTTCATGAATGAAGGGGTGCTGTCAGCTGGTTGGTCAATTGGTCTGTCAGTGGTGCCCATGGAAGAAGTGACAGGTTCAAAGGGAGGGTCACCACCTGGTTGGGAAGCAGACTCGTTGTGAGAAGACTGGGAACTGGATGACTCAGAGGTGTCAAGCCCAAGTTCAGTAAGTACAGCTTTGGTTCGGGTGGTTTGAAAAATGGATTGGACAATGGTTTGAACGGTGGCGGGATCATATGCATCCGCCCCCTCTCTAATTTCTCCACCTTCACCTTCTTCTCCACCCCTCTCTTCATTTTCTCTCTCCTCTTCCCGCTCAGCATCTCCCATAGATGTCTGAGGCCTATTCTCTATGCTCTCACCAGGTACTACTCCTTCCTGGGCAGGTATGGCCGGTTCTGGCACAACCATAGGAGGTATTCCTACACTCGCCCTATAACTCACCAAAATATCATTTTGCTCACATAGATCAAGTAGAGATATAGGGAATGGTCTTGGGATAGGTAAATTTTCCGGAATGGCAGGTTTAATATGCATGAAAAGTTGAGGAGTAATAGAGGTAAACCTGCCCGGCGAGAAATTTCCGCATTCTGATCCATCAGATACTGGATGATCATGGATATGAAGCGGTGGTACGGCAACATGTTGGCATCCTTCTTCTTTTGAGAATTCTTCCTGAGCATTGTAGCCTTGATATCTTGGAATAGTAGGAAGGCATAATCCACATGCAAATGATTTGCTGCTGCCACAAAGATTTTGAGCTGATTCTCCGTTGGAAATTCATACCCTTTATGCTTGGGAGTGAGACACCGTTAAAGCACCATCATAAGCGTGTTGTACTTAGGATGTAGACCGGTTCGTTTGAATTGATTCTTACGGGTGAGCTCACCATCATAACCCATTTCCATGATTGCTGCAAGGCAAGACCCCTCATCTGGAATCTGCTCAAAGTCTGTAGAAGGATGTCTACTATCAGCAGTGGGTAGGTTAAAGATTGCTCTGAGGCGAGGGAGAGGTATATTGATTTGGAATCCATCGACCTTAGCATGAATGACCTCATTCCCCCTATTGTTTGTACGAACATCACATGTTTTCCAGAATTATTGGATGTATAGCTCAGGGACATGTGTGCCGGTTGTAGCTGGATTGTATGTCAGGAGGTGGTTCAGGGGGTGTATTTTTAGAATTTCTGTGACAATGTGATAGGTAGGGTTTTTTAGTTTGGCCAGGTCAATATAGTGGTTGTTTTTATGAGTCCTGGTATTAAGGAACTCAGCTTGGGGCATAATCTCCTCAGGGTCACGCACTACTTGAGCCATCTTATCTGTACATATATATAATAGTTAAGTTAAAGATAAAGAGATATGCATGAAAACATTATTCAGCTTTGAATTGTGATCAAACTTTGGTGAGTGATTCAAAGTTGACCAATTTTGACCAACACTATAAAATTTGCAAATTGTGAGAAAAACCTGAACTCTGAAAGCCCCATTGTGTACATGATGAGTTTAAGTATAAAAAAGTTATTTTGACACTTTTAATATGACAATTAGATAGCATTAAGCAACTTTGTAGTAGTTGAGTATAGTCCAAAAATCATCATAACACCCGTTTTAGAACCAAAAAGTGAACTTTTAGTGTAAGTTCATACACATCATGAACACGAATAACACTTTTTGAGATTTTTGAAATATTTTTGCATCAAAGTGTTCCCCATATGTTCAAAAGTCCCATCACAAACTTGGATTGATCAAACAAGTTTGTTTCGTGTCCCTAAAGTCCATCCAAAGTCCCAAGGTGTCTATCGCTAATGGCTGTGTGAAGGCCAAAAATTACCCTTTTAACTCAAAATTTTCAAAATGTAAACCATACAAGTTGTTACCTATGTGATTAGGAGTATTTTGAGACTAAAAATGCAAATTTTGGCAGAGTAACGGGATGAATCGTAAAATCAAGTAGCCAAAACGAGAGAGACTTGTGAAATTTTTGAATTTTGATCGTGTGAAGTGACCAATAGGGGATGGCGGTTATAAAGTGAAAATTCCACGTGTCGCTAGGTGATTGGATCAACCAATTGTAAAAAACGCGGCTGATAGAGCAATCGCATGGTAAAAACATGCGGCTGATAGACCAATGCGATTGACCTCAGTGTTAGGCTTAAATTCTAACACATGCCTGAATCGTATGCGATTCCCCCTTTTGTGTGTTAATCGCATGCGATTGAGCCTTGGGTCTGGTTTCCCTTTATTTCAAATCGCATGCGATTCCCCTTGTTTATGTCAATCGCATGCGATTGACCATTGATTCCTTTGTTAGTATTCTAAGGCATGCGATTGATACTTGGTTCATGGTGGGTGACAGCTATCGCATGCGATTGAGGGATAGTTAACAAGTGTTGTAATCCCATGCGATTGACAGTCCATGCGATTGAAGCAAATGCGATTGAACCAAGACTTAGAAAATTTAATTTTGTTGAGTTTCAAGAGATCCCATGCGATTGTTTGAAACATAACCCAACACTTGGGAATTTTCTGAGAATTCAAAATATCTGGATTTTGAGAGTTTGAAAAATTGATTTTCCAAGATATCTTGATTTGTTTGTTTTGACACACTCCCCCTAAACTTGTGCATCTGTTTATGAAAAATTTCAAAATTTAGGGAATGTGTCAGTTGTATACTTCTCCCCCTACACATGTGCATAATGTGTATAGTGTGTATGATTTTTCTCCCCCTACACATATGTAACATGTGTAAAACCAGAAATACACTCCCCCTTGAGTGTTGCATCAGTGATCTGCACAAAGAACAAACAGTATAAAACCTACTCTAAAAAAAAGAAAGAAAGGAAAAATGAAGCAACAGTATGTTATATTTTCAAGTTTAGCATGCCTAACTTGGATACCAACTCAGTGAAACGACTTTCGTCTAATCGTTTGGTAAACATATCAGCGAGCTGATTTTCAGTAGGAACATACTGGAGCTCAATAAGACCTTTCTCTACGTTATCTTTCATGAAGTGATAACAGATATCAATGTGTTTAGTTTTAGAGTGGTGTACCGGATTGCAGGAGATATCGATGGCAGACTGGGAATCGCATAGTAATGGAATTTTGTCATACCTGAGGCCAAAGTATGATAACTGAGTACGTATCCAGAGACTTTGTGAGCAGCACATTGCAGCAGCAACATACTCAGCTTCAACTGTAGATCTGGATACGCAGTTTTGCTTCTTTAAGGCCCAGCAGACTAAACGATCTTCCAGAAAATGTGCACTTCCAGAGGTGCTTTTCCTATCAATCTTGCAACCGGCATAGTCAGCATCTGAGTAAGCATGGAGATCTAGATTCGAATCTTTGGGATACCACAGACCAAGATCGATAGACCCTTTAAGATATCTGAAGATCCGCTTAACTGCCAGAAGATGTGACTCCTTAGGATTTGCTTGGTATCTAGCACAGAGACAGGTAGAGAACATGATATCTGGATGACTTGCAGTTAGATACAGTAACGATCCAATCATCCCACGGTAAGTTTTCAGATCTACTGGAGAACCATCAAGATCTGTTGATAGTTGTGCCTTAGCAGCCATGGGTGTAGATATGGGTGTGCAATTAATCATATCATACTTCGTGAGAAGATCTTTGATGTATTTCGATTGGCAAATAAAACTGCCATGAATTAACTACTTTACTTGGAGTCCGAGAAAGAATGACATCTCCCCCATCATACTCATTTGGAATCTGTTTGCCATTATCCTAGCAAACTCGTCACTATATTTTGGATTGGTAGATCCAAAAATGAGATCGTCCACATATATTTGAACCAAAATCTTGTCCCTACCTCTGGTCTTTGTGAATAGAGTGGTATCTGTCTTTCCTTTTGAGTACCTTTCACCAATCAAATATTCAGATAAGACATCGTACCATGCACGTCGAGCTTGCTTTAACCCGTACAAGGCCTTATCTAAGATGTAGACATAATTAGGATATTTAGAATTGATGAAACCCTCAGGTTGTGAGACATATACTTCTTCTTTGAGGACACCGTTAAGAAAAGCTGTCTGCACATCCATCTGAAAAACACGAAAGCTTCTAGAGGCTGCATATACAAGGAATAGTCTGATCGCTTCAATACGAGCAACAGGGGCAAATGTTTCATCATAGTCTATGCCTTCTTGCTGATTGTAGCCTTTTGCAACCAAACTAGCTTTGTTACGGATGACCACTCCATCCGAATCCCTTTTGTTCTTGAACACCCACTTAGTTCCAACAACAGATTTTCCATAAGGTAGAGGAACTAATCTCCAGACTTTGAGTTGATCAAATTGGTGTAATTCTTCCTGCATTGCAAATGCCCAATCTGGATCATCTAATGCTTCACAAGTCTTTCCGGGTTAAATGATGCTTAAGAAACCCGTGAATTGACATTCGTTTGCTGTTGCTGATCTTGTTTGAACACCAACTGAAGGATCTCCTATGATGTTTTCTTCAGAGTGATGTATAGTCCATTTTGTTTCATGGGAAGTAGAAGATGAAGGAATAAGATCTTGTAGGTTTCGTGCTTCTTCTTCATCCTCTCGAGAGAAATATGGGTCTGAATCAAACACTGGTGGGCTATCAGAGTCAGCAATCTGAGTAGTCACAGGGGGACGTGTGACAAAGATAGATGTAGAATCCTCAGCATAGAGATCGGCAAATGGATTCGTCTCAGTGACCGTTGGAGCCGTGAGTGTAACACTCGCTTGTACTTGTGTGTTGTTCCTGTTGTCAGTCAAAACAGGAGAAGATTCAGATCTAAAGAAATCAAACATAAAGTCAAGATTTGTATTTGAACTGGACGGATTGTTTGATTCTTTCTTTTGAAGCACCGGTCCTGAAGAGGTATGTCCAGAAACATTTTCTGTTGATTTTGGTGGAAAATCTGTAACTTTCAATGCGTCGTCAAATGTTACATTGATACTTTCAACAATGCTCTTTGTTCGTTTGTTTAAAACTCTGTAGGCTTTGGACTCAGTAGAATTACCTAGGAAAATAGCTTCATCAGCTTTGGGAGCAAATTTTCCTAGATTATCCTTCTCATTAAGAACAAAGCACCTATTACCAAAAACATGGAAGTATTTGATATTAAGAACTATGCCATTGGCCAGTTCGTATGGAGTTTTATTAAAGCGTTTATTAATAAAAGAGATGTTCTGCGTATTGCAGGCAGTGCTGATTGCTTCAGCCCAAAAGGAAGGTGGGGGCCGGGAATATGATAGCATTGTACGGGCAACTTCAACCAAGGTTCTGTTTCGTCTTTCCACGACACCATTTTGTTGTGGAGTGTATGCCGTGGAGAACTGATGGTTGATCCCAACAAGGCCACAAAAGCTGTTCAGAGTACTGTTTTTGAATTCAGTTTCATTGTCGGTACGGATTGAGACAACACTCTGATTATGCTTATTTTGCTGTTTCTTGATGAAGGAAATGATTGTTGGAGTGGCTTCATCTTTTGATCGCAGAAACTTGACCCAAGTATATCTGGAGTAGTCATCTACCATAACTAGAATATACTTCTTCCCACTTTTGGACTGAATCCGCATAGGACCACATAGATCCATGTTCAGGAGTTCCAAAGGCTTTGTAGTGCTGAACACTTGTTTAGATTTATGTGAAACCTTTTTCATTTTCCCTTTCTCACAATCTGCACACCGATGATCCTTTTTGAATCTTAACTTGGGAATGCCTCTCACCAAGTTACCAGTGACTAGCTTGTTGATATATTGAAAGTTCAGATGAGAGAGTTTTATGTGCCATTTTCAGACAGTAGACACACAGAGGTAGGGGAGTCATAATTTTCCAAATCAATGGAATACAGGTTAGATTTCCTTGAACCTGCCAGTAATTCATCTCCATTTTCAGTTAAAACAGAACATTTGTTCTTCTTAAATACTACCTCCAGGTCCTTATCACAGAACTGTCCGATGCTGAACAAATTGTGACCCAACCCTTCAACATAGGAGACTTTCTTGATCTTGATGTGCTTCTTCTCTATGTCTCTGTACCCCATTATTTGTGCAACGTTGTCGTTTCCAAAACGTACATTCTCGGAGTACTTAGGAACATAATTCTTGAGAAGACTTTTGTTGCCGGTCATATGATTGGTACAACCGGAGTCCAGGTACCACAAGTTAGGCGCCTGCAAAAAGAGAACAAAGCACGTTTAGGTCCCCATATAGGAATGGGTCCTTGATTGTTAGTTCCTAGAAGTGGTTGAGTATTGATTATTTCAACTGTGGTTGTAAAACTTCTAAAAATCTATCCTTAGGTACCCAAGTGGGTTTAATCTTTTGTCGAGAAGGAATAGATTGAGACAGAATGGGCTTAGACGGAAGTTTTGGTACCACATTTGGTTTAAGAGTTGATGGAATCGGAGGTTTTGGATTCGGAAAAGTTGCGGAAGCGTTATGTTTGCGAATCCAAGCTTTCGAGGAAATCTTAAGAATTCGTTGTGACCTCGGTGCATCAACTTGCTTTTGCTGAACTGGAGCCTTGGGAGCAGCAGGTTGTACTATTCGTTGATTGGATGATGGCTTGGGTTTGGAAGTTTTGGCACTCTTGGAAGGTGGGTTGCGAGATCGTTTTTTAGAATGTAAATGTTTTTCGTGAGCAATCCATGCCTTTTTTAATGCTTCGTATCCCTGCCGTCTGTAGACTTCTAGTTCTTTGATCGTTAGTAATCGTTTTGATTTGTTTAAACATTTGAGTGCATGTGACTGACAAGTGGTGATCCATTGATGAATGATATATCCTTTTGAATTTAGAAATGGAACACATATTTGATTAACGTAAAAGTCTGTCCAGTTCTCACATGGTTTAATTCCAATTTGTTTTCTTAATTGAAGAGGCAACATTATCATGCAAACTTGAATGGTTACAGATTGAATCAAACATCAAAATTTGTTCACATTTTTGTCTAGTGTTTGAACATTTCCTATATGACCTAGGAATGACTCTCTTCCAAGTTATGTTTATTTTACGCTCTTCACTCCCGAGCTTCTTCACATCTGCAGCAGAATGTAAAATATTAGTACTGAGTCTTGGTCTACTGGCTGCTGCATTTGATGATTCAGGTATGTCTGTGTTCACACGAGAAATATGATTAGAAGTGGAGGTGTGTTTTGGTTTGAAAATCTGTTTAAGTATTAGATTTACCACATAAGACTTATTAACAGATTTTATAGCCGGTTTGACATCTTGGGAAGATGTAGACGCACGTTTGGAATCTCCAATTCGTTCATTAAAGGAAATTCCATGTGGTGTGGAGGTGAATGGAGTAGGTGGTTCCATTTCGATTTCGACCTTCTTGATTCGCTCAAGTAATGCGAAGTTTTCTTTGCACAAGTCGTCAATGAACTTGCCATCAAGATTAAATACTGTTTGGAGACGCTTGTGGAGAATGGCGTTTTCTTGAACCAGTTGAGAAGGTTCAGGGAGTTGTTTAGAAACTGGGATGATTTGAGGTATGGTTTCGGAGTGGAAAGCGTCGGAAATATCTCGTTGTACAAGATGGGTGAAGCAAAACTCTTGCAAGGTTTGGAACCTCTGCTGCAATTCCTTATGGGGAATATATAGAAATTGGGGTCTTGGCACTTCAGGAACATAGAGTTCCTCATCTGTAAATACTGGTGTGGTGACAACAGTGTTTAGTGTTGGAATGGGGTAAGTGAAGTATGAGTCGTTGAGGTCAGAGTAGTTGAAGGGAATTTCAGCTTTGAGATGAAGAGTCCGTTGTACATCTTCCTTAAGTTTTTGTTTCTCTTGACCAACGAACACCATTCGTTGAGTGAGTCCTTCGCCAAAAAGATTTGCATTGTATAATTGTTTGGCAGATACTTTACTCAAAACACTTGGGTTTTCAAAACCAAGTCCATCGAATGTCCATCTTGAAAAAGGTCTTTCCTTTTGTTTGTACAGAAAGATGGTTTGTTCACTTTGCCCTCTTTTGATTAGAAGGTCTTCAAGTTCTTTAATTTTTAAAGAGACTTTTGATCATTTTTAAGAATTTCTGAATCCTTTTCTGCACCAATACGTTCTGCTTTGAGATCGTGTATTATGATGTTTGTTTTATCAGTTAAATCTAGAAATTCAGATTCTTTCACAGCTAATTGAACCTTAGATTCATTTATGTTTTTCTCTAACTATTCAATTGTAGCTTGTGTTTCTTTGTCTTGTGAATGAATGACCACTTTTAACACTTGATTTTTACTTGTTAGTCTGGTCACCTTAAGTTCTAAATTTTTCATGCGTTTTAGTATTGTTTGTATATGTTCAAAGTTAAAACCCATGTTAGAGTTAGAGATAGAATGTACCTTTCCACTTTCAACAATCTCCTCCTCAGCATCGGAGAGATCACCACTTTCTTCATCCCTTTCACTTGCACCACTATTAGCCATGAAACATAACTGTGCATGATCCTCACCATCTAGATCACTCTCGGAGTCTGTGTCGTCCAGGAACTGGTCTTCTTCCACCATAAGGGCATTCCCAGCCTGCTTTTGGTTTGACAGGCGGTACTTTTGTCTGTAGTATTCATCATCCTTGACCTTCTTTTGTGGACAGTTCTTGATCATATGCCCAGATCTCCCGCAGTTGTAGCACTTAAAGTCTGTTTTCTTTTCTTCTCTCCTTTCTTCTCTTTGAAATCTAGGCTTGTCAACCGGAGCAAGCCTTTCTGGTCTCCTAGAGCCAGATGTGAACCTTTGTCTGTTGTTGGTTTTATTAAAACAATTTCTAAAGGTTTTGCCAACAACAGAGAGAGCATGAATGGCAGCTTCAACTGAGTCATCATCATCATCATCATCCGGTTCAGATTCACTGAGAATCACCTGTTTGAACTTCATAGATCTGGATAAAGATTCCATTGGAATTCTTTCGACTGCTACCAAGGCTAAAGGATCTGAGGCTGGATGTTTAGGGAGAGACTTCAGTATTTTATCTTGGTATTGATTTAGGTCTTCAAATATGTTGTGAAAGGTGAATGTAGTGATATCTTTGTTGATTTGTTTGTACAGTCGAACATATTCCTTCAACTCTGGACCCAGTGACTTCAGAAAAACACAGTTTAATTCTAGGTCAGTTCGGATGATTTGATTGGACCTCATCTCATTTTGTAGCTTGCAAAATCTACCATAGGTTTCAGAAAGAAGTTCATTCTCTCTAACACTGAAGTCATGATAGTTGTTGACTAGCTGGGTACGCTTGATATACTCTCCTTGCTCAGTACCCTGCAACTGCATCTTAATCTCGTCCCATATTTTCTTTGCAGTGGCTAAGCTATCTATCTTGGTGTAGATCTCTAAGGAGAGTCCTTGTTTTAGATAATACTTAGCCAGTATTTCAGCCCTTTTGATCTCCTTTACTCGAGCTGTGAGCTCATCAGCAGTCTTTTCCCTCTCATGACGGAGAATGGCGGGATTGTTGTTAGGATCAGCCTCAACAACTTTAGTGAACTTTTTGTTCCCATTCATGATGCAATCAATCATCATCTCTCCGTGTGTCTTATTGTTCTTCAGAAAGTCCATGAACCAACCTTTCCAAACATTGTATTCGCCTCGAAATAGAACAGGAGGTTTTGTATCGGTACCGATGGACATCATTTCATTTGAACTTGACATTGTGAGAGTTTAATTAAGAAATGATCGTTCACTTGTTATATATGGATTGATTGTTCGAAAACTTAATTGACAAGATGAGGAGCTAATTCAATTTAATTCAACTTTGAATTAGATCTTGTAAAGATTAAATTCAATTTTGAATTATATAGAATTGAGTTAATTTAATTCAACTTTGAGTTATATCCAAGTTAGATTAAATTTAATTTTGAATTATAATTTTATGTTTTAAGTTCGATTGTCCTCTATGTTCAATGTCAAGTCCCAATGGCTCTATCACTTTTCCAATAAGTTTAAGGTATGCGATTGATGTTATGCGATTGGAGAAAACTCTTGAAAATTGAGCAGAGTAACTTCTTGGCAGTGATCGAATAGGGTAACCAATAGAGTGAGATTGATTCCTGTAGTACCAAACACTTAGAAATAAACTGTTAGTCACTACAATCGAATGCTATTCAAGTTAACTGAATCGAATGTGATTGCCTTTGATGTGTTTGAAATCGAACCCTTGAATCGCACTGCCCAACAGAATGCGATTGATGAACCAAGATTTAGAATCACACAGAAACTTATGCGGCTGATACATCACTTTTGAGCATCCAATCTCATGCGATTGATCCTATGCGGCTGATAGCTTTAAATAGTAACACTTAGTAAATTCAGCTTTGTGAACTCTATAAGCAGCCTAAACCACTCAATCGCATTGACCACAAACCCGGCTTATAGGATCTGATGTGTCCCTATCAGATCTGAAGGCCTTACCCCTTATGGTGTCTACCCACTTGTATCTTGATTGGTATGGGTAGTACTTGAGTTGCCTTGGTCTACACTTAAACTTTGAAGAATAAATAATTATTTTTAATCAAAAACCGAATTCTTCTTCTTCAATACTGCATTTAAACCTCAAGAACACCATAAATGTTTAATTTCCAGAAAATTAAATGCCATAAAGTCTATCATTTAATGAACTATTGGACTTTTTCCTTTAAAATCACCACTCGGTTTTAAGTGTTCTTCAAGAAATCCTTATAAAACAGTAGAAAGCCTTGAACAAACCCGAAGAAAAAGTAGTGTTGTATACCTTAAATGTGTTCTACCTTCGGGAAATGCTTGAACTCGAACCTTTCTTGAACTTAACTTTGTAGTTGTATGCTTTGTAGAACTCGAACCTTGTTCTTCACCTTGAGCTTGAAATCTTCGAGTTTTACTTGTTGTTTTCGAACAATCACGAGCCAAAAACAAGTTTGGCTTTGATACCAATTGATGGTCCCGTATACTACGGATGAAGCAATGCTAGATGATAATCTTGATAGTGTGTGTATTCGGTTTAGACAGAGAGAGCCGAGAGCTATAGAGAGAAAACACAAACACAAGAGAGATTGAAATGCAAAGCTCAATTAGAAAAGGTAGGGCAAATGCCTTTTATAGCATTTGCCGAAGTTACAATATTTACATATTTGCACCCTCACTTTTTATAATCTAACATAAAGGATGTCCCATTTGATGGATCTGATTATCCTATGTTGAAATTAAAAGCCATGCTCTTCCTTAAGTCCATTGACATCAGAATATACGATGTCATAACTCTTGGACCAATTATCCACAAGATTCCTGCTACTGTCAGTGATAAGTCTCCTGACAAGACTGAAAAGGAAATCAAGAAGCCTTTGGCATCCTGGATTGAAGAGGATTGGAAATTACATTCTCTGGATGACAAAGCTAGGAGTGTTCAGGAAAATGGCCTGACTAACTATATTTTGCATACTGTGACTGGGTGCAATCTGCAAAAGAAATCTGGGATAATCTAAGTATTACATATGAGGGTACAGATCTGGTCAAGCAGCAAAAGAAGAATCATCTGAACAGATCTTATAAATACTTCTTTTCTAAGAAGAATGAAACCTTATCTGATGTGCTTACAAGGTTTCACTGCTTGATTAATGACCTGCTAAGTGTAGGTATTATGAAGGATGAAGCTGACTTAGTGCTAAAATTTCTGAATGTGTTACCAGAGAAATTTAATGAGGTGACCATAGCACTAAGGGCTGGAGGTACATTACATATGTATAACCTACAATCCATATATAGGTTCCTGCTTAATCATGAACAGATCACAGAACACAAGAAATCTTCTCAACAACAAATGAAGGATTCTCTTGGTAAACATGAAATTACATTAGTTGCAGAGAAGAAGAAAAAGAGTTCAAATGCCTCCATAGCTGAATCTGAGACTGAGTCAGATTCTCAAGCTGACCACTCAGACTTAGACTCAAGTGACACTGATGATGTTCAGACTATCACTGAACAAATGGCTATGCTTGCCAGAAGGTTGAGAAGAGCACAAAGGGGAATTGGAAGATCTGACAGAGGCAAAGGAAAGAGTTCTATTGACCCCAAGAAAGTTGTGTGCTTCAACTGTCAGAAAAAGGGACACATTGCTGCTGAGTGTAGAATGAAGAAGGGTGAAACAACTTCAGTAGCTGACAAGAATGCTTACAGAGCTGATAAGTACAAGAAGAAATATACTCATCTCAAGAGAAAGGAAAGTTTGAAGACAAGTCAAATACTAAAGGACTTTATGCTGAAACTTGGGATACAGAATCATCTACCTCAGATGATAATGACAAGTGTCTGATGGCTCAAGAAGATGAAGAGTTTGAAATAGATGAAGTTGATTATAGTCTGTCTGAATCCACTTTTGAAGCTGACATGAAGGAAGCTGAGGAAAGCAGCAAACTAAGCGATTGGGATCCTTCCTCCATGTACAAGGTTAGTAATTTCAACTCTTACACCGATGAATAAAAAGGTCTTACATTTGGTTATCTGTTAAATGATTTTAAGACCAGGCTTAAGACTCAAGCTGACCTCAAAGCTGAAATAACTAAGCTTAAGAATAAGATTAAGGAAAATCAAACTCTCATTACTGCTGGATCGAAAGCACAATGTGATCTTGAATGTCAAAGACACATTAACAAACTTCTAAGTGAAGAAATTCAGGAAGCTAAGGATAAGGCTGACCAACTTCAAAAGGTTACTGAATCCTGGTGTAAGTCATCAAAGCTTGCTAAAAAGTGCATCAACCAGCAGATTCCTAAATAGGTTAAAGCTGTACTTGGAGGTGACTATCAATCTGCAGCTTATGCAGCTGATGATAATGAGATAGCAAGTACAGATTATGAGGAAGATAGAAAACTGATTGAGTCTCAGAAGTTAGCCTCAGAGAAGAGACATGATCAAAGCCTTAAATACAATAAGTTTGTAAAGGCAAAGGATCATGGGAATGAGTGTTCAACTTCTAGACAACATAGTAAGTATGTGCATGATAGATTAGGCACTCAGCCTATTCAAAGAACATCTGTTATTGAAAGGTTGAATCCAAATCATTTCAAAAGACAACATTCTCTATCAAGTTCAGAGAGAAGTTTCAAGAATAGGAAGACAACTGTAAGTCAGAGGTCATATCACAACAATGGTAAGTCCTAAGTTGTTGAAGCTGGTAAGTCCAGAGAACACAACAATGGTAAGTCCAAAGTTGTTGAAACTGGTAAGTCCAGAAGACATGATAATGGTAAGTACAAAGTCAATGAAAAGAAGTTTGTTGGTCAAACTTCTGATCAAAAGGATAATAAACCTAGATATGACAAAGGTAAGTCCAAAGTCAAGAAGCATCAGGTGAATCAACTTGCAATAAAAGTTGAGAAATTATCCACAACCTATAATCCTAAAACTGAGAGCAAGTTCTCAAAAGGATTATTGGATAACCTACCTCCTGTAGTCATTGGTAGAAGGAAGTGCTACAAGTGTGGAGGTAGAGGACATGAGGCCAAAGAATGTGTTAGTGAAATTTTAAGGCCTGGAAAGGAACAAGCTGATAAACCTATGTAGGATTCAATACCTGCTCAAGTTGACCAGTCAGCTCCACAAGATGAAATGGCTAAGTGCTCATCATCTGAACCTACTATAAAGTGGGTTCCTAAACAAAACTAATATGTTTAGTTTTCATGTGCAGGGTTCAAGTAAATGGTACTTGGACAGTGGATGCTCAAGGCACATGACAGGGTGGAAAGGACTTCTAAGTGAATTCCAGGAAGATAAAGGTCTTAAAGTAACATTTGGTGATAACTCCCATGGAAGAACTAAATGATATGGGAAGATGCATGCTGGCAAGGTCCCTTTCCAGAAGGTTGCATATGTTAAAGGTCTTAAATACAATCTGATAAGTATCAATCAATTGTGTGATGAAGACAATGTTGTTACTTTTAGGAAGAAAGCAGGAACAATATACAATGCAAAGGGTAAGCCAGTGCTAATTGCAAAGAGAGAAAGAGATGTGTATCTACTTGATCTCAATTCTGCTGATCCGTATACTGAAACCTGCCTATATTCCCAATCTATTCCTAAGCTGAGTTGTCTGTGGCATAAAAGGTTGTCACATTTAAATTTCAAGAATATAAATATGCTATCCAACAAAGAGTTAGTCTCTGGATTTCCAAAGATCACATTTGTCAAAAGACAAATTGTGCTCCGCTTGTGAACAAGGGAAACATCATAAAGGGTCATTTAAGTCAAAGCAAAACTTTTCAATAACAGGCACATTGCATATGTTGCATATGGATCTGTTTGGACCCATAAGTACTCCAAGCCTAAGTGGCAAGAAGTACACCCTAGTGATAGTTGATGAGTTATCTAGATTTACCTTGGTAATATTCCTTAAAGCCAAAAGTGAAGCTGCCCTGGAGATAATAAGTTTTATCAAACAGGAAGAGTTGCAAAAAGGTAAGTCCGTTAAGCAACTCAGGAGTGATCATGGGACTGAGTTCAGAAACTCAACCCTAGAAGGCTTTTGTGAGCAAAACGGAATATTACAAAATTTCTCTTCAGTTAGAACTCCTTAACAAAATGGAGTTGCTGAAAAGAGAAATAGAACCTTAATTGAGGCTACTAGAACAATGCTGTGTGAGGCAGGATTAAAACTCTATTTTTGGGATGAAGCTGTCATTACAGCATGCTATACCCACAATATATCAATCATAGTCAAAAGACATGACAAAAACCAAATCCAGAAACAGATACGGAATGGTCTTATAGATAAGTGATCATTCATCCCTTCGTTCGTGATATCCGTGTGAACATGAGAGATGGTTAAATGTCAATCCCCAGATCGTTCACAATTATGTTTCTCGATCTCGATTGATGGTGACCCAAAATCTAGTTGCAATCGATCAAATATCATCACAACTTGAGCATGGCCATGCATTTTACGTCAGCGCTCAATCATCGAGGGGCCCATGGATATCACTCTAAAACTAGAGGAACGAATCCCTTTGACTACATTGCTCCGCCACATAGACCATACTTTACCTAAAAGCTCCCTTTATAACGGCCAGTTACGAACCGCGTTTGAAAGCAATCAAAGCAAAGCAGATTCATTCTTTGGAACACATATATCTCCAGTCTAAGGACAAAATGATATTATCATCCTGACTTACTCGTGACAGAAACCATGAAGTAAGTTCAGGTGCGGGTCGTCCAGTCACTTGACCATTGCAAGCACAGGCGAAGTGTTACGTCTCTTTTATCTAATCCATTATTAGATAGCGACCAACCACTTCCCTCAGCCTTATCTCAAACTTCCTCCCCGTGAAGAATGACCGACTGTGGACATTTAGAACGAAAAGAGCATTCTGGGAAGTGTTAAACATGCTAAGATGGAACACAGTAAGGATTCATAAAATATCCGCCCTCGGCGCATTATTAAATCACATTTAATAATCAATATAGTATGAAGTACAATACTGCTTAATGTTCCCCAAGATAATATATACCAAACATATAACTAAAACAAACTCAAGCTTTGTTCACCTAGGCCTAGTATGGTAAACATCACTAGCCCGTGACAACAGCTTAGTCAACGGATCTGCCATAAAGGCATCCGTGTAAACTCTGCTAGCGATCATGTCTCTACCTCAACCAATCACTCATAAAGTATGTGTTGGTGAGACCATGATGCTTCTTACAACTCATCATACCTTCATTGTTTCAGAAGAACCCAATAGGGTCAGTGATGCTTCAAGAACTATTTTGATCAACAACACCATATTTTGTAGGATCATGAACTCCGATTAAAATCGGCAGTTATCCCATTCTATTCAGAAGCAAACACTAGAGTAACAATTTACTCTTGCTTCTTTTATAATATAGTACCAAGAACATATCTAAATTTTTGTTGATGCCCTAAACCGGTTTTTGTATATTCTATAGTCGTCATGGATGCATAATTCCTTACTTTATCTTTTTGAACAATATAAGGTAAGGACATTATCTCCATTACGTTGCAAATATAGAATTACAACAATGCTCCCACTACCCTTGACATTCATTCATGTTTCATCCTTGCTCATTGAAAACTCAAACAATTGATTTTCATATCAAAGCTAAGATTGTAACCTTGAGATGCTTATTTATGTCCATCATGGGACTTCTTTTGCTTGTAGACTTTACAAGGATACTCTTAATGTAACAGACCATCGGATAGTGTTACGAGCACTTCCTCAGAGAATTCCTATTAAGGAATGTGGTCTTTGCATTAAGTTGTCTCAGCCATGAAAGGCTCTAAAAACACAAGTATCCGAGTTTACTTCAACATAACCACCAGTAGAGAAGTTTTAGATGATACCCTCCTCATGGTAAATCATCTTAAAACTATCTCCTACTAGTCAGTATTTGAAGTTGTCTACGAACTCAATATTCGACATAACCACTGAGAGAAAGTCATCATATGATACCTTCCTCATGGTCAATCATAGATCTTTCCTATCAGTCGGTATTCAAAATCGTACACTTATCCATGTTGGTCTCTTTCAACAAAGAACCATTTTTACCCTTCGAGTTTCAACCCAAGGGTTGGAATTACCAAGTCCAATACTTGGATATCCCACATGGATTGCATCTCATTTTCATCACCCCTTTCCTCCTAGCGGACTTTAGGCCCACTCTTGTTTTGGTAGTTTGATGTAAACATCATTAAGTCGTCTCCCTCAGATATAAAACTATATCTTTCCGGCGTTATGAAAACTATTACCAAGTTTAAGAGGTAATGACTTAATGTCAGGTGCTCCAGCATAGCCATGCTGAGCCTTAATCACAATTGATTGCTAGTGCCAACATCAGGTTTTTCCATTCAAGGTAAACTTTAATCCTACTGGCACCCGCAGATATTTGAAACCTTTTTGAACAACAAACTTCTTGTTCAAATATCCCATGGCCACAGCAGAATACCTAATGGAGTAGCATCTCTAGATTCCGGTTTCCTCCAACACACCTTAAACACAGGTTGAGGAATTAGGACTTTATGATGGACTAGCAAAGACATACTTTCTAGTATCATCATCTAAGGTGCATACTTAACCATCTTTGTTGGTTTGGCTTATGGAACATTTCCCGCCACTCTCAAAGTACTCCCCAAACAATAGGGTACTTTGGTTAAACCCTTCATAATCGGACCATAACTAGAATGTCCGGTTCCTCCACTTGGCGACCATATATAACAATATGTCCTAGGAGGTTTGAATTATGAGACAAATTCATAATTCTTATGATGGTCACAAAACTCTGAACTTCATCCTCAACATCTCTATTAGATTTGAGTATTATAGTATTATGCCCTCTTAGTCATGTACTTTGTCGCGGATGTGTCTTGAACACCTCTCAAGGTTTCAGACGAGTGTCTAACAAATTAAACATTTTCATCCTTTTACCTTCACTAGTAAGGTAACAAAGTATCCAATGTTACTCCTTAGATTTTGCTTGAACGGTCTACACACAAAAGTGTGAACGAAATCCAACAAGCCTGCATTCCTCTCACATACATAAGTGAAGAATGTTTGAGTCATTCTACCCTAATAAATAAGATTTACAGTCATCAATTGATCCTAGATCAAAAGATCCAAGTTCCTAACCACATGGAGCTTGGTGATGCAAGTCTTATTTATATGGTTAAATTGACTTTAGCAATAAGAGTAACATGTACAAATCATTCACGATCAATCTATTACTTCATAAGCAAACGCTTATAATAAATGCCACAACATGGATAAACTTTCATATAAGCAACCAAAACATAATCCACAAGAAGTTGATCCATTGTTATCAAAAGGCATAGAAGATACATTGTTTTTAGCCACGCAGGGCGTAAAACATAGATCTAACAAAGTAATAGATTAGCTGGAAGGAGTGGCAAGATCCCGACTTCCAATCCTTTTCAAATAGGGACAACCATCTTGTTTCCCATTATAAAGTCCAGCTCTCTACAGCTTCTACTTCTCTCTAACACCTGCACTTTGCAACAAACAAAATTGTGACAAACGTGAGTGTTGTGGCTAGTATCCAAAACTTGCCTACAGAAGTAGATTAATAGTAGAGTTTGATCATGAATGTACCTTAAGCTTTGGAGACAATATTTCTCATCTTGTGCATCCTTAGCTCATTAAGGCACCTAGGGCAGGCGTGGCGGCGCCAATTTCCATGCTTTCCACAAAAGTAACAAACTTCCCCATTTGGAGTCTCATCTGGAGGTGCAATCTCATTGCCCTTCAACTCCATTAACATGGTGAGCTTAGTAGAACCAAGCTTCCCATTTGAGGTAGTTCGCCTTTTGGTAGCCTTAGCGAGAGTGGACGAGGTGAGCTTACTTTTGGCCATGTTAGACTCAAGAGTCTTCAGCATGCCAGGAAGCTCCATCAAGGATTTATCCATACCATGCATGTGATAATTCATAATGAATTGCTCATACGATGGTGGGAGTGATCGGAGAACAATATCCACCACCATTTCCCTCTCAATGGTAAATCCTAGCCTCTCTAAGTGTTCCACAAGTGCTTTCATCTTAAGCACGTGAATGCTTACGCTCTCACCATCCTGCATCCGGCAACCAAGTAGTTCATTTAAACACCCATACCGTTCTTGCCTTGCTTGTTGTTGGAACATGTCCTTCAACTCAAGCATCATATCGTATGCATTTAGATCCTCTAATTGCATTTGCAAGTTAGGGATCATCATGCTTAACATGAGACAAGAGACCTCGTTGGTGTCCCTAACGCGTTTATAATACGCATCAAGAATAGTCCTACTTGCGTTGGTAGCAGGGGCTTCCGGAAAGGGTTCCTCAATGGTGTGTAACTTGTCTTCGTGTCGTAGGAAAATGCGCAATTGCCTAGACCAATCCATAAAGTTACTCACATCGAGTTTCTCCTTCTCTAGAAACGTGCGTAACGTGAAGTTGGTGTTGTTGATACTAGTCGACGTCATCTATAAAAGCAGAGTAGTTTTAGTTAGTTTGATTGAAATCCTCGTTAAAATAATTACCCCATGTGTTTAAGAAAAACAACTATTTTAACAAGGGCTAAGAACCTTATTTCACCTTGCACCGTGACGGGTTTTCCGCGTATCACGTGGCAAAGCTATTTAGGCTGGCAACCATTGACCGATTGCAATCCATTATTGCAACTCTTAGTTCCTTGCGGGATCCTACTTGACAACCATTGTGCCAAGTTGGCATGTTTGATCCCTCCACACCGATTCTCAATTAATATTTTGTATAACTCGACAATCATCCAAAATATTACATTGAAACCGTAAATCAACCATCAAGATACACGGAGGTACTCTCGCCCAAAATCGACTCGGTTAGAGCTCGACAATCGACCTTGCGACTTGCCACATGCACCTTCCACACAGCTCATGCAAAGGCTAACTCGGTTAAAGCTCGACAATTAACCCTTACACGGCTAGATTCGAGTGGTGTCATCTTATGGCTGGTGTGCGATTTACATTTTAGAAAATGGGATTTAGTTTTCCGGTTAAAAAACCATTTTGAGTATGATTAACAAAAAGTGACAATAACCAAAAGTTCTCACCATTCGGATACTAAACCATCGTTAAATCCGTTTGTTAATCAAGTGTGCGCGCGAGAGTTGTTAAACCATCTTTAAAACTCTTGGGTTTTATTATTTACAAAAATTGTCTAGCATGCAATAGTCCTACAACTCATGCATAAACAATATAATAAAACCATCACACGCATACAAAGTCATCTAAGGACCAAATGCCTTGACTTCGGATGTGCTCCCACTAAATCCGCTATCTCCATTGGGCCTCTCGGATTCGTGTTCGCCAAGACGTCACTCCATTGACTCCCGATGGTTTCTCCATATTACAATTACGTAGAAAAAGAAATAAATGGCATGCAAGCCACAATTCCTAACTTCTAGTACAAATACATAATATGGAATATTTAAATGGCATGCAAGCCACATATACAAAATTACATACCAAATAAATAAATTTAATTATTACAAACCATGTGACTTAAAGTCACCAAATGAATGAATAATTAAAATACAACCAAACATCTACAAGGTCTAGGGCATATCTATGGTTACCAACATCACAAGAACAAACAACCAAGTTCACTAATGAACAACAACATGGTGTGCCACACAAAACCATGTAAACTTATGTATAATGGTTAAGATTTTTACAAATCACCCAAGGCACTAAAAATCCCATGTACTTATGCATTAGTAATACCAAACCATTTTTGATGAAACATATTCATAAATACATAATGTGAGTATATGCAATTACCATTTTCATGCCAAAATAATAATCCACATATAAATACACCAACCATTATACAAGGCAACTTACAAAAACCAAATTTTAATTTCTAGACAAAAATTCCAGAAACCAAAATTTAGTGCCAAAAACCCAAAAACAATTTTTCTTTAATCAAAAAGAAAAACAGATTCTGCTCAGGCATATTCCGCGCCGCGGACCCAGCAAAAGTTCCGCGCCGCATAAAATCCTGGCAGAAATCCAAATTTCGTCCCGTAACTTTCCACGCCGCGTGACCACACGAGTTCCGCGCCGCGAAAATCCACTGGATAGGAAACTAAAAACTTATTTTCGGGTTTTTCAGGCCACCATGTGCAAATACAGTATAGTGGTGGCTCTGATACCACTGTTGGGGTTCTAAGAACACAGCGGAAGCAACATGCAACAAACAAATCAAAGGGAACAAGCAAACAAAGCATAAAACCCCAAAATGGACCAATCTCTATAACTAGTATTTGCAACATGGAAAAAGAAGAGAAAGAAGGATATACCTTTCTCCTTAGCTCCAGTAATCTGTAGAAGAGGATGGTGGTGACTAGGAAGCAAAATAGATTCCCTCTATTGCAAGTCCACACCGGGTTTGTGAGATCTCCATATACTAGCACACCATTAATGGTCTTCAAAGCCTTAAAACCATTCCTGGAACAGCAACCTTCGATCTCAGCCTTGCCTCTTCCTCTGGACTCAACTCACTTACACTCTCAAATGAAACTCTCAAAGAGCTCTAAATGTTTGTGGGTTTTTACAAAGTGTCAAGAGTAGTAAAGAGAGGCAAAAAGAGATGTTAAATAGACAAAGACGTGCCCTTTTCTCTCCCTAGACCGGCCATCAGTTCTGCAAAGGAAAAGACATGCATTGGTCCAAAAGGGAGGTGGGAGACAAAAGCTGCATGCTGTCAGACGAATTCCGTGCCGCGTAACCTAAAGGTTCTGCGCCGCAGAAACTCCGCGTCGCGTAGCCTAAATCGCGCCGCGTAATCTCCCTGCATGCCAACTTCTCCACTTTGACACTATTAGTCCCTCAACATAGGTTGCTGTCGAGATCAACCCCCGGTGTGTGACCCAATAGGCCCACACTATATTGGAAGTGATTTTAATGGCGTACGTGCGTCAGTGGGCATACTCCAACAAAAACTGCATATGAAATGTATAAATTAAGAAAGCCCAATATAGGTTACTTCTATGTCTTTGGTTCAAAATGCTATGTGCTGAATCAAAGAGATCAGCTCTATAAGTTGGAACCTAAAGCTGATCCTGGAATTTTTGTTGGTTATTCCTCAATCTCCAAGTCTTACAGAGTGTATAACTCAAGGAGAAAGGCTATAGAAGAATCAATTTATGTATCATTTGATGAAGATAGTATTGATCAAGCTGACAAAGGTCAAGCTGACTCAGTCAGTCTGAGTGAGCTTGAAAAGCCTGAGGAAACAAAGATGTCAAATCCTATGTATGTCATAGATGATGACAGTGATGATGATGTATGTACATCTAAGAGATCATCACAAGCTCCAAAGGACTCTCAAGCTGAGAAAGATGATGAGTTCATTAATCCCTTTGGAGATGATATTACTCAGACTGAAGATCTTAGTGATCAACAGTTTGATGCTGCAATTGAGATTGAGGATGTAAGTTCACCTCAGAGTCCTCAATATCACTCAAGTCCAGAACCGCAATCTCTTACTACAACATTTAAGTTCCTCAAAGATCATCCTCATGATCAAATAATTGGTAACATTCAAGGAGGAGTGACCACCAGATCAAAGGCAACTTCAAAATATGCTGCTTACTTTGATTTCCTATCACAAGTGGAACCAGAGAAGACTGAAAAAGCCTTAGAGGATGAGGATTGGATTGAAGCTATGCAAGAGGATTTAAATGAGTTTGAGAGAAACAAGGTATGGAGTCTTATCCCAGCCCCCAAAGATCATACAATAATAGGCACTAAGTGGGTCTATAGAAACAAGATGGACAAGGATGGAGTGATTGTTAGGAACAAAGCTAGGCTGGTAGCACAAGGGTATAGACAAGAAGAAGGACTAGATTATGATGAGACATTTGCCCCTGTTGCTAGAATTGAATCCATTAGGCTATTCTTAGCTTATGCAGCATATAAAGACTTCAAAGTCTATCAAATGGATGTGAAAATTGCTTTCCTAAACTTTAGGAGGAAGTCTATGTGAAACAACCTCCTTGCTTTGTAAGTGCAAAGTATCCACATCATGTCTATAAGTTAGACAAGGATTTGTATGGTCAAAAACAAACTCCAAGAGCTTGATATGATACACTGTCCAAATATCTACTATCAATGAACATCAGCAGATGTAGTATTGATAAAACACTCTTCATTAAAAAGTATAGAGGACTGGTCATTCTTGTACAAATCTATGTGGATGACATTATCTTTGGCTCTACAAATGACTGTGTGATTGGTTCTCCAAAGCTATGTCAAAAAGGTACAAGATGAGCATGATGGAATATTCATTAGTTAAAGCAAGTATGTTCTTGATTTGATAAGGAAATATGGTTTTGATTCTAGTTCAACCATGAAAACACCCATGTCACCAGCTATGAAGCTGAGCAAGGACTCAGATGGAAAGTCTGGATGTCAGTCTACCTATAGAGGAATGATAGGTTCATTACTTTATTTGGCAGCTAGTTGACCTGATATAATGTTTGCTACATATGTTTATGCAACATATCAGGCAGATCCTAAGGAATCACATCTTCAAGCTGTAAAAAGAATTTTTAGGTACCTAAAAGGTACACCAAATTTAGGTCTTTGGTATCCAAAGGACTCTGGATTTGAGTTAGTTGGATTTTCTGATGCAGATTATTCTGGATGCAAATTAGACAGAAAATCAACAACTGGAGGATGTCAAATGCTTGGAGGGAAGTTAGTAAGCTGGACAAGTAAGAAACAAAATTCAGTGGCTACTTCAACTGCTAATGCTGAGTATGTTGCTGCAGGAAGCTGTTGTGCTTAAATCCTGTGGATGCAACATCAGCTTCAAGACTTTGGTATGAATTTCAAGAAAACTCCTATTTACTGTGATAACCAAAATGCAATAGCCATCACATATAATCCAGTCTTCCACTCAAGAACAAAGCATATAGAAATTAGACATCACTTCATAAGAGACATCGTGGAAAAAGGTAAAGTTGACATAAGTTTTATCTCCACAGATGATCAATTAGCAGATATCTTTACAAAACCTCTTGATGAGAAATGGTTTTCCTATCTGCTAAGTAAATTGAGTATGCTCAACCCCTAGATAAGTTTCTAAAACTGATTTTTAGCTTGCCAAAGACTATGTGTCTTAAGCTGAGCGTACAATTTATAGGTATGTCTTCATAAACTGTTCACTTGCTCAAGCTGAGTGATAAGTTCACATGTTTGGTATGTTCCGAACAAGTTTTAACTGCTAAGTGTGGTTAAAAGATCATTTTGAGTCAGTCTCAAATATAAATGACTAAGTGTCATTGATTCTGAGCTGTGTGCTCCATTCAAGCTGAGTGTTAATCTCAAGATGAGTGTTATAGTCAAGATGAGTGCTTTACTCATGCTGAGTGATAAGGTACCTCAGCTTGGTGTGTCCAAACCATGTTTTAATCACTATGTGTTATTAATTCATGAGGCATTATGTTTGAGTCTGTCTCAAATTATATTTTTATACCGATTATGTATTGGTGTAATACAACAGTGTAAATAATATTTTTGTAAGTCAAGAATGTTATTTTCCAAACTTATCCGTTGGGATATGATGTGTTTCATCTCGATTACTGTTATATCTATCTGTAAGTTAGTTAGTGTCACGGATAAAAAGGAATTTTCAACGGTAACTTTTCTCTCTCCTTACTAAGGTATATATATCGATTGTAACCGAAATTCAGAAGTTTACGCTTAATTTCTCTCATCTCTAAGCTTCTGATATACTCAATATACCTTTTTCACACACCTCTATTGCTAAGTGCAATTCACCGTTCATTCGAACTTGAAAACCTAATCGCTCAGTGCGAATTTTGTAATCACTCTGTTGGTCCCTTGGTGAGAGTATCAACAAGTAAGTAATGTGTAGAAGGGGGTTGAATACACTTTCTGCGGAAAATTGAACAAATCAATAAAAAGTGTTAACACACATCAAACCACAAACAATCAAATGCTTTGCTTTTCATTAATAAGAAGATGAAAACAGAAACAATCAAGTAAGCAACACTTGATATGTAAACACCTAATGTAAATCAAATCTCTCAATCTCTCAAACTTTGCTATCTATAATCAACTTATGATTATAGATACAGGATGACTCTCTAAACAGGATTTAATCACAGATTGAATACTTACCAACTTCACAACAGATGTGAAGATTCGAACACACGAATAATTGGCAATCTGTGAGTTTTCTTGATCACGTTGAACTTACAAATAGTGAATCAAGATACGTAACACATACGATCAATGGGTTGAGGTGAACTGAGTTTGGCTCTGTAACTCGTTGAATAGTCGTCGTACCTCTAAACTTATCAGATGATAAGTATTTATAATCATGTTCCTACGGATCCTAACAAACTAGAACTTATCCTAATCTGCTAACAAACTAACGGATAACCCGGAATCTTAAATCTTGAATCTTCTATCTTGAGTCTTCAATCTTCAATCTTGATTCTGGAATCTTCTTATCTATGCCGTAGATATAGAGAGATAAAAGGAATTTAAAATATATTTAAATTCTCTTAAACTGACTTCTTTAGTCGGACTGAGTTACTCAGCTTGAAACTCATCAAGCTGAGTTCTTCGAGAACAAACCCGAAAACAAACATGTACTAACACGTATAATGATTAACTCATCCTTAGAAGTCATAAGAGTTAGCTAGAAATTACTTAGCAACTCTATTGAGCTGACTCAGTCTATAAGCTGAGTCACTCAACTCGAAACGCATCAAGCTGAATACTCAACATATATCTTAGGTGACACACACAGCTTATCAAACATATTGATAATCTTACTAAGATATAGTATAAGCTGATATAATATATGCTCAGCTTATATTCAGCTTGTGCTCATTCTGAATCACTATAAGTGCTCAGTCTGATCAAGCCTCATAATTCTGTTTAAGCTATATTTAGAAAACATCTTACAAACATAACTTTGTCTCATCAAATTTCAACTGATGAGATCATTTGACCAACAAACTCCCCCTATTTGATGATGACAAAACCATCAAACAGTACTTAAGTTTGTTTAACAGAATTATGTGTTAAATCTTAAACTTACTAAGATTTTTTGTTTTTGAACTAATCAAATATTAATTGAACTTATCAATTTTAATTGAATTTATCAATTATAAGTGGAACATACCAACATATTAATGAATAAGAACTAATCAATTATTCATTTAAACTAAACCAATCAGACTAATAATTATGAACACATCATAAACACAGTTGAACATATCAAACTAATACTTTTATTCATTTTAATTGAAAACATCAGAATACAAAAATTTTGATCACTTAGATCATGCACACTTAGTGCTTACACATTATTAGAACTAATCTAATAATTATACAATAGAACTAATCTTTTCAGGATGCAGCTCTTCAAACTCTTTAATCTCCTTGTTGATTTCATCAAGAAATTCTTGCAGATTTGGCAAGGGTTGAAGCTGATCCTTTTGTGATCTTATTGCTCTGTTTAGTCTGTACCTGAACCTTGCATTCTGTTCAGTCTTTGCCACTAGTAGTCTCAGAGCAAACACTTGAGACACCCCACATGTATATATATTCACATCAGACTAGAAGCATTGTTCACCATTTCTGTCCAAGTACATGAATCCTTTCTGAGGCTTTTCCACATAAGTATTTTCTTTGAATTCCATGCCTTCAGGAAGATCAAGACTGTACTTGTCTGCTTTTGCTAATCCAGCTGGCTTTGATGATCTTTTCTTCCCAACTTTATGAAAAGAAGTCAGTAGGGTAGCTATCTCAGATCTGGTTATGATTTCCATCGCATCAGCTCTTGCAAGCAGCCTTAGTATTTCATCTTTTACCTGATTTCTATCAGAGGACTTTTCCATCTGCTTGATAAGTATGGCTACCTGCTTCCATTCTTCATATCCCAGTCTGTGAAGTTGATTCAGCTCCAGGGAAGGTGTTTCACCATTTCTTAAGACGAACTCTAGAATGACGATCCCTTGGACTGAGCTCAACTTGAGTGATTTGATTTGAGAGGTGAAGTGTGTTTCAGTATAGCATTTAGTTATATCTTCTCCCTCTGGTTGATTATCAACGGGAATCTCCTCAACTTCTTCCTCTTTGTGCACAATAGACAGTCTGAGTTTTGCTAGTTCCTCATTCTGCTTTTTAATCTGTTCGGTCCAGGCCTGTTCCCTTGCTTCTTTCTCATGTGCTAACTTAGCTTGTACATCCATTTGTGTTGGTCCCTTAGTGAGAAGGTCAACAAGCAAGTAATGTGTAGAAGGGGGGTTGAATATACTTTCTGTGGAAAATTGAACAAATCATTAAAAAGTGTTAACACACATCAAACCACACAATCGAATGCTTTGATTTTCATTAATAAGAAGATGATTACAGACTCTATCAAGTAAGCAACACTTGATATGTAAACACCTAATGTAAATCAAATCTCTCAATCTCTCAAACTTTGCTATCTATAATCAACTTATGATTATAGATACCAGACGACTCTCTAAACATAATTTAATCACAGATTTAATACTTACCAATTTCACAACAAATGTGAATATTCGAACACACAAATAGGTTGGCAATCTCTGAGTTTCTTGATCACGTTGAAGTGACAAAATGTGAATCAAGACTCGTAACACATATGATCAATATTGAGGTGAGACTTGAGTTTTGGCTCTGTAACTCGTAGTCGTAGTCGTCATCTTAGTCGTACCTCAAAACTTATCAAGAGATAAGTATTTATAATCATGTTCCTACGGATCCTAACAAACTAGAACTAATCCTAATTTGCTAACTAACTAACAGATAACCCGGAATCTTGAATTTTGAATCTTCTTATCTTTAGTCTTCAATCTTCAATCTTGATTATGGAATCTTCTTATCCTTGCCATAGATATAGAGAGATAAAAGATGAATTTAAAACATATTTAAACTTTGTTAAACTGACTTCTTTAGTCGAGCTGAGTTACACAACTTGAAACTCATCAAGCTGAGTTCTTCGAGAAGAAACCCGAAAACAAACATGAACTAACATGTACAATAATTAACTCATCCTTAGAAGTCCTAAGAGTTAGCTAGAACTTATTTAGCAACTCTGTTGAGCTGACTCAGTATATACGCTGAGTCACTCAGCTTGAAACTCATCAAGCTGGAAACTCTACCTATATCTTAGGTGACATACACAGCTTAGCAAACACATTGATAATCTTACTAAGATATAGTATAAGCTAATTGAATATATGCTCAGCTTATATTCAGCTGGAGGGTTTTTATCTGACCAAACCACCATATGACACAAACTGGTCAAACCCTGGGTTTGATTCTACTGGTTCAATCCTAAAGCGGAACTGGATTGAACACAACCCTCTTAACCACAAAAGGGTTAGGATCTTTAAACTAATGATATATATATAGCTTCTTAATAATAAATCAAACCACAGAAAAAAGATTACAAGAATTATACCTCTTGAGACCTTGGGATTGCTAAAGTTGTCCACCACTACTGCAACTCTAAAGAACTGGCTGCTAGACCGCTCCTGGATTAACCTTAGCTTCAACACTAAAAAACGAGAGTATGTGTGTGTGCCTTGCGTCGACTACAAAGTCGAAAAACACCCTTGGTGTTTTTCCTTTTGTTCGATTTCGACGAGAGAGAGAGATGAGCCGAGAGAGAGAGCGAGATTGAGAGAGAGAGGGAGAGTGTGGTGGCTAGGGTTGCATTATCCTTAATCTCTTAAAATCCTTAAGGCTTAAAGGTTATTTATAAGCCTCATTAAAGGACCCAAGCCCGTTTAATTAAAGCCCACTTGCATTTAATTAAACTTTCATTTTTTCACTTTGACCCCCTGGACTTTACTAGTTAATTAATTAACTATTAATTAACTGGTACGTTAAATATTAAACTTAATATTTAATTTCTCCTTAAATAATAAATAACTATTTATTATTTATTTCTTTTCTAATAATTAATCTAACTGATTAATTATTTATTTCTCTTTTAAATAATTAATTCTACTGATTAATTATTTACTTTTCTTTCTATTAATTAATCCAACTGATTAATTATTTCCACACAGGTTTATGGTAAAATCCAACTGTTCTAATTTGGGTGTGTAGCTGTGTGACCCTTTAGTCTCTTATAACATTGAATACAATGTACCTATTATTTATCTTCGCACATAATCCAACATACTCCCACTTGTGCAAGATAAGTAATAGTTACTATACATTGTTGGTCTGAGGAGGTCCCTAGCCAGATACTTAGGATAACCAGATTATAAGAACTCTTATACCCCAAAGAAAGATGTGATAATATAAACTCTCATAAATCATCTGTTTATGAATCTATTATGAACTAACTGTTTACAAATCAATTGTCATAAACTACCTGTTTATGAATGGGTATGGTTATTATTGGTTTGTCCCTTGCAGCGCGATATTTTAATCTTGAGCATGAGCATGGAGAGTGTCAACTCAAAATCTCAAGAATTATGTTCATGACATAATTGATTTCAAAACTGCGTGATAAACGACAAAGAACAGATCAGTTCGTTTGGGCACGGCCGTGCACTTACCAGTTTCTCTAATCAGTCAAGGGGCCCATAAATATTTCTCCTAAAAAAGAGGTGCAAATACCATCTTGCATATTTGCATTTGGCAATACGGCTCCTACTGAATCTAGATACGTCCCTTATGACCACCCTGTTACGGCGTGGTGTTAGAACGCACTAAGGAGACAATAGTTACCGCATCCCAAACCAAATACCTCAGGTTTGAGGATAACCTATGTGATAAATACTTTTGACACAAATCCACGAAGTATTTTTCACGGTGGGTCAATCCAATATTCATAATCCGTCGATTTTGGTCCGCAAAAACCTTTTGCAGCTATATTCGACATACTTTCGAATCTACCCCAAAATTACGATGACTTTATGGCCCTATCATGGTTCCCACAAAGATAAGTAGTCACGGATAATGTTTTGAATAAACCTAGTTTATTCCTGGATGAACCAAAACATACAAAATGGTGAAGAACAATGAAACTAATTTTTGCATCCTCCATATTCCACCCTGGAATAAAGATGCATAATTTCTACCATTTCATTGACTCAATTCACAGCGTTTATCTGAATTACTTTATTATTTTACATTGTAACTTATCACAGATTACAAGGAAAAATAATATGGTTATAAACTTAAAACGCAAGACTAGTACTTTAAAGTACTCCTTTCTTGGTTTTGCTAGAAGTCGGTTTTGCAACCTAAAACCGATTCTGGACTTACTTATTTTATAAATTACTTAAATTTTGGAGAACTAGAAAATAACTCCAAAGTTTCTGAGTTTATAAAATAACCTCCCTGTAATTAAAACTTTAATTACACTTGTAGATGCATTAAATCTTACTAGATTTTATATCCATTTGAAATGATAAACTTTCTTACACTTACTTGTAAGAAAATTGAAATTAGATTCCCGGTGTATACTAACACTTATCTAATTTCATTACTATGAATGTTAAAAATTCTATTTCCTAGTTATTAAACTCGTTTTTTAGTTTTTTTAAACTTGTTTATCTTGGTTGTTTAAAACTTATTGTTTGAGATTATGGTTTATGGAAATTTGAATTATTTAGTTTATATCCGAGCACGTATGTTTTTAATGAATCAGGATTAGTCCAGTTGTGACTAAAAGAATACCAATAAGTCAAGTCTTGACTTTATTGGTGATTCATAGTGATCTTATGCTATGATTTGTTGTAGTTACATAAATGTTGGCTCCACTATTCAAATACATAAATAAACAAGTTTTGTTTATAAAATTAGATAGTTTTTCTAATTTAACAAAAGTGAATGTTCAAAGTCTTGAACAAATGGAAATAATAGTCACTATTTCTAAGTAAAATAGTTTTTGATAAAACATTTGAGAAAGTATAAAAGTGATTATAATGGCTATTATGATCAAGGGTGTTTTATACAAAATGTTTTAAAGAAAGGAAATACCATTGCAAGTGTCTTATACTTGTAATTGTGTTAAGTTTAATGAAACCACATTCCGTGATTGGAAGGATGGATATATAAGAAATCCAAGTTTTGGTTTCATAGAACAATTAAATTTCCTACAAAAACTAAGTTTTAAAACAAGTGTTTTAGGTGTTTTGGTCAAGGACTGACTAAGCCTAAAAGGATGTTTTAAAGTAATGCACTTTTTCATAAAAGATAGTGGGAGCACCTGACTAGTGTATTTATCAAAGTTTTAAAAGATTGTTTTTAACTAGTATGATAAATACAAGATTGAACTTTTAGAGTATATAATTATCGGATGATTTTAGAAGCTATCTAAAATAGTGAGTTCTTGAGAAAGGACTAAACCGAGGAACGCATGACTTATTGAGAGGTACTCAATAAAGATGTCATTGCAAGTTTTTTGAGTTAAGTTATGACTTAAATAAGATTATACACGTTTTAAAAAGGTTCAGTAAGTCAGTTTAATTAAATATTGTTGGTTGGTCAACGTTAGAAATGATGAAATAGGATGATCCGTAAACTGCACGTGGGATCTTTTCATGCTGGGCCACATTACTTTCCATCTCCTCCTGCATTAAACGATTGCCAGATATTAGAATACTCGTAAAGACTTTACAAGTGGAAAGTGATAAAGAAGCTATTTACACGATACCTAAGGGGCCAGCCTTGCCGCCTGCTTCGTGACCCTTTAGACAATCTCTTTTCCAATGTCCGCTTTCACCGCATTTGAAGCACCGATTCTCGGTTCTTGCTTTGTTTGGCTTTGGCTTCTTGCCCTTGTTGTCATTACTAGCCCTGGGTACATTCTGGCTGGGTTGAGCCTTGCCCTTTCCCTTTCTGTTGCGCCCCTTCCTCTTCTTATGTCCACCATGTTCCACTATGAGAATGTCCTTAGACTTGGTCCCGATACTCTACTCCGCTGTCTTAAGCGTGGAGTGCAACTCAGCCATGGATTTCTCCAAGTTGTTCATGTTGTAGTTGACTATAAAAGGCTTATAGTCGTCTGACAACGAGTTGAGTATCGTATCCGTTGCTAGCTACAACGGTACTGGGTGCCCAAGCATCTCCAGGTGGTCCATGTAACCTTTCATTTTCATAACGTGGTTACTGACCGAGGTCCTCTTAGCCATCTTGCACGAGTTAAATGCCCTAGTGGCATCATAACGTTCTGTGCTGGCTTGCTCCGGGAACATATCCCTCAGCTGGCGGATCATGTCATAAGCAAGAGTCTCCATCATGCTCGACTGCAACCCTGAACTCATTGTTGCAAGCATTGTTAGATTATGTGCAGAGATAGATAACATGTATTACCGTGTCCAATACTATGTGACACTAAAGGATCACACCGCTGCATACCCAATTAGAACCTTTTGGATTTTACCTGTTTGTGTATGACAATAATTAATAGTTTAATTAATTATTGAGAAAGAGAAAAATAATAAAAGTTATTTATTATTTAAAAGGAGAAGTTAATATTTGTTTTAAATATTAACAGGACCAGTTAATTAATAGTTATTAATTAATTAGAAAGGTCAAGGGGTACTTTATGTAATTGCTTAATAGTTTAATTAAAGCTGGGCTTTAATTAAACGGGCTTGGCCTAATAAGGCTTATTATATATAAACTTCATTAGCCTTGATTAATCACATTAGACAATTACAAGTTAAAAAGTAATAACCCTAAGTGCTGTCTCCCTCCCTCTCTCCTTCCTTCGGTGGCGCAAGAAGAAACCGACCACCAAGGGCGGTGGCCGGCGGCGGCGCATACACACACACGCATGTGGGTTTCGATTTTGATCCAAGGTTTAATCCTTAGGCGGTCTAGCAGCCAGTTCGAGGTGGTGCAGTAGCGGTGGATAACCTGCAACTATCTAGAGGCTTAAAAGAAAGTTTTGTTTGCATAAAGGTATAACTTTCTAACCCTCTTCCTCTTTTAGTTTCTGTACTAGTTAGATAAGATCACTGGAGGGGGTTTTTATTCCGCTGTGCATGTTTTTATACCCTACACAACCCTTCAGTGGTATCAGAGCCACTTCTAACCTCGTAGAAGACTAGGTAGGTTTCTTTTTTATTCTGATGAAAAAGGATTATCTTTTATCAAGGAAAAAGTTTTTTTTAATTTATCCAGAATAATAAAAGTCAAGTTATGATTTTTATTGGATAAACTTTTGATAAAAGATTGTTAGATTTAATTTTTTAAAATTAAATCTGATTTTTTATTGTTGTTATTTGCGATGACAAGAAATCAACCACTACTTCCCGGTAGCGGCCTCAGTTTGGGGCAGCAGTCCACGGGATAGGTCGGCGGCGGTCTCAGGTCGAGACGGCAGTCGCCGGCTGCCGAAGGTCGGCGGCGGTTTTTACGGCGGTCGACCATGGAACAGGTTTAGCGGCGCTATCGCGGCGCAGTTAACGGCGCGATCGCGGCGCAGTTAACGGCGCGAAAGCGTTGCAGGTAACGGCGCTAATTTTTGTGGTGGGCTTCGGCCCAGAGAACCATGACCCAGGAGGCCTGCGGCCCAGATTGGGTTTAGCGGCTAGGGTTAGCGGCGCTGAAGGCTCTTTTGGGCCTCGACCCAGTTTTTTGTTTCCCGGTCCGATTACAATCAATGACCAAGTTTAAATATTTGGCCCAGCTCGCGGTTCAGATATTTGTGGTCAATATTAAATTGAAATACAGTTGTTATTTTAATTTAAGGTTTAAATATTATATTTGAGTTTTTGATTAATTACCAAAGTACAAAACTTGAAATATATATATTTATTGCAAATAACCGAAAAACAATATAGGGGTTTTAAAAGTTTGTTAAAATCAGTAGTTTTTCATCGAGATGAATAATTATAAATCAGTTGCTTGTTTAACTTTCATGTATTAGTACATGTTTGGGATGTCATAGCCGAGCCCTAGACCTTGTGGATTGTTTAATTTCTTGCACTTGTGGTTGTTTTGGATTTATTATTCTATGGTGTGGGGAGGCCTGCGTGCCACTTACAACCCCTATTCTATTTTGTAAAAGTTTTAGATTAGCGGGCCTGCGTTCCTTTGATCATCTTGTAATTTTATAACATTTATAGTTTTTAGTTTTTTAGAATAGAATAGATTATTAGAATAAATATGAAGCTGATACAAGAACCAAGAACCAAGGAGCAGGGAGCAGAATTGGATGCTGGAGCCAGTGGGAGCTTCAGAACGCCATGCCATGTGTGTTGTGTTTTTCCACTTAGGTTTTGACCGTCGGATTTTTCGTGTGGCTCACGAAACCGACATTAGTTAAGGGCAAGGCTAAGGCATAGATGTTTGTGGTTGTTTTATTTCTTTACATATTTTATATATGTGTGGTTGTGATTAACACGATGAAATTAAACAAGGGTTTTAATAATAGTTAATTATTAAACAGATGTTTTAAAAAGAAAACTGGCATTAAAGTTTTTCTCGTCAAAAACTTGGAAATCCTTTTTAGAAAAATCTTAGATCAGTTTGCTACCCACCTAATGGTACACCTTTCCTGTTAAACATAACTCGGGTGTCGGAAGTGACCAAACCTTGGGCATTCGGGTTCAAACCATTGTGGGGGAGGGTATGAAAGACTCTGCGATAATCGGGAGACCCGGCCAGAGTTCACACTGTCTTAGGTGGTGCGATCTATTTTGGTGATAATCGGGAGTCCCGGCCCAAAATGCACTAGAGGGACAAAACTTGCACGGTTCTCGTAACTGATGTCCCGCGGATCTAGGAGTCGTGTCCAGTTAGGATACGATTGGTATAGTTCTTACCTACCAGAAATAGCATTGTCCCGGTGGGAAGTGCCCAAACCTTGCATCGGGAAATATGAAATATGGATCCTAGTCTAATAAATTTTGTTAAAAGGTAATAATTATTAGAAGATATAATCAATACTGAATCGGTTTTATCTTTTTCTTTTTCTGTAGATGTCTATTATATCTGTTATTCCGTTTTATTCACCAAGAGAGTCTCTAAGTCTCATCACTAGCAAGTGGAAGCTTTCATGTCCAAACTTTGTTGTTTGGAAGATGCATCTGAAAAATGTTTTGGATGCACAGGGAAAGCTTCTCATCATTGAGACATTGCCTCCAGAGCGACCAGGAGTAGATGCCTAGGATAGTGAGTATGACACTTACTATCAGTATCTGGCTGACGAATTTGATGTTATGTCGATTCTCGTTCTCACCGCATCATCCGCGTTTACGAACGATCTCTGTGAGAGGTCATCTTACGAGGTTGTTCAAGGACTGGAGCAGAAGTTCAAGTTTAGTGAACGAATATGTCGCATGCTATTGATGAGGGAAATTCTTTCAGCCAAGATGAAAGAAAGTCAGCCTATTAGCGATCATCTCATTAAGATGAGAAGGATCTTAGATTGCTATGAGAGTTTTGGATCAAAATCAAAACCACATGAGCTAGTTATGCTCTTGTTCGGTTCCTTGTCAGACTATTACCAGAAAAGAGTAATGTATGTCCTGGAAGATTTTGAGATGACTGTCGTAGGGTTGCATGAAATCCTTATCTGCATTAGTGATGAGTTGAATCCAAAGCAGTTAGAGTCAACAGTTGTGGACCCTATGCAGGAGGATGACTGGCTGGAAGAACTTGGAGAAATTTTTTGCCCAGATCAGCTGGACATTGGTTCGCCCAATGATACAGGTATCTTTATGATAGATTGTCTTATTACTTCTTATGAATCATGGGTATTGGATACCGGATGTGGTCATCACATATGCAATCATTTGCAGGGATTCAAGAGAAGTAAGAAGCTGAGACAAGGAGATATGAACCTGCGGGTAGGCGAAGGCTCCATGGTTGGTGCCGAAGCTGTAGGGACATATTGTCTTAGTTTGCCCTCGGGCATGGTCTTAGAACTAGAATCTTGTTATTATGTTCCAAGACTAATTAAAAATGTTATCTCGTTTGATTTACTAATTGACCGTGGATTTGCTTATGTTATGAATGAAAAGATTATTTCATGTTTTAAAAATGATATTCTCTTCTTTAAAGCTACTCCAGAAAATGGTCTATATACGCTAAATCTAGATAACAAAGACATCTATCATATAAGTAAGAGATCCAAGAGTAACTTGAATCAAACTTACCTCTGGCATTATCGTTTAGGACATATAAATGAGAAATGCATAGAGAAGCTCCGAGATGACGGAATTCTAGAACCATTTGACTTGGAGTCATATGATGTTTGCGAATCTTGTTTGTCTGGTAAAATGACAAAGCAGCCTTTCAACAGTGAGAATGAAAGGGCCAACGAGTTATTAGGGATTATACACACAGATGTGTGCGGGCGGACCTTTTACTCCGGAGGCTAGAGGAGGATACCGGTACTTCATAACCTTTACTGACGACTTCAGTAGGTTCGGTTATGTCTACCTCATGAGAATTAAATCTGAAAGTTTTGACAAGTTCAAACAGTTTCAGAATGAGGTACAAAATCAGCTGGACAAGAAGATAAAATTGCTTCGGTCGGATCGAGGTGGCGAGTATCTGAGTCAGGAATTCGACGATCATTTGAAGGAATGTGGGATTGTTTCACAACTCACACCTCCGTATACACCTAAGATGAATCGTGTATCAAAAAGGAGGAATCGTACAGTGCTTGACATGGTACGATCAATGATGAGTCGAAGTTCACTACCATTGTCGTTTTGGGGACACGCACTCGAGACAGCAGCGTTCATGCTGAACCGGGTTCCAACCAAATCGGTTGAAAAGACACCGTTCGAGGTATGGACGGGGAAAAAGCCCAAAATGTCTTTTCTAAAGGTTTGGGGATGTGAGGTGTATGTCAAGCGAACATTCACGGATAAACTCAATCCCAAATCAGATAAGTGTATCTTCGTAGGCTATCCCAAGGAAACCATGGGATACTATTTCTAGAACCCATATGAGAACAAAGTCTTTGTTGCTCGTAAAGGGGTGTTTCTGGAGGAGAAGTTTCTAAACTCAGAGACTCCAAGAAAAGAAATAGAGCTTCAAGAAATTGAAGAGGAGGAGATTACACCACCACCGATTGTTGAACCTGTAGTTCAACAGAGAATTGTTGAACCTCAACCCGAGTCTATGGTTGAGGAAGAGGTGCAAACACAAGACCTTCACAGGTCTAGTAGGCCTCGTAATGAGCCAGATAGGTATCTGGGATTCCTAGTTGCTCAAGACGATGGGGATCTATTAGAACCCACTACCTACCTAGACGCTGCCTCAGGTTTAGAATCTGAGAAATGGCTAGAAGCCATGAAGGCAGAGATGCAATCCATGTATGACAACCAAGTTTGGGAGTTAATAGATTTGCCTCAACACAGTAAAGCTGTTGGGTGCAAATGGGTCTTCAAGAAGAAGACAGACATGGATGGAAAGATGCATACTTTTAAAGCAATGCTAGTGGCAAAAGGTTTCACGCAAACTCATGGTGTTGACTATGATGAAACTTTTTCCCAGTGGCAATGCTTAAGACTATTAGGATTCTTATGGCCATATCAGCATATTTTGACTATGAGATATGGTAGATGGATGTCAAAACCGCTTTCCTTAACGGGAAACTGACAAAGGATGTATATATGATACAACCGGATGGTTTTGCAGATCCAAAGAACCCTAATAAAGTATGCAAGTTGCTTAAATCCATTTATGGACTAAAGCAAGCATCTAGGAGCTGGAGCTTACACTTTGATGAGCGCATCAAAGAGTTTGGTTTTACCAAAAGTGAGTTCGAGTCGTGTGTTTACACTAAATTCAGTGGGAGCGCGGTAACCTTCCTAGTCTTATATGTAGACGATGTTGGATTATGTGCAAAGATAATTAACAAACATATTGTATCTAATGCTATAAGAGACTAAAGGGTCACACTGCTACACACCCAATTCAGAACAGTTGGATTACACCATTATTCTGTGTGGAAATAATTAATTAGTTAGATTAATTATTAAAGAGAAAGAGTAAATAATTAATCAGTTAGATTAATTATTAAAGAGATAAACAAATAATTAATCAGTAGTATTAATTATTGAGAGATATAAATAATTATCCAGTCTGGATTAATTATTAGAAAGGAAATAAATAATAAATAGTTATTTATTATTTAAGGAGATTTAAATATTAAGTTTTAATATTTAACGGACAGTTAATTAATAGTTAATTAATTAACTAGTAAAGTCCAGGGGGTCAAAGTGAGAAGAGATGAAAGTTTAATTAAAACCAGTGGGCTTTTAATTAAACGGGCTTAGGTCCATTTAATCCTTATATATATCCTTAAGCCTTAAGGATTAAACATAAGAGACATTAAGGGATTAACCCTAGCCACCATAACTCTCTCTCACACTCTCGATCTCTCTCCTCGTCGCACACTCTCTCTCGGGCGAACTCTCTCTCCCTCGGTCTCTCTCTCTTCGTCGAACAAGGAAGAAACACCAAGTGGTGTTTCTCGGTTTTGAGATCGACGCAAGCAAGGACACACACACAAGGGTTTCGAGATTTGAAGCTTTTGGTGATCCAGGAGCGGTCTAAAAACCAGTTCAATCGGAGGTGCAGTAGTGGTGGACTACTTTAGCAATCCTAAAGTTTTTTTTCTGATCAGGTATAATTCTATAACCTTATCTATGGATTGTTTTGCAAGAAACTATGTTGATCAATGTAAGTTTCAAAGATCCTAACCCTTTTGGGGTTTAGAGGGTTGTGTTCAATCCAGTTCCGATTTTAGGATTGAACTAGTGGAATCAAACCTAGGTTTGACCAGTTTGAGTCATATGGTGGTTTGGTCAGGTTCAAAACCCTTCAGTGGTATCAGAGCTTCGGCTCTATGATCCATAGTTTCTAGTTTTATCTATTTTTGAGTTAAGGTTTGATTCTTGATCTTCTACTTGCTCTAGCCTATTTCGAAAATCACCAAGGGCAACAAAACAATTTGTTTTTGTTATCCAGTTTAATCCTATTAATCAGAAAGTTTAAACAGTTAGTTTAAACGGTTAAAAAGGATTGTGGTTTTTGGATAAGAACAAGTTTAGGATTAAGATAAATTAAACAGTTTGTTTTAATTAATTAAACCTAGTTAATCCATTGTTGGTTTGTTTAATGGTTAAATGATCTACTTCACCATGTTTCTTTCTCCACAAGTTTTCGAAAACCATAAGGGATAAAAACAAGTTTTCTGTTTTTATCCAGATAGTAAAAGGTTTGATTTTAACCAGTTAAGTTTAAACCAGGATTGCGTTTAAACGGTTAAAAAAGGATAAACCTTTTATCTAAAACTAGATTTTAACAAGTTTTGAACTTTTGTTTAAAAGGGTTGGAATCAAGTTTTAGGATAATTAATTATTAATAAAACAAGTTTGTTAATATTAATAATTAATAATTTTTGGTTTTTGAAATAAATCCAGTTTTTAATCAGTATATTAAAACAGTTAGTTTTAATAGGTTAAAAGGGATTTAGAATGCTGTATTAATCGGAAAACACGAACCGAGAAAAACACCGTGTTGGGCGTGCCTGTTAGCGGCGCTAAAGCCTAGTGGGCTACGGCGCAAGGGCTACGTGTCAGAATCGGATATTGCTTAATATCAAATAACAAGAATTATCTTTTGAAATAAAATCAGAGTTGTTAAAAAGACAATCTATAGTTTTGATCACAATCAATTAAGAAGTTGCGAAATCACACTTAATTGATTATAAAAGTTTTGAACACCAGAACAATTCAATCAATAAACACAAAGTAATACTGCCACAAAGATGTTTATTGATAACCAATCGATGATTACAATATTCACCTACACCTCCAATCTAACTTCTTATGTTAGACGAAGAACACAATTTGTTCTTAGGTTTCAAAAGAAACTTAGAGGCTAAACACTTTCTGAAAGCAAATAACAATTACGTACGAATGTAAAACAATATATTGTTAAGAGATCTATATTCTAATCGAGTATTTATAGACTCTTGATCCTCCTTGATAAGTTGACAGTTAGGTAATCTTCTATCTTCTGAGATAATCTTGATAATCTTCGAACTTTGATAAAGATATACTTCAAATCCACGAAGATAGCATTTTCCATAAATAGCTCAACTGAAACTGTTTGTTGAATGAAACAGTTCTGATCTTCTTCTAACAGTCTTCTCTTGATGGTCTTCTAATAGTTGTAAACTTTGTACTAACAGTTCTGATCTCTTGGTCTAACAGTTGTAAAGCTTACAACAACTGTTAGTTACAATTGTCTTCGTATTACAGCTAACAGTCCTCGACTGTTTTATCAGAATTCTTCTAACAGTTTTTGAGCTGTTTTCACAAAATCCATTAACAGTTTTGATCTTTGCATGTATAACAGTTTCAATGACTTAGCCAATTTCCCAACAATCTCCCCCTAACTTAAAGTATTGAACAATACACTTAAGTTGTTTGTTTTAAGGGTTCAACTATAGACAAATTAACATAAGTAAAGAACATATTAACATTGATAATGCAAAGTCAAACTGTTACAATCAAAATATAAAAATAAAAATTACTTTTTACTTGATTCTATTAGCTCCAACCTTTTCTTCACCCTCTTTATCAGATCTTCCTTCATTTTAGCAGGGCCAAAGAACTTTTTTTTCAACATATATATCAGCTTTATTTTACCATGTTCAACAAAGTCAAAATCAAACCACTGTGTTCTTCCCTTACCCATTACCATATGATAAACTCTCGATTTGTCATATACTTTCATAGATCTGATTGGAAAGACATCATCACTTATCACCATGGGCATTACCTTCAGTGGATCACATATGCTTGTTAAGTGCCTCATTAAGACTCTGATTTCAACTTCAGCAGCTTCCCCGTAGTGACTTACTCCATATTCATACATTTCTTGAATATCTCTCCTAGTCACACTATCCATCAATTGTAAGAAGCTGGCATAGCTTTCAATCGGCTCAACTTCTCTTACAATTATCACCCCTTTCTTTCCAGTTTAAATCCTCAAAAATTCAAATCTCCACTCAGTAATGTGGGATTTTTGTCCTAGTTGCTCTGCCACAAGTTTATCTATTCTTTCTTCAACTTCCATTCTAAGTCTATCATGAAGGATGGTTTGAACCATTTCAGATTTAGCTTTCTCTTTAGACTTTTGGACTATTTGGGATTGTTGATGCTGTTGAGGTTTCTTTTGAGGTTCAGCTGCTGGCTTGGGAGGTGGAACTGTATGCTTCATCACAACTTGTTTTCTTTTGACTCCATTGGCAGCTTTCTTTTCTTTTTCTTCCTCATCAATCTTAGCAGTGATCTCATCAGCCAGCTGTTGAGCTAATTCAAAGTCTTTCAGCTCTTGTTCTTTGAGCTCAGCTTCCAGCCTTAGAGCTATCTCATGATCATGCTCTTCTTGTTGTTCTTTTGTAAGTTTTAACTTTGGAGTATTAACAACAACTTCTTTTCCCTTACCCAGAACATGGGGCATCTTATTATCTTTCTTTCCCTCTACAATTGCAATGCTTTTAAACCCTTTCTTAGGTACCAGTGGCTCTAACTTTGCTACTTTTCCATCCAGCCACCCATCATCCACTTTTTGTGCCATTCTTGATGTGCTTATGTTTAGTGTTTGAGCACTTATTTCAATCAAGTGATTTTGTTTGACCTTTGAGCGTGATTTGAAAATTTCAGTGCTTGAAGGTCTCCAGTCATAACCATCTTGTTGATTAGCACCCTATCAACAGTTGACAACTTTTCTTCTTCTTCTTTTTCTACTGTTTAAGCACTGGCAGCTGTTTGTTGATCTGGAGCTGCAACTGTTTTTGAGACTTCAGCAACTGTTGGTTCAACCCCCACTTGCTTCAAAGTTTTCTCCACCTTTTTTATTGGAACGGTTTGAGAGGGGGGTGTTGCACTTGTTTTGGATTGTTGGAACCGTTGATCATGAACCCGAAGGACATCAGTTGCCTTTTTTAGTATCTCAGAAATTTTTTTTATCTGTTTATCCTGCCTGATGATCACTTCATTGTGTTTTTCCAGAAGCCTGTCATATTGGAAATTCCTCTTTTTGAGATAGAGGAAAGCAGGAATGAATGGTACAAGCTCTGATTTCGTCAATGCCTTTTGTTTCAGACTTGCCTCAAGTTCATCCAATGTTGCCATGGTGAACATATCATCGACAGATACAATTGTTGGGTTACTCCTAGAAGTTTCCACAATAGTACCCCTTTTTTCTTGGTACTGGGGATTTCCAGAAGCTGTTTTACCAGCCTCTGTTGCCGTGGCTGAGGTCTTAGCAATGTTAACACTATCCTGTTCATCCCTTGCGGATGAAACAGTAGTATCAGCCTCATAAACCACATGATCACCCTCTAATGGAGTGATCACCTCCTCATGGTGCCTGTGAGACAGCACGAATGGTTCCCTTTCGATATTCTGCACAGGTGAATGCACCTGTGCAGGGCTAACAGTTTGGGATTCTGGAACTGTGGTGGAAGGAGCACTAACAGTTCTTCTTCTCTTTTGGAATGTTTTCAGAGGAGGGGCTTGTGTTGTAGCTCTATCAAATGTAGCAGAAGGGATTATATGAGTATCATGAGCTGTGGGTTCTAGAGTTGGTGGTGTAGCAATGCTGTGGGCTTCATGCTCAACTCTAGCAGCCTTGTTTCTTGACATGAACTCCACCATTGCAGAGAGTGGTGGAGTTATGGCACTAGAGAAACTCTTGCCATCTATTTGCAACTTGCTCAATGTGGAGGCCACATGAGCAGAGGGAATGATGACCCTCTTGTGTGTTTGAAGGTTTGGCAACAAAAAGTTTAGAAAAACTTGCACAAACCTGGGGTACATAAAAAATAGACCATATTCGTTCCCTAGATGCTTTACCATCCCATTAAATATCATTTTGGAAAAGTTGAAGCAACGATTGTTTGCCAAGCAGATCAAGGCCAAAGCAATGTTGCTTCCAAATTCATTCCACCCTGTTCTTTTTGGACTAATACACTGCTGGAGAGTATGTATTAAATACTTCCAGTGTGCGCAAAACTGTCCTTTATAAAAGGTACCCTTACCCCCAGGGCCCTCATAAACAAGCTTAACTAACTCGGTATGCAAAAATTCTAAAGAGACAGAGTCAGAATACTCACCATGTCGATCATTCAGTTATAGATGTTGGCGGATGGTATCCTCAGAGAGGGACACATCCATACCATCAACTGTTGTATCAATCCATTGTACTCCAAATTCCTCTCTGATCGTTGCATTTTTCAAGAATTGATCCAGATGGGAAGTGTAGATGGTTGGGTTTATGGTGAGAGCAGTGTTGAGATTGGACATTGAAAGGTAATCGATCATGTCATGAAATGCATTCAGGTTATCAGGTTTGGCAAGATAAGCTAGCATGTTGTGTTCTTTCACGAAGGGAAGGGGAGCCATTGTGAGTCGAAAGTAAAATTCTAGGGTTTGCGTATGATCGAAGTATAGTAGGCGTGAATGAACTTGTGAGGAGGGAATGCCTTATATATGTTTCGAATATTAAATGCAATTGAAACATCCTCAGATTCTGCAAAGACTAAAACACCCTTAAGTAAGCTAACAGTTGATGAATAAAAATGAACTAACAGTTGAGAACTGTTATCATAAGAAAGTACAACTGTTACTTAAAAGAATTACTCCCCCTTAGATGAACATGCAGTTTGACTAACAGTTGTGCACTCCATTCACTAACAGTTGAAAACTGTTAGTTGTAATTTTGAAAAACAGTTAGTTGAACACGTGCAACTGTCAGTCAACAAGCATCAGCTGACCAAAACATTAGCACTTTCAAAGATCATAAGCTGACAACAATCATTAGCGAACATAAGCTAACACCAGCAGCTGAGACATCATTAATAAAACCATTAGCTGACAAAACATCATTAAATTATGCATTTTATTCATGTTTAACACAGAGGTACTACAAAGTACATTCATTTGACCATGACTAGTCATCAATTACAATAACTTCATCATCATCAAGTACAATGACTTCATTATCAGCATCATTCCTTTTGACATTGAACCACACAACCGAGCCTTTAGTGACTTCCAGATTCAATTCAAACAACAAGCAGCAATTGGTAGGTAAATTGTTGCTTTGAATAAAATGTTCAAATTCACCTCTTATTCGAACATGATCAGTCATTTTGTACGGCCTACGTGGGTCTGGATGCTGGGTTAAAGTGAAACTCTCACAAACTCCATTCATTTCAAGAATACATGAGGAGTACTTCCAAATCTCATGCATCCTAACAAAGGGAACTGGAATGGTCACATAACTCTGCTTAGCATTGATCTCTTTGAAATTCAAGATGAAATGGTTAGTAGCCATTTGGAGACAAAATTATGCTCTTTGGAAATCAAATGCATGCTAATTTATAGACAAAGTTGTGGTTGAGAAAAGACCAATAAATAAGCATGCAGTGACCTGTCAAGTCCATTCAACACACTACACAATAAAGTGACAAACCTTGACCAGTTGAGAACTGTTCTTAATAAAGTAACAAACCTTGACCACACAGCAAAGACAATAAAGATGGGAACACTGTTTGTGGGACATGCACCCAGATACCTCCAAAACCGTTGGTGGGACACACAGTTCTTCTCTTCTCTGAACACTTAAACCAGCAGTTGTTAGATATCAACACTAACAGTTGCAAACTGTTAGTGAGAAAACATTGAGGAACAAACAACTGTTAGTCCAGGTTAATCATTCCAATGTTTGAGATCAAAAAGTTGAACCTGCTCACATCAAATGCTTTAGTGAACAGATCAGCTAACTGATCATCAGTATGGACTTTCATAACTTGGATTAATCTTTTCTCATTGCAATGAAGTGAAACCTGATTTCAATGTGTTTTGTTTTAGAATGCTTTACTGGATTATTGATAATGCTAATAGCACTTGTGTTGTCAACATAAATTGGTGTATTCAAGAAAGACAAACCATAATCCAGAAGCTGATTCTGGATCCACAACACTTGTGAACAGTAGCATGATGCAGCAATATATTCAGCCTCAGCTGTTGAAGTTGATACTGTTGTTTGTTTCTTGCACTGCCATGAGACCAATCTTGAGCCAAAGAATTGACATCCTCCAGAGGTTGATTTTCTGTCCACATTAGCTCCACCATAGTCACTATCAGAGTATGCCACCAAATCAAAAGGTGAATCCTTAGGATACCAAAGACCCAGTTTTGGTTGACCTTTGAGATATCTAAAGATTCTCTTTACAGCAAACAGGTGTGACATCTTTGGACTGCATTGAAACCTGGCACAAACACACACAGCAAACATAATATCTGGTCTAGAAGCAGTTAAGTACATTAAAGAACCGATCATTGACCTGTACAAATGTATGTCTACTTCCTTCCCCTCAGGATCTGCTACCAAATGTTTGTGTGTTTCCATTGGAGTACTTGCCAGCTTCACATCTTGATAGCCAAACTTATCCAAAATGTCTTTGACATACTTTGATTGACTGAGAAATATGCCAGTTGGCTTCTGCTTCACTTGTAATCCCAAGAAAAATGTGAGTTCTCCCATGGAACTCATCTGAAATCTCCTTTTCATTATGCCTTCAAACTCCATGCACATACTGTCATCAGTGGATCCAAAGATTATATCATCAACATAGATTTGGACAAGCAAAATCTCTGTTTTAACAATCTTTGTAAATAGTGTCTTATCAATAGTGCCTCTCTTAAATCCATTCTCAAGCAGATACGATGATAATATCTCATACCAAGCTCTAGGAGCCTGATGTAATCCATACAAAGCTTTATCCAACCTATATACCCTATCAGGATACTTTGAGTCTTCAAAACCAGGTGGTTGACACACATATACCTCCTCATCAATAGTTCCATAGAGAAAAGCCGACTTGACATCCATTTGATACACCTTAAATCCTTTATAGCTTGCAAAGGCAAGGAATAGTCTAATTGCTTATATCCGTGCAACAGGTGCAAAGACATCATCATAGTCTATTCCTTCCTCTTGTGTATAACCCTGTGCAACAAGTCTAGCCTTGTTCTTGATTACAATCCCTCTCTCATCCTTCTTATTTCTGAACACCCACTTGGTGCCAATAGCTCTTTTGCCTCTTGGAAGTTCAACTAACTTCCAAACTTGCTGAATTTGAAAATGTAAGAGCTCTTCTTGCATTGCTTCCACACATGAAGGGTCTTTTAAAGCCTCTACTGCTTTCTTTGGTTCTATCTGAGATAGAAAGCAGGCATTCACATCAAATTGTTCAAGATCCACAACACTATTTTCATTCTGCAGCATAGCTCTTGTTCTAACAGGAGTGATGGGATCACCGATAATCTGCTCAATGGGATGATTCTTGTGAATTCTTGATGTATGGATGTTTTCTTCAGTCAGTACATTCCCTAAATTAGATAGATCAACCTCAGATTCACTCTCATTCCCAGAAGCATTACATACCGGATCTGTAACTGTTTGATGTTCAGATGCAGTGTTTTGTTGAGGATCATGAGATTCCATGTTCTTTGAAAGTTCAACATCATTTATTGGACAAATAGCATCGGAAGAGTCATGTTGTAACAAGGGAATCACTACAAAGTCTTCAGTAACTTTGTTTCCACCAACAGTTGTTGGAATTGAGCTAACAGTTTCAAAACTGTTTGAGACAGTTTGTGAATTTGCACTAACAGCTGTAGGAACACCTGCAACTATTTCTGTAGAATACTCAAAAGAAAGAGATTTAGACAATGCATCAATATCAAATAATCAATCAGGACCATTACCTGCAATATTGATCCTATTCTCATTGAAGGAGACATTCATCCTCTCTTCTATGATCCTAGTAACATTGTTAAAAACTCTATAGGCTTTACTCTGAGTGGAATATCCTACAAAGAATCCTTCTTCTGCTTTACTCTGAAACTTGCCTAATTGTGATTTGGTATTCAGGATAGTGCATGGACAGCCAAATGATTTGAAGAAGTTGATCAAAGGTTTTCTTTTAAGGAACAACTCATAAGGAGTTTTCCCTTTGGACTTGACAACTTGTACTCTATTCTGAACATAGCAGTAAGTGTTCACTTCTTCTGCCCAGAAAGTCATTGGGAGCCTAGAATCAGCTAACATGGATCTAGCAGCCTCTATCAAAGTCGTATTCCTTCTCTCAGCCACTCCATTCTGTTGAGGAGTCCTAGGTGCACTAAACTGTCTTTCAATTCCTTTTTCCTCACAAAAGCTGTTTAACTCATAGTTCTTAAACTCAGAACCATTATCAGATCTAATGACTTTCACCTTCAAATCAGATTGATTCTCAATTCTAAGAATAAGAGACTTAACTAACTCAACAGTTTCATCTTTAGTTCTAAGAAATTGAACCCATGTAAATCTGGTGAAATCATCAACTATGACTAAACAGTAGGCTTTCTTACCTATACTGACCACAGATGTTGGACCAAAAAGATCCATATGCAACAGTTGTAAAGGTGCAGTAATGGAAGAAACTTCTTTGGGCTTATAAGAAGTTTTGTGTTGCTTGCCTTTGAGACAGGCTACACAATGATCATCACATGAGAATTCCTTTTGTGGCAAACCTCTTACCAGATTGTTTTTAACTAACACATTCATGGTTTTAAAGTTCATTTGACACATCCTTCTATGCCAAATGACAGACTCATCATGAGATGCCTTTGAGAGTAGACAACTTAATACATTCTGCTTAGCAATCTTTTGTGTATCCAGACAATACACATTATCCTTTCTAGGTGTTCTTAAAAGAACATCCTTTTCATTCAGTTCAAAATCTTTGGACAGGATAATAGATTCAGTGTCTGTAAATATGACTTTGTTTCCATTGTCACAGATTTGAGATACACTTAGCAGGTTGTATTTAAGTTGTTCAACAAAGAAAACATCATTAAATGTAAGTGTACCTGCCTCCACAGCTCCTTTACCTGTGATTTTTCCTCCCTTAGCATTTCCTCCAAATGCTACATATCCTCCATTGATTCTTCTGAAATCCTTCAAACAGTGTGGATTTCCAGTCATGTGCCTTGAGCATCCACTATCCACATGCCAGATTGATCCATGATCGGCCCTATGAATGCTCTGCACAAATAAAAATCAGTTAGTAGTAGGAAGTACCCAGGCCATGCAGGTATTGGGTACACCATTCAAGTCATAATACTTAAACACAGATTTAGTTTTCTTGATGTCATCCAAATTAGACTTCTCTATTTTGTGTGAAGAGTATTTTGTGATAACATGTGGTTTCCAACTGTTGTGATTAACAGTTGAGTCTTTTGAACAAACAGTTTTTGGATTTGGTAAAACAGTTGAAGCATGTTTTAACTCAGATTGGTTTTCAGATTGATTAACAGTTTTACCCTCTTCAGAAACTGTTTGTTTTTGCAATTTCACCCAAGCCAGACCAGCAGTTTTTGATTTTGGCTTAACAGTTGTAGAACTGTTAGCCGGTTTGGATGTAACAGTTGTAGAACTGTTAACCTGTTTTGGCTTAGCAGTCTTAGAACTGTTAGTCTGTTTTCTGGAACTTGGTTTCTGGGTGCTATAGATATGTGGGTTATAATAACAATTTTTAGCCAAGTGATTGGTTCTCCCACATATATAGCACCTTTTAGTTTTTACAATAGGCAAACCAGTTCTTTGTGACCAGAACTGGTTCCTATTTCTTTGGTTTCCTCTCACTGGTGCTGACTGAGGAAATTTCTGTACACCATGTTGTTTGCATGTGCAGACTGACACTTCAGTATGCCTTTTCACATTTTTGGGTTGAGACTTTGCTTTTGAAGCTTTCTTCTTTGGCTTCTTAATCACAACTTCATCAACATTCTCTTTTCCTTTTGACTTAACACTAACAGTTGAGCTGTTTGGGTTCCTTTTGGGACTGTTTGTAACAGTTGTGGAACTGCTTATAGAATGAACAGCTTTGGACGGTTTTGGCTCATTGGTGAAGGGTTCAGTAGATGCTTTTACAAACACCACAGGTTGTAAAGAGGATTTTGTGACTATGGGTTCACAACAGATGTGATTTTCAAATGAAATGACCTCTTCCTTCTTCACAACTCCTTCATTCTTATCATCACTCTCCTCATATACAACTCCTTCCTCTTCACTTTCAAATTGTGGATCAGCTGACTTCAGTTCCTCTGGTAATGGTTCATTAACATACCTATCAGCTACATCAGACATGGGAGTTATGTAGTTATGATTGTATGGAGGTGGAGTCTGTTTATATCCTAAACCAGTTTTCACCTTGTCTCTGATTTGTGATTGTAACAAGGTTTCAAGCTTAAGATTTGTTGCCTTGAACATGCTCAGATCAATATCAACACCCTCCAACTTCTTGGTTAACTCATCAACCTTACTTTCCTTTTCACTTAGCTTTTTCTTTAGACTATCAATCTCTTCTTGAAGCTGCTCCTTCTCCCACTTATGATACTTTCTATCATAATCCATTTGCAGTTCTTTAGCTTGATAATCTTTGATTTTCTTTTCAAAGCTTTCAATAACAGCACTAGTTTCATACCTTCTCTCCTCCATTTTACTTAGAGCTGCACATACCTTTTTGTTGTGCTCTCTAAACCTTTTAACAATGGCTCTACATTCACCTGGACAGAGTTTAGAAGATACCTGAATGTCTTCTGATTCTGGTGAATCCAGTTTGATGGAGGAGTCAGTTAATGCCATCAATGCCTTGTTGTTAGTGGCTTCCTCTGCTTGATCACTCCAATCAAACCCATGACCTTCTTGTGATACCAATGCTGAGGAGGTTTGAGTTGGCCTTTGTCCTTGATTCTGGCCTTGTCCACCAGATCTGCACTCTCTGGCAAAGTGACCAAGCTGTTGACATTTAAAACATCTAACTTTTGACTTGTCAAAACCAGCTATGCCATCAGCTCTGAAGTTCATGTTCTGCCTTCCAGTTCTTTTGATAAACCTTTTGGCTCTGACAGTTAACATGGCCATCTGCCACTTGAGATCCATCTCCTCAAGATCATCAGGATGCACTTGTTCAAGATCCTCATTTGTGAGGGTTGAATGTGCATGGCTAGCAAGAAAGGCTTCAAGTATAGCATCAGGAGTATTTACATCTAGTCCAACAGCAGAACTAGTACCTGCACAACCATCAACAGAGTTAGTTAAAGAATGGTTTGAGTTCATACCTGAGGATGAAAGAAGAGCAGGATTGTGGCTAGGGGTAACATACTTTCTTTTTCCCTCTATCTCTCCCTCAAACACTATCAAACTGTTGTATAGATCGTCTAACTCTATATCCTCTAGAGAATCTTTAGTTCTCCATTGTGCAGCATAGACTGTCCACTCTTCACCTAAGGACCTAAGAAACTTTCTATTGATCTCATCTTGTTCTAATCTAACCTTAGCACTCTCCAATTGACTCACCAGCTTATAGAACCTATCAAATATCTGAGTAATACTCTCATTCTTTCCACTAGTAAAGTTCTCATAAGCTTGTTTCAGTAGATCCCTTTGATTCCTTTTGGAACTAGCATTCCCAGCAAACCTCTTTTCCAGTGCATTCCACAGTTCATGAGCATCATCAAACTTCTTGAATTGATGCTGATACTCATTGGGGATAGCAATCTTAAGGATGCTGAGTGCTTTCATCTCAATCATTCTTTCTTTCTTTTCGGCATCAGTTTTTGGTGGTGGTTTATTCTTAGGTTTTCCTGTTTCATCTAGATCAACAGTAGTAATGGGGTCCTTTTCTATGATTTCCCAAATAGCATAGTCCATTAATTGGACATGCTGCTTGATTCTTAGTTTCCACATCTCAAAATCAGTTGGTTTGAGCATGGGAACACGAATGTTTGACCCGGATCCAGTGTTGTCAGATGATCCACCAGACTCTATTGTAGTATGGTGATTGAAAAACACAATTATACTTTAGAAAAACTTTAAATAAAGAACCACAGCAGATTGGTGCAAAAACCATCAACTGGTGATCAATGGAACCTTAATGATAAGACTCTGATACCACTTGTCAGAATCGGATATTGCTTAATATCAAATAACAAGAATTATCTTTTGAAATAAAATCAGAGTTGTTAAAAAGACAATCTATAGTTTTGATCACAATCAATTAAGAAGTTGCGGAATCACACTTAATTGATTATAAAGGTTTTGAACACAAGAACAATTCAATCAATAAACACAAAGTAATACTGCCACAAAGATGTTTATTGATAACCAATCGATGATTACAATATTCACCTACACCTCCAATCTAACTTCTTATGTTAGACGAAGAACACAATTTGTTCTTAGGTTTCAAAAGAAACTTAGAGGCTAAACACTTTCTGAAAGCAAATAACAATTACGTACGAATGTAAAACAATATATTGTTAAGAGATCTATATTCTAATCGAGTATTTATAGACTCTTGATCCTCCTTGATAAGTTGACAGTTAGGTAATCTTCTATCTTCTGAGATAATCTTGATAATCTTCGAACTTTGATAAAGATATACTTCAAATCCACGAAGATAGCATTTTCCATAAATAGCTCAACCGAAACTGTTTGTTGAATGAAACAGTTCTGATCTTCTTCTAACAGTCTTCTCTTCAAGGTCTTCTAACAGTTGTAAACTTTGTACTAACAGTTCTGATCTCTTGGTCTAACAGTTGTAAAGCTTACAGCAACTGTTAGTTACAACAGTCTTCGTATTACAGCTAACAGTCCTCGACTGTTTTATCAGAATTCTTTTTACAGTTTTTGAGCTGTTTTCAGAAAATCCATTAACAGTTTTGATCTTTACATGTATAACAGTTTCAATGACTTAGCCAATTTCCCAACACTATGGCCCAGATGGCTAGCGGCGCTAAGGCGCAGCGGAAGCATGGTGGGCTACAGCCCAGCACCACGGCCCATGAAGCCTGCGGCCCAGTTGGGGTTCGCGGCAAGGGTTAGCGGCGCTAAGGGCCAGTGGGCCTCGGCCCAGTCTTTGTTTTTCGGTCCAAATAGGTTTCTCGGGTTGACGGGAGATGTTGGCCCAGATTGTATTTCCGGATTAATACAAAAAGGATTATTAATTTTAAGTTTTAAAATTAATAAGATAATATATAAGCTAGTGTTATATATTTTAATCAGTTTAAGTTAAAATATATATTTTTTAGTTTTTATTTATTATGACTAGTTTAGTCGTTTTAAATAAATTCTAAAAGGGGATAAAGTTTATAAAATGGAGAAACAAATTAGATAGTATTATTTGACCAAAGTTGTCGGTTTTAAGTTTTTTGGAAAAACTGGTAAACGAACTCGACGTAGAGGCTTTCATTCAAGTTTTGAATAAAGCCAAGTTTTTCAAAGGTTTATTGAAAAATTATATTGGTCAAATAAATTAGAAGATCATAACTCTCTTTTTGGTTAATAGGTATTAATCAAAAGGATAAATGAGAGAGTTTTAGACAAATCAGGTTGTGTGCTTAACAACACAGTTTATTGTTTACTTTTATTATAACTGCGTGGTTGACTTTTATATATAGTGCTTATATATAATTGCGTGGTTGTGATAGCTATAGTTTTGCCGACTTAGGACTCATTTTTCTTATTCTTCTTTTATTTTGGTTTATGGGAAGGCCTGCGTGCCAATTACAATCCCTTTCTTAATTGTAATATTGTACTGGTTCGGGGAGGCCTGCGTACCACTTACAACCCCATTCAATACTGTATTTGTAATAGACTAGTGTTAGTTTAATCCCTCAAACAAGATGGACTCGAAGAAGATGACGACGTAAATGGTGTTCTACACGTGAAGCACGGACACTTTGGGTAGGTGCCAAGGCTAGTGGGAGCAGCATGTCAAGAAAGGCAAATCCAAGTCACTTTGTCCTTAGGTTTCACCTTAGGATTAGTTGGCAAAACTATAGGGTTTTATATGCTTACTCTTATATCTGCGTGGTTGTGTTTCTTTTATTTACTGTTTATCATATATTCTTGCGACACTTATATGATGCTAAATAAAAAGGGATTTAATAACAGGCTGTTATTAAACAGTGAAAAACCACGCGCTTTATGACAAACTAGAATACGACTACAGGCTGTTAGTCGTGTTAATTAAATTTTTTATAAATTTAAAGTTTTGTCAAGGTTATAAGTTTGGAACTTATAAAGGCCGTTTTATGCACCTAGTTTAGGTACACATATAAATCGTATTTTTAAAACAGTTAGTTTTAAAATGGTTTTTCAAAACCTGGAAAATTAAGTTTTTTCACTAAACTTAATTAAAACCCAAGAAAAATCTTAGATCAGTGTGCTACATACCTAATGGTACACCCTAACTGTTAAACGGTACTCGGGTGTCGGAAGTGCCCAAACCTTGGGCATCCGGGTTCAAACCATTGCGGGAAGGGGCATGAAAGGTTCTGCGATAATCGGGAGTCCCGGCCAGAATTCATGCTGTCTTAGGTGGTGCGATCTATTTTGGTGATAATCGGGAGTCCCGGCCCAAAAAGCACTAGAGTATAATTAAACATACTAGACTGGGTCTAAGTGCTCTACGAGGTTCTAGGAGTTGTATCAGTTAGGTAAGATTGGTACACGGTGTTACCTACCAGAAATAGCATGACTTGGCGGGAAGTGCCCAAACCTTGCGTCAAGTATGTGAAATATGGGTCCTAGGTCTAATATATATTATTTATGGGTTTGATGATATATGATTAGAAAGTTTATTTGCAATTACTAATTAAACAGGGTTTTAATTTGTAGATGGCAACCAACGTTACCAATACTAATAACCTCTCTCTCCGCTCTATCCTTGAGAAGGATAAGCTCACCGGGTCCAACTTTCTCACTTGGGAGAGAAATCTCCGGATCGTGCTAAGGCACGAGAGAAAGTGGTATGTCCTAGAACAACCCCTAGGAAATCCCCCTGCCAGCAATGCCAGGGCAGAGGTCCGGGAGGATTTTCAGAAGCGCTCCAATGACGCCCTAGATGTTAGCTGCCTCATGCTCGCAACTATGAGTCCAGAGTTGCAGTCGATCATGATGGAGACTCCTGCCTATGACATGATCCGACAGCTGAGGGACATGTTCCAGGAGCAAGCCCGCACAGAGCTTTATGATGCCACTAGGGCATTTAACTCGTGCAAGATGGCTAAGGGGACCTCGGTCAGTGACCATGTCATGAAAATGAAAGGTTACATGGACCACCTAGAGAGACTTGGGCACCCAGTACCGTTGCAGCTAGCAACGGATACGATACTCAACTCGTTGTCAGATGACTATAAGCCTTTTATAGTCAACTACAACATGAACAACATGGAGAAATCCGTGGCTGAGTTGCACTCAATGCTCAAGACTGCTGAGCAGAGTATCGGGACCAAGTCTAAGGACATTCTTATGGTGGGACATGGTGGACGTAAGAAGAGGAAGGGGCGTAACGGAAAGGGAAAGGGCAAGGCCCAGCCCGGCCAGAATGCACCCAGAGCTAGTAACGACAACAAGGGCAAGAAGCCAAAGCCAAACAAGGCAAGGACCGAGAATCGGTGCTTCAGGTGCGGCAAGGCCGGACATTGCAAACGAGATTGTCCGAAAGGTCACGAGGCAGGAGGCAAGTCTGGCTCCTCAGGTATTGCGTGATTAGCTTCTTTGTCACTTTCCTACTTGTAAAGTTTTACGAGTATTCTAACATCTTGCAATCGTTTATTGCAGGAGTAGATGGAAAGTGATGCGGCCCAGCATGAGAAGATCCTACGTGCAGCTTACGGATATTATAATAATTTCTATTTCCTAGTTTATTAAACCTTTTAAGTTTATTTTAACAATTTTATATTACTTATGGATATTTTTTAAACTTATGGAAATTTTAATTATTTGGTTATATATCCGTGCACGTGTTCTTATTATATGAATAATGATTAGTCCAGTTGTGACTAAAAGAGTGCTAATAAGTCAAAGTTTTGACTTGATTAGTGATTCATAATAATCTTATGCTATGATTTGTTGTAGTTATATAAATGCTAGCTCCACTTTTTCAAATACTTGAATAAACAAGTTTTGTTTATAAGATTAGATAGTTTTTCTAATTCAACAAGTATTTAAGATTTTATGAAAAGTGAATGTTCAAAGTCTTGAACATATGGAAATAATAGTCATTATTTCTGGGTAAAGTAGTTTTTGATAAAATATTTAAGAAAGTATAAAAGTGATTATAAAAGTTATTATAGTCAAGGGAATTTTATACTAAATGTTTTTAAGAAAAGAAATTTAAAATACCATTATGAGTATTTCATACTTGTGATCATGGTAAGTTTAATGAAACCACTTTCCGTAATTGGAAAGATGGATATATGGGAGATTCAAGTTATTGGTTTTATAAAACAAATTTCTTGCAAAAACTAGGTTCTTTGAAACATGTGTTTGGAACACAAGTTTTAGGCATGGTAGTCAAGTTTTGACTAAGACCTAAAAAGGATATCTTAAAGAATGCATTTTTTTTTCATAAAAGATAGTGGGAGCACCTGACTAATGTATTTATCAGAGTTAATAAAAGGTTGTTTTTTAACCAGTATGATAAATACAAGATCGAACTTTTAGAATATATAATTATCGGATGTTTTTAGAAGCTATCTAAAACAGTAAGTTCTTGAGAAAGAACTAATCCGAGGGATGCATGATTTATTGAGAGGTACTCGATAAAGATATCATTGCAAGTTTTTTGAGTCAAGCTATGACTTAAAATTATATACGTTCTAAAATTTTCAGTGAGTCAGCTTAATAATGTTGTTGGTTGGTTAACGTTAGAAATGATAAAATAGGATGTTCTTTAACATTCTTAGTAATGGAATTAGATTAGTGTTTGTATACACAAGGAATCTAGTTTCAAGTTTCTTACAAGTAGGTGTAAGAGGATTTATCATTTCAAAGGGACATAAATCTAGTAAGATTTAATACATCTACAAATGTAATTAAAGTTTCTAATTACAGGGAGGTTATTTTATAAATCAGAAACAAGGAGTTATTTCCAGTTCTCCAAGTTTAAGGAATTTTATAAAATAAGTAAGCCTAGAAGTGTTATTAGGTTGCAAGAACGATTTCTAGCAAAACCAAGAAAGAGTACTCCAAAGTACTAGTCTTGTGTTTTAAGGTTTATAACCATATTATTTTCTTTGTAATCCGTGATAAGTTACAATGTAAAAAATAATAAGTAATTCAGATAAACACCGTGAATCGAGTCAGTGAAATGGTAGAAATTATACATCTTTATTCCAGGGAGGAATATGGAAGGGTGTAGAAATTAGTTTCATTGTTCTTCACAATTTTGTATGTTTTGGTTCATCCAGGAATAAACTAGGTTTATTCAAAAACATTATCCGTGACTACTTATCGTGGTGGGAACTATGATAGGGTTATAAAGTCATCGTAATTTTGGGGTAGATTTGAAAGTATATCGAATATAGCTGCGAACGGTTTTTGCGGACAAAATTTACGGATATTCGTTAGGGTTACGAATATTGGATTGACCCACCGTGAATAATACTTCGTGGATTCGTGTCAAAAGTATTTATCACATAGGTTATCCTCAAGCCTGAGGTATTTGGTTTGGAATGCGGTACCTGTTGTCTTCTTAGCGCGTTCTAACGCCACGCCGTAACAGGGTGGTCATAAGGGGCGTGTCTAGATTCAGTGGGAGTCGTGTTGCCAAATGTAAATATGCAAGATGGTAATTGCACCTCTTTTTTAGGAGAGATATTTCCGGGCCCTTGACTGATAAGAGAAACTAGTAAGTGCACGGGCGTGCCCAAACGAACTGATATGTTCTTTGTCGTTTATCACGCAGTTTCGAAATCAAGTATGTCATGAACAAATTCTTGAGTGTCTGAGTTGACCTTTTCCATGCTCATGCTAAAAATTAAAATATCGCGCTGCAAGGGACATACCTATATATATGCAAGTTTGTATATATAAAAACGTACCCACTCATGAACAGGGAGTTTATGATAGTTTAGTTTATAAACAGTTAGTTTATAACAGGTCACTTTTAAGCAGGTTGCTTATGAAGTTTTATCACAAGTTACTTTGGGGTATAAGAGTTCTTATAACCTGGTTATCCTAAGTGTCTGGGTAGGGACCTCCTTAGGCTAACAATGTGCAGTAACTGTTACTTATGTAGGACCGTGGGGGATGGGGTTCTAAACTAAACTAAAACACCCTTACGCTAGGACTGATCTAGGATGAGAAATAGTGCGGAATTTCTATTTCCCAAACCTCCTAAGGATTCTAAGATCTCCTTAGGTGTCCGGCACACAGTATCACACAGAGAAACACACAGAGTAGAATCAAGAACAACTCCTAAGAACTCACACAGAGATGCTTAAGGCTGCGATTGGATTCGTAATGAACACTAAGTTCGCGATTTAGTAGGCTTAAGGTCGTATATGTTCGATTATGTAAGGCTCCCGGTTGATTTCTAGCGATTTCTGTTGATTGCTCGATTCCCCGCGAACATATGAAGTTAATCAGTATTTATAGTGTAATTAATTTCACTACGCACGTGATGCAACGCACTTCGCACGTAGTGAGTCCAGTACGCACGTACTGGTTGTTTTAATGATAATTAATTTAACTTTAACCAACCTTCTTCACTACGTGCGCACTGAGCTCCACTACGCACGTAGGGAGCCTGACTTCGCACGTGGTGATCTGTCACCTAAACTTAAACTTCCAAACACACATCAACACATGATTAAGTACTTGTAAGCTTAAGATCATCACAAAGAATCACTAAGAATATATACACATGCAAACCATTAATCAAAACACATTTGAATTAACATTTCAAGTAAACATGTATGTATTTGATTGATAAGAACTAGGGATTCACAATTATGCACCAACAAACTCCCCCTAAGACCTAGTTCTATCAGTAACCATTGCACTAAGCAAAAATTCCACAAAGTAAAATGCACAAAGCAAAAAAATATAAGAATACCTTTCGTTATGCCCTTACCTGTACTACTCACGTGGTAAGTAGTAACTCGTGCTTAGTGGGGTTCCATTTCGCATGTAATGAGTGTCTCATCTGTGAACCTTAATTACTGTTAGTACTGCACTCAGCAATAAACTGTCAGTAACTTCAAGATCACTTATAAACATTTAAGCAAAACACATCAAAGTGAGATGAAGGAAATGTAAACAGAACAAATCACACTAAGAGAAAATAGAACATACTAGAACTCTTTTTGTATTTTTCTAAACAGAAACGAGATAAAAATGCAAACTATTAACAACTTATTTTTGGGAATCTAAATTCAACTATTTAAAGACTTAAAAATAAAAGACAGAAATGAAAATAACTGAAATGAAATTAACTCAGAATAAATTTGCAAAAGAAGTAAATTCCTGAAAATTAAATCTTTTTGTGAGAAGGTTCCAGTATGGAGTCAGTACTAGCTCGTCTATACTCAGTAATCATTCATTTCAGAACCTTGGGCATAAACATATTCTCTTAAACTCTGTCTGTCAACCTATCTTTCTTCAGATAATAACAGATTTTGTTTCAACATTTTCAGATTGTCTAGACTGGATACATGATTAAGACTATCTCTTTCAAAGTCTCACAGTATTTTGATTCACTCAGTAGGTTGCACAACTTAATTACCAAAACCACCATGCTTATGTGATATGTTAATTTGTCAACGCATTTTATGCTCTTTGACATGGAGGTCGATTTTTCACCTCTCTAGACATTTTTCTTGCTCAGCTTTTGTCAATGCATTTTATGCTCTTTGACAGTTTATCATGATAGATCAATGTATCTATATCTTTTGACATTCTCAAAATTGGGGTCAATTTTTCACCCTCTTTTACATATAGCTCAATGTCATTTAAGCACATTTGGCATGGTAACAGGTGTGTGCATCAAACTAAGTCATTCTCAACTGTTATTGACTTATAGACTTGGAATGTCTCGATAGCTTAAATCTATGATTGATTTTCACATGCATAACCATTTATCAGTCTAGACTTGCCTTATATGTCTTACACACTAGCTGTTTCTTATCTGATTCAACTAGATTTTCAAACAGTTTTCTCAAAAGTATGTATGTGCCTTCAGTTCTAATTTTACTAGACGACTTTGTATTGAGAACCAGTGTGCCATCACTCTCCATTTGAGTTGGATCAACTTCTCTTTTTTTTTTTTTTTGTATTTTCTATGTTTTCTGATTTTTTTGTATTTTCTATGTTTTCTGAATTTTTTTGTATTTTCTATGTTTTCTGATTTTTTTTGTATTTTCTATGTTTTCTGATTTTTTTGTATTTTCTATGTTTTCTGAACTATCTCCCCCTAAAAATACTAAAGAAACTAAAAACTAAGAAAATAGAAACGCAGAAGCACACAGGAAATAAACACAAAGACAAAAGAACAATTTAGTTACACAGAAAATAGACACACAGTCACAAATACCTCACACTTGATTATAGCGGTTGACACCCTTCACATAGAAGAAAGAATTAGAAAGCATTAGGAACCCAAGCCCGAATAGTCATGGGTTTCCCGTCTTCTCCAATCACTGGAAGTTTCATCCAAGTTCCAGTCTTCTCAGCAGCATTGCTGAACCTGTCACTCGAATCCTTAGGCATTTGAACACACAGTTTGTTAGTCCACTTAGAAGTCTGATTGAGCGAAGATTTTCTTTTGCTAACAACTTCGGGATTTTTAGATTTTCCTATGGTATCCCCGTTTGTCCTTTGGTGCTGAACTGGAAGAGTTGAGTTTTGATTGTTTTTAGTAAACGTTTTATTCTTTTGAAAAGTCTCAACTTTCCTGTTACATCGCTGATGTGGCTGCTGATCACACTCGTAACTGAGGTGACCAGGTCTCCTGCACACATAGCAAATCCTGTCTGGATATTGCTTTACAGAACCTTTCGACATCCTTTGAGATCGATACCCTAACCCTTGATGTTTGGGTAAGATTTTGACCTTTTGGTATGGACGGGTATCAGGAGACTTTACACCCTCCTTTTCAAATTTCCGAAGGGCATCGTGGATACGATGCATCAACGGATCTTTGACATTAGAACTTGCCAACAGTTCTCTTATTCCTGGTTCAGCCTTTTTAATTTCTTCTTGTTGAACCTCATTCTTCTGAGGCCCACCCACATTCTCGTGTAACTTTAAATCCTCTTTTGGGGTTGATGCAGAAGATTCATCAACCTTTGTGAGTAGTGGGTCAGATTCAGAGTGAACATCATCATTCACCAGTTGATTTAACACTGGTGGTGGACATTTAGAGTATAACTTCTTGTTCTTTTCTGAATCAGTACCTTGACCTCTGTGATCGATTATGTACTCAAATAAGTAAGAAGACGTGGAATAACTTTTGAGTTTTTGACTCAGAGTCTCATAATCGACCTTTGAAGTAGCAAGGTCTCGTTTCAGCTTATCAATCTCATTTATGTAAAACACTATAGCATCCTGTTTATTTAACAGAGCTACACCTAGTTCATGCACCTGTTTGCCTAAACTTTCATTCCTTTTCTTTCAACTGTTTTTCTCTTTCTTTTATCAACAGGTTTTTATCTAACTTAGATGTGAGCTCTGAAATTGTAGACTTTAGGAACACTATCTGTTTTACATAATCATTACAAGAACCACAAGGTAAGCCAAAAGTGTACCTTTTCCTCGGATGATTGACCACAACTGCACACCTTTTGGTTTGACTCATTGGCACGAACTTTCACTGGTGTCTTTTCTGCAGCTGGAACCGAGGCTGGTTCATCATCAATGCTGGCAATTGATTCTTCCTCACTTGACTAACTTTCTGTCTCGGATTGAGAATCTTCATTCAACACATGAACATTTGCCACATTAATATCAGCACCATCATTCCCAAATTGTACGGACCAGTCAATTCCCTCGTCCTTTTGAACAACTGCCATTGCCTTAGCCGGTTTTGGAGTTGATTCAGACTTTATGGTTGAAGAGGAAAAAGATCCACTACCAGGACTGGTTTTGAAAGGATACTTCGGTCCCACACTCTTCGGCTTATCACATTCTCTCGCGAAATGACCATTTTCACCGCAATTATAGCATGTTACCGCAGACTTATCAAAACCAAGTTTGGTATCCTTTGTAGCTGATATTTGCTTTCCTGTTCTTTTCTCATATGCTCTCGCCCTCCTGACTAAGTTAGCATATGACCAGAGGATATCTTGTCTTTCCATCTCATCATCATCGATCTGGTCATAGTCCTCTTGTGTCAGATGAGCATTACCAATTTTCCCCTTCAGTAGATCATCATAAGAGGAGACTAGCGCACTTAGCATGCTCATATGTGCTGTTACTTCATCCGCACTCCCATACTTGAAATGCTCGGCATTGAATCCAGAAGTAGACACAGTATAGGATGGCCCAGAAGATGAAGCTTCAGATGTAGATCTGCCAGATTCATGTACATTACTCACATAGGCAGATTGTAAGGGGGCATTTGAAGAAGCGGATGACGATACAGGTGTTCCAGAGTAGTAGAGAGAAGGATTTTGTTGATAACCGGACATGGAATCCAAATTTTGTTCCTCCTGCTCTTGCTCTTTCAACTTTGTGATGAAATCATTTAGATCCATCCCGTCAAAACCACCACTGTTCTTCAGTATCATGATATATGGCCGCCAGCTCTTGGGCAAGGCTTTTGCCAAAATTTCCACCTGCTGCTTCTCTGGAACAGTAACACCCAGACTGTCCAGTTCACTAAGAAGATGATTATATCTTGTAATGAGAGAAGGAAGTTTTTCATCTCTAGTAGCCATGAAATGATCTAATTCCCTTCTCAATTGACTTGCTTTCAATTCCTTGAGGACGGTATTTCCCTCATTTCTCTTCTCTAGTGCTCTCCACAGGCTGTGGGAAGTTTTATATCTTCTGAATTGATGGAAGATCTCATTTGGAATGGCCTGGATTAGTTGAGCATAGGCCTTCTTCTCTGCATCATGACCGCTCTTCTGTTCAACAGTCATTCCATCATAGGGGGTTTCAATATTTCCCTCCCCCTTGGGAACCATATAATCGGTGCTTATTGCTCTCCGAAGTCTACAGTCAAGGCCATCGAGGAATATTTCGAACCTGGGCTTCCACATAGGATAGTCTTCCATGGTTAACAGTTTAGGTACTTTATTGGTACTCCCCATTTCACTGTCTAATAATAAGTTGTTTAAAACTGTTGTCTGTTTTGATGCCATTTCAGTAATCAAGAGCTAAGAACACACAGACTGAAATTAGGATTTGATAGACCACACAAATTCAATACGCACGGAGTGGGAGCTACTACGCACGAACACGAAGCACTACGTACGGACTGACACGAGAACACACAGATGCTCCTACGTACGAACTGGAACTCTACCACGCACGGATTGAGAACCTAGGACGCACGGAGTGCAGATGGTACGCACGAAGCAACAAAATAATTTTTTAAAGACAAAGTAAACCACACAGACTCAACTCGCACGAACTGGATACACCACGCACGCGTTGAGGACCTACTACGCACGGAATGAACACACAGCTTGACGAAGATTCTAGATGATCTACGACACACTACGCACGTACTACGGGCACTACGCACGCACATGGAATCACTTCGCACGGGTAACACTCAAACGATTAATGTAAAACACAACCCTTTTTAACGAAAAACGACCTATTTTTGACCTAACAACCGATTAAAAACGACGAAAAAGACAAACACACAGGCCTAATCGACACCTAGATCACGAAATCCTAAAGGAAAAGTGATCAATCAAAGCACAAGGCTCTGATACCACTTTGTAGGACCGTGGGGGATGGGGTTCTAAACTAAACTAAAACACCCTTACGCTAGGACTGATCTAGGATGAGAAATAGTGCGGAATTTCTATTTCCCAAACCTCTTAAGGATTCTAAGATCTGCTTAGGTGTCCGGCACACAGTATCACACAGAGAAACACACAGAGTAGAAGCAAGAACAACTCCTAAGAACTCACACAGAGATGCTTAAGGCTGCGATTGGATTCGTAATGAACACTAAGTTCGCGATTTAGTAGGCTTAAGGTCGTATATGGTCGATTATGTAAGGCTCCCGGTTGATTTCTAGCGATTTCTGTTGATTGCTCGATTCCCCGCGAACATATGAAGTTAATAAGTATATATAGTGTAATTAATTTCACTACGCACGTGATGCAACGCACTTCGCACGTAGTGAGTCCAGTACGCACGTACTGGTTGTTTTAATGATAATTAATTTAACTTTAACCGACCTTCTTCACTACGTGCGCACTGAGCTCCACTACGCACGTAGTGAGCCTGACTTCGCACGTGGTGATCTGTCACCTAAACTTAAACTTCCAAACACACATCAACACATGATTAAGTACTTGTAAGCTTAAGATCATCACAAAGAATCACTAAGAATATATACACATGCAAACCATTAATCAAAACACATTTGAATTAACATTTCAAGTAAACATGTATGTATTTGATTGATAAGAACTAGGGATTCACAATTATGCACCAACAACTTATCTTGCACAAGTGGATGTCTGTTGGATTATGTGCAAAGATAATTAACAAGCATATTGTATCCAATGTTATATGAGACTAAAGGGTCACACTGCTACACACCCAATTCAGAACAGTTGGATTATACCATTATTCTGTGTGGAAATAATTAATCAATTAGATTAATTATTAAAGAGAAAGAGTAAATAATTATTCAGTTAGATTAGTTATTAAAGAGATAAACAAATAATTAATCAGTAGTATTAATTATTGAGAGATATAAATAATTATCCAGTCTGGATTAATTATTAGAAAGGAAATAAATAATAAATAGTTATTTATTATTTAAGGAGATTTAAATATTAAGTTTTAATATTTAACGGACAGTTAATTATAGTTAATTAATTAACTAATAAAGTCCAGGGGGTCAAAGTGAGAAGACATGAAAGTTTAATTAAAACTAGTGTGCTTTTAATTAAACGGGCTTAGGTCCATTTAATCCTTATATATATCCTTAAGCCTTAAGGATTAAACATAAGAGACATTAAGGGATTAACCCTAGCCACCATAACTCTCTCTCACACTCTCGATCTCTCTCCTCGTCGCACACTCTCTCTCGGCCGAACTCTCTCTCTCCCTCGGTCTCTCTCTCTTCGTCGAACAAGGAAGAAACACCAAGTGGTGTTTCTCGGTTTCGAGATCGACGCAAGCAAGGACACACACACAAGGGTTTCGAGATTTGAAGCTTTTGGTGATCCAGGAGCGGTCTAACAGCCAGTTCAATCGGAGGGCAGTAGTGGTGGACTACTTTAGCAATCCTAAAGTTTTTTTTCTGATCAGGTATAATTCTATAACCTTATCTGTGGATTGTTTTGCAAGAAACTATGTTGATCAATGTAAGTTTAAAAGATCCTAACCCTTTTGGGGTTTAGAGGGTTGTGTTCAATCCAGTTCCGCTTTTAGGATTGAACCAGTGGAATCAAACCCAGGTTTAACTAGTTTGAGTCATATGGTGGTTTGGTCAGGTTCAAAACCCTTCAGACGACATACTGTTAATAGGAAACAATATACCAGTATTACAAGGAGTAAAATCCTGGTTAGGTAAATGTTTCCAGATGAAAGACTTGGGAGAAGCTGCTTATATACTAGGTATAAAGATCTATAGGAATATATCTAAGCGTCTTATCAGACTTAGTCAAAGTACTTATATTGACAAAGTCGTGAAAAGATTCAAGATGGATGGATCAAAGAAAGGATTTATTCCTATGCAATCTGGCGCGATTTTGAGCAAGGCTTAGTGTCCTGTGTCTAGTCAAGATCAGGACAAGATGAAATTGATACCATATGCCTCGGCATTTGGTTCAATTATGTATGCCATGCTATGTACTAGACCCGATGTTGCCTATTCTATCAGTGTCACGAGTAGATATCAGCAAAATCCTGGTGAAGCCCATTGGGTAGCCGTCAAGAATATTCTCAAGTATTTGAGAAGGACGAAAGACATATTCCTAGTATATGGAGGTTCGATGGATGAGCTCAGTGTAACTGGTTACACTGATGCTATTTTCCAGACCGACTGAGACGACTTCAGGTCGCAGTCAGGATTTGTCTTTACCCTAAACGGAGGAGCCATATCTTGGAAGAGTCAGAAGCAAGATACAATAGCATATTCTACTACAGAGGCAGAGTATATTGCGGCAAGTGATGCGGCAAAGGAAGCTGTCTGGCTGAAGAATTTTATCTCAGATCTTAGAGTTGTTGCCAGTATCTCTAGACCGATCGATATATTCTGTGACAACTCAGGGGCTGTAGCGCAAGCTAAAGATCCTAGAGATCATCAGCGGACTAGGCACGTACTCAGGAAATATCACCTCATCCGAGAGATCATTGGAAGAGATGATATTAGATTGCAAAAGATACCGACGGACGACAACGTTGCTGACCCGTTGACGAAGCCGCTAGCTAGGGCTAAGCATGAGAGGCATGCGAGTTCTATAGGAATGCAGTACTTGGAACATAGCAGCTAGTTCGTGTTTTTGATTATTACTATGGATGTAACTTGAAACTTTTTATTATGTATTTACATTTCATGGGATTGAAATAGGAGGTATTTGCATAATGTTTCGTAGTTGTCCATTTTTTAGCATGTTTAACCTATCCTTGACAAGTCAAGTTATGAATTGTCTAAATGCCCGTAGCTACTTAATGTAGTGGGAGCTACATTAGGGAGGTAACGCTATTATGAATATTTGATGATTTATTCGGGTATGAGTAAAAGCACAAGGCTGTGACCAAATATTCATAGATATTTATCAGGGGATAAATATTGGGGTGATCCGCATCGAGTTTACTTCATGGAGCGTTAACATAAGTAAACTTGATAGGTTGTCCTTAGACCTGAGATATTTGGTTTGGGGCGTGGTAACTTCTGTACTTTAGCATGTTCTAACATCACGCCGTAACAGGGTGATCATAAGGGGCTTGTCAAGGTGAAGCGGAAGCCATGTGCTCAAATTACAAATAGTCAAGATGGGATTTGCACCTCCTTTTTAGGAGAGATATTTTCTGAGCTCCTCGACGATTAAGACTACTGAAAATGCGTGACCGCGCTCGGTTAGAATGATAGTTATTCATTCGGAAAACCGTAACTGCAGAGTGTCGAAATCAGAGTCTAGAAAATCTGAGTATTAGATGAGATCCCTGCTCCATGTCAAATACTCACATTACGGAATATCGCGATGCCAAAGGAAAAGCCTAGATAATCCAAGGTTTGGATTATATCTCTAGATGTAAGAGATCTCATAGTCTGGTTAACCTAAGTGTCTGGCTAGAGACCTCCTTAGGCCAACGATGTACAAGGAGTATTACTTATCTTGAACAAGTGGGAGTCTGTTAGATTATGTGCAGAGATAGATAACATGTATTATCGTGTCCACTACTATGTGACACTAAAGGATCACACCACTGAACACCCAATTAGAACCTTTTGGATTTTACCTGTTTGTGTATGACAATAATTAATAGTTTAATTAATTATTGAGAAAGAGAAAAATAATAAAAGTTATTTATTATTTAAAAGGAGAAGTTAATATTTGTTTTAAATATTAACAGGACCAGTTAATTAATAGTTATTAATTAATTAGAAAGGTCAAGGGGTACTTTATGTAATTGCTTAATAGTTTAATTAAAGCTGGGCTTTAATTAAACGGGCTTGGCCTAATAAGGTTTATTATATATAAACTTCATTAGCCTTGATTAATCAAATTAGACAATTACAAGTTAAAAAGTAATAACCCTAAGTGCTCTCTCCCTCCCTCTCTCCTTCCTTCGGCGGGTCAAGAAGAAACCGACCACCAAGGGCGGTGGCCGGCGGCGACGCATACACACACACGTACGTGGGTCTCGATTTTGATCCAAGGTTTAATACTTAGGCGGTCTAGCAGCCAGTTCGAGGTGGTGCAGCAGCGGTGGATAGCCTGCAGCTGTCTACAGGCTTAAAAGAAAGTTTTGTTTGTATAAAGGTATAACTTTCTAACCATCTTCCTCTTTTAGTTTCTGTACGAGTTAGATGAGATCACAGGAGGGGGTTTTTATTCCGCTGTGCATGTTTTTATACCCTACAAAACCCTTCAAGCATGAGGCAGCTAATATCCAGGGTGTCATTGAAGCGCTTCTGAAAAGTCTCCCTGACTTCTGCCCTAGCATTGTTGGCAGGGGGATTTCCTAGAGGTTGTTCTAGGACGTGCCACTTTCTCTCGTGCCTTAGCACGATCCGGAGATTTCTCTCCCACGTGAGAAAGTTTGGCCCGGTGAGCTTATCCTTCTCTAGGATAGAGCGAAGAGAGAGGTTGTTAGTGCTGGTAACGCTGGTTGCCATCTACAAATTAAAACCCGGTTTAATTAGTAATTGCAAATAAACTTTTCTAACATATATCATCAAACCCATAAATAATATATATTAGACCTAGGACCCATATTTCACATACTTGACGCAAGGTTTGGGCACTTCCCGCCAAGTCATGCTATTTCTGGTAGGTAACACCCTGTACCAATCATACATAACTGTTACGACTCCTAGAACCTCGTAGAGCACTTAGACCCAGTCTAGTATGTTTAACTCTACTCTAGTGCTTTTTGGGCCGGGACTCCCGATTATCACCAAAATAGATGGCACCACCTAAGACAACATGAATTCTGGCCGGGACTCCAGATTATCGCAGAATCTTTCATGCCCCTTCCCGCAATGGTTTGAACCCGGATGCCCATGGTTTGGGCACTTCCGACACCCGAGTACCATTTAACAACAAGGGTGTACCATTAGGTGGGTAGCACACTGATCTAAGATTTTCTTGGGTTTTACAATTAAGTTTAAAAAACTTAATTTTTCCAGTTTTTGAAAAAGAAAAAACATTTTTAAAACTATCTGTTTTAAAAATACGATTTACATGTGTACCTATACTAGGTGCACATAACGGCTTTATAAGTTCCAAACTTATAATCTTGACAAAACTTTAAATTTATAAAAACTTCAACTAATACGACTAACAGGCTGAAGTCATATTCTATTTTGTCATAAGTCGTGGTTTTTCACTGTTTAATAATTAGCTATTATTAAACCCCTTCTTATTTAGCATCATACACATATCATATATATATGAATAAGCAGTAAATAAAACACAACCACACACATAATAATAAGAAGATAAAAACCTATTGTTTTGCCAACTAATCCTAAGGTCAATCCTAAGGATAAGAGGACTCGGATTCGCCTTCATGATGACTTACCTTGACACCTCCTCCGAAGTATCCGAGCACCGTGCAAGCCATCACCTTCAAAGACTTCTTCTTGAAATTTTTTTTGATTAAGGGATAAATCTACATCTATGCTATTACAAATAAAATATCGAATAGGGTGGTACGTGGCACGCAGGCCTCCCCGAACTGGTACAAAATTACAATTAAGAAAGGGATTGTAATTAGCACGTAGTCCTTCCCAAAACCAAAAATAAAAGAAGAGAATAAAAAACGAATCCTAAGTCTGCAAAACTATAGCTATATATCACAACCACGCAATGTATATAATCAACACATATATATATATATCAACCACGCAGTTAAAAGAATGTATAAACAGTAAACTGTGCAGTAAAGCACAAAAACTGATTTATTTAACCATTCTCATTCACCCTTTGATTAATAACTATCAACCAAAAATGAGAATTATGATCTTTTAAAAAATATTTAAATTACCTGACCAAAATAGTTTTTCAACAAACCCTGAAAAACTTGACTTCATTCGAAAACTTGAATGTAATCCTATGTCGGGTTTTTACTAGTTTTGCCAAAAACTTAAACGCGACAAAATTTGGTCATTTAAGCATCATCTTGTTTGTTTCTCCATTCCTTTATATAAACTTACTTTTGGAGTTTATACATGACGTCTAACTAGTCGTAATAAATAAACATCCAAAAAGTTATATATTTTAACTAAACTAATTAAAATATATAAAACTCTAGTTTATATAAAACTTATTAATTTTAAATACTTAAAATTAATAATACTTTTGTATTTAATCGGGAATCCAAAATTGGGCCAACTACACTTGGGCCGAGAATCCTCCTGGGCCGGATCCCATTTGGACCGAGAGCCACCTGGGCCGAAAACTCCCTTGGGCCGAGAGCCCTCTGGATCGCAGGCCTCCTGGGCCGAAGCCCTACTGGGCCGAGTGCCTGGGTCGAATCCCTTTGGATCGCAGCCGAGAGCCGCCGCCGACCAGTTGGCCTGCCGACCGCCGCCGACCACCTCTGACCACCTCCGACCACCCGACACCACCGCCTGCGACCACCGAACTTGGTTGCCGCCGCATGCTATGGTGGTGGTAATGGTTTAATTTCCAATTAAAACAAAAATAATTTTAGCTTAAAAATTCTAATCCCCTTTAATCTATTAAAACCAACCTGTTTTAATATTCTGATTACAAAATTGGATTTAACCAAAACCAAGAATTTATTAATTTTTAATGTGACTAAAACTGTCCTATTAATAATTAATTATCCTAAAAACTAGATTTAACATTTTAAACAGAAAACGGTTTAAATTTCTGGGCAAGATCAAGTTTTTAGATAAAAGACTTATCTTTTTAACCATTTAAACAGAAACTAGTTTAAACTTATCTGGTTAAAATAAACCTTTTATTATCCTGGATGAAAAACAGTAACTTGTTTCTCAATCCCTTTGATTTTCGATTTTCACGAGGAGAATGAAGATGAAGCAGAAGATCATGTAACATAACGAATCAATTAACTGGATTAACTAGGTTTTATTTAAACAAAACTGTTTAAACCTATCTTAATTCAAACTTAAATATCATAATCCTTTTAACCGTTTAAACTAACTGTTTAAATTTCTGATTAGTAGGATTGAACCTGATAACAAAAACAAACTGTTTTGCTCCCTTCTTGATTTTCGAAAAGTACCAAGAACAAAGTAGGAGATCAAGAACAAAACCTTAATCCTAAAAACAGATAAAACTAGAAACTAAAAGATCATAGAGCCGAGGCTCTGATACCACTGAATGGTTTTTATCTGACCAAACCACCATATGACACAAACTGGTCAAACCCTGGGTTTGATTCTACTGGTTCAATCATAAAGCGGAACTGGATTGAACACAACCTTCTAAACCCAAAAGGGTTAGGATCTTTAAACTAATGATCTATATAGCTTCTTAACAATTAATCAAACCACAGAAAAAGGATTACAAGAAATATACCTCTTGAGACCTTGGGATTGCTAAAGTTGTCCACCACTACTGCACCTCCAAAGAACTGGCTGCTAGACCGCTCCTGGATTAACCTTAGCTTCAACACTCAAAAACGAGTGTGTGTGTGTGCCTTGCGTTGACCACCAAGTCGAAAAACACCCTTGGTGTTTTTCCTTTGGTTCGATTTCGACGTGAGAGAGATGAGCCGAGAGAGAGAGCGAGAGAGAGAGGGAGAGTGTGCTGGCTAGGGTTGCATTATCCTGAATCTCTTATAATACTTAAGGCTTAAAGGTTATTTATAAGATTCATTAAAGGACATAAGCCCGTTTAATTAAAGCCCACTTGCATTTAATTAAACTTTCATTTTTTTCACTTTTACACCCTGGACTTTACTAGTTAATTAATTAACTGGTTCGTTAAATATTAAACTTAATATTTAATTTCTCCTTAAATAATAAATAACTATTTATTATTTATTTCTTTTCTAATAATTAATCTAACTGATTAATTATTTATTTCTATTTTCATTAATTAATTCTACTGATTAATTATTTACTTTTCTTTCTAATAATTAATCCAACTGATTAATTATTTCCACACAGGTTTATGCTAAAATCCAACTGTTCTAATTTGGGTGTGTAGTAGTGTGACCCTTTAGTCTCTTATAACATTGGATACAATGTACCTATTATTTATCTCTGCACATAATCCAACATCAGCTTGTGCTCAGTCTGAAGCACTGTAAGTGTTCAGTCCGACTAAGCTTCATAATTCTGTTTAAGTTGTATTTAGAACTTATCCTATAAACTTAACTTTGTCTCATCAAATTTCAACTAATGAGATCATTTGTCCAACAAACTCCCCCTATTTGATGATGACAAAACCATCAAACAGTTCTTAAGTTTGTTTAACAGAATTATGTATTAAATCTTAAATTAATTAGGATCTTGTATTTGAACTAATCAATTATTAATTGAACTTATCAATTATCAATTGAACTTATCAATTTTAAGTTGAACAAACCAACTTTAAGTTGAACAAACCAACCAAACATGTTAATGAATAAGAACTAATCAATTATTCATTCAAGCTGAACTTATCAGACTACTATTTATGAACATATCATAACACAGTTGAACATATCAAACTAATATTTGTATTTATTGAACATATCACAATACAAAAGTTTTTGATCACTCAGATCATGCACACTTAGTGCTTACAAAATTAGAACTAATCTAATATACAATAGAACTAATCTATTTATCTTATGAACTTAGGATGTAGAAATTCCCAGTTGATGATTTCTTTGTTGATTTCGTCTAGCAACTTCTCAGCTTCTACACTCCCTCTGAGTTCATTTTGTTGTATTCTGATGATTTTGTTCAGTTTATACCTCACAAAGTGATTAGAGCTATCATCACCAAGACAACTTCAAATATGTAAGGCATCCCTAGTTTTTAGATAGCAGATTTCATTTAGCTTGATGAAGCTAGGTTTGCCTGTCTGATCATTAAACATAAATCCCTGAACAGGTGCATCAATAGCTTGGTTTTCTTTGAACTCCACACCTTCAGGTACTTCAAATAATTTCTCCCATTGCAGACTAGGAACTGGAACATATCTCAGCTCCTCAGCTCTATTAATCAGTTTAGAAACTTTAGCAGAGATCTCTTGCTTGATCTGACTTCTTTTAAACTTCTTAAGCATCATTATAATTCTTTTCCATTCTAGGTTGCCCATCCTCTGAACAAATTGCAGGTCCATTCCCATTGTAGATTTATCATCAAATTCTAAGTTGAGATTGATGGCTCCATTTACTCTGCTCAAAGTCATGCCTCTGATCTCTCCGCTTGAGCTTCTTCTGAAATAGCACTCTTGAATTTCTGCATCTGTATATGGGATAGGATCAGGTCTCGGACCAGTGTAGTCAGCTTCAGCTTGAGCCAAAGCTTTTCTCTATTTTTCCTTTTCTTGGTCCTTTGCCTCCTTCTCTTTTCTTTTTCTCAGCTCTTCAAGTGAAATGCCTAACTCATTGGCTTCCTCTTGTTCGAGCATTTCAATCATAAGCCTAGTGGCTTTTTCTTCTTCCGTTTCTTCCTCAGTCTCAGAAACACTGTCAGCTTCAGATTCAGATTCTATCACTTTTTGCTTCTTAGCTGCAGGTTCCTCTTTTTCTATCTCCAACTCCCCCTCAAACTGAGCTTGCCTCTCTGCTCCTTTTGCTAGTGTCAGTAAAGCTTCAGCTTGAACTAACTCAGCGTCAGCTTCAGCTAGATCCTTCTCCCCCTTTTTGTCATCATCAACAAGGGTCGAAGTCTGTTGTTGTTGGAGTGCAGCAACTGCAGAGGCAATCTCTTGAACATCCTTAGTCAGCTTCTCAAGTCTTTGATAGAGTTGTCGATTGTGCTTCTTCTGCTTGAGATGGAACAATCCAAACTGAGCTACAACATATTGTTTCAACTGTTCAATGCCTGAGGAGGCAGATGCTTCTGGAGAAGACTTACTCCTGTCCTTAGACTCAGAATGTTTAGCCTGTGAATCGAAAGAGTCAAAAATAGGAGGTGGTGAGTGTTTGGGGGCATCATCCAAGGGTTGGTGTCTACTGTATACCCTCAAACTCATGTGCACCAGAGTTTGGACTCTGTGAATCACCTTGGTACTGAGATGAAACATTGACAGGTCGTGCAGGTGGATGTGAGAAGTAAAGAGAAGTAAGTGGGCTAGAAACGTGAAGTGTATGGGTAGGTGGTTGACTTACTGGTTTGGAGGGGGGTGATTGACCCTGGGGATTGGTCATTCTTTCAATGTTACCTGAGTGTGTCTGCTCAAGCACAGTAACAGGCTCTCACATGGCTCTGGAGAGTGTGGGCTGAGTAGACACCACACCGAGATAAGGCTGTAGGGTTAATATGAGCCTCGAGGTTGACACCTTAAGACTAGGCGTCTCCCCCTCAATTCCTGCCTGGGGAGGGATCAATGTGATCTCAGCTCTAGTGATTCCTATAGGAGTGGCACCACCTTTGGCAGTTTTACTGGTATAGGTTTGGATTTTCTCCCTAGTAGCAGTAGGCACACTAGGGGTGGCTTCAGAGTGGAGTTAAATGGAAGGTAGAGGAGAGGGGTTAGACTGGGTTAGGTTTACCACAGTTTTATTTCCAAATGATGATGGAGAAAAGTGAGAAGAAGGTGAGAGAGGAGGATTTATACCTTGTCTTAGTCTTTCAACGAATGCAGACTCTGAAGATGACTTAGAACCAGAGGGAGTGGAAGGCTCAGCTTGAGCAGGTTGCTCAGCTCGATGATCTGATTCAGCTCCAGATGCTCCCCCTTGATCTGACTCCTCAGCTTTACTGTCAGAAGAAGCTCCCTCAGCTATCCATCGCATTGGGTCACTCAGACCTTCCTGCTCTGGGAAGATGTCATTGTTGAACATCTTTGAGCTGAGTGCTAGGGCAGGGAACACATCTTGTCCAGGTTCATAAAGCTGTTCTCCCAACTCAGCTTCCACCACCAAGGATAAGTACCTTATGAATGCTACATGGAGATCCCTTGGTGTCTTCACCACTTGGGCTTTGAGCTCGTTGAAGATGAGCAGTGCATAGTCCAGATTTCGGGCATGGTACATGTTGTAGAGCAGCTGCATCTCGAACTTATTCACCTGATCCAGGCCTCCAATCTTAGTGCCAAGTGAACGAATCATAGTGCACACCATGAAGCCCCATCCAGTGGTAAAAGTGGCCTTCTTTATAACACCCTCAGTCTGTGGGTGACCCATGTTGGGTAGGACTGACCTTGCCACTTGTCTTGTGACTGCAGCTTCAAACACATCATTGACAGCAAGTTGAAGAACTTCCCTTAGCCGCTGCACAGAAAGGACAACTGTTATATCCCCATTTAGAAAAATGCCTGTGATCTCTCCCCTGTTCTGGTCGTAAGTACAAGTATACCAGAACTCTAAAAGGTGTTGTGGAACAATGTGGAGTGGTGCTCCGGAGAAAGCGAATGCCAGGGGGCATTCACGAATGTAGTTTACCCATGCCTCATATGCTCTGCCTTGTTTCCTTCCTGGAATTGCAAGCCAGGACCGTTGATTGTTGATTATGATCAACGACGCTCCATTGTTCTTAAACTAAGCACCTCGTCCGATCACTGAGAACTAGAGTGGTTCCGTCCATTGATGAATTACACTGAGTAACTGTTGAATTTGCACTGAGCAAATTAAGATTCGCACTGAGCGTTTTGAAAATCGAATTGAGCAATTTAGGGTTTGAATATGAACGGATTATTGCACGAAGCAAAAGAGGTGTTTGCGAAAGGTATTTGAGTGTATGGGAAGTTGAGAAGTTAGAATTGTAAGCGTAAACTTCTCTAAACAGGTTATGGTCATTATATATACCATTATGAGGATAGAGAAAAGTTACCGTTGGAAACCCTTTTTATCCGTTACGCCAAACGAAATTACGGCTTGATGTAACAGTAATAGGGTAGAAACACATCATCTTCTAACGGATAAATGTGTAAAATAACATTTTTGACTAACAAAAATATTATAAACACTGTTGAATTACACCAAGACAGAATTGGTATAAAACGCAATTTGCGACTGACTCAAATACACAACGACACATGAATTAATAACACTTAGTAATTAGAACATGGTTTTGGACACACCCAATCTGAGTAAGCTCATTCCTCAGCTTAAGTCAAGCACTCAGCTTGATTTGAGCAATCAACTTGAGATTGACACTCAGCTTGAGTAGAGCACACAACTCAGAATCAATGACACTTAGTCATTTTGGTTTGAGACTAACTCAAACTCATATTCTAACTACACTGAGTAGTTAAAACATGTTTGGAACTCACCAAACGTTTGAATCAATCACACAACTTGAGTTAAGCACATAGCTCAGACTCAATGACACTTAGTCATTAGTATTTGAGACATAATCAAATATATATTTTAACTACACTGAGTAGTTAAACTTATGTTTGGAACGCTCCAAACGTGTAAACTCATCATTCAGCTTGACAAGTTATTCAGTTTATGAAAACTTATTTATAAACTGTGCACTCAGCTTTAGACACTTAGTCTTTGTCAACCTGAAACTCAAATTCTAAACACTTAGCTAGGGGTTGAGAATACCCAATTCACATAGCAGATACATAAATATATTTTCATCAAGTGGTTTTGTAAAGATATCTACCAATTGATCATCAGTGGAGATAAATTTGATGTCAACTTTACCTTTTTCCACTATGTCCCGGATAAAGTGATGTCTAATTTCAATGTGTTTGGTTCTTGAGTGGAAGACTGGATTGTAAGTGATGGCTATAGCACTTTGGTTATCACAACAGATAGGAGTTTTCTTGAAACTCATACCAAAGTCTTGAACCTGATGTTGCATCCACAGGATTTGAGCACAACAGCTTCCTGCTGCAACATACTCATCTTCAGCAGTTGAAGTAGCCACTGAGTTCTGTTTCTTACTAGTCCAGCTTACTAACTTCCCTCCAACCATTTGACATACTCCGGTTGTTGATTTTCTATCTAACTTGTACCTAGCATAGTCAGCATCCGAAAAACCAACTAACTCAAACCAGAGTCCTTTGGATACCAAATACCTAGATTTGGTGTACCTTTAAGGTACCTAAAGATCCTTTTCACAGCTTGAAGATGTGATTCTTTAAGATCGGACTGATATCTTGCACAAACACATGTAGCAACCATGATATCAGGTCTACTAGCTGTCAGATAGGGTAATGAACCAATCATTCCTCTATAGGTAGACTGACATACAGACTTACCATCTGAGTCCTTGCTCAGCTTGACAGGTGGTGACATGGGTATTTTCATTGTTGAACTAGAATCAAAACCATATTTCTTTATCAAATCAAGAACATACTTTCTTGGATTAATGAATATCCCATCAGGCTTTTGTTTAATTTGTAAGCCTGAGAAATATGTCATTTCACCCATCATACTCATATTGTACTTTTGTGACATAATTTTGGAGAACCATTCACACAGAGATTCATTTGTAGAACCAAAAATAATGTCATCCACATAGATTTGTACAAGAATCACCTGTCCTTTACTCTTTTTAATAAAGAGTGTCTTATCTATACTACCTCTGGTGAAGTCCATTGATAGTAGATAGTTGGACAGTGTATCATACCAAACTCTTGGAGCTTGTTTAAGACCATACAAAGGCTTGTCTAACTTATAGACATGATGTGGAGGCTTTTAACTCACAAAGCCAGGTGGTTGTTTCACATAGACTTCCTCCTGAAGTTTTCCATTTAGGAAAGCACTCTTCACATCCATTTGATAGACTTTAAAGTCTTTATATGCTGCATAAGCTAATAACAGCTTTATGGCTTCAATTCTAGCAACAGGGGCAAAGGTCTCATCATAATCGATTCCTTCTTCTTGCTTATACCCTTGTGCTACCAGCCTTGCTTTGTTCCTAACTATCACTCCATCCTTGTCCATTTTGTTTCTATAGACCCACTTAGTGCCTATAATTGTGTGATATTTGGGGGCTGGGACAAGACTCCAGACTTTGTTTCTCTTAAATTCATTTAATTCTTCTTGCATAGCTTCAATCCAATCCTCATCCTCTAAGGCTTCTTCAGTCTCCTTTGGTTCCATTTAAGATAGGAAACTAAAGTAAGCAACATAGTTTGCTGTAGCCTTTGATCTTGTCATTACTCTTTCTTGGACATTACCAATGATTTGATCTTGAGGATGATCTTTGAGGAATTTAAATGTTGTAGTTGGAGAATCTGGTTCTGGATCTGAGTGATATTGAGAACTCTGAGGTAAACTAACATCCTCAGTCTCAATAGCAGCATTGTCAACAAACTGATGCTCACTAAGATCTTCAGTCTGAGTGACTTCAGCTCTAAAGGGATTGATGAACTCATCATCCTTCTCAGCTTGAGAGTCCCTTGGAGCTTGTGATGATTTCTTTGATAGACACACATCATCATCACTATCATCTCCCATGACATACATAGGATTTGACATATTGGTTTCCTCAGGCTTTTCAAGCTCACTCAGACTAACCAAGTTAGCTTGTCTTTTCTTAGCTTGATCAAAACAGTCTTCATCAAATGAGACATTAATTGATTCTTCTATGGCCTTTCTCCATGTATTATACACTCTGTAAGACTTGGATATTGATGAATAACCAACAAATATTCCAGGATCAGCTTTAGGTTCCAATTTATGGAGCTGATCTCTTTGATTCAGCACATAGCATTTTGAACCAAAGACATGGAAATAACCTATATTGGGCTTTCTAGATTTATACATTTCATATGATGTTTTGCCATGTCTTTTGACAATGATTGACCTATTTTTGGTATAACAGGCTGTACTGACAGCTTCATCCCAAAAATAGAGTTTCAATCCTGTCTCAAATAGCATTGTTATAGCAGCCACGATTAAGGTTCTATTTCTCCTTTCCGCAACTCCATTTTGTTGAGGAGTTCTGACCGAGGAGAAATTTTGTAATATTCCTTTTTGTTCACAAAAGCCTTATAGGGTTGAGTTTCTAAACTCAGTCCCATGATCACTTCTGAGTTGCTTTACAAACTTACCTTTCTGCAACTCTTCCTGTTTGATAAAACTTATTATCTCCAGGGCAACTTCACTTTTGGCTTTTAGGAATATTACCCAGGTGAATCGTGAGAACTCATATACTATCACCAGTATGTACTTCTTGCCACTTAGGCTTGGAGTACTTATGGGTCCAAATAGATCCATATGCAACATATGCAATGGGTCTGTTATTGAAAAATTTTGCTTTCATTAGAAGGACCCTTTATGGTGTTTCCCTTGTTCACAAGCTGAACACAATTTGTCCTTGACAAATGTGATTTTTGGTAATCCAGAGACTAACTCTTTATTGGATAGCATATTTATATTTTTGAAATTTAGATGCGATAATCTTTTATGCCATAACCAACTCAGCTTAGGAACAGATTGGGAATAAAAGCAAGGTTTCAGTATAGGGATCAGCAGAATTAAGATCAAATAGATATACATCTCTTTATCCTTTTTCTATTAATACAGGCTTTCCCTTAGCATTATATATAGTTCGTGCATTCTTCCTATAAGTAACAATATTGTCTTCATCACACAAGTGGCTGATACTTATCGGATTGTGTTTAAGACCCTTGACATATGCAACCTTCTGGAAAGTAACCTTGCCAGCGTGCATCTTCCCATAGACTTTAATTCTTCCATGGGAGTTGTCACGAAATGTTACATTAGGACCTTCATCTTAAGAAGTCCTTTCCACCCAGTCATGTCCCTTGAGCATCCACTATCCAAGTACCATTTACTTGAACCCTGCATATGATAAGTACACTAAACACATTAGTTTTGTTTGGTAACCCACTTCATAGTAGGTTCAGATGTTGAGCACATAGCATCTTCATCTTGTTGAACTGACTGTTTAACTTGAGCAGGAGCTGAGTCCTGTGTAGGATGATCATCCTGTTCTTGTTCAGGCCTTGAGATTTCAATGTCACAGTCCTTAGCCTCATGACCTCTACTTCTGTACTTGTAGCCTCTCCTTCTTCCAATGATTACAGGAGGTAGAGTGTTTAATAATCCTTGTGAGAAGTTGCTCTCAGTCTTAGGATTATATGTAGTGGATAACTTTTCAACTTTCTTTGCAAGTTGATTCACTTGATGTTCACTGACTTTGGATTTACCTTTGTCAGATCTTGGTTTGTTATCCTTCTGTTCAGAAGTTTGACCAACAAACTTCTTTTCGATGAATTTGGACTTACCACTATCATGCTTTCTGGACTTACCAGATTCAACAGGTTTGGACTTACCACTGTTGATCTCCTTGGACTTACCAAGGTACACAACTTTGGACTTACCATTGTTGTGATTTGACCTCTGACTTACAGTGGTCTTCCTATTCTTGTAACTTGTCTCTAAGCCAGATAGAGAATGTTGTCTTTTGAAAGTATTTGGGTTAAGCCTTTCTATGACTGAAGTTCATTGAATAGGCTGAGTGTCTAATCTGTCCAACACAGACTTACTATGTTGTTTAGATGTTGAGCACTCATTCCCATGATCTTTTGCCTTTACAAACATATTGTATTTAAGGTTTTGACCATGTTTCTTCTCTGAGGCTGACTTTTGAGACTCAATCAGTTGTCTATCTTCCTCAGAGTCTGTACTTGCTATATCATCATCATCAGCTGCATAAGCTGCGGATTGATAGTCACCTCTAAGTACAACTTGTACCTGTTTAGGAATTTGTAGGTTGATGCACTTCTCAGCAAGACTTGATGACTTACACCAAGATTCAGTGACCTTTTGAAGTTGGTCAGCTTTAACTTTGGCTTCCTGAAGTTCTTCACTTAGAAGTTTATTAATGTGTCTTTGACATTCAAGATCATACTGTGCTTTCTTACCAACATCAATGAGAGATTCATTTTCCTTAATCTCATTCTTCAGTTTAGCTATATCAGCTTTGAGGTTATTTTGAGACTTAAGGCTGGTCTTCAAATCATTTAGCAAATAATCAAACGCAAGACCCTTTTCTTCATCGGTGTAAGAGTTGAAATTACTAACCTTGTACATGGAGGAAGGATCCCAGTCACTAAGTTTATTGTTTTCTTTAGCTTCCTTCATGTTAGCTTAAATAGTTGACTCGGACAAACCATAATCAACTTCATCAATTTCAAACTCTTCATGTTCTTGAGCCATTAGACATATATCATCATCATCTGAGGTAGATGATTCTGTATCCCAAGTTTCAACATAGAGTCGTTTGTCTTCTGGCTTTGCTTTCTTGAGCTGAGTATGTTTCTTTTTATACTTGTCAGCTCTATAAGCATTCTTATTAGCTACTGAAGCTGATTCTTCCTTCTTTACTCTGCACTCAGCAGTAATGTGTCCCTTCCTCTGACAATTGAAGTACACAGTTTTCTTGGGATCAAAATAACTCTTTCCTTTACCCATGTTAGATATTCCTCTTCCCCTTTGAGCTCTTTTCAAACGTCGGGGTAGCATAGCCATTTGCTCAGTGATAGTCTGAACATCATCAGCATCACTTGAGTCTGAGTCTGAATGATCAGCTTGAGAATCTGACTCAGTCTCAGATTCAACAACTAAGGCTTTTGAATTCTTCTTCTTTTTCTGTGCAACTAATGCAACATCAGTTTTATCAATAGAATCCTTTAGTTGTTGTTGAGAAGTTCTCTTGTGCTCTGTGATCTGTTCATGATTGAACAAGAACCCATATATGGACTGTAGGTCATACATGTGTAATCTTCCTCCAGCTTTTAGTGCTGTAGTTACTTCATTGAACTTTTCTTGTAACACATCCAGAAATTTCAGCACAAGTTCATCTTCATCTTTCTTAACACCTACACTTAGCAAGTCATTTATAAAGTAGTGAAACCTTGTGAACAGATCAGGCAAGGTTTCATTCTTCTTTGAGAAGAAGTTTTCATAAGATCTATTCAGGTGATTCTTCTTTTGCTGCTTGACTAGATCAGTACCCTCATATATAATACTTAGCGTATCCCAGATCTCTTTTGCAGTTTGACACCCAGTCACTGTATGCAAGATCTCATTGGTCAGGGCATTTGCCAGAACACTCTTTGCCTTGTCATCCAAAGAATGTAGTTTCCAATCTTCTTCAGTCCAGGATGCAACAGGCTTTCTCATATCCTTTTCAGTTCTGCCAGGAGACGTATCACTGACAGTGGCAGGAATCTTGGGAATTATAGTTCCTTTTGTGATGACATTGTACATACGATTGTCAATGGACTTGTGGAACAACATGGCTCTAAATTTCCACATAGGATAATCAGATCCATCAAAGATGGGACATCCTTTAGCAGCCATCTGAGGAAAGTTTGATGAATTGTTTCTTGTAGACCAGTTGTTGGCCCTTAGTGAGAAGCTCAACAAGCAAGTAATGTGTAGAAGGGGGGTTGAATACACTTTCTGCGGAAAATTGAACAAATCAATAAAAAGTGTTAACACACATCAAACCACAAACAATCAAATGCTTTGCTTTTCATTAATAAGAAGATGAAAACAGAAACAATCAAGTAAGCAACACTTGATATGTAAACACCTAATGTAAATCAAATCTCTCAATCTCTCAAACTTTGTTATCTATAATCAACTTATGATTATAGATACCAGACGACTCTCTAAACAGGATTTAATCACAGATTGAATACTTACCAATTTCACAACAAATGTGAATATTCGAACACACGAATAACTTGGCAATCTGTGAGTTTCTTGATCACGTTGAACTGACAAACAGTGAATCAAGACTCGTAACACATACGATCAATATTGAGGTGAGACTTGAGTTTTTGCTCTGTAACTCGTAGTCGTAGTCGTCATCTTAGTCGTACCTCAAAACTTATCAGGAGATAAGTATTTATAATCCTGTTACTATGGATCCTAACAAACTAGAAGTAATCCTAATTTGCTAACTAACTAACGGATAACCCAGAATCTTGAATCTTGAATCTTCTTATCTTGAGTCTTCAATCTTCAATCTTGATTCTAGAATCTTCTTATCCTTGCCGTAGATATAGAGAGATAAAATATAAATTTAAAAACATATTTAAATTCTCTTAAACTGACTTCTTTAGTCGTGCCGAGTTACTCAGCTTGAAACTCATCAAGCTGAGTTCTTCGAGAACAAACCCAAAAACAAACATGAACTAACATGATTAATAATTAACTCATCCTTAGAAGTCCTAAGAGTTAGCTACAACTTATTTAGCAACTCTGTTGAGTTGACTCAGTATATACGATGAGTCACTCAGCTTGAAACTCATCAAGCTGAAAACTCAACCTATATCTTAGGTGACATACACAGCTTATCAAACACATTGATAATTTTACTAATATATAGTATAAGCTGATCGAATATATGCTCAGCTTATATTCAGCTTGTGCTCAGTCTGAAACATTGTAAGTGTTTAGTCCGACTAAGCTTCATAATTCTCTTTAAGTTGTATTTAGAACTTATCCTACAAACTTAACTTTATCTCATCAAATTTCAACTAATGAGATAATTTGACCAACAATTTGCCTTCTTATTAGTTCGTTGATTGACATCCCAAGCTGGTCAGCATCCTCTTGTTCCAACCTTCTCACTGCTAACAGAGAAGATCTTTCTTGTAATGTCATCTTGTCTGCAGAGTCTTAATCTGAGGCTGATTCACTAAGAATCATTTTCCTTCTTTTCTGCTTGAGGGGTTCTGAATCATGTGAGCTGACTACTACAAGTCTCTTTCCTTTAGCCTTTTCAGTCAGCCCAGCTTCTATCTCCTTTTCTTTCTCCCCCTCGATCTGATCTGCTCCCTTAGCTAATAATAACAAGGCTTCAGCTTGGACAGACTCAGCTTCAACTTCAGCCTCTTGAACCTTCTCCCTCTTTTTTTCATCATCAATAGGGTTCGAAGTCTGTTTTTGTTGTAGGGAAGCAACTGCAGATTTTAACCTCAGCACCTCTTCATCCAGAGAATCTAGAATTTGCAACATATGCTTCTTTGTTTATCTTCTCTTGAGTTGCAAGGTGTCAAACTGACCTTTAAAGAATGTCAGTAGATCATCCAAGTAAGCTTAAGAAGATTGGGACTTGGCTACATCATTCTAGGGCTAGTTTATACCCTCAAAATCATGTGCACCAGAGTTAGGACCCTGTGATTCACCTTGGTATGTAGATGAAACATTGACAGGTCATGCTAGTGGGTGTGAGAAGTGAAGAGAAGTAATTGGGCTTGATACGTGAAGTGTATGGGTAGGTGGTTGGCTTAGTGGGTTTGAGGGGGGTGATTGACCCTGGGGATTGGTCATTCCTTCAATGTAACCTGAGTGTGTCTGCTCAGGCACATCAGTGGGCTCTCCCATGGCTCTGGAGATTATGGCCTGAGTAGACACCACACCCAGTTTAGGCTGTAGGGTTGAAATGAGCCTCGAGGTTGACACCTGAAGAGTAGGCGTCTCCCCCTCAACTCCTGCCTGGGGAGGGATCAGTGTGATCTCAGCTCCAGTGATACCTTTAGGAGTGGCACCAGCTTTTGCAGTTTTTCGTGTATAGGTTTGGATATTCTCCCTAGTAGCAGTGGGCATACTAGGTGTAGCTTTAGAATGGAGTTGAAAAGAAGGTGGAGGAGATGTGTTAGACTGGGTTGGGTCTACCACAGTCTTATCTCCAAAAGACGATGGAGAGAAGTGAGAAGAAGTTAAGAGAGATGGAGTAACACCTGCTCTGAGCCTGTCAACAAATGCAGACTCTGAAGATGACTTAGAACCAGAGGGGGAGGAAGGCTCAGCTTGAGCTGGCTGCTTAGCTCGATGATCTGGTTCAGCTTCAGATGCTCCCCCTTGATCCGGCTCCTCAGCTTCACTTCTAGATGAAGCTCTCTCAGCTATTCATCGCATTGGGTCACTCAGACCTTTCTGCTCTGGAAAGATGTCATTGCTGAACATCTTTGAGCTGAGTGTCGGAGCAGTAAACACATCCTGTCCATCTTCATAATGTTGTTCTCCCAACTCAGCTTCCACCACCAAGGATAAGTACCTTAAAAATGGTACATGGAGATCCCTTGGTGTCTTCACAGCTTAGTCTTTGAGATCGTTGAAGATGAGCAGTGCATAGTCCAGATTTCTGGCATTATACATATTGTAGAGCAGTTGCATCTCGAACTCATTGACTTGATCCAAGCCTCCAATCTTAGTGCCAAATGAACGTATCACAGTGGACATCATGAAGCCCCATCCAGTAGGAAAAGTGACTTTCTTTATCACACCCTCTATTTGTGGGTGACCCATATTGGGTAGGACAGACCTTGCCACTTGCCTTGTTACAGCAGCTTCGTACATACCATTTGCAGGGAGTTGAAGAACTTCCCTTAGCCGCTGCACAGTAATGACGATTGTTCTATCCCCATTTAGAACAGTGCCAGTTATCTCTCCCCTGTTTTGGTTATAAGTACAAGTATACCAGAACTCCAACAGGTGTTGTGGAACGATATGGATTGGTGCTCTTGAAAAAGCGAATGCCAAGGGGCATTTTTGAATGTAGTCCACCCATACTTCGTATCCTCTGCCTCGTTTCCTCTCTAGAATTGTGAGACAGGCACGTTTATTATTGATTCGAATCAACGGCACAACATTGTTCTTCAATTGAGCACCTCTTACCATTCTATCACTGAGAATAAGAATGGTTCCGTCCATTGTAAATCGGATTAAATTGAACGATTGACACTGAGTGAATCGTATACGCAATGAGCGATTAGGGTTTTAAAGCTGAACGGTTGAACTAAGAAATAGAGGTGTTCGTGAAAGGTTTTTGAGTGTATGAGAAGTTTAAGAAGTGAGATCTGTAAGCGTAAACTTCTGAATATCGGTTATGGTCGTTATATATACCTTTCCGAGGAGAGAGAAAAGTTACCGTTGGAAATCCCTTTTTTATCCGTTACACGTAACAAATTTACGGCGCAAGGTAACGGTGATTGAGATGAAACTTATCATCTCCCAACGGTTAATTTTGTGAATTAATAGTATTGACTTACAACAATATTATTTACACTGTTGTATTACACTGATACGTAATCAGCGTAAAACGTGATTTGAGACCGACTCAAATACACCAATGACTCATGAATTAATAACACGTAGTAAGTAAATCATAGTTTGGACACACCAAGATGAGTAAACTTATCACTCAACGTAAGTCAAGCACTCAGCTTGATTTGATACTCAGCTTGAGTAGAGTACACAGCTCAGGCTCAATGACACTTAGTCATTTTTATTCGAGACTTACTCAAACTTGTATTTTAACCACACTTAGTAGTTAAAACATGTTTGGAACGTACCAAACTTGTGAACTCATTATGCAGCTTGACAATATATTCAGTTTATGAAAACTTATTTATAAAGTATGCACTCAGCTCAAGACACTTGGTCTTTGTCAAACTGAAACTCAAATTCTAGACACTTAGCTAGGGGTTGAGCATATCCAATTCACTTAGCAGATACATAAACCTATTTTCATCAAGTGGTTTTGTAAAGATATCTGCCAATTGGTCATCAGTGAAGTTAAATTTGATGTCAACTTTACCTTTTTCCATGATGTCCCTGATGAAGTGATGTCTAATTTCAATATGCTTGGTCCTTGAGTGGAAGACTGGATTGTAAGTGATGACTATAGCACTTTAGTTATCACAGAAGATAGGAGTTTTCCTAAAATTCATACCAAAGTCTTGAAGTTGATGTTGCATCCACAGGATTTAAGCACAACAGCTTCCTGCTGCAACAAACTCAGCTTCAGCAGTTGAAGTAGCCACTGAGTTCTGTTTTTTACTAGTCCAGCTTACTAACTTCCCTCCAAGCATTTGACATCTTTCGGTTGTTGATTTTCTATCTAACTTGCACCCAGCATAGTCAGCATCTGAAAAACCAACTAACTCAAATCCAGAGTCCTTTGGATACCAAAGACCTAGATTTGGTGTACCTTTAAGGTACCTAAAGATCCTTTTCACAGCTTGAAGATGTGATTCCTTAGGATCTGCCTGATATCTTGCACAAACACATGTAGCAAACATGAAATCAGGTCTACTAGCTGTCAAATAGAGTAATGAACCTATCATTCCTCTATAGGTAGACTAATATACAGACTTACCATCTGAGTCTTTACTCAGCTTAACAGCTGGTGACATGGGTGTTTTCATGGTTGAACTTGAATCAAAACCACATTTCTTTATCAAATCAAGAACATACTTGCTTTGATTAATGAATATTCCATCAGGCTTTTGTTGTATCTGCAAGCCTAGGAAATATGTCATTTCACCCATCATACTCATCTTGTATCTTTTTGACATAATTTTGGAGAACCATTCACATAGAGATTCATTTGTAGAACCAAAAATAATGTCATCCACATAGATTTGTACAAGAATCACCTGTCCTTTACTCTTTCTAATAAAGAGTGTCTTATCTATACTACCTCTGGTGAAGTCCATTGATAGTAAATAGTTGGACAGGGTATCATACCAAGCTCTTGGAGCTTGTTTAAGACCATACAAATCCTTGTCTAACTTATAGACATGATGTGAAATCTTTGAACTAACAAAGCCAAGAGGTTGTTTCACATAGACTTCTTCCTGAAGTTTTCCATTTTGGAAAGCACTATTCACATCCATTTGATAGACTTTGAAGTCTTTATATGCTGCATAAGCTAAGAACAGCCTGATGGCTTCAATTCTAGCAACAGGGGCAAAAGTTTTATCATAATTGATTCCTTCTTCTTGTTTATACCCTTGTGCTACCAGCCTGGCTTTGTTCCTAACAATCACTCCATCCTTGTCCATTTTGTTTCTATAGACTAGTGCCTATAATTGTATGATTTTTGGGGGCTGGGACAAGACTCCAGACTTTGTTTCTCTCAAACTCATTTAATTCCTCTTGCATAGCTTCAATCCAGTCCTCAACCTCTAAGGCTTCTTTGGTTCCATTTGAGATAGAAAACCAGGTGGTGATTTAGTAGAAGTGGGTGGCAAGGAAGTAAGCAGCATAATTTGTTGTTGCCTTCGATCTGGTCATGACTCTCTCTTGAACATCACCAATTATTTGATCTTGAGGATGATCTTTGAGGAATTAAAATGTGGTAGTAGGAGATTGTGGTTCTGGATCTGAGTGATATTGAGGACTCTGAGGTGAACTTACATCCTCAGTCTCAACTGCAGCATTTTTATCAAACTGATGATCACTAAGATCTTCAGTCTGAGTAACATCAGCTCCAAAGGGATTAACGAACTTATCATCTTTCTCAGCTTATGAGTCCCTTGGAGCTTGTGATGATTTCTTTGATAGACACACATCATCATCACTATCATCATCCATGACATACATTGGATTTGACATTCTGGTTTCCTCAGGATTTTCAAGCTCACTCAGACTAACCAAGTCAGCTTGTCTTTTATCAGCTTGATCAAAACTGTCATCATCAAATAAGACATGAATTGATTCTTCTATAGCCTTTCTCCTGGTGTTATACACTCTATAAGACTTGGAGATTGAGGAATAACCAACAAAGATTCCAAGATCAGCTTTAGGTTCCAACTTATGGAGCTGATCTATTTGATTCAGCACATAACATCTTGAACCAAAGACATGGAAGTAACCTATATTGGGCTTTCGAGATTTATACATCTCATATGCTGTTTTGCCATGTCTTTTGACAATGATTGATCTATTCTGGGTATAGCATGCTGTACTTACAGCTTCATCCCAGAAATAGAGTTTCAATCCTGCCTCACATAGCATTGTTTTAGCAGCCTCAAATAAGGTTCTGTTTCTCCTTTCAACCACTCCATTTTATTGAGGAGTTCTGACAGAGGAGAAATTTTGTAATATTCTTTTTTGTTCACAAAAGCTTTCTAGGGTTGAGTTTCTGAACTCAGTCCCATGATCACTTTTGAGTTGCTTTACACACTTACTAGTGTGCAGTCCGCGTACGGGTAATTTTAAGATGATTAAAAGCTTTTTCACACTAGTGTTTTAAATTTATAAAATGGAATTACAAAATAAATACTATACATGACTCAGGCAAGTATGACCTGGTCAGTAGTAGTATAGATCGGGTAACACCGAGTATCGTACCACAGGGACATAAACTACCAATATTATACCATCATCGTTGTTTGATTAGAAAGATACTTTAGAGATATGGATAAGATAAAGAAACTAAAACTGCATAAAGATAAATATATTACAGAGATAGAACGGATTAACACCATAAGGATAAATATTAACTCGGGCTTCTGATTCATCTGAACCAGTCACAACAATAAGACATGACATAGATGTAATTTAAGCACGGAGCATGTTATTCTCTCTAGTACTCACAAATCATATTATCATACAAATCATCCCTCGAGTTATCGAGCCTCTGACTGACAATCAAACATAACACGTAAGCATAGAATCACAAATTATAACACAGATCCACTTAACCATGTTCAAATCCAGCTACAAGATATATATTCTGTCAAATAAAATTTCTTATAACTTTCAAAACTTAGTGAAGTGTCAAAGTGATTGGAAATGGTTTAAACATGAGAAACAACAAACTGAACTGGAATAAAGGTGCATGTGGCCGCATGTCAAAGACATGTGGTCTCATGGGTCCATGCGATCGCATGGCAATACTATACGGTCGCATGACCCCTTTTTACAGCAGAAATCATTTTATGCACGAAGGATCGAACACGTACAACCTGGACTGTCATCCAAGGTTATAAGCAGATAGAAATGAGCACTCAGATTCATGAACCCAACAATACTCAAACCGCGTATGTTGGATTTAAGATCGAGCCTTACGTTATTTCCTTAAGATATCTTCATGTTAAGTACTATTTCTGATACTTAACACATGCAAAGCATGAAACACGTAAGCATGTACATAGAATCGTAGAGTTCTGATTCTTAATGACATTAGGAGTTCATTTCAACCTTAACATGCTCAAGAACATCTTTTCAAACCTTTTTATTCTTTTATATTTGTTATGATCAAATAATATGCTTAAATACTTGAAACTTTCGTTAAGATGTTAAGCATGTGTAAAACCACAATATGATGAACATGACCAATCATGTTATGACCTGAAATGATCAAAGACAAGTCCCAAAAATGCTTTTCAAATGACAACCTTACTTGTTACACCATTTCTAGTGATAACTATACAAGATCTTAAGATTAAACCATCATCTTTGAATATGCATGGAATGTAACCTTTATGTTTTCACATAAAAGATTAACAAAACATGAACATGAACATATTTAACATAAGAACATGATTAAACACATTTATATTAATGATCAAAACATACTTTTTATATCAAGTAATCAAGAAAAGATTACATTGCCATAACTTGGCCAAGAATTATCTTGGCTCAAGTGAAATAAGTCAAGCTTCATCAAATATAAGTACAACAATATCTGGAATATATGATACATGATTTAGAACAGACGATAGAATGATTATACCAAGTAACCCCAAGATTATGTGTACTTTGATTTCAAAAGTTGAAGCTTCCAAGTGTTGTTCCAACATCCCAGCAAGCTCTCCTCCTTGGGTATCACCATGGAATGGTGTTGAAGTGTTTAGAGGTCTAAGAGAGTATTTGGAGGGTAAGAAATCCGAACCCAAGGCTGGGGAAAACCTAGCCGAGTCTGCCTTTGCTTATGGCTGAATGCTGTTTAAATAGAGTGCAGACTGGGGGTCTTTACGGTCGCAGGGCATTCCCATGCGGTCGCATAGATCATTTGTCAAAAGATGCTCTGCCACTTTCGCATCCTGAGGCCTGACAACGCGGTAACCGAAGATTCGATTTATTTTGGTGGGCAGGGACCCTTGCGGTCGCAAGCCTTACCTTGCGGCCGTAAGGCCCTATTTTTATCAAAACATCGTTTTTGCTTAATAATCACGGGATTTGTCCATGTTTCTTATGTTAAGCTCTTTTAGACCTATATGGTGAATTATTAACATATTAGATCATTAAATGGACATATCACCATGGAAATGGGTTAAGAATGGGAGCGTTTCAGTATATAAAATATGTATAAAAACGCATATATCAATCTCCCCACACTTAAGCTTTTGCTTGTCCTTAAGCAAACTCTAATGTAGCAAATAAATCCGAAAATTTTAATTGGCATTAATTAGTGCAAAAATGTATCCTTACGACAAAGAGAAGATCTAAAAGCATAATAAAGAAATAAGCAGAGCAACGAGGATAAACTTTCATGTGAAAGATATGGCAAAATCAAAAGAAACTTAGCACGTGTTCATGAATCAAGACAAATATCTGACTTCTTATCTCACCAGGTGGTCATTCAAGCACTCAATAAGTGTATCAGGGTATATGTATAGGTGCAAAAATGAAAGATTTGAGACTAAGATTATCATAAGCTTGATCACATATCAAATCTCCACCAATTAACATAAATATATGCAATTATCGAGAAGTCTTTATTCGGGTTATAACATGGCTAAGGTTTTTAGGAATGGAAATGGAAGATATAAAAGTGGCTAAAATAAGAATCCATAAATCAAGTTATAAACCGACTCAGCTGCTTTTATTGAACTAGGAAAGTACTCTATTTTTGTTAAGAATATGGTTCATCAAGCTGTAATGAAATCAGAATCTTCTGAATGACGGCTATTCACCCAGGCAACACTGAAAAAAAAATAGTACTCAATGTATGTCAACCTCAAAAATAGCCGAAGAAAGGCATGTCAAGCAACTGAAATTCTTATTTTTCAGTTTTCTACATTTTTATGGATTTTCTGGGCTCAACTATATGCAACGGATAAACCAAGGATATTATCATGTCCCGCTGATTGGTGCACGTACAACTAAAAATTATGAACTAAGGAGCAACCAATTTATTCAACTGATTTTGGAAACTAAAAATAAAATGAATACAAAAATATGGATTACAAGGCTCAAAGTGGTGAACTAGGGGATAATATGTAAAAATTAGCAAAAATAATAAAAATTTTAGGTTATAATGGGTTTCCTAATGCTTCTTTCATTTAATTGCAACAATTTAGTTTATGGTCTCGAAATGCATAGTTGTGAGCAAGTTCTATAATCAAAGCACAATCTGCATATATATGTAAAAATTCCATGAGCTACTCAAATAAAAATTGAAATGTTGTGGCTCAAATGCTCAGGAATTCTAGTGTCAAGGTGTGGTTTATGCAATTGAAGTCAAACATTATGCAAAACTCAAGTACTTGTGCTAAGCTAACTTCATGAAAGTTATACAAGACAAGGTCCTCCTAATGTTGCTTGCTTATAATATATCATGCGAGAGGATCTAAACATGTCCAAAAGGATATAGATTTGTTAAAAATTTATGACAATATTCAATTCTAAGATTTTAAAGCATTAAGAGTTTTCAAGAGAAAAATACTATAGCAGGCATGTATATCCCATCCCCACACTTAAAATTGTACATTGTCCTCAATATACAGACAATGCATTTAAACAGTTTTGGTAAGTGTATGAGAAGAGATGTGAAAACTCCCTGAATCGGTGTTTGTAACCTATATATGTAAAGGCTTAAGATATGTTCCCCACACTTGGATTGAGCTGCACTCCGTTGATATATATCTAGCTGTATAATCCGAGTGAAACTTGCAAAACAAAAAACTAAACCACAAGTGAAAAGCGAGAGTGGAAACAAGATAATATGACAATCAACCGAACAGAAATTAATAACTAAAGCAAATATATAAAAAAATGTTTTAATGTCATAGATGGATATAACAATAGAGTTCATGACATTCAAACATACAAAAGAAAGGCTAAACGCCTTAAAATACAAAACTAATCTAGAAACACATAGAAATACTGCTAATATATCAAAAGATGATGGCGGCAACTAATACTATGAATGTGAAGGCCCAGTCCAGTCTATCTGATCACGGAGCTGCTGAGGAACAACTGGTGACTCTAGAATGGTGTCAGAAGGATGAGTGTCTTCCACTAACCTCTGCAACATGCTAGAAACATACTCTCGGTGGGCTAGTGCATGTGCAAGGTAGACCCGCTATATATCCATCACTGTATCCATCTTCCTCTCTAATGTTGCCAACCTTTGTCGGTAGTCTCGGCTGTATGCAATGGAGGTTGGCTGTGTCTGATTCTGCTGTGTTGGTGGAGTAGGAGGACTATCCTCCATTTGAATATCCAAGCCCTCATGCCCCTCATCTCCGCCACCCTGGGCTGCACCCGCACCTGCTGTGCCAGCTGGCTGCCAAGGACGACCCTCATGGTCTAGTAGCTGCAGCCGCCGTCCCTGTCGTCGAACGACATTCATGCGTAACAATAATGCGATATCTATGGGAAGTGGCTAGACGCAAACGGTGAAGTCCTCTCTGTCCTCCCCCTGGAGCAAGTCCATGGCCTCGGCTAATAATGTCACGTACCCCCCCTCCATATATTCCCTGAGAGACACGGGAGGTACGGATGGAAAATAAAAATCTAGCTAGACAGAGTGCCAGCTCGCAGGGTACCTGACGTGTGATGCAGTAAAGATAGAACAGGTCAAAATGCTCGGTGGAGAAGACGGTGTAGAGGATTCAGCAACTTTGAACTCTTAGGCACCGTAGGAGTAGTGTATGGCCCATGTCCTATCTCAGCCCAGAAACTAACGGAATTGACCCCTACAGGCCAATCCGTGAACCCATCTGTGAATGCCGGCGTGTCGAGCTCAACATCGGTGTATAAACCCATAAGTATGGCAAACTGGTAGTGGCCATTTCTGACCACACCTAAAACAACGGGTAGTGGCCTTCGAACAATCACCGGTATGGTAGGTGCGACACAGAAAGCACCACGAACCCTCAAACTTAGCCTTCTTCGAAGAATCAGGCTTTCCCCCAGTCGACGACTACCCCTTGGAAGTACCAGATTTTGAGAACTGCTGAAACTTCCTTTTCTGACCCTCAGCAGCGTGATCTCCCTTACCCTGTCGACGATCCCCATCAACCTATCGGGCTATCTCAAATGCCCAATCCATGGTAGCAGCAACTCTCACGTGAGCGCGATAATCTAGTGGCAACATGTTCACAAACTTGCGCATCTTGGCTTTCTCGTCAGTCACCAAATGCGGTATGAATCTCACCTTATCTGTGAAAGCGTTGATAAGGTCCTCTACTGGCTTTTCCCCTTTACGGAGACCGTTAAACTCATTCTCCATTCTCTCCAAGTCATAATCCGTGCAGTACTTGGCTTTCAACTTCTCAGAGAACTGCTCCCAAGTCAGAGCAACGATCACCTCCGGGCTCAAAGTATCCTTCACCGTATCCCACTAATCCAAAGCACGCCCCTTTAACAATCTAGCAGCATACTTGACACGGATTTCACGCTCACAATCACAAGATTCAAAGACTTGATCCGTCTCGCGAAGCCAACGAATCGTATCCGAGGGATTATCACTACCCTCATAAACCTTAGGCCCGCAAGACATGAACTTTTTGTACGAGCACTTTTCTGGTTTCTTTCCTGCCAGAGCATTTTGTAGTAGCTCCCTCATCAATCGAAGCTCCTCCTCTAACAGTCTAACATATGCCGCCTGCTCTTGATCATGTCTTGGAGGCTCCACATTATGCTGAGAAGCCTATTCCTCAGCTTCCCGACGTACACTGGAGGCCTCGTCCTCCATTTGTTTAAGAGCCTCTTCGGTCGTAGCTCTATGCTCAGCCATTTCTAATCAACTTACTATTTAAACGTAGACCACAGTTAGCACACCATTTATTCGACGGTTATCTATCACTACATTTAATCTATCACATAGAACAGCCACATAATGCTCAACTCAACCCCAATTACCCAGATAGGAACACTTAACGATGGTCGGGCCCGAGCTTGAGATTGAATACTTCTACGAGTACCCAATTCCTCAAACTTAGGCTCTGATACCTACTTGTAACGCCACCTCTAACGAGCTTAAAATTAGAGTTGATTTAAACTTTTTAACGACAATTATCAAAAGCGTGCAGCGGAATTAAACACCATTTAGAAAAACAACATCGTGTGACTCGGCTATTAGTTACATCAAAAGAATAAGCCAAGTTCGTTTTCTACAAGCGTTACCAACTAGTTTCCGACCATCAGATCCATACATACAACCAGTGTTCCCCAAAAGGTATTTACAACAAAAGACTACCACCAGTACCCGCCTCACCAGGCCTCTAGCATCAACCTGCAAAAAAGGTAAATCTTGCACCGTTAGCTACAACTAGCTAGTGAGCACCAATTACACATAAGCATCAATAAGCAGGCTATTATGTATCAGAACCGCACACAAGGCTATCTTATCATATTGCGGCGCGCCAATCATGTCGACATGAGTCGTATCTTGCAGGGAAGCCAGCCCCGCTCAAAAACTCAAGTCGGGGAATCAGCCACAACCAATTGCACCAGTGGGGGAGCGAAGAGCAGTCCACGTGGTACACTCTGTCTTTCATGTTGGTTCCAGCCTAAGCAAGGAACCCAGTTCCATAGAGGAACGGCGGCCTGCAGAGCCCTGTCTAAGCGTATACTACTTGAGTACCGTTAGTTCCCCAATTCGTAGTCCCTAAGGACCCTGGGAACCCAACCAGATACTAACACCCGTCTACCTGACTGACCTCCGTATTTCTTTCGTTCGATGTCCGGACATTATATCATAAACAGATAGCTGATCTAGTAAGGATCCAGTTCATGCCCGCATATAATCACAGTTATATCTTTCATAACAACAAGAAGCATGCGTATATAACTCTATCATAGCATACCTCATGTCTCACGTATCAATACACCAATCACGTGTCAACATGTACCACAGATAACTTACGTACTGAGACTCATATTATAGGAGGCAGATATGCAATCGGGAATCCCAAGAGCACACAGAATCGTCCGAATCACCTAACACATTAGGCACAGAAAAACACCACTTAGTATCCACTACATTGGACTGTACTAACAACTGTCTCAACAAAAGGTCAACATGGCTTCTGACAGCCTCCTACGGCCGCAGGAACATGTTCCTACGCCCGCAGGTTTTCTTTCTAACACTTCCTACAGCCGTAGTAGATATATACTACGCCCGTAAAAATTCTTGCCAAAGAACCATGACCTACGGCCGTAGGAACCAATTCCTACCCGTATCAGGTATGCTTTGGTTAACTAATGCCGTAGGTTATGTACCCACGCCCGTAGTCTTGTTTCCATCACCCGTAGGTGGTAATACTCTTAAATTCAATCCTACGGCCGTAGCAACCATTTACTACGACCGTAGTAACATTAACAAGCTCCTACGGCCGTATAAATATTCTACTACGCCCGTAGTGTTGGATTATGTGCAGAGATAGTTAACGGACATATTGTATCCAATGTTATAAGAGACTAAAGGTTCACACTGCTACACACCCAATTCAGAATAGTTGGTTTTCACCATAAATCTGTGTGGAAATAATTAATCAGTTAGATTAATTATTAAAGAGAAAAAGGAGATAATTAATCAGTTAGATTAATTAAAGAGATAAACGAATAATTAATCAGTAGTATTAATTATTGAAAAGAGTGATATGAATAATTATCCAGTTTGGATTAATTATTAGAAAGGAATAAATAATAAATAGTTATTTATTATTTAAAGGGAATTAAATATTAAGTTTTAATATTTAACGGACCAGTTAATTAATAGTTAATTAATTGACTAGTATAGTCCAGGGGGTCAAAGTGAGAAGAGTTGAAAGTTTAATTAAAAGAGTGGGCTTTTAATTAAACGGGCTTAGGTCAAATCTAATTCTTATAAATATATCCTTAAAGGCTTAAGGATTAAGATATGAGACAAGGATTAAACCTAGCCACCACACACACTCTCTCTCCCGATCTCGTCTCCCTCACGGTCGATCTCGACCTCGACTGTCGCACTCTCTCTCGGCTCTCTCTCTTCTCTTCGTCGAACAAGAAAAACACCCGAGGGGTGTTTGTGATTGCTGATCGACGCACACACACACACTCTCGGTTTTGAGTGTTGAAAGCTTGGTGATCCAGGAGCGGTCTAGCAGCCAGTTCAATCGGAGGTGCAGTAGTGGTGGACTATCTTTAGCAATCCTAAAGGTTTTGTTCAGGTATAATCTTATAACCTTATCTGTGGATTGTTTTTTAAGAAACTATGTTGATCATGTAAGTTTAAAGATCCTAACCCTTTTAGGGTGTAGAGGGTTGTGTTCATTCTAGTTCCGCTTTTAGGATTGAACCAGTGGAATAAAGCCCATGTTTGACCAGTTTGAGTCATATGGTGGTTTGGCCAGGTTCAAAACCCTTCAGTGGTATCAAAGTCTCGGCTCTATGATACATAGTTTCTAGTTTTTATCTGTTTCTAGGATTAAGGTTTGATTCTTGATCTTCTACTTGCTCTAGGCTATTTCAAAAATCACCAGGTTTGTGTTTAAACGGTTAAAAGGGATAAACTTTTTATCTAAAAAGTAGATTTTAACAAAGTGTTGAACTTTTTGTTTAAAAAGGTTGAGATCAAGTTTTTAGGATAATTAATTGTTAATAAAACAAGTTTCGTTAGTATTAATAATTAATAGTTTTTGGTTTTTGAATTAAATCCAGTTTTTAATCAGTATATTAAAACAGTTAGTTTTAATAGGTTAATAAGGATTTAGAATGTTGTGTCAATCGGAAAACGGGAACCGATAACATCACCGTGTCGGGGGTGACCGTTAGCGGCGCCAAGGCCAAATGGGCCTAGCGGTTCCTGTTAGCGGCGCTAAGGGTCAAAGTGGGCTTCGGCCCAAGTATTTTTCGATCCAGGACGACACGGGCCCAAAGGGTTTCGGCCCAAGTTAGCGGCGCTAAAGGCACTTAGCAACGCTAAAAGAGCTTAGCGGCACTAAAGTCCAATGGGCTTTGGCCCAAGTGATCTTGGCCCAAGGAGGATCACGGTCCAGTAGGGTTTCGACCCAGGTGTTTTTGGTCCAATGGGTTCTCGGCCCAAGAGGGTCTTGGCCTAGTGGGTCTCTCGGGTTAATGATAGATATTGGCCAAAAATAGTTTTTTCGGATTAATACAAAATGATTATTAATTTTAAGTTATAAAATTAATAAGGTATTATATAAACTAGTGTTATATTTTTTACTAGTTTAGTTAAAATATATATTAGACTTTTATTTATTATGACTAGTTTAAGTCATTTTTTGATTAAAGTCTAAAAGGATATAGTTTATATAATATTATGGAGAAACAAATAAGATAGTATTTAATTGACCAAGGTTGTCGGTTTTAAGTTTTTGGAAAACTAGTAATAAAACTCGACGTGAAGATATCATTCAAAGTTTTGAATGAGATCAAGTTTTTAAGTTTTGTTGAAAAACTAATTTGGTCAAATAAATTAGAAGATCATAATTCTCATTTTTGGTTCATAGGTATTAATCAAAAGGATAAATGAGAATAGTTTAAACAAATCAGGTTGTGTGCTTAACAACACAGTTTTTGTTTATTTATTATAACTGCGTGGTTGACTTTTATATATATAATTGTGTGGTTGTATAGCTATAGTTTTGCCGACTTAGGACTCTTTTTTCTTATTCTTCTTTTATTTTGGTTTTTGGGAAGGCCTGCGTGCCAATTACAATCCCTTTCTTATTTGTAATATTGTACTGGTTCGGGGAGGCCTGCGTGCCATTTACAACCCATTCAATATTTTATTTGTAATAGACTAGTAATAGTTTAACCCCTGACCAAGAAGGACTCCAAGAAGGTGACAAGGTAAATGGTGTTCTATACGCGTAGCACGGATACTTCGAGGAGGTGTCAAGGCTATTGGGAGCATCACATCAAGAAAGGCGAATCCAAGTCATTTCATCCTTAGGATTGACCTTAGGATTAGTTGGCAAAACTATAGGGCTTTATATGCTTATTATTATCTGCGTGGTTGTGATTTATTTACTGCTTTTTATATATATGTATGGTATATATATACATGCGTGTGATGGTAAATAAAAGGGGTTTAATAACAGGTTGTTATTAAACAGTGAAAAACCACGTTCTATGACAAACTAGAATATGACTTCAGTCTGGTAGTCGTATTAATTAAATTTTTATAAATTTAAAAGTTTTGTCAAGTCTATAAGTTTGAAACTTATAAAGGCCGTTTTGTGCATCTAGTTAAGGTACACATGTAAATCGTGTATTTTTTTTAAACAGTTAGTTTTAAAATGGTTTTTCAAAAACTGGAAAATTAAGTTTTTCTTTGAACTTAATTAAAACCCAAGAAAAATCTTAGATCAATGTGCTACCCACCTAATGGTACACCTTGACTGTTAAACGGTACTCGGGTGTCGGAAGTTCCCAAACCTTGGGCATCCGGGTTCAAACCATTGCTGGAAAGGGCATGAAAGATTCTGCGATAATTGGGAGTCCCGGCCAGAATTCATGCTGTCTTAGGTGATGCGATCTATTTTGGTGATAATCGGGAGTCCCGGCCCAAAAAGCACTAGAGTAGAGTTAAACATACTAGACTGGGTCTAAGTGCTCTACGAGGTGCTAGGAGTCGTATCAGTTAGGTACGATTGGTACAGGGTGTTACCTACCAGAAATAGCATGACTTGGCGGGAAGTGCCCAAACCTTGCGTCAAGTATGTGAAATATGGGTCCTAGGTCTAATATATATTATTTATGGGTTTGATGATATATAATTAGAAAGTTTATCTGCAATTACTAATAAAACCAAGGTTTTAATTTGTAGATGGCAACCAATGTTACTAGTACTAATAACCTCTCTCTCCGCTCTATCCTTGAGAAGGATAAGCTCACCGGGTCCAACTTTCTCACATGGGAGAGAAATCTCCGGATCATGCTGAGGCACAAGAGAAAGTGGCATGTCCTAGAACAACCTCTAGGAAATCCCCCTGCCAGCAATGCCAAGGCAGAGGTCAGGGAGGCTTTTCAGAAGCACTCCAATGACGCCTTGGATGTCAGCTGCCTCATGCTTGCAACTGTGAGTCCAGAGTTGCAATCAAGCATGATGGAAACTCCTGCTTATGACATGATCCGCCAGCTGAGGGACATGTTCCAGGAGCAAGCCCGCACGGAGCGTTATGATGCCACTAGGGCATTTAACTCGTGCAAGATGGCTAAGGGGACCTCGGTCAGTGACCACGTCATGAAAATGAAAGGTTACATGGACCACCTAGAGAGACTTGGGCACCCAGTACCGTTGCAGCTAGCAACGGATACGATACTCAACTCGTTGTCAGATGACTATAAGCCTTTTATAGTCAACTACAACATGAACAACATGGAGAAATCCATGGCTGAGTTGCACTCCATGCTCAAGACAGGTGAGCAGAGTATCGGGACCAAGTCTAAGGACATTCTTATGGTGGGACATGGTGGACGTAAGAAGAGGAAGGGGCGCAATGGAAAGGGAAAGGGCAAGGCCCAGCCCAGCCAGAGTGCACCCAGGGCTAATAACGACAACAAGGGTAAGAAGCCGAAGCTAAACAAGGCAAGGACCAAGAATCGGTGCTTCAGGTGCGGCGAGGCCGGACATTGGAAACGAGATTGTCCGAAAGGTCACGAGGTAGGAGGCAAGTCTGGCTCCTCAGGTATTGCGTGATTAGCTTCTTTGTCACTTTCCACTTGTAAAAGTTTTTTTTACGAGTATTCTAACGTCTTGCAATCGTTTATTGCAGGAGGGGATGGAAAGTGATACGGCCCAGCATGAGGAGATCACACATGCAGCATGCGGATATTATTAATATTTACATTTCCTAGTTTATTAAACTCTTAAAGTTTATTTGAACAATTTTTATATTGTTGGTTTATGAATACTTTTGAGTTTATGGAAATTTAATTATTTAGTTATATATCCGTGCACGTGTTCTTATTTTATGAATCAGGATTAGTCCAGTTGTGACTAAAAGAATACCCATAAGTCAAGTCTTGACTTGATTGGTGATTCATAATAATCTTATGCTATGATTTGTTGTAGTTATATAAATGTTGGCTCCACTTTTTCAAACGCTTAAATAAACAAGTATTGTTTATAAAATTAGTTAGTTTTTCTAATTTAACAAGTGTTTAAGTTATTTATGAAAAGTGAATGTTCAAAGTCTTGAACTAAATAGAAATGATAGTTATTATTTCTAAGTGAAAATAGTTTTTGATAAAACATTTAAGGAAGTATAAAAATGATTATGGTAATCAAGGGAGTTTTATACTAAATGTTTTGGAAAGAAATTTAAAGTGCCCTCACAAGTGTTTTACACTCATGGCATGTTTGCTGAAACCACTTTCTGTAATTAGAAAGATGGATATGTAAAGATCCAAGTTCTTCGTTTCATAAAACAAATTTCTTGCAAAAACTAAGTTTTAAAACATGTGTTTGTAACACAAGTTTTAGGCATGGTAGTCAAGGATTGACTAAAGCCTAAAGGAATGTTTTAAAGTATTGCACTTTTTCATAAAAGATAGTGGGAGCATCTGACTAATGTATTTATCAAAGTTAATAAAAGTTTTTTTTTAAACCAGTGTGATAAATACAAGTTTGAACTTCTAGAGTATGTAATTATCAGATGTTTTTAGAAGCTATCTAAAATAGTAAGTTCTTGAGAAAGAACTAATCCGAGGAATGCATGATTTATTGAGAGGTACTCGATAAAGATATCATTGCATGTTTTTTAGCCAAGTTATGACTTAAACAAAAATTATGCTCATTAAGTTTAGTAAGTCAGCTTAATTAAATGTTGTTGGTTGGTTAATGTTAGAAATGATAAAATAGGATGTTCCTTAACATTCTTAGTAGTGATATTAGATTAGTGTTGGCATACATAGGGAATCTAATTTCAAGGTTCTTACAAGTAGGTGCAAGAAAGTTTTATCGTTTCAAATGGATGAATCTAGTAAGATTTAATTTATCTACAAATGTAATTAAAGTTTTAATTACAGGAAGATTATTTTATAAAATCAAAAACTAAGGAGTTATTTTCCAGTTTTCTCCAAGTTTAAGGAATTTTATGAAATAAGTAAGTCTAGAATTGTTCTTAGGTTGCAAGAACGATTTCTAGCAAAACCAAGAAAGAGTACCTCTAGATACTAGTCTTGAGTTTTAGGTTTTTTTTATCATATTATTTTTCGTTGTAATCAGTGATAAGTTACAATATAAAATAATAAGTAATTCAGATGGACACCGTGAATCGAGTCAATGAAATGGTAGAAATTATGCACCTTTATTCCAGGGTGGAATATGGAAGGGTGTAGAAATTAGTTTCATTGTTCTTCACAATTTTGTATGTTTTGGTTTATCCAGGAATAAACTAGGTTTATTCGAAACACTATCCGTGACTACTTATCTTGGTGGGAACCTTGATAGGGCTATAAAGTCATCGTAACTTTGGGGTAGATTCGATAGTTTATCGAATATAGCAGCAAACGGTTTTTGCGGACCAAAATTTACGGATATTAGTTAGGGCCCACAGCATGTTAGACAAGAATGGTTTGAGTGTATAAAGGCTTTGGTCGGTTGTAGGATGCAGGAAGGTGAGGATGTAAAAGTCCATTTCCTTATGATGAAGGGATACATGGACCAATTGGAGAGACTTGGACTTCCAATAGGGAGGGAGATTGCGGTGGATATGATCCTCCAGTCCCTGCCCGCGTCTTATGAGAAGTTTGTCAAGAACTATCACAAAGACAATTTGGACAAATCCTTTATCGAACTTCAAGACATGCTGAAGGCTGTAAAGTTTTACATGGTTGAGAAGGATCGCACCTCATTCACATCCACTTTGGCTACTAGGGAACATACTAGCAAGAAGGAGAAACTGACCTCAAATGGAAAGCCTTGTATTACTAGGCCATCCGTAACTGTGGAGTCGGAGGATGTAAACCATATTCTCTCTAGTTCTACATACAAACCTTCAATCTATCCTACATTATACTTGAATCACTTGCGATATGGGACTAACAAGTGGTATCAGAGCCTAAGGAGTGTGATTTGATACTGAATTCATCATACAATTTCGAGATTTTTTGAAGATTTGAGGAAAAAGGGGTATTTTCGGGTTTGAGATCAAAGTCTAGATCAAATGGAATTTTTTAGTGTTAATTGATTGGATTATGGTCGCATAGATCAAGGAAACACTCGTTGATCAAAAAGGAGTTAATTGGATAACAAATCAGTGGCCAAATTGAAGATTTTTGAGTTTTTGAATTTTGGAAGTTCTTGAAGAAATTTGATCGATTTGGCTTATTTGATCGTTGTTTATGATTATTATTGATTGAGAAGTGTAAATCGGGGGTAGGCAAAGTGATCTGAACAAGAAATTATCAGATTCGGGCAAAATTTTGAAAATTTTGAATCTGAGCGGGTTCATCTTGAAGCTGTGGGAATTCCAGGTTTGAAGGTGTCGGATTTGCCCTTTGAATCTGTCGGAATTGATGAATTCCGAGAATATTTTGGTCGGAATTGTCAAATACCGAGAAGAAATGTGCCGGAATTGCTTAATACCGAGAATAATTTGGTCGGAATTGTGAAATACCGAGAATAAATTTATCGGAATTGCTATAATCCGAGAAAATTGTATCGGATTTTGAGTTTTTTCTCGGAATCCTTGATTATCTCGGATTCTCTGTTTTCTCGGATTCTCAGTTTTTCTCGGAATCCTTGATTTCCTCGGATTCTCTGTTTTCTCGGAATTCTATATTTTCTCGGATTTTTTTTTTCATGGAATTCTATTTCATCGGAATTCTCTCAGTGCTTGGAATTGTCAATTTTATCGGAATTCAAGATCACCCGGATTTACACTCATTTTTCAAACTTTTAAGATTTCTGATCATTTTTGCCACAACATTATTCGACCCCAGCCAGGGGCTCTGCCCCTTGGACCCCGCTATCCGGGGCGCTGCCCCCGAACCCCCGTCATCGTTGTTGTGACTGAATTATCTTGTCACCTTGATTCCTAAGTCAAGTGTTTGGATTTTTTGGCTGAGTTAGAAGTTCTCAAAGTTTCAGTTATCATTCTGATGTTTCTAGCTTCGGGTCAATGTTGGGTATTTGTTACCATGTATTGGAATGTCTAGTCCCTTATGTCTAGTCATCCGGCTCTTTCTAAACTGATTTTTGGGTCTTCTTTCTTAGTGTCACCAATTTTTGGTCTCAAAACCAGATTTTGGCCATCCATCCCTTGTTTCTTTTGAATCTTGGTTATCTTTTATCAGTCATCTCCGATGTTCCATATCACAGTGTTGGTGAAATTTTTTGAAGGATTAACCAACACCAGGTTTCATCAGTTTTTTTAAGATTTTGTAAGTCCATTCGTGTGCTCTCAAATAAGGATGTTTCCGACTCCCTGATCTTATTACAGTTCACAGTCAAATATCCTCTTATGTGTACCCACGTTTGTTTGCATCCGTATGTCTTTCAGAATTTTTTCCACTTGTTGTGATCTGGTGAAGGTTGATTACACGGTATTGGGATACTTACTTGACAACATCAATCTCCAATATCAAATTACATCCAACACACAGTTATATATCTTCAAGAATTCGGATCAAATCATTACCACTCCTCAACAGTCAAGAGTGGGTCAAGTATCTTTTCAAGTCAGGGAATGTTTGAAGATTATTTTGACTGGAAGTGTAGGATCCTCCTCACCCCTCTTCCATGTTTTTTGCAACTGAATCTCATGGTGATGTCTTTTATGCATGATGCTCATAAAGTCTTATAATCATGATGAGGGGGAGAATAAAAAGTGAAGAAATTTTACATTGTTGATTCAGTTGTTGAGGGTGTCTACTCAAGGGGGAGAGAGAAAAAGAAACATCAGTCTATAACATGTAGGGGGAGACAAAAAGAAGATTCTGCCCAACACATCAAAAGTGTTTATGCTTCCGCTGTCAAAGGCTCAAGATAAAACAATGTTTCAGACTGATGTATTTGGTGGGACGCTACATCCAAAACTGCTTATATAATCTAAGGAAAACTTAGGTTACTGGCGTGTACACTCTTATTTCAATACAAAGGGGGAGAATGTAAATTCATATATTGTATAGAAATAGGAGTTTCTATGTAATATACTCATCGAATATATATAGGGATATGACATGTTGTAATGTGTAAGGTTTTGCTCATAAATGAAATAAAGAACTATGTGTTTCTAAGGTGTAAACCATATTCTCTCTAGTTCTACATACAAACCTTCAATCTATCCTACATTAGACTTGAATCACTTTTTATATGGGACTAACAGAGGACAATGCGATTGTGCGTCATGATGATGTTCTACATGGGGTAGTTTGCTACTTTTGCGGAGAAATTGGAAATTGGCGCCGTCACACCTGCCCTAAATGCCTGAAAGAGCTAAGTATCCTAAAGTGGAAGAACGTTAGCTCATCAACTTCAGGTACATTCATGATCAAACTCCATTGATCTTCTACTTCTATTGACTGTGTTTTGAACGCTAGTCAAAACGCTCACGTTTGTCACAAACTTGTTTGTTGCAAAGTGCAGGTGTTTATCAGGAGTAGGTAATGGATGCATGGAGAGCTGAACCTTAGAGAGGGAAACATGGTGGTTGTCCCTAACTAAAAGGATTGGAAGAAGAGTCTTGCCATTCCTTCCACCTATACTATTACTTCATTTAGATCTTTGTCTTACGCCCTGCGTGGCAAGAAGCATTGTATCTTTTATGTCTTTGATGACGATGAATATTACTTTGAATTATGAAATTGTGGGTTCGAGATTTATTTCAATGTTTATTCATGTCGTGGCATGTGTGATAAGCTCTTGCTTAAGGAAGTAATGAAATGATTATAAATGATTATGGAATTGTTATCCTTATGAAATAGTTGATTTAACCATATAAACAAGACTTGCATCACCAAGATCCATGTGGTTAGGAACTTGGAAAACTTTTGACTTTGAGTCAATTGTTGATTGTAAATCTTGCTTATAAGGTTAAATAACTAAAACATCCTTCACTAGTTGATGTGAGAGAAACAAAGGCTTGTTGGACTTCGTTTGCACGTTTGTGTAAAGACCGTTCAGGCAAGAACAATAAGGATTAACTATATGTGATTTGTTACCTTTACCGATGATGGTAGAAGGGAAGGGTATATCTAATTTATTAGATAAATGTCTGAAACCTGAGAGGTGTTCTAGACTCACCCGTAACAATCTTAAGATAAAGAGGGCAAGAGGAACTAAGTTACTCAAATCTAGCATGATGTTGAGCATGTAGACTTTAAATTCCTCAACCATCATAAGAATTATGGGAATGTCTCGTAATTCACTTCTCCTAGGATACATGTTTTACATGCATCGTCGAGTGGAGAAATGGAACATACTAGTTATGATTCTATTTGATGGCTTAAACTTAAGTAACCTGATGAGTGGGTGTACTTGAGTAATGACGGGCAATGTTCCTATATTGCATCAACAAAGATGGTAAAATTAGCATCTAAGGAGATTCGACTAGAAAGTGTTCTTTGCTTGTCTATCTCATAGATCAGAGTTATCCAGTCTACATTAAGTGGGAGATGGATGAACTTGGAGGATGCTAATGCATTTAAATAGTTCTTCTAGGTTTCAGATATTCATTTCATATCCTTTTGGGAACCGAGTTTGGTTGCTCGAAAAGGGAAATGAATAACTGAAGCATTCCAGTGGAAGGACGTGAGAGTCGTCATAAGACCAGAAGAGTATAATTTATTATATCTGAGGACGATGACTTATTGATGTTACGTGTGGTATGCATCAACTACCGGAAGCTGTAGTGGGCCCTTGAGTCTGCTAAGAAGAGGAATGTAATAACATAGGATATATTCCATGCTGGATTTTCAAGTTTTGAACTTGGTTAATCCAACACCTAGGTTTTGACCTGATGGTGTAAATAGATCTTTTGGGAATGAGATCTGCATGGATATGTTTGTAGATAACTTCAAATACTGACTGATAGGAAATGGTTTCATGATGATTGACCATTGGGTAGAGAATCATATGAAGACATTCTCCCAGTAGTTATGTTGAACTTTAAGCGGATGCTTATGTCTTTTTATGGTAGTATGATGCAAAGACCTCATTCCGTTATAGGAATTTTATGAGGAATTATTTACAACACTGTCCGAGGGTCTTTTACATCCTGTGTATTCTTATGAAGTCTACAAACATGGAATCCTTTTGGGCTTAGAATAAATCTATGTTTTGGAATCTTTGCTAAGAAAATCAAGTGTTTGAGTTTTCAGTTAGCAATGATGAAACTTGGATAGATGCCAAAGCTAGTGGGAGCGCTGTTGTAATCCTATTTGGTATGTCTAGAACATACTATGTGTTGGAGATAATGTCTTGATATAGCTTGGCAACATGCGTAAATCGAGAATTATGCGTTCATAATAAAAATGGGATATTCAAAGAAGTTTGTGGATGTCACACCCCGCTAAAGAGGAAACACGAGATATGACAGCACAAGGTTTCATAGCATGAGGTAATAGACAACACCAACCATAACATCAAGGATTTGCAGTACAATATTACAAAGTTCGAACCATTTGTTCTCAAAATATACATGTACTTTTAATAAAGTTTTATGATGTTGATGTCGTCACACGAAATGCACCTACATGCCATCACTTACTTATTTGTACCTGAAAAGCATGAAGAAAATGGGTCAACTACAAAGAGTTGGTGAGATCCATAGGTTTTTCGTACGCAAGAAAAAAATTTAATAATAATCTCATGTAGTAAAAATATATTTAGGTGAAACATTGTCACATAGCACAAGATGTTTTGACCACACCTTAAGTTTTCTAAATTTATCATTTGATGGTTTGTGACCTTGGGTATCTAAACCCTATCTTCTCATTAATGTACTCCATCTGACCATGTCCTAAATCAATACTCTAAATGATGTAGCTTCTCAAGTTTTAAGTTCTTAACCCTTAATGCCACCTCCTGAACTATATGTATTCTACTTTTCAGGCTTGTTTGAATGATTCATTCTAATGCTTGCCCCCTTGATAGCTTTATCCGTTCTTTTAGACTTAAAGCATCAGCTACCACATTGACTTTGACGGGATGATATTTAATCTAACAATCCTAATCATTGAGTAATTCTTTCCACAATCTTTGTCTCATGTTAAACATTTTCTGGTCCAGTGTATGTTAAAGACTTTTGATCGATGTACACGGGGCATTAAGTGTCATACAAATAGTATCACCATATCTTGAAAGTGAATACTATGGCTCCCAATTCTAAAACATAGATGGTGTATTCATTTGACCACACCTTAAGTTTTCTTGAAGTATATGCAATATCTTTTTTTTTTGCATAAATTACGCACACTAAATTTTGGTGTGATATATCAGCGTATACAATAAGGTTCTCGCGTTCCGGCAATAATCGAATTGGTGCATTACATGACTCATTCTTTAACGTTTGAAATGCTTCTTTTTGTTTCTCTCTACACACAATTTTCTTATCTTTTTGTGTTAGTGTTGATAGAGGTTGTGTGATTTTTGAGAAATTCGCAATGAATTGTCGATAGAAACTTGCTAAACCGAGAAAGTGACGAATTTATGTTGGAGTCTCCAGGGTTTCCACATCTTTATGGCTTCAATCTTGGTTTAATTCATATGAATTCCTTCCTCATTTATCACGTGGTCGATAAAACATACATCTTGTTTTCAGAATTTATACTTAGAGGGTTTTGCATACAGCTTCTAGTCCTTAAGAAACTCCAGCATCATCTTTAAATGTTCCTCATACTCCTCCTACTTTCGTAAATAGATTACTATGTTGTCTAAGATTAAGATCCCAAATTTGTCTTGGCATGCTATGCAATCCTACTCACCAAGTTCATAAAAATCGCCGCTGTGTTCGCTAATCCCAATGAAACGGCTAAAGATTTATAATCACTTAGTCAAGTCCTAAAGATTGTCTTAAGGATGTCCTACACACGAACTCTTAATAGGAGATGTCCTTATGAAAATGATATTTAAAATATAATTTGCTTCTTGCAACCGGTTAAAATAGACTATTGATATGGGGAAGGCGATATCTATTTTTTTTACGGCCATCTTCTTTAATTCCCTCTTTGTATATATCCATTCGTAGTGATTTACACTTCTACTATTCTCCTGTAATTGTCAAAACTTTCCATGGGTATGAAATTTCCTAACTTACTTCTAATGCAAAGGTCTTAGGGAATAGTTCTCACAAGATGGCTTCAAGTGACGTTGATTATAAACAGCTTTTGGCTATGTCCTAAATTTTTCTAAAAACAAAATCATGAAATTATTTGGTTTAAAGTTATGACACCTCATGATCAAGTTAATCTCAAATATAGAACGGGAAAGGATAAGATGTCTCAGAAGAAAGTTGAGCAACGTTAGATTCTTTAAGTCGACCAGATATCCTACTTGTGAGACTATTATTGAAGTGTTTAATCAACATTGGTCTAACTAATATTTTTAGATCAGGTAGGTATTCACTGATCATCTCGAGAGTTCCTAGGGATTGTGTAATTCCTCTGTCTTAGCTATGTAATATCTAAGCAAAAGTTCCTCGAGGACTGATAGTCTCTATTGAATCCATATAGTCTAGTTAGAAAGTTTGTTATCTTGAAATCCTAAATCGTTAAATATGATACTCTGAGTTAGAATGTCCTTGCTATAAATGTTACCTTCGAGAAAAGCATTCTCATATTCTTCTCATTCATAAACGCTAAAATTACTTCCGGTGAAAGTTGTTTTCAAAATCAACAACCACTTCAAACTCCAGTACGCCAACCAAAATTAACCAAGAGCTTGTCAATCATAGAATTAGTAAAAATGTTTATGGACCTAATAACAGTTACATCGATCACTTACTTCAAAAGCTAGCCGATAAGTTCATAAGATGGAAATGTGGGATTCACAAGTTTACTTAAGCTTTAATATTTCTAATAGAATGATCCCGTATGACGGTACATTTGAGATGACTAATGAAATCACCCGCGAAATCTAGTTGCATGAGACTCCGAGAAAGATCAACAATGTGAATCGAAGACGAGGGATCCACGTGTAGGTAATCTTTAGTCATTAGGTTCAAAATTGATATGTACAACTTCTAAAATATATCCACCAAGAAGAGTAATATGATCTAGCTAACACAATTTGTCTCATCATTTGGTAAAGCATTATCATACCTTTAGTAGTCCTTCCTGCAGCACACGAAGTTTTCCTTGGTCCTTGACGGATATCAAGATAGTAGGTCCAACAAGTCTATAGATTCGCGCATAAAATTCTAATGCACCATCATATTCCGGTTATGGCGTAAGTCGTATGTCGTAGCTTAAACTTTCTACATCTCCTCATGAGTCACGCTTGTGGTACATTCTGAGGGTACCCTATTGATGATAATGGTGCCTTCTTGACCACCCGTTGTGGTGCTCCTCTACCACTTTCCTCGTTATCAGAACGCTCTTTTGAATTATTACTATAATATATGTATTCTAGGAAGTAAGTCAAGCTAATACTAACGTTAAGAACATAGGTGGACATTAGCTAGTAGCTTTTTCTTGCTACATACTTCATATTTATAATCGGTCTCCATTAAGAGTATTTATAAGAATTTTCAATTCTCAAATGTTGACTGTCAGTTAATCTATTAAAATAAACTTACATTCCTACAATTCGTCCATAAGGTAGTCAAACCGATACTATGTTAAGTCATCAAGTGATCTTAATTCTAGGGGAAATATAGTAGTATTTTGTCACCACACAGAGATACATCCTAAAGATAATCTTCTATCTTATAGGAGTTAGCGATATGTTTAACCAAAGTATTGATGTCAATCTTAGTAATATAGGGCTACTGTCTTAAAAGACTCACCTATCACACACTGTGCTATTAGTCATTAAATGTACATGTGTAAGTGTCTATTAAATGCAATGTTTATGCAGACACACACAAAAATCATGCATTTCCAACTTTATGAAGAAAATTTTGAAAGCATGCCTCAAATATAACCAATCCAAGTGTCATATTACACATACATGAATTAAACATAGGTGGCCAGTCTATGTATAATTAAGGTATAATAATGTGATACTCAACTTAGTTATACTAGCAACATGCTTACATTTTAGAAAACATTTTGAAAAATCTTGGTTATAGTTTGAGTTTTCCCACATAAGGAAAAAGGCATTCTCTATAACCTTAGGCTGTGATACCAAATCTGTCACACCCCGCTAAAGCGGAAACACGAGATATGACAGCACAAGGTTTCATAGGATGAGGTAATAGACAACACCAACCATAACATCAAGGATTTGCAGTACAATATTACAAAGTTCGAACCATTTGTTCTCAAAATATACATGTACTTTTAATAAAGTTTTATGATGTTGATGTCGTCACACGAAATGCACCTACATGCCATCACTTACTTATTTGTACAGAAAATGGGTCAACTACAAAGAGTTGGTGAGATCCATAGGTTTTTCGTACGGAAGAAAAAAATTTAATAATGATCTCATGTAGTAAAAATATATTTAGGTGAAACATTGTCACCTAGCACAAGATGTTTTGAGTTTTCCAACTTTTTATAAGCACAACAACATATATTTTTGTACATTTGCAATATTTGCACTAATATATATTTTAAGGAAAAAACAATATTATTTTGATGAAACGTTGTCACCACCGAGGTATAAAATTTTGGTTGTTCAAAACAATTTATAGCACAAAACATTTTTTAGTACACTAGCAATATTTAGCCGTGAGCCACTACCAAACCATTCACACACGATGCCCCTTATATAGCCCTATCTCAGCGGTGAGTAAACTCACGTGAGAAAGATAAATATTTCCTCCTGAATTGTAGACCTAAGGTTCGTCAACCCTAAGTGGGGGTTGTCCAGACCCCAAATATCGCTATTCTACAAAACCGTTGGCCCACTTCTAGAGTTAATGCTAGTGTCACTAAATTTAACACTATATTCGGGGTACTTACACTGCTTTTTAACTCAGGCATTGCATAATATGTACATAACTTGTGCTCAAATAATATCATTTAATAATTCATTTAATAGAACAACCATATATAAACATTTAAATATCATGTTTTTCACCCCAAAACATTTATATAATTGAGTCAGAAGGGGCTATGATACTCACTCGGTAAGTTTGTGTATGCTTGTAATATGTCCTTGATCCTACCAAAGCTTCCTACCTAGTACAAGAAATATATATCTATTACACCTAATATTATTTATTTATAAGTGATATCTATAGATTATTAGTAATAATCAACTAAACCCTTAAAGGTTTTCCTATTTATTTAAAACATAAGACTTACTGAAATTTATAAAATTTTAAACCAAACTTAAAAGTTATAAATATGTATTTTAGAAATCAAATCAAGGTTCACAATTTTTATATAACCTTAATGCATGTTTCTTGCATATTTAGTAAAAATATAGGAATTTATTAGCTACATATAATATTTTTACTAATTAAATTAGATAAAAAGGTCACTGTTCAAAATCTGAATGACACACTGTGACTAAAAAGGCTCTTTGAGGCTCATACTATGTCATTTTCAAGTAATTAAAAAGGAAAATTATCAAAAACTCAAAAACGAAACTTTAAAAAAAAACTAGGCAGATTTTGACTTATAATGGTCAAGTTATGTATGTTTAAATTACATCTTGAGAATCTATCAATTTTTCCAGATTCAACACATCTAACTTATAAAATGCGTTTGAAGGATCAAATCTTCATAAAAAGTTGTGAGATCAGATTTAAATGAAAACTAACACTTCAAACTAAGTTTAGCAAAAAGAATCAAATGATTTTGATATCTACAACTCCAGATATAACAAAAATAGGTGAAGAGTTTCAAAACAGAATGCATCAGATTGTTTGTTCTTGAATTTTTAGGTGTTCTAACACCATTTCTTGTTGTTACAAGCTTAGATTATAAGATTTTCCAAAGTTTTGCCAAATTTGTAGGTTAGTACAACACTAAATATGAGTTATTTGAAGAAAAATTTACATGCATGCCAAGATCTTGCATAAATCCACACACAACTCGACATGCATGTGATAAATCATCAAGATCTTGAGTTTTTGGCTTAAAAATCGAAGTTTGCAAATATGATTGAAACATTTTTGAGATTTTACGAACACTCCACCATGAAACACTAATTTTTTCATGTATATTCAAGAACTTAAGCAAAAATAGAAGAAAATTCAAGAAAATTGTAGGATATGAAGAGTTAACCTTAGCAAAATGTTATCACACTTGAATGTTTGATCAATGCACACTTGAATCTTCAAAAATTGCAGAATTTTGAGTAATTTGGGGCTTAAATTTCGTGGGTTATGAGTAGAGGGAAGAGAAGAAATGGTTTGAATGTAGAGAGAGAGTGTCAAGATGGCAAATGATGGGATTTCTTGTGAAATGTAGTGTAATTATAAGTTGAAAAGAAAGAGAGAGGGTGAAGATGGAGGGGTGGCCAGCCATTGGAGGGGAAAGGAGGTGTATGTTATTATTATTATATTTTTTATATAAAATCCTTTATATATAAATATATAATAAAAGTATAATACAAAAATTAGGCTTTAAAATTGAGATAAAAGGCTTTTAAATCACAAAAATTATATAACTTTTTATAAATAAATAAAATTACTAAAATTATCATAAAAATATAATATGGATCATATATAATGTAAAATCAATTAAAAATTGAATAGCTCAAACAAATCGCAAGTCGATCTAACGATCGATTACGTTTTAAGGGTTTAAACTTCTAACCAGGAATTCTAACAAACCTAAGAGTTTTATTGTATAATTTTTACCATAACTAAACTTATTACTTAATTTATATATTTTCATCTCACTTATACAATATTGACCTAAAGGTTTAGATGACGGTTGTCACAGTGGAATACAAGAAATATGAGTATATGTTCTTGTGGTGATGTAATTAGAAGAAGCTTAAAGTGAGTTGTTACTCTTATGATGGCTTCTACTTTAAAGGATAACTGCCGATCTAGATTGGGGTTTGTAACCTTTTAAATATGGTGTTGTTAATTTGCGTGTTTCTTAAAGCATCGTTAACTCTATTGGGTTCTTTTGAAACAATGAGAGTACGATGGCTTCTACACACTAAATTTTGTGAACCAAGCATTGTTTACCTTATTGGGTTCTTTTGAAACAATGAAGGTATAACTGCTTGGACAAAATGATCAAAATCCCATCAACGCACACTTTGGAAGTGGTTGGTTGTAGCAGGGATATGATCACTGAGAACCAAGCATCGCTGAGTCTATAGAGATCTTTATGAATACTATGAGAGTATGATGGCTTATGCACATAAAATCATAAAACCAAGCGTTGTTTGCCTTATTGGGTTCATTGAAACAATGAAGGTATAATGGCTTGGATTAATGATCGTAATCCCATCAACGCACACTTGGAGAGTGATTGGTTGAAGTGGGATATGGTCAATGTCGGAGTACACACGGATGACATCGTGGATGGTTCGTTTACTTAGCTATGGTGGCAGTCTAGTGATGAATGTCATACTAAGGTCTGCATGAACTTGGCTTGAGTTTGTTTTAGTAAAGTTTTGATATGTTTTACTCTTGGGAACATTAAGCAATATTGTGCTTCTGCTTGTATCAATTATCAAAGGGGTTTGGTAATGTGCGTGTAGCGGGTACTCTCAGTAAGCCTTATTGTGTTCCAACTTTGCATGTTTTACCTCTTCCCTGAATGTGTTTACATTCTAAATGTCCACAGCCAGTAATTCTTCATGGGAAGGAAGTCTGAATGAAGGCTGAGGGAAGTGATTGGTCAAGTGTCCAATGGTGATTGGGACACATGGACGCAATACTTTGCCTATACTTGAAAGGGGTTTCAAGTGACTGGACGACCCACACTTGAATTCACTTTGTGGTACTTGTCATGAGTGATTCAGGATGATAATATCAGTTCATACTCATACTGGAGATGCATGTGTCTGCATCACTTTGGTTTGCTTTGCTCTAGTTGTTTTCAAACGCAGTCCATACTGGCTGTTATAAAGGGAGTAGCTGGGCAGAGTATGATCACTGTGGTGGGCAATGTAGTCAAAGGAATTTGTTCCTCTGTTTAGAGAGATATCCCTGGGCCCCACGATGATTGGGCGCTGAAATCAAAATGCATGGCCGTGCTCGAGTGTGCAATGATTTGGGTAATCGATTGCAACTTGTTTATTTTGGTCACCACCAATCTCGATCGAGAAACATAATCGTGAAGGACTGAGAATGACTTAGTACCATGTCTCGCCTTCGCATCGATATCGGGAACAAAAGGATGGTTGATCACTTATCTATAGGGCCATTTCAAACCTTTGGGTTGTGAATTGGTACTTGTCTATGGGATGACATACCTCGTACTGACTTGGGGGCAGGGATGCCTTGGTAGAGGCCGCTCCCTGTCTGTGATACGTCTGGGTATGTTGTGTCATGTGCAAGTGGGAGTCTGTTGGAGTCTGCCCACTGACACAAGTACATGTGTGTTACTTCTGATGAAGTGCGAGCCTATTGCGTCACACACCAAGGATTGATCCCAACAGCTTACTGATAAAGAGAGAAGGTCAAAAAATCAAATTGTTTGATTTTGGAGCTTCACGGCCGTGAGGGATGCTCCACGGGTCGTGAAGCCCACTGCCCTCACGTCTGCATGAAAATCTTATATCTGATTGGGCCATCTTGTGGTCCAATGAGGTTCAACCTTCTAATCCGGGCAAAAGGGTGGTTTTTGGTCTGGAACAGATGTGTGACATGCTTGAGACATGATTTTTCACTCTCTCTCTCTCTCTAGAACTAATTCTCTCTTGGTGCTAAATGCAATACACACATAATACACTAAGGTTATGAGTTCTTGAGTGTTGTGTGACGATTTTGGAGCAAGAGGAGATCATTCAAGGGCTGTTCTAGATACGTGAAGTCATTGTGGACGTTCACGGGAAGGAGTACTAGCATACGGGGATTAAACCAACTTGGTGTGGATCAATCAATAGTGGAGGACACACTTGGGTTCTCGAGTTCATCCCGTTTGAGTTGCTACAGCCGATTTCTTATATGGTAAGAAGGTATTTTCTGGCTTCTTTGTTTCTTTTAAGTTGCATTTTGTTTTGTAGAACGATTCTCACTTTGGAACACGATACGGACCCGTTTTTGTACGGTTTTTAAGCTTTTGTTTTGTGCTTCCGCTGCCTTTTGCTCCATACCGTGTTCCTACAGATGGTATGTTCAACTTATAATTGATAAGTTCAATTAAAATATATAAGTTCAAGTAATATTTGATAAGTTCAATTAATATTTTATTAGTTCAAAAATAAAATCTTAGTTAGTTTAAAATTTGAAACATAATTCTGTTCAACAAACTTAAGAACTGTTTGATGGTTTTGTCATCATCAAATAAGGGGAGTTTGTTGTTCAAATCATCTTATCAGTTTAGATTTGATGAGACAAAGTTAAGTTTGTAAGATACGTTCTGGATAAAACTTAAACAGAATTATGAAGCTTGATCAGACTGAGCACTTATAGTGTTTCAGACTGAGCATAAGCTGAGTATAAGCTGAGCATATAGTTGATCAACTTAGACAATATCTTGGTTAGTTTATCAATATGTTTGATAAGCTGTGTATGTAACCTAAGGTTTAGGTTGAGTATTCACCTTGATGCGTTTCGAGCTGAGTGACTCAGCTTCTAGACTGAGTCAGCTCAACAGAGTTGCTAAGTAAGTTCTAGCTAAGTCTTATGACTTCTAAGGATGAGTTAGTCATTATACATGTTAGTACATGTTTGATTTCGAGTTTGTTCTCGAAGGACTCAGCCTGATGAGTTTCAAGCTGACTAACTCAGCCTGACAAAAAAAGTCAGTTTAAGAGAATTTAAATATGTTTTAAATTCTGTAACTCTCTATATCTTGGGTATGGATAAGAAGATTCCATAATCAATATTGAAGATTGAAGACTCAAGATAGAAGATTCAAGATTCAAGATTCTGGGTTATCCGTTAGTTTGGTAGCAGATTAGGATAAGTTCTAATTTGTTAAGATCCGTAGGAATAGGATTGTAAATACTTATCTCCTGATAAGTTTAGAGGATATATCTCACCTCAACCTAACCTCACCATCGTATGTGTTACGAATCTTGATACATTGTTTGTGTGTTCAATGTGATCAAGAAATTCACAGATTGCCAACATAGTTCATGTGTTCGATCTTCACGTCTGTTGTGAAGTTGATAAGTATTCAATCTGTGAATAAATCCTGTTTAGAGACTTAGTTTGTATCTATAATCATAAGTTGAATATAGATAGCAAGTTTGAGAGATTGAGAGATTTGATTTACATTAGGTGTTTACATATGAAGGGTTGCTTACTTGATAGTTATTGTAATCATCTTTTTATTAATGAAAGCATTCAATTTCATGTGGTTTGATTTGCGTAACACTTTTTATTGATTTGATCAATCTTCCGCAGAAAGTGTATTCAACCCCCCTTCTACACATTACTTGCTTGTTGATACTCTCACCAAGGGACCAACAATATATTATATAGATATTATATATTTTGTATTTAATAATTATTAGTAAAAAGGTAATTAGTCAAGGTTTCCTATTTGAAGATAACAAGAATGTTATCTATAAATAGGGGATTAAGAGACTTGATTAGGGTTAGAACATTAACATACAAGAAAAATCAACTCTCTCTCCCTCTCTCCCCTAGTTCGGCCATCGACCACCCAAGAACAAAGGGCTATCGATTTTGGTGTTCTACAATATAAATGAGTCAAGAACTAAGCATTGTGATTCAATCCTTTTAGCGGATTCTTGTGGTGCCTCATTACGGGTGGACAATCTTGACCAACCCAAAGGTATAATGTTCATCTCCCTCATGTTCTTGATGTTGTGTGGAAATCGATGACATATATATATATATCGAATATGATGCATGTATGGATGATTAGATGATAATCTTGATTAATATGTTTAATACATGTTTTGGATAATTTAGAATATCATGTAAGTGTGTTTTTCGATTATATGTATACACACATGTATCACTTTTTTAGATACACATGCCATACACATTTGTGATATAACTAAGATCTTAATTCTTTTTGGGTTTTAAGGATTAAAGTTATTGTTTTAGTTCCGCTATATAAAGGATAATTGTTTTTACTGCAATTCTGAGCTGGTTCAAACCAGTAAGGTTATGAATAAGTAAAACTCTATTTTGGATGAATTGGTCTGTCTAAAACCCAACAGTGGTAATAGAGCCTCGGCTCAGTTTATCACAATGTGTTGGTTAATCTGTTGTTGTTATTATTGTGCATATATTTTTCGAAATCCATAAAGGAATAACAAGTTTATGTTAATCCTGGTTTATTAAAAAACAGTTGGTTTTTGGATAAGATTTGTAGTTCTAAATCTTTGATCAGAAAAGGTTAAACCAGTTGGTTTAACCGGTTAAAAGATTAAAACTATGAACAGTTTATTAACTCATATTTATACTTGTTTATATATTTGAAATATGGGGATTGATATTGTAACAACCAGCTTTTCAAACAAATTAAGTAATTAATATAACATAAGTGATGGAATTCAATTTCAATAATTAAAGATTAAATAAATATTTAATAATGGTAGCGTATTTACCGTGGTTATTGTTATTGTATTAAGAGAGGGTTGTGTTTTATAAAATAAAGGATTATAGGAGGGCTTAGATACAAAATTATGAAAAGTCTTGTTAGATTAGTCAAACCCTAATTTACTCATGAGTTAAACCGTATAGTTGAGGGGTGCGGGAGGATTCTCGACGGCGGAGGGAGAAGAAGGAAATTCGTTTTCAAGAAGCTACAATCAAAGGCAATTGAAAGGAGCCATGATCCCATGTCTAAACAAGGTTAAGGTATGTATTTTCTAAGCCGTGCTCGAGATTTCGTTAGTGTGTAAGTCGACCGACGTCAAGGGGTGTTACGACGACGGCTTCAGGATAATGGAGTGGTGACTCAATCGGATAGTAGGAACGTTAGTGAAAAAGGGATTGTTGTTACTTGCTAGAATTCAGTTAACTATAAATATATGTTTGTATATATATAAAATAAACAATCGGTAAATGTACGTTTATGTTAGGAACCAAACGGCAATTGATCATAGAGTGTTGAGTTATGTAATGATAGTAACTAAGAGCATGGGGAGTACCCCAACCTCTACATGCCATGCTTCTGGATACATCAGCGCCACGTCAGCTATGCTTTGCCTATGCTTCAAGGTAGGAAATACCCATGCTTTCATGTTTTCAGATTTTTTATTAAAAAATACCCTCTCTCCTCTCTTCTCTCTTTCTCTCTCCCCTTTCTCTCGGTGGAATTCTCGGTGGCCAAATGCCGAGTTTGCCTCCAAACTCGGTATGCCGAGGTTCGGGGGTGGTGTTCCCCTCGGCATACCGAGCGCCACATCACCATGCCGAGTAATGTGCCGAGGTACTCCCTTGGCTCTAACAGACAACACGAATGGATTAGTGGCTAGTGATCTCAAAGATTTAGTTGTGGACTTTGAGAAAACCATGGGTTTCATGCGTGAGTATGTGTTGGTGTGTAGAATGGATCAATTAAAAGTGTAATAACCAAATAATGATATTAACAATTGTATAGATGTTTGGAGTTATAACATATAGCGATGCGATTGGAAACAAAAAAGAAAATAAAAAGAAGGTGTTCAAGCAGACCAAAGGATGTTTGTATGGCATGGTATGTGTGTGTATATGTGTATGTGTGGTTTAAATTAATAAGATGAGTGTTTATCCAGCAAGATATGTTATTGTAGTTAGCAAGGAAGGAAGTATGTCTACTATGTGTTGTACTTGGTGACAAATTCACCGTTTTATCACTAAGGAGAGATGTTGAGTGTGCATGATGCTTGGTGACAAAGGTATTGAGAGTTCATGGTGTGTGGTTGCTAAAAGATTTGTGGGTGAACTAATTGGTTGTCACTACTTAAGAACATGTGTGTATGGATTTTGCAAGACATGTATGTAATAATAATTTATAATATAGGGTGAATCTTTAGCGACAACTAGGAGGTGTGTGTGCATGAACACTAACGATTAAATATGATGTGAGTGTATGAATAAATCGCGACCAAGGTTGGATGTGTTTGCATGGAACTGGTCGCAAGTTGACGTATTTTGTTCGAATCCGATTTTAGGTTGATTCGAGCGGGTATTTTCGGGGTTAGATCAGATTCCCGGTAATCTTTGCGGGTGCTTTGGATTACACGTAAGTTCAGTATTTTCTAAAACTGAGTACGTAGACAAAATCATTTTCTAAATGATTAACGATGTTTATGATGACATTTAAAGATGTAAATGTCGGAAAATATTTTTTTGATGAACATGATGAATTTAATTAATTATTTTTTTAATGATGTTATGTAATGAACTCTAACGATGTTTAAAATTGATTAGTGATGTTTGCTTAATGATGATTATTATATGATGCCTTGCGGGTGGGGATAGACATACTCCTAAGATGTAGAGATGATGCCTAGTGGGGTTGCGTGCCTTCTAGGTTTTGCTAGCACAGTGATGTTTAGTTGTCAGGTTTTCTAGAGTGGTGTACACTAGAGTGGTGTTTGACCAACGATGATGAGGTCAACGCGCATAACACCACGTTGGTGGGAGGAGGGCATAGCGATGGGGCACCGTTTGTACTTCCACCGAAACAACTAATGTCGGAGTAGCAGACTTGCCGGGCACGCGTAGTGAACCTATGCCACTACGGACGGACTATGGGACTTAGCAGTTTCCTAGCACGCACGTGGCGCCAGTGCGGACGGACCTTGGAACCCTAGCGGTTGCCGGGCACACAGATGGAGTTTTGGGGGTAGTGATGATAGCGATGTATGATGATAGATCCCAATTAAGAGCGATGGATATGATGTGATTAGCGATGCTTAGAGATGAAAAGATACATACCATGTTAGTGACTTGTGATGATGAATTAATTGATGTAAAGATGCTAAATATGTGAAATGATGATAAAGGTGTTAAATGATGTATTTAGCGATGTTTAAAGATGAAACTTGACCGTGCGGGGTAACGATGATATGCGGGTGGGTCAACATACGGGTTGGGCTTGCGTGTGAATAAATTAACCTATTGAACGATTGTTTTATTAAATGATTTTTTAAACCTATTGCTAACCCACGTGGGCGAAAGTTGACACTTGTTTCTTGAAATGTTTCTCATACTGGTGGAGGTAGCGAAAGTTGACACTTGTTTCTTGAAATGTTTCACATACTGGTGGAGGTAGCATAGAAGTTACAAGTCTGGTGAGCGTGGGAGCTTCTGGGTAGAGGTGATTGCGTAGTTTATATATATTTATTGTTCTTAGCCAACTTATGGTGGATTTTTAACGGGTGTTTGAGGTTTGAAATATATTATTTAAACGATTTTACTGCGTGGTACCGTAGTAGTTTTGGATGATGTTTTGTTAAAGGTTTTTAACCGTTTAGCATTTAATGATGATAATTAATATTTCCGCTGCGGTGATTTAAAAAAAATAAGTGTGATTTTCGAAACCATGGCGTTACAGATATACATCATGTTAATCTCAGATATATTGTTTAATATTGTATGTTTATAGTTTTCCAGTTTTTTATCAGAAAAGTTAAGCCAGTCATGTTTAACCGGTTAAAAAGGAATAAAAACTATATAAGGTTTATAATTGTTCATCTTTATGTGTTCTTATGTATATATCATGAATATTAAGTAGTAAAGTTAATATGGATAATCTAGAAGGTTTTTTAGTCAAAACTAGTAAGTTTGTGATTAAAGGATAAACCTTAAGGATTTAAAATTCTAAAATCATATCAACTAATTTAGTTAATAAAGTTTATTTAAAGTTTAAATAATTAAAAACAAGTTCATGTTTTTAATTTTTGAACTTTGAATAAAACTAGAATTTTTAGTTTTGATATATATATAAATTATATCTGAATGATATGACCGGAAGAAGATCACCGGATACCACAATGGACCACTGGCAGCAGCCCCTTTGCGGCGGCCCAGCGGCAGTGGCGTAAGGGCATGTCAGCCCGTGGTAGTGGTGGTTTGGCAAAGTGGCCCACGGCCCAACAATTGTTGCTGCGGCCCGGCTCGGCTGCGGCCCAACCTCACGGTAGCCCATTTTTTTGTCTTTGGCCCAACAGTGACTATGGCCCAAGCCGTGGCCCATTTGCGGCGGCCCGGCAACCCAGGTGGGTTCGGCCCAGGTTGGGGTCGGCCCAGTTGTTTCTTTGATCCATTTTATATTAAAAGCCCAATAGAAAAAGATTTTACCTTTTAACAACAAGCAATATTAAAAGCCCAATATTAAAAGCCAAGGTTGGGGTCGGCCCATTGTATATATATATATATGTGTGTGTGTGTGTGTGTGTGTGTAAGTTTGTGTGTGTGTGTGTGTGTGTTGGTCCCTTGGTGAGAATAACAACAAGCAACAGATGTGTAGAAGGGGGGTTGAATACACTTTCTGCGGGAATTGAACAAATCAAAATAAAGTGTTACACAAAGTAAATCAAACCACAATCGAATGCTTTGCTTTTCATTAATAAGAAGATGATTACAGACTCTATCAAGTAAGCATCTCTTGATATGTAAACACCTAATATATTTCTCTCAATTTTTCAAACTTAGCTATCTATAATCAACTTATGATTATAGATACTGACGACTCTCTAAACAGAATTTAATCACAGATTGAAAACTTACCAATCTCACAACTAATGTGAGTATTCGAACACATGAATAGCTTGGAAATCTGTGAATATCTTGATCACGTTTAACTGACAAACAGTGATTTAAGAATCGTAACACATACGGTTGAGGTGAGGTATTTGGCTCTGCAACACTTAGTCGTAATCGTTTCAGAATCGTAGTCGTTTCTGAGTCGTACCTCTAAACTTATCAGGAGATAAGTATTTATAATCATGTGCCTACGGAATCTAACAAACTAAGACTTAGCCTAATTTGCTAACTAACTACCGGATAACTCGGAATCTTGAATCTTGAATCTTCTTATCTTGAGTCTTCAATCTTCAATCTTGATTCTGAAGTCTTCTTATCCTTCCCGTAGATATAGAGAGTTTAAAAGATAAGTTTAAAACATATTTAAACTTTCTTTAGGCTGACTTCTTGCTCGGACTGAGTTACTCAGCTTGAAACTCATCAAGTTGAGTTCTTCGAGAACAAACTCGAAAACCATCATGAATTAACACGTATATTAATAAACTCATCCTTAGAAGTCCTAAGAGTTAGCTAGACTTATTTAGCAACTCTGTTGAGCTGACTCAGTATATACGCTGAGTCACTTAGCTTGAAACACATCAAGCTGAAAGCTCAATATAACTTAGGTGACATACACAGCTTATCACACATAGTGATAATCTTGCTAAGATATAGTATAAGCTGATCGAACATATGCTCAGCATATATTCAGCTTATGCTCAGTCTGAAACACTGTACGTGTTCAGTCTGATCAAGCCTCATACTCCTGTTTAAGTTATATCTAGAACATATCCAACAAACTTAACTTTGTCTCATCAAATCTAAACTGATGAAATCATTTTCCCAACAAACTCCCCCTATTTGATGATGACAAAACTATCAAACAGTTATTAAGTTTGTTTAATAGAATTATGTTTTAAATCCTAAACTTGTCAAGATTTTAAATTTGAATTAATTAAATATTAATTGAACATATCAATTTTAATTGAACTTATCAATTTTAAGTGGAACAAACCAACTTTTAGTTGAACACACCAACCAAATATATCAATGAATAAGAACTAATCAACTATTCATTCAAGCTGAACTTATCAGACTAATAATTATGAACATATCATTACACAGTTGAACATATCAAACTTATACTTGTATTAATTGAACAAATCTTAATACAAAAGTATTGATCACATAGATCATGCACACTAAGTGCTTACAAAAATATTAGAACTAATCTAATATTTACATTAGAACTAATCTAATTCATACAATAGAACTAATCTATTTCTGTCTCCCTCTCAATCTATTCTGCTCCCTTTGCCAATAGTAGTAGAGCTTCAGCTTTGACTGACTCAGCTTCAGCATCTTGAACCTTCTCCCCCTTTTTGTCATCATCAATAGGGTTTGAAGTCCTTTGTTGAGCGGTTCAGAAACTGCAGTTAGCAATTTAGGGCTTGGAACGGACGAATGCACTAAGCAATTGAGGTGTTTGCGAAAGGTATTTTAGAAGGTGAGAATTCGGATTTGTAAGCATAAACTTCTCTAAACCGATTATGATCGGTATATATACCTTTCTGAGGAGAGAGAAAAGTTACCGTTAGAATCCCATTTTTATCCATTACGCCGGAAAAATTACGGCTTGATGTAACAGTAAGAGGGTAGAAACACATCATCTTCCAACGGATACACGTGTAAAATAATATTAGTGAGCTACAAAAATATGATTAACACTGTTTTATACACCAATACCGAATTAGTATAATATGCGATTTGAGACTGACTTAAATATGAAGAGACACATGAATCAATAACACTTAGTAATTAAAACATGGTTGTGGACACACCAAGTCTGAGAAAATTTATCACTCAGTTTATGTCAAGCACTCAACTTGATTCAAGCACTCAGCTTGATTCAAGCACTCAGCTTGATTCAAGCACTCAGCTTGAGTCAAGTACTCAGCTTGAGTTGAGCACTCAGCTTGAGTTAAGCACTCAGCTTGAGATTGGTACTCAGTTTGAGTAGAGCACACATCTCACGCTTAATGACACCTAGTCATGTATGTTTAAGACTAACTTAAACATGTAATTTAGCTACACTAAGTAGGTAAAATATGTTTGGAACTTACCAAACGTCTGAACCAATCACACAGTTTGAGTTAGGCACATAGCAAGACTCAATGACACTTAGTCATTTATGTTTGAGACTGACTCAAACTATATCTTAACTACACTAAGCAGTTAAAATTTGTTCGGAACTTACCAAACGAGCGAACTCATCATTTAGCTTGACAGGTTATACAGTTTATGAAAACTTATTTATAAACTGTGCACTCAGCTTAAGACACTTAGTCTCTGTCAAACTGAAAAACTTAGATTCTAGACACTTAGCTAGGGGTTGAGCATACCCAATTCACTTAGCAGATACATAAACCTCTTTTCATCAAGTGGTTTAGTAAAGATATCTGCTAATTGGTCATCAGTGGAGATATATTTAATGTCAACTTTACCTTTTTCCACGATATCCCTGATGAAATGATGTCTAATTTCAATGTTCTTGGTTCTTGAGTGGAAGACTGGATTGTAAGTTATGCTATAGCACTTTGGTTATCACAGAAGATAGGAGTTTTCTTGAAACTCATATCAAAGTCTTGAAGCTGATGCTGCATCCATAGGATTTGAGCACAACTGCTTCCTGCTGCAACATATTCAACTTTAGCAGTTGAAGTAGCCACTGAGTTACGTTTCCTACTGGTCTAGCTGACCAACTTCCCTCCAAGCAGTTGACATCCTCCTGTTGTTGATTTTCTATCTAACTTACTAACTCAAATCCAGAGTCCTTTGGATACCAAAGACCTAGATTTGGAGTACGTTTAAGGTACCTAAAGAACCTTTTCACAGCCTAAAAATGTGATTCTTTAGGATTTGTCTGATATCTTGCACAAACACATGTAGCAAACATGATATTAGGTTTACTAGCTGTGAAATAGAGTAATGAACCTATCATTCCTCTATAGGTAGACTGACACACAAATTTACCATATGAGTCTTTACTCAGCTTGACAGCTGGTGACATGGGTGTTCTCATGGTTGAACTAGAATCAAAATCATATTTCTTTATCAAATCAAGAACATACTTGCTTTGATTGATGAATATTCCATCAGGCTTTTGTTGAATTTGTAGGCCTAAGAAATATGTCATCTCACCCATCATGTGCCTTGAACATCCACTATCCAAGAACCATTTACTTGAACCCTGCACATGATATGAAAACTAAACATATTAGTTTTGTTTGGGAACCCACTTATTGGTGGGTTCATATGAGGAGCACTTAGCATCTCCATCTTGTTGAACTTGTTGTTCAGCTTGAGTAGGAGCCGAGTCCTGTGTAGGCTGATCAGCCTGTTATTGTTCAGGCCTTGAGATTTCAACGTCACAATCCTTAGCCTCATGACCTCTACTTCTGCACTTCTAGCATCTCCTTCTTCTAATGATTACAGGATGTAGAGTGTCTAATAATCGTTGTGAGAACTTGCTCTCAGTCTTGGGATTATATGTAGTGGATAACTTTTCAACTTTCTTTGAAGTTAATTCACTTGGTGCTCACTGACTTTGGACTTACCTTTATCAGATCTTTGTTTGTTATCCTTTTGATTAGAAGCTTGACCAACAAACTTCTTTTCTATGACCTTGGACTTACCTTTACCATGCTTACTGGACTCACCAGTTTCAACAGGTTTGGACTTACCACTGTTGATCTTCTTGGACTTACCAAGATCTACAACTTTGGACTTACCATTGTTGTGATTTGACCTCTGACTTACAGTGGTCTACCTATTCTTTTAACTTCTCTCCGAGCTAGATAGAGTTGTATTTTGAAAGGATTTGGGTTAAGCCTTTCTATGACTAAAGTTCTTTGAATAGGCTGAGTGCCTAATTTGTCCAGCAGAGACTTACTGTGCTATTTGGATGTTGAGCACTAATTTCTATGATCTTTAGCCTTCACAAACATATTGTATTTAAAGTTTGGATCATGTATTTTCTCTGAGGCTGACTTCTGAGACTCAATCAGTTGTCTATCCTCCTCAGAGTCTGTACTTGCTATCTCATCATCAGCTACATAAGCTGCTGTTTGATAGTCACCTCCAAGTACAACTTGTACCTGTTTAGGAATTTGTTGGTTTATGCACTTTTCAGTAAGCTTTGATGACTTACACCAAGACTCAGTGACCTTTTGAAGTTGGTCAACTTTGACTTTAGCTTCCTAAGGGTTCTTCACTTAGAAGTTTATTAATGTGTCTTTGACATTCATGATCACACTGTGCTTTCTTACCAACATCAATGAGAGATTGATTTTCCTTAATCTCATTCTTCAGCTTAGCTATCTCAGCTTTGAGGTCCTTTTGAGACTTAAGTATGGTCTTGAAATCATTTAACAAATAGTCGAAGGCAAGACCCTTTTCTTCATCGGTGTAAGAGTTGAAATTACTAACCTTATACATGGAAGCAGGATCCCAATCACTGAGCTTGCTGTTTTCCTCAGCTTCCTTCATGTTAGCTTCAAAAGTTGACTCGGATAAACCATCAACTTCGTTAATTTCAAACTATTCATCTTCTAGAGCCATTAGACATACATCATCATCTGAAGTAGATGATTCAGTATCCCAGGTTTCAGCATATAATCCTTTTGCGCGGGGTTTGTCTTCTGGCTTTCCTTTTTTGAGCTGAGTATATTTCTTCTTATATTTGTCAGCTCTATAAGCATTCTTATTAGCAACTGATGCTGATTCTTCCCTCTTTAATCTGCACTCAGCAGCAATGTGTCCCTTCTTCTGATTTTTGAAGCACACAACCTTCTTGGGATCAAAGGAACTCTTCCCTTTGCCCCTGTCAGATCTTCCTCTTCCCCGTTGAGATCTTCTCAAACGTCTGGCTAGCATGGACATCTGCTCAGTGATGGTCTGAACATCATCAGTATCACCTGAGTCTGAGTCTGAGTGGTCAACTTGAGATTCTAACTCAGTCACAGATTTAACATCTAAGGACTCCTTAAGTTGTTAAATCTCTGCTTTATCCAAGGACTCCTTAAGTTGTTGTTAAGAAGTTCTCTTGTGCTCTGTGATCTATTCATGATTGAGCAAGAACCCATAGATAGACTGTAGGTTATACACATGCAGTGTTCCTCTAGCCCTCAGTGATGTGGTTACATTATTGAACCTTTCTTGTAACACATCCAGAAATTTTAGCACAAGTTCAGCCTCATCTTTCTTCACACCTACACTTAGCATGTCATTTATCAAGTAGTGAAACCTTGTGAACAAATCAGCCAGGGTTTCATTTTTCTTAAAAAAGAAGTTTTCATAGGATCTATTCAGATGACTCTTCTTTTGCTGCTTGACCAGATCAGTGCCCTCATATGTAATACTTAGTGTATCCCATATCTCTTTTGCAGTTTGACACCAAGTCACTGTATGCAAGATCTCGTTAGTCAGGGAATTTGGAAGAACACTCTTTACCTTATCATCCAGATTGAACAATTTCCAGTCTTCATCTGTCCAGGATGCAACAGGCTTCCTTACCTCTTTTTCACTCTTGTCTGTTTTATCAGCGGACTTATCACTGACAACAGCAGAGATCTTGGGGATAATTGGTCCTTTGATAATGACATCGGACATACGATTGTCAATAGACTTGATGAACAGCATGGCTTTGAATTTCCACATAAGATAGTCAGATCCATCAGATACGGGACAACCTTTGGCAGACATCTGTGGAAAGTTTGAAGAATTGTTGCTTGTAGACATTGTAAATTTCTCAGAATCTTGAACTTTCAACTTATGAAATCATTCAGCCTGCTCTGATACCAGTTGTTGGTCCCTTGGTGAGAATAACAACAAGCAACAGATGTGTAGAAGGGGGGTTGAATACACTTTCTGCAGAAATTGAACAAATCAAAATAAAGTGTTACACAAAGTAAATAAAACCACAATCGAATGCTTTGCTTTTCATTAATAAGAAGATGATTACAGACTCTATCAAGTAAGCAATTCTTGATATGTAAACACCTAATATAAGTCTCTTAATCTTTCAAACTTAGCTATATGCAATCAACTTATGTTTATAAATACTGACGACTCTCTAAACAGGTTTTAATCACATATTGAAAACTTATCAATCTCACAACTAATGTTAGTATTCGAACACACGAATAGCTTGGCAATCTGTGAATATCTTGATCAGGTTTAACTGATAAACAGTGATTCAAGAATCGTAACATATACGGTTGAGGTGAGATATTTGGCTCTGTAACAGTTAGTCGTAATTGTTTCAGAATCGTAGTCATTTCTGAGTCGTTTCTGAGTCGTACCTCTAAACTTATCAGGAGATAAGTATTTATAATCATGTGCCTATGGAATCTAACAAACTAAGACTTAGCCTAATTTGCTAACTAATTACCGGATAACTCGGAATCTTGAATCGTGAATCTTCTTATCTTGAGTCTTCAATCTTCAATCTTGATTCTGAAGTCTTCTTATCCTTCCCGTAGATATAGAGTGTTAAAAATATAAGTTTAAAACATATTTAAACTTTCTTTAGACTGACTTCTTACTCGGACTGAGTTACTCAGCTTGAAACTCATCAAGCTATGTTCTTCGAGAACAAACTCGAAAACCAACATGAATTAACACGTATATTAATAAACTCATCCTTAGAAGTCCTAACAATTAGCTAGAACTTATTTAGCAACTCTGTTGAGCTGACTCAGTATATACGCTGAGTCACTCAGCTTGAAACACATCAAACTGAAAGCTCAATATATCTTAGGTGACATACACAGCTTATCACACATAGTGATAATCTTACTAAGATATAGTATAAGCTGATCGAACATATGCTCAGCTTATATTCAGCTTATGCTCTGTCTAAAACACTGTACGTGTTCAGTCTGATCAAGCCTCATAATTTTGTTTAAGTTATATCTAGAACATATCCAACAAACTTAACTTTGTCTTATCAAATCTAAACTGATGAAATCATTTTCCCAACAACATATATATATATATATATATATATATATATATATATATATATTATTTATAGATTTAAAATTAGTATATAGATAAATTATGGTTAAAGGATTATTTTTAATTTGTTAAGTTAAAATAAAGGATTTATTATATATTTGGATTAAAATATAATAATTAACCATAATAGTGTATTATTATTGAAAAAACTTAACAAGGACATTTCTTTAATCAATTAAGTGTTTTTTGGAGTAAAACACATTTGGTGTAATAGTTATTATACAATATGTTTATAAATTGATTAAAAAGGGTTTGGCAAGTCTTGTCAAATCTTTCTCATCTCAATTAATAGTTTAATTAATTTGAGAATAAATGAGAAAATGTTTATATATATATATATATATATATATTGCCTGCATTATTATTTTTATATTAATGGTTGGTTATTTATATATTGTTTATATATAAACATTGAATGAGTTTGACTTGTATACTAAAGTCGCATTAGTATCGTTAAGTCGTGTTTGCAGTTTCTAAATGTCAATTATAAATATTTGACTTAAAGAAGTCAACAGTATATTCTTGTTGTGGTTGGACATGTAGGTTATAGGTTTTGCGGACTTAGACCTGTAGTTGTGTTTTCATTTCTGTTTTTCTTTTTGGTTTTGGCCTACTAATACAGCTGAATCAAAGGAAAATAAGTGCGCATCCCAAAGCATGGTGCCCTCCTAGGCGCACAACGATTTGGCACCAGATATACGGAGGTTTGGAAGGAGGCCTGCATGCCACTTACAACCCCTTTCACAATGTAAAAGTAATAGATTAGAATATGTCTATATCTAGTTTAGTTTGCTGTAACCAAAACCGAATACGAAGAACATTGAAGATGAATTCTAGCAAGACTGAGGAACAAGATAGATTTGCTCGAGTCAAGACCGGAGGTGTCAAGGCCAGTCGGAGCAAGGAGACAAAACAAAAGTTCAAGCCACGGAAACTATTTTAGTATAGTTTGTCCTTAGTTGACCCCTTAGGACATAGTTGGCAAAACTATAACAACTTATTATCTGCATGGTTGTGCTTTATTTTATGATATTATGCGACTTTAAAAATAAAGTAGAAGGTTAATAATGGTATTTATTAATCAGAGGTAAGACTACGAATATGATAAAATTAGTATACGACAACAGATTTATAAAATTGAATATTTTATGATTGTCGTATCAGTATATTTAAATAAGTCTGTTTTTCAAATTTTTTTTTATCATAAAACGTATTGTGTACCTAGTTCAAGGTATGCTAAGATATACAGATTTTAAAAGAGATAGTTTTAAAATGGTTCTACAAAACTGGAAATCAAGTTTTTTCTAACTTGGACAAAACCCACTAAAATTTTACACCAGTAGTGCTAACCATATAGTGGTACACATTTCATGCTCCCTATACCTTGGTGTGTTTTCGTGCCCAAATCGTGCACACTGGTGTTCAAACCAATGTGGGGAGGGGGTGAAAGACTTTGCGATTCCCTGATGTGACGGGCCAGAGTTCACCACGTCCTAGGTGGTGCGGTCTATTTTAGTGATTCCCTGATGTGACGGGCCCAAAATGCACTTAGTGTAGAGATTAACATACTTAGACATTTTGTCTTAAAATCTCTACAAGGTCTAGGAGTTGTATGAAGTTAGATACGATTAGTAAAGGAACCTACCTACCTAAAATAGCACGGGGTTGGTGTTATCGTGCCCAAACAGTGTACCAACACGTGTGAAATAAGGATCCTAGGGCTAATTGAACTATATTAGTAAAGGAACCTACCTACCTAAGGGTTTTTATCGATTCGTATTTAGCAAAGTCTTTTATGTGTTACTAATTGAACTATATAATTGAAATTGTAGATGGCAAACGTATCAAACACTAATAACCTATCATTCCGTTCTATCATAAAAAAGGATAAGCTCACTGGACCTAACTTTCTCAACTGGGAGTGCAATCTTCGTATCATTCTCAGGTTTGAGAGAAAGTGGTATGTCCTAGCCAGTGGGAAATGCCCCAGCCAACAATGCAAGGGATGATGTTAGGGAAGCTTATCAGAAGCGTGTCAATGACGTGCTAGATGTAAGCTGCCTCATGCTTGCAGCGATGAGTCCAGAGTTGCAAACAAGCATGATGGCAACATTGGCTTATGACATGACCCGTCAGCTGAGGGACATGTTTCTAGAGCAGGCTCGTTCAGAACGCTACGATGTCACGAAGGCTCTTAACACTTGCAAGATGGCTAAGGGCAGTTCGGTTAGTACCCATGTCGTGAAAAAGAAAGGGTACATGGACCACCTCGAAAGGCTTGGACACCCGGTACTGTTGCAGCTAGCAACGGACATGATACTCAACTCGCTGTCTGATGACTATAAGCCATTTACTGTCAACTATAACATGAACAACATGGAGAAATCTATAGCTGAGCTTCACTCGATGCTGAAAACAGTGGAGTTGAATATGGGTACTAAGTCCAAGGACTTCCTCATGATGGATAACGGTGGTGCAAAAAAGAGGAAGGGGCGCAACGGAAGGGGCAAGGGTAAAATGAGACAGGTCCATCTGCACTCAGGGCCAAGGAAAATGGCAAAGGCAAGGGGAATGGAAAGAAATTTAAACTAAACAAAGCAAGAGCCGAGAACCGGTGCTTCAAGTGCGGTGAAATTGGCCACTATAAAGTCAACTGCCCGAAGCGTCACGAAGGTGGTGGAAACGCCACAGGTTATTTCGATGACTAACTTCAGTATTTTTGCTTTTCAACTTACTATATAAGTGGCGTTTGACATTTTGCGATCGTTTATTGCAAATAGGTCAGTAAAAGCAAAGGATGGCAAGTAATGCAAAGAAGATAGTACGTGCGGAAGACAAGGTTATTTAAAAGCAAAGGATTATTCAGCCTATGTTCACACTTGAGGTGGATGAATCCGATACTAGAGGTGCTACCCTATTAGGTATTTTGCTAAGGCCAAAGGATATTTGTTTTACAACCTTATGAGAACAAATTATGTGTTGCTCAAAAGGACAAATTTCCTAAAATGAAAACTAATATCCATTGGTGCCAATGAGAGTAAATATACCTTGATTAGAAGAACATGATGTTGGCACTAGCACACAATCAGTAATGATTGAAACTCAGCATGGATGCTGGAGTACCTGGCATTGAACTCATTACCTCTTCATAAACCTGGTAAGAGTTGTCATAAGTCCAGAAAGATATAGTTCTATATCTGAGGGAGACAACTTAATGATATTGTATATCAAATACTAGATTTTATAATGGGCATAGATTTCACTATGGAGAGAGAGGTAATGAACATGAGATGCAATCCATGTTGGATATCCAATAATTGAACTTGGTTGATTCGGTACCTTTGGTGCAAACCAGTAGGATATTTATTGGTAACGGCCAACATGGACACGTTTGTAGACTACTTCAAATACCGACTAGTAGGAAATGGTTTCTGTTGGAGTATGCCCACTGACGCACGTATGCCGTATCACTGCGGATGATATGCGGGCCTATTGGGTCATACACCAAACTTCTACCCAAATAGCCCTAAGTGAAAACAGCCGGTCAAAATGGTCAAATTCCAGTTGACCTAGGCTTCACGACCGTGAAGGATGCTCCACGGGTCGTGAAGCAAGGTGTCCCCATGAGTCCTTACACGAGCATTATGTCTCGTGGACCAGCGTGGCTTCACGGTCCTTCACGGGCCGTGAAGGGATCGTGAAGGATAAAAATGCGCCACGGATACCCTTACGACTTGAAGAAACACGGCACGGGCCGTGAAGCTTTTAAGCTTCAATGGCCGTGAGAGCCCGTGAGGGGTCGTGAAGCCCGGAAAACTAAGTGGCACTTGATTCTCACTGGCTTGCTCATGGTGGTCTAGTAAGAATCAATCTAATGGCCGGCTAGAACTGTTCCAGAAGGCTCCATAAGGTTTTATATAAGGCTTATGCTTTAGAAGCTTTAGGACCTTTTTTGCCATCTTAACTTCTACACACCTAAAACACTTCAAAGAGTGTTCTTGTGAGGGAAAGTGTGTGGTTCCAGCAATCAAAGGGCAGCAGATCAAGAATCCAACCAAGGAGAGTGTGGATTTTGATCATCTTGCTAGCACAAAGGTAGAAGAACTCGGTGTATAGCTTCGGTAGGAACTTGGAGGCTTCTTCTTCAAGTCTTAAATCATCCCATCCGAAAACAACCTTCTCCACAGCAGCTAGGAGCTTAGGAGGAAGGTATAACACCATTTCTACCCTTGTTCTTGTTTGTTTTGGTTGCATGTAAGTTGTATCAAGTTCATACCATTCTATGGAGTTCAAGAAAATTGTTGATGTAAATTGCTTATATCTTTGCTTCCGTTGCGTTTTTGAGATGTACTTGAACTCCTACAGTGGTATCAGAGCTATCTTGATGCCTTGCATGCACCATTTGGGCCTGAAAATCATTTTTATGCAAAACAGGGCATTCTGTCTAGAAGGCCTTCACGGGCCGTGGAGGTTTTATCTTCACGGGTCGTGAAGCCTACACGACTTCAGTGTGGGGTTGGGGTCGTGAAAAGGGTTTTTTGAATTTTTCATGAGTCGTGAGACTCACTGCCTTCACGGGCCGTGAGAGGTCGTGAAGGGCAGTAGTCGTGAAGGATGTCTGAAAATTGTTTTTTGACCCGTTTTGAAAGAAAATTTTTATAAAAATGATTTGGCCATTTTCTGGAATTTTTCCAGTAATCATGCTTTGGTCTTTTGACCATTTAGAAAACCCCATAATATCCTAACACACATATTTATATGTATCGGGTGGTTTTGGCATGAAAACGCGCACGTGCATATACTTATGTAGTGTATGTATGAATATGGTTTTTCAAAGTGTTTGGAATCCTTATGCATACGTACAAGATTTATTCATTTGTGCCTTAAGTGTTTTAGGTAGTTTTGGAATAAATCTAGTTGGGATATTTTTGACACGGTTTGGTGTGGCACACCGTGTTGTTTTGTGTTGTTTGTTGTGGTTGTTTGTAAATCCGGTAACATTGAGACCCCTTGTGATGTGCTTTGGTTGGATGTAATTATTTATTCTTTCATTTGGTGGTTTTTCCACACTTGGTTTGTAATAATTAATTAATTTATTCGGTTTGTAATATTTAACGGCTTGCATGCCGATTTCCTATTCTTTGTAATTGTTAGCATTAGCTTAGAATAGTTATCGTGGCTTGCATGCCATTTCCTTTTAAACTTGTATATTGTAAAAGGAGAACCGAAGACAACCAAAGAAGAACCGGGAAGAGGTGTCTTTGCTCAATCTTGGATCCGGAGGTCGGTAGGAGACGCAAAGGATCAAGTGGGAGGAGCACTCATCAAGTCATTTTGAGTTTGTCCTTAGATGACTTAGTCTTGTCCGTTGGCTCACGGGCAAGACGCATAGGGTTGGCTCGTTACCGGATGTCTTTGTTATGCGTGGTTGTTATATTTATTTTGTTTTTCTTGCTTGGTTCTTTAGTTTCTTCGCAAGCTTGAAATTTTTTTCAAAATAAATTAAAACCAAGAGTTTTGAATTGGTTAACAAACCTTGCGCGCAACAACAAGAATTGGTAAAAATTGTTTTAACCGGAAAAAAAACAAAAGTCCCGTTTTTATAAAAGTAAATCACACGCCAACCATAAGATGACACCACCCGAATCTAGTGAAACAAGATCGGTCATCGAGCTTAGCCGAGATCGGTTTTGTGTAACTGTGTGGAAGGTTGTCGAGCTTAGCCGAGCCGGCCATTGGGCTAGAGTACCACCGTGTATCTTGATGGTCGATTTAAAATTCCAAGACTTAAAACGCCTTGGTAGTTGTCGTGCCCATACCGAGCTACCATGGTGGATTAATGAGGAATGGTGTGGAGGGATCAAACATGCAGAATGGGTGCTATGAGTACATAGGATCCCGCAAGTGTCTAAGAGTTGCGATCACGGATTGCAATCGGTAAAGTGTTTACCGGCCTAAGTAGCTCCATGAAGTGATCCGCGGCAAACCCGTCATGGATTGGGGTACTTTGAGGTTCTTGGCCCTTGTTAATATAATTTGTTTTTATAAACAAGTGGGTAATTATTTAACAAGGATTATAATACGTCAAACTAACCAAACTTCGTATTTTGCTTATAGATGGCATCTATGGCATCTACTAGCACCAACACCAACACCGCGAACATGTCGCTACGTCCTTTCCTAGAGAAGGAGAAACTTCAAGGACCTAACTTCATGGATTGGTATAGGACATTGAGAATTGTCCTTCGCCATGAGATGAAGCTTGAGGTCTTGGAGTCTCCTATTCCGGATGCCCCTGCTACCAACGCAATGAGGGCTGTCCGAGACGCGTATGAGAAGCGCGTCAGGGACACTAATGACCTACCCTGTCTGATGCTTACGACCATGAGTCCCGAGTTGCAACGACAATTCGAGACTGTGAGTGCGTATGAGATCATTACTCAGCTGAAGGACATGTTCCAGATGCAAGCAAGGCAGGAGCTGTATGAATGCGTCAAAGCCTTCGTTAGTTGCCGGATGCAGGAGGGCGGCAACGTGAGTTCACATGTCCTTCGTATGAAAGGCTATGTGGATCAATTGGAGAAGCTGGGGTTCCCAATGGGGAAGGAGTTGGCAGTTGAAATAATCCTCCAATCCTTGCCTCCATCTTATGGGCCCTTCATTGTGAATTTCCATATGCACAATATGGATAAAACTATAATGAAGCTTCATGGCATGTTGAAGACTACCGAGTCTAACATGGCCAAAACGAAGCCATCTTCCTCCACCGCCATCCTTATGATCAATGAGGGTGGCAAGAAGCGGAAGCAACCCGCTTCGGCCTCTAAAGGGAAGGGAAAGGGGAAGGCCAATGTGGGATCACTGAAGCCTAAGCCTAACCCAACCCCGCAGGCGAAGGGGAAACAAGTGGCTACCGCTGCCACCTCACCGGAAGAGGCAACCTGCTTCTTCTGCGGGGAAAAGGGTCACTACCGGCGTAGTTGCCCCAAGTACACGGAGGAGCTCAAGAGATTGAGATCTAAAGGTGCCGCAGCCTCCGGTATGTACAAGATTGAACTCCATAACACTTCTACTTCTAACGCTTGGGTTTTTAACAGCGGGTGTGGTACTCACGTTTGTAATAATGTGCAGGTACTAACAAGAAGTAGGGACCTGGTTAGTGGAGAGCTGGATCTCGTGATGGGAAACAAGGCGGTTGTCCCTGTAGAGAAGATTGGGAGTGTAGAGCTCGCCTTTCAATCCGGCTTATCTATTGTTTTATCTAATGTTTGTTATTCGCCCTTCGTGGCAATAAACAATATTTCTCTATATGCATTGTACGACGATGGATTTGATTTTAAATTTAAAAATGGTTCTATTTTGTGTTATAAGAATGGTTCTTTTTATTTCAAAGCATCTCCATGTCATGGCATATATGAAACAAGCGTAAGCTTGAGAAACAATAGATCAATCATGAATGTTGATTCGGGATCCAAAAGTGTTTTGGATAAAAAGTCTCTCTAGCATGGTTGGTTAAGCCACATTAACAAGAAACATATCGCCAAGCTCCAAACGGATGGGATCTTGGAATCATTTGACCACGGGTCTAATGAAGTATGCGAATCTTGTTTATTGGGCAAGATGACCAAGGCACCCTTCACTGGTGAATGTGAGAGGGCAAAAGACTTGTTTGATATCGTTCACACTGATGTGTGTGGTCCATTCAGGCATGCCACTAGAGATCACTCCCGCTACTTCGTAACCTTTATTGATGATTATAGTCGATATGGGTATGTCTACTTGGTGAGACAAAAGTCCGAAACCTTTGAGGTGTTTAGGACTTATCAAAACGAAGTAGAAAATCAACTTGGGAAAAGGATTAAGATGCTTAGATCTGATAGAGGTGGAGATTATCTTAGTTCCGAATTCCGAGACCATCTTAGAGATTGTGGGATTATCTCGAAATTAACACCTCCTACAACGCCTCAATTAAATGGTGTTGCCGAGTGGAGGAACCGAACATTGTTGGATATGGTTCGGTCTATGATGTGTCACACGGAAATTCCCATTACATTTTGGGGTTACACTATTGATACGGCTGGTAGAATCCTTAACCTCGTACCAACAAAGAAGGTTAAGAGAAAACCGTATGAAATGTGGCATGGAAAGGTTCCATCCATTTCATATTTAAAGGTCTGGGGATGTCCTGCCTACGTGAGACGTGAGGTAGAGGACAAGTTGGAGCCCAGGGCCGAAAGGTGTTTCTTCATTGGTTATCCTGCTAGTTCTATTGGATATTTGTTTTACAAACCTTCAGAGAATAAGGTATTTGTTGCTCGAAGGGCGGTCTTCCTAGAGAGGGAGCTGGTATCCAAGAGGGCTAGTGGGAGCAAGGTTGATCTTGAAGAAATTCGAGAGCCTACCGATGTTGAACCTGATGTTGGAACTAGCTCAAAACTGGCGACGGTCGAGTCTCAGCATGATGATGCTGGAGATAATGATGTAGATCCGTTACCTCTAAGAAGATCTGGTAGAAGTTGGCATGAGCCAAAGAGATATGGTTTTCACATATCTGAGGGCACTGACATGGTAGTAGTTTCTGATGAACCTACCAAATACCAGGACGCTGTGGTGGGCCCTGATTCTGCCAAGTGGAAAGAGGCGATGGAATCCGAGATTAAATCTATGACCGATAACCAGGTTTGGGACTTAGTAGATCCTGTGCCGGGGTGTAAGCCCGTCGGGTGCAAAAGGGTCTTCAAGAAGAAGATCAGTGTAGATGGCGAGGTAGACCCCTTCAAAGCCCGACTGGTGGCTAAGGGTTTCACTCAAACTCATGGTGTAGACTATGAGGAAACCTTTTCCCCGGTGGCTATGTTGAAGTCTATTCGGATACTCATGGCCATTGCCGCATTTTATGATTATGAAATATGGCAGATGGACGTCAAAACCGCGTTCCTTAATGGAACACTATTAGAGGAGGTGTATATGACACAACCTGAGGGTTTTGTACATCCTAAGTTCCCGGACAAAGTCTGCAAGCTTAAGAAGTCCATCTATGGACTTAAGCAAGCCTCTCGGAGCTGGAACTTGTGCTTTGATGAGAAGGTCAAAGAGTTTGGCTTCTCTAAAAGCAAGGATGAGCCATGCGTAAACATCAGGGCTAGTGGGAGCATAGTTGTATTCCTGGTCCTATATGTAGATGATATTCTGCTCATTGGGAATGACGTCCCAACTTTGCAAGGTGTAAAAACCTGGCTAGGGAGTTTTTTCTCAATGAAGGATTTGGGAGATGCAACTTATATTCTTGGGATTAAAATCTATAGGGATAGATCCCGCAGGTTGATTGGGTTGAGCCAAAGTACTTACATTGACAAGGTCATAAAGAGGTTTAGGATGGAGGACTCCAAGAAGGGGTTCACCTATGTCACATGGTTTGGTATTGAGTAAGACTCAATGCCCGAGTTCCCCTGAGGAACGGTAAGTAATAAGGCGAGTACCTTATGCTTCAGAAATAGGCTCGATCATGTACGCCATGTTGTGTACTAGGCCTGATGTCTCTTTTGCATTGAGTATGACAAGTAGATATCAAGCCAACCCTGGTGAGGCACACTGGACAGCGGTGAAGAACATTGTCAAGTATCTTCGGAGGACTAAGGAGATGTTCTTAGTATATGGTGGGGAAGAAGGGGTGAGGGTAACTGGTTATTCTGACGCCAGCTTCCAAACCGACAGGGATGACTGCCGATCTCAATCGTGGTTCGTGTTCCTGTTAAACGGTGGTGCTATCTCCTAGAGAAGCTCCAAACAAGATACGGTGGCTGATTCCACGACCGAGTCTGAGTACATTGCGGCAAGTGAAGCTGCAAAGGAGGCTGTATGGATGAGGAAGTTCATCCTTGATCTGGGAGTGGTTCCTAGCATTGCCGACCCTGTTGAGATTTTCTGTGACAACGAGGGTGCGGTAACATTGGCAAAGGAACCGAGATCTCACCGACGCACGAGGCATATTCCACGGAAATATCATTATATCCGGGACGTGGTCGAGAGTGGAGATATTGTCATCAGCAGAGTACACACAGATAGCAATGTGGCGGATCCGTTCACTAAACCGTTATCGCAAGCTAAGCACGATGCCCACACCCGTGCTATTGGTATTAGATTTGCTAGCGATTTGGTTTGAGTTTGTATCTTGTATTGTTTGGTTACTGTATTTGATGTATTTACCTTCTTGGGAACATTAAGCAGTATTGTACTTATTGTACTTATCGATTATTAAATGGAGATTTGATAATGCGCAAGTTGCGGGTATTACTTTAAATCTTTACTGTGTTCCAACTTAGCATGTTTTATACTTCCCTGAATGTTTTACATTCTAAATGTCCACAGTCAGTCATTCTTCATGGGAAGGAAGTCTGAACGAAGACTGATGGAAGTGATTGGTCATGTGTCCAATAGTGATTGGGACACGGGGACGCAATACTTCGCCTATACTTGAAAGGGGTTTCAAGTGACTGGACGACCCACACCTGACTCCACTTTGTGGTACTAGTCATGAGTGGATCAGGATGATAATATAATTTCATCCTCAGAGTGGAGATGCATGTGTCTGGATCACTTTGGTTTGCTTTGTTCTGATTGTTTTCAAACGTAGTCCGTAACTGGCTGTTATAAAGGGAGCAGTTTGGCAAAGTATGGTCAATGTTGTGGGCAATGTAGTCAAAGGAATTTGTTCCTCTGTTTAGAGAGATATCCCTGGGCCCCTCGATGATTGGACGCTGAAACCAAAATTCATTGCCATTCTCGAGTGTGCAATGATTTGATTAATCGATTGCAACTTGTATATTTTGGTCACCACCAATCTTGATCGAGAAACATAATCGTTAAGGACAGAGAATGACTTAGTACCATGTCTCGCCTTCATACGGATATCGTGAACAAAGGGATGATTGATCTGTTGGAGTATGCCCACTGACACACGTACGCCAAATGATCACTACCGATGATGTATGGGCCTCTCGCGTCACACGCTGGGGCTTGATCTTGACAACAACCTAAAAGGGAGGGTTGGAAATGAATAATTAAAGATGGTTGGTAATCTGGGAGGGTTAGCGACGCTAATCCCTGCTGTCGCTAACTCAGCCGCGTTAGCGGCGCTAACCGTAACTGGGTTACGGTTAGCGGCGCTAAGACTGGGCGGCTAGCGGCGCTAACCCACCTGACAGATTACAACTTTATTCCCTTCACCTCCATGCTCCACCAATTCATGTATTTTGTTGGGAATCTTCTATGGCCGGCCCTTTGGGTTTAGTGAGGCCAGATGAGATCATTATATATATGCAATCTCTCAATTTTCTCTCAAGTTGGTTGAAGGTGAAAACTCACACACTTAAAGAAAACACTTGGTTGTTCTTGTTGGGATCTCATGGGCACGCAACGTAAGCGAATGTACAACAAAAACAGTCCATGGTACAAGCAATCAAAGCATAAAACCGAAATCCCGAAAATGGACCAAACTCTATGTATAAAGATGCAACTTGAAAAGGAAAGAGGTGGTTATACCTTTCTCCTAAGCTCCAGAAATCTTCTTTTCTCGTGGTGTTGATGCTCCAAAATCGTAACACGGATCGACTAATGGGATATACCCCGGGAACACGTCCAACCACACGAGCTAGCGAACCTTCGTGCTTCTTCACTACGAAAAGCACTCCGGGACAGTAACAAGGAGACCACAATCCTGGAACAAAGTCTCTTGAATAAACCTATCTTGGTCGCTTGTAGCACCAAAGAGTGTAATGTATGTTTTTAGAGAGAGAGAGAGAGAGAGCAAAAGAACTCTACCACCCCAAACTAATGATTTCACTCTCTTCATTTGTTCCATAATTCGTATCTTAAACCCACAAACCGGCCACACCTCGAGAGTAGAAGTCCTACAAGCATTGGCTAGTTTGGAGGTGGATTTGACAAATGGCACTGGCGGGGTTTAGCGGCGCTAACCATAAGTTAGCGGCGCTAACTCAAAAGGTTAGCGGCGCTAACGCGCCCTGTCAGTGATTTGACACAAAGTACATCCAGCCGTAGCGGCGCTAACCACTAGGACTTAGCGGCGCTAACCCCTAATAGTTAGCGGCGCTACGGCGGCCTGCGATGTAAACTTTTGTCTTTTGTCATATTTGGTCCCTTAACTTAAGTTGCTGTCAGGTTAGACCCCGGTGTATGACCCAATAGGCCCATACATCATCAGCAGCGGTCCATATGGCGTACGTGCATTAATGGGCATATTTCTAACAAACTCCCACTTGCACATAATGCCCCGTACCCATGTAACCACAGACAAAGAGCGGCCTCTAGCAAAAGCATCAATGCCCCTAAGTCAATATGGGTTCCGCTTCTATGCAGAAAACCACTACCTACAAAAAAGATCGTAGAGGTCCTATTTGATAAGTGATCAATACTCCTTTTGTTCGCGATATACTTCTGAACACGAGACATGGATTGATATATCAATCTCCAGATCGTTCACGATTATGTTACTCGATCTTGATTGGTGGTGACCAAAATTTAAGGACATATCTGATTCTCAATCAATATTCCTTTGCGCATGGCCATGCTTATTTTGGTGTCAGCGCCCAATCATCGAGGGGCCCAAGGATATCTCTCATATCAGAGGAACAAATTTCGTTGACTGTACAACCCCATAGCGTGAACCTTTTCTTACTTAACTATTCCCTTTATAGTAGCCAGTTACGAACTACGTTATGAAATGGTTAAAGTAAGAAAGTGTCATGCTATAGCAATTCATACATCTCGGGTCGAAGGACGTAATGATATTATCCTTCCGAGTCACTCTATGACCATGATCCATGAAGTGAACTCGGGTGTGGGTCTTCCAGTTACTTGAAACTCCTTTCAAGCACAGGTTACTGTTGCGTTTCATGCATTCAATCCTTGATTAATGCCTAACCAACACCTAACCTCAGCCTTAATTCAAGCTTCCTTCCCTTGAAGAATGACTGGCTGTGGAAATTTAGAATGTATAAACATTCTGGGAAGTGGTTAAACATGCTAAGATGGAACACAGTAAAGACCAATGAAGGTAACCGCATCATGCGTATATATAGTCCCCACTATATATCAATACAATCATCGGTTAGCAGTACTGCTTACCGTTCCTAAAGCTTATAAGTAAATCAAACATTTACTAAAACGATATTCGAGCCTAGTCATAAGCATTAACAATGCTATTATACCTAGTATGAAATTCATCACTAGTATTTGACAACGGCTTAATCATGGGATCATCTACACGATATCCCTTTGTACTCTTTTGTATTCTCTTATTAAACCACTTGCAAAGTGTTTATCAACTAGATCATACATAAGGTTATCACAGTCGTCATATCCTCAATGTTACCGAGTCTACAATAGGATTAATGACACTTATGATTATCAGAATCGTCATACTCTCAATGTAACCGAAGTACACAATAGGGTCAATGACACTCATTGAATCTCAATGTCGTATCTGCACCACATATTTGAATATTCTAAACATCGATTAAAAAATCGACAGTTTCACAATTATAGATTTGCTTGCAGTAATAACTTACTCAAGACAACTCTATTTACGTCGAACATCAAGAACATACATCAGTATTTCTTGAATCTAAACTCCACTTGATTCCATATTCTCTATTTATACTCATAGAACAATAATTCCAACATTAGGTTGTAGAACAACCCTAAATTAGGACATTATTTTTATTGAACATATTTTACTAGGAACACATGAAGCTCCCACTAGCCCTGACAAGGGTATCTGGCTCAATCTATGCTTTCTAGAAAACTCATTCCTTTGACTTTCTTGCAAAGCAGGATTACAGCCACAAGATGCAAGTTTTGTTGACTTTAGTCATGGACATAACTTGGATATTATGGATATATTAGACCTCGGAACATGCTTCAAACATTTCCTCAACTTAATCCCGCGAAGGATCTTAGTCTTTTATTTCCATGTGAACATACTCGTTTTCCTAAAGTGACAACAATGTTTCACATAATCCAGACCTCATCTGGATATTATGGATGAATAAGACCCTCGGAAAGTGCCTTAAGCATTTCCTCAACTTAATCCTATGAAGGATACAGGTCTCTTACATCCAAGTGAACTAATCTTGTTCCCGCAAGGTGACAACAATATTTCACTTTATCTAAGTTATCTTCAACATAACCACTAGAACATGTTTCCATATTTAAACAATATGAAACACTTTGTCTCTAGTCGGTATTTGAAGTTGTCCATAATTGCATATATGTTAGTCCCTACACCCTTCTCGGATTACACCTTAGGTGTGGGATTAACCCAAGTCAAGTACTTGGACGTAGCAAATAGATTACATCTATATATACCATTCCCTTGTTTTATTCACTAGTGAACCCTGGGTCCCACCATGTTTCCGATGAATGGTAACATCACAATGATTTACCATCAAGCTGCTGTTACTAAAATATGACAACCTCATATCTAAACAACCATCTTGATTTCCATCAGATTTAAAGAAGCAATGGATATTATCAGGTTTTATCAGCATCTCTATGCTGATTAAATGCTAGTGTCAACATTAGGTCTCTTATTTAAGTTTTACGTTCTTCCACTGGAATGCTTTTGTAAATTGTCCTCTCCCTTTTGAGCTACCAAACATGGTTCTCATAAGTTCAAGAAACAATTATCCAAAACTCGGATGAACTACTTAAATATACAAGCATCAACTTATAATTCATCCATCTCCCACTAAATGTAGAATGGATAATTTTAAGTTATGAGATTGACAAGCAAATGACTCTTTTTAGTCAAAATCTCATTTAATGCTTAAGTGACCATAATGTCGTGTTTTAGATTGAGGACTTGGTTCATAAAAATAATGTATACCAATCATATTGAATACATCTTTAAGGCCTGCCTTTTACCAGATCATCAACAAAGATATTCGGTTTTTCTTTAAAGTAACACCATGTACAAAATGTGTTTCTTAGAGAAAACGAAGTAGGGGATAAACCCATGATTCATTTCATGTTTAAATCAATATAGATAATAGAAACTTAACATCTTATCTAGATCTAAGAATCGATATCTATACACCCTTATTGATTCCCAATTCCTTAAGGTTATTTCCAAACACCTCCAGGTTTCAGACAGAAACCTCATATCTAGTTAAACATTCTCCCAACTACTATCATAAAGATGGTGATGGAGAATTTTACTAGTGTCACTATACATGGCATACTTGAACGGATTATCCACACAAGTGTGCTCAAAATCCAACAAGTTATAATCCTTCCTACCAATACTGGTGAAAGATTTCTTAATCATCCTAGTCCAATAAACAAGATTTGCATCTTTCATTTAGCCCGAAGCTAATCTTTTACAAAGATCCTAACCACATGGATCTAAGTGATGTAAATGTTGTTTACTTGGTCAAGTTTGATTATGCCATATACTTAATGTATCCAAACCACTTTTGGATCTAAGAATCAATTATTTCATGATTGCCTTATTACTTATAACGTGTCTTTATGTATGCAATGATATGGATAAATTTTTGATAAAACATCTCAAAATAATTTTTCAAAAAATGTTTCAATTCCAAGCAACATCCATCGTCATCAAATGTGTATTTGTGCACCAAAATGGTCAAAATAACACATAAGCTTAGACATGGATAGAAAATGAAATGAAACCATCAGAATGAAAAATCTTTTAAACAAAAAAACACAAGATATAAAAAATATCCATCATCTTCAAAAGAACATACAATAAAGCGAGTCTTGCCACGCAGGGCGTACATACAAAAGTAATAATTAATCAGGAATTAATGGCGAGACCAACACTCCCAATTCTCTTGTAGAAGACAATCAACAAAATTTCTTCTTCAGAGATCCGGTTCTTCAGGCTCTTCCTTCTTGCAACGAACAGACCTACACTTTGCAACAAAATAAATTTGTGACAAACGTGAGTCTTATAGCTCGGGTAAACAACCCAGCTTATTAAGGAATAACAATGAAGTATAATCATGAATGTACCTCAAGTAGGAAAATTAACTCTCTCTTGTCTGAGAAGTTTTATATCCTCTTGGCACGGAGGGCAGGCATGACGGCCCCAATCCCCAAATCTACCGCAGAAGTAGCAAACCACCCCATGTTGAGTCTCCTTAGGCACATCATCAATGTCCATAGACTCAAAACTTGAAGCAAGCTTGGATACTCCAACTTCTTCATTCGATAGGATCGATTTCTTCTTCTTGGCAAAAAGTTGTTCCTTAGAACCAAAAATAGGAGTGGATGAGGATGATTCATGCTTGGACATGTTAGATTCTACAACCTTCAACATTCCATGCAATTCATCTATAGATATTTCCTTTCCATTCATATGATAGTCCATTACAAACTTCTCATATGATGCGGGCAGAGACTGAAGTATGAAGTTCACACCAAGCTCCCTCCCTATAGGAAAACCAAGCCTATTCATCTGGTCCATGTATAATTTCATCTTCAAAACATGGGCACTTACGCTCCTGCCTTCCCGCATCTTACAACCGGTTAGACTTTTAACACACTCATAATGTTCTTGCCTAACTTGCTGTTGGAATACTTCCTTCAGCTTATTAATCATGTCATACATAGTCATGTGCTCAAATTGCTTTCGCAGTTCCGAGCTCATACTTGATAACATGAGGCTAGCAACATCGTGCGTATCCCGAACACGCTTTTGATACGCTTATCGGACAGTCCATTCCGCATTGATAGCAGGTGGTTCAGGAAGAGGTTCCTCCAGGATGTGCAACTTAGACTCGGCACGTAGGACAATCCTCAATTGCCTAAGCCAATCAACAAAGTTCACTCTCGTGAGTTTCTCCCTTTCAAGGAACGTGCGTAGTGAAAAGTTCGACGTGGTATGGTTTTGATTCGACATCCTATATTAAATAGAGTACACAAATTAGTTGGTTTGATTTAATCCTCGTTAAAATAATTACCCATATCGTCTCGAAAAATATTTTAACAAGGGCTAAGAACCATATTTCACTCCAATTCATGACGGGGTTGCCGCAGATCACTTCATGAAGCTATTTAGGCCGATAACCATCTTATCGATTGCAATCTCTATTGCAACTCTTAGACACTTGTGGGATCGTACGACAACCATCGGTCGTTTGGCATGTTTGATCCCTACTTGCACCAATTCCAAATTAAAATTCTTGGTTGACTCGTGCTAAGCTCGACAATCACTCAAGGATTTTAATTTGCAATTGTAAATCGTCCGTCAAGACATACGGTAACAAATTCACCAAAGTTGGCTCGTGCTAAGCTCGACAACCAAAATTGTGAATTTGCCACACGCACTTTCCACACAGTTTTATGAGAGTTGGCTCGTGCTAAGCTCGACAACCAAAACCCATAAATCTAGATTCGGGTGGTATCGACTTACGGATGGCGCAAGATTTACGTTTTATGAAAAACGGGCTTTTGTTTTCGGCTTGGTTACAGATTAACTTATTTAGTGACAAAACCTATTTCCACTAGGTGAGTTAATCTTGTATCTGAGCGCGCCAGAGTTGCAAACCATTTTTACCAAATCTCTTGTGATTTTATTAACTTCGAAAAATTTCTAGCATGCGAATCCTAAGCAAACCATGCAAGAATTAAATAAAATCACATCACACGCATATAAACGAAATAAATTGGTAACCCTTGCCATAAATCCTATGCATTCTTCCCGTGAGCCAAAACGGGTAGAACTTAGTCAATCTAAGGGACGGAAGGTCTTCAATGCGAGCTCCCACTAGAACCGCTATCTCCAATGGACTTCACCGGCTTCTATGGACATGCTCCTTTCGACTCCAAATTGTGTGTCTTCATCCAAATTGTACAAAACTTACAATAGAAATTGAAATGGCGTACAAGCCACAATAATTTCCTATTTATCTAGTACAAATACACGGATGAATGAAATGGCATGCAAGCCACAATATTATTACATACCAAACTGAATTAATACATATCATAGCTCAAATGTGATTAAAATCACCAAATTGCATCCAAACACACAAAGTCAACCACAAGGTCAAAGGCAAGGTTACCAATTTCAAATCAACCACATAGAACCAAACATCACTAAATGGTAACAAAATTACCAAACAAAATCTGGAACAAATTTCCAGAATTACAAAATAGCCAAAAAATACCCAAGACCAAAACTGTTTTTAACTTGAAAACAAAATCTGTAGCTGCGCGTTAGCGCCGCTAAGTTTTATGAGTTAGCGCCGCTAACCTTGTTCGAACAGAAAACAAATATTCCGATTTCGGGATTTTTCAAGCCACCAAGTGCAAATCTAACATAGAGGTGGCTCTGATACCACTGTTAGGATCTCGTGGGCACGCAGCGGAAGCGAATGTACAACAAAAACAGTCCATGGTACAAGCAATCAAAGCATAAAACCGAAATCCCGAACATGGACCAAAGTCTATGAATAAAAATACAACTTGAAAAGGAAAGAGGTGGTTATACCTTTCTCCTAAGCTCCATAAATCTTCTTGTCTCGTGGTGTTGATGCTCCAAAATCGTAACACGGATCAAATAATGGGATATACCCCGGGAACACGTCCAACCACACGAGCTAGCGAGCCTTCGTGCTTCTTCACTACGAAAAGCACTCCGGGACAGTAACAAGGAGACCACAATCCTGGAACAAACTCTCTTGAATAAACCTCTCTTGGTCTCTTGTAGCACCAAAGAGTGTAATGTATGTTTTTGGAGAGAGAGAGAGCAAAAGAACTCTACCACCCCAAACTAATGAGTTCACTCTCTTCTTTTGTTCCAGAATTCGTATCTTAACCCCACAAACTGGCCACACCTCGAGACTTGAAGTCCTACATGCATTGGCTAGTTTGGAGGTGGATTTGACAAATGGTACTGGCGGGGTTTAGCGGCGCTAACCATAAGTTAGCGGCGCTAACTCAAAAGGTTAGCGGCGCTAACGCGCCCTGTCAGTGATTTGACACAAAGTACATGCAGCCGTAGCAGCGCTAACCTCTAGGACTTAGCGGCGCTAACCCCTAATGGTTAGCGGCGCTAACGCGGCCTGCGATGTCAACTTATGTCTTTTGTCATATTTGGTCCCTTAACTTAAGTTGCTGTCAGGTTAGACCCAGGTGTATGACCCAATAGGCCCATACATCATCAGCAGCGGTCCATATGGCGTACGTGCATTAATGGGCATATTTTTTACAGTTCTTGTAAGTGCTTTGAGAGAGAGATCATAAGAGAGGTTCCTGGAGCCATCAAGGTTGTTGTTCCAGAGATGGTGTCTCCATATGGTGTAGGACACTTGATGGCTTGCTAGTACAAGAAGATCACGATTTTCCCGGGGTGGAATTCGATAGAGAAGAAGGTGCTATAGCTCGGGTTCTTGATCTTCACCAACTCCAGGGGACTTCAATGGTATATTTATTTCTTCTCTCTTTCTTTTAGTTGCATTTCTTAGCTGTAGAGATTGGTACACTTCTTGAGGTTCACTTTGTGGTTTTGTTTTAAATTATGTAAATTTCCGATTTTCGACTTGCATGCTTCCGCTGTGATGAACCACGAACCCCAACAGTGGTATCAGAGCCACCTCTAAACTAGATTTGCACTTTGTGGCTTTGAAAATCCGAAAAATGTGATTTTTGGTTCTGTCCGAGGTTTAGCGGCGCTAACTTGTCCATGTTAGCGGCGCTAGCCCGTAGTTAGCGGTCGCTATCTCGTCTCGCGTTAGCGGCGCTAAGTCGGGGTTAACGGCGCTAACTTTTATAGTTAGCGGCGCAAACCTGTCTGGCAGAATGTATTTTGCCTAAAATCAATTTTGTTGGATCGATTGAGCTACTTGTTGATTCTGGAATTTTATTCCAGATTTGTTGTGTGTTTTGGATTAAGTTGCCTTATGTCTTGGTTGGTGTATTTATATGTGGATTAACATTTTGGCATGAAAATGGTTAATTGCATATACTTACATTGTGTATATATGACTATGGAATTTTGACTTGTTTAAGGTTCCTAATGCATATGTACATAGGATTATTTGTGCCTTAAGTGATTAGATAATCTTAACCAAGATATATAAGATTTGCATGGTTTTTGTGTGGCACACCATGTATAAGATTTGTTGTATGTGGTTGTAATATTTGTGTCCGGTAACGTTTGAGCCTTTAAGACCTATGTGATGTGTTTGGTTGTGTAAATTAATTTATTCATTCATTCGGTGGTTGTACCACAATGGTTTGTAATAATTTAATTTTTATTCGGTTTGTAAATTTAACGGCTTGCATGCCGATTTCTATTCTTTGTAATTTGTGATATTAGCTTAGAATAGAGAATTATGGCTTGCATGCCATTTCCTTTTAAATTTGTAAATTGTAAAAGGAGAACCGAAGCAACCAACAAGAACCATTTGGAGGGTGTCTTGGCATACTTGTATCCGGAGGTCGGTAGGAGACGCGATGGATCAAGTGGAAGGAGCACACATCGGGTCATTCGGTCTAGTCCTTAGATGACTTAGTCTTGCCCGTTGGCTCACGGGCAAGGCGCATAGGATTGGCTCGTTACCGGATTTATATTACATGCGTGGTTGATTTTATTATGTTTATTTTCTTGTATGGGTGTTTAGGATCTTCGCATGCTAGAAATTTTTTTCAAAATAATAAAATCAAAGAGTTTTTAAATTGGTTTACAAACTCCGCGCGCCACATAGACAAGAATTGGTTAAAATCGTTTTAACCGGCAAAAACAAAATCCTGTTTTTCAAAATTGTAAATCTCACGCCACCCGTAAGATGACACCGCCCAAATCTAGTGAAACAAGATTGGTCGTCGAGCTCTAGCCGAGATCGATTTTGCGTAACTGTGTGGAAGGTGCGTGTGGCAACTCGCAAGGTCGGTTGTCGAGCTCTAGCCGAGCCGGCCATTGGGCTATAGTACCACCGTGTATCTTGACTGACGATTTACAAATTCCAAGACTTAAACGCAACTGTAGTTGTCGAGCTTTAGCCGAGCTATCAAAGTGTATTAACGAGGAATTGGTGTGGAGGGATCACACATGCCAAATGGGTGCTATGAGTACCTAGGATCTCGCAAGTGCCTAAGAGTTGCGATCACAGATTGCAATTGGTAAATTGTTTACCTGCCTAAAATAGCTTCATGAAGTGATCCGCGGCAAACCCGTCATGGATTGGGGTATTTTGAGGTTCTTAGCCCTTGTTAAGATAATTTGTTTTTCTTAAATCAAGTGGGTAATTATTTTAACGAGGATTATATCGATTCTTACTAAAACTCGTACTCTTATTTTAGATGGCAAATCTTAACGACATTACATCAAAACTATCATTTCGTTTGTTCCTGGAAAAGGAGAGACTCATAGGAGTGAACTTCGTTGACTTGTATCGTGTATTAAGGATTGTCCTTCAACACGAGTCAAAGTTGCACGTCCTTGAGGAGCCTCTTCCGGAGCCACCTGCTACCAATGCGAACTGGGCCACAAGATACGCATGGGAAAAGCGTGTCAGAGATACACAAGATGTTTCTTGTCTCATGTTGTCGACTATGAGCTGTGAGCTGCGAAAGCAACTCAAGCATATGAGTGCGTACGACATAATTAACCAGCTAAAGGACATGTTCCCGCAGCAAGTTAGACAAGAACTTTTTGAGTATGTCAAGGCTCTAGTCAGTTGTAGGATGCAGGAAAGCGGGGACGTAAGTGTTCATGTCCTTATGATGAAGGCATACATGGACCAATTGGAGAGACTTGGATTTCCCGTAAGGAAGGAACTGATGGTGAATTTAATTCTCCAATCCTTGCCCACGTCTTATGAGAAGTTTGTCATGGAATATCTCAAAGACAATATGGGATGGTCCTTAAGTGAGCTACATGGCATGTTAAAGGCTACTGAGTTGAACATGGCCAAAAGTAAGCAAATCTCGTCCATACCCGCTAAGGCTACTGGGAAACAAAAACATAAGAAGAAGAAATTGACCTCAAATGGAAAGCTTGGTTTGACTAAGCCTACCATAAACGTGGAAGTTGAGGCAAATGAGATTGTGCCTCAAGATAACGTTCCACTTGGCGTAGTTTGCTACTTTTGTGGGGAAATTGGAAATTGGCGCCGTCACGCCTGCCCTAAGTGCCTGAATGAGCTAAGTATCCTAAAGCGGAAGAACGTTAGCTCCTCAACTTCAGGTACATTCATGATTATACTCCATTGATCTTCTACTTCAAAGGACTAGGTTTTGAACGCTAGTCAAAGCACTCACGTTTGTTACAAACTTGTTTGTTACAAAGTGTAGATGTTTATCCGAAGTAGGCCGGTGATGCATGGAGAGCTGGAAGAAGTGAAGGGAAGCTTAAGTGCTTGTCTCTTGCTAAAAGGATTGGAAGAGTTGATCTTGTCATTCCTACCAACTAATTTATTACATCATTAGATAGATAGATGTTTTATGCCCTGCGTGGCAAGAAGCATTGTATCTTTTATGCTATTGATGACGATGAATATTACTTTGAATTATGTAATTGTGGGTTTTAGAGTTTTATTTCAAATTTTATTCATGTCGTGGCATAAATAATAAGCTTTTGCTTAAGAAGTAATAATATGATCATGAGTGTTTATTGATTAGTTATCCTTATAATATTGGTGATTTAACCATATAAACAAGATTAACATTACCAAGGTCCATGTGGATAGGTACTTGGAATCTTTTAGCTTCGAGCTATTAGTTGATGTTGAATCTTGCTTATAAAGATAAAAAACTATGACGTCCTTCACTAGTAGATATGGGAGTAATAAAAGTTTGTTGGACTACACTATTGTGTATGGGCCGATCAAGCAAAGTCATAAGGATTAACTAAGTATAATTTGTTACCTTTACCTATGATGGTAGAAGAAAAGGGTATTAGAAAAGTGTTTGAAACCTGAGAGGTATTCAAAGCTCACCCGTAACAAATTTGTAACAAAAGAGGGCAAAAGGGAACTAAAATACTCAAGTCTTAAAAGATGTTGAGATATAATAGATTCCTTGTTCATCATAAGAATTATGGGAATGTCTCATAATTTAACTCTCCTAGGATACATGTTTTATTTGGATGGCCAAGTGGAGAAAAAGGAACATACTAGTTATGATTCCATTTGATGGTTTAAACTTAAGTAACCTGATAGATGGGTGTACTTGAGTTGTGACGGGCAATGTTCCTATATTACAACAAAGATGGTCAAATTAGCAACCATGGAGGTTAAACTAGAAAAACAGCTTTGCTTGTCTACCTCATGGACTAATGTTTTCTAGTCTACATTTAGTGGGAGATGGATGAACTTTAAAAGATGCTAATACATTTAATATGTTCTTCTTGGTTTTGGATGTTCTTTTCATAACCTTTTGAGAACTGAGGTGAATTGCTCGAAAAGGGAAATGAACAACTGAAGCATTCCAGTGGAAGAACGTGTGACTTAAATAATGACCTTATGTTGACACTAGCATTCAATCAATAATGATTGGAACTTAACATGGCAATGTTGAAGTACTTGGCATTATGATATTACCTCTTCATAAGTCTGGCTATAGTCATCATAAGACCGGAAATGTATTACATACATGAGGACGATGACTTGTTGATAATACATTGCGTATGTATCAATTACCGGAATCTGTAGTGGACCTTGGGTCTACTAAGATAAGGAAAAGGTAATTAGATAAGCTATAATCTATGCTGGATTTCAAGGATTAGCTTGGATAATCCAACACCTAGATGAGATCAGTAAGGTGTATATAGATCTTTTGGATATAAGATCTGCATGGATTAGTTTGTAGATAACTTCAAATGCTGACTGGTCGGAATTGGTTTCATGATGATTGACCATGTGGAAGGTATCATATGAAGACATTCTTCCAGTAGTTATGTTGAAGTTTACACGGACACTTACGCCGTTTCATGGCTATATGATGCAAAGACCGTATTCCGTCATAGGAATTCAATGAGGAAGTGCTGGTAACACTGTCCGAAGGTGCTTTACATATAAAAGTATCCATATAAAATCTACAAAACAAGGAAAAGGGTTGCCTTGGACTTCAACAAACATCTAAGTTTCGTGTTGTGAAAATCAAGCGGTTGAGTTTTCAATGAGCAATGATGAAACTTAGATAGATGCCAGAGCTAGTGGGAGGGCTGTTGTTATCCTATGTAATATGTCTTGGACATATGTCATAATGGAGATAATGTCTTGATCATGTTTGTCTGTAAGTTTGAATCAAGAAATATACGTCCATTAAGGATTAACAAAGCAATTTGAAAAGTACAAGAAATATCAAGATATGTTCTTGTTGATCATGTGATATGAGATTAATTTATTACTCTGAGTGATAGTTTATGTTTTATGATAACCACCAATTCGATTAGGGTTTGTGATCCTATAAACATTGTGTCATTAGTAAATGTGATACTTAAAGTGTCGGTGACTCTATAGAGATCTTTATGAAAACTATGAGAGTACGATGACTTGATCACATAAGATTTGATTTTAAAGTGTCGGTGACTCTATAGAGATCTTAATGAAAACTATGAGAGTGCGATGCCTTTAACACATAAGATTTTATTCTAAAAGCATTGGTGACTCTATAGAGATCCTTGTGAATACTATGAGAGTACAATGGCTTAAGTAAATAAGATTTTAATTTTAGAGCATCAATAACTCTATAGAGATCTTTATGAAAACTATGAGAGTATGATGGCTCATGCACATTAAAATTTTAGATCCAAGTGTTGTTTGTCTTATTGGATTCCTTTAAGACAAAGCATGTATAACGGCTTGGACAATTGATCATAATCCCATCAACGCACACTTTAGAAGTGGTTGGTTGGAGTTGGGATACGATCATTATCAGAGTACACACGGAGAGCAATGGTGGCGGATCCGCTAACTAAGCTATAGTAGCGGGTTAGTGATTTTTTATCAGACTAGGGCCTGCATATACTTGGCTTAAGTTTGTTTTAGTAATATTTTGATATGCTTTTCTTTTGGGAACGTTAACCAATATTGTGCTTCTCCTTGTATCGATTATCAAATGAGGATTTGGTAATGCGCGTGTAGCGGGTACTCTCAGTAAGCCTTATTGTGTTCAAACTTATCATGTTTTACCTCTTCCCTGAATGTTTTAACATTCTAAATGTCCACAGTCGGTCATTCTTCATGGGAAGGACGTCTGAACTAAGACTGAGGGAAGTGATTGGTCAAGTTTCCAATGATTTATGATCGATTGGGACACAGGGATGCAATACTTCACCTGTACTTGAAGTGTTCAAGTGACTGGACGACCCACACCTGATTTTACTTTGTGGTACATGTCATGAGTAAATCTGGATGATAACATCAGTTCATCCTCATACTGGAGATACATGTGTCTGCATCACTTTGGTTTGCTTTGCTCTAGTTGTTTTCAAACGCAGTCCGTAACTGGTTGTTATAAAGGGAGCAGCTGGGCAAAGTATGATCACTGTGGTGGGAAATGTAGTCAAAGGAATTTGTTCCTCTGTTTAGAGAGATATCCCTGGGCCCCTCGATGATTGGTCGCTGACACCAAAATGCACGGCCGTGCTCAAGTGTTCAATGATTAAAGAATCTGATTGCAACTTGTATGTTTTGGTCACCACTAATCTCAATCGGGAAACATAATCGTGAACGAACGGAGAATGACTAAGTACCATGTCTCGTGTTCACATGGATATCGCGAACGAAAGGATAATTGATCACTTATCGATAAGACCTTTTCACATGGGTTGCAGATTGGTTTTTGTGCTGAAGACAAAACCCATACTGACTTGGGGACAGGATGTCTTACTAGAGGCCGCTCCTTGTCTGTGATGCTTTGGGTACGATGAGCCATGTGCAAGTGGGAGTCTGTTAGAGTATGCCCACTGACACACGTACGCCAAATGATCACTACCGATGATGTATGGGCCTATCGGGTCACACGCCGGGGGTTGATCTTGACAACCACCTAAAAGGGAGCGTTGGAAATGAATAATTAAAGATGGTTGGTAATCTGGGAGGGTTAGCGACGCTAATCCCTGCTGCCGCTAACTCACCCGTGTTAGCGGCGCTAACCGTAACTGGTTAGCGGCGCTAAGACTGGGCGGCTAGCGGCACTAACCCACCTGACAGATTACAACTTTATTCCCTCCACCTCAATGCTCCACCAATGCATGTATTTTGTTGGGAATCTTCTATGGCCGGCCCTTTGGGTTTAGTGAGGCCAGATGAGATCATTATATACTTGCAATCTCTCATTTTTCTGTCAAGTTGGTTGAAGGTGAAAACTCACACACTTAAAGAAAACAGTTGGTTTTTCTTGTAAGTGCTTTGAGAGAGAGATCATAAGAGAGGTTCCTGGAGCCATCAAGGTTGTTGTTCCAGAGATGGTGTCTCCATATGGTGTAGGACACTTGATGGCTTGCTAGTACAAGAAGATCACGATTTTCCCGGGGTGGACTTCGATAGAGAAGAAGGTGCTATAGCTCGGGTTCTTGATCTTCACCAACTCCAGGGGACTTCAAGGGTATATTTCTTTATTCTCTCTTTCTTTTAGTTGCATTTCTTAGCTGTAGAGATTGGTACACTTCTTGGGGTTCACTTTGTGGTTTTGTTTTAAATTATGTAAATTTCCGATTTTGGACTTGCATGCTTCCGCTGTGATGAACCACGAATCCCAACATGATCACTTATCTATAGGACCATCTCAAACCTTTTGGTTGTGATTTGGTACTTGTCAGGGATGACATACCCCGTACTGACTTGGGGGCAGAGATGTCTTGCTAGAGGCTGCTCTCTGTCTGTGATACTTAAGGATACGGTGTGTCATGTGCAAGTGGGAGTCTGTTGGAGTATGCCCACTTACATACGTATGCCGTATCACTGCCGATGATGTGCGGGCCTATTGGGTCATACACCAAACTTCTACCCAAATAGCCCTAAGTGAAAACAGCCGGTCAAAATGGTCAAATTCCAGTTGACCTAGGCTTCACGACCGTGAAGGATGCTCCACGGGTCGTGAAGCAAGGTGTCCCTACGAGTCCTTACACGAGCATTATGGCTCGTGGACCAGATTGGCTTCACGGTCCTTTACGGGCCGTGAAGGGATCGTGAAGGATAAAAATGCGTCTCGGATACCCTTATGACTTGAAGAAACACGGCACGGGCCGTGAAGCTTTTGAGCTTCACGGGCCATGAGAGCCCGTGATGGGTCGTGAAGCCTGGAAAACTAAGTGGCACTTGATTCTTATTGGCTTGCTCATGGTGGTCCAGTAAGAATCAATCTAATGGCCGGCTAGAACTGTTCCAGAAGGCTCCATAAGGTTTTATATAAAGCTTATGCTTTAGAAGCTTTAGGACCTTTTTTGCCATCTTAACTTCTACACGCCTAAAACACTTCAAAGAGTGTTCTTTTGAGGGAAAGTGTATGGTTCCAAAAATCAAAGGGTTGCAGATCAAGAATCCAACCAAGGAGAATGTGGATTTTGATCATCTTGCTAGCACAAAGGTAGAAGCACTCGGTGTATAGCTTCGGTAGGAACTTGGAGGCTTCTTCTTCAAGTCTTAAATCATCCCATCCGAAAACAACCTTCTCTACAGCAGCTAGGAGCTAAGAAGGAAGGTATAACACCATTTCTACCCTTGTTCTTGTTTGTTTTGGTTGCATGTAAGTTGTATAAAGTTCATACCATTCTATGGAGTTCAAGAAAATTGTTGATGTAAATTGCTTATATCTTTGCTTCTGTTGCGTTTTTGAGATGTACCTGAACTCCTACAGTTTCACGATGATTAACCATGAGGACGGTATCAGCACGAAAGTATCTACCAGTGGTAATGTTGTAGTTTATTCGGAAGCTTATGGTTATTAGTGCCTTTTCATGGCTATGATAGTTTGATGCGAAGACCGTGTTCCTTAATAGGAATTTCATAAGGAAGTGTTTATAACACTATCCGAGGATCTTTTACATCAAAGAGCATCCTCATAAAGTCTACATACTTATAGAGGTCCACTTATGGACCTAGATATGCATCTCAAGATTTGGATATTTGCTTTAATGCGAAAATCAATGGTTTGAGTTTTCGGTAGGCAAGGATGAAAGAAGGGTGAATGTCAGGGCTAGTGGGAGCGTTGTTGTAATTCTATATGTATGTCAAGAATGTACACCATAATGGAAATAATGTCCTGGTCATGCTAGGTTTAAAAACCTTTACGAAGGAATTATGTATCCATTACAGCTATAGAATACACAAAACCTAACAAGGAGGCCAACAAATATTGAGATATGTTCTTGGTGCTCCATTGTAAGAAGAATAGGATAATTGCCGATGTCGATCGGAGTTAATGATCCTACCAAGTATGTGTTGGGGTTCGTGGTGGAGCACAACGGAAGCAACCAAGTACAAAATCGAATTTTAAAACATGAACAAGAACCACAAAGTGAACCGCAAAGGTGTACCATACTCTACAACATAGATTTGCAACTTAAAACAGATAGAGGGAAGTAAAATATACCCTTGATGTCTCTGGATTGTTGAGTGCAATGCTCCAAGTCTTGAAAGTTCCTATTGAACTATCAAAGTCCACCCCGAGAAGATGTGTGACCTTGGTGTACTAGCACCCCTTCGAGTCAAGTCCAACACTTGAACTTGATTCTGGAACAACCACCTAAGACCACCAGGGAACTCTCTCTCTCTCAAAGCTCTTCTCACAAACTTATATAACCTCAAGTTTCTAAGTGTGTATGAACTCAAAATGTGCCAAGAGTATAAGAGAGAGTGAGTGACATGTATTTTATAGACCCAAGCATGACCCCAGAACTCCCCAAGGTCGGCCAAGGCCGTATGATTACACCCACATGCATTGGTGGATTGTGGAGGTGAAAATAATAAAGTTGTAATCTGTTAGAAGGGTTAGCGCCGCTACCCGCCCAGGGATAACGCCGCTAACCGCCCAAAGTTAGCGCCGCGATCGCGGCTGAGTTAGCGACGGCTTAGATAGTGCCGCTAACTTTGTCCAGATTACTAACTATCATTATTTATTCTTTCTCACCCTCACCTTTTAGGTTGTTGTCATGATCAACCCCCGGCGTGTGACCCGATAGGCCCATACGTCATCGGTAATGATCATTTGGTGTACGTGCGTCAGTGGGCATACTCCAATAGACTCCCACTTGCAGATGACTCACCGTACCCAACGCATCACAGACAAAGAGCGGCCTTTAGTAAGACATCTTTGCCCCCAAGTCAGTATGGGTTTTGTCTTCAGCACAAAAACCAAACTGCAGGCCGTGTGAAATGGTCCTATAGATAAGGGATCAAACATCCTTTTGTTCGCGATATCCGTGTGAACACGATACATGGAACTTAGACATTCTCCGTTCGTTGACAATTATGTTTCTAGATCTAGACTGGTGGTAACCAAAATATATAAGTTACAATCGATCATAAATCATTGCAAGCTTTGACAATAGCCATGCATTTTGGTGTCAGCGACCAATCATCGAGGGGCCCAGGGTTATCTCTCTAAACAGAGGAACAAATTCCTTTTGACTACACTGCCCATCAAAGTGATCAAACTTTGTCCAATTACTCCCTTTATAATATCCAATTACGGACTGCGTTTGAAAGCAACCAGAACAAAGCAAACCAAAGTGATGCAGGCACATGCATCTGCGGTATAAAGATAAACTGATATTATCATCCTGATTTACTCATGACATGTATCATGAAGTGAAATCAGGTGTGGGTCGTCCAGTTACTTGAACAATTCAAGTACAGGCGAAGTATTGCGTCCCGGTGTTTCAATCCCTATTGAACACAGGACCAATCACTTCCCTTAGTCTTAGTTCAGATTTCCTTCCCTAGAAGAATGACCGACTGTGGACATTTAGAATGTTAACACATTCGGGGAATAACAAAACATGCTAATTTGGAACACAGTAAATATTTAAAGAAATTTCTGCAACTTGCGTATTACTAAATCTCCATTTAATAATCGATAAATGCGATAAATACAATACTGCTGAAAGTTCCCGAAAGGGTAAATACATCAAATATACTAACCAAAATATAAATACATGATCAAACCAAATCGCTAGAAAATCTAATCCCAATAGCACGTGTGTGAACATCGTGCTTTGCTTGCGATAATGGTTTGGTGAACGGATCCGCCACGTTGCTATCCTTGTGTACTCTGCTGATGACAATGCCTCCACTATCGACCACGTCCCGGATGTAATGAAACTTCCGCGGAATATGTCTCGTGCGTCGGTGAGACCTTGGTTCCTTCACTAGAGCGACCACATCCTCGTCGTCACAAAATACCTCAACAGGGTCGGCAATACTAGGAACCACTCCCAGATCTTGGATGAACTTCCTCATCCATACAGCCTCCTTAGCAGCTTCACTGGCCGCAATATACTCCGACTCGGTAGTAGAATCAGCCACATTGTCTTGCTTGGAGCTTCTCTAGGATATGGCACCACCATTTAATAGGAACACGAACCCCGATTGAGATCGGCAGTCGTCCCTATCGGTTTGGAAGCTGGCGTCGGAGTAACCAGTTACCCGAAGCTCTTCCGCACCTCCATATACTAAGAACATCTCCTTTGTCCTATGAATATACTTGAGAATGTTCTTCACTACCGTGCAATGTGCCTCACTAGGATTGGCTTGATATCTACTTGTCATACTCAAGGCACAAGATATATCAGACCTAGTACATAACATGGCGTACATGATCGAGCCTATAGCCGAAGCATAAGGGACTCGCCTCATTACTTCACGTTCCTCACGGGAACTCTGGCTTTGAGCTTTGCCTAACATTAAACCATGTGACATAGGTATGAACCCCTTCTTGAAGTCCTCCATCCTAAATCTCTTTAGGACCTTGTCAATGTACGTACTCTGGCTTAATCCAATCAACCTGCGGGATCTATCTCTATAGATTTTAATCCCAAGGATGTAAGCTGCATCCCCACGATCTTTCATTAAGAAACAATTCCCTAGCCAGGTTTTTACACCTTGCAAAGTTGGGACGTCATTCCAAATTAGTAGAATATCATCTACATAAAGAACTTGGAATACAATTATGCTCCCACTAGCTCTAATGTAAATGCTATTGGGGTTCGTGGTTGAGCACAACGGAAGCATGCAAGTACAAAAACCGAATTTTCAAAGCATAAAAATAACCACAAGAAGAACCCCATAAGTGTACCATACTCTACAACAAGTTAAGCAACTTAAACAGAGAGAAAAAGAGGAATTATACCCTGGATGTCTCTGATGGTTGTGTGTGTTGCTAGCTCCAAGCACAAACTCCTCCTTGAGCTCCTTCTTGAACTATCGAGGTCCACACCGAGACACAAGGTGACCCAAGTGTACTAGCACTCCAAGAATCCTTCCTTGATGAAGATTCTCTTCTGGAACACAACCAAACTCCAGGAACTCTCTATTCTCTCTCTTGAATTAGCAACTCTCAATATAGTTCTAAGTGTATATTCTTGCAACAATTTTCCAAGAGCAAGAATGAGAGAGTTATGCATGGTTTTATAGAGCAACCCATGACTCCAGGTCTCCCAAAGTTGGCCCCAGAGGTAATCATGAGATATCACATGCATTGGTGGAGTTTAGAGGTGAAAAGAATAAAGTTGTTTCTGTCAGGCAGGGTTAGCGCCGCCAGCCGCCCACAGTTAGCGCCCCTAACCGCCCAAGTTTAGCGCCGCTAACGCGGCTGTTTTAGCGACGCCAGGGTTAGTGCCTGTAACCCCTGTTGGAAACCAACTATCATTATTTATCCTCTCTCACCCTCATCTTTTAGGTTGTGTCAAGGTCAACCCCCGGCGTGTGACCCGATAGGCGCATACATCATCGGTAGTAATCATCTAGCGTACGTGTTTCAGTGGGCATACTCCAACGGAATCCCACTTGCACATGACTCACCGTACCTAATAGATCACAAAAAGTGAGCGGCCTCTAGCAAAACATCTCTGCCCCCAAGTCAGTATGGGTTTTGTCTTCAGCACAAAAACCAATCTGCATCCTATGTGAAAAGGTCCTATCGATAAGTGATCAATCATCCTTTTGCTCGCGATATCCAAGTGAACACGAGACATGGTACAAAGTCATTCTCCGTTCGTTCACGATTATGTTTCTCGATCTAGATTGGTGGTGACCAAAATATACAAGTTGAAATCAATCATAAATTATTGCAAGCTTTGAGCATGGCCATGCATTTTGGTGTCAGCGACCAATCATCGAGGGGCCCAAGGATATCTCCCTAAACAGAGGAACAAATTCCTTTGACTTACACTGTCCACCACAGTGATCATACTCTGCCCAACTACTCCCTTTATAACAGCCAGTTACGGACTGCCTTTGAAAGCAATTAGAACAAAGCAAACCAAAGTGATGCACCAACGTGCATCTCCAGTTTGAGGATGAACTTGATATTATCATCCTGATTTACTCATGACATGTACCATAAAGTGAAATCAGGTGTGGGTCGTCCAGTCACTTGAAACACTTTCAAGTACAGGCGAAGAATTGGTTCCCCATGCCCCAATCCCTTATTGGACACATGACCAATTACTTCCCTCAGTCTTAGTTCATACTTCTTTCCCGTGAAGAATGACCGACTGCGGACTTTTAGAATGCTTATGCATTCAGGGAAGAGCAAAACATGCAAAGTTGGAACACAGTAAAGATTTGAAGAAATACCTGCAACTTGCGTATTACTAAATCTCATTTAATAATCGATAAATACAATAAATACAATACTGCTTCATGTTCCCAAAAGGGTAAATACATCAAATATACTAACCAAATCACTAGCAAATCAAATCCCAATAGCACGTGTATGAGCATCATGCTTTGCTTGCGATAAAGGTTTGGTGAACGGATCCGACACATTGCTATCCGTGTGTACTCTGCTAATCACAATGTCTCCACTATCGACCACGTCCCGGATGTAATGATACTTCCGCGGAATATGCCTCATGCGTCGGTGAGACCTTGGTTCCTTTGCTAAAGCAACCGCACCCTCGTTGTCACAAAACACCTCAACAGGGTCGGCAATGCTAGGAACCACTCCCAGATCTTGGATGAATTTCTTCATCCATACAGCCTCCTTCACAGCTTCACTGGCCGCAATATACTCCGACTCGGTAGTAGAATCGGCCATAGTGTCTTGCTTGGAGCTTCTCCAGGAAATACAAACCCCGATTGAGATCGGCAGTCGTCCCGATCGGTTTGGAAGCTAGCATCGGAGTAACTAGTCACCCGTAGCTCTTCCGCACCTCCATACACCAAGAACATCTCCTTTGTCCTCCGAAGATACTTGAGAATGTTCTTTACTGCCGTCCAATGTGCCTCGCTAGGGTTGACTTGATATCTACTTGTCATACTTAATGCACAAGATACATTAGGCCTAGTACATAACATGGCGTACATGATCGAGCCTATAGCCGAAGCATAAGGGACTCGCCTCATTACTTCACGTTCCTCACGGGAACTCGGGCTTTGAGCTTTGCCTAACACTAAACCATATGACATAGGTATGAACCCCTTCTTGAAGTCCTCCATCCTAAATCTCTTTAGGACCTTGTCAATGTACGTACTCTGGCTTAATCCAATCAACCTACGGGATCTATCTCTATAGATTTTAATCCCAAGGATGTAAGCTGCATCCCCACGATCTTTCATTAAGAAACAATTCCCTAGCCAGGTTTTTACACCTTGCAAAGTTGGGACGTCATTCCAAATTAGTAGAATATCATCTACATAAAGAACTTGGAATACAATTATGCTCCCACTAGCTCTAATGTAAATGCTATTGGGGTTCGTGGTTGAGCACAACGGAAGCATGCAAGTACAAAAAACGAATTTTCAAAGCATAAAAATAACCACAAGAAGAACCCCATAAGTGTACCATGCTCTACAACAAGTTAAGCAACTTAAACAGAAAGAAAAAGAGGAATTATACCCTGGATGTCTCTGATGGTTGTGTGTGTTGCTAGCTCCAAGCACAAACTCCTCCTTGAGCTCCTTCTTGAACTATCGAGGTCCACACCGAGACACAAGGTGACCCAAGTGTACTAGCACTCCAAGAATCCTTCCTTGATGAAGATTCTCTTCTGGAACACAACCAAACTCCAGGAACTCTCTATTCTCTCTCTTGAATTAGCAACTCTCAATATAGTTCTAAGTGTATATTCTTGCAACAATTTTCCAAGAGCAAGAATGAGAGAGTTATGCATGGTTTTATAGAGCAACCCATGACTCCAGGTCTCCCCAAGTTGGCCCCAGAGGTAATAATGAGATATCACATGCATTGATGGAGTTTAGAGGTGAAAAGAATAAAGTTGTTTCTGTCAGGAAGGGTTAGCGCCGCCAGCCGCCCACAGTTAGCGCCCCTAACCGCCCAAGTTTAGCGCCGCTAACGCGGCTGTTTTAGCGACGCCAGGGTTAGTGCCTCTAACCCCTGTTGGAAACCAACTATCATTATTTATCCTCTCTCACCCTCATCTTTTAGGTTGTGTCAAGGTCAACCCCCGGCGTGTGACCCGATAGGCGCATACATCATCGGTAGTAATCATCTAGCGTACGTGTTTCAGTGGGCATACTCCAACGGAATCCCACTTGCACATGACTCACCGTACCTAATAGATCACAAAAAGTGAGCGGCCTCTAGCAAAACATCTCTGCCCCCAAGTCAGTATGGGTTTTGTCTTCAGCACAAAAACCAATCTGCATCCTATGTGAAAAGGTCCTATCGATAAGTGATCAATCATCCTTTTGCTCGCGATATCCAAGTGAACACGAGACATGGTACAAAGTCATTCTCCGTTCGTTCACGATTATGTTTCTCGATCTAGATTGGTGGTGACCAAAATATACAAGTTGAAATCAATCATAAATTATTGCAAGCTTTGAGCATGGCCATGCATTTTGGTGTCAGCGACCAATCATCGAGGGGCCCAAGGATATCTCCCTAAACAGAGGAACAAATTCCTTTGACTTACACTGTCCACCACAGTGATCATACTCTGCCCAACTACTCCCTTTATAACAGCCAGTTACGGACTGCCTTTGAAAGCAATTAGAACAAAGCAAACCAAAGTGATGCACCAACGTGCATCTCCAGTTTGAGGATGAACTTGATATTATCATCCTGATTTACTCATGACATGTACCATAAAGTGAAATCAGGTGTGGGTCGTCCAGTCACTTGAAACACTTTCAAGTACAGGCGAAGAATTGGTTCCCCATGCCCCAATCCCTTATTGGACACATGACCAATTACTTCCCTCAGTCTTAGTTCATACTTCTTTCCCGTGAAGAATGACCGACTGCGGACTTTTAGAATGCTTATGCATTCAGGGAAGAGCAAAACATGCAAAGTTGGAACACAGTAAAGATTTGAAGAAATACCTGCAACTTGCGTATTACTAAATCTCATTTAATAATCGATAAATACAATAAATACAATACTGCTTCATGTTCCCAAAAGGGTAAATACATCAAATATACTAACCAAATCACTAGCAAATCAAATCCCAATAGCACGTGTATGAGCATCATGCTTTGCTTGCGATAAAGGTTTGGTGAACGGATCCGACACATTGCTATCCGTGTGTACTCTGCTAATCACAATGTCTCCACTATCGACCACGTCCCGGATGTAATGATACTTCCGCGGAATATGCCTCATGCGTCGGTGAGACCTTGGTTCCTTTGCTAGAGCAACCGCACCCTCGTTGTCACAAAACACCTCAACAGGGTCGGCAATGCTAGGAACCACTCCCAGATCTTGGATGAATTTCTTCATCCATACAGCCTCCTTCACAGCTTCACTGGCCGCAATATACTCCGACTCGGTAGTAGAATCGGCCATAGTGTCTTGCTTGGAGCTTCTCCAGGAAATACAAACCCCGATTGAGATCGGCAGTCGTCCCGATCGGTTTGGAAGCTAGCATCGGAGTAACTAGTCACCCGTAGCTCTTCCGCACCTCCATACACCAAGAACATCTCCTTTGTCCTCCGAAGATACTTGAGAATGTTCTTTACTGCCGTCCAATGTGCCTCGCTAGGGTTGACTTGATATCTACTTGTCATACTTAATGCACAAGATACATTAGGCCTAGTACATAACATGGCGTACATGATCGAGCCTATAGCCGAAGCATAAGGGACTCGCCTCATTACTTCACGTTCCTCACGGGAACTCGGGCTTTGAGCTTTGCCTAACACTAAACCATATGACATAGGTATGAACCCCTTCTTGAAGTCCTCCATCCTAAATCTCTTTAGGACCTTGTCAATGTACGTACTCTGGCTTAATCCAATCAACCTACGGGATCTATCTCTATAGATTTTAATCCCAAGGATGTAAGCTGCATCCCCACGATCTTTCATTAAGAAACAATTCCCTAGCCAGGTTTTTACACCTTGCAAAGTTGGGACGTCATTCCAAATTAGTAGAATATCATCTACATAAAGAACTTGGAATACAATTATGCTCCCACTAGCTCTAATGTAAATGCTATTGGGGTTCGTGGTTGAGCACAACGGAAGCATGCAAGTACAAAAAACGAATTTTCAAAGCATAAAAATAACCACAAGAAGAACCCCATAAGTGTACCATGCTCTACAACAAGTTAAGCAACTTAAACAGAAAGAAAAAGAGGAATTATACCCTGGATGTCTCTGATGGTTGTGTGTGTTGCTAGCTCCAAGCACAAACTCCTCCTTGAGCTCCTTCTTGAACTATCGAGGTCCACACCGAGACACAAGGTGACCCAAGTGTACTAGCACTCCAAGAATCCTTCCTTGATGAAGATTCTCTTCTGGAACACAACCAAACTCCAGGAACTCTCTATTCTCTCTCTTGAATTAGCAACTCTCAATATAGTTCTAAGTGTATATTCTTGCAACAATTTTCCAAGAGCAAGAATGAGAGAGTTATGCATGGTTTTATAGAGCAACCCATGACTCCAGGTCTCCCCAAGTTGGCCTCAGAGGTAATAATGAGATATCACATGCATTGATGGAGTTTAGAGGAGAAAAGAATAAAGTTGTTTCTGTCAGGAAGGGTTAGCGCCGCCAGCCGCCCACAGTTAGCGCCCCTAACCGCCCAAGTTTAGCGCCGCTAACGCGGCTGTTTTAGCGACGCCAGGGTTAGTGCCTCTAACCCCTGTTGGAAACCAACTATCATTATTTATCCTCTCTCACCCTCATCTTTTAGGTTGTGTCAAGGTCAACCCCCGGCGTGTGACCCGATAGGCGCATACATCATCGGTAGTATTCATCTAGCGTACGTGTTTCAGTGGGCATACTCCAACGGAATCCCACTTGCACATGACTCACCGTACCTAATAGATCACAAAAAGTGAGCGGCCTCTAGCAAAACATCTCTGCCCCCAAGTCAGTATGGGTTTTGTCTTCAGCACAAAAACCAATCTGCATCCTATGTGAAAAGGTCCTATCGATAAGTGATCAATCATCCTTTTGCTCGCGATATCCAAGTGAACACGAGACATGGTACAAAGTCATTCTCCGTTCGTTCACGATTATGTTTCTCGATCTAGATTGGTGGTGACCAAAATATACAAGTTGAAATCAATCATAAATTATTGCAAGCTTTGAGCATGGCCATGCATTTTGGTGTCAGCGACCAATCATCGAGGGGCCCAAGGATATCTCCCTAAACAGAGGAACAAATTCCTTTGACTTACACTGTCCACCACAGTGATCATACTCTGCCCAACTACTCCCTTTATAACAGCCAGTTACGGACTGCCTTTGAAAGCAATTAGAACAAAGCAAACCAAAGTGATGCACCAACGTGCATCTCCAGTTTGAGGATGAACTTGATATTATCATCCTGATTTACTCATGACATGTACCATAAAGTGAAATCAGGTGTGGGTCGTCCAGTCACTTGAAACACTTTCAAGTACAGGCGAAGAATTGGTTCCCCATGCCCCAATCCCTTATTGGACACATGACCAATTACTTCCCTCAGTCTTAGTTCATACTTCTTTCCCGTGAAGAATGACCGACTGCGGACTTTTAGAATGCTTATGCATTCAGGGAAGAGCAAAACATGCAAAGTTGGAACACAGTAAAGATTTGAAGAAATACCTGCAACTTGCGTATTACTAAATCTCATTTAATAATCGATAAATACAATAAATACAATACTGCTTCATGTTCCCAAAAGGGTAAATACATCAAATATACTAACCAAATCACTAGCAAATCAAATCCCAATAGCACGTGTATGAGCATCATGCTTTGCTTGCGATAAAGGTTTGGTGAACGGATCCGACACATTGCTATCCGTGTGTACTCTGCTAATCACAATGTCTCCACTATCGACCACGTCCCGGATGTAATGATACTTCCGCGGAATATGCCTCATGCGTCGGTGAGACCTTGGTTCCTTTGCTAGAGCAACCGCACCCTCGTTGTCACAAAACACCTCAACAGGGTCGGCAATGCTAGGAACCACTCCCAGATCTTGGATGAATTTCTTCATCCATACAGCCTCCTTCACAGCTTCACTGGCCGCAATATACTCCGACTCGGTAGTAGAATCGGCCATAGTATCTTGCTTGGAGCTTCTCCAGGAAATACAAACCCCGATTGAGATCGGCAGTCGTCCCGATCGGTTTGGAAGCTAGCATCGGAGTAACTAGTCACCCGTAGCTCTTCCGCACCTCCATACACCAAGAACATCTCCTTTGTCCTCCGAAGATACTTGAGAATGTTCTTTACTGCCGTCCAATGTGCCTCGCTAGGGTTGACTTGATATCTACTTGTCATACTTAATGCACAAGATACATTAGGCCTAGTACATAACATGGCGTACATGATCGAGCCTATAGCCGAAGCATAAGGGACTCGCCTCATTACTTCACGTTCCTCACGGGAACTCGGGCTTTGAGCTTTGCCTAACACTAAACCATATGACATAGGTATGAACCCCTTCTTGAAGTCCTCCATCCTAAATCTCTTTAGGACCTTGTCAATGTACGTACTATGGCTTAATCCAATCAACCTACGGGATCTATCTCTATAGATTTTAATCCCAAGGATGTAAGCTGCATCCCCACGATCTTTCATTAAGAAACAATTCCCTAGCCAGGTTTTTACACCTTGCAAAGTTGGGACGTCATTCCAAATTAGTAGAATATCATCTACATAAAGAACTTGGAATACAATTATGCTCCCACTAGCTCTAATGTAAATGCTATTGGGGTTCGTGGTTGAGCACAACGGAAGCATGCAAGTACAAAAAACGAATTTTCAAAGCATAAAAATAACCACAAGAAGAACCCCATAAGTGTACCATGCTCTACAACAAGTTAAGCAACTTAAACAGAAAGAAAAAGAGGAATTATACCCTGGATGTCTCTGATGGTTGTGTGTGTTGCTAGCTCCAAGCACAAACTCCTCCTTGAGCTCCTTCTTGAACTATCGAGGTCCACACCGAGACACAAGGTGACCCAAGTGTACTAGCACTCCAAGAATCCTTCCTTGATGAAGATTCTCTTCTGGAACACAACCAAACTCCAGGAACTCTCTATTCTCTCTCTTGAATTAGCAACTCTCAATATAGTTCTAAGTGTATATTCTTGCAACAATTTTCCAAGAGCAAGAATGAGAGAGTTATGCATGGTTTTATAGAGCAACCCATGACTCCAGGTCTCCCCAAGTTGGCCCCAGAGGTAATAATGAGATATCACATGCATTGATGGAGTTTAGAGGTGAAAAGAATAAAGTTGTTTCTGCCAGATTTCATAATCATGAAATGAGACAATGGCCATGAGTATCCGGATAGACTTCAACATAGCCACCGGAGAAAAGGTTTCCTCATAGTGTACACCATGAGCTTGAGTGAAACACTTAGCCACCAGTCAGGCCTTGAAGGTGTCTACCTCGCCATCCACGCCGACCTTTTTCTTGTAGACCCATTTGCACCCTACGGGTTTGCACCCAGGCACATGATCCACCAAGTCCCAAACTTGGTTATCAGAGGCCCACAACAGCGTCCTGGTATTTGATAGGCGCATCAGAGACCACTACCATGTCGGTGCCCTCACACATGCGAAAACCATATCTCTCAGGCTCATGCCAACTTCCACCAGATCTTCTAAGAGGCAATGGGTTCACATCATCTCAAGCATCATCATGGAGAGAATCAACCCTTGCAGGTTGTGAACTAGTGCCAACATCAGGTTCTACATAGGCAGGTTCTTGAATCTCTTCAAGATCAACCCTACTCCCACTAGCGTCTTTGGATAGCAGTTCCCTCTCAAGAAACACTGCCCTTCGAGCAACAAATACCTTGTTCTCCGAAGGTTTGTAAAACAAATATCCCATAGATCCAGCAGGATAACCAATGAAAAAGCACCTTTCGGCCTTAGGCTCCAATTTGTCCTCAACCTCACGTCTCACGTAGGCAGGACAACCCCAGACCTTTAAATATGAAATGCATGGAACCTTTCCATGCCACATTTCATACGGTGTTTTCTTAACCTTCTTTGTTGGTATGAGATTAAGGATTCTACCAGCCGTTTCAATCTCGTATCCCCAAAATGTAACGGGAACGTCCTAATGACACATCATTGACCGAACCATATGTAATAATGTTCGGTTCCTCCTCTCGGCGACACCATTTAATTGCGGTGTCCTAGGAGGGGTTAATTGCGAGACAATCCCATAATTCCTCAGATGTTCACGGAACTCAGAACTAAGATACTCACCGCCTCTATCAGATCATAGTGTCTTAATTCTTTTCCCTAGTTGATTCTCCACTTCATTTTGATAAGTCTGAAATACCTCAAAGGTATCCAACTTTTGTCTTACTAAGTAGACATACCCGTATCAACTATAATCATCAATAAAGGTAACGAAGTAGCGGGAATGATCTCTTGTGGCATGATTGAATGGGCCACACACAGCCGTGTGTACGATACCCAACAAGTCATGCGCCCTTTCACACACACCGGTAAAGGTTGCTTTGGTCATCTTGCCCGATACACAAGATTCACATACTTTATTAGACCTATGGTCAAATGATTCCAAGATCCCATCCGCTTGGAGCTTGGTGATGGGTTTCTTGTTTATGTGGCCTAATCGACCATGCCATAGAGATAATTTATCCAAAACATTTTTGTATCCCGAATCAACATTCATGATTCTTCTATTGTTTTGCAAGCTTACGCTTGTCTCATATATGCCATGACATGGAAAAGCTTTGAAATAAAATACACCATTTTTGTAACACAAAATATAGCCATTATCAAATTCAAATTTATATCCATCGTCAAACAAGGCATACAAAGATATAATGTTTCTTGCCACACAGGGCGAATAAGATACATTTAACAAAACAAGAGATAAGCCGGATGGAAAGGCGAGCTCCACACTCCCAATCTTCTCAACCGGGACAACCGCCTTGTTTCCCATGATTAGATCCAGCTCTCCATCAACGAAGTCCATACTTCTTCTTAGTACCTGCACCTTATTACAAACGTGAGTACCACACCCGCTGTCTAAAACCCAGTTGTTAGAAGTGGAAATGTTATGGAGTTCAATCATGTATGTACCGGACGCAGCGGCACCTTTTGCTCGTAACTTCTTGTGCTCCTCCAAGTACTTGGGGCAAATACGCCGGTAGTGTCCCTTCTCCTCGTAGAAGAAGCAGGTTGTCTCTTCCGGTGAGGTGGCAGCTGTAGCCACTTACTTCCCTTCGGCTCTGGGGTCGGGTTAGGTTTGGGCTTAGGCCCATTGGCCTTGGCCTTCCCTTCCCCTTGCCCTTCGAGCCCGAAGCGGGCTTCTTCCGCTTCTTGCCACCCAGGTTGATGGCTAGGATGGCAGTGGAGGTGGACGGCTTTGCTTTGGCAAGCTCGGACTCGGTAGGCTTGAGCATGTCATGCAGTTCCATAATGGTTTTATCGATACTATGCATATGGAAGTTCACAATGAACGGTCCATATGACGGAGGCAAATATTGGAGGATTATTTCAACTGCCAACTCTTTTCCCATGGGAAAGCCCAACTCCTCGAGCTGGTCCACGTACCTTTTCATCTTAAGGACGTGGGAGCTCACATTGCCGCCCTCCGACATCTTTCAACCGACAAAAGCCTTGACACACTCATAAAGCTCTTGCCTTGCTTGTTGTTGGAACATGTCCTTCAGCTGCGAGATCATCTCGTATGCACTCACTTTCTCGAATTGCCTTTGCAATTCGGGACTCCTGGTCGTAAGCATTAGACAAGTGACATGATTTGTGTCTTTGACACGCTTTTCATGCGCGTCTTTCAAGGCCCTTGGCGCGTTGGCTGCCGGAACCTCCGGAAGAGGTGACTCAAGGACCTCTAATTTCATTTGGTGGTGTAGGACAATTCTCAAAGTCCTATGCCAATCCATGAAATTTGGTCCAATAAGTCTTTCCTTCTCCAAAAATGAACGGAGTGACATGTTGCTTGTGTTGATGTTGCTAGTAGATGCCATCTACAAGCAAAGTACGAGTTTGGTTATATATGACGTATTTAAATCCTTGTTAAATAATTTTTATTAAAACAAATTATATTAACAAGGTCAAAGTACAAGTTTGGTTAGTCTGACAGCATGCAACTTTTGCTTTTCACCTCCATTTTCCTCCAATGCATGTTTAGCTCTATGATCAAGATGTGGCCAGCCTTGGGGCACTAAGGGGGCATCTTTGGGTTATATAAAAGCTATGCATTAGTTCCTTTTCTTCTCTTGAACATTGGAACACCTAAACACACTAAAGGCTTCAAGTAAGTGATAAAAGAGTGTTCTTGGGCGGTTCTTGAGGAGGTAGTGCAAGAGGATCATATGGTTGTTGTTCCAGAGGTGGTTTCAAGGCTTTGAAGACCATCAATGGCATGATAGTACATGGAGATCTCGTAAACTCGGTGTGGACTAACAATAGATGAGAGCTCGGTTTCATGGCTTTCTTGTTCATCCACCAAGTTGTTTTTCTCCAGCCACTAGATTATGGTATAACCTCTCTTCCTCCTCTTTTACATATTGCTTTTCTTAGTTGTAGAGTTTGGTCCATGTTTGGGTTTTTATGCTTTAAAGTAATTGTACATTATGTTATGATTATTGTACCTTTTGATTCTGCTGTGCTCATGAAAACCCAACATCGTGGTTGTGTCTTAATTAATTATATAGTGCATGCTCGTCATTAAAACCATATACATATACATAAAGTATATTTGATAATAGTTTTACAAGTTTTGTAAAACGGTTAAAACTAACAAAATATTTTTGAAACAAATTAACCCTTTTTCAAAATCTTAGACAGTAGTGCTACCCATCTAATGGTACACCTTTCCTGCTCTCGGTACCTTGGTATGTTTTCGTGCCTAAAGCGTGTAGGACCGTGGGGGTTCTAAACTAAAACACCCTAATGCTAGGACTGATCTAGGATGAGAAATAGTGCGGAATATCTATTTCCCAAACATCCTAAGGATTCTAAGATCTGCTTAGGTGTCCGGCACACAGTAACACTAAGAAGCACACATAGTAGAAACACGAACAGACTTCTAAGAACTCACACAGAATGCTTAAGACTGCCCTTGGATTCGAAATTAACACTAAGTTTGCGTTTACCGAGGTTAAACTTGCGATTTCGAATGCTCACTAAGGCTTATGGTCGATTACAGGTCATTCCCCGATCATTCCCGTTAATTCGTCGATTGCCGCACTAATTCGCAGTTCATACGTATTTATAGTGTGGAATACGCGTTTACCTTAAATAACTTTCACTACGCACGTGATGATACTCACCACGCACGAAGTGAATCCAGTACGCACGTACCGGTTGTTTTAATGATAGTTAATTTAACTTTTAACCGACCTAATCACTACGTGCGCACTGAGCTCCACTACGCACGTAGTGGACTCATCACGCATGCAGTGAACACATCACGCACGTGATGAACTCTCACACAGACTTAAACTTCCAAACACACATCAACACATGATTAAGTACTTGTAAGCTTAAGATCATCACAAAGAATCACTAAGAATATATACACATGCAAACAATTAATCAAAACACATTTGAATTAATATTTCAAGTAAACATGTATGTATTGGATTGATAAGAACTAGGGATTTACAATTATGCACCAACAAAGCGTGCACACCGGGGTTCAAACCGATGTGGGGAGGGGGTGAAAGACTTTTCGATTCCCTGATGTGACGGGCCAGAGTTCACACCGTCTTAGATGGTGAGGTCTATTTTGGTGATTCCCTGATGTGACGGGCCCAAAGTGCGATAAGGAATACTAAATATGTATGAATTATGTTTCATTCGATGTCCCAAAGAGAAATAGCACGGGGTTTGGTGATTCCCTGGTGAGGTCTATTTTGGTGATTCCCTGTTGTGTTTTGGATTAAATACGATCGGTATGGTTTATACCCACGAGAAATAGCACGGGGTTCGTGTTGTCGTGCCCAAACCGTGCACCGGCTGTTGGGATTTCATGGGCTCACAGCGGAAGCAAGGTACAAACAAAATAGCCCAATGAACAAGCAATCAAAGCATAAAAACCGAAATCCCTCAAATGGACCAAACTCTATCTTCAAGAAATGCAACTTGAAAAGAAAGAGGTTATACCTTTCTCCTTAGCTCCAGTAATCTTCAATCGTGGTGATGATCCTCCAAGAACGAAAACCGGATCTTCTATTGGGATATACCCCGGGAACAAGCCAAACCACGAGTGCTAGCAAGCCATTGCGATACTTCACTATGAAAACCACAATGGAACAGCAACTAGAAGACCAAAATCTCTGGAGTACTCTCTATAATCTCACTTGGTCATAGTAGCACCAAAGAGAATAGTGTGTGTTTATTAGAGAGAAAGAAAAGCAAAAGAACTTCAAAACAAAATGAATTCACTTTCTTGCTTCTGCCTCCAGCTTCAATTTTAGCCACCAAGACCGGCCAAAGTGCGTTCCTAGGTGTACACCACGCATTGGCCAGCTTGGGAGGTAATTTGACATAAAGCCCATGCAGCCGTAGCGGCGCTAACTCTTAGGGTTTAGCGGCGCTAACCCCTTAAAGTTAGCGGCGCTAACGCGGCCTGCCAGGGATGTGACACAAAGTACATGCAGCCGTAGCGGCGCTAATTCTTAGGACTTAGCGGCGCTAACCCTTTATAGTTAGCGGCGCTAACGCGGCCTGCGATGTCAACTTTTGTCTTTTGTCATAAATGGTCCCTAAACTTAAGTTGCTGTCAGGTTTGACCCCGGTGTATGACCCAATAGGCCCATACATCATCAGCAGCGGTCTATGGCGTACGTACATTAGTGGGCATATCTCTAACAGACTCCCACTTGCACATAATGCACCGTACCCATGTAACCACAGACAAAGAGCGGCCTCTAGCAAAGCATCGATCCCCCAAGTCAGTATGGGTTCCGCTTCCTTGCAGAAAACCATAACCTACATAAAACGTAGAGGTCCTATAGATAAGTGATCAAACATCCTTTTGTTCGCGATATCCTTGTGAACACGAGACATGGATTAATATGTCAATCTCCAGATCGTTCACGATTATGTTTCTCGATCAAGATTGGTGGTGACCAAAATTTAAGGACATATCTGATTCTCAATCAATATTCCTTTGCGCATGGCCATGCTTATTTTGGTGTCAGCGCCCAATCATCGAGGGGCCCAGGGATATCTCTCATACAGGAGGAACAAATTCCGTTGACTGTACAATCCCATAACATGAACCTTGTCTTACCCAGCTATTCCCTTTATAATAGCCAGTTACGAACTACGTTTTGAAATAACCAAAGTAAGAAAGTTTCATGCTATGGCAATTCATACATCTCGGGTCGAAGGACGTAATGATATTATCATCCCGAGTTACTTGTGACCATGATCCATGAAGTGAACTCAGGTGTGGGTCTTCCAGTCACTTGAAACCCCTTTCAAGCACAGGTTACTGTTGCGTTTCATGCATTCAATCCTTGATTAATGCATAACCAACACCTAACCTCAGCCTTATTTCAAACTTCCTTCCCTTGAAGAATAACTGACTGTGGAATTTTAGAATGTATAAACATTCTGGGAAGTGGTTAAACATGCTAAGATGGAACACAGTAAAGTCTTATGAATGTAACCGAATCACTCACATATCGAAACAAGCATAAATTACAATACTGTCTGTATCGTTCCCAAAGCTTATAAGTAAATCAAACATATACTAAAATGATATTTAAGCCCGGTCATAAGCATGAACAATGCTTTTATACCTAGTATGAAAGTCATCACTAGTATTTGACAATGGCTTAATTATGGGATCATTTACCCGATATCCCTTTGTACTCTTTTGTATTCTCTTATTAAACCACTAGCGAAGTGTTTATTAAAGAGATCATTTACAAAGTTATCATAGTCATCATATCCTCAATGTTACAGAAGTCAACAATAGGATTAATGACACTTATGATTATCAGAGTCGACATACTCTCATTGTAACCGAAGTTCACAATAGAGTCATTGACACTCATGTTTATCAGAGTCGACATACCCTCAATGTGACCGAAGTCCACAATCGGGTCGATGACACTCATTTAGGTCTAAATGTCGTATCTATACCACATACTTGATTAATCTAAACTTTGATAAAATCAACAGTCTCATAAGCATAGATTTGCTTGCAGTAATAACTTACTCAAGACAATTATACTTTCGTCGAACATCAAGAACATACTACAGTACTTCTTGAATTAGAAAATCCACTTGATTCCATATTTTCTATTTATACTCATAGAACAACAATTCCACCATTAGGTTGTAGAACAACCCTAAATTAGGACATTATTTTCATAGAGCATATTTGACTAGGAACACATGATGCTCCCACTAGCCCTGACAAGGGTATTTGGCTTAATCTACGCTTTCTAGAAAACTCATTCCTTTGACTTTCTCATAAAGCAGGATTACAGCCACAAGATTCAAGTTTTGCTGACCTTAGTCATGAACATAATTTGGACATAATGGATATATAAGGCCTCGGAACATGATTCAAACATTTCCTCAATTTAATCCTGCAAAGGATCTTGGCCTTTTATTTCCATGCGAGATTACTTGTTTCCACATAGTGACAACAATACTTCGCTTAATCCAGACTTAATCTGGTTTTTATGGATGAATGAGACCCTCGGAAAATGCCTTAAGTATTTCCTCAACTTGATCCTATGAAGGATTCAGATCTCTTTTGTCCATGTGAGCAAACTTGTTTCCACAAGGTGACAACAAAATTACACTTTATCCAAATTATCTTCAACATAACCACTAGAACTTGTTTCCATAAAATCAATATGAAACACTTTGTCTCTAGTCGGTATTTGAAGTTGTCCATTATGGCATATATGTTAGTCCCTTCACCCTTCTTGAATTACACCTTAGGTGTGGGATTAACCCAAGTCAAGTACTTGGATGCAGCAAATAGGTTACACCATTATCTTCTTCTATTCACTAGTGAACACAGGGTCCCACTATGTTTCCGATGAATGGTAACATCACAATGATTTACCATCAAGCTGCTGTTAGTAAAATATGACAACCTCATATCTAAACAACCTTCTTGATTTCCATCAGATATAAAGAAGCAATGGATATTGTCAGGTTTTACCAGCATCTCTATGCTGATTAAATGCTAGTGTCAACATTAGGTCTTTTATTTAAGTTTTACGTTCTTCCACTGGAATGCTTTTGTAAATTGTACTTTCCCTTTTGCGCAACCAAACATGGTTCCCAAAAGTTCAAGAAACAATTATCCAAAACTCAGATGAACTACTTAAATATGTAGGCATCAACTTATAATTCATCCATCTCCCACTGAATGTAGACTGGATAATTTAAGTTATGAGATTGACAAGCAAAGAACTCTTTCTAGTCAATATCTCATTCGATGCTTAAGTGACCACAATGCTGTGTTTTAGATCGAGGACTTGGTTCATAAAATTAATGTATACCAACCGCATTGAATACATGTTTTAGGCCTGCCTTTTACCAGATCATCAACACAGATATCCGGTTTTATTTAAAGTAACACCATGTGCAAATGTGTTTCTTCGGAAAAACGAATTATGGGGTAAACCCATGATTCATTTTATGTTTAAACCAATATAGATAAGAAAACTTAGCATCTATTCTAGATCTAAGAATTTATATCTATATGCCCTTATTGATTCTTAATTCTCTTTAGGTTAGTTCCGAACACCACTAGGTTTCAGACATAAGCCTTTTCTCTAGTAAACATTCTCTCAACTACTACCATAAAGATAGTGATGAAGAATTTCACTAGTGTCACTCTTTGTGGCATACTTGAACGGATTATCCACACAAATATGATCATATCCAACAAGTCACAATCCTTCCTAACCAATACTGGTGAAGGATTTCATTAATCATCCTATTCCAATAAACAAGATTTGTATCTTTCATTTAGCCCGAGGCTAAACTTTTACAAAGATCCTAACCACATGGATCTAAGCGATGCAAATTTTGTTTACTTGGTCAAGATTGATTATGCCATAGAGCTAATATATCCAAATCACTTTTGGATTTAAGAATCAATTATTCATGATTGCCTTATTACTTATAATGAGCCTTTATGTATGCATTGATATGGATAAGTTTTGATAAAATCATCTCAAAATAATTTTTCAAAATGTTTCAATTCCAAGTTATCTCCATCGTCATCAAATGTCTATTTAAGCACCAAAAAGGTCGAAAATAACACATAAGCATTGACATGGAATAAAATTGAAATGAAACTATTAAAATGAAAAATCTTTATAAAATACAAGATTCAAAAACATCCATCATCTCCAAAGGAGCATACACTAAAGCAGTTCTTGCCACGCAGGGCATACAAACATAAGTAATAATAAATCCGGATTTAATGGCGAGACCAACACTCCCAATTCTCTTGTAGAAGACAATTAACAAAATTTCTTCTTCAGAGATCCGGTTCTTCAAGCTTTTTCCTTTTTACAACGAATAGACCTACACTTTGCAACAAAAATAAATTTGTGACAAACGTGAGTCTTATAGCTCGGGTAAACATCCCAGCTTATAAGGAATAGCAATGAAGTATAATCATGAATGTACCTCAAGTAGGAAAATTAACTCTCTCTTGTCTGAGAAGTTTTATATTCTCTCGGCACGAAGGGCAGGCATGACGGCCCCAATCCCCAAATCTACCGCAGAAGTAGCAAACCACCCTTTGTTGAGTCTCTTTAGGCACATCATCAATGTCCATAGACTCAAAACTTGAAGCAAGCTTGGAAACTCCAACTTCTTCTTTTAATGGGATCGATTTCTTCTTCTTCATGTTATGTTGTTCCTTAGAACCAGAAACAAGAGTGGATGAAGATGATGCATGCTTGGACATGTTAAATTCTACAACCTTCAACATTCCATGCAATTCATCTATAGACATTTCCTTTCCATGCATATGATAGTCCTTTATAAACTTTTCATATGTGGCGGGCAGAGACTGAAGTATGAAATTCACACCAAGCTCCCTCCCTATAGGAAAACCTAATCTCTCCATCTGGTCCATGTATGATTTCATCTTCAAAACATGGGCACTTACACTCCCGCCTTCCCGCATCTTACAACCGGTTAGACTTTTAACACACTCAAAATGTTCTTGTCTAACTTGCTGTCGGAAAACATCCTTCAGCTTGTTAATCATGTCATACACAGTCATGTGCTCAAATTGCTTTCGCAGTTCCGAGCTCATACTTGATAACATGAGACTAGCAACATCGTGTGTATCCCGAACATGCTTTTCATACGCATATCGGATAGCCCATTCCGCATTGATAGCAGGTGGTTCAGGAAGGGGTTCCTCAAGAATGTGCAACTTAGACTCAGCACGTAGGACAATTCTCAATTGCCTAAGCCAGTCAACAAAGTTCACTCCCGTGAGTTTTTCCCTTTGTAGAATCATACGAAGTGAAAATATCGACGTGTTGTGGTTTTGATTTGACATCCTATATTAAAGTAGAGTACACGAATTAGTTAGTTTGATTTGAATCCTCGTTAAAATAATTACCCTTATCGTCTCGAAATTTTTTTTAACAAGGGCTAAGAACCATATTTCACTCCAATTCATGACGGGGTTGCCGCGGATCACTTCATGGAGCTATTTAGGCCGATAACCACTTTACCGATTGCAATCTCTATTGCAACTCTTAGACACTTGCGGGATCCTACGACAACCATCGTTTGGGATGTTTGATCCCTACTAGCACCAATTCCAAATTAAAATTCTTGGTTGACTCGTGCTAAGCTCGACAATCACTCAAGTATTCTAATTTGTAATTGCAAATCGTCCAACAACATACACGGTGATACCCCGACAACTACCGGCTCGTGCTAAGCTCGACAACCGATAATTTCAAGATCCCACACTCACCTTCCACACAGATCCACATGGAATAACTCGTGCTAAGCTCGACAATCACTCCATGCTTCACTAGATTTGGGTGGTGTCATCTTTTGGATGGTGCAAGATTTACGTTTTTATGAAAACGGGCTTTTGTTTTCGGTTTGGTTACTGATTAACTTGTTTAGTGACAAAACCTATTTTCACTAGGTGAGTTAATCTTGTATGTGAGCGCGCGAGAGAGTTGTAATCCATTTTTACCAAATCTCTTGTGATTTTATTAATTTCGAAAAAAAAAAAATTTCTAGCATGCGAATCCTAAGCAAACCATGCAAGAATAAAATAAAATCACATCACACGCATATATACGAAATAAATTGGTAACCCTTGCCAAAATCCTATGCGTTCTTCCCGTGAGCCAAAACGGGTAGAACGTGGTCAACTAAGGGACGGAAGGTCTTCAATGCGAGCTCCCACTAGAACCGCTATCACCAATGGACTTCACCGGCTTCTATGGACACGCTCCATCTCCTTCCGACTCCATCTTGTGTGTTTTCATCCAAATTGTACAACAAATACAATAGAAATTGAAATGGCGTACAAGCCACACTAATTTCCTATTTATCTAGTACAAATACACGGATGAATGAAATGGCATGCAAGCCACAATATTATTACAAATATAACAATTTTAATAAATATTACAGCCCATGTGATTAAAAATCACCAAATGCATCCAAACACACAAAGTCAACCACAAGGTCAAAGACAAGGTTACCAATTTCAAATCTATCACATACAACCAAACAAACAAGGTGGTAACAAAATTACCAAACACTAAACTGGAACAAATTTCCAGAATCACAAAAAGGCTAAAAATTCCCGAGACCAAAACTGATTTTAACTTTAAAAAACAAAGCTGTTACAGCGCGTTAGCGCCGCTAACATTTATGAGTTAGCGCCGCTAACCCGAGGTTAGCGCCGCTAACCCTGTTCGAACAGAAAACAACCATTTTGATTTCGGGATTTTTCAAGCCACCAAGTGCATATCTAACATAGAGGTGGCTCTGATACCACTGTTGGGATTTCATGGGCTCACAGCGGAAGAAAGGTACAAACAAAATAGCCCAATGAACAAGCAATCAAAGCATAAAAACCGAAATCCCTCAAATGGACCAAACTCTATGTTCAAGAAATGCAACTTGAAAAGAAAGAGGTTATACCTTTCTCCTTAGCTCCAGTAATCTTCAATCGTGGTGATGATCCTCCAAGAACGAAAACCGGATCTTCTATTGGGATATACCCCGGGAACAAGCCAAACCACGAGTGCTAGCAAGCCATTGCGATACTTCAGTATGAAAACCACAATGGAACAGCAACTAGAAGACCAAAATCTCTGGAGTACTCTCAATAATCTCACTTGGTCATAGTAGCACCAAAGAGAATAGTGTGTGTTTATTAGAGAGAAAGAAAAGCAAAAGAACTTCAAAACAAAATGAATTCACTTTCTTGCTTCTGCCTCCAGCTTCAATTTTAGCCACCAAGACCGGCCAAAGTGCGTTCCTAGCTGTACACCACGCATTGGCCAGCTTGGGAGGTAATTTGACATAAAGCCCATGCAGCCGTAGCGGCGCTAACTCTTAGGGTTTAGCGGCGCTAACCCCTTAAAGTTAGCGGCGCTAACGCGGCCTGCCAGGGATGTGACACAAAGTACATGCAGCCGTAGCGGCGCTAATTCTTAGGACTTAGCGGCGCTAACCCTTTATAGTTAGCGGCGCTAACGCGGCCTGCGATGTCAACTTTTGTCTTTTGTCATAAATGGTCCCTAAACTTAAGTTGCTGTCAGGTTTGACCCCGGTGTATGACCCAATAGGCGCATACATCATCAGCAGCGGTCTATGGCGTACGTACATTAGTGGGCATATCTCTAACACCGGCATGTGTTAAATATGGATACTATTCTAAAGTAAATTTATTTAAAGGGTTGCAAATTATTTTAGAGGAATTAATTACAGAAACATTTTTTTCTTTCCTTTTACTGTAGATGTCAATTTTATCTGTTTATACCGTTTTATTCACCTGAGAAGTCTCTTAGCCTCATCATGCAAAAGTGGAAACTTTCAGGTCCAAACTTCGTGGTTTGGAAGTTGAACTTTAGGAATATCCTAAGGGCATAGGGAAGGTTGTACATAGTCTATAAGCTACCTTAGCACGAACCGATTATTCTACACAGGATGAAGAGTATGATACATATTATAAGTATCATTCTGATGAATCTGACGTCATGTCAATTACTCTCCACATAATCTGAGTTTTCGGATAAACTCAAGAGTAAGTCAACTTTTGAGGTCGTGCTAGACCTAGAGGAGCGCTTCAATAGCAGCAATGGCTATGGACGTTTTATGCTTCAGAAAGACATTCTTTCACACGGGATGAAAGAAGGCCAGTCTTTGAGTGATCATCTTATTAACATGAGAAGGTTGTTTGATTGCTTAATGATTATGGGATCACAAGTAAGTGAACAAGAACTTGTGATGCTTTTGGTAGTGAATAAGATCGGAGAATAGGAATCAACAGTAGTTGGTATGCATGAGTTTCTAATGGGCATGGATGCCCAGATGCACTCGGACTTCCCTGATGCTACTAGACGATTGTTGCCCAGTTTGCGGTAGCAAGGATATTTACGAGCACTCACTTGACATTGATCAGCTAGAAGTCGGTTCTACTGACGAGTCAGGTATCTTTATGATAAAATGCTTAGTTACTTCTTTTGAATCATGGGTATGTTGGGGTTTCATGAGAACAGTGGAAGCAACAAGGTGCAACAAAACATGCATAATGTACAAGTAAATAAAGCATAAAACCCCATTAATGGACCAAAAAGTCTATGTCAAGCATTTGCATCATGAAAAGAGACAAGGATAAGAGATTATACCCCTTGAAGAAATCCTTGAGATGATGAGCTAGTGATGACAAGAACACCAAGAAAAGGCTCCCTGTAATGAAGTCCACCACGAGTTTGTACCACCTCCTTGTACTAGCAAGCTTGTGAGAACTTCACACCTTGAATTCTCAACAAGAATAGCCTTCAAAGTTCTAGAATTTCGACCTCCTTGGCTTCACACTCAAAGAACACTCTCAAAGTTCTTAACTAAGTGTTTCAAGTGTGTGTTTGGCAAAACGATGGAACAAATGACAAACCAATGTCTTCCATAAACACTTAGATGCCATTTGAACTTCCTATGGCCAGCCAAAAAGATTCCATTTGGAAGCCCATGCATTGGGCAAGAATGGGGGTGGAAAACCCAATCATTGCGTGCAGTCTGACAGATGATCGCGGCACGAACCCTTAAGGTTTTCGCGGCACGAACTCCTTAAGAGATAGAGCCACGATCTCAGCCTACATACCAACCCTTTTCCATTTTGACACATTTAGTCCCTCCTCTATTAACGTTGTTGAGATGGTTCCCCGGTGTGTGACCCAATAGGCCCATACATCATTGGTAGTGATCCATATGGCGTACGTGTGTCAGTGGGCATACTCCAAAAAACTCCCACTTGCACATGACACACCGCACCAAGAACCACAGACAAAGAGCGGCGTCTAGTAAGACATCTTTGCCTCCAATTGCAGTATAGGTTTTGTCATCTTGAACAAAAACCAAATCCAGAATCAATACGAAATGGTCAAGTGATCATTCATCCCTTCGTTCGCGATATCCGTGTGAACACGAGACAAGATTAAATGTTAATCTTAAGATCATTCACGATTATGTTTCTCGATCTCGATTGATGGTGACCCAAAATCTAGTTGCAATTGATCAAATATCATTGAAACTCGAGCATGGCCATGCATTTTATGTCAGCGCTCAATCATCGAGGGGCCCATGGATATCTCTCTAAAACTAGAGGAACGAATTCCTTTGACTACATTTCTCCGCCACATACACCGTAACTTACTTAAAAGCTCCCTTTATAACAGCCAGTTACAAACTATATTTGAAAGCAATTAAGGAAAAGCAGATTCATGCTTTGTAACACATGTATCTCCAGTCTAAGGATGAAATGATATTATCATCCTGACTTACTCGTGACAGAAACCATGAAGTAAGTTCAGGTGTGGGTCGTCCAGTCACTTGACATAGTCAAACACAGGCGAAGTGTTGCATCTCTTTTATCTAATCCATTATTAGATAGTGACCAACCACTTCCCTCAGCCTTATCTCAAACTTCCTCCCGATGAAGAATGACCGGCTGTGGACATTTAGAATGAAAAAAGCATTCTGGGAACTATTAAACATGTTATGATGGAATACAGTAAGGATTCACAAAATATTCTCCCATGGCGTTTCATTAAATTTCATTTAATAATCAATATAGTATGAAATACAATACTACTTTTTGTTCCAAAAAATACAAGTACATATCAAACATAAACCAAATAGTACACTCAAACCAAGCCACTAGCAAATCTAACACCTATCGATCTAGTGTGAGAATCATGTATAACTTGTGACAACGGTTTAGTGAATGGATTGGCCAAATTGCCCTCCGAAGCTATAACATCTCTGATGAAGTGGTATTTCCGAGGAATGTGCCTCATTCTCTTATAAGCCCTTGGTTCCTTAGCTAGAGAAACCGCACCCTCATTGTCATAAAAGATCTCAATGGGGTCGGATATGCTAGGAACCACTCCAAGGACTTGGATGAACTTCCTCATCCTTACCGCCTCTTTAGTTGCTTCACTAGCCGCAATGTACTCTGAGTCAGTTGTTTAATCAGCAACGGTGTCTTGCTTGTAGCTCCTCCAACTAATAGCACCACCATTGAGAAGGAACACGAACCACGATTGTGATTGGCAGTCGTCCTTATCAGTTTGGAATCTAGCATCAGAGTAACCGTGTACTCTAAGCTCTTCCTTACCACCATAGACCAAGAACTTTTCTTTTGTCCTCTGAAGATACTTGAGAATGTTCTTTACCGCAGTCCAATGGGCCTGCCCAAGATTTGCCTGATATCTACCCGTCATGCTTAAAGCAAACGATACATCAGGGTGAGTGCATAGCATGGCGTACATGATTGATCCTATTTCCGAAGCATAAGGGACCCTCTTCATTACGACTAGTTCCTCCTTGGAACTAGGACATTGAGCCTTGCTCAACGTCACTCCATGAAACATAGGGGTGTTACCCCTCTTTGAGTCCTCTATCTTGAATCGCTTCAAGACTTTGTCCACATATGCACTTTGGCTAAGCCCTATTAGCCTCTTAGATCTATCTCTGTAGATCATTATGCCCAAAATATATGCCGCCTCTCCGAAGTCCTTCATGGAGAAACATCTCCCAAGAAAAGTCTTAACCTCTTTTAAGGTTGGGACGTCATTTCCAAAAAAGTAGAATATCGTCTACGTATAGGACAAGGAATACTACAACGCTCCCACTAGCCCTGACATACACGCATGGTTCATCCTTGCTTTTTGAAAATCCGAGCTCTTTGATTTTCTCATCAAAGGAAAAATAACAGCTGCGAGATGCTTGCTTATGTCTATAAATGGACTTCTTTAACATGCAGACTCTATCAGGATACTCTAGATGTACAAAACCCTCGGGTTGTGACATAAACACCTCTTCATTAAGCTTCCCATTAAGGAAGGTGGTTTTTACATTAATTTTCCATATATCGTAATAGTAAAATGCAGCTATGGCCATAAGTATTCTGATAGACTTCAACATGGCTACTAGTGAAAGGTTTCCTCATAGTCAATACCATGTGTTTGCGTGAACGCTTTAGCCACCAGGCGGGCTTTGAAGGTATCTACAGATCCATCCATGCCGGTTTTCTTCTTGAAAAGCCATTTACACCATACTGTCTTACACCCGGGTGTAGGATCAACCAATTCCCAAAGTTAGTTGTCCGACATGAATTGCATCTCACTCTCTATTGCTTCCATCCACCTAGTAGACTCATTGCCCGCTATGGCTTCCCGGTAGTTGGTGGGCTCATCATGATCTACCAATAAGTCTTTGCCCTCAGATATGAGAAACCCATATCTCTCTGGCTCATGACGTGGTCTACCGGACCTGCGAGGAATCAATGGAGTATCTTCAGGTACTGCCACATCTTCTTGCTCGGTTTCAACCACTTCGGGTTGAGTGCTAGTGCCGAAATTAGTCCCTTGTTCCATGGGTTCTTGAATTTCTTCATGATCACTCCTCTTACCACCAGATTGCATGGATATCATCTCCCTTTCAAGGAAGACAACCCATCTCGCGTTAAACACTTTGTTTTCAGAAGGTTTGTAAAAAGAATATCCCATGGCTCCGAATGGATACCTAATCAAATAACACTTCTCAGACCTAGGTTGAAGTTTGTCATCTACCTCTCTTCTACCGAAGGCAGGACATCCCCAATCCTTGAGATATGCGATCTTAGGAGCAACTCCATGCCACATCTCATAAGGTGTTCTTTGGACTTTCTTAGTCGGTACGAGGTTAAGGATCCTAGCCACCGACTCAAGATTGTACCCCCAAAAACTAATGGGTACTTCCGTGTGACTCATCATCGATCGGACCATGTACAATAATGTCCGATTCCTCCACTCGGCGACACCATTCAATTGCGGTGTCTTAGGAGGAGTTAGTTGTGAAATAATCCCACAACTAGCGTGATGATCACGGAACTCCGAGCTCAAGTGTTCGCCTCCCCTATCGGAACGAAGTACTTTGATAGTTTTGCCCATTTGATTATGGACTTCGTTTTTGAAAGTCTTAAATACCTCAAAGGTCTCAGACTTATGCCTAATTAAATAGACATATCCATATCTACAGAAACCATTAGTAAATGTAACGAAGTATCTAGAGTTATTCCTTGTAACATGCTTGAATGGACCGCATACATCGGTATGCACTATGTCCAACAAGTCTTTACCCCTTTCACCCACACCAGTAAAGGGTGACTTAGTCATCTTGCCTAAAAAACTAGACTCGCATACTTCATTTGACCCGAGGTCAAATGATTCCAAGATCCCATCCGCTTGGAGCTTGGTGATGCGTTTCTTGTTTATATGGCCAAGACGGCTATGCCATAAGGAAAACTTATCCATACCATTTTTGGATCCGGAATCAATGTTCATGATTGTTCTATTATTCTCTATGTATGCATCAGCTTCGTATATACCACGACATGGATAAGCTTTAAAATAACAAATATCATTTTTAAAACAAGAAATGATTCTATTTTCAACAGTAAAGAAATATCCATCGTTATACAAAGCATGAAAAGATAAAATGTTTCGTGCCACATGCGGCGAATAGCATACATCTTTTAAAATAATAGAGTAGCCGGTCTTGAAAGTAAGCTTAACACTTCCTTTCTCTAATATGAGGATGACCTTCTTGTTCCCCATTATTAGCTCCAGCTCTCCATCTCTCAACCTTCTACTTCCCCTTAGCACCTTCACAATAATACAAACGTGAGTGCCACAGACGGTATTAAAACCCAGCCGTTAGATGTAGAAGTATGATGGAGTTCAATCACGAATGTACCTGAAGTAATATCGCCAGCTCCCGAAGCTCGTAGCTTCTTCAGGCCCTCTAAGTATTTTGGGCAGCTCCGGCGCATGTGCCCCTTGACCCCGTAGAAGAAGCAAACCACCTCCCCCGGAGTCTTAGCTTGAGGGATTGGATCCTTTGGCTTTTGCTCCGGGGTAGGGTTCGGCTTGGGAGCCCCAACCTTTCCCTTACGTTTACCCTTCGGGGTAGAGGCCGGTTTCTTCCTCTTCTTTGACTCACCCTCCTTGATGGCAAAGACGGGAACGAAAGCGGATGACTTTTGCTTGGTCATGTTGGACTCGGCGTAGCATACCATGCAATTCCATGATGGATTTATCCATCTCATGCATATGATAATTCACTACAAATTGATCATATGATCGTGGAAGAGACCATAGTATTAAATCTACTGCCATCTCTCTCGCGATGGCAAATCCCAACCGCTCTAGGCGTTCCACCAGTGCCTTCATTTTGAGAACATGGTGGGACACATTCCAGGAAAAGTATGCAAATTGCTAAAATCCATTTATGGATTAAAGCAAGCATCTAGGAGATGGAACTTGCACTTTGATTAGCGCATCAAAGAGTTTGGTTTTACCAAAAGCGAGTTCGAGTCTTGTGTTTATATAAAATTCAGTGGGAGCATAGCAATCTTCCTAGTCCTGTATGTGGATGACATACTGCTCAAAGGAAACGATGTACCAGTATTACAAGGAGTAAAATCCTGGTTAGGTAAATGTTTCAATATGAAGGACGTAGGAAAAGCCGCATATATACTTGGTATAAAGGTCTATAGAGATAGATCTAGGCGGCTGATTGGACTTAGTGAAAATACATACATTGATAAAGTGTTAAAACGCTTTAAGAAGGAAGATTCCAAGAAAGGGTTTATTCCAACGAGATCTGGTATACCATTGAGTAAGGCTCAATGTCCTACTTCTCTAGAAGAGCAGAAGAGGATGAAATCAGTTCCTTATGCTTCGGCAGTAGGATCGATTATGTATGTCATGCTATGTAGTAGGCCCGATGTTGCTTACTCCATAAGCGCTTATAGTAGATATCAGTAAAATCCAGGTGAAGCCAATTGGGTGGCTGTCAAGAACATTCTCAAGTATTTGAGAAGGAGAAAAGAAATGTTCTTGGTCTTTGGAGGAAGCACTTTTGGTCCCTTGGTGAGAATAACAACAAGCAACAGTGTGTAGAAGGGGGGGGGGGGTTGAATACACTTTATGCAGAAATTGAACAAATCAAATAAAAGTGTTACACACAGTAAATCAAACCACAACTAGTCGAATGCTTTTATTAATATGAAGATGATTACAATGCTTTGAATAACAAGATGATCATAGTAATTATCAAGTAAGCAACTCTTGATATATAATCACCTAATATAAATCTCTCAATCTCTCAAACTTAGCTATCTATAATCTGTTCGAGTCTGCCAACTGACACAAGTACATTGGTGTTACTGCTGATGAAGTGCGAGCCTATTGGGTCACACACCAAGGATTGATCCCGACAGCTTACGGATAAAGAGAGAAGGTCTAAAAATCAAAATGTTTAATTTTGGGGCTTCACGATCGTGAGGGATGCTCCACGGGTCGTGAAGCCCACTACCCTCACGAATGGCTCAATGACTTTTACACGGCTCGTGGAGTCTTCACGGGTCGTGAAGAGGTCATGGAGGGGTCGTGAAGGAGACGCCCTCACGAGTCACTCGAACGCTGCACGGGCCGTGAAGGACTATGGCAGGTCGTGGCGCATTTAGTCTTCACGGGCTCTTCACGGGCCGTGAGAGGCCGTGAAGGTCTGTCTGCATGAAATCGTCATTTTTTATGGGGCCATCTTGTGGTCCAATAAAATTTAACTTCTAATCCGGCCTAAAGGGGTCTTTGAGGTATGGACAGAAGTAAGAACATGGATGAGACTAGCTCTCTCTCTCTCTCTCTAAGATTTCTCTCTTGGCTTCTTGATAATACACATACATGATACACTCTTGGCTTCTAAGATTTCTCTGTTCCAAAAACGCGAAGTCATTGTGGACGTTTGCGTGAAGGAGTACTAGCATACTGGGGTCGAGCTAGCCTTGGTGTGGACTAGCAATAGAGGAGATACTCTTAGATCTCTCGTTTATCCCGATCCCGCATTTGCTACAGCCGATTTGAGCCATGGTAAGGAGGTACTTTCTGTCCCTCTTTGTTCTTTAAGTTGCAATTTGGTTTTTGTAGAATTTTATCACTTTGGAACATGTATGGACCCGTTTTAGTACGGTTTTGTTTGTGCTTCCGCTGTGCCTTGCTCCATACCGTGTTCCAACAGTGGTATCAGAGCCGAATCTACAAACAAATTGCACTTTCTTGGCTTGAAAACCGAAAATGGACATTCTGTCCAGAATGTCTTCACGGGTCGTGAAGGATTATTCTTCACGGTCGTGAAGTCTCAAGACCAGTCTAGTGAAGTTTTTATCTTCATTGTCGTGAAGGCTCATGACCAGTCTCGTGAAGGTTTTGCTTCATGGTCGTGAAGGCTCACGACCAGTTACGTCTGGTGTTGGTCGTGAAGGTTTTTCATTGTGTCAGAGTCGTGGAGCTCATGGGCTTCACGGGCCGTGAAAGGCCGTGAAGGCTCCTGGATTGTAAAGGACGTTGTGAACAGTGTTTTTGTCCTTTTGGTAAAAGAAAAATATTTTCGGTTTTAGTTCCTTTCGATTCTGTTTTTCCAGAATCTGTCCAAAGTGTTTGGATGTTGAAAAAGCCCCATATGTGTCTTGATTCGTACATTTATATATATTGAGTGGTTTTTGGCATGAAATGCACACATGCATATACTTGTATTGTGTATATATGAATATGTATTCTCAAAGTGTTTGGGGTACTAATGCATATGTACAAGGATTGTTCATTTTGTGCCTTGAGTGTTTAGCTAGGTTTGAACAATCATAATCAAGATACATTTTTCACGGTTTTGTTGTGGCACACCGTGTTTTTGTTTGTGGTTGTTTGTGATCCGGTAATACCTTGCCCATTAGACCTATGTGTTGGTTGTTTGGTTGTGTTTAATTATTCATTCATTTGGTGGTTTGTACCACAATTGGTTTGTAATAATTAAATTTATTCGGTCTTGTATTTTGTACCTTTTGGCTTGCATGCCGATTGCTTTTCTTTGTAATTGTTAGAATTAGCTTAGATTAGCATTTCGCAGCTTGCACGCCGTTTCTTTTCAAATATTTTGTATGTATTTGTAAAAGAAGACCGAAGACAACCATCGAGAGTCGTGGAGGACACGGTTCGGCTATGGTGGATCCGGAGGTTCATTGGAGATGACGGATTCAGTGGGAGCACTTCCAGCTGGGCCAAGTGTCTGTGTCCTTAGTTTGGCCTTGCTTTCCTCGTTTGGCTCACGGGGAAAGCGCATAGGGTTTGGGGGCATCTTACTGGATTTTACTTATGCGTGGTTGTTGTTTTGTTTAGTTTCTTGCGTGGTTGTTTAGTTTTCTTCGCTCGCTTGAAAACTTTTCAAAATAATAAAACCAAAAGTTTTGAATTGGTTTACAAACCTCGCGCGCCACAAGGCCACTTTAAAAACAAAATACCGTTTTTATCAAATGTAAATCACTCGCCTCCCGTAAGATGACACCACCCAAATCTAGTGAAACAAGATCGGTCGTCGAGCTTAGCCGAGGTCGGTTTTGCATAACTGTGTGGAAGGTGCGTGTGGCAACTCGCAAGGGTCGGTTGTCGAGCTTTGCAGAGCCGGTCATTGGGCTAGTGTACCACCGTGTATCTTGACGGTCGATTTACAATTCCAAGACTTAAAACACCTTGGTAGTTGTCGTGCCCATACCGAGCTATCAAAGTGGATTAATGAGGAATCGGTGAGAGAAGGGATCAAACATACCAAATGGGTGCTATGAGTACCTAGGATCCCACAAGTGTCTAAGAGTTGTAATCTCGGATTGCAATTGGTAAAGCGTTTACCTGCCTAAGTAGCTGCATGAAGTGATCCGCGGCAAACCCGTCATGGATTGGGGTACTTTGAGGTTCTTAGCCCTTGTTAAGATAATTTGGTTTTCTTAATCAGCTGGGTAATTATTTTAACGAGGATAATATCGAAACTAACTAAAACGTGTACTCTTTTATAGATGGCAAATATTAACGACACCACACCAAACTTTAAACTTCGATTATTCCTAGAAAGGGAAAGACTCATAGGAGTGAACTTCGCTGACTGGTATCGTGTATTGAGGATTGTCCTCCGTCACGAGTCAAAGTTGCACATCCTTGAGGAACCCTTTCCGGAGCCACCTGCTACCAACGCGAACTGGGGCACTCGATACGCTTTTGAGAAGCGTGTTAGAGATACAAAAGATATTTCTTGTCTAATGTTATCGACTATGAGCTTTGAGTTGCGTCAGCAGCTTGAGCAATTGAGTGCGTATGACATGATAAACCGACTAAAGGACATGTTCCCACAGCAGGTTAGACAAGAACGGTTTGAGTGCATAAAGGCTTTGGTCGGTTGTAGGATGCACGAAGGTGATGATGTAAATGTCCATTTCCTTATGATGAAGGGATATATGGACCAGTTGGAGAGACTTGGACTTCCAATAGGGAGGGAGATTGCGGTGGATATGATCCTCCAGTCCCTGCCCACGTCTTATGAGAAGTTTGTTAAGAACTATCACAAAGACAATTTGGATAAATCCTTGATCGAACTTCAAGACATGCTGAAGGCTGTACAGTCTTACATGATCGAGAAGGATCGTACCTCGTCCACATCCACTTTGGCTACTAAGAAACATACTAGCAAGAAGGAGAAACTGACCTCAAAAGGAAAGTCTAGTATGACTAGGCCATCCGTAACTGTGGAGTCGGAGGACAATGAGATTGTGCCTCAAGATGATGTTCCACATGGGGTAGTTTGCTACTTTTGAGGAGAAATTGGAAATTGGCGCCGTCACGCCTGCCCTAAGTGCCTGGAAGAGCTAAGTATCCTAAAGCGGAAGAACGTTAGCTCATCTTCAGGTACATTCATGATCAAACTCCATTGATCTTCTACTTCTAATGACTGGGTTTTGAACGCTAGTAAAAAACGCTCACGTTTGTCACAAACTTGTTTGTTGCAAAGTGCAGGTGTTAATCAGAAGTAGGTAATGGATGCATGGAGAGTTCGATCTTAGAGAAGGGAAGCATGGTGCTTGTCCCTAACTAGAAGGATTGGAAGAAGAGTCTTGCCATTCCATCCAGCTAAACTATTACTTCATTTAGATCTTTGTCTTACGCCCTGCGTGGCAAGAAGCATTGTATCTTTTATGCCTTTGATGATGATGAATATTACTTTGAATTTTGAAATTGTGGGTTTTTAAAGATTTATTTCAAAGTTTATTCATGTCTTGGCATTTGTTATAAGCTTTTGCTTAAAGAAGTAATGGAATGATTATGAATGATTATTGAATTGTTATCCTTATGAAATAGTTGATTTAACCATATAAACAAGACTAGCATCACCAAGCTCCATGTGATTAGGAACTTGGAAACTTTTGACATTGACTCAATTGTTGATGTCAAATCTTGCTTATAAGGCTAAATAACCAACATATCCTTCACTTGTGAATGTGAGAGGAATAAAAGCTTGTTGGATTTAGTTTGCACGTTTGTGTAAAGACCGTTCAAGCAAAATCATAAGGATTAACTATATGTGATTTGTTACCTTTACCGATGATGGTAGAAGGAATGGGTAAGTCTAATTTATTAGACAAATGTCTGAAACCTGAGAGGTGTTCAAGACTCACCCTTAACAAATTTAAGATAAAGAGGGCAAAAAGGGAATAAAGATACTCAAATCTTGTGAGATGTTGAGCATCTACATTCTAAACCATCATAAGAATTGTGAGTTTGCCTCATAATTCACTTCTCCTAGGATACATGTTTTACATGGATCGCTGAGTGGAGGAATGGAACATATTGATTATGGTTCCGACTTGATGGCTTAAACTTAAGTAACCTGCTGGATAGGTGTACTTGAGTAGTGGCGGGCAATGTTCTTGTTTTAAATCAACAAAGATGGTCAAATTGGCATCTAAGGAGATCCGATTAGAAAGTGTTCTTTGCTTGTCAATCTCATAGATCAGAGTTATCCAGTCTACATTTAGTGGGAGATGGATGAACTTAAAGGATGCTAATGTATTTAATAGTTCTTCTGAGTTTCAGATATTCATTTCATATCCTTTTGAGAACCGGTTTTGGTTGCTCGAAAAGGGAAATGAACAACTGAAGCAATCCAGTGGAAGAACGTGAGATTTAAATAAAAGACCTGATGTTGACACTAGCATTCAATCAGAAATGATTGAAACTCAACATGGCTATGTTGGAGTATATGGCATAAATTTATTACTTCTTCATTTGTCTGGTAAGAGTCGTCATAAGACCAGAAGGGTATAATGTATTATATCTGAGGACGATGACTTATTGATGATACGTGATGTATGCATCAACTACCGAAAGCTGTAGTAGGCCCTTGAGTCTGCTGAGAAGAGAAGTGTAATAACATAATATATATTCCATGCTGGATTTTCAAGTTTTGAACTTGGTTAATCCAACACCTAGGTTTTGACCTGATGGTGTATATAGATCTTTTGGATATAAGATCTGCATGGATTAATTTGTAGATAACTTCAAATACTGACTGGAAGGAATTGGTTTCATGGTGATTGACCATTGGGTAGGAATCACATGAAGACATTCTCTCAGTAGTTATGTTGAAGTTTAAGGGGATGCTTATGCCGTGTTATGGCTATATGATGCAAAGACCGCATTCCGTTATAGGAAATTTATGAGGAAGTGTTCACAACACTATCCGAGGGTCTTTTACATCCTGAGTATCCTTGTGAAGTCTACAAATATGGAGTCCTTTTGGACTCAGAGTAAATCTAAGTTTTGGAATCTTTGCTAAGAAAATCAAGTGTTTGAGTTTTCGGTAAGCAATGATGAAACTTGGATAGATGCCAGAGCTAGTGGGAGCGTTGTTATAATCCTATATGGTATGTCTAGAACATACTATATTTTGGAGATAATGTCTTGATTTAGCTTGGCACCAAGTGTAAATTGAGAATTATGCGTCCATAATAAATATGGGATATTCAAAGAAGTTTATGGAATACAAGAAATATGAGTATATGTTCTTGTGGTGATGTAATTAGCAGAAGCTTAAAGTGAATTTCTACTCTTGTGATAGCTTCTACTTTAAAGGATAACCGCTGATCTTGATTAGGGTTTGTGATCCTTTTCGAAATATGGTGTTGTTAATTTACGTGTGTCTTAAAGCGTCGTTGACTCTATTGGGTTCTTTTGAGGCAATGAGAGTACGATGGCTTATACACACAAAACTTTGTGAATCAAGCATTGTTTACCTTATTGGGTTCTTTTGAAACAATGAAGGTATAACTGTTTGGACAAATGATCAAAATCCCATCAACGCACACTTTGGAAGTTGCTAGTTGTAGTAGGGATATGATCACTGAGAATCAAGCATCGCTGACTCTATAGAGATCTTTGTGAAAACTATGAGGGTACGATGTCTTATGCACATTAAATTTGAGACCCGAGCGTTGTTTACCTTATTGGGTTCTTTTGAAACAATGAAGGTATAACAGCTTGGATAAATGATCGAAATCCCATCAACGCACACTTTGGAAGTGGTTGGTTGCAGTAGGGATATGATCAATGTCAGAGTACAAACGGATAACATCGTGGATGGTAATCCGTTTACTGAGCAATAGTGGCAGTCTAGTGATGAATGTCATACTAAGGTCTGCAAGAACTTGGCTTGAGTGTGTTTTAGTCATGATTCGATATGTTTTACTCTTGGGAATGTTAAGCAATATTGTGCTTCTGCTTGTATCGATTATCAAAGGGGTTTGGTAATGCGCGTGTAGCGGGTACTCTCAGCAAGCCTTATTGTGTTCCAACTTTGCATGTTTTACCTCTTCCCTGAATGTATTTACATTCTAAATGTCCACAGCCAATCATTCTTCACGGGAAGAAAGTCTTAATGAAGGCTGAGGGAAGTGATTGGTCAAGTGTCCAATGGTGATTGGGACACAGGGACGCAATACTTCGCCTGTACTTGAAAGGGGTTTCAAGTGACTGGACTACCCACACCTGAATTCACTTTGTGGTACTTGTCATGACTGATTCAGGATGATAATATCAGTTCATCCTCATACTGGAGATGCATGTGTCTGCATTACTTTGGTTTGCTTTGCTCTAGTTGCTTTCAAACGCAGTCCGTAACTGGCTGTTATAAAGGGAGTAGCTGATCAGAGTATGATCACTGTGGTGGGCAATGTAGTCAAAGGAATTTGTTCCTCTGTTTAAAGAGATATCCCTGGGCCCCTCGATGATTGGGCGCTGACACCAAAATGCATGGCCATGCTCGAGTGTGCAATGATTTGGGTAATCGATTGCAACTTGTTTATTTTGGTCACTACCAATCTCGATCGAGAAACATAATCGTGAAGGACTGAGAATGACTTAGTACCATGTCTCGTCTTCACATGGATATCGCGAACAGAACGATGGTTGATCACTTATCTATAGGGCCATTTCAAACCTTTAGATTGTGAATTGGTACTTGTCTATGGGATGACATACCACGTACTGACTTGGAGGCAGGGATGCCTTGCTAGAGGCCACTCCCTGTCTGTGATACCTCTGGGTACGTTGTGACATGTGCAAGTGGGAGTCTGTTGGAGTCTGCCCACTAACACAAGTACATTGGTGTTACTACTGATCAAGTGCGAGCCTATTGGGTCACATACCAAGGATTGATCCCGACAGCTTACTGATAAAGAGAGAAGGTCTAAAAATCAAATTGTTTGATTTTAGGGCTTCACGATCGTGAGGGATGCTCCACGGGTCGTGAAGCCCACTGCCCTCACGAATGGCTCAATGACTTATACACGGCTCGTGGAGTCTTCACGGGTCGTGAAGAGGTCGTGGAGGGGTCGTGAAGGAGACGCCCTCACGAGTCACTCGAACGCGGCACAGGCAGTGAAGGACTATGGCCGGTCGTGGCGCATTTAGTCTTCACGGGCTCTTCACGGGCCGTGAGAGGCCGTGAAGGTCTGTCTGCATGAAATCATTATTTCTGATTGGGCCATCTTGTGGTCCAATAGAATTTAACTTCTAATCTGGCCTAAAGGGGTCTTTGAGGTCTGGACAGAAGTAAGAACATGCATGAGACTAGCTCTCTCTCTCTCTAAGATTTCTCTCTTGGCTTCTTGATAATACACATACATGATACACTAAGTGTGAGCTTCTTGAGTGTTGTGTGAGTATTTTGTTGCAAGAGAAGATCGATATAGGCTATTCCAGAAACACGAAGTCATTGTGGACGTTTGCGTGAAGGAGTACTAGCATACGGGGGTCGAGCTAGCCTTGGTGTGGACTAGCAATAGAGGAGATACTCTTGGATCTCTCGTTTATCCCGATCCCGCATTTGCTACAGCCGATTTGAGCCATGGTAAGGAGGTACTTTCTGTCCCTCTTTGTTCTTTAAGTTGCAATTTGGTTTTTGTAGATTTTTATCACTTTGGAACATGTATGGACCCGTTTTAGTACGGTTTTTTTTGTGCTTCCACTGTGTCTTGCTCCATACCGTGTTCCAACATAATCAACTTATGATTATAGATACTGACGACTCTCTAAACAGGATTTTTCACAGATTGAATCAACTAATGATTACTTACCAATATCACAACTGATGTGATAATTCGAACACACGAATCTGGCAATCTGTGAGTTTCTTGATCACGTTGAACTGACAAACAATGATTCAAGAATCGTAACACATACGGTGAGGTGAGGTTTTCGGCTCTGTAATTTTTTATCAGAATCGTAGTCGTACTTCTAAACTTATCAGGAGATAAGTATTTATAATCATGTTGCTATGGTTCGTAACAAATTGGACTAATCCTAATTTGCTAACTAACTATCGGATAACTCGGAATCTTGAATCTTGAAACTTCTTATCTTGAATCTTGAATCTTCAATCTTGATTCTGGAGTCTTCTTATCCGCACCGTAGATATAGAGAGTTAAAATAGAATTTAAAACACATTTAAATTCTCTTGGACTGACTTCTTTAGTCAGGCTGAGTAACTCAGCTTGAAACTCATCAAGCTGAGTTCTTCGGGAACAAACCCGAATTCAAACATGAACTAACACGTAGAATTATTAACTCATCCTTAGAAGTCCAAAGAGTTAAATAAAACAAATTTAGTAACTCTGTCGAGCTGACTCTGCTTCTAAGCTGAGTCACTCAGCTTGAAACACATCAAGCTGAATACTCGATATATACCTTATGTGACATACACAGATTATCAAACACATTAATAATTTAACTAAGGTATAATATAAAGTGATCGAACACATGCTCACTTTACATTCAGCTTATACTCAGTCTGAAACACTATAAGTGTTCAGTCTGACTAATCTTCATAATTCTGTTTAAGTTATACGTAGAACTCATCTTACAAACTTAACTTTGTCTCATCAAATCTAAACTGATGAGATCATTTTCCCAACAAACTCCCCCTATTTGAAGATGACAAATCCATCAAACAGTTCTTAAGTTTGTTTAACAGAATTATGTTTTAAATCTTAAACTTATTAAGATTTTATTATCTGAACTCATCAAATATTTATTAAACATATCAACTTTAATTGAACTCATCAATTTAAACTGGAACACACCAACTTTTAGTTGAACACACCAACTAATTACATGAATGAATAAAAACTTATCTGTTATTCATTTTTGTTGAACTTATCAGACTTATGAATAGGAACACATCACAACATAGTTGAACATATCAAACTTTATACTTGTATTAATTGAACTAATCATAATACAAAAGTTGTTGATCACTTAGATCATGCACACTTAGTGCTTACAAAAATATTAGAACTAATCTAATATTTACAAAAGAAGAACTAATCTATTGAGGATGCAGCTCTTCAAGTTCCTTTATCTCCTTGTTAATTTCTTCAAGGATTTCTTGCAGGTTAGGTAAATGTTGAAACTGATCCTTTTGTGATCGTATTACTCTGTTTAGTCTGTATCTGAACCTTGCATTTTGTTCAGTCTTTTCTACGATTTTTCTTAGAGCAAATACTTGAGATACCCCACATGTATAAATTGATGCATCAGCCTGGAAGCATTTTTCACCACTTCTGTCCAAGTACATGAACCCTTTCTGAGGCTTTTCAACATATGTATTCTCATGAAACTCCATGCCTTCAGAAAGATTAAGACTGTACGAGTCTAGATTTGCTAATCCAGCTGACTTTGTTAGCTTCTTCTTCCCAACTTTATGAAAGGAAGTAAGTAGGGTAGCTATCTCAGTTCTGGGTATGGCTTTCATTAAATCATCTCTTGCAAGTAACCTCAACAACTCATCTTTAACTTTATTTCTTTCAGAGGACTTTTTCATCTGCTTAATGAGCACTGCCACTTGCTTCCATTCCTCATAACCCAGTATGAGTAGTTGACTTAGCTCTATAGACGGTGTCTCACCATTTTTCAAAACAAACACAATGATAATGATACCTTGATCTGAGTTCAGCTTAAGTGAAAGTATTTGAGAAGGGAAGAATAGTTTTGTATAGCAATCCATTATGTTCTCCTCCTCTGATTGATCTTCCATCGGTGGTCCTTCTTCCTCTTCTTCCTTAGGCACTATGGGCAGCTTGAGTTTAGTCAGATCCTCCTTCAGCTTTTTGATTTGCTCAGCCCAAGCCCTTTCTCTTGCATCTTTTTCACTGACCAATACAACTTGAGTATTCTTTTGTCTTTCTCTTAATTCGTTAACAGAGATCCCAAGCTGGTCAGCATCCTCCTTCTCCATTCTTCTAACTGCCAGCAGTGAAACTCTCTCTTGTAAAGTCATTTTATCCGCAGAGTCTTCATCTGAGACTGATGATTCACTTAGAATCACTTTCCTTCTTTTCTATTGAGGGGCTTCTGATTCATCTAAGCTGACCGCTACTGGTCTTTTGCCTTTTGCTTTCTCAGTCAGCTCAGGTTCTTTCTCTGTTTCTTTCTCCCCCTCAATCTAATATGCTCCCTCTGCCAATAGTAGTAAAGCTTCAGCTTTGACTGACTCAGCTTTAGGTTCTTGAACCTTCTCCCCCTTTTTGTCATCATAAATAGGGGTTGAAGTCTTTTATTTTTGTAAGGCAGCAACAGCAGATTTTAACATTAGCACCTCCTCATCCAGATTATCAAGGATCATGAGCATATCTTTCTTTGCTTTCTTCCTTTTGAGGTGCAATACATCAAACTGACCTTTAAAGAATGATATCAATTCGTCTAAGTCAGCTTGAGATGGTTGGAATTTGGGTGCATCATCCGAAGATTGGTGTATACCTTCAAACTCATTTGCACCAGAGTCTTGACCCTGTGAATCACCCTGGTTTGAGGATGAAACATTTACAGGTTGTACACTAGAGTGTGAGAAGTGAAGAAAATGAATAGGGCTCAAAATGTGAAGTGTATAGGTTGGTGGTTGTCCAATTTGTTTAGAGGGGGGTGATTGACCCTGGGATTGGTCAGATTTTCAATGTTACCTGAGTGTGTCTGCTCAGGCATAGTAACAGGCTCTCCCATGGCTCGAGTAAGTGTGGGCTGAGTAGACACCACACCCGGGTAAGGCTGTTGGGTTGTAATGAGCCTCGAGGTTGACACCTTAATAGAAGGTGTCTCCCCCTCAACTCCTTCCTGGGGAGGGATCAGTATGATCTCAGCTCCGGTGATGCCTTTAGATGTGGCACCACCAATGGCAGTTTTTCGGTGGTATGTTAGGATATTCTCCCTAGCAGCAGTGGGCATACTAGGGGTGGCATCAGATTGGGATTTATGATGAAAAGAAGGTGAAGGAGATGGTTCCACTATAGTCTTATCTCCAAATGTAGATGGAGAAAAGTGAGAAGAGAGTGAGAGATGTTGGGAAAATGATCTCATCAGTTTGAATTTGATGAGACAAAGTTAAGTTTGTAAGATGAGTTCTACATATAACTTAAACAGAATTATGAAGCTTAGTCAGACTGAACACTTAGAGTGATTCAGACTGAGTATAAGCTGAATATAAGCTGAGCATATGTTGATCAGTTTATATTATACCTTAGTTTATTTATTAATATGTTTAATAATCTGTGTATGTCACATAAGGTATATATCGAGTAATCAGCTTGATGTGTTTCAAGCTGAGTGACTCAGCTCAAAAGCAGAGTCAGCTCGATAGAGTTGCTAAATATGTTCTAGTCAACTAAGTTAGACTTCTAAGGATGAGTTTATCAATGTACATGTTAGTTCATGTATGAATTCGGATTTGTTCTCGAAGAACTCAGCTTGATGAGTTTCAAGCTGAGTAACTCAGTCCGAGTGAAGAAGTCAGTCTAAAGATAATTTAAATATGTTTTAAATTCATCTTTATCTCTCTCTATATCTACGGCGCGGATAAGAAGACTCCAGAATCAAGTTTAAAGATAGAAGATTCAAGATTCAAGATTCCGGATTATCCGAGAGTTAGTTAGCGAATTAAGTTGAGTCTTAGTTTGTTAGGAACCATAGGCACAAGATTATAAATACTTATCTCCTGATTAGTTTAGGGGTACGACTTTGATACAAAAATAACTAAGTGTTGCAGAGCCAAACCTCACCTCACCGTATGTGTTACGAATCTTGATTACTATTTGTCAGTTCAACGTGATCAAGAAAAACTCATAGATTGCCCAAGTGTTCGTGTGTTCGAACTATCACATCAGTTGTGATATTGGTAAGTTGTCAATCTGTGTGAAATCCTGTTTAGAGAGTCGTCAGTATCTATAATCATAAGTTGATTATAGATAGCTAAGTTTGAGAGATTGAGAGATTTATATTAGGTGGTTATATATCAAGAGTTGCTTACTTGATAGTTATTGTAATCATCTTCTTATTCAAAGCATTGTAATCTTCTTCTTAATAAAAGCATTCGATTGATTGTTGTTTGATTTACTGTGTGTAACACTTTTATTTGATTTGTTCAATTTCCGCAGAGAGTGTATTCAGCCCCCCTTCTACACACCTGTTGCTTGTTGTTACTCTCTCATACAAGGGACCAACAACTGGTATCAGAGCAGGCTGAACGATTTCATTAGTTGAACATTCTAGATTCTGAGAAAGTTGACAATGTCTACAAGCAACAATTCTTCAAACTTTCCACAGATGTCTGCCAAAAGGTTGTCCCATATTTGTGGATCTGACTATCCTATGTGGAAGTTCAGAGCCATGTTGTTCCTCAAGTCCTTTGACAACCGTATGTCGGATGTTGTCACTAAAGGACCAATTATCCCCAAGATTCCTGCCACTATCAGTGATTCGTCTCCTGGCAGATCTGAAAAGGAAACAAGAAAGCCTGTTGTAACATGGACTGATGAAGATTGGAAACTTTTCAATCTAGATGATAAGGCTAAAAGTGTTCTAGCGAATGCCCTGTCAAATGAAATCTTGCGCACTGTGACTGGGTGTCAAACTGCAAAAGATATCTGGGATACGCTGAGTGTCACGTATGAAGGCACTGATCTGGTCAAGCAGCACAAGAAAAATCATTTGAATAGATCCTATGAAAACTTCTTTTCCAAGACGAATGAAACCTTGTCAGATTTGTTCACAAGGTTTCACTGCTTGATAAATGACCTACTAAGTGTGGGTGTAAAGAAAGATAAAGCTGAACTGGTGCTGTAATTTCTGGATGTGTTACCAGAAAGGTTTAATGATGTAACTACGGCACTGAGGGCTGGAGGAACACTACACGTGTACAACCTACAGTCTATCTATGGGTTCTTGCTGAATCATGAACAGATCACTGAACATAAGAAATCTTCTCAACAACAACTGAAGGAGTTCTTGGATAAAACTGATATTGCATTAGTTGCACAGAAAAAGAAGAAGAATAGTTCTAAGGCACTAGTTGTTGAATCTGAGACTGAGTCAGAATCTCAAGCTGACTACTCAGACTCAAGTGATACTGATGATGTTCAGAATATCACTGAGCAAATGGCAATGTTAGTCAGACGTTTGAGAAGAGCTCAAAGGGGAAGAGGAAGATCTGACAGGGGCAAAGGAAAGAGTTCTTTTGATCCCAAGAATGTTGTGTGCTTCAATAGTCAGAAAAAGGGACACATTGCTGCTGAGTACAGATCAAAAAAGGTAGAATCAACATCAGTTGTTGATAAGAATGCTTACAAAGCTGATAAATACAAGAAGAAATATACTCAGCTCAAGAAAGGAAAGCCTGAAGACAAACCCAGTGCAAAATGATTAATTGCTGAAACATGGGATACAGAATCATCTACATCAGATGATGATGTATGTCTGATGGATCAAGAAGATGAAGATATAGAAATTGATGAGGTTGATTATGGTATGTCCGAATCAATCTTTGAAACTGACATGAAGGAAGCTGAGGAAAACAGCAAGCTCAATGATTGTGATCCTGCGTCCATGTATAAGGTCAGTAATTTCTACTCTTACACTGATGAAGAAAAGGGTCTTGCATTCGATTATCTGCTAAATGATTTCAAGACCAGCCTTAAGTCTCAGACTGACCTCAAAGCTGAAATAGCTAAACTTAAAGATGAGATTAAGGAAAATCAATCTCTCATTGATGTTGGTAAGAAAGCAAAGTGTGACCTTGAATGTCAAAGACATATTAACAAACTTCTTACTGAAGAACATCAGGAAGCTAAAGACAAAGCTGATCAACTCCAAAAGATCACTGAGTCTTAGTGTAAGTCATCAAAGCTTGCTGAACAGTGCATAAACCAACAGATACCTAAACAGGTGAAGGCTGTACTTGGAGGTGACTATCAAACAGCAGCTTATTTAGCTTATGATGAGATAGCAAGTACAGATTCTGAGGAAGATAGACAACTGACTAAGTCTCAGAAGTTAGCCTCAGAGAAACGACATGATCCAAGCCTAAAATTCAATATGTTTGTGAAGGCCAAAGATCATGGTAATGAGTGCTCAACATCCAAACAACATGCTAAGTCTGTGTTGGACAGATTAGGCACTCAGCCTGTTCAAAGAACTTCACTCATAGAAAGGCTTAATCCAAATCCTTTCAAAAGACAAAATTCTCTATCTGGCTCGGAGAGAAGTTATAAGAACAGGAAGACCACTGTAAGTCAGAGGTCAAATCACAACAATGGTAAGTCCAAAGTTGTTGATCTTTGTAAGTCCAAGAAGATCAACAGTGGTAAGTCCAAACCTGTTTAAACTGGTGAGTCCAGTAAGTATGACAAAGGTAAGTCCAAAGTCATGGAGAAGAGGGTTGTTAGTCAATCTTCTCAGGATAACAAACAAAGACCTGATAAAGGTAAGTCCAAAGTCAGTGATCACCAGGTGAATCAGCTTGCAAAGAAAGTTGAGAAGTTATCCACCATATACAATCCTAAAACTGAGAGTAAATTCTCACAAGGATTGTTAGACACTCTACCTCCTATAATCATTGAAAGTAGGAGATGCTACAAATGCAGAAGTACAGGTCATGAGGCTAAGGACTGTGATGCTGAAATCTCAAGGCCTGAGCAAGAACAAACTGATCAGCCTACACAGGAATCAGTTCCTGCTCAAGCTGAGCAGTCAGTTCAACAAGATGAAGCTGCTAAGTGCTCCTCATCTGAACCCACCAAGAAGTGGGTTACCAAGCAAAACTAATGTGTTTAGTTTTTATATCATGTGCAGGGTTCAAGTAAATGGTACTTGGATAGTGGATGTTCAAGGCACATGACCGGATGGAAAGGACTTCTCAGTGATTTCCAGGAAGATGAAGGTCCTAAAGTAACATTTGGTGACAACTCCCATGGAAGAACCAAAGGCTATGGGAAGATGCAAGCTGGTAAAGTCACTTTCCAGAGAGTTGCATATGTCAAAGGCCTCAATCACAACCTGATTAGTATCAGTCAATTGTGTTATGAGGACGATGTTGTTACTTTTAGGAAGAAAGCAGGAACAATTTATAATGCTAAGGGAAAGCCTGTATTATTCTGCTGATCCTAATAATGAAACCTGCTTGTATTCCTATTATGTTCCTGAGCTGAGTTGGTTATGGCATAAACGTTTGTCTCATTTGAACTTTAAAAATATAAATATGCTGTCTAATAAAGAGTTAGTCTCTAGATTACCAAAAATCACATTTGTCAAAGACAAATTGTGTTCAACTTGTGAACAAGGGAAACACCATAAAGGGTCCTTTAAATCAAAGCAAAATTTTTCAATAACAGACCCATTGCATATGTTGCATATGGATCTGTTTGGACCCATAAGTACTCCAAGCCTAAGTGGCAAGAAGTACACTCTGGTGATAGTAGATGAGTTCTCACGATTCACCTGGGTAATATTCCTAAAAGCCAAAAGTGAGGCTGCCCTAGAGATAATAAGTTTCATCAAAAGGGAATAGTTGCAGAAAGGTTTGTCCGTAAAGTAACTCAGAAGTGATCATGGGACTGAGTTCAGGAACTCAACCCTTGAAAGCTTCAGTGAACAAAAAGCAATATTACAAAATTTCTCATCTGTCAGAACTCCACAACAAAATGGAGTTGCTAAAAGGAGAAATAGAACCTTAATTGAGGCTACAAGGACAATGCTATGTGAGGCAGCATTGAAACTCTATTTCTGGGATGAAGCTGGTAGTACAGCCTGCTATACTCAGAATAGGTCAATCATTGTCAAAATACATGGAAAGACTTCATATGAAATGTATAAGTCTAGAAAGCCCAATATAGGTTATTTCCATATCTTTGGTTCAAAATGCTATGTGCTGAATCAAAGAGATCAGCTCCATAAGTTGAAACCAAAGCTGATCCTGGAATATTTGTTGGTTATTCCTCAATCTCCAAATCATACAGAGTATATAACTCTAGGAGAAAGGCCATTGAAGAATCAATTCATGTTTCATTTGATGAAGACAGTATTGATCAAGCTGAGAAAAGTCAAGCTGACTCCGTTAGTCTGAGTGAGCTTGAAAGGCCAAGGGAAATCAACATGTCAAATCCTATGTATGTCATAGGAGATGATAGTGATGATGATGTGTGTTCATCAATGAAATCATCACAAGCTTCAAAGGATTCTCAAGCTAAGAAAGATGATGAGTTCGTCAATCCTTTTGGAGCTGAAGTCACTCAGAGACTGAGAATCTTAGTGATAATTAGTGTGTTGACAATGCTGCTGTTGAGACTGAGGAGATAAGTTCACCTCGAGGTCCTCAACATCACTCAGATTCAGAACCAGACTCTCCAACTACCACATTTAATTTCCTCAAAGATCATCCTAAAGATCAAATAATTGGAAATGTCCAAGAGAAAGTCATGACCAGATCTAAGGCTACAGCTGACTATGCTGCTCACTTTAGTTTTCTGTCTCAGATGGAACCAAAGAAGACTGAGGAAGCCTTAGCATATGAGGATTGGATTGATGCTATGCAAGAGGAATTAAATGAGTTTGAGAGGAATAAAGTCTGGACCCTTGTCCCTACCCCTGAAAATCATACAATTATAGGTACTAAGTGGGTCTATAGAAACAAAATGGACAAGGATGGAGTGATAGTTCGGAACAAAGCCAGGCTGGTAGCACAAGGGTATAGGCAAGAAGAAGGAATTGATTATGATGAGACCTTTGCCCATGTTGCTAGAATTGAAGCTATAAGGTTGTTCCTGGCTTATGCAGCATATAAAGACTTCAAAGTCTATCAAATGGATGTGAAAAGTGCTTTCCTGAATGGAAAACTTCAGGAGGAAGTCTATGTTAAACAACCTCCTGGCTTTGTAAGTTCAAAGTTTCCACATCATGTCTATAAGTTGGACAAGGCTTTGTATGGTCTTAAACAAGCTCCAAGAGCTTGGTATGATACACTGTCCACTTATCTAATATCCATGAATTTCACCAGAGGCAGTATAGATAAAACACTCTTTTTTAAAAAGAGTAAAGGACAGATAATTCTTGTACAAATCTATGTGGATGACATCATTTTTGGCTCTACAAATGAGTCTATGTGTGATTAGTTCTCCAAAATAATGTCACAAAAGTACAAGATGAGTATGATGGGTGAGATGACATATTTCCTAGGCCTACAAATTCAACAAAAGCCTGATGGAATTTTCATCAATCAAAGCAAATATGTTTTGGATTTGATAAAGAAATATGGTTTTGATTAAAGTTCAACCATGAGAACACCCATGACACCAGCTGTCAAGCTGAGTAAAGACTCACATGGTAAGCCTGTGTGTCAGTCTTCCTATAGAGGAATGATAGGTTCATTACTCTATTTGACAGCTAGTAGACCTGATATCATGTTTGCTACATGTGTTTGTGCAAGATATTAGAAAGATCCTAAAGAATCACATCTTTTAGCTGTGAAAAGGATCTTTATGTACCTTAAAGGTACACCAAATCTAGGTCTTTGGTATCTAAAGGATTCTGGATTTGAGTTAGTTGGTTTTTCTAATGCTGAGTATGCTGGGTGCAAGTTAGATAGAAAATCAACCACTGGAGGATGTCAATTGCTTGGAGCTAAATTAGTAAGCTGGACTAGTAAGAAACAGAACTCAGTGGCTACTTCAACTGCTGAAGCTGAGTATGTTGCAGCAGGGAGCTGTTGTGCTCAAATCTTGTGGATGCAGCATCAGCTTCAGGACTTTGGGATGAGTTTCAAGAAAACTCCTATCTTCTGTGATAACCAAAGTGCAATAGCCATCACTTACAATCCAGTATTTCACTCAAGAACCAAGCATATTGAAATTAGACATCACTTCATAAGGGACATCATGGAAAAAGGTAAAGTTGACATTAAATTTATCTCCACTGATGACCAATTAGCAGATATCTTTACTAAGCCCCTTGATGAAAAGAGGTTTATGTATCTGCTAAGTGAATTGGGTATGCTCAACCCCTAGCTAAGTGTCTAAAATTTGAGTTCTCAGTTTGACAGAGACTAAGTGTCTTAAGCTGGGTGACTAGTTTATAAATAAGTTTTCATAAACTGATCTATATGTCAAACTGAATAATGGGTTCACACGTTTGGTAAGTTCCAAACATAATTCAACTACTCAGTGTGGTTGAAATGTTAGTTTGAGTTAGTCTCGAACAAAATGACTAAGTGTCATTGAGTCTGAGCTATGTGCTTAACTCACACTGTGTGATTGGTTCACACGTTTGGTAAGTTCCAAACATAATTCAACTACTCAGTGTGGTTGAAATGTTAGTTTGAGTTAGTCTCAAACAAAATGACTAAGTGTCATTGAGTCTGAGCTATGTGCTTAACTCACACTGTGTGATTGGTTCACACGTTTGGTAAGTTCAAAACATAATTCAACTACTCAGTGTGGTTGAAATGTTAGTTTGAGTTAGTCTTGAACAAAATGACTAAGTGTCATTGAGTCTGAGCTATGTGCTTAACTCACCTTGTGTGATTGGTTCACTCGTTTGGTAAGTTCCAAACATATTTTACCTACTTAGTGTAGCTAAAATTACATGTTTAAGTCAGTTTTTAACATAAATGACTAAGTGTCATTGAGCCTGAGCTGTGTGCTCTACTCAAGCTGAGTATCAATCTCAAGCTGAGTGCTCCACTCAAGCTGAGTGCTTGAATCAAGCTGAGTGCTTGAATCAAGCTGATTGCTTGACTTAGACTTAGTAATATGTTTACTCAGCTTGGTGTGTCCAATCTATGAATTAATTACTAAGTGTTATTAATTTTTCTGTCCATACGTATTTGAATCAGTTTCAATTCGTATCGTATATCAATTGTGTATTGATATATTTACAAAGTTTTTATAATCTTATTATTTGTTAATATTATTATTTTACACTTGTATCCGTTGGAGAATGATGTGTTTCTACCCTCTAACTATTACATCAAGCCGTATTTTTTCGACGTAACTAATTAAAAAGGGATTCCAATGGTAATTTTTCTCTCTCCTCGAAAAGGTATATATAACGACCTTAACAGCATTTTAGAGGTTTACGCTACAACTTCTCATCTCTACACCTTTCATCTGCCTATATACCTTTCAACAAATTTGCTACGTGCAATTCCCAGTTCCATCGACTTTGAAACCCTAACTCGCTCGGTGCGAAGATCATTGCTCAGTGCAACGAAATTAGTTACTCAGTGTAATCTGCAATTTCATCGATGGAAGGAACCACTCTCATTCTCAGTGATCGAATGGTTCATGGTGCTGCGTTGAAAAACAACGGATTACCGCTGATCAAAATCTACAATCAGCGTGCATGTATTGATATCCCTGCGAGGAAACAGGGGAGAGGATATGAAACATGGGTTGCTTATATTCGGAAATGCCCTTTGGCATTTGCTTTCATTGGAGCGCCTATTCACATCGTTCCACAGCACCTTTTGGAGTTCTGGTACACGTGCACATTCAACCAGAACAGAGGAGATATCATTGGCACTGTTCTTAATGGCGATAGAACGGTTGCCATCACGGTTCAAGGGCTAAGGGATGTTCTTCGAATCCCTAGTCAAGATGTGTTCGAGCCAACCGTGTCTAGACAAGTGGCGAGGTCAGTTCTACCTCAGATGAGTCACCCTCAAACTGAAGGGGTGATTAAGAAGGCCACTTTTCCCACCAGCTGGGGATTTATGGTTTCCACAGTGGTACGTTCACTGGGAACGAAGGTTGGAGGGTTGGATCAGGTAAACGAGTTCGAAATGCAGCTGCTGTATAACATGTTCTTTGATCGCCGTATCGACTATGCACAGCTCATTTTCAACGAGCTCAAGGTCCAAGTATTGAAGACCACTAGGGATCTTCATGTGACTTTCATAAGGTACTTGTCCCTGGTGACTGAAGCTGAGTTGGGGGACTTATATGAAGCTGGATGGGATGTGTTCCCTGTTCCTACTCTCAGTTCTAAGATGTTTAACAATGACATCTTTCCTGAGCAAGAGGGTCTAAGTGGTCCAATGCTCTTGGTGGCTGAGGGAGCTTCATCGGAAAGTGAAGAAGAGGAATCCAATCAAGGGGAAGCTTTTCAAGCTGACACAGAAGTTCAAGCTGAGCACTCTGCTCAGGCTGAACCAGTCCACACTGAAGCAAACTCTGGTAAGACCTCTCCACTTTCTCTTTCTTCTCACTTTTCTCCATCTACCTTTGGAGATAAGACTGCAGTGGAACCAACTCAGTCTAACCCATCTCCACCACCTTCATTCCATCTCCAATTCCAATCTGAAGCCACCCCTAGTATGCCCAGTGCTGCTAGGGAGAATATCCATACATACCAAAGAAAAACTGTCAAAGGTGGTGCCACTCCTAAAGGCATCACTGGAGCTGAGATCACATTGATCCCTCCGGCAGGAGTTGAGGGGGAGACGCCTACTCTCAAGGTGTCAATTTCAAGGCTCCTTAAAACCCAACAGCCTAAACCGGGTGTGGTGTCAACTCAGCCCACACTTACTCGTGCCATGGGAGAGCCTACTTCTGTGCCTTAAAAGACACATTCAGGTAACATTGAACATATGACCAATCCCCAGGGTCAATCACCCCCCTCTATACCCAAAATCCAACCACCAACCCATACACTTCACGTCTCAAGCCCTATTCGTTCTATTCATTTCTCACACTCTAGTGCACGATCTGTCAATGTTGCATCTTCAAACCAGGATGAATCACAGGGTCCAAACTCTAGTGCAAAGGAATTTGAGGGACCACACCAACCCTTGGATGATGCACCCAAAAACACTCCTGAAACAAAACCAGCCTCCTCAGGCATCCAGCAGCTCAAAGACTACATTGATGCTCAGTTTGGTCTGTTCCATCTGACGCAGAAGAAGGATACTAGAAATATCCTTCAGAGGATTGTTAAGCTGACTAGGAATGTGCATGGAATCACCTCTGAAGTTTCTTCTCTCCATTAACAACGACCTTCAAACCCTATTGATGATGACAAAAAGGGGGAGAAGGTTCAAGAAAGTGATACTGATCTAGTTCAAGATGAAGCTGAGGCTCTTCTAGTACTAGCTAAAGGAGCAGAGAAGATAGCTCAGCCTGAGGGGGAGCATGAATCAAAAGAAGATGAACCTGCAACAAAGAAGCAAAAGATTTCAGAATCTGAGTCTGAAGCTGACGAGGGTTCTGAAACATAGCAGGAGACAGAAGAAGAAAAAGCCAGAAGGCTCATGATTTAAATGCTTGAACAAGAGGAAACCAATGAACTAGGTATTTCTCTTGAAGAACTAAGAAAGAGAAAAGAAAAAGAGGCAAATGACCAAGAAAGGGCAAAACAAAGAAAAGCTTTGGCACAAGCTGAAGCTACATACACTGGTCCAAAACCTGATCCTATCCCATATACAGACGAGGATATTCAAGAGTGCTATTTCAGAAGGAGCACCAGCAAGGAGATCAAAGGCATGACCATGAGCAGAATTGATGGAGCCATCATCCTCAACTTTGAATTCAAAGATAAATCTACAATTGGGATGGACCTGATATATGTTCACAGGATATAAGCTGAGCATATGTTAAGTTTGTAAGATGAGTTCTACATATAACTTAAACATAATTATGAAGCTTAGTCAGACTGAACACTTAGAGTGATTCAGACTGAGTATAAGCTGAATATAAGCTGAGCATATGTAGATCAGTTTATATTATACCTTAGTTTGTTTATTAATATGTTTAATAATATGTGTATCTCACATAAGGTATATATCGAGTAATCAGCTTGATGTGTTTCAAGCTTAGTGACTCAGCTCAAAAGCAGAGTCAGCTCGATAGAGTTGCTAAATATGTTTTAGTCAACTAAGTTAGACTTCTAAGGATGAGTTTATCAATGTACGTGTTAGTTCATGTATGAATTCGGATTTGTTCTCGAAGAACTCAGCTTGATGAGTTTCAAGCTGAGTAACTCAGTCCGAGTGAAGAAGTCAGTCTAAAGATAATTTAAATATGTTTTAAATTCATCTTTATCTCTTTCTATATCTAAGGCGCGGATAAGAAGACTCCAGAATCAAGATTGAAGATAGAAGATTCAAGATTAAAGATTCCGGATTATCCGAGAGTTAGTTAGCGAATTAAGTTGAGTCTTAGTTTGTTAGGAACCGTAGGCACAGGATTACAAATACTTATCTCCTGATAAGTTTAGGGGTACGACTTTGATACAAAAACAACTAAGTGTTGCAGAGCCAAACCTCACCTCACCGTATGTGTTACGAATCTTGATTACTGTTAGTCAGTTCAACGTGATCAAGAAAAACTCACAGATTTCCCAAGTGTTTGTGTGTTCGAACTATCACATCAGTTGTGATATTGGTAAGTTGTCAATCTGTGTGAAATCCTGTTTATCCTTAATCATAAGTTGATTATAGATAGCTAAGTTTGAGAGATTGAGAGATTTATATTAGGTGGTTATATATCAAGAGTTGCTTACTTGATAGTTATTGTAAGCATCTTCTTATTCAAAGCATTGTAATCATCTTCTTAATAAAAGCATTCGATTGATTGTGGTTTGATTTACTGTGTGTAACACTTTTATTTGATTTGTTCAATTTCCGCAGAAAGTGTATTCAACCGCCCTTCTACACACCTGTTGCTTGTTGTTACTCTCTCATACAAGGGACCAACAAGAGAGGAGAGGTTTTACTTGAAGCAGCTTCTGAATGAGCTGGTTCAGCTTGAGCAGAGTGTTCAGCTTGAACCTCCGTGTCAGCTTGAGAAGCTCCCCCTTGATTCGATCCCTCAGCTTCACTCTCAGAAGACGAAGACTCAGCAATTAACAACATGGGCTCACTCAGTCCCTCTTGCTCTGGAAAGATGTCGTTGTTGAACATCTTGGGGCTGAGTGTTGGCACCAGCGACAGCTCCTGATTGGCTTTGTAGAGTGTTATCCTTAGCTCATCTTCAAATGCTAATGACAGGTACCTTATGAAAGGTACATGAAGGTCTCTTGTGGCCTTCATCACAGGGACCTTGAGCTCATTGAAGATGAGCTGTGAAAAATCGATATTTCTTCCAAAGAACATGTTGTACAGCAACTGCATCTCGAACTCATTGATCTGGTCCAGTCCTCCAACCTTGGTACCAAGTGAACGAATCATAGTGGACACCATAAAACCCCATCCGGTTGGGAAAGTGGCCTTCTTGATCACCCCTTCAGTTTGAGGGTGACCCATCTGTGGCAGAACAGACCTCGCCACTTGTCTGGTCACAGTAGGCTCGAATTCGTCATGTTGAGGAAGATGAAGAATCTCCCTTAGCCTGTTAGCTGTGAGAGTAATGGTTCTCTCTCCATTCAACACTGTGCCTCTGATTGCGTCATTGATATGATCGTAAGTACACGTAAACCATAATTCCAACAAGTACTAAGGAACCATGTGCAAAGGTGCTCCGATGAAAGCAAAAGCCAATGGGCATTTACTAATGTAATTGGCCCATGGTGCATATCCTCTGTTAATCTTGCGTAGAGGGATTGCCAGGCAAGCGCGCTGATTGTTGATTTTTATCAGCGGCAATCCGTTGTTTCGAAACGCAGCTCCTCTGACCATTCGATCACCTAGAACTAGAATGGTTCCTTCCATCGATTAAATTTTGATTACACAGAGTAATTACTTTGGAATGCGCAGTGAGAGATTGTCTATAGAGCACTGAGCGACTTGGGGTTTTGAGATCGATGGAACCAAAAATATGCACTTAGCAGAGAGAAGGGAAGGTATTTGAGAGGATGAGAAGTCTGGATTGTAAGCGTAAACCCTCTAAACCGAACTTGATCGGTATATATACCTTTCCAAGGAGAGAGACAAGTTACCATTAGAAATCCCCCTTTTGATCCGTTACGCCGTAAAATTTGGATGTAACAGTAGGCGGGTAGAACTAATCATTTTCCAACGGATACTAATGTAATATAATAATATTGACTTACAATAAGATTATATACACTGATGTATTATACCTATACATAATTTAGTATAATACGCGATTTGAGACTGACCCAAATACGCAGTGGTTATGAATTAATCACACTTAGTAAATAACACATGAGTTTGGACACACCAATCTGAGTAAACATATTACTCAGTTTAACTCAAGCACTCAGGTTGATTCAAGCACTCAGCTTGAAATATGCACTCAGCTTGAGAATGAAACTCAGCTTGAGTAGATCACACAGCTAATGGGTAATGACACCAAGTCATGTTCGTCTGAGACTGACTCAAACGAACCTTTTAACCACACTAAGTAGTCAAAGAATGTTTGGAACCAACCAAACGTGTGAACCAATCACACAGTTTGAGTTAAGCACATAGCTCAGACTCAGTGACACTTAGTCATATATGTTTGAGAGTGACTCAAACTGTATCATAACTACACTAAGTAGGTGAAATGTGTTTGGAACTCACCAAACAAATGAACTCATTGTCCAGCTTGATAAGATTCAGTTTATGAAAACTTATTCATAAACTGTGCACTCAGCTTAAGACACTTAGTCTTTGTCAAACTGAAAACTCGGATTCTAGACACTTAGCTAGGGGTTGAGCATACCCAAGTTACTTAGCAGATACATAAACCTCTTCTCATCAAGTGGTTTAGTAAAGATATCTGCTAGTTGGTCATCAGTGGAAATAAATTTAATGTCAACTTTACCTTTTTCCACGATGTCCCTGATGAAGTGATGTCTAATTTCAATGTGCTTGGTTCTTGAGTGGAAGACTGGATTGTAAGTGATGGCTATAGCGCGTTGGTTATCACAGAAGATAGGAGTTTTCTTGAAACTCATGCCAAAGTCTCGAAGCTGATGCTGCATCCATAGGATTTGAGCACAACAACTACCTGCTGCAACATATTCAGCTTCAGCAGTTGAAGTAGCCACTGAGTTCTGTTTCCTACTAGTCCAGCTGACTAACTTCCCACCAAGCATTTGACATCCTCCAGTAGTTGATTTTCAGTCTAACTTGCACCCAACATAGTCAGCATCTGAAAAACCAACTAACTCAAATCCAGAGTCCTTTGGATACCAAAAACCTAGATTTGGTGTACCTTTAAGGTACCTAAAGATCCTTTTCACAGCTTGAAGATGTGATTCTTTAGGATCTGCCTGATATATTGCACAAACACATGTAGCAAACATAATATCAGGTCTACTAGCTGTCAAATAGAGCAATGAACCTATCATTCCTCTATAGGTAGACTGACACACAGACTTTCCATCTGAGTCTTTACTCAACTTGACAGCTGGTGACATGGGTGTTTTCATGGTTGAACTTGAATCAAAACGATATTTCTTTATCAAATCAAGAACATACTTGCTTTGATTGATGAATATTCCATCAGGCTTTTGTTGAATTTGCAGGCCTAGGAAATATGTCATCTCACCCATCATACTCATCTTGTACTTTTGTGACATTATTTCACTCACACATAGATTCATTGGTAGAACCAAAAATGATGTCATCAACATAGATTTGTACAAGAATCACCTGTCCTTTACTTCTTTTAATAAAGAGTGTCTTATCTATGCTACCTCTGGTGAAATCCATAGATAGTAGATAAATGGACAGTGTATCATACCAAGCTCTTGGAGCTTGTTTAAGACCATACAAAGCCTTGTCTAACTTATAGACATGGTGTGGAAACTTTGAACTTACATGGTGTGGAAAGCACTCTTCAAATCTATTTGATAGACTTTGAAGTCTTTATATGATGCATAAGCCAGGAACAGCCTTATGGCTTAAATTCTAGCAACAGGGGCAAAGGTTTCATCATAATCGATTCCTTCCTCTTGCTTATACCCTTGTGCTACCAGCTTGGCTTTGTTCCTCACTATCACTCCATCCTTGTCCATTTTATTTCTATAGACCCACTTAGTGCCAATAATTGAATGATCTTTGGGGGCAGGGACATGGTTCCAGACCTTATCTCTCCAAACTCATTTAATTCCTCTTGCATAGCTTCAATCCAATCCTTATCCTCTAAGGCTTCCTCAGTCTTCTTTGGTTCCATTTGAGATAGAAAACCAAAGTGTGCAGCATAATTAGTTGTAGCCTTGGATCTGGTCATGACCTTTTCTTGGACATTTCCAATAATTTGATCTTGAGGATAATCTTTGAGAAATTTAAATGTTGTAGTTGGAGAGTCTGGTTCTGAATCTGAGTGATGTTGAGAATGCTGAGGTGAACACATATCCTCAGTCTCAACAGCATCATTGTCGACAAACTGATGATCACTGAGATTCTCAGCTTGAGTGACTTCAGCTCCAAAGGGGTTGACGAACTCATCATCCTTCTCAGCTTGAGAATCCCTTGGAGTTTGTGATGATTTCTTTGATGAACACACATCATCATTACTATCATCTCCTATGACATACATAGGATTTGATAAGTTGGTTTCCTTAGGCCTTTCAAGCTCACTCAGACTGACCAAGTCAGCTTGACTCTTATCAGCTTGATCAAAACAGTCTTCATCAAAAGAGACATGAATTGATTCTTCTATTGTCATTCTCCTTGTATTTTATATTCTATAAGACTTGGAGATTGAGGAATAACCAACGAAAATAGAGTTTCAATCCTGCCTCACATAGCATTGTTCTAGCAGCGTCAATTAGGGTTCTATTTCTCCTTTTAGCAACTCCATTCTGTTGTGGGGTTCTGACAGATGAGAAATTTTTTAATATTCCATTTTGTTCACAGAAGCTTTCAAGGGTAGAGTTCCTGAACTCAGTCCCATGACCACTTCTTAGTTGCTTTACAGATAAACCTTTTTGCAACTCTTCCTGTTTGATAAAACTGATTATCTCCAGGGCAGCCTCACTTTTAGCTTTAAGGAATATTACCCAGGTGAATCGTGAGAACTCATCTACTATCACCAGTGTGTACTTCTTGCCACTCAGGCTTGGAGTACTTATGGGTCCAAACATATACATATGCAACATATGCAGTGGGTTTGTTATTGAAAATTTTTGCTTTGAGTTAAAAGACCCTTTATGGTGTTTCCCTTGTTCACAAGCTGAGCACAATTTGTCTTTGACAAATGTGATCTTTGGTAATCCACAGACTAACTCTTTATATATCAAAATTACTCCGTAGCTACTTGATGCGGTGTGAGCCACATCAGGGAGATACTAATGCTATTATAAATACTTGATGAATTATTCGCGTAGAGAATAACAGCACAAGTTTTGTGACCAAGTGTTTATAGATATTTTTTAGGGGTACAAATATTGGAAGTGATCCGCATCAGACTAACTTCATGGAGCCTTTGACATGAGTTAGCTTATTGTTTGTTCTTAGACCTAAGATGTTTGGTTTGGGGCACCAGGACTGAACGTTATAACGTTACGCCATAACAGGGTAACTATAAGGGGCGTATCTGGGTGTAGCGGAAGACGTGTGCTCATATGCAAGCTGTCAAGATGGGATTTGCACCTTCTCCTAAAGAGAGGTGATATTCCAGGGACCCTTGACGGTTAAGACTAAATAAAATGGGTGGCCGCGGTCGGATAGAATAATGAACATCATTTGGTAACTCTGTAACTGCAGTTAGCCGAGATCAGAAGTCAAGAAATATAATCTGGATTTTTCAGAATAGATCACGTGCTCCATGTCTGAAATCCACATTAAGGAATATCACGATGCAAACGTAAAAGCCGGGTAATTGAAAGGTATGAATGAGTAGAATATAGTATGATACGTAGATGATGTAGAGAGAATTTAGACAAAACACCTTTAAGTGTATGTTTGATATATTCAATAATGCCAAAGTTACATTGAAAGAAAGGCTTACATGGTATTTATACTATTCAACTAAAACATACAATTTTAACCAAAAGATAGACTAGATCTAAATCACAAATATAGATCTAACAATTTCCCCCCCTTGATTTGATCTAGTCAATGTTGCGTTCACCTAGGATTCTTTGTCACCTATGAAGAGTAGCTCTTTCTTGCATCTATGCTTCTATCTTTTCCATAATTTCAAATTTATAAAGCTCTTCAATTCTAGGATGTGTGGTGATTGGCTTCAGAACATTAATCTTAGCTTTGTCTGCCTCTGTACCAAGCTGGATATCATTTCTCTTAGCAACCCGGATTCTCTGTTTCATGAAGTCTAGTAAGATCTTGTAGCCTGCATTGTTTGCTTTAGAGCTGTGTTTCTTTGCCTCGAGAGCTTCCATCATAAATTCAATATCCTCCAAGCTCAAGTGTTTCAGATGTACTTGGTTGAACCAGTGAGTTTTCTGATCTATTCTTTGCACGGTAAAGTAAATCCAAATTACATTAAGTACTTTGCCAAAGGAGCACTTGACCTTAGAAATTGGATGTTTTTAAGCCACTTGATCTCTTGATAGACCATGCCAATTCATAATTAATCTTCTACCTGCTTCAGAAACATTTGTAACTGCCAGTAGATTGACAGGTAATTCATCTTTTAGTTGCTCAGAGTAAATCTCTAGGATCTTTTCTTCTAGGAAGGCAACAACAATATCAAAAGACTTCCAATATATGTTTGTCTTGTTCAAGGCCTTTGTAGTCACTACCACCCTTTTTATGACATCTCTCATGCTTGAAGTTAAGATTGGATCAGGATTGTAACCTTTCGGTATTTTCCATTCAGCACCCTACTTCAGTTTTCTTAACCTCTTCTGTTTCTCTCGTTCCCTCAACAAATCTCTTGCAGTTTTTCTAAATTTGCCCGGAGATGGAGGAAACAAGTCAGCCACTTCTCTGTTTATCCTCACCACATTTGCAATGTTGAACGGCTCAGGAGTAGGAACTTCATCAACCTCAGGCTTTTCAACCCTTGGTGTTGTCACAGTCCTTGTTTCTTTGATTTTGCTTATCTGTTGTTGAAGAGTTAATTTTTTTCCATGTTCACCAGCTTCTGCTACAAATGACCCATAAACATCAAAGTCTGAACCTGCACTAGTAAGAAAGTCATATGTATCATCCACCAGTCTATCTGCATCCTCTTCTTCTTCATCAACTAAGGCCCTTTTCCTTTTTCCTTTACCTCTACATCTGCCTCTCTTTGGTGTTGGTGTTTGCTTGCTTTGAGATGACGAGGCAGGTAACTTTGATATTAAAGATGTCACAGGCACAGTTGCAACAAGTTTCTCCCCCTCATGACGGTCTTGATCTTTGTCACGATCGTCATGTTTTCTTTTAGATCCATGTGCCTGTGTCTGACATGTTTCCAGAGAGGCCCTTATAACAGCATTAATGTCAGCCTCTTCCTCAGTAACATGCTCCCCCTAACCAATTGGCTCACCCTCAACATCCTTATTTGGATCAATAGCATCCATTCTTTTGTGAAAAGTAACTCCAAAATCTGCCATGCTATCTCTCATTTGCTTCTTAAAACTTTCAAAATCTGATTTCTTGAATTCATTTCTTAGTAAATCAACTAGAGTAGCATCTTCTTCATTATTATCTGGTCTAGCCATCAGCTTTACATACAACTGAGATTTCAACTCCTCCACCGACACATCAGGCCCTTGTTTAGCCAGCAGCCTGTCTAACTTCTCATTTACAACATTAACCTTAGAATTAAAATACTGATGCATCTTATCCATCTTAGCATGAACTTCAGACAAAGCAGTTTCAAGGTCAGCGTTAGAAACAAATTCTGAGGCAACCTGAGTAAATATAAGGGGTGTAACAAAACCGGGATCACTGAGATTACCTGTTGAGAGTGGAACAACAGTAGGAACGAATCCTTCAGAAGTTGAGCCACCCACGTTCACAGCTGAACCGATGTTGACTGTGGTGGGATTTCCATCTAATCCTCGAATGACACTATCAGTAGTGCCTTCTATAGATGTTTCGCTAGTATCTTTCAAGAGATCACTAGGTGCTACGAATGTGTAATTGATATTCGAAATGAAAGTGTCTTCAATATGCATATCAAATTGAACGTCGGAAACCTGGGGAGGAGTGGTTCCTTTTTCAATACCTAATGTCTCCAAATGAGACTTCGATAGTTCATGTGCTAAGTCCCCTTGTTCAAATGAAACAATTTCCTGTTGAGAGGAAATTGAGTGGCTAGGTGGGGTGAATGCATGCTCTGCTGGGATGACAAAGTCTTTTTCAATACCAGGACTGACTGTGTCAGACCTGATAGTGGATGTGGTTTCCCGGCTTTTTGTGGCTGGAGAACTCTCAGCACTCTTCTGTTCTTTTCTTACACTCTAACCCTCTATTTCTTTTATCCTCTCCACTTCATCTACATCAAAATCAACTCAAACATATCATCGTCTGTATACACAGGTGCTTCCTTATTTGTACCCTCAGGTGTAATAATCATAGTTGCAACATTAAGCTCTACACTTTGATCTAGTGTTTCCTGAGACTGAGATTTTTTAATGAATTTTCCTATCGGCATATCATCATCCTCATCTCCCTCACCTACACTCACATCACCAACAACCCCTTCGTCACCCCTCTCAAAATTTTTGCTCGACTCTTCCCTGTCAGTGTCACCCGAAGACGACTGACCACTAGAGTCTATTCCCTCAGGTTCTACTGTTCTTTGGGTAGGATCAACAGGTTCTTGTCGATCTGGAAGAACGATATTATTCTAACTCACATATGCCTCTACAACAGGATCATGATGATCCATCAACATTACCAACTCCACAGGCATTACATAAGCCTGGATCTCAAATGTCTTTTCTATTTTGTACAGCTTTTGCATGAAATAAACAGTTGGCTTAGGATCATTATCCCTCCGATTGATTTCTTTGGATGTTCCAGCATAATGCTTTGAATGATCATAGAAAGGAACATTGGATACGGGAGAAACTTCTTTGCTAGAAGCGGAATTTGTTCCTGATGAACCACCTTTGACAGATCTTGAAATATGATAGACGCGTAGTCTATGTGCCATCAACTCCTTTAGATATACCTGTGAGGCATCTATTGATGATAACATACAGTGTCTGCCATATTGGAACCAAATTTGATCTCGTGAAGTGTACATTTTTAGTTAAGACACCATTGAAGCCCAGATCCTTCACATGTGCGTAGATAGCCTTGCTAGATGGTATAGGATCAAACTTTTTCTTTTGAGCATAGGTGCTAGCCTCAGATAGCAGTCTCAATATTCTCCTTGACTGATCAACATCAAAAGAGAATTCAAAATTTTCAATATGCCCAGCTATTTGCTCCTGACGCTCATTATTGACTATGTTATACATTGTATTCCATAATTGTTGCACATAAACCTATGGGATGTGAGGTTCTTCCCCGTCAGCAGTAGGATTATATGAAAATATGTGGTTTAATGGATGAGATTCAATAAGCTCGGAAAGAATTAGGAATTGAGTGGTGGTGGTGACTGAATCAAAGCAGTGATTGTTTAAAAGTGAGGGAAGGTAATTGTCAGGATGAAACAGTTGCTCAAAAGGAACAACTGCTGGAAGGTTATCCGGGTTTGCCATCTGCAATAGAACATAATCATACCCATTTGTTAATCATCAGATGTTCAACAGATAAGTTCATAAACAATAATCCCTTCCTTTTTTTAAAAAAATTTTTGAATACTTTGAAATTTTTTGAAAATCTTCAAAAATTCACTAAGTGTTTAGTCGGAATTGGTGATTCTGACTAAAACATAGCATTAATTCCGAGGAAAATCTTTGATTTCGATTGAAATTTTTGTTGAATTCCGAGGAAAACTTGGAATCCGATCAAATATTATCATGAATTCCGAAGAAAATTGGAATTCCTATCAATTAGGATATTCCGAGTGATTTGGAATTCCATGTAAATGGATATTCCGAGTTATTTGGTCATTCCGAGTGAAATGATCATTCTGAGTTAAATGAGCATTCTGGGCATGTGAACATTCCGAGTTAACCCGGATTACGTTAAAACAGTTGTATTTTTCAAATGATGAAAACACTCGGAATGTTCAATTCGGAGTGATTCATAAGAGTTCTTTCCAGATTCATACTCAAATTTTCAAAGTAAAAATTTTTTACATTACAAACCAAAACCAAGTGAACTTATCACCATTCAAAGAATATCTACCAAAACAACTACCCCCATCCAAGTTTATTTATCATGTCTATTTTAAGTTCTAAAACCCGTAACCCAGAAATCCAAAAACTCGAAGAACATATAATCAAAACATGTTATAAACAGATGAAATCATTTAATATATAACACTAAAACATTGTAATCACCAAATCTAAGCATGCAATGGTCATTAACACAAGAATTAGCAACATTTGAGCACTAATTCGAACTAAACTAGGTACGGCATTTAAGGTTTTCGCGATAGTAGATCTAAAATCTAGAAAAAAATACAATCATGTAGAAAATAAGAATTGTACCACTAGAGACTGAAAAACGACCTAGATCTGAGGAAATCAAAACAATCCGCAACAATTTGCAGCTCAACCGTACGGAGAGAAAAAGTTGCTTGAGAGGAAAAATCTTTGAAAATCCGAGGAAAAAGTCAAAATCCGAGCTATTTGGCTTTTAAACAAAGAGGATTTCCCGGATTCCGACTAAAAGAGTATGAATTATGAATTCCTACTCAAATTTGATCTGAAAGACTCGGATTCCGACTTAAAAAGAGTCGGAATTTTCAATTCCTTGCATTTAGCTCGGAATTGTCAATTCCTACCCATTTTAATAGGAATTTGGAATCCTAGTAAATTTAACTTGGAAAAATTTGGACTTTTTCTCTCATGACCATTTTGGACCAATTTTCATCAAAAACAAAGACAAAGAATATATAAAAAAAACTCCCCCTCAAATCAAGCATTTATTTGAGAAAGAAGAAAAAAGTTTTTTTGCCTTTTTGATTGTTTTGCACATGTTTTTGGATTTTAATAGTTTTGAGATGTTTTTGAGTTTTTCAGATTTAAACAAAACAAATAAAACAGTTATGACAACTCTCCCACTACAAGTATGAACCTTCAGTAGTTCATAACTTGTCAACTCAGATTTAACTCCCCCTGAACTAAAGTACCTATCTGTGCAGATCTTGATTGTTAGACTTAAAGTATAGTCAAATACTCAAATTCAACATGCCCAATTTTGAAACAAGAGTGTTAAAACGGTTTTCATCCAACGGTTTGGTGAAAATGTCAGCAAGTTGATTTTCAGTATTAACATACTTTAATTCTATCAAGCCCTTTTCAACATAATCTTTTAAAAAGTGATACCGAATGTCGATATGTTTCATTTTGGAGTGATGCACAGGATTGCATGATATGGAAATTGCATTCTGGGAGTCGCACATCAGCGGAATGTGAGAATAGTCCAGCCCAAAATCTGACAGTTATGTGCAGATCCACTGACTTTGAGAACAGCAGCTGGCAACAACAACATATTCATCTTCCGCGGTGGAAGTTGATACACAGTTTTGTTTCTTCGAGGCCTAGCATACCAGTCTGTCTCCGAGCAAGTGTGCACTGCCTGGTGTACTCTTCCGGTCAATCATGCACCCTGCATAATCAGAATCCGAGTATGCAATTAGTTCAAAATCAGAATCTCTAGGATACCATAAACCTAGATTTGGGGTACCCTTAAGATATCTAAGGATTCTTTTAACTGCTAACAAGTGTGACTCTTTAGGATTGGCTTGAAATCTAGCACAGAGACAGGTAGCAAACATTATGTCAGGCCTACTAGCTGTCAAGTACAATAAAGATCCGATCATACCATGAAAAGTTCTTAAATCTACTGATTTGCCATCAGGGTCAGCAAACAGTTTTGTTTTGATACCCATGGGAGTTGACATTAGTGAAAAATCAGTCATTTCAAATCGTTTTAATAAATCTTTTATATATTTTGACTGATTGATAAAAATCCCATGGTTGAATTGGGAAATTTGTAATCCAAGGAAAAAGTTAACTTCCCCCATCATGCTCATTTCAAATCTCTGTTTCATGGTATTCGCGAAATCATCACCATACTTTGGACTAGTTAAGGCCAAAGATAATATCGTCTACATTAATCTGTACTAGAATGTAATCTGAACCAATCTGCTTTTTGAAGAGAGTAGTGTTTGTGGTCCCTTTGGCATAACCCTTGCTTAAAAAATAGTCTGACAGCTCATCATACCAAGCTCTCGGGGCTTGTTTTAATCCATACAAAGCTTTGTCAAGAATATATACGTGATGCGGGCGTTTAGGATCCACGAAACCTTCAGGTTGACCGATGTAGACTTCTTCCTTGAGTTTACCATTGAGGAAAGCAGTTTTAATGTCCATCTAGAAAACCTTGAAGTTCTTGTTTGTAGCATAGGCTAGAAATAATCTGATAGCTTCCAAACGGGCTACTAGGGCAAAGGTTTCGTCATAGTCGATTCCTTCTTGTTGGCTATACCCCTTAGCCACTAGCCTTGACTTGTTTCGCACAACTACTCCATCAGAGACTTGCTTGTTTTTGAAGATCCATTTAGTCCCCACAATTGATTTACCTTCAGGTTTGGGAACTAAACGCCAGACTTTCAGCCGTTCGAACTGATTTAGCTCGTCTTGGATAGCAAGAATCCAGTCTGGATCTTCTAAAGCTTCAGATATGTGTGTTGGCCCTATCATACTCAGAAAAATAAGATTCAGACATTCGTTGGCGGTTGTGGAGCGAGTTCGAACACCGGCGTACAAACTTCCTATTACCTGAGTTTCAGGGTTACTTCTGAACCAGACAGGCTCGGGGGATCGGACCTGTATGAAGTCATCTAATGGTTGAACGTCCGTTGCAAATGGATTTACCATTTCAGCTTCAGCAAACGGATTTACATTATCATCTGTTGCAACAGGAGAAGGAGTCCGTTGTTCTAGAAAAGGACTATTTGTAGCTTCAAACCCGGAACCCTCCTGATCAGTGTCCCATGCAACAGAAGGAGTGGTGATAGTAACTGATTATTCTTGTTGTTGTGGTATGGGATCATCCCTGTCACATTGATAGAAGAAGATTCATTAGACTTAAAAAATTCAAACATGAAATCCAGATTAATATCTTCATTCTGAATGTGTTGATTATCAGATTTATTAGGTTGGTAAACAGGATTTTTATGATTTAAAGGTTTAGCTGTCAAAGAGTTTAAGTTTACTAAATCATCAAACGTCATATTCATGCTTTCAACAATCATGTTTGTTCTCCGATTCAGTATGCAAAAAGCTTTCTAAAGATTCCCTCGTCAGCTTTGGAATCAAACATAGACAGTTTGTCCGACTCATTCAGAACAAAGCACCTATTACCAAATACATGGAAAAATATGATATTAGGCACTACTCCGTTACAAAGTTCGTAAGGAGTTTTATTAAATCGATGATGAATCAAGGATCGGTTTTGGGTATAGCATGCGGTGTTGACAGCCTCAGCCCAGTAAGATGGTGGCAACTTTGAATATTGTAGCATCGTTCTCGCAGCTTCAACAAGTGTTCGATTCTTTCTCTCAGCAACTCCATTTTGCTCAGGAGTGTATGCTGCGGAAAACTGATGTAAGAAGCCTTCAGAATCAAGATAAGAATCCAGAGTTCTATTCTTGAATTTTGTGCCATTATCAGTACGGATTGCTTTCACAGGTTGTCCTTGTTGTGTCTTGTGCTTTGTCAGAAACATAATGATCTATTGTGGCCCTTCAGACTTGTGAGATATGAACCTAACCCATGTGTAGCGATAATAGTCGTCCACCATCACTAGTATGTATCTTTTCCCATTTCTGGACTAAACCCTCATAGGTCCACAGACGTCGATGTCTATCAGCAGCAAGGGAGATAATGTTGTTGTAATCTGAAAAACTTTATGCGGTACCCTCTTTAGCTTCCCTAGCTCACAATCCTTTCGAAGAGGCTCTTTTTCAAACTTTAGCTTAGGGATACCTCGGACCAGATTCCCATTTACCAGCTTGTTGATATTTTTAAAGTTCAAATGGGACAGTTTTCTATGCCACGACCAATTCAAATCTGATGCAGCCTTTGAAAGCAAGCAAACAGACGAACTTGCTACTTTTCCAGACAAGTCGATAGTATAGATATTCGACTTTTTGTTTCCTCCCAGAATTTTTGTCCCTTCCTCAGTTCTCAAAGAGCAGGATTTCTTCTTGAACATGACCTCCATGCCCTTATCACAGAACTGACCGATTGAGAATAAATTGAGTCCAAGCCCCTCTACATATTATACTTTTTCAATTCTAACATTCCCTGCCTCTAAAACCCCATGACCGAGAATCGGTACAACTTGGTCATTCCCAAACTTGACATTTCCAGTATATTTCCCCACGAAGTATCTGAGAAGACCCTTGTCGCCGGTCATATGTTTTGTACACCAGTAGTCCATGTACCAAAGATTACTCTTCTACACACGGAACAAGAGGTGAAGACCTTACCCATTGTGAAATGGGATTAGGCATGTCAGATATAGAAACAGGAGAAATGACAGGTTCATCAATTAAAGAATCAGTTTTCTTGACTTGTTTGATTTGCCATTTCTTTCGTTGCCATTTTTGATTATTTTGAGCATGCGGGGCTATGAACGATTTGTTATGTGGTTGAACAGCAGAATTGTTTGATTTGTTCGATTTTTGTTAAGGACTGTTGACAATGTGAGAAGTGTAGTGAACAGGTTTAGCTGTTTGATGTTTGTTTATTTTAGCTTTGAGTGATGATTGTGAGTTGTGTGGTTTATGAACAACTTTAGAAACTGATTTTTTATTCCTTTTCAAAAGACGAGATTGAGTAGAAACTGATTTTGTTGTTGATTGTACAACCGGTTGCTTTGATTTATTTAGAAAATTTTGTCTCAGCTTCCGATTGAGTTTCTCCACTTCAATCTTTTGGAGTTTCTCTTGTCTCTCGGATTCAACTACCATGCGAATTTCTGAAAGATGTTTTTGGCATTCACCGGGTAGCGTTGGCATCCTCCGATGTGCGTATTTGCGTAGGAAAAATCTCAGTTCACTTTTCGTAATCCATTGATGGATAATATAGCCTGTACGGTTAACAAACCAAGTAAAAACCATATCTTCTTCAGGATTCCCAATTGGGAACAAATTTGAATCCTCTCAGCATTCGCTCTTGATGGTATGAGCATGCATTGATACAATGTTCCTGAACACAACCAATACTTGTACAAAAAGTTTCAACTTTTACAATTTGTGGTTTTGGAATATCAGATTGACAATTTGAGACAGTATCAGTTTTTACTTTCCAGTTCTAAACAGATTTACAATTAAACAAACAAACTTTCTTATGAATTGAACAAAAAGATGGTAAGAAAGAGTGCTTTATTGAATGTGTTGATTGCTTGTACTTCTTCTCCTCAACTCTTGGCTTCACAGATGATTTGGAAACATCCTTCTTTTTCTCTGCTGGTTGTACTTCAGTCTTCACAATCTGGCTCACTTCTTGTTTGAGAAAAGTTCTTGTGGAACTTTGACGTTTTGATTTATCGAGTTTAGAAGAAAGAGTATAAGGTGTGTTAGTTTCGTTAAGAATGTTTCAAGGCACAGAAGAAGATGATGCAGATGTTGAAGGCTTGGTGCCTGATGTAGACCCTTTTTCACGAGCACTGTTTGGATCGCAAAACTGATTGCATTTGTGAGCCACAAATTCTCTACAAGCTTTTGGGCAAGTAGGAATCTTAACACTCCAGCCTAGATCTACATCTGCCAAAAGCCGCTTGATTTTCTCATCTCGAAGTTGAGTTTCTATTTCGTATGTAATGAGTTGAGGAACAAGAAGATGTGCACAGTCTAAATGTTCTAAATTAGAAACATTTGATTTTTCAGATTCAATCACTTTTCTTTTCAAATCCTCACATAACTGAATTATGGTTATTTCATGATTATTAACCTTCTTGTGTGCTTGTTCCAGCTCTTCAGAAAATTCTTGAGCTTGATTAATTAAAACATCATTTTCAAATTTCAGTTGATTCACAAATTCAGAGTTAAAATTATCAAAATGATCAGCGGATGGCTGTGAGTGAGACAACTGTTCTTGCAAAATTTGATTTTCTATTTCTAGCACGATGTTGTTAATTATGCAGTTTGTTTCAAGAATTTCCTGACGGCGCTGCAATTCCATATGTGGAATATACACGCGTGGTGCGTGATGTGACTGTTTGTTCAGGATTTTGAAAAATGAGACTTTCTGCATGGAAACATAATTTTTTTAAAGTAGATCCGTCTGTTGCTTCATATGATGCATTCAATGAATCTTAATTAAATGGTTGTTGACACCTTGTTGTGGTTTTTCTTTTAAATGCTTCCTCTCGTTTTACCTCCTCTTCAGCAACAAACACCATCTTTTCGGTTAAGCCTTGATTCATTCTTTCAGCCTGATATAGCTGGGTGCAGTTGATTTTCTTAAAGAAGTCACTGTCATCATACCCTAAACCCTTATACTTATTTCTTGTATCTGGAGTCAGACTCTTGAAAATAGTATGACGAGTTGTGGGTTTCTTTCTAAAAGATTCTTCAATATTATTTACTTTTGTTTGCAAACTTTGTTTTTCTTTCAAAATCAGATTTAAATTGATTTTTGCACTCAACTTAGCAGTATTCAGGTCATGGACCTTTCTTTCAGTTTGCTCTTGAATTTGACTTAACTCATCTTCCTTTTGTTTGATTATTTCCTAGAGTTGATTAAGTTTGGTCGTGTGCTCAGATGAGACGGCTTGGTTCATTTTAAGATTGAGGTTTTGTGTTTCCAATTTCTGGTTTTTATCAGTTAAGGTTTGCACTTGTGTAATCAATGTCATGATGTGATCAGCAAATATATGAGAGTCATTAAGATGTACCTTCTCAGCAGTAGACTCAGACTCAGTTGAGAGAGAACTGGTGCTGGAAGGAGCTCCTTCTGCTTCATTGTCACTCTCATATTCACTTTCTGGATCTGACTCGTCAAACTTTGCCATGAACCCCGTATCAGCTTCACCTATCAGGGCATCCTCAACAACAGCTTCACCCTCAGCAAACCCCAAACCATCATCCTCATCCTCACTTTCCCCACCACTCTCCAGAAACTCAAACTCTTCCACCTCAGCCATCAGTACAAATTGTGCATGAACTTCAGTATCCTCCTCTGAATCATCTGTGTCGGACAGAAACTGATCCTCTTCTGTAAGAAAAACTGTTCCACTATTCCATTTTTTGATCAAATTAAGCTTTGCTTTGTAATACTTAGAGACGTTCACCTTCGGCTTTTTACAGTCCTTAATTACATGCCCCGTGATACCACAATTGTAGCATTTCTTGGGCTTAACAGTTTGGATCTTTCTCTCATATCTTTTCTCCAGATTTACCCCGTCATTTCTTTGAAATTTGTCTTCTCTTCTTCGAGATCCAGAAGTGAATCTCTGATGGTTCTTGGTTTTTGATTTGGTAAACTGGTTCTGCAATATATTAGTGAGATAAGCCACTACCTGCATTACTTTCTCATTGTCAGCTGGTTCATCAGTATCAGACTCAGAAGTTTCTGATTCTTGTATTTGTTTTAGCTTCAAGGATCTGCCTGAAGATCTGCCTTTTTTTTCATTCACTACCAATGCCAGGGGATCAACATTTTCTTTGTGTGAACCCACACCAACCTCATCCTGATATTGATTAAGCTCCTCGAATATCATGTGGTGAGTGACTTTATTAAAAACCATTTGGTTTATTTGTCTGTATATGGTCACTTGGAATATCCACTCAGGTCCTAGAGAATTAAGGAACCTGGTGTTCTTTGTCAGGTCTGAATAACTATCCAACTTTTGATTCCTGAGATCATTAAGCAGTTTGCAAAATCTGCTTTAAGTATCCACAAGAGTTTCACCTTCCCGAGAATGGAAGTGATCAAATGCATTTACAAGGGTTGTTTCTTTGATCCAAACCCCAGACTCAGTTCCTTCCATCTGTTTTTGAATTTCATCCCAGATCTCTTTAGCAGTATTAAGTCCATTGACCTTGATGTAAAACTCTGCTGATAGGCCATGCTTCAACTAATATTTTGCCCTTTGATCTGTAGTTGTCCGAAGCTTATCCTCCGCTGAGTATTCTGCAGGAGTCTTGGGACGATGAATTTCTTGAAGTGGGGGGTTGTTGGTTGGATCAACCTGTTGATGAAACATAAAGATGCCATTCCCCTCTTGGACACTTAGTTTCATTAACTCTCCATATTTCTCATTGTTCTCAATAAAATCCATAAATCGCCCTTTCCACACATTATACTCTCCACGATAAAGCACGGGGGATTTAGTGTCAGAACCAAAATAAAGGGTTTCACTATAAGTACTCATTCTGGATCTTTGCTCTGAAAGGTTTTTAAACTTTGAAAAATTCTCTAAGTGTGAATTCCGAGTAGTGAATTCTGATCAGTACACTTAAATTCCGATTAAATCCAAAATTCCGAACAAAACGGATTCTTCTTGAAGAATTCTGAGTGAATTAGACAATCCGACTGATTGAATTCCTTGTGAAAATTCAATTCCGAGGAAACTTAATTCCTTGTAAACTTTCAATTCCTCGTAAAAATTCAATTCCGAGGAAAATGAATTCCTAGTGAAAATTGAATTCCTTGTAAAACTTAGATTCCTGGTAAAATTCAATTCGGAGGAAAATAAATTCCTTGTGAAATTTCAAGTGGATCAATATGATCTAAAGTTCAGTCGGAATTGATGTATTCCGAGAAAAATAACCCGGAATGTAAGTTGTTCTTTCAAAATTGCAATAAATTGGATAATTCCTATCACAGATTTACTCGGAAAGAGTAATTTTCAGTCTAACTTTTCACGGAATTGGATGTATTCCTATAAAAAATCCACGGAATTGATGAATTCCTATTGATTCAAAGGGAAATTCCGACTAATTCAAGCCCCAAATTCTAACATTCATCTTCAAGATATGAAATTCGAATTTTCAAGTAAAACTTTTCCAATTGTTCTAAGAACTTCCAGATCAGTTCGCAGCAATAAAATGAACAATTCTAATCCATAATATCCCAAGCTTTAACACAAGAAATCAGATTTTCATAAAATTTTCTTCAAGAACTTCGAAAACTTCAAATCTTCATTTCTCCAAATCTGTTGTTTGTATCAATACAAAGTTGATCGTCGAGTGTTTTGTTGATAATATCCTTCCCAAAGAACCACAAATCAACAATTCTAATTCATCAGAACTCCAAAAACAAATTCAAGGCCGTAGGTGCTCTTTTTCCTTCAAAATCCTCAAAAACTCGATCAATCCTTCACTGTTTGGAGATGTTCTTGCTTGATTCACTTCAGAAACCAATCAGAGTTGGCTCTGATACCATTTAAAAGGTATGAATGAGTAGAATACAGTATGATACGTAGATGATGTAGAGAGAATTTAGACAAAACACCTTTAAGTGTGTGTTTGATATATTCAATAATGCCAAAGTTACATTGAAAGAAAGGCTTACATGGTATTTATACTATTCAACTAAAACATTCAATTTTAACCAAAACATAGACTAGATTTAAATCACAAATATAGATCTAACAGTAATCAAAGAAGAGGATTACAGAATATCTGAACATAAGAGAACTCATAGTCGTGATTAACCTAAGTGTCTGGCTGGGGACCTCCTTAGGCCCATAATGAACAAGGGAGTGTAACTATCGTGCACAAGTGGAAGTCTGATAGATTGTGTGCAGGGATAGTGTAGACATGTCATCATATCCATTAACACTATGAGTCATTAAAGGGTCACACAGCTGCACACCCAACTAATTGTACAAGGAAACAATACATTGCATGTAAAATAGATAATTAATAGTCAATTAATTATTAAGAGAAAAAATAATAATAGACATTTATTATTAAAGGGAAATATTAAATATTAGTTAATATTTTAAAGTTTGGTTAGAATATATTAATTAATAGTAAATTAATTAATATTAAACTGAACTAGAGGGTTTGTTTTGTCAATCGATAAAAGATATTGGTCGTAGACCGAGCTTCGAGTCCAAGGTATTTAATCCAATTAAATAACTATTTAAAGGGATAAAACCTTGAGATTTAACCTAATCCTAATCATTAGAAAAAAACAAAACAACAGACACTCCTTCTCTTGTCTCTCTCGGCTGATGATACCACCACCACCCTACAGTGGTCGACAGTGGTTCTAGCGGCGGCATTCGGCGGTCAACGGCGGCACCCTGCGGCGGCGACCTCCTCCTCCGGTGATCGAAGTCCACGGCCGAAACACCCCCCCTTTGCGGCGGCTAGGGTGGTTGATGGCAATAGAATAAGCCAAAAAGCCGGCAGCTTTTTGGCGGTTCACACACACACGGGATCTTTTCTCGGGTATTGTTCGTATAGGCGGTCTAGCAGCCTGTTCTCGTGGTGAAGTACCTGTGTATCCCCCTCTAGCAGTTCAGGGTATATAATTTTATCTTTATTTTTATACTGTTATAGACCTGAACATATATTATATTTGTTATAATTATGATTTGTTATTCTGTTTCCCCACCTCATCCAATTGTGATCTTGGGATGTGATTTAAGTTAATGTTATTCCGTTGTGCTTGTTGTACCCTGTAAATCCCAACATATGTATGTATGTGAAGTGAAGGGTTACGTTATGTGAGTGAAAACGTAACTCGGGCACAGTCAGTCATAGTTTGAAAGCCTTGGTATGGCTTGCGTAGTCAGCTGTGACCCAATGTGTGAAATCGTATTCGGTGCACTGAGTCGGTATTATGTTAAATGATTATGGTCATGGATTTATATGTGAAGTATGATATATGCATACCTAGTGTGGTGTGTAAGTTAGTGCGCTTGATAAGTTTTATGCTTACTGTTGTGGATTTACTATTTCTAGGACCTACCAGTGGGTAAGCTCCGACATTTTGAAGACGGCTCATCGCTTTTTAATTTTTCAGTTGTTTCTATCTTTCATACATTTTATTTCAATGATATATGTAATTATTATTCTAAATACTTTACGACATGTAGTTCCGGGTGCGGGACCTCGTTGTCTTTTGTGAACCGCTAGTTACAGATATATTGATGTTTGTGAAATGTGTTTCGTCTCCAATTTACTTATTTATCTCTTTTAAAAAAATTTGGGACCTTACAAAAACAAAGACCTTCATAAGTATATCAGTTATAAAATTTTGTGTCTTTTGGTTTGTTGCGAAAAATTGTTTGATCTGTTTGACCTCGTTACAACAATTGATCTTCAAAATTTTTTATTTTGGTGTAGAGCTGAGCTCTTTCTTTTGTCAAATGTTTAAAGTCCTCGTTGACACTCACCTTTTCAACTTTTAAGTTGTATATTGTTTTACTGTTTCATATGTGAGTTTGTTCAATTCGTTTTCCTTTCACTCAATGCAATTTTTATCTCTTCAAGTTCTTTGATGTATATTTCGAAATTAATTGACTATTCTTCATAAATGTGTGATTGAAGTTTGTTTTTTGCATTTAGCTTTTTAATTGTAAGCTTTTACTTTTTCATGTGATCAATGAGTATTTGTGCATACAGAAGACTTGCCTTTTTCTCAGTATCAACATTCACCTCTTGATTATCTTCATCATCTTAAGAATTGACAAGTTCTGTGATTTATTCAGCAGTCTCCTATTGACATTCATCTGCAGATGAGTCCTACATGGCCATGAAGCAAAATTGGGCTTGTTCTTCTTCTTCTTCTTCACTGTCGTTAGTATCATAGAGTAATTGGTCTTCTTTGACCATCATAGCATTTCCAATCTCTTTCTTCTTCATTATACTTAACTCTTCTTTATACTAGGTGGCATCTTTAACCTTTGGCTTTCTGCAGTCGCTGATAGAATGTCCCGTCCTACCACAATTGTAGCATCTCATTCCTCCCCTTTCTTATCCTTAAGCTTCTCATATCTCTTCTTATGTACCCTATAGTTGTCCTGTTTGCGAGACCCATAGGTGTGTCTCATTTTGTTGTTCATTTTACCGAAACGGTTCTTAAAATCCTTGGTGATAAAATACATGGCTTTAATTACTTTCTCTGACTATATATCATCTGAATCATCACCTAAGAGGTCTTAGTCTGAAATAACCACCACTTGTTATCCTCTTGAAGATCTATAATGATCGCTTGATTTTTCTTTAGTAGCTACTAGCGCTAGAGGGTCAGCTGTAACCTTTGAAGTGGTATTCAGTAACACATCATCCTTGTACTGGTTAATCTCTTCATATATCTCATGTTAGGACACAACTTTAAGGTTCTTGTTCATATCTTTACATGGTTTCACGTGTGCCCTCCATTCGTTACCTAAACTACTAAAAAAATGTACGTTCTAATCCAGTTTAGACTTGTGAATCGGGTGGTTTCTCAGTTCATTGAGCAGCTTGCAAAATCGCCCCTATGTATCTATTAATAGTTCAGACTCTCTTGCCTTTAAGTCATTAAAAGTGTTGAGTAACAAGGTTTCCATGATTATCGTACCCTGATATGTACCCTGCATCTGATTTTGAACCTCATCCCACATCTCTTTCGCTGTCGAGAGGTTATCCACTTGGGAAGCTAGTGAGACCATGGCACAAGCTGAGCAGAATCAAGCATACCGGGATGTGGAGTTAATGAAAAACACACTAGAGAGTCAGAGGTTGATAAGGAAATGGCTAGTGGCCTTCGGCATTAGAAACAAATCAGTTCATCAAATGCAATATCTTTTATTTGATTTGTAATAGTTCACTCTCCTCGCATAGGGGGAGAATATTAGATATGAAAAGTGAGAGAGTGTTTGTAACATGGCCGAAGCATATGCATATATATATATATATATATATATATATATATGTGTGTGTGTGTGTGTGTGTGTGGCTTTGACTTGAGTATTCTCTAAGTTTTGCAAATACAATATTGAATTACCAAAGGTGTAGTAGTGTGTGTTTTCTCTCTATACTCTCTCTAATCTCTACACCGATCGCAACTCCTCATCAATTCATTGTGTCGAACATAAATATGTAAAATGAGATACTTGCTATTGGTACGGATACCAAATCCAGAATCCTATATCGTGAAGAGTACAATGTCAGCAAGTTTATGGACTTTATCAATCACAACGTTAAATGTGGGAAACTCATGAAGTTAAGCATACTCTAGGGTGATGGAATGTTTTATAGGATAATAGACGTAGACGCAGATAATAATCCACCGATTTTGGCAGACCGAAGGTTAAAAACTCATGCTTAGCTGACAGCAGAGGAGAGACAGTGTGTCAAGGCTGACAAGTTAGCACGTTACTACCTTTTCATGAAGTTTATGATGTAGAATTTTCAAGGTGCCATCTGAGTATGTCATAAGATCTTTCAATCTGATGAAGATCTTTTCTTTCTTTGAGTTTCTGCAGACAACACCTCTATAACCCTTATAGCAATTATGCCCTTCATCAATCTCTGTCAACTCCTCAAGTTGTTCAAGATCTGGATGGCTTTGTTCTGGCTTAAGAAGATTTACCTTCAGGCGGTTGCTCTCTGCTCAAAGTTGCATGTCATGATCCTTCACATATTCTATCAAATTTCTCATGTATCTTATTAGTGAAGTTTTACCATACTGCTCATGCGGTGACTTGCCTTGCATCAGTGTATGGACTTCATAGATGAATCTAATGTCATGAATCTTAACATGTATAAAATCTTCTTCGTTGATGTAGATTCTTTGGCCGTTGGCTCTTTCAATCTCAAACACGGCATATTTTTACTGGAAGTAAGACGCAGTTACCACATTTAGCAGTTTAGTGATAGGATAATCAGACATGACTAGTTCTTTGGAGACTTGGATTGTTGCAGAATGTGTTCGTATCTACTCTTTTGTTTGTCATCCTTGTTAGATTATGTGCACAGATAGATAACACGTGTCGTCGTGTCCAATGCTATAAGACACTAAAGGATCACTCTGCTACACACCCAATTAGAACCAATTGGATTTTACCAAGTTATGTGTGGAAATAATTAATTAATTATTTAATTAATTATTAAGACGAAAAATAATAAAAGTTATTTATTTTAAAGGAGTAATTAATATTTAGTTTAAATATTAATTGGACTAGTTAATTAATAGTTATTAATTAATTAGAAGGTCCAAGGGTATGTTTTGCAATTAGTTAATAGTTTAATTAAAGTTGGACTTAAATTAAACGGGCTTGGGCTTAATAAGGTTAATATATATATATATATATATATATATATATATATATATATATATATATATATATATATATATATATATATGTATGTATGTATCTTATTAATCCTAAGGAATCACTTAAGAGACAAAAATTGAAAAAAAAAATACCAAGCCTCTGCCCCTCTCTCTCTCTCTCTCTCGTCGACCAAACCTAAACACCCCTTTTGGGTGCGATCGGCGCTAACACATACACAAACACGCATATGTGCGTTTTTGATCGTTGGTGAAATCCTTCAAGCGGTCTAGCAGCTTGTTCGAGGTGGTGCAGTAGCGGTGTTCTACCTTTAACATTTTGGGATCAAGTTTTGATTATCATAAAGGTATAACCCTAAATCCACTACTTTTAGCTAATTTGTTTCCCTCATGAATTAAATGAGATCACTGCAATGGTTTTTTTTATTTTTTATTCCACTGTGCATGTTAAACCTGTTTTCTACTCCTAAAAACCCTTCAGTGGTATCAGAGCCACTTCTAATCTCATAGGAAACAAGTTAGGTTTCTGATTATCATTATTAGTTAGGTTATTTTTTTATCAAAGTTTAAACCTTTTTGGTTATTCAAGATTTTAGAAATCAAAGTTTTGATTTTTAATGAATAAAAATTAGTTTAAATTGATAAAAAAAGTTTTTTTAATTATTATTATTATTATTGTTATTTGCGAAAAAAAGGGGCAAAAACCGGAACCACCACCATCGCCGGTGGCGACGACGGCGGCGGCCCAGGCGGCGGCAGTCGCTGGTCGGCGGCGGCTGAAGGGCGGTGGTGGGTGGCGGTTTGGTGAGGGTAAAGGTGTGATCTCGGCCCAGATAACCTAAGCCCAATCCAAACCGAATCCCCGGCCCAGTTTGTAGTTGGTCGGTAACTTGGGTTTAGGTCCAAAGTAGTTTTGGCCTAATTGTTGTTTTGGTTTTATTTTGGGTCAAGCCCAATAGAAATCATAAAACCTAAAGTTTAAAATTAAAGTTATTAATTTTAAAGGTTTATAATTTTTAGTCAAGTTATGACTAAAATTTATTATGACAATAATAAAATCATTAATTAATTAAACCTAGTAGATTTTAACTAGTTAGTTAAAATTAAGATAATTAATCAAGTAATGATAATAGAAATAAGTCGTTGTTATATTTCTTGTATTTGTATTTACATGTTTGGGATGTCATAGCCAGAAGCCCTAAAGACCTTGTGGATTGTTTTATTATTATTGCTTGTCCTGTGTGATTGGTTTTATTATTATTTGGTGTGGGGAGGCCTGCGTGCTACTTACAACCCCTATTCTATTTTGTAAAAGTACTTGATTAGCGGGTCTGCGTGCCTTGGATCATGATGTAATTTAATTTTTTTTATTTTTTTTATTTTTTTTATTTTTTTTAGTTTTTAGTTATAGTATATAATTATAGAATAGTTTTGAAGCCAGAGCACGAAGCAAGGAGATGGATTGGATGTAATAGCCAGTGGGAGCATTTTAAGATCAGGCCATGTGTGTTGTTTATCCACTTAGTTTTTTGGACTGTCGTGTTTTTCGAGTGTCTCGCGAAACCGACATTAGGTTTTTGGCAAGGCTATGGCATGTGTTGTTTTATTTCATTACATATTATTATTATATGCGTGGTTGTGATTCACACGATAAAATAAAACAAGGTTTTAATAATAGTTATTATTAAACAGTGATTTTACAAAGAAAACTGGCAAAAGTTTTGTTTAAAACTTTAAAATCCTTTTTAGAAAAATCTTAGATTAGTGTGATACCCATCTAATGGTACACCTTTCCTGTTAAACAGTCCTTGGGTGTCGGAAGTGACCCAACCTTGGGCACTCGGGTTCAAACCATTGTGGGAAAGGGTGTGAAAGGCTCTCCGATAATCGGGAGTCCCGGCCAGAGTTCACACTGTCTTAGGTGGTGCGATCCATTTTGGTGATAATCGGGAGTCCCGGCCCAAAATGCATTAGAGGGACTAAAGCATGCACGGTTCTTGTAGCCGATGTCCCGCAGATCTAGGAGTCGTGTCCAGTTAGGAAACGATTGGTATAGGTTTTACCTACCAAAAATAGCATAGTCCCGGTGGGAAGTGCCCAAACCTTGCATCGGGAAATGTGAAATATGGATCATAGTCTAATAAGTTATTTTTAAAAGGTAATAATTATTAGAACACATTATCATATTACTGAATCGGTTTTATCTTTTCTTTTCCTGTAGATGTCTATATTATATGTTATTCCGTTTTACTCACTCGAAGAATACCTAAGCCTTATAGTTGGCAAGTGGAAGCTTTTAGCTCCGAACTTCGCCGTTTGGAAGATGAATCTTAAGAATATATTAGATGCACAGAGAAAGCTATACGTCATAGAAACTTTGCCTCTAGGTCGACCATGAATAGATGCCCAGGTTAATGAGTATGATGCTTACTATCAGTATCTGGCTGATGAATCTGATGTTATGTCAATTCTCGTTCTCTCAGCTTCATCCGAGTTCACAGATGATCTTCGGGAGAAGTCATCTTTTGAGTTTGTTCAAGCATTGGAGGAAAGGTTCAAGAATAGTGAACGGGCATGTCGTTTCTTGCTAATGAAAGAAAATCTTTCGCAGAAAATGAAAGAAAACTAGCAAATTAGTGACCATCTTATTAATATGAGAAGACTTTTAGATTGCTATGTGATCCTTGGATTAGAATCGAAGCAACATGAGCTAGTTATGCTTTTTTTCGGTTCTTTATCCAACCATTATCAGACAAAGGTAATGGGCATCATTAGATACTTTGATATGACTGTCGCAAGCTTGCACGAGATTCTTATGTGCATTAGCGATGATCTAAATCCAGAGAGGCTATAGTCAACAGAAGTAGACCATATGCAAGAGGATGAGTGGTTTGAAGAGCTTGGAGATATTTGTTGCCCAGACTGTGGCAGCAAGGATTCATGCGAGCACTCACTCGACATAGATAAGCTAGACATTGGTTCACCTAATGACTCAGGTATCTTTATGATAGATTGTCTTGTTACTTCTTATGAATTATGGGTATTAGATACCTGATGTGGTCATCACATTTGCAATCACTTGTAGGGATTCAAGAGAAGTAGAAAGCTTAGACAAGGAGATATGGACCTGCGGGTAGGCGAAGGCTCCATGGTTGGTGCTGAAGCTGTAGGGATATATTGTATTAGTTTGCCTTCGGGCATGCTCTTTGAACTAGAACTTTGTTATTATGTTACTAGACTTATAAAAAATGTTATTTCATTTGATTTGCTATAGACTATGGTTTTAATTTTGTTTTGGATAGTAAATCTATTTATTTTTTCAAAAATGATGTTTTCTATTTTAAAGCTATTCCTCAAAATGGTCTATATACGCTAAATCTAGATAACAATGACAAAGACATATATCATATAAGTAGAAGATTCAAGAGTAACTTGAATCAAACTTACCTCTGGCATTGTCGTTTATGACACATAAATAAGAAACACATAGAAAAACTCCGAGATGACGGAATTCTAGAACAATTTCACTTAGAGTTATATGATGTCTGCGAATCTTGTTTGTCTGGTAAAATGACAAAGCAACCTTTCAACAGTGAGAATGAAAGGGCAAGTGAGCTACTAGGGATAATACACACAAATGTGTGTTGACCCTTTACTCCAGAGGCTAGAGGAGGATACCGGTACTTCATCATCTTTACTGACGATTTCAGTAGATTCGGTTAGGTCTATCTCATTAGACTAAAATCTGAAAGTTTTGACAAGTTCAAACAGTTTCAGAGTGAAGTACAAAATCAGCTGGACAAGAAGATAAAGTTGCTTCGGTCTGACCGAGGTTGCGAATAACTAAGTCAAGAATTCGACGATCATTTGAAATAATGTGTGATTTTTTCACAACTCACACCTCTGTATATACCTCAGATGAATGGTTTATCATAAAGGAGAAATCTTACACTGATTGACATGGTATGATCAATGATGAGTCGAACTTCATTACCATTGTCGTTTTAGGGGCACACACTCGAGACAGCGGCGTTTATGCCTAACCGGGTTCCGACAAAATCGGTAGAAAAGACACCGTTTAGGATATGGACGGGGAAAAAGCCCAAAATGTCTTTTCTCAAGATTTGGGGATGTGAGGTGTATGTTAAGCGAACATTCACGGATAAGCTCAATCCCAAATCAGACAAGTGTATCTTCGTCGGTTATCCCAAAGAAACCATGCGATACTATTTCTATAACCCAGACGAAAACAAATTCTTTCTTGCTCGTAGAGGGGTATTCTTGGAAGAAAAGTTTCTAAATTCAGAAACTCCAAAGAAAGGAAATAGAGCTTCAAGAAATTGAAGAAGAAAAACTAACACCACCACCGATAGTCGAACCTTCAAGTTAACAAAGAATTGTTGAAACTCAACCCGAGTCTGTGGTTGAGGAAGAAGTGCAAACACAAGACCTACGCAGGTCTAGTAGGTCTCGTCATGAGCCAGATAGGTATCTTGGATTCCTAGTTGCTCAAGGCGAAAGGGATCTTTCAGAACCCACTACCTACCAAGAGGCTGCTTCAGGTTTAGAATCTGAAAAATGGCTAGAAGCCATGAAGGAAGAGATGCAATCCATGTATGACAACCAAGTTTGGGAGTTAGTAGATTTGCCTCAACACAACAAAGCTATTAGGTGTAAATGGGTCTTCAAGAAGAAGACCGACATGGATGGAAAGGTTCATACCTTTAAAGCTAGGCTAGTGGCAAAAGGTTTCATGCAAACTCATGGTGTTTACTATGATGAAACTTTTTCACCAATAGCAATGCTTAAGACAATTAGAATTCTTATGGCCATATCATCATATTATAACTATGAGATATGGAAAATGGATGTCAAAACCACCTTCCTTAACAGGAAGTTGACACAGGACGTATATATGATACAACCGGAAGCTGAAACTTACACTTTGATGAGCGCATCAAAGAGTTTGGTTTTACCAAAAGTGAGTTCGAAGCGTGTGTTTACACTAAGTTCAGTGGGAGCGCGGTAACCTTCCTAGTCTTTTATGTAGATGACATAATGCTAATAGGAAACAATGTACCAGTATTACAAGGAGTAAAATCCTCGTTAGGTAAATGTTTCCAAATGAAAGACTTGGGAGAAGCTGCTTATATACTTGGTATTAAGATCTATAGAAATAGATCTAAGCGGATTATTGTTGGTCCCTTAGTAAGAAGGTCAACAAGAAAGTAATGTGTAGAAGGGGGGTTGAATACACTTTCTGTGAAAAATTGAAGAAATCAATAAAAAGTGTTACACACAACAAACCACAATAATTGAATGCTTTGCTTTTCATTAATAAGAAGATGATTACAGAACTTTATCAAGTAAGCAACACTTGATATGTAAACACCTAATGTAAATCAAATCTCTCAATCTCTCAAACTTTGCTATCTATAATCAACTTATGATTATAGATACAAGACGACTCTCTAAACAGGATTTAATCACATATTGAATACTTACCAACTTCACAACAGATGTGAAGATTCGAACACACGAATAACTTGGCAATCTGTGAGTATCTTGATCGTGTTGAACTAACAAACAGTGAATCAAGATTTTTAACACAAACGGTTTGAGGTGAACTTGATTTAGCTCTGTATTTGCAGAATAGTCGTCGTCCCTCAAAACTTATGAGGACGATAAGTATTTATAATCATGTTCCTACGGATCCTAACAAACTAGAACTAATTCTAATTTGCTACCTAACTAACTTATAACCCAGAATCTTGAATCTTGATTCTTCTTATCTTGAGTCTTCAATCTTCAATCTTGATTCTGGAATATTCTTATCCTTGCCGTAGATGTAGAGAGATAAAAGTGAATTTAAAACACATTTAAATTCTCTTAAACTGACTTCTTACTCGGACTGAGTTACTCAGCTTGAAACTCATTAAGCTGAGTTCTTCGAGAACAAACCCGAAAACAAACATGAACAAACATCTTTAATAATTAACTCATCCTTAGAAGTCCTAAGAGTTAGCTAGAACTTATTTAGGAACTCTGTTGAGCTGACTCAGTATATACGCTAAGTCACTCAGCTTGACACACATTAGACTGAATACTAAACCTATATCTTAGGCGACATACACAGCTTATCAAACCCATTGATAATCTTACTAAGATATAGTCTAAGCTGATCGAACATATGGTCAGCTTATATTCAGCTTATGCTCAGTCTGAAACACTATAAGTGCTCAGTCAGATCAAGCCTCATAATTCTGTTTAAGTTATATTTATAACACATCTTACAAACTTAACTTTGTCTCATCAAATCTCAATTGATGAGATCATATTCTCAACAAACTCCCCCTATTTGAATAAACCAACAAAACATGTTAATGAATAAGAACTAATCAATTATTCATTCAAGCAGAACTTATCATACTAATAATTATGAACATATCATAACACAGTTGAACATATCATAACACAGTTGAACATATCAAACTAATACTTGTATTTATTGAACATATCAAAATACAAAGGTTTTGATCACTCAGATCATGCACACTTAGTGCTTACAAAATTATAACTAATCTAATATTTACAATAGAACTAATCTATTCAGGATGCAGCTCTTCAAACTCTTTAATCTCCTTGTAAAATTCTTCAAGATGTTCTTGCAAGTTAGGCAAGTATTGAAGCTGATCCTTCTATGATCTTATTGCCCTGTTTAGTCTTTACCTGAACTTAGCATTCTGTTCAGTCTTTCCTATTATTTGTCTCAGAGCAAACACTTATGTTACCTCACATATATATATACGTGCATAAGACTGGAAGCATTGTTCACCGTTTTTGTCTAGGTACATGAACCCTTTCTGAGGCTTTTCAACATAAGTTTTCCTTTGAACTCCAAGCCCTCAGGAATATCAAGATTGTACTTGTTTGCTTTTGCTAATCAAGCTGGCTTTGAAGACTTTTTCTTCCCTATTTTGTGAAAGGAAGTTAGTAGGGTTAACACTTCAGACCTAGGAATGATTTCCATCGCATCAGCTCTTGCAAGCAACCTTAGTATCTTATCTTTTACTTGATTTCTAGCAGAGGTATTTTCCATCTGCTTAGTAAGTATGGCTACCTGCTTCCATTCTTCACATCCTAGTCTGTGAAGTTGATTCATATCCAAGGAAGGTGTTTCACCATTTCTTAAGACAAACTCCAGAATAACTATCCCTTGAACTAAGCTCAACTTGATTGATTCAATTCGAGAAGAGAAGTAAGATCTTGTATAACACTGAGTTATATCCTCCTCTTCTTATTGATTCTGAACAAGAGGTTTTTCTACCTCTTCCTCCTTGGGCACAATAGACAGTCTGAGTTTTGCTAGTTCCTCATTCTTCTTTCTGATTTGCTCAGCGTAGGCCTGTTCTCTTGCTTCTTTTTCATCAGCTAACACAGCTTGAACATCCATTTGTCTTCTTCTTAACTCGTTGATTGACATCCCAAGCTAGTCAGCATCTTCTTGTTCCATCCTTCTTACTGCCAAAAGAGAAGCTCTTTCTTATAATGTCATCTTGTCTGCAGAGTCTTCATCTGAGGCTGATTCACTAAGAATTATCTTTCTTCTTTTCTGCTGAGTGTGTTCTGAATCATCTGAGCTGACCACTACTGGTCTCTTGCCTTTAGCTTTTTCAGTCAGCACAGCTTCAATCTCCATTTCTTTCTCCCTCTCAATCTGATCTGCTCCCGTTGCCAATAGTAATAAAGCTTCAGCTTGGACAAACTCAGCTTCAACATTTTGAACATTCTCCCCCTTTTTTTCATCATCAACAGGGGTCGAAGTCTTGTGTTGTTGAAGGGCAGCAACAGCAGATTTCCATTTTAGCACCTCCTCATGTAGAGATTCCAGAATCATCAACATATCCTTCTTAGTTTGATTTCTCTTGAGGTGCAATTTATCAAACTGACCTTTAAAGAAATTCATCAAATCGTCCAAGTCAGTTTGAGAGGTTGGAACTTGGGTGCATCATCTAAGGGTTGGTGTATACCCTCAAACTCATGTGAATCAGAGTTTGGACCTTGTGATTTACCATGGTATGTAGATTAAACATTGACAGGTCGTGCATGGGGGTGTAAGAAGTGAAGAGAAGTGATTGGGCTCGAAACGTGAAGTGTATGGGTAGGTGGTTGGCTTATTGGGTTGGTATGAGCCTCGAGGTTGACACCTTAAGAGTAGGTGTCTCCCTCTTAACTCTTGCCTAGGGAGGGATCAGTGTGATCTCAACTCCAGTGATGCCTATAGGAGAGGCACCACCTTTGGCAGTTTTACGGGTATATGTTTTGATTTTCTCGCTAGTCGCAGTGGGCACACTAGGGGTGGCTTTAGAGTAGAGTTGAATGGAAGGTGGAGGAGATGGGTTACACTGGGTTGGGTTTACCACAATCTTATCTCCAAATGATGATGGAAAAAAATTAGAAGAAGTTGAGAGAGGAGGAGTTATACCTTGTCTTGGTCTTGCAACGAATGCAGACTCTGAAGATGACTTAGAACCAGAGGGAGAAGATGGCTCAGCTTGAGCAGTTTGCTCAGCTCGATGATCTGATTTAGCTTCACATGCTCCCCCATGATCCGACTCCTCAGCTTCACTATTAGAAGAAGCTCCCTCAGCTATCCCTCGCATTGGGTCACTCAGACCTTCTTGCTCTAGGAAGATGTCATTATTGAACATCTTTGTGCTGAGTGATGGAGCAGAGAACACATCCTGTCCAGCTTCATAAAGCTGTTCTCCCAACTCAGCTTTCACCACCAAGGATAAGTACCTTATGAATGGTACATGGAGATCCCTTGGTGTCTTCACCACTTGGGCTTTGAGCTCGTTGACGATGAGCAGTGCAGAATCCAAATTTCTGGCATGGTACATGTTGTAGAGCAGCTGCATCTCGAACTCATTCACCTGATCCATGCCTCTAATCTTGGTTCCCAGTGAACGAATCACCGTGGACACCACGAAGCCCCAACCAGTAGGAAAAGTGGCCTTGTTTATAACACCCTCAGTCTGTGGGTGACCCATATTGGGTAGGACTGACCTTGCCACTTGCCTAGTAACAGCAGCTTCGAACACATACCTTTCAGGGAGTTAAAGAACTTCTCTTAGCCACTATAAAGTTATGACAAATGTTCTATCCCCATTTAGAACAGTGCCAACGATCTATCCCCTATTCTGGTCATAAGTGCAAGTGTACCAGAATTCTAACAGGTGTTGTGGAACAACGTGTAGTGGTGCTCTAGAGAAAGTGAATGCCAGGGGGCATTTACGATTGTGATCCACCCATGCCTCATATCATCTTCCTTGTTTCCTTGCAGGAATTACAAGACAGGCCCGTTGGTTGTTGATTCGAATCAACGGCACTCCATTTTCCTAAACTGAGTACCTCATACCATTAAATCACCGAGAATAAGAATGGTTCCATCCATCGTTAAATTACACTGAGTAACTGTTGAAAGTGCACTGAGCAAATTAAGATTTGCACTTAGCGTTGTGAAAATCGCACTAAGCAATTTAGGGTTTGAATGTGAACGGATGATTGCACGAAGCAAAAGAGGTGTTTTCGAAAGGTATTTGATTGTATGAGAAGTTGAGAAGTTAGAATTGTAATCGTAAACTTCTCTAAACCGGTTATGGTCGGTATATATACCTTTCTGAGGAGAGAGAAAAGTTACCGTTGGAATCCATTTTTATCCGTTACGCTAAAGAAATTGCAGCTTGATGTAAGAGTAATAGGGTAGAAACATATCATCTTCAAACGGATAAATGCGTAAAATAATATTATTGACTTACAAAAATATTATAAACACTATTGTATTACACCAATACACAATTGGTATACGACGCGATTTGAGATTGACTCAAATACACATCGACACATGAATTAATAACACATAATAATTAAATCATAGTTTGGACACATAATAACACATTTCTGTTTAAGACTAACTCAAACTTTTGAACTCATTATTCAGCTTGACATGTTTTTCAGTTTATGAAAACTTATTTATAAACTGTGCACTCAGCTTAAGACACTTAGTCTTTGTCAAACTGAAACTCAAATTCTAGACACACAGCTAGGGGTTGAGCATACCCAATTCACTTAGCAAGTACATAACCTCTTTTCGTCCAGTGGTTTTGTAAAAATATCTGCCAATTGATCATCAATGGAGATAAAGTTAATGTCAACGTTACCTTTTTCACGATGTCCCGAATGAAGTGATGTCTAATTTCAATGTGTTTGGTTCCACAGGATTTGAGCACAACAGCTTCCTGCTGCAACATAATCAGCTTCAGCAGTTGAAGTAGCCACTGAGTTCTGTTTCTTACTAGTCCAGCTTACTAACTTCCCTCCAAGCATTTTCCATCCTCCGGTTGTTGATTTTCTATCTAACTTGCACCCAGCATAGTCAGAATCTGAAAAACCAACTAACTTAAATCCAGAGTTCTTTGGATACCAAAGATCTAGATTTGGTGTACCTTTAAGGTACCTAAAGATCCTTTTCACAACTTGAAGATGTGATTCCTTAGGATCTGACTGATATTGTTGGTCCCTTGTACTAGAGAGTAACAACAAGCAACAGTGTGTAGAAGGGGGGGTTGAATACACTTTCTGCGGAAATTGAACAAATCAAAGAAAAGTGTCACACACAGTAAATCAAACCACAATCAATCAAACGCTTTTATTAATCAGAAGATGATTACAATGCTTTGAATAAGAAGATGATTACAATGACTATCAAGTAAGCAACTCTTGATATATAATCACCTAATATAAATCTCTCAATTCTCTCAAACTTAGATATCTATAATTAACATATAATTATAGATACCGACGACTCTCTAAACAGGATTTTCACAGATTGAATCAACACATGCCACTTACCAATTATCACAACTGATGTGATTAATTCGAACACACGAACTTCTTTGGCAATCTGTGATTAAATCTTGATACTAAATCAAGACTCGTAACACATACGATGAGGTGAGGTTTGGCTCTGCAACACTTAGTTGTTATCGAATCTAAGTAGTACTAAGTCGTTCTGAGTCGTACCTCTAAACTTATCAGGAGATAAGTATTTATAATCCTGTTGCTACGGTACCTAACAAACTAGACTTAGCCTAATTCGCTAACTAACTTTCGGATAAACCGGAATCTTGAATCTTTAATCTTCTTATCTTGAATCTTCAATCTTCAATCTGGATTCTGGAGTCTTCTTATCCATTCCGTAGATATAGAGAGTTAAAACAGAATTTAAAACACATTCAAATTCTTTTGAGCTTACTTCTTTAGTCAGGCTGAGTTACTCAGCTTGAAACTCATCAAGCTGAGTTCTTCGAGAACAAATCTGAATTCATACATGAACTAACACGTACATTGATAAACTCATCCTTAGAAGTATAACTTAGTTGACTAAAACATATTTAGCAACTCTGTCGAGCTGACTCTGCTTTTGAGCTGAGTCACTTAGCTTGAAACACATCAAGCTGATTACTCGATATATACCTTATGTGACATACACAGATTATTAAACATATTAATAAACAAACTAAGGTATAATATAAACTGATCAACATATGCTAAGCTTATATTCAACTTATACTCAGTCTGAATCACTCAAAGTGTTCAGTCTGACTAAGCTTCATAATTCTGTTTAAGTTATATGTAGAACTCATCTTACACACTTAACTTTGTCTCATCAAATTCAAACTTATGAGATCATTTTCCCAACAAACTCCCCCTATTTGATGATGACAAAACCATCAACCAGTTCTTAAGTTTGTTTAACAGAATTATGTTTTAAATCTTAAACTTATTAAGATTTTATTATTTGAACTGATCAAATATTTATTGAACATATCAATATTAATTGAACTTATCAGTTTAAGTTGGAACACACCAATTTTTTAGTTGAACATACCAACTAATTATGTTAATGAATAAGAACTTATCATTTATTCATTAAGCTGAACTTATCAGGCTTATAGCTATGAACACATCATAATACAGTTGAACATATCAAACTTTATATTTGTATTAATAGAACTGATCATAATACAAAAGTTGTTGATCACATAGATCATGTACACATAGTGCTTACAAAAATTAGAACTAATCTAATATTTACAGTAGAACTAATCTACTCAGGATGCAGCTCTTCAAACTCTTTAATCTCTTTATTTATTTCTTCAAGTATTTCTTGTAGATTAGGTAAGTGTTGTAGCTGATCCTTCTGTGATCGTATTGCCCTGTTTATTCTGTATGTGAACCTTGCAGTCTGTTCAGTTTTCTCAACTAGTTGTCTCAGAGCAAACACTTGAGATACCCCATAAGTATAAATGTTAGCATCAGCTTGAAATCATTTTTCACCATTTCTGTCCAAGTACATGAACCCTTTCTGAGGCTTTTCAACATATTTATTCTCTTGAAAATCCATGCCTTCAGGAAGAGCAAGATTGTACTTATCTAAATTTGCTAGTCCAGCTGGCTTTGTTTGCCTCTTCTTTCCAACTTTATGAAAAGAAGTTAGTAGGGTAGCTATCTCAGACCTGGGTATGAGCTTCATTGAATCAGCTCTTGCAAGTAGCCTTAACAACTCATCTTTAACTCGATTTCTTTCAGAAGACTTTTCCATCTGTTTAATAAGCACTGCTACTTGCTTCCATTCCTCATAACCCAGCTTGTGCAGTTGATTCAGCTCTAGAGAAGGTGTCTCACCATTCCTTAAAGAAAATTCCATTATTATTATCCCTTGAGCTGAGCTCAACTTTAGAGAAACAATCTGAGAAGAGAAGTGCAGCTTTTCATAACAGTGAGATATATCTTCTTCCTCAGTTTGATCTTGGATAGGAAGTTCCTCTTCTTCTTCCTTGGGCACGATAGGTAGTCTAAGTGTTGTCAATTCCTCATTATGCTTTCTGATCAGCTCAGTCCAGTTTTGTTCTCTAATTTCTTTTTCTCTAGCTAACACAACTTGAGCATCTAATTGTCTTCTTCTTAGTTCTTCGACCGAGATCCCAAGCTGGTCAGCATCCTCCCTTTCCATTCTCCCAGCAACCATCAGTGAAGCTCTTTCTTGAAGTGTCATTTTGTCAGCCGAGTCTTCATCTGGGCTGATGATTCACTGAATCATTTTCCTTTTCTTCTGTTGAGGGGCTTCTGATTCATCTGAGCTGACCACTACTGGTCTTTTGCCTTTTGCTTTCTTAGTCAGCTCAGGTTCTTTCTCTGTTTCTTTCTCCCCCTCAATCTGATCTGCTCCCTCTGCCAATAATAGTAGAGCTTCAGCTTTGACTGACTCAGCTTCAGCTTCTTGAACCTTCTCCCCCTTTTTGTCATCATTAATAGGGGTTGAATAGACTCCACACCCATGGCACGAGTAAGTGTGGGCTGAGTAGACACCACACCCGGTTTAGGCTGTTGGGTTTGAATGAGCCGTGAGATTGACACCTTGAGAGTAGGCGTCTCCCCCTCAACTCCTGCCACAGGGATCAATGTGATCTCAGCTCCAGTGATGCCTTTAGGAGTGGTACCACCTTTGGCAGTTTTTCTTTGGTAGGTTTGGATATCCTGTTAGAATCTGCCCGATAATATATGTACGCCTTATAGCACTGCTGATGATCTATGAGCCTATAAGGGTCACACACCGGGGTCTAACATGACAGCAAATAAAGTTGAGGGATCAAAGATGGCAAAAGTGGAAGTTGGCAATGCAGGCCAGGTTAGCGCCGCTAACTATAACGAGTTAGCGCCGCTAACTGTTAGAGGTTAGCGCCGCTAAGGCTGCATGTGCTTTACGTCTAATCGAAGTCAGGCCGCGTTAGCGCCGCTACGGGTTAAGGTTTAGCGCCGCTAACTCTTGGTTAGCGCCGCTAAACCTGCATGGACTTTATGTACAAGTCACCTCCACTTGAAGCCAATGAGTGAGAGGTTCTAGAACCGACTTGGCCGGTTAAAGGGGATATAGAGGGTCGGTTTTGAGTCTATAAAAGACTCAATAGCTGGACTTTATTTACTCTTGGTCAAATCCTCTTAGAAACACTCATACTTCTCTCTCACTATATACCTAGCTTTTGGTGACTTGGTGAAGGAGAGATCTCGAGTTCCAGTAGACTTATTGCTGTTCTTGGGTGTTATTTCGAGCAGAAGATATCACCAAGGTTGCTAGCACTCCTTGTTAGACTTGTTCCCGGGGTGAGATTTCGAAGAAGGGCAAGAAGAAGGAGGTTCTTGCTTCTACCACCAAGTTCAGCCACCAACAAGAACTTTGTTGGAGCTAAGGAGCTGGTATAACACCCTTTCCTTCTTGTTTAGTTGCTATTTGTTACATAGAGTAGATCCATACTTGGGATTTCATAGTTTTGAACACTTGTATGCATGTTTTATCTTGTTCTCGCTTCCGTTGCGTGTTCTTGAAATCCCAACAGTGGTATCAGAGCCACCTCTATGTTAGAATAGCACTTGGTGGCTTGAAAAACCCGAAATCAAAGTGTTTGTATTCTGCCGTTAGGGTTAGCGGCGCTATCCTAGAGTTAGCGGCGCTAAGTCTCTAGGGTTAGCGGCGCTAACGCCACTGGAAAATTGTTTTCGAAAATCTTGAATAAAACAGCTTAGGTCTCGGGATTTTTAGCACTTGTACCTTCTGGAAATTTGTTTCAAAGATGTTTTCCATGTTGTTCCAGTAGTAGCATGATTTGTTTGGTTGTATGTGTTAACATGAGTTGGTAATCTTGCCTTGGCCCATTTGGTTGATGTGTCTTGTGCATGTAATTTGGTGGTTTTGATCCACAATTGGGGCTGTAAATTTATTAAATTCAGTTTGATTGTAATAAATTGTGGCTTGCATGCCATTTCATTCATCCATGTACAAGTATTAGATAAATAGGAAAATTATGTGGCTTGTATGCCATTTATATTTTCTATTGTATTGTATATTGTATGATGGAGGGATGAAGACACACGAGGAGGCAAAACGAGATGGAGCATGGTGCCCTTAGAAGCCAAAGAAATCCGATGGCGATGGTGGTTCTAGTGGGAGCTCGCGTCAATATTGTTTTGTCCCTTAGATTGACCGAGTTCTTCCCGTTTTGGCTCACGGGAGGAACGCATAGGTTTTATGGCAAGAATTACCGACTATGTTGTATATTGCGTGTGATGTGATTTTATTATTCTATGCATGGATTGTAGGTTTCGCATGCTAGAAAATTTTTGATAAAAAATTAATAAAATCACAAGAGTTTTGTTAAAAATGGTTTCCTCTCGCGCGCGATCACATACATTGATTAACACACCTAGTGAAAATAGGATTTGTCACTAATAAGTTAATCAAAACCAAACCGGAAACAAAAAGGCCCGTTTTTCCACAAAACGTAAATCATGCACCATCCGTTAGTCGATACCACCCGAATCTAGTCTTATGAGATTTGGTTGTCGAGCTTAGCACGAGCCAATTCTCATGAAACTGTGTGGAAGGTGAGTGTTGCAAATTCACAACTTTGGTTGTCGAGCTTAGCACGAGCCAATTTTGGTGGATTTGTTACCGTATGTCTTGACGGACGATTTGCAATTTTAGGTTTGAAATCTTGGTTAATTGTCGAGCTTAGCACGAGTTAACCAAAATTTCAAGACTTAGAATTGGTGCAAGAAGGGATCAAACATGCCAAACGACCATACGGATGTCGCAGGATCCCGCATGTGCTAAGGATTGCGATGGAGATTGCAATTGGCAAAATGGTTGCCGACCTAAATAGTTTTATCATGTGATCCGCGGTAACCCCGTCACATGGTAGGATAAAATACGGTTCTTAGCCTTGTTTAACTAATTCTTATTGGGTAAATTATTAAACAAGATAAAATATCATAATAACTAATATCTACTTTGCAAATTTTAGATGGCATCAACAAGCGTAACTAACACCACCACCAATGTTTCTCTTCGGGTTTTCCTTGAAAAGGAGAAACTCGACGGTAGCAATTTCATGGACTGGCATAGACAACTGAGGTTGGTCTTGCGGTATGAAGGAAAATTGCATACCATAGAGGAACCCCTCCCCGAGGCACCTCCTGCTGGTGCAACAAGGGCCATCCGTGAGGCGTATGAAAAGCGCCTCAAGGAGACTGAGGAAGTCACGTGCCTCATGTTGAGCACGATGAACCAAGATTTGCAAAAGCAAATGGATCATCTTAGTGCTTACGACTTGCTCGTGCAGCTAAAGGACATGTTCCAGCAGCAGGCGAGGCAAGAGAGGTACGAGTGCCTCAAGACAACCCTTGCTTGCAAGATGCAAGAGGGTGGGAACGTGAGCGCGCATGTGTTGCGTATGAAAGCAAACATCGAGCGCATGGAGAAGTTGGGTTTTACCATAGGAAGGGAGATGGCGGTTGATTTAATCCTCCAATCCCTACCCGGTGCGTATGATCAATTCGTTATGAGTTATCATATGCACAGCATGGATAAAACCTTGATGGAACTTCATGGTATGTTGAAGACCGCTGAGGGCAAGGGCAAGGGGAAACTTCCCCAAGCCAAGGCTCCGGAGGATGCGGAGTGCTTTTTCTGCGGGGGCAAGGGCCATTACCGCCGAAGCTGCCCAAAGTACCTGGAGGGACTCAACAAGCTCAAGGCAATGAGCATATCGGGTCCGGATACGTCAGGTACGTTCATGATAGAACTCTATCATACTTCTACTTCTAAAGGCTGGGTATTGGATACTGGCTGTGGCACTCACATATGTAATATGGTTCAGGTGCTAAAGGAAAGTAGGAGCTTGGAGCGGGGAGAACTGGATCTTGTCATGGGAAACTCGGAGGTTGTCCCTGTGGAAGCTAAAGGTGACTTGGAGCTTTCATTCAAGACCGGTTTTTCTATTTTGTTAAAGGATGTATGTTATTCGCCCAATGTGGCTAGAAACATTATTTCTTTTCACAAGTTGTATGACGATGGTTTTGATTTTAAATTTGTAAGTGGTACAATCATTTGCTTTAAAAATGAAATTGTTTATTTTAAAGCTCTACCATGTCATGGCATATATGAGGCAAATGCATACATTGAATCAAGAAAATCTATCATGAATATTGATTCTGACTCCAAAAATGGTTTGGATAAATATTCCATGTGGCATAGTCGTCTTGGCCATATAAACAAGACTCGTATCACCAAGCTCCAAGTGGATGGGATCTTGGAATCATTTGATCAAGGATCAAATGAAGTATGCGAATCTTGCTTATTGGGCAAAATGACAAAAGCACCCTTAACGGGAACAAGTGAGAGGGGAAAGGACCTTTTAGACAAAATCCATACGGATGTATGTGGACCTTTCAAGCATGTCACAAGGAATAATTCAAGATACTTCATAACCTTTATAGATGATTATAGTAGATACGGGTATGTCTATCTTATTAAACACAAGAATGAAACCTTTGAGGTGTTCAAGACATTCCAAAACGAAGTTCAGAATCAGTTGGGCAAGACTATAAAGATACTCCGGTCTGATAGAGGTGGAGAGTATCTTAGTACCGAATTCGTCGATCATCTTAAAAATTGTGGAATTGTTTCACAATTAACACCTCCGAGGACTCCACAATTAAATGGGGTCGCTGAGAGGAGGAACCGGACTTTGCTTGATATGGTAAGGTCTATGATGTGTCGAGCGGAGGTACCTATTAGTTTCTGGGGATATGCCTTAGAAACTGCGGTAAGAATCCTTAACCTCGCACCAACCAAGAAAGTCGCTAAAACACCTTATGAATTGTGGCATGGTAAGAAGCCGACACTTTCATACCTACGAGTTTGGGGTTGTCAAGCCTACGTGAGACGTGAGGCTGAAGACAAACTTGAACCTCGTTCGGAGAGGTGTTATTTTATTGGTTATTCTCCTAACGGTGTTGGATATTTATTTTATAAACCTTCAGAGAATAAGGTATTTGTTGCTCGAAGGGCATTCTTCCTTGAAAGGGAGTTGCTATCCAAACACGGCAGTAAGGAAGTTGACCTTGAGGAAGATCAAGGGTCAGCCGATAAAGGGCTTGAGGTTGGCACTAGCCAAAATACCGAGCAAGATAATGCTGCGGTACCTGACACTCTTGCTACTTCTACTCCTAGGCGTTCTAGTAGAACTCGTTTTGAGCCAGAGAGATATGGGTTTCTCATATCTGAGGGCAATGAGTTATTGGTGGATCATGATGATCCCACCAACTACAAGGAAGCCATGGCAAGCCCTGAGTCTGCTCAATGGAGGAAGGCGATGGAGAGCGAGATGCAATCTATGTCGGATAACCAGGTTTGGGAACTGGTTGATCCTACACCAGGGATTAAACCCGTCGGGTGTAAATGGGTTTTTAAAAAGAAACCCGGCATAGATGGAACCTTGGATATCTTCAAAGCCCGACTGGTGGCGAAGGGTTTCACTCAGACGCAAGGAATTGATTATGATGAAACCTTCTCCCCAGTGGCCATGTTGAAGTCAATCCGGATACTACTTGCCATAGCTGCGTTTCATGATTATGAAATTTGGCAAATGGATGTAAAGACCGCCTTCCTTAACGGGAAGCTTAATGAAGAGGTGTATATGAGACAGCCTGACGGTTTTGAACATCCAAAGTATCCGAACAAGGTTTGTAAGCTAATGAAGTCCATTTATGGACTTAAGCAAGCATCTCAAAGCTGGAATCTTTGCTTTGATGAGAAAATCAAAGAGTTTGGTTTTTCGAAGAGTAAAGATGAACCTTGCGTATATGTCAGGGCTAGTGGGAGCACCATAGTCTTCTTGGTTCTATATGTAGATGATATTCTACTTATTGGAAATCATATCCCAAGCTTAAGAAGTGTCAAAGCTTGGCTAGGGAATTGCTTTTCAATGAAGGACCTAGGCGATGCGAGCTGTATTCTGGGTATAAAGATCTATAGAGATAGATCGAGAAGGCTGTTAGGGCTTTCTCAAAGTGCATACATAGAAAAGGTCGTGAGACGCTTTAAGATGGAGGAATCCAAGAAAGGAAACCTCCCTATGTTGCATGGTTTGACTTTGAGTAAAACTCAATGTCCTACCTCCAAGGAGGAGATAGAAGTAATGAAGCGAGTTCCATATGCTTCGGCTGTGGGCTCGATCATGTACGCCATGCTATGCACTCGTCCTGATGTGTCATGTGCTTTAAGCATGACTAGTAGATATCAGGCGAACCCAGGAGAACCTCACTGGAGGGCAGTGAAGAACATTCTTAAGTACTTGAGACGTACGAAAGAGATGTTCTTGGTATATGGTGGGGAAGAAGAGCTGAGAGTAAAGGGTTACTCGGACGCTAGCTTCCAAACTGACAGGGATGACTGCCGATCTCAATCGGGGTTTGTGTTCCTGTTAAATGGTGGTGCTGTCAGCTGGAGGAGCTCAAAACAAGACACGGTGGCTGATTCGACTACCGAATCGGAGTACATTGCGGCTAGTGAAGCAGCAAAAGAAGCCGTGTGGATGAAGAAATTCATCCAAGATCTACAAGTGGTTCCAAGCATCGCTGACCCTATTGAGATCTTTTGTGACAATGAGGGTGCGGTGGCTTTGGCAAAGGAACCAAGAGCTCACAAGAGGACAAGACACATTTCGCGCAAATACCACTTTATTCGGGATGTAATTGAAAGTGGTGAAGTCATCATCAGCAGAGTAGCATCGAATGGAAACTTGGCAGATCCATTCACTAAGCCGTTACCGCAAGCAGCTCATGAATCTCACACTAGAGGGATAGGTGTAAGATTTGCTAGCGATTTGGCTTGAGTTGTATATATATATTAGTTTATTTGATATGTATTAATTTATTTTGGGAACGATACAGACAGTATTGTAATTATGCTTGTTTCGATATGCGAGTGATTCGGTTACATACATAAGACTTTACTGTGTTCCATCTTAGCATGTTTAACCACTTCCCAGAATGTTTATACATTCTAAATTTCCACAGTCAGTCATTCTTCAAGGGAAGGAAGTTTGAAATAAGGCTGAGGTTAGGTGTTGGTTATGCATTAATCAAGGATTGAATGCACGAAACGCAACAGTAACCTGTGCTTGAAAGGAGTTTCAAGTGACTGGAAGACCCACACCCAAGTATACTTCATGGATTATAGTCACGAGTAACTTGGGATGATAAAATCTTACATCCTCAGACCCGAGATGTATGAATCGCTATATCATAGTTCTTACTTGCTTTAGCCATTTTCAAAAGCAGTTCGTAAATGGTTGTGATAAAGGGAATGACTAGGTAAGTCAAGAGGTATGGTATGGGATTATGCAGTCAAAGGGATTTGTTCCTCATGTATGAGAGATATCCTTGGGCCCCTCGATGATTGGGAGCTGACGCCAAAATATTGCATGGCCATGCACAAGGACTATTGATTGAGAATCAGATATGTCCTTACCTTTTGGTCACCACCAATCAAGATCGAGAAACATAATCGTGAACGATCTGGAGATTGACATTTACTAATCCATGTCTCGTGTTCACAAGGATATCGCGAACAAAAGGATGTCTAAGATCACTTATCTAGGACCACTACTTTAGTATGATGTTTTTCTGCAGGTATTCAGAACTCATACAGACTTGGGGGCATTGATGCTTTGCTAGAGGCCGCTCTTTGTCTGTGCTTACCTGGGTACAGTATATTATGTGCAAGTGGGAGTTTGTTAGAATCTGCCCGATAATATATGTACGCCTTATAGCACTACTGATGATCTATGAGCCTATAAGGGTCACACACCGGGGTCTAACATGACAGCAAATAAAGTTGAGGGATCAAAGATGGCAAAAGTGGAAGTTGGCAATGCAGGCCACGTTAGCGCCGCTAACTATAACGAGTTAGCGCCGCTAACTGTTAGAGGTTAGCGCCGCTAAGGCTGCATGTGCTTTACGTCTAATCGAAGTCAGGCCGCGTTAGCGCCGCTACGGGTTAAGGTTTAGCGCCGCTAACTCTTGGTTAGCGCCGCTAACTCTTGGTTAGCGCCGCTAAACCTGCATGGACTTTATGTACAAGTCACCTCCACTTGAAGCCAATGAGTGAGAGGTTCTAGAACCGACTTGGCCGGTTAAAGGGGATATAGAGGGTCGGTTTTGAGTCTATAAAAGACTCAATAGCTGGACTTTATTTACTCTTGGTCAAATCCTCTTAGAAACACTCATACTTCTCTCTCACTATATACCTAGCTTTTGGTGACTTGGTGAAGGAGAGATCTCGAGTTCCAGTAGACTTATTGCTGTTCTTGGGTGTTATTTCGAGCAGAAGATATCACCAAGGTTGCTAGCACTCCTTGTTAGACTTGTTCCCCGGGTGAGATTTCGAAGAAGGGCAAGAAGAAGGAGGTTCTTGCTTCTACCACCAAGTTCAGCCACCAACAAGAACTTTGCTGGAGCTAAGGAGCTGGTATAACACCCTTTCCTTCTTGTTTAGTTGCTATTTGTTACATAGAGTAGATCCATGCTTGGGATTTCATAGTTTTGAACACTTGTATGCATGTTTTATCTTGTTCTCGCTTCCGTTGCGTGTTCTTGAAATCCAACATATCCTCCCTAGCAGCAATGGGCATACTAGGGGTGGCTTCAGATTGGAAATTTAGATGGAATGAAGGTGGAGGAGATGGGTTAGACTGAGTTGGTTCTACTGCAGTCTTATCTCCAAAAGTGGATGGAGAAAAGTGAGAAGAATGAGAAAGTGGAGAGGTTTTACCTGAAGCAGCTTCTATATGAGCTGGTTCAGCTTGAGCAGAGAGCTCAGCCTAAACCTCGGTGTCAGCGTGAGAAGCTTCCCATTGATTCGATCCCTCATCTCCACTTGCAGATGAAACTCCCTCAGCTACCAAGAGCATTGGACCACTTAGACCCTCTTGCTCTAGGAATATGTCATTGTTAAACATCTTTGGACTGAGAGTTGGAACAGGGAACACATCCCATCCAGCTTCATATAAATCCCCCAACTCAGCCTCAATCACCAGGGACAAGTATCTTATGAAAGGCACATGAAGATCCATGGTGGTCTTCAGTACTTGGACCTTGAGCTCGTTGAAAATGAGCTGTGCATAGTCGATACGGCGATCAAAGAACATGTTGTATAGCAGCTGCATTTCGAACTCATTAACTTGGTCCAAGCCGCCAACCTTGGTCCCCAGTGAACGTACCACTGTCGAAACCATGAAGCCCCAGCTGGTTGGGAAAGTGGCCTTCTTAATCACCCCTTCAGTTTGAGGGTGACCCATTTGAGGTAGAACTGACCTCGCCACTTGTCTAGTCACGGTTGGCTCGAACACATCTTGTACAGGGAGTTGAAGAACATCCCTTAGCCGTTGAACCGTGAGGGCCACTGTTATATCGCCATTACGAACAGTGCCAATAATCTCTCATCTGTTTTGGTTGAATGTGCACGTGAACCAGAACTCCAACAGGTGTTGTGGAACGATGTGAACAGGCGCTCCAATGAAAGCAAATGCCAAAGGGCATTTCCGAATATAAGCAACCCATGATTCATATCCTCTCCCCTGTTTCCTCGCAGGAATATCAAGACAAGCACGCTGATTGTTGGTTTTGATCAGCGGCAATCCGTTGTTCTTCAACGCAGCACCACGAACCATTCTATCACTGAGAATGAGAGTGGTTCCTTCCATCGATGTAATTGCAGATTACACTGAGTAACTACTTTACGTGCACTGAGCAAGGAGCGTCGCACTGACGAGTTAGGGTTTCAAAATCGATGGAACTGAGAATAGCACGTAGCAAATTTGTTGAAAGGTATATAGGCAGGTGAGAGGTTTAGAGATGAGAAGTTGAAACTTAATCCTCTAAAATACGGTTAAGGTCTTCATATATACCTTTTCTAGGAGAGAGAAAAATTACCGTTGGAATCCCTTTTTAATCCGTTACACCAAAAAATTACGGCTTGACATAACAATTAGAGGGTAGAAACACATCATTCTCCAACGGATACAAGTGTAAAATAATAATATTAACAAATAATAAGATTATAAACACTTTGTAAATATATCAATACACAATTGATATACGATACGAAGTGAAACTGTTTCAAATGCGTATGGACAGAAAAATTAATGACACGTAGTAATTAATTCATAGATTGGACACACCAAGCTGAGTAAACATATTACTCAGTCTAAGTCAAGCACTCAGCTTGATTCAAGCACTCAGCTTGAGATTGATACTCAGCTTGAGTAGAGCACATAGCTCAGGCTCAATGACACTTAGTCTTTTATGTTTAAGACTGACTTAAACATGTAATTTTAGCCACACTAAGTAGGTAAAATATGTTTGGAACTTACCAAACGTGTGAACCAATCACACAGTGTGAGTTAAGCACATAACTCAGACTCAATGACACTTAGTCATTTTGTTCGAGACTAACTCAAACTAACATTTCAACCACACTGAGTAGTGGAATCATGTTTGGAACTGACCAAACATGTGAACTCATTATTCAGTTTGACATATAGATCAGTTTATGAACACTTATTTATAAACTGTGCACCCAGCTTAAGACACTTAGTCTCTGTCAAACTGAGAACTCAAATTTTAGACACTTAGCTAGGGGTTGAGCATACCCAATTTACTTCGCAGATACATAAACCTCTTTTCATCAAGGGCTTAGTAAAAATATCTGCTAATTGGTCATCAGTGGATATAAATTTAATGTCAACTTTACCTTTTTCCACGATGTCCCTTATGAAGCGATGTCTAATATCAATATGCTTGGTTCTTGAGTGAAATACTGGATTGTAAGTGATGGCTATGGCACTTTGGTTATCACAGAAGATAGGAGTTTTCTTGAAACTCATCCCAAAGTCCTGAAGCTGATGCTGCATCTACAAGATTTGAGCACAACAGCTCCCTGCTGCAACATACTCAGCTTCAGCAGTTGAAGTAGCCACTGTGTTCTGTTTCTTACCAGTCCAGCTTACTAATTTACCTCCAAGCAATTGACATCCTCCAGTGCTTGATTTTCTATCTAACTTGCACCCAGCATAATCAGCATCAGAAAAACCAACTAACTCAAATCCAGAGTCCTTTGGATACCAAAGTCCTAGATTTGGTGTACCTTTTAGGTACCGAAAGATCCTTTTCACAGCTTGAAGATGTGATTCTTTAGGATCAGCCTGATATCTTGCACAAACACGTGTAGCAAACATGATATCAGGTCTACTAGCTGTCAAATAGAGTAATGAACCTATCATTCCTCTATAGGTAGACTGACATACAGACTTACCATCTGAGTCTTTACTCAGCTTGACAGCTGGTGACATGGGTGTTTTCATGGTTGAACTTGAATCAAAACCATATTTCTTTATCAATATTAAAACATATTTGCTTTGATTGATGAAAATTCCATCAGGCTTTTGTTGAATTTGTAGACCTAGGAAATATGTCATCTCACCCATCATACTCATCTTGTACTTTTGTGACATTATTTTGGAGAACCACTCACACAGAGATTCATTGGTTGAACCAAAAATAATATCATCTACATAGATTTGTACAAGAATCACCTGTCCTTTGCTCTTTTTAATAAAGAGTGTCTTATCTATACTACCTCTGGTGAAATCCATGGATAGTATGTAGGAGTTCAAGTACATCAAAGAAACGCAACGGAATCCAAGATTTACATCAAAAATTCTTGAACTCCATAGAATGGTATGAACTTGATACAACTTGCATGCATCCTAAACAAGCAACACAAGAGAAGAAATGGTGTTATACCTTCCTCCTAAGCTCCTTGCTACTGTGAGAAGGTTGTTTTCAAATGGGATGATCAAGAACTTGAAGAAAACGCCTCCAAGCTTCCTACCAGTGTTATACACCAAAAACTATACCCTTGTGCTACCAAGAAAATGAGTCACCAACAATCTCCCAAAGATTTGATGCACTCAAATAGCCCTCAAGATTCTGGAACACATTTGACCTCACAAGAATACTCTCTCTTTGAAGCTCAAATGTGTGTGTGTTTGTTAAAGTGGCAAAAGGTCCTAAGGCCAAATAAGCTCAAGACTTAAATAAACCTCAAGAACCGATTCTGGATCATTCTAGCCGGCCAAGATTTGAATCCCCATTGGACCATTTTGAACAAGCCAATGAAATTCAAGTGCCACTTAGTTTTCCGAGCTTCACGACCCCTCACGGGCTGTTACGGCCCGTGAAGCTTAAAAGCTTCACGGCCCGTGCCGTGTTTCATCCAAGTCGTAAGGGTATCCGTGGCGCATTTATCCTTCACGATCGCCTTCACGGCCCGTAATGGACCGTGAAGCCACTCTGGTCGCGAGCCGTATGGCCCATGTAGGAACTCGTGGGGACACCATGCTTCACGACCCGTGGAGCATCCTTCACGGTCGTGAAGCTTAGGTCAACTGGAATTTGACCGTTTTGACCAGCTATTTCCACTTAGGGCTATTTGGGTAGAAGTTAGGTCTATGACCCAATAGGCCCGCACATCATTGGCAGTGACCCGACATACGTGTGTCAGTGGGCATTCTCCAACAGACTCCCACTTGCACATGACACACCGTATCCTAAAGCATCACAGACAGAGAGCGGCCTCTAGCAAGACATCTCTGCCCCCAAGTCTGTACGAGGTATGTCATCCCTGACAAGTACCAAATCACAACCTAACCGGTTTGAGATGGTCCTATAGATAAGTGATCAATCATCCCTTTGTTCACGATATCCATGTGAAGGCGAGACGTGGTACTAAGTAATTCTCAGTCCTTCACGATTATGTTTCTCGATCGAGATTGGTGGTGACCAAAATATACAAGTTGCAATCGATTACTCAAATCATTGCACACTCGAGCACGGCCATGCATTTTGGTGTCAGTGCCCGATCATCTAAGGGCCCAGGGATATCTCTCTAAACAGAGGAACAAATTCCTTTGACTACAATGCCCATCACAGTGATCATACTTTGCCCAACTGCTCCCTTTATAACAGCCAGTTACGGACTGCGTTTGAAAACAATTAGAACAAAGCAAAACAAAGTGATGCAGACACATGCATCTCCAGTCTGAGGATGAAATGATATTATCATCCTGATCCACTCATGACTAGTACCACAAAGTGGAGTCAGGTGTGGGTCGTCCAGTCACTTGAAACCCCTTTCAAGTACATGCGAAGTATGCGTCCCCGTGTCCCAATCACCATTGGACACATGACCAATCACTTCCCTCAGTCTTCTTTCAGACTTCCTTCCCATTAAGAATGACTGACTGTGGACATTTAGAATGTAAAACATTCAGGGAAGAATAAAACATGCTAAGTTGGAACACAGTAAAGATTTAAAGTAATATCCGCAACTTGCGCATTATCAAATCTCCATTTAATAATCGATAAGTACAATAAATACAATACTGCTCAATGTTCCCAAAAAGGTAAATACATCAAATACAATAACCAAACAATATAAGATACAAACTCAAACCAAATCGCTAGCAAATCTAATACCAATAGCACGGGTGTGGACATCGTGCTTCTCTTGCGATAACGGTTTAGTGAACGGATCCGCCACGTTGCTATCCGTGTGTACTCTGCTGATGACAATATCTCCACTCTCGACCACGTCCCGGATATAATGATATTTCCGCGGAATATGTCTCGTGCGTCGGTGAGATCTTGGTTCCTTTGCTAACGCAACCGCACCCTCGTTGTCACAGAAAACCTCGACAGGGTCGAAAATGCTAGGAACCACTCCCATATCAAGGATGAATTTCCTCATCCATACAGCCTCCTTTGCAGCTTCACATGCCGCAATGTACTCAGACTCGGTCGTGGAATCAGCCACCGTGTCTTGTTTGGAGCTTCTCCAGGAGATAGCACCACCGTTTAACAGGAACACGAACCCCGATTGAGATCGGCAGACATCCCTATCGGTTATGAAGCTGGCGTAAGAGTAACCAGTTACCCTCAGCTCCTCTTCCCCACCATATACTAAGAACATCTCCTTAGTCCTCCGAAGATACTTGAGAATGTTCTTCACCGCTGTCTAATGTCCCTCACCAGGGTTGGCTTGATATCTACTTTTCATACTCAATGCACAAGAGACATCGGGCCTAGTACATAGCATGGATCATCCTTGCTTTTAGAGAAGCCAAACTCTTTTACCTTCTCATCAAAGCACAGGTTCCAGCTCCGAGACGTTTGCTTAAGCCCATAAATGGACATCTTTAGCTTGCAGACTTTATCCGGGAACTCAGGATGTACAAAACCTTCAGGTTGTGTCATATACACCTCCTCTGACAGTGTTCCATTAAGGAACGCGGTTTTGACGTCCATCTGCCATATTTCATAATCATGAAATGCGGCAATGGCCATGAGTATCCGGATAGACTTCAACATAGCCACCGGAGAAAAGGTTTCCTCATAGTCTACACCATGAGTTTGCGTGAAACCCTTAGCTACTAGTCGGGCTTTGAAGGTGTCTACCTCGCCATCTACGCCGATCTTCTTCTTGAAGACCCACTTGCACACAATGGGTTTACACCCCGGTACAGGATCTACCAAGTCCCAAACCTGGTTATCGGCCATAGATTTAATCTCGGATTCCATTGCCTCTTTCCACTTAGCAGACTCAGGGCCCACCACAGCGTCCTGATATTGGGTAGGTTCATTAGAAACAACTACCATGTATGTGCCCTCAGATATGTTAAAACCATATCTCTCTGGCTCATGCCGACTTCTACCAGATCTCCTTAGAGGTAACGGATCTACATCATTATCTTCAGCATCATCATGCTGAAACTCAACCGTTGCCGGTTGTGAGCTAGTTCCAACATCAGGTTCTACATCGGTAGGCTCTCGAATTTCTTCGAGATCCACCTTGCTCCCACTAGCCCTCTTGGATACCAGCTCCCTTACTAGGAAGACCGCCCTTCGAGCAACAAATACCTTGTTCTCCGAAGGTTTGCAAAACAAATATCCAATAGAACTAGCAGGATAACCAATGAAGAAACATCTTTCGGCCTTGGGCTCCAACTTGTCCTCTACCTCACGTCTCACGTAGGCAGGACATCCCCAGACCTTTAAATATGAAATTGATGGAACCTTTCCATGCCACATTTCATACGGTGTTCTCTTAACCTTCTTTGTTGGTACGAGGTTAAGGATCCTACCAGCCGTTTCGATAGCGTAACCCCAAAATGTAATGGGAACTTCCATGTGACACATCATAGACCGAACCATATCTAACAATGTTTGGTTCCTCCTCTCAGCAACACCATTTAATTGAGGCGTTCTAGGAGGTGTTAATTGTGAGACAATCCCACAATTTCTAAGACGGTCTCGGAATTCGGAACTAAGATACTCTCCACCTCTATCGGATCTAAGCATCTTAATCCTTTTCCCAAGTTGATTTTCTACTTCGTTTTGATAAGTCCTAAACACCTCAAAGGTTTCGGACTTTTGTCTCACCGAGTATACATACCCATATCGACTATAATCATCAATAAAGGTAACGAAGTAGCGGGAGTGATCTCTAGTGGCATGCTTGAACGCACCACACACATCAGTGTGAACGATATCCAACAAGTCTTTCGCCTTCTCACATTCACCTGTGAAGGGTGCTTTGGTCATCTTGCCCAATAAACAAGATTCGCATACTTCATTAGACCCGTGGTCAAATGATTCCAAGATCCCATCCGCTTGGAGCTTGGCGATGCGTTTCTTGTTTATGTGGCCTAAGCGACCATGCCAAAGAGACATTTTATCCAAAACACTTTTGAATCCCGAATCAACATTCATGATTGATATATTGTTTCTCAAGCTTACGCTTGTTTCATATATGCCATGACATGGAGATGCTTTGAAATAAAAGGAACCATTCTTATAACACAAAATAGAACCATTTTTAAATTCAATATCAAATCCATCGTCGTACAATGCATATAGAGAAATAATTTTTCTTGCCACGCAGGGCGAATAACAAACATTAGATAAAACAATAGATCAGCCGGATTGAAAGGCAAGCTCCACACTTCCTATCTTGACAACCGGGACAACCGACTTATTTCCCATGATGAGATCCAGCTCTCCACTTACCAGGTCCCTACTTCTTGTTAGTACCTGCACATTATTACAAATGTGAGTACAACACCCGCTGTCAAAAACCCAGGTGTTAGAAGTAGAAGTGTTATGGAGTTCAATCATATACATACCGGAGGCAGCGGCACCCTTAGATCTCAATCTCTTGAGCTCCTCCGTATACTTGGGTCAACTACGCCGGCAGTGACCCTTTTCCCCGCAGAAGAAGCAGGTTGCCTCTTCCGGTGAGGTGGCAGCGGCAGCCACTTGTTTCCCCTTCGCCTCCGGGGTTGGGTTAGGCTTTGGTGTTGCCACCTTGGCCTTCCCCTTCCCCTTACCCTTGGAGGACGAAGCGGGTTGCTTCCGCTTCTTGCCACCCTCATTGATCGTAAGGACGGCGGTGGAGGAAGATGGCTTCGTCTTGGCCATGTTAGACTCGGCGGTCTTCAACATGCCATGAAGCTCCATTATGGTCTTATCCATATTATGTATATGTAAATTCACAATGAAGGGCCCATAGGATGGAGGCAAGGATTGGAGGATTATTTCAACCGCGAACTCCTTCCCCATTGGGAACACCAACTTCTCCAATTGATCCACATAGCCCTTCATACGAAGGACATGTGAACTCATGTTGCCGCCCTCCTACATCCGGCAATCAACGAAGGCTTTGACGCATTCAAACAGCTCCTGCCTTGCATGCATCTGGAACATGTCCTTCAGCTGAGTAATGATCTCATACGCACTCACAGTCTCGAATTGCCGTTGCAACTCGGGAATCATGGTCGTAAGCATGAGGCAGGTTACGTCATTAGTGTCCTTGACGCGCTTTTCATACGCGTCTCGGACAGCCCTTGTTGCATTGGTAGCAGGAGGATCCGGAAGAGGAGACTCCAAGACCTCCATCTTCATTTCGTGGCGTAGGACAATTCTCAATGTCCTAAACCAGTCCATAAAGTTTGGTCCTTGAAGTTTCTCCTTCTCAAGGAAAGGTCGTAGCGACATGTTTGCGGTGTTGGTGTTGGTGCTAGTAGATGCCATTCTACAAGCAGAATACGAAGTTTGGTTAGTTTGACGTATTATAATCCTTGTTAAATAATTACCCACTTGTTTATAAAAAAACAAATTATGTTAACAAGGGCCAAGAACCTCAAAGTACCCCAATCCATAACGGGTTTGCCGCGGATCACTTCATGGAGCTACATAGGCCGTTAAACATTTTACCGATTGCAATCCGTGATCGCAATTCTTAGACACTTGCGGGATCCTAGGTACTCATAGCACCCATTTGGCATGATTGATCCCTCCACACCATTCCTCATTAATCCACCATGGTAGCTCGGTATGGGCACGACAACTACCAAGGCGTTTTATGTCTTGGAATTGTAAATCGACCATCAAGATACACGGTGGTACGCTAGCCCAATGGCCGGCTCGGCTAAGCTCGACAACCGACCTTGCGAGTTTCCACACGCACCTTCCACACAGTTACACAAAACCGATCTCGGCTAAGCTCGACGACCGATCTTGTTTCACTAGATTTGGGTGGTGTCATCTTATGGTTGGCTTGTGATTTACTTTTGAGAAAAACAGGGTTTTGATTTCTCCGGTTAAATTTTTTTTTAACAAATTCTTGTTGTAGCGCGCGAGGTTTGTTAACCAATTCAAAACTCTTGGTTTTAATTTATTTTGAAAAGTTTTCAAGCTTGCGAAGAACTAAACAACCAAGCAAGAAAAACAAAAATAAATAAACAACCACGCATGTAAACATATCCGGTAACGAGCCAACCCTATGCGTCTTGCCCGTGAGCCAACGGACAAGACTAAGTCATCTAAGGACTAATTCCGAATGACTTGATGCATGCTCCTCCCACTTGATCCATTGCGTCTCCCACCGACCTCCGGATCCAAGATTGAGCAAAGACACCTCATCCCGGTTCTTTTTTGGTTGTATTCGGTTCTCCTTTTACAATTTTACAAATTTAAAAGGAAATGGCGTGCAAGCCACGAAATCTATTCTAAGCTAATTCTAACAATTACAAAGAATAAGAAATCGGCATGCAAGCCGTTAAATATTACAAACCGAATAAATTAATTAATTATTACAAACCAAATGTGGTATAAACCACCAAATGAATGAATAAATAATTACAACCAACCAAAACACATCACAAGGGTCTAATGAGCTCATTGTTACCGGATTTACAAACAACCACAACAAACATCACAAAACAACACGGTGTGCCACACCAAACCGTGTCAAAAAATATCCCAACTAGATTTATTCCGAGACTACCTATAACACTCAAGGCACGAATGAATAAATCTTGTACGTATGTATTAGGAATTCCAAACACTTTGAAAATCCATATTCATACATACACAACACAAGTATATGCACGTGCGCATTATCATGCCAAAACCGCCCGATACATATAAATATGTGAGTTAGGATATTATGGGGTTTTCTAGATTGTGAAAAGACCAAGCTAATCTACTGGAAAAACCAGAATATTGGCCAAATCATTTTTATAAAGTTTTTCTTTTAAAACGGGTCAAAAAACAATTTCCAGACGTCCTTCACGACCACTGACCTTCACGGCTTCTTACGGCTCGTGAAGCCAGTGCGTCTCACGACTCGTGAAAATTTTCAAAAAACCCTTTTCATGACCCCAACCCCACACTGAAGTCGTGTAGGCTTCACGACCCGTGAAGATAAAACCTCCACGGCCCGTGAAGACCTTCAGGACAGAATATCCAGCTCTACATAAAAATGATTTTCAGGCCAAAATGGTGCATGCAATGCATCAAGATGGCTCTGATACCACTGTAGGAGTTCAAGTACATCAAAGAAACGCAACGGAAGCAAAGATTTACATCAAAAATTCTTGAACTCCATAGAATGGTATGAACTTGATACAACTTGCATGCAACCGAAACAAGCAACACAAGAGAAGAAATGGTGTTATACCTTCCTCCTAAGCTCCTTGCTACTGTGAGAAGGTTGTTTTCAAATGGGATGATCAAGAACTTGAAGAAAACGCCTCCAAGCTTCCTACCAATGTTATACACCAAAAACTCTACCCTTGTGCTAGCAAGAAAATGAGTCACCAACAATCTCCCACAGATTTGATGCACTCAAACAGCCCTCAAGAGTCTGGAACACACTTGACCTCACAAGAATACTCTCTCTTTGAAGCTCAAATGTGTGTGTGTTTGTTAAAGTGGCAAAAGGTCCTAAGGCCAAATAAGCTCAAGACTTAAATAAACCTCAAGAACCGATTCTGGAACATTCTAGCCGGCCAAGATTTGAATCCCCATTAAACCATTTTGAACAAGCCAATAAAATTCAAGTGCCACTTAGTTTTCCGAGCTTCACAACCCCTCACGGGCTGTTACGGCACGTGAAGGTTAAAAGCTTCACGGCCCGTGCCGTGTTTCATCCAAGTCGTAAGGGTATCCGTGGCGCATTTATCCTTCACGATCCCCTTCACGGCCCGTAATGGACCATGAAGCCACTCAGGTCATGAGCCATATGGCCCATGTAGGAACTCGTGGGGACACCATGCTTCACGACCCGTGGAGCATCCTTCACGTTCGTGAAGCTTAGGTCAACTGGAATTTGACCGTTTTGACCAGCTATTTCCACTTACGCTATTTGGGTATAAGTTAGGTGTATGACCCAATAGGCCCGCACATCATTGGCAATGACCCGGCATACGTGTGTCAGTGGGCATTCTCCAACATAGTAGATAAGTGGACAGTGTATCATACCAAGCTCTTGGAGCTTGTTTAAGACCATACAAAGCCTTGTCCAACGTATAGACATGATGTGGAAACTTTGAACATACAAAGCCAGGTGGTTGTTTCAAATAGACTTCCTCCTGAAGTTTTCCATTTAGGAAAGCACTCTTCAGATCCATTTGATAGACTTTGAAGTCTTTATATGCTGCATAAGCCAGGAACAACCTTATAGCTTCAATTCTAGCAACAGGGGTAAAGGTCTCATCATAATCAATTCCTTCATCTTGCTTATACCCTTGTGCTACCAGCCTGGCTTTGTTCCTAACTATCACTCCATCCTTGTCCATTTTATTTCTATAGACCTACTTAGTGCCTATAATTGAATGATCTTTGGGGGCAGGGACAAGGGCCCAGACTTTATTCCTCTCAAACTTATTTAATTCCTCTTGCATAGCATCAATCCAATCCTAATCTGCTAAGACTTCCTCAGTCTTCTTTGGTTCCATCTGAGACAGAAAACCAAAGTGAGCAGCATAGTTAGTTGTAGCCTTAGATCTGGTCATGACTTTCTCTTGGCCATTTCCAATGATTTGATCTTGAGGATGATCTTGAGGATGAACTTATCTCCTCAGTCTCAACAGCAGCATAGTCAACACACTGATTATCACAAACATTTTCAGTCTGAGTGACTTCAGCTCCAAAAGGATTGACGAACTCATCATCTTTCTCAGCTTGAGAATCCATTGAAGCTTGTGATGATTTCATTGATGAACGCACATCATCATCACTATCATCTCCTATGACATACATAGGATTTGACATGTTGATTTCCCTTGGCCTTTCAAGCTCACTCAGACTAACGGAGTCAGCTTGACTTTTCTCAGCTTGATCAATATTGTCTTCATCAAATGAAACATGAATTGATTCTTCAATGGCCTTTCTCCTAGAGTTATATACTCTGTATGATTTGGATTTTGAGGAATAACCAAAAATATTCCAGGATCAGCTATGGGTTCCAACTTATGGAGCTGATCTCTTTGATTCAGCACATAGCATTTTGAACCAAAGATATGAAAATAACCTATATTGGGATTTCTAGACTTATACATTTCATATGAAGTCTTTCCATGTATTTTGACAATGATTGACCTATTCTGAGTATAGCAGGCTGTACTAATAGCTTCATCCCAGAAATAGAGTTTCAATCCTGCCTCATGTAGCATTGTCCTTGCAGCCTCAATTAAGGTTCTATTTCTCCTTTCAGCAACTCCATTTTGTTCTGGAGTTCTGACAGATGAGAAATTTTGTAATATTCCTTTTTGTTCACAGAAGCTTTCAAGGGTTGAGTTCCTGAACTCAGTCCCATGATCACTTCTGAGTTTCTTTACAGACAAACCTTTCTGCAACTCTTCCCTTTTGATGAAACTTATTATCTCTAGGGCAGCCTCACTTTTGGCTTTTAGGAATATTACCCAGGTGAATCGTGAGAACTCATCTACTATCACCAGAGTGTACTTCTTGCCACTTAGGCTTGGAGTACTTATGGGTCCAAACAGATCCATATGCAACATATGCAATGGGTCTGTTATTGAAAAAAATTTCTTTGATATAAAGGACCCTTTATGGTGTTTCCCTTGTTCACAAGCTGAACACAATTTGTCTTTGACAAATGTGATTTTTGGTAATCCAGAGACTAACTCTTTATTGGACAGCATATTTATATTTTTAAAGTTCAAATGAGACAAACGTTTATGCCATAACCAACTCAGCTCAGGAACAGAATGAGAATACAAACAGGTTTCATTATTGGGATCAGCAGAATTAAGATCAAGTAGATACACATCTCTTTCTCTTTTAGCTATTAATACAGGCTTTCCCTTAGCATTATAAATTGTTCCTGCTTTCTTCCTAAAAGTAACAACATTGTCCTTATCACACAATTGACTAATACTAATCAGGTTGTGTTTGAGGCCTTTGACATATGCAACTCTCTGGAAAGTGACTTTACCAGCTTGCATCTTCCCATAGCCTTTGGTTCTTCCATGGGAGATGTCACCAAATGTTACTTTAGGACCTTCATCTTCCTGGAAATCACTGAGAAGTCCTTTCCATCCGGTCATGTGCCTTGAAAATCCACTATCCAAGTACCATTTACTTGAACCCTGCACATGATATAAAAACTAAACACATTAGTTTTGCTTGGGAACCCACTTCTTGGTGGGTTCAGATGAGGAGCACTTAGCAGCTTCATCTTGTTGAACTAACTGCTCAGCTTGAGAAGGAACTGAATCATGTGTAGGCTGATCAGTTTGTTCTTGCTCAGGCCTTGAGATTTCAGCATCATAGTCCTTAGCCTCATGACCTCTACTTCTGCATTTATAGCATCTCCTTCTTCCAATGATGACAGGAGGTAGAGTGTCTAACAATCCTTGTGAGAATTTACTTTCAGTTTTAGGATTGTATGTTGTGGATAACTTCTCAACTTTCTTTGCAAGCTGATTCACCTGGTGACCACTGACTTTGAACTTATCTTTGTAAGGTCTCTGTTTGTTATCTTGAGAAGATTGACTAACAACCTTCTTCTGCATGACTTTGGACTTATCTTTGTCATGCCTACTGGACTCACCAGTTTCAACAGGTTTGGACTTACCACTGTTGATCTTCTTAGACTTACCAAGATCAACAACTTTGGACTTACCATTGTTGTGAATTGACTGTAGGAGTTCAAGTACATCACAGAAACGCAACGGAAGCAAAGATTTACATCAAAAAGATCTTGAACTCCATAGAATGGTATAAACTTGATACAACTTGCATGCAACCAAAACAAACAAGAACAAGGGTAGAAATGGTGTTATATCTTCCTCCTTAGCTCCTTGCTACTGTATAGAAGGTTGTTTTCAGATGGGATGATCAAGATCTTGAAGAAAATGCCTCCAAGCTTCTTTACCGAAGTTATACACCAAGAACACTCTACCTTGTGCTAGCAATGCAAGTCACCAACAATCACCTCTTGATTTGATGCACTTGCTTCAGCCCTTGACTTCTGGAAAACACTCACAAACCCTCACAAGAACTCTTCTTTGAAGCTTGAGTGTGTATGGAAGTAAAGATGGCAAAAGGTTATAAGGCCAAATAAGCTCAAGACTTAAATAAACCTCAAGAACCGATTTTGGAACATTCTAGCCGGCCAAGATTTGAATCCTTATTGGACCATTTTGAATAAGCCAATGAAATTCAAGTGCCACTTAGTTTTCCGAGCTTCACGACCCCTCACGGGCTGTTACGGCCAGTGAAGCTTAAAAGCTTCACGGCCCGTGCCATTTTTCATCCAAGTCGTAAGGGTATCCGTGGCACATTTATCCTTCACGATCCCCTTCATGGCCCTTAATGGACTGTGAAGCCACTCTGGTCACGAGCCGTTTGGCCCATGTAGGAACTCGTGGGGACACCATGCTTCACGACCCGTGGAGCATTCTTCACGGTCGTGAATCTTAGGTCAACTGGAATTTCACCGTTTTGACCAGCTATTTCCACTTAGGGCTATTTGGGTAGAAGTTAGGTGTGTGACCCAATAGGCCCGCACATCATTGGCAATGACCCGGCATACGTGTGTCAGTGGGTATTCTCCAACAGACTCCCACTTGCACATGACACACCGTATCCTATAGCATCACAGACAGAGAGCGGCCTCTAGCAAGACATCTCTGCCCCCAAGTCTGTACGAGGTATGTCATCCTTGAGAAGTACCAAATCACAACCTAACCGGTTTGAGATAGTTCTATAGATAAATGATCAATCATCCCTTTGTTCACGATATCCATGTGAAGGCGAGACATGGTACTAAGTCATTCTCAGTCCTTCACGATTATGTTTCTCGATCGAGATTGGTGGTGACCAAAATATACAAGTTGCAATCGATTACTCAAATCATTGCACACTCGAGCATGGCCATGCATTTTGGTGTCAGCGCCCAATCATCGAGGGGCCCAGGGATATCTCTCTAAACAGAGGAACAAATTCCATTGACTACATTGCCCATCACAGTGATCCTACTTTGTCCAACTGCTCCCTTTATAACCGCCAGTTACGGACTGCGTTTGAAAACAATTAGAACAAAGAAAAACAAAGTGATGCAGACACATGCATCTCCAGTCTGAGGATGAAATGATATTATCATCCTGATCCACTCATGACTAGTACGACAAAGTGGAGTCAGGTGTGGGTCGTCCACTCACTCGAAACCCCTTTCAAGTACAGGCGAAGTATTGCGTCCCCGTGTCCCAATCACCATTGGACACATGACCAATCACTTCCCTCAGTCTTCTTTCAGACTTCCTTCCAATGAAGAATGACTGACTGTGGACATTTAGAATGTAAAACATTCAGGGAAGAATAAAACATGCTAAGTTGGAACACAGTAAAGATTTAAAGTAATATCCGCAACTTGCGCATTATCAAATCTCCATTTAATAATCGATAAGTGCAATAAATACAATACTGCTCTATGTTCCCAAACAGGTAAATACATTAAATACAATAAACAAACAATACAAGATACAAACTCAAACCAAATCGCTAGCAAATCTAATACCAATAGCACGGGTGTGGACATCGTGCTTCGCTTGAGATAACGGTTTAGTAAACGGATCCACCACGTTGCTATCCGTGTGTACTCTGCTGATGACAATATCTCCACTCTCGACCACATCCCGGATATAATGATATTTCCGCGGAATATGTCTCGTGCGTCGGTGAGATCTAGGTTCCTTTGCTAACACAACCGCACCCTCGTTGTCACAGAAAACCTCAACAGGGTCGGAAATGCTAGGAACCACTCCCAGATCAAGGATAAATTTCCTCATCCATACAGCCTCCTTTACAGCTTCACTTGCCGCAATATACTCAGACTCGGTCATGTAATCAGCCACCGTGTCTTGTTTGGAGCTTCGCCAGGAGATAGCACCACCGTTTAACAGGAACACGAACCCCGATTGAGATCGGCAGTCATCCCTGTCGGTTTGGAAGCTGGCGTCAGAGTAACCAGTTACCCTCAGCTCTTCTTCCCCACCGTATACTAAGAGCATATCCTTAGTTATCCGAAGATACTTAAGAATGTTCTTCACCGTTGTCCAATGTGCCTCACCAGGGATGGCTTGATATCTACTTGTCATACTCAATGCACAAGAGACATCAGGCCTAGTACACAGCATGGCGTACATGATCGAGCCTATTGCTGAAGCATAAGGTACTCGCCTCATTACTTCCCGTTCCTCAGGGGAACTCGGGCATTGAGTCTTACTCAATACCAAACCATGTGACATAGGTATGAACCCCTTCTTGGAGTCCTCCATCCTAAACCTCTTTAGGATCTTGTCAATATATGTACTTTGGCTCAAGCCTATCAACCTGCGGGATCTATCTCTATAGATTTTAATCCCAAGAATATAAGCTGCATCTCCCAGATCCTTCATTGAGACACAACTCCCTAGCCAGGCTTTTACACCTTGCAAAGTTGGGACGTCATTCCTAATTAGCAGAATATCATCTACATATAGGACCAGGAATACAACTATGCTCCCACTAGCCCGGATGTATACGCATGGCTCATCCTTGCTTTTAGAGAAGCCAAACTCTTTAACCTTCTCATCAAAGCACAGGTTCCAGCTCCAAGAGGCTTGCTAAAGCCTATAAATGGACTTCTTAAGCTTGCAGACTTTATCCGGGAACTCAGGGTGTACAAAACCTTCAGGCTGTGTCATATACACCTCCTCTGACAGTGTTCCATTAAGGAACGCGGTTTTGACGTCCATCTGCCATATTTCATAATCATGAAATGGGGCAATGGCCATGAGTATCCGGATAGACTTCAACATAGCCACCGGAGAAAAGGTTTCCTCATAGTCTACACCATGAGTTTACGTGAAACCCTTAGCTACCAGTCGGGCTTTGAAGGTGTCTACCTCGCCATCTACACCGATCTTTTTCTTGAAAACCCATTTGCACCCGACGGGCTTACACCCCGGTACAGGATCTACCAAGTCCCAAACCTGGTTATCGGCCATAGATTTAATCTCGGATTCCATTGCCTCTTTCTACTTGGCAGACTCAGGGCCCACCACAGCGTCCTGGTATTTGGTAGGTTCATCAGAAACAACTACCATGTCGGTGCCCTCAGATATGTTAAAACCATATCTCTCTGGCTCATGCCGACTTCTACCAGATCTTCTTAGAGGTAACGGATCTACATCATTATCTCCAGCATCATCATGCTGAGACTCAACCGTTGCCGGTTGTGAGCTAGTTCCAACATCAGGTTCTACATCGGTAGGCTCTTGAATTTCTTCGAGATCAACCTTACTCCCACTAGCCCTCTTGGATACCAGCTCCTTTTCTAGGAAGACCGCCCTTCGAGTAACAAATACCTTGTTCTCCGATGGTTTGTAAAACAAATATCCAATAGAACTAGCAGGATAACCAATGAAGAAACACCTTTCGGCCCTGGGCTCTTAATTGTCCTCCCCCTCACGTCTCACGTAGGAAGGACATCCCCAGACCTTTAAATACGAAATGGATGGAACCTTTCCATGCCACATTTCATATGGTGTTCTCTTAACCTTCTTTTTTGGTACGAGGTTAAGGATCCTACCAGCCGTTTCTATAGCATAAACCCAAAATGTAATGGGAACTTCGGTGTGACACATCATAGACCGAACCATATCCAACAATGTTTGGTTCCTCCTTTCAGCAACACCATTTAATTGAGGCGTTCTAGGAGGTGTTAATTGCGAGACAATCCCACAATTTCTAAGATACTCTCCACCTCTATCGGATCTAAGCATCTTAATCCTCTTCCCAAGTTGATTTTCTAATTCGTTTTCATAAGTCCTAAACACCTGAAAGGTTTCGGACTTTTGTCTCACCAAATAGACATACCCATATCGACTATAATCATCAATAAAGGTAACGAAGTACCGGGAGTGATCTTTAGTGGCATGCTTGAACGGACCACACACATCAATGTGAACGATATCCAAAAAGTCTTTCGCCCTCTCACATTCATCGGTGAAGGGTGCTTTGGTCATCTTGCCCAATAAATAAGACTCGCATACTTCATTAGACCCGTAGTCAAATGATTCCAAGATCCCATCCGCTTGGAGCTTGGCGATGCGTTTCTTGTTTATGTAGCCTAACCGACCATGCCAAAGAGACATTTTATCCAAAACACTTTTGGATCCCGAATCAACATTCATGATTGATCTATTGTTTCTCAAGCTTACACTTGTTTCATATATGCCATGACATGGAGATGCTTTGAAATAAAAGGAACCATTCTTATAACACAAAATAGAACCATTTTTTAAATTTAAAATCAAATCCATCGTCGTACAATGCATATAATGAAATAATGTTTCTTGCCACGCAGGGCGAATAACAAACATTAGATAAAACAATAGATAAGCCGGATTGAAAGGCAAGCTACACACTTCCTATCTTCTCAACTGAGACAACCGCCTTGTTTCCCATGATGAGATCCAGCTCTCCACTCACCAGGTCCCTACTTCTTGTTAGTACCTGCACATTATTACAAATGTGAGTACCACACCCGCTGTCAAAAACCCAGGCGTTAGAAGTAGAAGTGTTATGGAGTTCAATCATATACATACCGGAGGCAGCGGCACCTTTAGATCTCAATCTCTTGAGCTCCTCCGTGTACTTGGGGCAACTACGCCGGTAGTGACCCTTTTCCCCGCAGAAGAAGCAGGTTGCCTATTCCGGTGAGGTGGCAGCGGCAGCCACTTGCTTCCCCTTCGCCTCCGGGGTTGGGTTAGGCTTTGGTGTTGCCACCTTGGCCTTCCCCTTCCCCTTACCCTTGGAGGACGAAGCGGGTTGATTCCGCTTCTTGCCACCCTCATTGATCGTAAGGACGGCGGTGGAGGAAGATGGCTTCGTCTTGGCCATGTTAGACTCGGCGGTCTTCAACATGCCATGAAGCTCCATTATGGTCTTATCCATATTATGCATATGGAAATTCACAATGAAGGGCCCATAGGATGGAGGCAAGGATTGGAGGATTGTTTCAACCGCCAAGTCCTTCCCCATCGGGAACCCCAACTTCTCCAACTGATCCACATAGTCCTTCATACGAAGGACATGTGCACTCACGTTGCCGCCCTCCTGCATCCGGCAACCAACGAAGGCTTTGACGCATTCATACAACTCCTGCCTTGCTTGCATCTGGAACATGTCCTTCAGCTGAGTAATGATCTCATACGCACTCACAGTCTCGAATTGCCGTTACAACTCGGGACTCATGGTCGTAGGCATGAGGCAGGTTACGTCATTAGTGTCCTTGACACACTTTTCATACGTGTCTCGGACAGCCCTCGTTTCATTGGTAGCAGGGGGATCCGGAAGAGGAGACTCTAAGACCTCCATCTTCATTTCGTGGCGTAGGATAATTCTCAATGTCCTAAACCAGTCCATAAAGTTTGGTCCTTGAAGTTTCTCCTTCTCTAGGAAAGATCGTAGCGACATGTTTGCGGTGTTGGTGTTGGTGCTAGTAGATGCCATTCTACAAGCAGAATACGAAGTTTGGTTAGTTTGACGTATTATAATCCTTGTTAAATAATTACCCACTTGTTTATGAAAACAAATTATATTAACAAGGGCCAAGAACCTCAAAGTACCCCAATCCATGACGGGTTTGCCGCGGATCACTTCATGGAGCTACTTAGGCCGGTAAACACTTTACCGATTGCAATCCGCGATCGCAACTCTTAGACACTTGCGGGATCCTAGGTACTCATAGCACCCATTTGGCATGTTTGATCCCTCCGCACCATTCCTTATTAATCCACCATGGTAGCTCGGTATGGGCACGACAACCATCAAGGCGTTTTAAGTCTTGGAATTGTAAATCGACCATCAAGATACACGGTGGTACTCTAGACCAATGGCCGGCTCGGCTAAGCTCAAAAACCGACCTTGCGAGTTGCCACACGCACCTTCCACACAGTTACACAAAACCGATCTCGGCTAAGCTCGACGACCGACCTTGTTTCACTAGATTTGGGTGGTGTCATCTTATGGTTGGCGTGTGATTTACTCTTTGAGAAAAATGAGGTTTTGATTTCTCCGGTTGTTAGAAATATTAAAGTGAGGGGTGTAATATGTAAATACACCAAAGTTGGGAAATGCTATAAAAGGCATTTACCAACTCATTATCAATTAAGCTTTGCATATTTCTAAACTCTTGTGTGTGTTTTCTCTCTTAGCTCTCGGCTCTCTTTCTCTCTACCGATTACACATACAAACACACACATTAACTCTCAAGCATTGCTTCATCCGTATAATACGGGACCAACAATTGGTATCAGAGCCAAACTTGTTTTTGGCTCTTGATTGTTCGAAAGAAGACAACCAAATCTCGAAGATTTCAAGCTTTCAAGTAGAAGAAGCTCACGTACAAAGATTCAAGAACTTCATCTTTCTTCAAGAAAAACTCAAGCTCAAACGATTCTTAAAGGTACAAACTACATATTCTTTAGTTTTGCTTTGAGTTGTTTCGAGTGTCTTACAAGATGTTCTAAACATTCTCTTTGAGGAAAAACACAAACCGTGGGTGTCTTTATATACATTAAAGCAAAAGGGTCATTAAATACTCACTTTTTTCAATATTAAATTTTCTGGATATTAAGGCATTTATGGTGTTCTTGGTCTGAAAGTACAACTTGAAGAAGAAATCATATTTTGTAATTTATTTAATTATAAATTCTTTATAGTTTAATTGTTGTACAAGGAAAATCAAGTACTTGCCATACCAATCAAGTACAAGTAGGTAGACACTATACAGGGTATGGCAATCTGATTTGAAAAGGACACCTCAGACTGCGGCTTATAGAACTGTTGATATTCTATCAGCCGGTTTGTTGAAGCAATCGCACGCGATTCATAATTGAACAACTCTTATCAGCCAGTCAATCCTTTAATCGCATGCGATTGAAGCAAGATTGGTTGATTAAAATGCGATTAACATAAACCAAGAATCGCACTTGATTGAATCTTTTTATATCAGCTATCATACCACATTGTTTGATTCGCATGCGATTAGGTTACCTGTTCTTTTAGGAATCGCATTTGATTGTCAGAACTAACCGTTTAAATTCCAAGTGTTTGAAGCTACAAGTTTGAATCGCATTCGATTGGTTACCTATTCAATCAATACTAAGCTAATTGCTCATTTGCTTTAAAGGATTTCACTCATTCGCACACGATTGGACCAATCGCATTCGATTAGAAAACAGTGATTCCTAGGACTTGGACAAGTGATTAACTCTTTGGACTTGACCAAAAGAACTTGAACATTTGAACTTAATCAAACAATATAATTCACAATTGAATTTAATTTAAATCAGATCTAATTCAAAGGTGAATTACATTACTTAAACTCTATTTAGTTCAAATCTAAATTTAACCTTTACAAGATCTAATTCAAAGTTGAATTTCAAAAGACTTTGTTCTTTCATCACTTTTGGGAAAGCTTTCGAACAATCAAACCATCTAACAAGCAAACGATCTTTTTCAACTAAAAGTCATTAAGCATGTCAAGTACAAACGAGATGATGTCTATAGGTACCGATACAAAACCTCCTGTTTTGTTTCGAGGGGAGTACAATGTTTGGAAAGGAAGGTTCATGGACTTCCTAGAGCACAACGAAATATGTGGAGACAAAATGATTGAATGTATCCACAAGGGAAACAAGAAATTCACAAGGATCGTTGAAGCTGACCAGACCAACAATCCCCCCATTCTCCGACATGAACGCGAGAAGACAAATGATAAACTGACTGCTGAAGAGAAGGAGATCAAGAAAGCTGAAAGGCTTGCAAAATACTACCTCAAACAAGGTCTCTCATCGGAAATCTATCTCAAGATAGACAGCCTGGGAACTGCCAAGGAGATATGGGATGAGATCAAGAGACAGCTGCAAGGGACAGCACAAGGAGAGTACATCAAAATAACTCAACTGGTGAATAGCTACCATGAGTTCATAGCTCGTGAGAATGAACTCCTGTCCGAAACATATGGGAGATTCTGCAAGCTGCAAAACGAGATGAGATCCAACCAGATAGTTCGAACTGACCTTGATTTGAACAGTGTTTTTCTAAATTCCCTAGGTACAGAGTGGAAGGGTTATGGCAGACTATACAAACAGATCAACAAAGATCTCACTTCTGTCACCTTCCACAACATCTTTGAAGATCTCAATCAGTACCAGGATGAGATACTACAGTCCACTCCAAAACAGCCTGCTGCAGATCCTCTTGCTTTGGTGGTGACTGAAAGAACCCCTAGGGAAAGCACATCAAGACCAATGAAACTCAAACAGGTGGTCATCAATGATTCTGACCAAGATGATGATGAGGACGATTCGATCGAAGCAGCTTTTTAGGCTCTTACAACAGCTAGCAAAAATTTCAAGAGCCGCTTCAACAAGACTAACAATCGACAGCAGTTCACATCCGGATCAAGAAGATCTGAAAGAGCAGCTCCAGTAGACAAACCCAGATATCAAAGAGATGAGAGGAAGGAAGAAAAGAAGGTTGAGTCTAAATGTTACAACTGTGGAAGGTCGGGCCACATGATCAGGAACTGCCCGATGAAAAAGGTAAAAGATGCAGAATACTATCAGCAGAAGTACCGCCTGTCTAAACAAAAACATGCTGGGAACGTGCTGTTAGTTGAGGAGGATTAGTTTCTTGATGACACAGGCTCAGACAGTGATCTAGATGGTGAAGATCACGCACAGTTTTGTGTGATGGCTCACAACAGTGAAGGAGGCAGAGAGGATGATGACGGAGATGAGCTCTCCGAGTCAGATGAGGAAAGCCTGGAAAATGGAAAGGTATCTTCTAGCTCTAACTTTAATATGAGTCATAAACATGAACACATTCAGATCATATTAAATCGCAAAAAAGAGTTAGAATGTCAGGCACTAGACTTAACCAAAAGAAATCAAGTTCTAGAAGATAGTTCACACACTCAAAAATTTGAGGCACAAACAAAAATTAAGAAGTTAGATAACAACTTAATCAGCCTTCGGAACCAATTAGCTGCTAAAGAAACTGAGCTCTTAGAGTTAACCAGTAGGACTAATAACACTATATTAGACCTTAAAGCAGAATGTGCATGTGCAGAAAAAGATTCTGAGATTCTCAAACATGAACTTAGAGATGAACTAAGTACCCTTTACTCTAGAATCTATGAACTTGAGTATCTTCTGTCCAAACGTGATCAAAGTGAACAGACCATCTCTCAATACAAAGAAAAGGAACGTCCTTTCTCCAGATGGAATTTCGATGGGCTGGGCTTCAAATTGAGAAAGATTACGTCCAAACAATTATATAATGCTGATCTGTTTGGCGAAGGCCTTACCTAACGGATGGTTTTTATTGGTCAACAAGAGGAACGTATTGAAGAAGATGTCAAACGAACCCTTAATCTCAGAACTGCAATTTCATTTGACTACTCTGATCTCAATGACTCATACCTCACCTGTCTCACGTCATCATCTGATACTGATGTTTCATCTTCTGTCTATTCTGATGAAGAACTCTACTCTCCTGTTTTACCAAAGCCCACTTTTGAATACATTCCCCACAAGGAATTACAGCAAAGGTTTCAAACCTTACAGGAGTTTTGCTTCACTCATCTAGTTCAAGAAGACCTTACCAAAACCTTCCAAACAGAAACCACATCTGAACCCTCTCCACTAGTTCAAGAAAACGCCATCCTCCACAAGCGTCTCCAAACAGTATTCAATCTTGATGGCAAGATCATTGACGACTTGTGCAAAGAAAATTTTGAATTGCTTGAACGAATCAAAGAGGTCGAAACTGCACTGGAACCACCCACTCCATTTACCTTCTCATCACAGGGAACCGTATTAGATGAACGAATTGAAGGTTCTAAACATGTGTCTACATCTTCTCAAAATGTCAAACTAGTAAAATATGTTAATCATACTGCGGTAACAACTCTTAAACTTAAACAGATTTACAAACCAAAGCAACTGTCCACTTCTAATCACAGTTCTCGTGTGCACTTAGACGTACCTGAATCATCACGAGCTGCAGCCAGTCGACCACGACTTCATTCTAATCTTTTACCCTCTGCTGCAGATGTGAAGAAGACTGGAAACAAGAAGTGTGAAATAAATACATCATGGAAAAGAGCTATTCCTAGGTCCACTAGGAGGTGTTCAAATTTGAATCCTGTCTGTGAAAACATTTTTATGTTTGATTCTGTTTGTAATCATTCCTGTTCACAAGACAATACTGCTTCTACCATGTTTTGTATGAGTGATGGCTGTACTCATGGACACTGTGAATTTAATTGTTGTTATGATCAATTGAGAAATTCTTTAGGTATTAAACCATGTGCTGACTGGACTGATTTTTATGCTAATCTAGTCTGTATTCCGACGATTGCTCATGATCAAGGAACTAGAAGTCTACCGACGGCAGGGCTATGAAGCATTTAAAAGCGCTTGGATTGCACAGGAAAAACACTTGCATTCTCAAAAGTGTTCTCGCAATTCCCCTTCCAAAATCTCCAAACCTTCAAAACCCAAGCCATCATCCATCCAACGAGTAGCAAAACCTACTAATCGCAGTGCTCCAGTTCAGCAAAAGCAAGTTGATGCACCGAGGCCACAGAGAATTCTTAAGAATTCCTCGCAACCATGGATTCGCAAACATAATGCTTCCGCAACTCTACCGAATCCAAAACCTCTGATTCCATCAACTGTCAAACCAACAGTAGTAAAGAAACTTTCTTCTCAACCAATTTCTCCCAAATCTATTCATTCTCGACAAAATATTCGACCCACATGGGTAATTAAGAATAGATCATCTCAAGTTTCACCACAACCAGTAGACACAATCACTACTCAACCATCTTTAGGAACTAACAATCAAGGACCCATTCATATATGGGGACCTGAATGTGCTTTATTCTCTTATTGCAGGTGCCTCACTTGTGGTACCTTGACTCCGGCTGCACCAAACATATAACTGGCAACAAAAGCCTTCTCAAGAACTATGTTCCTAAGTACTCCGGGAATGTACGTTTTGGGAATGACAATATTGCACCAATAATGGGGTACGGAGACATTGAGAAAAAGTATATCATAATCAAGAAAGTCTCATATGTTGAAGGGTTGGGTCATAACATGTTTAGCATTAGACAGTTCTGTGATAAAGACCTAGAGGTCGTGTTCAAAAAGAACAAATGTTCAGTTTTAACTGAAAATGGAGATGAGTTGCTCGCAGGTTCTAGAAATTCTAACCTGTATTCCATTGACTTGGAAAAATATGACTCTCCTACCTCTGTGTGTCTACTGTCCGAAGCATCTACGGATCTGACTTGGCAATGGCACAGAAAACTCTCTCACCTGAACTTTCAAAATATTAACAAGTTAGTCACTGGTGACTTGGTGAGAGGCATTCCGAAGTTAAGGTTCAAAAAGGATCATCTGTGTGCAGATTGTGAACAAGGAAAAATGAAGAAGGCTTCTCATCAATCTAAACAAGTATTTAGCACTACGAAGCCTTTGGAACTCCTGCACATGGATCTGTGTGGTCCTATGAGAATCCAGTCCAAGAATGGGAAGAAGTATATTTTAGTCATGGTGGATGACTACTCTAGATATACTTGGGTCAAATTTCTGCGCTCAAAAGATGAAGCCACTCCAACAATCATTTCCTTCATCAAACAACAGCAGAACAAGCATAGTCAGAGTGTTATCTCTATCCGGACAGACAATGGAACGGAATTCAAAAACAGTACTCTGAAGAGCTTCTGTGACCTTGTGGGAATCATCCACCAGTTCTCTGCTGCATACACACCACAACAAAATGGTGTAGTGGAACGAAGAAATAGAATTTTGGTTGAAGCTGCCCGTACAATGCTTTCATATTCCGGGCTCCCACCTTCTTTCTGTGCTGAAGCAATTAGCACTGCCTGCTACACGCAGAACCGCTCTTTCATTAACAAACGCTTTAATAAAACTCCATATGAACTGGCCAATGGCATAGTGCCTAATATCAAATACTTCCATGTATTTGGTAATAGGTGCTTTGTACTAAATGACAAGGATACTCTAGGAAAATTTGCTCCCAAAGCGGATGATGCTGTTTTCCTAGGTTATTCTACTGAGTCCAAAGCCTACAGAGTTTTTAACAAATGTACAAAGACCATTGTTGAAAGTATCAACGTAACATTTGATGATACATTGAATGTTACAGATTTTCCACCTAAATCAACAGTTAATGCTTCTGAACATACCTGTTCAGGACCTGCACTTCAAAATAAAGAATCAGACAATCCATCCAGTTCAAATATACATCTTGATTTTTTGTATGATTTCTTTAGACCTGAATCTTCTCCTGTTTTAACTGACAACAGGAACGACACAGTTGTTCAAACAAGTGTTACTCTAACGGCTCCTACGGTCACTGAGACGAATCCTTTTGCAGATCTATACGCTGAGGATTCAACTTCTGTTTCTGTCACTTGTCCCCCTGTGACTTCTCAGATTCCTGACCCAGAGAGCCCTCCTGTGTTTGATTCAGACCCACATTTCTCTCCAGAAGATGAAGAAGAAGCACGCCACTTACAAGATCTCATTCCTTCATCTTCCACTTCACATGAAATTAAGTGGACCAGACATCACTCGGAAGAGAACATCATCGGAAATCCTTCAGTTGGTATTCAAACAAGATCCGCAACAGCAAATGAATGCCAATTCTCGGGTTTCTTAAGCATCATTGAACCCACCAAGACTTGTGACGCATTAGATGATCCAGATTGGGTAATTGCCATGCAGGAAGAATTACACCAATTTGATCGTCTTAAAGTCTGGAGATTAGTTCCTCTTCCATATGGCAAATCTGTTGTTGGAACTAAATGGGTGTTCAAGAACAAACGGGATTCGGATGGAGTGGCCATACGTAACAAAGCTAGGTTGCTTGCTATGGGATACAATCAACAGGAGGGCATTGACTATGATGAAACTTTTGCCCCTGTTGCTCAAATTGAAGTTATACGCTTATTTCTTGCATATGCAGCCTCCCGGAGTTTTCGAGTCTTCCAAATGGATGTACAAACAGCCTTTCTTAATGAGGTACTCAAAGAAGAAGTCTACGTTTCACAACCTGAGGGCTTCATCAATTCTTCATACCCTAATCATGTTTACATTTTAGTTAAGGCACTGTACGGTTTAAAACAAGCCCCACGTGCATGGTACGATGTCTTATCTGAATATCTGATAGGTGAAGGCTACTCCAAAGGAAAGACAGACACCACTCTCTTCACAAAGACAAAAGGTAGGGACAAAATCCTTGTCCAAATTTATGTGGATGACATCATCTTTGGATCTACAAATCCAAAGTACAGTGAAGAGTTTGCACAAACCATGTCAAACAGGTTCCAAATGAGTATGATGGGAGAGATGTCATTCTTTCTCGGTCTTCAGGTTAAACAGTTGAGTCATGGCACGTTCAATTGCCAATCTAAGTATATTAAAGATCTTCTCACGAAGTACGATATGCTCAACTGCAACCATATCTCAACTCCCATGGCGGCCAAATCACAACTATCGGCAGATCCTGATGGTTCTCCGGTGGATCTCAAGACATACCGTGGGATGATTGGATCATTACTATATCTCACTGCAAGTCGTCCATACATCATGTTCTCTACCTGTCTCTGTGCAAGGTTTCAGGCAAATCCCAAGGAGTCACATCTGCTGGCTGTTAAGCGAATTTTCAGATATCTCAAAGGATCCATGGATCTAGGATTGTGGTATCCCAAGGACTCCAATCTGGACCTTCATGCTTATTAGGATGCTGACTATGCGGTTGCAAGATTGACAGGAAAAGCACCTCTGGTAGTGCACACTTTCTGGGAGATCGTTTAGTCTGCTGGGCATCAAAGAAACAAAATTGTGTATCCACTTCTACAGCAGAAGCTGAATATGTTGCTGCTGCAATGTGCTGTTCCCAAAGCCTATGGATACGTACACAACTCTCAGACTTTGGACTCAGGTATGACAAAATACCATTGTTATGCGACTCTCAATCTGCCATTGCCATCTCCTGCAATCCGGTACACCACTCTAAAACCAAACATATCGACATTCGTTATCACTTCATAAAAGATAACGTTGAGAAAGGATTAATTGAGCTACAGTATGTTCCTACTGAAAATCAGCTTGCTGACTTGTTTACCAAACCCTTAGACAAAAGTCGGTTCACTGAGTTGGTATCCAAGTTAGGCATGCTCAATCTGCAAATCTAACATACTGTTCCCTCCGTTAATTTTCTTTCCTTTTATTTTTAGAGTAGGTGTTACACTGTTTGTTCTCTGTGCAGATGTCTGATACACATACAAAGGGGGAGCTAAGGAGTTTCACACATGTGCAAATGTGTAGGGGGAGAAAGTGAATACACATCATGCACATGTATAGGGGGAGAAATTCACATGTGACACACTTTCCAAAATCAAAGGCAACAATCGAGGGGGAGTGTGTCAACATAAACAATTTCAAACAAATGATCTTGGAATATAAATTTTTTAAACTCAACATTCCAGATACTTTGAAATTGATAAGAAAATTTTCAAGTGTTAAGGACTATTAAAGCCAATCAGATTCTATGCACCAATCGCATGGGATAATTTTTTGTCAAATCACTAATTATTTTCTAAGTCAAGGGTCAATCGCATGGGAAAACAAAGTCTATTCCTCAATCGCATGCGATTACCAAAGAAAAATGAAATACCCTTCAATCGCATACAAGGTGAATAGCATACTCAAACAAATGCGATTCAGGCAAATAGGGTGATTCGCATGCTAGTTTGACTAAGGTTGAATAGCATGCGATTCGGATTAAGTTAGTGTGAATCGCACGCGATTAAGTTAGGTTGAATCGCACGCGATTGAATCAGCTAGTGTTAATCGCACGCGATTCAGATGCACATAATTTCAACACCCAAGCTGAATCGCATGCGATAACACACCACAGTGTGAATCACATGCGATTGAAAACACTTATCAGCCACATCCACACTTCTATCAGCCGCGTTTTTAACCGCTTTAACAACCAATTAGGGCTTGACACGTGTCTTTTTACACTACTACAAGTTACCCCAACCGTTACCATTCTTCATTCACGCGATTCAAATTTCACAAGTGTTCTCTCGATTTCTTGGTTACTTTAACATACAAATCATCTCGTTACTCTGCCAAAATTTGAAATTTTAGTGTTAAAATACTCGAAATCACAAAGGTAACAACTTGTATGGGTTACTTTTTGAAGTTTTTGAGTTAAAAGGATACTTTTTGGCCTTAGAACACTGTTTTGCGTATGAGGGTTTCGAGACTTTGAGTGGATTTTTGGTACACGAAACAAACTTGTTTGATGAAACAAAGTTTGCGATGGGTTGTTTTAACATATGAGGAACACTTTGGTGCAAAAATCTTTCAAAAATCTTAAAAAGTGTTCTTCGTGTTCTTGGGGAGTATAAACATACTCAAATTATTCGGTTTTTGGCATAAAAGGAAGTGTTAGGGTGGTTTTTGGGGCATGCTTCAGTACTACAAATGTGTTTATCATTGTTCACTTAATGAAATAAGATATCAACAATAACTTTTCAACACATCAATTTGGTATCTTCACACTGAAGCCCTCCAGTGTTAGATAATTTTTCTGTCTAACACTTCGTACTTGAGATTTTTGGTTCAATACAAACTCCATTATATAAATCATACATTGGATCCAAATTCAAAAGAAATGTTGTTCTCCAATCTTATCATTGTCACTATGCCTTAACATTTTTATCTATCAGTACAGATAAGATGACCCAAGCAATTCGTGACCCAGAGGAGATCATGCCTCAAGCTGAGTTCCTTAGCACCAGGACTTACCCAAATAACCACTATATTGACCTTACCAAATGCATGACCTCCACTCACCCCATTGTTCCCGAAAATTTTAAAGTCTACCCTCTGAACCACCTCCTAACCTACAACCCTGCAACAACCGGCACACATGTTCCTGAACTTTATGTTCAACAATTCTGGCAGACATGTGATGTACGAATCAATGAAAGAGGTCAAGAGGTTATCCATGCTGAGGTGGATGAGTTTACTGTAGACATACCTGTCAACCGCCTACGTTCAATTTTCAGGCTACCAAAAGCTAACAGTAGACTGCCAGTATCGGATTTTGAGGAAATCCCAGATGAGGAAGCGTGTCTTGCAGCCATCAGAAATATGGGCTATGCTGGGGAGCTCACCCACAAAGGTAAATTCAAACGCACCAGCTTGCATCCAAAGTATAACACTTTCATGACGGTGCTTCAGAGGTGTCTCACTCCAAAGCATTCTGGCTACGAATTCCCAACGGAATATCAACTCAAAATCTTTGTAGCAGCTGCAACTCACATGCATGTGGATTATGCATTCCTTCTCTTCCAAGACATCAAAGCATCTATGCAAAGGAAGAATTCCCAAAAGAAGAAGGATGTTAACCTACTTCCATACCATCGCTTCCTTCCGATGATAATACAATATGTGATGGACAGGAATGCTGACATTCCCCGCCGAGCAGGTCTACCCTCTATAACTCCTAAACTCTTTCAATACATTAAACCTGCCACTCCTGCCAACCTACCAGCTCCAAAACCTTTCCCTGAATCTCTTCTAGATCTATGTGAGCAGAATGATGTTGTGAGAACTTATAGGGAGAGTATAGGAGCACCCTCCATGGTTGTGCCAGAACCGGCCATACCTACCCAAGGGGAAGTAGCACCAGGTGAGAATATAGAGGTTAGGACTCAGCTATCTATGGCAGATGCTGAGAGGGGAGTGGAGAGAGAAAATGTTGAGAGGGGTGGTGAAGAAGGTAAAGGTGTTGAGAGTAGAGAGGGAGGGGATGCATATGATCCCGCCACCATTCAAGCCATAGTTCAATCTCTTTCTCAATCTACCCGAACCCAAGCTGTTCTTACTGAACTTGGACTTAACGATTCTGAGTCATCCAGTTCTTCTCAAGCTGAGTCTGCTTCCCATCAAGGAGGTGCCCCTTCCTTTGAACTTGCTATATCTCCTGTGGGCACCCCTGACCAACCAATCGAACAACCAGCAGAAAGCACACCCTCATTCATGAAACTTACTGACCCACATACTACCTCTACCGACCAGACTCACCCCGTTCAAACTACTCAGGTCATTCCATAACTTGGTGGTCTGGTCATTCCTTTGACTTCAACTGCCCAAGCAACCACCATTCCTATCATTCGCAGGGCCATAGTTGCTCCTGAACATGACATTCCAGTAACTTCGCCAAGTCATTCTTTATCTGTTGAATCTGGTTCTGCCACTCCTGACTCTCTTATTCACCCTGATCAATATGCGGGGTATGGTGCTGGTAGCGGTGATGATGAAGATAGTTTTGTAGTTAGGAGTGCGAGTGATATACAGGAGGTGAGAAAAGAAAAAATGAGTGGTGAGGGTTCCCCAAACCCAGAAAGCCGGGAAGCCACATCTACTATGAGGCCTAGCACTGCTGAGCCTCATATTGAAGAAGTCGCGGTGATCCCACCCGTGCAAGTTTCTGCCCCACCAAGCCACTACGGTGTCTCTCAACAGACTCCGTCTTTATTGCACAGGGTTATAGCACATACACTGGGTCAACCCCAATTGGGTGTTGGACCTATTGAACAAAGAGGACCGTCTCCCTCGTCCCGACTCCTTTTCGTGCACAATTTGATATGCCGCGGATCTCCGCTTATCGTGAACAACACAAAGTCACCATTGATGCACTGAGCTTGTTGGCTCAACAAGTCTCCTCAACTTCCATAGGTGGTACCTCTCAAGGTGTCATTCGAGGATTGGAAGGAAATCCTGCTGGAGCCTACATCCATGCTGCTCCAGTAGGTGGTTCTGCCTCTGTAGCAAGTACCTCAACCGGTAATCTGAGTGATTCCGGGTTTGTTACACGTGCAGATCTTCAACTTGCTATTCAACAAACCGTGTCCCCAATCCGCCAACAACTGCAAGAGACAAATTCAAAGTTGGATCGGATCGAAGAGGCTTCCAAGGCACAATCTGAGTAGCTCACTCGTATTGAAAATCTTCTTGCAGCTCGCCCTCCAGCAACAACACCTCAACCTCAAGCTGATGTCACTTCTCTCTCAGTGGATGCTCTGAAAAGCATACTTTATACGAAAATTCTTGAACAGAGACCAGACACTGCTTATGATCAAGACCTTTTGACTACTCTGCGGGCTGAACGAAATCCACAGGGAATCTCCTTGGATGACTTTACAGAATTTCATGAGGATGTCAATAGGAAAATAGATGGGGTGACAAGAGGTTTTTACACCTCCCTTCAAAAAGTAACTGACCGGCTGACGGTACTTGAACAAACCTGTCAGGCCCAGGCTCAGGGGTTAAAGAGGAGGCGGGATGATCAGGATCCTGATGATCGTCCCGAGGGGGAGAAAAGAAGAAGATACATAACTGCCCCCTCAGCTGCAACTGTACCTGTACCATCCTTCAGCAAATATCTACCTACTGGTACTAGTTCTGCTGGAAGTCAGCCTCAGCAACAACAACAAGCAACTGAACAGATGGCCGATGAAGTTCATGAACGACAACAAATAGAAAATGCTGACAAACAAATTGTACTCTATGTACCTCAGCAACAAAATGAACCGAGGCCTGCAAATCTTGAAGAAGGGGAAATATCGTCTGAACAGGCCCATGCCTTTGATTTTAACTGGACTAGTGATTCTGATGCTGAAATGGAAGATTTATATGGATCACTACACATATCACCATCAAGGCAAATGGGAGAAAGCAATCTTGTTAAACCAGAAGAGGAAACCGATGACCCAGAAATTCAAAGGATTTTTTAAGGTATTGATGATTATGTCGAGATTGCTACTTGTCCTGCTTCCCCCAGAATCGTGGATAGATTCGAAGAAACCTTTAATGAACGAGAAATTGCTGCAAGAAGAAAAGAAAGAGCAGCAATTTCTAGAAGGGAAGCAAGGAGAAAACCAAAGCAGCCAAAGCCTTTCTTTGATGTTTCAAGGGTTCTAGGGAATATAAACTTTGAAGTTCATCAACAATTCCCTCCTCCTCCGGGTCAGTTTCAAGAATCAGCTGTAGATATTCTGGAAAGGAATAGACAAACTGAAGCAGCTGAAAAGTTCAGAAGAGAATCCGAATGGCCCCTTCCACCAAACTTTCGAATGCCAGCTCCACCTCCGGTACAACGTGGAGCCCCAGGTCTAGATGCGAGCAACATGTTCACAAGAAGTGCAAGAAATCAACCGATATGGAAAGAATTTCATGTAAATGCTGCATATCTTGAAGAAAGAATATCTAACATCTTTTGCAGCACGCCAATACAGGTTATTTCTCCAGAGTTGCGGAACATGGATGATAAGCAACGCAGAAGATATGAACACATTCTTACTCAATCCATGATCACTCCAGAAGAAAACAAATCAGATTACCCAATCGTGGAACTCATCAATGTCTACACACAAACCACCTTCAATATCAAGTATGCAATATTTCATGTGAAAAGGGCAAACAATGTAACATATTTCCTCACTGAAGCTGATCTGAGGTTTGTTAAAGTTGAAAACATCAGTTTTATCTTTGACACTCTCTTACAAAAGAAGGGAAAGTGGCCAGAAGAAGAATTTGGAAGAGTGGCTTTGATGAGATACCTTAGAAATCTGATGGAGTTCATAGAGGAACATGATCTGCAACTTGGAGCTGAGAACAACTACAGAAAGATCAACTTGGTAAAACCGAATACTAGTCATCCTGACTTAGAAAAACTTGAGGAGTTGACTATAGTTGATGAAGGACATGAATGCTTCAGAGGTGAATGAGGAGTTGTCTCCAAGAACACCAAGGGTGAAAAGATCTTTATCAGATTAGATGAGCTCATGTCCTACTCAGATGGTACACTAAAAATCCTTCATCATAAGATTCATCAGAAGGTATGGGATAACCAAGATGCCTACACTTATGCATAACATGCTCAGGCCTACAAAGCAATAGATCAGATGAAGACCACAATATCCAACCGGAGGCAAGGAGATGGCAGGTGGCATTCGGCATTCGCAACAAATCTGTTTATGAATAGCTTTTCTATGTATTAATTTGTTGTGAATGATTACACACCTCACTTAGGGGGAGATTGTTAGAAATATTAAAGTGAGGGGTGTAATATGTAAATACACCAAAGTTGGGAAATGCTATAAAAGGCATTTCCTAACTCATTATCAATTAAGCTTTGCATATTTTTAAACTCTTGTGTGTGTTTTCTCTCTTAGCTCTCGGCTCTCTTTCTCTCTACCGATTACACATACAAACACACACATTAACTCTCAAGCATTGCTTCATCCGTATTATACGGGACCAACACCGGTTAAAACAAATTTTAACCAATTCTTGTTGTGGCACGCGAGGTTTGTTAACCAATTCAAAACTCTTGGTTTTAATTTATTTTGAAAAGTTTTCAAGCTTGCGAAGAACTAAACAACCAAGCAAGAAAAACAAAATAAATAAACAACCACGCATGTAAATATATCCGGTAACGAGCCAACCCTATGCGTCTTGCCCGTGAGCCAATGGACAAGACTAAGTCATCTAAGGACTAATTCCGAATGACTTGATGCGTGCTCCTCCCACTTGATCCATTGTGTCTCATCCCGACCTCCGGATCCAAGATTGAGCAAAGATACCTCCTCCCGGTTCTTCTTTGGTTGTATTCGGTTCTCCTTTTACAATTTTACTAATTTAAAAGGAAATGGCGTGCAAGCCACGAAATCTATTCTAAGCTAATTTTTACAATTACAAAGAATAAGAAATCGGCATGCAAGCCGTTAAATATTACAAACCGAATAAATTAATTAATTATTACAAACCAAATGTGGTACAAACCACCAAATGAATGAATAAATAATTACAACCAACCAAAACACATCGCAAGGGTCTAATGGGCTCATTGTTACCGGATTTACTAACAACCACAACAAACATCACAAAACAACACGGTGTGCCACACCAAACCGTGTCAAAAAATATCCCAACTAGATTTATTCCGAGACTACCTAAAACACTCAAGGCACGAATGAATAAATCTTGTACGTATGTATTAGGAATTCGAAACACTTTGAAAATCCATATTCATACATACACAACACAAGTACATGCACATGCGCGTTATCATGCCAAAACCGCCCGATACATATAAATGTGTGAGTTAGGATATTATGGGGTTTTCTAGATGGTCAAAAGACCAAGTTTAACTACTGGAAAAACTAGAATATTGGCCAAATCATTTTTATAAAGTTTTTCTTTTAAAACGGGTCAAAAAACAATTTCCATACATCCTTCACGACCACTGACCTTCACGGCTTCTCACGGCCCGTGAAGCCAGTGCGTCTCACGACTCGTGAAAAATTTCAATAAACCCTTTTCACGACCCCAACCCCACACTGAAGTCGTGTAGGCTTCACGAACCGTGAAGATAAAACCTCCACGGCCCGTGAAGGCCTTCTGGACAGAATGCCCTATCTTGCATAAAACGGATTTTCAGGCCAAAATGGTGCATGCAATGCATCAAGATGGCTCTGATACCACTGTAGGAATTCAAGTACATCACCGAAACGCAACGGAAGCAGAGATTTACATCAAAAAGATCTTGAACTCCATAGAATGGTATAAACTTGATACAACTTGCATGCAACCAAAACAAACAAGAACAAGGGTAGAAATGGTGTTATACCTTCCTCCTTAGCTCCTTGCTACTGTAGAGAAGGTTGTTTTCGGATGAGATGATCAAGATCTTGAAGAAAATGCCTCCAAGCTTCTCTACCGAAGTTATACATCAAGAACACTCTACCTTGTGCTAGCAATGCAAGTCACCAACAATCACCTCTTGATTTGATGCACTTACTTCAGCCCTTGACTTTTGGAAAACACTCACAAACCCTCACAAGAACTCTTCTTTGAAGCTTGAGTGTGTATGGAAGTAAAGATGGCAAAAGGTTCTAAGGCCAAATAAGCTCAAGACTTAAATAAACCTCAAGAACAGATTCTGGAACATTCTAGCCAGCCAAGATTTGAATCCCCATTGGACCATTTTGAACAAGCCAATGAAATTCAAGTGCCACTTAGTTTTCCGAGCTTCACGACCCCTCACGGGCTGTTACGGCCCGTGAAGCTTAAAAGCTTCATGGCCCGTGCCGTGTTTCATCCAAGTCGTAAGGGTATCCGTGGCGCATTTATCCTTCACGATCCCCTTCACGGCCCATAATGGACCGTGAAGCCACTATGGTCACGAGCCGTATGGCCCATGTAGGAACTCGTGGGGACACCATGCTTCACGACCCGTGGAGCATCCTTCACGGTCGTGAAGCTTAGGTCAACTGGAATTTGACCGTTTTGACCAGCTATTTCCACTTAGGGCTATTTGGGTAGAAGTTAGGTGTATGACCCAATAGGCCCGCACATCATTGGCAGTGACCCGGCATACGTGTGTCAGTAGGCATTCTCCAACATTGACCTCTGACTTACAGTGGTCTTCCTATTCTTATAACTTCTCTCCGAGCCAGATAGAGAATTTTGTCTTTTGAAAGGATTTGGATTAAGCCTTTCTATGACTGAAGTTCTTTGAACAGGCTGAGTGCCTAATCTGTCCAACACAGACTTACGATGTTGTTTGGATGTTGAGCACTCATTTTCATGATCTTTGGCCTTCACAAACATATTGAATTTTAGGCTTGGATCATGTCGTTTCTCTGAGGCTGACTTCTGAGACTTAATCAGTTGTCTATCTTCCTCAGAATCTGTACTTGCTATCTCATAATCAGCTACATAAGCTGCTGTGTGATAGTCACCTCCAAGTACAGCCTTAACCTGTTTAGGTATCTGTTGGTTTATGCACTGTTCAGCAAGCTTTAATGACTTACACCAAGACTCAGTGATCTTTTGAAGTTGATCAGCTTTGTCTTTTGCTTCCTGAAGTTCTTCACTAAGAAGTTTATTAATGTGCCTCTGACATTCAAGGTCACACTGTGCTTTCTTACCAACATCAATGAGAGATTTATTTTCCTTAATCTCATCCTTCAGTTTTGCAATTTCAACTTTGAGGTCAGTCTGAGACTTAAGGATGGTCTTGAAATCATTTAGAAAATAATCAAAAGCAAGACCCTTCTCCTCATATGTATAAGAGTAGAAGTTACTGACCTTGTACATGGAAGCAGGATCCTAATCACTCAGTTTTCTCTTTTCCTCGGCTTCCTTCATGTCAGCTTCAAAGATTGATTCGGACTGACCATAATCAACCTCATCCAATTCTAGCTCTTCATCTTCTTGAGCCATTAGACATACATTATCATCTGAGGTGGATGATTTTGTATCCCAGGTTTCAGCATATAAACCTTTTCCACTGGGTTTGTCTTCAGGCTTTGATTTCTTGAGCTGAGTATACTTCTTCTTGTACTTATCAGCTCTATAAGCATTCTTATCAACAACAGATGTTGATTCTACCTTCTTAGATCTACACTCAGCAGTTATATGTCCCTTTTTCTGACAGTTGAAGCACACAGCATTCTTGGGATCAAAGGAACTCTTCCCTTTGCTCCTGTCAGATCTTCCACTTCCCCTTTGAGCTTTTCTCAAACATCTAGCTAACATGGCCATTTGCTCAGTGATGGTCTGAACATCATCAGTATCACTTGAGTCTGAGTCTGAGTGGTCAGCTTAAGATTCTGACTCAGTCTCAGATTCAACAACCATAGCTTTTGAACCTTTCTTCTTCTTCTGTGCAACTAATGCAACTTCTGTTTTGTCCAAAGATTCTTTTAGTTGTTGTTGAGAAGCTCTTTTGTGTTCTATGATCTGTTCATGATTCAGCAAGAACCCATAGATGGACTGTAGTTTATACATGTGTAATGTTCCTCCAGCCCTAAGTGTAGTGGTTACTTCATTAAACCTTTCTGGTAACACATCCAGAAATTTCAGCACGAGCTCAGCTTCATCTTTCTTTACACCCACACTAAGTAGGTCATTTATCAAGCAGTGAAACCTTGTGAACAAATCTGCCAAGGTTTTATTCTTCTTTGAAAAGAAGTTTTCATATGATCTATTCAAGTGATTCTTCTTTTGCTGCTTGACCAGATCTGTGCCCTCATAAGTGACACTCAGCGTATCCCTGATATCCTTTGCGGTTTGACACCCAGTCATAGTGCGCAGGATTTCATTTGTGAGGGAATTCTCTAGAACACTTTTAGCCTTATCATCTAGATTGAAAAGTTTCCAATCTTCATCAGTCCATGATACAACAGGCTTTCTTGTTTCCTTTTCAGATTTGCCAGGAGACGAATCACTGACAGTGGCAGGAATCTTGGGGATAATTGGTCCTTTAGTGACAACATCCGACATACGGTTGTCAATGGACTTGAGGAACAACATGACTCTGAACTTCCACATAGGATAGTCAGATCCATCAAATACGGGACATCCTTTTGCAGATATCTGAGGAAAGTTGGATGGAGTATTGCTTGTTGACATTTCAATCTTTCTCAGAATCTTGAACTATTCAACTAATGAAATCGTTCAGCCTGCTCTAATACCAGTTATTGGTCCCTTGTACGAGAGAGTAACAACAAGCAACAGTGTGTAGAAGGGGGGGTTGAATACACTTTCTGCGGAAATTGAACAAATCAAAGAAATGTGTCACACACAGTAAATCAAACCACAATCAATCAATTGCTTTTATTAATCAGAAGATGATTACAATGCTTTGAATAAGAAGATGATTACAATGACTATCAAGTAAGCAACTATTGATATATAATCACCTAATATAAATCTCTCAATTCTCTCAAACTTAGATATCTATAATTGTTGTTCCCAAAATTATGAAAAATACTAACTTAAGGAAATATTAAGTGCGGAAAAAGTAGTTATAAGAACAGTAAGAAATGTCTAAAGTTTGTTAATATTGATATAACGAACTTTACAGACTAGAATTTAAGAAGAACAGACTTCTTAAATTCAACTAACACTTAAGAACTGACTTGAGAGAATACAAACGCACAAAGCTCTTGCAATATCTGAACAGACAGAATTCGCAAGCACTTTGTGCGTTTGTATTCTCTCAAGTCAGTTCTTAAGTGTTAGTTGAATTTAAGAAGTCTGTTCTTCTTAAATTCTAGTCTGTAAAGTTCGTTATATCAATATTAACAAACTTTAGACATTTCTTACTGTTCTTAAAACTACTTTTTCCGCACTTAATATTTCCTTAAGTTAGTATTTTTCATAATTTTGGGAACAACAATAATTAAAATATAATTATAGATACCGACGACTCTCTAAACAGGATTTTCACAGATTGAATCAACACATGACCACTTACCAATTATCACAACTGATGTGATTAATTCTAACACACGAACTTCTTTGGCAATCTGTGATTAAATCAAGACTCGTAACACATACGATGTGGTGAGGTTTGGCTCTGCAACACTTAGTTGTTATCGAATCTAAGTCGTACTAATTTATACTGAGTCGTACTGAGTCGTACCTCTAAACTTATCAGGAGATAAGTATTTATAATCCTGTTGCTACGGTTCCTAACAAACTAGACTTAGCCTAATTCGCTAACTAACTTTCGGATAAACCGGAATCTTGAATCTTGAATCTTCTTATCTTGAGTCTTCAATCTTCAATCTGGATTCTGGAGTCTTCTTATCCATTCCGTAGATATAGAGAGTAAAACATAATTTAAAACACATTCAAATTCTTTTGAGCTGACTTCTTTAGTCAGACTGAGTTACTCAGCTTGAAACTCATCAAGCTGAGTTCTTGGAGAACAAATTTGAATTCATACATGAACTAACACGTACATTAATAAACTCATCCTTAGAAGTCTAACTTAGTTGACTAAAACATATTTAGCAACTCTGTCGAGCTGACTCTGCTTTTGAGCTGAGTCACTCAGCTTGAAACATATCAAGCTGATTACTCGATATATACCTTATGTGACATACACAGATTATTAAACATATTAATAAACAAACTAAGGTATAACATAAACTGATCAACATATGCTCAGCTTATATTCAGCTTATACTCAGTCTGAATCACTCTAAGTGTTCAGTCTGACTAAGCTTCATAATTCTGTTTAAGTTATATGTAGAACTCATCTTACAAACTTAACTTTGTCTCATTAAATTCAAACTGATGAGATCATTTTCCCAACAGATATCTTGCACAAACACATTTAGCAAACTGTATGGTATAACAATGAGTACAATGAAGATCAAAGTAAAGAGAGTTTGCAATTACACCTTAAAGTGTGTGTTTGTATTATTTTCAAAATGTGCAAAAGTTACAAGGAAGATGCCTTACATTGCTATTTATACTAGTAGGCATAACAAAGATACTATTACAAATATTGACTAGATCACAAACACTATTTTTGATCTAACAATCTCCCCCTTGATTGGATCTAGTCTATATTTCGATCACCGAGTATTCTCTGCCATCTTCTGAGTGTAGCTCTTTCTTGCATCTTGGCTTCAAATAATTCTATCACTTCTGTAAGGCTTACTCGTGCAGACTGATAAAAATCATCCTTAAGACTGAAACTGTGCTCTCTGATCTTTATCAGCCAGACTCTAAGTGAACCATCAGAATAGGCATTAAGCTCATTGATTCTCAAGAAGAACTTTTCCATCTTGCTGTTGAACAGTATAATTCCATCATCTTTTTCTACAGTCTCATCATCTTTCCATATAGTCTGATACAGTTCAAGTTCCTCTATTCTTGGATGAGTGGTGTTCGGCTTCAGAATGTTGATTTTTGCTTTGTCAGCCTCTGCACCCAGTTGGAGATCTGTTCTTTCAGCAACTTTAATTCTTTGGTTCAGGAATTCCAACAAGATCTTATAGCCTGCATATTTAGCATTAGAACTGTTTTTCTTTGCCTCAATTGCATCAAACATATACTCTATATCCTCCAGACTTAAATGCTTTAGGTCTAGTTGGCTGAACCCGTAAGTTTTCTGGTCTATTCTTTTAACATTAAAGTATACCCATATTATATGAAGAAGTTTTTTAAATGAGCATTTGACTTTTAACACAAGATGCTTTGATGCCACTTGTTCTTTTGGTAAACCACGCCAATTCATAATCAGTCTTCTACCTGCTTCAGAAACATCAGTGACTCTGAGCAAATTAATTGGTAATTCTTGTTCTAACTTATCAGCATAAATTTCTGAGATCTTTTCTTCCAAGAAAGCAACAGCTATATCCGGATACCTCCAGTTTCGGTTTCTTTTGTTTAAAGCTTTTGTTGTAAGAATCACTCGTTTTCTCATATCTCTTAAACTTGCTGTTGAGATTGGATCTGGATTGTAACCTTGCGGTATTTTCCATTCAACACGTCTTTTCAGCTTTCTCAACCTTTTCTATTTTTCTCTTTCCCTCAGCACATCTCTTGGTGTCTTTCTGAACTTTCTCGGAGATGGAGGAAACATATCAGTCACTTCTCTATTTATTCTGAGCACATTTGTTATATTCAACTGCTCTAGAGTTGGCACTTCTTCAACCTCAGGCTTTTCAACCCTTGGCGTTGTCACATCTCTAGCTTCTTTGATCTTTGTTATCTGTTGTTGTAAGGTAAGCTCACTTGCACCAGTTTCAGTTTCAAAAGAACCATATACATCTATGCCATGTTCAGTATCATTTATGAAATCAAACGTATCATCTACATCTTGCTGAATCTCATCATCACTTTCATCAATCAGTTGCATCTTTAGCTTACCTTTTCCTTTGCCTCTACCTCTGCTTCTCTTTGGTGTTGGTGTTTGCTTGCTTTGAGAAGACAATGCATATAATTTTGAGATAATAGAAGCCACAAGCACAGTTGCAACACGTTTCTCCCCCTCATGACGGTCTTGATCTTTGTCACGATCGTCATGTTTTCGTTTAGTTCCATGTGCTTGAGTCTGATAAGTTTCAAGAGAGGCCTTTATAGCAGCATTAAGGTGAGCCTCCTCCTCAGTAACATTTTCCCCCTGAACAACTGCCTCACACTCAACATCCTTAATCCGATCAATAGCATTCATCCTTTTGTGAAAAGCAACTCCGAAAGCTGCCATGCTATCTCTCATTTCATGTTTAAAACTCTCAAAGTCTGATTTATTGAATTCATTTCTGAGCAAATCAACTAGAGTAGCATCTTCTTCATTATTGTCTGGTGTAGCCATCAGCTTCACATACAACTGAGTTTTCAAATCTTCCACAGAAACATCAGGCCCTTGATTAGCCAGCAGTCGATCTAACTTGTTGTTAATTGAAGCATTTTCCTTTTGAAGCTCATCAAACCTTGAGTTAGCCATCACCAACTATTCATTAATTGCATCAACCTTAGAATTAAGATCCTAGTGCATCAACTCCATTTTAGTTTGAACCTCAGATAGTGCAGTAGCAAGGTCAGCCTTAGAAACAAATTCTGAGGCAACCTAAGTAACAATTGGAGGTGTAACAAAACCGGGATCACTTAGATTACCCGTTGAAAATGCAACAAATGGAGGAACGAATCCTTCAGATGTTGAGCCACCCACGTTCACAGTTGGATCAATGTTGATTGTGGCGGGATTTCCATCTAATCCTTGAGGGACACTATCAGTAGTGCCTTCTATAAATGTTCTGGTAGGTTCTTTTGAGAGAACACTACTTGATGGTACGAACGTGTCATCTGATTGAGAAATGAATGGTTCATCATTGAGCATTTCCAAATGAACGTCGCAAGCCTGGGGCGAACTGGCTCCTGTTTCAATACCTACTGTCTCCAAAGGAGACTTCGGTAGACCATGTGCTATGTCCCCGTGAGAAAGTGAAACAATTTCCTGTTGAGAAGAAATTGAGTGGCTAGGTAGGGTGAGTGCATGCTCTGCTGGGAGGACAGAGTCTTTTTCAATACCAGGACTGACTGTGTCAGACCTGGTAGAGGACGTGGTTTCCCGGCTCTCTGTGGCTGGAGAACTCTCAGCACTCGTCTGTTCTTTTCTCACACTCGCACCCTCTTTTTCTTTTAATCTCTCCACTTCATCTACAGATTCCTGAGCAACAGAAACAATGTTTTTATTCAAGCTACCAGTCTCATGATCATCAACATCAAACATATCATCATGTTCAAACACTGGTGCTTCTTTATTTGTACCCTCAGGTGTAATAATCATAGTTTCAACATTAAGCTCTACACCCTGATCTGGTGTTTCCTGAAACTGAGATTGAGATTTTGTAATAAAAATACCTAAAGGCATATCATCATCCTCATCTCCCTCACCTACACTCACATCACCGACAACCCCTTCATCACCCCTCTCGGATTTTTCACTCGAGTCTCCCCCGTTAGTTTCACCCGATGAAGACTGAGTGCAAGATTCTACACTCTCTTGCTCTAAGGCTCTTGGGGTAGAATCAACAGGTTCTTGCCGATTCGGAAGAGCAATATTATTCTTCCTCACATATGCCTCAACTACTGGATCATGTACATTCATTAACATTATTAGCTCAGCAGGCATAACATAACCCTCAACATCTGATTCAGTTTCAATTTTGTATACTTTCTGCGTGATATATATAGTAGGCTGAGGATCATCATTTCTCCTAGAGATTTCATTTGGATTTTTAAGCATCATGCTTTGAACAATTGTTGAGAGGAATCTTGGATATTGCAGAAATTTCTTTGCCAGAGCAGGGATTTACTTTTGATGAATAACCTTGTGAAGGTCTTGAAAGATTATAGAAGCATAGTCTATGTGCTAATGTTTGACCATGGCAACCAGAATGTGATATGCACTAGAACTCCCACCATCAGCTCCTTTGGAGATACTTGTCAGGAATCTATTGATTATAGCATACAGAGTCTGCCAGATTGGAACCAGATTGGATCTCTTGAAGTGAGCATTCTTTGTAAGTACACCATTATAGCCCCAGATCCTTAACATGAGCAAAGATGCTCTTAGTGGATGGAATTGGATCAAATTTCTTCTTGTGAGCATAGGTTTTGGCCTCAGGTTGCTGCCTTAAAATTCTCCTAAGTTGATCAACATCAAAGGAAAAGTGGAAATTTTCAATGGTTCCAGCAATTTGTAGACCACCCTCATCATCAGTAATCATGTGCATTGAGTGCCAGAGTTGTTGCACATAAACCTCGGGAATATGAGGTTCCTCACCTTCAGCAGTTGGGTTGTAAGAGAATAGGTGGTTTAAAGGGTGGGATTCAATCAGCTCAGAAATGATTGGAAATTGAGTAGTTGTAGTGATGGAATCAAAACAGTGGTTATTGAGTAAAGAAGGAAGGTAATTGTCTCGGGGAAACAATTGTTCAGAAGGGACAAAGACAGGGTTTGTAGGGTTAGCCATCTGCATATAACACAAGCATACCCAAGATTAATCATCAAACATTCAACAGATAATAAAATTGACAATGGTTTCTTCTTTTTGAAAATTTGAAAATTTTGAAAAATTTTCAGAAATTGCTAAGTGTTTGATCGGAATTGTCAATTCCGATTGAAACTTAGGCAAAATTCCGAGCAAAAACCTTGAATCCGATTAAAATTTGCTTTGAATTCCGATCAAATACTTTGATTCCTATGAAATTGATTATCTTGAATTCCGAGCAAATTGAGAATTCCTATCAAATTAAGGATTCCGATCAAATTGGAATACCTATTGATTTGATGATTCCGATCGAATAATGATTCCGATCAAAATAATGATTCCGATCAAATGATGATTCCGATCAAAATGATGATTCCGATTAAATAGTTGGTGTTGTCAAGTTATGAAACGATCGAATGTTCAATTCCGATCAATTCATCACAGTTCTTCCCAAAGACAAATCCAGATTATTCAAATGTAATATTTGATCAAACAAACTAGCAACGAGTCTACCCAATATCATTTTAAGCATATTTAATTCTTTGACTACCCCCAACCAACATCATTTGCATGGTAAATCCGAAGAACTAAAACCGAAACCAAAACTCGTAACTTTCGAAAAACAGAGAATCAAATCATGCTCAAACAGATATAACTACGAAAATTCTAGCATGAAACCACTATCAACAGATAATATAAGCGTGCAAGCATCATATCTAATCCAACAAACTACATCTAATCATACATCAGTTCACATTTCAAATCAAATTCGATGGTTTTCTCATTCGTAGCTCTAAAATACAGAAAAATAAACAAAGATGTAGGAAATAAGGTTTGTACCACTGAATTCATAATGAAAATGCGACCTAGATCTGAGAAAATCAACGAAATCCGTAAACTTTTTGAAGATCACAGTACAGAGAGCAAAAGACTTTCTTTGAGAGTGGAAATATGAAAATCCGACTAAAAAGTCAAGATTCCGACCCACACTTGTTTAAAAACACTAAAAGTTTCTTGAATTCTGACCAAAAGAGTCGGAATGTATGAATTCCGATCAAAATTTTGAATAATTCCTTGCATTTTTAGTCGGAATGAACAATTCCTATCATTTTGATCGGAATATGCAATTCCTATTAAATTCTAACTTGAACAAATTTTGAACTTTTACTCTCATGACCTTTTTGACTAATTTTAAACAATTAAAGACAAAGAAAATATATATAAAAAGAACTCCCCCTCAAATCAAGAATTAATTTGAGAAAGTAGAAAAAAACTTTTTGTCTTTTTGAACATTTTGCACATGTTTTTGGATTTCTAAATGATTTTGAAATGTTTTTAAATTTTCACGAATTAAACAAAACAATTAAGTACACAATTCTCCCCCTACAAGTATGAACCATCAGTAGTTCATAACTTGTCATTTCAGATTCCCTCCCCCTGAACTCAAGCACTTATCTGTTCAAATCTTGATATTTTAGAATTAAAATATTGTCAAATACTCAAATTCAACATGCCCAATTTTGATACTAGAGTGTTAAAACGTTTTTCATCCAACGGTTTGGTGAAAATATCAGCAAGTTGATTTTCAGTATTGACATATTTTAATTCTATCAAACCTTTCTCTACATAATCCTTAAAAAAATGGTACCGAATGTCAATATGTTTTGTTTTAGAATGATGCACTGGATTGCATGATATGGCAATTGCACTCTGAGATTCGCACATCAGCGGAATGTGGGAGTAAACAGCCCAAAATCAGATAGTTGTGTAGAAATCCACAGGCTTTGTGAACAGCAGCTGGCAGCAGCAACATACTCAACTTCTACGGTAGAAGTAGAGACACAATTTTGCTTCTTGGATGCCCAGCATACCAGCCTGTCTCCCAGGAAGGGTGCACTGCCCGATGTACTTTTCCGGTCAATCATGGACCCTGCATAATCAGAATCAGAATATGCAATTAGCTTAAAATCAGAATCTCTAGGATACCACAAACCTAGATTTGGAGTACCCTTAAGATATCTAAAAATTCGTTTTACAGCTAATAAATGTGATTCCTTGGGATTGGCTTGAAACATGGCACAGAGACATGTAGAGAACATTATATCAGGTCTACTAGTAGTCAAATACAGTAAAGACCCGATCATACCACGAAATGTTTTTAAATCAACTGCTTTACCATAAGGATCAGCAAACAGTTTTGTTTTTACACCCATGGGAGTAGTCATCGGTGAACAGTCAGACATTTCAAAAAGTTTTAATAAATCTTTTATATACTTTGCCTGATTGATAAAAATCCCATGATTGAATTGGGAAATTTGCAATCCGAGGAAAAAATTAACTTCCCCCATCATGCTCATTTCAAAGCGTTGTTTCATGGTATTCGCGAAATCGTCACCATATTTTGAACTAGTTGACCCAAAAATAATGTCATCTACATATATCTGTACTAATATGTAGCCTGAGCCAATTTGCTTCTTGAAAAGAGTAGTGTCGGTTTTCCCTTTGACATAGCCCTAGCTTAGTAGATAGTCTGACAACTCATCATACCAAGCTCTCGTGGCTTGCTTTAAACCATATAGCGCTTTGTCTAGAATATATACATCATGCGAACGCTTGGGATCAACAAAACCTTCAGGTTGACCGACGTATACTTCCTCTTTGAGTTTTCCATTGAGGAAAGCTGTCTTAACGTCCATTTGGAAAACCTTATAGTTTTTGTAAGCAGCAAAGGCCATAAATAATCGAATAGCTTCCAAGCGTGCTACAGGGGAAAATGTTTCATCATAATCAATTCCTTCTTGTTGATTATACCCCTTAGCCACCAGCCTTGCTTTATTCCGCACTACTACTCCATCCGAGTCTTTCTTGTTCTTGAATATCCATTTAGTTCCAACTATTGACTTTCCTTCAGGTTTGGGAACTAAACGCCAGACTTTTAATCTTTCAAATTGATTCAGATCGTCTTGCATGGAAAGAATCCAGTCTGAATCGGCTAAAGTATCAGATACTCGAGTAGGCTCGATCATACTCAGAAAGTTGAGGTTTAGACATTCGTTTGCTGTCGCAGAGCGAGTTCGAACACCGGCATTCAATCTGCCTATGACTTGAGTTTCTGGGTGACTTCTTAACCAGACAGGTTCGGGGGAACGGAGGTGAATGAAGTCATCAAGTTGTGGAACATCCGTTGCAAAAGGATTCACCATCTTAGATTCGGAAAGCGGATTAACATTTTCATATGTTGCAGCAAGAGAAGGAGTCGGTTGTACAAGGAATGGATTGTTTGTAACTTCAAACTCAGAACTCTCCTGATCAGTTTCCCGTGCAACAGACAGAGTAGTAAGTGGGACAGATTCTTCTTGTTGTACTGGGTCAGCCCTGTTTACAATAATAGAAGAAGTATCATTAGATTTGAAAAACTCAAACATAAAATCCAAATTGATATCTTCATTCTGAATGTTATGATTATCAGATTGAGTTGCTTGAGAATTCGAAACATTTATGCTTTCAACTATCATATTATTTCTTCGATTTAGAATTCGAAAAGCCTTTTTGTCAGTTGATTATCCCAGAAAAAGCACCTATTACCGAATACATGAAAGTATTTGATATTGGGCACTACTCCGTTACACAGCTCGTAAGGAGTTTTATTGAAACGACAGTAAATTAGGGATCTGTTTTGAGTATAGCAGGCATTGACAGCCTCAGCCGAGTATGATGGTGGCAGCTTGGAATATTGCAGCATCGTTCTAGCAGCTTCAACTAGGGTTCTGTTCTTTCTTTCCACAACCCCATTTTGTTCCGGAGTGTAGGCTGCTGAAAACTAATGCGTAATACCTTCAGAATCTAAATAGGAATCCAGAGTCATATTGTTAAATTATGTTCCATTATCAGTTCTAATCGCTTTCATAGGTTGTCCTTGTTGAGTCTTGTGCTTAGTCAGAAATATTATAATTTGCTGTGGCACTTCAGACTTATGACTGATGAACCTAACCCATGTGTAGCGCGAGTATTCATCCACCATCACCAGAATATATCGCTTTGAATTTCGGGACTGAACCTTCATTGGTCCACAGAGGTCCATATGAATCAGTTGTAGTGGAGCTGTAGTTGTTGAAATCTGCATAACCTTATGAGGTACTCTTTTTAACTTTCCCAACTCACAGTCCTTGCACAGATGTTCCTTTTCAAGTTTTAGTTTTGGAAGACCTCTGACCAAATTCCCGTTTACGAGCTTGTTTATGTTTTTGAAATTCAAATGAGACAGCTTCCTGTGCCATGACCAGTTCAAATCTGAGGCAGCTTTTGAGAGCAGACAGACAGATGAACTTGATGCTTTTCCAGACAACTCTATTGTGTAAATATTAGACTTTCTGTTGCCGCCTAGAATTTTTGTCCCTTCCTCAGTTCTCAATGAGCAAGATTTTTTCTTGAACAGAACCCCCATGCCCTTGTCACAGAACTGAAATATGCTAAACAAGTTGTGTCCTAACCCCTCAACATATGACACTTTTTCTATTCTCACATTACCTGTCTCTAGTACCCCATGCCCAAGGATGGGTGCAACTTGGTCATTCCCAAACTTAACGTTACCAGAATATTTTCCCACAAAGTGTTTGAGAAGACCTTTGTCGCCGGTCATATGCTTCGTGCATCCGGAATCCATGTACCAAAGATTGCTCTTCTGCACATAGAAACGAATGGTGATGACCTTACCCATCGTGAAATGGGATTAGGTATGTTAGTCACAGAGACAGGGGAAATCACAGGTTCATTTATAACAGATTCAGTATTCTTGACCTGTTTGATTTGCCATTTCTTGATTTGCCATTTTTGTGGAATTTGTGCGCGGGCGGGTAAGGATGGTTTGTTATGACCATTGAAGGAATTGTTCTTAGTGTGTGAATGAACAACAACATTATTCGATTTCATTGATTTGTTCATAACACTGTTGTGTGGTGAATGCAAATGTCTTTTGACATTGTGAGCAATTGTATGAACAGGTTGATCTTTTTGTGATTTGTGAACTATATGTGAAATTTGTTTGTTGTCCTTTTTGAGTGATTGAGATTGAGAAGAAACTTATTTGGTCGGTGATTGTGCACCCTGGTTGTTTGGATTTATTAAGAAAAATTTAGCATAGTGACCGATTGAGTTTCTCCACTTCAATCTTTTGTAGTTTCGTTTTTCTCTCGGAAGCAGCCATCATGCACATAACTTCAAGATGTTCTACTCACTGACCAGGCAACATTGGCAATCTCCGATGTGCGTATTTTCAAAGAAAAAATCGCAGTTAACTTTTATGAATCCACTGATGAATAATATAGCCGCTACGGTTAACAAACCAAGTAAAAACCCTATCCTCATCAGGATTTTTCCAATTTGGAACGTATTTAAATCCTCTCAGCAGTCGCTCTTGGTGGTATGAGCATGCATTCACACAGTGTACTTCAACACACCCGTTGCTGACACAAAAAGTTTCAATTTTGATTGGTGATTGTTTTGAACTATCAGTTTTAGGTTTCCAAGACAAAACAGAATTACAATTTGAAAGACAAATCTTTTTATGAATGGTACAAAAAGATGGAATGGAAGAATGTCTTCTTGGACTTGCAGTTTTCTTTTGTGTCTTCACCACAGCTTTCAGCTTCACAACTGATTTTGGCACCTCATTTTTCTTCTCATGAAATTGTGCTTCAGTTTTCACAAATTTCTTTACTTCTTGATGTACACGAGTTCCTAAGGGAACTTGTCTTTTTGATTTATCTGATTTAGAAGCAAGATTAGAAGATTTGTTAGCCTTTTTGTGAATATTTGAAAATACAAGAGAAGATGTTTTAGGTGTAGCAGGTTTGGTGCCTGAAGTAGACCCTTTCTCTCAAATGTTGTTCGAATCACAGAATTAATTGCACTTATGAGCCACAAATTCTCTACAAGCTTTTAGGCAAGTAGGATTCTTAACACTCCAGCCAAGGTCTATATCTTCTAGAAGCAGTTTGATTTTCTCATCTCTCAATTGTTTTTCAATTTCGTATGTAATGAGTTGAGGTACAAGTATGTGTGCACAATCCAAAATTTCTAAGTTAGAAACCTTTGGTTCTTCAGCTTGTTTCAATTTCCTTTTTCAGATCATCACATAGTTGAATAATGATTATCTCATGATTCTTGATTTTCTTTTGTGCCTTTGCCAATTGATCAGAAAATTCATGAACTTGTTGAATTAAAACATCATTTTCAAGTTGAAGTTGTGTCACAAAATCAGAGTTAAAGTATTTAACTTGTGCAGCAGAAGACTGCGATTGTGTTTGTGACAACTTATCTTGTAAAATCAGATTGTGTAGCTCAAACATGATGTTGTTAATTATGCATCGTGTTTCAAGAATTTCCTGTCGGCGCTGTAATTCCATGTGTGGAATATACACGCGCGGTGCATATGAGGTGACTTTTTGTTCAGGCGCTTGAAATTGGAACTTTCTGATTGAAAAACATATTTGTTTTTGAAAGTTGTTCCTTCAGTTGTTTCATATGACGCATTCAGTTTGTCATAATCAAAAAATTGTTGACATTTTGTGGTTGTTTTGCGTTTGAACGCTTCCTCCCTTTTAACTTCCTCTTCGGCGACAAAAATCATCTTTTCAGTTAAACCAAGATTCATTCGATCAGCCTGATATAACTGAGTGCAATTGATTTTCTTAAAGAAATCACTTTCATCATACCCTAAGTCTTTATATTTGTTTCTTGTGTCAGGTGTAAGACTTTTGAAAATTGTGTGATGAGTCGTGGGTTTCTTTTTGAAAGCTTCTTCATGATTTTGTACTTTCGTTTGCGAATTCAGTTTTTCTTGCAAAATCAGATTGAAATTAATTTCTGCACTCAGCTTTGCAGCATTCAAGTCATGAACTTTTCGTTCTGTTTCTTCTTGAATTTGAATTAACTCATCTTCTTTTTGTTTAATGACTTCTTGAAGTTTATTAAGTTGTGATGTGTGTTCAGAGGAGACGGCTTGATTCATTTTAAGATTCAGATTCTGTGCTTGCAGTTTCTGGTTTTTAGCAGTTAAAGTTTGAACCTGATTGACTAATGTCATGATATGATCAGCAGATATATTAGAGTTATTGAAATGTACCTTCTCAGCAGTAGTCTCTGATTCTGTTGAAAGAGAACTTGTGGTGGATGTAACTTCTTCAGCTTCTGTTTCACTCTCACACTTGCTTTCCGCATCAGATTCATCAAATTGGCCATAAAACCTGTATCAACCCCATCAATAACTGCATCTTCAGTTGATTCTTCACCATTAGCAAACACAGACCCACCATCATCATCCTCACTGTCACGATCACTTTCTAAGAACTCAAACTCTTCAACCTGAGCCATCAATACAAACTGAGCATGAACCTCAGTATCCTCATCTGATTCATCTGTATCGGACAGAAACTGATCCTTTTCAGCAAGAAGAACTGTTCCACTGTTCCGTTTCTTGATCAAGTTGAGATTAACCTTATAGTACTCTAAATCCTTCACCTTCCGCTTCTTGCAGTCTTTAATGACATGGCATGTGCTACCGCAGTTGTAGCATTTCTTTGGCTGTGCAGACTGGATTTTTCTTTCATACCTCTTCTCCAAGTTAACCACGTCATTACTTTGATATTTATCATCTCTTCTCCGAGATCCAGAAGTTTATCTCTGACGATTGTTTATCTTGCATTTTGTAAACTGGTTCTGTAGCATATTCGTCTGATAAGCCACAGCCTGCATCACCTTTTCATTATCAGCCGGTTCTTCAGAGTCGGATTCAGAAGTTTCAGACTCTTGAATCTGTTTAAGCTTTAAGGATTTCCCTGAGGATCTGTTCTTCCTCTCATTGACCACTAAGGCAAGTGGATCAATGTTTTCCTTCTGAGAACCCACTCCAACTTCATCCTGGTATTGGTTTAATTCCTCAAAGATAATATGATGGGTGACCTTGTTCAGAACCTTTTGGTTCATTTGATGATAGATTGTCACCTGGGTTCTCCACTCAGGTCCTAGAGAGTTTAGGAACCTTGTGTTCTTTGTCAAAACGGAGTAGTTGTCAAGCTTTTGAATTCTAAAATCATTTAGCAATTTACAAAACCTGCTATATGTATCCACCAAAGTTTCACCTTCCCTAGAGCGGAAGTGATAAAAACCATTCACTAATGTTGTCTCCTTTATCCATACTCCCGATTCTGTACCTTCCATCTGTTTCTAAATCTCATCCCATATCTCCTTTACAGTATTCAGACCATTGATTTTAATATAAAACTCAGCAGACAGACCATGCTTCAAGTAATAATTGGCCTTCTGACCAGCAGTAGCCCTTAATTTCTCCTGAGCTGAATATTCACTTGGATATTTAGGACGTTGTATTTCAGGTATAGGAGGATTATTTGTTGAATTTGCTGCTTGATGATATATAAAAACCCCGTTACCATCCTTGATGCTTAACTTCATCAGTTCACCGTATTTTTCATTATTCTCAATGAAGTTTGTAACCTACCCTTCCATACATTGTATTCTCCCCGATAAAGCACCGGAGATTTTATAGCAGAACCGAAGGATAAGGTTTCACTGTCTGTACTCATATTTGGATCTTTCTCTGAATGGATTCTTATAAACTTGCAAAAATTTACTAAGTGTATGAATTCCGATTGAATGAATTCCGATTGAAAGAAATCCAATTGAATGAATTCCGATTGAATGAATTCCGATTGAAAGAAATCCGATTGAATGAATTCCGATTAAATTTTCAAATTCCGAGTGACTTAAATTCCGGTCAAACTAGAATTCCGATCAACAACCGATTCCGATCAAGAACCAATTCCGGTCAAGAACCTCAATTACAATAAACAATTCCGATTGAATTGTTAATTCCGATTAAAGTCACAAATTCCGGTCAAAAACTAATTCCGGTCAAGCTCACAAATTGACAATTCCGATCAAAATGTGTACTGAAAACAAAGTTTCCCATCAAAAAGTAATCGGAATAGGATAATTTCTATCAAATTTAACACGGAATTCGGTGATTCCGATCAAGCTTTACTCTGAATGAGTCAACTTCAACAAAGTTTCCGATCAAAAAGTAATCGGAATGTATGAATTCCTATCAAATTCTACTCGGAATGAGTGAATTCCGACTGATTCAAGCCAATTCCGACCCCTTCAAGTCTAAGATTCCGAGCAACTCATATTTTCGAATTGAAATTTTGATTTTCCAACTGAAATGTTTCCAATTGATTTAATCTCTTCCAGATAGGTTCGCAATACTCAAAGATTCAATCCTAATCCATAAAATCTATCACTTTAACACAATAATTCTAATTTTTTAACGAATTTTCTCAAGAACTTCAAAACCTCTAAAATCAATACAACTCCAAATCTGATGTTAGATTCAACCCAATGTTAATCCACGAAGGTTTCTTTGATGATTTCTCTTCCAAACAACCACAAATCCACAGCTTCAAATCCACAGCTTTAATCCATCAGATCTTCAGTTTCAATTCAAGGGCCGCAAGTAGACTTTTTCTTCAAAAATCTCGAAAATCCAATCTGTTCTTGAGAATTTGTTGCTGTTCTTGCTTTCTGTAATCCAAAATCCAATCAGAGTTGGCTCTGATACCAATTGTATGGTATAACAATGAGTACAAAGAAGATCAAAGTAGAGAGAGTTTGCAATTACACCTTAAAGTCTGTGTTTGTATTATATTCAAAATGTGCAAAAGTTACAAGGAATATGCCTTACATTGCTATTTATACTAATAGGCATAACAAAGATACTATTACAAATATTGACTAGATCACAAATACTATTTTTGATCTAACACAAACATGATATCAGGTCTACTAGCTGTCAAATAGAGTAATGAACCAATCATTCCTCTATAGGTAGACTGACATAAAGACTTACCATCTGATTCTTTACTCAGCTTGACAGCTGGTGACATGGGTGTTTTCATGGTTGAACTTGAATCAAAACCATAATTCTTTATCAAATCTAGATCATAGTTGCTTTGATTAATGAATATTCCATCAGGCTTTTGTTAAATTTGTAACCCTATGAAGTATGTCATCTCACCCATCTTACTCATCTTGTACTTTTGTGACATTATTTTGGAGAACCATTCACACAGAGATTCATTTGTAGAACCAAAAATAATGTCATCCACATAGATTTATACAAGAATTACCTGTCCTTTACTCGTTTTAATAAAGAGTGTCTTATCTATACTACCTCTGGTGAAATCCATTGATAGTAGATAGTTGGACATTGTATCATACCAAGCTCTTGGAGCTTGTTTAAGACCATATAAAGCCTTGTCTAACTTATAGACATGGTGTGGAAACTTTGAACTAACAAAGTCAGGAGGTTGTTTCACATAGACTTCCTCCTGAAGTTTTCCATTTAGGAAAGCACTCTTCACATCCATTTGATAGACTTTGAAGTCTTTATATGATGCATAAGCTAAGAACAGCCATATGGCTTCAATTCTAGCAACAGGGGCAAATGACTCATCATAATCAATTCCTTCTTCTTGCTATTACCCTTGTGCTACCAGCCTGGCTTTGTTCCTAACAATCACTCCATTATTGTCCATTTTTTTTCTATAGACCCACTTAGTGCCTATAATTGTGTGATCTTTGGGGGATGGGACAAGACTCCAGACTTTGTTTCTCTAAAATTCATTTAATTCCTCTTGCATAGCTTCAATCCAATCCTCATCCTCTAAGGCTTCTTTAGTCTTATTTGGTTCCATTTGAGATAGTAAACCAAAGTAAGCAGCATAGTTTGTTGTAGCCTTTGATCTTGTCATTACTCTTTCTTGGACATTTCCAATGATTTGATCTTGAGGATGATATTTGAGGAATTTAAATGTTGTAGTTGGAGAATCTGGTTCTAGATCTGAGTGATGTTGAGAACTTTTAGGTGAACTAACATCCTCAGCCTTAATAGCAGCATTGTCAACAAACTGATGATTACTAAGATCTTCAGTCTGAGTGACTTCAGCTCCAAAGAGATTGACGAACTTATCATCTTTCTCAGCTTTAGAGTCCTTTGGAGCTTGTGATGATTTCTTTGATAGACACACATCATCATCACTATCATCTCCCATGACATACATAGGATTTGACATATTGGTTTCCTCAGGCTTTTTAAGCTCACAAAGACTAACCAAGTCAGCTTGTCTTTTCTCAGCATGATCAAAACTGTCTTCAACAAATGAGACATGAATTGACTCTTCTATGGCCATTCTCCGTGTATTATACACTCTGTAAGACTTGGAGATTGAGGAATAACCAACAAATATTCCAGGATCAGCTTTAGGTTCCAACTTATGGAGCTGATCTCTTTGATTCAGCACATAGCATTTTGAACTAAAGACATGGAGATAACCTATATTGGGCTTTCTAGATTTATACATCTCATATGCTGTTTTGCCATGTCTTTTGACAATGATTGATCTATTCTGAGTATAGCATGATATACTAACAGCTTCATCCCAGAAATAGAGTTTCAATCCTGCCTCAAATAGCATTGTTCTAGAAGCCTCAATTAAGGTTCTATTTCTCCTTTCAGCCACTCCATTTTGTTGAGGAGTTCTGACTGAGGAGAAATTTTGTAATATTCCCTTTTGTTCAAAAAAGCTTTATAGGGTTGAGTTCTTGAACTCAGTCCCATGATCACTTCTGAGTTGCTTTACAGACTTACCTTTCTGCAACTCTTCCTGTTTGATAAAACTTATTATCTCCAAGGCAGCTTCACTTTTGGCTTTTAGGAATATTACCCAGGTGAATCGTGAGAACTTATCTACTATCACCAGTGTGTACTTCTTGCCACTTACGCTAGGAATACTTATAGGTCCAAACAGATCCATATGCAACATATGCAGTGGGTCTGTTATTGAAAAATTTTGCTTTGATTTGAAGGACCCTATATGGTGTTTACCTTGTTCACAAGCTGAACACAATTTGTCCTTGACAAATGTGATATTTTGTAATCCAGAGACTAACTCTTTATTGGACAGCATATTTACATTTTTGAAATTTAAATGCGATAATCTTTTATGCCACAACCAACTCAGCTTAGGAACAGATTGGGAATACAAGCAGGTCTCAGTATAGGTATCAGCAGAATTAAGATCAAGTAGATACACATCTCTTTCTCTTTTAGCTATTAATACAGGCTTACCCTTAGCATTATATATAGTTCCTGCTTTCTTCCTAAAATTAACTATATTATCTTCATCACACAACTGGCTGATACTAATCAGATTGTGTTTAAGACCCTTGACATATGCAACCTTCTGGAAAGTCACCTTGCCAGCATGCATCTTCCCATAGCCTTTAGTTCTTCCATGGGAGTTGTCATCAAAAGTTACTTTAGGACCTTCATATTCCTGGAAATCACTGAGAAGTCCTTTCCACCCAGTCATGTGCCTTGAACATTCACTATCTAAGTACCATTTACTTGAACCCGGTACATGATATGAAAACTAAACACATTAGTTTTGTTTGGGAACCCACTTCTTGGTGGGATCTGATGATGAGCACTTAGCATCTTCATCTTGTTGAACTGACTGTTCAGCTTGATTAGGAGTTGAGTCCTGTGTAGGCTTATCAGCCTGTTCTTGTTCAGCCCTTGAGATTTCAATGTCACAGTCCTTAGCCTCATGACCTCTACTTCTGTACTTGTAGCATCTCCTTCTTCCAATGATTACAGGAGGTAGAGTGTTTAATAATCCTTGTGAGAAGTTGCTCTCAGTCTTAGGATTATATGTAGTGGATAACTTTTCAACTTTCTTTGCAAGTTGATTCACTTGATGTTCACTGACTTTGGACTTACCTTTGTCAGATCTTCGTTTGTTATCCTTTTGATTAAAAGCTTGACCAACAAACTTATTTTCCATGACTTTGGACTTACCTTTGTCATGCTTACTGGACTCACCAGTTTCAACAGGTTTGGACTTACCACTGTTGATCTCCTTGGACTTACCAAGATCCACAACTTTAGACTTACCATTTTTGTGATTTGACCTCTGACTTACATTGGTCTTCCTATTCTTGTAACTTCTCTCTGAGCCAGATAGAGAATGTTTTCTTTTGAAAGGATTTGGGTTAAGCCTTTCTATGACTGAAGTTCTTTGAATAGGTTGAGTGCCTAATCTGTCCAGCATAGACTTACCATGTTGTTTGGATGTTGAGCACTCATTACCATGATCTTTAGTCTTTACATACATATTGTATTTAAGGTTTTGACCATGTTTCTTCTCTGTGGCTGACTTCTGAGACTCAATCAGTTATCTATCTTTCTCAGAGTCTGTACTTTCTATCTCATCCTCATCAGCTGCATAGGTTGCGGATTGATAGTCACCTCTAAGTACAGCTTGTACCTGTTTAGGAATTTGTTGGTTGATGCACTTCTCAGCAAGCCTTGATGACTTACACCAAGATTCAGTGACCTTTTGAAGTTGGTCAGCTTTATCTTTGGCTTCCTGAAGTTCTTCACTTAAAAGTTTATTAATGTGTCTTTGACATTTAAGATCACGCTGTGCTTTCTTACCAACATCAATAAGAGATTGATTTTCCTTAATCTCATTCTTCAGTTTAGCTATCTCAGCTCTGAGGTCCTTTTGAGACTTAAGGCCGGTCTTGAAATCATTTAACAAATAATCGAATGCAAGACCCTTTTCTTTATCGGTGTAAGAGTTGAAATTACTAACCTTGTACATGGAAGCAGGATCCCAATCATTAAGTTTGCTGTTTTCCTTAGCTTCCTGCATGTCATCTTCAAAAGTTGACTCGGACAAACCATAATCAACTTCATCAATTTCAAATTCTTCAACTTCTTGAGCTATTAGACAAATATCATCATCATGTGAGGTAGATGATTCTGTATCCCAGGTTTCAGCGTAAAGTCCTTTGTCTTCTGGCTTTGCTTTCTTTAGCTGAGTATATTTCTTTTTATACTTGTCAGCTCTATAAGCATTCTTATCAGGAACTAATGTTGATTCTACCTTATTTGATCTGCACTCAGCAGCAATATGTCCCTTTTTCTGACAGTTGAAGCACACAGTATTCTTGGGATCAAAAGAACTCTTTCATTTGCCCCTGTCAGATCTTTCACTTCCCCGTTTAGCTCTTATCAAACGTCTGGCTAACATGGCCATCTGCTCAGTGATAGTCTGAACATCATCAGTATCACCTGAGTCTGAGTCTGAGTGGTCAGCTTGAGATTCTAACTCAGTCTCAGATTCAACAACCAAGGCCTTTGAACCTTTCTTCTTTTTCTTTGCAACTAATGCAATATTAGATTTATCCAAATAATCCTTAAGTTGTTGTTGAGAAGTTCTCTTATGCTCTATGATTTGTTCATGATTGAGCAAGAACCCATAAATGGATTGTAGGTTATACATATGTAATGTTCCTCCAGCCCTCAGTGCTGTAGTTACTTCATTGAACCTTTCTGGTAACACATCCAAAAATTTCTGCACAAGTTCAGCTTCATCTTTCTCAACACCTACACTTAGCAGGTCATTTATCAAGCAGTAAAACCTTGTGAATAGATCAGGCAAGGTTTCATTCTTCTTTGAAAAGAAGTTTTCATAAGATATATTCAGGTGACTCTTCTTTTGCTGCTTGACCAGATCAGTGCCCTCGTATATAATACTTAGCGTATCCCATATCTCTTTTGCAGTTTGACCCCCAGTCACTGTATGCAAGATCTCATTAGTAAGGACATTTTCCAGAACACTCTTTGCCTTGTCATCAAGATTGAACAGTTTCCAGTCTTCATCTGTCCAGGATGTAACAAGCTTATTTACTTATTTTTCTTTCTATCTGTCTTGTCAGCGGACGTATCACTAACAATAGCAGAAATCTTGAGGATGATAGGTCCTTTAGTGATGACATCGTACATACGATTGTCAATGGACTTGAGGAAAAGCATGGCTCTGAATTTCCATGTAGGATAGTCAGATCCATCAAAGATGGGACCGCCCTTAGCAGATATCTGAGGAAAGTTGGAGGAATTGTTGCTTGTAGATATTATGTACTTTCTCAGAATCTTGAACTTTCAATGTATGAAATTGTTCAGCCTGCTCTCATACCAATTGTTGGTCCCTTAGTGAGAAGGTCAACAAGCAAGTAATGTGTAGAAGGGGGTTGAATACACTTTCTGTGAAAAATTGAACAAATCAATAAAGAGTGTTAACACACATCAAATCAGAATAATTGAATGCCTTGCTTTTCATTAATAAGAAGATGATTACAGACTTTGTTATCTATAATCAAATTATGATTATAGATACAGGACGACTCTCTAAACAGGATTTAATTACAGATTGAAAACTTACCAACTTCACAACAGATGTGAAGATTCGAACACACGAATAACTTGGCAATCTGTGAGTATCTTGATCACGTTGAACAGACAAACAGTGAATCAAGATTCGTAACACATACGGTTTGAGGTGAACTTGATTTAGCTCTGTATTTGCATAATAGTCGTCGTCCCTCAAAACATATCAGTATGATAAGTATTTATAATCATGTTCCTATGGATCCTAACAATGTAGAACTAATCCTAATTTGCTAACTAACTAACGGATAACCCGGAATCTTGAATCTTGAATCTTCTTATCTTGAATCTTCAATCTTCAATCTTGATTATGGAATCTTCTTATCCATGTCGTAGATGTAGAGAGATAAAAGTGAATTTAAAACACATTTAATATCTCTTAAACTGACTTCTTACTCGGACTGAGTTACTTAGCTTGAAACTCATTAAGCTGAGTTCTTCGATAACAAACCTGAAAACAAACATGAACCAACATGTATAATAATTAACTCATCCTTAAAAGTCCTAAGAGTTAGCTAGAACTTATTTAGCAACTCTGTTGAGCTGACTTAGTATATACGCTGAGTCACTCAGCTTGACACACATCAGACTGAATACTTAACCTATATCTTAGGTGACATACACAGCTTATCAAACCCATTGATAATCTTACTAAGATATAGTCTAAGCTGATCGAACATATGCTCAGCTTATATTCAGCTTATGCTCAGTCTGAAACACTATAAGTGCTCAGTCTGGTCAAGCCTCATAATTCTGTTTAAGTTATATTTAGAACACATCTTACAAACTTAACTTTGTCTCATCAAATCTCAATTGACGAGATCATATTCCCAACACTTATTTGACTTAGTCAAAGTACATACATCGACAAAGTCGTGAAAAGATTCAAGATGGATGAATCCAAGAAAGGATTTATTCCAATGCAATCTGTCACGGTTTTGAGCAAGGCTCAATGTCCTGTATCTAGTCAAGATCAGGATAAAAAAAAATTGATTCCATACGCCTCGGCAATTAGATCAATTATGTATGTCATGTTATGTACTTGGTCTGATGTTTCCTATTCTATAAGTGTCACGAGCAGATATCATCAAAATCCGGTGAAGCTCATTGGGTGGCTGTCAAGAACATTCTCAAGTATTTGAGAAGGACAAAAGACATTTAGTGTAACTGGTTACACTGATGCTAGTTTCCAAACCGATAGAGACGACTTTAGGTCGCGATCAGGATTTGTCTTTACCCTAAACGGAGGAGCTATATCTTGGAAAATTCAGAAGCAAGATACAATAGCTAATTCGACTACAGAGGCAGAGTATATTGCGGCAAATGATTTAGCAAAGGAAGCTGTCTAGCAGAAGAAATTTATCTCAGATCTTAGAGTTGTTGCCAGTTGTTGGAGTATGCCCGCTGACACACGTACACCATATGGATCACTACCAATGATGTGTAGGCCTATTGGGTCACACACCGGGGACCTATCTCGACAGCCTAAAAGATGGAGGGACCAACGGTGTTAAAATAGGAAAGTTGTAATGCAGGCAGCGTTAGTGGCGCTAATCTTTTAGGGTTAGCGGCGCTACACCATAAAAGTTAGCGGCGCTAACTCCCGACAGGCTGCATGCAACATTAAATTCCACCTCCTCTTTTGCCGAATGAATGTAGCCTTCTATAATCTTTCTTGGCAGGTCTTTAGGGTATCTAAGTGTCATTTGGGAGTCTATTTAAGTCTCCTCTCTTTATCACTTGATAACCTTTTGCCAAGATACACACTAAAAACACTTAGTTAGTAACTTTGAGAGTGTCTTTGAGTGTGTTAGAAGGAGGTCCGAATTTCTGGTGTTTTTGGGGCTGTTCTTGTGAGGAGTTCAAGGCTTTGAAGCTCTTACAAGCTTGCTAGTACAAGGAGAAGGCTTATACCCGGGGTGGACTTCATTAGAGGAAGACTTCTTTGGTCTTCTAGTCATCATCACAACATTCACGAGTTTTTCTGGAGCTAAGGAGCAGGGAATAATCTTCTTTCTTTCTCTTTTACATGTTGCAAATGTTAGCTATAGAGTTTGGTCCATGACTTGGGGTTTTATGCTTTTAAGTACTCTTTGCTTAGTTTGTTGTTTTGGTTGCTTCCGTTGTGTACATAGAACCCCAACAGTGGTATCAGAGCCACCTCTATACTACTTTTGCACATAGTCGCCTGAAAAACCCAAAAACATTTTTTTTTCTGACTAGAAGGGTTAGCGGCGCTAACTGGTAACAATTAGCGGCGCTAACTCCTTAAAGTTAGCGGCGCTACAGTGTCTGGCGGTGCTGTTTTTTGGTTTTTAAACTTTGAAAGCTTTTTTTTGGGTTTTTGGCATTTTGTTTTAGTTTCTGGATTTTTGGGTCCAGAAATTAAAATTATTTCTTTAAAGTTGCCTTGTATAATGGTTGGTGTATTTATATGTATATTATTATTTTGGCATGAAAATAATAATTGCATATACTTACATTATGTACATATGATTATGTTTCATCAAAAATGGTTTGGTGTTACTAATGCATAAATATATGGGATTTTGGTGCCTTGAGTGTTTTTGAAAAATCTTAACTGTTATACATAAGTTTAAATGGTTTTGTGTGGCACACCATGTTGTTGTTGTTGATGACTTGTTGTTCTTGTGATGTTGGAAACCACTAGAAATGCCCTAGACCTTGTGGATGTTAGGTTGTGTGTTTTTATTATTATTCATTCATTTGGTGACTTTATGTCACATGATTTGTAATAATAATTATTTAATTTATTTGGTATGTAATTTGTATTCGTAGCTTGCATGCCATTTAAATATTCCATATTATGTATTTGTACTAGAAAATAGGAATTTGTGCCTTGCATGCCATTTATTTAATTTTCTATGTAATTGTAATATGGAGCAACCATCGGGAGTCCATGGAGTGACGTCTTGGCGAACACAGATCCGAAAGGTCCAATTGAGGTGGCGGGTTTAGTGGGAGCACATCCAAAGTCAAGGAAGTTGTATCCTTAGATGACTTTCTTTTCCAGTAGTGGCTCACAGGAAAACATATAGGTTTTAGGGGCATGGTTACCAACTAAGATATGTGTATGTGTGTGATGGTTTTGTTATGTTGTTTATGCATGAGTTGTAGGACTGTTGCATGCTAGACAATTTTTGATAAATAATAAAACCAAGAGTTTTAAAAATGGTTTTTAACCGGAAAACTAAAATCATGTTTTCTAAATGTAAATCTCACGCCGTCCATAAGATGACACCACCCGAATCTAACAACACAAGGGTTGATTGTCGAGCTTTAGCCGAGTCAATTTTTGTGTGAGTGTGTGTGGAAGGTGCGTGTGGCAACTCGCAAGGTCGAATGTCGAATTTTAGCCGAGTCGATCATTAGGCAAGAGTACCACCGTGTATCTTGATGGTTGATTTACGGTTACAAATTAATATTTCATATAATCGTCGAGCTCTAGCCGAGGTTATGTAAAATATTACTTTGAGATTGGTGTGGAGGGATCAAACATGCCGAATTTGATACAATGGTTGTCAAGAAGGATCCCGCAAGGAACTAAGAGTTGTAATAATGGATTGCAATCGGTTAATGGTTGCCGGCCTAAATAACCTTGCCACGTGATCCGCGGAGAACCCATTACGGTGGAAGGTGAAATAGAGTTCTTAGCCCGTGTTAAAATAGTTATTTTTCATTAAACAAATGGGTAATTATTTTAATAAGGATTTCAATCAAACTAACCAAATCTACTTTGCGTTTTATAGATGGCACCAACTAGCACCAACAACAACACCACATTTTCTCTAAGGATTTTCGTTGAGAAAAACAAACTTGATGGGACCAATTTCTTGGATTGGTCACGGCAACTTAGAATTGTCCTCCGTCATGAGGACAAGTTGGCCACCATCGACGAACCCATCCCCGAGGCCCCTGCATCCAACGCGAGTAGGGTCATCAAGGAGGAGTATGAAAAACGCCTCAAAGACATCACCGAGGATACTTGCCTCATGCTTAACACGATGAGCTCCGACTTGCAAAAGTCGATGGAGCATCTTAGTGCCTATGACTTGATGCGCGAGTTGTCGGACATGTTCCAACAACAAGCGAAGCAAGAACGGTATGGTTGTCTTAATGATCTACTCGGTTGCCCGTTGCAAGAAGGCGGGAACGTGTCCCACCACGTTCTTAAGATGAAAGTGTTGGTGGAATGCCTTGAGAGGTTGGGGTTTGCCTTGGAGAGAGAGATGGCGATAGACATGATTCTACGGTCTCTCCCACCGTCATAGATCAATTCGTTGTGAATTATCATATGCACGGAATGGATAAATCCCTAATGGAATTGTATGGTATGTTGCGGACCGCCGAGTCCAACATGACGAAGCAAAAGCCATCTACCTCAGTTCTCGTCTTGGACATCAAGGAGGGTGAGTCCAAGAATAGGAAGAAACCGGCCTCTACCCCGAAGGGTAAATGAAAGGGTAAGGTTGGGGCACCCAAGCCAAACCCTTCCCCGGAGCCAAAGCCGAAGGGTCCAATATCTCAAGCCAAGACTCTGGAAGAGGCGGTTTGTTTTTTCTGCGTGGTGAAGGGGCATGTGCGCCGGAGCTGCCCTAAGTACCTAGAGGGCCTGAATGAGCTACGAGCTTCAGGAGCAGGCGCTTCTACTTCAGGTACGTTTGTGATTGAGCTCCATCATACATCTACATATAACGGCTGAGTTTGAGATACTGGTTGTGGCACTCACATATGTAATATGGTGCAGGTGCTAAAGGGAAGTAGAAGGCTGAGAGATGGGGAGCTGGAGCTAACTATGGGAAACAAGGATGTTTTCCCGGTGTTAGAGAAAGGAAGCGTGGAGCTTACTTTCAAGACCGGCTTTTCTATTATTTTAAATGATGTATGCTATTCGCCACTTGTGGCAAGAAATATTTTATCTTTCTATGCTTTTGTATGACGATGGATATTATTTTAAATTTGAAAATGGTTTTATCTCCTGTTTCAAAAATGATGTTTGTTATTTTAAAGCTTATCCATGTCGAGGAATATACGAAGTCGATGCATACATAGAAAATAATAGAGCAATCATGAACATTGATTCTGGATCCAAAATTGATTTGGATAAGTATTCCTTATGGCATAGCCGTCTTGGCCATATAAACAAGAAACGCATCACCAAGCTCCAAGTGGATGGGATCTTGGAATCATTTGATCACGGGTCAAATGAAGCATGCGACTCTTGCTTATTAGGCAAGATGACTAAGTCACCCTTTACGGGTATGCGTGAAAGGGCTAAAAGCTTGTTGGAAATAGTGCATACGGATGTATGCGGTCAATTCAAGCATGTTACAAGGAATAACTCTAGATACTTCGTTGCATGCACTGATGATTTCAGTTGATATGGATATGTCTACTTGATTAGGACCTTTGAGGTCTTTAAGACATTCCAAAACGAAGTCCAGAATCAATTGGGCAAGACTATCAAGATACTTCGCTCCGATAGGGTAGGCGAGTACTTGAGCTCGGAGTTCCGTGATCATCTAGATAGTTGTGGAATTATTTCACAACTAACTCCTCCTAGGACGCCACAATTGAATGGTTTTGCCGAGCGGAGGAATCGAACATTATTAGATATGGTCTGATCGATGATGAGTCGCACGGAAGTACCAATTAGTTTTTGGGGATACTCTCTCGAGTCGGCGGCTAGGATCCTTGACCTCGTACCGACTAAAAAATTCCAAAAGACACCTTTTGAGATGTGGCATGGAGTTGTTCCAAAGATCGCATATCTCAAGGTTTGGGGATGTCCCGCCTTCGTTAGACGAGAGGTAGAGGATAAACTTGAACCTAGAACAGAAAGGTGTTACTTCATTGGGTATCCAACCGGAGCCATGGGTTACTTGTTTTACAAGCCTTCTGAAAACAAGGTGTTCATTGCGCGAAGGGCTGTCTTCCTTGAAAGGGAGATGATATCCATGCATTCTGGTGGTAAAAGGTTTAATCTTGAAGAAGTTCAAGAACCTGATGGAGAAGGGACTAATGTCGGCACTAGCACTCAACCCGAAGTAGTTGAAACCGAACGAGAGGATGTGTCGGTACCTGACAACGCTCCTTTGATTCCTCGTATGTCCGGTAGACCACGTTAGGAGCCAGAGAGATATGTGTTTCTCATATCTAAGGGCAATTACTTATTGGTGAAATATGATGAACCTACAAACTACCGGGAAGCCGTAGTGGATATTGAGTCCTCTAGGTGGAAGGAAGCAATGGAGAGTGAGATGCAATCCATTTCGGATAACCATGTATGGGAATTGGTTGATCCTACACCCGGGTGTAAGACAGTGCGGTGTAAATAGGTCTTCAAGAAGAAGACCAGCGTGGATGGATCTGTAGACACCTTCAAGGCCCGACTGGTGGCTAAAGGTTCCACGCAAACTCATGGGATTGACTATCAAGAAACTTTTTCACCAGTGGCTATGTTGAAGTCTATCCGAATACTCATGGCCATAGCTGCGTTTTATGATTACGAGATATGGCAAATGGATGTAAAAACCGCTTTCCTTAACGGGAAGCTTAATGAAGAGGTGTTTATGTCACAACCCGATGGTTTTGTACATCCTGAGTATCCTGATAGAGTCAGCAGACTAAAGAAGTCCATTTATGGACTTAAACAAGCATCTCGCAGCTGGAACCTGTGCTTTGATGAGGAAATCAAAGAGTTTGGATTTTCGAAAAGCAAGGATGAACCATGCGTGTATGTCAGGGCTAGTGGGAGCGTTGTAGTATTCGTTGTTCTATACGTAGATGCTATTCTACTCATTGGAAACGACGTCCCAACCATGAATGAGGTTAAGACGTTTCTTGGGAGTTGTTTTTCAATGAAGGACTTAGAAGAAGTAGCGTATATCTTGGGCATAAAGATCTATAGAGATAGATCTAAGAGGCTAATTAGGCTTAGCCAAAGTGCATATGTCGACAAGGTCTTGAAGCGATTCAAGATGGAGAACTCTAAAAGGGGTAACACCCCTATGTTGCATGGAGTGATGTTGAGCAAGGCTCAATGTCCTATTTCCAAGGAGGAACTAGACGTAATGAAGAGGGTCCCTTATGCTTCGGTAATACGATCAATCATGTACGCCATGCTATGCACTCGTCCTAAAGTATCGTGTGCTTTGAGCATGACGAGTAGGTATCAGGCTAATCCCGGGCAAGCCCATTGGACTGCGGTTAAGAACATTATCAAGTATCTTCGGAGGACAAAGGAGATGTTCTTGGTTTATGGTGGTGAGGAAGAGCTTAGAGTACATGGTTACACTGACGCCAACATCCAAACAGATTTGGACGACTGCCGATCACAATCGGGGTTCTTGTTCCTTTTAAATAGTGGTGCTATATGTTGGAGGAGCTCCAAGCAAGATACCGTGGCTGATTCAACTACCGAGTCGGAGTACATAGCGGCTAGTGAAGCAGCTAAAGAGGCGGTATGGATAAGAAAGTTCATCCAAGACCTTGGAGTGGTTCCTAGCATATCCGACCCTATTGAGATCTTCTGTGACAATGAGGGTGCGGTTCCTCTAGCTAAGGAACCAAGGGCTCATAAGCGGGCGAGGTACATTCCTCAAAAATACCACTTCATAAGAGATGTTATAGAGAGTGGTGAAATTGCCATCAACAGAGTAGCATCGGAAGGCAATTTGGCCGATCCTTTCACTAAACCGTTGTCACAAGCTATACATGATTCTCACACTAGGTCGATAGGTGTTAGATTCGCTAGTGACCTGGTTTGAGTGTAATATCTGGTTTGTGTGTTGATTTGTACTTGTACTTTAGGAACATTTAGTAGTATTGTATTTCATACTATATTGATTATTAAATGTGATTTAATGATACGCCGAGGGCGAATATTTTATGAATACTTACTGTGTTCCATCTTAGCATGTTTAATACTTCCCTGAATGCCTTTTTCATTCTAAATGTACACAGTCGGTTATTCTTCATGGGGAGGAAGTTTGAGATAAGACTGAGGGAAGTGGTTAGTCACTATCTAATAATGGATTAGATAAAAAGAGACGCAACACTTCGCCTGTGCTTGCAATGGTCAAGTGAATGGACGACCCACACTTGAACTTAGTTCATGGTTTATGTCACGAGTAAATCAGGATGATAATATCAATTTATCCTTAGACTGGAGATACAAGTGTTCCTAAGCATGGATCTGCTTTGCCTTGATTGCTTTCAAACACAGTTCGTAACTGGCTGTTATAAAGGGAGCTTTTAGGTAAAGTATGGTGTATGTGGCGGAGCAATGTAGTCAAAGGGATTCGTTGCTCTAGTTTTAGGGAGATATCCACGGGCCCCTCGATGATTGAGAGCTGACGTAAAATGCATGGCCATGCTCGAGTTGCAATGATATTCGATCGATTGCAACTGGATTTTGGGTCACCATCAATCCATACTATGAGACCTTTTCTTGTGACGCCTCGTGTTTCCGCTTTAGCGGGGTGTGACAACAAAGTCATCTAATGGCAAAACTTCCTCAACTTTGGATGTGCTCCCACTAAACCCGCCACCTCCATTGGGTCTTTCGGATCCGTGTTCGCCAAGACGTCACTCCATGGACTCCCGATGGTTGCTCCATATTACAATTACATAGAAAATTAAATAAATGGCATGCAAGCCACAAATTCCTATTTTCTAGTACAAATAAATAATATGAAATATTTAAATGGCATACAAGCCACAAATATAAATTACATACCAAATAAATAAATTAATTATTATTACAAACCATATGACTTAAAGTCACCAAATGAATGAATAATAATAAAAACACACAACCAAACATCCACAAGGTCTAGGGCATTTCTAGTGGTTACCAACATCACAAGAACAACAAGTCAATATACATGAACAACAACATGGTGTGCCACACAAAACCATGTAAGCTTATGCATAATGGTTAAGATTATTTAAATTACTCAAGGCACAAAAATAATCCCATGTACTTATGCATTAGTAACACCAAACCATTTTTGGTGAAACATATTCATAAATACATAATGTAAGTATATGCAATTACCATTTTTATGTCAAATGATAATATACATATAAATACACCAATCATTATACAAGACATCTTAAATAAATAAAATTTAATTTCTAGAAATAAAATTCCAGAAAATAAATTAAACTGCCAAAAACCCAAAAATAATTTTTAAATAGTATAGAGGTGGCTCTAATACTACTGATGGGGTTGGAGGAACACAGCGGAAGCAAAAGGTACAACATGCAAAGCTAATGGTACAAACATACAAAGCATAAAACCCCATAAGAGGACCAAGCTTTTGCAACATGTAAAAAGTAAAGAAAAGAATGTATACCCTTGGTGATCTTCTGGAACAATGTAGAGAAAGATAGTGATGACAAGAAGCTCAAGCAAAACTTCTCTCTATTGTTGATCCACCCCGGGTTTGGACAATCCACAAGTACTAGCTTGTTCTTGATGATCTTCAACCTTGAAATCACCCAGAAAACAGCCACAAACTTGCCTTACTTCTGGTCACTATGGTGTAACACTCAAAAACACTCTAAGAGCCTTTGCTAAGTGTTTGTAAGAGAGTTTTTTTAAGAGAGTACAAGGCAAGACCAAAGTGGGACTTAAATAAACTCCTAGGTGCCATTTGATATCCCCCAAAACCGGCCAAAAGGAGGTGGAAAGGAAGGACATGCATTGGCTAGAAAAGGAGGTGGAGACAAAGTGATTAAATGCTGTCAGACACGATTCCGCGCCGCGTAAGAGATTCCACGCCGCGAACCTTAATTCCGTGCCGCGGAACTTGCCTGCACACCAACCATTTCCACTTTGACACTTTTAGTCCCTCAACTTATATTGTTGTCAGGATTGATCCCCGGCGTGTGACCCAATAGGCCCATATTATATCGGCAATGATCCAAATGGCGTACGTGCGTCAGTGGGCATACTCCAACAGTATTATATATTTATATTATATATTATATGTTTTGAAAAGTTAAAGGCGTTATTCTCCTGGTAAGAACCTCTTTTTATATGCAGGTGGGTGAGGGTTTAAGCCTTCCTGACGGGCCTTTTTATTTGCAATTTCATATGTTTTTCTTTTTTTTACTTTTTTTTATTTTATTAATCACTATAGTTTATGTTTTCATCTCTCTTTAGAATATATATATATATATATATATATATATATATATACTAATACTAGCATAGTACCCGCGTCAATGCGGCGGTGGCGAATAGTTTTGCTCAACAGCTTGTCCTTTTTAATTATTGAGTCATTCAAATTTCATAAATGTTTATGAATTTAGGTTATAGGTTATTTAAATTTATGAGTCTGTTTATTCACATTTTTTAATAATTAAGTTCAAATATTTATTATGTGAAAGAATATTTATGATGAAATGTTTATTTGTTAAAATATTATGTTTATTTGTTAAAATATTTTGTAATAATTGAGTTAATTGTCACTCACTTGATGTTTAATATATTTTCTTATTATGGAAGGTTTATTCACTAAAATGGTATATATGAATCTCATTAAATCAATGTAATAGTTACTTCATTTAACAATCTTCATTTACTTTGACTTTAGTGTAGTTTATTACTTTCAATTTACTTTAAAACTAAAACTTTTAAAAATTGAAAATTGTAAATGTTTTATAAATGAGTAAGATATATATATATATATATATAGAGAGAGAGAGAGAGAGAGAGAGAGAGCGCCACAGTGTGTTTCAAATGAGAATATATATTAAGTGGAAAATTGAAGACTTAATCATGATTCTTCTTTTGATTTCGGGTAAATTACGACCGTTATATAACATTTTAAAAAACTAAATCTTATAACTATATCTAATTAATATATAAGTAAATTTATTATACAAACACTTAAAAGCAAAAACTAAATACACGTAACCCGCAACAAAGTGCGGTTATTTACCCTCGTTATTAACCAAGTAAGACATCCTTTTGTTTATTAAAAGTAATTTAAAAAAGTAATAAAAAAATTTTTTTTGGGTCCTTACATCCACTCATGACTATTATATTTATATTTAAATGTATGGTTGTATTAAAATTTTGATTTAATTACAAGACTTGTCTATAAATTTTCTTTTGAGAAGAAACAGGCGTTACAACTACAACTTTCAAAGTTTAAATGGAGTAAATGAAACCTTAATTTTGATTACTTGTAAAAAAAGGGAGGTTGTTACAAACTGAGTATGTTGTGTGAGAGATGGACTTGATAAGAATTAGAATTTTGAGAATTAATTTGAATGAAAGAATTGAAGTTTTGTGAAAGCAAGTAAAGAAGAAGAAGATGACCTGTGTATATTTCTTGCCGATAAGATTTTTACCATTTAAACAAACCAAAAAACTGATTCACGAGCGAAGGTGGCTCTTACCACCTTCACGAACACAATACTCACGAGTCGATAACCAGCAATTGGCAATGGTCATAACGAGCTACAACCTCATGATGGAAGGGATTTGTGCTCGTGATCGGCTATTCGATCACTAGCTCACTCCGAACATTTTTATTTTGTGTTTTTACCTTTTTATTCTACTTTTCTGTAAAGCATATTAGAGCTTCCGCAATGTGAAAATAAAAAAGAATATGGTGGTGACATAACAGATAGTTATTGCAGTTATCACTATGAATGTTTAGTTTTTAATGTTGGTATGTTATTGATGTTGATGTGGCATACACTTATAGCAGTTATCCATGTTATGATTGCGGATGCTCTTAGGTATGTTGTTCTTTAGGGCCTAACAAGTTCGTATACTATCATTTAGAAATAGTTATGCCTTGTCGATACAAATACAAGTTATATTTTTAGGTTAATAATAATATAATCATCAAAGTTTAAGTCCATTAATATTTTTTTTATTAAACTTACCATAAAAACTTGAACTTGTTATAACTTAAACCTCAAAGTGTATTTCAAATGGTTTAAATATTGAAGTTTTTTTAAAAAAATAATTATTAATCCATTAAGTTTTATATGATTTTTTATTTAACCACTTGATTATACATGCTAGTTTATTTTTATTTTTTTTAATTTAAGAGGGGTTTAACCATTTTCTAACAAAAATTTCAAAAGTTAAACAATCTGAAAACAAACTCTAAGATTTAAACTAAGAAAATACAATTTTAAAAATTAAATTATAAAAAATTTAAACTTTATTGTAAAATCATTTATTAACGAACTCGGGTGGTTAAACCAAAATTGAAATAACACTATGATAGGTTATTTGTCCTTCTTGTAAAGCCAACGTCTAAATAGTGGATTGACTAGTGCTAAATTACATATATAATTTGGTTAAATTATATAAATAACCCAAGCTACTAGTTATTTCCAAAGAACAAAAAGAATACTCTTAAAAGCTATTAGAATTTAATATCTAATTCTGGAGTAGGCAAATCATTATTTATTTATTTTATTTTGCATAATTAAAATCTAATAAAATGCTAAAAGGCTCTTAATTTAGCTATTTCAATAGGTAATTAAGATGTCTCTCATTAAGATTAACAGTTCAAATCAACTGTCGACATACAGTTTAGTAGTGTGATCAAGGCCGATCATTTGTGATTAATACACCAGTGCTGACATGTTCACCTGTAACATCTGTTCCATATCGTTTGGAGAGAGGACGAAACATACCTTATAAGAGCGTGCATAGCTATCCTAACATGCAATTTTTTGGGTGAAGTGTTTCATTCTAAAAACAAAACCATGAGACATTAACGCAAAGTAGATTATGCTACAAGATTTGGACTGTTACATCACCAACTTCAATTTATTCATTTCACAAAACTTATCCTGCTCTATATCCTAACAAAGAACACCTAAACACTCGTACATAGTTTTTAATAACTGAAAATATAGTAATGTTTTAGACAGAAATCTAATACAGATATAGAAAGCTGGTAACGTTTACATTGGAATTTAAAAAAGCAACCCTGCAAATCTTGCTAAAACCATGTGATGTGAACCTGATTCTTACTAAGAATACAAAACAAACAAGACAAATCTGAAACGGTGATGAGGCATGAAGGATATCACGTGATTCAAGAGCAGCTTTCTGCCGAGATGCCGATCCTTGAATTTGGCAGATCAAACAGGATCCGATGATTCTGTTGCTGCATATTAGCGACCACATTTAGCGACGGTGAAGCAGACATGGCCAGGCATGTGATGCCACCTGCCGAGCTGTAAATAAGGAAGTTCTCTTGCTTCATTGACAACTCAACTCCGTCGAACAAAAAAGACATTGTCGGGACCTGTTTTCCGATCGGCACCGTGTAGCATGTGTCGAATCCTCCTAACGACGAGACGACAACTTTTCTTCCCATTCTTCTCCTAAACTCGTCTCTAACCGCTGTGTATGCAGGAGTCACTAGCCTTGTGAATACGGTACCTGATGAAAAAATAATGGGTTAAGATCCTGGTCAATCATAATCTATCATGTTCTCTCATAAAATGAAAGTGTACCCTACCAAGGAACCCATTTTTAACTTAAAAACTCACTTTCATGTTTGTGAAAAAAGAAAATACATCGTATTAGACCCAAACATGAGAGTATATTAACTATATATTATATTCTCTCTGGTTGGATTAATTTTACAGCAAATTGAAATCTTGAATGTGCATAACTGGTACTAGAAATATTTCTTAAAATGATTTACATACCAGAATCAATTATGGTCCCAGCTCCATTGTTAGGGTTAAGTGCGAAAGCAGTCGAAGGGATGTTCACGAGCTTAGGGCCGACTTTGATTCCGATCAATTTCACATAGTAAAGCGAAGGTCGTCTAGGGTTAGTAAGCAATGGTGTGAACTTGATGTTTTTGGGTTGGCCATTTGGGCCCAATCTCAAAGTTCCAGAGAATTTAGGAGACTTAAAGCTAGGCAGACAATAAGAAAATGTGGACTTGTAAAGGCTTTTCGATTGAGATAATAACGATAATGAGCCACGTCCTAAGCCTAAAACGCCTTGTCGCGGGAGTGAAGATCCTGTAACCTTTTGAATGCAACCGAAAGAGTAGCCAACAATCGTGTCCGTGGCTAGGGTTAAGTTGTCTTGAGCCAAGTTAGCCGCTATAGAAGAGCTTCCATATGTCATATTCATCGAACACGCGGTTCCTTGACAATTTGAATTTTGCATCTGAAAAGGTACGATTCGTTATATATTAAAATCCGTATCATATTCGGATTAATGGGTTTGGGTTTACGTGTTGATATCACCAAACCCAAACACCCGTTTATTTAATCCAGCTAAAACCCGAAGTCCTTGACTATAACATAACTCGTGTAACCTGTTTATCTAAATAAATCATAAAAATGTAACATGTAATAATCAATACAGTGTTCGACACAGTCCGAGCATAACTCGTTTATTAAATAATTTTTTTTGCTTTTATGAAATTAAAAAAAATAAGAAAATGTATTTATTATTAAATAAAGATTTAAAACAAAAACACACTTTCACATGTTGACAAAAGTTTAAAAAGTGAATATTATAGAGTCCACCCATAAAGTTAAAAGTTAAAACATAAAAGCATATATGAATAGCTAGCGGTTAATACCATTATACCACCGTACACTTATGGGACTCCCGTGGCTAGAGTCACGGGCTGGTGACAGACAACCGACATAATCTCAGATGCAGTATGCTACAATAAATACTCAAATACGTACAACCTCTAATGCATAACGTACAATAGTAAACGAGCAGAATTGTATGATCTAAGTATACGTACGGCCGTACCTGTTTGCATTGAGCAGTACCACAGCTAAGAGACGTAAACGTACTAGATTTAGCAAAAGCAAAAGGAGAAGAACTACAGCCGGCACAGCCGGAGCAGGGAACCATGGCCATATCGGCGGCAGTATCTAGAGCCATAAGCAGACTCTGCGGCGGTGTTCCGATGTTAGCCTTGACGATATAAGTGGTGCTTTGTATAATCTGTCTGCCGGAGCCAATGGGGACAAATAACCTGCCGGCGACTAAGCTAGAGAGGTAGGCGAGGCGAGTTTGATCGTCGGTCTGCATTTGGAGGACAGTTCCCGGCCATGAGAGAGGTGTTTTTGGGCGGAAGGGGGAGCAAGGGCTGGAGACGTGGAAGACTTTGAGAGTTGAGTCATGGTGGTTTGAGGTGCAGGTAGGGTTCAGAGAGACGACGGAGACGGTGGAGATGAGGAAGGCAACGAGGAGTGGTGGCAGATGATCCATTGATGGTGGACACTGACTCACTTGGGTGTGGGAGTGTGGGACTCCATGGAAATGTAGGCATATAAATACAAATTAATAACAAAGATACAAAAAAAAATTTAATAAAAAAAAATGTATCTTGTCATTACTCATTAGTAAGTTTATGCGTGAGGCGAGATGAGGAATTTTTCTCTCGGATCGAGTTGTTTATCATTTTTGTTATTTTTAACAAGTTTAAATTAAAAATAAAACAATAAGCAAGTGTAAAAACAAGTCAACAATAATAAATAAATCAATAACATAAATCGACAGTTTTTTGATGAAAGCTTCGTAGAAACAAAAAATCAAAATGATAAAAGTTTACATTGTTGATCGATTTAGTGTCTCCATGTTGATTTCTCGATTGTTGCGGGCTTGCAAACTCTCGATATCAAATCTTAAATAGTAATTGGAGGAGACGGTAGGCTACTAGAGGTAAGTTAGATAGTTTAGAAAAATTTAAGTTTTCTAATGACTTTTGTTATTTCATATTGACGATATTATATATATATATATATATATATATATATATATATATATATATATATAGGTGAGGGTTCAAACGAGAACTGTTTTTCGTACGAGAACTGCGAGAACCAATCTCGGCCGTTCCTAGGATATGGGAACTTCATGGATGGAGAGCGTGGAGGGGATCAAGTGTGGCAGGGTGCATGTGAGGAATTCATGGGTGGGCAATGACATAAAAGGAGGGAGAATTGGACGGCTCAGATTGGTTCTCGCAGTTCTCGTACGAAAAACAGTTCTCGTTTGAACTTTTGCCTATATATATATATATATATATATATATATATATATATATATATATATATATATATATATATATATATATATATATGGTTTTATAAAGAACACCCATTAAACATATAACCTAAAAAACCATTCCAGAGATGACACGTGACATTATAAATAAGGGCAAAACAGGATAATTAAAAAAACTCATCAATCCACGCACCAAACTCATCAATTCACATACCTCCTCCTTCCAGCATAAACCTACCTTTAAAAAAAGGGCAAATTGCACGAAAATACAACAAAGTATATCGAAATTGCCATTGTATACAACCAACTTTATTTTCTATCTAAAAATACAACTTTCTTTTATTTTTCATTCATTGTATACAACCGGTTACCTTCTAATCAGGTAGCCGGTTATTTCTTTTAATTTTAAATTTTTTTAAATTAAGATATTCATATGTTCTTGAGTCATCTTCAACCAAAAAGCAAACCAAAAGACAAAAGCAAACAAACCAAACCAAACACAAGATGAAGCTTGTTAAACATTTTGAACCATAACTTCATGAATTGCAAGGAAAATTCTAAACAAACAAGATCTTTAAGAATCGCAAACTTGTTAAACAACCAAGTAAAAACCAGATGTGCCAATGAACCATGATGGCACCAAGATCTGCCAATGAACCAAGATGAAGCTGAAACATGCAAACTAGATGAATATCAAACAAACCTGATGTAGAAAACCCTAGATCTAGCAAATAAACCATGAAAACCAGATCTACAAATGAACCAGGATGGCACCACCGCCGTCGCCTTCAACCCGCCACCACTGCTGTTGAAAACCCTAAATCGCCTTCAACCCGTCACCACTGTTGTTGAAAACCCTAAATCGCCTTCAACCCACCACAACCGTCGCCTTCAACCCATCACCCTTGAGATCTGCATTCGAAAACCCTAAATCGCCTTCAACCCACCACCGCCGTCGCCTTCAATCCACCACCCTTGAGATCTGCATTCGAAAACCCTAAATCGCCTTCAACCCACCACCCTTGAGATCTGCATTCGAAAACCCTAAATCAACTTCAACCCAGCACCGTCGTCGCCTTCAACCTACCACCGCCGTCGTCTGCATTCGAAAACCCTATATCGCCGACGTGAGATCTGGAATTCTTCTCCAAAGTCATCCCCTTCAAATGAACCACCACCTAAGGCAATCTTCTTATTTTCTTCATAATTTTTTAATTAAATAAATTTAAAAAACAAAAAATAGGGAGAAACCAGTTGGTAACCTGATATCACAGGTTAATTGCACACAATGAATCAAATTTGTAAGTTGTTTGTATTTTTAGGTAGAAAATAAAGTTGGTTGTATACAATGGTAATTTCGATATACTTTGTTGTATTTTTGCGCTATTTTCCCTTAAAAAAACCACTCAAACTTTTAAATGATCATAAATCATTCGTTTTTTAGAGTTTAAGCAATAAAATTATATCGTTAGATTTAGTTTTTCGTCATCTTTCAAACAAGATGAGGCTTGATGTATTTGAGAAACTTTTTTTTTTGAAAATGCGAAATTTGTATTTTGAACTGAGTTTCATTCCAAAATGTAAAATGCAAAAAATCAAAAATGCAAAATATGAAGATTAAGGTCATGCATATGCTTCCAAAATACAAATTATGAAAATGCAAAATGCAAACCCAAAATGATTCAATGAAAATGAAGCTCAAAATGCATATTATATTCAAACCCAAAATGCAAAAGTCGTACAAAACACTACAATGCAGCCCAAATGCAAACAAAATTTGCATTTTCAAAAAAAATTAGAAAAATATGGGAAGAGTGGTCTTGATTGAAAGAGGATTAAAAAACTAAAAGATTGGTACAATATTTTTTTTCACAAAACTTAAATAGTTATGACAATTAAAAGTTATGATGGGTAATTTTTTTTTTTAAACCGTGGGTTTTTTGTTGAGGGGGGGGGGGGGGGGGGTTGGGAGGGTGTTCATGTTTGCCCTTTTTCTTGTTAATTAATATATGATAATTACAATTTTATCATCTTTAAATCTCATATCTTGATTTTGATGATCCAAAGGTCCAGATTGATTCTTTAGGTTCTTTGTTTAAGGCTAGGTTCTTTATTGATGTTATATATATATATATATATATATATATATATATATATATATATATATATATATATATATATATATATTCAAATAAGTTAAAGAAAACGCGGCGGGACAGATACCTTAGATATTGAATTTTAAAATCCGAACCCACCCCGTGTTCACCGGTACTCTAGTTTTTATATTTTTCGAGTTACGGGTTTTATAGGTACGTAACCGTTTTTCGGTTTAAGTTCATACGAGGCAGGTCGGATTTTTGGTTTTTTGAACACCCCTATTACTCACGTGTGTTTTTAATTTCATTTTTCAATATAAAAGATAATATAATTTAATTAAATTTTATTCAAGCTTTTTATTTTTTATTATATATATTAAGAAATATAAAGAGAGAGAAATAAACAGGAAGAAAGAGAAGAGAGAAAGCTCACGGGTACACCAACCCGAAATGGAAAAACTAGAAGTCAAACTCAAAAAATCTGTATGAGTGTTTCCCTCCAACCCGAGGAACCCAAAATGATATCTGGTTTAGCCAACGGAGGGCCTAAAAACGAAAACCAGTCATATAAATTATACTTTATAGATTACTTGCTTCGTTTTGTAAATATTGTGTACTTTTAATCTTTCTAAGTTTTTATTGTTAAATATATCTTCAATTTTATAATTTTTTATGGATTGTAAATTTATTTTCATTAGTATAATTTTTATTAGGCATCATATAACAAAATAAATAAATGATGTAACACAGTCAACTTCATTTTTTTACCAAACAATATGAATAGTAGCGATTTTTACAAACACTTGCAGATCTTTACATCCACTGGCGGATCCAGTGTGTTAGCGATGGGGTCCTGGGCCCCCAATAGATCCGGACAAACTTCATATCTGTAGTGCAAAAACATGAAACGGAGAGCTTAATATATTATCCATATACCTTGAGGCCCCGTCTCCTTTTACCCATGCCCCCGATTTCCCGAACCCTGTTGGCTGGCGACACTCAAGAGCATTGTTTAACAAGGGGAAATGTCATCGGCACTCAAGGGCAGTGTGAACGTGATTGAAGCAAACGCAGAAGCAAACGCAACCCCCCCCCCCCCCCCCCCCCACCTCTCCACAGTCGAGAATCGTAGATCTGCAGAAGCAAAAGCAGCCGGCAGGCGGTAGTCTCACTTACCTGAACCCTGGATTGAACGCCAACCCTTCCATTTTAATTTTAATTCTCGATCTCCTTATTTATTTGATATCCCCATCTACTAACCTCACAAATAAAATACCACAATTATCCCTCTCACCGACTCACCAGACCCCTCCATGGCTCCGTTTTGTGAAGTAGGTGTTTTCTATCTTTTATTTTTCTATTTGAGACATGTGCTTTGGGATTAGGTAAGGAGCAATATTTAAATGATTGATGAGGTTAGGTAAGTAATATTTTCTATTTGTAATTTATATCTCTGCTTCCTGACATTTATATACATATATAATTATATTCTATATAATCAAGGTTATAAGGTTATTGTATTGAGTTGCTAATTATATAATTGTGGCATTTGTTAATTGTTAAATAGTACATAAGATTAATAGTATGTAGGATTTATTGTAAGTTGTTCGATACCCATATAGATTTAGAAAATATATAGAATGAGAATTGAGAAAAAACTTCGCCGGATAATAAAAACCCGACCCGTTTTAATGTGTATAACAGATATGCTTTTTTCAATTTCTTATTCCAAGTCTTATTGGTTGGTGCCCCCATTGAACGAATTTCCTGGATCCGCCACTGTTTACATCTCAAAAATGTCAAGTTTTGAAACCACATGCGGTGTTATCTTGTCATACCAACCGACCATAGACATGTATAAAAGGATTGATTAAGTGTTTTAAAATCTTCATAACAAGCTCCATCAACACTAGGCAACCTACTCTACGCATGTGGAAATACATGGGTTAACTATAAAAGCTAGTGAGTACAGATTTAGCATGAGCATAAATAAAGCATATTATATCAAATGGATTAGCAAACAGTGCTATCTACTTACATTGTGGTGTGTTGACAATATCAATAGATGTCATATCTTGTGGAATAGCTAATCAAGTTCAACAACTTAATCACGTTTCAAACACAACCAACCATGTTGGTGGGTGAGTGGCGGTCATCCAGGCATCTTTCAAGAGCCATCAACTCCATATATTGCGTTCAGCGGGTAGCTCATCCATATGGATGTGTCACCTTTCATCGCATGTGTTTTGCCTACATTGCCTTTCTCATCCATATGCATTTAGAAAATAATACAAAACAACCATAGGGTGTTCATATGTAACATCCCAAGGTTAAAATATTAAGTATAAACTATTTAGAAATTTAGAGAATTTTTATTTGTTCCCTCAATATAAAACATGAGTAGTAAGTAAGAGGACTTAATGTAGCAAAAATGAATAAGAAGTATTAACACTCATTATATGAGACCACTATACAAAGGAAGGTGAAGACATAACACACATTTTTAGTGTGTCAGTTGGAGTGTGTGGTTAGTGTGTGTTTATGAAAGTAGAGTGAGACGATATAGAGAGAAACAAGTTTTAATGAGAGAAGGTGGGGAATCAAGAGAGACTAAGCCATGTTTATGCAAGATTAAGCATAAATTAAGAGTTATTCATTATCTAGAACAAGATTTGGCAGCTTTCTTTTTTAATTTAAGATCTGGAAAACACACAATTAGTGAGTGTTCTTAGTATGGGAGAAAGCTAGAGAGAGAAAGTGCCAAATCAAGGATTTAAGCAAGGATTCTTATATGTATGTGAAGATCATGTTGATAGATTGTGTGTAGGGATAGTGTACACGTGTCATCACATCCATGGACAATATGAGTTACTAAAAGGTCACACAGCTGCACACCTAACTCATGAACCAGAAAACAATATTATGTGTATAGAGAGGATAATTAATAGTTGATTAATTATCAATAAAGAGAGAAATAATAAATAGACATTTATTATTGAAAAAGGGATATCAAATATTAGTTGAATATTTAGTAATTAAGTTTGGTTGGATAATATTAATTAATAGTTAACTAATTAATATTAAACTAAACTAGAGGGTAATGTAACACCCTCCTTACCTGTCTAGTAGAATTAAGGTAATTAAGTAGGATTACTTTAATTAATTGGTTGATTATTTGTTTATGTGTTTTAATTAATTGAATTTAATTAAAATAAGATTGGTTATTAATTAAATAAATTGCAAGTATTTGTGGGATTGGTGAGGTGTCTCGGTTTTGGACACCTAAACATCCCCTAATTGACACCTTTCTTTCTCATACATGCAAAATAATTAAGGTGCTGTGTGTGTTTTGTGTGCGGCCGAAAGCAAGAAAGAAAAAGAAGAAAGAATTGAACTCAAATTGTAGATTTGGATTGTGTAATCTGAAATACTGAAGTGTTATTCATCATCAAAAGGTTAGATTACCGAATCATGTGTTAGCAATTGTTTAATTTCGGATTTATATGAATTATGTGTGAAATCCGATTGAATGTTCTTGTATGATGAATCTTTGATCTAAGATGCATGTTGTTAGTATTTGATGATTTTATGATCAAGGCATGTTTAGAATTCAATTTTTGAAATATATATGTTGTTGCATGCTTAAAATCAGAATTAAATTGAAGTTTGTATGATTGTTGAATTTGTCGGATTTCATAAGTATGAATCGATCGGATTTGTGTTGTATGGATCGGAATTGAAGAAATCCGATTAAATTTAATCGGATTTGGTAGGAATCCGAGAACAATAGAACTGTCGCCTTAGCTTCTATCGGATTGATGGATTTTATCGGATTCCTAGTTTAATCGGAATCATGGACTATATTGGATCGAATGTTTGATCGGATTTGACCTTTATCGGATTGTAGATTGTCCGTTATCGGATTTGCTTTTGCTCGGATTTGGTTGACCGGATTTCATGTTCTATCGGAATTGTCATTTCTCGGATTTGATTTGATCGGATTTGGCCTAATCGGATTTGATCTTGTCGGATTTGAACATAATCGGATTTCCAGTCATGCCTATGCTCGGAATTGATGAATATTGTGTTATGAAAGATCAAGTTTAGAACATGAACTTGTTGCCTTAGCTTATTAAAGGAATGTATGAATAGCCTAAGCTAAGGAGTTGGATGAATTCACAAGATTACAGTAAGTAAAGAGTAATTGTGAATTGTGGTATATTGGTTGTATATACATGAGTTGATATATGTACTTGTGGTTTTATATGTACATGTATGTTTGATTTCAGTGTTATGCTTATTGTTTGTTGATTAAGCAAATACTGATTGTTAGTTGTTCGTTCAGGTGGTGGAAAGACTCAGTAGTAAGAAAGACTGAGTTCCCTGAGTATTGAAGATATCGGTGAGTGGATATATATCTTGGATGTATAAGATATATCACCTGATTGTTGCTCTTTTCTGTATATATACATGACGTGTTGTGAGATCAGCTTGGCGGTTGTTATTCAGCTGGGCCTATGTTTGAAGATATACAGTATTAGTAATTGTCTTGATAGCATTTGTTGTAATCAAGAAGTGCTAGTATTGTTATCTGTTGTAACTTGGCTATCGGTAGACCTTTGCTTTGGCCGGCATTGGTTGAAGGTCCCGCAAGACCGCCGGTTCTCTTGTTTGTTTGAGCATTGTTTGTTTGGGCTGTATGCCTTGTATGTTTGTGATATCTATTCTCTCACTTAGCTTTGTGCTAATCCCCCACTGTTGTAATCTTTTACAGGTTAAACCTGGGATGTGGATTAAAGAGATGAAACTGGAATTTTGGGATTGATCATACTATGATATCTTGTAGTTTCGTTTAGAGCCTGTTTTGTAATTAACACCATGGTTGTATTTTGTATAGCTAAAACCAGCAGAGTTGTATTTGCTTTATATATATATATATATATATATATATATATATATATATATATATATATATATATGTATATATGTAATTATGTTGTTAGCTTCCGCGCGTATAGTAAAAATGTGTTTTAGAAAATACGTTGTTACAATTTGGTATCAGAGCCCTGGTTTGAGGATTTGCATTGGTGATTTCGTGCAATACTCGAACTAAGGCTCTGATCAGTCCAATATTCCAGGGTGGGTAATTAGTAGGGTAGCTATAGAGAATATGATGTGGTACTAACAGATTATAATCTGACAACTGGTGAGATGTTGTGTAGAACAGATTATGGCTGATAACAACGAGATCCCGGTATATACCCCACAGTCCCCTAGAAGACAGCACAACAATGTTTCATCTACTGCTGCGAATGAGCAGCACGGAGCGGGTACTTCTCATCATGGGGAGTCAGATAACCAAGATTATGTGTTACAGCTGGAGGACACTTTGCAGACTCAGAGGGATAGGATTCTTGAACTGGAGCAATAGTTAAACCAAACCCAGTCTTCCCAACCAACCACCACTGTACAGATGCCTTTAGTAACAGCCCCTGTTACTCAACCGATACCACCCCCTGTATATACTACTGCACCTGTGAGTACGATGTCAACCCCATATGGATCTTTTCCATTTTTCCAGATGCCTCAGGGAGTGTCAAGTTAAACTCAACCACAAACAGTATTTATTCCCTGGTTTCCTCAACAAGAGACTAGGAACAAATGTCAATTTAAAGATTTTGTGGCATGTGGAGCACCTGAGTATTCGGGAAGCTCAGATCCGAATGTTACTTTGAACTGGTTGAAAGAGACTGTGAAAGCTTTGGAAGCCTGCAACTGCGAGAAAGCCGAACGGGTCAAGTTTGCAACGAGACGGTTGAAAGATCAAGCTTTGACGTGGTGGGATTCTCTGACTACACATTTGCCGCGAGATGTTGTTAATGCCATTACTTGGGAGCAATTTCAAGATAAGTTTTGTAAGCAATATTGTAATGCATTTAACATGGCAAAGATTCAGCGAGAGTTCCTGGATTTGGCACAGACAAGTAATATGTCTGTGGATGAATTGATCAGCAAGTTTCAAGTAACTCTTAGATTTGCAAAGCAGTGGGTGCCTGATGAACATTCTCAGGTTCAACATTTTGTGAAAGCCTTGTTACCAGAATATCGGGGTAACACTCGTCTGGCGACATCGCTTGTCCAGGCATTCACATTAGCAAGATCTGCAGAGTCTGATGCTAAGGATTGGGAGAAGATGAACAGAGGGTCATTCAGCAAGTTTGGTGGAGGTTCAAGTGGTAACCAAGATAAGGGAAAAGGGCAGAATCACAGGGTAAATCAGATCAGAGGTCCAAAGGATCAGGTTTTCCTCAGAATAAGCCGTGGTGCCATAGTTGCAAAGCTCGTCACACTGGGCAGTGTACACCGCAAACACAAAGATGTTTGAGGTGTGGTGAGACAGGTCATGATATCGGTGCATGTAAATTCAACACCTTTGTCTGCTGGAACTGTAAAGAAGAGGGGCACAGGGCTGGTACGTGTCCTAAGTTGAAGACTGCGGGGACTGGGGCAGGGGTAAATATCACCGGGGGATCGTCTTCTGCAGGTCAGAAGCGAAAGATTGTACCTTCTGCTGAAGGTAGGGCATTTAGGATGACTGCCAAGGAAGCTACTGGCAGTGATGATGTAATCACTGGTATGTTCATAGTTAACTCTATGCCTGCACGTGTTTTGTTTGATTCTGGTGCAAATAGGTCATTTATATCTATGACTCTATGTGATAAACTGAAATTGTCTACTTCTGTGAATGATATTCCTTTAGAAGTAGAAGTAGCGGATGGTAGTGTAATACCTGTAACCACTTCTGTGACTGGAGTTCAGGTTAGTATTGATGGTGCTAGTTTCCCTGTAGACTGTTTGGTAATGCCTATACCTGGATTTGATTTAGTATTAGGTATGGATTGGTTGAGTCACCATAGGGCTAGTATCCAATGTCATAAGAAACTTATAACTATTCCTCTGGTTGACGGGTCGCATGTCGTGGCTCGTGGGGATAGATCTTCGTCTTCTTTTCCGATTATCTCGTATATGAAGGCTAGAAAATCTTTAGCCAAAGGGTGTGCGTCGTATCTGGCTTATGCTATTGACGTGAAGAAAGAGAAGCGTTCGGTTACCGATGTACGAGTTGTCTCAGAGTATCCAGAGGCATTTCGTGATGATTTGCCAGGATTACCGCCTGTTCGCGATGTCGAATACAAGATTGATCTGATACCTGGTAGTACGCCTATGCGAAAGCTTCGTATCGCTTAGCTCCTTCAGAAATCAGAGAGATGATGACTCAGATACAGGAACTGCTAGACAAGGGGTTTATTCGTCCAAGTTCTTCGCCTTGGGGTGCACCGGTATTGTTTGTGAAAAAGAAAGACGGGACTTTGCGTATGTGTATTGATTACAGGGATTTGAATAAGAAGACTGTCAAGAATAAGTATCCGTTGCCGAGAATAGATGATTTGTTCGATCAACTTAAGGGAGCTTCGTACTTCTCTAAGATTGATTTGAGGTCGGGATACCATCAGGTTAGGGTAGCTGAAGAGGATATACCTAAGACAGCCTTTCGTATGCGGTATGGTCATTATGAGTTTCTCGTTATGCCGTTTGGTTTGACTAACGCTCCTGCAGTGTTCATGGATTTGATGAATCGGGTGTGTCGACCATTCTTGGATAAGTTTGTCATCGTGTTTATTGATGATATCCTTGTGTATTCTAAATCGGAGAATGAACATGATCAGCATCTGCGTCAAGTTTTGGAGATTCTCAAGCAACATAAACTGTATGCCAAGTTGTCTAAGTGTGAGTTTTGGTTACGTGAAGTCAAGTTTCTGGGTCACGTAATTTGTGGAGACGGTGTCAAAGTAGATCCGTCAAAGATAGAAGCTGTGATGAATTGGAACGCTCCAAAGACACCGACAGAGATCAAGAGTTTTCTTGGATTGGCAGGTTATTACAGAAGGTTCATTAAAGATTTTTCGAAGCTTGCGGGTCCATTAACCAAGTTAACCAGAAAGGATGTTCAGTTTCAATGGAGTGAGGCTCAAGAGAATGCTTTTCAGATTTTGAAGCAACTTCTGTGTCAGGCTCCTGTTCTTGCGTTGCCTGAAGGATCTGAAGATTTCGTGGTTTATTGTGATGCTTCACATGCTGGGTTAGGGTGTGTACTGATGCAGAGAGGTAAGGTGATAGCTTATGCTTCCAGACAGTTGAAACCCAATGAAAAGAATTATCCGACTCATGATTTGGAGTTAGCAGCAGTGGTGTTTGTTTTGAAGCTGTGGAGACATTACCTGTATGGTACAAAGTGCACAATTTGCACTGATCATAAAAGCCTACAGTATGTGTTCACGCAGAAGGAGTTGAATATGAGACAACGCCGTTGGTTGGAGTTGATAAAAGATTATGACTGCGATATCCAGTATCATCCGGGGAAAGCTAACGTGGTAGCTGATGCACTTAGTCGAAAAGGTTCTGTAGATACAGTAAAGTTTATGCGGATAGAGATTAAGTCAGATTTGATAGATCAATTGATGGCTGCACAGATAGAAGCACTGAAAACCGAGAACTTGAAAGATGAACTGATGATTAAGACACAGCATGAGTTGATTACTGATTCTCGTGGATTAAAGATGTATCAGAACCGTGTTTTGGTGCCGAAGATTGGTAATTTGCGGGAATTGATTTTGACTGAAGCACACAAGTCTAAGATGACTGTTCACCCGGGTAGCACCAAAATGTATCTCAGTATGAAAGCCTTCTACTGGTGGCCTACTATGAAGGTTGATGTTGCACATTTTGTGGAATCATGCCATATATGTTCACAAGTGAAAGCCGAACATCAGAAGCCGTTTGGAACTCTGACTCAGTTGAAAATACCTAAATGGAAGTGGGATCATATCACAATTGATTTTTGTAACTAAATTTCCAAAGACTCAGAAGGGAAACGATATGATATGGGTTATTGTTGACAGATTAACCAAGAGTGCACACTTTCTTGCTACTGCTGAGACTGCAAACTTGAGTAAGTTAGCTAAGCTGTATATTGATGAAATTGTTTCTAGACATTGAGTGCCTTTGTCTATTGTGTCAGATCGGGATTCGAGGTTTGTATCGAATTTCTGGAATAGACTACAGCAAGAGTTGGGATCGAGAGTTAACCTGAGTACAACTTATCATCCGCAGACAGATGGCCAATCAGAGAGAACAATTCAGACTTTAGAAGATATGCTTCGGGCATGTGCGTTAGCGTTTGGAGGTTCTTGGGATTCGCATCTACCGTTGGTTGAGTTTGCTTACAATAATTCTTACCACTCTAGCATCGGAATGCCGCCGTATGAGATGTTATATGGGCCACCGTGCAGAACTCCTACTTGTTGGTTAGAGGCAGGAGAGAAACAGTTTGTTGGGCCAAACATTGTTCAGATTACAACAGATAAAGTTGCAGTGGCACTAGAAAAGTTGAAAGCTGCAAGGGATCGACAGAAGATGTATGCTGATTCACGTCGTCGATCAATGATTTTTGTTGAGGGTGAACGAGTTTACTTGAAGGTTTCTCCATCGAAGGGCGTGATACGATTTGGTAAACGTGGAAAGTTAGCTCCTAGATACATTGGTCCATTCAGAATCAAAAAGGTAGTAAATGATCAGACAGTGGTTTTGGATCTTCCTGATGAATTAGCTGGGATTCATGATACGTTTAATATTTGCTATCTGAGAAAGTGTGACGTAGAAGATCATACACAGGTGTTACCGATACAAGATCTGCGTGTAGATTCCAACAAGAGATTGATTGAGGAACCTGTTGAAGTAATTGATCGTAAGGTAACTAAGTTGAGAAATAAGCAGATTCCTATGGTTTTGGTGAAGGGGAAACACAGTTTGGGTTCAGACTTGACTTGGGACATGAAGATGACATGAGGAGTCGTTACCCAACCTTGTTTGAGCATGATCAGATTCCGAGGACGGAATCTTCTTAAGGGGGGAAGATTTGTAACACCCTCCTTACCGGTCTAGTAGAATTAAGGTAATTAAGTAGGATTACTTTAATTAATTGGTTGATTATTTGTTTATGTGTTTTAATTAATTGAATTTAATTAAAATAAGATTGGTTATTAATTAAATAAATTGCAAGTATTTGTGGGATTGGTGAGGTGTCTCGGTTTTGGACACCTAAACATCCCCTAATTGACACCTTTCTTTCTCATACATGCAAAATAATTAAGGTGTTGTGTGTGTTTTGTGTGCAGCCGAAAGCAAGAAAGAAAAAGAAGAAAGAATTGAACTCAAATTGTAGATTTGGATTGTGTAATCTGAAATACTGAAGTGTTATTCATCATCAAAAGGTTAGATTACCGAATCATGTGTTAGCAATTGTTTAATTTCGGATTTATATGAATTATGTGTGAAATCCGATTGAATGTTCTTGTATGATGAATCTTTGATCTAAGATGCATGTTGTTAGTATTTGATGATTATATGATCAAGGCATGTTTAGAATTCAATTCTGGAAATATATATGTTGTTGCATGCTTTAAATCAGAATTAAATTGAAGTTTGTATGATTGTTGAATTTGTCGGATTTCATAAGTATGAATCGATCGGATTTGTGTTGTATGGATCGGAATTGAAGAAATCCGATTAAATTTAATCGGATTTGGTAGGAATCCGAGAACAATAGAACTGTCGCCTTAGCTTCTATCGGATTGATGGATTTTATCGGATTCCTAGTTTAATCGGAATCATGGACTATATTGGATCAAATGTTTGATCGGATTTGACCTTTATCGGATTGTAGATTGTCCGTTATCGGATTTGCTTTTGCTCGGATTTGGTTGACCGGATTTCATGTTCTATCGGAAATGTCATTTCTCGGATTTGATTTGATCGGATTTGGCCTAATCAGATTTGATCTTGTCGGATTTGAACATAATCGGATTTCCAGTCATGCCTATGCTCGGAATTGATGAATATTGTGTTATGAAAGATCAAGTTTAGAACATGAACTTGTTGCCTTAGCTTATTAAAGGAATGTATGAATAGCCTAAGCTAAGGAGTTGGATGAATTCACAAGATTACAGTAAGTAAAGAGTAATTGTGAATTGTGATATATTGGTTGTATATACATGAGTTGATATATGTACTTGTGGTTTTATATGTACATGTATGTTTGATTTTAGTGTTATGCTTATTGTTTGTTGATTACGCAAATACTGATTGTTAGTTGTTCGTTCAGGTGGTGGAAAGACTCAGTAGTAAGAAAGACTGAGTTCCCTGAGCATTGAAGATATCGGTGAGTGGATATATATCTTGGATGTATAAGATATATCACCTGATTGTTGCTCTTTTCTGTATATATACATGACGTGTTGTGAGATCAGCTTGGCGGTTGTTATTCAGCTGGGCCTATGTTTGGAGATATACAGTATTAGTAATTGTCTTGATAGCATTTGTTGTAATCAAGAAGTGCTAGTATTGTTATCTGTTGTAACTTGGCTATCGGTAGACCTTTGCTTTGGCCGGCATTGGTTGAAGGTCCCGCAAGACCGCCGGTTCTCTTGTTTGTTTGAGCATTGTTTGTTTGGGCTGTATGCCTTGTATGTTTGTGATATCTATTCTCTCACTTAGCTTTGTGCTAATCCCCCATTGTTGTAATCTTTTACAGGTTAAACCTGGGATGTGGATTAAAGAGATGAAACTGGAATTTTGGGACTGATCATACTCTGATATCTTGTAGTTTCGTTTAGAGCCTGTTTTGTAATTAACACCATGGTTGTATTTTGTATAGCCAAAACCAGCAGAGTTGTATTTGCTTTATATATATATATATGTAATTATGTTGTTAGCTTCCGCGCGTATAGTAAAAATGTGTTTTAGAAAATACGGTGTTACAGGTAGCTTTTGTAAAATGACCAAACTTGTTGGTCAATGGACCGGGCTTTGGGTCCAAGGGGTCGTGATCCATTTAAATGGCTATTTAAATGGATTAGGCTTGTTGTTTTAACCTAATGAATCATTAAGCCTCCAAAAACAACAAAAAGCTGTCTATCTCCTCCCTTGCTCTCCACGGTCGACGACAACACCACCACCACCGACGGTGGCCTTCGGCGACGCCCTGCGGCGGCGCGAGGTGGTCGACGGCGGTGCCCCCTCTCGACGGCTCTCTCTCTCTCTCCACGATTGAGGTCCACGGCCGAGAGCCCCCCCCCCCCCTTGCGGCGGTTTGGGAAATCGGCGGCGATAGCGAAGGCCAAAAAGCTGGCAGTTTTTTGGTGGTTCATATATACATGCGGGATTTCTTCTTGGGTATTGTTTGTAAGGCGGTCTAGCAGCTTGTTCAAGCGGTGGAGTAGCTTTGTATCCCCCTTCAGCAGTTTCACGGTATAATTTCTATCCTTTAAGTTTATAACTGTTATGGGACATGTATATTCATAATATATCTGGTTTATATGATTATTGTTCTGTTTCCCCACCTGATCCAGTTGGATCCTCGGAACGGGATTTGCAAGTTTTATTTTCCGTTGTGCTTGTTGTACCCTGTAAATCCCTACAGTGATATCAGAGCTAGGTTCTAGGCTCGGTGATGAACAAGTTGATCATAGTATATATTATGTATATATATAAATGCGAAAATTAGTATTGTGGTTAAGATCAAGTTTCTGACCTGTTACCGGTTGTGCTTGTTATATATATATATATATATATATATATATATATATATATATATATATATATATATATATATGTGTGTGTGTGTGTGTGTGTGTGTGTGTGTGTGTGTGTATGTGTGAAAATTAGTATTGTGGTTAACATCAAGTTTCTGATCTGTTACCTGATTAATTTTCGTGTTGTGGTTGTTAAATATATATATGCGAAAATTAGTACTGTGGTTAAGATCAAGTTTCTGATCTGTTACCTGATTAAATTTTCCAATTCTGCTGATTATATATATATATTTTATATATTTGTGTGAAACTTTGATTTTAGTTTAAGGATCAAGATTTATGACTTTTAACCAATTAAAGTTTCAGATTATTTGTTTTATATTTATACATATATTATGTGAGAAACTTGGTACTTGGCAAAAGGTCAAAGCTTTGACTTTTAACCAATTAAAGTTTCCAGTTTACATGCTTTATTTATATCAGTATAAATTGTACGTGAAATTTGTGGTTATTAAAATTCAAAGTTCTTGGATTTTTAAATCAAGTTTCCAGCTTTATTATTATGTATTTAATAATATTGACGTTTAACCTTGTGGTATTTTTATTTTTATCCAGTTTGAGATATTTAACAAAAAATGCCCAGTTTTAGGCCCAGTTTGAGGTCCAGGTTGGATGTTGGGAATTAACACAAAACCAGTCTGTGTTTTGATGTTAAAGATTCAAGTTTGAATTACACGGAATTTTATATATATGTGTATGATGGTTTATAATGCGTGCATTTTTATTATTTAATTCTCCGTACGTAATTGGATGTTTATTACTTTTAAGCCAAACGCCTAAAACCTAGTGGATCATCTTGGGGTTTTTTACTTTATTGTTTGTGGTTGGTTTTACATTTAATTTTATCTAGGTGTGGGGGGGCTTGCGTGCCACTTACAACCCCTATTCAATTTTGTAAAAGTACTAGTTTTAGCGGGCCTGCGTGCCTTTGAATTATTATGTAATAGGGCACTAGTTTATCAAAAATTGTAATAGGTTACTTTGATATTTGTAAATGTAATATTGGAGCCAATCAAGACAAGGATCAAGACAAGGATCAATACAAGGAGAGAGAGGATGCCATGGATGCTGGAGCCAGTCGGAGCATCAGCATCAAGTTCATGCCATGAGTGTTGTTTATGATCCACTTAGGGTTTAACCACGGGGGTACTTACTTTTAATTAAGTACCAGTGATGGTCAAAAGGCGTTATGCGTGTTGGCTTATTATTGCTATTATTAATTGCGTTGTTGTGTTTAATTAATTATTATATAGTGCATACTCGCCTTTAAAACCATATACATATATAAAGGATATTTTAAGATGAAAAAGTTTTTCACTTAAAAAGATTATAAGTTTTACAAGTTTTGTAAAACGGTTAAAACTGGCAATAGTTTTTTGAAACAAATTAACCCTTTCAAAATCTTAGACCAGTAGTGCTACCCATCTAATGGTACACCTTTCCTACTACCGGTATTTTGGTGTTGTCGTTCACAAACCGTGCGCACCGGAGTTCAAACCGATGTGGGGAGGGGGTGAAAGACTTTGTGATTCCCTGATGTGACGGACCAGAGTTCACTCCTTCTTAGATGGTGAGGTCTATTTTGGTGATTCCCTAATGTGACGGGCCCAAAGTGCACTTAAGAGGACTAAATATGTACAAATTGTTGTTTCATTTGATGTCCCAAAGATATAGGAGTCGTGTTTTGGTTTAAACACGATCGGTATGGTTTATACCCACCAGAAATAGCACGGGGTCGGTGTTGTCGTGCCCAAACCGTGCACCGGCACGTATGAAATATGGATCCTATTCTAAAATATAATTATTTAAAGGGTTATAAATTATTTTAGAGGAATTGAATTACTGAAATGTTTATTTCTTGCAATTTAATATAGATGTCGATATTATCTGTTATACCGTTTTACACACCCGAGGAGTCTCTTAGCCTCATCGCGAGCAAGTGGAATCATTCAGGTCCAAACTTTATGGGTGGAAGTTGCACTTTAGGAACATCCTAAAGGCACGTGGAAGGCTGTACACAGTAGACAAATCTCCTCTGGCACGACCTGACTATTCTGCTCAGGATGAAGAGTATGATACATATTATAAGTATCGGTCTGATGAATCTGACGTAATGTCAATTTTGATACTCTCCACAGAGTCTGAGTTTTTGGATGAATTAAAGAATAAGTCGTTGTTTGAGGTCGTGCAGGATCTAGAGGTGCGTTTCAAGGACAGTGAGCGCTATGGACGCTTTCTGCTCATGAAGGATATTCTTTCACAGAAGATGAAAGAAGGTCAGTTATTAAGTGATCATGTCATTAATATGAGAAGACTTTTTGATTGCTTGATGATTCTGGGATCGCAAGTCAGTGAGCGTGAACTTGTGATGTTCTTGGTCGGTACCCTAACTGACCACTATCAGGCAGAGGTAGTGGACAAGTTTGGTGGACCGGATACAATAGTAGTTGGTATGCACGAGTTCTTATTGTGCATAGATGACCAGGTGCACCCGGACCCCTTTGATGCACCAGTTGTTGAGTCAATGGAGGAATACAACTGGATTGATGAGCTACTAAACGTTTGTTGCCTAGATTACGGTAGTAAGGATATTTGCGAGCACTCACTCGACATTGATCAGCTAGACGTCGGTTCTACCGACGAGTCAGGTATCTTTATGATAGATTGCGTAGTTACTTCATTTGAATCATGGGTACTCGATACTGGATGTGGTCATTACATTTTCAATCACTTGCAGGGATTCAAGAGAAGTAGGAAACTAAGGAAGGGTGACATGGACCTACGGCTAGGCGAAGGCTCCATCATTTGTGCTAAAGCTGTAGGTACCTATTCTCTGAGGCTACCTTCAGGATTAATCATAGAACTAGAGAATTGTTTTTATGTTCCTAGATTGATTAAAAATGTAATCTCGTACGGTTTATTAATAGACAGTGATTTTAACTATCAGTCGGTAGGTAAAACAATTTTGTGATTTAAAGATGATTTATTCTATTCTAAAGCAAGTTCACAAAATGGTCTATACATAATAAATCTAGAAGATGACAAGGAAATCTATCATATAAGTAAGAGGTTAAAGGACATTTTGAACCAAACTTACCTTTGGCATTGTCGGCTCAGACATATAAATAAGAAATGCATAGAGCAACTTCATGGAGATGGAGTTCTAGGGTCATTTGATCTTGAATCAATTGACAATTGCGAATCTTGTTTGTCCGACAAGATGACAAAGAAACCTTTCGACAGCTTGAATGAAAGGTCAAAGGAACTGCTAGGAATTATACACACAGATGTTTGTGGTCCTTTCAGTCAAGAAGCCAGGGGAGGATACCGGTACTTCATTACCTTTACAGACGATTTCAGTAGGTGTGGATATGTGTATCTGATGAGATACATGTCTGAAAGTTTTGATTTCTTCAAACAATTTCAGAATGAAGTACAGAACTAGCTTGAAAAGAAGATAAAGCTGCTTCGGTCTGACCGGGGAGGTGAATATTTGAGTCAAGAGTTTGACGATTATCTAAAGGAATGTGGGATTGTTTCATAACTCACACCTCCGCATACGCCATAGTAGAATGGTGTATCAGAAAGGTGGAATAGATCCTTGCTTGACATGGTTCGGTCTATGATGAGTGAAACTAGTCTGCCAATGTCGTTATGGGGTCATGCACTCGAAACGGCTGCTTTTATGTTGAACCGAGTTCCAACTAAGTCTGTGGAGAAAGGAAAGACACCGTTCGAGTTATGGACGGGGAAAAATCCCAAGTTGTCTTTCATAAAGATTTGGGGTTGTGAGACATTCGTTAAACGACCGTTCTCAGATAAATTCAAACCCAAATCAGATAAGTGTATCTTCGTGGATTATCCTAAGGAAACCTTAGGGTACTATTTCTACAATCCCAATGAGAACAAAGTTTTTGTTACTCGGTCAGGGACATTTTTAGAGGATAAGTTTCTAAGTTCAGAAACTTCTAAAACAGAAATAGATCTTCAAGAAATTAAAGAGGATGAAGATATACTACCTTCATTTGTGGAACCCGTAAGTCAACAAAGAGTTGTTGAATCCCAACCCGAGTCTGCGGTTGAGGGAGAAGTGGAAACACAAGACCTTCGCAGGTCCAGTAGGATTCGGACTGAGCCGAATAGTGTTGGGAAAATGATCTCATCAGTTAAGATTTGATGAGACAAAGTTAAGTTTGTAAGATGTGTTCTACAGATAACTTAAACAGAATTATGAAGCTTTGTTAGGGATAAACAAGCGGTAGATTGAAGGATTGCTAAAATAACTATGATAAGTTGAGATAGAATCTCATTTCACCATACAAAACACATAGTTAAGTCTTACATTATGAGGCAATCCTTAGCATACACTTACACTAGTCATATGCTTATATACCCAAACGGTATATTTACAATAAGCACCCTCAACTATTGTTATAACTCCTATTCTATTACAATAATACAGTTCTAACAAGCTTAGTCAAGACTGAACACTTATAATGTTTCAGACTGAGTATAAGCTGAATATAAGCTGAGCATATGTTCAATCAGCTTAGACTATATCTTAGTAAGATTATCAATATGTTTGATAAGCTGTGTGTGTAAACTAAGATATATATTGAGTTTCAGCTTGATGAGTTTCAAGCTGAGTGACTCAGCGTAAAGACTGAGTCAGCTCAATAGAGTTACTAAATATGTTTTAGTTAATTCTTTAGACTTCTAAGGATGAGTTAATAATTATACATGTTAGTCCATGTTTGAATTCGGGTATGTTCTCGAAGAACTCAGCTTGATGAGTTTCAAGCTGAGTAACTCAGCCTGACTAAAGAAGTCAGTCTAAGAGAATTTAAATTCGTTTTAAATTCTGTTTTTAACTCTCTATATCTACGGCGTGGATAAGAAGACTCAAGAATCAAGATTGAAGATTGAAGACTCAAGATAAGAAGATTCAAGATTCAAGATTCCGAGCTATCCTATATTTAGTTAGCAAATTAGGATTAGTCCAGTTTGTTAGGAACCGTAGGAACAGGATTATAAATACTTATCTCTTGATAAGTTTAGAGGTACACGACTCAGATACAAAAACAACTAAGTGTTGCAGAGCCAAAACCTCACCTCACCGTATGTGTTACGATTCTTGAATCATTGATTGTTAGTTCAACGTGATCAAGAAAATCACAGATTGCCAAGCTATTCGTGTGTTCGAATAATCACATTTGTTGTGATATTGCTAAGTTATCAATCTGTGTAAATCTTGTTTAGAGAGTCGTCAGTATCTATAATCATAAGTTGATTATAGATAGCTAAGTTTGAAAGATTGAAAGATTTATATTAGGTGTTTACATATCAAGATTTGCTTACTTGATAGAGTCTGTAATAATCTTCTTATTAATGAAAAGCAAAGCATTCGATTATGGTTTGATTTACTTTGTGTAACACTTTTGTTTGATTTGTTCAATTTCTGCAGAAAGTGTATTCAACCCCCCCTTCTACACACCTGTTGCTTGTTGTTATTCTCACCAGGGGACCAACAACTGGTATCAGAGCAGGCTGAACGATTTCATAAGTTGAAAGTTTAAGATTCTGAGAAAGTTTACAATGTCTACAAGCAATAATACTTCAAACTTTCCACAGATGTCTGCCAAAGGCTGTCCCATATTTGATGGATCTGACTATCCTATGTGGAAGTTCAGAGCCATGCTATTCCTCAAGTCCATTGACAATCGTATGTTCGATGTTATTACAAAAGGACCTATAATCCCCAAGATTCCTGTTACTGTCAGTGATACGTCTCCTGGCAAAACTGAAAAGGAAACAAGAAATTCTGCTGCATCCTGGACTGATGAAGATTGGAAACTCTACAATCAGGATGACAAGGTAAAAAGTGTTCTGGCAAATGCCCTGACCAAAAAAATCGTGCGTACTATGACTGGGTGTCAATCCGCAAAAGATATCTGTGATACGCTGAGTGTTACATATGAGGGCACGTATCTGGTCAAGCAGCAAAAGAAGAATCACTTGAATAGATCTTATGAAAACTTCTTTTCAAAGAAGAATGAAACCTTGCTAGATTTCTTCACAAGGTTTCACTCCTTGATAAATGACCTACTAAGTGTGGGTGTAAAGAAAGATGAGGCTGAACTTGTGCTGAAATTTCTGGATGTGTTACCAGAAAAGTTTAATGACGTAACTACAGCACTAAGGGCTGGAGGAACACTGCATGTGTACAACCTACTATTGGTCCCTTGTATGAGAGAGTAACAACAAGCAACAGTGTGTAGAAGGGGGGGTTGAATACACTTTCTACGGAAATTGAACAAATCAAAGAAAAGTGTCACACACAGTAAATCAAACCACAATCAATCAAATGCTTTTATTAATCAGAAGATGATTACAATGCTTTGAATAAGAAGATGATTACAATGACTATCAAGTAAGCAACTCTTGATATATAATCATCTAATATAAATATCTCAATTCTCTCAAACTTAGATATCTATAATTAACATATAATTATAGATACTGACGACTCTCTAAACAGGATTTTCACAGATTGAATCAACACATGATTACTTACCAATATCATAACTGATGTGATTAATTCGAACACACAAACTTCTTTGGCAATCTGTGATTAAATCTTGATACTGAATCAAGACTCGTAACACATACGATGAGGTGAGGTTTGGCTCTGCAACACTTAGTTGTAATCGTGTCTGAGTCGTACTGAGTCGTACCGAATCGTACCTCTAAACTTATCAGGAGATAAGTATTTATAATTCTGTTGCTACGGTTCCTAACAAACTAGACTTAGCCTAATTCGCTAACTAACTTTCGGATAAACCGGAATCTTGAATCTTGAATCTTCTTATCTTGAGTCTTCAATCTTCAATCTTGATTCTGGAGTCTTCTTATCCGCGCCGTAGATATAGAGAGAGATAAAGAAGAATTTAAAACATATTTAAATTATCTTTAAACTGACTTCTTCACTCGGACTGAGTTACTCAACTTGAAACTCATCAAGCTGAGTTCTTCGAGAACAAACCCGAATTCAAACATGAACTAACATGTATAATTATTAACTCATCCTTAGAAGTCCAAAGAGTTAAATAAAACATATTTGTTCACTCTGTCGAGCTGACTCTGCTTCTGAGCTGAGTCACTCAGCTTGAAACACATCAAGCTGGCTACTCGATATATACCTTATGTGACATACACAGATTATTAAAATATTAATAAACAAGCTAAGGTATAATATAAACTGATCAACATATGCTCAGCTTATATTCAGCTTATACTCAGTCTGAATCACTCGAAGTGTTCATACTGACTAAGCTTCATAATTCTGTTTAAGTTATATGTAGAACTCATCTTACAAACTTAACTTTGTCTCATCAAATTCAAACTGATAAGATCATTTTCCCAACAAACTCCCCCTATTTGATGATGACAATACCATCAAACAGTTCTTAAGTTTGTTTAACAGAATTATGTTTTAAATCTTAAACTTATTAAGATTTCATTATTTGAACTGATCAAATATTTATTGAACATATCAATATTAATTGAACTTATCAATTTAAATTGGAACACACCAATTTTTAGTTGAACACACCAACTAATTATATTAATGAATAAGAACTTATCATTTATTCATTAAGCTGAACTTATCAGACTTATAGCTATGAACACATCATAATACAGTTGAACATATCAAACTTTATATTTGTATTAATAGAACTGATCATAATACAAAAGTTGTTGATCACTTAGATCATGCACACATAGTGCTTACAAAAATATTAGAACTAATCTAATATTTACAACAGAACTAATCTATTCTGGATGCAGCTCTTCAAACTCCTTAATCTCTTTATTTATTTCTTCAAGGATTTCTTGTAGATTAGGTATATGTTGAAGCTGATCCTTCTGTGATCGTATTGCCCTGTTGATTCTGTATCTGAACCTTGCAGTCTGTTCAGTCTTTTCTATAATTTGTCTCAGAGCAAATACCTGAGATACCCCACAAGTATAAATGTCAGCATCATCCTGGAAGCATTTTTCACCATTTCTGTCCAAGTACATAAACCCTTTCTATGGCTTTTCAACATATGTATTCTCTTGAAACTCCATGCCTTCAGGAAGAGCACGACTGTACTTATCTAAATTTGCTAGTCAAGCTGGCTTTGATTGCTTCTTCTTTCCAACTTTATGAAAAGAAGTTAGTAGGGTAGCTATCTCAGACCTGGGTATTAATTGCATCGCATCAGCCCTAGCAAGTAGTCTCAGCAGCTCATCTTTAACTTGATTCCGAGCTATGGACCTTTCCATCTGTTTAATGAGCACTACTACTTGCTTCCATTCCTCATAACCCAGCTTATGAAGTTGATTCAGTTCCAGAGAAGGTGTTTCACCATTCTTTAAGACGAACTCCATGATAATGATCCCTTGAACTGAATTAAACTTGAGTGAATCAATCTGAGAAGAGAAGTACAATTTTTCATAACATTGAGTTATATCTTCTTCCTCAGTTTGATCTTGGATAGGAAGTTCCTCTTCTTCTTCCTTGGGCACGATAGGCAGTCTGAGTTTTGTAAATTCCTCATTCTGCTTTCTGATCAGCTCAGCCCAGTTTTGTTCTCTTATTTCTTTTTCTCTAGCTAACACAGCTTGAGCATCTAATTGTCTTCTTCTTAGTTCTTCGACCGAGATCCCAAGCTGGTCAGCATCCTCCCTTTCCATTCTCCTAGCAGCCATCAGTGAAGCTCTTTCTTGAAGTGTCATTTTGTCAGCCGAGTCTTCATCTGAGGCTGATGATTCACTAAGAATCATTTTCCTTTTCTTCTGTTGAGGGGCTTCTGATTCATCTGAGCTAACCACTACTGGTCTTTTGCCTTTTGCTTTCTCAGTCAGCTCAGGTTCTTTCTTTGTTTCTTTCTCCCCTTCAATCTGATCTGCTCCCTCTGCCAATAATAGTAGAGCTTCAGCTTTGACTGACTCAGCTTCAGCTTCTTGAACCTTCTCCCCCTTTTTGTCATCATCAATAGGGGTTGAAGTCTTTTGTTTTTGTAAGGCAGCAACAGCAGATTTTAACATCAATGCCTCCTCATCCAGATTATCAAGGATCATCAGCATATCTTTCTTTGCTTTCTTCCTTTTGAGGTGCAATGTATCAAACTGGCCTTTGAAGAATGTTAGCAGATCATCCAAGTCAGCTTGAGTAGGTTGGAATTTGGGTGCATCATCCGAAGGTCGGTGTATACCTTCAAACTCATTTGCACCAGAGTCTTGACCCTGTGAATCACCCTGGTCTATAGATGAAACATTGACAGGTCGTGCACTAGAGTGTGAGAAATGAATAGAATGAATAGGGCTCGAGACGTGAAGTGTATGGGTTGGTGGTTGGCTTTTGGGTAAAGAGGGGGGTGATTGACCCTGGGGATTGGTCATATGTTCAATGTAACCTGAATGCATCTGTTTAGGCACAGAAGTAGGCTCTCCCATGGCACGAGCAAGTGTGGGCTGAGTAGACACCACACCCGGTTTAGGCTGTTGGGTTTGAATGAGCCGTGAGGTCGACACCTTGAGAGTAGGCGTCTCCCCCTCAACTCCTGCCAGAGGGATCAATGTGATCTCAGCTCCAGTGATGCCTTTAGGAGTGGCACCACCTTTGGCATTTTTTCTTTGGTAGGTTTGGATATTCTCCCTAGCAGCAGTAGGCATACTAGGGGTGGCTTCAGATTGGAATTGTAGATGGAATGAAGGTGGAGGAGACGGGTTAGACTGAGTTGGTTCTACTGCAGTCTTATCTCCAAAAGTGGATGGAGAAAAGTGGGAAGAAAGAGAAAGTGGAGAGGTTTTACCTGAAGCAGCTTCTGTATGTGCTGGTTCAGCTTGAGTAGAGAGCTCAGCCTGAACCTCGGTGTCAGCGTGAGAAGCTCCCCCTTGATTCGATCTCTCATCTCCACTTGCAGATGAAACTCCCTCAGCGACCAAGAGCATTGGACCACTTACACCCTCTTGCTCTGGGAAGATGTCATTGTTAAACATCTTCGGACTGAGAGTTGGAACAGGGAACACATCCTATCCAGCTTCATATAAATCCCCCAACTCAGATTCAAGCACCAAGGACAAATACCTTATGAATGGTACATGGAGGTCCCTGGTGGTCTTCATTACATGGACTTTGAGCTCGTTGAATATGAGCTGTGCATAATTGATACGCCTATCAAAGAACATGTTGTATAGCAGCTGCATTTCGAACTCGTTAACTTGGTCCAAGCCTCCCACCTTGGTCCCCAGTGAACGTACCACTGTGGAAACCATGAATCCCCAGCTGGTTGGAAAAGTGGCCTTCTTAATCACCCCTTTAGTTTGAGGGTGACCCATTTGAGGTAGAACTGACATCGCCACTTGTCTAGTCACGGTTGGCTCGAACACATCTTGAACAGGGAGTTGAAGAACATCCCTTAGCCGTTGAACCGTGAGGGCCACTGTTCTATCGCCATTACGAACAGTGCCGGTTATCTCTCCTCTGTTCTGATTGAAGGTGCATGTAAACCAGAACTCCAACAGGTGTTGTGGAACGATGTGAACAGGCGCTCCAATGAAAGCAAATGCCAAAGGGCATTTCCGAATATAAGCAACCCATGCTTCATATCCTCTCCCCTGTTTCCTCACAGGGATATCAAGACATGCACGCTGATTGTTGATTTTGACCAGCGGCAATCCGTTGTTTTTCAACGCAGCACAACGAACCATTCGATCACTGAGAATGAGAGTAGTTCCTTCCATCGATGAAATTGTAGATTACACTGAGTAACTACTTTACTTGCACTGAGCAATGAGCGTCGCACTGAGCGAGTTAGGGTTTCAAAATCGATGGAACTGAGAATCGCACGTAGCAAATTTGTTGAAAGGTATATAGGCAGATGAGAGGTGTAGAGATGAGAAGTTGAAGTGTAAACCTCTAAAATGCTGTTAAGGTCGGTATATATACCTTTTCGAGGAGAGAGAGAAAAATTACCGTTGGAATCCCTTTTTAATCTGTTACGCCGAAAAAAATTACGGTTTGACGTAACAGTTAGAGGGTAGAAACACATCATACTCCAACAGATACAAGTGTAAAATAATAATATTAACAAATAATAAGATTACAAACACTTTGTAAATATATCAATACACAATTGATATACGATACGAATTGAAACTTATTCAAATGCGTATGGACAGAAAAATTAATAACACGTAGTAATTAATTGATAGATTGGACACACCAAGCTGAGTAAACATATTACTCAGTCTAAGTCAAGCACTCAGCTTGATTCAAGCACTCAGCTTGAGTGGAGCACTCAGCTTGAGATTGATACTCAGCTTGAGTAGAGCACACAGCTCAGGCTCAATGACACTTAGTCATTTATGTTTAAGACTGACTTAAACATGTAATTTTAGCCACACTAAGTTGGTAAAATATGTTTGGAACTTACCAAACGTGTGAACCAATCACACAGTGTGAGTTTAGCACATAGCTCAGACTCAATGACACTTAGTCAGTTCAACCACACTGAGTAGTTGAATTATGTTTGGAACTGACCAAACGTGTGAACTCATTATTCAGTTTGACATATATATCAGTTTATGAAAACTTATTTATAAACTGTGCACCCAGCTTAAGACACTTAGTCTCTGTCAAACTGAGAACTCAAATTGTAGACACTTAGCTAGGGGTTGAGCATACCCAATTTACTTAGCAGATACATAAACCTCTTTTCATCATGGGGCTTAGTAAAGATATCTGCTAATTGGTCATCAGTGGAGATAAATTTAATGTCAACTTTACCTTTTTCCACGATGTCCCTTATGAAGTGATGTCTAATTTCAATATGCTTGGTTCTTAAGTGAAATACTGGATTGTAAGTGATGGCTATTGCACTTTGGTTATCACAGAAGATTGGAGTTTTCTTGAAACTCATCCCAAAGTCCTGAAGCTGATGCTGCATCTACAAGATTTGAGCACAACAGCTCCCTTCTGCAACATACTCAGCTTCAGCAGTCGAAGTAGCCACTGAGTTCTGTTTCTTACTAGTCCAGCTTACTAATTTACCTCCAAGAAATTGACATCCTCCAGTGGTTGATTTTCTATCTAACTTGCACCCAGCATAGTCAGCATCAGAAAAACCAACTAACTCAAATCCAGAATCCTTTGGATACCAAAGTCCTAGATTTGTTGTACCTTTTAGGTACCGAAAGATCCTTTTCACAGCTTGAAGATGTGATTCTTTAGGATCAGCCTGATATCTTGCACAAACACATGTAGCAAACATGATATCAGGTCTACTAGCTGTCAAATAGAGTAATGAACCTATCATTCCTCTATAGGTAGACTGACACACAGACTTACCATCTGAGTCTTTACTCAGCTTGACAGCTGGTGACATGGGTGTTTTCATGGTTGAACTTGAATCAAAACCATATTTTATCAAATCCAAAACATATTTGCTTTGATTGATGAAAATTCCATCAGGCTTTTGTTGAATTTGTAGGCCTAGGAAATATGTCATCTCACCCATCATACTCATCTTGTACTTTTGTGACATTATTTTGGAGAACCACTCACACAGAGATTCATTGGTTGAACCAAAAATAATATCATCCACATAGATTTGTACAAGAATCACCTGTCCTTTGCTCATTTTAATAAAGAGTGTCTTATCTATACTACCTCTGGTGAAATCCATGGATAGTAGATAAGTGGACCGTGTATCATACCAAGCTCTTGGAGCTTGTTTAAGACCATACAAAGCCTTGTCCAACTTATAGACATGATGTGGAAACTTTGAACTTACAAAGCCAGGAGGTTGTTTCACATAGACTTCCTCCTGAAGTTTTCCATTTAGGAAAGCACTCTTCACATCCATTTGATAGACTTTGAAGTCTTTATATGCTGCATAAGCCAGGAACAGCCTTATAGCTTCAATTCTAGCAACAGGGGCAAAAGTCTCATCATAATCGATTCCTTCCTCTTGCTTATACCCTTGTGCTACCAGCCTGACTTTGTTCCTAACTATCACTCCAACCTTGTCCATTTTATTTCTATAGACCCACTTAGTGCCTATAATTGAATGATCTTTGGGGGCAGGGACAAGGGTCCAGACTTGATTTCTCTCAAACTCATTTAATTCCTCTTGCATAGCATCAATCCAATCCTCATCTGCTAAGGCTTCCTCAGTCTTCTTTTGTTCCATCTGAGACAGAAAACCAAAGTGAGCAGCATAGTTAGCTGTAGCCTTAGATCTGGTCATGACTTTCTCTTGGACATTTCCAATGATTTGATCTTGAGGATGATCTTTGAGGTATTTAAATGTGGTAGTTGGAGAGTCAAGTTCTGAATCTGAGTGTTGTTGAGAACCTTGAGGTGAACTTATCTCCTCAGTCTCAACAACAGCATTGTCAACAAACTGATTATCACTGATATTCTCAGTCTGAGTGACATCAGCTCCAAAGGGGTTGACGAACTCATCATCCTTCTCAGCTTGAGAATCCCTTGGAGTTTGTGATGATTTCTTTGATGAACACACATCATCATCACTATCATCTCCTATGACATACATAGGATTTGATAAGTTGGTTTCCTTAGGCCTTTCAAGCTCACTCAGACTAACCAAGTCAGCTTGACTCTTATCAGCTTGATCAAAGCAGTCTTCATCAAAAGAGACATGAACTGATTCTTCTATTGCCTTTCTCCTTGTATTATATATTATATAAGACTTGGAGATTGAGGAATAACCAACGAATATTCCAAGATCAGCTTTAGGTTCCAACTTATGGAGCTGATCTCTTTGATTCAGCACATAGCATTTAGAACCAAAGATATGGAAATAACCTATATTGGGCTTTCTAGACTTATACATTTCATATGTAGTATTTCAATGTCTTTTGACAATGATTGACCTATTCTAAGTATAGCAGGCTGTACTAACAACTTCATCCCAGAAATAGAGTTTCAATCCTGCCTCACATAGCATTGTCCTTGCAGCCTCAATTAAGGTTCTATTTCTCTATTCAGCAACTCCATTTTGTTGTGGAGTTCTGACAGATGAGAAATTTTGTAATATTCCTTTTTGGTCACAGAAGCTTTCAAGGGTTGAGTTCCTGAACTCAGCCCCACGATCACTTCTTAGTTGCATTACAGACAAACCTTTCTGCAACTCTTCCCTTTTGATGAAACTTATTATCTCCAGGGCAGCCTCACTTTTGGCTTTTAGGAATATTACCCAGGTGAATCGTGAGAACTCATCTACTATCACCAGAGTGTACTTCTTGCCACTTAGGCTTGGAGTACTTATGGGTCCAAACAGATCCATATGCAACATATGCAATGGGTCTGTTATTGAAAAATTTTGCTTTGATTTAAAGGACCCTTTATGGTGTTTCCCTTGTTCACAGGCTGAACACAATTTGTCTTTGACAAATGTGATTTTTGGTAATCCAGAGACTAACTCTTTATTGGACAACATATTTATATTTTTAAAGTTCAAATGAGACAAACGTTTATGCCATAACCAACTCAGCTCAGGAACAGAATGGGAATACAAGCAGGTTTCATTATTGGGATCAGCAGAATTAAGATCATGTAGATACACATCTCTTTCTCTTTTAGCTATTAATACAGGATTTCCCTTAGCATTATAAATTGTTCCTGCTTTCTTCCTAAAAGTAACAACATTGTCCTCATCACATAATTGATTGATACTAATCCGGTTGTGTTTGAGACCTTTGACATATGCAACTCTCTGGAAAGTGACTTTACCAGCTTGCATCTTCCCATAGCCTTTGGTTCTTCCATGGGAGTTGTCACCAAATGTTACTTTAGGACCTTCATCTTCCTGGAAATCACTGAGAAGTTCTTTCCATCCGGTCATGTGCCTTGAACATCCACTATCAAGTACCATTTACTTGAACCCTGCACATGATATAAAAACTAAACACATTAGTTTTGCTTGGGAACCCACTTCTTGGTGGGTTCAGATGAGGAGCACTTAGCAGCTTCATCTTGTTGAACTGACTGCTCAGCTTGAGCAGGAACTGAATCCTGTGTAGGCTGATCAGTTTGTTCTTGCTCAGGCCTTGAGATTTCAGCATCACAGTCCTTAGCCTCATGACCTCTAGCATTTGTAGCATCTCATTCTTCCAATGATGACAGGAGGTAGAGTGTCTAACAATCCTTGTGAGAATTTACTTTCAGTTTTAGGATTGTATATGGTGGATAACTTCTCAACTTTCTTTGCAAGCTGATTCACCTGGTGATCACTGACTTTGGACTTACCTTTGTCAGGTCTCTGTTTGTTATCCTGAGAAGATTGACTAACAACCTTCTTCTGCATGACTTTGGACTTACCTTTGTCATACTTACTGGACTCACCAGTTTCAACAGGTTTGGACTTACCACTGTTGATCTTCTTGGACTTACCAAGATCAACAACTTTGGACTTACCATTGTTATGATTTGACCTCTGACTTACAGTGGTCTTCCTGTTCTTATAACTTCTCTCCGAGCCAGATAGAGAATTTTGTCTTTTGAAAGGATTTGGATTAAGCCTTTCTATGACTGAAGTTCTTTGAACAGGCTGAGTGCCTAATTTGTCCAACACAGACTTACCATGTTGTTTGGATGTTGAGCACTCATTACCATGATCTTTGACCTTCACACACATATTGAATTTTAGGTTTGGATCATGTCTTTTCTCTGAGGCTGACTTCTGAGACTTAATCAGTTGTCTATCTTCCTCAGAATCTGTACTTGCTATCTCATCATCAGCTACATAAGTTGTGGTTTGATAGTCACCTCCAAGTACAGCCTTCACCTGTTTAGGTATCTGTTGGTTTATGCATTGTTCAGCAAGCTTTGATGACTTACACCAAGACTCAGTGATCTTTTGAAATTGATCAGCTTTGTCTTTTTCTTCCTGAAGCTCTTCACTAAGAAGTTTATTAATGTGCCTCTGACATTCAAGGTCACACTGTGCTTTCTTACCAACATCAATGAGAGATTTATTTTCCTTAACCTCGTCTTTAAGTTTAGCTATTTCAGCTTTGAGGTCAGTCTGAGACTCAACGCTGGTCTTGAAATTGTTGGTGCATAATTGTGAATCCCTAGTTCTTATCAATCAAATACATACATGTTTACATAAAATGTTAATTCAAATGTGTTTTGATTAATTGTTTGCATGTTTATATATTCTTAGTGATTCTTTGTGATGATCTTAAGCTTACAAGTACTTAATCATGTGTTGATGTGTGTTTGGAAGTTTAAGTTTAGGTGAAAGATCACCACGTGCGAAGTCAGTCTCACTACGTGCGTAGTGGAGCTCAATACGCGCGCAGTGATTAGGTCGGTTAAAAGTTAATTAATTATTATTAATATAACCAGTACGTGCGTACTGGACTCACTTCGTATGAAGTGTGATACATTACGTACGTAGTGAATTTAAGTACACTATAAATACTTCTTAACCGCATATTAGCGAGAGAGTTCGCGGGTAATCAAGTAATTAACGAGGAATCGATAGAAATCAACCGGGAGCCTTACGTAATCGACCTTATATGACCTAAAGCTTACTAAATCGCGACTTTGACCTCATAATTCGTAACCTCGCTCTGATACCACTTTGTAGGACCGCTGGGGAACGGGGTTCTAAACTAAACTAAAACACCCTTATGCTAGGACTGATCTAGGATGAGAAATAGTGCGGAATATCTATTTCCCAAACCTCCTAAGGATTCTAAGATCTGCTTAGGTGTCCGGCACACAGTAACACTAAGAAACACACAGAGTAGAAACAAGAACAAACTCTAAGAACTCACACAGAGATGCTTAAGGCTGCCCTTGGTTTTCGTATTTATCACTAAGATTGCGATTTAGTAGGCTTAAGGTCATATAAGGTCGATTACGAAGGCTCCCGGTTGATTACCTGTCAATTAGTCGATTACCCGCGAACTCTTGAAGTTAATCAGTATTTATAGTGTAATTAATTTCACTACGCACGTAATGTATCACACTTCGTACGAAGTGAGTCCAGTACGCACGTACTAGTTATATTAATAATAATTAATTAACTTTTAACCGACCTAATCACTGCGCGCGTAGTGAGCTCCACTACGCACGTAGTGGACTCACCACGCACGCAGTGAACACCTCACGCACGTGATGAACTTTCACACAGACTTAAACTTCCAAACTCACATCAACACATGATTAAGTACTTGTAAGCTTAAGATCATCACAAAAAATCACTAAGGATATATATACATGCAAACAATTAATCAAAACACATTTGAATTAATATTTTATGTAAACATGTATGTATTTGATTGATAAGAACTAGCGATTCACAATTATGCAGAATGAACATTATGCACATTAGAGACACATCCACTGATCAACCGGGAGCCTTACGTAATCGACCTTATATGACCTTAAGCTTACTAAATCGCGACTTTGACCTCATAATTCGTAATCTTAGTGATAAATACGAAAACCAAGGGCAGCCTTAAGCATCTCTGTGTGAGTTCTTAGAGTTTGTTCTTGTTTCTACTCTGTGTGTTTCTTAGTGATACTGTGTGCCGGACACCTAAGAAAATCTTAGAATCCTTAGGAGGTTTGGGAAATAGAAATTCTGCACTATTTCTCATCCTAGATCAGTCCTAGCGTAAGGGTGTTTTAGTTTAGTTTAGAACCCCATCCCCCAGCGGTCCTACAAAGTGGTATCAGAGCCTTGTGCTTTGATTGATCACTTTTCCTTAGGTTTCGTGATCTAGGTGTCGATTAGGCCTGTGTGTTTTGTCCTTTTCGTCGTTTTTAATCGGTTGTTAGGTCGAAAATAGGTCGTTTTGCGTTAAAAAGGTCATGTTTTTACGTAATCTGTTTGAGTGTTACCCGTGCGAACTGAGTCCTAGTCCGTGCGTATTAGCCCTCATCACGTGCGTAGTGTGTCTTAGTGACTTAAACAGTTCTAAATCATTGAATTTTACTCGTACGAAGTAACTGTGTGTGCGTGCGTGGTGACCCTTAGTACGTGCGTAGTGAGTCGTTAATCCTCTAGAATCTTCGATAGGCTGTGTGCTAGTTCGTACGTAGTGACTCCTCAACTCGTGCGTGGTGTATCCAGTTCATGCGAGTTGAGTCTGTGTGGTTTACTTTGTCTTTAAAAAATTATTTTTTGCTTCGTGCGTACCATCTGCACTCCGTGCGTAGTAGCTCCAAATCCGTGCGTGTGATAGTTCCAGTTCGTACGCAGGAGCGTCTGTGTGTCTTCGTGTCAGTTCGCATTGAGTATTACCCACTACGTGGGGATTGTGTCCTGTCCGTGCGTAGTACTGTGTGCTTCGTGCGTTGTGCTGTGTGTTCGTGCGAAGTGTCTTCCCACTCCGTGTGTGTTGAATCTGTGTGGTCTATCAAATCCTAATTTCAGTCTGTATGTTCTCAGCTCTTGATTACTGAAATGGCATCAAAACAGACAACAGTTTTAAACAACTTATTATTAGACAGTGAAATGGGGAGTGCCAATAAAGTACCTAAACTGTTAACCATGGAAGACTATCCTATGTGGAAGCCCAGATTCGAAATATTCCTCGATGGCCTTGACTGTAGACTTCGGAGAGCAATAAGCACCGATTATATGGTTCCCAAGGGGGAGGGAAATATTGAAACCACCTATGATGGAATGACTGTTGAACAGAAGAGCAGTCATGATGCAGAGAAGAAGGCCTATGCTCAACTAATCCAGGCCATTCCAAATGAGATCTTCCATCAATTTAGAAGATATAAAACTTCCCACAGCCTGTGGAGAGCACTAGAGAAGAGAAATGAGGGAAATGCCGCCCTCAAGGAATTGAAAGCAAGTCAATTGAGAAAGGAATTAGATCATTTCATGGCTACTAGAGATGAAAAAATTCCTTCTCTCATTACAAGATATAATCATCTTCTTAGTGAACTGGACAGTCTGGGTGTTACTGTTCCAGAGAAGCAGTAGGTGGAAATTTTGGCAAAAGCCTTGCCCAAGAGCTGGCGGCCATATATTATGATACTGAAGAACAGTGGTGGTTTTGACGGGATGGATCTAAATGATTTCATCACAAAGTTGAAAGAGCAAGAGCAGGAGGAACAAAATTTGGATTCCATGTCTAGTTATCAACAAAATCCTTCTCTCTACTACTCTGGAACACCTGTATCGTCATCCACTTCTTCAAATGCCCCCTTACAATCTGCCTATGTGAGTAATGTGAATGATTCTGGCAGATCTACACCTGAAGCCTCATCTTCTGGGCCATCCTATACTGTGTCTACTTCTGGATTCAATGTCGAGCTTTTCAAGTATGGGAGCGCAGATGAAGTAAAAGAACATATGAGCATGCTAAGTGCGCTAGTCTCCTCTTATGATGATCTACTGAAGGGGAAGATTGGTAATGCTCATCTTACTCAAGAGGATTATGAGCAGATTGATGACGATGAGATGGAGAGACAAGATATCCTCTGGTCATATGCTAACTTAGTCAGGAGGGCAAGAGCATATGAGAAAAGAACAGGGAAGCAAATATCAGCTACAAAGGATACCAAACTCGGTTTTGATAAGTCTGCGGTAACATGCTATAACTGCGGTGAAAAAGGTCATTTCGCGCGAGAATGTGATAAGCCGAAGAGTATGGGACCGAAGTATCCTTTCAAAACCAGTCCTGGCAGTAGATCATTTTCCTCTTCAACCATAAAGTCTGAATCAACTCCAAAACCGGCTAAGGCAATGGCAGTTGTTCAAAAGGACGAGGGAATTGACTGGTCAGTACAATTTGGGAATGATGGTGCTGATATTAATGTGGCAAATGTTCATGTGTTGAACGAAGATTCTCAATCCGAGACAGAAAGTTACTCAAGTGAGGAAGAATCAATTGCCAGCATTGATGATGAACCAGCCTCGGTTCCAGCTGCAGAAAAGACACCAGTGAAAGTTCGTGCCAATGAGTCAAACCAAAAGGTGTGCAGTTGTGGTCAATCATCCGAGGAAAAGGTATGTACTTTTGGCTTACCTTGTGGTTCTTGTAATGATTATGTAAAACAGAGAGTGTTCCTAAAGTCTACAATTTCAGAGCTCACATCTAAGTTAGATAAAAACCTGTTGATAAAAGAAAGAGAAAAACAGTTGAAAGAAAAGAATGAAAGTTTAGGCAAACAGGTGCATGAACTAGGTGTGGCTCTGTTAAATAAACAGGATGCTATAGTGTTTTACATAAATGAGATTGATAAGCTGAAACGAGACCTTGCTACTTCAAAGGTCGATTATGAGACTCTGGGTCAAAAACTCAAAAGTTATTCCACGTCTTCTTACTTATTTGAGTACATAATCGATCAGAGAGGTGAAGGTACTGATTCAGAAAAGAACAAGAAGTTATACTCTAAATGTCCACCACCAGTGTTAAATCAACTGGTGAATGATGATGTTCACTCTGAATCTGACCCACTACTCACAAAGGTTGATGAATCTTCTACATCAACCCCAAAAGAGGATTTAAAGTTACACGAGAATGTGGGTGAGCCTCAGAAGAATGAGGTTCAGCAAGAAGAAATTAAAAGGGCTGAACCAGGCATAAGAGAACTGTTGGAAAGTTATAATGTGAAAGATCCGTTGATGCATCGTATCCACGATGCCCTTCGGAAATTTGAAAAGGAGGGTGTAAAGTCTCCTGATACCCGTCCGTACCAAGAGGTCAAACTATTACCCAAACATCAAGGGTTAGGGTATCGATCTCAAAGGATGTCGAAAGGTCCTATAAAGCAAAATCCAGACAGGATTTGCTATGTGTGCAGGAGCCCTGGTCACCTCAGTTACGAGTGTGATCAGCAGCCACATCAGCGCTGTAACAGGAAAGTTGAGACTTTTCAAGAGAATAAAACGTTTACTAAAAACAATCAAAACTCAACTCTTCCAGTTCAGCATCAAAGGACAAATGGGGATACCATAAGAAAATCTAAAAATCCCGAAGTTGTTAGCAAAAGAAAATCTTCGCTCAATCAGACTTCTAAGTGGACTAACAAACTGTGTGTACAAATGCCTAAGGATTCGAGTGACAGGTTCAGCAATACTGCTGAGAAGACTGGAACTTGGATGAAACTTCCAGTGATTGGAGAAGACGGGAAACCCATGACTATTCGGGCTTGGGTTCCTAATGCTTTCTAATTCTTTCTTCTATGTGAAGGGTGTCAACCGCTATAATCAAGTGTGAGGTATTTGTGACTGTGTGTCTATTTTCTGTGTGACTAAATTGTTCTTTTGTCTTTGTGTTTATTTCCTGTGTGCTTCTGCATTTCTATTTTCTAAGTTTTTAGATTGTTTAGTATTTTAGGGGCAGATAGTTCAGAAAACATAGTAAATACAAAAAAAATCAGAAAACATAGAAAATACAAAAAAATCAGAAAACATAGAAAATACAAAAAAAATCAGAAAAACAAAAATGAGAAGTTGATCCAACTCAAATGGAAAATGATGGTACACCGGCTTTCAATACAAAGTATGTCTAGTAAAATTAGGACTGAAGGCATGTACATATTCTTGAGAAAACTGTCTGAAAATTTGACTCAAATCAGATGAGAAACAGATGGCGTGTAAGGCATATGATGAGAGTCTAGGCTGACAAGTGGTTATGCATGTGAAAATCCATCAAAGATTCAAACTATCGAGACATTCCAAGTCTACAAATCAATAACAGTTGAGACTAACTAAGTCTGGTGCACACACCTACTACCATGCCAAATGTGTTAGATGACAATGAGCAAAATGTAAAAAGAGGGTGAAAAATTGACACCAATCTGAGATGTCAAAAGAAATAGATACATTGATCTATCAATGTTGAATTGTCAAAGAGCATAAAATGCAGTGACAAAAGCTATATTGATCTATTAGTGTTGAATTGTCAAAGAGCATAAAATGCAGTGACAAAAGCTCAACAAAATTATCAGAAGAGGTGAAAAATTGACCTCCATGTCAAAGAGCATAAAATGCGTTGACAAAATCACAAAGCACATAAGCATGGTGGTTGGGTACTCAAGTTGTGCATCCTACTGAGTGAGTCAAAACACTGTGAGATTTTAAAAAGAGATAGTCTTAACCATGTATCCAGTCTAGATAATCTGAAAATGTTGAAACAAAATCTGTCGTTATCTGAGGAAAGTTAGGTTGACAGACAGAGTTTAAGAGAATATGTTTATGCCCAAGGTTCTGAAATGAATGATTACTGAGTATAGACGAGCTAGTACTGACTCCATACTGGAACCTTCTCACAAAAAGATTTAATTTTCAGGAATTTACTTCTTTTGCAAATTTATTCTGAGTTAATTTCATTTCAGTTATTTTCATTTCTGTCTTTTATTTTTAAGTCTTTAAATAGTTGAATTTAGATTCCCAAAAATAAGTTGTTAATAGTTTGCATTTTTATCTCGTTTCTGTTTAGTAAAATACAAAAAGAGTTCTAGTATGTTCTATTTTCTCTTAGTGTGATTTGTTCTGTTTACATTTCCTTCATCTCACTTTGATGTGTTTTGCTTAAATGTTTATATGTGATCTTGAAGTTACTGACCGTTTATTGCTGAGTGCAGTACTAACAGTAATTAAGGTTCACAGATGAGAAACTCATTACATGCGAGATGGAACCCCACTAAGCACGAGTTACAGCTCACATCGTGCATAGTGCAGGTAAGGGCATGACGAAAGGTATTCGTTTAGCATTCTGCTGTGTGCATTTTGCTTTGTGCATTTTACTTTGTGGAATTTTTGCTTAGTGCAATGGTTATTGATAGAACTAGGTCTTAGGGGGAGTTTGTTGGTGCATAATTGTGAATCCCTAGTTCTTATCAATCAAATACATACATGTTTACATAAAATGTTAATTCAAATGTGTTTTGATTAATTGTTTGCATTTATATATATTCTTAGTGATTCTTTGTGATGATCTTAAGCTTACAAGTACTTAATCATGTGTTGATGTGTGTTTGGAAGTTTAAGTTTAGGTGAAAGATCACCACGTGCGAAGTCAGTCTCACTACGTGCGTAGTGGAGCTCACTACGCGCGCAGTGATTAGGTCGGTTAAAAGTTAATTAATTATTATTAATATAACCAGTACGTGTGTACTGGACTCACTTCATACGAAGTGTGATACATTACGTGCGTAGTGAATTTAAGTACACTATAAATACTTCTTAACCGCATATTAGCGAGAGAGTTCGCGGGTAATCGACTATTTGACAGGTAATCAACCGGGAGCCTTACGTAATCGACCTTATCCGACCTTAAGCTTACTAAATCGCGACTTTGACCTCATAATTCGTAATATTAGTGATAAATATGAAAACCAAGGGTAGCCTTAAGCATCTCTGTGTGAGTTCTTAGAGTTTGTTCTTGTTTCTACTCTGTGTGTTTCTTAGTGTTACTGTGTGCCGGACACCTAAGCAGATCTTAGAATCCTTAGGAGGTTTGGGAAATAGATATTCCGCACTATTTCTCATCCTAGATCAGTCCTAGCGTAAGGGTGTTTTAGTTTAGTTTAGAACCCCGTTCCCGCGGTCCTACAGAAATCATTCAACAAATAATCAAAAGCAAGACCTTTCTCCTCATCTGTATAAGAGTAGAAATTACTGACCTTGTACATGGAAGCAGGATCCCAACCACTCAGCTTGCTATTTTCCTCAACTTCCTTCATGTCAGCTTCAAAGATTGATTCGGACTGACCATAATCAACCACATCCAATTCTAGCTCTTCATCTTCTTGAGGCATTAGACATACATTATCATCTGAGGTGGATGATTCTGTATCCCAGGTTTCAGCATATAAACCTTTTCCACTAGGTTTGTCTTCAGGCTTTGATTTCTTGAGCTGAGTGTACTTCTTCTTGTACTTATCATCTATCTAAGCATTCTTATCAACAACAGATGTTGATTCTACCTTCTTAGATCTGCACTCAGCAGCTATATGTCCCTTTTTCTGACAGTTGAAGCACACAACATTCTTGGGATCAAAGGAACTCTTCCCTTTGCTCCTGTCAGATCTTCCTCTTCCCCTTTGAGCTTTTCTCAAACGTCTGGCTAACATGGTCATTTGCTCAGTGATGGTCTGAACATCATCAGTATCACTTGAGTCTGAGTCTGAGTGGTCAGCTTGAGATTCTGACTCAGTCTCAGATTCAACAACCATAGCTTTTGAACCTTTCTTCTTCTTCTGTGCAACTAATGCAACTTCTGTTTTGTCCAAAGATTCTTTTAGTTGTTGTTGAGAAGCTCTTTTGTGTTCTATGATCTGTTCATGATTCAGCAAGAACCCATAGATGGACTGTAGGTTATACATGTGTAATGTTCCTCCAGCCCTTAGTGCAGTGGTTACTTCATTGAACCTTTCTGGTAACACATCCAGAAATTTCAGCACGAGCTCAGCTTCATCTTTCTTTACACCCACACTTAGTAGGTCATTTATCAAGCAGTGAAACATTGTGAAAAAATCTGCCAAGGTTTCATTCTTCTTTGAAAAGAAGTTTTCATACGATCTATTCAAGTGATTCTTCTTTTGCTGCTTGACCAGATCTGTGCCTTCATAAGTGACACTCAGAGTATCCCAGATATCCTTTGCAGTTTGACACCCAGTCACAGTGCGCAGGATTTCATTAGTTAGGGAATTTTCTAGAACACTCTTTTCCTTGTCATCTAGATTGAAGAGTTTCCGGTCTTCTTCAGTCCAGAATGCAGTAGGCTTTCTTGTTTCCTTTTCAGTTTTGCCAGGAGACGTATCACTGACAGTAGAAGGAATTTTGGGAATGATTGGTCCTTTTGTGATGACTTCCAACATACGGTTGTCAATGGACTTTAGGAAGAGCATGGCTCTGAACTTCCACATAGGATAGTCAGATCCATCAAATACGGGACATCCTTTTGCAGACATCTGAGGAAAGTTGGATGGAGTATTGCTTGTTGACATTTCAATCTTTCTCAGAATCTTGAACTATTCAACTGATGAAATCGTTCAGGCTGCTCTGATAGCAGTTGTTGGTCCCTTGTATGAGAGAGTAACAACAAGCAACAGTGTGTAGAAGGGGGGGTTGAATACACTTTCTACGGAAATCGAACAAATCAAAGAAAAGTGTCACACACAGTAAATCAAACCACAATCAATCAAATGCTTTTATTAATCAGAAGATGATTACAATGCTTTAAATAAGAAGATGATTACAATGACTATCAAGTAAGCAACTCTTGATATATAATCATCTAATATAAATCTCTCAATTCTCTAAAACTTAGATATCTATAATTAACATAAAATTATAGATACTGACGACTCTCTAAACAAGATTTTCACAGATTGAATTAACACATGATTACTTACCAATATCACAACTGATGTGATTTATTCGAACACACGAACTTCTTTGGCAATCTGTGATTAAATCTTGATACTGAATCAAGACTCGTAACACATACGATGAGGTGAGGTTTGGCTCTGCAACACTTAGATGTAATCGTCTCTGAGTGGTACTGATTCGTACCGAGTCGTACCTCTAAACTTATTAGGAGATAAGTATTTATAATCATGTTGCTACGGTTCCTAACAAACTAGACTTAGCCTAATTCGCTAACTAACTTTCGGATAAACCGGAATCTTGAATCTTGAATCTTCTTATCTTTAGTCTTCAATCTTCAATCTTGATTCTGGAGTCTTCTTATCCGCGTCGTAGATATAGAGAGAGATAAAGATGAATTTAAAACATATTTAAATTATCTTTAAACTGACTTCTTCACTCGGACTAAGTTACTCAGCTTGAAACTCATCAAGCTGATTCTTCGAGAACAAACCCGAATTCAAACATGAACTAACATGTATAATTATTAACTCATCCTTAGAAGTCCAAAGAGTTAAATAAAACATATTTGTTAACTCTGTCGAGCTGACTCTGCTTCTGAGCTGAGTCACTCAGCTTGAAACACATCAAGCTGACTACTCGATATATACCTTATGTGACATACACAGATTATTAAACATATTAATAAACAAGCTAAGGTATAATATAAACTGATCAACATATGCTCAGCTTATACTCAGTCTGAATCACTCGAAGAGGAAGATCTGACAGGGGCAAAGGGAAGAGTTCCTTTGATCCCAAGAATGTTGTGTGTTTCAACTGTCAGAAGAAGGGACATATTGCTGCTGAGTGCAGATCAAAGAAGGTGGAATCAACATCAGTTGTTGATAAGAATGCTTACAGAGCTGATAAATACAAGAAGAAATATACTCAGCTCAAGAAAGGGAAGCCTGAAGACAAACCAAGTGCAAAAGGTCTATATGCTGAAACTTGGGATACAGAATCAACTACCTCAGATGATGAAGTATGTCTGATGACTCAAGAAGATGAAGAGTTTGAAATTGACGAAGTTGATTATGGTCTGTTCGAGTCAACTTTTGAAGCTGACATGAAGGAAGCTGAGGAAAATAGCAAGCTCAGTGATTGGGATCCTGCTTCCATGTATAAGGTTAGTAATTTCAACTCTTACACCGACGAAGAAAAGGGTCTTGCTTTTGATTATCTGCTGAATGATTTCAAGACCATCCTTAAGTCTCAAAATGACCTCAAAGCTGAGATAATTAAACTCAAGAATGAGATTAAGGAAAACAAATCTCTCATTGATGTTGGTAAGAAAGCACAGTGTGATCTTGAATGTCAAAGACACATTAATAAACTTCTAAGTGAAGAACTTCAGGAAGCTAAAGACAAAGCTGACCAACTTCAAAAGGTCACTGAGTCTTGGTGTAAGTCATCAAAGCTTGCTGAAAAGTGCATAAACCAATAAATTCCTAAACAGGTAAAAGCTGTGCTTGGAGGTGACTATCAAACTGCAGCTTATGTAGCTGATGATGAGTTAGCAAGTACAGACTCTGAGGAGGATAGACTACTGATTGAGTATCAGAAGTCAGCTTCAGAGAAGAAACATGGTCAAAACCTTAAATACAATATGTTTGTAAAGGCTAAAGATCATGGAAATGAGTGCTCAACATCCAAACAGCATGGTAAGTCTGTGGTGGACAGATTAAGCACTCAGCCTATTTAAAGAACTTCAGTCATAGAAAGGCTTAATACAAATCCTTTCAAACGATAGAATTCTCTATCTAGCTCGGAGAGAAGTTACAAGAATAGGAAGACCACTGTAAGTCAGAGGTTAAATTACAACAATGGTAAGTCCAAAGTTGTAGATTTTGGTAAGTCCAAGAAGATCAACAGTGGTAAGTCCAAACCTGTTGAAACTGGTGTGTCCAGTAGTCATGACAAAGGTAAGTCCAAGGTCATGGAAAAGAAGATTGTTAGTCAAACTTCTAATCAAAAGGATAACAAACAAGGACCTGACAAAGGTAAGTCCAAAGTCAGTGATCATCATGTGAATCAACTTGCAAAGAAAGTTGAAAAGTTATCCACCACATATAATCCTAAGACTGAGAGCAAGTTCTCACAAGGATTATTAGACACTCTACCTCATGTAATCATTGGAAGAAGAAGATGCTACAAGTGCAGAAGTAGAGGTCATGAGGCTAAGGACTGTGATGCAGAAATCTCAAGGCCTGGACAAGAACAACCTGATCAGCCTACACAGGACTCAGCTCCTGCTCAAGCTGAACAGTCAGTTCAACAAGATGGAGATGCTAAGTGCTCCTCATCTGAACCCACCAAGAAGTGGGTTCCCAAACAAAACTAATGTGTTTAGTTTTCATCTCATGTGCAAGGTTCAAGTAAATGGTACTTGGATAGTGGATGCTCAAGGCACATGACCGGGTGGAAAGGACTTCTTAGTGATTTCCAAGAAGATGAAGGTCCTAAAGTAACGTTTGGTGCAACTCCCATGGAAGAACTAAAGGCTATGGGAAGATGCAAGCTGGCAAGGTTACTTTCCAGAAAGTTGCATATGTCAAAGGTCTCAAACACAACCTGATTAGTATCAGTCAATTGTGTGATGAAGACAACATTGTTACTTTTAGGAAGAAAGCAGGAACAATTTATAATGCTAAGGGAAAGCCTGTATTAATAGCTAAAAGAGAAAGAGATGTGTATCTACTTGATCTTAATTCTGCTGATCCCTATAATGAAACCTGCTTGTATTCCCATTCTGTTCCTAAGCTGAGTTGGTTATGGAATAAACGCTTATCTCATCTAAATTTTAAAAATATAAATATGCTATCCAATAAAGAGTTAGTCTCTGGATTACCAAAGATCGCATTTGTCAAAGACAAATTGTGCTCAGCTTGTGAACAAGGGAAACACCATAAAGGGTCCTTTAAATCAAAGCAAAATTTTTCAATAACAGACCCATTGCATATGTTGCATATGGATTTGTTTGGAACCATAAGTACTCCAAGATTGAGTGGCAAGAAGTACACACTGGTGATAGTAGATGAGTTCTCAAGATTCACCTGGGTAATATTCCTTAAAGCCAAAAGTGAGGCTGCTCTGGAGATAATCAGTTTTATCAAACGGGAAGAGTTGCAGAAAGGTTTGTCTGTAAAGCAACTTAGAAGTGATCATGGGACTGAGTTCAGAAACTCTACCCTTGAAAGCTTCTATGAACAAAAGGGAATATTATAGAATTTCTCATCTGTCAAAATTCCCCAACAAAATGGAGTTGATGAAAGGAGAAATAGAACCTTAATAGAGGCTGCTAGAACAATGCTATGTGAGGCAGGATTGAAACTCTATTTCTGGGATGAAGCTGTTAGTACAGCCTGCTATACCCAGAATAGGTCAATCATTGTCAAAAGACATGGAAAGACTTCATATGAGATGTATAAGTCTAGAAAGCCCAATATAGGTTATTTCCATATCTTTGGTTCAAAATGCTATGTGCTGAATCAAAGAGATCAGCTCCATAAGTTGGAACCTAAAGCTGATCTTGGAATATTCATTGGTTATTCCTCAATCTCCAAGTCTTACAGAATATATAATACAAGGAGAAAGACCATAGAAGAATCAATTCATGTCTCATTTGATGAAGACAGTTTTGATCAAGCTGATAAAAGTCAAGCTGATTTGGTCAGTTTGAGTGAGCTTGAAAGGCCTAAGGAAACCAACTTATCAAATCCTATGTATGTCATAGGAGATGATAGTGATGATGATGTGTGTCCATCCAAGAAATCATCACATGATCAAATGGATTCTCAAGCTGAGAAAGATGATGAGTTCGTCAATCCGTTTGGAGCTGACAATCCTCAGACTGAAGATCTTGGTGACCAACAGTTTGTTGACAATGCTACTGTTGAGACTGAGGAGATAAGTTCACCTCCGGGCTCTCAACATCACTCAGATTCTGAACCAGACTCTCCAACTACAACATTTAAATTCCTCAAAGATCATCCTCAAGATCAGATAATTGGAAATGTCCAAGAAAGGGTTATGACACGATCCAAGTCAACAGCTAACTATGCTGCTCACTTTGGTTTCCTATCTCAGATGGAGCAAAAGAGGACTGAAGAAGCCTTAGAGGATGAGGATTGGATTGATGCTATGCAAGAAGAGTTAAATGAATTTGAGAGAAACAAAGTCTGGAACCTTGTCCCTGCCCCCAAAGATCATACAGTTATAGGCACTAAGTGGGTCTATATAAATAAAATGGTCAAGGATAGAGTGATATTTAGGAACAAATCCAGGCTAGTAGCACAAGGGTATAAGCAAGAAGAAGGAATCGATTTTGATGAGACCTTTGCCCCTGTTGCTAGAATTGAAGCCATTAGGCTGTTCTTAGCTTATGCAGCATATAAAGACTTCAAAGTTTATCAAATGGATGTGAAGAGTGCTTTCCTCAATGGAAAACTTCAGAAGGAAGTCTATGTGAAACAACCTCCTGGCTTTGTAAGTTCAAAGTTTCCACATCATGTCTATAAGTTAGACAAGGCTTTGTATGGTCTTAAACAAGCTCCAAGAGCTTGGTATGATACTCTGTCCACTTATCTACTATCAATGGATTTCACCAGAGGTAGTATAGATAAGACACTCTTTATTAGAAAGAGTAAAGGACAGGTGATTCTTGTACAAATCTATGTGGATGACATTATCTTTGGTTCTACCAATGAATCTCTGTGTGAGTGGTTTTCCAAAATAATGTCACAAAAGTACAAGATGAGCATGATGGGTGAGATGAATTATTTCCTAGGCCTACAAATTCAACAAAAGCCTGATGGAATATTCATAAATCAAAGCAAGTATGTTCTTGATTTGATAAAGAAATATGGTTTTAATTCAAGTTCAACCATGAAAACACCCATGTCACCTGCTGTCAAGCTGAGTAAAGACTCAGATGGTAATTCTGTGTGTCAGTCTACCTATAGAGGAATGATAGGTTCATTGCTCTATTTGACAGCTAGTAGACCTGATATCATGTTTGCTACATGTGTTTGTGCAAGATATCAGGCAGATCCTAAAGAATCACATCTTCAAGCAGTGAAAAGGATCTTTAGGTACCTTAAAGGTACACCAATTCTAGGTCTATGGTATCCAAAGGACTCTGGGTTTGAGTTAGTTGGTTTTTCAGATGCTGACTATGCTGGGTTCAAGTTAGATAGAAAATCAACAACTGGAGGATGTCAAATGCTTGGAGGGAAGTTAGTCAGCTGGACTAGTAAGAAACAGAACTCAGTGGCTACTTCAACTGCTGAAGCTGAATATGTTGCAGCAGGGAGCTGTTGTGCTCAAATCCTTTGGATGCAGCATCAACTTCAAGACTTTGGCATGAGTTTCAAGAAAACTCCTATCTTCTGTGATAACCAAAGTGCAATAGCCATCACTTACAATCCAGTCTTCCACTCAAGAACTAAGCATATTGAAATTAGACATCACTTCATCAGGGACATCGTGGAAAAACGTAAAGTTGACATTAAATTTATTTCCACTGATGACCAATTAGCAGATATTTTCACTAAACCCCTTAATGAAAAGAGGTTTATGTATCTGCTAAGTAAATTGGGTATGCTCAACCCCTAGCTAAGTGTCTAGAATCTGAGTTTTCAGTTTGACAAAGACTTAGTGTCTTAAGCTGAGTGCACAGTTTATAAATAAGTTTTCATAAACTGAATAAACTGTCAAGCTGAATAATGAGTTCACATGTTTGGTCGGTTCCAAACATACTTTACCTACTCAGTGTAGTTAATATGTAAGTTTGAGTAAGTCTCAAACATAAATGACTAAGTGTCATTGAGTCTGAGCTATGTGCTTAACTCAAGCTGTGTGATTGGTTCGCACGTTTGCTGAGTTCCAAACATCTTTTAACTACTCAGTGTGGTTAACATATATAGTTTGAGTCAGTCTCAAACAAAATGACTAAGTGTCATTGAGCCTGAGCTGTGTGCTCTACTCAAGCTGAGTTTCATTCTCAAGCTGAGTGCTTAATTCAAGTTGAGTACTTGACTTAGGCTGAGTGATTAGTTTACTCAGCTTGGTGTGTCCAATCTATGATTTAATTACTAAGTGTCATTACTTCATGTGTCAATGTGTATTTGAGTCAGTCTCAAACCGCATCGTATATCAATTGTGTATTGGTATATGTTAACAGTGTTTATAATATTCTTATCAGTTAATTATATTATTTTACACTTGTATCCGTTGGAAGATGATGTGTTTTTACCATCTCACTGTTACATCAAGCCGTAATTTTTTACGGTGTAACGGATAAAAAGGAATTCCAACGGTAACTTTTCTCTCTCCTCAGAAAGGTATATATACCGATCATAACCGGTTTAGAGAAGTTTACGCTTATAACTCTGACTTCTCATCTTTTAAAATACCTTTCGCAAACAACCACAAATTGCTCAGTGCAATTCCTCGTTTCATCGATCACAAAACCCTAAATCGCTCAGTGCGAATCCAGTATTGCTCAGTGCGACATAAATTGCTAAGTGCAAATAGAACAGTTACTTAGTGTAATCTTCTAATTTCAACGATGGACGGGACCGTTCTGAATCTCAGTGACAGAATGGTAAGGGGTGCTGCGTTCAAGAACAACGGATTGCCGCTGATTAAAATCAACAATCAGCGCGCCTGCCTTGCAATCCCTCAACGCAAAATTAACAGAGGATACGAACCATGGGTAAACTATATTCGTAAATGCCCATTGGCTTTTTCTTTCACTGGAGCACCTTTACATGTGGTTCCTCAGCATCTGCTGGAGTTTTGGTATACGTGTGTCTACGACCAAAACAACGACATAGTTCGGGGCACAGTGCTGAATGGGGAGAGGATGATTACTCTCACCGTAGACAGGCTAAGGGAGGTTCTTCAACTTCCTCAATCTGATGAGTTTGAGCCTGCGGTGATGAGGCAGGTGGCAAGGTCAGTCCTACCCAGAATGGGTCACCCGCAGACAGAGGGAGTAATCAAAAAGGCCACCTTTCCAACCAGTTGGGGCTTCAGGGTTTCCACAGTGATTCGTTTACTTGGTACCAAGGTTGGAGGATTGAACCAGGTCAACGAGTTTGTTGGTCCCTTGGTGAGAATAACAACAAGCAACAGTGTGTAGAAGGGGGGTTGAATACACTTTCTGCGGAAATTGAACAAATAAAATAAAAGTGTTACACATAGTAAATCAAACCACAACTTGTCGAATGTTTTTATTAATATGAAGATGATTACAATGCTTTGAATAAAAAGATGATTACAGTAACTATCAAGTAAGCAACTCTTGATATATAATCACCTAATATAAATCTCTCAATCTCTCAAACTTAGCTATCTATAATCAACTTATGATTATAGATACTGACGACTCTCTAAACAGGATTTTTCACAGATTGAATCAACTAATGATTACTTACCAATATCACAACTAATGTGACAATTCGAACACACGAATGATCTGGCAATCTGTGAGTCTCTTGATCACGTTGAACTGACAAACAGTGATTCAAGAATCGTAACACGTACGGTGAGGTGAGGTTTTGGCTCTGCAACACTAAGTTGTTCTTGCTTCAGAATCGTACCGCTAAACTTATCAGGAGATAAGTATTTATAATCCTGTTCCTACGGTTCCTAACAAATTGGACTAATCCTCATTTGCTAACTAACTATCGGATAACTCAGAATCTTGAATCTTGAATCTTCTTATCTTGAGTCTTCAATCTTCAATCTTGATTCTGGAGTCTTCTTATCCGCGCCATAGATATAGAGAGTTAAAACAGAATTTAAAACACATTTAAATTCTCTTGGACTGACTTCTTTAGTCAGGCTGAGTTACTCAGCTTGAAACTCATCAAGCCGAGTTCTTCGAGAACAAACCCGAATTCAAACATGAATTAACATGTATAATTATTAACTCATCCTTAGAAGTCCAAAGAGTTAAATAAAACATATTTATTAACTCTGTCGAGCTGACTCTGCTTCTGAGCTGAGTCACTCAGCTTGAAACACATCAAGCTGAATACTCGATATATACCTTATGTGACATACACAGATTATCAAACACATTAATAATTTAACTAAGGTATAATATAAACTGGTCGAACATATGCTGAGTTTATATTCAGCTTATACTCAGTCTGAATCATTATAAGTGTTCAGTCTGACTAAGCTTCATAATTCTGTTTAAGTTATATGTAGAACTCATCTTACAAATATAACTTTGTCTCATCAAATCTTAACTGATGAGATCATTTTCCCAACAGAGTTCGAGATGCAGGTACTGTACAATATATACTTCGCACGAAATTTGGATTATGCCCAGCTCATCTTCAACGAACTCCGGGTCCAAGTGATGAAGACCACAAGGGATCTTCATGTACCTTTCATAAGGTACCTGTCCTTGGCATTTGAAGCCGAGCTGGGGACAGCACTATATGAAGCTGATCAGGATGTGTTCCTGTTTCCTACACTCAGCTCCAAGATGTTCAACAATGACATCTTTCCAGAGCAAGCAAGTCTGAGTGACCCAATGCGATGGATAGCTGAGCAAGCTTCATCAGAAAGTGAAGCAGAGGGATCCACTGAAGGGCTTCTCACGCTAACACAGAGGTTCAAGCTGAGTACTCTGCTCAGGCTGAACCAGCAAATATTGAAGCTGCTTCTGGTAAGACCTCTCCACTTTCTCTTTCTTCTCACTATTCTCCATCCGCTTTTGGAGATAAGGCTGTGGTAAACCCAACCCAGTCTACCCGTCTCCTCCACCTTCATTCCATTTACAATCCCACTCTGAAGCCACCCATAGCTTGCCCACTGCTGCTAGGGAGAATATCCGAATCTATACACGTAAAACTGCCAAAGGTGGTGCCACCTCTAAAGGCATCACTAGAGCTGAGATCACCTTGATCCCTCCACCGGCAGGAGTTGAGGGGGAGACGCCTACTCTTAAGGTGTCAACCTCGAGGCTCATTTCAACCAAACAGCCTAAACCGGGTGTGGTGTCTACTCAGCCCACACTCTCCAGTGCCATGGGAGAGCCTATTACTGTGCCTAAGCAGACACACTTAGGTGACATTGAATATATGACCAATCCCCAGGGTCAATCACCCCCCTCCAAACCAATCAGCCAACCACCAACCCATACACTTCACATTTCGAGCCCCATTACTTCTCTTCACTTCTCACACCCTATCGCACGACCTGTCAATGTTTCATCTTCAAACCAAGGTGATTCACAGGGTCCAGACTCTGGTACAAATGAGTTTGAGGGTATACACCAACCCTTGGATGATGCACCCAAAGACTCTCCTCAAAATGCAACCGTCTCCTCAGGCATCCAGCGGCTGCAAGAGTAAGTTACTGCTCAGTTTGGTTTGTTCCATCTCAAGCAGACGAAGCATAAACGCCAAATCTATCAGAGGCTTGAGAAGCTGACAATGGATGTTAAGGAGATTGCCTCTGCAGTTGCTGCACTCCAACAACAACGGACTTCGACCCCTATTGGTGATGACAAAAAGGGGGAGAAGGTTCAAGCTGATACTGAAGTTGAGCTAGTTCGAGCTGAAGCTGAAGCTCTGCTAGTACTAGCTAAAGGAGCAGAGAGGCAAGCTCAGACTGACGGGGAGTTGGAAATAAACAAAGAGGAACCTGTAGCTAAGAGATAAAAGGTTGCAGAATCTGAACTTGAAGCTGACAGTGTTTCTGAAACTGAGGAAGAAACAGAAGAGGATAAAGCCACAAGGCTTATGATTGAAATGCTCGAACAAGAGGAAGCCAATGAGTTAGGCATTTCTCTTGAAGAGCTGAAAAAGAGAAAAGAAAAGGAGGCAAAGGATCAAGAAAAAGAAAAACAGAGAAAAGCTTTGGCTGAAGCTGAAGCTACATACACTGGTCCAAGACCTGATCCTATCCCATATACAGACGAGGACATTCAAGAGTGCTATTTCAGAAGGAGTATCAGCAAGGAGATTAGAGGATGGGTTACCAAGAATGGCAGAGAATATTAATAATGCTCAAGAAGTTCAAGAAAAGTCAAATCAAGCAAGAGATCTTTGCTGAAGTTTCCAAGCTGATTAATAGAGTTGAGGAGCTGAGATATGTTCTAGTTCCTGGTCTGCAGTGGGAGAGCTTATTCGAGATACCTGAAGGTGTAGAGTTTAAAGAAAACCAAGGTATTGATACACCTATTCAGGGATTCATGTTTAAGGATCTGGCAGGCAATCCCAGCTTTATCAAGCTGAGTGAGATATGTTATCTAAAAGCTAGGGATGCCATACATATAAGAAGTTGTTGTGGTGATAGCTCAAATCATTTTGTAAAGTATAAGCTGAATAAGATCATCAGAATGCAACAAAGAGAACTCATAGTGGATGCAGAAGCTGAAAGTCTCCTAGAAGAAATCAACAGAGAAATCATTCTTTGGGATGTTCTATATCCTGAGTTCAAAAGATAAAATAGATTATTTCTATTGTAAATATTAGATTAGTTCTAATATTTTTGTAAGCACTATGTGTGCGTGATCTATGTGATCAATCATTTTGTATTATGATTAGTTCAATTAATACAAGTATAAAGTTTGATATGTTCAACTGTGTTGTGATGTGTTCATATTTATAAGTCTGATAAGTTCAGCTTAAATGAATAACTAATTAGTTCTTATTCATTAATGTATTTAGTTGGTGTGTTCAACTAAAAGTTGGTTTGTTCCACTTATAATTGATAAGTTCAATTAAAATTGATATGTTCAATTAATATTTGATTAGTTCAAATATAAAATCTTGATAAGTTTAAGATTTAAAACATAATTCTGTTAAACAAACTTAGTAACTGTTTGATGGTTTTGTCATCATCAAATAGGGGGAGTTTGTTGGGAAAATGATCTCATCAGTTAAGATTTGATGAGACAAAGTTAAGTTTGTAAGATGTAAACAGAATTATGAAGCTTAGTCAAGACTGAACACTTATAGTGATTCAGACTGAGTATAAGCTGAGCATATGTTCGATCAGCTTAGACTATATCTTAGTAAGATTATCAATATGTTTGATAAGCTGTGTGTGCAAACTAAGATATATATTGAGTTTCAGCTTGATGAGTTTCAAGCTGAGTGACTCAATGTGAAGACTGAGTCAACTCAATAGAGTTACTAAATATGTTTTAGTTAATTCTTTAGACTTCTAAGGATGAGTTAATAATTATACATGTTAGTCCATGTTTGAATTCGGGTATGTTCTCGAAGAACTCAGCTTGATGAGTTTCAAGCTGAGTAACTCAGCCTGACTAAAGAAGTCAGTCTAAGAGAATTTAAATGTGTTTTAAATTCTGTTTTTAACTCTCTATATCTACGGCGCGGATAAGAAGACTCAAGAATCAAGATTGAAGATTGAAGACTCAAGATAAGAAGATTCAAGATTCAAGATTCAAGATTCCGAGTTATCCGATAGTTAGTTAGCAAATTAGGATTAGTCCAGTTTGTTAGGAACCGTAGGAACAGGATTATAAATAGTTATCTCCTGATAAGTTTAGAGGTACACGACTCAGATACAAAAACAACTAAGTGTTGCAGAGCCAAAACCTCACCTCACAGTATGTGTTACGATTCTTGTATCATTGATTGTTAGTTCAACGTGATCAAAAAAATCACAGATTGCCAAGCTATTCGTGTGTTCGAATAATCACATTTGTTGTGATATTGGTAAGTTATCAATCTGTGTAAATCCTGTTTAGAGAGTCGTCAGTATCTATAATCATAAGTTGATTATAGATAGCTAAGTTTGAAAGATTGAGAGATTTATATTAGGTGTTTACATATCAAGATTTGCTTACTTGATAGAGTCTGTAATCATCTTCTTATTAATGAAAAGCAAAGCATTCGATTGTGGTTTGATTTACTTTGTGTAACACTTTTATTTGATTTGTTCAATTTCCGTAGAAAGTGTATTAAACCCCCCCTTCTACACACATGTTGCTTGTTGTTATTCTCACCAGGGGACCAACAAATAGATATTTGGGTTTCTAATTGCTCACTAAGAAGGCGATATTCATGAGCCCACATCCTACAGGGATGCTATGTCAGGCAGTGAGTTTGACAAATGGTTGGATGCCATGAAGGCAGAGATGCAATCCATGTATGACCACCAAGTTTGGGAGTTAGTAGACTTGCCACAACACAGTAAAGTTGTTGGGTGCAAGTGGGTCTTCAAGAAGAAGACCGATATGGAAGGAAATGTGCATACTTTTAAAGCTAGGCTCGTTGCAAAATGTTATAATCAAACTCATGGTATTGATTATGATGAAACCTTTTCGCCAGTAGCCATCCTTAAGTCTATCAGGATTCTAATGGACATATTTGCATACTTCAATTATGAGATATGGCAAATGGATGTCAAAATCGCTTTCCTTAACGGGAAACTAATAGAGGATGTGTATATGGCACAACCGGATGGTGTTGAGGATTACAAGAACCCAGGAAAAGTATGCAAGTTGCTAAAATCCATTTATGGATTAAAGCAAGCATCTAGAAGCTGGAACTTGCACTTTGATGAGCGCATCAAGGAGTTTGGTTTTACCAAAAGCGAGTTTGAGTCATGTGTTTACATGAAGTTCAGTGGGAGCATAGCAATCTTCCTGGTCCTGTATGTAGATATCTGACTTACTGATCATAGGAAACGATGTACCAGCATTACAAGGAGTAAAATCCTGGTTTGGTAAATGTTTCCAGATGAAGGACCTAGGAGAAGTCGCATACATACTTGGTATTAAGATCTATAGAGATAGATCTAGGCGGCTGATCGGACTTAGTCAAAGTACATACATAGATAAAGTGTTGAAACGCTTTAAGATGGAAGATTCCAAGAAAGGATTCATCCCTATGAGATCTGGTATACCATTAAGCAAGGCTCAATGCCCTACTTCTCTAGAAGAGCAGAAGGGATGAAATCGGTTTCTTATGCTTTGGCAGTAAGATCGATTATGTATGCCATGTTATGTACTAGGCCCGATGTTGCTTACTCTATAAGCCTTACGAGTAGATATCAGAAAAATCCGGCTGAACTCCATTGGGTGGCTGTCAAGAACATTCTCAAGTATTTGAGAAGGACAAAGGATATGTTTTTGGTCTTTGGTGGAAGCACGGATGAAATCAGTGTAATTGGTTACACAGATGCGAGCTTCCAGACAGATAGAGATAACTTTAAGTCGCAGTCAGGGTTTGTTTTTACCCTAAACGGTGGAACTGTATCTTGGAAAAGCCAGAAGCAAGATACTATAGCAGATTCAACTATAGAGACCGAGTACATTGCGGAAAATGATGCGGCAAAGGAAGCGATTTGGCTGCGGAATTTTATCTCGGATCTAAAAGTTGTTGCCAGTATCTCTACACCGATTGATATATTCTGTGATAACATGGGAGCTTTGGCGCAAGCGAAAGAACCAAGAGATCACCAGTGGACCATGCACGTTTAGAAAATATCACATCATCCCAGAGATCGTCGGAAGGGGAGATGTGAGAATATGCAAGATATCAACAGAGGACAACGTTGCTGATCCGTTGACCAAGGCGCTAGCAAGAGAAAAGCATGAGAGACATGCTAGTTCCATAGGAATGCAGTATATAGGACCTAACACCTAGTTTTTTTCAGTATTTAATTAAAATTGTATGGATTGAGATTTAAACTTTATGATTATGTATTAAACATTTATGCATGATGGAAATAGGAGGTTTAATATAATCTTTTATATCTTCATACTTTTAGCATATTTATTCATCCATGATATACAAGTCTTGTTATATCAAAATTACTCCGTAGCTACCTGATGCGGTGGGAGCCACATTAGGGAGATACTAACGATATTATAAATATTTGATGGATTATTCGGGTAGAGAATAATAGAACAAGTTATGTGACCAAGTATTTAAAGATATTTGTCAGGGGTACAAATATTGGACGTGATCAGCATTAGTCTAACTTCATGGAGCCAATGACATGAGTTAGCTGATTGGTTGTTCTTAGACCTGAGATGTTTGGTTTGGGGCACAAGGACTTCTGTACTTTGTGTTAGGTTTATTAATTGTATAGAATAAAAGATTACATTTTGGGTGAAGTTTGTATTATATACAAATTAAGAGAGCTAAAATGTAAATATACTCTATGAGTATATAAGTCTATGATTAAGGCTAATCATGTAACAATTGCCATATTCAAGGTTAATGAACTATGTGTGTTTAAGGTGTAATTAGAGATTCTCTCTATATTGTTCATAGTTCTACATTGCAATTGAAGATTAGATTGATACCTGAATCACTTGGGACAAACAAGTGGTATCAGAGCTGGATTAGGATTTATGATTTGAATAATTTTTGATCCAATTTTTGAAGATTTTTTGAAAATTTTCGTATTCAAGTGGGCTGGAAATTTCAGAAAATTCTAGAAAAATTATACGAGCTCCGTTTGATCTCATTTTTGGATATGTTGTTCTCTATGATGAAAGGAACATTGTGTAAAAATATCATGTCAAAACTCCAAACCATTTGAGAGAAATCTAAGTTTTTATTTTCTAGGTTTTTGAGGTGTTCTTGACGAATTTTGGTTAAAATCGTGGGTTTTGATGCTTGTTTTCGATATTTGAGTACATAAAAAGTGTTTGTAGAAGTGGAGAAGTATAAATCTGAAGTTAAAAATCGATTTTGATGAGTTTTTAGAATTCGTGTTCTTGGTGTTCTTAATAAGTTCTTGATGAAGAAGATGAAGGTGGTGGATTTTGATCTGATTTGAGTGAGTTAGTGTGTGAAAAAGGTGTTTGTGTGTTTTGGATGAAAATTCCGAATAAAATTAGTCGGAATTTTTAAAAAATACTCGGAATTTTTGAATTTGCTCGGAATTGAAAAAGCTCGGAATTGAATTGAAAATGCTCTGAATTAAGTTTTATCGGAATTTAAAAGTGCTTGGAATTGTGAATTTGATCGGAATTGTTATTCCTCGGAATTGTGTGCGCCTCGAGACGCGTGATGTATGAAGCTGTCCACTTTAACTCTGTGCTACTCAGCTGTCATCGATCTTGGTGACATTTAATATTTTAAAATATCATTTTCAAGTAAACAGCTATTAAAGAAAACCAGATAATCAGGCCCCATTTATCGAGACATGAGCTGTCAACTTTTGTGACCGGTTGCGTTTTTTTTTTTAACTCTCATCAAGTCCTGCAGCAATTAATACACACAATATAATAAGCATTTAATAATTGTGTTCTGCATTGAAAGGCATCAATCGAGAACTGATATGCCCATTTTTGTCGTGAAGCGCAGCAAAAGACATTGCATTTGTTTTAATTGTTGAATACTCGATACTCATTTGTTTTAATATTTTTTTCTCAATATTAATTGTTGATTCTAAAAAGAAATAAATCAAAGAGAACCATCGTGATTATATTTCAAGTGGCCAGCAATACATAAAAAAAAAAGAAATTAACGCACTTAATCATTTTGAACTGGAATCGCATTTTTGAATCATTTTTTTTTATTTTTAGTCGCGCTTATTGCTAAATCATTATTGTCAACAATTATTTTTGTTACGTTTAATCAACTCAAAATAAATTGATTTTAATATCATTTTAGTTGATTAAATTTTTGATCAAATCAAATCAATTCTAAACGATTATTTTTTTCAGGTATCACAATTGATATTCACTGATATATTTTTCCAAAGCAACCATTGCAGAATGGCAAGTGATGAGGAGCAGAGAGACTGAAAAACTCAAAAGGCTTACCCAAGCAAATTCTGATTTAATTGCAAAACTTAAAGAGCTTACACAGGAAAATTCTAATTTAACTGCGAAACTCAAAGAGTTTGAACAGAATTCAGAAAGATTACATTCTGAGAGACAGAAAGCAGATGATCTGTCCACAGCCAATGAAACACTCACAAAGCTGGTGTCTGAAGGGTCTGAGCAATTTCAACTTGCAGAACAGAAATGTAAATCTTATGCAGTTGAATTGGAGCAAAAACAAGCAGATATTGATACTGCGATGCAGAAGGTTAACGAATTGACACACGCCAATGCCAAGTTGAAAGAAAAGTTGTCTACTGTGTTGAAAGACGATGAAAAGATAATAGACAAATTGTGCGCTGAGAAAGCTGCGTTGAAAGAAAAAGTCAAAGGACTTGAGGAAAAGCTGCATGTGTCAATTCAATCGTATGTTCCTCGTTCAATCTTGGAGAGGAAAATATCTGAACTGCAAACGACACTGGACATTGAGAGAGTACTGTTTGAGAAAGAGAAGAAAGAGTTAATGGCTAAAATTCTGAATGCTGAGCTTAGCGCTACAAAACTTGCTGAATCAATTAAGACTTCCGCTGACAATATTAATTTTGATTCAGTTTCACATTGTAGTAGCCAATCTGATTCTTATTTCTCTGTTGCAGGTTCTGAGCTTTCAGATAAAGATTTCACCAATGCATCAACTGCTGTGAAGCATCCTAAGATCACATAATCTGTTGGATTTTCCTATCAAGTGAAATCACCTTCAGTTGCAACGACTCACTCTCCTAAACAAAATACTAAATTCAAATAAGCTGCTTTTAATTCTAAACATAATACTTGTTCTTCAAGTAATTCTAATTCTGCTTGTTCTGTGCTTACAGATGATACTTTGCCGAAACAAAAACAAACATGGATTTCAAAGCAAAATCTAGCTACAACATTGGCAAAGTTGTCATCAATTTGTAGTACATCAATTTCAAAGCCTACGAAATCATCATGGATTGAAAAGAAGACAACCACAGAAACTTCAAGTTTTAATTCACCAAGTGGTTCAATAAATCATGTACATTCAAATGAGTGTTTTCTAGAATAAATGATGATTTCTCGTCAAATACAAAAACGATGATTCCAAAGAAAGAGAATAGAGCTGCTAAGTCACATCCTATCTCTCATAACAACAACAGCGCCGATCTTTCTCAAAACCAAGTTCAACAGGGGAGTTTGTGCTCAAAACAGATGTCATGTATCCATTCGTGGTTTATTCAGCCAAACACCTAGTCCGCCTGTCAAAAGAAAAGATTTGTAAGATGTCACACATTAAACAAGAGTTTGTTGTTAAAAATGGAATTCCTCAGTGGCATTCAGGACCATTGAACCGAAAGGTCCATAAACCAGTTATTGCAACTAATACACAAAAATGGATGCCAAAACCTGCTACTAACAAATCTGGACCCAAAAGAGAATGGGTACCAATTTTTGTTAATCCATTTTGCAGGTAAACAAAGAGAGACATTGTTGGAGCCCAATGAAGATCATTCAGTCTGCAGTGAAGATCATTGTGTTCAGTGTGCTGATTTGGATTTAAATCTCAACTTTTTCAAAGTCAATGGAGTTTCCCTGCAATACAAGTTCAATTTCATTTTGTTTAGCATTAGTCCGAGTCTAATGTTCTGAGTTGCTTATTTTTGTGTAGTTTTATCATTTCATGATATAACTTGCTTTAAATTGGATTGTTAATTACAGGGGGAGCAAAATTTTCTCTTCGCCTAATTGATGAAAAACAATTTTCATGCATCAATTTAGGGAGAGTTTGTTTTTATTGCTTTATATCTTTTCAGAAAAGCCAAAAACATTTAAATATTGAAAAGTCAAAAACATTATAAAATTTCAAAATTCAAAAATATTTTTTGTTTTCATTTGTTGTTACTTGTTCAAGAAGGTATTCATTCATTGCTTCATTCTCATACCTTTCTTGATTCTACTTTGTTGGGAAAATGATCTCATCAGTCTAGATTTGATGAGACAAAGTTAAGTTTGTAAGATGAGTTCTACATATAACTTAAACAGAATTATGAAGCTTAGTCAGACTAAACACTTATAGTGTTTCAAACCGAGTATAAGCTGAATGTAAACTGAGCATTTGTTCGACCAGTTTATACTATACCTTAGTTAAATTATTAATGTGTTTGATAATCTGTGTATGTCACATAAGGTATATATCGAGTATTCAGCTTGATGTGTTTCAAGCTGAGTGACTCAACTCAGAAGCAGAGTCAGCTCGACAGAGTTACTAAATATGTTTTAGTTAATTCTTTAGACTTCTAAGGATGAGTTAGTAATTATACATGTTAGTTCATGTTTGAATTCGGGTTTGTTCTCGAAGAACTCAGCTTGATGAGTTTCAAGCTGAGTAACTCAGCCTGACTAAAGAAGTCAGTCTAAGTGAATTTAAATGTGTTTTAAATTCTGTTTTAACTCTCTATATCTACGGCGCGGATAAGAAGACTCCAGAATCAAGATTAAAGATTGAAGACTCAAGATAAGAAGATTCAAGATTCAACATTCCGAGTTATCCGATAGTTAGTTAGCAAATTAGGATTAGTCCAATTTGTTAGGAACCGTAGCAACAGGATTATAAATACTTATCTCCTGATAAGTTTAGAGGTACGACTATGACTCAAGAAAACAACTAAGTGTTGCAGAGCCAAACCTCACCTCACCGTATGTGTTACGATTCTTGAATCATTGTTTGTAAGTTCAACGTGATCAAGAAACTCACAGATTGCCAGATCATTCGTGTGTTCGAATTGTCACATTAGTTGTGATATTAGTAAGTAATCATTAGTTGATTCAATCTGTGAAAAATCCTGTTTAGAGAGTCGTCAGTATCTATAATCATAAGTTGATTATAGATAGCTAAGTTTGAGAGATTGAGAGATTTATATTAGGTGATTATATATCAAGAGTTGCTTACTTGATAATTACTGTAATCATCTTATTATTCAAAGCATTGTAATCATCTTCATATTAATAAAAGCATTCGACTGATTGTGGTTTGATTTACTTTGTGTAACACTTTTATTTGATTTGTTCAATTTCCGCAGAAAGTGTATTCAAACCCCCATTCTACACACTGTTGCTTGTTGTTATTCTCACCAAGGGACCAACAACTGGTATCAGAGCAGGCTGAACGATTTCATAAGTTGAAAGGTCAAGATTCTGAGAAAGTTCAAAATGTCTACAAGCAATAATCTTTCAAACTTTCCACAGATGTCTGCCAAAGGCTGTCCCGTATTTGATGGATCTGACTATCCTATGTGGAATTTCAGAGCCATGCTATTCCTCAAGTCCATTGACATTCATATGTTCGATGTCATTACAAAAGGACCTATCATCCCCAAAATTCCTGCTACTGTCAGTGATACGTCTCCTGGACAGACTAGGCACTCAGTCTGTTCAAAGAACTTCGGTCATAGAAAGGCTTAATCCACATCCTTTCAAAAGACAAAATTCTCTTTCAGGCTCGGAGAGAAGTTACAAGAACACGACAATGGTAAGTCCAAAGTTGTGGATCTTGGTAAGTCCAAGAATGTCAACAGTGGTAAGTCCAAACCTGTTGAAACTGGTGAGTCCAGCAGACATTACAAAGGTAAGTCCAAAGTCATGGAAAAGAAGGTTGTTAGTCAATCTTCTCATCAAAAGGATAACAAACAGAGACCTAACAAACGTAAGTCCAAAGTCAGTGATCCCCAGGTGAATCAACTTGCTAAGAAAGTTGAAAATTTATCCACAACATATAATCCTAAAACTGAGAGTAAGTTCTCACAAGGATTATTAGACACTCTACCTCCTGTAATCATTGGAAGAAGGAGATGCTACAAGTGCAGAAGTAGAGGTCATGAGGCTAAGGACTGTGATGCAGAAATCTCAAGGCCTGAACAAGAACAAGCTGATCACACTCAGCTCCTGCTCAAGCTGAATAGTCAGTTCAACAAGATGGAGATGCTAAGTGCTCCTCATCTGAACCCACCAAGAAGTGGGTTCCCAAACAAAACTAATGTGTTTAGTTTTCATATCATGTGTAGGGTTCAAGTAAATGGTACTTGGATAGTGGATGCTCAAGGCACATGACTGGGTGGAAAGGACTTCTTAGTGATTTCCAAGAAGATTAAGGTCCTAAAGTAACATTTGGAGACAACTCACATGGAAGAACTAAAGGCTATGGAAAGATGGAAGCTGACAAAGTTACATTCCAGAGAGTTGTCTATGTTAAAGATCTCAAACACAACCTGATTAGTATCAGTCAATTGTGTGATGAAGATAATGTTGTTACTTTTAGGAAGAAAGCAGGAACAATCTATAATGCTAAGGGAAAGCCTGTATTAATAGCTAAAAGAGAAAGAGATGTGTATCTACTTGATCTTAATTCTGCTGATCCCTATACTGAAACCTGCTTGTATTCCCATTCTGTTTCTAAGCTGAGTTGGTTATGGCATAAACGTTTATCTCATTTAAATTTTAAAAATATAAATATGCTATCCAATAAAGAGTTAGTCTCTGGATTACCAAAGATCACATTTGTCAAAGACAAATTGTGCTCAGCTTGTGAACAAGGGAAACACCATAAAGGGTCCTTTAAATGAAAGCAAAATCTTTCAATAACAGACCCATTGCATATGTTGCATATGGATTTGTTTGGACCTATAAGTACTCCAAGCCTGAGTGGCAAGAAGTACACCCTAGTGATAGTAGATGAGTTCTCACGATTCACCTGGGTAATATTCCTTAAAGCCAAAAGTGAGGCTGCCCTGGAGATAATCAGTTTTATCAAACAGGAAGAGTTGCAAAAAGGTTTGTCTGTAAAGCAACTAAGAAGTGATCATGGAACTGAGTTCAGGAACTCTACCCTTGAAAGCTTCTGTGAACAAAAGGGAATATTACAAAATTTCTCATCTGTTAGAACCCCACAACAGAATGGAGTTGCTGAAAGGAGAAATAGAACCCTAATTGAGGCTGCTAGAACAATGCTATGTGAGGCAGGATTGAAACTCTATTTTTGGGATGAAGCTGTTAATACAGCCTGCTATACTCAAAATAGATCAATCATTGTCAAAAGACATGGAAAGACATCTTATAAGATGTATAAGTCTAGAAAGCCCAATATAGGTTACTTCCATATCTTTTGTTCAAAATGCTATGTGCTGAATCAAAGAGATCAGCTCCATAAGTTGGAACCTAAAGCTGATCTTGGAATATTTGTTGGTTATTCCTCAATCTCCAAGTCTTATAGAATATATAATACAAGGAGAAAGATTATAGAAGAATAAATTCATGTCTCTTTCGATGAAGACTGTTTTGATCAAGCTGATAAGAGTTAAGCTGACTTGGTCAGTCTGAGTGAGCTTGAAAGGCCTAAGGAAACCAACTTATCAAATCCTATGTATGTCATAGGAGATGATAGTGATGATAATGTGTGTTCATCAAAGAAATCATCACAAACTCCAAGGGATTCTCAAGCTGAGAAGGATGATGAGTTCATCAATCCCTTTGGAGCTGAGGTCACTCAGACTGAGAATCTTAGTGATCATCAGTTTGTTGACAATGCTGCTGAGACTGAGGAGATAAGTTCACCTCAGGAATCCCAACATCACTCAGATTCTGAACCCGACTCTCCAACTACAACATTCAAATTCCTCAAAGATCATCCTCAAGATCAAATTATTGGAAATGTCCAAGGAAAGGTCATGACCAGATCCAAGGCTACATCTAATTACGCTGCACACTTTGGTTTCCTATCTCAAATGGAACCAAAGAAGACTGAAGAATCCTTAGAGGATGAGGATTGGATTGAAGCTATGCAAGAGGAATTAAATGAGTTTGAGAGAAATAAGGTCTGGAATCTTGTCCCTGCCCCCAAAGATCATGCAATTATAGGCACTAAGTGGGTCTATAGAAAAAAAATGGACAAGGATGGATTGATAGTAACGAACAAAGCCAGGTTGGTAGCACAAGGGTATAAGCAAGAGGAAGGAATCGATTATGATGAGACCTTTGCCCCTGTTGCTAGAATTGAAGCCATAAGACTGTTCCTAGCTTATGCAGCATATAAAGACTTCAAAGTTTATCAAATGGATGTGAAGAGTGCTTTCCTAAATGGAAAACTTCAGGAGGAAGTCTATGTGAAACAACCTCCTGGCTTTGTAAGTTCAAAGAGTCCACATCATGTCTATAAGTTAGACAAGGCTTTATATGGTCTTAAACAAGCTCCAAGAGCTTGGTATGATACACTGTCCACTTATCTACTATCCATGGATTTCACCAGAGGTAGTATAGATAAGACATTCTTTATTAAAAAGAAGTAAAGGACAGGTGATTCTTGTACAAATCTATGTGGATGACATCATTTTTGGTTCTACCAATGAATCTCTGTGTGAGTGGTTCTCCAAAATAATGTCACAAAAGTACAAGATGCGTATGATGGGTGAGATGACTATTTCCTAGGCCTGCAAATTCAACAAAAGCCTGATGGAATATTCATCAATCAAAGCAAATATGTTCTTGATTTGATAAAGAAATATGGTTTTGATTCAAGTTCGACCATGAAAACACCCATGTCACCAGCTGTCAAGCTGAGTAAAGACTCAGATGGAAAGTCTGTGTGTCAGTCTACCTATAGAGGAATGATAGGTTCATTGCTCTATTTGACAGCTAGTAGACCTGATATTATGTTTGCTACATGTGTTTGTGCAAGATATCAGGCAGATCCTAAAGAATCACATCTTCAAGCTGTGAAAATGATCTTTAGGTACCTTAAAGGTACACCAAATCTAGGTCTTTGGTATCCAAAGGACTCTGGATTTGAGTTAGTTGGTTTTTCAGATGCTGACTATGCTGGGTGCAAGTTAGACATAAAATTAACTACTGGAGGATGTCAAATGCTTGTAGGGAAGTTAGTTAGCTGGACTAGTAAGAAACAGAACTCAGTGACTACTTCAACTGCTGAAGCTGAATATGTTGCAGCAGGTAGCTGTTGTGCTCAAATCCTATGGATGCAGCATCAGCTTCAAGACTTTGGCATGAGTTTCAAGAAAACTCCTATCTTCTGTGATAACCAAAGTGTTATAGCCATCACTTCCAGTCTTCCACTCAATAACCAAGCATATTGAAATTAGACATCACTTCATCAGGGACATCGTGGAAAAAGGTAAAGTTGACATTAAATTTATTTCCACTGATGACCAACTAGTAGATATCTTTACTAAACCACTTGATGAGAAGAGGTTTATGTATCTGCTAAGTAACTTGGGTATGCTCAACCCCTAGCTAAGTGTCTAGAATCCAAGTTTTCAGTTTGACAATGACTAAGTGTCTTAAGTTGAATGCACAGTTTATGAATAAGTTTTCATAAACTGAATCTTATCAAGCTGAACAATGAGTTCTTTTGTTTGGTGAGTTCCAAACACATTTCAATTACATAGTGTAGTTATGATGTCAGTCTCAAACATATATGACTAAGTGTTACTGAGTCTGAGCTATGTGCTTAACTCAAACTGTGTGATTGGTTCACACGTGTGGTTGGTTCCAAACATTCTTTAACTACTCAGTGTGGTTAAAAGGTTCGTTTGAGTCAGTCTCAGACGAAAATGACTTAGTGTCATTACCCATGAGCTGTGTGCTCTACTCAAGCTGAGTGAACATTTCAAGCTGAGTGCTTGAGTTAAACTGAGTAATATGTTTACTCAGCTTGGTGTGTCCAAACTCATGTGTTATTTACTAAGTGTGATTAATTCATGACCACTGCGTATTTGAGTCAGTCTCAAATCGCGTATTATACTAAATTGTGTATAGGTATAATACATCAGTGTATATAATCTTATTGTAAGTCAATATTATTATATTACATTAGTATCCGTTGGAAGATGATTAGTTCTACCCGCTTACTGTTACATCAAAATTATACGGCGTAACGGATCAAAAGGGGGATTTCTAACGGTAACTTTTCTCTCTCCTTGGAAAGGTATATATACCGATCAAGTTCGATTTAGAGGGTTTACGCTTACAATCCAGACTTCTCATCCTCTCAAATACCTTCCCTCTTCTTTGCTAAGTGCATATTTTCAGTTCCATCGATCTCAAAACCCTAAGTCGCTCAGTGCGCTATAGACAATCGCTCAGTGCGAATTCCAAAGTAATTACTCTGTGTAATCAAAATTTCATCGATGGAAGGAACCATTCTAGTTCTAGGTGATCGAATGGTCAGAGGAGATGCGTTTAGAAACAACGGATTGCCGCTGATAAAAATCAACAATCAGCGCGCTTGCCTGGCAATCCCTCTACGCAAGATTAACAGAGGATATGAACCATGGGTCAATTACATTCGTAAATGCCCATTGGCTTTTGCTTTCACCGGAGCACCTATGCACATAGTTCCTCAGCACTTGCTGGAATTCTTGTATTCGTGTACTTACGATCAAATCAATGACGAAATCAGAGGCACAGTGTTGAATGGAGAGAGAACCATTACTCTCACAGCTAACAGGCTAAGGGAGATTCTTCGTCTTCCTCAACATGACGAATTCAAGCCTGCTGTGACGAGACAAGTGGCGAGGTCTGTTCTGCCCCAGATGGGGTCACCTTCAAACTGAAGGGGTGATCAAGAAGGCCACTTTCCCAACCGGATGGGGTTTTATGGTATCCACTGTGATTCGTTCACTTGGTACCAAGGTTGTAGGACTGGACCAGATAAATGAGTTCGAGATGCAGTTGTTGTACAACATGTTCTTTGGAAGAAATATCGATTTTGCACAGCTCATCTTCAATGAGCTCAAGGTCCCGGTGATGAAGGCCACAAGAGACCTTCATGTACCTTTCATATGGTACATGTCCTTAGCATTTGAAGCTGAGATAGGGACAGCACTCTACGAAGCCAATCAGGAGCTGTCGCTGGTGCCAACACTCAGCCCCAAGATGTTCAACAACGACATCTTCCCAGAGCAAGAGGGACTGAGTGAGCCCATGCTGTTAATTGCTGAGGCTTCGTCTTCTGAGAGTGAAGCTGAGGGATCAAATCAAGGGGGAGCTTCTCAAGCTGACACTGAGGTTCAGGCTGAGCTCACTGCTCAGACTGAACCAGCTCATACAGAAGCTGCTTCAGGTAAAACCTCTCCTCTCTCACTCTCTTCTCACTTTTCTCCATCTACATTTGGAGATAAGACTGCAGTGGAACCAACTCAGTCTAACCCGTCTCCTCTACCTTCTTTCCATCAACAATCCCACTCTGAAGCCACCCCTAGTTTGCCCACTGCTGCTAGGGAGAATATCCGAACCTACCAAAGAAAACTGCCTTAGGTGGTGCCACTCCTAAAGGCATCACTGGAGCTGAGATCACACCGATCCCTCCCCAGGCAGGAGTTGAGGGGGAGACGCCTTCTCTTAAGGTGTCAACCTCAAGGCTCATTCAAACCCAACAGCCAATACTGGGTGTGGTGTCTACTCAGCCCACACTTACTCGAGCCATGGGAGAGCCTGTTACTGTGCCTGAGCAGACACACTCAGGTAACATTGAAAATCTGACCAATCCCCAGGGTCAATCACCCCCACTACCCAATTTAGCCAACCACCAACCCAAACACTACACGTTTCGAGCCCTATTCATTCTCTTCACTTCTCACACTCTGGTGCACGACCTGTCAATGTTTCATCTTCAAACCAAGGTGATTCACAGGGTCCAGACTCTGGTGCAAATGAGTTTGAAGGTAAACACCAACCTTTGGATGATGCACCCAAAGACTCTCCTCACACTAACACTGCCTCCTCAGGCATCCAGCAGCTGAAAGATTATGTTGTTGCTCAGTTTGGTTTGTTCCATCTTAAGCATAAGAAGCATAAACGCCAAATCTATCAGAGGCTTAAGAAGTTGACCAAGGATGTTAAAGAAATTGCCTCTGCAGTCGCTGCCCTTCAACAACAAAGGACCTCATCCCCTATTGATGATGACAAAAAGGGGGAGAAGGTTCAAGCTGAAGCTGACACTGAATTGATCCAAGTTGAGGCTGAAGCATTACTTGTGCTGGCCAAAGGAGCAGAGAGGCAAGCTCAGACTGAGGGGGAGTCAGAAATGAACAAAGAGGAACCTGCAGCTAAAAAGCAAAAAGTTATAGAATATGAATCTGAAGCTGAAAGTGTTTCTGAAACTGAAGAGAAAAGGCTACAAGGGAGATGATTGAAATGATTAAACTAGAGGAAGCCAATGAGTTGGGCATTTCTCTTGAAGAGCTGAGAAAGAGAAAAGAGAAGGAAGTAAAAGACCAAGAAAAAGAAAAAGAAAGAAAAGCTTTGGCACAAGCTGAAGCTACTTACACTGGTCCAAGACTTGATCCTATTCCCTACTCAGATGCAGAACTACAAGAATGTTACTTTCGAAGGAGCTTCAACAAAGAGATCAGAGGATTAACATTGAGCAGAGCAAATGGAGTCATCATTATCACTTTTGAGCTAAGTGACAAATCAACTGTGGGAGTGGACCTGAGATATGTTTACATGATGGGTTACATTGAATGGCAAAGAATAATGATGTTGCTCAGGAAGTTCAAACGGAGCCAAATCAAACAAGAAATTCAGTCTGAGGTCTCCAAGTTGATTGCTAGAGCTGAAGAACTGATGTATGTCCCAGTTCCTGGTCTGCAGTGGGAGAATTTGTTCGACATGCCTGTAGGAGTAGAATTCAGAGAAAATCAAAGTATCAACACTCCTATTCAAGGTTTCATGTTTAAGGATCAGGCAGGTATTCCCAGTTTTATTAAGCTAAATGAGATTTGCTATCTAAAAGCTGAGGATGCCTTGAGAATAAGAAACTGTTGTGGTAATGAGGAGTCAAATCAGTTAATAAAGTATAGGCTGAACAAACTCATTAGGGTACAACAGAAGGAACTTCAGGGAAACGATGAAGCTGAAAGATTGTTAGATGAGATCAATAAAGAAATCATCATCTGGGAGCTTCTACATCCTGAGTTCTTCAGATAAATTAGATTAGTTCTAATTTTGTAAATATTAGATTAGTTCTAATATTTTTGTAAACACTATGTGTGCATGATCTAAGTGATCAACAACTTTTGTATTATGATTAGTTCTATTAATACAAATATAAAGTTTGATATGTTTAACTGTTTTGTGATGTGTTCATACTTAAAGTCTGATAAGTTCAACAAAAATGAATAACTGATAAGTTATTATTCATTAATGTAATTGGTTGGTGTGTTCAACTAAAAGTTGGTGTGTTCCCATTTAAATTGATAAGTTCAATTGAAGTTGATATGTTCAATAAATATTTGATCAGTTCAAATATAAAAATCTTAATAAGTTTAAGACTTAAGACATAATTCTGTTAAACAAACTTACTAACTGTTTGATGTTTTTGTCATCATCAAATAAGGGGAGTTTGTTAGGAAAATGATCTCATCAGTCTAGATTTGATGAGACAAAGTTAAGTTTGTAAGATGAGTTTTACATATAACTTAAACAGAATTATGAAGCTTAGTCAGACTAAACACTTATAGTGTTTCAGACTGAGTATAAGCTGAATGTAAAATGAGCATTTGTTCGACCAGTTTATACTATACCTTAGTTAAATTATTAATGTGTTTGATAATCTGTGTATGTCACATAAGGTATATATCGAGTATTCAGCTTGATTGTTTCAAGCTGAGTGACTCAGCTCAGAAGCAGAGTCAACTCGACAGAGTTACTAAATATGTTTTAGTTAATTCTTTAGACTTCTAAGGATGAGTTAGTAATTATACATGTTAGTTCATGTTTGAATTCGGGTTTGTTCTCGAAGAACTCAGCTTGATGAGTTTCAAGCTGAGTAACTCAGCCTGACTAAAGAAGTCAGTCTAAGTGAATTTAAATGTGTTTTAAATTCTGTTTTAACTCTCTATATCTACGGCGCGGATAAGAAGACTCCAAAATCAAGATTAAAGATTGAAGACTCAAGATAAGAAGATTCAAGATTCAACATTCCGAGTTATCCGATAGTTAGTTAGCAAATTAGGATTAGTCCAATTTGTTAGGAACCGTAGCAACAGGATTATAAATACTTATCTCCTAATAAGTTTAGAGGTACGACTACGACTCAAGAAAACAACTAAGTGTTGCAGAGCCAAACCTCACCTCACCGTATGTGTTACGATTCTTGAATCATTGTTTGTAAGTTCAACGTGATCAAGAAACTCACAGATTGCCAGATCATTCGTGTGTTCGAATTGTCACATTAGTTGTGATATTGGTAAGTAATCATTAGTTGATTCAATCTGTGAAAAATCCTGTTTAGAGAGTCGTCAGTATCTATAATCATAAGTTGATTATAGATAGCTAAGTTTGAGAGATTGAGAGATTTATATTAGGTGATTATATATCAAGAGTTGCCTACTTGATAATTACTGTAATCATCTTATTATTCAAAGCATTGTAATCATCTTCATATTAATAAAAGCATTCGACTGATTGTGGTTTGATTTACTTTGTGTAACACTTTTATTTGATTTGTTCAATTTCCGAAGAAAGTGTATTCAACCCCCCCCCCCCCCTTCTACACATTGTTGCTTGTTGTTATTCTCACCAAGGGACCAACATACTTGTTGTTGATCTTCTCATGATCATCTTTCATTTCTGTGTTTCCATCTCAACTCTTATGCTGAATGTTTCAAATTCTTCTATGCTGAATGCTTTATTCTTTCTGGTTACCGCTCATTCATGATAACTTTTATTCAAGTGATCGAAATGGCACCATGAGTGAGGGAGTGTAGGAAATTTATACTCCTATGGTCAATCCAGAACCGGAAGGACCTGCCCCAGGAGCTCACCATATTCTAGAACGAGATAGTAAGGGTTACTTACTAGGTCAACTAGGTGAGCAGAATCAGTTATCACGGGATACTGATTGGTGTGCAGAGGTAAAATTAAACCGAGAGGGGTGGAACAGGAGATGGGGGGTGCATATGATCAACAAAATATCTGGAGCTTAATGTTAAAATCATTCTGTGACATTTTTGTCAAAATACCTTGATTGTTCAAATTCCCTGATTGTTCAAATTCCCTGATTGTTCAAATTCCCTGATTGTTCAAATGATCCTTGACAATCCTTCTCAACAACGAATCTTTCTTGAAAATTATTCTAGTTGTAAATCGCATGATTTTTCATCCGGTTGCGAATAATAACAAGTGTCCATATGTATCCAACAAATAGAGATACATACATAAATTTGAAAAGAGAGTTTAAGGGAAAAGTTGAAAAATATTTAGTGAGCTATGGGTGAGACAAGATCAAAAGAAAAGAAAGATCCTTACCAAACAATATACATCTGGGTAGCCACATCTGCTACTGGATCTCATTCGTTGAGATTTGGTATTGAAATAGACATCATGGACCCAGTGATGCAATGCACAAACCCCACCAACTACTCAATTATCTCTTAAAATATAGTTGTTTCAACTTCACACAGAGAATTAACACATTTCTATTGACATCTAACTTGGAGATTGTTGATATTGAAACAAGGAGGACAGCTACTCCCGTCCCCGACTTCTTTCATGCACTGATAGAGTCTAGAGCTTATTTGAATATATATTTCATTTCTTAGGACACATGTTGGATTTTTAATGCATATCTAGTTTTCATAACTACCGGAACATCTTGGAGTGATATCTTTTGTGATATTCACGATGATTAGATGGAAATCCTACCAGAATCAACGTTAGACCAGTTCTGAATGTAGGTCACACAGTTTATTTTAACTGTTGTGTTAACGAGAATCTATGTGATCTCGGTGTTATCCCACGGGAACTTTGAGACGGTGCCCTAAAGACTGTCTCACATGCTTTAATTGTTATATCATTGTGGTGACACCATCCTTCAACTGAATCTCATGATGATGGTTTAAAGCTGCAAGTGTTCAATATATTCAGGTCAAAATCAAGTCGAATACAGAATTCATGTACATGACGTTCATGAGGAATCCTGATCATCATGAGGGGGAGAAATTTTGATACTTAATTCAGTTGATTTTGAGGTTATCGATCAAGAAGAGATTCGTTTGTTGAGGGGGAGACTAAGTGAGCTAAAAGATTATACATGTCAAGTCAAGGGGGAGCAAGGAAAAGAACAACAGAAGAGAAAGAGATCAAATTCAGAACAATGAAAGTGCTAAATGAAAATTCAAGAAGTTCTGAAGAAATAAAGCAGATCTAGAGCTACATTCAAGGGGGAGAGAACAAATATATTCTTCCTAAATCATTCTGTTCAAATGCTCAAGATCATTAATGCTGAAAACCACCTAAAGCTAAACTGTTCATACAACCAAAGGTTGCATAACCTTAGGTTACTGGTGCAAATCTGAAAAACAGATGAAATTGGATGTTACTATATGCTATCAAGATTCAAAATCTCATCAAAATTATGAAGTGAAGACTATTCTCAAAATGAAGAGTCTCTATTTCAAGATGAGAAGTCATTCTCAAGACATCAAGTTAATAATTGAAGATTTCCCGAAGGCTCAAGAGAATGCAGACTGGAAAAGAATATCTGCATGATTCAAAAGAGGAGATTGTTAAAGAATTCACAAAATGCCGAAAAGACATAATATCTTCTATTTCTATACAAAGGGGGAGATTGTTAGGTTTATTAATTGTATAGAATAGAAGATTACATTTTGGGTGAAGTTTGTATTATATACAAACTAATGGAGCTAAAATGTAAATATACTCTATGAGTATATAAGCCTATGATTAAGGCTAATCATGTAACAATTGCCATATTCAAGGTTAATGAACTATGTGTGTTTAAGGTGTAATTAGAGATTCTCTCTATATTGTTCATAGTTCTACATTGCAATTGAAGATTAGATTGATACCTGAATCACTTGGGACAAACACTTTGGAACGTTCTAACGTTACGCCGTAACTGGGTAGCAATAACGGGCGTATCTGGGTACAGTGAAAGACGTGTGCTCAAATGCAAGTAGTCAAGATGAGATTCACACCTTCTCTTGTAGAGAGGAGATATTCCAGGGCCCCTTGACGGTTGAGACTAAATGAAATGCGTGGCCGCGCTCGGATTGAATGATGGACATCATTTGGAAAATCCGTAAATGCAGTTAGTCGAAATCAGAAGTCGAGAAACATAATCTGGATTTTCAGAATAGATCACGTGTTCCATGTCTGAAATCCACATTACGGGATATCGCGATGCGAAAGGAAAAGCCGGGTAATCCAAGTAGACGATTACGGAATCTCTGGACATAAGAGAACTTATAGTCATGGTTAACCTAAGTGTGTGAACAAAAGAGTGTAACTATCGTGCACAAGTGGGAGTCTGATAGATTGTGTGCAGGGATAGTGTACACGTGTCATCACATCCATGGACACTATGAGTCACTAAAGGGTCACACAGCTGGACACCCAACTCATGAACCAGAAAACAATATTATGTGTATAGAGAAGATAATTAATAGTTGATTAATTATCAGTAAAGAGAGAAATAATAAATAGACATTTATTATTAAAAAAGGGATATTAAATATTAGATGAATATTTAATATAAGTTTGGTTGGATAATATTAATTAGTAGTTAATTAATTAATATTAAACTAAACTGGAGGGTAGCTTTTCTAAAATGACCAAACTTGTTGGTCAATGGACCGGACTTTAGGTCCAAAGGGCCGTGATCCATTTAAATGGCTATTTAAATGGATTAGACTTGTTGTTTTAACCTAATGAATCATTAAGCCTCCAAAAACAACAAAAAGCTCTCTCTCTCCTCCCTTTCTCTCCACGGTCGACGGCAACACCACCACCACCGACGGTGGTCTTCGGCGGCGCCCTACGGCAGCGTGAGGTGGTCGACGGAGGTGCCTCCTCTCGGACATGTATATAACTGTTATGGGACATGTATATTCATAATATATCTGGTTTATATGATTATCGTTCTGTTACCCCACCTGATCCAGTTGGATCCTGGGAATGGGATTTGCAAGTTTTATTTTCCACTGTGCTTGTTGTACTCTATAAATCCCTACACATGTGTTGTTAGGAAAGATTTCACCTCCAACAAGTGATTAAAATCAGAAATAAAGGTTAGAACTCTCTAAACTCTTATGTTCATGAGTTCTAGAGAGAAAATTTACATTTAATTCATAAATAGAGTTACATGTTATATTTTATAGTTCAAATGATCATATAAATAGTAGATAAACATAGATATATCATTGCATGTGGTTAGATCGTAGATAACATGCAAGAAATCGAGTTTTGGTAGCTGAAACACATGAAAATGAAGAACAAGTCGATCGTGGTCGTGACGTGACGCGTCTCCTTGATGGACATCCGTAGCGACAGTGTTGAGGTTATTATTGTTTAACATGTTTCGACTGGGATTGCTATTGTAGGATATTATATTGTTAAGCAACCTTGTTAGGAGAAATTATAGCAATACTTGGACTTCAAGGTGAGTATGCTTAACTTCTGTATTGTAGATGTATGTATGTATGTATACTTTGAGCTATGCAATGATCTAACAAACTTGTAGTGCTCTTTGAGTAATATCGTAGTTGTCTTGGCGCCATACTGATGAATTGTGTGTGCATAGATAGTGTATATGTGTCTTAATATCCGAGCACTATAAGGCACTAAAGGGTTACAAGGCTCCACACCCAACTCGAACCAAGAAAATAGAATAATACCTTGTGTGTTAATAGTTAATAGTTAATTAATTATCAAGGGATTAAATAATAAATAGTTATTTATTATTTGAGAGATTAAATATTTAGTTAGATATTATATTAAAAGGTTTGGTTAAATTAATTAATAAATAGGTGTCTTAATTAATAATCAAACTTAGAGGATGGTTTTTGACAAAAGATTAAAATTCTAATCTTGGATTGGCTTAAAAGCCTTAATCAATCTTAATAGCTATTTAAGGGGATTAGGACTTAAAACTTAAGCATAAGATAACTTAAGCCTAAAGTTAATCAAAACACTCCTCTCCCCTCTTTGCGATCCTCGGCAAAGAACAAAGCCACTGCAGGCGGCGGAGGTTCGCAACGCGACAGCGGCAACGAGACCGGTGGTGCCCCTTACGGCGGAAGCTCTCTCCGGCGGTCCACTCCTTTCTGCTGAGCCCCCTTTGCGGCTGCTCACGGCGGCAGCGGCCTCTTCAGGGCAGGTTTGGCGACGGCTGTTTGAGTGACAAACACACGTGCGCGATCAGTTTTTCATGGGTATTGATCTAGGCAGTCTAGCAGCCTGGTTGACGGGTGAAGTAACTATGTATCCCCTATAGTAGTCCGAGGTTATACTTTCTAACTCTTAAACTTTATAGTTTTGTAAATCTGTTCTTAATATGCATATATCTGTTATTGTTCCCCTAGTTGATCTAATTGTGATCCCTGGTATTGGGATTTGGTTTTTTATCAGTTGTGCATGTTGTACCCCTCAAATCCCTATAGTAGTATTAGAGCCACTTCTAGGTTCGACATGGGACGGTTTTTGTGATATTGTTCATATTTTAATAAAAGCCCACTATTCTTAAACAAAACCCCTAAAGTCCAAATATAGATTATTAAATTTATCAAATCAATGGTCAAGATCTAATAATGACATTATTGTAGTTAAGTAACAATTATAAGATTTAATTATAAAAGGAAGGGTATTATGGGAATCATTAGGAATTGCAAAATTGATTATAACCCACGACTTCTTCCAGCAATCTCAAAGCCCCCTTTTTTATTATTTTTTTACCCCTTAAATCTTTAAATACCATAACTATTTCAATTTTTAGAATTTGAGCAAAAATAATTATACCAATCTACTCATTTTTTAATATTCTTTCAAACGAGACAACTCTTTATTGAGTATTAGTTTTGAATTGTTTATTAAGTACTTACAGTTTAGGTTAATGTATCGAATTGAATCTTTATTTAGACATGTAAAAACTTAATTTACTATTAATTATTGGGTACATCGTACCATAGTATACGGTACGTCGTACCGGAGCGATCCGAAATGAGCCTACCCCATCTCGTACCGAATTTTAGAAACCTAGCGAACCGCGTTCCCGATCCTCGTTCCTGTACCGGAGCGTTCCGCTATCCATGTGACTATGTCCTTGACTTCTTGATGAGTTGATGAAGGTACTTATTGATCAGACTGTAGCTTTAGCTCAAATATTTCATTGTTTATAAGGCTATTATACAAAGATGACGGTTATACCATGCACTGCTCAAGGGCATGGCTGGCTAAGGCTTGCAGTTGGTGTAGTTGAACTTTCTTAGTGTATCATTCAGGTAAATAAGTCAAGCTCATTGTTTGAATGTTTGTAATTATTGCTCAAATTTGTGAATTATGTTATGATATTAAAACTGCATCATTGTAGTGTATAGTACTGATTATTAGCATAAATGTAGGCTAAGGCTTATGAAATCTATGATAGTAAAACTGCATCACAAGTAGTTGAACTTTATTTAACTCTAATGCGGGATATTATTATTACCTACCATATCATTGTGTATTTGTTTTCCTCTGATGTGAGATCAAAAGTCTTCCCTGAATTTGCATCAGAGTTGACATAGTCGAACTCTTTGATAGCTTTCCCCCATGAGAATGAGAAACAAATCCAATCTCATGGCATCTGGTATTAGTGAATGAAGATAATGAAGAATGGTATTCATTGGCTTCAAACTCCTGCATTTATTATTATTCATTCTTGAATATGAAAAGAAATAGAATGAATGGGGACATTGGTAAGTTTTTCATGTGTTTTCTCTGTTAAATTCTTGCTTATTCGTAAGTAACTTTGATTTATAATTTTGATTCAGGCCACGAAAACCACCACAGCCGTTGTTTGCGACCATGAAAACCACCATCATCAGAAGGTTCCTGAGGGTTTAATGGATGGGAATTCAAACACACATGAACATGGCATGCAACAAATGGATAGCGAGTCTGAACATATTATTCAAGCTAATAAACTTGGGAGATACAACAAATTGTTATGTACCATTGACCAAATTTGTTTCCATTCTTAAATAACGGAATTTGCTTGTTTTTGCCTTGTTTGTGTGAAGGTTGACCTGGAGAAAAGCAAAGGAAATGGTGTTGACAATTCATCCAAGAATCCGAGTTAGATTCCATGCAAGGTACATACGATTCAAATGTTCTTTTCCTTAGATTATTGATTATTCAATGTTCTTATGCTTCTTTTCTTGAAGTTGTCCGAACAAATAAGTGTAGGGGAATAACAAGTTTTACTAAAAATAATTACAGGAAGGATTTTGCAACCTTGAACACGTAGTATACAAATTCTTCTAAACTTTGAATAATTTGGTGATTATTGGAGAAATCAGTCGGAGTCGTTACTCCGTGAACACACACTGATTTACTTTACACTCAATCAAGCATATCAAAGGAAAAATGAAACAATTTAATTTTAATCTTTGATGGTTTCCCACTTTTTTGGGATTTTTTTAATTTTAATCTTTGATGGTTTCCCACTTTTTTGGGATTTTGCAGGTGGATCTTAAGTTAAAATTCAGCAGATGCGCTTCAATTTGAAAATTTCTAATTCGAGAAGCCTAATCTTATGGTGCAAAATCATTTGTTTGCATGCTGATGTCTGGCCTATTTCTAACTGGTTGCACACAGGTAAAAATGTCCTTTCTTATAACATTTTAAACAAGTACATAAGTTCATATTTTTATTTCTCTTTTTTTATTCTTATAATGTTCAGGTCATTACTCTGATCTGGGAAATTCTTTTAGGAGGCCTTGGAATAGCTGGTATATTGGATGTGTGGGTATATTTTTTTCATTTGCCTTTCTAATTTTTATAATTTTATAATTTATATTTTATAACCTTAGAATTAGTTCCTAAAGACCAATTTGTTGCAGGCAGGGCATGACTTCCCTTATCATCTTCTATGTTGCTGTGGCTGGATCGTTGCTTGTAAATAGTAAGTTTGATGTAGCTTGAGATTGGTTACAGAACAATATATAGCGATTTACAATGGGAATGATAATGGGAATCAGCACGACTTTAATCGTGCAAATTGATTGTGAAGTGTTAAAGGTCCATCTTAATAATCGTAAGTCTTGAACAAATACGAGACTATAAATTGGACTTTTGGAATGTTTAATCTTGTAAGTTAAAAGCTTAACTAATATATGGGAATCACAAGCTGAAATGTTGGCTGTGTAGGGGGGCTAAACAACGGGGAGGAAAAAATAGAAGCCTGATTAGGTACGTGTGCATCCCTGTTTTCCTTCCGATACTTGTGTCAGCGATGGCAACTGCAGTGAGGATTGGAAACAAGAGGGTTACTCAAGGCATAATGATAACTAAACCAATTTGGCCAACAAGACTAATTCGAGTCCAGGAGCGTTTAAGGTTAGTATTCATTAACTTTCGATGCTAGAGTTCGATTTCGCACTTATCGATTCTGGTTGATGTCTGATGGTGCTAAGTTTTTTTTATTTACCTCGGAATTTCAATCGATTTTTGGAATTGATATATAAAGTGATAATATTCAATCTTCAAATATTAAATGGCAGTCTATTTTGAATAATAAGAAAGCTAGGAAAGTTATATGGAACAATCTGTATGGATGGTGTATGGCTTTTGCCCATCATATTCTCTTGGGTTTATCAAGAATATAAAGCCCATCATATTCTCTTTTATTGAATAGTTCATATCTCGATATCCTGTAAATTTGTTTTTGAAGAGCATCTCGATAACCTGTAATAAATAACAATTCATTAAAATTTCTTTGTTTCTAGATTTTACAAATTTCGCAATTGTTAGTATCAAAATGCAGGTTGGAGGTAAAACAATTAGCTGAAGGAACCCAATAAGTTCCTGGACTTTTTGAGGTGTCTGTGTACAAAACAAACAAATGAAGTTTGGGAACTGCTTAAGAGTGGGAGTCATGTACGTTCTTTTGGATCAACAAATGCCAATAAGCTTAGTAGTCATTCTAACTGGTACATTCTCATAACTTTTTATTTGAAAATAAACTATTAATATGGTTTTTATATATTTCTCAAATTCATATTGGCTATGGTTGTGTATAGGTTATTACGAGTGACTGTTCTTGGGGAGAATTTGGTCGCAGTTTTTAAATATTTACTTAACCCATTCTCTGGCAGGGAAACAGAAGTAGTGGACAAACAGTTTTTAAATATTACTTAACCCATTCTGTGGCAAGAAAACAGAAGTAGTGGACAAGCAGTTTAAAAATTTTATTTGCCCATTCTCTCTGGCAGGAAAATAAAACTAATGGACAAGCAGCTTTTGCTAATTTTTAGTATCAATTAATTAACTATGTTTAATAAACAAGCAAGGTTGGATCAAGTGGTTATAACCCTTGCCTCTGGAGACAGAGGTCAAGGGTTCGATCCTCACTTCTTGCAAGGCCGGAGGTCCTTTTCTACATTTAGTAGAACTGGAAGCATCCTCTCTACCATAGGTAGAGGTATGGGTGTCTACATCTCAACCTCCCCCATACACCGTGCATACGGTATTGGGACCCATAACCCGTGGAAGACGGTATTGGGTGTTACTTTACTTTTTTTTAATTAACTATGTTTAACAGTTTTTATTTCTTTTATTTCCATTGTCGATTTCTATATTTTCTGCTATTTTCGAGTATCTATCACATTTCTATTGTAATACTAGATATATATCATACCCATTACCTACAAAAAAAAAAACAATGTTCTTTATTAGCAATTGCAATAGCAAAGGTAAACAACTGCTGCATATTTCTTTTTTGTTTACTCGAAGCTAAAATTGCTTTTGTCACTTAGATTTATGATAGTACTTTGTTTGGGATTATAGAATGATTCCACACGACCAAGCATGGAGCTGCTATACTTGCATGATTTAAGGTTTAAGGAGTGCCTACTCCATACAACATGAAGAAAAGAATGGTTATCCCTGATGCCCTCAAGTGAGATGTTCATGTTCTTTTTAAAATTTGTGATTCTTTTAAGGTTACATTTATGTACATAAATTTTGTTGGATGTTGATTTTATTTTACGGCATTGTTGTCTGATAATACAAATATAGGGTATTGAGGTTAACTGCTGGACATAAGTATTGCTTGCTTGGTCGGCTCTCATCTGAAGTTGGGTGGAATCATTATGAGACCATCAAGTTATGAATTTTACTAATTTCGTTTGTTTATATGTTAATGCGTTAAATACCATCTTGAGATGTATACTGATCATAGCAAATTTCATTTGTTAATTGTTATCAAACTTCTCATCAGATAATGTTATGGATGTTATAATTTCATAAAATATTTCACTTGCTTTTAGAAATAAAATACATTACAAAACTTCACATCCAATATGCTTTTAGATGCATACTAATCAAAGCAACTTTCTATTGTATCCTATTCGATGAAAATTCCTTTTTAAAACAAGATTATTCAAGTCAAAATGTTATGAATCAACAAACACATTTAAGTATATATTGCATGCTAAACGAGTAAATGTTTTAACTACTTTCAGGATCTCGAGAAGAATATGAAAGAGAAAGCCCAGGTTGTGTATGAAAGAAAGAAGCAGCTCAAACTAAGAGCCTAGGCTGAGAAGGCTGTAGAGGAGAAACTCGGTCCACAACTTGAAATCCTTGCCTCTGTCACCTACTAAAGGGTTTAAATTTAGTTTGTTTCTAGAGATTTTGTTTTTGTTGTTGTTGTTGTAGTGACTAAAAATGGTTTCTATTCTTGTGTCTCAGTTTTGCAATACATTTTTCTCGACTTGGTGTCTTAATTTTGTTTTTGCAAATATTGGTGTTCTAGCTTTTTATTTTAAATTTATTTCTTGATAATTAGATTATTTGCTTGTTGTTTGGTAACTGCTAGGGCATTGTTCTTACAATTAGTCATTCATCAATAGCTTGTCTAAGATATATGATAAAAAGTGGCAATACATGGGATTTACGTGTCAGGATTATGTGCATAAATATCGACGTATTGGCATCAATACCAACAGCATTCACAATTATGGTTGCCCCCACCGTTTTGTCCATCGCCGGCAACAAAAAAACTCAAGACAATGGAAAATCACCAACCAAAATAAAAACTAATTTCGTCCCACTTTATTCGCCGTCGCCGTATTGCGCGGGTACCTTAATAGTATGTATATATATATATATATATATATATATATATATATATATATATATATATATATATATATATATTGTGTGTGTGTGAGAAACTTATTTTTTGGTTCAATATCAAGTTTTGATCTTTTTGCCAAATAAAGTTTTCAGCTTTGTTCATTATCATATATGTGTTTATGAAACTTGGTTTTGGCCACACATCAAATTTTTGATCTATTTGCTAAATGAAGTTTCAAGCTTTATTTGTTTTTATATATATATATATATATATATATATATATATATATATATATATATATATATGTTTGTATGAAACTTGTTTTGACAAAAGGTCAAAGTTTGGATCATTTAGTCAAATAAAATTTCAAGCTTTATTGAATTTGTGATCAAAGTAGGCTTTGATCAAAGTAGTCAAATAAACCAAGGTGGTGTTTTTTTTGTCAATGACCCAATTTGAGGTTATTAGCAAAAAGCCCTAGTCTTTGGCCCATGTTTGAGGCTCGATTCATGTCTTTGGATTAACACAAAATTAGTTGATTTTGGTGTTAGAGTTTTACTTGATTCAAATCTTGAATCATACCGGTTTCATATATGTGTAAATGTTACTTTGATCAAGTTGTGTGCTTTATTTAATATATCATGTTTGTGTCGTGATAATCTTAGATTATCTGCATAAATCAACACTTTAGATCTAGTGGATCATTGTGGTATTTTATTTTTCTTGTTGTGGTTGATCTACGTGCCACTTACAAACCCTATTTAATTTTTTTAAAGTACAAATTTTAGCAGGCCTGCGTGCCTATGAATCTTTTGTAATAGGGCACTAGATTTCTCAAAGTTGTATAGACTAGTTTAATATTTGTCAATGTAATTTTTCAAAAACGAGGAGCAAGACGATAAGGAGACCGCCATGGATGCTGGAGCCAGTGGGAGCGTCAGAGATACATACCTTCTGTGTTTTTGTGTGATCCACTTAGGGTTTTGACTATCGGGTACATGATTAGTCAATCAAGCACCAATAATAGTCAAAGGCATAATTTTGACTTGTTTATGTATTATTGTGTGGTTTTGATATATCATTAAATATAGAATGTGCACATAAATATTAAAATTGCATTTTGAGATGAAAAGTTTTCACTTAAAAGAAAAATGTTTTACAAAGTTTTGTGAATCGAAAAAACTGGCAAAAAGTCTTTGAAAAATATAAACCCTTTTAAAATCTTAGATCAGTAGTTTTATCCATCTAATGGTAAACCTTTCTGCTACCGGTACCTTTTGTTTGTTATCATGCCCAAACCGTGCACAGTGGGGTTCAAACCGATGTAGGGAGTGTTGGATATGCCCACAGATATTAGGTGCACTAGCATCACTGCTGATGAGGAACGGGCTTATTGAGTCACACGCCAAGTATAGATTCCAACAACACAACCTAAACTAGAGAGAATTCAAAATTATTCTGAGGACCTTAATGGCCATGAAGAGAAACCCTTCACGAGGTTCACAACACGGATGTGTAATCATGGGGATGTAGTCTTTATGGGCTGCTTCACAGTCGTGAGAACCCGTGAAGAGAAGCAAAAGTGTCTTTTATTTTGATTGGACCTCTTTTTGGTCCAATGAGAATTAGGCTTCAAATGTGCCGGTTTTAATGACTTTTCTAGGTCATTTTGAAAGGGGAACATGTATCAGATACTATGGCTCTCTTTCTCTAACTCTCTCTTTACAACAAACATACACACACACATTTTTGCTACTTGGTATTTGAGTGAGCAAGATAGAGTGAGTGTGTACATAGAAAGAGGTTGGTGGCTGTTCCAGAAATCACGAGGACGAAGTGTTGCTCGAGTTTTTGGTCCTTAGTATGGTGGAATCTCATCTACTTGGTGTGGATACGCGATAGAGAGCTCGGGTTTCGAGTTCATCATCATCCTACTCATTTGGTGGTTGGTTCCAGCTGATTTTGATGGTATACTTCCTCCTTCCTTCCTTTTTATTTTGTTGCTACATTACTTGTAGTCCCAATCCCCACTCATGGAAGCAAACGCATGTGGTTTTTGTAACCCGAAAAATCGGTTTGAAACCTTTTACTTCCATTTCATACCGGGTACAAGCATGCATGCGGTTTCCTACAATGGTATCAAAGCGTAGGCTACAAGATGTAGCACGAAAATGGCACGAAAAATCGATTTTGAAAGATTGCATTATGTCCAGAAGGTCTTCATAGGCCTTGAAGCATGTCTTCACGGACCAGTGTTCGTGAAAGGGGTCTGGTCGTGGAAAGTTGTTTTGGGTTTCACTAGTGCTTCACGACTTGTGAGGGATCGTGAAGCTCTTGGGCTTCATGAGCCGTGGGAGGTCGTGAAGAGTCTCGTGAATAGAAATCGTGTAAAATGGTTTTTTAGGCTCACGAGCTCTTTCTGGCCCGTGATCGCTCGTGAAGCCCAAGGGCTTCACGAGCCGTGAGTAGTCGTGAAGGGTCGTGGAGCAGCTTTTTGGCCTTAAAAAGAAATTTTACGGTTTTTCAAGTTTTGGAGGTATTCTGTTTTTGAAACAGATTATGTTATAAAACTCCTTAAATATTTTGGTACAAAAATGGGTATGTATTATATGGTATTAGCATGAAGATGTATATATGAATACACATATATTGTTTATATATGAATAAGGGTGTGAAAATTAGTTTTGTACCCTAATACATATATACAAGGATATCCTTCTTTTGTCTTGAGTGTATGCATTGGAAATTCTTACCAAAATATTATTTTAGTAACGGATGTGGCACACCGTGCTTGTTCAGTTACTTTTAGTAGCTTTAGGTTGGTAACCATTGCCCTAGACTTTGTGGTTGTGCTTCTTGGTTGTATTGTGGTAACCATTGCTTTAGGTTGGTAACCATTGCCCTAGACTTTGATGGCCTGCGTGTCACATGATATGTAATTATAATTATTTACTCATTTGAATTGTAATTGTAATTATTTATCACGGCTTGCATGCCATTTCACTCATTCATATGTACTCGCCGGTAGGACACAAAGGTTTTAGGCATGGTTATCAACCCCTTTATATGCATGTGATGTGTTATTATTTTCATGCATGGTAGTTTAGTCTTTCTTCTCATGCTCGAGATAACGTTTTTGAAAGTTAATAAAATCACAAGTTTTAAAATGGCTAACAATTCTAAAAGGTTGGTTTCACTCAAAATCCTGATGAGCCATGTGTATACGTGATAGCTAGTGGGAGCACCGTTATCTTTATGATCTTATATGTTGATGACATATTACTCATGGGAAACAACATTCCAATGCTACAAGATGTAAAATCCCGACTTGGAAAATTTTTCACCATGAAAGATTTAGGAGAAGCGGCATATATCATAGGAATCAAGATCTATCAAGATAGATAAAAGCGGTTGATAGGTTTAAGTCAAAGTGCTTACATTGACAAGCCAGGATGAGGTGAAGCGAATGAAGGGAATCCCTTATGCTTTGGTTGTGGGTTCCATCGTGTATGCTGTGAGGTGCACTAGACCTGATGTAGCGTTCTCTCAGAACCTTACAAGTAGATACCAGCAGAATCCTGGTGAGAGTCACTGGACTGCCGTTAAGAACATATTAAAGTATCTCCGAAATACTAAAGATATGTTCCTACTTTATGGGAGAGATATTGAAAGAGAGCTCACTGTTACTTGCTATACTAATGTTGGTTTCGAAACAGATCGAGATGATACTCGATCCCAGACTGGATAGTTTCTCGTCATAAACAGAGGCGTAGTTGACTGGAAAAGTACACACAGATGACAATTTAGTAGACCCTTTTACGAAGCCAATGTCATGCAACAAGCATCTCGAGCTTGCTAGAAACATTGGGCTTCAACCTACTAGTAGTATTATGTAGACCTATTTTAGTATGTGAATAATTGGAGCGTTGAACAGTTTTTATGTCTTAATGAATTAATATACTTGGTATGATTGTTTTCATTTATATTAACTGTGCTCTATATTCGCATGTTTATATCCATGAATATTTGATATTCTAAAATCGCCTATTGCAAGTGTTATTGAATTAAGGTAAATGTGAGGGTATAGGTGATATTTATTATGAATAAATATTAATGATGATGCCAACCCAACTCACATGTTGTTCATTGCTGATGAACATTGGGCATACCCAATTATCAAGAGTTCATTGCATGATTTTATGTCAATTGTGAATCTTGATAAATGGTTATATCAGTCATCCTTAGACTTGAGATGTAAGTAGTTTTCAAGTGAGTGTAATGTCAATCTTTGATGTGATTAAACGCAATCCTGAATAAGGCTGTTATAAAAGTCATTTTGAGGATAGATATGAAACTTACGACGAACAAGTGCAGTCAAGATAGGATTTGTTCCTCTACGAGTAATAGAGCAAGATACTTCTGGCCCCTCGATGAATTGAATAAATACTGTACAGCCGTACCCAAAGGTCATTAGGATGATATATAATGAGTTTGGTAGTCTAATTAATGCCTAGATCGAGAAATGAAATTGTATAGATAATTAGAATGACACGTGAGACGTGTCTAATACTATACACAATATTTGTAACAAAAGGATGACTGATTAATACACCATTTAAAATGAGATGTTTAAGAAACCAATCTCATGTGTCTGTAGGGGCATTGGCGTGTTGCTAGACGCTAACCTTTGCTTGTATAGTTACTTTTATGCTCATGTCATAGTATAATTATATGACTAGATTCACATGAGCCTAAAGGGTCACACACTTATACACTGAGATACCAATTAATAATAATAATAAAAATAATAATAATATAACTGTTAGATTATGTGCAGAGATAGATAACATGTATCATCGTGTCCAATACTATGTGACACTAAAGGATCACACTGCTACACACCCAAATTAGAACCTGTTGGATTCTACCTGTTTGTGTATCACAATAATTAATAGTTTAATTAATTATTAAGAAAGAGAAAAATAATAAAAGTTATTTATTATTTAAAAGGAGAAGTTAATATTTAGTTTAAATATTAACGGGACCAATTAATTAATAGTTATTAATTAATTAGAAAGGTCGAGGGGTATTTTCTGTAATTGATTAATAGTTTACTTAAAGCTGGGCTTTAATTAAACGGGCTTGGGCCTAATAAGGGTTATTATATATAAACCTTATTTGAGCCTCATTAATCATAAGTTAATCACAAAAAAAAAAGATCACCCTAATCTCTCCTTCTCTCTCTCTCGGCGGCCGGTCTCTCTCTCCCTCTCTTAGGGTGTCCCGCGGCGGAGCAAGAAAACCAAACCACCATCGGTGGTGGTTGGCGGCGGCGATACACAAACACATCGCGGGTCACGGTTTTGATCCAGGGTTTAATCCTTAGGCGGTCTAGCAGCCAGTTCAAGGTGGTGCAGTAGCGGTGGATAACCTGCAGCTGTCTAGAGGCTTAAACTAAAAGTTTTGGTTTTCATCAAGGTATAACTTTTTAATCCTCTTCATCTTCTAAGTTTCTGTACGAGTTAGATGAGATCACTGGAGGGGGTTTTATTCCGCTGTGCATGTTTTATACCCTACAAAACCCTTCAGTGGTATCAGAGCCACTTCTAACCTCGTAGGAGACTAGGTAGGTTTCTTTTATTCTGATGAAAAAGGTTTATCTTTTATCAAGAAAAAGTTTTTTTTTAATTTTCCAGAATAATAAAAATCAAGTTTAGATTTTTATTAGATAAACTTTTGATAAAAGATTGATAGATTTAATTATTAGTTAAATCTGTTTATTTTTATTTTTTTTATTTTATTGTTATTATTTGCGATAACCGAGAACACCACCATGATCGGCGGCGGTCTCAGGCTGGGACGGCAGTCGCCGGCTGCCGGTAATCGGCGGAGGTCGATGGCGATCAGCGGCGGTCCACGGTGGTTTTAGCGACGCGTTAGCAGCCCAGTTAGCGGCGCTAACTACGTGGTGGGCTACAGCCCAGAAAACCACGACCCAGGAAGCTAGCGGCCCAGTTAGGGTTTAGCGGCTAGGGTTAGCGGCGCTAAAGGCTAAATGGGCCTCGGCCCAGTTTTTTATTTCTCGGTCTGTTTCCTATTCTTGACCCAGTTTGAATATTTTGACCCAGTTTGTGGTTCAAATATTTGAGGTCAACATTAAATTAAAAGTACAGTTGTTATTTTTAATTTAAAGTTTAAATATTATTTTGAGTTTTTTGATTTAATATCAAAGTATAAAACTTGAAATATATATTTATTGCAAATAAAGGAAAAACAATATAGGGGTTTTAACAGGTTGTTAAAATCAGTAATTTTCATGAAGATGAATATTTCGAAATCAGTTGTTTTACTTTCATGTGTTAGTTTAGTACATGTATTGGATGTCATAGCCGAGCCCTAGACCTTGTGGATTGTTTAATTTCTTGCACTTGTGGTTGTTTTGGATTTATTATTCTATGGTGTGGGGAGGCCTGCGTGCCACTTACAACCCCTATTCTATTTTGTAAAAGTTTTAGATTAGCGGGCCTGCGTGCCTTTGAATATCTTGTACTTTTATATTTCTAGTTTTTAGAAAATAGAATAGAATAGTTTTTTAGAATATATGTATATATCTGGACCAAGGAGCAAGGAACAAGGAGCAAAGAGAAGGATTGGATGCTGGAGCCAGTGGGAGCTTAAGAATGCCATGCCATGTGTGTTGTGTTTTTCCACTTAGGTTTTGACCGTCGTTTTTTTTTCGCGTGGCTCACGAAACCGACAATAGTTAAGGGCAAGGCTAAGACATAGTTGTTTGTGGTTGTTTTATTTCTTTACATATTATATATGCGTGGTTGTGATTCTCACGATGAAATAAAACAAGGGTTTAAATAATAGTTAATTATTAAACAGATGTTTTTTAAAAGAAAACTGGCATTAAAGTTTTTTCTCGTCAAAAACTTGGAAATCCATTTTAGAAAAATCTTAGATCAGTGTGCTACCCACCTAATGGTACACCTTTCCTGTTAAACGGTACTCGGGTGTCGGAAGTGACGAAACCTTGGGCATTCGGGTTCAAACCATTGCGGGGGAGGGTGTGAAAGACTCTGCGATAATCGGGAGTCCCGGCCAGAGTTCACACTGTCTTAGGTGGTGCGATCTATTTTGGTGATAATTGGGAGTCCCGGCCCAAAATGCACTAGAGGGACTAAACATGCACGGTTCTTGTAACCGATGTCCCTCTGATCTAGGAGTCGTGTCCAGTTAGGATACGATTGGTATAGTTCTTACCTACCAGAAATAGCATTGTCCCGGTGGGAAGTGCCCAAACCTTGCATCGGGAAATGTGAAATATGGATCCTAGTCTAATAATTTATTGTTTAAAAGGTAATATTTATTAGAAGATGTAATCAATTCTGAATCGGTTTTATCTTTTTCTTTTTCTGTAGATGTCTTATATATCTGTTATTCCGTTTTATTCACCAAGAGAGTCTCTAAGTCTCATCACTGGCAAGTGGAAGCTTTCAGGTCCAAACTTTGCTGTTTGGAAGATGCATCTGAAAAATGTTTTGGATGCACAAGGAAAGCTTCACATTATTGAGACATTACCTCCAGAGCGACCAGGAGTAGATGCCCAGGATAGTGAGTATGACACTTACTATCAGTATGTGGATGACGAGTCTGACGTTATGTCGATTCTCATTCTCACAGCATAATCCGAGTTTACGGATGATCTCCGTGAGAAGTCGTCTTATGAGGTTGTTTTAGGATTGGAGCAGAAGTTCAAGTATAGTGAACGGATATGTCGCATGCTGTTGATGAGGGAAATTCTTTCAGCTAAGATAAAAGATAGCCAACCTATTAGCGATCATCTCATTAATATGAGAAGGCTCTTAGATTGCTATGAGAGCTTTGGGTCAAAATCAAAACCACATGAGCTAGTTATGCTCTTGTTCGGATCCTTGTCGGACTATTACTAGAAAAGAGTAATGTATGTCCTCGGTGATTTTGAGATGACTGTCGCAGGGTTGCACGAAATCCTTATGTGCATTAGCGATGAGTTGAATACAAAGCAGCTAGAGTCAACAGTTGTGGACCCTATGCTAGATGATGACTGGCTGAAAGAACATGGAGAGATTTGTTGCCCAGACTGTGGTAGCAAGGATTCATGCGAGCACTCACTCGACATAGATCAGCTGGACATTGGTTCGCCCAATGATACAGGTATCTTTATGATAGATTGTCTTATTACTTCTTATGAATCATGGGTATTGGATACCGGATGTGGTAATCACATATGCAATCATATGCAGGGATTCAAGAGAAGTAAGAAGCTGAGATATGGACCTGCGGGTAGGCGAAGACTCCATGGTTGGTGCCGAAGCTGTAGGAACATATTGTCTTAGTTTGCCCTCGGGCATGGTCTTAGAACTAGAACCTTGTTATTATGTTCCTAGACTTATTAAAAATGTTATCTCGTTCAATTTGCTAATAGACTGTGGATTTGCTTATGTTTTTAATGAAAAGTTTATTTAATGTTTTAAAAATGATATTTTCTTTTTCAAAGCTACTCCAGAAAACGGTCTATATACGCTAAATTTAGATAACAATGACATCTATCATATAAGTAAGAGATCCAAGAGTAACTTGAATCAAACTTACCTTTGGCATTGTCATTTAGGACATATAAACGAGAAACGCATAGAGAAACTCCGAGATGACGGAATTCTAGAACCATTTGACTTGGAGTCATATGATATTTGCGAATCTTGTTTGTCTGGTAAAATGACAAAACAGCCTTTCAACAGTGAGAATGAAAGGGCCAGTAAGTTATTAGGGATTATACACACAGATGTGTGCGGACCCTTTACTCCGGAGGCTAGAGGAGGATACCGGTATTTCATAACCTTTACTGACGACTTAAGTAGGTTCGGTTATGTCTACCTCATGAGACTTAAATCTGAAAGTTTGACAAGTTCAAACAGTTTCAGAATGAGGTACAAAATCAGCTAGACAAGAAGATAAAGGTCACTTCGATCGGATCGAGGTGGCGAGTATCTGAGTCAGGAATTTGACGATCATTTGAAGGAATGTGGGATTGTTTCACAACTCACACCTCCGTATACACCTCAGATGAATGGTGTATCAGAAAGGAGGAATCGTACACTGCTTGACATGGTACGATCAATGATGAGTCGAAGTTCACTACCATTGTCGTTTTGGGGACACGCACTCGAGACAGCAGCGTTCATGCTGAACCGGGTTCCAACCAAATCGGTTGAAAAGACACCGTTCGAGATATGGACGGGGAAAAAGCCCAAAATGTCTTTTCTAAAGGTTTGGGGATGTGAGGTGTATGTTCAGCGAACATTCACGGATAAACTCAATCCCAAATCAGATAAGCGTATCTTCGTGGGTTATCGCAAGGAAACCATGAGATACTATTTCTACAACCCAGATGAGAACAAAGTTTTTGTTGCTCGTAAAGGGGTGTTCTTGGAGGAGAAGTTTCTAAACTCAGAAAATCCAAGAAAAGAAATAGAGCTTCAAGAAATTGAAGAGGAGGAGATTACATCACCACCGATAATTGAACCTGTGGTTCAACAAAGAATTGTTGAACCTCAACCCGAGTCTATGGTTGAGGAAGAGGTGCAAACACAAGACCTTCGCAGGTCTAGTAGGCCTCGTAATGAGCCAGATAGGTATCTGGGATTCCTAGTTACTCAAGATGAAGGGGATATTTTAGAACCCACTACCTACCAAGACGCTACCTCAGGTTTAGAATCTGAGAAATGGCTAGAAGCCATGAAGGCAGAGATGCAGTCCATGTATGACAACCAAGTTTGAGAGTTAGTAGATTTGCCTCAACACAGTAAAGCTGTTGGGTGCAAATGGGTCTTCAAGAAGAAGACAGACATGGATGGAAAGGTGCATACTTTTAAAGCAAGGCTAGTGGCAAAAGGTTTCACGCAAACTCATGGTGTTGACTATGATGAAACTTTTTCCCCCGTGGCAATGCTTAAGACTATTAGGATTATTATGGCCATATCAGCATATTTTGATTATGAGATATGGCAGATGGATGTCAAAACCGCTTTCCTTAACGGGAAACTGACAGAGGATGTATACATGATACAACCGGATGGTTTTGCGGATCCAAAGAACCCTAATAAAGTGTGCAAGTTGCTTAAATCCATTTATGGACTAAAACAAGCATCTAGAAGCCGGAACTTACACTTTGATGAGCGTATCAGAGAGTTTGGTTTTACCAAAAGTGAGTTCGAGTCATGTGTTTACACTAAATTCAGTGGGAGCGCGGTAACCTTCCTAGTCTTGTATGTAGATGAAATACTGTTAATAGGAAACAATATACCAGTATTACAAGGAGTAAAATCTTGGTTAGGTAAATGTTTCCAGATGAAGGACTTGGGAGAAGCTGCTTATATACTGGGTATAAGGATCTATAGGAATAGATCTAAGCGGCTTATCGGACTTAGTCAAAGTACGTATATTGACAAAGTCGTGAAAAGATTCAAGATGGATGAATCCAAGAAAGGATTTATTCCTATGCAATCTAGCACGATTTTGAGCAAGGCTCAGTGTCCTGTATTTAGTCAAGATCAGAACAAGATGAAATTGATACCATATGCCTCGGCAGTTGGTTCAATCATGTATGCCATGCTGTGTACTAGACCCGATCTTGCCTATTCTATCAGTGTCACGAGTAGATATCAGCAAAATCTTGGTGAAGCTCATTGGGTAGCCGTCAAGAAAATTCTCAAGTATCTGAGAAGGATGAAAGACATATTCCTAGTATATGGAGGTTCGATGGATGAGCTCAGAGTAACTGGTTACACTGATGCTAGTTTCCAGACCGACAGGGACGACTTCAGGTCGCAGTCAGGATTTGTCTTTACCCTAAACGGAGGAGCCATATCTTGGAAGAGTCAGAAGCAAGATACAATAGCAGATTCTACTACAGAGGCAGAGTATATTGCGGCAAGTGATGCGGCAAAGGAAGCTGTCTGGCTGAAGAATTTTATCTCGGATCTTAGAGTTGTTGCCAGTATCTCTAGACCGATCGATATATACTCAGGGGCTGTGGTGCAAGCTAAAGAGCCCAGAGATCATCAGCGGACTAGGCACGTACTCAGGAAATATCACCTCATCCGAGAGATCATTGGAAGAGATGATATTAGATTGCAAAAGATACCGACGGATGACAACGTTGCTGACCCGTTGACGAAGCCGCTAGCTAGGGCTAAGCATGAGAGGCATGCGAGTTCTATAGGAATGCAGTACTTAGAACATAGCAGCTAGTTCGTGTTTTTGATTATTACTATAGATGTAACTTGAGACTTTTTTATTATGAAATTACATTTCATGGGATTGAAATAGGAGGTTTTTACATAATTGTTTCTAGTTGTCTATTTTTAGCATGTTTAACCTATCCATGACAAGTCAAGTGATGAATTGTCTAAATGCCCGTAGCTACTTAATGTAGTGGGAGCTACATTAGGGAGGTAACGCTATTATGGATATTTGATGATTTATTCGGGTATGAATAAAAGAACAAGGTTGTGACCAAATATTCATAGATATTTATCAGGGGATAAATATTGGGGTGATCCGCATCGAGTTTACTTCATGGAGAGTTAACATAAGTAAACTTGATAGGTTGTCCTTAGACCTGAGATATTTGGTTTGGGGCGTGGTAACTTTTGTACTTTAGCATGTTCTAACGTCACGCCGTAACAGGGTGATTATAAGGGGCTTGTCTAGGTGCAGCGGAAGCCATGTGCTCAAATTGCAAATAGTGAAGATGGGATTTGCACCTCCTTTTTAGGAGAGATATTTTTCTGAGCTCCTCGACGATTAAGACTACTGAAAATGCGTGGCCGCGCTCGGTTAGAATGATAGTTTTTCATTCGGTAAACCGTAACTGCAGAGTGTCGAAATCAGAGTCGAGAAAATCTGAGTATTTAATAAGATCCTTGCTCCATGTCAAATACTCACATTACGGAATATCGCGATGCAAAAGGAAAAGCCTAGATAATCCAAGGCGTGGATTATGTCTCTAGATATAAGAGATCTCATAGTCTGGTTAACTTAAGCGTCTGGCTAGGGACCTCCTTAGGCCAACGATGTACATGTAGTGTTACTTATGTTAGATTATGTGCAGAGATAAATAAAATGTATCATCGTGTCCAATACTATGTGACAGTAAAAGATCACACTGCTACACACCCAAATTAGAACCTGTTGGATTTTACCTGTTTGTGTATCACAATAATTAATAGTTTAATTAATTATTGAGAAAGAGAAAAATAATAAAAGTTATTTATTATTTAAAAGCAGAAGTTAATATTTAGTTTAAATATTAACGGGACCAATTAATTAATAGTTATTAATTAATTAGAAAGGTCGAGGGGTATTTTTTGTAATTGATTAATAGTTTAATTAAAGCTGGGCTTTAATTAAACGGGCTTGGGCCTAATAAGGGTTATTATATATAAACCTTATTTGAGCCTCATTAATCATAAGTTAATCACAAAAAAAAAAAGAAAAAAAGATCACCCTAATCTCTCCTTCTCTCTCTCTCTCGGCGGCCGGTCTCTCTCTCCCTCTCTTAGGGTGTTCGGCGGCGGCGCAAGAAAACCGAACCACCATCGGCTGTGGTTGGCGGCGGCGATACACACACACATCGCGGGTCACGGTTTTGATCCAAGGTTTAATCCTTAGGCGGTCTAACAGACAGTTCAAGGTGGTGCAGTAGCGGTGGATAACCTGCAGCTGTCTAGAGGCTTAAACTAAAAGTTTTGGTTTTCATCAAGGTATAACTTTTTAATCCTCTCCATCTTCTAAGTTTCTGTACGAGTTATATGAGATCACTGGAGGGGGTTTTATTCCGCTGTGCATGTTTTATACCCTACAAAACCCTTCAATAACTAGTGTATTAATATTATTGATTTAATGAAAAATATTAAGTGGGTCTAATTAAGTATTGACTTAATATTAATTGTTATTTGGCTTAATTATCATATGGGCTTCAATTTATAAAGGAGATAAGCCTTAGTAAGGATTAAGGATAAACATTAGGTAAAGATAAACATGAAAGTGTTCAAGCTTATCTCTTCCCCCTCTCTCTCCTATTAGAGCCGTGAAACACCCCCATCCCACATGGGATTTTTGATTTTTTAAAACCAAGAAAGAAAGGGTTTGTGTTCTTCATTCTTCAAGCAACAAAGGTTGTTTTTGGTGAACTCTTTTTCCAATATTTAAAAGCTACAATCAAAACCAAAGATGATCTGAAAAAGACAAAAGGACAAATTCTTACCTTATTAGAGGTTTTTACCAATGATCAATCAGTATGCCATGGATCATAATCAGTTTTGGAGGCGTCTTCAGAGTCAATGACTGCAGCTCATCTTGTACAACCTCAACCATTCTCTATTTCCTTGCTGGGTCTATGTGAGCAGAATGATATTCTTGTGAGCTATAAGGAGAGCATAGGTGTACCCCCTATGATTAGGTCAGAACCGGCTCTACCTTCCCTAGGGGGAGTAGTACCTGGTGTGGAAATAGAAACTATGTTGGTCCCGAATAGATACTACAACAACAAATGTTTGTAGAAGGGGGGGGGTTGAATACAAACTTTAGCAAATTAAAATTTAAGTGACACACGGTTTACTTTTATATAATTTTTATTAATGTAAATCAAGAATTACATGAACTAGATGCGGACAATCTAAGTTTAATAAAAGGTGGCAACTAAATTCGTCTAACACATAGACTAAGCTAATCCAAAACAACTTATGTTTAAGATGTTCAACACATGAACAAGTTTGTTAAACTGAAAGTAAAAAATGCTAACTCTTCTAATTCTCAACAGATGAGATTTCAGTGTTCAACTCTATCTATTCGCATACTTAGGCAAAGTGGTGTCCGGGTTGATGAAGAGAGAAGGAGACAAGGTACTTGGTTTAATAATATTATAATAGATAAAGTTAGTGGGTGAAAGGTAAGTTAACTTTACATGCAAAGTGTGTAAAGTAAACATACTTTTCAGTAAGGAGTTTACCCACTATCTATTATTATATTATTAAAGTACTACCTTTATGTCTTGGGAGAGTAAACTTCTCTTTACATGCTTGTACTTTTATCAACACCATGCTTTCTGAAGATTTAACTTTACCAAGTATAGAGTTGCCAGCCATACTTAGTTGAAGCAGCATATCTTCGAGATCTTCTCTTCAAAAGTATCTTTCTCCTTTTCCAGGGGATAAAGATCTATCCTTTTTGTCTCTTTGCGGATACAAAAAGTGCTAAGTACTTTTACAAATAAAGATCTAAGGCATAATAAGAACAACACATGTTCTGCCTTTGACTAAAGAAAATATTACATAGAAAAGCTATTAACTGAGATATAGAATAATAACTCAGCTAACAGACACTAAACTGCAAATGTAATTTTGCTCAGTTATGGATAAATGTGAAAGACTCAGCTGACTAGATTTGCTCAGCTGATTGAATTGCTCAGCTGATAACACAAATCATATTACAGCTAATAAACTAGTCAAACAAAACAATCAGCCGATCCCAAGGGCTCAGCTAACCATTTGTGTATGATCATATTATAAAGGAAAGATTGGATAAGTAACAAATACCTTATCTGACCGATGAGAGGCATCAGCTGATCAAATGTGATTGTGTCAGCTGATCCTTGATAGCTCAGCTGATCTTGAAACTTTCCTCAGCTGATGGTTTTGGACCATCAGCTGATCCATTGTAGATCCTCAGCTGATGCTTCTTGACTGATCTTTTCCTCTCAGCTGATCTTCCTGAAGCTTGTCCTTCAGCTGATACTCAGTGTTCAGCTGACACTTGTTTTCTTCAGCTGACACTTCTTACTTACAATTTTCTTTAAGTCTAACATGAAAAACAACACATGTTTTTCATTTATCTAAGTCTAAACTGAATATGTGGTTTTGTTAACATCAAATCCTATTTTAATTAATAGAAAGGTTTGATTTAGGTTTGATATTGCTATCTCCCCAACAATCTCCCCCTATTTGATGATGACAAAACTTTATATTATTTAAGAAGAATCAGTTTGACTCGGATTTGTAAAGATAAAACTTTTAAGTGTAATTTGGTTACCTAGCTATCTGTTTTTGGTAACTCTTTAATATATGTTCCCTGATATTCTGTGTTTGGGAATCTTTTCATTTATGAAGTACCATTGTTCTGTTTTTGTGGTATCTTTTCTATCCTTTTTCTGTTTTTTTAGGATTTTTGATTTTCTATATTTACACTAGGTGAGCTATCTACTAAGAGTCATCTATACTAGCATTTTAGCTAAGTAGTCCATGATCAAAGTTTCAAGCTTGATTACAAAACAAAGTATTTACATCAGAGTTTGTACAATTTAACTAATACTGAAAATTAAGCTAAATTACAGAAGTTGAACTATTCTAAGAAATTGAAATTACACCTAATCTAGTTATGAAGTTTCAGTTGTCTTCCCACCAAGGTTCTTCCTTGTCTTCAAAAGTTCTGATCTGTAGATTTTCAGCGAGAAGTTGATCAGCTCTTGATTTAATCAATTGTTCAAAGTGCTCACTTCCTGTCAAATCTCTTATAGCTATTACAGCATGAAATATCAGTTCTTTTTGAGCTTTACCTATCTCAGATTCTCTTAGAAATCTCCAATTACCAGCTCTGTTCATGAAGAACATTCCTCTTTCAGGTTCAGTTATATACCTGAACATTTCAGGAAGAGTATTTGGAGGAAGAGCAGTGTTCAGATTCTCATAGGAAGGGAGATAGGGATGATCAGGATTGAGAATGATTTTATCAACAACAACAAAGGCTTTTGAAGTCTTCTTGAAGGCATCCTCAATTGCTTGAACATGAGCAACAAATTGATCATGAGTGAATAGTGTGTTGTATACTGACATTCTGATCCAGTATTCAAATTTAGTAATGAACCTCTGGACTATCTCACTCTTGGACTTAAGGAGATGGTACAGGATCTCAATCATCTCAAAGAAGGAGAGTAGTTTGCAGTGATGTAGATAAGTATCTTCATAAGTTTTTCTTTCATCTCTTCTCACTACTCTGAGATAAGGACCTTCATCTGTACCTTTGTAAGGAGTAACCCTAGAAATGATGTCATCTTCTATTCACCAAGTTTTCTTTATTTTCTCTGAACTCCTTGGATTGCCTTTCAGTTTGCTGAGCAGTGCTTCCAAAGTTGAAGTTGAGCAAAGCTTGAATGGTTTCCTTGTGAGTCTTTCCTCTTTTAAGTGCTTTCTTGGTGGAAGGGTCATCTTGCTGTGGTGCAGCTTGTACTTGATGTGTTTGAAAGGACAGCAGGATCAATTCTTCTTCTTGAATCTCTCTTAGTTCATCATCAGTAGCATCAATGATTGTAGCAAGATCTGCAGGAGTAGTGAAATCCTGATGCCTTTCCTTGGATTTTAAAACTTCTTCAATGGAAGTACCAAGTGCAGCAGCTAAGTCACTAAGATCTCTGAGACTCTCATCTTCTTTATGAAGTTCTTCCTCTCTTCTTTCTTCAGCTTCAATCTCCTCAGCAGACATAATTTTCTTTCCTTTTCTTCTTGATGTACTGCTAGGAGTTGGTTGGATTGATTGTACTGGAGAGAAAGCTTGGACTGTTGGAGCTTGAGTAGAGAGGCTCTGCTTTTTCAAGTTTAGCAGATAGGACAGAGGCAGCCTATCTTCTTCATCATCATCATCAGAATCTTTTGATGGCACATTGATTGGTGCACCAGATTCATCTTGTCTAGGCTTTTTGGCACTCTTCCTTCTGGCCATTTCTTTTAATCTTCTTTTTGGCCTCTGCTCATCTTGAGCAGGTTGCTCCCCCTCAGATGGATTTTCCCTCTCAGCAGTTGATTGATTTAGAATTTCTGCTTCATTGAGGTCTGCTTGATCCACTGCTGCCTTATCAACTTCTACTGCTTGAATAGAATCTGGTGATAAGCTTGAACTAGTAGAATCCGAGTCTGACTTCTCCCCCTTTTTGTCATCAACAAATGAGAAATGAAAGTTATCAGAAGGCTTGGCAGGCTTATCAGGAACAGTGGGAGTATGAGCTGAGAAAAGAGATGGAGTAGGAATGGAGGTAAAGGGAGGGATACTTGAAGGTGAAGGAGAGGCAGTAGGGATAGGAGGTTGGGTGAAGGATGGAGGTTGTCTTAGCCTTAGGATAGCATGAGTGATATTTGTGAATTCTTTAAGGGTTTCACTGTGCTTTTGTCTGGAGTAGTGGCTTAAGTTTGTGACCTCATCAGCTATGGTTTTTAGAAGAGAAGGGACTCTAAGAAGAGAGTTAGGAATGGTTACAGAAATGTTAGGAGGGGAAGGTCTTAAGGTTTGGAGTTGGGAAAGAAGATTGGAATTTGTTTGGTTTAAGGAAGATATGGTGTGGTTGGATATAGGAGGTGAGGGAGTAGGAGGTGGGATAGAGGATTGAGATAGCAGTTGATCCAATTTGGTTAGAATTGGAGATAGATCAACCGGGGCAGGGGTGGGTTGGGGTTGGGATTGAGTGGCTTTAAGTGACTCAACTTCTTGGGTTAGAAGAGAGAGTTGAGTTTCCGTTTGAGTTTGGAAAGAGGTGAAGGAGGCTTGAAGACTATCCATATTTTGAGAGATGGACATAAGGCTTTGGAGCATTTGAGGGGAGGGTTCAGAAGAAGTAGAAGGAATAGGTTGTATGAAAGTTGATTGAGAGATTGTGCTTAGAACATGAATAGATTGAGGTCCCTCACTTAGACCTTGGTATATAGGCCTAAGATCACTGGGAGCAGAAATTGTACCCTGTACCAATGGCTGGTTTATGCGACTAGTATTGACAGGTAGTGCAGTAGTATGTGTTAGAAGTGAATCAAACATTGGTGCAAGTATGTGAGTGTGAGTGAGGGTTGCACTCAGTGGGGTATCCCTTATTTCAGTAGTAAGCTGTTGTGAACTTACCAAGGGTATGGGTAGACTCAATGTGGGTGTAGATACAGTGTGACCTTGGGGGGAGGTCTATCTTTCAATGGCATCACCCTATTGGGAGGGTGATCCAAATTGCAGGAGTTTTATATTTACAGATGTGACCTGTTGTGAGGACACATCCACTGGTAGTTGGGTTAATGCAACATCCATAAGGTCCCCCTCAACATAAGAGGTAGCTATAGGAGTTGAGGTCAGAGGTGTGGATAACACTACCTCAGAGACTTGTGCAAAAGGCACAAGCTCTTATGACCTTGATTCAGTGTAGGTGTAGGTGGGAGTAGAACTAGTGACTGTTGGGAGTGCACTAGAACTTGGATGTTGTGGGGGTGTTACAACTGGAGGTGAGGGTGGGTTCTCATTGGTGGGGTTTACCAAATGAGTATCCTCAAGGGTGGCATAAATTATACCTGAGATGTGCTGAGTCTTGCTAATCTCAATCAGTTGAATGAGATTGTCAGATATTGTATCATCCTCAGCATCATCACCATCAGCTACACCTCCACTTTGTTGATTCTGTGGTGTGCTAGAACTGGAACTGATAGGGAATTCAGTAATTGGCATCCCAATTTGAGAAGATGAGGTGGTGGTATCTTGAACATTTTCAGTTTGAACATAACCAGCATCACCACCATGAAAGTCATCATCCCCTTCATCATTGTCACCTCCAATACTGTCATCACTACTATCATATGCAGCAACATCCTCAGCATCAGGATTAACAGGCTCATCCTGTGCTGGTTCATCATCAAATGATCTTTCTTCTCTAAAACTGGCTTCATCATGAGTGTGAGCAGTAGAGTGCTCAAAATTTTCAGTAATTACATCTGGGGACTCAGAATCATTAGCCATTGTTTCATTAACAGGTTGAACAACACCTTCTTCTTCAACAACTACATCTTCTTCATTAGCTGCAATATCAATCAGCTCTTGCATTTGTGTAGTGATGGAAGGACCTTGATCTTCCCTTATTAAGTGGAATATCTTTTGACCCATTTGAAGCATGGTCATTGTATCCAAAATAGCAGCTATCCCAGTATATTGTTCCCATTGAAGATGGTGAAGTACAAACAAGCTTAAGTACCTGATGTAGAGAACAATAGTCCTTGTTGATTTCTTTGTTGTGCCAAGAGTGATTTTATCCACCATCTCTAAGAATATGACTTGAGCAAAGTCAATATTCCTCCCTGTGACTAAGGCATGGATAACCATTAGTTCTGTTTGATTCATTTGATCAAAACTTCCAGTTTTATGACCAAAGCACCGAGTGATTATACTGGCCAAATACTTCCATGGGTGTCCCAGCGTAGACAACTTATACTGACCATGGGTAACAACTTCATTGTAGCCAATCAAGGGTAAAACATCCAAAACTTGATCCAGTTCAGCAAACGGTTGATATGGGGCCAAGTTAGGCAGGGAGATGGCTTGTCGAAGAGTATTGATAGTAATGTCGATGTTGATGGTGCCATTTAGACAAGTGCAGGTGATTAAGTCTTGATTAGGATGGTACCTTGCAGTGTACCACATCTCACCAACAATGTTTGGAAAGATGAAGAAAGGGTGAGCAGAGAGACATGGAAACAGGGGATGAGTAGTTATGAATGCTACCATATGTTCATATCCCTGGTGTGCCTTGCTCGAGGGAATGTCAGTGTTGATAAGAAAGTTGTTTGGACCAATGGTGATTTCTGAGTTCACATTCATGTTCTCAACAGCAACAACATTTGGAGTAGAAACAGGGTTGAAGGTCACCATGATTACAGAGTGAAGAAACTGTGAGTAATGAGAGTTTAGGGTTTGTAATTTTGTAGAGAAGAAGAGTGTTTGGGGATTTGAATGCATATGAAATGAAGAACCGCTCAAAAACACCTTTATATCTTCTTTGGAGACCTAAACTGTCACAGAAATATATTTTGCAAAAAGTAACTGTCACTTCTACAAAAAGGTGATAAACGGAATCGTTAATAAATACACAGACAACTAACAGACAATTAAATGAAATTAAATGCTACCTAGTAACATATTAAATACAAATGAGAAATTAATAAAATAAGTGTGGGGACACAGAAGTTTTAACTCTGAATATCATCAGCTGACAAAAGAGAGTGTTAGCTGATCCATGTTGAGATAAAATAAGTGTCAGCTAATGAATGCACTTAGCTGAGCGTCTAAGTTTTAGCTGATGGTTGATCAGCTGAGGTATAACATCAGCTGAGGTATAGCATCAGCTGATGGTTGTCAGCTGACAGAATACCTTTAGTTGATTTACCATTTATAAAACATGTAGAAGCTTAGATAAGTACTTCATTTCACACACAAATAAAATTATTTTCTCACACTAAATTATCTACCTAAGAAAATAATATTTTACAAATTTAACATGCCAAGTTTGGATATTAGGAAGTTGAACCGAGACTCATCCAAAGGTTTTGTAAAGATATCTGCTAATTGAACATCAGTGTTTATGTAGTGCATAGAAACTTTCTTTTTCTGCACATTATCTCTTAGAAAATGATGTCTGATTTCAATGTGCTTAGTTTTAGAATGCAAAACAGGATTGTTAGAAATAGAGATGGCACTAGTGTTGTCACACAGGATTGGTGAGTTTTCAAACTGTATGCCATAATCAAGTAGTTGATTTTGTAGCCATAATAGTTAAGCACAACAGCTTCCAGCAGCAATGTATTCTGCCTCAGCTGTTGAAGTTGAAACAGAGTTCTGCTTCTTGCTTGACCAGCTGATTAATCTTCCATCTAACAATTGACAACCACCAGATGTACTCTTTCTGTCTAGTGTGCAACCTGCAAAGTCAGAATCAGTGTATCCAACTAACTCAAAATCAGAGTCTTTGGGATACCAAAGACCTAGATTAGGAGTTCCTTTGAGATACCTGAAAATCCTGTTAACTGCAGCTAGGTGAGATTCTTTGGGATCTGCTTGATATCTAGCACAGAGACATGTTGAAAACATAATATCTGGTCTACTTGCAGTAAGGTATAAAAGTGACCCTATCATACCTCTGTAAGCTGTAATGTTCACTGATTTACCATCAGTGTCCTTTCCAAGCTTTAAGGCAGTGGACATGGGCGTTTTCATTGAAGAACAATTTTCAATCTTAAATTTCTTAAGTAAGTCATTTACATACTTTGTTTGATGAATGAAAATTCCATCAGCCTCTTGTTTGATTTGAAGACCTAGAAAATAGTTTAATCCACCCATCATGCTCATCTGATCATTATCAAACATGAGTTTAGAAAACTTTTTGCAAAGATCAATATTTGTAGACCCAAATATTATATCATCTACATATATCTGCACAAGGATTACATCACCCTTGAATTTTCTTATGAATAAGGTGCTATCTATGCTTCCTCTAGTAAATCCTTTTGTGGTTAGAAAAGAAAAGAGGGTATCATACCAGGCTCTTGGAGCTTGCTTCAGACCATATAAAGCTTTGTTTAAGAAGTATACATGGTCTGGCTTGCTTACATCCTCAAAACCAGGAGGTTGTTTGACATACACTTCTTCCTTTAATTTACCATTGAGGAAAGCAATCTTAACATCCATTTGAAACACTTTAAAGTCTTTGAAGGCAGCATATGCTAGAAACAGTCTTATGGCTTCAAGTCTTGCAACATGGGCAAAGGTTTCATCAAATTCAATTCCTTCTTCTTGACAATACCCCTGAGCAACTAGTCTTGCCTTGTTTCTGATGATCAGCCCTTGTTCATCCATTTTGTTTCTGAACACCCACTTAGTACCAATGATGGATTTGTCCTTTGGTCTTGGCACCAAAGTCCATACATTGTTCCTAGTAAATTCAGCCAATTCTTCTTGCATGGCATTTATCCAGTGGGAATCACTGAGAGCTTCATCTACCTTCTTTGGTTCAATCATAGAAACAAAACCTGTGTACAAACAGAAATTACAGGCTTTTGACCTTGTTAGTATAGGTGCTTCTATGTTACCTATTACCTGATTTTTAGGATGATCTTTGAGATCTTTGTAGGTATTTTGGATTAAGGGAGTGTTTGGATTTCTTTGGTTTTGGGGAGTTGAACTTCCTTGGATTTGATCAGCTGATGATATCTCTGGTTAATTAGCTAACAGAATTTCATTGTTGCAGTCTAAGGAGACTTCTACTGAAGAGGGAATGTTTGATATGGAATTAGAGTCCATTGATGTTGAATCATGATTCACATCATTCAGTAAAAGTGTGAGTTGGTTTAAGATAGGATGTGCATTGGTTTGAAGTACATTTGGAACAGTTTCATCTAAATCCTCTACATCAGCTGATGGGATCGGATCAGCTGACACTGGAATGTTGTCTTCAGTATACAACAGATCATTAAATTCCTCACCTGTAGATGGATTAGTAGAACATGAAGCAACAAAGTCATTTTCATTAAAACTTACATTGATTGATTCTTCTATGACCTTTGTTCTGATGTTGTAGATTCTGTATGCTTTGGAGATCACAGAATATCCAACAAACACACCTTCATCAGATTTTGGTGCAAACTTCTACAATTAATCTCTCTGGTTCAGAATGAAACACTGACACCTAAAGATATGCAGAAAGCTGATGTTGGGCTTCCTTCCCTTGAGCACTTCATAAGGAGTCTTATTGTGCCTCTTGATGACTAGGGATCTGTTCTGAGTAAAGCAAGCACAGCTAACAGCTTCAGCCCAGAAGTTGAATCCTAACCCACTCTCACACAGCATAGTTCTTTCAGCTTCAATCAAAGTTCTGTTTCTTCTTTCAGCTACACCATTCTGTTGTGGAGTCCTTGGAGCAGAGAAGTTTTGTGATATACCTTTCTCATCACAGAACCCTTCTAGAGTTTGATTTCTAAACTCACTTCCATGATCACTTCTAAGCATCCTTACCAGATTTCCATTTAGCACTTCCATCTTTTTGATAAAGCTAATTATCTCTTCAGCAGCCTCACTTTTTGCTTTCAGAAAGATGACCCAAGTATATCTTGAGAATTCATCAACCAAAACTAGAGCATACTTACTTCCACCAATACTTGCAGTAGTAACAAGACCAAATAAGTCCATGTGCAGCATGTAAAATGGTTCAATAATGGAGAAGGCTTGCTTAGATGGAAAAGATGTCTTGTGCTGCTTTCCCTTCTCACAGGCAGAGCAAGGTTTAGGCTTAACATAAGTCAGTGAAGGTAGTCCTGACACTAGATCACCCTTGCTCAGCTTGTTTATATTTTTGAAATTTAAGTGAGAAAGCCTTTTGTGCCATAACCAGTTTGTGTCAGTTACAGATTTTGTATACAAACAGGTTAACTTGGTTGGATCACCAGAGGACATATCAAGAGTATATACATCCTTCGTTCTCTTTGCACAAATTATTGTTTTACCCTCTTGATCTAAAATGGAACCACCTGTCTTTGTAAAGAGGACTTTGTGATCACCATCACATAATTGACTTATGCTGATGAGATTGTACTTGAGTCCTTTAACATATGAAACTTTAGACAGAGTTATGTTCCCATTATGAAGTTCACCGTAGCCTTTTGTTTGCCCACAATTGTTATCACCAAAGGTCACTCTTGGACCCTTTTCCTTCTTGTAGTTACTAAGCAAAGCTTTACAACCTGTCATGGTCCTTGAACATCTACTGTCAAGATACCATGTTTAAGACCCTGCATAGATGAGATTGAAAGAAGGTTAGTGATACTTGGGCATCCACAGTTAAGTGGACCCCTGTGGATTGCACCTAGCCATCCACTTTATATTAGGTTGTTTATGAATGAGAGAAACAATTGTGTTATCAAAATCAGTCCGCTGTCTTGAGTTAACTTCAAGAGAACAATCACTTGCCTTATGTTCTTTGCTCCCACATTTATAACATTTTTGATTTTTGGAGCCTTTAACATGTTTTGGTAATTGCCTAAGAGATGTCTTAACTGTTTTCTGATGACTATGGGTCATCAGCTGACAGATTTCACCATTCAACTGTTGCAACTGATTCTGTAAACTAATAAGGTCTTTGTTTACAGTCACCTTAGGTTGATCCTTAGTTAAAATGAGTTTTTGATCAACTTTAGGTGTGGCAGACTTAGACTTTTTGTAAACAAAAGGTCCTTTTCCCTTGGTTTCTCCTATTAAAAGAGTTTGAAGTGATGTTTGATCAGCTAAACAAACAGAAGAGGATCCATGATCAGCTGACAGGCTATCAGCTGAGCAGTTATCATATACTTTTTGATCAGCTGATGTAATATCATTAGCTAAAGAATGTCCAGTCAGCTGAGTTCCTAAATTTAATGGATCAACTTTCAAGGTTTGACAACATATTGTCTCTTTGGTATCAACAAATGATTCCATTCCTGTACTCACTTCCATTACTATTAAATTTTCAGTACTTTTGATTTTTGTCAAAACAATAGAACTTGAACCAACTTTTGAAGTGGTTGAGTCTTTCAGCTGAGTACTTTTACTTTTGACAAATCTGTTAGTGATAATACTTTTTCCTTTTACAGTCTTTTGAAAAGTAAGAGGTAAAATATCAGCATTTTCCAAGATATTCATGTTCCTGCTAATATCAACACAGTTAGCAGCTTGGGAATAATTTCAACCAATAATAGCTTGAACTTGTTTTGGAATTTGCTCATTGACACACTGAGTTGTCTTCTCAGCAGATACACACCAAGATTTAACTACTTTTTGAAGGTCATTAAACTTTATTGTTTCTTCATTGGTTTCTTTTACCAAGATCTGATTAAGTATCTTTTGATTAGCTAAATCATCTTCCAGTTTTGTCATTAGTTTCAGTTTCTCATCTTTAAGACTTAATCTCTCTTTTAGTGATTCTATTTCTAATTTTAGCTTCTTTTCTCTTTGAATATTTGACTGAAACTCAACACACAGATAATCAAACATAGTGTTCTTTTCATTATTGTTAGAATATGCCCACCGATGCAAGTATACCATTTGGAATCACTACCGATGATGTATGGGCCTATTGGGTCATACACCGGGGTCAAATCTGACAGCAACTTAAGTAAAGGGATCAAAAATGGCAAAAGAGAAAAATTGACTTCGCAGGCCACGTTAGCGCCACTAACTATTAGGAGTTAGCGCCGCTAAGTCCTATAGGATAGCGCCGCTACGGCTGCATGGGCTTTATGTCAAGTCAACTGACTGGCCGCGTTAGCGCCGCTAACCCTTATGAGTTAGCGCCGCTAAGTATGGGTTAGCGCCGCTAAGTCCAAACGGCACCTTTTTGTCATATCACCTCAAAAGATAGCCAATGCATGGGGTTGAGTCTAAGACTCTCTTGACCGGCTGTGGGAGGTGAAATGTCGATATGGAGCTTATAAAAGACCTTTATTCAGCCTCATTTGTCTCTCTTGACAAGTTACATATACATACATACTCACAAAGTGCTACTAAGACTTTTGGTGAGTTCTACAAGAGAGAGTTAGGGTCTTTGCTCCAGAATTCGATTCTAAGTGTTGAGTTGCTGTTCTCCTAGTCGGTTTTCGAGCAAGAAGAACCCAAAGGAGCTTGCTAGCTCAAGGGATTTGACGTGTTGCCGGGGTATTATCCTCTAGTTGATTCGTTCAAGCCAAGGAGAAGCAAATACATTCACTACACCGACTTTTGCTGGAGCTAAGGAGCTGGTATAACCTCCTTTACTCTCTGTCTTTGTTGCATTTCGTTTCAATAGAGAATGGTCCATTATTGGGGTTTTTCGATTTCATGCTTTTTGTGCTTGTACTTTGGGCCTTTTTGTTGTACCTTTGCTTCCGTTGCGTGCCCTGAGAACCACAACAGTGGTATCAGAGCCACCTATATGATTGTTATGCACTTGGTGGCTTTGAAAACCCGAAATCAAAATTGTTTGTTTTCTGTCGAACAGGGTTAGCGGCGCTAACTTTGAGTTAGCGGCGCTAACTTGTTTTAGATAGCGGCGCTATCGTCGCTGGTCAGTTTTTGTTCAAATTTAAAAACAGTTTTTGGTCTCGGGTTTTTAGCCATGTTTTGAGCTTCTGGAAATTTTAATCTTGTTATTTTGATGTTTAAATTCCAGTAGCATGTATGTATGTTTGGTTGTATGTGAAGATGTTAGTTGGTAACCTTGCCTAGACCCTTTGGTTGTTTTGTGTGTTTGGATGCAAATTTGGTTGTATTATTATTCTTATGATAAATTTGTAATAATAATGTGGCTTGCATGCCATTTCATTCATCCATGTAATTGTAATAGATAAATAGGTATTTTATGGCTTGTATGGCATTTTATTCTATTGTATGTATTTTATGATGGATGATGAACACACAAGATGGGTCAAAGGAGATGGAGCTAGGAGCCCATGAAGCCCACGATGGAGTCCAATGGAGATGGCGGGATTAGTGGGAGCTCGCATCGAAGATTTTGTCCCTAGAATTGACCCAGTTCTTCCCGTTCGGCTCATGGGAAGAATGCATAGGTTTTTATGGCAAGGGTTACCAATTTTAATATTTTATGCGTGTGATGTGATTTTGTATGCATGGATTGTGTAGGATTCGCATGCTAGATAATTTTTTAAAAAAATTAACAAAATCAAAAGAGATTTGATAAAAATGGTTTACAACTCTCTCGCGCGCTCACATACAAGATTAACCCACCTAGTGAAAATAGGCTTTTGTCACTTGCATGTTAATCTAAAACCAAACCGGAAACAAAAGCCCGTCTTTCCACGAAACGTAAATAATGCACCATCCGTAAGATGATACCACCCGAATCTAGTCTTATGGGTTTTGGTTGTCGAGCTTAGCACGAGCCAACTCCCATAAAACTGTGTGGAAGGTGAGTGTGGAAATTCACAATTTTGGTTGTCGAGCTTAGCACGAGCCAACTTTGGTGAATTTGTCACCGTATGTCTTGACGGACTATTTGCAATTTTGGATTTGAAATCTTGGTTAGTTGTCGAGCTTAGCACGAGCTAACCAAAATTTCAAGATTCAAAAATTGGTGCAAGAAGGGATCAAACATGCCAAACGACCATTGGATGTCGTAGGATCCCGCAAGGCGCTAAGGATTGCAATAGAGATTGCAATTGGCAAAATGGTTGCCGACCTAAATAATTTTATCGTGTGATCCGCGGTAACCCCGTCACATGGTGGGATGAAATACGGTTCTTAGCCTTGTTAAAGTTAATTCTTTATGGGTAAATTAATTTAACAAGATAATACATATCTATAACAAACTAATTTAAGTCTACTTTGCAATTTTAGATGGCATCAACAAGCGCAAACACCACCACCACCAACGTTTCTCTTAGAGTTTTCCTTGAAAAGGAGAAGCTCGATGTGAGCAACTTCATGGATTGGTATAGGCAACTCAAACTTGTCCTACGCTATGAAGGGAAGATGCACACCATAGAGGAACCCTTACCCGAGGCACCTCCAAGCGGTGCAACTAGGGCAATCCGAGAGGCATATGAAAAACGCCTCAAGGAGACTGAGGAGATTACATGCCTCATGCTGAGCACCATGAGTACCGATTTGCAAAAGCAAATGGACCACTTAAGTGCTCACGACTTGATCGTGCAGCTGCGGGATATGTTCCAGCAGCAAGCGAGGCAAGAAAGGTATGAATGCTTCAAGTCGGCCCTCGCTTGCAAGCTTCAAGATGGAGGGAACGTGAGTGCTCATGTTTTGCGTATGAAAGCAAACATTGAGCGGATGGAGAAGCTAGGATTTACCATCGGGAGGGAGATGGCGGTCGATTTGATCCTCCAATCCCTGCCCAGTGCATATGACCAATTCACTATGAGTTATCATATGCATAGCATGGATAAATCCTTGATGGAGCTGCATGGTATGCTCAAGACTGCCGAAGCGAGCATGACCAAGAGCAAGCCATCCTCCTCCTCCACTCCCGTTCTTGCCATCCGGGAAGGCCGCATAACCAAAAGGAAGGCCGCCCCTTCTAAGAAAAGGAAGGGTAAGGGAAAGGTTGGTGCAACCAAGCCTGCCCCGGCCTCCGAGGGTAAAGGTAAGGGGAAGACTCCCCAAGCCAAAACTCCGGAGGATGCGGAGTGCTTCTTTTGTGGGGGCAAGGGCCATTACCGCCGAAGCTGCCCCAAGTACTTGGAGGGACTCAATAAGCTCAAGGCAATGAGCATATCGGGCCCGGAAACTTCAGGTACGTTCATGATAGAACTTCACCATACTTCTACTTCTAGAGGCTGGGTTTTAGATACTGGCTGTGGCACTCACATATGTAATATGGTGCAGGTGCTAAGGGCAAGTAGGAGCTTGGAGAAGGGAGAACTAGATCTTGTGATGGGAAACTCCGAGATTGTCCCGGTGGAAGCTCAAGGAAGTGTGGAGCTTTCATTCAAGACTAGTTATTCTATTTTATTGAAAAATGTCTGCTATTCGCCCTATGTGGCTAGAAACATTATATCACTTCATGCATTGTATGACGATGGTTACAAATTTTATTTTGATGATGATACTATTATATGCTTTAAAGATAACATTGTTTATTTTAAAGCTTTACCATGTCATGGCATTTATGAAGCAACTGCATACATTAATTCAACAAAGTCTATCATGAACATTGATTCTAGTTCCAAAGATGGTTTGGATAAGTATTCCTTATGGCATGGTCGTCTTGGCCACATAAACAAGACTCGCATCACCAAGCTTCAAGTGGATGGAATCTTGGAGACATTTGACCAAGGGTCGAATGATGTATGTGATTCTTGTTTACTAGGCAAGATGACAAAGGCACCTTCACGGAGACAAATGAGAGAGGTAAAAACCTCTTGGACATCATCCATACGGATGTATGTGGGCCTTTTAAACATGTTACAAGGAATAACTCGAGATACTTCGTAACCTTTATAGATGACTATAGTAGGTATGGATATGTCTATCTTGTCAAGCACAAGAATGAAACTTTTGAAGTGTTCAAGACATTCCAAAACGAGGTTGAGAATCAATTGGGCAAAAAAATAAAGATACTCCGGTCTGATAGAGGTGGAGAGTATCTAAGTACCGAGTTTATCGATCATCTTAAGAATTGTGGAATTATTTCGCAATTAACACCTCCAAGGACTCCACAATTGAATGGGGTCGCTGAGAGGAGGAACCGGACTTTACTAGATATGGTAAGGTCCATGATGAGTCGAACTGAGGTACCTATTAGTTTATGGGGATATGCCCTAGAAACGGCGGTAAGGATCCTTAACCTTGCACCAACCAAGAAAGTATCGAAAACACCTTATGAAATATGGCATAATAAGAAGCCGACACTTTCATATCTACGAGTTTGGGGTTGTCAAGCTTACGTGAGACGTGAGACTGAGGACAAACTTGAACCTCGATCGGAAAGGTGTTACTTTATCGGATATCCTTCTGCCGGTGTTGGATATAATTTTTATAAACCTTCTGAGAACAAAGTTTTTGTTGCTCGAAGGGCATTCTTCTTAGAAAGAGAATTGCTATCCAAACAAAGAGGCAACAAGGAAATCGATCTTGAGGAAGTTCAAGGATCAACCGATAAAGAACTTGAGGTTGGCACTAGCTCTCAACCTAGGACGGTTGAAACTGAGCAAGAAAATGCTGCAATACCTGACACTACTTCATCTCTTACTCCAAGGCGTTCCAGTAGAACTCGTTTCGAGCCAGAGAGATATGGTTTCTACATATCTGAGGGCAGCAAGTTAGTAGTGGACTCTGATGAGCCCTCTAACTATAAGGAAGCCATGGCGGGCCCTGAGTCTGCACATTGGAAAGAAGCGATGGAAAGTGAGATGCAATCCATGTCGGATAACCAAGTTTGGGAACTGGTTGATCCTACACCCGGGGTTAGACCCGTAGGGTGTAAATGGGTCTTCAAGAAGAAGACCGGCATGGACGGAACCTTGGATACTTTCAAAGCTCGACTTGTGGCAAAGGGTTTCACTCAAACACCCGGTGTTGATTATGATGAAACCTTCTCCCCAGTGGCTATGTTGAAATCAATCCGGATACTTCTGGCCATTGCCGCATTTTATGACTATGAAATATGGCAAATGGATGTTAAAACCGCCTTCCTTAACGGGAAGCTTTCCGAAGAGGTGTATATGACACAACCTGATGGTTTTGAACATCCAGAATATCCGAACAAGGTTTGTAAGCTAAAGAAGTCCATTTATGGACTTAAGCAAGCATCTCGCAGTTGGAATCTGTGCTTTGATGAGAAAATCAAGGAATTTGGATTTTCGAAAAGCAAAGATGAACCATGTGTATATGTCAGGGCTAGTGGGAGCACTATTGTCTTCTTAGTCCTATATGTGGATGACATATTACTCATTGGAAACCATGTTCCGAGCCTTAAGAGTGTAAAAGCTTGGCTCGGGAATTGTTTCTCAATGAAGGACTTAGGCGATGCGAGCTATATTCTGGGAATCAAGATCTATAGAGATAGATCTAGAAAGCTACTTAGGCTTTCTCAAAGTGCATACATAGATAAGGTCGTGAGACGCTTTAAAATGGAGGAATCCAAGAAAGGAAACCTCCCTATGGCGCAAGGCTTGATGTTGAGCAAGACTCAATGTCCTACCTCCCAAGAGGAGATAGAAGTAATGAAGCGAGTACCATATGCTTCGGCTGTGGGATCGATCATGTACGCCATGTTATGCACTCGTCCTGATGTGTCATGTGCTTTGAGCATGACTAGTAGATATCAGGCTAATCCCGGGGAACCTCATTGGAAAGCTGTAAATAACATTCTTAAGTACCTTAGGCGTACAAAAGAAATGTTCTTGGTATATGGTGGGGAAGAGGAGCTAAGAGTAAAGGGTTACTCGGACGCTAGCTTCCAAACGGATAGGGATGACTGCCGATCTCAATCGGGGTTTGTATTCCTTTTAAATGGTGGTGCTGTCAGCTGGAGGAGCTCCAAGCAAGACACGGTGGCTGATTCGACTACTGAGTCGGAATACATTGCGGCAAGTGAAGCTGCAAAAGAGGCCGTGTGTGGATGAAGAAATTCATCCAAGATCTACAAGTGGTTCCAAGCATTACTGACCCTATTGAGATATTTTGTGACAATGAGGGTGCAGTGGCCTTGGCGAAGGAACCAAGAGCTCACAAGAGAACAAGACACATTTTGCGCAAATACCACTTCATACGAGAAGTAGTTGAGAGTGGTGAAATCATCATAAGCAGAGTAGCAACGGATGAGAACCTTACGGATCCGTTCACGAAACCATTATCGCAAGCAGCTCATGATTCTCACACTAATGCTATAGGTGTAAGATTTGCTAGCGACTTGGTTTGAGTTTGTATATTTAGTTTGTTTGATATGTAAACTTTATTTTATATTTTGGGAACGATATAGACAGTATTGTAACTTATGCTTGTTTCGATATATAATAGAGATTATATATGCGTATGATACGGTTACATTCATAAGACTCTACTGTGTTCCATCTTAGCATGTTTAATCACTTCCGGAAATATTTTATATTTCAAACTTTCCACGGTCGGTCAATCTTGTGGAAGGAAGATTGAAACAAGACCGAGATAAGCATGTGACCTTGAATTCAAGATGGTCGAATTAAGGAGCAATGCCTATCTATACTTGAAAAGAGTTTCAAGTGACTGGAAGACCCGTACCCAAGTATACTCCATGGATTATAGTCACGAGTAACTTGGGATGATAATATCTTACGTCCTTAGACCTGAGACGTATGAACCGCTATATCATATTTCTTTCTTACTTTAGTCTTTTTCAAAAGCAGTTCGTAACTGGCTGTGATAAAGGAAACGGCTAAGTAAGTTAAGGGGTATGGTTTAGGGTTATGCAGTCAAAAGGGATTTGTTCCTCTGATAAGAGAGATATCATTGGGCCCCTCGATGATTGGGAGCTGACACCAAAATTTTGCATGGCCATGCGCAAGGAATATTGATTTAGAATCAGATATGTCCTTAACTTTTGGTCACCACCAATCAAGATCGAGAAACACAATCGTGGACGATCTGGAGATTGACACTCAATCCATGTCTCGTGTTTACATTGATGTCGTGAACAAAAGGATGTTTAAGATCACTTATCAATATGACCTTTCTTTGTGAACAGGTTTCATTCGTATAACGAAACCCATACTGACTTGGGGGCAATGATGCTTTTGCTAGAGGCCGCTCATTGTCTGTGGTTTATTAGAAATGGTACATCGTGTGCAAGTGGGAGTTTGTTAGAATATGCCCACCGATGCAAGTATACCATTTGGAATCACTACCGATGATGTATGGGCCTATTGGGTCATACACCGGGGTCAAATCTGACAGCAACTTAAGTAAAGGGATCAAAAATGGCAAAAGAGAAAAATTGACTTCGCAGGCCACGTTAGCGCCGCTAACTATTAGGAGTTAGCGCCGCTAAGTCCTATAGGATAGCGCCGCTACGGCTGCATGGGCTTTATGTCAAGTCAACTGACTGGCCGCGTTAGCGCCGCTAACCCTTATGAGTTAGCGCCGCTAAGTATGGGTTAGCGCCGCTAAGTCCAAACGGCACCTTTTTGTCATATCACCTCAAAAGATAGCCAATGCATGGGGTTGAGTCTGAGACTCTCTTGACCGGCTGTGGGAGGTGAAATGTCGATATGGAGCTTATAAAAGACCTTTATTCAGCCTCATTTGTCTCTCTTGACAAGTTACATATACATACATACTCACAAAGTGCTACTAAGACTTTTGGTGAGTTCTACAAGAGAGAGTTAGGGTCTTTGCTCCAGAATTCGATTCTAAGTGTTGAGTTGCTGTTCTCCTAGTCGGTTTTCGAGCAAGAAGAACCCAAAGGAGCTTGCTAGCTCAAGGGATTTGACGTGTTGCCGGTGTATTATCCTCTAGTTGATTCGTTCAAGCCAAGGAGAAGCAAATACATTCACTACACCGACTTTTGCTGGAGCTAAGGAGCTGGTATAACCTCCTTTACTCTATGTCTTTGTTGCATTTCGTTTCAATAGAGAATGGTCCATTATTGGGGTTTTTCGATTTCATGCTTTTTGTGCTTGTACTTTGGGCCTTTTTGTTGTACCTTTGCTTCCGTTGCGTGCCCTGAGAACCCCAACAATTATCATCATAATTAATAAATTTTCCAACCTGATACATAGAAGAGGGATCCCAGTCAGGAGAAGTACAAGCTTTAGCAACTTTCTTCATGTCCTCATCAAAGGAACTTGTACTTGCTGTGTTGGCCATCAAGCTGAGCTGAGCAGTGAGGACCTCTTCTTCATCACTTGAGAGATCTTCCTCAGCCCAATCTTCTTCTTCAGCCACCAACACCCTGTTCTGAGCTTTCTTCTTCTTCTTGTCAAGGACAGCAACAAGAAGCTTCTTATACTTGGCTTCATTATCAATCTTGCTGTCTGAGCTTGATGAACCCTTGAATCCTGTGCTTCCTCTGGACTTACATTCACTGGCATAGTGACCAGTCTTGCCACAGGAGAAGCAACTTTCAGAAGCCTTTGGTTTAAACTTGGCTTTTTCTCCTCTGAAGGGTTTCTTCTCAAACCTATTGACACCCTTTCTTTTCAAGAAAGGCTTGAACCTTTTTACTAACATGGTAGCCTGCTCAACAGCAGCTTCAATGCTGTCCATGTCCTCCAGATCTTCATCCGCATCAACCACTTGCTCCTCATCAGAAGACTCCTCTTCTTCCTCTTCACTGGACTCATCCACCACTGCAGCAAAACTTCTTGATCTGTTGTCCTTGGACACAAGAGCTGTAGTGGGGGCCTTAGCAACTTCCTTCATCTCTTTGGTAGAAATCTTCCTTTGCTTCACTGATTGTTCATGATTCATAAGATTTCCATACAGACCAACCAGTGACAGACCCTTTATTTTCTCACCATGTTTTAACACAGTGATAAAATGATCCCAAGATTCTGGGAGAGAGTCCAGAAATTTATTAACAAGTTCCTTGTTGCTCTTGGGAATATCTGCCCTACGTAGATCATTAATAAGGCAATTGAACCTGATGTAGGTCTGAGCGAGACTTTCACCTTTATGAGCAAAGAAGAACTCATATTATCTAACCAAAAGAGTTTTTTTGTTTTCTTGAACTTCCTCTGTACCTTCATAAGCCACAGTGAGAGTGTCTAGCATCTCTTTTGCAGATTTGCAGTTTAGAACTTGATGATAGACATCATTTGGTAGTCCAGAAACTAAGGTTGTTCTTGCTTTAACATCCAGATTAACAAGCCTTTTGTCTTCATCAGACCACTGATTTATAGGCTTGATGATCAGTCTTTCAACAACAGGAACTTCATCAGTTGCTTTAATAACTTGAATTGTCGAGGAAGGAACATAAGGGCCTTCAGTAACAGTCTTGAGCATTACATCATCTAGGCTTGACATATAGAGAAGAACTCTACTCTTCCAGAGAAAAATTTTTTCTTCATCAAACGTTGGACACCTTGTGAGTGAGCCATTGTTTGAAGAACCGTTAGAAGCAGCAACGGGAGTGGCCATTTTGTAGTATGGGGTAGAAGCAGTTGAAGAGTAAGCAAAACAGATCTTAGATATGAATTAACTAGCCTGCTCTGATACCAGTTGTTGGTCCCGAATGGATACTACAACAACAAATGTTTGTAGAAGGGGGGGTTGAATACAAACTTTAGCAAATTAAAATTTAAGTGACACATGGTTTACTTTTATATAATTCTTATTGATGTAAATCAAGAATTACATGAACTAGATGCGAAAAATCTAAGTTCAATAAAAGGTGGCAACTAAATTCGTCTAACACATAGACTAAGCTAATCCAAAACAACTTATGTTTAAGATGTTCAACACATGAACAAGTTTGTTACACTGAAAGTAAAAAATGCTAACTCTTATAATTCTCAACAGATGATATTTCAGTGTTGAACTCTATCTATTCGCATACTTAGTATGTTTCCAAGCATGAGTATATATAGGCAAAGTGGTGTCTGGGTTGATGAAGAGAGAAGGAGACAAGGTACTTGGTTTAATAATATTATAATAGATAAAGTTAGTGGGTGAAAGGTAAGTTAACTTTACAAGCAAAGTGTGTAAAGTAAACATACTTTTCAGTAAGGAGTTTACCCACTATCTATTATTATATTATTAAAGTACTACCTTTATGTCTTGGGAGAGTAAACTTCTCTTTCCATGCTTGTACTTTTATCAACACCATGCTTTCTGAAGATTTGACTTTACCAAGTATAGAGTTGCCAGTCATACTTAGTTGAAGCAGCATATCTTCGAGATCTTCTCTTCAAAAGTATCTTTCTCCTTTTCCAGGGGATAAAGATCTATCCTTTTTGTCTCTTTGCAGATACAAAAAGTGCAAAGTACTTTTACAAAGAAAGATCTAAGGCATAATAAGAACAACACATGTTCTGCCTTTGACTAAAGAAAATATTACATAGAAAAGCTATTAACTGAGATATAGAATAATAACTCAGCTAACAGACACTGAACTGCAAATGTAATTTTGCTCAGCTAAGGATAAATGTGAAAGACTCAGCTGACTAGATTTGCTCAGCTGATCGAATTGCTCAGCTGTTAACACAAATCATATTACAGCTAGTAAACTAGTCAACCTAAACAATCAGCCGATCCCAAGGGCTCAGCTAACAATTTGTGTATGATCAGCTTATAAAGGAAAGATTGGATAAGTAACAAATACCTTATCTGACAGATGAGAGGCATCAACTGATCAAATATGATTGTGTCAGATGATCCTTGATAGCTCAGCTGATCTTGAAACTTTCCTCAGCTGATGGTTTTCGACCATCAACTGATCCATTATAGATCCTCAGCTGATGCTTCTTGACTGATCTTTTCCTCTCAGCTGATCTTCCTGAAGCCTGTCCTTCAGCTGATACTCAGTGTTTAGCTGACACTTGTTTTCTTCAGCTGTCACTTCTTACTTACAATTTTCTTTAAGTCTAACATGAAAAACAACACATGTTTTTCATTTATCTAAGTCTAAACTAAATATGTGGTTTTGTTAACATCAAATCCTATTTTAATTAATAGAAAGGTTTGATTTAGGTTTGATATTGCTATCTCCCCAACAAACTAGGCCTCAGTCATCTGCAGGAGATGCGGAGAGGGAAGTGGCACATAGAGATAGTGGGGATGCGTATGATCCCGGGAATGTACATACACTTGTTGATTCCCTTGCTCATGTGACCACCGCACCTGGCTCTGAAGACGCCTCCATATCTGATGTTGAAACTTCTGAGGACCATACTGTTGAAACTGAGCAAATGAAGATTGGGACACCTGACTCCAACCTCGAAGCACAAACTAATACCAGTGCAAAGTCCTCAATGAGTTGATGATCCTACTGCACATTCCCTTGACTTCCAATATGATACACATGCAGTTGTTACCGTGGGTCAAGGAGGGATTACTTTGGTACTTGATTCAGTATAATGAAGAACAGAAACTATTGCTCAAGGGTTGGTGGACATTGAAAATGAACATAAAATTAGCTGGAAATGGATGATGAGGCAACACTACTTTATGGCTTTGAGCCCAATCCACAAATGACAAACAGTGTTCACACTACTTCTCTTACTCCAAGTGGTTCAGTGGTTGCACCTGATATGTATTAAGAGATGAAGATATTGAGAGTGAAAATATAATGAGTGAGAGAGAGGTGAGAAAAGAAAAAGAGAGTGTTGAGGGACCCCATCCATATACAGCCGGGAAGCCACAACTTCTACTGGACCAGACATTGTTGGGTCCGGTATTGAAACAGACCCTATCATCCCTGAAGTGCATATTCAAACCCCTCCTAGCTACTTAGTTGCCTCTCAATAGCACCTAGTTTATTACACAGGGCTATAGGAAATACACTATCGACCTCTCATTTGGAGACGGTTGGTATTGAAACAAGAGGACCGCCTCCCTCGTTCTCTAACATTCCTTTGTCGCACATTGACATGCGATAGATTTCTTCGTTTTTTCTAGACACAAGGACACAATAGCACTATTGGACTTGTTATGTCAACAAGCGGCCGGAACATCCGTAGGTGGAACCATTAAAGGTATCAGTTGAGGATCGGATGGAAATCCCACCGGAGTCAACACTATTCCAACTCCGACAGTGGATGGTTCTGCCTTTGTAGCTAGAACCTCAACGGGTAATCTACGTGATTCCGGTTTTGTTACACGTGTTGAAATGACCGATGCTATTCAACAAGCCATAGCACCCCTTCATGAAAAGTTAGATACTCTACAGGCCACCATAAATTTAGTGCAACCAAAGGTAAATGATGGCACACACTTATTAATTGATAATCTCAAAAGCCTTCTACTTGCCAAGCTTCTAGAAAATGCTCCATTCCGTGAAAAACCTAATGACCTGATAACTACTCTACGAATTGAACAAGCATATCAGGGTCACAACTTGGATGAGTTTAAAGAGGAGTTAAGAAACATCATCGCGCATCACACAAATGCTTTCTGTTCAAAACTGGACGCGGTCGATAGTCGTTTAAAGGCAATAGAAGATGTCTGCAAAACCCAAGCAGCTGGTTAAAAACGGAAGCATGATGATGAGGATCCTGATGATCGTCCTGAGGGGGAGAAACGACTGAGATATTTTACCTTTACCCTGCTAACCCATAAGATTGAAGCTGCTTTGGGTATTGAGACTGAAACAAAGGCCGACATTCCACAAACGGCTGAAACTTAACAACAATAGAGGCCTACTGTTAGTGAAGAAGGGGAAATACATAACGGAAGTGAGGAGGATCCTGATCCTATTTGGCAAGATGTACAACAACAACGATACCCAATCCTTCAAAAGCGGGGTATGGGGGAGGTATAAATGTAGACAATCATACCCCGACCAACATGTAGGGAGACTGCTTCCTGCAAAGGACCTCCGACCGTGATAAAAGAAAACTTAATAATAGAAATAATAAATAAATAAATATAAAAAATACTAAATAAAAACTAAATAAATAAAAAAATAGATAAAAAAGTAAAATAAATAAATAAATAAAAACAACTAATAACACAGTACGACTATATATAATAGAAAGTAGAAAAATAAAAAAAATAGAAAATAAAATAAAGAGGATGATCCTACTCCCTATTTGGCAAGATATAGATGACCACAATTCTGCAAGTTTAACTGAAAAACCTCCAAAGGAAACTAGAGTGGTTGCTCAATTAGAGGGTTACCTGCATCCAGCCAACATTGAACAATGAAAACAAGAGAGAAAAAGAAAATATCTTTCAAGAGCGAAAGGAAAAAAGGTAGTAAAATTTGATGTGTCTAGGGTTCTACAAGGGGTTACAGAAGAAGTTCACAAATTGTTTCCTCCTCCTTCCGGCCAATTTCAACTTTCTGCTGCTGATGTGCCTAAACAAGAGAAACAAAAAGAAGCAGCGGAGAAGTTAAGACAAGAATGCGAAAGGCTACTACCAGAAAATGTTATAGTACTAGCTGCTGCTACAGTGTATACCGGCAATCCAGGGTTAGACATAGCCAATATGTTTACAAGGAAAGCCATTATTAATCCTGTCTAGTGAGATTATTCAGTAAATGAACCATTCTTAGAAGATAGAATATCAATCATCTTTCCTGATAATCTTGAATAAGTAACTGCTCCAGAACTACCTTGTGTGTTCTCTGGGATGTTTATCAGCAACTACTAGAGCTAGAGGGTCAGCAGGCGATACCTTAGGCAAAAGCTTTGAGACTTCAGACTGATACTGATTCAGATCTTCAAAGATGTTATGAAAAGTTACTTGTGTCAAATCTTTGTTAACATGTTTATATAACTTCACATGCTCGCCCCATTCGCTACCCAAAGACATCAGAAAAACACAATTCTGATCAAGGTCTGATCGAGGTATCTTGTTTGATCTAAGCTCATTCAACAGTGTGCAAAACCTGCTATAAGTGTCATCAAGTAATTCATTTTCTCTAGCAGAGAAATCATGAAAACTATTCACCAGTTGCGTCTTTTTGATGTATTCTCCTTGTGCGGTACCTTGTAGTTTCCTTTTGAGCTCATCCCAGATTTGTTTAGCAGTCTCAAGACTGTCAACCTTTGTATATATCTCTGATGATAAACCTTGCTTGAGATAATACGTTGCCATTCTTTCAGCCTTTTTGATTTCTTTTTCTTGAGCAGTGAGCTAATCAAATAATTTATCTTTCCTTTCAGCAGTAATTTCAGGATTGTTACCAGGAATTGCAGGAATGACTTTGAAAAATTGTTTGTTGCCATTTTCAATGCAATCCCTCATAGCTTCACCGTATGTATCATTGTTTTCTAGAAAGTCCATAAACCTTCCCTTCCACACATGATAATCATTTCTGAACAAAACCGGGGGTTTTGTATGAGTGCCAATCGCAAGCGTCTCATTTGAACTAGACATGATGATCGATTCTTCTTTGAAATTATATACTGATGAAATCAAATGCAATCTGAATAATTGGATGCGAATCTCCCAATGGAATTCGAATATTCCAATCGAATGCGAATCACGATCGAATGCGAATCCCTTAATCGAATGCGAATCCAATCAATGCAATCTGGTTTTCCAACTTTGGATCAATTGACTGCGAATACAAGCAATCGAATGCGAATTCACCACGAATGCAATCTTTCAAACTGAAGGCAGACTAAATAATCGAATGCAACAATTGAATGCGAATCTCTGAATTCCCACTTGAAACTTGTATCTAGTATTATAAATCGTATTCAAACTAGAAAGTCAATGCGAATAATTGTCATTTGGCTGCGATTTTAATTTTGATCAATACTTGCACAATTAGCAGTTCGAATTCAATGCAATCGCAGTAGACCAGTAATCGAACTTGTCTGTTACTCTTTACTCTCAACGATCAGTAACAAACTTTCCAATCACAACAAACTTTCACGCACAAACACCTTTTCGTAGGTGTTTTTCAAATCAACAGATTGAAATCTGAGATCTGAAATGTTCTTGGTGTTCTTCAGCTCAAACTTCAATGCTTCAGAAAGCAATGATTATCCATTCATTCTTTTCAAAATAACTTGCAAAGTACAAATTAATGATTGGCGATTGTGACAAAATCAATTTGAAATAAATAACAATTCACTAATTCAAACTCGTAAATTCCAAATCGACGTCAACCTGAAACTTCCATTTTTCAAAACTTAACTTTTCCCAAGAACAGTTGATGTGACTATTGATTTATGACAATAAGTGCAACATATTAGGATTGCTAATCAATTGTACTCATTTATCCAATGATTAGAGAAGAATGCTGTTCGATTTTAAACAAAATAATTCAAACCTCCAGATGAACAATAAACAGAGTATACCTTAATCGAAGATGAAAGTACTTTTCTAGCAATGATTGAACAGTGAATCACCAATGATTCATGTTTCTTCAATCGATTGTGCATAAACTTCGAGAAGATCGAATTCAGACGAAGAACAGTACGTTTTTACCTTTAAATCGATGAAATTGATGCAGAGTTCATCAATTGTACTTGATTTGATTGACATAATGATTGCAAATGATTGAATGTCAAATCGAGAACCAATTTCAAAGAAGAAAATGGCTCTGATACCAATTGATGGTCGCAAATATGGATTAAAGCAATGCGATGGCAGAGAAAACACACACAAACACCTTGAGATTTGTGATAATATGAATGCAAAGCTTGTATTGAAAATCGCACCAAGGCCATATATAGCCTTGGGAAAGTTACATAACACACCCTCACTTTTTGAGTTCTAACACATTTTAAATCCTTCATGGACCGAGATGCTCACCTTTATCGGTTAACACATTAACCAAATCACATTTAAACAAAATACAATCTCAAACCTACAAATATGAATTTCACACCTTTGTGTTTCTTTTGGAGATATGGTTTTTCATGGCATTCCCTCCATACCAAAGGCCTTATGGGAACCTTCATTGTTCCAGAGAAAAGGCGTAGAAAACTATGTAGATAAGGTGTTGGATTATCCGAGTATTTTCTCAAGGATAAACCTATTTCACACCAAAAGGATTAAATCACAATCCAAGGTGTTAGGGAAAGAAAAGAAACGATCTATGAGTTTGAATGGGACACGATACAACCTGCCGAGCTTCACATATCATGTTTTTGGCGCGTAGGCAACTCATGTATTTCACATAGATAAGGGCAGAGTCATGCAAGGCTAGAACAAAAACAATCGCTTCTCGAGAAGCAAGCCGTGCTTAGTGTAGGTTTTTTAGTTATATTTTATATTTTATTTTTCGCTCAAAACTTTATAGGTGTGTTTACAAGAAACCCTCACGAGACTATGATATGCGTTTTACATACTAGTTTAAATTTATAAATCCGATTTTGTTTGCTACAAAAAATGACACGAATATGCAAGAGGACCTAATGGGTTTTCTTATTATAGTGAATAAGCACGAATGTCGAACACTAGGGGAACGAGTATGATTTGATGCTAATTATACTAATTTAACTATTAAACTAAATTAAATACTAAAAACAACTATAAAAATTAAAAGCAATTTAAGGGGAAATTTGTGATTTTGTACTTCCAAATCAACTTTAACCACTAACAAACCTTAATAACACCTTAAACAATGCCAGGAAACAAGAAAGAAACAAACTTGATTGCATTAAACTTATGAATGAAGACTTCCTACCCTAGATTCGATTTCACCTTTTTCAAGTCAATTAAATTCAAGAAATTACGTGCAAAGGATACTAATTAACGAATACCGATTCCTAAGGTGATTAGACTCTTGATCCAATAATCTAACCCTATAATGATACCAATTAATAACCTTTATTGTCAAAATATTAATTAAGAAGTATAATTAGCCAATTATGTTCGATTCAAGAAAAGCTTCACTCTTTTTATGTTTGTTTGATAAACTAAACATTAAACTAACATATAAAGGTCATTATATGTTAAAACACATACCAAAGTTTCAATCTTTAGTTGTAACCCTAGGATTAGTCAATCACTGGTCAAGAATACCTATCAATCCTAGATAATCAAGATTCAAGTTCCACAAATGGATTGATCCTCTAATTTATGAAAACGCAATGGTAAACAACAAAAAACCGATTCTAAAACATGGATGATCATTGATTAAGCAAACTTGATAATTATATGATAAAAAGTATCCAAAATTCCATAAATTAAAAAACTTTAATAAGGGTTCATTTCCTCTAAGGAGGAGAACAGAAAACTTAGCCTCACATTATCATTCTAGAACACTCAAAATCATGGAATAACAAAAACATGCTAAGATGTAGTGAATAAACCATAAAAGCAGAACGATTTCAAGCCTTGATCTTCAAAATAAGCTCTAATCCTCCTTGATTAAGCTTCAAGCTCTCTAGATCACCTCTGGTACATGTTCAAGGTTGGAATGGTGTTCGAAGTTGGTTAGAACTCGGATAGATAATCCCAAAACCGAAGGGAATGAAGCCTATTTATAGTTGAAGAATACTGCAGGATCGCGCCATGACGTGTCAACGGACGCGTCGGGATCTGAAGATTAGCCATGTTATTCTGACTCGATTTGAATTTCAAAATTTGTACTTAGTCCGATCGACGCGTCGCTTCGCCAGCTCTAACACGTGGCGTCCGAGAGCTTTTTTACCACTTTTTCATTTTTTCTTGATTTTTCTTGTTTTAGGTTCGTTTAAATCCATCATTTGCCTTTTTAAATAATTTTTGGTTAAAAACACCTAGAAATCGTGTAAAATACATAGTTAATAACAACGATATCAGACTACAACTCGTCTACATAGGCTACCAAGGTTTTAAAGGCTTATTGCATAAACTAAATGAAATAGCGATGAAAGTGAATTTAGGTTTTTTAATTATTTTGTTTTTATTTTAGACTAATGGTTTCTTGACCTTTTTTTTGTTGTTTCAAATTGTGGTACTTTACTTTGTGTAGACTTGTCCTTGAGAGAGTTGCTATTTGTTCTCTCGTACTTTTCACCCTTACATATTTTTGTGCTTATTTTGTCATTTCATCGAGCAAAATGCAAATTTCTATGTGTTGGGTGGGAATTAAGTTTCACATAAGCTTTTGATTGTCCTTACATACTATTGTGAAAGTGTTTAAAATTTGACCTTTATTTTTGAGTTCTTGTTCCATCTACGTGAAAGTGATTGAACTACATGAATTAGATTGTTTTATTTTATCTATGTTATAAAAGTAATCGAATGTTGAAAAAAACTTCATGACTTAGCATACTTGTAGCCCGCATCTATATGAGAGATTGAGCCTTGCAGATGTCAATTTGAATCTGTATTAATTTATTGTGAGTATGTCTGAGTGAACATAGGTGAATAGATCTTTATTAACTTATTTAGTCTTCTAACAATTGTTTTTAAATTTAGTGCTTTAACCAATCTTCTCATACCTTGGCAGCGGTAGCTGCTGCTCGAATTCAAAACCTACCATTTTACATTTAAAGCATTTTAGTATAAATAGTTTATTTCATAATAGTATTAATGTGCTAAAAGCGCACAATGTTTTAAATTAAAAAAAACCGTCTTTATTTTAGTACGACTATGACACAAATAGGCAAGAGGACCTAATCGTATTATAGTATAGAAAAATAAGTACGGGTGTCGAACTCTTGAGGAACCGGTATGATTTGATAAAATTATAATGATTTAAATATTAAACGCAGCTAAACTAAACTACTAAATAGCAAATAAAATAAACTAAAAGCAAGGAAATAAATAAAGCAATTAAAGGGGTGATTTATGATGTATTTGAGAACTTTCAACCAACTAAATACCACTAACACTAGATATCACCGAAAACAACGCAATAAAGCAATAAAGCGAAGAACTTGATGGATTAAATATAATAATGAAGACGTTCCATCCCTAGATTTAAATACACCCTTTTCATGGCAATTAATTCATGGCAACAAGAGCTAAGGATACTTAAAACATTCATCATCGATTTCTAAACTAGTTAAAACCTTGATCTAGTTCTAACCGTCTAATTACACCAATTAATAACCTTTATGGTCAAAAGCGAGATTAAAAGGTATAATTAGACAATTAATTCGATTACCAAGTAAAGACTCAATCTTTGACATTTCATATGATCAACAAAACACTACTAACACATAAAGATCATTATATGTTTAATGACATGCAAAATCATCTATTTTAAGTTGCTTAACTCTAGGATTGGATCAATAATTAGTTCTTAAATCATCTAATGGTCTTAGATAATCAAGATTAAAGCTTTATGAATTAAATGGTGTTTTAAAACACAAAACTCAGATTATAAACAACTAAAACAGATTACCAAGCATGGATGAACTAAGATTAAGCTAAACTTGAATTAAACATGAATTAAGTATCAAAGCCATGAATTAAATAAACCATTACAAGAGTTTCATCTCCTCTAGGGATGAAAACAGAAGATCTAGCCAATAACGATCATAATAAACATGTGGAAATCAAATAAGATTGAGCACATGATGATTAGAATGATAAAAAACCGTAAAAGCCGAACTAATCTTCACTTTATTCTTCACAATTGAGCTGCAAACCTCCAAGATCTTGCTCCAAGCTTCTGAGATAAATTAATGGTGGTTTCTGGTGTTTTGGTTGTGAAAATGTTGGAAAAGAATGATTAATCCCGAAAGAATGGAAAAATTATATATAATAGTGGCTGCCACGCGGCGTCGCGCCACGACAGGCGGAATCGCGCCTCGATGGTGAATAAATCCCGACATTGCTGCCCATTTGAAATTCGAAATCTCGGATAAGCTTCCATGTAGGATCGCGACACGACGGAGACAATAGATCGCGACGCGTCGGCGGCTTTTCGGCAATGTTGACTTTTTTTGACTTTTTTCGATGTTTATCTTTGTTTTATCCCATCTTATCTTCATACCTTCGAAATTTAACCCTAAAATCATATATAAAAGATAATGAACACCTTTTTTATGTATTTTTCATGATTTTTATATGATTAAATAACACGATATCGAAATACCCCACACTTGAACTTTGCTTATCCTCAAGCAAATTACAATTTTATCCAGGCTAAGGTATTTAAACAAATAATATCATTCTCATAAACATTAAATACCAATGAAAAATGTCAACATGTTTGATTAGAAACAAGTCATCAATTACACCCAGACTTATGCATATACCCGTGTTGTGGTCCTTTCTTAACTTCTCACCATCCCAAATACTTTTCTTTTTTTAGTAATAACCAACCCTTAATTAATGAATCTTTTTGATGGTTAATTCACCCCTTAGGAACCCCCGATCTCAAGACTTATTGTAGACTTTCCAAATTTACTTGACACATGCTTTTATTAATATTCTTCTCATATAAGTCTATGACTTGCGATGGAACCCATGTAGCTAACTTTCAGCCCAACCGATCCCAAACCAGCTGGCTTTAGGTGATTAGGTGTAGAACACCCCTTAGAGCTTACTTGTTCGAGTCCTAAAGGCCAGTTATTTGACTTATACTACTAGCCTTTTGGCTTTATTATTGCTTTTCTTGGTCTTTTGCCTTATTGATGCTCTATTATTTTTCTTTTTTAATTTTCTCATTTTTTTGGATTTTTCTCAACTTTGCAAGCATATGATTAGTAAAAGAGGAAATTCGCACTCAACCTATCTTTGTCGAGCTTAGATTCAGAAAGGGCTTAACCATTTATTTATTTTCATGATTCAAAAATTAAAAGTTGGTTACCATATACTGAAATTTCTAAAGAACGGTGAAAAGCCACTAAATACTATGCATAAATACCAAGCATAACCTCTGAACTTGCTCACAAATCAAACATTTGACACTTTCAACCATTACTTAACACTTACTCGAATGATATTAAAAATTTTAAAATTATGGCCCAAATATTATCATGATTTAATCAATGACAAATAAAGTTCAAGCTAGTAATCTTTTTCTAACCCCCTACCCTACACTTAAATCATACAATGTCCCCATTGTAGATAAAGACTTAATCAAAAGAAGGGTAGAAAAAGATTAGAGAAACTCCCTTTGGCTATTCACACAACACGTGGAGCAATTCAATATACAGCTGAGCAAATGCCAACATAAGCGCGTACTCCATAACCACCTGCAAGAAAAAACACTCGGAGCAAAGGTTAGGATAGATCAAGGCTAAGAACCAAACAACTAAGCACACAAAAAAAACAAACCTAACTCACTTTCGTAGGAATCACGGTTGCATTTAGCGTATACAACAAGCCTTTAAACCCCTCGGTAGCCCGAGAGGACGAGTTGTAGTCTCGTGAGGGTTTCTAGACAACACACCTACAAAGTTGAAACACAAAGGGAAAGAAATAAAAAAAAGACCCTAGACTAACACGGGTTGCCTCCCGAGAAGTGCTTTGTTACTCGAGTCATTTAGCTGGACTCTCATCTCCTTTGGGTCGAGAAGTTCAATGGTGCTGTTTGGGAAAACCTTCTTCACCTTGTAAGGTCCGTACCACCGGGTTTTGAGATACCTGGGATATTTCTTCAACCATGAATTAAATAACATAACTTTATCCTGAGGGTCGAAGTGTTTACCTCCTTTGTAACGAGCTTCCGATTGATCTTTCTCGGGATGGATAATACCTTCTTGTTTTGGCTTTGGGCCATCAGCCTTCTCGGCTCTCTCCTCACGTAGCTCTTTCTCTCGCAAAGTATCAAAAATTTCCAAAAAGAAAGGAAAGTCATCGAGACATTTAGAATATCTCCAATACTCGTTAAGTCCAAAAGTGATGACATCGGTACCTACCATGAGTGTTAGTTGCGACTCATGAATATCAACTAAAACTCTAGCTGTACTCAGGAAAGGTCTGCCCAGAATGATGGGGTCATGATCATCTTCCACCATGTCTAAAACAATGAAGTCCTCAGGAGAGATGAATTTATCTACCTTTACTAATAAATCCTCAACTATCCCTCGCGGATGAGTGATGGATTTATCTACCAGATGGATGGAAATGCACATGGGCTTGGGCTCGGGCAGGCCCAGTTTCGCAAAGAAAGAATATGGCATGAGATTCACGCTCGCACCTGAATCAGCCAATCCTTGAGTGATGGGCATGTTGCCAAACTGACCAGGTAGAGTAAGACTCCCGGGACCGGTTATTTTCTTCGGAATCTTCTTTAGCATTGATTTTGAGCACTGATCGTTGAGCGTGACACTCGAGACCTCTTCAAGTTTCATACGATTAGTAAGTAGGTATTTCATGAACTTTTCATACTTGTGCATCTAAGCCATAGCCTCAACATAGGGAATGTTGATATGCAAAGATTTTAAGTGCTCTACGAATTTCTGATATTGTTCATCCCGATCTCCTTTTCGGAGACGCTGTGAATATGGTATCGGTGGACAGTATGGTTTCACGGGAGGTGGAGCTGATGGAGCAGCGGGTGGTGTAGCTGGAGGTTCAGGAGTTACCTCCTTCTCTTTATCTGGCTCGGGCTACGGAGGAGGCTGCACATCAGAATCAGTGTTGAGACTACTAGGTGATGGATCATGGAGTATTTGATTGTTCCTAGTAGGCACTGCCTTAAGATCGGCTTTCGGATTCATCTCGGTGTTGCTGGAGAAGTCCGAGGAAAGCGGTCATGGAGAACCCGAGAGATTTTCCCGATTTGGGTCTTGATGTTATGGATAGTGTTGGAGTATGCCCACTGACACACGTACGCTTTTGGATCACTACCGATAATGTATGGGCCTTTTGGGTCACACACCGGGGACCTATCTCGACAGCCTAAAAGATGGAGGGACCAATGGCGTCAAAATGGGAAAGTTGTGATGCAGGCCGCGTTAGCGGCGCTAACCTTTTAGGGTTAGCGGCGCTACACCCTAAAAGTTAGAGGCGCTAACATCTGACAGACTGCATGCAACTTTAAATTCCACCTACTCTTTCACCCAATGCATGGAGTCCTTCTAGAATATTTCTTGGCCGGCCAAAGGCAACTCAAGTGGCATCTTGGAGTCTTTAAAAAGGATTCATTTGTCTTTTGTTATAACCCTTTGCCACTTTCACACTAAAACACTTAGTTAAGTAACTTTGAGAGTGTATTCAAGTGTGATACCAAGGAGATCTGAATTCTGGAAATTGGGAGGCTGTTCTTGCTAAGGATTCAAGTGTTGAAGTCCTTACAAGCTTGATAGTACAAAGAGAAGGCTTATACCCGGGGTGGACTTTGATAGAGGAAGGCTACATTGGTAATCTAGTCATCACCACAACATCCACAAGTTTTCTGGAGTTAAGGAGAGGGTATAACATTCTTCTCTTCTTCTTTTTCATGTTGCAAAAGTTAGCTATAGAGTTTGGCCCATGACTTGGGGTTTTATGCTTTAAATACTTGTACCTTTTGCTTTGACTGTTGTACTTTGGTGCTTCCACTGTGTCCATAGAACCCCAACAGTCGTATCAGAGCCACCTCTATACTACTTTTGCGCATGGTGGCCTGAAAAACCCAAAAACTATTTTTTTTCTGACCAGAAGGGTTACCGGCGCTAAATGTTAGCATTTAGCGGCACTAACTCCTTAAAGATAGCGGCGCTACCATGTTTGGCAGTGCTGTTTTTGGTGTTTTAAACTTTAAAAATAGTTTTGGGTTTTTGGCATTTTGTTTTAGTTTCTGGATTTTTTGGTCCAGAAATTAAAATTTTAAATTTAAGTTGCCTTGTATAATGGTTGGTGTATTTATATGTATATTATTATTTTGGCATGAAAATGATAACTACATATACTTACATTATGTATTTATGAATATGTTTCATCAAAAATGGTTTGGTGTTACTAATGCATAAATACATGGGATTTTTAGTGCCTTGAGCGTTTTGAAAAATCTTAACCATTATACATAAGTTTACATGGTTTTTTGTGGCACACCATGTTGTTGTTCATTAGTGAATAGTTTATGTTCATCTGATGTTGGTAACCCTAGAAAATGCCCTAGACCTTGTGGATGTTTGGTTGTGTGTTTCTATTATTATTCATTCATTTGGTAACTTTAGGTCACATGGTTTGTAATAATAATTAATTTTATTTATCTAGTATGTAATTTGTATTTGTGGCTTGCATGCCATTTAAATATTCCGTATTATGTATTTGTACTAGAAAATAGAAATTTGTGGCTTGCATGCCATTTATTTAATTTTCTATGTAATTGTAATATGGAGCAACCATCGGGAGTCTATTGAGTGACGTCTTGGCGAACACGGATCCGAAAGGCCCAATGGAGGTAGCGGGTTTAGTGGGAGCACATCCAAAGTCAAGGAAGTTTTGTCCTTAAATGACTTGGTTTTCCCGTAGTGGCTCACAGGAAAACGCATAGGTTTAGGGACATGGTTACCAACTAAAATATGTGTATGCGTGTGCTGGTTTTATTATGTTGTTTATGCATGAGTTGTAGGACTATTGCATGCTAGACAATTTTTGATAAATAATAAAACCCAAGAGTTTTAAAAACGGTTTAACGACTCTCGCGCGCACACTTGATTAACAAAGAGGATATAAATTGGTTTAGTACCCGCATAGTGAAAACGCTTGGTTTTTGTCACTTTTGTTAATCAAAATTCAAAATGCTTTCTTAACCGGAAAACTAAATCCTGTTTTCTAAATGTAAATCTCACGCCGTCCATAAGATGATACCACCCAAATCTAACCGCACAAGAGTTGATTGTCTAGCTTTAGTCGAGTCAATTTTTGTGTGAGTTGTGTGGAAGGTGCGTAAGGCAAATCGCAAGGTCGATTGTCGAGCTTTAGCCGAGTCGATTATTGGGCTAGAGTACCACCGTGTATCTTGATGGTTGATTTACGGTTTCAAATTAATATTCAATATAATCGTCGAGCTATAGCCGAGGTTATGTAAAATATTACTTTGAGATTGGTGTGGAGGGATCAAACATGCCAAACTTGGCAAAATGGTTGTCAAGTAGGATCCTGCAAGGAACTAAGAGTTGCAATAATGGATTGCAATCAGTCAGTGGTTGCCGGCCTAAATAGCTTTGCCACGTGATCCGCGGAAAACCCGTTATGGTGCAAGGTGAAATATGGTTCTTAGCCCTTGTTAAAATAGTTGTTTTTCATTAAACATTTGGGGTAATTATTTTAACAAGTATTTCAATCGGACTAACGAAATCTACTTTGCGTTTTATAGATGGCATCAACTAGCACCAACAACACCACCACATTTTATCTAAGGATTTTCCTTGAGAAAGACAAACTTGATGGGACCAATTTCATGGATTGGTCATGACAACTTAGAATAGTCCTCTGTCATGAGGATAAGTTGGCCACCATCGAGGAACCCATACCCGAGGCCCCTGCATCTAACGCGAGTAGGGCAATCAAGGAGGCGTATGAAAAGCGCAGCTCTGACTTGCAAAATTCGATAGAGCACTTGAGTGCTTATGATATGATGTGCGAGTTGTCATACATGTTCCAACAATAAGTGAAGCAAGAGCGGTATGGTTGTCTCAATGACCAACTCGGTTGCCGGTTTCAAAAGGGCTGGAACGTGTCCCACCACGTTCTTAAGATGAAAGCGTTGGTGGAACGCCTCGAGAGGTTGGGATTTTCCATGGCGAGAGAGATGGCGGTAGACTTGATTCTAAGGTCTCTCCCCCCGTCATATGATCAATTCGTTGTGAATTAGCATATGCATGGGATGGATAAATCCCTTATTGAATTGCATGGTATGCTGTGGACCGCCGAGTCCAACATGACCAAGCAAAAGCCATCCACCTCCGTTCCAGTCTTGGCCATCAAAAAGGGTGACTCCAAGAAGAGGAAGAAACCGGCCTCTACCCCGAAGGGTAAAGGTAAGGGTAAGGGTAAGGGTAAGGTTGGGGCACCCACTCCGAACCCTGCCCCGGAGCCAAAGCCGAAGGATCCTATCCCTCAAGCCAAAACTCCGGAAGAGGCGGTTTGCTTTTTATTCGGGGTGAAGGGGCATATGCGCCGGAGCTGCCGTAAGTACCTAGATGGCCTAAAGAAGCTACGAGCTTCGTGAGCGGGCGCTTCTACTTCAAGTACGTTTGTGATTGAACTCCATCATACTTCTACATCTAATGGCTGGGTTTTAGACACCGGCTGTGGCACTCACATTTGTAATATGGTGCAGGTGCTAAAGGGAAGTAGAAGGCTGAGAGATGGGGAGCTGGAGCTAACTATGGGGAACAAGGAGGTCGTCCCCGTCTTAGAGAAAGGAAGTGTCGAGCTTACTTTCAAGACCGGCTACTCTATTATTTTAAAAGATGTATGCTATTCGCCAATTATGGCTAGAAACATTTTATCTTTTTACGCGTTGTATGACGATGGATATTGTTTTAAATTCGAAAATGGTTATATATGTTGTTTCAAACATGATGTTTGTTATTTTAAAGCTTATCCATGTCGTGGTATATACGAAGCCGATGCATACATAGAAAATAATAGAGCAATAATGAACATTGATTCTGGATCCAAAAATGGTTTGGATAAGTTTTCCTTATGGCATAGCCGTCTTGGCCATATAAACAAGAAACGCATCACCAAGCTCCAAGCGGATAGGATCTTGGAATCATTTGAACTCTCGTAAAATGAAGCATGCGAGTCTTGTCTATTAGGCAAGATGACTAAGTCACCATTTACCGGTGTGCGTGAAAGGGCTAAAAGCTTGTTGGAAATAGTGGATACTGATGTATGCAGTCCGTTCAAACATGTTACAAGGAACAACTCTAGATACTTCGTTACATTTACTGATGATTTCAGTAGATATGGATATGTCTACTTGATTAGGCATAAGTCTGAGACCTTTGAGGTCTTTAAGACTTTCCAAAATGAAGTCCAGAATCAATTGGACAAGACTATCAAGATACTTCGCTCCGATAGGGGAGGCGAGTACTTGAGCTCGGAGTTCCGTGATCATTTGGCTACTTGTGGGATTATTTTACAACTAACTCCTCCTAGGACGCTACAATTGAATGGTGTCGCCGAGCGGAGGAATCGGACATTATTAGATATGGTCCGATCGATGATGAGTCACACGAAAGTATCCATTAGTTTTTGGGGGTACGCTCTCGAGTCGGCGGCCAGGATCCTTAACCTCGTACCGACCAAGAAGGTCCAAAAGACACCTTATGAGATGTGGCATAGAGTTGCTCCAAGGGTCGCATATCTCAAGGTTTGGGGATGTCCTGCCTTCGTTAGACGTGAGGTGGAGGACAAACTTAAACCTAGATCCGAGAGGTATTACCTCATTGGGTATCCAACCGGAGCCATGGGTTATTTGTTTTACAAACCTTCCGAATACAAAGTGTTTATCGCGCGAAGGGCCGTCTTCCTTGAAAGGGAGATGATATCCATGCAATCCGGTGGAAAGAGGATTGATCTTGAGGAAGTTCAAGAACCCGATGGAGAAGGGACTAGTGTTGGCACTAGCACTCAACACGAAGTGGTTGAAACTGAGCAAGAGGATGCGTCGGTATGTAACAACGCTCCATTGATTCTTCGTAGGTCCAGTAGACTACGTCATGAGCCAGAGAGATATGGGTTTCTCATATCTGAGGGCGATGACTTATTGGTGGATCATGATGAACCCACCAACTACCGGGAAGCCGTAGCGGGTAGTGAGTCTGCTAGGTGGAAGGAAGCAATGGAGAGTGATATGCAATCCATGTCGGACAACAAAGTATGGGAATTGGTTGATCCTACACCTGGGTATAAGACAGTGGGGTGTAAATGGGTCTTCAAGAAGAAGACCGGCGTGGATGGATCTGTAGACACCTTCAAAGCCCGACTGGTGGCTAAAGGTTTCATGCAAACTCATGGGATTGACTATGAGGAAACCTTTTCACCGGTGGCCATGTTGAAGTCTATTAGAATACTTATGGCCATAGCTGCGTTTTATGAATACGAGATATGGCAAATAGATGTATAAACCGCCTTCCTTAACGGGAAGCTTAATGAAGAGGTGTTTATGTCACAACCCGAGGGTTTTGTACATCTTGAGTATCCTGATAGAGTCTGAAAATTAAAGAAGTCCATTTATGGACTTAAGCAAGCATCTCGAAGCTGGAACCTGTGCTTTGATGAGAAAATCAAAGAGTTTGGATTTTCGAAAAGCAAGGAGGAACCATGCGTATATGTCAGGGCAAGTGGGAGCGCTGTAGTATTCCTTGTCCTGTATGTAGATGAACACGATGGGCTTATAAAACCAACTGATTATGAATCATTTGATAAATGCTTCTCTTGCATAACTGGGAAGATGACAAGAAAATCTTTCTCTCATGTAAGTGAAAGGGCTAAAGATCTACTTGAATTCATACATACTAATGTGTGTGGTCCTTTTAGAACGATGTCTACGGAAGGTGCTAACTACTTCGTGACTTTCGCTGGTGATTTCAGTCGCTATGGTTATGTTTACTTACTTAAACATAAACATGAAGTTTTTGAAACTTTCAAAGCATTTCAAAGTAATGTAGAAAATCAACTCGGCAAGACTATTAAAGTTCTCTGTTCTGATCGAGGAGGAAAATATAGGAGTTAAGAATTTTTAGATCATCTAACTAGAAGTGGAATTGTCTCACAATTTATTCCACCTTATATTCCACAACATAACGGTGTGTCTGAGAGAAGGAATCGAACTTTGATAGACATGGTTCGATCATCTATGAGTCTAACAAGTTTGCCAATGTCCTTTTGGGGCTATGCCTTAGAGTCCGTTGCACGCGTACTCAATATGGTTCCAACCAAGAAGATTGATAAGACACCATATGAGATATGGCATGGGAAAGTCCCTAATTTGTCTTACTTGAAAGTCTGGGGTTGTGAGGCTCTCGTAAAGCGGAACACAACGAACAAACTTGAGCCCAGATCTATCAATTGTATCTTTGTAGGATACCCAAAGGAAACAGTGGGTTACTACTTCTATTACCCACCTGAGAACAAAATATTTGTTGCTTGGTATGCTGAGTTTCTTGAGAACCGTCTCATTTTACAACAAGCAAGTGGCAGCACTGTGGACTTTGATGAAGTTCAAAGTGAAGATGCACAACCTTCAAATAACACTAGTGAGATTCATGCTGAGACCGAACGTAACGATGTTGCATCTCAAAATGATGAAGTTCCCATTCGTAGATCTGCACGAACACCTCATGCACCTGATCGATATAGTTATCATATCGATGCAGAGGAGCAGAGTCTAGGGGATCTTGGAGAAACCACAAAATTATAGAGCTGTATTGTTGGATCCGGAATCCGATAAATGGCTTGAAGCAATGAATGTGGAAATGCAATCCATGAAAGATAATCAAGTCTGGGAATTGATTTATCTTCCTCCGAACAGTAAGACTGTGGGGAGCAAGTGGATCTTCAAGAAGAAGACCGAAATGGCTGGAAATGTACACACCTATAATGCTTGTCTGGTAGCAAACGGTTTCACTCAAACCTACGGGATTGACTATGAAGAAACCTTCTCTCCTGTTCCTGACGTTAAAACTATTAGGATTTTTATAGCCATAGCAGCATACTATGACTATGAGATTTGGCAAATAGATGTCAAGACAACCTTCTTGAACGGTCACCTTAATGAAGATGTTTATATGGTGCAACCCGAGGGCTTTGTGAATCCAAAATATTCAAATAAAGAATGCAAGCTTCAAAGATCTATTTATGGATTAAAGCAAGCATCAAGAAGTTGGAATAAAAAGGTTCGATGAGGAGATCAAAAGGTTTGTTTCACTCAAAATCCTGATGACCCATGTGTATACGTGAGAGCTAGTGGGGGCACGTTGTCTTTCTGATCTTATATGTTGATGACATATTACTCATGGGAAACAACATTTCAATGCTACAAGATGTAAAATCCTGGCTTGGAAAATGTCTCGCCATGAAAGATTTAGGGGAAGCGGCATATATCCTTGGAATCAAGATCTATTGGGATAGATCAAAGCGGTTGATATATTTAAGTCAAAGTGCTTACATTAACAATATTCTAAAATGGTTTAAAAGGGATACTTCCAAAAGTGGAAACTTTCCAATGCAACCAAATGTAAACTTGAGTAAGACTCAAGGACTATACACGCCTGATGAGGTAAAGTGAATGAAGGGAATCCCATATGCTTCGGGTGTGGGATCCATCATGTATGCTGTGAAGTGCACTAGACCTGATGTCGCATTCTGCCAGAACCTTACAAGTAGATACCAGCAGAAGCCTGGTGAGAGTCACTAGACTGCCGTTAAGAACATATTAAAGTATCTGGGAAATACTAAAAATATGGTTCTAATTTATGGGGGGATATCGAAAGAGAGCTCACTGTTACTTGATACACTAATGCTGGTTTCGAATTAGATTGAGATGATACTCGATCCCAAACTGGATACGTCTTTGTTATGAATGAAGGGCCAATTAAATGGAAAAGGACACACAAATGACAACTAAGTAGACCATTTTATGAAGCCAATGACATGCAACTAGCATCTCGGGCATGCTAGAAACATTTGGTTTTTGACCTGCTTGTAGTCTTATGTAAATCTGTTTTAGTATTTGAATAATTGGAGCGTTGAACAATTTTTATTTCAAATGAATTAATATACTTGGTATGATTATTTTCATTTATATTAACTGTTATATTTGCATGTTTATATTCGTGAATATTTGATATTCTAAAATTGCCCATTACCGGTTAATGATACGGGAGTATTATTGAATTAAGGTAAATGTGAGAGTATGGGTGATATATATTATGAATAAATATTAATGATGATACCACCCAGCTCACATGTTGTTCATTGGTGATGAACATTGGGCAGACCCGATTTTCAAGAGTTCACTGCATGGTTTTATGTCAACTGTGAATCTTGATAAATGGTTATACAACTCGTCCTCAGACTTGAGATGCAAGTAGGTTTCGAGTGAGTGTAATGTCTATCTTTGATGTGATTAAACGCAGTCCTGAATAAGGTTGTTATGAAAGTCATTTTCAGAATAGATATTAACCTTACGATGAACATTTGCAGTCAAGATAGGATTTGTTCCTCTACGAGTAATAGAGTAAGATACTTCTTGGGCCCCTCGATGAATTGAATAGATAGTGTGTGGCCATACCAAAAGGTCATTGGGATGATGCGTAATTAGTTTTGTATTTTGTTTAATGTCTAGATCGAGAAAAGAAATCCTATAGATAATTAGAATTACACATGAGCCATGTCTAATACAATACACAGTATTTGAAACAAAAGGATTCTTGATTTATACACCAATTAAAATGAGACTTTTAAGAAACCAATCTCATGTGTCTCTAGGGGCATTGGCGTGTTGCTAGACGCTAACCTTTGCTTGTATAGTTACTTGTTATTATGACCTGCGCAAGTGGGAGCAGATGGATTACGCTCATGTCATAATATGATTATATGGCTAGATACACGTGAGCCTAAAGGGTCACACACTTATACAATGAGATACCAATTAATAATAATAATATAATTAATGTATTTATATTATTTATGTAATGCAAACTATTAATTGGGCCTAATTAAGTATGGACTTAATAAATAATTGTTATTGGGCTTACCTTAATGTAGATTAAGTATAAACTTTAATTTGAATTAACGGATAAACTTTAATATGGATTAAAGGATAAACTTTAATTTTAATTAAGGATAAACATAATCCTTAATATAGATTAGGGATAAACATTAGGAAAAGATAAACATGAAATAGTTTATATTTGTCTCAAACTCATTATCTCCTATATATACATTAAGAATTTCGTGACCCTCCCATATATATATATATATATATATATATATATAAGGGTTTTCAATTTTTGATCTTAAAATTGGAGGGTTTTGTGTTCTTAATGATCCAAGCAACAAAGTGTTGTTCTTGTTGATTAATTCAAGCATTACAAAAGGACTCCATTAGTGATCAAGAAAGTGTAGTGTGGACTACATTAGAGATGTTCTACATTGAACACTACGCTTTCAGGGTGATACAACAAGATTCCGAATCGTATCTCATAACAGTGATTAGATGTAACCGATTCTTATATTTTTCTTTTTATTGTTTTTGCAATACGTAGATCCGGCTATTGGTGACGTTTTCCGCTGCGTTTATATATATTATTATGTATTATTTTCTTTTATATCACCAACACAGCTGACTGCTGTTTTACCAAACGTGAACACAAAACCCGTAGTGCTCTTGCCTGAATCTGAACAACCCCCCAAATATGCATCAGCAATGCCTTCTAAAATGACATATTCTTTCTGGAACACCGTGAAGCTTTAGAAGTCCCCTTTAAGTAGCGTAAAAACCACTTAACCGCCTCCCAATACTCTTTACCAGGATTAGACATAAACTTGCTTACAACTCCCACTGCATGAGCAATATCTGGCCTGGTGCAAACTATTGCATACATTAAACTGCCAACTACTGACGCATAAGGAACTTTAGCCATTTCATCTTTGTCTTCATCCGTCTGAGGAGATTGTTTCTTAGATAATTTCAAATGCGTAGCCATAAGTGTGTTTCTGAATCTAGCGTCATTCATTCTGAACTTGTCTAAAACTTTCAAAATATATTTTTCTTGAGAAAGCTTTAGAGTACCTCATGTTCTATCTCTAATAATGCTCATCCCTAGTATCTGTCTTGCAGCACCCAAATCTTTCATCTCAAAGTCTTGAGATAACTGTTTTATCGATTTCTGCCATATCCGATATGCAATCAACATGTCATCAACATATAACAGCAGTATTGTATAAGAAAAGCTGATATATGCGTTTTTATGCATGTTTTATATGGTAGAATACCCCGTACTTAGCTCAAATCCAAGGTGATTCTTGATATAGTTGATCTAATATGCTTAACATTCACCATGCAGGTTTTCAGGAGCTTTAAGTGAGATAAATGGGCAAAACAAGGGAAGGTGTTAGAGATATGCCCACTAATGTACGTACGCCATAGACCGCTGCTGATGATGTATGGGCCTATTGGGTCATACACCGGGGTCAAACCTGACAGCAATTTAAGTTTAGGGACCAATTATGACAAAAGACAAAAGTTGACATCGCAGGCCGCGTTAGCGCCGCTAACTTTAAAGGGTTAGCGCCGCTAAGTCCTAAGAGTTAGCGCCGCTACGGCTGCATGTACTTTGTGTCACATCCCTGGCAGGCCGCGTTAGCGCCGCTAACTTTAAGGGGTTAGCGCCGCTAAACCCTAAGAGTTAGCGCCGCTACGGCTGCATGGGCTTTATGTCAAATTACCTCCCAAGCTGGCCAATGCGAGGGGAACACCTAGAATCCACTATGGCCGGTTTGTGGGATATGGAGAAGTTTGTAGGCAGCCAAGAAGTGAACTTAGATGATGGTTCTCTCTCACTTTTTCTCTCTAAGTTTTGAATACACAAAATTCTCTTTGATGCCCAAGTGATCAAGAGAGAGTTCAAGAGAGTGCTCCAGGCATTTGGTCCTTATTGTTGCTGTTCCTAAGTGATATTCATGTTGAAGTATCACAAGGCTTGCTAGCACTCGTGGTTGGCTTGTTCCCGGGGTATATCCCAATAGAAGATCCGGTTTTCGTTCTTGGAGGATCATCACCACGATTGAAGATTACTGGAGCTAAGGAGAAAGGTATAACCTCTTTCTTTTCCAGTTGCATTTCTTGAACATAGAGTTTGGTCCATTTGAGGGATTTCGGTTTTTATGCTTTGATTGCTTGTACATTGGGCTATTTTTGTTGTACCTTGCTTCCGCTGTGAGCCCACGAAATCCCAACAGTGGTATCAGAGCCACCTCTATGTTAGATCTGCACTTGGTGGCTTGAAAAATCCCGAAATCAAAATGGTTGTTTTCTGTTCGAACAGGGTTAGCGGCGCTAACTCATAAATGTTAGCGGCGCTAACGCGCTGTAACAGTTTTATTTTTCAAAGTTAAAATCAGTTTTGGTCTTGGGAATTTTTAGCCTTTTTGTGATTCTGGAAATTTGTTCCAGTTTTGTGTTTGGTAATTTTGTTACCACCTTGTTTGTTTGGTTGTATGTGATAGATTTGAAATTGGTAACCTTGTCTTTGACCTTGTGGTTGACTTTGTGTGTTTGGATGCATTTGGTGATTTTTAATCACATGGGCTGTAATATTTATTAAAATTGTTATATTTGTAATAATATTGTGGCTTGCATGCCATTTCATTCATCCATGTATTTGTACTAGATAAATAGGAAATTAGTGTGGCTTGTACGCCATTTCAATTTCTATTGTATTTGTTGTACAATTTGGATGAAAACACACAAGATGGAGTCGGAAGGAGATGGAGCGTGTCCATAGAAGCCGGTGAAGTCCATTGGTGATAGCGGTTCTAGTGGGAGCTCGCATTGAAGACCTTCCGTCCCTTAGTTGACCACGTTCTACCCGTTTTGGCTCACGGGAAGAACGCATAGGATTTTGGCAAGGGTTACCAATTTATTTCGTATATATGCGTGTGATGTGATTTTATTTTATTCTTGCATGGTTTGCTTAGGATTCGCATGCTAGAAAATTTTTTCGAAATTAATAAAATCACAAGAGATTTGGTAAAAATGGTTTACAACTCTCTCGCGCGCTCACATACAAGATTAACTCACCTAGTGAAAATAGGTTTTGTCACTAAACAAGTTAATCAGTAACCAAGCCGAAAACAAAAGCCCGTTTTCATAAAAACGTAAATCTTGCACCATCCAAAAGATGACACCACCCAAATCTAGTGAAGCATGGAGTGATTGTCGAGCTTAGCACGAGTTATTCCATGTGGATCTGTGTGGAAGGTGAGTGTGGGATCTTGAAATTATCGATTGTCGAGCTTAGCACGAGCCGGTAGTTGTCGGGGTATCACCGTGTATCTTGTTGGACGATTTGCAATTACAAATTAGAATCCTTGAGTGATTGTCGAGCTTAGCACGAGTCAACCAAGAATTTTAATTTGGAATTGGTGCTAGTAGGGATCAAACATGCCAAACGACCGATGGTTGTCGTAGGATCCCGCAAGTGTCTAAGAGTTGCAATAGAGATTGCAATCGGTAAAATGGTTATCGGCCTAAATAGCTCCATGAAGTGATCCGCGGCAACCCCGTCATGAATTGGAGTGAAATATGGTTCTTAGCCCTTGTTAAAATATTTTTCGAGACGATAAGGGTAATTATTTTAACGAGGATTCAAATCAAACTAACTAATTCGTGTACTCTACTTTAATATAGGATGTCAAATCAAAACCACAACACGTCGAATTTTTCACTTCGTATGATTCTACAAAGGGTGAAACTCACGGGAGTGAACTTTGTTGACTGGCTTAGGCAATTGAGAATTGTCGTACGTGCTGAGTCTAAGTTGCACATTCTTGAGGAACCCCTTCCTGAACCACCTGCTATTAATGCGGAATGGGCTATCCGATATGCGTATGAAAAGCATGTTCGGGATACACACGATGTTGCTAGTCTCATGTTATCAAGTATGAGCTCGGAATTGCGAAAGCAATTTGAGCACATGACTGTGTATGACATGATTAACAAGCTGAAGGATGTTTTCCGACAGCAAGTTAGACAAGAACATTTTGAGTGTGTTAAAAGTCTAACCGGTTGTAAGATGCGGGAAGGCGGGAGTGTAAGTGCCCATGTTTTGAAGATGAAATCATACATGGATCAGATGGAGAGATTAGGTTTTCCTATAGGGAGGGAGCTTGGTGTGAATTTCATACTTCAGTCTCTGCCCGCCACATATGAAAAGTTTATAAAGGACTATCATATGCATGGAAAGGAAATGTCTATAGATGAATTGCATGGAATGTTGAAGGTTGTAGAATCTAACATGTCCAAGCATGCATCATCTTCATCCACTCTTGTTTTTGGTTCTAAGGAACAACATAACATGAAGAAGAAGAAATCGATCCCATTAAAAGAAGAAGTTGGAGTTTCCAAGCTTGCTTCAAGTTTTGAGTCTATGGACATTGATGATGTGCCTAAAGAGACTCAACAATGGGTGGTTTGCTACTTCTGCGGTAGATTTGGGGATTAGGGCCGTCATGCCTGCCCTTCGTGCCGAAAGGATATAAAACTTCTCAGACAAGAGAGAGTTAATTTTCCTACTTGAGGTACATTCATGATTATACTTCATTGCTATTCCTTATAAGCTGGGATGTTTACCCAAGCTATAAGACTCACGTTTGTCACAAATTTATTTTGTTGCAAAGTGTAGGTCTATTCGTTGTAAAAAGGAAAAAGCTTGAAGAACCGGATCTCTGAAGAAGAAATTTTGTTAATTGTATTCTACAAGAGAAATGGGAGTGTTGGTCTCGTCATTAAATCCGGATTTATTATTACTTATGTTTGTATGCCCTGCGTGGCAAGAACTGCTTTAGTGTATGCTCCTTTGGAGATGATGGATGTTTTTGAATCTTGTATTTTATAAAGATTTTTCATTTTAATAGTTTCATTTCAATTTTATTCCATGTCAATGCTTATGTGTTATTTTCGACCTTTTTGGTGCTTAAATAGACATTTGATGACGATGGAGATAACTTGGAATTGAAACATTTTGAAAAATTATTTTGAGATGATTTTATCAAAACTTATCCATATCATTGCATACATAAAGGCTCGTTATAAGTAATAAGGCAATCATGAACAATTGATTCTTAAATCCAAAAGTGATTTGGATATATTAGCTCTATGGCATAATCAAACTTGACCAAGTAAACAACATTTGCATCACTTAGATCCATGTGGTTAGGATCTTTGTAAAAGTTTAGCCTCGGGCTAAATGAAAGATACAAATCTTGTTTATTGGAATAGGATGATTAATGAAATCCTTCACCAGTATTGGTAAGGAAGGATTGTGACTTGTTGGATATGATCATATTTGTGTGGATAATCCGTTCAAGTATGCCACAAAGAGTGACACTAGTGAAATTCTTCATCACTATCTTTATGGTAGTAGTTGAGAGAATGTTTACTAGAGAAAAGGCCTATGTCTGAAACCTAGTGGTGTTCGGAACTAATCTAAAGAGAATTAAGAATCAATAAGGGCATATAGATATAAATTCTTAGATCTAGAATAGATGCTAAGTTTTCTTATCTATATTGGTTTAAACATAAAATGAATCATGGGTTTAACCCATAATTCGTTTTTCCGAAGAAACACATTTGCACATGGTGTTACTTTAAATAAAACCGGATATCTGTGTTGATGATCTGGTAAAAGGCAGGCCTAAAACATGTATTCAATGTGGTTGGTATACATTAATTTTATGAACCAAGTCCTCGATCTAAAACACAGCATTGTGGTCACTTAAGCATCGAATGAGATATAGACTAGAAAGAGTTCTTTGCTTGTCAATCTCATAACTTAAAATTATCCAGTCTACATTCAGTGGGAGATGGATGAATTATAAGTTGATGCCTACATATTTAAGTAGTTCATCTGAGTTTTGGATAATTGTTTCTTGAACTTTTGGGAACCATGTTTGGTTGCGCAAAAAGGAAAGTACAATTTACAAAAGCATTCCAGTGGAAGAATGTAGAACTTAAATAAAAGACCTAATGTTGACACTAGCATTTAATCAGCATAGAGATGCTGGTAAAACCTGACAATATCCATTGCTTCTTTATATCTGATGGAAATCAAGAAGGTTGTTTAGATATGAGGTTGTCATATTTTACTAACAGCAGCTTGATGGTAAATCATTGTGATGTTACCATTCATCGGAAACATAGTGGGACCCTGTGTTCACTAGTGAATAGAAGAAGATAATGGTGTAACCTATTTGCTGCATCCAAGTACTTGACTTGGGTTAATCCCACACCTAAGGTGTAATTCAAGAAGGGTGAAGGGACTAACATATATGCCATAATGGACAACTTCAAATACCGACTAGAGACAAGATGTTTCATATTGATTTTATGGAAACAAGTTCTAGTGGTTATGTTGAAGATAATTTGGATAAAGTGTAATTTTGTTGTCACCTTGTGAAAACAAGTTTGCTCACATGGACAAAAGAGATCTGAATCCTTCATAGGATCAAGTTGAGGAAATACTTAAGGCATTTTCCGAGGGTCTCATTCATCCATAAAAACCAGATTAAGTCTGGATTAAGAGAAACATTGTTGTCACTATGGGGAAACAAGTAATCTCGCATGGAAATAAAAGGCCAAGATCCTTTGCAGGATTAAATTAAGGAAATGTTTGAATCATGTTCCGAGGCCTTATATATCCATTATGTCCAAATTGTGTTCATAACTAAGGTCAGCAAAACTTGCATCTTGTGGCTGTAATCCTGCTTTATAAGAAAGTCAAAGGAATGAGTTTTCTAGAAAGCGTAGATTAAGCCAAACACCCTTGTCAGGGCTAGTGGGAGCATCATGTGTTCCTAGTCAAATATGCTCTATGAAAATAATGTCTTGATTTAGGGTTGTTCTACAACCTAATGGTGGAATTGTTGTTCTATGAGTATAAATAGAAAATACGGAATCAAGTGGATTTTCTAATTCAAGAAGTACTGATGTATGTTCTTGATGTTCGACGAAAGTAGAATTGTCTTGAGTAAGTTATTACTGCAAGCAAATCTATGCTTATGGGACTGTCGATTTTATCGAAGTTTAGATTAATCAAGTATGTGGTATAGATACGACATTTAGACCTAAATGAGTGTCATCGACCCTATTGTGGACTTCGGTCACATTGAGGGTATGTCGACTCTGATAAACATGAGTGTCAATGACTCTATTGTGAACTTCGGTTACATTGAGAGTATGTCGACTCTGATAATCATAAGTGTCATTAATCCTATTGTTGACTTCTGTAACATTGAGGATATGATGACTATGATAACTTTGTAAATGATCTCTTTAATAAACACTTCGCTAGTGGTTTAATAAGAGAATACAAAAGAGTACAAAGGGATATCGGGTAAATGATCCCATAATTAAGCCATTGTCAAACACTAGTGATGACTTTCATACTAGGTATAAAAGCATTGTTCATGCTTATGACCGGGCTTAAATATCGTTTTAGTATATGTTTGATTTACTTATAAGCTTTGGGAACGATACAGACAGTATTGTAATTTATGCTTGTTTCGATATGCGAGTGATTCGGTTACATTCATAAGACTTTACTGTGTTCCATCTTAGCATGTTTAACCACTTCCCAGAATGTTTATACATTCTAAAATTCCACAGTCAGTCATTCTTCAAGGGAAGGAAGTTTGAAATAAGGCTGAGGTTAGGTGTTGGTTATGCATTAATCAAGGATTGAATGCATGAAACGCAACAGTAACCTGTGCTTGAAAGGGGTTTCAAGTGACTGGAAGACCCACACCTGAGTTCACTTCATGGATCATGGTCACAAGTAACTCGGGATGATAATATCATTACGTCCTTCGAACCGAGATGTATGAATTGCCATAGCATGAAACTTTCTTACTTTGGTTATTTCAAAACGTAGTTCGTAACTGGCTATTATAAAGGGAATAGCTGGGTAAGACAAGGTTCATGTTATGGGATTGTACAGTCAACGGAATTTGTTCCTCCTGTATGAGAGATATCCCTGGGCCCCTCGATGATTGGGCGCTGACACCAAAATAAGCATGGCCATGCGCAAAGGAATATTGATTGAGAATCAGATATGTCCTTAAATTTTGGTCACCACCAATCTTGATCGAGAAACATAATCGTGAACGATCTGGAGATTGACATATTAATCCATGTCTCGTGTTCACAAGGATATCGCGAACAAAAGGATGTTTGATCACTTATCTATAGGACCTCTACGTTTTATGTAGGTTATGGTTTTCTGCATGGAAGCGGAACCCATACTGACTTGGGGGCATCGATGCTTTGCTAGAGGCCGCTCTTTGTCTGTGGTTACATGGGTACGGTGCATTATGTGCAAGTGGGAGTCTGTTAGAGATATGCACACTAATGTACGTACGCCATAGACCGCTACTGATGATGTATGGGCCTATTGGGTCATACACCGGGGTCAAACCTGACAGCAATTTAAGTTTAGGGACCAATTATGACAAAAGACAAAAGTTGACATCGCAGGCCGCGTTAGCGCCGCTAACTTTAAAGGGTTAGCACCGCTAAGTCCTAAGAGTTAGCGCCGCTACGGCTGCATGTACTTTGTGTCACATCCCTGGCAGGCCGCGTTAGCGCCGCTAACTTTAAGGGGTTAGCGCCGCTAAACCCTAAGAGTTAGCGCCGCTACGGCTGCATGGGCTTTATGTCAAATTACCTCCCAAGCTGGCCAATGCGAGGGGAACACCTAGAATCCACTATGGCCGGTTTGTGGGATATGGAGAAGTCTGGAGGCAGCCAAGAAGTGAACTTAGATGATGGTTCTCTCTCACTTTTTCTCTCTAAGTTTTGAATACACAAAATTCTCTTTGATGCCCAATTGATCAAGAGAGTGCTCCAGGCATTTGGTCCTTATTGTTGCTGTTCCTAAGTGATATTCATGTTGAAGTATCACAAGGCTTGCTAGCACTCGTGGTTGGCTTGTTCCCGGGGTATATCCCAATAGAAGATCCGGTTTTCGTTCTTGGAGGATCATCACCACGATTGAAGATTACTGGAGCTAAGGAGAAAGGTATAACCTCTTTCTTTTCCAGTTGCATTTCTTGAACATAGAGTTTGGTCCATTTGAGGGATTTCGGTTTTTATGCTTTGATTGCTTGTACATTGGGCTATTTTTGTTGTACCTTGCTTCCGCTGTGAGCCCACGAAATCCCAACAGAAGGATAGAAGAAAAATAGTTAGCTGATGAAAAACACCTTCCTACGGCCGCAGAAGATGTACCCTACGGCCGCAGGAGCATCCCTGATCGGTGGTGAGCTGATGTAAGCTGAAAGAAATCCCAATCATGAAGAAACCATCCCTACGGCCGCAAAGGATTGTTCCTACGACCGTAGGAGCACCTTATTCAGAACCGCCCACTCTGACATTTGCATCTGTCAAATCATTTACACCGCCCACCCTACGGCCGTAGAAGGAAGTTCCTACGGCCGTAGCAACCCTCGTTACCGCAGTTTATAGGCAAATTTCTGCACATTTCCAAGAGACTTCTTGGAGATCTTTTAGTTCCACTTTTCTCCAATTCGGACCAACACCTCCAAACACTCTCCCCAGACCCCTTAACACTCCAGGAACCTTTCTTGGTGATCCTAAGGTGGAGAGCTTGGAACAACATCTTGGAGCTTGGATTCACTAGTTGTATCATAGCATAGCTTGGGTATACTCTTTCCATTTCTGAATTCAATCATGTACCCATGTGTTCCAGATGTTTTAGTACTCATCTAACTCGTACATGAAACTAAAACCCCCTCTAGTGATCTCATGTAACTCGTACATGAAACTAAACAAAGAATAAGGATTAAAGATTATACCTTTCAGCACAATCTTGAAACTTTAATCCAGATAGCTAAAGGTAGAACACCGCTACTGCACCACCTCGAACAGGCTGCTAGACCGCCACAGGATATCACCAAAAACTCGATCACGCAAGCCTATGCGTGTGTGTGTGTGTGTGTGTTTGACCAAAAGTCGAAACCCCCTTGGGGTGCTCTTGAAGTCGACTCAGATGGAGAGGGAGAGGAGGCTAGGGTTTTCTAATCGCAATTGTAATATTATTATTTGATTTCAAGGCTTATAAGGCTATTTATATATAAACCTTATTAAGGCCCAAGCCCGTTTAATTAAAGCCCATCTTTAATTAAACTATTACTTATTTGCAGAAAACACCCTCTGACCTTTCTAATTAATTAATAACTATTAATTAATTGTTCCAATTAATATTTAAACTAAATATTAATTTCTCCTTTAAAATAATAAATAACTATTATTATTTTTTCTTCTCATTAATTAATTAACTAATTAATTATCCCACACATATAATCTTGGTAAAATTCAAATGGTTCTAAACGGGTGTGTAGCAGCGTGATCCTTTAGTGTCCATAGTATTGGACACGATGACACGTGTTATCTATCTCTGCACATAATCTAACAGACTCCTACTTGTGCAAGATAAGTAACACTCCTTGTACACCGTTGGCCTAAGGAGGTCCCTAACCAGACACTTAGGTTAACCAGACTATGAGATCTCTTACATCTAGAGATATAATCCACCCCGTTGACTATCTAGGATTTTCCATTTGCATCGCGATGTTTCGTAATGTGAGTATTAGACATGGAGCAGGGATCTTATTCTAAATACTCAGATTTTCTCGACTCTGATCTCGAGACTCTGCCGTTACGGTTTGCTGAATGAAACCTATCATTCTAACCGAGCGCGGCCACGCATTTTCAGTAGTCTTAATCGTCAAGGGGCCCTAAAACATCTCTCCTAAAAAGGAGGTGCAAAACCCATCTTGACTATTAGCAATTTGAGCAAAACAGCTTCGGTTGGACCTAGACATGCCCTTTATAATCACCCTGTTACGGGCGTGACTTTAGAACGCGCTAAAGTACAGTAGTTACTATGTCCCAAATGAAATATCTCAGGTCTAAGGACAACCTATCAAGTTTTCTTATGATGGTGCTCCATGAAGTAAACTCGATGCGGATCACTCCCAATATTTATCCCTCTAGATAAATATCTACGACTATTTGGTCACAACCTTGTGCTTTTATTAAACCCCGAATAAATCATCAAATATTCATAATAGCATTATCTTCCTAATGTAGCTCCCACTACATTAAGTAGCTACGGGCATTGAGACAATTCATAACTTGAAATCATCATGGATAAGTTAAAACATGCTAAAAATAGACAACAAGAAACAATTATGTATGTACCTCCTATTTCAATCCCATGAAATGTAAATACATAATAACAGAGTTTCAAGTTACATCTATAGTAATAATCAAAAACTTGAACTAGCTGCTATATTCCAGGTACTGTATCCCTATAGAATTCGCATGTCTCTCATGCTTAGCTCTAGCTAGCGGTTTCGTCAACGGGTCAGCAACGTTGTCATCCGTCGATATCTTTTGCAGTCTAATATCCCCTCTTCCAATAATCTCTCGGATTAGGTGATATTTTCTGAGTACATGCCTAGTCCACTGATCATCTCTTGGCTCTATAGCTTGCACCACAGCCCCTGAGTTATCACAGCATATATCAATCGGTCTAGAGATACTGGCAACAACTCTAAGATCCGAGATAAAATTCTTCAGCCAGACAACTTCCTTTGCCACATCACTTGCTGCAATATACTCTGCCTCTGTAGTCGAATATACTATTGTATCTTGCTTCTGACTTTTCCAAGATATAGCTCCTCCGTTTAGGGTAAAGACAAATCCTGACTGCGACCTAAAGTCGTCTCTGTCAGTTTGGAAACTAGCATCAGTGTAACCAGTTACACTAAGCTCGTCCATTGAACCTCTATAAACTAGGAACATGTCTTTTATCCTTCTCAGATACTTGAGAATGTTCTTGACAGTTACCCAATGAGCTTCACCCAGATTTTGCTGGTAACTACTCGTGACACTTATGGCATAGGCAACATCGGGCCTAGTATATAGCATAGCAAACATAATTGATCCTATTGTTGAGGAATAAGGAATCAATTTCATCTTTTTTTGATCTTGACTAGACACAGAACACTGAGCTTTGCTCAAAACCGTGCTAGATTGTATTGGAATAAACCCTTTCTTGGATGCATCCATCTTGAATCTTTTCATGACTTTGTCGATATATGTACTTTGACTAAGTCCGATAAGCCGCTTAGATCTATTCCTATATATCTTAATACCAAGTATGTAAGCAGCTTCTCCCAAGTCTTTCATGTGGAAACATTTACCTAACCAGGATTTTACTCCTTGTAATACTGGTATATTGTTTCCTATTAAAAGTATGTCATCTACATACAAGACTAGGAAGGTTACCACGCTCCCACTGAATTTAGTATAAACACATGACTCGAACTCACTTTTGGTGAAACCAAACTCTTTGATGCACTCATCAAAGTGTAAGTTCCAGCTCCTAGATGCCTGCTTTAACCCATAAATGGATTTTAGCAATTTGCATACTTTTTTAGGATTCTTAGGATCCGCAAACCATCCGGTTGTATCATATATACGTCCTCTGTCAACTTCCCGTTAAGGAAGGCTGTTTTAACATCTATCTGCCATATCTCAGAGTCAAAATATGCTGATATGGCCATAAGAATTCTAATGATCTTAAGCATTGCTACTGGGGAAAAAGTTTCATCATAGTCAACACCATGAGTTTGCGTGAAACCTTTTGCCACTAGCCTAGCTTTAAAGGTATGCACCTTTCCATCCATGTCGGTCTTCTTCTTGAAGACCTATTTCACCCAACAGCTTTGCTGTGTTGAGGCAAATCTACTAACTTCCAAACTTGGTTATCATACATGAATTGCATCTCTTCCTTCTTGGCTTTCAGCCATTTCTCAGATTCTAAACCTGAAGCAGCATCTTGGTTGGTGGTGGGTTCTGAAAGATCCCCTCCGTCTTGAGCAACTAGGAATCCTAGATACCTATCTGGCTCATGACGAGGCATACTAGACCTGCGAAGGTCTTGTGTTTGCACTTCTTCCTCCACCACAGACTCGGGTTGAGTTTCAACAATTCTCTGTTGAATTACGGGTTCAATTATCAGTGGTGGTGTTATCTCTTCCTCTTCAATTTCTTGAAGCTCTATTTCCTTTCTTGGAATCTCTGAGTTTAGAAACTTCTCTTCCAAAAACACCCCTTTACGAGCAACAAAATCTTTATTCTCATCTGGGTTATAGAAATAGTATCCCATGGTTTCCTTGGGATAACCCACAAAGATACACTTATCTGATTTGGGATTGAGTTTATCCGTGAATGTTCGCTTAACATACACCTCACATCCCCAAAACTTAAGAAAAGACATTTTGGGCCTTTTCCCTGTCCATATATCGAACGGTGTCTTTTCCACCGATTTTGTTGGAACTCAGTTCAACATGAACGCCGTTGTCTCAAGTGCGTGCCCCCAAAACGACAATGGCAATGAACTTTGACTCATCATTATTCGTACCATGTCAAGCAATGTACGATTCCTCCTTTTTGATACACCGTTCATCTGAGGCGTATACGGAGGTATGAGTTGTGAAATAATCCCACATTCCTTAAATGATCGTCAAATTCTTGACTCAGATACTCACCACCTCGGTCGGACCAAAGCAGCTTTATCTTCTTGACCAGCTAATTTTGTACTTCATTCTGAAACTGTTTGAATTTGTCAAAACTTTCAGACTTAAGTTTCATAAGATAGACATAACCGAACCCACTGAAGTCGTCAGTAAAGGTAATGAAGTACCGCTATCCTCCTCTAGCCTCTGGAGTAAAGGGCCCACACACATCTGTGTGTATTACCCCAGTAGCTCACTTGCCCTTTCATTCTCACTGTTGAAAGGCTGCTTTGTCATTTATCAGACAAACAAGATTCGCAAATGTCATTTGATTCCAAGATAAATGGTTCTAGAATTCCGTCATCTCGGAGTTTCTCTATGCGTTTCTCATTTATGTGTCCTAAACGACAATGCCAGAGGTAAGTCTGATTCAAGTTACTCTTGGATCTCTTACTTATATGTTATATGTCTTTGTCGTCGTTATCTAGATTTAGCGTGTATTGACCATTTTGAGGAATAGCTTTAAAATAGAAAACATCATTTTTGAAACAAGAAATAATTTTGCTATTTAAAACATAGTTGAAACCACAGTCTATAAGAAAATCAAATGAGATAACGTTCTTGATAAGTCTAGGAACATAGTAACAAGGTTCTAGTTGCAACACCATGCCCGAAGGCAAACTAAGACAATATGTCCCTACAGCTTCAACACCAACCATGGAGCCTTCGCCTACCTGCAGGTCCATATCTCCTTGTCTTAGCTTCCTTCTTCTCTTGAATCCCTGCAAATGATTAAAAATGTGATGACCACATCCGGTATCCAATACCCATGATTCACAAGAAGTAATAAGAAAATCTATCATAAGGATACCTGAGTCATTGGGCGAACCAATGTCCAGCTGATCAATGTCGAGTGAGTGCTCGCATGAATTCTTGCTACCACAATCTGGGGAACAAATTTCTCCAAGCTCTTCCAACCATTCATCCTCTAGCATAGGGTCCACCACTGTCAACTCTAGCTTCTTTCGATCTAGATCGTCACTAATGCACATGAGGATCTCGTGCAGACTCACGACAGTCATATCAATGCCTCCTATAACACCCATTACCTTAGACTGATAATGGTCAGATAGGGAACCGAACAAGAGCCATGACTAGCTCATGGTTCTTTGATCCTGATCCAAGGGTCACATAGCAATCAAGAAGCCTTTTCAAATTGATGAGATGATCACTAATAGGTTGGTTTTCTTTCATCTTCTGCGAAAGTATTTCCTTCATTAGCAAGAAACGACATGCCCGTTCCCTATTCTTGAACCTTTCCTCTAATGCTTCAACAACCTTAAAAGATGACTTCTTCCGGAGATCATCCGTAAACTCGGATGAAGCTGAGAGAACAAGAATCGACATAACATCAGATTCATCAGCCAGATACTGATAGTAAGCATCATACTCACTATCCTGGGCATCTACCCCTGGTCGTCCTAGAGGCAAAGTCTCTATGACGTATAGATTTCCCTGTGCATCTAGTACATTCTTAAGATGCATCTTCCAAACCAAAAAGTTTGGACCTGAAAGCTTCCACTTGCTAACGATAAGGCTTAGAGATTCCTTGGGTAAGTAAAACGGAATAACAGATAAAATAGACGTCTACAGAAAAAGAAAAGATAAAACCGATTCAGTAATATGATTATATCCTCTAACAATTATTACCTTTTAAAAATAAATTATTAGACTAGGATCCATATTTCACATTTCCCGATGCAAGGTTTGGGCACTTCCCACCGGGACAATGCTATTTCTGGTAGGTAAACCTATACCAATCGTATCCTACCTAGACACGACTCCTAGATCCGTGGGACGTCGGCTACAAGAACCATGCATGCTTTAGTCCCTCTAGTACATTTTGGGCCGGGACTCCCGATTATCACAAAAATAGATCGCACCACCTAAGACAGTGTGAACTCTGGCAGGGACTCCTGATTATTGCAGAGTCTTTCACACCCTTCCCCGCAATGGTTTGAACCCGAATGCCCAAGGTTTGGTCACTTCCGACACCCGAGTACCGTTTAACAGGAAAGGTGTACCATTAGGTGGGTAGCATACTGATCTAAGATTTTTCTAAAAAGGATTTTGCAAGTTTTCTTAAAAAAAAACTATTTAATAATGACTATTATTAAAACCGTGTTTTATTTCATCGTGAGAATCACAACCACGCATATATAATATGTAAAGAAATAAAACAACCACAACAACTATGCCTTAGCCTTGCCCTTAACTAATGTCGGTTTCGTGAGCCACACGAAAAATCCGACCGTCCAAAACCTAAGTGGAAAACAACACACATGACATGAAACTCTGAAGCTCCCACCAGCTCCTGCATCTAATCTTGCTCCTTGCTCCTTGGTCCTTGTATCAGCTTCAAATCTATTCTATCTATTCTTTATAAAAAAAACTAAAACTAGAAAAACAAAAATTACAAGATAATCAAAGGCACGCAGGCACGCTAATCTAGTACTTTTACAAAAAAGAATAGGGGTTGTAAGTGGCACGTAGGCCTCCCCACACCATAGAATAGAAAAACCAATCACAACCACAAGTGCAGTAAATAAAACAATCTACAAGGTCTAGGGCTCGACTATGGCATCCCAAACAAGTATAAACTAATACATGAAGTAAAACAATAACTGATTTCTAATTATTCATCTTGATGAAAATACTGATTTTAACAACCTGTTAAAATCCCCTATATTGTTTTTCTGTTATTTGCAATAAATATATATTTAAAGTTTCGTGCTTGATAACTAATCAGAAACTCGAAATAATATTTAAACTTAAAATTAAAAATAACAATTATATTTTAGTTTTACATCGACCACAAATATCTGAACTGTGAGTTGGGCCAAATACTTAAGATTGGGTCGGGACAAGAAAAACTAGGCCAGAACCAAAAACTGGTCTGTGCCATAGCCATCTCGGACCCGATATGCAGCTGGGCCGGTTTGGGCTATGGTTCTTGGGCCGAAGCCGCACCACGCCACCACCGCTGCCCTAGGCGCCGACCATTTACCACGACGCCGACCACCTTGGCTGGTGGTTTCGATCGACTTCGCCGCCGGCTGGGCTATCGTCGAACACCGACCGGCGACCGCCGCACCTGTCTGGGACCGCCGTCGACCAGCAACTCCCACGGACTAGGACGCCGCCGACAAACCGCAGCCATTGCCTGAGGCCGCCGCCAATGATGGTGGTGGTTCGGTTTTCACCTCTTGTGCAAATAACAAAATAAAAAACAGATTTAATTAAACTATTAAATCTTGATAATCCTTTTTATCAAAAACAATAAATTATCCAATAAAGATCAAAACTTGATTATATTATCCTGGATAGTCAAGAAGTTTTTTTTCTTGATAAATCAAACCTTGTCATCAGAATAAGAAGAAACCTAACTAGTTCCCTACTAGGTTAGAAGTGTCACTGATACCTCTGAAGGGTTTTGTATGTTGGAGTATGACCAATGATGCACGTACGCCAATTAATCACTGCCGATGATGTATGGGACTATCGGGTCACACGCCGGTGGTTGATCTTGACAAAATGTAGTTGTAGAGTTTGGTACACATTTGGGGTTCATAATTGTGGTTCTTGTTTATGCTTTTAAATTCGATTTTGTTCTTGTTTGCTTCCGTTGTGCTAAACCACGAACCTCAACATTGTAGGGTATAAAATCATACACAACGGAGATAAAAAAAAACCCCTCCAGTGATCTCATCTAACTCGTACAGGAAACTAAACAAAGAATAAGGATTAAAGATTATACCTTTCAGCAAAATCTTGAAACTTTAATCCAGATAGCTAAAGTTAGAACACCGCTAGTGCACCACCTCGAACAGGCTGCTAGACCGCCACAGGATATCACCAAAAACTCGATCACGCAAGCCTATGCGTGTGTGCGTGTTTTTGACCAAAAGTCGAAACCCCCTTAGGGTACTCTTGAAGTCGACGCAGATGGAGAGGGAGAGGAGGCTAGGGTTTTCTAATTGCAATTGTAATATTATTATTTGATTCCAAGGCATATAAGGCTATTTATATAATAAACCTTATTAAGGCCCAAGCCCGTTTAATTATAGCCCAGCTTTAATTAAACTATTACTTAATTGCACAAAACACCCTCTGACCTTTCTAATTAATTAATAACTATTAATTAATTGGTCCAATTAATATTTAAACTAAATATTAATTTCTCCTTTAAAATAATAAATAACTATTATTATTTTTCCTTGTTAATAAATAATTAACTAATTAATTATCCCACACATATAATCTTGGTAAAATCAAAATGGTTCTAAACTGGTGTGTAGCAGTGTGATCCTTTAGTGTCACATAGTATTGGACACGATGACACGTGTTATCTATCTCTGTACACAATCTAACATAATTCTCATATGCCATTACTTGCTTAATCATGTTTAATTGTTGAATCTGAGTCTTGATAGCTCGATGGATGATTTGTGCATTATAATGTGATTATGTTGAGTATTAGAACAGCATGCTACGCGCTCATTCTATTCAAGTCTTCATATTATGTTTTGTAATGTGCTATTGCCGTGATTAGTCTACATGATTCAAAAGCCTGAGTGATCTGTTATCCTCCTATCTACCTTTGGTGTTAGTTGTTGTTAGTTCTTGATTAATCTAGTTCATGTTATCACTTGATTTTAATTCAATTCTGCTGATCAAACAACGTTGATGATAGAGTATTAAAGTTCCTGTCCTTGTGGTATGATATCCGGTCTTACCGAGTCTATACTGCTATTGACCAGGTTACACTTGCCTGAGTCGTGTGTAGTATATGCTTAGTAACATCGTTTTTATAAATTTAAAATGAGGTTGTGTCACGAGATTTTGTAACCAGAAAAACCCATACACTGTATACACACCAAGTTTTTGGCGCCGTTGCCGGGGACAGGCAATACTTTAGAAATATCTAGTTGTTGCTTCGATCTTGTTACTTGTAACTTTAGATTAGTCAAGAACTAACAACAACTAACACCGAAGGTAGATAGGAGGATAACAGATCACTCAGGCTTTTGAATGATGTAGACTAATCACGACAATAACACATTACAAAACATAATATGAGCAAATTGAGCCTTTTTAAGAACCAGAGCGTGAGTTTCGACGACGCCGACGCCGTCAACGCCAACGCTAAAGAGAATGTTTAACAACATCGAGGACCACCACCACCTATTAGGACACTTAATGACTACGTTCGTCCGGATATTAACAACATCGAGGACAGCAACATTCGACCTAGGGTGGCAGCGAACAATTTTGAAATCAAACCAAACATAATTCAGATGGTTCAAAACTCCGTTCAATTTCATGGTTTACTCGACGAGGATGCTAATGCTCACATCCGCAGTTTTCTCGAAATCTGCGATACGTTCAAAATCAATGCTGTTACTGATGACACCATTCGCTTGCGTTTATTCCCGTTTTCTCTCAAAGACAAAGCCAAGTTGTGGCTTAATTTTCTCCAGGTACATTCCGTTGCTACATGGAATGATCTTGTTGCCAAATTTCTAGCTAAATACTACCCGCCGGCCAAAACAGACAAGATGCGTACTGATATCTCATCGTTTCAGCAGACTGACGGGGAAAGTCTTTATGATGCTTGCGAGAGATACAAGGATCTCATGAGGAGATGTCGTTCACACGGATACGAGCTACGGAATCAAATCTTCATATTTTATAATGGCTTATCCGTTGTCACTCTGTAGACGATCAATGCTGCCGCAGGAGGTGAATTGGGTAGCAAAGATACACAAGTGTGCTATGATCTTATCAAAGATATGGCAACCAATAGATACCAATGGAACCCCTCTACGAGACTGAAATTGCCAAAGAACGGTGGAGTTTTCAATGTGGATGCTTTATCTGATCTCTTTGCACAGGTAGAGAAGTTGACGAAGAAAATGGATCAGATGTGTGCTCCTCCGAAACAGGTTACTTGTAATTTCTGCTCAGTGCCACATCTTAGTGTCCAATGCCAAGAGGAAACTCCTGCTCACGAGGAAGTCAATTTCATTACTAATCAGCCGAGGTCTCAGTATAATCCCAATGAAACCATTATAACCATGCATGGATGGATCACGCGAACTTCACTTATCATAACCAAACTATTAAACCCCCTCCAGAGATTCCGTACCCACAGAGACAACGTTAGCCTCAGCAGTTTGATCGTCAGCCTCAACAATTTGATCATCAACCGCAACCATATGAGCAACCACGTCATTACAACACTCAACCCCCGCTTCCAAATTAATCTGCATCATCATCTTCTTCAGTATCTTTCAATCTGGAGGATCTTGTTAGGCAATATCTGGCACAATCCGAGTTGCGTTTCAACCAAACAGACTCTAGACTCAATCAGGTGGAAGCCACTTTAAGAAATCACTAGGCCTCGCTTCAAAATCTCGAAAATCCAGTAGGCCAGGTGTCCAAACTCTTGTTTGAGAGACCACAGGGTGGTCTCCCGAGCAACACGGATCCTAGTCCGAAAGCAATTCGTAGGCCTCACGCCGCTGCACCTTAACGGGGTGAGTTTGGTCTTTTACCGGCAAACCTAAAAGAACTGGATATGCTTTATTCCGAATCTCGTGCTCTCCTTTCTTGTCTCTTTCTACGTACTCAACTACCTTCTGACATTCAGCATGATATAGTCATGAGACTTGAGAAACATGTGAGGAGAAATCAAAATTTTGCCAAATTTCATAGAGGCACTTATATCTATGCGGTTAAGAGAAGTGCGAAATATGTAGGGAAATGTTGGAGATGTGGTGCTCTGATTCATGAGGGCGTTTGTAGGGATTTGCCAACGATATCTCAATCAGAGTGTGCTAGTGCTATTCGAGAAGATCCGGTTAAGCTAAAAGCCGAGGGGGTCTTACGTCCTAAAAGTAACGCTGGTGCCATGATTGATGAGTTGGTGAGTCTCCGACTAAGCAAACTCGAGCCTAAGCCCCGTTAAAAATCCCTAAGTCACGCCTATGTTCTTACCGTATCACTCCTCGTGTTTTTTCATTTCAATTCTCATTCGGTCTAGAGAGACAGGAAAATACTCCGCATTTCAACACGTCAAAGTGTTCTCTTACACACCGTACTAATAGTGTGTTACCTGTACATACAATTTGTTTGTCGGATGCCCACTTTACGGGTTTCCGTTTCCCTTTCGCGCATTTCTGTTTCGTTGTTTCGTTTCCTTTCCGTTCGCGTTTCCGCTAATCTAGATGTGTGTTTTCAATTCCGTGCTACTTAACACTTTTCCCGTACATTTTATAGGAGGTTAATAGAGAGTAATTGATGCCAAAACGTTGGTTGAATTGAAATTCTGATGCAAAAATGGGTCAGTTCAAAAATCAGCACCCTACGGCTGCAAGACATAACTACTGCGCCTGTAGGAGTTGTTTCAACATTCTGCGGCCGAAGGCCAAGCATTTAGCGGCCGTAGAAGGTTTATGTTGATTGGTGGAGATGTGATACGTGATCAAGCTTATGCTAATCTTTGCATCAATCTAGCACACGTGCACTTATACACTTACCCAAATACACATTGAGTGCTAGAGTGATCACCCGTGAGGTACGAAGTCAGATTCTTTTCATAATTCATCTATTCGTGTTAAATCTGCTTTTCATGGATGATTGTTTTCCTTGCTCTGTTTGGCTTTCAGTTATGCTTTTAGATCTCTTCTATGTCGGAATGATACATGTTTGCACTAATTTGCTGCCTTTAGAAATTCTTTTGTTTTAGCTATTGCATTAGAGTTTGCTTGAGGACAAGCAAAACTTAAGTGTGGAGAGTTTGATATATGCGTTTTTATGCATGTTTTACATGATAGAATACCCCGTACTTAACCCAAATCCAAGGTGATTCTTGATATAAATTATCTAATATGCTTAACACTCACCATGCAGGTTTTCAGGAGCTTTAAGTGAGATAAATGGGCAAAACAAGGATAAATAGAAGAAAAATGGTCAGCTGATGAAAAACACCTTCCTACGGCCGTAGAATGAATATCCTAAGGCCGCAGGAGCATCCTTGATCAGTGGTGAGCTGATGTCAGCTGAAAGAAAACCAAATCATGAATAAACCTTCTCTACGGCCGTAGAGGATTGTGTTGGAGTATGCCCACTGTCACACGTACGCCAAATGATCACTACCGATGATGTATGGGCCTATCGGGTCACACGCCGGGGGTTGATCTTGACAACAACCTAAAAGGGAGGATGAGAAATGAATAATTAAAGATAGTTGGTGATCTGGACGTGGTTAGCGACGCTAACCAATCTGTCGCTAACTTAGCCGCGTTAGCGGCGCTAACCTTAAGTGGTTAGCGGCGCTAAGTTTGGGCGGTTAGCGGCGCTAACCCACCTGACAGATTACAACTTTATTCTCTCCACCTCCATGCTCCACCAATGCATGTCTTTTGATAGGAATCTTCTATGGCCGGCAATTTGGGTTTATTGAGGCCAGATGAGATCTATATTTACATGCATTCACTCTCTCTTTTCTCTCTAGTTGGTTAAGGTGAAAAAACACACACTTAAGAAAACTTGTTGGTGTTGTTCTTGTGTGTGTGAGAGAGAGCCGAGAATAGAGAGTTCCTGGAGTTCTTTAGTGTTGTTGTTCCAGAGATAGTGTCTCCATATGGTGTAGGACACTTGATGGCTCGCTAGTACGAGTGGATCACGGTTTTCCCGGGGTGGACTTCGATAGAGCAAGGAAGGTGCCATAGCTCGGTTCTTGATCTACATCAACTCCAGAGATATCAGGGGTATAAAATCTCTTCTCCCTTTTCTGTTGTAGTTGCATAACTTGGTTGTAGAGTTAGATCCATTGATGGGGTTCACCATGTGGTCTTGTTTATGTTTGAAAATTCGATTTTGACCTTGCATGCTTCCGTTGCTGTATACCGCGAACCCCAACAGTGGTATCAGAGCCAGCTCTACACTGGTTTTGCACTAGATGGCCAAGAAAATCCGAAAAATGTGATTTTTGGTTCTGTCCAGTGTTTAGCAGCACTAAGTTTTCAATGTTAGCGGCGCTAAACCTTAGTTAACGGCGCTAAAGTCGGAGTCAACAGTCCTCTTTGTTAAACTGACTTGTTTTAATGTCGTCTCGCGATAGCGGCGCTAAACTGAGTTAGCGGCGCTAACTCGTTATAGTTAGCGGCGCTAACCCCTTACTGGCAGAATGCATGGTTTTTGCCTTAAATCAATTTTGTTGGATTTTTGGGCTATTTGTACTTGCTGGAATTGTTCCAGATTTAAGCTGTGTTTAGATTAAAGTTGCCTTATGTCTTGGTTGATGTATTTATATGTGGATTAACATTTAGGCATGAAAATGGTTAATTGCATATACTTACATTGTGTACATATGACTATGGAATTTTGAATTGTTTAAAATTCCTAATGCATATGTACATAGGATTATTTGTGCCTTGAGTGATTTGATAATCTTAACCAAGACATATAAGATTTGCATGGTTTTGTGTGGCACACCATGTGTAGTTTATGATTTCTTGTATGTGGTTGTAGTATGTGTATCCGGTAACATTTTGAGCCTTTGAGACCTATGTGATGTGTTTGGTTGTTTAAATTAATTTGTTCATTCATTTGGTGGTTTGTACCACATAATGGTTTGTAATAATTTAATTTATTCGGTTTGTATATTTTAACGGCTTGCATGCCGATTTCGTATTCTTTGTAATTTGTAGTATTAGCTTAGAATAGAAATTGTGGCTTGCATGCCATTTCCTTTTAAATTTTGTAAATTGTAAAAGGAGAACCGAAGCAACCATCAAGAACCATGGAGGGTGTCTTGGCAAGCTTGGATCCGGAGGTCGATAGGAGACGCAATGGATCGAGTGGGAGGAGAACACATCAAGTCATTCGGTCTAGTCCTTAGATGACTTAGTCTTGCCCGTTGGCTCACGGGCAAGGCTCACAGGATTGGCTCGTTACCGGATTTATATTACATGCGTGGTTGTTATTATTTCGTTTTGTTTCTTGCATGGATGTTTAGGATCTTCGCATGCTAGAAAACTTTTCAAAATAATAAAACCAAAGAGTTTTTAACTTGTTTACAAACTCCGCGCGCCACATAGACAAGAATTGGTTAAAATCGTTTTAACTGGTAAAACAAAATCCCGTTTTTCAAAATTGTAAATCTCACGCCATCCGTAAGATGACACCACCCGATTCTAGTGAAGCAAGATCGGTTGTCGAGCTCTAGCCGAGCCGGTTTTGTGTAACTGTGTGGAAGGTGCGTGTGGCAACTCGCAAGGGTCGGTTGTCGAGCTCTAGCCGAGCCGGCCATTGGGCTAGAGTACCACCGTGTATCTTAACGGTTGATTTACAATTCCAAGAATTAAAACGCCTTGGTAGTTGTCGAGCTCTAGCCGAGCTATCAAAGTGGATTAATGAGGAATGGTGTGAGAGGGATCAAACATGCCAAATGGGTGCTGCGAGTACCTAGGATCCCGCAAGTGTCTAAGAGTTGCGATCACGGATTGCAATTGGTAAATAGTTTACCTGCCTAAAATAGCTTCATGAAGTGATCCGCGGCAAACCCGTCATGGATTGGGGTATTTTGTAGGTTCTTAGCCCTTGTTAAGATAATTTGGTTTTCTTAAATCAAGTGGGTAATTATCATAATGAGGATTTTATCAATACTTACTAAAACTCGTACTCTTCTTTTAGATGACAAATTTTAACGACACTACATCAAAACTATCATTTCGTTTGTTCCTTGAAAAGGAGAGACTCATAGGAGTGAACTTCGTTGACTGGTATCGTGTGTTAAGGATTGTCCTTCAACACGAGTCAAAGTTGCACGTCTTTGAGGGGCCTCTTCCGGAGCCACCTGCTACCAATGCGAACTGGGCCACGAGATACGCATGGGAAAAGCGTGTCAGAGATACACAAGATGTTTCTTGTCTCATGTTGTCGACTATGAGCTGTGAGCTGCAAAAGCAACTCAAGCATATGAGTGCGTACAACATGATTAATAAGCTAAAGGACATGTTCCCGCAGCAAGTTAGACAAGAACTTTTTGAGTATGTCAAGGCTTTGGTCGGTTGTAGGATGCAGGAAGGCGGGGATGTAAGTGTTCATGTCCTTATGATGAAGGCGTACATGGACCAAATGGAGAGACTTGGATTTCCTATAGGGAGGGAACTGATGGTGAACTTGGTTCTCCAATCCCTGCCCACGTCTTATGAGAAGTTCGTCATGGAATATCTCAATGACAATATGGAATGGTCCTTAAGTGAGCTACATGGCATGTTAAAGGCTGCTGAGTTGAACATGGCCAAAGGTAAGCAAATCTCGTCCATACCCGCTAAGGCTACTGGGAATCAAAAACATAAGAAGAAGAAACTGACCTCAAATGGAAAGCTTGGTTTGACTAAGCCTACTATAAATGTGGAAGTTGAGGCAAATGAGATTGTGCCTCAAGATAACGTTTCACTTGGGGTAGTTTGCTACTTTTGTGGGGAAATTGGAAATTGGCGCCGTCACGCCTGCCCTAAGTGCCTGAATGAGCTAAGTATCCTAAAGCGGAAGAACGTTAGCTCCTCGACTTCAGGTGTTTATCCGAAGTAGGCCGATGATGCATGGAGAGCTGGAAGAAGTGAAGAGAAGCTTGTGTGCTTACCTCTTGCTAAAAGGATTGGAAGAGTTGATCTTGTCATCCTACCAGCTAATTTATTACTTCATTAGATAGATGTTTTACGCCCTGCGTGGCAAGAAGCATTGTATCTTCTATGCTATCGATGACGATGAATATTACTTTGAATTATGTTATTGTGGGTTTAGAGTTTTATATCAAAGTTTATTCATGTCGTGGCATAAATAATAAGCTTTTGCTTAAGAAGTAATAATATGATCATTGATTAGTTATCCTTATAAGCATTGGTGATCTAACCATATAAGCAAGATTAACATCACCAAGGTCCATGTGGATAGGTACTTGGATTCTTTTAGCTTCGAGCTATTAGTTGATGTTGAATCTTACTTATATAGTTAAATACCTATGACGTCCTTCACTAGTTGATATGGAAGGAATAAAAGTTTGTTGGACTTCGCTTACACTTTTGTGTAAGGTGCAATCAAACAAAGTCATAAGGATGAACTAAGTATAAATTTGTTACCTTTACCTTTGATGGTAGAAGAAAAGGGTACTAGAAAAGTGTTTGAAACCTGAGAGGTATTCAAAGCTCACCCGTAACAAATTCATAACATGTGAAGAGGGCAAAAGGGAAACTAAAATACTCAAGTTTTATGAGATATTGAGATATAATAGATTCCTTGTTCATCATAAGAATTATGAGAATGTCTCATAATTTAACTCTCCTAGGATACATGTTTTACATGCATCGCCAAGTGGAGAAAAGGAACATACTAGTTATGATTCCATTTGATGGCTTAGACTTAAGTAACCTGACAGATAGGTGTACTTGAGTTGTGACGGGCAATGTTCTTGTTTTATTACAACAAAGATGGTCAAATTAGCAACCATGGAGGTTAGACTAGAAAGATAGCTTTGCTTATCTACCTCATGGATTAAAGTTATCTTGTCTACATTTAGTGGGAGATGGATGAACTTAAAAAGATGCTAATACATTTAAATATGTTCTTCTGAGTTTTGGATGTTCTTTTCATAACCTTTTGAGAACTGAGGTGAGTTGCTCGAAAAGGGAAATGAACAACTGAAGCATTCCTGTGGAAGAACGTGTAATTTAAATTATGACCTGATGTTGACACTAGCATTCAATCAGTAATGATTGGAACTTAACATGGCAATGTTGAAGTACTTGGCATTATGATATTACCTCTTCATAAGTCTGGTAATAGTCATCATAAGGCCGGAAATGTATTACATACATGAGGACGATGACTTATTGATAATACATTGCGTATGTATCAATTACCGGAATCTGTAGTGGACCTTGGGTCTACTAAGATAAGGAAAAAGGTAATGAGATAAGCTATAATCCATGCTGGATTTCAAGAATGAGCTTGGATAATCCAACAACTAGATGAGTCCAGAAAGGTGTAAAAAAGGATCTTTTGGATATAAGATCTGCATGGATTAGTTTGTAGATAACTTCAAATACTGACCGGTTGGAATTGGTTTCATGATGATTGACCATGTGGAAGGTATCATATGAAGACATTCTTCCAGTGGATATGTTGAAGTTTACACGGACACTTACGCCGTTTAATGGCTGCTTGATGCAAAGACCGTATTCCGTAATAGGAATTCAATGAGGAAGTGTTGGTAACACTGTCCGAAGGTGCTTTACATCTAAAAGTATCCATGTAATATCTACAAAACATGAAAAGGATTGCCTTGAACTTCAACAAACATCTAAGTTTCGTGTTGTGAAAATCAAGCGATTGAGTTTTCAGTGACCAACGATGAAACTTGGATAGATGCAGAGCTAGTGGGAGGGCTGTTGTTATCCTATGTGATATGTCTTGGACATATGCAATAATGGAGATAATGTCTTGATCATTAATGGCTTGAGTCAAGAATTATACGTCCATTGAGGATTAACAAAGCAATTTATGAAGTACAAGAAATATTAAGATATGTTCTTGTTAATCATAAGATATGAGAGTAATTTATTACTCTGGGTGATAGTTTATGATTTGGGATAATCTCCAATTCGATTGGGTTTGTGATCCTACAAATATTGTGTCGTTAGTAAATGTGATTATTAAAGTATCAATAACTCTATAGAGATCCTTGTGAAAACTATGAGAGTGCGATGACTTTAACACATAAGATTTTATTCTTAAAGCATTGGTGACTCTATAGAGATCCTTGTGAAAACTATGAGAGTGCGATGACTTTAACACATAAGATTTTATTCTTAAAGCATTGGTGACTCTATAGAGATCCTTGTGAAAATTATGAGAGTACAATGGCTTAAGCAAATAAGATTTTGATTTTAGAGCATCAATAACTCTATAGAGATCTTTATGAAAACTATGAGAGTATGATGGCTCATGCACATTAAATTTTAGATCCAAGCGTTGTTTGTCTTATTGGATTCCTTTAAGACAATGCATGTATAACGGCTTGGACAAATGATCATAATCCCATCAACGCACACTTTGGAAGTGGTTGGTTGGAGAAGGGATACGATCATTATCAGAGTACACACGGAGAGCAATGGTGGCGGATCCGTTAACTAAGCTATAGTAGCGGGTTAGTGATTTTTATCAGACTAGGGCCTGCATATACTTGGCTTAAGTTCGTTTTAGTAATATTTTGATATGCTTTTCTTTTGGGGAACGTTAAGCAATATTGTGCTTCTACTTGTATCAATTATCAAAAGGGTTTGGTAATGCGCGTGTAGCGGGTACTCTCAGTAAGCCTTATTGTGTTCCAACTTTGCATGTTTTACCTCTTCCCTGAATGTTTTAACATTCTAAATGTCCACAGTCGGTCATTCTTCATGGGAAGGAAGTCTGAACTAAGACTGAGGGAAGTAATTGGTCATGTGTCCAATGGGGATTGGGGCACGGGGACGCAATTCTTCGCCTGTACTTGAAAGTGTTTCAAGTGACTGGACGACCCACATCTGATTTTACTTTGTGGTACTTGTCATGAGTAAATCAGGATGATAATATCAGTTCATCCTCAGATTGGAGATACACGTGGCTGCATCACTTTGGTTTGCTTTGCTCTAGTTGTTTTCAAACGCAGTCCGTAACTGGTTGTTATAAAGGGAGCAGCTGGGCAAAGTATGATCACTGTGGTGGGCAGTGTGAGTCAAAGGAATTTGTTCCTCTGTTTAGAGAGATATCCCTGGGCCCCTCGATGATTGGTCGCTGACACCAAAATGCACGGCCGTGCTCAAGTGTGCAATGATTAAAGAATCTGATTGCAACTTGTATGTTTTGGTCACCACTAATCTCTATCAGGAAACATAATCGTGAACGAACGGAGAATGACTAAGTACCATGTCTCGTGTTCACATGGATATCGCGAACAAAAAGGATGATTGATCACTTATATATAGGACCTTTTCACATGGGTTGCAGATTGGTTTTTTTTGTGCTGAAGACAAAACCCATACTGACTTGGGGGCAGGATGTCTTACTAGAGGCCGCTCCTTGTCTGCGATGTATTGGGTACGTAGAGTCATGTGCAAGTGGGAGTCTGTTGGAGTATGCCCACTGTCACACGTACGCCAAATGATCACTACCGATGATGTATGGGCCTATCGGGTCACACGCCGGGGGTTGATCTTGACAACAACCTAAAAGGGAGGATGAGAAATGAATAATTATAGATAGTTGGTGATCTGGACGTGGTTAGCGACGCTAACCAATCTGTCGCTAACTTAGCCGCGTTAGCGGCGCTAACCTTAAGTGGTTAGCGGCGCTAAGTTTGGGCGGTTAGCGGCGCTAACCCACCTGACAGATTACAACTTTATTCTCTCCACCTCCATGCTCCACCAATGCATGTCTTTTGATAGGAATCTTCTATGGCCGGCAATTTGGGTTTATTGAGGCCAGATGAGATCTATATTTACATGCATTCACTCTCTCTTTTCTCTCTAGTTGGTTAAGGTGAAAAAACACACACTTAAGAAAACTTGTTGGTGTTGTTCTTGTGTGTGTGAGAGAGAGCCAAGAATAGAGAGTTCCTGGAGTTCTTTAGTGTTGTTGTTCCAGAGATAGTGTCTCCATATGGTGTAGGACACTTGATGGCTCGCTAGTACGAGTGGATCACGGTTTTCCCGGGGTGGACTTCGATAGAGCAAGGAAGGTGCCATAGCTCGGTTCTTGATCTACATCAACTCCAGAGATATCAGGGGTATAAAATCTCTTCTCCCTTTTCTGTTGTAGTTGCATAACTTGGTTGTAGAGTTAGATCCATTGATGGGGTTCACCATGTGGTCTTGTTTATGTTTGAAAATTCGATTTTGACCTTGCATGCTTCCGTTGCTGTATACCACGAACCCCAACAGATTGTTCCTACGGCCGTAGGAGTACCTTATCCACAACCGCCCACTCTGACATCTGCAGCTGTCAAATCAATTCCAACGCCCACCCTACGGCCGCAGAAGGAAGTTCCTACGGCCGTAGGAGCCCTCGTTACAGCAGTTTATAAGCAAATTTCTGCACATTTACAAGAGACTTCTTGGAGATCTTTTAGTTCAACTTTTCTCCAATTTGGACCAACACCTCCAAACACTCTCCCCAGACCCCTAACACTCCAGGAACCTTTCTTGGTGATCCTAAGGTTGAGAGCTTGGATTTGAAGGCTTGGAACAACATCTTGGAGCTTGGATTCACTAGTTTTATCATAGCATAGCTTGGGTATACTCTTTCCATTTCTGAAATCAATCATGTACCCATGTGTTCCAGATGTTGTAGTACTAATATTGATGTATATTGATAACTAAACTCATTTCACTTGGGCCAACATGATTCTTGGCTAGTTATGGCAATATATTTGACTATTATGTTGACTTGATTCAATTATGCATGATTAATCTTGAACACAATTGTGTTTTATCAACATAGTATGTATGATCTGACCATGTTCATGTTGTTGGTCCCTTGGTGAGAAGATCAACAAGCAAGTAATGTGTAGAAGGGGGGTTGAATACACTTTCTGCGGAAAATTGAACAAATCAATAAAAAGTTTTAACCCACATCAAACCACAAACAATTAAATGCTTTGCTTTCATTAATAAGAAGATGATTACATCAACAACCAAGTAAGCAACACTTGATATGTAAACACCTAATGTAAATCAAATCTCTCAATCTCTCAAACTTTGCTATCTATAATCAACTTATGATTATAGATACAGAACGATTCTCAAAACATGATTTATTAACAGATTTAATACTTACCAACTTCACAACAGACATGAAGATTAGAACACATGAACAATTTGGCAATCTGTGAATTTTTTTTATCACGTTGAACTTACAAACTGTGCATCAAGATTCGTAACACATACGATCAGGAGATAAGTATTTATAATCATGTTCCTACGGATCCTAACAAACTAGAATTAATCCTAATCTGCTAACAAACTAACGGATAACCCGGAATCTTGAATCTTGAATATTCTTATCTTGAGTCTTCAATCTTCAATCTTGATTATGGAATCTTCTTATCCTTGCTGTAGCTATAGAGAGATAAAAAGGAATTTAAAACATACTTAAATCCTCTTATACTGACTTCTTTAGTCGGACTGAGTTACTCAGCTTGAAACTCATTAAGCTGAGTTCTTCAAGAACAAACCCGAAATCAAACATGTACTAACACGTATAATGACTAACTCATCCTTAGAAGTCATAAGAGTTAGATAGTACTTACTTAGCAACTCTGTTGAGCTGACTCAGTCTATAAGCTGAGTCACTCAGTTCGAAACGCATCAAGCTGAATACTCAACCTATATCTTAGGTGACACACACAGCTTATCAAACACATTAATAATCTTACTAAGATATAGTTTATGCTGATCGAATATATGCTTAGCTTATATTCAGCTTATGCTTAGTCTGAAACACTATAAGTGCTCACTATGATCACGCTTCATACTTCTGTTTAAGTTATATTCAGAACATATCTTACAAACTTAACTTTGTCTCATCAAATTTCAACTAATGAGATCATTTGACCAACAAACTCCCCCTATTTGATGATGACAAAACCATCAAACAGTTCTCAAGTTTGTTTAATAGAATTAAGTTTTAAATCATAAACTTACTATGATTTTAATTTTGAACTAATCAAATATTAATTGAACTTATCAATTATTAATTGAACTTATCAATTATAGGTTGAGCAAACCAATCAATCATGTTAATGAACAAGAACTAATCAATTATTCATTCAAGCTGAACTAATCAAACTATGAATTATGAACACATCATAAACAGTTGAACATATCAATTATAATTTGTATTCATTGAACATATCGGAGTACAAAATTGTAATCACTAAGGTCATGCACACTTAGTGCTTACAAATTATTAGAACTAATCTAATAATTATAAATAGAACTAATCTATCACAAAAGTTCATCTCTTGAACTCAGGATGTAGAACCTCCCAAAGAATGATTTCTTTGTTAATCTCTTCTAGCAGGCTCTCTGCTTCTACATCTTCTTTGAGTTCCTTTTGTTGCACTCTGATGATTTTATTCAGCTTGTATTTCCTGAAATGATTTGAGCTATTACCACATCAACTTCTTATGTGTATGGCATCCCAAGCTTTTAGATAACAGATTTCATTCAGCTTGATGAAGCTAGAATTGCCTGCCTGGTCCTTAAATATAACCCCCTGAACAGGTGCATCAATACCTTGATTCTCTTTGAACTCCACACCTTCAGGTATCTCGAATAGTCTCACTCATTGCAGACCAGGAACTGGGACATACCTCAGCTCCTCAACTTGAGAAATCAACTTAGAGACTTCAGTTGTAATCTCTTGCTTGATCTGACTCTTCTTGAATTTCTTGAGCATCATTATTATTCATTGCCATTCCACGTAGCACATCCTGTGAACATATCTCTGTTCCATTCCCACTGTTGATTTGTCATTAAATAGGAGGGTGAGAATAATGGCTCCGTCTACTCTGCTCAGAGTCATACTCTTGATTTTCTTGCTTGTGCTTTGTCTAAAGTAGCACTCCTGAATGTCTTAATCAGTGTATGGGATCGGAACAGGTCTTGGACCAGTGTATTCAGCTTCAGCTTGAGCCAAAGCTTTTCTTTCTCTTTCTCTTTCTTGGTCCTTTGCCTCTTTCTCTTTCCTTTTTCTTAGCTCATCAAGTGATATGCCTAGCTCAGTAGCTTCTTCTTGTTCGAGCATTTCAATCATAAGCCTTGTGGCTTTTTCCTCCTCTGTTTCAGAAAAACTGTCAGCTTCAGTTTCAGATTCTATCACTTTTTGTCTCTTAGCTACAGGTTCCTCTTTTTCTAACTCTAGCTCCCCCTCAAACTGAGCTTGCCTCTCTGCTCCTCTTGTCAGTACCAGTAGATCTTCAGCTTCAGCTTGAACTAACTCAGTGTCAACTTCAGCTTGAACCTTCTCCCCCTTTTTTTCATCATCAACAGGATTCAAAGTCTGTTTTTGTTGGAGGGCAGCAACTGCAGAGGCAATCTCTTTAACATCCTTAGTCAGCTTCTCAAGCCTCTGATAGACTTTACGTTTGTGCTTCTTCTGCTTGAGATGGAACAAACCAAACTGAGCTGCAATGTATTGTTTCAACTGTTGGATGCCTGAGGAGGCATTTTCATCTGGAGGAGACTGACTCCTGTCCTTAAACTCAAAATGTTTATCCTGTGAAGTGAAAGAGTCAAGAACATCAATTGGTGAGTGTCTGGGTGTATCATCCAAGGGTTGGTGTATACCCTCAAAATCAAGTGCACCAGAGCTTGGACCCTGTGATTCACCTTGGTATTGAGATAAATCATTGACAGGTCGTGCTGGAGAGTGTGAGAAGTGAAGAGAAGTGATTGGGCTCGAAATTTGATGTGTATGGGTTGGTGGTTGGCTTGTTGGGTTAGAGGGGGGTGATTGACCTTGGGGAATGGTCATTAATTTAATATAACCTGAGTGTGTCTGCTCAGGCACAACAGTAGGCTCTCCCATGGCTCTGGAGAGTGTGAGCTGAGTAGTCACCACACCCGGTATAGGATGTTGGGTTGAAATAAGCCTCGAGGTTGGCACCTTAAGAATAGGCATCTCCCTCTCAACTATTGCTAGTGGAGGAGTCAATGTGATGTTAGCTCTAGTGATACCTTTAGGTGTGGTACCACTTTTGGCAGTATTCCTATTATAGGTTTAGAGATTTACCTTGGCAGCAGTGGGCACACCAAGGTTGGCTTCAGAATGGGATTTATAATGGAATGAAGGTGGAGGAGATGGGTTAGACTGAGTTGGGTTTACTACAGTCTGGTCTCCAAATGTGGATGGAGAATAATGATAAGAAGAAGAAAGTGGGGAGATATTACCAGAAGCAGCTTCAATAGTGGCTGGCTCAGCCTGAGCAGGGTGCTCAGCTTGAACCACTAGATCAGCTTGAGCTGCTCCCCCTTGATTCGATCCCTCAGCTTCACTTTCAGAGGAAACTCCCTCAGCTATCAAGCGCATAGGATCACTGCGACCCTCCTGCTCTGGAAAGATGTCATTATTGAACATCTTTGAGCTGACTGTTGGTGATAGGAACACATCCTGATCAGCTTCGTATAGTGTTGTTCCCAGCTTGGCTTCAAATGCCAAGGACAAGTACCTTATGAATGGTACATCAAGATCCCTTGTGGTCTTCATCACTTGGACCTTCAGTTCATTAAAGATGAGCTGTGCGTAATCCAAGTTTTGCGCATAGTACATGTTATAGAGCAACTGCATCTCAAACTCATTAACTTGGTCCAATCCTCCAACCTAGGTACCAAGTGAACGAATCACAGTGGACACCATGAAACCCCATCCGGTTGGAAAGGTGGCCTTTTTAATAACACCCTCTGTTTGTGGGTTACCCATTCTGGGTAGGACTGACCTGACCACCACCCTCGTCACAGCAAGCTCGAACTCATCAGATTGAGGAAGTTGAAGAACCTCCCTTAGCCTTTGCACTGTGAGAGCAATTGATCTCTCTCCATTTAGAACCGTGCCGCGAATTTCGCCTCTGTTCTGGTCATAGACACATGTAGCGGTGCTCCAGTGAAAACGAATGCCAGCGGGCATTTGTGGATGTAATCCACCCACACTTCGTATCCTATGTTTCTCTTGCATTCAGGGATTGCCAGGCACGCTCGTTGATTATTGATTTTGATCAACGGCAATCCATTATGTTTGAAAGCAGCACCCCTCACCATTCTATCACCTAGATTGAGAATGGTTCCGTCCATCGTTGATTTCATTAATTCACACTGAGTAAATTTTGAATTCGCACTGAGCGATTTAGGGTTTCGTGATCGATGAGACGAAGAATTGCACTTCGCAGCTAGTGGTTGTAGAAGGTATAGTGAGAATTTCAAAAGTTTAGTAAGCGTAAACGTCTGAACTTCGGTTACAACCGATATATATACCTTTTTTAGGAGAGAGAAAAGTTACCGTTGTAAATCCCTATTTATCCGTTACTCTAACAAAATTTCGACTTGATGTAACAGTAATAGAGTAGAAACACATCATATCACAACGGATAAGTATTTAAAATAATATCCTTGACTTACAAAGACATTCTCTACACTGTTGTATTACACCAATATGTAATCCGTATAAAATGTGATTTGAGACCGACTCAAATACACAATGACTCATGAATTAATAACACATAGTAATTAAAACATGGTTTGGACACACCAAGCTGAGTAAACTTATCACTCAGCGTAAGTCAAGTACTCAGCTTGATTTGAGCACTCAACTTGAGATTGATACTCAACTTGTATTCAGCTTATCAAACATATTGATAATCTTACTAAGATATAGTCTAAGCTGATCGAATATATGCTCAGCTTATATTCTGCTTGTGCTTAGTCTGAAACACTATAAGTGCTCAGTCTGATCAAGCCTCATAATTCTGTTTAAGTTATATTTAGAACACATCTTACAAACTTAACTTTGTCTCATCAAATTTCAACTGATGAGATCATTTGACCAACACATGTGTGAGAGCATGTTAGGATAACTCCTTCATGTTTAAGCATGTGGATATTAAATGATGATATTCGTATCTTAGTAATGTCATGTTAAGTTTGTTATTAGAAATGATAAATCTTGCATGATTGTCATTAGAAATCATTGTTGGAATATGTTTTGAATCATTTCAGGTTCATCCGTTATTGTTCATTTTATTCATATGTTGGTTTTATGCAAGCTTTATGATATCCGATGAAAATTAAGTCATTTGGTGTATTCATGGGTCAAGCATGCTACTAATGATTAAAGGATTCACAAACATGTTTGTTGGTATGTTTAGATGATGAAATGAACTCACATGTATGTCTTTGTTATGCTGGTCTTGGTGTTCAATGTGCATATCACATGATTCATGTTTTAAGAAGTGTTGGCTATACTAGAAATGGTAGGTTTAACATGTTCATATCTTTATTAATCATGTGGTTAAATCTTAAAATCCCTTAATTGTGAGGTTTGAATTTTGAGGAGTTTGTGACCCCATTGTACCAATTTTCATGTGTTTATGAACTGAGATTAATGTCTAGATTGTAATTTGTTGTTGAATGCCTTTATGTTAGATTTAACTGTTCTGTCGTACTGGTTCCTACGGCCGCAGGAAGAAATTCCTATAGCCGCAGGACAGTGCAACCTTCTACGGCCGCAAGATTAAACCCCTACGGCTGCAGAAGGCATTTTCACCACAGTGTGCTGTTTTTGCTTGTTTTAACTTATTTGACTGCTTTAACACCTTTTTGGGTTCTAAGGATTACTGGATATATCATTTGAAAAGATGTAAGTTCAATAGTCTGATTTGGACGCGATTTGGTAGATCTGTAGTTGAATTCTGCTATGCCATTACTTGCTTAATCATGTTTAATTGTTGAATCTGAGTCTTGATAGCTCGAGGGATGATTTGTGCATGATAATGTGATTATGTTGAGTATTAGAACAGCATGCTACGCGCTCAATCTATTCAAGTCTTCATATTATGTTTTGTATTGTGCTATTTCCATGATTAGTCTAGATGATTCAACAGCCTGAGTGATCTGTTATCCTGCTATCTGCCTTTGGTGTTAGTTGTTGTTAGTTCTTGATATAGTTCATGTTGTCACTTGCTTTAAATTCAATTCTGCTGATCGAACAACGATGATGATAGAGTTTTAAAGTTCCTGTCCTTGTGGTACGATATCCGGTCTTACCGAGTCTATACTACTATTGACCAGGTTACACTTGCCTGAGTCGTGTATAGTATCTGCTTAGTAACATCGTTTTTATAAATTTAAAACGAGGTTGTGTCACGAGATTTTATAACTAGAAAAACCCATACGCTGTATGCACATCAAAAGCTGAATTTCTTCAAATAACAGTAGTAATCCATTTCACATCTTGTGTAACTGATGTGCGTAAAGCGTACAAGTTTTAAATTTATAAAATTCGTTATTATTTAGTACGACTACAACACAAATAGGCAAGATGACCTTATCGTATAATAGTATAGAAAATAAGTACGGGTGTCGAACTCTTGGGGAACGAGTATGATTTAACGAAATTATAATAATTTAAATATTAAACTAAGCTAAACTACTAAAAAGCAATAAACGGAGAATTTATGCCAAAAGCACTTTCAAACAACTAATTACCAATAACAAACCAACAAAACACCTAAAGCAAAACAAAGAACCAAGAAAGCAAGAAACATTGTGGATAAATCTATATAATGAAGAATTTCCTCCCTAGATTCGATTTCACACTCTTTCCAGTTGATTTAATTCAAAGCATGTGCCATGAATATTAAAGACCAAGTATATTAGACTCTTGTTCCGAAAATCTAACCCTATAATTATACCAATTAACAACTTTTATGGTCAAAAGGTTAATTAACAAGCATAACTAGTCATATAAGTTCGAATCATGAAAAACTTTAATCTTTTTAAGTTTGTTTGATAAACAAAACATGAGACCAACATACAAAGGTCATTATATGTTAAACCAAATGTAAAAGTTCCAATTATTAGTTGTTTAACCTAGGATTAATCAATCACTAGTCTAAATTATCTAATGATCCTAGATAATCAAGATACAAGTTTTATAAATAGATTCATCATCTAATTTAACAAAACTCAAATTATAAACAACCAAAAACAGAATCTAAAACATGGATTATTAATTGATTAAACCATTCATGACATAAACAAGATAAAAACACACAACTTCATTTATTAATGAACTTTCAATTGGGTTTATCTCATCTAGGGAGGAAAACAGAAATACTAAACAAGAACATAATGACAAGGAATGGGAAAACCGTAATAGCCGAATAAATCCAAGCCTAGTTCTTCAAGATAGTATCCAAATATGTATCCAAACCGTAATAGCCGAATAAATACTATCACATCCTCGTTTCTTTCGTCGATTGTCGCTCGAAAATATGTATCTGACTGCCGTAGGTTTTTTTGGAGATGATTTTATCTCCCGTACGTCGGTGTATTTGATGACTTTATATTGGGTATTTTAGAATTGCGGCCGTCAAGTTGTTGATTGAATTAATTCATGGACTCATTAAGCCCATATCTTTTTTTGTGTCTTCCTTCTTTTCCCCCAGCCGCGCATATAACATATATATGCATTAAAACCTCTTTTTTCTTAATTGCTAGCTCCATCAGCTCTTAGCCACATGGTGAGGTATCACGACCAAATTAAGCATCACAAACATAAAATAAATATACCACTTTTATGTAGTTTTTATAGCTTTTTAAATCACCTAGTTTCAAGTTCGTATGAATGAGATATGATCCAAACATTGAAGAGGTGTCAAAGCTATCACTTTCACTTTTCTTCATCATTTCTCATCAAATTTTCTTTTTCTTCTCCCAAGAACCCTATAACACAAATTATAACAAATTAAGTATATAATTAACCTAATTCATCAAAATAATACAATCAAAGAATCAGATATCGCATATAAATATCATTCTCTAAGCTAATGTATTTAAACAGATAATATTCTTATAAACATTAAATATCACTAAATGATGTCAACATGTTTGATTAGAAACAAGACATCAGTTACACCTAGATTTATGCATATTCCGGTGTTTTTGTCCTCTTTTTACTTCTCACAATCCCAAGTACTTTCTCTTTTGTAAATAACCAACTCTTAATTAATGTTTCTTTGATGGTTAATTTACTCCTTAGGAACCCCCCAACGTCAAGACTTATTGCAGATTTTCCATTTTATTTAACATATGCTTTTGATCTTTTAAGCTCTATTTTTTCAAATAAGTCTATGACTTTTGATGGAACCCATGTAAGGAACTTTCTACCCAACCGATCCCAAACCAGTTGGCTTTAGGTGATTAGGTGTAGAACACTCTGAGAGTTTACTTGTTCGAGTTCCAAAGGTCACTTATTTGACTTATATATTTTTCAGTCACTTCATAATTTTTTTCTTTTTTCTCATTGGCTTCTTTCTTTCTATTTTTTTTTCTTTTTGCAAGCATATGATTAGTAAAAGAGGAAATTCATACTTAGCCTATTTTTGTCAAGCTTAGATTCAAAAAGGGCTTAACCATTTAGTTTAATAATAAAAAAAAAAATTGGTTACCATAAACTGAAATTTCTAAGGAATGGTGGAAAGCCACAAAATACTATGCATAAAATCTAAACTTAACCTCTGAACTTGTTTACAAATCAAACATATGACACTTTCAACTAATACCGAACCCTTACTCGAATGATATTAAAATTTTAAAAATTATAGCCTAAATACCATCATGTTTTAATCAACGACAAATAAAATTCAAGTGAGGAATCTTTTTCTAACCCCCTATCCCACACATAGACTGTACAATGTCCCAATTGTACATAAAGTTAAAATAAAACGAAGGGTAGAAAAGGATTAGAGAAAACTCCCTTCGGGTATTAACACAACTCATGGAGCAATATATAATATAAGCTGAGCAAATGCCAGCATGAGCGTGTACTCCATGCATCAACAACTACCAGAGAGTTGCATATGTCAAAGGTCTCAAGCACAACCTGATTAGTATCAGTCAATTGTGTGATGAAGACAATATAGTTACTTTTAGGAAGAAAGCAGGAACAATCTATAATGCTAAGGGAAAGCCTGTATTAATAGCTAAAAGAGAAAGAGATGTGTATCTACTTGATCTTAATTCTGCTGATCCCTATAATGAAACCTGCTTGTATTCTCATTCTGTTCCTAAGCTGAGTTGGCTATGGCATAAACGTTTATCTCATCTAAACTTTAAAAATATAAATATGTTGTCCAATAAAGAGTTATTCTCTGGATTAACAAATATCACATTTGTCAAAGACAAATTATGCTCAGCTTGTGAACAAGGGAAACACAATAAAGGGTCTTTTAAATCAAAGCAAAATTTTTCAATAACAGACCCATTGCATATGTTGCATATGGATTTGTTTGGACCCATAAGTACTCCAAGCCTAAGTGGCAAGAAGTACACACTGGTGATAGTAGATGAGTTCTCACGATTCACGTGGGTAATATTCCTTAAAGCCAAAAGTGAGGCTGCCCTGGAGATAATCAGTTTTATCAAACAGGAAGAGTTGCAGAAAGGTTTGTCTGTAAAGCAACTTAGAAGTGATAATGTGACTGAGTTCAGAAACTCTACCCTTGAAAGCTTCTGTGAACAAAATGGAATATTACAAAATTTCTCATCTGTCAGAACTCCCCAAAAAAATGGAGTTGCTGAAAGGAGAAATAGAACCTTAATTGAGGCTGCTAGAACAATGCTATGTGAGGCAGGATTGAAACTCTATTTCTGGGATGAAGCTGTTAGTACAACCTGCTATACCCAGAATAGGTCAATCATTGTCAAAAGACATGGAAATACTTCATATGAGATGTATAAGTCTAGAAAGCCCAATATAGGTTATTTCCATATCTTTGGTTCAAAATGTTACGTGCTGAATCAAATAGATCAGCTATATAAGTTGGAACCTAAAGCTGATCTTGGAATATTTGTTGGTTATTCCTCAATCTCCAAGTCTTATAGAATATATAATACAAGGAGAAAGGCCATAGAAGAATCAATTCATGTCTCATTTGATGAAGAAAATTTTGATCAAGCTGATAAAAGTCAAGCTGACTTAGTCAGTCTGAGTGAGCTTGAAAGGCCTAAGGAAACCAACTTATGAAACTCCAAAGGATTCTCAAGCTGAGAAAGATGATGAGTTCATCAACCCCTTTGGAGCTGAAGTCGCTCAGACTGAAGATCTTGGTGATCGACAGTTTGTTGACAATGCTGCTGTTGAGACTGAGGAGATAAGTTCACCTCAGGAATCTCAACATCACTCAGATTATGAACCAGACTCTCCAACTACAACATCACTCAAGACCAGATCATTGGAAATGTCCAAGAAAGAGTCATGACCAGATCTAAGGCTACAGCAAACTATGCCGCGTACTTTGGTTTCCTATCTCAAATGGAACCAAAGAAGACTGAAGAAGCCTTAGAGGATGAGGATTGGATTGAAGCTATGCAAGAGGAATTAAATGAGTTTGAGATAAATAAGGTCTGGAACCTTGTCCCTGTCCCCAAAGATCATTCAATTATAGGCACTAAGTGGGTCTATAGAAATAAAATGGACAAGGATGGAGTGATAGTTAGGAACAAAGCCAGGCTAGTAGCACAAGGGTATAAGCAAGAGGAAGGAATTGATTATGATGAGACATTTGCCCCTGTTGCTAGAATTGAATCCATAAGGCTGTTCCTGGCTTATGCAGCCTATAAAGACTTCAAAGTCTATCAAATGGATGTGAAAATTGCTTTCCTTAATGGAAAACATCATGAGGAAGTCTATGCGAAACAACCTCTTGTCTTTGTAAGTTCAAAGTTTCCACATCATGTCTATAAGTTGGACAAGGCTTTGTATGGTCTCAAACAAGCTCCAAGAGCTTGGTATGATACTATGTCCACTTAACTACTATCAATGGACTTCACCAGAGGTAGTATAGATAAGACACTCTTTATTAAAAAGAGTAAAGGACATGTGATTATTATACAAATCTATGTGGATGATATTATTTTTAGTTCTACCAATGAATCTCTGTGTGAGTGGTTCTCCAAGATAATGTCACAAAAGTACAAGATGAGTATGATGGGTGAGATGACTTATTTCCTAGGCCTCCAAATTCAACAAAAGCCTGATGGAATATTCATCAATCAAAGCAAGTATGTCTTGATTTGATAAAGAAATATGGTTTTGACTCTAGTTTAACCATGAAAACACCCATGTCACCAACTGTCAAGCTGAGTAAAGACTCAAATGGTAAGTCCATGTGTCAGTCTACCTATAGAGGAATGATAGGTTCATTACTGTATTTGACAACTAGTAGACCTGATATCATGTTTGCTACATGTGTCTATGCAAGATATCAGGCAGATTCTAAAGAATCACATCTTCATGCTGTGAAAAGGATATTTAGATACCTTAAAGGGAAATCAAATCTAGGTCTTTGGTATCCAAAGGACTCTGGATTTGAGTTGGTTGGTTTTTCAGATGCTGACTATGCTGGGTGCAAGTTAGACAGAAAATCAACTACTGGAGGAAGTCAATTGCTTGGAGGGAAGCTCGTAAGCTGGACTAGTAAGAAACAGAACTCAGTGGCTACTTCAACTGCTGAAGCTGAGTATGTTGCAGCAGGAAACTGTTGTACTCAAATCCATTGGATGCAACATCAGCTTCAAGACTTTGGCATGAGTTTCAAGAAAACACTTATCTTCTGTGATAACCAAAGTGCTATAGCCATCACTTACAATCCAGTCTTCCACTCAAGAATCAAGCACATTGAAATTAGACATCACTTCATCAAGGATATCGTGAAAAAAGGTAAAATTGAAATTAAATTTATTTCCACAGATAACCAATTAGCAGATATTTTTACTAAACCCTTTGATGAAAAGAGGTTTATGTATCTGCTAAGTAAATTGGGTATGGCTCAACCCCTAGCGAAGTGTCTAGAATATGAGTTTTCAGTTTGCCAATGACTAAGTGTCTTAAGCTAAGTGCACAGTTTGTAAATAAGTTTTCATAAACTGAATAACCTGTCAAGCTGAATACTGAGTTCACATGTTTGGTGAGTTCCAAACATACTTTAACTACTCAGTGTAGTTACAATATAAGTTTGAGTTAGTCTCAAACATAAATGACTAAGTGTCATTGAGTCTGAGCTATGTGCTTAACTCAAGCTGTGTGATTGGTTCGCACGTTTGGTGTGTTCCAAACATCTTTTAACTACTCCGTGTGGTTAAGATATATAGTTTGAGTTAGTCTCAAACAAAATGACTAAGTGTCATTGAGTCGGAGCTATGTGCTTCACTCAAGCTGAGTGATATGTTCACACGTTTGGCTGGTTCCAAACAAGTTTTAAACTACTCAGTGTAGTTAGAAACAAGTTTGAGTCAGTGTCAAACAAAAATTGACTCAGTGTCATTAAGTCTGAGCTGTGTGCTCTATTCAAGCTGAGTACCAATCTCAAGCTGAGTGCTTGACATAAACTGAGTAATCAGTTTACTCAGTCTTCGTGTGTCCAAATTATGATTTAATTACTAAGTGTGATTACTTCATATGCAAGTGCGTATTTGAGTAAGTCTCAACATCGCGCATTATACTAATTCGGTATTAGTGTAATACAACAGTGTTTATAATCTTATTATGAGTTAAGAATATTATTTTACACTGGTGTCCGTTGGAAGACGATGTGTTTCTACCCTCTAACTGTTACATCAAGCCGTAAATTTTACAGTGTAAAGGATAAAAAGAGGAGTTCAACGGTAACTTTTCTCTCTCCTCGGAAAGGTATATAAAACAACCTTACCTACATTTTAGAGGTTTACGCTTAAACTTCTCATCTCTAAACCTCTCATCTGCTTATATACCTTTCAACAAATTTTCTAAGTGCAATTCTCTGTTCCATTGAGTTCGAAACCCTACCTCGCTCAGTGCGACGCTCATTGCTTAGTGAAAAGAAATCAGTTACTCAGTGTATTCTGCAATTTCAACGATGGAAGGAACTTTTCTAATTCTACGTGACAGAATGGTAAGAGGTGTTGCGTTCAAGAACAACGGATTGCCGCTGATCAAAATCAACAATCAGCGTTCTTGTCTTGCAATCCCTCAACGCAAGCTTAACAGAGGATACGAACCATGGGTCAATTACATTTGAAAATGCCCATTGGCCTTCACCTTTACTGGAGCACCTCTACATATGGTTCCTCAGCATCTGCTCGAGTTTTGGTACACGTGTGTCTAGGACCAAACCTCTGCCTCAATCCAAGGCACAATGCTGAATGGGGAGAGGACTATTACTCTCACCGTCGATAGGCTAAGGGAAGTTCTTCAACTCCCTCAATCTGATGTGTTCGAGCCTGTGGTGACGAGACAGGTGGCTATGTTTCTCCTACCTAGAATGGGACATCCACAAACAGAGGGTGTCATCAAGAAGGCCACCTTTCCAACAAGTTGGGGTTTCATGGTGTCCACAGTGATCCATTCACTTGGTACTAAGGTTGGAGGATTGGACCAAGTTAATGAGTTCGAGATGCAGCTGCTGTACAATATATAGTTTGCTCGAAACTTAGACTATGCACAACTCATCTTCAACGAGCATAGGGTCCAAGTGATGAAGACCACAAGGGATCTTCATGTACCTTTCATAAGGTACCTGTCCTTGGCATTTTAAGCCGAGCTGGGGACAACACTTTATGAAGCTGATCAGGATGTGTTCCTGTTCCCTACACTCAGCCCTAAGATGTTTAACAATGACATCTTCCCAGAGCAAGCAGGTCTGAGTAAACCTATGCTCCTGATTGCTGCGGCAGCTTCTTCTGAAAGTGCAGCAGAGGACTCAAATCAAGGGGGAGCTTCTCACACAGATACAGAGGTTCAAGCTGAGTACTCTGCTCAGGCTGAACCAACATAAACTGAAGCTGCTTCTGGTAACACCTCTGCACTTTCTCTTTCTTCTCATTTTTCTCCATCCACTTTTGGAGATAAGGCTGTGGTGCAACCAACCCAGTCTAACCCATCTCCTCTACCTTCATTCCATTTACAATCCCACTCTGAAGCCACCCCTAGCTTACCCACTGCTGCTAGGGAGAATATTCGAACCTATACACGTAAGACTGCCAGAGGTAGTGCCACTCCTAAAGGCATCACTGGAGCTGAGAACACATTGATCCCTCCACCGGCAGGAGTTGAGGGGGAGACGCCTACTCTCATGATGTCAACCTCGAGGCTCATTACAACCCAACAGCCTATACCGGGTGTGGTGTCTACTCAGCCCACACTCTCCAGTGCCATGGGAGAGCCCACTACTGTGCCTAAGCAGACATACTTAGGTAACATTGAATATATGACCAATCCCCAGGGTCAATCAACCCCCTCCAAACCAATAAGCCAACCAACAACCCATACCCTTCACATTTCAAGCCCCATTACTTCTCTTCATTTCTCACACCCTATCGCACGACCTGTCAATGTTTCATCTTCAAACCAAGCTAATTCACAGGGTCCAGACTCTGGTGCAAATGAATTTGAAGGTACACACCAACCTTTGGATGATGCACCCAAAGACTATCCTCACACTGACACTACCTCCTCCGGCATCCAACAGCTGAAAGATTATGTTGCTGCTCAGTTTGGTTTGTTCCATCTCAAGCAGAAGAAACATAAACGCCAAATCTATCAGAGGCTTGAGAAGCTGACAAAGGATGTTCAAGAGATTGCCTCTACAGTTGCTGGGATCCAACAACAAAAGACTTCAACCCCTATTGATGATGACAAAAAGGGGGAGAAGGTTCAAGCTGATACTAAGGCTGAGCTAGTTCGAGCTAAAGCTGAAGCTCTACTAGTACTAGCTAAAGGAGCAGAGAGGAAGACTCAGGCTGAGGGGGAGTTGGAAATAAATAAAGAGGAACCTGCAGCTAAGAGACAAAAGGTAGAAGAATCTGAACCTGAAGCTGACAGTGTTTCTAAAACTGAGGAAGAAACAGAAGAGGATAAAGCAACAAGGCTTATGATTGAAATGCTCGAACAGGAGGAAGCCAACGAGTTAGGCATTTCTCTTGAAGTGTTGAGAAAGAGAAAAGAGAAGGAAGTAAAAGACCAAGAAAAGGAAAAAGAAAGAAAAGCTTTGGCACAAGCTGAAGCTACTTACACTGGTCCAAGACCTGATCCTATCCCATACACAGATGCAGAAATTCAAGAATGCTATTTCAAAAGGAGCTCCGGTAAAGATATCAAAGGCATGACCTTGAGCAGAATTGATGGAGCCATCATCCTCAACTTTGAATTCGAAGATAAATCTACAATGGGGATGGACCTGAGATATGTTCACAGGATGGGCTACATAGAATGGCAAAGAATATTAATGATGCTCAAGAAGTTCAAGAAAAGACAAATCAAGCAAGAGATCCTTAATGAAGTTTCTAAGCTGATTAACAGAGCTGAGGAATTGAGATATGTTCCAGTTCCTGGTCTGCAGTGGGAGAGCTTATTCGAGATACCTGAAGGTGTAGAGTTTAAAGAAAACCAAGGGATTGATACACCTGTTCAGGGATTCATGTTTAAGGATAAGGCAGGCAATCCCAGCTTTATCAAGCTGAATGAAATATGTTGTCTAAAAGCTAGGGATGCCATACATATAAAAAGTTTATGTGGTGATAGCTCAAATCATTTTGTAAAGTATAAGATGAATAAGATCATCAGAATGCAACAGAGAGAACTCAGAGGGGATGCAGAAGCTGAAAGCTTCCTACAAGAAATCAACAGAGAAATCATTCTTTGGGAGGTTCAACATCCTGAGTTCAAAAGATAAATAGATTAGTTCTAATGTAAATATTAGATTAGTTCTAATATTTTTGTAAGCACTTAGTGTGCATGATCTAAGTGATCAATTATTTTGTATTATGATCAGTTCAATTAATACAAGTATAAAGTTTGATATGTTCAACTATGTTGTGATGTGTTCATAAGTCTGATAAGTTCAGCTCAAATGAATAATTGATTAGTTCTTATTCAGTTATGTAATTAGCTGGTTTGTTCAACTTAAAAGTTGGTGTGTTCCACTTATAATTGATAAGTTCAATTAAAATTTGAGTAGTTCAAGTTTAAAATCTTGATAAGTTTAAGATTTACAACATAATTCTGTTAAACAAACTTAATAACTATTTGATGGTTTTGTTATCATCAAATAGGGGGAGTTTGTTGGGAAAATGATCTCATTAGTTAAGATTTGATGAGACAAAGTTAAGTTTGTAAGATGTGTTCTACGTATAACTTAAACAGAATTATGAAGCTTAGTCAGACTGAACACTCATAGTGATTCAGACTGAATATAAGCAGAGTATAAGCTGAGCATATGTTCGACCAGTTTATACTACACATTAGTTAGTTTATTAATATGTTTAATAAGCTGTGTATGTCACATAAGATATGTATCGAGTAATCAGTTTGATGTGTTTTGAGCTGAGTGACGCAACTCAAAAGCAGAGTCATCTCGACAGAGTTGCTAAATATGTTTTAGTTAACTAGTTATACTTCTAAGGATGAGTTTATCAATATACGTGTTAGTTCATGTATGTATTCGGGATTGTTCTCGAAGAACTCAGCTTGATGAGTCTCAAGCTGAGTAACTCAGTCCGAATAAGAAGTCAGTCTAAGAAAGTTTAAATATGTTTTAAACTTATCTTATTAACTCTCTATATCTACGGAAAGGATAAGAAGATTCCAGAATCAAGATTAAAGATTGGAGATAAGAAGATTCAAGATTCAAGACTCCGAGTTATTCGATAGTTAGTTAGCAAATTAGGATTAGTCTAGTTTGTTAGGAACCGTAGCAACAGGATTATAAATACTTATCTCCTGATAAGTTTAGAGGTACGACTACGACTCAATACGACTGCTATACTGCAAATTCAAATAGCCAAAGTATCTCACCTCAACCGTATGTGTTACGATTCTTGAATCACTGTTTGTAAGTTCAACGTGATCAAGAAACTCACAGATTGCCAAGTTATTCGTGTGTTCGAATTATCACATCAGTTGTCATATTGGTAAGTAATCATAAGTTGATTCAATCTGAGTAAATCCTGTGTAGAGAGTCATCAATATCTATAATCATAAGTTGATTATAGATAGCTAAGTTTGAGAGATTGAGAGATTTATATTAGGTGATTATGTATCAAGAGTTGCTTACTTGATAGTTACTGTACTCATCTTCTTATTAAAAGCATTGTAATCATCTTCATATTAATAAAAGCATTCGACTAATTGTGGTTTGATTTACTGTGTGTAACATTTTTATTTGATTTGTTCAAATTCCGCAGAAAGTGTATTCAACCCCCCCTTTTACACACCTGTTGCTTGTTGTTATTCTCACCAAGGGACCAACAATCACCAACCTCCTCCCTTCGCCGCCGCCGGTGGTGTCTTCAAAACCGAAAAGCATTCTACGTTATCAATGTTCTTATGTATTAGAACCCCCATTAAACTAAATAAACCATTGTCTCAGAACCCTCGAACCCTCGTGAACTTAAGATCTAAAGATTACACTGAAAGGAGCAGAATGTTGCTCAATTGCTCCGATTGCTCAAACCCAACGATGGGACCATACAACTACAAGACTCTTCTAGAATCTAATTTCAAAACCCATTGTAGCCTTCACACAAATCTGTACTTCTTTTGAACACAAATTCATCTTTCACCTATATGTTAGTAGTGTCATCACAAGCATATGTGGGTCTATTTATTCCATAAACACATTAGACAAAAGGCTCTTGAGGCAGGAAGGATTATGTATCAGTAAAAACAATAAAAAAGAAAACCAAAAGTTAGAGACCAAAATGTTCAAGGAAAGTAACAGTGTCTACCACCGTATCGAAAATAAGTAACTACAACATTGATATTCTTATCTAATAATAAGTAATAATGGAGGTGAATTGCGTTAACAGCTGGATTCTTTGACCTTCTAAGTCTTTAGTGAATTGCATCCTCTGTTTCTCTGCTTCTCACCTTGAACCCTCTCGTAAATCTCTCCGAACCGCTCAATAGCCTAGCCAGGCGTTTCATGGAATTAGAATCCCCTCCATCATCCTTCCTAATCCCTTCGCTGCCGGCAGCATCATCGTTGTCGCTAGTCCCCACTAAGTCATCTTCCTCCGGAAATACTAGTCGTCAACGGCAGCTACTGGAAGCGGCCTTTTGTGAGGGAAAACCGCGAGTGGCTGAGGAAATTGAGAAGATAGCACCGTCGACAGAGGTTTCGGGTAAGGTAATGGAAAGGCAGTTGGAGGTGATGACGAAGAAGACTTATTCACCGACGTAGTGGATCCTTAGCGTATCCAAACGAGAGTAAAAGACCAGGAACTAGGGCAGAGAGAGGGAGGTGTGCGGTGGTTGGGTTTAAACTAGGAGGTTTGCGGAGTCACTTACCGGTGGTGGCGACGGTGATAGTGGGTGGCGGCGGTGACCTTCTCTTCTCCGTTGAGAGGGAGGTAGCTTGGGTTTAAAAAGGGGAGAGATGTCATATAGGTGAAGGAGTATGTGTCAGTATGTGTTTGTATGTAAGTGAAGTGAGATGACATGATAGGTAGAATTGAAAAAAACATTATTTAAACCCAAATAAAAAAATAAGAAGGGTATAATAGCCTCGTCATGACTACAAACGGAATAAATCTAATGGAAGTTAGACAAAGGATTAATTGTACACCTACTTTGCCAAAATAAGGACACTTTTTGTACCTTCGATCTTTAAAGACCAAACTTGCATTTTTGGGATAGTTTAAGGACCAAATTTGCAATTAACTCAAAAAGAAATAAACACTGACGAGAAAACATAAAGGTTAGTGAGCAACACAAAACTCATACCTTATGATGGAAAACACAACACAACTTGACTACATAGTCTCGGTATTAACCAACAACCCACGTACCGAATAATTGAAATTATGCTATTACCAATAAACACCTATAAATCAGGTTTCCATAACATTACACACTGTTTAGAATTTCGGACCTTGGCTAAAAGAAGTACACACTTTATGGTTTAGTGATTTATGTTTTAGAGATTAGAGATCTAAGACTCAATGGCTCACACTTTATCAATTACGATTGGCACTAAGGCCTCTTTTGCGATTTACGATTTATGATTATGGTTCTACTGGACTTTACTCTACTAAATTGTGATTGACATTAATTAGTGATTTACAATTCATCACTTGCGATTCTAATTCACCGTTCACATTTTCGATCCCCCGTTTACAACACAAGTGTTTCTATACACCAAATACGATTAGCCATAGGGCTCTTTTTGATACATTCTAATATCCTGATTTTCGAATTACAGTCCACGTTTGGCTTTAAGCCAATTTACAATTAGCAATTTGTGATGCGGAATCTCACGAAGAGACTTGACCCCTTTCAGTTTTCAACTTGTTTAGAACACACTTTTCGATTCATAGGTCTATAATAAATTTATGATTGATATCATGGCACATTTACGGTTCGTTGATATATACTATTTACGATTCAAAGAACACAATAAAAACTTTTTTACTCGATTCTTGATCCAAACTAACCATTTTACATAATTCTTGTTTCTATAGATCACTATTCTCAATTTAACAAATCCCTATCATTTAGTTGCATAAACATCACGTTAACATGGATCAACAAACCTTTTAAACATCGGTTTCACCTAGGGGTGGCAATTCTCGACACGACACGAAACACGACACGAACCCGACACGAAAATAAACGGGTCATTTTCGGGTTGACCCGTGAACCCATATAATTAAACGGGTCGTGTTCGGGTTTGAAGACGGTTTCGCGGGTTGACCCGCCAACCCGTTTAATTTCAAAAAATTTTAAAAAAATTCAAATTTTTTATTTCCCCCAAAGCCTAAATAGTAAATCCCTAATTTACTCTTCTAGTCTTCCCTTCCCCTAAAAGCTAAAACATTCAGCCGACAACCCAACATTCACAATTTCACATTCAGTTTGCCCTCTCTCCTCTCACCGTCGCTCGTGGCCATCGCCTCGCTGCCCTGGACGTCGCTTGTCACCATCCTTGACGCCGTCTCCGTCCTCGTCTCCATCCTCGACGTTGTCCTCATCTTCTCCACAACGCTGTCCTCGCCATCGTCATTGCGGTCCTTGACTCGCCGTCTACGTCTCCCCTTTTCATATTTATTTATTTATTTATTTTTTGCAAAAAATGTTTAGGATGAACAGTCAAGGGCGACCGACGGAGCTACAAGGACGGAGTTGGAAGATTGGTACGATCAAGCATGGTGATCTCGGAAAGGCGACACACAACTGGGTTTCATATTACGTCTCCAATTTTCTGAATAGATGGGGTCGGGATGATCTACAGAATGCTTTTGAGAAGGTGGGTGTGATCTGTGATGTGTTTCTGTCAAGGAAACCTAATGGGAAGGGACAATTGTATAGTTTCGTAAGATTTGAGAGGGATGGAGGCGAGGATGCAAGATTACGTAGGATGAGAAATATTTGGTTTAGTAGTAGGAAAGCATTGGTCAAGGTTGCTCATGAGAGGAAGAATAATAGAGAATTCTCAGGGTACATGATGGGTTCTACACATGCTACACCAGGAAGAAGAACTAGTGTAATAATAGATGATGGAAGGAAGGGTTGGAGGGACTTGTTTAGGTCAGAGATGAGTTATAAAGATGTTGTCGTGGGGGGGAGGGAATCGTGTAGGACATAAGGTAGAACGGATGGAGACGATTGGTGAAGCAAGTAAGAGAACAAAGAAAATTAATCCAATATTTAACACCAATGATGAAAACAAGGAATGGCTTGAGAACTTGGTGGTGGCTGTGCTGAGAGAAACAAGTGAAATAGCAATTACGTCGTACATGTTATTCAAACAGAATGAATTGGACTTTGATGTGAGAATAATGGGTGGAGAAATGATCCTGATATCATTCAGTAATCGGGATAAACTTACTTAGTTTTGTGAAAGTTACGTTCATAAGCATGACTGGGTGGGCGAGGCTTTCGTAGAGATACGTCCATGGAAACCGTCTGGCGTATCGGGATGGGTCTATAAGTGGATCAGGGTCGAGAATACATCACTGGATGCGTACAACTCTAATTTCTTTGCATTTTTAGCCAATTTGTGGGGCACGTTCATTACTGTCGATGATGATACATATCATCGTAAGAGATTGGACATGGCTCTTTTCTTGGTGTATACCCATCGGAATGAATGGCCAAAATATAAGGATGTAGCGGTTGACAGTCGAAACTGCCGTGTCTACTTCACAGAAGAGAGTAGCCAGTGTGTGCTGCCGGTTCCGGCCATCCTGTCTGTTCATAATGTCAGTTTTTCATATACAAAACATGAGATGAAGGGTGGAAGTTCACCGGATAAGACATTCAATTTTTCTGGAGGAACTCGAAGCGATGATGATAACATGGGGAATAGGAAAGGGGATGATGTAGTGGAACAGAAGTCGAAAATGGAATTTGATTCTGGTGATGGCGTCGAGGTGCTAGGCGGCTGGGTGAGAGCCCTTTCCCGAGAAAAAAAGATGGAGAATTGGTTGAAAGTGATATGGAGATGGGTGATGGACTAAATTGTGATAATATATCGGTTGGTTCTGATGGGCCCAATATAGATGGTGGGCTACCAAATACAACGCTAGGGTATTTAAACACAGATAAGTTTGAAGGGCCCAATAACAATGTAATGCATGGTGATGGGTTGCAAATAAATAAAACGGAATTGAGGTCGGCGGCTGAGCTTGATAGGAGGGACCCGAAGATCTGTGATAATTATAAAAATAACAATGACAATAACTTTATTAATGTTCAGGTCCATGAAGTTTTCGCCGATTAATGAACAATTTTGTGGTGATGTTGTCGTAGAGAATATGGCGTCGGATGAGGATTTTGAACTACGATGGGAGGAGTTGTTGCAGGATAGGAGCCTCTCAACTGAAGAATGGATAGATCTCAATCCTAGGAAAGGGAAAAAATTAAAGAAATCAAAGAAAGAAAAAGGGGTCGGGGTACTCCAAAATGTAAGTCAAAGAAAACTTCGGTTGGGATTTCAGGTAAAAAGTCAGAAAATAAAGAAGGATCTGTTGACTCTAACGATGAAGTTGAGAGGGTATTAGGGATTATTGTAGACATGGGTTTTAAACTTCCAGCCACTAGAGATGAGGTGAAGAAGCGTCTAAAAGAGGACTGTTGCGTGCTTCAAGGTCTGTAAGTCTCTGTAGCTTTTATTTTTGTGTGTATTATTATATTCCAATGTTTTTGACATATAATGTTAATGGGGGTAGGTAAGGGTTCGAAGAAAAGAGTTGTAGCTAGGGTGATCTGCAACATTTACCCTAGGGTTGTTTTCCTTGAAGAAACAAAGGTGTCTGATCATAGTTCTAGGCTAGGGAAGACTTTTTGGAGGGGTAGTGATATAGGTAAGGAATGGGTGAATGCGACGGGTAGAGCGAGGGGTATTTTGACGTTATGGGATCATAGTGTTTTTTTTATCATAAAGAGGTCTTTAGGTGTCTTGATGGGTTGTGTTTATTGCGGCAGATTTAAAGGTTGGTATGAGAGACTTTAGTGAGTTCATTGCATCAGAGAGTTTGGTAAACCTCCCCCTGTCATATGGGAAGTTTACTTGGAGTAACAACCAAAAGGTGTTTGTGTCGAGTAGGCGATCGTTTTTTATTTGAGGCAGATTTACTAGATTTGGTTCCAACGGTGTTTTAATGGCTAACAGAGGACCGGGTCTCTTATCATTACCCGGTGGTGTTAGGAAGGAAGGAGGAAGACCGGGGTCCTACTTCGTTTAGGTTGTTTAATTGGTGGGTTAAGGAGGACGGGTTCAGGGAGTGTGTGTAGAAGGCTTGGGAGGATAATAGGTTGTGTAACGTGGCAGTTAGACTAAAGAATGTTAAAGTTGCTATCAAAAGGAGGTTTAGGTTCAACAGGGATTCCTTATCTGAAAGAATTAATAAGTGCGAGAGGGAGCTGTAGAACTAGAGGCTCAAAGGGTTTCTAAACCGGATGATGAGGGGTTATGGAATTTATGGAGAGAAAAGAAAGATAAGTTGTGGCACTAGAGACAAAGACAATTTGATCAGGCTAGACAAAAGTCGAGATTACTGTGGTTGAAGAAGGGAGATTGCAACTCAAAGTTCTTTCACATAATGGCTAAATCTAGGGTTAGAAAAAACATGGTCACTAATTTAGATTTTGAGGGTAGGATTTTTAAGGAACCGCCTAGGGTGAAGGAGGGGATTGCTGCCTACTTCGAGAAACACTTTGATAGGAGAGGTTGCTGCATTAGTACTAGGGGTTTGGGGGTTATGAGGTTATCGGAGGATAGTGCGTGGTAGGTAGAAAAAGGGTTTGATAAGGTGGAGGTTAAGTTAGCGGTCTGGAGTTGTAATGGCGATAAGGCTCCTGGGCCGGATGGGTTTAATCTGCACTTCTTCAAAGAACATTGGCAGGTCGTAGGGGATGATCTCGTTAATCTGCTGAGCGGGTTTTATACGGATGAGGTGTTGCCTAGCGAGTTAGGTGAGGCATTTATTACACTCATTCCCAAAGTCGGTTCTCCAACCACTACAAAGGAGTTCAGGCCAATTTTCTTGGTGGGTAGTGTGTATAAGATTGTAATGAAAATACTGGCTAGGAGATTGAGTGGTGTAATACTTGAGGCTTTAGGGGAATACGAGATTGATTTCACCAAAGGAAGACAAATCCTGGATTGTGTAATGATTGTCGAAGAGGTTATACATGAAATGAAATCGAAGAAGGAGGAAGTTGTCCTGCTGAAACTAGATTTTGAGAAAGCGTATGATTCTATCGAACATGAGTACTTGGTAGGAGTCTTGAAAGAGATAAATTTCGGAAAGTGATGGAAATCATGGGTGTTAGGGTGCCTTAGGATATCTTCGTTATTTTTATTAGTCAATAGGTCACCTACGCGTAGGTTTCCTATGAAAAGAGGGCTTAAACAGGGAGATCCATTATCCCCGTTATTGTTCAATATTGTTGTGGAAGGTATTAATGTTCTATTTTGGAGAGGGGTTGAGAAGGGGCTATTTGATGGTTTTAATCTGGTTGGGAACTCGACCATGACAATATCCCATATATAATTTGCGGATGATACAATGCTGATTAATAGGATGGACATCGACCAACTTAGGAATATGTGCTATGTACTCAAGGTTTTCCACTTAATGTCAGGGATGAGGTTGAACATGAAGAAGTGTGTAGTGTATGGGGTGAATGTGGATGAGAGGAGATTAGCTGTGGTAGGGGACCTACTAGGGTGTCTGGTTGGGAGGCTACCATGCTCTTATTTAGGTCTACCTATTGGAGGGAATCCTAAGAAGCAATCCTTCTGGGAACATGTGATACAGAAAGTGAAAAGAAGGCTGAAGATGTGGAAAGCAAGGTTTTTGTCTAAGGCTGGTAAGATCACACTGATCAAATCAGTGTTAAATAACATACCTATGTAATATATGTCCTTGTTTCGCATGCCGGCTGGGGTGTATAAGGAGCTAGAGAAATTAAGGAGGCAGTTTATGTGGCCAAAATGTGGGGAAAGGAAAGGAATGTGTATGGTGGCATGAGATAAGATTCAGAAACCTAAAAGGTGTGGGGGCTTGGGGATTGGTGACTTATGTCTGAAGAATCGTGCTCTATTGTCTACGTAGGTATAGCGATATTGGGATGGGGAGAATTATGTCTTGAAGAAAGTAGTAAAATGTAAGTATGGGTATTTTTCTTTAGGGTCCTGGGGGCTAAGTACATATCATAATAAGTTGTCTAGTGTTTGGAAGAATATAGCATCGGTGATTAGCTCTGAGCATCGACTGTGTAATACAATTAATTAGGGTTTCGTGGCAAAACTAGGTAAAGGTGATTCGTTCAACTTTTTGAATGATAGGTGGTGTGGTGGAATAGAGTTGAAATGTAGTTATCCTAGAATGTTTGATTTAGTTGTTAAAAAAGTGTTAGGATATGCCTACTGACACACACGAGTTGGTGTCGTTGCCGATGAGGCATAGGCCTATTGGGTCACACGCCATGTATTGATTCTGGCAATACCTTTGAACGAGAGAGAGAGAGAAACACCAAAAATGGATTGGTGGTCATGTGCACGGCCGTAATTACTGTTTGTACGGCCGTATTGAGTAGGGCACCGCGGTGCTTCCCATAAGTACGGTCGTGCTTCCCATAAGTACGGCCGTGCTTCAGTGTGAGGCACAGGGTGTGCTTTTGGAAAAGGGCACGGCCATGCTTCGCGCTGTGACAACAATTTTAAATTGTCTTTTAAGGCTTATTTAAGTGGAGATTGATGGCTATTAATTCTAACTTGACTAGGGACGTTTTTGGCTGACTAAGTTGGTCTATAAGAGGTCTTGAAAGTCTTGGTTAGATAGTTAGCCTATTCGGATACACGTATAGCACATATTTATCTTTCTAACACACACTTGGAAGATTAGAACTTTTTCTTGATCTTCAAGTTGGTGCACGATCATTGGTGTGGCTCTTGGTGGTGTCCAAGCATAGCTAGCACGTGGGAATCAAGGTTGCTTCGTGTGGATACCGGTAGAGGAACACTTCTTTGTGTTCTCGAATCCATTATCATAAAAAGAACAAGAAGTAAAGCTACACGTGGGGTACATCTCTTCTTTCTTGTTCTCTCTTTTAGTTGCATTGTTCCATGTTTGGAGTTTGGTCCATTGGGAAGTGTCGGTGACATTGTATTTAGAAAAACTGCTTATACCGTTTTTATCTTCCGCTGGGTTTCTAAATGCCACCGATACCCAACACTGGTATCAGAGACATCTCTAACATGGCTTTGCACTATGCGGTTTGAAAAACTGGAAAATTATGTCGAAAAAGGTTTTCTGGCGACCGGGCATGGTCGTGCGTGTGGGGATATAGGCCGTGCCGGCAGAATGGTTTTAAGATGGTTTTTTAGTTTTGGACAAATGACGGGCACGCACGTACCCTTCACGGGGCACGGCCGTGCCTCTGCCTTTTCTCGACCAAAACTTTTAAAAATTTAAAACAGATTATTTGGTAATCAAAAATTCTTGTTTTGTCATTTTTGAATTAGTCTTGGATCTGATTTTTACCCCACTATATTTTGGTTCCTATATTTATATGTTTTGTATGGCTTGGCATGATGTGCATAAAAACATATACTTATAGGAGTATATATGAATATGTGATTTTAAACTTGGTCTTAGAATCACTAATGCATATGTACTAGAATTGTCTTTATGCCTTAAGTCATGTCTTGACCTTAAAACTTTGCAATGACTTCCTTATTGAGAACCTTTCAATAAGTCAAGCGTTCCTCAGATTAGTTCCCTTTCAAGAACTTTTATTTTAGATCACTTATAAAATCATCCGACAATTATATACTTTAAAAGTTCATATTTGTATCTATCATACTAGTTAGATCAATCCTTGATAACTTGATAAATACACTAGTCAAGGTGCTCCCACTATCTTTTATGAAAAAATGCATTACCTTAAAACACCCTTTTTAGACTCAGTCAATCATTGACTAATACGTCTAAAACTTGTGCTTTTAAACACTTGCTCAGTTTTTGTAAGAAATTTAAACGTTTTATGAAAAACTTGGATTTCGCATATATCCATCTTTCCAATTACGGAATGTGGTTTCATTAAACCTAACACATTTACAAGTATAAAACACTTGTAAAGATATTTTAAATTTCTTTTCCTAAAACATTTAGTATAAAACAACCTTGATTATAATAACTATTACAATCATCTTTATACTTTCTTAAATGTTTTGTCCAAAACTTTTATCTAGAAATAATAACTATTATTTCTTATTTGATCATGTTCAACGCCTTGAACATTTGTCTTTCATAAAATTCTTAAATACTTGTAAATTAGAAAGACTTATCTAATTTTATAAACGCAACTTGTTTATCTAAGTATTTATATAGTGGGACTAGCATTTATGCAACTATATAAATTACTGCCTAAGATCATTCTGAATCACCTATTAAGTCAAAACTTGACTTATTAGTACCCTTTAGTCACAATTGGACTAACTTGATTCATTTAAAAACACACGTGCACGGATATAAACTAAATAATTCAAAATTTTCAAATATTAAAACCATAATGTCAACCAGGAAGTGTTAAAACAAACCATGCCAAAAAATCAAAATTTTAAACAAAAGGTTTAATAACTATGAAAAAGAATTATTAAATATCCGAGCAGCACGTGGGATCTCAAATGTTGGGCTGCTTCACTTTCCATTATCTCCTGCAATAAACGATTGCAAGGTATTAGAAAACTCGTAAGAAACTTTACAAGTGTAAAGTGACAAAGAAGCTAGTCACACGATACCTGAGGAGCCAGCCTTGCCTCCTCCTTCGTGAGCCTTCTGACAATCTCTCTTCCAGTTTCCGGCCTCGCCACACTTGAAGCACCGATTCTCGGTTATTCCCTTGTTTGGCTTTGGCTTCTTGCCCTTGTTGTTATCAGTAGCCTTAGGTGCATTTTGGCTGGGGTGGGTCTTACCCTTTCCCTTTCCGTTGCGCCCCTTCCTCTTCTTATAACCACCATTGCCCACCATGAGGACGTCCTTAGACTTGGTCCCGATACTCTGTTCTGCTGTCTTAAGCATAGAGTGCAACTCAGCCACATATTTCTCCATCTTGTTCATGTTGTAGTTGACTATAAAAGGCTTATAGTCATCTGACAACGAGTTTAGTATCGTATCCGTTGCTAGCTGCAACGGTACTGGGTGCCCAAGCCTCTCTAGGTGGTCCATGTAACCTTTCATTTTCATGGCGTGGTTACTGACCGAAGTCCCCTTCACCATCTTGCACTAGTTAAATGCCCTAGTGGCATCATAACGCTCCGTGCGGGCTTGCTCCTGGAACATGTCCCTCAGCTGGCGGATCATGTCGTAAGCAGGAGTTTCCATCATGCTTGACTGCAACTCAGGACTCATTGTTGCAAGCATGAGGCAACTCACGTCCAGGGCGTCATTGGAGCGTTTCTGAAAAGCCTCCCTGACTTCTGCCCTAGCGTTGTTGGCAGGAGGGTTTCCCAGAGGTTGTTCTAGGACGTACTACTTTCTCTAATGCCTCAGCACGATCCGGAGATTTCCCTCCCAAGTGAGAAAGTTTGGTCCCGTGAGCCCTTTTCTAGGATAGAGTGGAGAGAGAGGTTGTTAGTGTTGGTAACGTTGGTTGCCATCTACAAATTAAAACCCGGTTTAATTAGTAATTGCAAATAAACTTTTCTAACATATATCATTAAAACCCATAAATAATATATATCAGACCTAGGACCCATATTTCACATACTTGACGCAAGGTTTGGTCACTTCCCGCCAAGTCATGCTATTTCTGGTAGGTAACACCCTGTACCAATCGTACGTAGCTGATACGACTCCTAGAACCTTGTAGAGCACTTAGACCCAGTCTAGTATGTTTAACTCTACTCTAGTGCTTTTTGGGCCAGGACTCCCGATTATCACCAAAATAGATCGCACCACCTAAGACAGTATGAATTTTGGCCGGGACTCCCGATTATCGCACAATCTTTCATACCATTTCCCGTAATTGTTTGAACCCGGATGCCCAAGGTTTGGGCACTTCCGACACCCGATTACCGTTTAACAGCAAAGGTGTACCATTAGGTGGGTAGCACACCGATCTAAGATTTTTCTTGGGTTTTATAATTAAGTTTAAAAGAAAACTTGATTTTCCAGTTTTTGAAAAACCATTTTTAAAATTAACTGTTTTTAAAAAATACGATTTACTTGTGTACCTATACCTGGTGCACAAAACGGCTTTATAAGTTCCAAACTTATAATCTTGGCAAAACTTTTAAATTTATAAAAATTTAACTATTACGACTAACAAACTGAAGTCGTATTCTAGTTTGTCATAAATCGTGGTTATTCTCCATTTAATAATTTCCTATTATTAAACTCCTTTTTATTTAGCATCACATATATATCACATACATACATGAATAAGCAGTAAATAAAATCACAACCACGCAGGTAATATAAGCAGATAAAAACCTATAGTTTTTGCCAACTAATCCTAAGGTCAATCCTAAGGACAAAAGGACTTGGATTCGGCTTCATGATGTATTGCTCCCACTAGCCTTGACACCTCCTCCGAAGTACCCGAGCTCCATGCAAACCATCATGTTGAATATCTTTTTGAACTCCGTATTGGTTAATGGACAAAAACTACAGCTATTCTAATACAAATACAATAACAAAAGGGTTATAAGCGGCACGCAGGCCTGCCCGAGCCAGTACAAAATTACAATTGAAAAAGGGACTGTAATTGGCACGCAGGCCTTCACAAAACCAAAAACAAAAGAAGAAGAATAAAAGCGAGTCCTAAGTTGGCAAAAAACTATAGCTATATATCACAACCACGCAATATATATAAACAACATGTATATATATAACGACCACGCAGTTAAATATATATAAACAATAAACTATGCGATAAAACACATAACCTGATTCGTTTAACCATTCTCATCTACCCTTTAGATTAATAACAATAAAAAAAGAGAATTATGATATTCTAAGTCATTTAAAAATTACTTGACCAAGAATAGTTTTTCAACAAACTTTGAAAAACTTGACTTCATTCAAAACTTGAATGAAATCCTATGTCGGGTTTTTACTAGTTTAAAAAAAAATTAAACGCGACAAGATTTGGTCATTATTTAAACATCATCTTGTTTGTTTCTTCACATATAAACTTACCCTTTTAGAGTTTATTTATAACGTCTCAACTGGACATGATAAACAATCATTCAAAAAATATATAATTAAAATATATAATGCTAGCTTATATAAAACTTTAGTTATTTTAATACTTAAAATTAATAACCCCTTCTGCTTTAAACCGAAAAATTATTTGGGCCAAGACCCACCTGGGACAAGAAAACCTTGGGCCGAGAGCATCCTTGGGCCGGGAACACCTGGGCCGCTGACCACTTGGGCCGAGAGCCCCTTGGCCGCTGGCCATTTCGGCTGAAGCCGCCTGGGCTGAAACCCCCTGGACTGTAGCCCGCCAGGGCCGAAGATCCACAGCCAAAAAAAAAATGGGCCGTGGTACCTGGGCCGAAGCCTCACCATGTCGCCGACCAGCTACCGTCGACTGACTGCCGGCCGCCGTCGAGGACCGCTGCCTACCATCTGGCCTGCCGTCGACCTGCGACCGCCACACCTGGGCTGTCGCCGCCGTCGCTACCGGTGATGGTCTCGGTTATTTTCGTATTAACACAAAAAAATAAATCTTTTAAATCCTAATCCCTTTTAATCTATCAAAAGCAAACTTGTTTTTAATATCCTGATTAAAACTTGGATTTAATCAAAACCAAAACTTTAATTGTTAATGTGACCAAAAACTGTTCCATTAATAACTATTAATCCTAAAAACTGATTTTTGACCTTTTAAACAAAACTTGTTTAAATTTTCTGATCAAGATCAAGTTTTAGATAAATGATTTCTCCTTTAACCGTTTAAGCAGAAGAAAAAAAACTTGTTTAAACCTATATGTTTAAAGTTAAACCTTTAATTGTCTGGATGAAAAACAGAAACTTGTTTTTCTATCCCTTTGGTTTTTCGATTTTTACAAGAAGAAAAACAAGAAGAAACAGAGGAGCATATATCATAAACGGATCAACTAACTGGATTTAACTAGGTTTATCAATTAAACAAACTGTTTAACTTATCTTGATTTAAAACTCGTCTTTATCAAAAATCATAATCCTTTTAACCATTTAAACTAACTGTTTAAACTTTCTGATCAATAGGATTAAATCTTTTTGCAACTGGATAACAAAAACAAACTGTTTTGTTGCCCTCTTGATTTTCGAAAACCATAAAGAACAAGTAGGAGATCAAGAACAAAAACTTAATCTAAAAACAGATAAACTAGAAACTATATATCATAGAACCTGGCTCTGATACCACTAAAGGGTTTTGATCTAACCAAACCACCCTAAGAAACAAACTGGTCAATCCTGGGTTTGATTCTCCTGGTTCAATCCTAAAGCGGAACTGGATTGAGCACAACCCTCTAAACCCCTAAAAGGGTTAGGATCTTTTACTAATGATCTATAGAATTTGTTACAATCCATAACATAGGTTTATAAAAATTACCTGTTTAATCCTGGGATTGCTAAAGATAGTCCACCACTACTGCACCACCAACGAACTGGCTGCTAGACTGCTCCTGGATTTACCCGAGAATCAAAACACGATCCTGCGTGTGTGTGGTGTTCGTCGTTCACCAAAAGCCGAAAAGCATTTGTCTTTCTTTCTTGTTCGACGCAAAAAGAGAGAGCCGAGAGAGAGAGAGAGAGAGAGAGTGTGCGACACAGAGGGGGATGGAGAGGGAGGCTAGGGTTCCTCTTTGATTCAAACTTGAATGCCTTAAGGATTAAATGAGCCTTATCTAGGTTTAAATACTTAAACCTCCTTTAAGCCCAAGCCCATTTAATTAAAGCCCATGACTTTAATTGAAGTTTCATTCCTCTCACTTTGACCCCGTGGACTTTACTAGTTAATTAATTAACTATTAATTAACTGGTCCGTTAAATATTAAACTTAATATTTAATTTCTCCTTAAATAATAAATAACTATTTATTATTTATTTCTTTCTAATAATTAATCTAACTGATTAATTATTTATTTCTCTTTCTAATAATTAATCTAACTGATTAATTATTCCCACACGAAATATTGGTAAATTGCAACTGCTATAATTTGGGTGTGTAGCAGTGTGACCCTTTAATCTCTTATAACATTGGATACAATGTGCCCATTAATTATCTCTGCATATAATCCAACAGAGTTGCATTCCATGCTTAAGACAGCGGAGTCAAATCTGGGTAATAAATCGAAGGATGTCCTAGTGGTGGAAAGTGGGGCTGTGAAAAAGAGGAAGGGGCGCAATGGCAAGGGTAAGGGTAAAACCGAGCTAGGACCATCTGCACCCAAGGCCAAGGAAAACGGCAAAGCCAAGGGCAAGGGCAAGGGCAGGAAATTTAAACCGAACAAAGCAAGGGCCGAGAACCGGTGCTTCAAGTGGGGTGAAATTGGCCATTACAAGGCCAACTGCCCGAAGCGTCATGAGGGTGGTGGAAAGTCCACAGGTACTTTCGTTGACTAACTTCAGTATTTTGCTTTCAACTTATTGTATATAAGTGGTGTATTTGACTTTTGCGATAGTTTATTGCAAATAGGTGAATGTGAAGCAAAGGGATTCCTTGGTTGATATATCATTGCGCGCACCTTATGATTTCATCTAGTCAAGTATGACTAGAGGATGACTAACAAGTCAAAGTTTTTGACTTATTAGTATTTTAGACCGTATGCATTGGTTGCCATTTGAGTTATATGATTAATATTATTGCTTGACTAAAACTTATGAAATTACTTGAAATAACACAGTTGTTGTTATACATTAGAAAGTTTATCTAATCAAGTAATTATAAGCATTTATGAAAACAAGTTCAAGTTTTGAACTAAAGTTAAACACTTAAAATAATAGTCATTATTTCTAAGGATGTGTTTAAAGGTAAAACATTTATGAGTTTGATTATATCAAATTAACTAAACGTGTACTCTAAAATTGTAGATGACAAACGATAACAACACCACACCGAACATATCGCTCCGTTCGTTCCTAGAGAAGGAGAAACTCGTTGGTTGGCATCGGCATTCCGGGGCCACCTGCTACCAACGCGAGTTGGGCAGATAGATACGCTTTTGAAAAGCGCGTCAAACACACTAAATAGGATTCTCTCATCATGTTATCGACTATGAGCTGCGAGATGCAAAATCAATTCGAGCATATGAGTGTGTTTGACATGATCAACCAGTTGAAGGACACGTTCCGACAAGAGGTTAGGGAGGAATGCTATGAATGTGTCAAAGCCCTTGTCTTGCCGGATGCAGGAGGGTGAGAAGGTTAGTGTTCACGTCTCTCGTATGAGGGAGTACAATGACCAAATGGAGAGGTTAGGATTTCCAGTTGGGAGGGAGCTTGTGGTGAAAATAATTCTCCAATCCCCGCCAGCATGCTATGGTGAGTTTGTTAAAGACTTCCATAAGCACAAAATGGTGGAATCCTTAACGGACTTACAAGGCATGCTAAAGACTTTTGAGTCTAAAGTTCTCAAGCCTAAGTCGGCCTTGTTCACCCGGTTATTTAAGGAATGGAACAATGGGAGGATGTATGTGGCCCTTCCAGGAGAAGTGTGCTACTTCTGTGGTGATCATACATATTGGCCGCGCGAAACTTGTCCTGAGTGTGTGAAGGAGTTGAATCTTCTCATGGGGCAAAGGAAATAACTCTTCATCTTCAGGTACATTCATGGTTAACTCCAGTTGCTTTTCTACTTCTTATTGCTAGGTTTTATGAAACGCTAGCTACAACACTCATGTTTGTTACAATAATGGTTTGTTTCAAAGTGCAGGTGTTAAACGGAAGTAGAATAATGAAGCATGGAGAGCTGAATTTCAAGAAGGGAAACTTGGAAGTTGTCTCTAATTGAAGAAATGGGAGTATGGGTCTCGCCATTTGTTCCAGCTATTTTATTACTTAATTAAATGTATATATATTATCTACCCTGCGTGGCGAGAGAAATATTATATCTATTATGCCTTGTTAGGTGATGGATGTTTCTTTGAATTTTAAATATATTTGTGGGAATTTCTTTATTTCAAAATTTATCCATGTCGTGACATTTATAGGCTTTCGCTTAAAAGTAATAAAATAATCATGAATGATCTGTTTGAGTCCAAAAATGTTCTTGATAGTTATCCATACTACAAAGTCAATTTAACCATATAAGTACTTACATCACCAAGGTCTGTGTGGTTTAGGATCTTGGATACATTTGGTCTTGGATCAAATGTTGAGTGCAAGAATTTTTATAAATGACTTAGACATCCTTCACCGGCGTTTGTGAGAGGATTGGTGGCTTGTTGAATTTGGTCGTACTTATATGTGTTAATTTGTTCAAGCACTCCATAAGGATAACTCCATATACTTTGTTGCCTTTACCCGTGGTGGTAGTAGGGATGATATGTTTGAAACCTTTTAGTTGTTCAAAGAATTACAGACACAAAGCATATGGTCAAACGGGCAAAGTGACCAAGATACTTGAATCTTGTAAAGAAGTTAAGTACCTTGATTTTGAACTTCATAACCATCATAGAGAGTTATAAGACTCGTCAATTCTTTCCTCCTTGGGCACATTGGCACATAGGGTCATGTAATGGAGAAACCAGACATTCTTGGATATGTGGCGGTTATTGGTGGGTTGTAAGTTCCTACCTGAAGTTTTGGGAATACTTGAAAGTGGCGGACAATGTTCCAAATATATAACCAACAAAGATGGTTGAGTATGTACCTTAGGAGATATGACTAGAAAGAGTGTCTTTGCTTGTCCATCTCAAAGCCTAGATTATCTAGCCTACGTGTAGGCGTAAGGTAGAGGAATCCAGGATCTAGGGGTGCTGCTCCATTACACACTCTTACTAAGACCATGAGATATTCATTTCACAAACTTTTGAGGGCAAGCTTTGTCGCTCAACGGAAAGTGGAAATTTGATATCTATGGGAGCCAGTGGGAGGAAAGCAAGCCTTGAATGGTAAAACCTGATGTTGGCACTAGCACTCAATCAGTGATGATTGAAACTCAGCATGGCTATGCTGGAGAATTTGGCATTACTCTATCACTCTTCCTATATCTCATAGGAGTCATCATAAGGCCGGATATATATATTTTGTATCTAAAGGAAGACGATTCGAATGATGGATTTTGTGGAATTCATCAACTATCGGAAGTCGTAGTGGGCCTAGAGTCCACTTAGAGGAGAGAGGTGATGAGAATGGAATGAAATCCATGTCGGATATCAAAATAATGGACTTGGATGATCTAACACCTTAGTGTAAACCTAGAAGGTATACGTTGCTCTTCGGGTATGAAGACCAACATGAATAAAGTTGTACGCAACTTCAAATACCGACTAGTGGTAAAATGTTTCTTTGTGATTGACCATGAGGATGGTATCACAAGGAAATTCTTCCCCAGTCGTAATGTTGAAGTTAACTCGGATACTCACGGATATCACTACCTTCTCATGGCTATGAGGTATGGTAGTAAAGTATAAAAACCGTATTCCTTCATAGGAATTCTGAGGAAGTGTTTCCACACCTTCCAAGAGTCTCATACACGTAAAAGTATCCTTGTAATGTCTACAAATTCAAGAGGCTCATTCATGGGCATAAGCATCTCAAAGTTAGAACCTTTGCTTTGATGAGAAAATCATAGTATTGAGTTTTCGAGAAGCAAAGATGATACTTAAATAAATGCGTGAGCTAGTGGGAGCATTTGTATTATTTGTATATCTATGATTTTTTTCTTATTGAAGACAATGTCTTAAATTGGCGGTTTACAAACCGGGTTTATGGATTGTTGCTTAATAAGAAGATATAGTAGATACAAAGTGGAACTTATGGAGTTCAGGAAGTAGTGAGATATGTTCTTGATGTTCGGTGGGTGAAAGTGGCTTGGAAAAAAATGGTTACTCTTATGCTATCCTATATTCTAGTAGGGATAGCTGCCGATGTTGATCGGGGCTAGTAACCCTGCCAAGTGATGTTGTTGTTGTGTTGTCAAACAAAATGGTTGTTTAAGCATCATAGACCCTATTGAGTTCTTCCGAAACAATGAGGGTATGATGGTTTAAATGAGAGGATCATAGCCTTGAACGTCGTGATCCTATTGGGCTCTTTTGGGACAATAAGGTAACGATGGTTCATGGGCGTGAAACATAGTCCTTGGAATCATTACTCTATTCGGACCTTCACGGATCCAATGAGAGTATGATGTCTCGTGGACAAGGACCATAGTCGTAAGCTTCGTTGATTCAGTTGTGTTTTTGTAGAACAAATTGGAATACGGAGTCTTAGACAATAGACCATGATGTCGCGTACGCACACTTTATGAGTGATGATCGTGACTAGGGATATGGTGGTTATAAGAGTACACACGGATAGCTTTTGGTTTATCTGTTGACTAAGCTATTGTCGCAAGCTAGTGATGATTCGTCATACTAGGCTTGCACGAACTGCTTGCCAGGAGACTTTGGCTTGAGTTTGTTTAGTTAAATTTGATATGCATATATGTTTGGAACATTAAGCAATAAGTGTGCTTTTTGTTGCATCGATTATCAAATGGGGAATTGGTAATGCGCGTGGAGCGGGTATTTTCATTAGCCTTTATTATGTTTCATCTTAGAATGTTTAACCGCTTCCTTGAATAAAATGTTTATTCTAAATCTCCACGAACAGTCGTTTTTCGTAAGGAAGGAAGAAGTGAGTTAAGCTCGAGGTAAGTTGTGTTGGGGTTCGTGGTAGATCACAACGGAACCAAAATCAAAATTTAAAAGCATAAAAAAGACCACTTTCAACCCCAAGGAGTGTACCTAACTCTACAACTACCAAATGCAACAAAACAAGAGTAAAGAGAAGAGTTATACCTTAGACGTCTCTGGTTGTTGAAAGATGCAAAGACTCCAAGCTTGATGATCTCCTTTTGGCTATCCAAGTCCACCCCGAGATTCTTGTGACCTTGGTGTAATAGCACCCCTTGAATACAACTCACTACTTGATTGTATTTCTGGAACAACAACCCTTAAACACCTGAATTCTCTCTATGTACTCTCACTTGCACACAAGAACCAACACTTAAAGTTTTCATAGTGTGTTTTGAACTTACTTGACCAAGAGAGTGAGAGAGAGAGAGAGAGAGAGAGAGAGAGAGATATGCATATGTTTTAAAGACCCAAAGCTGACCCCAGATCTCCCCAAGGTCGGCAAAGACCAATTGATGGGGTATCCATGCACTAGTGGAAAGGGGAGGTGAAAAGAATAAAGTTGCATGCTATCAGACGGGTTCGCGCCGCTAACTTTGGAGCGTTAGCGCGGCTAACCTTCAAAAGTTAGCACAGCTATCGCGACTGAGTTAGTGACAGTATGGTTAGCACCGCTAACCCTGTCCAGCTTGCCAACCATCATTTAATTATTCTTTCTCACCCTCTATTTTAGGTTGTTGTCAAGATCAACCCCAACGTATGACCAGATAGGCCCGTACATCATCAGCAGTGATCAATTGGTGTACGTGTGTCAGTGGGCATACTCTAACAAACTCCCACTTTCATAAGACTTACCTTACCCAATGCATCACAGGCAAAGAGAGGCCTCTAGTAAGACAACTTTGCCCCCAAGTCAGTATGGCTTTTGTCTTCAGCACAAACACCAAACTGTAGCCCGTGTGAAATGGTCCTGTAGATAAGGGATCAAACATCCTTTTGTTCGCGATATTCACGGTTACGTTTCTTGATCGAGACTGGTGGTGACCAAAATATACAAGTTGCAATCGATTACAGAAATCATTGCACACTTCAGCACGACCATGCATTTTGGTATCAGCGACCAATCATCGAGGGGCCCTGGGATATCTCTCTAAGCAGAGGAACAAATTCCTTTGACTACATTGCCCACCACATTGACCATACTCTGCTTAATTACTCCCTTTATAACAGCCAGTTACAGACTGTGTTTGAAAGAAACTAGAACAAAGCAAACCAAAGTGATGTAGACACATGCATCTCCAGTATAAGGATGAACTGATATTATCATCTTGATTCACTCATGACAAGTCCCACAAAGTGAACTCAGGTGTGGGTCGTCCAGTCACTAGAAGCCGTTTCAAGTACATGCAAAGTATTGTGTCCTCGTGTCCCAATCCCCATTGGACACATGACCAATCACTTCCCTTAGTCTTTATTCATACTTCCTTCTAGAGAAGAATGACTTACTGTGGACATTAAGAATGCTAACACATTCAAGGAAGAGTAAAACATGCTAAGTTAGAACACAGTAAAGATTTAAAGAAATATCCGCAACTTATGTATTACTAAATCTCCATTTAATTATCGATAAATACAATAAATACAATAAATACAATACTGCTGAATGTTCCCAAAAAGGTAAATACATAAAATACAATAACCAAATATACATAATCAAACCAAATCGCTAGCAAATCTAATCCCAATAGCACGTGTGCGAGCATCGTGCTTCGCCTGCGATAATGGTTTCGTGAATGGATCCGCCACGTTGCTATCCGTGTGTAATCTGCTGAAACTAATGTCTCCACTTTCGACCACGTCCCGGATATAATGATATTTCTGCGGAATATACCTCGTGCGTCGGTGAGACCATGGTTCCTTCGCCAAAGCGACCGCACCCCCGTTGTCACAAAATACCTCAACTGGGTCAAAAATACTAGGAACCACTCCCAGATCTTGGATGAACTTCCCAATCCAAATAGCCTCCTTCGCAGCTTCACTGGCCGCAATGTACTCTGACTCACTCTTCAAATCAGTCTCAATGTCTTGCTTGGAGCTCCTCCAGGAGATATCACCATTATTTAACAGGAACACGAACCCCGATTGAGATCGACAGTCGTCCCTGTCAGTTTGGAAGCTTGCATCAGAGGAACCAGTTACCCTAAGCTCTTCCACACCTCCATATACTAAGAACATCTCCTTAGTCCTCCGAAGATACTTGAGAATGTTCTTTCATGCCGTTCAATGTGCCTCACCAGGGTTGGCTTGATATCTACTTGTCATACTCAATGTACAAGAGATATCAGGCCTTGTACATAACATGGTGTACATGATCGAGCCTATTGACGAAGCATAAGGAACTCGCCTCATTACTTCCCGTTCCTCAGGAGAACTCGGGTATTGACCCTTGCTCAACACCAAACCATGTGACATATGTATGAACCCCTTCTTGGAGTCCTCCATCCTAAACCTCTTTAGGACCTTGTCAATGTACGTACTCTGGCTCAAGCCGATCAACCTGCGGGATCTATCTCTATATATTTTAATCTCAAAAATATAAGCTGCATCCCCACAATATTTCATTGAGAAACAACTCCCTAGCCAGGCTTTTACGCCTTGAAATGTTGGGACACCGTTCCCAATTAGCAGTATACATCTACGTAAGGAACTAGGAATACAACTGTGCTCCCAATAGCTCTAATGTAAACACATGGCTCATCCTTGCTTTTAGAGAAGCCAAACTCTTTGACCTTTGTTGGTCCCTTGATGAGAATAACAACAAGCAACAGGTGTGTAGAAGGGGGGTTGAATACACTTTCTGCGGAAATTGAACAAATCAAATAAAAGTGTTACACAAAGTATATCAAACCACAATCAATCGAATGCTTTCATTAAAAAGATGATTACATTGCTTTGAATAAGAAGATGATTACAATAACTATCAAGTAAGCAACTCTTGATATATAACCACCTAATATAAATCTCTCAATCTCTCAAACTTAGCTATCTATAATCAACTTATGATTATAGATACTGACAACTCTCTAAACAGGATTTACACAGATTGATAACTTACCAATATCACAACTAATGTGATGATTTGAACACACAAACAACTTGGCATTCTGTGAATATCTTGATCACGTTGAACTGACAAACAGTGATTCAAGAATCATAACACGTACGGTGAGGTGAGGTTTTGGCTCTGTAACTTGTTTCAGAATCGTACCTCTAAACTTATCAGGAGATAAGTATTTATAATCCTGTTGCTACGGTTCCTAACAAACTAAGACTCAGCTTAATTCGCTAACTAACTATCGGATAACTCGGAATCTTGAATCTTGAATCTTCTTATCTTGAGTCTTCAATCTTGATTCTGGAATCTTCTTATCCTTGCCGTAGATATAGAGAGATAAAAGATAAATTTAAAACACATTTAAATTATCTTTAAACTGACATCTTTAGTCGGACTGAGTTACTCAGCTTGAAACTCATCAAGTTGAGTTCGTCGAGAACACACTCGAAAACAAACATGGACTAACATGTATAATTATTAACTCATCCTTAGAAGTCCAAAGAGTTAACCAAAACATATTTAGCAACTCTATTGAGCTGACTCAGTCTGCATGCTGAGTCGCTCAGCTTGAAACTCATCAAGCTGAAACTCAATATGTATATCTTAGTTTACGCAAATAGTTTATCAAACATATTGATAAGCTTACTAAGATATAGTCTAAACTGATCAAACATATGCTCAACTTATATTCTGCTTATACTCAGTCTGAATCACTATAAGTATTCAGTCTGACTAAGCTTCAAAATTCTGTTTAAGTTGTATGTAGAACACATCTTACAAACTTAGGATGTAGAACCTCCCAAAGAATGATTTCTCTGTTGATTTCTTCTAGGAGGCTTTCAGCTTCTGCATCCCCTCTGAGTTCTCTCTGTTGCATTCTGATGACCTTATTCAGCTTATACTTTACAAAATGATTTGAGCTATCACCACAGCAACTTCTTATATGTATGGCATCCCTCGCTTTTAAATAACATATCTCACTCAGCTTGATAAAGCTGGGTTTGCCAGCCTGATCCTTAAACATGAATCTTTGAACAGGTGTATCAATACCTTGGTTTTCTTTAAACTCTACACCTTTAGGTATCTCGAATAAGCTCTCCCACTGCAGACCAGGAACTGGAACATATCTCAATTCCTCAGCTCTATTAATCAGCTTGGAAACTTCAACAAAGATTTCTTGCTTTAGTTGACTTTTCTTAAACTTCTTGAGCATCATTAATATTCTCTGCCATTCTTGGTAACCCATCTTGTGAACAAATCTCAGGTCCATTCCCATTGTAGATTTATCATCAAATTCAAAATTGAGAATGATGGCTCCATTTATTCTGCTCAAGGTCATGCCTCTGATCTCCCTGCTGGTGCTCCTTCTGAAGTAGCACTCTTGAATGTTCTCGTCTGTATATGGGATATGATCAGGTTTCAGACCAGTGTAGTTAGCCTCAGCCTGAGCCAAAGCTTTTCTCTATTTTTCTTTTTCTTGGTCCTTTACCTCCTTTTCTTTTCTTTTCCTTAGCTCTACAAGGGAAATGCCTAACTCATTGGCTTCCTCTTGTTCGAGCATTTCAATCATAAGCCTTGTGGATTTATCCTCCTCTGTTTCTTCCTCAGTTTCAGAAACACTGTCAGCTTCAGGTTCAAATTCTACTACTTTTTGTCTCTTAGCTACAGGTTCCTCGTTGTTTATTTCTAACTCCCCCTCAGCTAGGGATAACACTATATGAAGCTGCACAGGATATGTTACCTCTCTGCTCCTTTAGATAGTACTAGTAGAGCTTCAGTTTCAGCTCGAACTAGCTCAGCTTCAGTATCGGCTTGAACCTTCTCCCCCTTTTTGTCATCATCAATAGGGGTCGAAGTCCGTTGTTGTTGGAGTGCAGAAACTGCAGAGGCAATCTCTTTAACATCCTTTGTCAGCTTCTCAAGCCTCTGATAGATTTGGCATTTATGCTTCTTCTGCTTGAGATGCAACAAACCAAACTGAGCAGCAACATAATCTTTCAGCTGCTAGATGCCTGAGGAGGCAGTTTCAGTGTGAGGAGAGTCTTTGGGTGCATCATCCAAAGGTTGGTGTATACCTTCAAATTCATCTGCACCAGAGTCTGGACCCTATGAATCACCTAGGTTTGAAGATGAAACATTAACAGGTCGTGCGATAGGGTGTGAGAAGTGAAGAGAAGTAATGGGGCTCGAAATGTGAAGTGTATAGGTTGGTGGTTGGCTGATTGGTTTGGAGGGGGGTGATTGACCCTGGGGATTGGTCATATATTCAATGTCACCTAAGTGTGTCTGCTTAGGCACAGTAATTGGCTCTCCCATGGCACTGGACAGTGTGGGCTCAGTAGACACCACACCCGGGTTAGGCTGTTGGGTTGTAATGAGCCTCGAGGTTGACACCTTAAGAGTAGGCGTCTCCCCCTCAACTCCTGCCAGTGGAAGGATCAATGTGATCTCAGCTCCAGTGATGCCTTGAGGAGTGGCACCACCTATAGCAGTTTTACGTGAATAGGTTCGGATATTCTCCCAAGCAGCAGTGGGCAAGCTAGGGGTGGCTTCAGAGTGGGATTGTAAATGGAATGAAGGTGGAGGAGATGGGTTAGACTGGGTTGGGCTTACCACAGTCTTATCTCTAAAAACGGATGGAGAATAGTGAGAAGAAAGAGAAAGTGGGGAGGTCTTACCAGAAACAGCTTCAATGGTTGCTGTTTCAGCTTGAGCAGAGTGCTCAGCTTAAACCTCGGTGTCAGCTTGGGAGGTTCCCCCTTGATTGGATACCTCTTCTGCACTTTTAGATGAAGCTGCCTCAACTATCGGTAGCACGGGCTCACTCAGACCCTCTTGCTCCGGGAAGATGTCATTGTTAAACATCTTGGGGCTGAGTGTAGGAGACAGGTACACATCCTGTGCAGCTTCATACAGTGCTGTCCCTAGCTCTGCTTTAAATGCCACGGACAGTTACCTAATGAAAGGCACATGAAGATCCCTTGTGGTCTTCATCACTTGGACCCTGAGCTCGTTGAAAATGAGCTGTGCATAGTCTATATTACGAGCAAAGTATATATTGTACAGCAGCTGCATCTCGAACTCGTTAACTTGGTCCAATCCTCCAACCTTAGTACCAAGTGAACGGATAACTATGGACACCATGAAACCCCAACTGGTTTGAAATGTGGCCTTCTTGATGACACCCTCTGTTTGTGGGTGTCCCATTCTAGGTATGACAGACCTAGCCACCTGTCTCGTCACCGCAGGCTCGAACACATCAGATTAAGGGAGTTGAAGAACTTCCCTTATCCTATCGACGGTGAGAGTAATGGTCCTCTCCCCATTCAGCACTGTGCCTCGGATTGAGGCAGAGGTTTGGTCGTAGACACACGTGTACCAAAACTCGAGCAGATGCTGAGGAACCATATGTAGAGGTGCTCCAATAAAAGCGAAGGCCAATGGGCATTTTCGAATGTAATCGGCCCATGGTTTGTATCCTCTGTTAACCTTGCGTTGAGGGATTGCAAGACAAGCACGCTGATTGTTGATTTTGATCAGTGGCAATCTGTTGTTCTTGAACGCAGCACCTCTTACCATTCTGTCACTTAGAATCATAACAGTTCCTTCCATCTTTGAAATTTGAAGATTACACTGAGTAACTTTCCTGTATTCGCACTGAGCAAATGAAGTCGTACTGAGCGATGTAGGGTTTTGAGAACGATGAAACGAGTAATCGCACTGAGCAATTGGTTATTTGCGAAAGGTATTTCAGAATGTGAGAAGTTTGTTTTGTAAGCGTAAACTTCTCTAAACCGAATAGAGTCTGTATATATACCTTTCCGAGGAGAGAGAAAAGTTACCGTTGAACTCCTTTTTTATCTGTTACACCGTAAAAAATTACGTCTTGATGTAACAGTGAGAGGGTAGAAACATATCATCTTCCAACGGATACAAGTGTAAAATATTATAATTAACTAATAATTATAGTAGAAACACTGATAAAGTATACCAATACACAATTGATATACGATGCGATTTGAAACTTACTCAAATACCCATGTACATATGAATTAATGACACTTAGTAATTAAATCATAATTTGGACACACCAAGACTGAGTAAATTGATTACTCAGTTTATGTCAAGCACTCAGCTTGATTCAAGCACTCAGCTTGAGTTGAGTACTCAGCTTGAGATTGGTACTCAGCTTGAGTGGAGCACACAACTCAGACTTAATGACACTGAGTCAATTTTTGTTTGAGACTGACTCAAACTTGTTTCTAACTACACTGAGTAGTTTAAAACTTGGTTGGAACCAACCAAACGTGTAAACATATCACTCAGCTTGAGTGAAGCACATATCTCAGACTCAATGACACTTAGTCATTTATGTTTGAGACTCACTGAAACTATATAATAACTACACTAAGTAGTTAAAATATGTTTGGAACGCACCAAACATGTGAACTCATCATTCAGCTTGACAGGTATTAAAATTTATGAAAACTTATTTATAAACTATGCACTCATCTTAAGACACTTAGTCTTTGTCAAACTAAAAACTCAGATTCTAGACACTTAGCTAGGGGTTGAGCATACCCAATTTACTTAGCAGATACATAAACCTCTTTTTATCAAGGGGTTTAGTGAAAATATCTGCTAATTGGTCATCAGTGGAAATAAATTTAATTTCAACTTTACCTTTTTCCACGATGTCCCTGATGAAGTGATGTCGAATTTCAATGTGCTTGGTTCTTGAGTGGAAGACTGGATTGTAAGTGATGGCTATAGCACTTTGGTTATCACAGGAGATAGGAGTTTTCTTGAAATTCATGCCAAAGTCTTGAAGCTGATGCTGCATCCATAGGATTTGGGCACAACAGCTTTCTGCTGCAATATATTCAGCTTCAGCAGTTGAAGTAGCCACTAAGTTCTGTTTCTTACTAGTCCAGCTGACTAACTTCCCTCCAAGCATTTGACATCCTGCAGTAGTTGATTTTCTGTGTAACTTGCACCCAGCATAGTCAGCATCTGAAAAACCAACTAACTCAAATCCAGAGTCCTTTGGATACCAAAGACCTAGATTTGGTGTACCTTTAAGGTACCTAAAGATCCTTTTCATAGCTTGAAAATGTGATTCTTTAGGATCTACCTGATATCTTGCACAAACACATGTAGCAAACATGATATCAGGTCTACTAGATGTCAAATAGAGTAATGAACCTGTCATTCCTCTCTAGGTAGACTGACACACAGACTTACTGTTAGAAATATGCCCATTAATGTACGTACGCCATATGGACCACTGCTGATGATGTATGGGCCTATTGGGTCATACACTGGGGTCTAACCCGACAGCAACTTAAGCTAAGGGACCAAATATGACAAAAGGCAAAAGTTGACATCGCAGGCCGCGTTAGCGCCGCTAACTATTAGGGGTTAGCGCCGCTAAGTCCTAGAGGTTAGCGCCGCTACGGCTGCATGTACTTTGTGTCAAATCACTGACAGGGCGCGTTAGCGCCGCTAACCTTTTTGAGTTAGCGCCGCTAACTTATGGTTAGCGCCGCTAAACCCCGCCAGTGCCATTTGTCATATGCACCACCTAAATTAGCCAATGCATGTGGATATGTTTATCTCGAGGCTTGGCCGGTTGAATGGGGTTATATATGAATCTGGAGTCAAAAGGGAATATAGATGAACTCATTTTCGAGTTAGGGTTCTCTCTTTTCTCTCTCAAGAAGAAAACACTTCTCCTTCTTTCGTGCTACTAAGACCAAGTGAAGATACCAAGAGAGTTCAAGTTCAAGCTCCAGAAGTTGGTCTCGATTTGTTTCTGTCCCAGAGTGTTTTTCATAGTGAAGAAACACGAAGGCTTGCTAGCTCAAGTGGTTAGGCGTGTTCCCGGGGTACTACCCATTAGTTGATCCGCGTTTCACCATTAGAGCATCACCACCATGAGACAACAAGATTTTTGGAGCTAAGAAGAAAGGTATAACCTTCTTTCCTTCTTACAAGTTGCATTTTTATACATAGAGTTTGGTCCATTTGTGGGATTTCGGTTTTATGCTTTATATGCTTGTACCTTGGGTTGTTTATGTTGTACATTCGCTTCCGCTGCGTGCCCATGAGATCCCAACAGTGGTATCAGAGCCACCTCTATGTTAGAGCACTTGGTGGCTTGAAAAATCCCGAAATCGGAATGTTTGTTTTCTGTTCGAACAAGGTTAGCGGCACTAACTTCGAGTTAGCGGCGCTAACCCATAAAACTTAGCGGCGCTAACGCGCATCTACATATTTTGTTTTTCAAGTTAAAAACAGTTTTGGTCTCGGGTATTTTTGGCTATTTTGTAATTCTGGAAATTTGTTCCAGATTTTGTCTTGGTAATTTTGTTACCATTTTGTTTGGTTGTATGTGTTAGATTTGAAATTGGTAACCTTGCTTTTGACCTTGTGGTTGACTTTGTGTGTTTGGATGCATTTGGTGATTTTTATATCACATTATAGGCTGTAATATTTATTAATTTAGTTTGGTTTGTAATAATATTGTGGCTTGCATGCCATTTCATTAATCCGTGTACTTGTAATAGATAAATAGGAAATTTTGTGGCTTGTACGCTATTTCAATTTCTATTGTATGTTTTGTACATTTGGATGAAGACACACAAAAGGGAGTCAAAAGGAGATGGAGGATGACCATAGAAGCCGGTGGAATCCAATGGAGATAGCGGTTCTAGTGGGAGCTCGCATCGGAGTCCTTTTGTCCCTTAGTTTGACCACGTTCTACCCGTTTTGGCTCACGGGAAGAACACATAGGATTTATGGCAAGGGTTACCAATTTATTTCGTTTAAAATGCGTGTGATGTGATTTTATATTATTCTTGCATGGTTTGCTTAGGATTCGCATGCTAGATAATTTTTCGAAAAATTAATAAAATCACAAGAGTTTTGGTAAAAATGTTTTACAACTCTCGCGCGCTCACATATAAGATTAACTCACTAGGAAATAGGTTTTGTCACTAAACAAGTTAATCTGTAACCAAGCCGAAAACAAAAGCCCGTTTTTCATAAAACGTAAATCTTGCGCCATCTGTAGGTCGATACCTCCCGAATCTAGATTTATGGGTTTTGGTTGTCGAGCTTAGCACGAGCTAACTCTCATAAAACTGTGTGGAAGGTGAGTGTGGCGAATTCACAATTTTGGTTGTCGAGCTTAGCACGAGCCAACTTTAGTGAATTTGTTACCGTATGTCTTGACGGACGATTTACAATTGCAAATTAAAATCCTTGAGTGATTGTCGGGCTTAGCACGAGTCAACCAAGAATTTTAATTTGGAATTGGTGCAAGTAGTGATCAAACATGCCAAACGACTAATGGTTGTCGTAGGATCCCGCAAGTGTCTAAGAGTTGCAATAGAGATTGCAATTGGTAAGATGGTTATCGGCCTAAATAGCTCCATGAAGTGATCCGCGGCAACCCCGTCATGGATTGGAGTGAAATATGGTTCTTAGCCCTTGTTAAAATATTTTTCGAGGCAATATGGGTAATTATTTTAACGAGGATTAAATCAAACTAACTAATTCGCGTACTCTAATTTTATATATAGGATGTCGAATCAAAACAACACCACGTCGAACTTTTCACTTCGTATGTTCCTACAAAGGGAGAAACTCACGGGAGTGAACTTTGTTGACTGGCTTAGGCAATTAAGGATTGTCCTACGTGCCAAGTATAAGTTGCACATCCTTGAGGAACCCCTTCCTGAACCACCTGCTATCAATGCGGAATGGACCATCCGATACGCGTATGAAAAGCGTGTTCGAGATACGCACGATGTTGCTAGCCTCATGTTATCAAGTATGAGCTCGGAACTGCGAAATCAATTTGAGCACATGACTGTGTATGACATGATTAATAAGCTGAAGGAAGTATTCCAACAGCAAGTTAGGCAAGAACATTATGAGTGTGTTAAAAGTCTAACCGGTTGTAATATGCGGGAAGGCAGGAGTGTAAGTGCCCATGTTTTGAAGATGAAATCATACATGGACCAGATGGATAGGCTTGGTTTTCCTATAGGAAGGGAACTCGGTGTGAACTTCATACTTCAGTCTCTGCCCACATCATATGAGAAGTTTGTAATGGACTATCATATGCATTGAAAGGAAATATCTATAGATGAATTGCATGGAATGTTGAAGGTTGTAGAATCTAATATGTCCAAACATGAATCATCCTCATCCACTCCTATTCATGGTTCTAAGGAACAACTTTTATCCAAGAAGAAGAAATCGATCCCATCGAATGAAGAAGTTGGAGTATCCAAGCTTGCTTCAAGTTTTGAGTGTATGGACATTGATGATGTGCCTAAAGAGACTCAACAAGGGGTGGTTTGCTACTTCTGCGGTAGATTTGGGGATTGGGGCCGTCATGCCTGCCCTCCGTGCCGAGAGGATATAAAACTTCTCAGAAAAGAGAGAGTTAATTTTCCTACTTGAGGTACATTCATGATTATAGTTCATTGCTATTCCTTTATAAGCTGGTTTGTTTACCCGAGCTATATGACTCACGTTTGTTACAAATTTTTTTTGTTACAAAGTGTAGGTCTGTTCGTTGCAAGAAGAAAAAGCTTGAAGAACCGGATCTCTGAAGAAGAAATTTTGTTGATTGTCTTCTATAAGAGAATTGGGAGTGTTGGTCTCGCCATTAATTCCGGATTAATTATTACTTTCGTATGTACGCCCTGCGTGGCAAGACTTGCTTTATTGTATGTTCTTTTGAAGTTGATGGATATTTTTGTATCTTGTTTTTGGTTTAAAAGATTTTTCATTCTGATGGTTTCATTTCATTTTCTATCCATGTCTAAGCTTATGTGTTATTTTGACCATTTTGGTGCACAAATACACATTTGATGACGATGGATGTTTCTTGGAATTGAAACAATTTTGAAAAATTATTTTGAGATGTTTTATCAAAAACTTATCCATATCATTGCATACATAAAGACACGTTATAAGTAATAAGACAATCATGAAATAATTGATTCTTAGATCCAAAAGTGGTTTGGATACATTAAGTATATGGCATAATCAAACTTGACCAAGTAAACAACATTTACATCACTTAGATCCATGTGGGTAGGATCTTTGTAAAAGTTTAGCTTCGGGCTAAATGGAATATGCAAATCTTGTTTATTGGACTAGGATGATTAAGAAATCTTTCACCAGTATTGGTAGGATAGATTATAACTTGCTGGATTTTGATCACACTCGTGTGGATAATCCGTTCAAGTGTGCCGTGTATAGTGAAACTAGTAAAAATTCTCCATCACCATCTTTATGATAGAAGTTGGGAGAATGTTTAACTAGATAAAAGGTTTGTGTCTGAAACCTGGAGGTGTTCGGAAATAACCTTAAGAAATTGGGAATCAATAAGGGCATATAGATATCGATTCTTAGATCTAGATAAGATGCTAAGTTTCTATTATCTGTATTGATTTAAATATGAAATGAATCATGGGTTTATCCCATACTTCGTTTTCTCTAAGAAACACATTTTGTACATGGTGTTACTTTAAAGAAAAACCGGATATCTTTGTTGATCATCTGGTAAAAGGCAGGCCTTAAAGATGTATTCAATATGATTGGTATACATTATTTTATGAACCAAGTCCTCAATCTAAAACCCGACATTATGGTCACTTAAGCATCCAATGAGATTCTGACTAGAAAGAGTCATTTGCTTGTCAATCACATAACTTAAAATTATCCATTCTACATTTAGTGGGAGATGGATGAATTATAAGTTGATGCTTGTATATTTAAGTAGTTCATCTGAGTTTTGGATAATTGTTTCTTGAACTTATGGGAACCATGTTTGGTAGCTCAAAGGGGAGAGGACAATTTACAAAAGCATTCCAGTAGAAGAACGTAAAACTTAAATAAGAGACCTAATGTTGACACTAGCATTTAATCAGCGTAGAGATGCTGATAAAACCTGATAATATACATTGCTTCTTTAAATCTGATGGAAATTAAGAAGGCTGTTTATATATGAGGTTGTCATATTTTAGTAACAACAGCTTGATGGTAAATCATTGTGATGTTACCATTCATCGGAAACATGGTGGGACCCTGTGTTCACTAGTGAATAAAACAAGGGAATGGTATATATAGATGTAATCTATTTGCTGCGTCCAAGTACTTGACTTGGGTTAATCCCACACCTAAGGTGTAATCCAAGAAAGGGTGAAGGGACTAACATACATACAATCATAGACAACTTCAAATACCGACTACAGACATAGCATTTCATATTGATTGTATGGAAACATGTTCTAGTGGTTATGTTGAAGATAATTTGGATAAAGTGAAATATTGTTGTCACCTTGCGGGAATAAGATTAGTTCACTTGGATGTAAGAGACCTGTATCCTTCATAGGATTAAGTTGAGGAAATGCTTAAGGCACTTTCCGAGGCTCTTAGACATCTATAAAATCCAGGTTAGGTCTGGATTATGTGAAACTTTGTTGTCACTTTGGGAAAACGAGTATGTTCACATGGAAATAAAAGACCAAGATCCTTCGCAGGATTAAGTTGAGGAAATGTTTGAAGCATGTTCCGAGGTCTAATATATCCATAATATCCAAGTTATGTCCATGACTAAAGTCAGCAAAACTTGCATCTTGTGGCTGTAATTCTGCTTTGCAAGAAAGTCATAGGAATGAGTTTTCTAGAAAGCATAGATTGAGCCTGATACCCTTGTCCGGGCTAGTGGGAGCTTCATGTGTTCCTAGTAAAATATACTCAATGAAAATAATGTCCTAATTTAGGGTTGTTCTACAACCTTATGGTGGAATTATTGTTCTATGACTATAAATATAGAATATGGAATCAAGTGGATTCTAAAATCAAGAAATGATGATGTATGTTCTTGATGTTCGACGAAAGTAGAATTGTGTTGAGTAAAGTTATTACTGCAAGCAAATCTATACTTGTGAGATTGTCGATTTTATCGAAATTTTGAATATACAAATATGTGGTGTAGATATGACATTTAGATTTAAATGGGTGTCATTGACCCTATTATACACTTCGGTTACGTTGAGGGTATGTCGACTCTAATAAACATGAGTGTCAATGAATCTATTGTGAACTTCTGTTACATTGAGAGTATGACGACTCTAATAATCATAAGTGTCATTAATCCTATTGTAGACTTCGGTAACATTGAGGATATGATGACTATGATAACCTTATGTATAATCTCTTTGATAAACACTTTGCAAGTGGTTTAATAAGAGAATACAAAAGAGTACAAAAGGGATATCGTGTAGATGATCCCATGATTGAGCCGTTGTCAAATACTAGTGATGAATTTCATACTAGGTATAATAGCATTGTTAATGCTTATGACTAGGCTCGAATATCATTTTGTAAATGTTTGATTTACTTATAAGTTTTGGGAACGGTAAGCAGTACTGCTAACCGATGATTGTATCAATATATAGTCGGGACTATATATACGCATGATGCGGTTACCTTCATTGGTCTTTACTGTGTTCCATCTTAGCATGTTTAACCACTTCCCAGAATGTTTATACATTCTAAATTTCCACAGCCAGTCATTCTTCAAGGGAAGGAAGCTTGAATTAAGGCTGAGGTTAGGTGTTGGTTAGGCATTAATCAAGGATTGAATGCATGAAACACAACAATAACCTGTTCTTGAAAGGAGTTTCAAGTAACTGGAAGACCCACACCCGAGTTCACTTCATGGATCATGGTCATAGAGTGACTCGGAAGGATAATATCATTACGTCCTTCGACCCGAGATGTATGAATTGCTATAGCATGACACTTTCTTACTTTAACCATTTCAAAACGTAGTTCGTAACTGGCTACTATAAAGGGAATAGTTAAGTAAGATAAGGTTCACGCTACAGTCAACGGAATTTGTTCCTCTGATATGAGAGATGTCCCTGGGCCCCTCGATGATTGGGCGCTGACACCAAAATAAGCATGGCCATGCGCAAAGGAATATTGATTGAGAATCAGATATGTCCTTAAATTTTGGTCACCACCAATCAAGATCGAGAAACATAATCGTGAACGATCTGGAGATTGACGTGTCAATCCATGTCTCGTGTTCACAAGGATATCGCGAACAAAAGGAGTATTGATCACTTATCAAATAGGACCTCTACGTTCTTTTGTAGGTTATGGTTTTCTGCAAAGAAGCGGAACCCATACTGACTTGGGGGCATTGATACTTTTGCTAGAAGCCGCTCTTTGTCTGGGGTCACATGGGTACGGTGCATTATGTTCAAGTGGGAGTTTGTTAGAAATATGCCCATTAATGTACGTATGCCATATGGACCGCTGCTGATGAAGTATGGGCCTACTGGGTCATACACCGGGGTCTAACCTGACAGCAACTTAAGTTAAGGGACCAAATATGACAAAAGACAAAAGTTGACATCGCAGGCCGCGATAGCGCCGCTAACTATTAGGGGTTAGCGCCACTAAGTCCTAGAGGTTAGCGCCGCTACGGCTGCATGTACTTTGTGTCAAATCACTGACAGGGCGCGTTAGTGCCGCTAACCTTTTTGAGTTAGCGCCGCTAACTTATGGTTAGCGCCGCTAAACCCCGCCAGTGCCATTTGTCATATGCACCTCCTAAATTAGCCAATGCATGTGGATATGTTTATCTCGAGGCTTGGCCGGTTGAATGGGGTTATATATGAATCTGGAGTGAAAAGGGAATATAGATGAACTCATTTTTGAGTTAGGGTTCTCTCTTTTCTCTCTCAAGAAGAAAACACTTCTCCTTCTTTGGTGCTACTAAGACCAAGTGAAGATACCAAGAGAGTTCAAGTTCAAGCTCCAGAAGTTGGTCTCGATTTGTTTCTGTCCCATAGTGTTTTTCATAGTGAAGAAACACGAAGACTTGCTAGCTCAAGTGGTTAGGCGTGTTCCCGGGGTACTACCCATTAGTTGATCCGCGTTTCACCATTAGAGCATCACCACCATGAGACAACAAGATTTCTGAAGCTAAGGAGAAAGGTATAACCTTCTTTCCTTCTTACAAGTTGCATTTTTATACATAGAGTTTGGTCCATTTGTGGGATTTCGGTTTTATGCTTTATATGCTTGTACCTTGGGCTCTTGTTGAATTTGTAGACCTAGGAAGTAAGTCATCTCACCCATCATACTCATCTTGTACTTTTGTGACATTATTTTGAAGAACCATTCACACAAAGATTCATTGGTAGAACCAAAGATAATATCATCCTCATAGATTTGTACAAGAATCACCTGTCCTTTACTCTTTTTAATAAAGAATGTCTTATCTATACTACCTCTGGTGAAATCCATCGATAGTAGATAAGTGGACATAGTATCATACCAAGCTCTTGGAGCTTGTTTAAGACCATACAAAGCCTTGTCCAACTTATAGACATGATATGGAAACTTTGAACTTACAAATCCAGGAGCTTGTTTCACATAGACTTCCTCCTGAAGTTTTCCATTAAGGAAGGCACTCTTCACATCCATTTAATAGACTTTGAAGCCTTTATATGCTGCATAGGCTAAGAACTGCCTTATGGCTTCAATTCTAGCAACAGGGGCAAACGTCTCATCATAATCAATTCCCTCTTCTTGCTTATACCCTTGTGCTACCAGCCTGGCTTTGTTCCTAACTATCACTCCATCCTTGTCCATTTTATTTCTATAGACCCACTTAGTGCCTATAATAGAATGATCTTTGGGGGCAGGGACAAGTTTCCAGACTTTATTTCTCTCAAATTCATTCAGTTCCTCTTGCATAGCATCAATCCAATCCTCATCCTCTAAGGCTTCCTCAGTCTTTTTTGGTTCCATTTGAGATAGGAAACCGAAGTGAGCAGCATAGTTAGCTGTAGCCTTGGATCTGGTCATAACTCTTTCTTGGACATTTCCAATGATTTGATCTTTAGGATGATCTTTGAGGAATTTAAATGTTGTAGTAGGAGAGTCTGGTTCTAAATCTGAGTGATGTTCAGAACTCTGAGGTGAACACACATCCTCAGTCTCAACAACAGCATTGTCACTTCTGAGTTGCTTTACAGACAAACCTTTCTGCAACTCTTCGTGTTTGATAAAACTGATTATCTCCAGGGCAGCCTCACTTTTGGCTGTAAGAAATATTACCTAGGTGAATCTTGAGAACTCATCTACTATCACCAGTGTGTACTTCTTGCCACTTAGGCTTGGAGTACTTATGGGTCCAAACAAGTCCATATGCAACATATGAAATGAATCTGTTATTGAAAAATTTTGCTTTGATTTAATGGACCCTTTATGGTGTTTCCCTTGGTCACAAGCTGAGCACAAATTGTCTTTGACAAATGTGATCTTTGGTAATCCATAAACTAACTCTTTATTGGACAACATATTTATATTTTTAAAGTTCAGATGAGATAAAAGTTTATGCCATAACCAACTCAGCTTAGGAACAGAATGGGAATATAAGCAGGTTTCATTATAGGGATCAACAGAATTAAGATCAAGTAGATACACATCTCTTTCTCTTTTGGCTATCAATACAGGCTATCCCTTAGCATTATAGATTGTTCCTGCTTTCTTCCTAAAAGTAACTATATTGTCTTCATCACACAATTGACTGATACTAATCAGGTTGTGTTTGAGACCTTTGACATATGCAACTCTGTGGAAAGTGACCTTGCCAGCTTGCATCTTACCATAACCTTTAGTTCTTCCATGGGAGTTGTCTCCAAATGTTACTTTAGGACCTTCATCTTCTTGGAAATCACTAAGAAGTCCTTTCCACCCGGTCATGTGCCTTGAGCATCCACTATCCAAGTACCATTTACTTGAACCCTGCATATGATATGAAAACTAAACACACTAGTTTTGTTTGGGAACCCACTTCTTGGTGAGTTCAGATGAGGAGCACTTAGCATCTCCATCTTATTAAACTGACTGTTCAGCTTGAGCAGGAGCTGAGTCATGTGTAGGCTGATCAGCTTATTCTTGTTCAGGCCTTGAGATTTCTGCATCACAGTCCTTAGCCTCATGACCTCTACTTCTGCACTTGTAGCATCTCCTTCTTCCAATGATTACAGGAGGTAGAGTGTCTAATAATCCTTGTGAGAAATTGCTCTCAGTCTTAGGATTATATGTGGTGGATAACTTTTCAACTTTCTTAGCAAGTTGATTCACCTGATGATCACTGACTTTGGACTTACCTTTGTCAGGTCTTTGTTTGTTATCCATATGATTAGAAGTTTGACTAACACCCTTATTTTCCATGACCTTGGAATTACCTTTGTCATGACTACTGTACTCACCAGTTTCAACAGGCTTGGACTTACCACTGTTGATCTTCTTGGACTTACCAAGATCTACAACTTTGGACTTACCATTGTTGTACTTTGACCTCTGACTTACAGTGGTCTTCCTATTCTTGTAACTTCTCTCCGAGCCAGATAGAGAATGTTATCTTTTGAAAGGATTTGGATTAAGCCTTTCAATAGCTGAAGTTCTTTGAATAGGCTGAGTGGTTAATCTGTCCAGCACAGACTTACCATGCTGTTTGGATGTTGAGCACTCTTCTCCATGATCTTTAGCCTTTACAAACATAATGTATTTAAGGTTTTGACCATGTTTCTTCTCTGAGGCTGACTTCTGAAACTCAATCAGTAGTCTATCCTCCTCAGAGTCTGTACTTGCTATCTCATCATCAGCTACATAAGTTGCAATTTGATAGTCACCTCCAAGCACAACTTGTACCTGTTTAGGAATTTGTTGGTTTATGCACTTTTCAGCAAGCTTTGATGACTTACACCAAGACTCAGTGACTTTTTGTAGTTGGTCAGCTTTGTCTTTATCTTCCTGAAGTTCTTCACTTAGAAGTTTATTAATGTATCTTTGACATTCAAGATCACATTGTGCTTTCTTACAAACATCAATGAGAGATTTATTTTCCTTAATCACATTCTTGAGTTTAGTTATCTCATCTTTGAGGTCATTTTGAGACTTAAGGATGGTCTTGAAATCATTCAGCAGATAATCAAAAGCAATACCCTTTTCTTCATCGGTGTAAGAGTTGAAATTACTAACCTTATACATGGAAGCAGGATCCCAATCACTAAGCTTGCTATTTTCCTCAGCTTTCTTCATATCAGCTTCGAAAGTTGACTCGGACAAACCATAATCAACTTCGTCAATTTCAAACTCTTCATCTTCTTGAGCCATCAGACATATATCATCATCTGAGGTAGATGATTCTGTATCCCAAGTTTCAGCATATAGTCCTTTTACACTTGGTTTTTCTTCAGGCTATCCTTTCTTGAGCTGTGTATATTTCTTCTTGTATTTATCAGCTCTGTAAGCATTCTTATCAACAACTGATGTTGTTTCCACCTTCTTTGATCTGCACTCAGCAGCAATATATCCCTTCTTCTGACAGTTGAAGCACACAACATTCTTGGGTTCAAAGGAACTCTTCCCTTTGCCTCTGTCAGATATTCCTCTTCCCCTTTGAGCTCTTCTCAAACGTCTGGCTAACATTGCCATTTGCTCAGTGATATTTTGAACATTATCAGTATCACCTGAGTCTGAGTCTGAGTGGTCAGCTTGAGATTCTCACTCAGTCTCAGATTCAACAACCAGTGTCTTGGAACTTTTCTTATTTTTCTGTGCAACCAATGCAACTTCATTCTTATCCAAAGACTCCTTGAGTTGTTGTTGAGAAGTTCTCTTGTGTTCAGTGATCTGTTCATGATTTAGCGAGAACCCATATATGGACTGTATGGACTGTAGGTTGTACACATGCAGTGTTCCTCCAGCCCTCAGTGCTGTAGTTGCATCATTAAACTTCTCTGGTAACACATCCAGAAATTTCAGCACAAGTTCAGCTTCATCTTTCTTTACACCCACACTTAGTAGGTCATTTATCAAGCAGTGAAATCTTGGGAACAAATCTGACAAGGTTTCATTCTTCTTTGAAAAGAAGTTTTCATAAGATCTATTCAAATGATTTTTCTTATGCTGCTTGACCAGATCCGTGCCCTCATATGTAACACTTAGCGTTTCCCATATATCTTTTGCAGATTGACACCCAGTCACAGTACGCAAGATTTCGTTGGTCAGGGCATTTGCCAGAACACTTTTTGCCTTGTCATCCAGATTGAAGAGTTCCCAATCTTCATCAGTCCAGGATGTAATAGGCTTTCTTGTTTCCTTTTCAGTTTTTCCAGGAGATGTATCACTGATAGTAGCAGGAATCTTGTGGATGATAGGTCCTTTTGTAATTACATCGAACATACGATTGTCAATGGACTTGAGGAATAGCATTGCTCTGAACATCCACATAGGATAGTCAGAACCATCAAATATGGGACAACCTTTGGCAGTCATCTGTGGAAAGTTTGAAGAATTGTTGCTTGTAGACATTGTAGACTTTATCAGAATCTTGAACTTTCAACTTATGAAATCGTTCAGCCTGCTCCGATACCAGTTGTTGGTCCCTTGATAAGAATAACAACAAGCAACAGATGTGTATAAGGGAGGTTGAATACACATTATGCGGAAATTGAACAAATCAAATAAACGTGTTACACAAAGTAAATCAAACCACAATCAATCGAATGCTTTCATTAAAAAGATGATTACAATGCTTTGAATAAGAAGATGATTACAATAACTATCAAGTAAGCAACTCTTGATATATAACCACCTAATATAAATCTCTCAATCTCTCAAACTTAGCTATCTATAATCAACTTATGATTATAGATACTGACGACTCTCTAAACAGGATTTACACAGATTGATAACTTACCAATATCACAACTAATGTGATTATTCGAACACACGAACAACTTGGCAATATGTGAATATCTTGATCACGTTGAACTGAAAAACAGTGATTCAAGAATCGTAACACATACGGTGAGGTGAGGTTTTGGCTCTGTAACTTGTTTCAGAATCGTACCTCTAAACTTATCAGGATATAAGTATTTATAATCCTGTTGCTACGGTTCTTAACAAACTAAGACTCAGCTTAATTCGCTAACTAACTATCGGATAACTCGGAATCTTGAATCTTGAATATTCTTATTTTGAGTCTTCAATCTTGATTCTAGAATCTTCTTATCCTTGCCGAAGATATAGATAGATAAAAGATAAATTTAAAACACATTTAAATTATCTTTAAACTATCTTCTTTAGTCGGACTGAGTTACTCAGCTTGAAACCCATCAAGCAGAGTTCTTCGAGAACACACTCGAAAACAAACTTGGATTAACATGTATAATTATTAACTCATCCTTAGAAGTCCAAAGAGTTAACCAAAACATATTTAGCAACTCTATTGAGCTGACTCAGTCTTCACGCTGAGTAGCTCAGCTTGAAACTCATCAAACTAAAACTCAATATGTATATCTTAGTTTACGCACACAGCTTATCAAACATATTGTTAATCTTACTAAGATATAGTCTAAACTGATCAACATATGCTCAGCTTATATTCTGCTTATGCTCAGTCTGAATCACTATAAGTATTCAGTCTGACTAAGCTTCATAATTCTGTTTAAGTTGTATGTAGAACACATCTTACAAACTTAACTTTGTCTCATCAAATCTTAACTGATGAGATCATTTTCCCAACAACCTTCTCATCAAAGCACAGGATCCAACTCCGAGAAGCTTGCTTAAGCCCATAAATGGACTTCTTAAGCTTGCAGACTTTATTCGGAAACCCTGGATGTGCAAAACCCTTAGGTTGTGTCATATACACCTCCTCTAAAAGTGTTCCGTTAAGGAACGCGGTTTTGACGTCCATTTTCCAAATCTCATAGTCTTGAAATGCGACAATGGCCATGAGTATCTGGATAGACTTCAACATAGCCACCGAGGAAAAGGTTTCCTTATAGTTTACACCATGAGTTTGAGTGAAACCCTTAGCCACTAGTTAGGCTTTGAAGGTGTCTACCTCGCCATCCACGTCGATCTTTTTCTTAAAGACCCATTTGTACTCTACAGGTTTGCACCCGGTCACGGGATCAACCTAGTCCCATACTTGATTATCCGAAATAGACTGAATGTCAGATTCCATTACTTCTTTCCACTTGGCAGACTCAAGGCCCACCACAGCGTCCTCGTATTTGGTAGTTCATCAGAATCCACTACCATGTCGGTACCCTCAGACATGTGAAAACCATATCTCTTTGGATCTTTCCGACTTCTACCAGATCTTCTAAGAGGCAATGGGTTTACATTTTTATCTCCAGCATCATCCTGCTGAGATTCAACCATTGCAAGTTATGAGCTAGTGCCAACATCAGGTTTTACATTGGTAGGTTCATGAACTTCTTGAAGATCAACCCTCTTCCCACTAGCGTCTTTGGATAGCAGTTCCCTCTCTAGGAACACTACACTTCGAGCAACAAACACCTTTTTCACAGAAGGTTTGTAAAACAAATATCCCATTGACCTAGAACGATAACCAATGAAAAACCACCTTTCGGCCTTGGGCTCCAATTTGTCCTCAACCTTACGCCTCACGTAGGCACGACATCCCTAGACCTTAAGATATGAAATGGATGGAACCTTTCCATGCCACATTTCATACGGTGTTTCCTTAACCTTCTTTGTTGGTATGAGGTTAAGGATTCTACCAACCATTTCAATCATGTATCCCCCAAACGTAACGGGAATTTCCATATGACACATCATCGACCAAACCATATCTAACAATATTCGGTTCCTCCTATCGGCAACACTATTTAAGTATGGTGTCCTAGGAGGTGTTAATTGCGAGACAATCCCACAATCCCACAATCCCACAATCCCACAATCCCTTAGATGGTTATGGAACTCAGAACTAAGATACTCACCGCCTCTATCAGATCGTAGCATCTTAATCCTTTTCGCTAGTTGATTTTCTACCTCGCTTTTATAAGTCTTAAATACATCAAAGGTATCTGATTTTTGTCTCACCAAGTAAACATACCCGTATCCACTATAATCATCAATAAAGGTAACGAAGTAGCGGGAATGATCTCTTGTGGCATGCTTGAACAGACCATACACATCAGTGTGAACGATATCCAACAAGTCTTGCGCCTTCTCACATACACCGGTGAAGGGTGCTTTGGTCATCTCGCCCAATAAACAAGATTCACATACTTCATTAGACCCATGGTCAAATGATTCCAAGATCCTATCTGCTTGGAGCTTGGTGATGCCTTTCTTGTTTATGTGGCCTAACCGACCATGCCATAGAGACAACTTTTCCAATACATTTTTTGGATCCCGAATCAACATTCATGATTGATCTATTGTTTTGCAAGCTTATGCTTGTCTCATATATGCCATGACATGGAAATGCTTTAAAATAAAAGACATGATCTTCGTAACATAAAATGCTACCATTCTCAAATTTAAAAGTAAATCCATCGTCGTACAAAGCATATAAATAAATTATGTTTCTTGCCACGCAGGGCGAATAAGATACATTTTGTAAAACAATAGATAAGCCGGATGGAAAGGCGAGCTACACACTCCCTATGTACTTGGGGAAACTACGCTGGGGCACCTTTAGCTCATAGCTTCTTGAGCTCCTCTATGTACTTGGGGAAACTACGCTAGTAGTGTCCCTTCTCCCCGCAGAAGAAGCAGGTTGCCTCTTCCGGTGAGGTGGCAGCGGTAGCCACTTGCTTCCCCTTTGGATCCTGGGTCGGGTTAGGTTTGGGCTTCGGCGCATTGACCTTATTCTTTCCCTTCCCCTTCCCTTTAGAGCTTGAAGCGGGTTGTTTCCGTTTCTTACCACCCTCGTTGATGGCAAGGACGGCAGTGGAGTAGGAGGGCTTCGACTTGGCAAGCTCAGACTCGGCGGTCTTAAGCATGCCATGAAGTTCCATGATGGACTTGTCCATACTATGCATATGGAAGTTCACGAGGAACAACCCATATGGCGGAGTCAAAGATTGGAGGATGATATCAACCGCCAACTCTTTCCCCATGGAAAAGCCCAACTCCTTGAGCTGGTCCACGTACGCCTTCATCTTAAGGACGTGCGAGCTCACATTGTCGGCCTCCTGCATCCGGCAACTGATGAAGGCTTTGACACACTCATACAACTCTTACCTTGCTCGCTGTTGGAACATGTGCTTCAGCTGAATAATCATCTCATACGAACTCACATTCTTGAATTTCCTTTGCAATTCGGGACTCATGGTCATGAGCATTAGGCAAGTCACGTGGTGAGCATTAGGCAAGTAGTAGGCGCCTTCGGAAGAGGTGTCTCTAGGACCTAGAGCTTCATCTCATGTCATAGGAAAATTCACAAAGTCTCATGTCATAGGACCTAGAGTTTCTCCTTTTCCAAGAAAGGACGGAGTAACATGTTTGTGGTAGTGGTGTTGCTAGTAGATTCCATCTACAAGCAAAGTACGAATTTGGTTAGTATGATGTATTAAGTCCTTGTTAAATAATTACCCACTTGTTATAAAACAAATTATATTAACAAGGGCTAAGAACCTTATTTCGCTTCAATCCATGACGGTTTTTCCGCGGATCACTTCACGAAGTTATTTAGGCCGGTAAACACTTTACCGATTACAATCTGTGATTACAACTCTTAGGCACTTGCGGGATCCTAGGTACTCATAGCACCCATTTGGCATGTTTGATCCCTCCACACCGACTCCTCATTAATCCACATTTGTAGCTCGGTATTGGCACGACAACTACCAAGGCGTATTAAATCTTTGAATTGTAAATCAACCGTCCAGATACACGATGTTACTCTACCCCAATGGCCGCCTTAGCTAGAGCTCGACATCCGACCTTCCGAGTTGCCACACGCACCTTCCACACAGTTACGCAAAACCGATCTCAGCTAAAGCTTGACGACTGATCTTGTTCAACTAGATTCGGGTGGTGTCATCTTGCAGGTGGTGTGAGATTTACCTTTTGAAAAAAGGGATTTAGTTTTTACGGTTAAAAGGTTTTTTTAACCAATTCTTGTCTATGTGGCGCGTGGAGTTTGTAAACCCATTCAAAACTCTTCGGTTTTATTATTTTAAAAAAAATTCTAGCATGCGAAGATCATAAACAACCACGCAAGAAAATATACAAAATAAACAACCAACCATGCACACAATAATAATCCGGTAACAAGCCAAATAAATCCTATGCGTCTTGCCCGTGAGCCAACGAGCATGACAAAGTCAACTAAGGACAAAATCCTATGACTTTGACGTGTGCTCCTCCCACTTGATCCATCGCGTCTCCCACCGACCTCCAGATCCAAGTTGAGCCAAGACACCTCTTCTTGGTCCTCGTTGGTTGTCTTCGGTTCTCCTTTTAAAATTTACAAATTTAAAATGAAATGGCATGCAAGCCACAATTATCTATTCTAAGCTAATACTACAATTAAAAAGAATAGAAATCGGCATGCAGGCCTTTAAAAAATATAAACCGAATAAATGAATTAATTATTACAAACCAATGTGGTATAAAACCACCAAATGAATGAATAATTAATTTAAACACAACCAAACACATCACATAGGTCAAAGGCTCTTGTGGTTACCGGATTTAATATTACAACCATATACAAAAACAAAATCTAAACATGGTGTGCCACACATGAACCATGGAAAATTATATATCTTGGTTAAGATTATCTAAACACTCAAGGCACGTATAATCCCATGTACATATGCATTAGGAACCTTAAACAAGTCAAAATTCCATAGTCATATATACATAATGTAAGTATATGCAATTAACCATTTTCATGCAAAAATGTTAATCCACATATAAATACACCAAAGAAGATATAAGGAAACTTACTCATAAATCATAGATTCTGGAAAAATTCAAGAATGTAAAAATGAGCTAAAAATCTGAACAAACTTGATTTAAAGCATAAAAATGCATTCTGGTAGAACAGTTAGCGCTGTTAAATATAAAACATTAGCGCCGCTAAAAGTCACGTTAGCGCCGCTAAGCATAGAAGACTTAGCGACCGCTACGGCGAGCAGTTTAGCGCTGCTAACATGGACGAGTTAGCCCCGCTAAACCTGGATAGAACCAAAAATCACATTTCTCCGGATTTTCAAGACACCAAGTGCAAATCTAGTGTAGAGGTGGCTCTGATACCACTGTTGGGGTTCGTGGTATGTCAGGATCGGATATATATTATATCAAATAACAAGAACTAACTTTTAAATAATAAATCAGAGTAAAATAAAAGTTAATCTTTAACTTTGATCTCAATCAATTAAGAAGTTGCGGAATCACACTTAATTGATTAAAGAAGGTTTTAAAACACGGATCAATTCAATCAAACAGTAGTTTTATTAACCAACCAGAATGATTATAAAAACAAACTTCACCCCCAATCTAACTTATTCTGTTAGACGAAGAACACAGACTGTTCTTAGGTTTCAACAAGAAACTTAGAGGCTAAAACACTGCTAAAACACTTTCTGAAAAAATAAAAATAAGAACAAATGCTTTGAATAATGAGATCAAATCGTCGTGCTTAATTGATCATCTAATGAAGTATATATAGACTCTTGATCCTCCTTGAATTGTTGACAGTTAGGTAATCTTCTATCTTCTGAGATAATCTTGATAATCTTCAAAGTATTTCGAGATATCTTCAAAGATAGGATTTTCCAAATATAGCTCAACAGAAACTGTTTAATGAACACAACAGTTCTTTATCCTTCTAACAGTCTTCACTTCAAGGTCTTCTAACAGTTTTGACTTTGCCAACTAACAGTTCTAAAACTTGCAGCAACTGTTAGTTACAACTGTTTTCATATCTAACAGTTTTACCTTTGCATGTTCAATGGTTTCAATGACTTAGTAAATTTCCCAACAATCTCCCCCTAACTTAAAGTATTGAACAATACACTTAAGTTGTTTTATAGGGTTCAACCATAGAAACATTCACATAAGCAAAGAACATATTAACATTAATTCTGCAAAGTAAAATTGTTATAATCAAAATATGAAGGAAAAATTACATTTCCTTTTTCTCTATCAGCTCCATCCTTTCTTTCAGTCTTCTTCCCAGATCTTCCCTTAACTTTACTGGACCATAAAACTTTGCCTTTACCATGTACATCAGCTTGGTCCTACTGTGATCAACAAAATTAAGATCAAACCACTGGGTTTTAGCATTGTTTGTCACAAGATTATACACCCTTGATCTTTCAAAAACTTTCACAGTCAATATAGGAAATCTTTCATCATTTGTCAGTATTGACATTACTCTCTGTGGATTGCATATACTCGATAAATGTACCAAAAATACTTTTATCTCAATTTCAGCATCCTTTCCAAAATGACTTACCCCATATTCATACATTTCTTGTACATCTCTCCTGGTCACACTATCCATCAGTGCAGAGAAACTGACATAGCTTTCAATTGGTTCCACCTCTCTAACAATGGTGACACCCTGCTTTCCAGTTTCCACTCTCAGCATTTCAAACCTCCATTATTTGATATGCGACTTTTGAGCTTCAAATTTATCAATTCTTTCTTTTATCTCTTTTGAATCTTGCAAAATAGTTTTGACCAAGCCTGTTTTGACTTTTTCTTCAGACTGTTGGGGTTTTTGGACTGATTGGGGTTTCTTCTTTTCCACTACTGGCTTGGGAGGTGAAACTGTTTTCTTCTTTACAACTCTTTTTCTTTTTACTCCCTTACCAGCAGCTTCCTTTACTTTCTCTTCCTCATCAATCTGAGCAGTGATCTCATCAGCCAGCTTCTTTGCTATCTCAAAATCAGACTGTTCTTGTACTCTTAGCTCAGCTGCTAGCCTTAATGCAAATTCATGATCACGCTCTTCTTGTTGCTGTCTTGAAAGCTTGAGTTTAGGACAAACAACAACAATTTATTTACCTTTGCCTGAAACAGGAGGCAACTCAGATTCTTTCTTTCCTTCCTGGATGACTATCCCTTTATACCCTTTCTTTGGTGGTAAAGATTCTAACGTAGCAACCTTTCCATCAAGCCATCCATCATCGATTTTCTGTGCCATTCTAGAAGAACTTATTCCCAGATATTGAGCACTAATATCAACCAAATAGTTCTGCTTAACTGTTGACCACGATTTGAAAATCTCAGTGCTTGGAACGTCTGCAGTTGATACCATCCTGTTGATTAGCATCCTATCAACACTTGAAAGCTGTTCTTCTTCTTCTTCATTAACCGCTTGGACACTTGCAACTGTTAATTGATTTGAAGTTACAACTGTTGGTTGTTGTGTTGCAACTGTTTGCTCATTTGGAGCAACAACTGTTTGTTTATCCTGTGAAACTGTCTGCTTAACTTCTTCCTGCTTGGATTTTCTTCTTCCTTTAGCTTGAGCAGTTGAAGAGATTTTCACCAAGGATTTGGGTTTAAGCAACATCTCATGAGTATGAAGAACATTTGTTGCTTTCTTCAGATTCTCATCAAGAAAGTTCAGCTGCTTATCTTGCCTTATTAACACCTCATTGTGAACTGCTACCACCTTGAGTACTTCGGTTGCCTTCTCCAACTGTTCAGTCAGTTCTTTTATCTTCTCATCTTGAGAAACTATCCTTTTGTTTTGAAGAGAAATCCTTTTCTTTAGGTGTAAATGAGCAGCAAGGTAAGGTGCGAAGTTAGGATCCGTCAATGCATGTTGTTTCAGTCTAGTCTCAATGTCAGTTAGTGTTTCCACTGTGACCATATCATTGACATTTTTCACTGGTGGTTGACTCCCCTGAGTGTCACCATCAGTACCCCTCTGTTCTTGGTTCTGGGGATTACCAGAAACTGTTTTACTAGTCTCTGTTGGCATGGTTGTGGTCTTAGCTATGTTAACACTGTCCTGTTTATCCCTTGCGGATAAAACAGTAGTGTCAGCCTCAAAGAACATATGATCACCCTCTTGAGGAATGATCACCTCCTCATTGTGCCTGGGAGACAGCACCAAAGGTTCCCTTTCGATATTCTGCACAGGTGAATGCTCCTGTGCAGGGCTAACAGTTTGGGGTTCACTAACTGTGGTGGAAGGAACACCAACAGTTTTTCTCTTCTTTCTAAATACTTTTAGTGCAGGGGCTTGTGTTGTAGATTTTTCAAAAGAAGCAGGTTGGGAATTTTGAGTATCTTGGACTGTGGGTTCCAGTGTTGGTGGTGTAGCAATACGATGGGTTTCATGCTCAACACTAGCAGTCCTGTTTCTTGACAGAAACTCCACCATTTCAGAGAGTGGAGGAGTTATGGCACCAGAGAAACTCTTGCCATTTACCAACAGTTTGCTCAAAGTGGAAGCCACATGAGCAGAGGGAATAATGACCCTCTTGTGTATTTTTAGATTTGGCATCAAAAAGTTTAACAATACTTGCACAAATCGAGGATACATCAAAAAGAGACCATACTTGGTCCCTAGATGTTTTACCATGCCATTGAAAATTAATTTTGAAAAATTGAAGCAACGATTGTTGGCCAAACAGATTAAGGCCAAAGCAATGTTGCTTCCAAACTCGTTCCATCCTGTTCTTTTAGGACTAATGCACTGCTGGAGAGTATGGATTAAATACTTCCAGTGAGCACAAAATTGTCCCTTATAGAATGTACCCTTCCCTGAAGGACCCTCATACCCAAGCTTAACAAGCTCGGCATGCAAAAAATCTAGTGAAACTGAATCAGAATACTCACCCTCACTATCATTGAGTTGTAGAAGGTGGCGAATGGTGTCCTCAGAGATTGAGACGGTCAACTCATCAATGGTAGAATCAATCCATTGCACGTCATCAGCTGTTCGAAGTTGAGCATGTTTCCAAAACTGATCAATGTAAGAAGTGTATATGGTAGGGTTGATGGTGAGTGCAGTGTTGAGATCGGACAATGAGAGATAATCAATCATATCGTGAAATATGTGAAGATCATCGGGTTTTGAAAGAAAAGCAAGCATATTATGTTCCTTGACGAATGGAAGGGGAGCCATGGCGATTTGATAGCAGAATTCTAGGGTTTTAGCGTTCAAAAGAAGTTCAGTATGCGTAAAGAAACCTCTGAGAAGGGAATGGTTTATATATGTTTCGATTGTTGAAAGCAATCCAAAGGCTTCTAATCCAAAATTCTGCAAATACTAAAACACCCTTTAATAGCTTAACAGTTGACGGACAAAATAAACTAACAGTTGAGAAACTGTTTTCATAAGATGTAACAACTGTTATTCAAAAATTAACTCCCTTAGTTGACAAATTTCTCCCCCTCAGTTGCACATGGACCTTGTCGAACAGTTGCCGAAGCCATATGCTAACAGTTGAAAACTGTTAGTATTGAACAAAACAGAAATGTGCAACTGTCAAACAAACTTTCAGCTCTCATATATCAAATGCTGAAGCAATAAATCAGTAGAGAACACAGTCATCAACATATGATATATTTTATTCAAGATAATCACAATTGAGCTACAACAATTTAAAAAAAAAACAAAACAAAACTGTCTTGTACTATAGATCTAAACACAACTTATAAGAACTGTCTTAACTCCTAGATCTACATATGACAAATTATCGATAACAGTTTGTATCATCAAATCTGAACTTTAAGGGAAGACAATCATCATCACATTCTTGCTCAAGACTGTCTTCGTTATTTAAGAATCGAGTTCAGAATAGCCTCTACAGTGCCACCATCGCCTTACTGAGAAGCCTGTCTTTAAAGAATGGTCATGTAATACACGAGCCATTGTTGGTACTGCTTATCTAATTGTGCAAGGCCGTCTCGTAGGTGTGGGAGAACAATGATCTACACCGTAAGTGTAGACAACTTTCTCCGTCAACTGTTGACAAGCCTTAGACAATTGTCAAAACATACTACCTACCAATGGGTGTGCAGTAGACCTTCTCATCATATGCATCACCAGAGACGATTGTCATAATTTGCCTCGTGGGTGTGCAGTGGAACTAGTCATCTATGACAGTGACTTCCACTGCCTCAGCATCTGAGGCCCTCTGGTGGTTACGAGTATTATATCTTCGAACATGGAACCACACTACGGAGTTTGTAGTGCCTGCTAGGTTCAAGACGAATCTTAGACAACATGGTGTAGGCAATTCATGAAAGAGAGTGAAATTTTCAAAATCACCTCTTATACGAATATGATCAATTCGTTTATTTGGCCTACGTGGATCTGGATGTTGTGTCAAGGTAAACCTATCCCGATCATCATGCATCCCAAGAACACATGATGAGTAATGCCAAAGCTCATGCATTCTTACAAATGGGGCAGGGATGGTTACATAACTTTGTCTAACATTAATATCTTTGAGGGTTATTAGAAAAAGTTAGTATCCATTTGCAGAAAAAGTTAATAGCCATTAATGACCATTAATATCCAGTAATTTCCATTAATAGCATGCAGTGACTGGTCATATCAAATGCACTATAGAACAAGCAAAATGACTCACCTTTATCAGTTTGGAACTGTTGATTCAAGAAAGTGAATTTACCTGTACCTCATAACAAGGACAGTCACGAGTGTGAAAAACTGTTTGTGAGACAGGTCAGCAGATATGTCCAAAACTGATGTGTGAAATTGCATTTCCCTCTCTGAATACTTAAAGGATAACAGTTGTTAGAAAACGTAACTAACAGTTGCAAACTGTTAGTGTGAAAAACATGGAATAATGAACAACTGTTAGTCCAAGTTAATCATTCCAATGTTGGAAATCAAAAAGTTGAATCTGCTCACATCAAAAGCTTTAGTGAACAAATCAGCTAATTGATCATCAGTATGAATTTTCATAACTTGGATTAATCTCTTTTCATTGCAGTCTCTTATGAAGTGAAATCTGATTTCAATGTGCTTGGTTTTAGAATGCTTCACTGGATTATTAACTATGCTAATAGCACTGGTGTTATCAACAAAAATAGGAGTATTTAAAAAAGACAAACCATAATCCAGAAGCTGATTTTGGATCCATAACACTTGTGAACAGCAGCTTGATGCAGCAATGTATTCAGCCTCAACTGTTGAAGTTGAAACTGTTGTTTGTTTCTTGCATTGCCATGAGACCAGCCTTGATCCAAAGAATTGACATCCTCCAGAGGTTGATTTTCTGTCCACATTGGCTCCACCATAGTCACTATCAGAATATGCCACCAAATCAAAAGGTGAATCTTTAGGATACCAAAGTCCCAATTTTGGTTGGCCTTTGAGGTATCTAAAGATTCTCTTTACAGCAAACAGGTGTGACATCTTCGGACTGCATTGGAACCTGGCACAAACACAAACAGCAAACATTATATCAGGTCTAGAAGCAGTTAAGTACATTAATGAACCAATCATTGATCGATAGAGGTGTATATCAACATCCTCCCCCTCAGAATCTGCTCCCAACTGTTTGTGTGTTTCCATTGGAGTACTTGCCAGCTTCACATCTTGATAGCCAAACTTGTCCAATATGTCCTTGACATACTTAGATTGGCTTAGAAAAATACCAGTGGGCTTCTGTTTGACTTGTAATCCCAAGAAAAATGTGAGTTCACCCATTGAACTCATCTGAAATCTTTTGTGCATAATGACTTCAAATTCTTTGCACAAGCTGTCATTTGTGGATCCAAAGATTATATCATCAACATAGATTTGAACAAGCAAAATCTCTGTTTTAACAATCTTTGTAAACAATGTTTTGTCAATTGTGCCTCTCTTAAAACCATTCTCAAGGAGATAGGATGACAATGTCTCATACCAAGCTCGAGGAGCTTGATGTAGACCATATAGGGCTTTATCTAACCTATATACCTTGTCAGGGTACTTTGAGTCTTCAAAGCCAGGGGGTTGACACACATATACCTCCTCATCAATAGTGCCATAGAGAAAAGCAGACTTGACATCCATTTGATACACCTTAAATCCTTTGAAGCTTGCAAAAGCAAGAAATAGCCTAATGGCTTCAATCCTTGCAACAGGTGCAAAAACATCATCATAGTCTATTCCTTCCTCTTGTGTGTAGCCTTGTGCAACCAGTCTTGCTTTGTTCTTGATAACAATCCCTCTTTCATCTTTCTTGTTTCTGAACACCCACTTGGTGCCAATTACTCTTTTACCTCTTGGAAGCTCAACCAACTTCCAAACTTGCTGAATTTGAAATTGTAAGAGCTCCTCTTGCATTGCCTCTACCCATGAAGGATCTTTCAATGCCTCAATTGCTTTCTTTGGTTCTATTTGAGACAAAAAGCAAGCATTCATGTCAAATTGGGCAAGATCCACACCACTATTTTCATTTTGCAGCATATTCCTTGTTCTGATAGGAGTGGTTGGATTTCCAATTATTTGTGATATTGGATGAATCTTGTGAACTCTTGATGTAGGAATGTTTTCTTCAGTCAGTTCATTCCCTAGATTAGACAGATCAAACTCACATTCACTTGAATTTTCAGCGTTATCACACACTTGATCAGCAGAGTTAGTGTGGTGTTGAGGATCATGGGATTCCATGTCCTTTAAAGATTCAGCATCCATCAATGGATCAACAGCATTGGAGAACTCTTGTTGAAGCATAGGAATCACAACAAAGTCTTCAGTAACTTTGTTTGAACCAACAGTTGTTGGTTTTGAGCTAACAGTGTCAAAACTGTTTGGGCTGGAGGAAGATGTTTGATGATTTTCACCAACAGTTGTTGGGGTACCTGTAGCTGTTTCAGTAGAATACTCAAAAGAAAGAGATTTAGACAATGCATCAATATCAAATAACCAATCAGGTCCATTACCTGCAATATTGATCCTATTTTCATTGAAAGAGACATTCATACTCTCTTCTATGATTCTAGTGACATTGTTAAAAACTCTATAAGCTTTACTTTGAGTGGAGTATCCTACAAAGAAACCTTCTTCAGCCTTACTCTCAAACTTGCCTAACTGTGACTTGGTATTAAGGATAGTGCACGGACAACCAAACGGTTTGAAGAAGTTGATTAAAGGTTTTCTCTTGAGAAACAACTCATAAGGAGTTTTACCTTTGGACTTGACTACTTGTACTTTATTCTGAACATAGCAGGCAGTGTTCACTGCTTCTGCCCAGAATGTCATTGGAAGCCTAGAATCGGCTAACATTGACCTAGCAGCCTCTATCAAAGTCCTATTCCTTCTCTCAGCAACTCCATTCTGTTGGGGAGTCCTAGGAGCACTAAACTGTCTTTCAATACCTTTACTTTCACAAAAACTGTTTAGCTCATAGTTCTTAAATTCAGAACCATTGTCAGATCTAATGACTTTCACCTTCAAATCAGATTGATTTTCAATTTTAAGAATAAGAGACTTAACTAACTCAGCTGTTTCATCCTTTGTTCTAAGAAATTGAACCCATGTGAACCTGGTGAAGTCATCAACTATGACTAAACAATACGCTTTCTTCCCTATACTCACCACAGATGTAGGACCAAAAAGGTCCATGTGTAACAATTGTAAAGGTGCAGTAATAGAAGAAACTTCTTTGGTCTTATAAGAAGTTTTGTGTTGCTTGCCTTTAAGACATGCCACACAATGATCATCACATGAGAATTTTTTTTGGGGCAAACCTCTTACCAAACTGTTTTTAGCTAACAAGTTCATGGTTTTAAAATTCATGTGACACATCCTTCTATGCCAAATGGCAGACTCATCATGAGATGCTTTGGAGAGTAAACAGCTTAACACATTTTGTTTAGCAATCTTTTGTGGATCAAGACAATATACATTATCTTTTCTAGGTGTTCTTAAAAGAACATCCTTCTCATTTAATTTAAAATCTTTTGAAAGAATAATGCATTCTGAATCTGTAAACAAAACTTTGTTTCCATTGTCACAGATTTGAGATACACTTAACAAATTGTACTTAAGCTGTTCAACAAAGAAAACATCATTAAATGTTAGTGTACCTGCCTCAACAGCTCCTTTACCTGTGATTTTTCCTCCCTTTGGATTTCCTCCAAATGCTACAAATCCTCCATTGATTCTTTTGAAATCCTTCAAACATTGTGGATTTCCAGTCATGTGCCTTGAGCATCCACTATCCACATGCCAAATTCCTCCTTGATTCGTCCTATGAATGCTCTGTATGTCCTCAGATTCTGGAGAATCCATCTTGATGGAGGAGTCAGTCAATGACATCAAAGCTTTGTTGCTGGTAGCCTCCTCTGCTTGATCACTCCAATCAAATCCATGGCCTTCTTGTGAGACCAATGCTGAGGAGGTATGGTTCTGAGTTGGCCTCTGACCTTGATTCTGAACTTGTCCACCAGATCTGCATTCTCTTGCAAAGTGGCCAAGTTGTTGACATTTGAAGCATCTAACCTTTGACTTGTCAAATCCAGCCTTGCCATCAGCTCTGAAATTCATGTTTTGCCTTCCAGTTCTTTTAATGAATCGCTTGGCTCTAACGGTAAGCATGGCCATCTGCCATTTGAGATCCATTTCCTCAAGATCATCAGGGTGCACTTGTTCAAGATCCTCATTGGTGAGGGTTGAATGTGCATGGCTGGCAAGAAAAGCTTCAAGAACTGCATCTGGAGTATTCATATCAAGTCCAACAACAGAACTAGTACCTGCACCACTATCAAGAGAGTTAGTTAATGAATGGTTTGATTCCATACCTGAGGAAGATAGGAGAGCAGCATTATGGCTAGGGATAGCAGTTTTTCTTTTTCCCTCTATCTCTCCCTCAAACACTATCAAACTATTATAGAGGTCATCTAACTCTATGTCTTCAAGAGAATCCTTGGTTCTCCATTGTGCAGCAAACACAGTCCATTCATCACCTAGAGACCTAAGAAATTTTCTATTTATCTCATCTTGATCAAGCCTAACCTTAGCACTCTCCAGTTAACTCACCAGTTTGTAAAACCTATCAAAGATTTGGGTGATACTCTCATTCTTCCCACTGGTGAAGTTCTCATAGGCTTGTTTAAGAAGGTCTCTTTGGTTTCTCTTAGAACTAGCATTCCCAGCAAACCTCTTCTCCAGAGCATTCCAAAGTTCATGAGCATCATCAAATTTCTTGAATTGATGTTGATACTCATTAGGAATAGCAATCTGAAGGATGCTGAGGGCTTTCATCTCAATCATTCTATCCTTCTTTTCAGCATCTGTCTTTGGTGGTGGTTTCTTCTTTGGTTTTCCATTCTCATCCAGTTCAATGGGATTAGTAGGAACAGTTTCAATGATTTGCCAAACAACATAGTCCATTAGTTGGACATGCTGTTTAATTCTTAGTTTCCACATCTCAAAATCAGATGGTTTGAGCATGGGAACACGAATGTTGGACCCTGATCCACTGTTATCAGAAGAACCTCCCGAATCTATTGAAACAAATTGATTTAAACAAAAAACAGTTTTAAAAAATAAAGCAAGGTAAAGCAAAAACCTTCAACTGGTGATCAAAGGAACCTTAATGATAAGGCTCTGATACCACTTGTCAGGATCGGATATATATTATATCAAATAACAAGAACTAACTTTTAAATAATAAATCAGAGTAAAATAAAAGTTAATCTTTAACTATGATCACAATCAATTAAGAAGTTGCGGAATCACACTTAATTGATTAAAGAAGGTTTTAAAACACGGATCAATTCAATCAAACAGTAGTTTTATTAACCAACCAGAATGATTACAAAAACAAACTTCACCCCCAATCTAACTTATTCTGTTAGTCGAAGAACACAGACTGTTCTTAGGTTTCAACAAGAAACTTAGAGGCTAAAACACTTTCTGAAAAAATAACAATAAGAACAAATGCTTTGAATAATGAGATCAAATCGTCGTGCTTAATTGATCATCTAATGAAGTATATATAGACTCTTGATCCTCCTTGAATTGTTGACAGTTAGGTAATCTTCTATCTTCTGAGATAATCTTGATAATCTTCAAAGTATTTCGAGATATCTTCAAAGATAGGATTTTCCAAATATAGCTCAACAGAAACTGTTTAATGAACACAACAGTTCTTTATCCTTCTAACAGTCTTCACTTCAAGGTCTTCTAACAGTTTTGACTTTGCCAACTAACAGTTCTAAAACTTGCAGCAACTGTTAGTTACAACTGTTTTCATATCTAACAGTTTTACCTTTGCATGTTCAATGGTTTCAATGACTTAGTAAATTTCCCAACATGGTAGAGCACAACGGAAGCAAAATCAAAATTTAAAATCATAAAAAGAACCACTTTGAACCCCAAGGAGTGTACCAAACTCTACAACTAGCAAATGCAACAAAACAAGAGAAAAAAGAAGAGTTATTCCCTAGATGTCTTTGGTTGTTGAAGGATGCAACAACTCTAAGCTTGATGATCTCTTTTTGGCTATCCAAGTCCACCTCGAGATTCTTGTGACCTTGGTGTACTAGCACCCGTTGAATACAACTCACTACTTGATTGTATTTCTGGAACAATAACCCTTAAACACCTGAACTATCTCTATGTACTCTCACTTGCACACAAGAACCGACATTTAAAGTTTCTTGGTGTCTTTTGAACTTACTTGACCAAAAGAGTGAGAGAAAGAGAGATATGCATGTGTTTTAAATACCAAAAGGTGACCCCAGATCTCCCCAAGGTCGGCCAAGACCGAATGATGGGGTATCCATGCATTGGTGGAAAGGGAGGCGAAAAAAATGAAGTTGCATGCTGCCAGACGGGTTCGTGCCGCTAACTTTGGAGCGTTAGCGCCGATAACCTTCAAAAGGTAGCACCGCTATCGCGACTGAGTTAGCGACAGTATGGTTAGCGCCTCTAACCCTGTCCAGCTTGCCAACCATCATTTAATTTTCTCTCTCACCCTCTATTTTTGGTTGTTGTCAAGATCAACCCCCCGGCGAGTGACCCGATAGGCCCATACATCATCGGCAGTGATGAATTGGCGTTCGTGTGTCAGTAGGCATACTCCAACAAGTTGTTGGTAAAGGTATTCATCTTGGATTGATTACATGGTTACGCAACACTTAAACTGTACTTGATAATGGATCAAGTGACTGGAGGACCCACACCTGATTTTACTTCATGGACAATGTCACGAGAAAATCAGGATGATAATATTGTTTATCCTTCTACCACAGATACTTGTTTTTTCTGAATATTAGTTGGGTCTTGCTGTGATGACTTTCTAACACGATTCGTAACTGACCGTTATAAGGGAAGTTTTTAGGCAAGGTTTTGCTAGTATGAAGGGGCGATATAGTCGAAGGTATTCGTTCCTCTTTTGAGAGATATCCTCGGGCCCCTTGTTGAATCGATAATGGATCAATTTTGCAACTTTTTTGTTTGTCTTAGTTAGTCTTGATCGAGAAACATAATCGTGGATGATCTGGAGGTTGACTGTGTTCCATACCTCACATTCATACTTAATATCGGGAACGAGGGGATGAATGATCACATATCTATAGGGCCATTCTTTGCAGGTTGGTACTTATAATGGATGACATACCCTATGCTGACTTGGGGGCATAGATGCCTTGCTAGAGGCCAATCTATGTCGGTGACACCTTTCGTGGGTGTGTCATGTGGACGTGGGAGTCTCTTGGGATATGCCCACTCACTCACACACGAGTTGGTGTCATTGTCGATGAGGCATAGGCCTATTGGGACACACGCCAAGTATTGATTCCGGCAACACCTTTGAACGAGAAAGAGAAAAACACTAAAACTGGTTTGGTGGTCCTATGCACGGCCGTACTTACTGTTTTTACGGCCGTAATGAGCAGGGCAGGGCCGTGCTTCCCATAAGTATGGTTGTGCTTCAGTGTCAGGCATAGGGTGGGCTTTTGGAAAAGGGCACGGCCGTTCATCCTGAGACACAGCAGTGCTTCGCGCTGTAACAGCCATTTTAAATGGTCTTTTAAGGCTTATTTAAGTAGAGATTGATGGCTATTAATTCTAACTAGACTAGGAACGTTTTTGGCTGACTAAGTTGGACTATAAGAGGTCTTGAAAGTCTTGGTTAGATAGTTAGCTAATTTTGTTGCACATATAGCACATATATATTTTTCTAACACACACTTGGAAGATTTGAACTTGTTCTTTATCTTCAAGTTGGTGCACGATCATTGGTGTGGCTCTTTGTGGCTCCAAGCATAGCTAGCATGTGGGAATCAAGGTCGCTTGGTCTGGATACCGGTAGAGGAACACTTCTTTGTGTTCTCGAATCCATCATCATAAAAGGAACAAGAAGTAAAGCTACACGTGCAGTACATCTCTTCTTTCTTATTCTCTCTTTTAGTTGCATTGTTCCATGTTTAGAGTTTGGTCCATTGGGAATTGTCGGTGACATTGTATTTAGAAAAATTGTTTATACCCTTTTTATCTTCCGCTACGTTTCTAGATGCCACCGACACGCAACAAAAAGAAGGTAAGGTATGTAGTTTTGGTGAGTGGAGAGGTTCGAGTTGGTGTTGGGTTAATAATTTGAGAAGAAGGGTCTTTGACTGGGAAGTTAGTATATATAATGAGTTTATGAATGTACTAAATTCTCAACGTTTGCTAAAGGACCAGAACGATAGGGTATTATGGAAGTATGATAGTAGTGGTGAATATTCGGTAAGTTGTTTCTTAAATCAAATTCATGACGAAGAGGGGGCGCATGGTGTAGCTAAAGTTTGGGAGTATTGGGGTCCTCCAAAGGTACGTCTTTTTGTGTGCCAAGCGGCGTAAAATAGCATCCCTACCAGGATGGAGTTAGTGAGGAGAGGCATACTGAGGTCTAACAAGAGTGAGAGGCGAGTCTACGGTACATTTATTGATACAGTGTTGTAGATCGTGGTAGGTATGGTCTAGCTTGATGAGGTCGGTGGGTATAAGTTGGGTGATGCCTAGGAGTGTTGTAGAATTAGTAGAGTTATGGTCAAAGCTGTGTAATAAAAGGTGGATCAGGAAAGTGTGGATGTTAGTAATGTACGGAGTGCTGTGGACTTTATGGACAGAAAGGAATAATGTAGTGTTCAACAATAAACAAATATGCTCAGAGAGGTTGGTTGACATGGTTTAGATTAGAGTAGGGCAGTCGTGTCACCAGAAATGGCCAAAGATGGCTTGGTCTTCCCTAGATATGTGTATAAGGCCAATTGGGGTACTGAGGGGTGACAATTTACTGCCGTGACCCAGTTGCCACAACATTGTAAAGGGTGTGTGTTTAGGGATGCAATTAGTGGTCATTAGTTGGTGCCTTCTCAAAGTAAATCAATTTGTGCACTCCTTTAGTTGCTGAGATGGAAGCATTGTTCTTTGGACTGTTGGTTATAAGGAGTAATAAAGCTATAGATTGTATCTCTATTAAGTTCTGTGCTGACTCAATGCTAGTAGCTAGAATAGCTAATGGTGAAGTTGATCCATCTGAGGAGGTGGTTAATGTTTTAAGTTGAGTAAAGGGCTAATAAATTGTTTCTAATGAGTTTGTGATTCAGAATTTACCCAGTGAGTTGAATAGGGAAGCTGATGCTTTGGTGAAAAGGGCACTAGTAGGGTGTCACCTTGGATTGTCTAGGTGTAGGAGGGGGTTTTGGCTAGTTGGGCTTACAATGGTTGTGTGGGTTATCAGCGTGCAGCTTACTCGCTTCGGATAGCTAAGAAATGTAGTTGTGAAGTGTCAGGATGTTTTAACATGATGTGGTCTCACTGTTTCGTTTTGTCTCTGATATGGTGGTTATTTTGAATTTAAATGGCTACCCTAACTGCGTAGGTTTGTTATCGCTTTTCTGCATGCCGGTGTACTAGTGGCGTACGGAACTATTCTGGGAATGGTTTTGTACACGGACGTGTGGATTGTGCTCAAACAGGGTTAATGTATGGTTTTGTACACGGACGTGTGGATTGTGCTAACGGGGCTGAGTTAGCGACAACATGGTTAGCACCGCTAACCTTGTCCAGAATGCCAACTATCATTATTTATTATTTTTAACCCTCCATTTTGGATTGTTGTCAAGATCAGTCCCCAGCGTGTGACCCGATAGGCCCATACATCATCGGTAGTGATCAATTGGGATACGTATGTCAGTTGGCATACTCCAACAGACTCCCACTTGCACATGACTCACCGTACCCAAAGTATCACAGACAAAGAACAGCCTCTAGTAAGACATCTTTGCCCCCAAGTCAGTATGGGGTTTTGTCTTACACAAAAACCAAAATTCAACCTGTATGAAATGGTCCTATAGATAAGGGATCAAACATCCTTTTGTTCGCGATATCCGAGTGAACACGATACATGGTACTAAGTCATTCTCCGTTCGTTCACAATTATGTTTCTCGATCTAGACTGGTGGTAACCAAAACATACAAGTTGCAATCAGATACTATAATCATTGCACATTTGAGCACGACCATGCATTTTAGTGTCCGCGACCAATCATCGAGGGGCCCATGGATATCTCTCTAAACAGAGGAACAAATTCCTTTGACTACATTGCCTACCACATTGACCATACTCCGCCCAATTACTCACTTTATAACAGCCAATTACGGACTGCGTTTCAAAGCAAGTAGAACAAGGTAGACCAAAGTGATGCAGACACATGCATCTCGAGTATAAGGATGAAGTGATATTATGATCCTGATTCACTTATGACAAGTACCACAAAGTGAACTCAGGTGTGGGTCGTCCAGTCACTTGAAACCCTTTCAAGTACCGGCGAAGTATCGCGTCCCCGTGTCCTAATCCCCATTGGACACATGACCAATCACTTCCCTCAGTCTTAGTCATTACTTCCTTCCCGAGAAGAATGACCGACCGTGGACAATGGACATTTAGAATGCAAACACATTCAGGGAAGAATAAAACATGCTAAGTTGGAACACAGTAAAGATTTAAAGAAATACCCGCAACTTATGTATTACTAAATCCCCATTTAATAATCGATAAAATCAATAAATACAATACTGCTCCATGTTCCCAAAAGGATAAATACATCAAATACAATAACCAAATATACATAATCAAATCAAATCGCTAGCAAATCTAATTCCAATAGCACGTGTGTGAGCATCGTGCTTCGCTTGCGATAAAGGTTTGGTGACCGGATCCGCCACGTTCCTATCCGTGTGTACTCTGCTAATAACAATGTCTCCATTCTCAACTACGTCCCGGATATAATGATATTTCCGCGGAATATGCCTCGTGCGTCGGTGAGACCTTGGTTCCTATACTAAAGCAACCGCACCCTCGTTATCACAATATATGTTAACAGGGTCGGAAATGTTAGAAACCACTCCCAGATCTTAGATGAACATCCTCATTCAAACAGCCTCCTTCGAAGCTTCACTGGCCGCAATATACTCTGACTCAGTCGTCGAATCGACCACAGTGTCTTGCTTGGAGCTCCTCCAGGAGATAGCACCACCATTAATAGGAACACGATCCCCGATAGAGATCGACAGTCATCCCTGTCTGTTTGGAAGCTGGCATCAGAGTAACCAGTTACTCTAAGCTCTTCCGCACCTCCATACACTAAGAACATATCCTTAGTCCTCCGAAGATACTTGAGAATGTTCTTCACTGCCGTCCAATGTGCCTCACCAGGGTTAGTTTGATATCTACTTGTCATACTCAATGCACAAGATACATCAAGCCTAGAACATAACATGGCGTACATGATCGAGCCTATTGCCGAAGCATAAGAAACTCGCTTCATTACTTCCCGTTCCTCTGGGGAACTCGGGCATTGAGCCTTTTTGAAAACCAAACCATATGACATAGGTATGAACCCCTTCTTGGAGTCCTCCATCCTAAACCTCTTTAGGACTTTGTCAATGTACGTACTCTTGCTCAAGCCAATCAACCTGTGGGATCTATCTCTATAGATCTTAATCCCAAGGATAAGCGACATCCCCTAGATCTTTCATTGAGAAACAACTCCCTAGCCAGGCATTTACACCTTGCAAAGGTGGGACATCGTACCCAATTAGTAGTATATCATCTACATAAAGAACCAAGAATGCAACTACACTCTCACTAGCTCTAATGTAAACACATGGCTCATCCATACTTTTAGAGAAGACAAACTCTTTGACCTTCTCATCAAAGCACATGTTCCAACTCCGAGATGCTTGCTTAAGCCCATAAATGGACTTCTTAAGCTTGCAGACTTTATCCGGAAACTCTGGATGTACAAAACCCTCAGGTTGTGTCATATACACCTCCTCTTAAAGTGTTTCATTAAGGAACGCGGTTTTCGCGTCCATTTGCCAAATCTCATAATCATGAAATGCGGCAATGGCCATTAGTATCCGGATAGACTTCAACATAGCCACCGGGGAAAAGGTTTCCTCACAGTCTACAACATGAGTTTGAGTGATACCCTTAGCCACCAGTCGGGCTTTGAAGGTGTATATCTGACCATCCAAGCCGATCTTCTTCTTGAAGACCTATTTCCACCCGACGGGTTTACACCCAGGCACGGGATCAACCAAGTCCCAGACTTGATTATTCGACGTGGATTGTATCTCGGATTCCATTGACTCTCTCCACTTGGCAGACTCGTGGCCCACCACAGCGTCCTGGTATTTAGTAGGTTCATCAGAATCTACTACCATGTCAGTGCCATCAGATATGTGAAAAACATATATCTCTCTGGCTCATGCCGACTTTTACCAGATCTTCTAAGAGGCAATGTTACATCATCTCCAGCATCATCTTGCCGAGATTCAACCGTTGAAGGTTGTGAGCTAGTGCCAACATCAGGTTCTACATTGGTAGGTTCTTAAATCTTTTTAAGATCAACCTTCCTCCCACTAGCGTCTTTGGATAGCAGTTCCCTCTCTAGGAACACTGCCCTTCGAGCAATAAATACCTTGTTCTCCGAAGGTTTGTAAAACAAATATCCCATGGACCTAGCAGGATAACCAATGAAAAAACACCTTTCGGCCTTGGGTTCTAACTTGTCCTCAACCTCACGTCTCACGTAGGCAGGACATCCCCAGACCTTTAGATATGAGACGGATGGAACCTTTCCATGCCACATCTCATACGGTATTTTCTTAACCTTCTTTATTGGTACGAGGATAAGGATTCTACCAACCGTTTCTTTTGCGTATCCCCAAAACGTAACGGGAGCGTCCGTACAAACCCTCATTGACCGAACCATATCTAACAATGTACGGTTCCTCCTCTCGGAGACACCATTTAATTGTGGTGTCCTGGGAGGGGTTAATTGCGAGACAATCCCACAATCCCTTAGATGGTTATGGAACTCAGAACTAAGATACTCACCGCCTCTATCAGATCGTAGCATCTTAATCCTTTTCCCTAGTTGATTTTCTACCTCGTTTTGATAAGTCTTAAATACCTCAAAGGTATCCAACTTTTGTCTCACCAAGTAGACATACCCGTATCGACTATAATCATCAATAAAGGTAACGAAGTAGCGGGAATGATCTCTTGTTGCATGCTTGAACGGACCACGCACATCAGTGTGAAAGATATCCAACAAGTCTTGCGCCCTCTCACATACACCGGTGAAGGGTGCTTTTGTCATCTTGCCCTATACACAATACTCGCATACTTCATTAGACCCATGGTTAAATGATTCCAAGATCCCATTCGCTTGGAGCTTGGCGATGCGTTTCTTGTTTATGTGACCTAACCGACCATGCCATAAAGGCAATTTATCCAAAACATTTTTTGGTCCTGAATCAACATTCATGATTGTGTTGGGGTTCTATGAACACAGCGGAAGCAAATGTACAACAAACAAAGCAAAATGTACAAGCATACAAAGCATAAAACCCCAAGTAATGGACCATTACTCTAATGCTAATATTTGCAACATATAAAAGAACAAGGAAAGAAGCTTATTACCATCTTGATCTCCTGGAAAAAGTGGTGAGAGTAGATGACTAGAAACCCACGAAAAAATTTCCTCTAGTGAAGTACACCCCGAGTTTGTCCTTATCCTTGTACTAGCAAGCTTGGGAGATCTTCAAAGACTTGAAATCCCCTCAAGAACAGCCTCTAAACATCCAGAATTCGGACCCCTTTAGATGCACACTCAAGAGAACTCTCAAAGTACAATTCTAAGTGTTTAGTGTGTGTTTTTGGCAAAAGGATGGAAAGTAACACAAGAGAGGTTGTTTTATAAACTCTCTAGTGTCACTTGGATACCCCATAAACCGGCCAAGAGGTTCTCCCAATGCTACACATTCAATGGTCAAGAATGGAGGTGGAAAACATAATCATTGAATGCAGTCTGACAAACGTTAGAGCCGCTAACCTTAAGGGTTTAGCGCCGCTAACTCTGAAGAGTTAGCGCCGCTATATCCGCCTGCACAACAACTTTTCCATTTTGACATTTTCAGTCCCTCCATCGTTTTGGCTGTCGAGATAGGTCCCTGGTGTGTGACCCAATAGGCCCATACATTATCGGTTGTGATCTATATGGCGTACGTGCGTCAGTCGGCATACTCCAACAAACTCCCACTTTCACATGACACACCGTACCTGTAACACCCCAAAATGGGGCCTAGTTGTAAACTGTAGTACATTTAGCTTTAGTTGTAGTACGTTGACTTTCACTGGTGTTTTATTGTTAACTGCAGTATATATGTTGTTAATTGGTGTTTTAAATTGTGATTGGTGTTAATGATGTTAATAAGTTCATATGTATGTTAGATAACCTGTATAAACATTTGAATACGGATTCAAGTTGGTTTTTGTGACTAAAACTCGAAGAATAGCGGCTGTCGAAGAATAGAGTATGAAGTTACTGTAATTAGAGTGCCTACGGGTGTAGTAGTATGGTGCTACGGCCGTAGGGGTTGTTTGTGTACTGCGGTCGTAGGTAATGGTTGCTACGGCCGTAGGGTCCTGTTTAAGTGAATTACCACCTACGGGTGATGGAACCAAGACTACGGACGTAGGTACATAGCCTACGACCATTGTTACCTTTTTGGAGACATGCTACGGGTGTAGAAAGTTGTTACTACGGCCGTAGGTCATGTTTTTATGGAAATAACTTCTACGGGCGTAGGGTTTGTTTCCTACGGCCGTAGGAGGCTGTTAAAAGCCATGTTGATCTTTTGTTGAGGCAATTGTTAGTACCGCTCAATGTAGGGTGTTTTAAGCCTAGTTAAGTGTCGTTGATTGGTGTCTAAGCCTGAACATAATGTGTTAGGTGTATCTAAGAGGTCAGAAGACGCAAGTGGTGTATCTGCATAGCACGGATTCCAGGTGAGTACCGGTTTCCCATGAGTCTCAGTAGGTAAGCTGTCTGTTGTACATGATGACATGTAATTGGTGTATGATACATGAAAGAATGTTATGATAGAAACATACAGTGTGTTTATGATAGAGATATACAGTATGCTAAGAAAGAGTCGTACTTGCATGTTGTCTATATGTATGAAAAAGTACACTTGTGATAGAAATCATGCGGTAATTGTATGCTATGATAGAATTGTATTAATATGTTGTTTATCAATATGAAAGATGTTAACTGGTGTGATTATATGCGCGCATGAAAGATACGTGTATTTGTTATTGTGTCCGGACACTAAACGATAGAACATGGAGGTCGGTCAGGTAGACGGGTGTTAATACCTGGCTGGGTTCTCGGGTAAACGGGTGTTAGTACCTGGGAACTAACGGTACTCAAGTAGTATACGCTTGGGTGATGGTCCTGCAGGCCGCCGTTCCTCTAAGGAGTAAGGTTCCTTGATAGATGGGAACCAACATGATAGACAGAGTGTACCAAGTGGACTGCTATTCGCTTTCCCATTGGTGCAATTGGTTGTAGCTGATTTCCCGGCTAGGATTGTTGAGCGGGGCTCGCTACCCTGTAATATGCGACTCCTACGGGTATGATTGGTGCACCACGATGTGATAGGATACCCTTGTGCGCTTTCCTGGTTTTCGACTGCATGCTTATTGATACTTATGTGTAATCTGTACTCACTAGCTAGTGTAGCTAACCGGTTCATGATTTATCCTTTTTACAGGTAATGATTAGGCAGCCTGGTGAGACGGGTGCTTGTGGGTAATTGTATTTAACTCTTCTGGAATATTCTGCTGTTATATATACCTGTGATCCGATGGTCGGTCTATAGTATGGTAACACCGGTTTGTTTAGAGACTTGGCTTCTGATGTTTATATTCGCCAAGTCGGATAACAACACTTTATATTTTTATAACCAGTGTTTAGTTTCCGCTGCACGCCATTGGTAAGTATGCTTAAAAAGCTTAAATTATTACTGATTTTTAAGCTCGTGAAAACCGGTGTTACAATTAGGTATCAGAGCCTAAGTTTGATGGAATCGGGCACTTGTAAAAGTATTCGATCTCAAACTCGGGCCCGACCATCGTTAAGTGTTCCTTTCGGGATGATTGGGGTTAAGAATGAGTGTTGTATGATTGTTATATGTTGTGAACTAACTGGTGATGTTGATAGATTGAGAATAAGTCGCGTGTTACATACTTGTTCTTTTAACAGTAGTAGATTAATATGTCGAGTCAGCAAGCTAGTGTTGAACAAAATGTCGGGCAAGTAAGGGATGAGATGGCTCGTCTCCGTATTGAGGTAGAAGATGTAGCTTCTAGTCGCCATTCTTAAGAACTGAGGTATAAGCAAGAGAGAGAGGCTTATGTTCGACGTTTGGAAGTGGAGCTGCGAGTGACCAAAGAAATGTTGTTTCATTCGATAGAGAGGGAAGATGTTAAGTATGATGCTTTCCAGGATTTTCTTTCCTGTGAACCTCCTAGCTTTAACGGTAGTGATGACCCTTCTGTTGCTACTCGCTGGCTTCGAGAGATGGAGCGGATTTTTGAATTATGCGACTGTGCACCGAAGTATCGTGTGGAGTACGCGATACATATGCTGAAGGACAAGGCTACTTTATGGTGGAATGCCGTGGAAGCTTCGGTTAGTAAGAAAGTGTCGAGTACCGTGACTTGGGAACGATTTCGTGAGGAATTGACGAAAAAGTATTGCACTGATTATGATGAAGAATATATGGAGCGGGAAATAAATAAGCTTCAAAAAGGGAGTCAACCCATGAGAGACTTGATTCGTGATTTTAAAGATAAAATGGAGTTTGTGCCGCGATTGCTTCCAGATGAACACGCTAGAATACAAAAGTTCGCCAGTATACTGCCGGTTGAGCAATGTGTTTGTGTTAGAACCACTACTAGTTTGAAACAAGCCTTTCAACTAGCACTACAGATCGAAGAAGAGTGTCTTCGCTATAAACGCATTCATGAAAGTGAAAGTAAGAAAAGGAAGAATCGGTTGCCCTCTAAACCTGATTCTTTGAAGGGACAACCTTCCGTGGTGGAGAAATCTGGTTCCTCTAAAAGGCCAAAGTTTGAAGGTGTTTGGTGTTCAAATTGCCGTGCTTATCATGTCGGTGATTGTACTGAAGCCACCGTTAGATGTTATAGGTGTGGAGAATTAGGGCACGTAGTGATAATGTGTAAGTTTAAACGAAAAGTATGTTACAGGTGCCATAACCCGAGACATGGAATAAGTGAATGTACTATGTGTATGAATGAAAGAATTTGTGAATCATCGACTAGCCATAAAATATAGGTGTTTTAATGACAAGGGAAGTTAGTTGGAGGAGTAGTTATAAGTGTTTTCTTTAGTAGTTTTGTTGTAACTGTGTTAGTAAGTTCGCGAGTCAGGAATTTTGGTTGTAATGTAGTAAATTGGTGGTTTGTAAGAAATAGTAAGTGTTTGTTCTATGTATACGGCCTTAGTGAAAAGTAAAGTTTGTTAATATTAAGTAGTATCAGTTGTTGAATATGTTGTTAAAGTTATAATTGATATTGACGAGTTTAGACTATACCTCCATCAAATTTGTGAAGATGATAAGAAAATGGTATTTATATCATCTTGTTGTTTAAATATGAAAGATAAATTAAGAAGGAATACGTATTACCACGATTGATTAAAGTTGTTTATTGTACTAAGATTGAATTTGGTAATAAGTGGACAAATAATAAATAGTGAAAGTATTACATTTAATAGTCGTGTTCTATTAAGTTGTTGTTGTTCATGTGATTCGTTTCCTTACTTTTTGTAATTGGTACGTATTGTGGAAATTAAAGGCAGTAAGTGTAAATGTGACAGATTAAAGTAAACATTTAAGACAAATGAGTTTTTGTTAATGTAAAGGTAGAAGTGATTAAGAAGAGAAATGTGAAAAATGTAATCGGAAAGATATTAAGGGGAACCTGAATGGTTTATTAAGAAAGAATATATGTATAGTGTTGATGTTTTTATCCTGATTAAGAGTTCTTTTGTTGCAGAAGTATGGAGAGAAGTTTGAATCAACAAGTTGGAAACGAAGAAAAACCCGAGGAGACTTTAGATTTAACTACTATTGGGGAATTGCAGGATCATATTTCTGTGTACGGAAATCGACGTGGAGCTGTGCCTACACGTCATCTTCGGGAGGTTATGTCGGAACAGTTCGACCAATGTTTCAAGAAAAACATGCCGCCAATTTTGAAAGAAATAAAGAATGAGATGAAGAAAGAAGTAAAGAATGAAATGAAGGAAGAGGTAAAGAATGAAATAAAGGAAGAGATCAAGGAGGAAATACGAGACACTATTCGAGAAGAGTTTGATAGGATAGGAGAAGAACCCAATGAGAGAAATAAGAAGATGAAGACACAAACAGGAACTCGGGGATCCCGACATAGAGTTGCGTGTGAGACGTGTGGTAAAGGTCATACTAGGGAGTGTCGACACAAAGAGAGGATTTGTTACTCTTGTGGACTCCCTGGACATTATGCAAAAGAGTGTTTAGGTAAGTTTTGTTACGAGTGTAGTCAGTACGGGCACGACTCTACGGAGTGTCCTAACTAGTCGAAAGTGCTGCGTAAGTTTAAGGTTTTAGTTAAGTAACATGTCGTGTAACTTTGAAATAGTCACATGTAGTTTCTTGTAGTCAAGCGAGATGAGTATAAGTAAGATATGTGCACACGTTGTGTACTATAACTTGACAGATAATAGAACAATTGTGGTACTGATGTTGTTGATTTTGTAACAATGGTGATGGTAAAGTTAAGCCTAAAAGTCGTCCAATTGTGAAATTAAAGTTAGAAGATAAGATTAAATGTAGAATATTAATTGAAAGTGGAATGATGAATGTGATTGAAGCAAGAACAGATTTAATTGTAGTTGTAGAAGGATTTTAAGAGATTTGATCCTCTGTTATTGTTGACTTTTGTCAAGATAGAAACATATAAACGTTAGTGTATTCTAGTTATGGGAATTGATGTGACAAGACTCACGAGTCCAGATTGTCTGGATTAATCGAGTCAAGATAAATCTCTAAAGGTAGTAAGGGCGAATGAAGACACTATTCGTGTCAAGGAATCCGTTGATGATTTGTGTATGCGAATGTGGACATGGTCGGATTCCGAGGACGGAATCCTCTTTAAGGAGGGTAGATTTGTAACACCCCAAAATAGGGCCTAGTTGTAAACTGTAGTACATTTAGCTTTAATTGTAGTACGTTGACTTTAACTGGTGTTTTGTTGTTAACTGTAGTATATATGTTGTTAATTGGTGTTTTAAATTGTGATTGGTGTTAATTGGAGCTAACTGGTGTTAATTGTAGATTAAAAATGTGGTATTGTGAAAAGTGTCTTAAGTTGACCAAGTAGATAATTAGTTGAACGGTTTTGAATAATGGTTCCAAAAATATCTCCGTTAGTTGAAACGGATAACCCTAAGTTGTGTTTTAAGTTGAATAGGAGAACAAAATACCCGTGAGGGGGTATTAGTCAACCAAGGTCGGTCCTTGGCTTTATCCTGTTGTTTCACAGGAACCTAAACACATACACACACTACATACACTTTCGTACATACGTGTAAGAGCAAACACACACAAATCTTGGGGTTTTGAGAAGGAAATCAAGAAAAGAACAAGTTAGAAACTGATTTCAGCAAGAGTTCAATCCTAGAATCTGTTCTATACCTTCTTCAAGTAAGATTTATTGTTTTAAACCTAGTTCTTTATGTTCTTGTGGGTGTGGTCTTGATTTTGAGGATTTAGATGTGTTTTTGTGTTGTTCTTTTGTCCAAATGATGTTAATAAGTTCATATGTATGTTAGATAACCTGTATAAACATTTGAATACGGATTCAAGTTGGTTTTTGTGACTAAAACTCGAAGAATAGCGGCTGTCGAAGAACAAAGTATGAAGTTACTGTAATTAGAGTGCCTACGGGCGTAGAAGTATGGTGCTACGGCCGTAGGGGTTGTTTGTGTACTGCGGTCGTAGGTAATGGTTGCTACGGTCGTAGGGTCCTGTTTAAGTGAATTACCACCTATGGGTGATGGAACCAAGACTACGGACGTAGGTACATAGCCTACGACCATTGTTACCTTTTTGGAGACATGCTACGGGCGTAGGAAGTTGTTACTACGGCCGTAGGTCATGTTTTTATGGAAATAACTTCTACGGGCGTAGGGTTTGTTTCCTACGGCCGTAGGAGGCTGTTAGAAGCCATGTTGATCTTTTGTTGAGGCAATTGTTAGTACCGCTCAATGTAGGGTGTTTTAAGCCTAGTTAAGTGTCGTTGATTGGTGTCTAAGCCTGAACCTAATGTGTTAGGTGTATCTAAGAGGTCAGAAGACGCAAGTGGTGTATCTGCATAGCACGGATTCCAGGTGAGTACCGGTTTCCCATGAGTCTCAGTAGGTAAGCTGTCTGTTGTACATGATGACATGTAATTGGTGTATGATACATGAAAGAATGTTATGATAGAAACATACAGTGTGTTTATGATAGAGATATACAGTATGCTAAGAAAGAGTCGTACTTGCATGTTGTCTATATGTATGAAAAAGTACACTTGTGATAGAAACCATGCGGTAATTGTATGCTATGATAGAATTGTATTAATATGTTGTTTATCAATATGAAAGATGTTAACTGGTGTGATTATGTGCGCGCATGAAAGATACGTGTATTTGTTATTGTGTCCGGACACTAAACGATAGAACATGGAGGTCGGTCAAGTAGACGGGTGTTAATACCTGGCTGGGTTTTCGGGTAGACGGGTGTTAGTACCTGGGAACTAACGGTACTCAAGTAGTATACACTTGGGTGATGGTCCTGCAGGCCGCCGTTCCTCTAAGGAGTAAGGTTCCTTGATAGATGGGAACCAACATGATAGACAGAGTGTACCAAGTGGACTGCTATTCGCTTTCCCATTGGTGCAATTGGTTGTAGCTGATTTCCCGGCTAGGATTGTTGAGCGGGGCTCGCTACCCTGCAATATGCGACTCCTACGGGTATGATTGGTGCACCACGATGTGATAGGATAGCCTTGTATGCTTTCCTGGTTTTCGACTGCATGCTTATTGATACTTATGTGTAATCTGTACTCACTAGCTAGTGTAGCTAACCGGTTCATGATTTATCCTTTTACAGGTAATGATTAGGCAGCCTGGTGAGACGGGTGCTTGTGGGTAATTGTATTTAACTCTTCTGGAACACTCTGCTGTTATATATACCTGTGATCCGATGGTCGGTCTATAGTATGGTAACACCGGTTTGTTTAGAGACTTGGCTTCTGATGTTTATATTCGCCAAGTCGGATAACAACACTTTATATTTTTATAACCAGTGTTTAGTTTCCGCTGCACGCCATTGGTAAGTATGCTTAAAAAGCTTAAATTATTACTGATTTTTAAGCTCGTGAAAACCGGTGTTACAGTACCCATAAACCACAGACAAAGAGCGGCCTCTAGTAAGGCATCTCTGCCCCCAAGTCAGTATGGGTTTTGTCATCTAGATCAAAAACCAAATCAAAAATCAGTTACGAAATGGTCCTATAGATAAGTGATCATTCATCCCTTCGTTCGCGATATCCTTGTGAACATGAGATATGGTTAAATGTCAATCTCCAGATCGTTCACGCTTATGTTTCTCGATCTCGATTGATGGTGACCCAAAATTCAGTTTCAATCGATCAAATATCATTGCAACTCGAGCATGGCCATGCATTTTACGTCAGCGCTCAATCATCGAGGGGCCCATGGATATCTCTCTAAGTCTAGAGGAACGAATCCCTTTGACTACATTGCTCCACCACATACACCGAACTTTACCTAAAGGCTCCCTTTATAACAGCCAGTTACAAACTGTGTTTGAAAGCAATTAAAGCAAAGCAAATTCATGCTTTGGAACACATGTATCTCCAGTCTAAGGAAAAAAATGATATTATCATCCTGACTTACTCGTGACATAAACCATGAAGTAAGTTCAAGGCGTGGATCGTCCAGTCACTTGACCATTGCAAGCACAGGCGAAGTGTTGCGTCTCTTTTATCTAATCCATTATTAGATAGTGACCAACCACTTCCGTCAGCCTTATCTCAAACTTCCTCCCCATGAATAATGACACAATGTGGACATTTCGAATGTAAAAGCATTCAGGGAAGTATTAAACATGCTAAGACGGAACAAAGTAAGGATTCATAAAATATTCGCCCTTGGTGTATCATTAAATCACATTTAATAATCAATATAGTATGAGATACAATACTGCTTAACGTTCACAAAAATACAAGTAAAAAAAATATAAACCAAATGTTACACTCAAACCAAGTCACTAGCGAATCTAACACCTATCGATCTAGTGTGAGAATCATGTACAACTTGTGACAACGGTTTAGTGAAAGGATCTGCCAAATTGCCTTCCGATGCGACTCCGCTGATGGCAATGTCACCACTCTCTATCACAACTCTGATGAAGTGGTATTTTCAAGGAATGTTCCTCATCCGCTTATGAGCCCTTGGTTCCTTAGCTAGAGCAACCACACCTTCATTGTCACAGAAGATCTCAATAGGGTCGGATATGCTAGGAACCACTCCAAGTCTTGGATGAATTTCCTCATCAATACCGCCTCTTTAGCTACTTCACTAGCCGCAATGTACTCCGTCTTGGTAGTTGAATCAGCTACGGTGTCATGCTTGGAGCTCCTCCAACTTATAGCACCACCATTGAGAAGGAACACGAACCCCGATTGTGATCGGCAGTCGTCCTTATCAGTTTGGAAGCTTGCGTCAGAGTAACCATGTACTCTAAGCTCTTCCTCACCACCATAGACTAAGAACATCTCCTTTGTCCTCCGAAGATAATTGAGAATGTTCGTAACCGCAGTCTAATGGGCTTACCCGGGGTTAGCCTCATATCTACTCGTCATGCTCAGAGCACACGATACATCAGGACGACTGCATAGCATGGCGTACATAATTGATCCTATTGCCAAAGCCTAAGGGACCCTCTTCATTACATCTAGTTCCTCCTTGGAACTAGGACATTGAGCCTTGCTCAACGTCACTCCATGCAACATAGGGGTATTACTCCTCTTAGAGTCCTCCATCTTGAATCGCTTGAAGACCTTGTCGACATATGCACTTTGGCTAAGCCCAATTAGCCTCTTAGATCTATCTCTATAGATCTTAATGCCCAAGATATATGCTGCCTCTCCCAAGTCCTTCATTGAGAAACAACTCCCAAGAAAAGATTTAACATCTTTCAAAGTTGGGACGTCGTTCCCAATAAGTAGAATATCATCCACATATAGGACAAGGAATACTATAGCGCTCCTACTAGCCCTGACATATACGCATGGTTCATCCTTGCTTTTTGAAAATCCAAACTCTTTGATTTTCTCATCAAAACATAGGTTCCAGCTACGAGATGCTTGCTTAAGTCCATAAATGGACTTCTTTAATTTGCAAACTCTATCAGGATACTCTGGATGCACAAAACCCTCAGGTTGTGTCATAAACACCTCTTCATTAAGCTTCTCGTTAAGGAAGACTGTTTTTACATCCATTTGCCATATCTCGTAATCATAAAATACAGCTATGACCATAAGTATTCTAATAGACTTCAACATGGCCACTGGTGAAAAGGTTTCCTGATAGTCAATCCCATGAGTTTGCGTGAAACCTTTACCCACTAGTCGGGCTTTGAAGGTATCTACAGATCCATCCACGCCGGTCTTCTTCTTGAAGACCCATTGACACCCCACAGTCTAACACCAGGGTGTAGGATCAACCAGTTCCCACACTTGGTTTCCTGACATGGATTGCATCTCACTCTCCATTGCTTCCTTTCACCTAGCAGACTCACTGCCCACTACGGCTTCCCGGTAGTTGGTCGGTTCATCATGATCCACCAATAAGCCATTGCCCTCAGATATGAGAAACCCATATCTCTCTGGCTCATGACATGGTCTACCGGACCTACGAGGAATCAATGGATTATCGTCAAGTACCGACGAATCTTCTTGCTTGGTTTCAACCACTTCGGGTTGAGTGCTAATGCCGCCATTAGTCCCTTCTCCATTGGGTTCTTGAATTTCTTCAAGATCAATCCTCTTTCCACCGGATTGCATGGATATCATCTCTCTTTCAAGGAAGACGGCCCTTCGCGCGATAAACACTTTGGTTTAGGTAGGTTTTTAAAATAAGTATCCCATGGCTCCGGTTGGATACCCAACGAAGAAACACTTTTCGGATCTAGGTTCAAGTTTGTCCTCTACCTCTCGTCTAACGAAGGCAGGACATCCCCAAACCTTGAGATATACGACCTTTGGAGCAACTCCATGCCACATCTCATAAGATGTCTTTTGGATGTTCTTAGTCGGTACGAGGTTAAGGCTCCTAGCCGCCGACTCGAGAGCGTATCCCCAAAAACTAATGGGTACTTCCGTGCGACTCATCATCGATCGGACCATGTCCAACAATGTCCGATTCCTCCGCTCGGCGACACCATTCAATTGTGGCGTCCTAGGAGGAGTTAGTTGTGAAATAATTCCACAACTAGCTAGATGATCATGTAAGTCCGAGCTCAAATACTCGCCTCCCCTATCGGAGCGAAGTATCTTAATAGTCTTGCCCAATTGATTCTGGACTTCGTTTTGGAATGTCTTAAAGACCTCAAAGGTCTCAGACTTATGCCTAATCATGTAGACATATCCATATCTACTGAAATCATCAGTAAATGTAACGAAGTATCTAGAGTTGTTCCTTGTAACATCCTTGAACGGACCACATACATCGGTTTGCACTATTTCCAACAAGCATTTAGCCCTTTCACCCACTCCGGTAAAGGGTGACTTAGTCATCTTGCCTAATAAATAAGACTCACATGCTTCATTTGACCCAAGGTCAAATGATTCCAAGATCCCATCCGCTTGGAGCTTGGTGATGCGTTTCTTGTTTATACGGCTAAGACGGCTATGCCATATGGAAAACTTATCCAAACCATTTTTGGATCCAGAATCAATGTTTATGATTGCTCTATTATATTCTATGTATGCATCAGCTTCGTATATACCACAACATGGATAAGCTTTAAAATAACAAACATCATTTTTGAAACATGAGATAAAACCATTTTCAAATTTGAAATAATATCCATCGTCATACAAAGCATAAAAGGACAAAATATTTCGTGCCACAAGTGGCGAATAGCATACATCTTTTAAAACAATAGAGTAGCCGGTCTTGAAAGTAAGTTCCGCACTTCCTTTCTCTAACACGGGGACGAACTCCTTGTTCCCCATGGTTAGCTCCTGCTCCCCATCTCCTAGCCTTCTTCAATATTACAAAATGTGAGTGCCAGAGCCGGTGTCTAAAACCTCGCCGTTAGATGTAGAAGTATGATGGACTTTAGTAACAAACGTACCTGAAGTAGAAGCGCCCGCCCCCGAAGCTCGCAGCTTCTTCAGGCCCTCTAGGTACATAGGGCAGCTCCGGCACATATGCCCCTTAACTCCGCAGAAGAAGCAAACCACCTCTTTCAGAGTCTTTGCTTGAGGGATAGGATCCTTTTGCTTTGGCTCCGGGCTAGGGTTCGGCTTGGGTGCCCCAACCTTGCCCTTACCTTTACCCTTCGGGGTAGAGGCCAGTTTCTTCCTCTTCTTGGACTCACCCTCCTTGATGGCCAAGATGGGAACGGAGGTGGATGGATTTTGCTTGGTCATGTTGTACTTAGCTGTCCGCAGCATACCATGCAATTCCATTAGGGATTTATCCACCCCATGCATATGATAATTCACAACGAATTGATCATATGACGGTGGGAGAGACCGTAGAATCAAGTCTATCGCCATCCCTTTCGTGATGGCAAATCCCAACCTCTAGAGGAATTCCACCAACACTTTCATCTTAAGAACATGGTGTGTCACGTTCCCGCCCTCCTGCAACCGGCAACCGAGAAGGTCATTGAGACAACCATACCGCTCTTTGCTTCGCTTGTTGTTGGAACATGTCCGACAACTCGAGCGTCATGTCGTAAGCACTTAAGTGCTCCATCGAATTTTGCATGTCGGAAATCATGGTGCTTAGCATGATCCAAGTAACCTCGGTGATGTCTTTGAGGCGTTTTTCATACGCCTCTTTAATTGCCCTACTCGCGTTGGAAGCAGGGACCTTGGGGATGGGTTCCTCGATAGTGGCCGACTTGTCCTCATCTTGGAGGACTATTTTTAAGTTGCCTTGACCAATCCATGAAATTGGTCCCATCAAGTTTTTCTTTCTCAAGGAAAATCCTTATAGAAAAAGTGGTGTTGTTGTTGGTTCTAGTTGATGCCATCTATAAAATGCAAAGTAGATTTGGTTAGTTTTATTGAAATCCTCGTTAAAATAAATACCCTAAGCTATTTAGGCCGGAAACCATTGACCGATTGCAATCCACTATTGCAACTCTTAGTTCCTTGCGGAATCCTACTTGACAACCATTGTGTCAAGTTCCGCATGTTTGATCCCTCCACACCAATCTCAAAGTAATATTTTACATAACCTCGGCTAGAGCTAGAAGATTATATGAAATATAAATCTGAAACCGTAAATCAACCATCAAGATACACGGTGGTACTCTTGCCGAATGGTCGACTCGGATAGAGCTTGACAATCGACCTTGCGAGTTGCCACACACAATTTCCACACAACTCACACAAAATTTGATTCGGCTAAATCTTGAAAACCAACCCTTGTGCAGTTAGATTCGAGTGGTGTCATCTTATGGATGACGTGAGATTTACATTTAGAAAATGGGATTTAGTTTTCCGGTTTAAAAAACCATTTTGAGTTTTGATTAAGAAAAAGTGACAAAAACAAAGTGTTCTCACTAATCGGATATTAAACCAATTTTATATCCTATTGTTAAGCAAGTGGCGCGCGAGAGTTGTTAAACCATTTTTAAAACTCTTGGGTTTTATTATTTGTCAAAAATTATCTAGCATGCAATAGTCCTACAACTCATGCATAAACAATATATAATAAAACCATCACACGCATACAAATTAGTTGGTAACCATGCCCTTAAAACCTATGCGTTTTCCCGTGAGCACTACGGGAAAACAAAGTCATCTAAGGAAAAAGTTCCTTGACTTCGGATGTGTTCTCACTAAACCCGCTACCTCCATCGGGCCTCCCGGATTCGTGTTCACCAAGCTGTCACTCCATTGACTCCCGATGGTTGCTCCATATTACAATTACATAGAAAATTAAATAAATGACATGCGAGCCACAAATCCCTATTTTCTAGTACAATTTACATAATATGGATATTTAAATGGCATACAAGCCACAAATACAAATTACATACCAAATAAATAAAATTTAATTATTATTACAAACCATGTGACTTAAAGTCACAAAATGAATGAATAATAATAAAATTACACAACCAAACATCCACAAGGTATAGGGCATACTAATGGTTACCAACAACATATGAACATCCAAGAAACACTAGTGAACAACATGGTGTTCCACACAAAACTATGTAAACTTATGCATAATGGTTAAGATTTTTAAAATCACTCAAGGCACTAAAAATCCCATGTACTTATGCATTAGTAACACCAAACCATTTTTGGTGAAACATACTCATAAATACATAATGTAAGTATATGCAATTACCATTTTCATACCAAAATGATAATATACATATAAATACACCAACCATTATACAAGACAACATAAATATTAAAATTTTAATTTGTGGACCAAAAAATCCATAAACTAAAATATTGTGCCAAAAACCCAAAAATATTCTTAAAGTTTTTTTAAAAAACCAAAAAACAACACTACAGCTACGGTAGCGCCGCTAACTAAAACGATAACAGTTAGCGCCGCTAACCCTTTTGGTCAGAAAAACAAAAGAAATAATTTTCGGGTTTTTCAGGCAACCATGTGTAAAATGTAGCATAGATGTGGATCTGATACCACTGTTGGGGTTCTATGAACACAGCGGAAGCAAAGGCACAACAAACAAAGCAAAATGTACAAGCATACAAAGCATAAAATCCCAAGTAATGGACCATTACTCTAATGCTAACATTTGCAACATGTAAAAGAACAAGGAGAGAAGATTATACCCTTCTTGAGCTCCGGGGAAAAGTGGTGAGAGTAGATGACTAGAAACCTACGAAAAAATTTCCTCTAGTGAAGTCTACCCCGGGTTTGTCCTTCTCCTTGTACTATCAAGCTTGGGAGATCTTCAAAGACTTGAAATCCCCTAAAGAACAGCCTCTAAACTTCAAGAATTCAGACCCCTTTAGATGCACACTCAAGAACACTCTCAAAGTACAATACTAAGTGTTTAGTGTGTGTTTTTGGCAAAAGGATGGCAAGTAACACAAGAGAGGTGCTTTTATAAACTCTCTAGTGTCACTTGGATACCCCATAAACCGGCCAGGAGGTTCTCCCAATGCTACACATGCATTGGTCAAGAATGGAGGTGGAAAACATAATCATTGCATGCAGTCTGAAAGATGTTAGCGCCGCTAACCTTAAAGCTTTAGTGCCGCTAAACCCGCCTGCACATCAATTTTTCTATTTTGACATTTTCAGTCCCTCCACCTTTTAGGCTGTCGAGATAGGTCCCCGGTGTGTGACCCAATAGGCCCATACATTATCGGTAGTGATCTCTATGGCGTACGTGCGTCAGTGGGCATACTGCAACAGATTTCTCTATTGTTTTGCAATCTTACGCTTGTCTAATATATTCCATGACATGGAAAAGCTTTTAAAATAAAATGCACCATCTTTGTAACACAAAGTAGCACCATTATCAAATTTAAAGTCAAAACCATCATCGTACAAGGCATATAGTGATAAAATGTTTCTTGCCACGCAGGGCGAATAAGATACATTCAATAAAACAATAGATAAGCCGGACAGAAAGGCGAGCTCCATATTCCGAATCTTCTCAACCGGGACAACCGCCCTCTTTCCCATGATGAGATCCAGCTCTCAATCATCCAGGTCCCTACTTTTTCTTAGTACCTGCACATTATTACAAACATGAGTACCACACCCGCTGTCTAAAACCCAGGCGTTAGAAGTAGAAGTGTTATGGAGTTCAATCATGTACGTACCGGAGGCAACGACACCTTTAGTTCGTAGATTCTTGAGCTCCTCTGTGTACTTGGGGCAACTACGCCGGTAGTGTCCCTTCTCCCAGCAGAAGAAGCAGGTTGCCTCTTCCGGTGAGCTGGCAGCGGTAGCCACTTGCTTCCCATTCGGCTCTGGGGTTGGGTTATGTTTGGGCTTTGGCGCATTGGCCTTGGCCTTTCCCTTCCCCTTCAATTTGGAGCTTGAAGCGGGCTGCTTCCGCTTCTTGCCACCCTCGTTGATGGTAAGGACGGCAGTGGAGGTGGAGGGCTTTGACTTGGCAAGCTCACCCTCGGCGGTCTTGAGCATGCCATGTAGCTCCATAATTGACTTGTCCATACTATGCATATGGAAGTTCACAATGAACGGCCCATATGACGGAGGCAAGGATTGGAGGATGTTATCAACCACCAACTCCTTCCCCATGGGAAAGCCCAACTCCTCGAGCTGGTCTACGTAACCCTTTATCTTAAGGATGAGGGAGCTCATGTTGCCACCCTTCTGCATCCGGCAACTGATGAAGGCTTTGACGCACTCATAGAGCTCTTGCCTTGCTCGCTGCTGGAACATGTCCTTCAGCTAGGATATCATCTCAAACGCACTCACTTTCTCAAATTTCCTTTGCAATTCGGGACTCAAGGTCGTTAGCATTAGGCAAGTCACGTCATTAGTGTCCTTGAGGAGTATCTCATACGCCTCTCGGACAGCCCTCGCAACGTTGGTAGCAGGCGCTTTCGGAAGAGGTGACTCTAGGACCTCTAACTTCATCTCATGGCATAGGACAATTCTCAAAGTCCTATGCCAATCCATAAAGTTTAGCCCCGTGAGTTTTTCCTTTTCCAAGAAAGGACGGAGTGACATGTTGGTGGTGTTGGTATTGCTAGTAGATGCCATCTACAAGCAAAGTACGAATTTGGTTAGTATGATGTATTAAGTCCTTGTTAAATAATTACCCAGTTGTAATATAAAAAAAATTATGTTAACAAGGGCTAAGAACTTCAAAATACCCCAATCCATGACAGGTTTACCGCGGATCACTTCATGGAGCTATTTTAGACCGTAAACAATTTACTGATTGGAATCAAAGATCGCAACTCTTAGACACTTGCGGGATCCTAGGTACTCATAGCACCCATTCGGCATGTTTGATCCCTCCACACCAATTCCTCATTAATCCACTGTGATAGCTCGGTATGGGCACGACAACTACGAAGGCGTATTAAATCTTCGAATTGTAAATCGTCCGTCAAGATACACGGTGGTACTCTAGCCCAATGGTTGGCTCGGCTAGAGCTCGACATCCGACCTTGTGAGTTGCCACACGCACCTTCCACACAGTTACACAAAACCGATCTCGGCTAAAGCTCGACGACCGATCTTGTTTCACTAGATTCGGGTGGTATCATCTTACGGGTGGTGTTAGATTTACTTTTGAAGAACGGGATTTAGTTTTTCCGATTAAAACGTTTTTAACCATTCCTTGTCTATGTGGCGCGCGGAGTTTGTAAACCGATTTAAAACTCTTTGGTTTTATTATTTTTAAAAGTTTTCTAGCATACGAAGATCCTAAACATCCATGCAAAAAAAGTACAAATTAAAACCAACCACGCATGCAATATAAGTCCAGTAACGAGCCATAAAACCCTATGCGTCTTGCCCGTGAGCCAACAGGCAAGAAAAAGTCAACTAAGGACAAAAACCAAGACTTTGATGTGTGCTCTCCCACTTGATCCATTGCGTCTCCCACCGACCTCCAGATCCAAGTCCGCCAAGACACCCTGCATGGTCCTTGTTCGTTGCTTCGGTTCTCCTTTTACAATATACAAATTTAAAAGAAAATGGCATGCATGCGACAATTCTTTATTCTAAGCTAATACTAAAATTACAAAGAATAGAAATAGACATGCAAGCCGTTAAATATTACAAACCAAATAAATTAAATTAATTGTTACAAACCATTGTGGTACAAACCACCAAATGAATGTATAAATAAATTTAAACAACCAAACACATCACATAGGTCTGAGGCTCAAGATGTTACCAGACACAAATATCACAACCACATATCTAAACTAGCATGGTGTGCCACACAAGAACCATGCAAATCTTATATATCTTCGTTAAGATTATCATAACACTCAAGGCACAAATAATCCTATGTACATATACATTAGGAACTTTATACAAGTCAAAATTCCATATTCATATATACACAATGTAAGTATATGCAATTAACCATTTTCATGCCAAAATGTTAATCCACATATAAATACACCAACCAGGAAATAAGGCAACTTACTCATATTAAATCTCAAATTCAGGAAAAAAAGTTCCAGAAAGTACCACTGAGCGAAAAATCCGAACAAAATTGATTTTAACGAAAAACATACATTCTGCCAGATCAGGTTAGCGCCACTAACTATAAGGAGTTAGCGCCGCTAACTAGAACAGAATCACGCCACTAACTATAACAGAGTTAGCGCCGCTAAACTGACTGCCATTAGCACCGCTAACTATAAGGAGTTAGCGCCGCTAACTATAACGAGTTAGCGCCGCTAACTACTAGACAAAACAAAAATCACATTTTTTCCGATTTTTTAGTCCATCAAGTGCAAAACTAGTGTAGAGGTGGCTCTGATACCACTGTTGGGGTTCGTGGTTTGGCACAACGGAAGCATTCATGGATTTTAAGAGCATGAAAGAACCACATGATGAACCCCAAATGTGTTACCAAGCTCTACAACTATGATTTGCAATTTAAACAGAAAGAGAATAAAGAGATATACCTTTGATGTCTTCGGAGTTGTTGATTGCAAAGGTACAAGTTTCTTTTCTTCCTTGTGCAACCAAAGTACACCCCGAGAAGATTTGGGTATCTTGGTGTACTAGCACCCCTTTAGCTCAATCCAACACTTGAATCTAGCTTCTGGAATAACCCCCAAAGAACCACCACGAAACTCTCTTGATAACTCTCACTCAACTAACAAGAACAACACTTTAGTTTTCTTTGTAAGTATGTGTGTTTTTCTTTAGCCAAGAAGAACAAATGAGAGACAAATCAAGAGGTTTTATAAGATCAAAACCGACCCCAGGTCTCCCCAAGATCGGCCGGGGTTCAATCATGGCATAGCCATGCATTGTTGGAAAGAGGAGGTGAAAAGAATAAAGTTGTTTTCTGTCAGGTGGGTTAGCGCCGCTACCCGCCCACGTGTAGCGCCGCTAACGGGGCTGAGTTAGCGACAGCATGGTAAGTGCCGCTAACCCTGTCCAGAATTCCAACTATCAATATTTATTCTTTCTAACCCTCCATTTTGGATGTTTTCAAGATCAGCCTCGGTGTGTAAGACATGCATCCTCATCGGGGATGTCCTCAAAGTCTGTTGCTGGAGGTCTGCTGTCTGCTTTGGGTAGAGCAAAGATTGTTCTGAGGCGACTAAGAGATATATTGACTTGAAATTCGTCGACCTCTGCATGAATTACCTCATAACCTCTGTTATTTTCCCTCACATCACATGTTTTCCAAAGTTGTTGCACATATAATTCAGGAACATATATGCCTGTTGTGGCTGGGTTATAGGTCTGTAGATGGTTTAGGGGATGAATTTTGAGAATCTCAGTGATAATGGGGTAGGTTGGGTTTTTGAGTTTGGTTAGGTCAACATAATGGTTGTTTTCATGGGAGCCAGTGTTAAGAAACTCGGCTCTGGGCATGATCTCCTCTGGGTCACGTTCAACTTGTGCCATCTTATCTGTCAAAGAGATAAAATAGTTAAATTTAAAATTAAGAGATATGCAAGAAAACAACATTCAGTTTTGAATATTTGGTCAAACTTTTGATAAGTGAGTAAAATTTGACCAAATTGACCCAACGTTGACCAATGTTGAATAAATGTTCAAACACCCTAAGTGTTGAACCCTCACTGTGTACAGGATGATTTTCAGCATAAAAAAGTTATTTTGATACTGCAAAATTGTCAATTAGTTAGTACTGAACAACTTTGTAGTACTTGAACATGTTCCAAAACTCACCCTAAACACCTTTTTTTTCTTTAGCCAAATACCAAATTGAATGTGTATGTTCATACTTCCCAAGAACACGAAGAACACTTTTTGAGATTTTTGAAATATTTTTACATCAAAGTGTTCCCCATGTGATCAAAATACCCATCGCAAACATTGTTTCATCAAACAAGTTTGTTTCGAGTACCAAAAGTCCACTTAAAGTCTCGATATTCTCATTCGCATATCAGTGTTCTAAGACCAAAAAGTACCCTTTTAACTCAAAATCTTCAAAATGTAAACCATACAAGTTGTTACCTTTTAGATTAGAAGTATTTTGATACTAAAATTGCAAATTTTGGCAGAGTAACGAGATGATTTGTATGTTAACGTAATCAAGAACTCGAGAGAACACTTTGTAAATTTTGAATATCGTAAATGAAGAATGGCAACTGTTGGGGTAACTTGTAGCAGTGTAAAAAGACACATGTCGAGCCCTGATTGGCTGGTGCAACAGGTTAAAAAACGCGGCTGATAGAAGTTTGGATGCGGCTGATAAGAGTTTTCAATCGCATGCGATTCACACTGTGGTGTGTTAATCGTATGCGAATCAGCTTGGGTGTTAGAACCATGGCATCCGAATCGCATGCGATTCACACTATCTGAGCTTAATCGCGTGCGATTCAACCTTAGACTGAATAGCATGCGATTCACACTAACTTAGCTGAATCGCGTGCGATTCAACCTTTGTCCAAATCGTATGCGATTCACACTTAGACAACATTGCATTTGATTCACACTTGTTTCTCACAACCTTTTCACATGCAATTAAAACCTTTAACATTTGCATGCGATTCACTCACATAGCTTAATCGCATGCGATTGAGCTATTACTTGGAAAAATTTGAGATATCTAAATTTTGAGATTATGAAAGTTAAATTTTCAGATATGGTTGATGTGAGTGTTTGTTTGACACACTCCCCCTAGACTTTTGTATCTCTTTATGAGGAATTTTTCGAATGTTTTAGAGAAAGTGTCTGTTGTCAAATTTCTCCCCCTACACATGTGTAATATGTGTATGTGTATGAAATTCTCCCCCTACACATATGACACAGGTGTAGCATTATGAAGTCAAACCCCCTACACAAAGTGTCTTTTCTCTGTAGCATGTGCATGATCTTTCTCCCTCTTGAAGAATACAGTCGTTAGCTGCATAGAGAACAAACAGTGTAACACCAACTCTAAACAAAAGAAAAGAAAGAGAAAAAAAGGTAACAGTATGCTAGATTTGTAGATTGAGCATGCCTAACTTGGATACCAACTCAGTAAATCGACTTTCGTCTAAAGGTTTGGTAAACAGGTCAGCCAGCTGATTTTCAGTAGGCACATACTGTAGCTCAATTAATCCTTTCTCAACGTTATCTTTTATGAAGTGATAGCGAATGTCGATATGTTTGGTTTTAGAGTGGTGTACCGGATTGCAGGAGATGGCAATGGCAGATTGATAGTCGCATAACAATGGTGTTTTGTCATACCTGAGGCCAAAGTCTGAGAGTTGTGTACGTATCCATAGGCTTTGGGAACAGCACATTGCAGCAGCAACATACTCAGCTTCTGCTGTAGAAGTGGATACACAGTTTTGTTTCTTTGAAGCCCAGCAGACTAAACGATCTCCCAGAAAGTGTGCACTACCAGAGGTGCTTTTCCTATCAATCTTGCAACCGGCATAGTCAGCATCTGAATAAGCACGAAGATCTAGATTGGAGTCCTTGGGATACCACAGTCCTAGATTCATGGACCCTTTGAGATATCTGAAAATTCGCTTAACAGCTAGCAGATGTGACTCCTTGGGATTGGCCTGAAACCAAGCACACAGACATGTAGAGAACATGATGTCTGGACGACTTGCAGTGAGATATAGTAATGATCCAATCATCCCACGGTATGTCTTGAGATCCACCGGAGAACCATCAGGATCTGCCGATAGTTGTGATTTGGCCGCCATTGGAGTTGAGATAGGGTTGCAGTTGAGCATATCATACTTCGTGAGAAGATCTTTAATGTACTTGGATTGGCAGATGAAAGTGCCCTGACTCAACTGTTTAACTTGAAGTCCTAGAAAGAACGACATCTCACCCATCATACTCATTTGGAACCTGTTTGACATTGTCTGTGCAAACTCTTCACTGTTCTTTGGATTTGTAGATCCAAAGATGATGTCATCCACATAAATTTGGACAAGGATTTTGTCCCTACCTTTTGTCTTTGTGAACAGAGTGGTGTCTGTCTTTCCTTTGGAGTATCCTTCCCCTATCAGATATTCAGATAAGACATCGTACCATGCACGTGGATCTTGTTTTAAGCCGTACAGAGCCTTATCTAAAATATAAACATGATTAGGGTATGAAGAATTGATGAAGCCCTCAGGTTGTGAAACGTAGACTTCTTCTTTGAGTACCCCATTTAGAAAGGCTGTTTGGACATACATTTGGAAGACTCGAAAGCTCCTGGAGGCTGCATATGCAAGAAATAAGCGTATAGCTTCAATTCGAGCAACAGGAGCAAAGGTTTCATCATAGTCGATACCCTCCTGTTGATTGTATCCCTTAGCAACCAACCTTGCTTTGTTACGAATGACCACTCCATCCGAATCCCGTTTGTTCTTTAACACCCATTTAGTTCCGACAACAGATTTGCCATATGGAAGAGGAACTAATCTCCATACTTTGAGACGAGCAAACTGGTGTAATTCTTCTTGCATAGCTAGTACCCAGTCCGTATCATTCAGTGCCTCACAAGTCTTTATGGGTTCAATCATGCTTAAGAAACCTGCAAATTGGCACTCGTTAGCTGTGGCTGACCTTGTTTGAATGCCAACAGAGGGATCTCCAATGATATTCTCCTCAAAGTGATGTCGGATCCATTTTAGCTCATGCGAGTTAGAGGAGGAAGGGATGAGATCTTGAATATGTGGCGCTTCCTCTTCCATTTCTCTGGAGAAGTTTGGATCGGAGTCGAACACAGGTGAGTTCTCCTGATCAACTATTGGTTCTGTCACACGGGATTGTGTGACAGAAACAGATGTAGAATCCTCAGCAAATGGATTCGTTTCAGTGATTGTTGTATCTGTGATCGGGTCGCTTATCTGTGCACCTGCATTATCCCTGTTGTTAGCCAAAATAGGGGAAGAGTCAGATCTAAAGAAATCAAACATGAAATCGAGATTATTATCAGAAGTAGAGGGAATGTCTAATTCTTTAGAGTTAAGAACTGGTATGTTCAGAAGCAAAAGTGTTGGACTGTGGTGGGGAGCCAGAGACAGTCAATGTATCGTCAAACGTTACATTGATACTCTCGATGATGCTCTTTGTGCGTGTGTTTAAAACTCTATATGCTTTTGAGACGGTAGAATAACCTAAGAAAATAGCTTCATCAGCTTTCGGAGCAAATTTTCCTAGATTATCCTTTTCATTTAAGACAAAACACCTATTACCAAATACATGAAAGTATTTGATATTAGGTACAATGCCATTTGCCAGTTCATAAGGAGTTTTATTAAAACGTTTGTTAATGAAAGAGCGATTCTGCGTATAGCAGGCAGTGTTAATAGCTTCAGCCCAGAAGGAATGTGGGAGCCCGGAATATGAAAGCATTGTTCGGGCAGCTTCAACCAAAGTTCTATTTCTTCGTTCCACTACACCATTTTGTTGTGGTGTGTATGCAGTGGAGAACTGGTGGCTGATTCCCACAAGATCACAGAAGCTCTTCAGAGTACTGTTTTTGAATTCTGTTCCATTGTCTGTCCGGATAGAGACAACACTCTGACTATGCTTGTTCTGCTGTTGTTTGATGAAGGAAATGATTGTTGTAGTGGCTTCATCTTTTGAGCGCAGAAATTTGACCCAAGTATATCTAGAGTAGTCATCGACCATGACTAAAATATACTTCTTCCCATGTATGGACTGGATTCTCCTTGGACCACACAGATCCATGTGCAGGAGTTCCAAAGGATTCGTAGTGCTAAATACTTGTTTAGATTTATGAGAAGCCTTCTTCATTTTTCCTTTTTCACAATCTGCACACAGATGATCCTTCTTGAATCTTAACTTGGGAATGCCTCTCACCAAGTCACCAGTGACTAAGTTGTTAATATTTTGAAAGTTCAGGTGAGAGAGTTTTCTGTGCCATTGCCAAGTCAGATCAGTAGATGCTTCAGACAGTAGACACACAGAGGTAGGAGAGTCATATTTTTCCAAGTCAATGGAATACAGGTTAGAATTTCTGGAACCTGCAAGCAACTCATCTCCATTTTCAGTTAAAACTGAACATTTGTTCTTTTTAAATACAACCTCTAGGTCTTTATCACAAAACTGTCCAATGCTGAACAAGTTATGACCTAGCCCTTCAACATATGAGACTTTCTTGATCTTGATGTGCTTCTTCTCAATGTCTCCGTACCCCAAAATTGGTGCAACATTATCATTCCCAAAACGTACATTCCCAGAGTACTTAGGAACATAATTCTTGAGAAGACTTTTGTTGCCGGTCATATGTTTGGTACAGCCGGAGTCAAGGTACCACAAGTAAGGCACCTGCAAAAAGAGAATAAATCACGTTTAGGTCCCCATTTAGATATGGGTCCTTGATTGTTAGTCTCTAAGTTGGGTTGAGTAACAACTGTTGGTTTTCATGATGATGAAACTTCTAATGATCTATTCTTCGGTACCCAAATGGACTTAAGCTTTGGACGTGAAGGAATAGATTTGGAAGAAATTTGCTGAGAAGAAAGTTTCTGCACCACTGTTGGTTTGACAGTTGATGGAATCGGAGGTTTCGGATTCGGTAGAGTTGCGGAAGCGTTATATTTGCGAATCCATGGTTGAGAGGAATTCTTAAGAATTCTTTGTGGCCTCGGTGCATCAACTTGCTGTCGCGTAAATGGAACACTGCGATTAGCAGGTTTTGCCACTCGTTGAATGGATGATGACTTGGGTTTCGAAGATTTTGAGATTTTGGAAGGGGAATTACGAGAACGCTTTTGAGAATGCAAGTGTTTTTCCTGTGCAATCCAAGCCCTTTTAAATGCTTCATAGCCCTGCCGTCTGTAGACTTCCAGTTCCTTGATCGTGAGTAATCGGTTGGATTTGTTTAAGCGTTTAAGAGCATGTGATTGACGAGTGGTGATCCATTGATTAATGACGTAGCCTTTTGAATTTAAAAATGGAACACATATTTGATTAGCATAAAAATCAGTCCAATCAACACATGGTTTAACACCTAAAGTCTTTCTCAATTGATCATAGCAACAATTAAATTCACATTGTCCATGAGTACAACCATCACTTATACAAAACATGGTAGAAGCAATTTTTCCTTGTGAACATGAATGATTACAAACAGAATCAAACATCAAAATGTTTTCACAGACAGGTTTCAAATTTGAACACCTCCTAGTGGATCTAGGAATAGCTCTTTTCCATGATGTATTTATTTCAAACTTCTTGTTTCCAGCCTTCTTCACATCTGCAGCAGAGGATAAAAGATTAGAATGAAGTCGTGGTCGACTGGCTGCAGCTTGTGATGATTCAGGTACTTCTATGTGCACACGAGAATTGGGATTAGGAGTGGATTGTTGCTTTGGTTTGTAAATCTGTTTAAGCTTAAGATTTGTTAAGTCAGGTTTATTAACAGATTTTACAGAAGTTGTGCAATATGTACCCTTGGTGTTTGCATGAGTTAGATCATCCATATTTGAACCAAAAAGTGAGAAGGTAAAGGGAACTATTGGAGTTTCCATCTTTACTTGGAGGCCTTTGATTCTTTCTTTCAAAACAAACTGTTTCCTACACAGTTTATCAATGATCTTTCCATCATGTACAAATGACATGTTGGGAATTTGTTGACAGGTGATGATTTCATGCATTGAAGGAAATGTCTCAGAGGTAGGAGGTTTTAAATCATTTTGAATGGCTTTGGCGAGGTCCTGTTGAATGACTTGGGTAAACCAAAATTCCTGCAGGGTGTTGAATCTGTCTTGTAATTCTTTGTGAGGAATGTATTCAACAGTGGGCTTTGGTGAAACAGGGGAGTAGAGTTCTTCATCAGAATAGACAGACGATGAAACATCAGAATTGGACGAGGTAGAGAGATTGGCAAGGTAAACAAATGGAATTTCAGTTTTGACATTAAGAGTTCGTTTGAAATCTTCCTCTATTTGTGTCTCTTCTTGGCCAACAAAGACCATCCTTTGGGTAAGTCCTAACCCAAACAGATCAGCATTATATAATTGTTTGGACGTAATCCTTTTCAATTTGAAGCCAAGCCCATCGAAATTCCATCTGGAGAAAGGACGTTCCTTTTCTTTGTATTGAGAGATGGTATGTTCACTTTGATCACGTTTGGACAGAAGGTATTCAAGTTCATTGATTCTAGAGTAAAGAGTACTTCGTTCTTTCCTAAGTTCATTTTTGAGAATTTCTGAATCCTTTTCAGCACACTTACATTCTGCTTTGAGATCTAATATGGTGTTATTAGTCCTACTGGTTAATTCTAAAAGCTCAGATTCTTTTGCAGCTAATTGGTTCCTAAGGCTGATTAAGTCGTTATCTAACTTCTTAATTATTGTTTGTGCCTCCAATTTTTGAGTGTGTGAAACATCTTCTAGAACTTGATTTCTTGTGATTAAATCTAGTGTCTGACATTCTAACTCTTTTATGCGATTTAATATGGTTTGAATGTGTTTATGATTAATACCCATATTAAAGTTTTCCACTGTCCAAGCTTTCCTCATCTGACTCGGAGAGATTATCTCCGTCATCATCCTCTCTACCTTCTTCACCATTGTGAGCCATCAGACAGAATTGAGCGTGATCTTCACCATCCAGATCACTGTCTGATCCTGTATCATCAAGGAACTGATCCTCCTCAACTAGCAGCACGTTCCCAGCCTGTTTTTGTTTAGACAGGCTGTACTTCTGCCGATAGTACTCTGCATCTTTTGTTTTTTTCATTGGGCAGTTCCTGATCAGATGTCCTGACCTCCCGCAGTTATAGCATTTGAAATCAACCTTCTTTTCTTCCTTCTTCTCATCCCTCTGGTACCTTGGCTTGTCAACAGCAGCAGCTCTTTCGGGTCTCCTTGAACCGGATGTGAATCGTTGTCTATTGTTAGTCTTGCTGAAACGGTTCATGAAGTTCTTGTTGGCCACTGTGAGAGCTTGAAATGCTGCTTCGATTGAATCATCATCATCATTATCATGATCAGAATCACTGAGAACCACTTGTTTAAGTTTCAAGGATCTTGATGATGTTTCCTTATGGATTCTGTCAGCCACCACCAAGGCAAGAGGGTCAGCAACTGGTTCTTTAGGGAGAGATTGCAAGATTTCATCTTGATACTGATTGAGATATTCGAAGATGTTGTGGAAGGTGACTGATGTAAGATCTTTATTAATCTGTTTGTAAAGTCTGGCATAGCCTTTCCACTCAGAACCTAATGAATTCAGAAAAACATAGTTCAAATCAAGATCAGTTCTGACAATTTGATTAGATCTCATTTCATTTTGCAGCTTGCAGAATCTCCCATATGTTTCAGAGAGCAGTTCTTTTTCTCGAGCCTTGAAGTCATGATAGCTGTTGACTAGCTGAGTTCGTTTGATGTATTCTCCTTGCTCAGTGCCCTGAAGTTGTTTCTTGATCTCATCCCAGATTTCCTTGGCTGTGCCCAAGCTATCTATTTTGAGATAGATTTCAGATGAGAGGCCCTGCTTGAGGTAGTACTTGGCCAGTTTCTCTGCTTTCTTTGTTTCTCTTTCTGTATTGGTCATCTCATCATGAGTCTTCTCTCTTTCATGTCGGGGAATGCGAGGGTTGTTATCTGGATCTGCTTCAACTACCTTCGTGAATTTGGTGTTTCCTTTGTTGAGGCATTCAATCATCTTGTCACCGAAGAGGTCATTGTGTTCGAGGAAGTCCGTGAACCTTCCTTTCCAGACATTGTATTCCCCCCGAAATAAAATAGGAGGTTTTGTGTCGGTGCCAATGGACATCATTTCATTTGTACTTGACATGATTAGTGATGTTTGTGAGAAATGATTGTTTACTTGTAAGATGGTTTGATTGTTCGAAAAACTTGTCCTGATTTTAAAGTGATTTGAATGATTGATTAACGAACTAAGTCTTGTGAATTTCAATTTTGAATTAGATCTTAAAAGATTAAATTCAACATTGAACTAGATAGACTTGAAGTAATGTAATTCACCTTTGAATTAAATCTGATTTAAATTAAATTCAATTATGAATTAGATTGTTTGATTAAGTCCAAACGTCTTAGAGTTCTTTAATTCAAGTCCAAAGAGTCAATCACTTGTCCAAGTATAAGGAATAACTTGATTGGGATTTGTCTTATCAAATGCGAATACAGGTCAATCGAATGCGATTAGGTACCTTGAAAACAAGCAGAATAAGAACTTAGTTTTGATGGTTAATCGAATGCGAATCAATCCTGTTTCATCAAAAACTTAGAAAATAATCTGTTAGTCCTGTCAATCTAGTGCGAATAAAATAGAAACCTTTCAATCGCGTGCGATTCCCTTTACAAGCCGGCTGATAGATGTAAGTGTTAATCGCATGCGATTCAGGTAAACTTATCAACTGCTTCTATAAGTCGCACAGTCTAATCGCATGCGATTCACTGAACTTGGCTTATAGCTATTTGATTAACACTTAGGTGTTCTAATTTGACAAAATTCTATAAGCCGCCCCAAGAGTCAATCGCATTAACCAAGGAACCGGCTGATAGACTCTGATGTGTCCTTGTTAAATCAGATTGCCATACCCTGAATAGTGTCTAACCACTTGTACTTGATTGGTATGGCAAGTACTTGATTTTCCTTGTACAACACTTAATCTACTATGAATTTATAATTAAATAAATTATAAAATTCGATTTCTTCTTTTTCCAGTTGTACATTCAGACCAAGAACACCATAAATGTTTAAATACCCAGAAAATTTAATGTTGAAAAAGTGGGTATTTAATGACCTTCTTGACTTAATACTTATAAAAACACCCACGGTTTGTGTTTTTCTTCAAAGAATGTTTTGTAACCTTTGTAAGACTATCGAAACAACTCAAAAGAAAGTTAAAGGAGATGTAGTTTATACCTTTAATGAGTTCTACCTTTAAAAGTCGTTTGAGCTTGAGTTTATCTTGAATAAAACTGATGTTCTTGAACCTTTGCACAACCGAGAGCTTTTTCTTCTTAGAAGCTTGAACACTTCGAGATTTTGTTGTCTTCTTTTGAACAATCACGAGCCAAAAACAAGTTTGGCTCTGATACCAATTGATGGTCCCGTAATACAATACAGATGAAGCAATGCTTAGAAGATAGTTCTTCTAGTGTGTGTTTGTGTGTGTGTTCGGTTAGAGAGAGAGAGCCGAGAGTAATGTAGAGAAACACAAACACAAGATATGTTGTAAAATGCAAAGGTTGTATTGAAATGTGGGGGAAATGCCTTTATATAGCATTTCCCCAACTTTGAGTAATTACATATTACACCCCTCACTTTAATATTTCTAACAAAAGGGGAAAGAAAAAATCCAGGAGGTCCACGGTTAAACCACGGTCGGTACTGTTTATCGACCGTCGACCCTCTAGAACTTTCCAAAAGTTCAAAACATGTCAATAGGCTATAGTTCTTCCACTTGTAGGCCAAATGTTGCAAGTGATGAATAAATAAGAAAGTTTTATACTCTAACCATAAGGCATTCCATCAAACCTATTAACTCTATGAATACATGGTATGATAAAGGTTTTAAGATTACTCGAAGGTGGATTAGAGTAGGAGTTTTTGATGCTAACCATCCCGGACCCATGAAACATTGGGTACCAAAACCTTGAATGTATATCACATGTGTGTAGGGTTGCAAGAAAAATGAGATTATATCTCATGAATGGATACTTGATAGTGGTTGCTCAAAACACATGACCGGAAATAGAGAACTCTTCACTTCATACAAGGAGTATGATGGAGGACATGTTGTGTTTGGAAGCAACCTAAGAGGAAAGGTAATTGGTAAGGGTAACATCCTTCATGACAATATCAAATTTTCAAATGTTTAGCATGTTAGTGGTTTAGCTTATAATTTGATAAGTGTTGGCCAATTAACAGGTTCTTGTCGATCCGGAAGAACGATATTATGCTCACTCACATATACCTGAACTATGGGATCATCTAGATCCATTAACATTAGCAGATCAACAGGCATAACATAAGCCTAAACATCAAACGTCTTTTCAATCTTATACAATTTCTGCATGATGTACACCGTTGGCATAGGATCATTATCCCTTAGATTGATGTCATTAGGGTGCTGTAGCATGGCACATTGCACAATCATTGATAGAAACCTTGGATACGGAATAAATTTCATAGCCTTTTGTGGTATTTGTTTCTGATGTACAACTGTGTAAATGTCCTGAAAGATTATAGATGCATAGTCGACATGCTAGTGTTTAACCATTGAGACCATAATTTGAAATGAACTTGAACTAGCACCATCAACTCCTCTTGAAATGTTAGTAAGACACCGATTAATTATAGCATACAGAGACTGCCAGATTGGTACCATATTATTTCTCTTGAATTGAGCAGTCTTGGTGAACACTCCATTAAACCCAAGATCCTTGACATGTGGAAAGATAGCTTTGGCTGATAGAATAGGATCAAATCTTCTTTTGTTAGGATAAGTACCCCTCTCAGATGGAAGTTTAAACATAGTGTTTAAAAATTTTCAAAATTTTCTAAGTGTTTTATCGGATTTGAAGAATCCGATAAACACTTAAGGAAAATCCGATAAAATTCCTTTAGAGTAGGATTCCGATTAAAACTCATTAATTTTGATTGAATCAAGAATCCGAGAAAACTAAGAAATCCGATTAGAACTACGGAATCTGATAAAAGTCTCGGAATCCGATCAAAATTTTCTTGCAATCCGACAAAAGCCTAGAATCCGATCAAAAGTCTCGGAATCCGATCAAAAGTCTCGGAATCCGATCAAAAGTGTCTTGCAATCCAACAAAAACCTAGAATCCGATCAAAAGTCTCGGAATCCGATCAAAAGTGTCGGAATCCGATCAAAAGTCTAGGAATCCAATTATGCAAGTCGAACTAAATTTCAGTGAAATCCAACCTAAACAAACACCCTAGAAGTAATCTAACTCTATCAAAACTTGTAACACATATAACTAAGTATACCCAAGTCACAAACACATTGAATAACAAGAAATAAGCACAAAAATCAGAAGATTAGTTCAGCGACAGAACAGGGTTTTCGGCCTACTAATTCAAACATACATAGAGATGTAATACACTGCAGAGAAATCGAGGTGTACCATGAGATTCGCATTTGAAAACCAAACCAAAAGTTAGAAACTTGAAGAACTCCAAAGCCTTTTGAAATCTTGATGAAACAGAGAGAAGAAGTCAATTTTTGAACTGAAATCCGAGAAAAAGTCAAGAATCCGAGAGTTCATGACTTGTAGGCCCACAACACTTATCGGATTCCGAGAAAGTATCGGATTCCGATAAAATTATCAGAATGTTGAATGTATTATCCAAATACTCGGATTCCGATAAAAGTATCGGAAATTTGAATGTGTTGTCCAACTTCTCGGATTCCGATAAAAATAGTTACTTGACCAATGAATGAAAAAAAATCTTTTTCTCGTTTTATTTTTTTTATTTTTTTTATATAATTTTGCAAATGTGTTTGGATTTTTCAGAATTATAAATGAGTCTCCCCCTACAAATATGAACCATCCGTAGTTCATAACTTGTCAACTCAGATCAGACACCCCCGACCCTAAAACACCTAACTATGCAGAATGTAATTAATAGAATATAAGTACAGTCAAATACTCAAATTCAACATGCCCAATTTTGAAACTAATGTGTTAAAACGATTTTCATCCAACGGTTTGGTGAAAATGTCAGCAAGTTGATTTTCAGTATTAACATACTTTAATTCTATCAAACCTTTTTCAACATAATCTTTGAGAAAATGATACCGAATGTCTATATGTTTTTTTAGAGTGATGCACGGGATTGCATGAAATGGCTATGGCACTCTAAGAGTCACACATCAGCGGTATGTGAGAATATTCCAATCCAAAATCCGAAAGTTGTGTACGAATCCATAGACTTTGAGAGCAGTAGCTGGCAGCAGCAACATATTCGGCCTCCACGGTGGAAGTTGACACGCAGTTTTGTTTCTTTGATGCCCAGCATACTAGTCTGTCTCCCAGAAAATGTGCACTACCAGATGTACTTTTTCTGTCCAGGATGCATCCTGCATAATCAGAATCCGAGTATCCAATTAGTTCAAAATCAGAATCTCTAGGATACCACAAACCTAGATTTGGAGTACCCTTAAGATATCTTAATATTCTTTTCACTGCCAACAAATGAGACTCTTTAGGATTTGCTTGAAATCCGGCACAGAGACAAGTAGCAAACATTATATCTGGCCTACTAGCTGTTAAGTACAATAAGGATCTGATCATACCAAGAAAAGTTTTTAAATCTACTGATTTGCCATCAGGGTCAGTAAACAGTTTAGTTTTAATTTCCATGGGAGTTGAAAGTGGAGAACAATCAGTCATGTCAAAGCGTTTTAATATTTTATATATTTTGACTGATTTATAAAAATCCCATGGTTAAATTGAGAAATTTGCAATCCAAGGAAGAAGTTAACTTCTCCCATCATGCTCATTTCAAATCTCTGTTTCATGGTATTAGCAAAATCATCACCATACTTTGGGCTAGTTGAGCCAAAAATAATGTCATCTACATAAATCTGTACAAGAATATAATCTTAACCAATCTGCTTTTTGAAGAGTGTTGTGTCTGTGGTTCCTTTTGCATAGCCCTTGCTCAACAAGTAATCTGACAACTCATCATACCAAGCTCTCGGGGCTTGTTTTAATCCATACAAAGCTTTGTCAAGTAGATATACATGATGCGGGCGTTTGGAATCCACAAAACCTTCAGGTTAACCAACATAGACTTCCTCTTTGAGTTTACCATTGAGGAATGCGGTTTTAACGTCCATTTGGAAAACCTTGAAATTCTTGAAGGCAACATAGGCTAAAAATAATCTGATCGCTTCCAAATGGGCTATAGGGGCAAAGTTCTCATCATAGTCGATTCCTTCTTGTTGATTGTACCCCTTAGCCACTAGCCTAGCCTTGTTTCTCACAACTACTCCATCAGAGTCTTACTTATTTTTGAAGATCCACTTAGTCCCCACAATTGATTTACCTTCAGGTTTGGGTACTAATCGCCAGACTTTCAAACGGTCAAACTGATTCAGCTCGTCTTGCATAGCAAGAATCCAGTCTGGATCTTCTAAAGCTTCTGATACTCGTGTTGGCTCTATCATACTTAGAAAATTTATATTCAGACATTCGTTTGCGGTTGCGGCACGAGTTCGAACACCAGCGTTCAAATTGCCAATGACTTGAGTGTCAGGGTGACTTCTTAACCATACAGGCTCGGGGGTCCTTACCTGTAGGAAGTCATCAAGTGATTGAGGTTCCGTTGCAAATTGATTTAGCATTTCAGGTTCAGCAAATTGATTGACAGTGTCATCTGTTGCAAATGGACTGTTTGTAGCTTCAAACTCAGAATTCTCCTGATCAGCGTCACGTACAACAGATGGAGTTGTTAACGTTACAGATTCTTCAGGTTGTGTTTGAAATGATTCAGCCCTGTTCACATTAACAGAAGAAGATTCATCAGTTTTGAAAAATTCAAACATGAAATCCAGATTTATATCTTCATTCCGAATGTTGCAAATTTCTGATTTATTTGATTGGGAAACAAGATTTTTATTGTTTGCAGGTTTGGCTGTCAAAGAATTTAAGTTTACTAAATCATCAAACGTCACATTGAGGCTTTCGACAACAACGCTAGTTCTCCGATTTAGAATTCGATAAGCCTTTTTGTCATTAGAGTACCCCAAAAAGATTCCCTCGTCTGCGTTTGCGTCAAACTTGGACAGTTTGTCTGATTCATTTAGAACAAAGCACCTATTACCAAATACATGAAAGTATTTGATATTAGGCACAATGCCGTTGCACAGTTCATAAGGAGTTTTATTGAAACGACGGTGAATTAGGGATATGTTTTGGGTATAGCAAGTTGTATTGACAGCCTCAGCCCAGTAAGATGGTGACAACTGTGAGTACTGTAGCATGGTTCTTACAGCTTCAACTAAAGTTCTATTTTTTCTTTCCACAACTCAATTTTTCTCCGGATTGTATGCTGCAGAGAACTGATGGGAAATGCTTTCAGAATCAAGATAAGAATCTAGAGTTCTATTCTTGAATTATGTGCCATTATTAGTACGAATTGCTTTTACAGGTTGTCCTTGTTGAGTGTTGTGCTTTTTCAGAAACATAATAATCTGTTGAGGCACTTCAGAATTGTGAGAGACAAACCTAACCCATGTGTACCGAGAATAATCGTCCTCCATCACCAGAATATATCTTTTCCCATTTCTGGACTGTACCCGCATAGGCCCACAAAGATCCATATGAAGCAGCTGCAAAGGAGCTGATGTTGTTGAAACTTGAACAACCTTGTGTGCTACCCCACTTAAGCTTCCCTAACTCACAATCTTTGCATAGATGCTCTTTTTCACACTTATGTTTAAGGATGCCTCTAACCAGATACCCATTCACCAATTTATTAATATTTTTGAAGTTCAAATGGGATAATTTCCTATGCCTTGACCAGTTCAAATCTGATGCAGCTTTGGATAGCAGGCAAATAGAAGAACTAGATCCTTTGTCAAACAAGTCAATAGTATACATATTTGACTTTCTGTTATCGCCCAAAATCTCAGTTCCTTTCTCAGTTCTCAAAGAGCAAGACTTCTTTTTGAAAAGAACCTCCATACCCTTATCACAGAATTGTCCTATTGAAAATAAGTTGTGACCAAGTCCCTCTACATAAGAAACCTTTTCTATTCTAACATTCCCTGTTTCCAACACTCCGTGGCCGAGGATTGGTGCTACCTGGTCATTCCCAAACTTTACATTTCCAGAGTATATGTCCACAAACTGTTTGAGAAGACCTTTATCCCCAGTCATATATTTGGTACACCCGGAGTCCATGTACCAAACATTGCTCTTCTACACATAGATACAAAAGGTGAACACCTTACCCATTGTGAAATGGGATGAGGTATGTTAGAAACATAAGAAATAACAGGATAAGCAATCAAAGATTCAGATTTCTTTTGCTGTTTTATCTGCCATTTCCTAGGTTGCCATTTTCGTTTCTTTGTATCAGGAGCGACTTTGGTTGAGTTGTGGTGTTTATGAATCACAAAGTGATTTGGATGAACTGATTTACTAGAAGACTGAGTTGTTTGTGATTTGTTTGATTTAGAGTTTAAAGTTATCTGTGGTATGGAAAATGGAGAAACTGGTTTGTTAACAATTTTGTGAGAAACAGATTTATTTGGTGAGTTTGCAACTTGAGTTTTGGATTTATTTAAAAATTGTTTTCGCAGTGAACGATTGAGTTTCTCTACTTCAATCTTTCGTATTCTTGCTTGCCTCTCTGACTCAGCCATTATGCGCATTTCCTCAAGATGTTTTTCCCATTCACCAAACAACATTGGTAATCTTCGATGCGCAAATTTACGAAGGAAACTCCGCAGTTCATTCTTCTTTATCCATTGATGAATAATATAACCCTTACGATTAACAAACCATGCAAGGATCATATCTTCCTCAGGATTTCTCTAGTTTGAAATAGATTTGTAACCACGCAACATTCGATCTTGATGATATGTACAAGCATTTATACAATGACCCTCAACACAACCAGTACTAGCACAAAAAATTTCTTTTTCAACAACCTGTGATTTTGAAACACGATTTTGGCTGTTTGAACAATATCAGTCTTTTTCTGCCAAATGAAACTAGATGCACAATTATTCACACAACGTTTATGATGGATTGAACAAAAAGTAGGAAAAATATTTCGGTTTGTAAAATGATGTTTTGTGATTTGACTGTTGTCTGCTTGAGTGGTTGACCAACATCCGGCTTCTTCTTGACTTGTGGAATTTCTGCTTTCTTCTCCTTTGTCACTTCCGTTTGGAAAACAATTTTGTTTTTATCTGATTCAGAAGAAGATTTGTTAGATTCCTTATGGAAAGAAATTCTATAAGAAGATGATGCAGATGATGAAGGCTTGGTGTCTGATGTAGACCCTTTTTCACGAATACTTGTTGAATCACAAAACTGATTGCATTTGTGTGAAATATATTCTCTACAAGCTTTTGGGCAAGTAGTAATTGCAATACCCCAGCCACGTTCCACTTCTTCCAAAAGCCGTTTGATTTTTTCATCACGAAGTTGAGTTTCCAACTCATAGATAATGAGTTGAGGAATTACCAGATGTGCACAATCATAATGTTCTAAATTAGAAACATCTGATTTTTGAGATTCAATTACTTTCTTTTTTAAATTCGCACTCAACTGAATGATGGTTCTTTTATGATGCTCAACTTCCTTCTTTGTTCGTTCCAATTCGTCAGAAAAATCTTGAATTTGACTAGTTAAAACATAATTTTCAAATCTCAGTTGATTCATCACTTCAGAGTTAGATTTATTACAATGAACAGCGGAAGACAGTAAGTGAGACACATTTTCTTTCAACATTAGATTTTCAATTTTTAAAATGATGTTGTTAACTATGCAGTTTGTTTCAAGAATTTTCTGTCTACGCTGCAATTCTATGTGAGGAATGTACAAGCGTGGTTCATATGATGTGACATATTGCTCTTGATTTGGAAAAAGTAGAATTTCAACATGGAAAACAGATTTATTCTTGAATGAAGAACCTTCAGTGGTTTCATACGAGGCATTCAGTGGATCATATTAAAATGGTTTTTGACATTTTACCGTGGTCTTTCTCTTGAAATCTTCTTCTCTTTTAACTTCCTCAGCAGCAACAAACACCATCTTTTTAGTTAATCCACAATTCATTCTTTCGGCCTGGTAGAGTTGAGTACAATTGATTTTCTTGAAAAAGTCACTTTCATCATAACCTAAACCCTTGTACTTATTTCGAAGATCTGGATTTAATGTTTTGAAAATAGTATGACGAGTTGTGGGTTTCTTACGAACAACTTCTTCAAGATTGTTAACTTTCATTTCCAAAATTTGTTTTTCTTTCAAGATCAAATTAAAATTGATTTCAGTACTCAACTTAGCCGCATTTAGATCATGAACCTGTCTTTCTGTTTGCTCATGTATCTGATTCAATTCATCCTCTTTTTGTTTAATTAATTCTTGAAGTTGACTAAGATGTGTCGTGTGTTCAAAATTAACGGCTTGATTCAATTTAAGATTAATGTTTTGTGTTTGTAGCTTTTGATTCTTAGCAGTTAAAAATTGAATTTTATCAGCAAGTGCCATGATTTGAGCAACAGAGATATGATAGTTATCAAGAGATACCTTCTTAGCTGTAGACTCTGACTCATTTGAGAGAGAACTGGAGCTGGAAGGTGCTATTTCAGCTTCATCATCACTTTCATACTCACTCTCTTGATCCGATTCATCAAACTTAGCCATGAATCCAGTATCTGCATCTCCTATCTCTGCATCTTCAACCACAGTTATGTCTTCAGCAAACTCCAACCCATCAATCTCATCTTCACTCTCACCATCAGACTCTAAAGATTCAAATTCTTCAACATTAGCCATGAGAACAAATTGAGAATGAACATCATCATCTTCATCTTAATCATAAGTATCAGACAGGAACTGATCTTCCTCTGCCAGTAGTACTGTACCACTGTTCCTCTTCTTGATAAGATTCAACATAGATTTGTAATATTCCGAGTCTTTCACCTTTGGCTTTTTGCAGTCTTTGATAACATGCCCTGTGCTTCCACAATTATAACACTTCTTGGGCTGTGAAGCTTGAATCTTCCTTTCATACCTCTTTTCCATATTTGCACTGTCACTTCTTCGAACATTATTATATCTTCTTCGAGATCTTGAAGTGTATCTTTGACGATTATTGGTTTTGGACTTTGAAAACTGATTTTGTAACATGTTGGTGAGGTAAGCAACTGCCCGCATAACTTTTTCATTATCTACTGGCTCCTCAGTATCAGTCTCAGAAAATTTAGATTCTTGTATTTGCTTAAGTTTCAAAGATCTGCTTGAAGATCTGCCTCTTCTATCATTCACAACTAATGCCAAAGGATCAACATTCTCCTTTTGAGAACTCATACCAACCTCATCTTGATATTGGTTCAATTCTTCAAAGATCATGTGATGAGTGACCTTATTGAGAACCATTTGGTTCATTTGTCGATAGATGGTCACTTGAGTTCTCCACTCAGGTCCAAGTGAATTCATGAACCTGGTGTTCTTTGTAAGATCAGAATAAGTATCAAGCTTTTGATTTCTGAGATCATTAAGTAGCTTGCAGAATCTGCTGTAGGTATCAAACAATGTTTCACCTTCCTTAGAACGGAAGTGGTCAAATGCATTTACTAATGCAGTTTCCTTAATCCAAACCCCGGACTCAGTCCCTTCCATTTGTCTTGCAATCTCATCCCAAATTTATTTGGCTGTATCAAGTCTATTGATCTTAATTTAAAACTCTGCAGATAAACCATGCTTCAAATAATACTTTGCCTTTTGATCTGCTGTTGCTCGAAGCTTTTCATCAGCTGTATATTCTGCAGGAGTTTTAGGACGATTAATTTCATGAAGTGGGGGATTGTTGGTTGAATCAGCTAGCTAATGAAACATGAAGATACCATTTCCTTCCTTGATGCTTAACTTCATATACTCTCCATATTTTTCGTTATTTTCAATAAAATCCATAAACCTCCCTTTCCATACATTGTATTCTCCTCGATACAGTACGGGAGATTTAGTGTCAAAACCAAATGACAACGTTTCACTATAAGAACTCATGTTTAGATCGTTTCTCTGAAAAGTTTCTTGTATTGTGAAAATTTGACAAAGTGTGAATTCCGATAAAACTACACTCTGAAATCCGATAAAGCTTGAAATCCGACAAACTTTGAAATCCGATTGATACTTGAAATCCGACAAACTTAGAAATCCGATAACCTTGAAATCCGATGAACTTAGAAATCCGATAACCTTGAAATCCGATGAACATAGAAATCGGATAACCTTGAAATCCGATGAACTTAGAAATCCGATAACCTTGAAATCTGATGAACTTAGAAATCTGATAACCTTGAAATCTGATGAACTTAGAAATCCGATAACCTTGAAATCTGATGAACTTAGAAATCTGAGATTTCAAATCCAATGAGTCAAAAACCGATAAAATGCAAATCCGATTAAGCAAATCCGACAAAATCCAAATCCGAGAACATTCTATCTGAATTGAGGTAATCAGAGAACAATTCTATCGGAATTGATCGAAATCCGATAAAAATCTATCAGAATTAGAGAATCCGATCGATTCAAGCTTGAATTCCGATTAATTCAACAAGCACAATCCGAGAACTTCAACTTTCAGATCTGAAAATCGAATTTTTGATCAAATCCTTTCCAATTGATCTGAGATTGTTCAGAACAGTTCGAAATACTCCAAATAACTCTTCTAAATCAAATTTCCTCTATGACTAACACTACAAATCAATTTTTCAACAGAATTTCTCACGAACTCGAACACCTTTCAATCAATCATAACTTGAAATATGTTGTTTGTAATGATCCAAATTTGATTTTCGAGTGTTGTGTTGTTCAATTCCTTCCCAATGAACACAAATTCAACAATTCTAATCCATTAATTCTTCAAAATCAGAATCAAGCTCGTAAAACATGAAGTTCTTGAAAATCTCAAAATTTCAATCAAATTTTAACCAATCAGTTGATGATCTTGCTTGTGATCCTTCAGAAACCAATCAGAGTTAGCTCTGATACCAATTGAAATTCAAAATATGAGTGTATAGTAATGAATTCAAATATGCAAGTAGAGAGAATATGTCAAGAACACCTTTAAGTGTGTCTTTTCTATTCAATATGTCAAAAGGTTACAATATGTCAATGTTTACTTAGTATTTATACTAAGTACTAAAACATACATATTACATCATATAAAGACTATATCTAATCACTAAATTCTTGATCTAACAATAATCTAAGGAAGACTTAGGTTACTGGCGTGTACACTCCTATTTCAATACAAAGGGGGAGAATGTAAATTCATAAACTGTATAGAAATAGGAGTTTCTATGTAATATACTCATGGAGTATATATAGAGATATGGCTATTGTAATAGCTAAGGTTTTGCACACAATGAAATAAAGAACTATGTGTTTTCATGGTGTTTTTACACATTCTCTCTAGTTCTACATATGCAATCCTTCATCTATCCTACATATTACTTGAATCACTTGTTATAATAGACTAACAGTACCTTTGCCTAGTGGTCATACTATAATAGGAACCAATTGGGTGTTTAGAAACAAAGTAGAAGAAAATTAAGTCATCAGTAGAAATAAGGCTAGATTAGTGGCCCAAGGATACAATCAACAAGAAGGAATAGATTATGATGAAACATTTGCTCCGGTTGCTAGATTAGAATCCATTAGGATTCTACTTGCCTATGCTTGTTCTCTATATTTAAATTTATATCAAATGGATGTCATAAGCTCTTTTCTAAATGGTTTTTTAAATGAGGAAGTCTATGTATGTCAACCTCCCGGATTTGAAGATCCAATTAATCCATCATATGTTTACAAACTTAGAAAAACATTGTATGGACTCAAACAAGCACCAAGAGCATGGTATGAAGATTAAAATCATTCTTGTTGAAAGCTTGATAGCTAAGTTTCAATCCTGTTTAGAGAGTCGTCAGTATCTATAATCATAAGTTGATTATTGATAGCTAAGTTTGAAAGCTTGACAGATTTATATCAGGTGTTTACATATCAAGAGTTGCTTACATGATAGATTATGTAATCATCTTCTTATTAATGAAAAGCAAAGTATTTTATTGTGGTTTGATTTACTTTGTGTGACACTTTTCATTGATTTGTTCAATTTCCGCAGAAAGTGTATTCAACCCCCCCTTCTACACATCTGTTGCTTGTTGTTATTCTCACCAAGGGACCAACAACTGGTATCAGAGTAGGCTGAACGATTTCATAAGTTGAAAGTTCAAGATTCTTAGAAAGTTTACAATGTCTACAAGCAACAATTCTTCAAACTTTCCACAGATGTCTGCTAAAGGCTGTTCCGTGTTTGATGAATCTGACTATCCTATGTGGAAGTTCAGAGCCATGTTGTTCCTCAAGTCCATTGACAATCGTATGTCCGATGTCATTATCAAAGGACCGATAATCCCCAAGATCTCTGTTGTTGTCAGTGATACGTCCGTTGATAAAACAGACAAGAGTGAAAAAGAGGTAAAGAAGCCTGTTGCATCCTAGACAGATGAAGATTGGAAACTATTCAATCTGGATTACAAGGCTAAAAGTGTTCTGGAAAATGCCCTGACTAATGAGATCTTGCACACAGTGACTGTGTGTCAATCTGCAAAAGAGATCTGGGATACTCTAAATGTTACATATGATGGCACAGATCTGGTCAAACAGCAGAAGAAGAACCATCTGAACAGATCATATGAAAACTTATTGTCAAAGAAGAATGAAACCTTGGCTGATGTGTTTACCAGGTTTCATTGCTTGATTAATGACCTGCTAAGTTTAGGCATTAAGAAGGATGAAGCTGAACTCGTGCTGAAGTTTCTGGATGTGTTACCAGAAAGGGTCAATGAAGTGACCATAACACTAAGGGCTGGAGGAACATTGCATTTGTATAACCGGCAGTCCATTTATGGGTTCTTGCTAAATCATGAATAGATCCCTGAACACAAAAGAACTTCTCAACAACAACTCAAGGAGTCTTTGGATAAAGCTGAAGTTGCATTGGTTGCAAAGAAAAAGAAGAAAAGTTCCAAGGCACTGGTTGTTGAATCTGAGACTGAGTCAGAATCTTAAGCTGACCACTCAAACTCAGACTCAGGTGATACTGATGATGTTCAGACTATCACTGCGCAGATGGCCATGCTAGCTAGACCTTTGAGAAGGGCTCAACGGGGAAGAGAAGATATGACAGGGGCAAAGGGAAGAGTTCCTTTGATCCCAAGAAGGCTGTATGCTTTAACTAACATAAGAAGGAACACATTGCTGCTGAGTGCAGATTAAAGAAGGAAGAATCAGCATCAGTTGCCGATAAGAATGCTTATAGGGCTGACAAGTATAAAAAGAAATATACTCAACTCAAGAAAGCAAAGCCAGAAGACAAAGGACTTTACGCTGAAACCTGGGATACTAAATCATCTACCTCAGGTGATGATGTATGTCTAATGGCTCCAGAAGATGAAGAGTTTGAAATTGCCGAAGTTGATTATGGTTTGTCCGTGTCAACTGTTGAAGCTGACATGAAGGAAGCTGAGGAAAACAACAAGATCAGTGATTGGGATCCTGCTTCCATTTATAAGATTAGTAATTTCAACTCTTACACCGATGAAGAAAATGGTCTTGCCTTTGACTATTTGCTAAATGATTTCAAGACCATCCTTAAGTCTCAAAAGGACCTTAAAGCTGAGATAGCTAAACTGAAGAATGAGATTAAGGAAAATAAATCTCTCATTGATGTTGGTAAGAAAGCACAGTGTGATCTTGAATGTCAAAGACAAATTAATAAACTTCTAAGTGAAGAACTTCAGGAAGATAAAGTTAAAGCTGACCAACTTTAAAAGGTCACTAAGTCTTGGTGTATGTCATCAAAGCTTGCTGAAAAGTGCATAAACCAACAAATTCCTAAAAAGGTACAAGCTGTACTTAGAGGTGACTATCAAACAACAGCTTATGTAGCTGATGATGAGATAGTAAGTACAAATTATGAGGAGGATAGAAAACTGATTGAGTCTCAGAAGTCAGCCTTAGAGAAAAGACATGATCCAAACTTGAAATACAATATGTTTGTGAAAGCTAAAGATCATGGAAATGAGTGCTCAACATCTAAACATCATAGTAAGTCTATCGACAGATTAGGCACTCAGCCTATTCAAAGAACTTCAGTCTTAGAAATATTTAAAGCAAATCCTTTTAAAAGACAACATTCTCTATCTAGCTCGGAGAGAAGTTACAAGAATAGGAAGACCACTGTCAGTCCGAGGTCAAATCACAACAATGGTAAGTCCAAGAAGATCAACAGTGGTAAGTCCAAACCTGTTGAAACTGGTGAGTCTAGTAAGCATGACAAAGGTAAGTCCAAGGTCATGGAAAAGAAGTTTGTTGGTCAAGCTTCTAATTAAAAGGATATCAAAGAAAGATCTGACAAAGGTAAGCCCAAAGTCAGTGAGCACCAAGTGAATCAACTTGCAAAGAAAGTTGAAAAGTTATCCACTACATATAATCCCAAGACTGAGAGCAAGTTCTCACAAGGATTATTAGACACTCTACCTCCTGTAATCATTGGAAGAAGGAGATGCTACAAGTGCAGAAGTAGAGGTCATGAGGCTAAGGATTGTGATGTTGAAATCTCAAGGCCTGAATAAGAACAGGCTGATCAGTCTACACAGGACTCAGTTCCTGCTCAAGCTGGACAGTCTGTTCAATAAGATGGAGATGCTAAGTGCTCCTCATCTGAACCCACCAAGAAGTGGGTTCCCAAACAAACCTAATGTGTTTAGTTTTCATATCATGTACAGGGTTCAAGTAAATGGTACTTAGATAGTGGATGCTCAAGGCACATGACCGGGTGGAAAGGACTTTTTAGTGATTTCCAGGAAGATGAAGGTCCTGAAGTAACTTTTGGAGATAACTCCCATGGATGAACTAAAGGCTATGGGAAGATGCATGCTGGTAAGGTGACTTTCAAGAAAGTTGCATATGTTAAAGGTCTTAAGCACAATCTGATCAGTATCAGCCAGTTGTGTGATGAAGACAATATAGTTACTTTTAGGAAGAAAGCAGGAACAATATATAATGCTAAAGGAAAGCTTGTATTAATAGCTAAAAGAGAAAGAGATGTGTATCTACTTAGATCCCTATACTAAAACTTGCTTGTATTCCCAATATGTTCCTAAGCTGAATAGGTTGTGGCATAAACGATTATCACATTTGACTTTTAAAAATATAAATATGCTATCCAATAAAGAGTTAGTCTCTGGATTACCAAAGATCACATTTGTCAATGACAAATTATGTTCAGCTTGTGAACAAGGGAAACACCACAAAGGGTCCTTTAAAACAAAGCAAAATTTTTCAATAACAGACCCATTGCATATGTTGCATATGGATCTGTTTAGACCCATAAGTACTCCAAGCCTAAGTGGCAAGAAGTACACACTGGTGATAGTAGATGAGTTATCAAGATTCACCTGGGTAATATTCCTTAAAGCCAAAAGTGAGGCTGCCCTGGAGATAATTAGTTTTATCAAACAGGAAGAGGTGCAGAAAGGTAAGTCTGTAAAGCAACTCAGAAGTGATCATGGGACTGAGTTCAGAAACTCTACCCTTGAAAGCTTTTGTGAACAAAAGGGAATATTACAAAATTTATCATCTGCCAGAACTCCTCAACAAAATGGAGTTGTTGAGAGGAGAAATAGAACCCTAATTGAGGCTGCTAGAACAATGCTGTGTCAGGCAGGATTGAAACTCTATTTTTAGGATGAAGCTGTCAGTACAGTCTCTTATACTCAAAATAGATCAATCAATGTCAAAAGACATGGTAAAACATCATATGAGATGTATAAGTCTAGAAAGCCCAATATAGGTTATTTCCATGTATTTGGTTCAAAATGCTATGTGTTGAATCAAAGAGATCAGCTCCATAAGTTGGAACCTAAAGCTGATCCTGGAATATTCGTTGGTTATTCCTCAATCTCCAAATCGTATAGAGTGTATAACACTAGGAGAAAGGCCATAGAAGAATCAATTCATGTTTAATTTGATGAAGACAGTTTTGATCAAGCTGAGAAAAGACAAGCTGACTCGGTCAGTCTGAGTGAGCTTGAAAGCCCTGAGGAGACCAATATATCAAATCCTATGTATGTCATGGGAGATGATAGTGATGATGATGTGTGTTCATCAAAGAAATCATCACAAGCTCCAAGAAATTCTCAAGCTGAGAAGGATGATGAGTTAATCAACCCGTTTGGAGCTGACGTCACTCAGACTGCGGATCTCAGTGATCATCAGTTTGTTGACAATGCTACGGTTGAGTCTGAGGAGAAAAGTTCACCTCAGGACTCTCCACCTCACTCAGATCCAGGATCAGATTCTCCAACTACAACATTCAAATTCCTCAAAGACCATCCTCAAGATCAGATAATTGGAAATGTCTAAGAAAGGGTCATGACCAGATCAAAGGCTACAACTAACTTTGCCGCATACTTTGGTTTCCTATCACAAATGGAACCAAAGAAACTGAAGAAGCCTTGGAGGATGAGGATTGGATTCAAGCTATGCAAGAGGAATTAATAGAGTTTAAGAGAAATAAGGTCTGGAACCTTGTCCCTGCCCCCAAAGATCATTCAATTATAGGCACTAAGTGGGTCTATAGGAATAAAATGGACAAGGATGGAGTGATAGTTAGGAACAAAGCCATTTTGGTAGCACAAGGGTATAAGCAAGAAGAATGAATCGATTATGATGAGACCTTTGCCCCTGTTGCTAGAATTGAAGCCATAAGGCTATTCATGGCTTATGCAGCATATAAATACTTGAAAGTCTATCAAATGGATGTGAAGATTGCCTTCCTAAATGGAAAACTTCAGCAGGAAGTCTATGTGAAACAACCTCCTGGCTTTGTCAGTTCAAACTTTCCATATCATGTCTATAAGTTGGACAAGGCTTTGTATGGTCTTAAACAAGCTCCAAGAGTTTGGTATGATACAATGTACACTTATCTACTATCAATGGACTTCACCAGAGGTAGTATAGATAAGACACTCTTTATTAAAAAGAGTAAAGGACATGTGATTCTTGTACAAATCTATGTGGATGACATTATCTTTGGTTCTACTAACGAATCTCTATGTGAATGGTTCTCCAAAATAATGTCACAAAAGTACAAGATGAGTATGATGGGTGAGATGACTTATTTCCTTGGCTTACAGATTCAACAAAAGCCTGATTGAATTTTCATCAATCAAAGCAAGTATGTTCTTGATTTGATAAAGAAATATGGTTTTGATTCTAGTTCAACCATGAGAACACCCATGTCACTGACAGCTGAGTAAAGACTCAGATGATAAGTTTGTGTGTTAGTTTACCTATTGAAGAATGATAGGTTCATTACTCTATTTGACAACTAGTAGACCTGATATCAGGCAGATCCTAAAGAATCACATCTTCAATCTGTGAAAAGGATCTTTAGGTACCTTAAAGGTACTCCAAATCTAGGTCTTTGGTATCTAAAGGACTCTGGGTTTGAGTTAGTTGGTTTTTCAGATGCTGACTATGCTGGGTGCAAGTTAGATAGAAAATCAACAACTGGAGGATGTCAACTGCTTGGAGGGAAGTTAGTAAGATGGACCAGTAAGAAACAGAACTCAGTGGCTACTTCAACTGCTGAAGCTGAACATGTTGCAGCAGGAAGCTGTTGTGCTCACATCCTATGGGTGCAGTATCAACTTCAAGACTTTGGTATGAGTTTCAAGAAAACTCCTATCTTCTGTGATAACCAAGTGCTATAGCCATAACTTACAATCCAGTCTTCCACTCAAGAACCAAGCACATTGAAATTAGACATCACTTCATCAGGGACATCATGGAAAAAGGTAAAGTTGACATTAAATTTATCTCCACTGAGGACCAATTAGCTGATATCTTCACTAAACCACTTAATGAAAAGAGGTTTATGTATCTTCCAAGTGAATTGGGTATGCTCAACACCTAGCTAAGTGTCTAGAATCTGAGTTTTTAGTTTGACAGAGACTAAGTGTCTTAAGATGAGTGCACAGTTTATAAATAAGTTTACACAAACTGTATAACCTGTCAAGCTGAATGATGAGTTCACACGTTTGGTGAGTTCCAAACATCTTTTAACTGCTTAGTGTAGTTATGATATAGTTTGAGTGAGTCTCAAACATAAATGACTAAGTGTCATTGAGTCTGAGCTACGTGCTTCACTCAAGCTGAGTGATAAGTTCACATGTTTGGTTGGTTCCAAACAAGTTTTAAACTGCTTACTGTAGTTAGAAACAAGTTTGAGTCAGTCTTAAACATATATGACTAAGTGTCATTGATTCTGAGCTGAGTGCTCAAAATCAAGCTGAGTGATGATATCTAGCTGAGTGCTTAATTCACGCTGAGTGATTCGTTTCCTCAGCTTGGTTTGTCGAAATTAGATTTAATTACTCTGTGTGATTAGGTCATTGTCCACTATGTCGAGTCTGTCTCACATTTTGCGGTTACGCTGATTATGTATCGTGTAACATAACAAGTGAAAAGTTATATTATTGTAAGTCAGTAATATAATTCTATAAAGTTATCCGTTGGAAGATGATATGTTTCATCTCAATCACTGTTCCATTGCGCCGTAAATTTGTTACGTGTAGCGGACAAAAAGGGATTTCTAATGGTAACTTTTCTCTCTCCTCGAAAAGGTATATATAACGACCCGAACCGATTTTCGGAGGTTTACGCTTACAATTCGCAATTCTAAACCTCTCCTTCACTTACATACCTTTCACAAACACTTCCAATTGCTCAGTGCAATCTCTCGTTCATCTCTTTTCTAAACCCTAATCGCTCAGTGCGACATTAGAAATTACACAGTATTACTCAAGCTTAATTCGACGATAGACGGAATCATTCTAAATCTCGGTGATAGGATGGTTAGAGGTGCCACGTTCAAAAACAACGGGATGCCGGTTCTTAAAGTAAACAATCAACGTGCATGTTTGGCAATCCCTAAACATAAGAGGAACAGAGGCTATGAAGCCTGGGTGGATTATATCCGAAAATGCCCCCTGGCATTTGCTTTCACTGGAGCACCACTTCATATTGTTCCTGAACACTTATTGGAGTTCTGGTACATTTACGTGTATGACTAGAATAGGGGAGAGATCGCTGGCACTGTTCTAAATGGGGATAGAACAGTTGTCATAACTGTACAGTGGCTGAGGGATGTTCTTCAACTTCCTGCAAGTGATATGTTCGAAGCTGCTATTGCTAGGCAAGTGGCGAGGTCAGTCCTACCCAACATAGGTCACCCACAGAATGAGGGTGTTTTAAAGAAGGCCACTTTTCCATCCAGCTGGGGTTTTCTGGTGTCAACAGTGATTCGTTCACTACGTACCAAGGTTGGAGCACTGGACTTGTACTTTGCGAGAAACTTAGACTATTCACAACTCATCTTCAACGAGATCAGGGTCCAAGTGTTGAAGACCACAAGGGATCTTCATATACCTTACATAAGGTACCTGTCCTTGGCATTTCAAGCCGAGATGGGGACAGCACTCTACGAAGCTGATCAGGATGTGTTCCTGTTTCCTACACTCAGCTCCAAGATGTTAAAAAATGACATCTTCCCCGAGCAAGAGAGTCTGAGTGATCCCATGCTGGTGATAGCTGAGGCAGCTTCATCAGAAAGTGAAGAAGAGGGATCCAATCAAGGGGGAGCTTCTCAAGCTGACACAGAGGTTCAAGCTGAGTACTCTGCTCAGGCTGAACCAGCAAATATTGAAGCTGCTTCTGGTAAGACCTCTCCACTTTCTCTTTCTTCTCATTATTCTCCATCCATTTTTGGAGATAAGGCTGTGGTAAACCCAACCCAATATAACCCATCTCCTCCACCATCATTACATTTACAATCCCACTCTGAAGCCACCCCTAGTTTGCCCACTACTGCTAAGGAGAATATCCGAACCTATACACGAAAAACTGCCATAGGTGGTGCCACTCCTAAAGGCATCACTGGGGCTGAGATCACTTTGATCCCTCCACAGGCAGGAGTTGAGGGCGAGACGCCTACTCTTAAGGTGTCATCCTCGAAGCTCATTACAACCCAACAGCCTAAACCGGGTGTGGTATCTACTCAGCCCACACTCTCTAGTGCCATGGGAGAGCCCATTACTGTGCCTAAGCAGACAAACTTAGGTAACATTGAATATCTGACCAATCCCTAGGGTCAATCACCCCGCTCCAAACCAATCAGCCAACCACCTACCCATACACTTTACATGTCGAGCTCCATTACTTCTCTTCACTTCTCATATACTTGCTTTGATTGATGAATATTCCATCAGGCTTTCTCTTGAGGTGCAGCTTTTCAAACTGAGTTTTAAAGAAGTTTATTAAGTCATCTAAGCCAGCCTGAGAAGGTTGGAATTTGGGTGCATCGTCCAAAGGTTGGTGTTTACCTTCAAATTCATCTGCACCAGAGTCTGGACCCTGTGAATCACCTTGGTTTGAAGATGAAACATTGACAGGTCGTGCGATAGGGTGTGAGAAGTGAAGAGAAGTAATGGGGCTCGAAATGTGAAGTGTATGGGTTGGTGGTTGCCTGATTGGTTTGGAGGGGGGTGATTAACCCTGGGGATTGGTCATATATTCAATGTCACCTAAGTGTGTCTGCTTAGGCACAGTAATTGCCTCTCCCATGGCACTGGAGAGTGTGGGCTCAGTAGACACGACACCCGGGTTGGGCTGTTGGGTTGTAATGAGCCTCGAGATTGATACCTTAAGAGTATGCGTCTCCCCCTCAACTCCTGCCGGTGGAGGGATCAATGTGATCTCAGCTCCAGTCATGCCTTGAGGAGTGACACCACCTATAGCAGTTTTACGTGAATAGGTTCGGATATTCTCCCTAGCAGCAGTGGGCAAGCTAGGGGTGGCTTCAGAGTGGGATTGTAAATGGAATGAAGGTGGAGGAGATGGGTTAGACTGGGTTTGGCTTACCACAACCTTATCTCCAAAAACGGATAGAGAATAGTGAGAAGAAAGAGAAAGTCATTGTTGAATTTCTGTGACAGCTTGGGAAGCTCCCCCTTGATTGGATCCCTCTTCTGCACTTTCAGATGAGGCTGCCTCAGCTATCAGTAGCATGGGCTCACTCAGACCCTCTTGCTCTGGGAAGATGTCATTGTTGAACATCTTGAGGCTGAGTGTAGGAGACAGGAACACATCCTGTGCAACTTCATATAGTGTTGTCCCTAGCTCGGCTTCAAATGCCACGGACAGGTACCTAATGAAAGGCACATGAAGATCCCTTGTGGTCTTCATCACTTGGACCCTGAGCTCGTTGAAGATGAGTTGTGCATAGTCTAAGTTCCGAGCAAAGTATATATTGTACAACAGTTGCATCTCGAACTCGTTAACTTGGTCCAATCCTCCAACATTAGTACCAAGTGAACGGATCACTGTGGACACTATGAAACCCCAACTGGTTGGAAAGGTGGCCTTCTTGATGACACTCTCTGTTTGTAGGTGTCCTATTCTAGGTAGGACGACCTAGCCACCTGTCTCATCACCGCAGGCTCGAACACATCAGATTGAGGGAGTTGAAGAACTTCCATTAGCCTATCGACGGTGAGAGTAATGGTCCTCTCCCCATTCAGCACTGTGCCTCGAATTAAGGCCGAGGTTTGGTCGTAGACACACGTGTACCAAAACTCGAGCAGATGCTGAGGAACCATATGTAGAGGTGCTCCAGTAAAAGAGAAGGCCAATGGGCATTTTCGAATGTAATCGAACCATGGTTCGTATCCTCTGTTAAGCTTGCGTTGAGGGATTGCAAGAAAAGCACGCTGATTGTTGATTTTGATCAGCGGTAATTCGTTATTCTTGAACGCAACACCACTTACCATTATGTCACTTAGAATCAGAACAGTTCCTTCCATCGTTGAAATTTGAAGATTACACTGAGTAACTTTTCTGTATTCGCACTGAGCAAGTGAAGTCGCACTGAGCGATGTAGGGTTTTGAGAACGATGAAACGAGTAATCGCACTGAGCAATTGGTTATTTGCGAAAGGTATTTCATAATGTGAGAAGTTTGTTTTGTAAGCGTAAACTTCTCTAAACCGAATAGAGTCGGTATATATACCTTTCCGAGGAGAGAGAAAAGTTACCGTTGAACTCCCTTTTTATCCGTTACACCATAAAAAATTCCGGCTTGATGTAACAGTGAGAGGGTAGAAACACATCATCTTCCAACGGATACAAGTGTAAAATATTATAATTAACTAATAATTATAGTATAAACACGAATAAAGTATACCAATACACAATTGATATACGATGCGATTTGAAACTTACTCAAATACACATGTACATATGAATTAATGACACTTAGTAATTAAATCATAATTTGGACACACCAAGACTGAGTAAACTGATTACTCAGTTTATGTCAAGCACTCAGATTGATTCAAGCACTCAACTTAAGTTGAGTACTCAGCTTGAGATTGGTACTCAGCTTGAGTAGAGCACACAGCTCAGACTTAATGACACTGAGTCAATTTTTGTTTGAGACTGACTCAAACTTGTTTCTAACTACACTGAGTAGTTTAAAACTTAGTTGGAACCAACCAAACATTTGAACATATCACTCAGCTTAAGTGAAGCACATAGCTCAGACTCAATGACACTTAGTCATTTATGTTTGAGACTCACTCAAACTATATAATAACTACACTAAGTAGTTAAAATATGTTTGAAACTCACCAAACATGTGAACTCATCATTCAGCTTGATAGGTATTACAATTTATGAAAACTTATTTATAAACTATGCACTCAGCTTAAGACACTTAGTCTTTGTCAAATTGAAAACTAAGATTCTAGACACTTAGCTAGGGGTTGAGCATACCCAATTTACTTAGCAGATACATAAACCTCTTTTCATCAAGGGGTTTAGTGAAAATATCTGCTAATTGGTCATCAGTGGAAATAAATTTAATTTCAACTGTACATTTTTTCCACGATGTCCCTGATGAAGTGATGTCGAATTTCAATGTGCTTGGTTCTTGAGTGGGAGACTGGATTGTAACTGATGGCTATAGCACTTTGGTTATCATAGAAGATAGGAGTTTTCTTGAAACTCATGCCAAAGTCTTGAAGCTGATGCTGCATCCATAGAATTTGAGCACAACAGCTTCCTGCTGCAACATATTCAGCTTCAGCAGTTGAACTAGCCACTGAGTTCTATTTCTTACTAGTCCCGCTGACTAACTTCCTCCAAGCATTTGACATCCTCCAGTAGTTGATTTTTTGTCTAACTTGCACCAAGCATAGTCTGCATCTGAAAAACCAACTAACTCAAATCCAGAGTCCTTTGGATACCAAAGACCTAGATTTGGTGTACCTTTAAGGTACCTAAAGATCCTTTTCACAGATTGAAGATGTGATTCTTTAGGATCAGCCTGATATCTTGCACAAACACATGTAGAAAACATGATATCAGGTCCACTAGCTGTCAAATAGAGTAATGAACCTATCATTCCTCTATAGGTAGACTGACACACAGACTTACCATCTGAGTCTTTACTCAGCTTGACAGCTGGTGACATGGGTGTTTTCTTTGTTGAACTTGAATCAAAACCATATTTCTTTATCAAATCAAGAACATACTTGCTTTGATTGATGAATATTCCATCAGGCTTTTGTTTAATTTGTATACCTAGGAAGTAAGTCATCTCCCCCATCATACTCATCTTGTACTTTTGTGACATTATTTTGGAGAACCATTCACACAGAGATTCATTGGTAGAACCAAAGATAATATCATCCACATAGATTTGTACAAGAATCACCTGTCCTTTACTCTTTTTAATAAAGAGTGTCTTATCTATACTACCTCTGGTGAAATCCATTGATAGTAGACAAGTGGACAGAGTATCATACCAAGCTCTTGGAGCTTGTTTAAGACAATACAAAGCCTTGTCCAACTTATAGACATGATGTGGAAACTTTGAACTTACAAAGCAAGGAGGTTGTTTCACATAGACTTCCTCCTGAAGTTTTCCATTAAGGAGGCATTTTTCACATCTATTTGATAGACTTTAAAGTCTTTATATAGGCTAAGAACAGCCTTATGGCTTCAATTCTAGCAACAAGGGCAAAGGTCTCATCATAATCAATTCCCTCTTCTTGCTTATACCCTTGTGCTACCAGCCTGGCTTTGTTCCTAACTATCACTCCATCCTTGTCCATTTTATTTTTATAGACCCACTTAGTGCCTATAATAGAATGATCTTGGGGGCAGGGACACGTTTCCAGAATTTGTTTCTCTCAAATTCATTCAGTTCCTCTTGCATAGCATCAATCCAATCCTCATCCTCTAAGGCTTCCTCAGTCTTCTTTGGTTCCATTTGAGATAGGAAACCAAAGTGAGCAGCATAGTTAGCTGTAGCCTTGGATATGGTCATAACTCTTTCTTGGACATTTCCAATTATTTGATCTTGAGGATAATCTTTGAGGAATTTAAATGTTGTAGTTGGAGAGTCTGGTTCTGAATCTGAGTGATGTTGAGAACTCTGAGGTGAACACACATCCTTAGTCTCAACAGCAGTATTGTCAACAAACTGATGATCACTGAGATTCTCAGTCTGAGTGACCTCAGCTCCAAAAGGATTAACGAACTCATCATCTTTCTCAGGTTGAGAGTCCGTTGGAGCTTGTGATTATTTATTTAATGAACACACATCATCATCACTGTCATCTCCTATGACATACATAGGATTTGATGAGTTGGTTCCCTTAGGCCTTTCAAGCTCACTCAGACTGACCAAGTCAGCTTGACTGTTATCTTGATCAAAATTGTCTTCATCAAATGAGACATGAATTGATTCTTCTATGGCCTTTCTCCTTGTATTATATATTCTATAAGACTTGGAGATCGAGGAATAAACAACGAATATTCCAAGATCAGCTTTAGGTTCCAACTTATGGAGCTGATCTCTTTGATTCAGCACATAGCATTTTGAACCAAAGATATGGAAATAACCTATATTGGGCTTTCTAGACTTATACATCTCATATGAAGTCTTTCCATGTCTTTTGACAATGATTGACCTATTATGGGTATAGCAGGCTGTACTAACAGCTTCATCCCAGAAATAGAGTTTCAATCCTGCCTCAGATAGCATTGTTCTAGTAGCCTCAATTATGGTTATATTTCTCCTTTCAGCAACTCCATTTTATTGTGGAGTTCTGACATATGAGAAATTTTGTAATATCCCTTTTTGTTCACAGAAGCTTTCAAGGGTTGAGTTTCTAAACTCATTCCCATGATCACATCTGAGTTGCTTTACAGACAAAACTTTATGCAACTCTTCCTGTTTGATAAAACTGATTATCTCCAGGGCAGCCTCACTTTTGGCTTTAAGGAATATTACCCAGGTGAATCTTGAGAACTCATCTACTATCACCAGTGTGTACTTCTTGCCACTTAGGCTTGGAGTACTTATGGGTCCAAAAAAATCCATATGCAACATATGCAATGGGTCTGTTATTGAAAAATTTTGCTGTGATTTAAAGGACCCTTTATGGTGTTTCCCTTGTTCACAAGCTGTGTACAATTTGTCTTTGACAAATGTGATCTTTGGTAATCCAGAAACTAACTCTTTATTGGACAGCATATTTATATTTTTTAATTTTAGATGAGATAAACGTTTATGCCATAACCAACTCAGCTTAGGAACAGAATGAGAATATAAGCAGGTTTCAATATAGGGATCAGCAGAATTAAGGTCAAGTAGATACACATCTCTTTCTCTTTTGGCTATTAATACAGGCTTTCCCTTAGCATTATAGATTGTTCCTGCTTTCTTCCTAAAAGTAACTATATTGTCGTCATCACACAATTGACTGATACTAATCAGGTTGTGTTTGAGACCTTTGACATATGTAACTCTCTGGAAAGTGACCTTGCCAGCTTGCATCTTCCCATAGCCTTTAGTTCTTCCATGGGAGTTGTCTCCAAATGTTACTTTAGGAGCTTCATCTTCTTGGAAATCACTAGGAAGTCCTTTCCACCCGGTCATGTGCCTTGAGCATCCACTATCCAAGTACCATTTACTTGAACCCTGCACATGATATGAAAACTAAACACATTAGTTTTGTTTGGGAACCCACTTCTTGGTGGGTTCAGATGAGGAGCACTTAGCATCTCCATCTTGTTAAACTGACTGTTCAACTTGAGCAGGAGTTGAGTCATGTGTAGACTGATTAGCCTGTTCTTATTCAGGCCTTGAGATTTCAACATCACAATCCTTAGCCTCATGACCTCTACTTCTGCACTTGTAGCATCTCCTTCTTCCAATGCTTAAAGGAGGTAGAGTATCTAATAATCCTTGTGAGAACTTGCTCTCAGTCTTAGAATTATATGTGGTGGATAACATTTCAACTTTTTTAGCAAGTTGATTCACCTGATGATCACTGACTTTGAACTTACCTTTGTCAGGGCTTTCTTTGTTATCCTTATGATTAGAAGTTTGACTAACAACCTTCTTTTCCATGACCTTGGACATACCTTTGTCATGACTACTGGACTCACCAGTTTCAACAGGCTTGGACATACCACTGTTGATCTTTTTGGACTTACCAAGATCTACAACTTTGGACTTACCATTGTTGTACTTTGACCTCTGACTTACAGTGGTCTTCCTATTCTTGTAACTTCTCTCCGAGCCAGATAGAGAATGTTGTCTTTTGAAAGGATTTGGATTAAGCCTTTCTATAGCTGAAGTTTGTTGAATAGGCTGATTGCTTAATCTATCCAGCACAGACTTACCTGCTGTTTGGATGTTGAGCACTCTTCTCCATGATCTTTAGCCTTTACAAACATATTGTATTTAAGGTTTTGACCATGTTTCTTCTCTGAGGCTGACTTCTGAGACTCAATCAGTAGTCTATCCTCCTCAGAGTCTGTACTTGCTATCTCATCATCAGCTACATAAGTTGCAGTTTGATAGTCACCTCCAAGCACAGCTTGTACCTGTTTAGGAATTTGTTGGGTTATGCACTTTTCAGCAAGCTTTGATGACTTACACCAAGAATCAGTGACTTTTTGTAGTTGGTCAGCTTTGTCTTTAGCTTCCTGAAGTTCTTCACTTAGAAGTTTATTAATGTGTCTTTGACATTCAAGATCACATTGTGATTTCTTACCAACATCAATGAGAGATTTATTTTCCTTAATCTCATTCTTGAGTGTAGTTATCTCATCTTTGAGGTCATTTTGAGACTTAAGGATGGTCTTGAAATCATTCAGCAGATAATAAAAAGCAAGACCCTTTTCTTTGTTGGTGTAAGAGTTGCAATTACTAACCTTATACATGGAAGCAGGATCCCAATCACTGAGCTTGCTATTTTCCTCAGCTTCCTTCATATCAGCTTTGAAAGTTGACTCGGGCAGATGATTATCTATCCCAAGTTTTAGCATATAGTCCTTTTACACTTGGTGTTTCTTCAGGATTTCCTTTCTTGAGCTGAGTATATTTATTCTTGTATTTATCAGCTCTGTAAGCATTCTTATCAACAACTGATGTTGTTTCCACCTTCTTTGATCTGCACTCAGCAGCAATATGTCCCTACTTCTGACAGTTGAAGCACATAGCATTCTTGGGATCAAAGGAACTCTTCCCTTTGCCCCTGTCAGATCTTTCTCTTCCCCTTTGAGCTCTTCTCAAACGTCTGGCTAACATTGCCATTTGCTCAGTGATGTTCTGAACATCATCAGTATCACTTGAGTTTGAGTCTGAGTTGTCAGCTTGAGATTCAGACTCAGTCTTAGATTCAACAACCAGTGTCTTGGAACTTTTCTTCTTTTTCTGTGCAACCAATGCAACTTCATTCTTATCCAAAGACTCCTTGAGTTGTTGTTGAGAAGTTTTCTTGTGTTCAGTGATATGTTCATGATTTAGCAAGAACCCATATTTGGACTGTAGGTTGTACACATGCAGTGTTCCTCTAGCCCTCAGTGCTGTAGTTACATCATTAAACTTATCTGGTAACACATAGAAATTTCAGCACAAGTTCAGCTTCATCCTTCTTTACACCCACACTTAGTAGGTCATTTATCAAGAAGTGAAATCTTGTGAACAAATATGACAAGGTTTCATTCTTCTTTGAGAAGAATTTTCATAAGATCTATTCAAATGATTTTTCTTATGTTGCTTGACCAGATTAGTGCCCTCATATGTAACACTTAGCGTGTCCCAGATATCTTTTGCAGATTGACACCCAGTCACAGTACGCAAGATTTCGTTGGTCAGGGCATTTGCAAGAACACTTTTTGCCTTTTCATCCAGAATGAAGAGTTTCCAACCTTCATCAGTCCAGGATGCAATAGGCTTTCTTGTTTCCTTTTCAGTTTTGCCAGGAGACGTATCACTGACAGTAGCAGAAATTTTGGGGATGATAGGTCCTTTTGTAATGACATCGAACATACGATTGTCACTGGACTTGAGGAATAGCATGGTTCTGAACTTCCACATAGGATAGTCAGATCCATCAAATATAGGACAACCTTTGGCAGACATCTGTGGAAAGTTTGAAGATTTGTTGCTTGTAGACATTGTAAACTTTCTCAGAATCTTGAACTTTCATCTTATGAAATCGTTCAGCATGCTCTGATACCAGTTGTTGGTCCCTTGATGAGAATAACAACAAGCAACAGGTGTGTAGAAGGGGGGTTGAATACACTTTCTGCGGAAATTGAACAAATCAAATAAAAGTGTTACACAAAGTAAATCAAACCACAATCAATCGAATGCTTTCATTAAAAAGATGATTACAATGCTTTGAATAAGAAGATGATTACAATAACTATCAAGTAAGCAACTCTTGATATATAACCACCTACTATAAATCTCTCAATCTCTCAAACTTAGCTATCTATAATCAACTTATGATTATAGATACTGACGACTCTCTAAACAGGATTTACATAGATTGATAACTTACCAATATCACAACTAATGTGATTATTCGAACACACGAACAACTTGGCAATCTGTGACCATCTTGATCACGTTGAACTGACAAACAATTATTCAAGAATCGTAACACATACGGTGAGGTGAGGTTTTGGCTCTTTAAATTGTAACAGAATCGTACCTCTAAACTTATCAGGAGATAAGTATTTATAATCCTGTTGCTACGGTTCCTAACAAACTAAGACTTGGCTTAATTCGCTAACTAACTATCGGATAACTCGGAATCTTGAATCTTGAATCTTCTTATCTTGAGTCTTCAATCTTGATTCTGGAATCTTCTTATCCTTGCCGTAGATATAGAGAGATAAAAGATAAATTTAAAACATATTTAAATTATCTTTAAACTGACTTCTTTAGTCGGACTGAGTTACTCAGCTTGAAACTAATCAAGCTGAGTTCTTCGAGAACACACTCGAAAACAAACATGGACTAATATGTATAATTATTAACTCATCCTTAGAAGTCCAAAGAGTTAACCAAAACATATTTAGCAACTCTATTGAGCTTACTCAGTCTTCACGCTGAGTCGCTCAGCTTGAAACTCATCAAGCTGAAACTCAATATGTATATCTTAGTTTACGCACATAGCTTATCAAACATATTGATAATCTTACTAAGATATAGTCTAAACTGATCAAACATATGCTCAGCTTATATTCTGCTTATACTTAGTCTGAATCACTATAAGTATTCAGTCTGACTAAGCTTCATAATTCTGTTTAAGTTGTATGTAGAACACATCTTACAAACTTAACTTTGTCTCATCAAATCTTAACTGATGAGATCATTTTCCCAACAAAGCTAAAAGATTGTTAGATAAGATCAACAAGGAGATCAGCATCTGGGAGCTTCTACATCCTGAGTTCATAAGATAAACTGTATAATAGATTAGTTCTATTTGTAAATATTAGAATAGTTCTAATATTTTTTTAAGCACTTAGTGTGCATGATCTAAGTGATCAATATTTTTGTATTATGATTAGTTCAATTAATACAAGTATAAGTTTGATATGTTCAACTGTGTTTTGATATGTTCATAATTATTAGTCTGATAAGTTCAGCTTAAATGAATAACTGATTAGTTCTTATTCATTAATGTATTTAGTTGGTGTGTTCAACTAAAAGTTGGTTTGTTCCACTTATAATTGATAAGTTCAATTAATATTTGATTAGTTCAAATTTAAAATCTTGATAAGTTGAAGATTTAAAACATAAATCTGTTAAACAAACTTAATAACTGTTTGATGGTTTTGTCATCATCAAATAGGGGGAGTTTGTTGGGAAAATGATCTAATCAGTTAAGATTTGACGAGACAAAGTTAGGTTCGTAAGATAAGTTCTAAATACAACTTAAACAGAATTATGAAGCTTAGTCAGACTGAACATTTATAGTGATTCAGACTGAGTATAAGCTGAGCATATGTTCGACCAGCTTAGACTATATCTTAGTAAGATTATCACTATGTGTGATAAGATGTGTATGTCACCTAAGATATATTGAGCTTTCAGCTTGATGTGTTTCAAGCTGAGTGACTCAACGTAAATACTGAGTCAGCTCATCAGAGTTGCTAAATAAGTTCTAGCAAACTCTTAGGACTGCTAAGGATGAGTTTATTAATATACGTGTTAGTTCATGTTGGTTTTCGAGTGTGTTCTCGTAGAACTCAGCTTGATGAGTTTCAAGCTGAGTAACTCAGTCCGAGTAAGAAGTCAGCCTAAAGAAAATTTAAGTATGTTTTAAATTTATCTTTTAACTCTCTATATCTATGGGGTGGATAAGAAGACTCCAAAATCAAGATTGAAGATTGAAGACTCAAGATAAAAAGATTCAAGATTCAAGATTCCGAGTTATCCGATAGTTAGTTAGCAAATTAGGCTGAGTCTTAGTTTGTTAGATTATGTAGGCACAGAATTATAAATACTTATCTCTTGATAAGTTTAGAGGTACGACTCCGAAACAACAACGACGACTAAGTGTTGCAGAGCCAAATACCTCACCTCAACCGTATGTGTTACGATTCTTGAATCATTGTTTGTCAGTTCAACGTGATAAAGAAACTCACAGATTGCCAAGCTATTCGTGTGTTCGAATACTCACATTAGTTGTGAGATTGGTATGTTTTCAATCTGTGATTAAATCCTGTTTAGAGAGTCGTCGATATCTATAATCATAAGTTGATTATAGATAGCTAAGTTTGAAAGATTGAGAGATTTATATTAGGTGTTTACATATCAAGAGTTGATTACTGGATAGAGTCTGTAATCATCTTCTTATTAATGAAAAGCAAAGCATTCGATTGTCGTTTGATTTACTTTGTGTGACACTTTTATTTGATTTGTTCAATTTACGCGAAAGTGTATTCAACCCCCCCTTCTACACATCTGTTGCTTTTTGTTATTCTCACCAAGGGACCAACATTATCTGCTAAATGATTTTAAGACCAGCCTTAAGTCTCAAAATGACCTCAAAGCTGAATTAGCTAAACTGAAAAATGAGATTAAGGAAAATCAAACTCGCATTGATGTTGGTGAAAAGGCACAATGTGATCTTTAATGTTAAAGACACATTAATAAACTTCTAAGTGAAGAACTTCAGGATGCCAAGTATAAAGCTAACCAACTTCAAAAGGTGACTAAATCATGGTGTAAGTCATCAAGGCTTGCTGAAAAGTGTATCCACCAACAAATCCCTAAACAGGTACAAGCTGTACTTGGAGGTGACTATCAATCCGCAGCTTATGCAGCTGATGATGATGAGATAGCAAGTACAGATCCTGAGGAAGATAGATAAGTGATTGAGTCTTAGAAGTCAGCCTTAGAAAAGAAACATGATCAAAACCTTAAATACAATAAGTTTGTAAAGGCAAAGGATCTTGGAAATGAGTGTTCAACATCTAAAAAGCATAGTAAGTCAGTGCTTGACAGATTAGGCACTCAGCCTATTCAAAGAACTTCGGTCATAGAAAGGCTGAATTCAAACCCTTTCAAAAGACAACACTCTCTATCTGGCTTAGAGAGAAGTTTCAAGAATAGGAAGACTAATGTAAGTGAGAGGTCATATCACAACAATGGTAAGTCCAAAGTTGTTGAAATTGGTAAGTCCAAAGGACTCAACAGTGGTAAGTCCAAAGCTGTTGAAACTGGTAAGTCCAGGAAACATGCCAATGGTAAGTCCAAAGTCATTGAAAAGAAGTTTGTTGGTCAAGTTTCTAATCAAAAGAATAATAAACCTAGAACTGACAAAGGTTAGTCCAAAGTCTATGAGAATCAGGTGAATCAACTTGCAAAGAAAGTTGAGAAGTTATCCATAACCCATAATCCTAAAACTGAGGGTAAGTTCCCTAAGGGATTATCGGAGGATCTATCTCCTATAGTCATTGGTAGAAGAAAATGCTACAAGTGTAGAGGTAGAGGACATGAGGCCAAGGACTGTGAAAGTGAAATCTTAAGGCCTGAAAAGAATCAAGCTGGTCAGCTTACACAGGACTCAACACCTGCTCAAGCTGACCAGTCAGTTCCAAAAGATGAAGTTGCTAAGTTCTCATCATCTAAACCTACTACAAAGCTGGTTCCCAAACAAAACTAATTTGTTTAGTTTTTTTTATCATGTGTAGGGTTCAAGTAAATGGTACTTGGATTGAGGATGTTCAAGGCACATGACTGGGTGGAAAGGACTTCTTAGTGAATTCCAGAAAGATGATGGTCCTAGTAACATTTGGTGATAACTCTCATGGAAGAACTAAAGGATATGGGAAGATGCATGCTGGCAAGGTGACTTTCCAGAAAGTTAGATATGTTAAAGGTCTTAAACACAATCTGATAAGTATCAGCCAATTGTGTGATGAAGACTTGTCAGGATCGGATATAGATTATATCAAATAACAAGAACTAACTTTTGAATAACAAATCAGAGTTGAATAAAAGTTAATCTTTAACTATGATCACAATCAACTAAGAAGTTGCGGAATCACACTTAATTGATTAAAGAAGGTTTTGAACACAAAGCAATTCAATCAAACAGTAGTTTTATTGATTAATCAGAATGATTACAATAGCAAACTTCACCCCCAATCTAACTTATTATGTTAGACGAAGAACACAGATTGTTGTTGGGTTTCAAAGAGAAACTTATAGGCTTAGCACTATTCTGAAAGTAAATTACAACTTGAAGAATGAATGAAAAAACTTAAACAATGAGTACGTATGTATTATAAATTCTAATCTAGCATTTATATACTCCTTGATCTTCCTTGATTTGCTGACAGTTAGGTAATCTTCTATCTTCTGAGATAATCTTGATGATCTTCCAAATATTTCGAGATATCTACAAAGATAGGGTTTTCCATATTTAGCTTAACCGAAACTGTTCATTGGATGCAATAGTTTTGGTTCTTCTAACAGTCTTCGGCTTCAAGGTCTATAAACATTTGTAGTAGTTTGTACTAACAGTTCTGAACTCTATATAACAGCTTTGAAGTTCACAGCAACTGTTGGTTACAACTGTTTTCACAATCTTCACTAACAGTTCTAAACTGTTTCTTCACCAATTCTTCTAACAGTTTCGAACTATCTTCCCAACATCCATTAACAGTCTTAACAGTTTTGATTTTCGCATGTATAACAGTTTCAATGACTTAGCCAATTTCCCAACAATCTCCCCCTAACTTAAAGTATTGAACAATACAATTAAGTTGTTTGTTTTAAGGGTTCAATCATAGAAAAATTAACATAAGTAAAGAACACATTTATCATTGCATGCAAAATCAAACTGTTACAATCAAAAATTCAAGAGATAGAAAAATTACATTTTCTTTGACTGTATAAGCTCCAATCACTTCTTCAATCTCTTCATCAGATCTTCCTTCACTTGTGCAGGGCCATAAAACCTTGCTTTCAACATATACATTAGCTTTGGTTTACTATGCTCGATGAACTCAAGATCAAACCACTGAGTTTGAGCATTTCCCATCACCATTTGATACACCCTTGATCTTTCATATACTTTCACAGTAATGATTGGAAATCTTTCATCACTTATCAACATGGGCATAACTCCCAGTGGATTACATATACTAGATAAGTGCATCATCAAGACTTTTACTTCAACCTCAGCTGCCCCGCCATAGAGACTTACTCCATATGCATACATCTCATGTATGTCTCTCCTTGTCACACAATCTATCATATGAAAGAAACTGGAATAACTTTCAATTGGTTCCAGTTCCCTGACAATAGTAAATCCTTGCTTTCCAGTCTCTACCCTCAAAAATTCAAATCTCAACTCAGTAATGTGGGATTTTTGACCAAGCTACTCTTTTTCTAATTTTTCAATTCTTTCTGCAATCTCCACACTTAGTCTGTCTTGAAGAATGGTTTGAACATTTTCAAATTTAGCTTTTTCTTCAGACTTTTGGAATGTTTAGGGCTTTTGGACTGTTTAAGGCTTTTTCTTTTCAACTACTGGCTTGGGAGGTGGGACTGTTTTCTTCTTTACAACTCTTTTTCTTTTTACTCCCTTACCAGCCTTCTTCTCCCTTTCTTCTTCATTCAACTCTTGTGTAAATTCAGCAGCTAGTTGTTGAGCTAGATCATGATCTTTCTTTTCTTGTTGTACAAGCTCAGCATTCACCCTTTGTGCTAATTCCTTATCATGCTCTTCTTGTTGTTCTTTTGTGAGCTTGAGCTTGGGAATATCAACCACAACTTCCTTTCCCTTACCTAGCACAGGGGGCATCCTTTCATCTTTCTTTCCTTTAATAATTGTAATGCCTTTAAACCCTGACTTAGGTGCAAGTGGTTCCAGCTTCGACATTTTTCCATCCAACCATCCATCATCAATCTTTTGTGCCATCTTGAATGTGCTGATATTCAGAGTTTGAGCACCTATTTCAATCAAATGATTTTGTTTAACTTTAGACCATGTTTTAAAAACCTCGGTTGTTGGATAGTCTCCTGTCATGATCATCTTGTTAATCAACACTCTATCCACAGCTGACAACATTTCTTCTTCTTCTTCCACTTGTTGAACACTTGCAACTGTTTGTTCAATTGGTGCAACTGTTGTGCCTTCAGCTGCAACTGTTTGTGTACTAGATTCAACTATTAGTTCAACTGGTGCAACTGTTTCAGCAACTGTTTTTGGCTTTAAAGATTTCTCCCCCTTATTGATTGGAACTGTTTGAGAGGAGGGTCTGGCATGAGTAGAAGATTTTTTGAGCATTTGATCATGTGCGTGAAGGACATCAGTAACCTTCTTCACAGAAGCTGACAAAAATTTGATTTGTTGATCCTGCTTGATAATTAGCTCATTATGCTTTGTCAGAAGCTTGTCATATTGGAAATTCCTCTTTTTGAGATAGAGGAAAGCAGCAACAAATGGTACAAGATCAGGATTCGTCAATGCTTTAAGTTTCATACTTGCCTCAATGTCAGCCAGTGTTGCCACTATGAACATATCATCGGCAGATAGAACTGGTGGTTTACTTCTAGAAGATCCCTCACCAGTACCCCTCTGTTCTTGGTACTAGGGATTTCCAGAAACTGTTTGACCAGCCTCTGTTGCCGTGGCTGAGGTCTTAGTTATGTTAACCCTGTCATGTTCATCCTTTGCGGATAAACCAGTAGTGTCAGCCTCAAAAACCACGATCACCCTCTAATGGAGTGATCACCTCCTCATTGTGCCTGGGAGACAGCACGAATGGTTCCCTTTCGATATTCTGCACAGGTGAATGCACCTGTGCAGGGCTAACAGTTTCAGTTTCATGAACTGTGGTGGAAGGAACATCAACAGTTCTTTTCCTCTTTTTTTGAAATGTTTTTAGTGTAGGGGCTTGTGTTGTAGCTCTTTCAAAGGTAGCAGAGGGGATTATTTGAGTATCGTGAGCTGTGGGTTCCAGAGGTGGTGGTGTAGCAATAAGTTGGGCTTCATGCTCACCCCTGGCAGCTCTGTTACTTGAAAGAAACTCCACCATTGCAGAGAGTGGTGGAGTTATGGCACCTGAGAAATTCTTCCCATTAACCATCAACTTGCTCAATGTGGGGGCCACATGAGCAGAGGGAATTAGTACCCTCTTGTGTGCTTTAAGATTTGGCATAAAAAAGTTTAACAAAACTTGCACAAATCGCGGGTACATAAAAAAGAGACCATATTTGGTCCCGAGATGTTTTACCATGCCATTAAAAATAAGTTTTGAAAAGTTGAAACAACGATTGTTGGCCAAATAGATTAAGGCCAATGCAATGTTGCTTCCGAACTCGTTCCACCCTGTGCGTTTAGGACTTACACACTGCTGGAGAGTATGAATTAAATACTTCCAATGTGCGCAAAAATGTCCCTTGTAGAAGGTACCCTTGCCCCTAGGGCCCTCATACCCAAGCCTAACCAACTCAGTATGCACAAAGTCTAGGGAAACAGAATCAGAATACTCACCATCACGATCATGAAGTTGAAGAAGTTGGCGGATGGAGTCCTCAGAAATTGAAACATTCAAACCATCAACAGTGGAATCAATCCATTGGACTTCATCAGTTGTTCGAAGGGTAGCATGTTTCCAAAACTGATCAATATGAGAAGTGTAAATGGTTGGGTTTATGGTGAGAGCAGTGTGTAGAGTTGACATCGAGAGATAGTCAATCATGTTGTGGAAAGCAGTAAGATCAGCAGGTTTTGTAAGGAAGGCAAGCATATTGTGTTCTTTGACAAATGGAAGGGGAGCCATTTTGATTTGAGAGCAAAATTCTAGGGTTTTAGCGTTTGATCAAAGTTTAGAACGAGTGAATGAACTGGTGAGAAGGGAATTGCCTTATATATGTTTAGAATATTAGATGCAATTCAAACATCCTCAAAATTCTGCAAAGACTAAAACACCCTTTAGTAACTTAACAGTTGACGGACAAAAATAACGCTAACAGTTGAAGAACTGTTTTCATAAGATGTAACAACTGTTATTTAGAAATAACTCCCTTTTCGAAGATCATGAATTTAGACTAACAGTTGTGCATTCTACACACTAACAGTTGAAGACTGTTTTTGTTAGAAAGTACAACTGTTATTGGACGAGTTTCTCCCCCTCAGATGCACATGGATTTTGCCTAACAGTTGTGCAGGTCATATGCTAACAGTTGAAAACTGTTAGTAGTATTTCAAACAACTGTTAAAAAAATATGTGCAACTGTCAACAAAACTTAGCTCATACACTCATCATAAGCTGATTCATCATAAACAAACCATTAGCCAACACAGACATCAACAAAATATGCATTTTATTCATGTTTAACACAGACATAAAAAATAGTCCAAATTCATGATCTTCGAAAAGGGAGTTATTTCTAAATAACAGTTGTTACATCTTATGAAAACAGTTCTTCAACTGTTTGCGTTATTTTTGTCCGTCAACTGTTAAGTTACTAAAGAGTGTTTTGGTCTTTGCAGAATTTTGAGGATGTTTGAATTGCATCTAATATTCGAAACATATATAAGGCAATTTCCTTCTCACCAGTTCATTCACTCCAATCAAATCCTTGGCCTTCTTGTGAGACCAATGCTGAGGAGGTTTGATTATGAGTTTTCCTCTGACCTTGATTCTGGACTTGTCCACCAGATCTGCACTCTCTTGCAAAGTGGCCAAGCTGTTGACATTTGAAGCATCTCACCTTTGACTTGTCGAATCCAGCCTTGCCATCAGCTCTGAAATTCATGTTTTGCCTTCCAGTTCTTTTGATGAACCTCTTGGCTCTAACTGTAAGCATGGCCATCTGCCAATTGATATCCATCTCCTCAAGATTATCAGGGTGCACTTGTTCAAGATCCTCATTGGTGAGGGTTGAATGTGCATGGCTGGCAAGAAAAGCTTCAAGCACAGCATCTGGAGTGTTCACATCTAGTCCAACAGCAGAACTAGTACCTGCACAACTATCAGTAGAGTTAGTTAATGAATGGTTTGATTCCATACCTGAGGATGACAGGAGAGCAACATTGTTGCTAGGGACAACAGTTTTTCTTTTTCCCTCTATCTCTCCCTCAAACACTATCAAACTATTATAGAGGTCATCTAACTCTATGTCTTCAAGGGAATCCTTAGTCCTCCATTGTGCAGCAAACACAGTCCATTCATCACCTAGAGACCTAAGAAACTTTCTATTTATCTCATCTTGATCAAGCCTAACCTTAGCACTCTCTAGTTGGCTTACCAGCTTGTAAAACCTATCAAAGATTTGGGTGATGCTCTCATTCTTCCCACAGGTGAAGTTCTCATAGGCTTGTTTAAGGAGATCTCTTTGGTTTCTCTTAGAGCTAGCATTCCCAGCAAACCTCTTTTCAAGAGCATTCCAAAGTTCATGAGCATCATCAAATTTCTTGAATTGATGTTGATACTCATTGGGAATTGCAATCTGGAGGATGCTGAGAGCTTTCATCTCAATCATTCTCTCCTTCTTTTCACCATCTGTCTTTGGTGGTGGTTTCTTCTTTGGTTTTCCAGTCTCATCAAGATCAACAGGGGTAGTGGGAACAGTTTTAATGATTTCCCAAATAGCATAGTCCATTAATTGGACATACTGCTTGATTCTCAGTTTCCACATCTCAAAATCAGTTGGTTTGAGCATGGGAACACGAATGTTTGACCTAGAGCCATTGTTATCAGAAGATCCACCAGAATCCATTGAAACAAAGTGATTTGAAAACAGTTTTAAACAACAAAGCAAGATTGAAGCAAAACCTTCAACTGGTGATCAAATGAACCTTAATGATAAGGCTCTGATACTACTTGTCAGGATCGGATATAGATTATATCAAATAACAAGAACTAACTTTTGAATAACAAATCAGAGTTGAATAAAAGTTAATCTTTAACTATGATCACAATCAACTAAGAAGTTGCGGAATCACACTTAATTGATTAAAGAAGGTTTTGAACACAAAGCAATTCAATCAAACAGTAGTTTTATTGATTAATCAGAATGATTACAATAGCAAACTTCACCCCCAATCTAACTTATTATGTTAGACGAAGAACACAGATTGTTCTTGGGTTTCAAAGAGAAACTTAGAGGCTTAGCACTATTCTGAAAGCAAATTACAACTTGAAGAATGAATGCAAAAACTTAAACAATGAGTACGTATGTATTATAAATTCTAATGTAGCATTTATATACTCCTTGATCTTCCTTGATTTGCTGACAGTTAGGTAATCTTCTATCTTCTGAGATAATCTTGATGATCTTCCAAATATTTCGAGATATCCACAAAGATAGGGTTTTCCATATTTAGCTCAACCGAAACTGTTCATTGGATGCAACAGTTTTGGTTCTTCTAACAGTCTTTGGCTTCAAGGTCTTCAAACAGTTGTAGTAGTTTGTACTAACAGTTCTGAACTCTATATAACAGCTTTGAAGTTCACAGCAACTATTGGTTACAACTGTTTTCACAATCTTCACTAACAGTTCTAAACTGTTTCTTCACCAATTCTTCTAACAGTTTTGAACTATCTTCCCAACATCCACTAACAGTCTTAACAGTTTTGATTTTTGCATGTATAACAGTTTCAATGACTTAGCCAATTTCCAACAGAAGACAATATTGTTACTTTTAAGAAGAAAGCAGCAAAAATATATAATGCTAAAGGCAAGCCAGTTCTAATCACAAAAAGAGAAAGGGATGTGTATCTACTTGATCTTAATTCTGCTGATCCTTATACTGAAACCTGCTTATATTCCCAATTTGTTCCTAAGCTGAGTTGGTTGTGGCATAAAAGGTTGTCACATTTAAACTTCAAGAATATAAATATGTTATCCAATAAAGAGTTAGTCTCTGGATTGCCAAAGATCACATTTGTCAAAGACAAATTGTGCTCAGCTTGTGAACAAGGGAAACGTCATAAAGGGTCCTTCAAATCAAAGCAAAATTTTTCAATAACAGACACACTGCACATGTTGCATATGGAACTGTTTGGACCCATAAGTACTCCAAGCCTAAGTGGCATGAAGTACACTTTAGTGATAGTAGACGAGTTCTCAAGATTCACCTGGTTAATATTCCTTAAAGCCAAAATTGAAGCTGCCCTAGAGATAATAAGTTATATCAAACAGGAGGAGTTTCATAATGGTAAGTCTGTTAAGCAACTCAGAAGTGATCATGTGACTGAGTTCATAATCTCAACCATAGAAGGCTTTTGTGAACAAAAAGGAATATTACAAAATTTCTACTCAGTTAGAACTCCTCAATAAAATGGAGTTGCTGAAAGGAGAAATAGAACCTTAATTGACACTCCAAGAACAATGTTATGTGAGGCACGATTGAAACTTTATTTCTGGGATGAATCTGTAACTACAGCATGCTATACTTAAAATAGGTCATACATAGTCAAAAGACATGGCAAAGCTGCTTATGAGATGTATAAATCAAGATAGCCCAATATAGGTTACTTCCATGTCTTTGGTTCAAAATGATATGTGCTGAATCAAAGAGATAAGCTCCATAAGTTGGAACCTAAAGTTGATCCTGGAATTTTTGTTGGTTATTCCTCAATCTCCAAGTCTTATAGAGTGTATAACACAAGGAGAAAGGCTATATAAAATCAATTCATGTCTCATTTGATGAAGACAGCTTTGATCAAGCTGATAAAAGACAAGCTGACTTGGTCAGTCTGAGTGAGCTTGAAAAGTCTGAGGAAACCAAAATGTCAAATCCTATGTATGGCATGGATGATGACAGTGTTGATGATGCGTTTCCATCTAAGAAATCATCACAAGCTCCATGGGACTCTCAAGCTGAGAAAGATGATGAGTTCATTAATCCTTTGGAGCTTATACTACTAAGACTGAAAATCTTGGTGATCAACAGTTTGATGACAGTACTGCAATTGAGACTTAGAATGTAAGTTCACCTCAGAACTCTCAATATCACTTAGATCCAGAACCACAATCTCCTAATACAACGTTTAAATTCCTCAAAGATCATCCTCAAGATCAAATAATTGGTAATGTTCAAGAAAGAGTAATGACCAGATCGAAGGCAACAGCAAACTATGCTGCTTACTTTGGATTCTTATCTCAAATGGAACTAAAGAAGACTGAAGAAGCCTTAGAGGATGAGGACTGGATTAAAGATATGCAAGAGGAATTAAATAAGTTGAGAGAAACAAGGTATGGAGTCTTGTCCCAGCTACCAAGGATCATACAATTATAGGCACTAAGTGGGTGTAAAGAAATAAAATGGACAAAGATGGAGTGATTGTTAGGAACAAAGCTAGGCTGGTAGCAGAAGGGTATAAACAAGAAGTAGGAATCGATTATGATGAGACATTTTCCCATGTTGCTTGAATTGAAGCCATAAGGTTGTTCTTAGCCTATGCAGCATATAAAGACTTCAGAGTCTATCAAATGGATGTGAAGAGTGCTTTCCTAAATGGAAAACTTCAGGAGGAAGTCTATGTGAAACAACCTCCTGGCTTTGTCAGTTCAAAGTATCCACATCATGTCTATAAGTTAGACAAGGCTTTGTATGGTCTTAAACAAGCTCTAAGAGCTTTGTATGATACTTTGTCCAACTATCTACTATCAATGGACTTCACCAGAGGTAGTACAGATAAGACACTCTTAATTAAAAAGAGTAAAGGACAGGTGATTCTTGTACAAATCTATGTGGATGACATTATCTTTGGTTCTACAAATGAATCTCTGTGTGAATGGTTCTCAAAAGTTATGTCAAAGAGGTACAAGATGAGTATGATGGGTGAAATAACATATTTCCTAGGCTTGCAGATTCAACAAAAGCCTGATGGAATATTCATTAATCAAAGCAATTATGTTCTTGATTTGATAAAGAAATATGGTCTTGATTCTAGTTCAACCATGAAAACACCCATGTCACCAGCTGTCAAGCTGAGCAAGGACTCAGATGGAAAGTCTGTTTGTCAGTCTACCTATAGAGGAATGATAGGTTCATTACTCTATTTGACAACTAGTAGACTTGATATCATGTTTGCTACATGTGTTTGTGCAAGGTATCAGGCAGATCCTAAGGAAACACATCTTCAAGCTGTGAAAAGGATCTTTAGGTACCTTAAAGTTACACCAAATCTAGGTCTTTGGTATTCAAAGGACTCTGGATTTGAGTTAGTTAGATTTTCATATTCTGACTATGTTGGGTGCAAGTTAGACAGAAAATCAACAACTGGAGGATGTCAAATGCTTGGAGGGAAGTTAGTAAGCTCGACAAGTAAGAAATAGAATTCAGTGGCTACTTCAACTGCTGAAGCTGAGTATGTTGTTGCAGGTAGCTATTGTGCTCAAATCCTGTGGATGCAACATCAGCTTCAAGACTTTAGTATGAATTTCAAGAAAACACCCATATTTTTTGATAACCAAAGTGTAATAGCCATTACATATAATCCAGTCTTCCACTCAAGAACTAAGCACATTGAAATTAGACATCACTTCATAAGAGACATCGTGGAAAAAGGTAAAGTTGAAATCAAATTTATCTCCACTGATGATCAATTAGCAGACATCTTTAAAAAACCACTTAATGAAAAGAAGTTTTTGTATCTGCTAAGTGAATTAGGTATGCTCAACCCTTAGTTACGTCTCTAAAACCGAGTTTCAGCTTGACAAAGACTAAGTGTCTTAAGCTGAGTGCACAGTTTATAGATAAGTTTTCATAAAATGCCTACCTTGTCAAGCTGAGTGATAAGTTCACACCTTTGGTTTGTTCCAAACATATTTTAACTACTCAGTGTGGTTAAAATATAAATTTGAGTTAGTCTCAAATAAAGATGACTAAGTGTCATTGATTCTGAGCTGTGTGCTCCACTCAATCTGAGTGTCAAGCTCAGGCTGAGTGCTCATATCAAGCTAAGTGCTTGACTTACGCTGCGTGACAAGTTTACTCAGCTTGGTGTTTCCACAGCCATGTTTTAATTACTACGTGTTATTAATTCATGAGTCATTGTATTTGAGTCAGTCTCAAATTACGTTTTATACCGTTTTTGTATTGGTGTAATACAACAGTATAAATAATATTTTTGTTAGTCAAGAACGTTATTTTACATACTTATCCGTTCAGATTTGATGTGTTTCTACTCTATTACTATTACATAAAGCCGTAATTTCGTTGGCGTAACGGATAAATAGGGATTCACAACAGTAACTTTTATCTCTCCTCAAAAAGGTATATATATCAGTTGTAACCGAAATTCAGACGTTTACGCTTACTAAACTTCTGATATTCTCTCTATACCTTCTACAACCACGTATTTGCTAAGTGAAATTCACAGTTCAATCGTTCGAGAAACCCTAAATCGCTCAGTGCAAACTACATATTTACTCAGTGTGAATTCGAATAATCAACGATGGACGGAACCATTCTCAATCTAGGTGATAGAATGGTAAGGGGTGCCGCCTTCAAAAACAATGGATTACCGTTGATTAAAATCAATAATCAACAAGCATGTCTGGAAATCCCTGAATGCAAGAGAAATAGGGGATACGAAGCGTGGGTGGATTATATCCGCAAATGCCCACTGGCATTTGTTTTTACTGGAGCACCGCTAGATGTGGTTCCTCAGCATCTACTGGAGTTCTGGATTACGTGTGTCTATGACTAGGACAACGGCGAAATCCGTGGTACGGTGTTGAATGGGGAGATAACCATTGCTCTCACAGTGCAAAGGCTAAGGGAGGTTCTTCAACTTCCTCAAACTAATGTGTTCGAGCCTGCTGTGACGAGGCAGATAGCAAGGTCGGTCCTACCCAGAATAGGTCACCCACAAACAGAGGGTGTTATTAAAAAGGAAAACTTTCCAACCGGATGGGGTTTCATGGTGTCCACGGTGATTCGTTCACTGGGTACCAAGGTTGGAGGATTGGACCAAGTGAATGAGTTTGAGATGCAGCTGCTCTACAACATGTACTTTGCGCGGAATTTGGATTACGCACATCTTATCTTCAACGAACTCAAGCTCTAAGTGATGAAGACCACAAGGGATCTTCATTTACCATTCATAAGGTACCTTTCCTTGGCATTTGAAGCCGAGCTAGGGACAGCACTGTATGAATCTGATCAGGATGTGTTCCTATCACCAACACTCAGCTCAAAGATGTTTAACAATGACATCTTTCCAGAGCAGGAGGGTCTTAGTGATCCAATGCGTTGGATAGATGAGGAAGCTTCATCAGAAAGTGAAGCAGAGGGATTAAATCAAGGGGGAGCAGCTCAAGCTGATCCAGAGGTTCAAGCTGAGCACCCTGCTCAGGCTGAGCCAGCCAACATTAAAGCTGCTTCTAGTAAGATCTCTCCACTTTCTTATTCTTCTCACTTTTCTCTATCATCCTTTGGAGACAAGACTGCAGTAAACCTAACTCGGTCTAACCCATCTCCACCACCTTCATTCCATTATAAATCCCACTCTAAAGCCACCCTTGGTGTGCCCACTGCTGCTAAGGTAAATATCCAAACCAACAATAGAAAGACTGCAAAAAGTGTTGCCACACCTAAAGGTACCACTGGAGTTGAAGTCACATTGACTCCTCCACTGGCAGGAGATGATGGGGAGACACCTACTCTTAAGGTGCCAACCTTAAGGCTCATTTCAACCCAAAAGCCTAAACCGGGTATGGTGACTACTCAGCCCACACTCTCCAGAGCCATGGGAGAGCCTACTGCTGTGCCTGAGCAGACACACTCAGGTAACATTGAAATAATGACTAATCCCCAAGGTCAATCACCCCCCTCTAACCTAATAAGCCAACCACCAACCCATACACATCACGTGTTGAGCCCAATTACTTCTCTTCACTTCTCACACTCACCCGTACGACCTGTCAATGATTCATCTGTTGGGTTTACGGGAATACTGCGGAAGCAACAGAAACAAAGAGCAAAGCCATGGTACAAGCATGCAATGCATGAAACCCAAAAGAGGATCAATCTCTATAACTAGTATTTGCAACATGAAAAAGAAGAGAAATAGAGTTATATACCTTTCTCCTTAGCTCCAGCAACCTGTAGAAGAGGATGGTGATGACTAGAAAGCAAGGTAGCTTCCCTCTATCGATAGTCCACACCGGGTTCCCAAAATCCACAACTACTAGCTTGTTCTTGATGATCTTCTACCTTAGAAATCACCAACGAAAACAGCAAGTCATCCTCATGTTCCTGGACTTATACCCACATAAACTCTAATATGAAGCTAATAAAGCTCTAAGTTGTTGTAGGTGTAAAGTGTATCAAGAAGAACTATGGCAAGGCAACAGGGAGGTTTAAATAAATCTAAAAATTCCTTTTCAGTTGCCCAAAGCCGGCCCACATGCTCTGTCAAAAAGACAAGCCATGCATTGGCCTGAAAAGGAGATGGAGACAAAAGTTGCATACTGTCAGAAGAATTTCCGCGCCGGGTACCCGTAGGTTTCCGCGCCGCAGAACATCCGCGTCGCGTAGCCTAACAGAAGCCGCGTCGCGTAAATATCCTGCATACCAACTTCTGAACTTTGGCACTTTTAGTCCCTCATCTTTCATTGCTGTCAGGATTGATCGCCAGCGTGTGACCCAATAGGCCGACACTATATTGGCAGTGATACTAATGGCGTACGTGCATCAGTGGGCATACTCCAACAAACTCCCACTTCCACATGACACACCGTACCCATAAACCACAGACAAAGAGCGGCCTCTAGTAAGGCATCTCTGCCCCCAATAAGCATGGGTTTTGTCATCAAGAACAAAAACCAAATCCGGAATCAGATACAGAATGGTCCTATAGATAAGTTATCATTCATCCCTTCGTTCGCGATATCCGTGTGAACACGAGACATGGTTAAATGTCAATCTCCAGATCGTTCACGATTATGTTTCTCGATCTCGATTGATGGTGACCCTAAATGTAGTTGCAATCGATCAAATATCATCGCAACTTGAGCATGGCCATGCATTTTACGTCAGTGCTCAATCATCGAGGGGCCCATTGATATCTCTCTAAAACTAGAGGAACGAATCCCTTTGACTACATTGCTCCGCCACATACACCATACTTTACCTAAAAGCTCCCTTTATAACAGCCAGTTACGAACTGCGTTTGAAAGCAATCAAAGTAAAGCAGATCCATGCTTTGGAACACATGTATCTCCAGTCTGAGGACAAAATGATATTATCATCCTGACTTACTCGTGACAGAAACCATGAAGTAAGTTCAGGTGTGGGTCATCCAGTCACTTGACCATTGCAAGCATAGGCGAAGTGGCGTCTCTTTTATCTAATCCATTATTAGATAGCAACCAACCACTTCCCTCAGCCTTATCTCAAACTTCCTCCCCGTGAAGAATGACCGACTGTGGACATTTAGAATGAAAAGAGCATTTTGGGAAGTGTTAAACATGCTAAGATGGAACACAGTAAGGATTCATAAAATATCCGCCCTCGGCGCATTATTAAATCACATTTAATAATCAATATAGTATGAAGTACAATACTGCTTAATGTTCCCCAAGATAATATATATCAAACATATAACTAAAACAAACTCAAGCTTTGTTCACCTAGGCCTAGTATGATAAACATCACTAGCCCGTGACAACAGCTTAGTTAACGGATATGCCATAAAGCCATCCATGTAAACTCTGCTAGCGATCATGTCTCTACCTCAACCAATCACTCATAAAGTATGCGTTGGTGAGATCATGACGCTTCTTTCAAGTTATCGTACCTTCATTGTTTCAGAAGAACACAATAAGGTAAATGATACTCGAGACTTTTGGTTCTTATAGTGAAGCCATCCTACCCTCATTGTCTCAGAAGAACCCAATAGAGTCATTGATGCTTCCAGAACTTATTTTGACCAACAACACCACCATATTTTGTAGGATCATGAACTCCGATTAAGATCGGCAGTTATCCCATTCAATTCAGAAGCTAACACTAGAGTAACAATTTACTCTTGCTTCTTTTTTAATAGAGTACCAAGAACATATCTAAATATTTCTTGATCCTCTGAACCGGTTTTCTATATTCTATAGTCTTCATGGATGCATAATTCCTTACTTTATCTTTTGAACAATATAAGGTAAGGACATTATCTCCATTACTTCGCAAATATAGAATTACAACAATACTCCCACTAGCCCTGACATTCATACACGTTTCTTCCTCGCTTATTGAAAACTCAAACAGTTGATTTTCATATCAAAGAAAAGATTGTAACCTTGAGATGCTTATTTAAGTCCACCATGGGACTCCTTTTGGTTGTAGACTTTACAAGGATACATTTAATGTAACAGACCATCGGATAGTGTTACGAGCACTTCCTCAGAGAATTCCTATTAAGGAATGTGGTCTTTGCAGGAAGTTGTCATAGCCATAAAAAGGTACTATAATCACAAGTATCCGAGTTTACTTCAACATAACCACCGGTAGAGAATTTTTTAAGATGATACCATCCTCATGGTCAATCATCGTAAAACTATCTCCTACTAGTCGGTATTTGAAGTTGTCTATGAACTCAATATTCGACATAACCACTGAGAGAAAGTCATCATATGATACCTTCCACATGGTCAATCATAGATCTTTCCTATCAATCGGTATTCGAAGTCATAAACCTATCCATGTTGGTCTCTTTTCAAAGAACCATTTATACCTTTCGAGTTTCCACTCAACAGTTGGGTCTTCCAAGTCCAATACTTGGATATCCCACATGGATTGCATCTCATTTTCATCGCCTCTTTATTTCTAGTAGACTCTAGGCTCACTCTTGTTTTTGTAGTTTGATGTAAACATCATTAAGTCGTCTCCCTCAGATATAGAACTATATCCTTCCGGCCTTATGACAACTATTACCAAGTTTAAAGAGGTAATGATTTAATGTCAGGTGCTCCAGCATAGCCATGCTGAGCTTCAATCACAATTGATTTCTAGTGCCAACATCAGGTTTTTCCATTCAAGGTAAACTTTAATCCTACTCGCACCCGCAGATATTTGAAACCTTTTGAACAACACACTTCTTGTTCAAATATCCCATGTCCACGGCAGAATACCTAATGGAGTAGCACCTCTAGATTCCGGTTTCCTCCAACACACCTTAAACACAGGTTGAGGAATTAGGACTTTGTGATGGACTAGCAAAGACATACTTTCTAGTATCATCATCTAAGGTGCATACTTAACCATCTTTGTTGGTTTTGCTTATGGAACATTTCCCGCCACTCTCAAAGTACTCCCCAAACAATAGGGTACTTTGGTTAAACCCATCATAATCGGACCATAACTAGAATGTCCGGTTCCTCCACTTGGCGGCCATATATAACAATATGTCCTAGGAGGTTTGAATTATGAGACAAAACCATAATTCTTATGATGGTCACAAAACTCAGAACTTCATCCTCAACATCTCTATTAGATTTGAGTATTATAGTCTTATGCCCTCTTAGTCATGTACTTTGTCACGGATGTGTCTTGAACACCTCTCAAGGCTTCAGACGAGTGTCTAACATATTAAACATATTCATCCTTTTTCCTTCACTGGTAAGGTAACAAAGTATCCAATGTTACTCCTTAGGTTTTACTTGAACGGTCTACACACAAAAGTGTGAACAAAATCCAACAAGCCTTCATTCCTCTCACATACATAAGTGAAGGATGTTTGAGTCATTTTAGCCCAATAAATAAGATTTACAATCAACAATTGATCATTGATCAAAAGATCAAAGTTCCTAACCACATGGAGCTTGGTGATGCAAGTCTTATTTATATGGTTAAATTTACTTTAGTGATTAGAGTAACATGTACAAATCATTCACAATCAATCTATTACTTCATAAGCAAATGCTTATAATAAATGCCACAACATGGATAAACTTTGAAATAAACCAACAAATACATAATTCAAAAGAAGTTTATCCATCGTTATCAAAGGCATAGATGATACACTGTTTCTAGCCACGCAGGGCGTAAAACATAGATCTAACAAAGTAATAGACTAGCTGGAAGGAGTGGCAAGATCCCATCTTCCAATCCTTTTCAAATAGGGACAACCATCTTGTTTCCCGTTATGAAGTCCAGCTCTCTACATCTTCTACTTCTCTCTAACACCTGCACTTTGCAACAAACAAATTTGTGACAAACGTGAGTGTTGTGGCTAGTATCCAAAACTTGCCCATAGAAGTAGATAAATAGTAGAGTTTGATCATGAATGTACCTTAAGCTTTGGAGCCAATATTTCTCATCTTGTGCATCCTTAGCTCTTCAAGGCACTTAGGGCAGGCGTGGCGGCGCCAATTTCCTTGCTTTCCACAAAAGTAGCAAACTTCCCCATTAGGAGTCTTATCTTGAGGCGTAATCTCATTGCCCTTCGACACCATGAACATGGTGAGCTTAGTAGAACCAAGCTTCCCATTTGAGGTAGCTTGCTTTCCAGTAGCCTTAGTAAGAGTGGACGAGGTAAGCTTACTTTTGACCATGTTAGACTCAAGAGTCTTCAGCATGCCATGAAGCTCCATTAAGGATTTATCCATACCATGCATGTGATAATTCATAATGAATTACTCATATGATGGTGGGAGTGATCGGAGAACAATGTCCACCAACATTTCCCTTTCAATGGTAAATCCTAGCCTCTCCAAGCGTTCCACAAGTGCTTTCATCTTAAGCACGTGAATGCTTACGTTCTCACCATCCTGCATCCGGCAACCAAGTAGTTCATTTAAACACCCATACCGTTCTTGCCTTGCTTGTTGTTGGAACATGACCTTCAACTAAAGCATCATCTCGTATGCATTTAGATCCTCTAATTGCCTTTGCAATTTAGGGATCATCATGCTTAACATGAGACAAGAGACCTTGTTGGTGTCCTTAACGCGTTTATTATACGCATCAAGAATATTCCTACTTGCGTTTGTAGCAGGGGCTTCCAGAAGGGGTTCCTCAATAGTGTGTAACTTGTCTTCGTGTCGTAGGACAATGCGCAATTTCCTAGACCAATCCATAAAGTTACTCCCATCGAGTTTCTCCTTCTCAAGAAACATTTGTAACGTGAAGTTGGTGTTGTTGATGCTAGTCGACGTCATCTATGAAAGCAGAGTAGTTGTAGTTAGTTTGATTGAAATCCTCGTTAAAATAATTACCCCATGTGTTTAAGAAAAACAACTATTTTAACAAGGGCTAAGAACCCTATTTCACCTTGCACCGTGACGGGTTTTCCGTGGATCACGTAGCAAAGCTATTTAGGCCGGCAACCATTGACCGATTGCAATCCATTATTGCAACTCTTAGTTCCTTGCAAGATCCTACTTGTCAACCATTGTGCCAAGTTTGGCATGTTTGATCCCTCCACACCAATCCAAAAGTAATATTTTACATGACCTCGGCTAGAGCTCGACGACCATATGAAATATTAATTTGAAATTGTAAATCAACCATCAAGATACACGGTGGTACTCTCGCCCAAAATCGACTCGGCTAGAGCTCGACAATCGACCTTGCGAGTTGCCACATGCACCTTCCACACACCTCATGCAAAGGCTAACTCGGCTAGAGCTCGACAATCAACCCTTACACGGCTAGATTCGGGTAGTGTCATCTTATGGCTGGTGTGCGATTTACATTTTAGAAAACGGGATTTTGTTTTCCGGTTAAAAAACCATTTTGAGTACGATTAACAAAAAGTGACAATAACCAAAAGTTCTCACTAATCGGATACTAAACCATCGTTAAATCCGTTTGTTAATCGAGTGTGCGCGCGAGAGTTGTTAAACCATCTTTAAAAACTCTTGGGTTTTGTTATTTACAAAAATTGTCTAGCATGAAATAGTCCTACAACTCATGCATAAACAATAAAATAAAACCATCACACGCATACAACAAATTGGTAACCATGCCCCTAAAACCTATGCGTTTTCCCGTGAGCCACTACGGGAAAACAAAGTCATCTAAGGACCAAAAGCCTTGACTTCAGATGTGCTCCCACTAAACCCGCTACCTCCATTGGGCCTCTCGGATTCGTGTTCGCCAAGACGTCAATCCATTGACTCCCGATGGTTGCTCTATATTACAATTACATATAAAAAGAAATAAATGGCATGCAAGCCACAATTCCTAACTTCTAGTACAAATACATAATATGGAATATTTAAATGGCATGCAAGCCACATATACAAAATTACATACCAAATAAATAAATTTAATTGTTACAAACCATGTTACTTAAAGTCACCAAAAGAATGAATAATTAAAGTACAACCAAACATCCACAAGGTCTAGGGCATAACTATGGTTACCAATATCACAAGAACAACAAACAAGTTCACTAATGAACAACAACATGGTGTGCCACACAAAACCATGTAAACTTATGTATAATGGTTAATATTTTTATAAAAACACTCAAGGCACTAAAAATCCCATGTACTTATGCATTAGTAACACCAAACCGTTTTTGATGAAACATATTCATAAACACACAATGTAAGTATATGCAATTATCATTTTCATGCCTAAATAATAATCCACATATAAATACACCAACCATTATATAAGGCAACTTACAAAAACCAAATTTTAATTTCTGGACAAAAATTCCAGAAACCAAAATTTAGTGCCAAAAACCCAAAAATGCTTTTAAAAGTTTAAAAAACAAAACAGCTTCTGTACAGCGAAATTCCGCGCCGCGGTACACAAAAGGGCCCGCGCCGCGTAAATTTCCTGAAGAAAAAGCAATATTCTGTCCCGCCATATACCGCGTCGCGGACCAAACAAAAAACCGCGCCGCGGAACATAACTGGGCAGAATACAAAAAATTATTTTCGGGTTTTTCAGGCCACCATGTGCAAATACAGTATAGAGGTGACTCTGATACCACTGTTGGGTTTACGGGAATACAACGGAAGCAATAGAAACAAAGAGCAAAGCCATGGTACAAGCATGCAATGCATGAAACCCAAAAGAGGACCAATATCTATAACAAGTATTTGCAACATGAAAAAGAAGATAAATATAGTTATATACCTTTCTACTTAGCTCCAGCAACCTGTAGCAGAGGATGGTTATGACTAGAAAGCAAGGTAGCTTCCCTCTATCGATAGTCCACACCGGGTTCCCACAATCCACAAGTACTAGCTTGTTCTTGATGATCTTCTACCTTAGAAATCACCAACGAAAACAGCTAGTCATTCTCATGTTCCTGGCCTTATACCCACATAAACTCTAATATGAAGCTAATAAAGCTCTAAGTTGTTGTAGGTGTAAAGTGTATCAAGAAGAACTAAGGCAGGGCAAGAGGGAGGTTTAAATAAATCTAAAAATGCCTTTTTAGTTGCCCAAAGCCGGCCCACATGCTCTGTCAAAAAGACAAGCCATGCATTGGCTAGAAAAGGAGGTGGAGACAAAAGTTGCATGCTGTCAGACGAATTTCTGCGCCACGTACCCGTAGGTTTCCGCGCCGCGGAACATCCGCGTCGCGTAGCCTAACAGGAGCCGCGTCGCGTAAATATCCTGCATACCAACTTCTCCACTTTGGCACTTTTAGTCCCTCATCTTTCATTGCTGTCAGGATTGATCCCCTGCGTGTGACCCAATAGGCCCACACTATATTGGCAGTGATCCTAATGGCATACGTGCGTCAGTGGGCATACTCCAACATCATCTCAGTACCAAGGTGAATTACAGCATCCAAACTCTGGTGCACATGATTTTGAGGGTATAAACCAACCCTTGGATGATGCACCTAAACACTTTCTAATTGATGTTCTTGACTCCTTTAATTCTCAGGATCAACATTTTGAGTTTAATGACAAGAGTCAATCTCCTCTAGATGAAACTACCTCCTACGACATCCAACAGTTGAATACATACATCGCAGCTCAGTTTGGTTTGTTCCATCTCAAGTAGAAGAAGCACAAACGTCAAATCTATCAGAGGCTTAAGAAGCTAACTAAGGATGTTAAGGAGATTGCCTCTGCAGTTGCTGCACTTCAACAAAAACAGACTTCGAACCCTGTTGATGATGACAAAAAGGGGGAGAAGGTTCAAGCTGAAGCTGACGCTGAGTTAGTTCAAGGTGAAGCTGAAGCTCTACTGGTGCTAACAAGAGGAGCAGAGAGGCAAGCTCAGTTTGAGGGGGAGCTGGAGTTAGAAAAAGAGGAACGTGTAGCTAAGAGTCAAAAAGTGATAGAATCTGAACCTGTAGCTGACAGTGAAACAAAGGAGGAAAAAGCTACAAGGCTGATGATTGAGATGCTCGAGCAAGAAGAAGCTAATGACCTTGGGATCTCTTTAGCCGAGTTAAGAAAGAGAAAGGAGAAAGAAGTGAAGGATCAAGAAAGAGAAATAGAAAGAAAAGCTTTGGCTCAAGCTGAAACTGAATTCACTGGTCCAAGGCCTGATCCGATCCCATACACAGATGCAGACATTCAGGCGTGCTACTTCAGACGCAACACCAGCAAGGAAATCAAGAGTATGACTCTGAGCAGAGAAAATGGAGCCATCATTCTCACCTTCCTATTTAATGATAAATCAACAGTTGGAATGAACCTGAGATATGTTCACAGGATGGGCTACCTTGAATGGCAAATAATAATGATGATGCTCAAGAAATTCAAGAAGAGTCCGATCAAACAAGAGATTACAACTGAAGTCTCAAAGCAGATTCTCGAGCTGAGGAGCTGAGGTATGTCCCAATTCCTGGTCTGCAATGGGAGAGATTATTTGAGATACCTGAAGGTGTGGAATTCAAAGAGAATCAAGGTATTGATGCACCTGTTCAGGGATTCATATTTAAGGATCAGGCAGGCAATTCTAGCTTCATCAAGCTGAATGAAATTTGTTATCAGAAAGCTAAGGATGCCATACACATAAGAAGTTGCTGTGGTGATAGCTCAATTCATTTCGTGAATACAAGCTGAATAAAATCATCAGAGTGCAACAAAAGGAACTCAAAGGAGATGTAGAAGCAGAAAGCTTACTAGAAGAGATTAACAGAGAAATCATTCTTTGGGAGGTTCTACATCCTGAGTTCAAGAGATGAATTTTTGTAATAGATTAGTTCTATATGTAATTATTAGATTAGTTCTAATAATTTGTAAGCACTAAGTGTGCATGATCTTATTGATCAAAATTTTGTAATTTGATATGTTCAATGAATACAAGTACTAGTTTGATATGTTCAACTGTTTATGATATGTTCATAATTCTTAGTCTAATTAGTTCAGTTTGAATGAATAACTGATTAGTTCTTGTTCATTAATATGATTGGTTGGTATGTTCAAATTAAAATTGATAAGTTCAATTAAAATTGATAAGTTCAATTAATATTTGATAAGTTCAAAAATTAAAATCTTAGTAAGTTTAAGATTTAAAACATAATTATGTTCAACAAACTTAAGAACTGTTTGATGGTTTTGTCATCATCAAATAGGGGGAGTTTGTTAGTCAAATGATCTCATCAGTTGAAATTTGATGAGCCAAAGTTAAGTTTGTAGGATATGTTCTGAATATAACTTAAACAGAATTATGAAGCTTGATCAGACTAAGCACTTATAGTGATTCAGACTGTGCATAAGCTGAATATAAGATGAGCGTATGTTTGATCAACTTAGACTATATCTTAGTAAGATTATCGCTATGTTTGATAAGTTGTGTGTGTCACCTAAGATATAGGTTGAGTATTAAGCTTGATGCGTTTCGAGCTGAGTGACTCGGCTTATAGACTGAGTCAGCTCAATAGAGTTGCTAAGTAAGTTCTAGCTAGCTTTTATGACTTCTAAGGATGAGTTAGTCATTATACCTGTTAGTACATGTTTGATTTCGGGTTTGTTCTCGAAGAACTCAGCTTGATGAGTTTCAAGCTGAGTAACTCAGCCCAACTAAAGAAGTAAGTTTAAGAGAATTTAAATATGTTTTAAATTCCTTTTTAACTCTTTATATCTACGGCGTGGATAAGAAGGTTCCAGAATCAAGATTGCAGATTGAAGACTCAAGATTCAAGATTCCTGGTTATCCGTTAGTTTGTTAGCAGATTTGGATTAATTCTAGTTTGTTAGGATCCGTAGGAACATGATTATAAATATTTATCTTCTGATAAGTTTAAAGGTACGAGTTACAGAGCCAAACTCAAATCACCTGAACCTATTAATCGTATATGTTACGAATCTTGATACACTGTTTGTAAATTCAATGTGATCAAGATATTCCCAGATTGCCAATTGTTCGTGTGTTCGAATCTTCACATCTGTTGTGAAGTTGGTAAGTATTCAATCTGTGAATAAATCATGTTTAGAGAGTCAGTTCATAACTATAATCTTAAGTTGATTATAGATAGCAAAGTTTGAGAGAATGAGAGATTTGATTTACATTGGGTGTTTACATATCAAGTGTTGCTTACTTGGTTGTTACTGTAATCATCTTCTTATTAATGAAAGCAAAGCATTCGATTGTTTGTGGTTTGATGTGTGTGACCACTTTCTATTGATTTGTTCAATTTTTCGAAGAAAGTGTATTCAACCCCCCTTCTACACATTACTTGCTTGTTGTTCTTCTCACCAAGGGACCAACTAGAACGTTCCAAAGTACAGAAGTCCTCGTGCCCCAAACCAAACATCTCAGGTCTAAGGACAACCAATCAACTAACTCATGTCAATGGCTCCATGAAGTTAGAAAGATGCGGATCACCTCCAATATTTGTACCCCTGACAAATAGCTTTAAATACTTGATCACATAACTTGTGCTGTTATTCTCTACCCGAATAATCCAACAAGTATTTATAATAGGTTAGTATCACCCTAATTCGGCTCCTACCGAATCAGGTAGCTACGTAGTGATTTTGATATATCATAGATAAATAAATAAGCTAAAAGTATAGAGATATTTAAAAGATTTATATTAAACCTCCTATTTCTATCACGCAAAATTTTTTAATACATAATCATAAACCACAAATATCAATCCATACAATTTAATTAAATATTGAAAAACTAGGTGCTAGGTCCCATGTACTGCATTCCTATGGAACTAGCATGTCTCTCATGCTTCTCTCTAGCTAGCGCCTTTGTCAACGGATCAGCAACATTGTCCTCTGTAGGTATCTTGCATATCCTCACATCTCCCCTTCTAATAATCTCTTGGATGATGTGATACTTTCTAAGTACGTGCCTGGTCCGCTGGTGATCTCTTGGTTCTTTCTACTATAATATCTTGCTTCTGGCTTTTCCAAGATATAACTCCACCGTTCAGGGTAAACACAAACCCTGACTACGACTGAAAGTTGTCTCTGTCTTTCTGGAAGCTTGCATCTGTGTAACCAGTCACACTGATTTCATCCGTGCTTCCGCCAAAGACCAAGAACATATCTTTTGTTCTTCTCAAATATTTGAGAATGTTCTTGACAGCCACCCAATGGGGTTTACCCGGATTTTGCTGGTACCTACTCGTAAGGATTATGGAGTAATCAACATCGGGCCTAGTACATAACACGGCATACATAATCGATCCTACTACCGAAACATAAGAAATCGGTTTCATCCTCTTCTGCGCCTCTGGAGAAGTAGGGCATTGAGCCGATCAGCCGTCTATAGATCTTGAAGCGTTTAAATACTTTATCTATATATGTACTCTGACTAAGTCTGATCAGCCACCTAGATCTATCTCTATAGATCTTAATACCAAGTATGTATGCGGCTTCTCCTAGGTCCTTCATCTAGAAACATTTACCTAACCAGGATTTTACTCCTTGTAATACTGGTACATCATTACCTATGATCAGTATGTCATCCACATACAGGACCAGGAACATTGTTATGCTCCCACTGAACTTCGTGTAAATACAGGACTCAAACTCGCTTTTAGCAAAAACCAAACTCTTTGATGAGCTCATTAAAGTGCAAGTTCCAGCTCCTAGATGCTTGCTTTAATCCATAAATGGATTTTAGCAACTTGCATACTTATCCTGGATGATAGGAATCCTCAAAACCGTCCGGTTGTGCTATATACACATCCTTTGTTAGTTTCCCATTAAGGAAAGCGGTTTTGACATCCATTTGCCATATCTCATAATTGAAATATGCAGATATGGCCATAAGAATTCTAATAGACTTAAGCATAGCTACTGGCAAAAAAGTTTCATCATAATCAATACCATGAGTTTGATTATAACCTTTTGCAACAAGCCTAGCTTTAAAAGTATGCACATTTCCTTCCATGTCGGTCTTCTTCTTGAAGACCCACTTGCAGCCAACAGCTCTACTGTGTTGTGGCAAGTCTACTAACTCCCAAACTTGTTGTCATACATGGATTGCATCTCTGCCTTCATAGCATCCAGCCATTTGTCAGACTCACTGCCTGACATAGCATCCCCGTAGGATGTGGGCACATAAAGATCCCCTTCTTCCTGAGCGATTAGAAATCCAAGATATCTATCCAGCTCAGTCCGAAGGTCTTGTGTTTCCACTCCTTCCTCAACCGCGGACTCGGATTCGGATTCAACAATCCTTTGTTGAAGATCTATTTCCTTTCTAGAAGTTTCAGAACTTAGAAACTTATCCTCTGGAAATGCCCTTAACCGAGCGACAAAAACTTTCCTTAGGATAACCCACGAAGATACACCTATCTGATTTGGGCTTGAGTTTATCCGAGAACGGTTGTTTAACAAACGCCTCACAACCCCCAATCTTTATGTAAGACAATTTGGTCTTTTTCCCTGTCCATAACTCGAAATTGTTTCAAGAAATCAAAACTTTCAGACTTGTGTCTCATTAGATACACATAACCATACATACTGAATTCATCAGTAAAGGTAATGAAGTACCGGTATCCACCTCTGGCCTCCTGACTGAAAGGACTACACACATCTGTGTGTATAATTCCTAGCAGTTCTTTTGACCTTTCATTCAAACTGTCGAAAAGTTTCTTTGTCATCTTGCCGGACAAACAATATTCGCAATTGTCTATTGATTCAAGATCAAATGAACCTAGAACTCCATCACTATGAAGTTGCTCTATGCGTTTCTTATTTATGTGTCCGAGCCGACAATGCCAAAGGTAAGTTTGGTTCAAAGTGTCCTTTGACCTCTTACTTATATGATAGCTTTCCTTGTCATCTTCTAGATTTATCATGTATAGACCATTTTGTGAACTTGCTTTAAAATAGAATAAATCATTCTTAAAACACAAATTTGTTTTACCTACAGACTGATAGTTAAAACCACTGTCTATTAATAAATCATACGAGATTACATTTTTAATCAATCTAAGAACGTAAAAACAATTCTCTAGCTCTATGATTAATCCGGAAGGTAGCCTTAGACAATATGTTCCTACAGCTTCAGCACCAATGATGGAGCCTTCGCCTACCCGTAGGTCCATGTCCCCCTTCCTTAGTTTCCTACTTCTCTTGAATCCCTGCAAATGATTGCAAATGTGATGACCACATCCGGTATCGAGTACCCATGATTCAAATAAAGTAACTAAGCAATCTTTCATAAAGATACATGACTCGTCGGTAGAACCAACGTCCAGCTGATCAATGTCGAGTGAGTGCTCGCAAATATCCTTGCTACCGCAAACTGGGCAATAAACGTCTAGTAGCTCATCAACCCAGTTGTCTTCCTCCATTGACTCAACTATTGTTGTATCAAAGGGGTCTGGGTGCACCTGGTCATCTATGCACATTAAGAACTCGTGCATACCAACAACTGTTGTATATGGTTCACCAAACTTGTCCACTACCTCTGCCTGATAGAAGTTAGTTAGTATACCGACCAAGAGTATCACTAGTTCACGCTCAGTGACTTGTGATCCCAGAATTATTAAGCAATCCATAGCGCTCACTATCCTTGAAACACTCCTCTAAGCCCTGCACGACCTCAAAAACCAACTTATTCTTGAGTTCATCCGAATACTCAGACTCTGTGGAGAGTATCAGAATTGACATGACGTCAGATTCATCGGACAGATACTTGTAATATGTATCATACTCTCCATCCTGAGCAGAATAGTCAGGTCGTGCTGGAGGAGGTTTGTCTACTGTGTACACCCTTCCATGCGCCCATAGGATATTCCTAAAGTGCAATTTCCAAACCATAAAGTTCGGACCTGAAAGCTTCCACTTGATCATGATGAGGCTAAGAGAATCCTCGGGTGTATAAAACGGTATAACAGATAATATTGACATCTACAGAAAAATCAATAAATAAACATTTTAGTAATTTAATTCCTCTAAAATATTTTATAACCCTTTAAATAAATATATTTTAGAATAGGATCCATATTTCACACGTGCCGGTGCACGGTTTGGCCACGACAACACCGACCTCGTGCTATTTCTAGAGGGTATAAACCATACCGATCGTGTTTAATCCAAAACATGACTCCTATATCCTTGGGACATCGAATGAAACAATAATTCGTACATATTTAGTCCTCCTAAGTGCACTTTGGGCCTGTCACATCAGGGAATCACCAAAATAGACCTCACCATCTAAGACGGGGTGAACTCTGGCCCGTCATATCAGGGAATCGCAAAGTCTTTCACTCCCTCCCCACATCAGTTTGAACCCCGGTGCGCACGGTATGGGCACGACAACACACCGAAGTACTGGGAGCAGGAAAGGTGTACCATTAGATGGGTAGCACTACTGGTCTAAGATTTTAAAAGGTTTAACTTGTTTCAAAAATATTTTGCCAGTTTTAACCGTTTTACAAAACATGTAAAACTTATATCCTTTTTAAGTGAAAAACTTTTCATCTTAAAAATATCCATTATATATGTATATTGATTTTAATGACATGCGTGCACTATATAATTAAATCACAACCACGTAATTAATATTAGCAATAATAAGCCATCACACATAACGCCTTTGACCATCACTGGTGCTTAATTTACTTAATTTAAATTAAGCACCCTTGTGGTCAAATCCTAAAGTGGATCATAAACAACACACAAGGCATGAATCTGATGTTGATGCTCCCACTGGCTCCAGCACCCGTGGCGTCCTCTCTCATTTATCTTGATCCTTGTCTTGATTGGCTCCAAAAATACATTTAGTAATATCAAACTAACCTATTGCAATTTTGATAAAACTAGTGTCCTATTACATAATAATTCAAAGGCACGCAGGCCCGCTAAATCTAGTACTTTTACAAAATTGGATAGCGTTGTAAGTGGCACGCAGGCCTCCCCACACCGGATAAATGATAAATGTAAACCAATCCACAAATCAATAAACAACCACAAACTTGATCCACTAGGTTTAAGGCATTTGGCTTAAAATAAAAATCAACCACGTACAATTAATTAAATAACAATACACGCATTATAAACCAACATATATAATTCCGGGTAGATTCAAACTTGAATCTCTAACACCAAAACATATACTGGTGTTGTGTTGATCCCCAACATTTAACGTGGACCTCAAACTGGGCCTTAACCTGGGCCTTTTTGTTAAATATCACGTACTTGATAAAACAAAAAAAATACCACAGTGGTTAAACGTCAAATATTATTAAATAAATAATAATATAAACTGGAAACTTGATTTAAAATTTTCAAGAACTTTGAACTTTTAAATTTCCCCAAGTTTCACACACAATTTATACAAATATATTTAAGGCATATAAACTGGAAACTTTATCCGGTTAAAAGTCAAAACTCTGACTCTTTTCCATAAACCAAAGTTTCTCACAAATATAAATGTATAAATATAAAAAACAGATAATTTGAAAACTTTAATTGGCTAAAAGTCATAAACCTTGACCTTTGACCAAAAATAATGTTTCACGCAGTTAATATATAATCAATATATATAATCAGGAGTACTGGAATATTAATCAGGTAACAGATCAGAAACTTGATCCTAACCACATAATAATTTTCGCAAACATGTATACATATATATCTATGATTTTCTTGTTCCCCATCGAGCCTAGAAGTAGGCTTTGATACCGCTGTAGGGATTTACAGGGTACAAACATGCACAGCGGAAATAATACAAAACTTGTATATCCCATTCCCAGGATCCCAACTGGATCAGATGGGGAAAACAATACCAGAAGTCATACCCAGATATATAAAGCATACAATATTCACAGGTTTAATAAAGGTTTATCTATAAGATAGAAAATATAACCTGTGACGGCTGAAGGGGATACATAGCTACTGAACCACATGAACAGGCTGCTAGACCGCCTACCAAAGCAATATGCGTGTGTGTGTAACAACCGGTAAAAAGCCGCCGACTTTTTCCCTCCTTACAGTTGCCGATCGTAGAGCCCCGCCGCAAAGGGGGGTCTCGGGTTTAGCGCCGCTAGTTGTGGCCTTGACCACCGTCGCACGTAGGACCGCTGCCGCAGGGCACCGACGTGCACCACCGCTTTCCGCCACCTGAACGCTGCCAGAAAAAGGGAACCGCCGAGAGGGGTTGTCGGCCGAAGGTGAGGTAGAGAGAGAGAGAGAGAGAGGGAGTGCCTTTTGAGTTGTTTTATGTTTTTATGAGGATTAATTTATAAACTAGGATTTTATCTCATTTAAATATTAATTTAAATGGACCAAGCCCATGGGCCTTAAACCCGGTCCTTTTGATCAATTAACTTTGATCATCTAATCAAAACAACCCCTCTAGTTTAGTTAATATTAATTAAGTAACTGCTAATTAATATTTTTCCCAATCAAACTTAATCTATTAAATATTTAACTAATATTTAATATTTCCTTTCAATAATAAATATCCAATTATTATTTCTCTCTTTTCTTATAATTAAACAACTGTTAATTATAACCCTTACACACAATGTATTGCTTCCTTGTTCAAGATTTGGGTGTGCAGCTGTGTGACCCTTTAGTGACTCCTAATGTCCATGGATGTGATGACATGTGTACACTATCCCTGCAAACAATCCTTTCATGACGAAGGTGAAGATGAAGGAGAGGCAGATGAGGAGAGTGATCTTGCTCCAGATTACGGATTGGTAGAAGGCTCAATGGAGGATAGGTTTGTGGCCCTGAATTGTAATCTTAATGAATTACGTAACGAGCACCGATCTTTCCGGAAGGAGATCAAAAAGGAGGTCAAAGGGATAAAGGGAAAGTTGAGGTCAATCATGAATGCCCTCAAATACATTCCGGAACGGACGCGGGAGAGCCATCTCATCAATGATGGCTTGATTTGGTTACTTGTTTGGTTTGTTGAAAACAATCTATTATGCTTTACTACTTATGTTTAAAACAATTTATATTTTGGTTGATGAACAATTTGTATTTGGGATGATGTACTCATATTTACTATGATATGGTTTTGCATAACTTTACTTGCTTTAAATTGATATGAATGGCATTGATTTAGCTTGTAATGGTTGCATGTCTTGTATGATGTTGATTACATGTTTTATACGTATTGTGTACTCACCCTCATTGGCAAGTCCTTGGTAGTATTTCCATATATCTTATATAGATTTCAAGAAGTGGTGTTCTACATTCAAAGGGGAGTGTCACTTCAATAGGGAGCACATGTCAAGGGGGAGACCTCTTTTTGTTAAGACAAAAAAGGGGGAGAAGGTGTGTGTGTGTGTGTGTGTGTGTGAGTGTATATATATATATATATATATATGTGTGTGTGTGTGTGTGTGTGTGTGTGTTTGTATGTGTGTGTGTGCACATGTTAACATGTTAAAATTATTTATACAATTTGTACACAAATTGTAAATTTTTGTCTTCAACGAAAAGGGGGAGATTGTTGGAAAAAATAGAAATATAAAATATATCATCTTTCGCTGACACAAAAATATACAATTTGTTTATATAATTGTATTGACTAACATTAACATATGTGCACATATACATCTATATATATATATATATATATATATATATATATATATATATATATATATATATATATATATATATATATATATATATATATATATATATATATATTGAAACAAATAAATATTCATATTTATTTGTTACAAAATATTCAACAAATCGCCAAGTTCCAATCATCGAAGATTCGCGTTCAAGTAGAAGTGAACGTCGAAGATACCTACAAGAAAACATTCGAATTATATGATCTTACAAAATATTTTTATTAAATTCACTTGGTTGGTTGAACAAGTCCAAGACTTCTCATTTTAGTAAATACCAAATACAATATACTTTTGAAACAATACAACACCATATTTAGCAAAGTAATCCCTCAAAGAGGTAATATTCTAACACGTTTTGTGTATTGGTTTCCAAACTTCCATTTTTGTGTTTAAATTCAAACTTAAGAAGTATGGGATCAACCTAACTTTTGTAAATCTTCTTTTTCGGTAAATTTTTATAGTAAAAATGAGTTGTGCATAGTTTTGGACAAAGCTCAGTCTTGACACTTTTTGAACTTGCAGCTTTTTCCTTATTTAAACCAACTCAAATCTCATTCTTTACTCACCTCTTACTATCTAAAAAACACAGAATACTCTCTGTATCTTGTGAGCTCATATACTTTTATAATTATTCAATCTTTCAATATCAAGAATCAAGCAAGAGTCAAAGCTTTCAAAGCTTAAACACTACTTCATCTTTCAAATACTTAGTAATAGTGTAAGGATCATCTCTAGCCTACATAATTAGAGAGAAGTGAGGATCAACTCTAACCAATTTAATTAGAGTGAAGTAAGGTTATCTTTTCTTTGCTTGCAAGAGTAAAGTGTTAATTCTTGTAAGTCAAAAAGAGAAGTTGTAAAAGTTTATCTCTACCTTCAAAGAGAGAAGATAGTGGAACAATTCCTGGTGGGTGAGGCGAATGAATGGATGTAGAGCAAGGTTGTTAACCCTTGATTAAACCACTATAAATCATTGTGTTCAACATTCTTTATTGGTGATATCTTTCTTACTCTAACTCTTAATTTCCTTTACACACGTGTAAAAACATCAAAAAGTGGGTATATAACTTGTTCACCCCCCTCTAGGTTCTAACAATATTTATTACAAAAATGTCACTCCGCCTAAAATCTTAAATTTCAATCTGAATCATTAATAAGGCAAATCCAAAGGCTAAGATTTTTCCTTCAGAACTATGAAATAAGTATGGACTTTATTGAATATTTCTCTAAGAAAGATATATTTTCCTTAAATTACCTCTAATTTTATATGACAACTAAAATATTAAAATAAAGAAATTCAATAATTCTAGCACCTAAATCATAAATTATGATCTTTAAAAAGATTCATGTTGATGATACATGCTTCTCAGGTAAACAAAGGAATCATATTAAGAAACTTTCTAACAACGAAAATTTATTGTATTTAACGAAAATTTATATTTTAGAAAATTAATTCTTTTCGATTTCTAAAGATTATTTTTAAATATAATTTAACGATAATTTGCCATGGTTATTACATAAATCACGTCTTATAAATCCAAGTGAATATATTAATCACATTATTATCTCATAATAAAATTCTCTCTAAATGAAGTTGCTTTCATAACCTTCTTTTATGACATAATAAAATTATCTCATATATATATATATATATATATATATATATATATATATATATATATATATATATATATATATATATATATATTCAATCGATCATGAGAGCAAGAGAAGAATATATGGATGATGTATATACCTTTTTACCTTTACCTAGGGTTGCTCAAGATGAAGTCCACCCTTGATGAGGCAAGACAATACCCAGCTAGAAAGGTGAACCACAAACACCACACAAACACCCGAATCGAGAATAACCAAAAACCGACCTTCAATTCTTCTTTGGTGAGTTTGGCCGAAGAGGAGTAGAGGGAGAGGGGAGAGAGACTTTTCTTTTTGTATTTTGTTGTGTTAACCTTAATCAAATAAAACCTAATCCTTTATTTATAGTGATAATTACAAAAGGATTATTTAGGAAACCTTTTCCATATCTTTGATTTTTACCAGGATACTACGTATTATTAATATATATAAAATATACATCATATATATATATATATATATATATATATATATATATATATATATATATATATATTATTTACTTTTGCTTATTAATAATTAATTAGTGAAGTCCTTATTCAAGATAATAATTTAAACCTAAATACTAATCTTGAATATTTTTAATTAACAATATATATTTATTAACAAATAAACATATATTCTCCTGTTAATTAATTAACTTGGTAATTAAGCTTCTCGTTACTCGTAATTACTGGTTTATAACTAACTGTTATGAAACCATCCTCCCAACTGTGGTTATATTACCTCTTGGATTACATGCCCTCACATGTTTGACCCTTCAGTGCCTTATGGCATTTGATGTGGCATCAGGGTTTGACGGTTATGCATACAAATCCTATCAGACTCCCACTTGTGCACACCGTCAACCAAGGTATCTTGATGACACTGGCCTAAGGAGACCTCTAGACAAGTCCTTAGGTTAATCAAGCGATAATAATTCTTATATCCATGTGTGATAATAAATCTTTATAAAACGAACTGTTCTATGATTTATAAAACGAACTGTTTCATAGTAAAATTTCATAAGAACCTCCTGCCTTATGATCGGGTATACTTTAGGCTTTTCCCTCTGCATCCCGATGTTTTGATTGAGAGTGTGAGCATGGTTGAAGTCAATTTTGAACACTCAGAATCTTTTCTTGACTATCTGACTTCGATTGCGTGATAAACGACAAAGAACACCTCAGTTCGTTTGGGCATGGCCATGCACTTCCACAGTCTAGATGAGTCAGGGGGCCCGGAAACATTTCTCCTTAAAAGGAGTTGCAGAATGCCTCTCGCATACTTGCATTTGGAAATACGCTTTCCGCTGACACTAGACACGCCCGATATGACTACCCTCTTACGGTGTAGCGTTATGTGCATTCCAAATGCCAGAAGTCCCCGCATATATCTTAGGCTTAATGACAACCTTTGACTCAAAGACCACGCGGTATTCTTCACGATGTCACTATCCAATATTCACACCCCCTAGTGAATATCCGTACATCCTTGGCCTAAACTTCCTGGTAGCTATCTTCAATCACTATGAATCTCCACCAAGGAATATGATGACATTAATATCTCCCAAACCGAGGTTCCCACCAAGATAGGTAGTCACGGAAAAGATTTTGAATTACAAACATTTATTCACGGATAGGACCGAAACATACAAAATCTGTGAAGAGTAATTGGATTAATAATGTACTATCCATATTCGCTCTCCTGGAATAAAGTTCAAAAATAATGCTAATCCATCGTCTTAATTCACGGCGCTTACTTGTGTTACTATGTTGGTTCAAGTGGATTATCACGAATCATGACTTGAAAAACTACAACGTTACTATGAACAGTATACACTGACTAGTGCTCCCACTTCCTTTGCTAGATAAATTGTATTACGCAAACCTTGAAAACAATTCTAGTCTTTCTAATTTTAGTATATTCCCTGAACTTGGAGAACTCGATTAACTCCTTGTTCCTCAATATATAAAATTATTCCGTAACTAGACTTAGTTACATTGTAGATGTATAAAACCTTTCTATCCCAAGAAATATACTAAAATAAATAACCCTTTGTTTATACTAACCCGTAAACAAATTAGATATCGAATATTTAAACACTTATCTAATATACTGTTTATTATTTTCAACACTTATCTCTTTCATATATTAAAATTGGTGACATCGAATTTCAATATATAATTATGACATCCTGGGACTAGTCCTAACATCTAGACGATTTTAAATCCTCAAGAATCCCGTCATTTGAATTATATATGTACTTGAAGTTCAACAAGCTAATAACCATTGTGTTATTCAAACCCTTACTAGCTTCTACGCGATTATATGTCTTAGTTTATCAAAACTTGATAAATACTTTGACGTAGGTCAATTGCTCTGTCAGGATCGGATATAGATTATATCAAATAACAAGAACAAACTTTTGAATAACAAATCAAAGTTGAATAAAAGTTAATCTTTAACTATGATCACAATCAACTAAGAAGTTGCGGAATCACACTTAATTGATTAAAGAAGGTTTTGAACAAAAAGCAATTCAATCAAACAGTAGTTTTATTGATCAACCAGAATGATTACAATAGCAAACTTCACCCCAATCTAACTTATTATGTTAGACGAAGAACACAGATTGTTCTTGGGTTTCAAAGAGAAACTTAGAGGCTTAGCACTATTCTGAAAGCAAATTACAACTTGAAGAATCCATGCAAAAACTTAATCAATGAGTACGTACATATTATAAATTCTAATCTAGTATTTATATACTCCTTGATCTTCCTTGATTTGCTAACAGTTAGGTAATCTTCTATCTTCTGAGATAATCTTGATGATCTTCCAAGTGTTTCGAGATATCTTCAAAGATAGGGTTTTCCATATTTAGCTCAACCGAAACTGTTCATTGGATGCAACAGTTCTGGTTCTTCTAACAGTCCTCGGCTTAAAGGTCTCCAAACAGTTGTAGAAGTTTGTACTAACAGTTCTAAACTATTTCTTCAACAATTCTTCTAACAGTTTCGAACTGTCTTCCCAACATCCATTAACAGTCTTAACAATTTTGATTTTTGCATGTATAACAGTTTCAATGACTTAGCTAATTTCCCAACAATCTCCCCCTAACTTAAAGTATTGAACAATACAATTAAGTTGTTTGTTTTAAGGGTTCAATCATAGACAAATTAACATAAGTAAAGAACACATTTATCATTGCATGCAAAATCAAACTGTTACAATCAAAAATTCAAGAGATAGAAAAATTACATTTTCTTTGACTGTATAAGCTCCAATCTCTTCTTCAATCTCTTCATCAGACCTTCCTTCACTTGTGCAGGGCCATAAAACCTTGCTTTCAACATATACATTAGCTTTGGTGTACTGTGCTCGATGAACTCAAGATCAAACCACTGAGTTTGAGCATTTCCCATCACCATTTGATACACCCTTGATCTTTCATATACTTTCACAGTAATGATTGGAAATCTTTCATCACTTATCAACATGGGCATCACTCCTAGTGGATTACATATACTAGATAAGTTCATCATCAAGACTTTTACTAGAACCTCAGCTGCCCCGCCATAGTGACTTACTCCATATGCATACATCTCCTGTATGTCTCTCCTTGTCACACAATCCATCATATGGAAGAAACTGGAATAACTTTCAATTGGTTCCAGTTCCCTGACAATAGTAAATCCTTGCTTTCCAGTCTCTACCCTCAAAAATTCAAATCTCCACTCAGTAATGTGGGATTTTTGACCAAGCTGCTCTTTTTCTAATTTTTCAATTCTTTCTGCAATCTCCACACTTAGTCTGTCATGAAGAATGGTTTGAACCTTTTCAGCTTTAGCTCTTTCTTCAGACTTTTGGAATGTTGGGGGCTTTTGGACTGTTTGGGGCTTTTTCTTTTCAACTACTGGCTTGGGAGGTGGAACTGTTTTCTTCTTTACAACTCTTTTTCTTTGTACTCCCTTACCAGTCTTATTCTCCCTTTTTTCTTCATCCAACTCTTGTGTAAATTCAACAGCTAATTGTTGAGCTAGATCATGATCTTTCTTTTCTTGCTGTACAAGCTCAGCATTTAACCTTTGTGCTAATTCCCTATCATGCTCTTCTTGTTGTTCTTTTTTGAGCTTGAGCTTGGGAATATCAACCACCACTTCCTTTCCCTTACCTAGCACAGGGGGCATCCTTTCATCTTTCTTTCCTTCAATAATTACAATGCCTTTAAACCCTGGCTTAGGTGCAAGTGGTTTCAGCTTTGACACTTTTCCATCCAACCATCCATCATCAATCTTTTGTGCCATCTTGAATGTGCTGATATTCAGAGTTTGAGCACCTATTTCAATCAAATGATTTTGTTTAACTTTAGACCATGTTTTAAAATCCTCGATTGTTGGATAGTCTCCTGTCATGATCATCTTGTTAATCAACACTCTATCCACAGCTGACAACCTTTCTTCTTCTTCTTCCACTTGTTGAACACTTGCAACTGTTTGTTCAATTTGTGCAACTGTTGTGCCTTCAGCTGCAACTGTTTGTGTACTAGATGCAACTGTTAGTTCAACTGGTGCAACTGTTTCAGCAACTGTTTTTGGCTTTAAAGATTTCTCCCCCTTATTGATTGGAACTGTTTGAGAGTAGGGTCTGGCACGAGTAGAAGATTTTTGGAGCTTTTGATCATGTGCGTGAAGGACATCAGTAGCCTTCTTCAAAGAAGCTGACAAAAATATTATTTGTTGATCCTGCTTGATAATTAGCTCATTATGCTTTGTCAGAAGCTTGTCATATTGGAAATTCCTCTTTTTGAGATAGAGGAAAGCAGCAACAAATGGTACAAGATCAGGATTCGTCAATGCTTTCAGTTTCATACTTGCCTCAATGTCAGCCAGTGTTGCCACTTTGAACATATCATCGGCAGATAGAACTGGTGGTTCACTTCTAGAAGATCTCTCACCAGTACCCCTCTGTTCTTGGTACTGGGGATTTCCAGAAATTGTTTAACCAGCCTCTGTTGTCGTGGCTGAGGTCTTAGTTATGTTAACCATGTCCTGTTCATCCCTTGCGGATAAAACAGTAGTGTCAGCCTCAAATACCACATGATCACCCTCTAATGGAGTGATCACCTCCTCATTGTGCCTGGGAGACAGCACGAATGGTTCTCTTTCGATATTCTGTACAGGTGAATGCACCTGTGCAGGGCTAACAGTTTCAATTTCATGAACTGTGGTGGAAGGAGAACCAATAGTTCTTTTCCTCTTCTTTTGAAATATTTTTAGTGCAGGGGCTTGTGTTGTAGCTCTTTCAAAGGTAGCAGAGATGATTATTTGAGTATCGTGAGCTGTGGGTTCCAGAGGTGGTGGTGTAGCAATAAGTTGGGCTTCATGCTCACCCCTGGCAGCTCTGTTTCTTGAAAGACACTCCACCATTGCAGAGAGTGGTGGAGTTATGGCACCTGAGAAATTCTTCCCATTAACCATCAACTTGCTCAATGTGGAGGCCACATGAGCAGAGGGAATTAGGACCCTCTTGTGTGCTTTAAGATTTGGCATAAAAAAGTTTAACAAAACTTGCACAAATCGCGGGTACATCAAAAAGAGACCATATTTGGTCCCGAGATGTTTTACCATGCCATTAAAAATAAGTTTTTAAAAGTTGAAACAACGATTGGTTGCCAAAAAGATTAAGGTCAATGCAATGTTGCTTCCAAACTCGTTCCACCCTGTGCGTTTAGGACTTACACACTGCTGGAGAGTATGAATCAAATACTTCCAGTGTGCATAAAAATGTCCCTTGTAGAAGGTACCCTTGCCCCTAGGGCCCTCATACCCAAGCCTAACCAACTCGGTATGCACAAAGTCTAGGGAAACAGAATCAGAATACTCACCATCGCGATCATGAAGTTGAAGTTGGCGGATGGAGTCCTCAGAGATTGAAACATTCAAACCATCAACAGTGGAATCAATCCATTGCACTTCATCAGTTGCTCGAAGGGTAGCATGTTTCCATTGTCACAGATATGAGATACACTTAACAGATTGTACTTAAGCTGTTCAACAAAGAAAACATCATTAAATGTAAGTGTACCTGCCTCAACAGCTCCTTTACCTGTGATTTTTCCTCCCTTAGCATTTCCTCCAAATGCTACAAATCCACCATTGATGCTTCTGAAATCCTTCAAACAGTGTAGATTTCCAGTCATGTGCCTTGAGCATCCACTATCCACATGCCAGATAGATCCATGATTGGCCCTATGAATGCTCTGCACAAATAAAATCAGTTAGTAGCAGGAAGTACCCAGGCCATGCAGGTCTTGGGTACACCATTCAAGTCATAATACTTAAACAGAGTTTGGTTCTTTTTGATTTCATCCAAATTAGATTTCTCTAATTTGTGTGAGGAATACTTTGTAAGAACATGTGGTTCCCAATTGTTGTGATTAACATTTGAGACCTTTGAACAAACAGTTGTTGCAGAAGGTAAAACAGTTGAGTCATCATGTGACTTATTCTGTTTTGCAATTTGAGTACCAGTTTTACCCTCTTCAGAAACTGTTTGTTTCTGCAGTTTCACCCAAGCCAGACCAACAGTTTTTGGTTTTGATAAAACAGTTGTGGAACTGTTAGTTGGTTTGGATGTAACAGTTGTAGAACTGTTAGCCTGTTTTGGCTTAGCAGTTTTAGAACTGTTAATCTGCTTTGACTTAACAGTTTTAGAACTGTAATTTTGCTTTTTGAAACTTGGTTCTTTGGTGCTACACAGCTGTGGGTTATAATAACAGTCTTTAGCCAAGTCATTGGATCTCCCACATATATAGCATTTTTAACTTTCACAATAGGCATACCAGTTCTTTGTGACCAGAACTGGTTCCTATTTCTTTGATTTCCTCTAACGGGTGCTGACTGAGGAAACTTTTGTACACCATGCTTTTGACAAGTGCATGTAGGCATTTCAGTATGCCTTTTTACAGATCTGGGTTTAGTATGTGCTTTTGCAGCCTCCTTCTTGGGCTTTCCAACTACAACTTCACCAACTTTCTCCTTTCCTTTGGTCTTGGTACTAACAGTTGAGCTGTTTGGGTTCTTTTTGGAACTGTTAGTGTAGAGATGGGAGCTGTTGGCTAGAGTGGTGAAACTTTTTATGGAGTTACCAGCTTTTGAGGGTTTTGGCTCATTGGTGAGTGGTTCAGTGGATGCTTTTACAAACACCACAGGTTGTAAAGATGATTTTGTAAGAATGGGCTCACAACAGATGTGATTTTCATATGGAATAACTTCATCCTTCTTCACAACTCCCTCATTCTTATCATCACTCACTGCATACACAACTCCTTCCTCATCACTTTCAAATTGTGGATTAGCTGACTTCAGTTCCTCTGGTAATGATTCATTAACATACCTATCAGCTACATCAGACAAGGGAGTTATGTAGTTGTGATTGTATGGAGGTGGGGTCTGCTTATATCCTAAACTAGTTTTCACCTTGTCTCTGATTTGTGATTGTAACAAGGTTTCAAGTTTAAGATTTGTTGCCTTGAACATGCTCATATCAATATCAACACCCTCCAACTTTTTGGTTAACTCATCAACCTTACTTTCCTTCTCACTTAGCTTCTTTTTCAGACTATCAATCTCCTCTTGAAGCTGCTCTTTTTCCCACTTATGATATTTTCTATCATAATCCATTTGCAGTTCATTGGCTTGATAATCTTTTATTTTCTTTTCAAAGCTTTCAATGACTGCACTTGATTCATATCTCCTCTCCTCCATTTTGCTTAGAGCATCACACATTTTCTTATTGTGCTCTCTAAACCTTTTAACGATAGCTCTACATTAACCAGGACATAGTTTAGAAGATACCTGAATGTCCTCAGATGCTGGTGAATTCATCTTGATGGAGGAGTTAGTCAATGTCATCAAAGCTTTATTGTTTGTAGCCTCTTCTGCTTGATCACTCCAATCAAACCCATGGCCTTCTTGTGAGACCAATGCTGAGGAGGTTTGATTCTGAGTTGGCCACTGACCTTTATTCTGGACTTGTCCACCAGATCTGCACTCTCTTGCAAAGTGGCCAAGCTGTTGACATTTGAAGCATCTCACCTTTGTCTTGTCAAATCCAGCCTTGCCATCAGCTCTGAAATTCATTTTTTGCCTTCCAGTCCTTTTGACGAACCTCTTGGCTCTAACAGTAAGCATGGCCATCTGCCATTTGAGATCCATCTCCTCAAGATCATCAGGGTGCACTTGTTCAAGATCCTCATTGGTGAGGGTTGAATATGCATGGCTGGCAAGAAAAGTTTCAAGTACAGCATCTGGAGTGTTCACATCTAGTCCAACAGCAGAACTAGTACCTGCACAACTATCAAAAGAGTTAGTTAATGAATGGTTTGATTCCATACCTGAGGATGACAGGAGAGCAGCATTGTGGCTAGGGACAACAGTTTTTCTTTTTCCCTATATCTCTCCCTCAAACACTATCAAACTGTTATAGAGGTCATGTAACTCTATGTCTTCAAGAGAATCCTTAGTCCTCCATTGTGCAGCAAACACAGTCCATTCATCACCTAGAGACCTAAGAAACTTTCTATTTATCTCATCTTGATCAAGCCTAACCTTAGCACTCTCTAGTTGGCTTACCCGCTTGTAAAACCTATCAAAGATTTGGGTGATGCTCTCATTCTTTCCACTAGTGAAGTTCTCATAGGCTTGTTTAAGGAGATCTCTTTGGTTTCTCTTAGAGCTAGCATTCCCAGCAAACCTCTTTTCCAGAGCATTCCACAGTTCATGAGCATCATCAAATTTCTTGAATTGATGTTGATACTCATTGGGAATTGCAATCTGGAGGATGCTAAGAGCTTTCATCTCAATCACTCTCTCCTTCTTTTCAGCATTTGTCTTTGGTGGTGGCTTCTTCTTTGGTTTTCCAGTCTCATCCAGATCAACAGGGGTAGTGGGAACAGTTTCAATGATTTCCCAAACAGCATAGTCCATTAATTGGACATGCTGCTTGATCCTCAGTTTCCACATCTCAAAATCAGTTGGTTTGAGCATGGGAACACGAATGTTTGACCCAGAGCCATTGTTATCAGAAGATCCACCAGAATCCATTCAAACAAAGTGATTTGAAAACAGTTTTAAAGAACAAAGCAAGATTGAAGCAAAACCTTCAACTGGTGATCAAAGGAACCTTAATGATAAGGCTCTAATACCACTTGTGAGGATCGGATATAGATTATATCAAATAACAAGAACTAACTTTTGAATAACAAATCAAAGTTGAATAAAAGTTAATCTTTAACTATGATCACAATCAACTAAGAAGTTGCGGAATCACACTTAATTGATTAAAGAAGGTTTTGAACAAAAAGCAATTCAATCAAACAGTAGTTTTATTGATCAACCAGAATGATTACAATAGCAAACTTCACCCCAATCTAACTTATTATGTTAGACGAAGAACACAAATTGTTCTTGGGTTTCAAAGAGAAACTTAGAGGCGTAGCACTATTCTGAAAGCAAATTACAATTTGAAGAATCAATGCAAAAACTTAATCAATGAGTACGTACATATTATAAATTCTAATCTAGTATTTATATACTCCTTGATCTTCCTTGATTTGCTAACAGTTAGGTAATCTTCTATCTTCTGAGATAATCTTGATGATCTTCCAAGTGTTTCGAGATATCTTCAAAGATAGGGTTTTCCATATTTAGCTCAACCGAAACTGTTCATTGGATGCAACAGTTCTGGTTCTTCTAACAGTCCTCGGCTTCAAGGTCTCCAAACAGTTGTAGAAGTTTGTACTAACAGTTCTAAACTGTTTCTTCAACAATTCTTCTAACAGTTTCGAACTGTCTTCCCAACATCCATTAACAGTCTTAACAGTTTTGATTTTTGCATGTATAACAGTTTTAATGACTTAGCTAATTTCCCAACATACTCCCACTGACTATTATGAAAACACTGCATTACTTAAAGTACCATATTGACTTGGTCAAACTTGACACATGAGTCAAAATATTGATTTTAAGTATGAATCTAGAACTTATATTTCGAATAAGAATGTTAAAGTTGGTGAAACCTTCAACTTGGTTTTTCTACATATCCACTATTTCCAATTACGGAAATTGGTTTGTAGAAACTTTACATTACTACAAGTATAACACACTTGTACATACTCTTATTTAAAAAATGTGAGTACCCCTAATTACAATAACTATTATAATCATACTCATAAATGTTTTATGCTTAAACACATCCCCAGAAATAATAACTATTATTTCAAGTGTTTAATTCTAGTTCAAACCTTGAACTTGTTTTCATAAATACTTATAATTACTTGATTAGCCAAACTATCTAATCTACAACAACAACTATGTTGATTTAAGTAATTTCATAAGTTCAGTCGAGCAATTAATATTAATATATCTTAATGGAAGTTATTAACGCATAAGGATCAAATACTAATAAGTCAAAGACTTTGACTTGTTAGTCGACCTCTAGTCAAACTTGACCAGATATAATCGTAACACACGTGTAAGGATATATCAACCAATAATTCATTAATATATTTTAAAATAAAAATTCTAAAAATTCATTACAACTTGAAATGGAAAAATATTTGAAAAACTTTGAATTATTAAATATCCTTGATTCTTCACGTGGGATCCTTGCATTCCTCGACATCTTTTGCTTCTATTGACCTATTGAAATAAACGATCGCAAATGTCAAATACCACTTATAAAATAAGTTGAAAGCAAATAGTGAAGTTAATCATCGAAGTTACGTGTGGTGTTTCCACCACCCTCGTGACGCTTCGGTCAGTTGGCCTTGTAATGGCCAATCTAATAGCACTTACTGATGGACATGGCTTGGTTTTACCCTTGTCTCCGTTGCGCCCCTTCCTCTTTTTAGCACCACCGTTATCCATCATGAGAATATCCTTGAACTTATTACCTATAGTAGACTCATCTGTCTTGAGCATCGAATGAATCTCAGCTATGGATTTCTTCATGTTGTAGTTAACTATGAAAGGATTATAGTCATCGGACAACGAGTTGAGTATCATATCCGTTGCCAACTACAACGGTACTGGGTGTTCTAGCCTTTCCAGGTGTTCCATGTACCCTTTCATTTTCATGACGTGGGTACTAATCGAAGCACACCTATCCATCTTGCAAGTATTAAGTGCCTTTGTGACATTGTAACGTTCTAAACGAGCCTACTCTTGAAACATGTCCCTCAACTGGCGGATCATGTCATAATCCGAGGTTTCCATCATGCTCTTCTGCAACTCAGGACTCATCGTTATGAGCATGAGGCAGCTTACATCTAGCACGTCATTGATACGCTTCTGGTAAGCCTCCCTAACATCAGCTCTTGCGTTGTTGGCTGGAGCATTTCCCACCGGCTCCTCCAGGACATACCATTTCCTCTCATGCATGAACACTATATGAAGATTATGCTCCCACTCGAGGAAATTAGGTCTGGTGAGCTTATCTTTCTCAAGTATGGAATGGCATGAGAGGTTGTTAGTGTTGGATACGTTTGCCATCTACAATAATAATTACATGGTTCAATTAGTAACACGTATTAGACTTTGCTAATACAGATCGATAAAAACCCTTAAAGGATAAGTATTAGCCCTAGGATCCATATTTCACACGTGTCAGCGCACGGTTTGGGCACGACAACACTGTAACGCCATCTCTAACGAGCTTAAAATTAGAGTTAATTTAAACTTTTTAACCCTTATTATCAAAAGTGTGCAGCGGAGTTAAACGCCATTTACAAAAGCAACGTAAATTGACTCGGCTATTTAATTACATCAAAAGAATTAGCCAAGTTCGTTATCTACAAGCGTTACCTACTAGTTCAGACCATCGGATCCATATGTACAACAAACGTGTTCCTCAAAAGATAATTACAACCAAATACTACCAACAATTCCCGCCTCACTAGGCCTCTAGCATCAACCTGCAAAAAAAGGAAATCTTGCACCGTTAGCTACAACTAGCTAGTGAGCACCAATTACACATAAGCATCAATAAGCAGGCTATCACGTATAAGAACAGCACACACGGCTATCCTATCATCTTACGGTGCGCCAATCATGTCAGTAGGAGTCGTATCTCGCAGGGTAGCTAGCCCCGCTCAACAACCCAAGCCGGGAAAATCAGCCGCAACCAACTGCACCAGTGGGAGAGCGAAAAGAAGTCCACGTGGTACACTCTTTCTATCATGCTGGTTCAAGCCTAAGCAAGGAACCCAATTCCATTGAGGAAACGGCGGCCTGCAGAACCATACCCAAGTGTATACTCATGAGTACCGTTAGTTACCCAATTCATAGCCCCTAAGGACCCTGGGAACACTGCCAGATATTATCACGCATCTACCTGACTGACCTTAGTTGTTCACCCGTTCAGTGTCTGGACAGAATCTCATAAACAAATAGCTGATCCAATTAGGATCCAGTTCATACGGCCGCAGAAACCTTGTCCTGCGCCCGCAGGAACAATTGTTACAGTAAGGTCGGCTCTGTTCGAGCACAGCCGCTGTTAATCATACTTTTTGACACAAAATCGACTTGAATCCATATTCAAGTGTTTATACTTCGTTTCTAACATATATATGAACTTACTAACATGATTTGGACTTGAAATCAACACCACAACACATTTAAATCCATCAAAATGGATCATTTTTCTACATGAACTCAAGAACTAGGTTTTTAGATCAATACTCACAAAGATGATGATCTCAAGCTCTACGAACAGATTCAACACTTGATTCTAGCCTCTATACTTGGTTTCCTTCTTGAATCCAATAAGAGTTTGTGTGTGTTTGTGTTTGCACGTACGTATGAGAGTGTAGAAGTGTGTTTGTGTGTGTGTGTTTTGACTTATCTCAGGGGATAAGGAAGGCTTTTAGGCCGACCTTAATAAGTTAATACCCCCTCTCGGGTATATTGTTCTCCTATTCAACTTAAAACACAACTTAGGGTTATCCGTTTCAACTAACGGAGATATTTTTTGAATCATTATCTAAAACTGTGCAACTATTTATCTACTTGGTCAACTTATGACACTCTTCACATTACCATATTTTTATCCACATTTAACACCAATTAACACCATTTCACGTTTAAAACACCAATTAACACATAATACACCATTTAACAACATGTATACTACAATTAATACCAAAATACAAGTTAAAGTCAACGTACAACTATCAAAGCTACATGTACAACAGTTTACAACTAGGCCCCACTTTGGGGTGTTACAAATCTACCCCCGTTAAGAAGATTCCTTCCTCGGAATTTGCTCGTCTATAAACAAGTGAGGGTATCGATCTTTCATATCGTCTTCCAGCTCCCATGTCATATTCGAACCCAGTTTATGCTTCCATTTGACTAACACCAGTTCGATCATCTTTCTTCGCAACTTCTTGGTTCTAGAACCAAGTATCTTGACAGGTTCTTCAACGAGGCGCTTTGAAGCGTCAACCTTCAATTCTTGTAGAGGCAGAATCTGGTTCTCCTCCACCTTACACTTATGCAGATAACACACATTGAACGTGTTGTGAATTTCAGAAAGCTCTGGAGGCAACTCTAGGGTAACAGTCTGATCATTAACTCTGTGAACGATCCGAAATGGACCAATGTAACGCGGACTCAATTTACCCTTTCTACTAAAACGAATCACATCTTTCCAAGGAGAAACTTTCATGAACACCCGATCGCCCTCCTGGAATGCAACAGTTCTGCATTTGGGGTCAGCATATACTTTCTGTCGGTCACGGGCAACTTTAAGCTTTTCCCGTGTAATCTTCACTTTATCTGCTGTAATCTGCACAATTTCAGGACCAGCAAACTGCTTTTCACTGGGCTCTAACCAACACGTGGGAGTACGACAACGCCTCCCATAAAGCATCTCATAAGGTGGCATCCCTATACTGGAGTGGTACGAGTTATTATAAGCAAACTCGACCAACTGCAAGTGAGAATCCAACGCACCACCGAATTCCAGGACACATACGTGAAGCATGTCCTCCAATGTCTGAATCGTTCTCTCTGACTGGCCATCTGTCTGTGGATGATACGCCGTGCTCAGGTGAACACGTGTACCAAGTTCGTGTCGTAAACTCTGCCCAAAATGTGAAGCAAAACGCGCATCACGATCAGATATAATTGAACATGGCAAACCATGTCGTGACACCACTTCATTTACATACAACTTTGCTAACTTTTCTAGTGGATTAGACTCGCTGACAGCTAGAAAATGAGCGCTCTTGGGCAACCAGTCGACAATGACCCAAATAGCGTCATGACCTCTGAGGGTCTTCGGCAACTTTGTCACAAAATTCATCGTAATGTGATCCCACTTCCACTCAGGGATCTCAAGTTGCTGCAGACTACCGTAAGGTTTCTGATGTTCTGTCTTAACTTGCGCACAGATTTGACATTTCTCCACAAAGGAAGCAATATCTCGTTTCAAAGTAGGCCACCAGTATAATGCCTTCAAGTCACGATACATCTTTGTGTTTCCCGGATGAACCGACAACCTAGACTTGTGAGCTTCCTGCAGTATCAGCTCACGATTACCACCAAGGAGCGGCACCCATACGCGAGACTGAAAAGTCTTAAGTCCGTGAGTATCATCCACAAGTTGATCTTTCAGCTTATTCATCGTTTCTGCTTTCAGGATCTTGTCTTGCAACGTCACTTGTTGTGCTTCCTTCAATTAGGCAATGATATCAGGAACCACAGTGAGCTTCATAAACTTCGCGCCTACCGTAGAGCTTTTTCGACTCAAAGCATCCGCCACCACGTTGGCCTTACCAGGATGGTAGCGAATTTCACAATCATAATCTTTTATCAACTCAAGCCATCTGCGTTGTTTCATATTGAGTTATTTCTGTGTGAAAACGTATTGTAGGCTCTTGTGATCTGTGCAGACCACACATTTGGTGCCATAGAGATAGTGTCTCCACAATTTCAACGCGAACACCACCGCTGCCAACTCAAGATCATGAGTAGGATAGTTGCCTTCATGAGGTTTCAATTGCCTTGAAGCATAGGCAATTACTTTATCACGCTGCATCAATACACACCCCAATCCAAAATACGAAGAATCATAGTAAACAACGAAGTCTTCAAATCCCTCTTGCAAGGAAAGTATTGGAGCTTCGCACAGTAGCCGTTTCAAAGACTGAAACGCTTGTTCTTGAGCTTCCGCCCAAATAAATGCAACATCCTTGCGAGTTAATTTAGTTAAAGGACTTGCAAGTTTAGAAAAATGGCGGATAAACCGCCGATAGTAACTAGCTAAGCTGAGAAAACTTCTAACTTCAGAAGGAGTTCGAGGAACTCCCCAATTCATACCCGCTTCGACTTTTGCCCGGTCAACTTTCACGCCATCACTGTAGATCACGTGGCCAAGAAAATGGACTTCTCGCAACAAGAATTCACACTTCGAGAATTTAGCGTAAAGCTTCTCCCGTTTAAGAGTTTTGAGAACCTCTCGCAAATGCGACTCGTGTTCAGCTTCAGTCTTAGAGTAGATAAGAATATCGTCAATAAACACAATCACCGATCTATCAAGAAAAGGACGACAAACCCGATTCATCGGGTCCATGAAAACAGCAGGAGCATTGGTTAAGCCGAAAGGCATCACCAATAATGACCATAACGAGTACGGAAATCCGTCTTTGGAACGTATTCGTTGGCAACCAACACTTGGTGATATCCAGACCGCGGATCAATCTTTGAGAAGCACGTCGCTCCATGCAGTTGATCAAACAAATCATCTATTCGCGGCAGAGGATACTTGTTCTTTACCGTTCGCTTATTCAGCTCCCGGTAATCAATGCACATTTTCATCGTTCCATCTTTCTTTTTCACGAACAATACCGGAGCACCCCATGGAGAAGAACTCGGGCAAATCAAGCCTTTGTCAAGAAACTCCTGAATCTGCGTCATCATCTCACGAACCTCGGAAGAAACAAGACGATATGGAGCTTTAGCCACAGGGGTAGCCCCAGGAACAAGATCAATACGATATTCAACATCTCTAACTGGCGGCAACCCAGGCAACTCATCAGGGAGTACCTCTGGATAATAGGTCACCACCAAAATATCACGAACAACACGTTTCTCCAATTTAGCGTCAATAACATGTGCTAGATAGCAATCGCAACCTTTTGAAACCGACTTTCTTGCTTTCATCAAAAAAATAATAGGAATATCCGACTTTCGTCTTTCGCCACGAGCCACAGCATATGACCCGTCAGTTAAGGAACTTTAATCAACTTCTTGGAACAGAAAATATTAGCGTTCAACTTGCTAACCCAATCCATCCCAATTACAACATCGAATCCTATTGGAGTATTCCCACTGACACACGTACGCCAAATGATACCTACCAATGATGTATGGGCCTATCGGGTCACACGCCGGGGTTGACTTTGACACAACCTAAAAGATGAGGGTGAGAAAGGATAAATAATGATAGTTGGTTTCCAGCAGGGGTTAGCGGCGCTAACCCTGGCGTCGCTAAAACAGTCGCGTTAGCGGCGCTAACCGTGGGCGGCTAGCGGCGCTAACCCTGCCTGACAGAAACAACTTTATCCCTTTCACCACCCTTCTCCACCAATGCATGCTTAGCCACATCATTGCCTCTGCACCGACTTGGGGAGTTCAGGGGGCGACTTGGGGTTTATAAAAGCATGCTATACATCACTCTTTACTCTCTTGGCCATTCTTGAACAACCAAAATACTTAGAACCAAAGTGAGTTGCTAAGTTTTACAAGAGAGAGTTCCCTTGAGTGTATTCTGGTGGTTAAGGTCGTGTTCCATATAGTACTTTCAGAGAGGAAAGAGTACTCGGGGTGCTAGTACACCAAGGTCTCATTGCATCTCGGGGTGGACTTCGATATTGGGAGGAAAAGTCGAACACGAGAGGGAACCAAGCTTGGAGCTAGCTACTCTTCTGTCCAGAGACATCAAGGGTATAATATCTCTCTTCATTTCTTCTGGTTTTGTTGCTTTACTAGTTGTAGAGATTGGTACACTTATGGGGTTATTTATGTGGTTTGTTTTCATGCTTTAAATTCCGTTTTTGTACTTGCATGCTTCCGTTGTGATTAACCACGTACCCCAACAGTGGTATCAGAGCCACCTCTACACTAGTTTTGCACTTGGTGGCTTTGAAAATCCGAAAAATGTGATTTTTGGTTCTGTCCAGGGTTTAGCGGCGCTAACTTTTCCATGTTAGTGGCGCTATCCCATTGTTAGCGGCGCTAAGCTTGTCTCGCGATAGCGGCGTTAAGTCGGAGTTAGCGGCGCTAACTCTTATTGTAGCGGCGCTAACCCGTCTGGCAAAATGCATTTTTGCCTAAAATCAATTTTGTTGGATCGATTGAGCTACTTGAACATTCTGGAATTTTGTTCCAGATTTGTTGTGTGATGTTTTAAGTTGCCTTATGTCTTGGTTGGTGTATTTATATGTGGATTAACATTTTGGCATGAAAATGTTTAATTGCATATACTTACATTGTGTATATATGGATATGGAATTTTTGACTTGTTTAAGGTTCCTAATGCATATGTACATAGGATTATTTGTTCCTTGAGTGATTAGATAATCTTAACCAAGACATATAAGATTTACATGGTTTTGTGTGGCACACCATGTGTATATTTGTGTTTCTTGTATGTGGTTGTAATATTTGCATCCGGTAACATTTTTGAGCCATAAGACCTATGTGATGTGTTTGGTTGGATTTAAATTAATGTATTCATTCATTTGGTGGTTTATACCACAATGGTTTGTAATAATTAATTTATTAATTCGGTTTGTATATTTAACGGCTTGCATGCCGATTTCTTATTCTTTGTAATTTATTGTATTAGCTTAGAATAGAAATTGTGGCTTGCATGCCATTTCCTTTTAAATTAGTAAATTGTAAAAGGAGAACCGAAGCAACCAACAAGAACCATTTGGAGGGTGTCTTGGCATACTTGGATCCGGAGGTCGGTAGGAGATGCGATGGATCAAGTGGGAGGAGCACACATCGGGTCATTCGGTCTAGTCCCTAGATGACTTAGTCTTGCCCGTTGGCTCACGGGCAAGGCGCGTAGGATTGGCTCGTTACCGGATTATATTACATGTGTGGTTGATTTTATTTTGTTTATTTTCTTGCATGGATGTTTAGGATCTTCGCATGCTAGAAAATTTTTCAAAATAATAAAATCAAAGAGTTTTAAATTGGTTTACAAACTCCGCGCGCCACATAGACAAGAATTGGTTAAAATTGTTTTAACCGGTAAAACAAAATCCCGTTTTTAAAAATTGTAAATCTCACGCCACCCGTAAGATGACACCGCCCAAATCTAGTGAAACAAGATTGGTCGTCGAGCTCTAGCCGAGATCGATTTTGCGTAACTGTGTGGAAGGCGCGTGTGGCAACTCGCAAGGTCGGTTGTCGAGCTCTAGCCGAGCCGGCCATTGGGCTAGAGTACCACCGTGTATCTTGACGATAGATTTGCATTTCCAAGACTTAAAACACCTTGGTGGTTGTCGAGCTCTAGCCGAGCTACCAAAGTGGATTAATGAGGAATGGTGTGAAAGGGATCAAACATGCCAAATGGGTGCTATGAGTACCTAGGATCCTGCAAGTGTCTAAGAGTTGCGATCCCGGATTGCAATTGGTAAATAGTTTACCTGCCTAAAATAGCTCCATGAAGTGATCCGCGGCAAACCCGTCATGGATTGGGGTATTTTGAGGTTCTTAGCCCTTGTTAAGATAATTTAGTTTTCTTAAATCAAGTGGGTAATTGTTTTAACGAGGATTATATCGATGCTTACTAAAACTTGTACTCTTATTTTAGATGGCAAATCTTAAAGACACTACATCAAAACTATCATTTCGTTTATTCGTGGAAAAGGAGAGACTCATATGAGTGAACTTCGTTGACTGGTATCGTGTATTAAGGATTGTCCTTCAACACGAGTCAAAGTTACACGTCCTTGAGGAGCCTCTTCCAGAGCCACCTGCTACCAATGCGAACTGGGCCACAAGATACGCATGGGAAAAGCGTGTCAGAGATACACAAGATGTTTCTTGTCTCATGTTGTCGACTATGAGCTGTGAGCTGCGAAAGCAACTCAAGCATATGAGTGCGTACGACATGATTAACCAGCTAAAGGATATGTTCCCTCAGCAAGTTAGACAAGAACTTTTTGAGTATGTCAAGGCTTTGGTCGGCTGTAAGATGCAGGAAGGCGGGGATGTAAGTGTTCATGTCCTTATGATGAAGGCGTACATGGACCAAATGGAGAGACTTGGATTTCCCATAGGGAGGGAACTGATGGTGAATTTGATTCTCTAATCCCTACCCACGTCTTTTGAGAAGTTTGTCATGGAATATCTCAAAGACAATACGGGATGGTCCTTATGTGAGCTACATGGCATGTTAAAGGCTGCTGAGTTGAACATGGCCAAAAGTAAGCAAATCTCGTCCATACCCGCTAAGGCTACTGGGAAACAAAAACATAAGAAGAAGAAACTGACCTCAAATGGAAAGCTTGGTTTGACTAAGCCTACCATAAACGTGGAAGTTGAGGCAAATGAGATTATGCCTCAAGATAACGTTCCACTTGGGGTAGTTTGCTACTTCTGTGCGGAAATTGGAAATTGACGCCGTCACGCCTACCCTAAGTGCCTGAATGAGCTAAGTATCCTAAAGCGGAAGAACATCAGCTCCTCAACTTCAGGTACATTCATGATTATACTCCATTGATCTTCTACTTCAAAGGACTAGGTTTTTGAACGCTAGTCAAAGCACTCACGTTTGTTACAAACTTGTTTGTTACAAAGTGTAGATGTTTATCCGAAGTAGGCCGATGATGGCTGGAAGAAGTGAAGGGAAGTTTAAGTGCTTGTCTCTTGCTAAAAGGATTGGAAGAGTTGATCTGGTCATTCCTACCAGCTAATTTATTACTTCATTAGATAGATAGAGGTTTTACGCCCTGCATGGCAAGAAGCATTGTATCTTTTATGCTATTGATGACGATGAATATTACTTTGAATTATGTAATTGTGGGTTTTAGAGTTTTATTTCAAAGTTTATTCATGTCGTGGCATAAATAATAATCTCTTGCTTAAGAAGTAATAATATGATCATGAGTGTTTATTGATTAGTTATCCTTATAACATTGGTGATTTAACCATATAAACAAGATTAACATTACCAAGGTCCATGTGGATAGGTAGTTGGAATCTTTTAGCTTCGAGCTATTAGTTGATGTTGAATCTTGCTTATAAAGTTAAATACCTATGACGTCCTTCACTAGTGGATATGGGAGGAATAAAAGTTTGTTAGACTACACTTTTGTGTAAGAGCAATCAAACAAAGTCATAAGGATTAACTAAGTATAATTTGTTATCTTTACCTATGATGGTAGAAGAAAAGGGTATAAGAAAAGTGTTTGAAACCTGAGAGGTATTCAAAGCTCACCCGTAACAAATTCATAACAAAAGAGGGCAAAAGGGAACTAAAATACTCAAGTCTTATGAGATGTTGAGATATAATAGATTCCTTGTTCATTATAAGAATTATGGGAATGTCTCATAATTTAACTCTCCTAGGAAACTTGTTTTACATGGATGACCAAGTGGAGAAAAGGAACATACTAGTTATGATTCCATTTGATGGCTTAGACTTAAGTAACCTGACAGATGGGTGTACTTGAGTTGTGACGGGCAATGTTCCTATATTACAACAAAGATGATCAAATTAGCAACCATGGAGCTTAGACTAGAAAGAAAGCTTTGCTTGTCTACCTCATGGATTAAAGTCATCTAGTCTACATTTAGTGGGAGATTGATGAACTTTAAAAGATGCTAATACATTTAATATGTTCTTCTTGGTTTTGGATGTTCTTTTCATAACCTTTTAAGAACTGAGGTGAATTGCTCGAAAAGGGAAATGAACAACTGAAGCATTCCAGTGGAAGAACGTGTGAATTAAATAATGACCTGATGTTGACACTAACATTCAATCAGTAATGATTGGAACTTAACATGGCAATGTTGAAGTACTTGGCATTATGATATTACCTCTTCATAAGTCTGGCAATAGTCATCATAAGACCGGAAATGTATTACATACATGAGGACGATGACTTGTTGATAATACAGTGCGTATGTATCAATTACCGGAATCTGTAGTGGACCTTGGGTCTACTAAGATAAGGAAAAGGTAATGAGATAAGCTATAATCTATGCTGGATTTCAAGGATTAGCTTGGATAATCCAACACCTAGATGAGATCAGTAAGGTATATATAGATCTTTTGGATATAAGATCTGCATGGATTAGTTTGTAGATAACTTCAAATGCTGACTGGTGTGAATTGGTTTCATGATGATTGACCATGTGGAAGGTATCATATGAAGACATTCTTCCAGTAGTTATGTTGAAGTTTACACGGACACTTACGCCGTTTCATGGCTGTATGATGCAAAGACCGTATTCCGTAATAGGAATTCAATGAGGAAGTGCATATAACACTGTCCGAAGGTGCTTTACATCTAAGGTATCCATGTAAAATCTACAAAACATGGAAAAGGGTTGCCTTGGACTTCAACAAACATCTAAGTTTCGTGTTGTGAAAATCAAGCGGTTGAGTTTTCAATGAGCAATGATGAAGCTTGGATAGATGCCAGAGCTAGTGGGAGGGCTGTTGTTATCCTGTGTAATATGTCTTGGACATATGTCATAATGGAGATAATGTCTTGATCATGTTTGTCTGTAAGTTTGAATCAAGAATTATACGTCCATTAAGGATTAACAAGCAATTTGAAAAGTACAAGAAATATCAAGATATGTTCTTGTTGATAATATGATATGAGAGTAATTTATTACTCTGAGTGATAGTTTATGTTTTAGGATAACCTCCAATTCGATTGGGGTTCATGATCCTACAAACATTGTGTCATTAGTAAATGTGATACTTAAAGTGTCGGTGACTCTATAGAGATCTTTATGAAAACTATGAGAGTGTGATGACTTTAACACATAAGATTTTATTCTTAAAGCATTGGTGACTCTATAGAGATCCTTGTGAAAACTATGAGAGTACGATAGCTTAAGTAGATAAGATTTTAATTTTGAGCATCAACAACTCTATAGAGATCTTTATGAAAACTATGAGAGTATGATGGCTCATGCACATTAAAATTTTAGATCCAAGCGTTGTTTGTCTTATTGGATTCCTTTAAGACAAAGCATGTATAACGGCTTGGACAATTGATCATGATCCCATCAATGCACACTTGAGAAGTGGTTGGTTGAAGTTGGGATACGATCATTATCAGAGTACACACGGAGAGCATTGGTGGCGGATCCGTTAACTAAGCTGTAGTAGCGGGTTAGTGATTTTATCAGACTAGGGCCTGCATATACTTGGCTTAAGTTCGTTTTAGTAATATTTTGATATACTTTTCTTTTGGGAATGTTAAGCAATATTGTGCTTCTGCTTGTATCGATTATCAAATGAGGATTTGGTAATGCGCGTGTAGCGGGTACTCTCAGTAAGCCTTATTGTGTTCCAACTTAGCATGTTTTACCTCTTCCCTGAATGTTTTAACATTCTAAATATCCACATTCGGTCATTCTTCATGGGAAGGAAGTCTGAACTAAGACTGAGGGAAGTGATTGATCAAGTGTCCAATGATTTATGATCGATTGGGACACAGGGATGCAATACTTCACCTGTACTTGAAGTGTTCAAGTGACTGGACGACCCACACCTGAATACACTTTGTGGTACTTGTCATGAGTGATTCAGGATGATAATATCAGTTCATCCTCAAACTGGAGATGCATGTGGCTGCATCGCTTTGGTTTGCTTTGTTCTAATTACTTTCAAAAGCAGTCCGTAACTGGCTGTTATAAAGGTAGTAGTTGAGCAAAGTATGATCACTGTGGTGGGCAGTGTGAGTCAAAGGAATTTGTTCCTCTGTTTAGAGAGATATCCCTGGGCCCCTCGATGATTGGTCGCTGACACCAAATTGCACGGCCGTGCGCAAGTGTGCAATGATTAAAGAATCTGATTGCAACTTGTATGTTTTGGTCACCACTAATCTCAATCGGGAAACATAATCGTGAACGAATGGAGAATGACTAAGTACCATGTCTCGTGTTCACATGGATATCGCGAACAAAAGGATGATTGATCACTTATCGATAGGACCTTTTCATATGGGTTGCAGATTGGTTTTTGTGCTGAAGACAAAACCCATACTGACTTGGGGGCAGAGATGTCTTACTAGAGGCCACTCTTTGTCTGTGATGCATTGGGTACGTAGAGTCATGTGCAAGTGGGAGTCTGTTGGAGTACGCCCACTGACACACGTACGCCAAATGATCACTACCGATGATGTATGGGCCTATCGGGTCACACGCCTGGGGTTGACCTTCACACAACCTAAAAGATGAGGGTGAGAAAGGATAAATAATGATAGTTGGTTTCCAGCAGGGGTTAGCGGCGCTAACCCTGGCGTCGCTAAAACAGCCGCGTTAGCGGCGCTAACCTTGGGCGGTTAGCGGCGCTAACCGTAGGCGGCTAGCGGCGCTAACCCTGCCTGACATAAACAACTTTATTCCTTTCACCACCCTTCTCCACCAATGCATGCTTAGCCACATCATTGCCTCTGCACCGACTTGGGGAGTTCAGGGGGCGACTTGGGGTTTATAAAAGCATGCTATACATCACTCTTTACTCTCTTGGCCATTCTTGAACAACCAAAATACTTAGAACCAAAGTGAGTTGCTAAGTTTTACAAGAGAGAGTTCCCTTGAGTGTATTCTGGTGGTTAAGGTCGTGTTCCATATAGTACTTTCAGAGAGGGAAGAGTACTCAGGGTGCTAGTACACCAAGGTCTCGTTGCATCTCGGGGTGGACTTCGATATTGGGAGGAAAAGTTGAACACGAGAGGGAACCAAGCTTGGAGCTAGCTACTCTTCTGACTAGAGACATCAAGGGTATAATATCTCTCTTCTTTTATTTTGGTTTTGTTGCTTTACTAGTTGTAGAGATTGGTACACTTATTGGGTTATTTATGTGGTTTGTTTTCATGCTTTAAATTCCGTTTTTGTACTTGCATGCTTCCGCTGTGATGAACCATGTACCCCAACAAATCCCACAATCGGCATTAAAAGAAGAGAGATAGGAAAACTACTCCCGTCGATATCAATAATCGCTTGAGGGACGTTATCTATAACTGGAACTACTTTACAACTAGCATCTCTACTCTTATGGGCTCAGACAACACAGATATAGGCATTTGCAGTTTATCATAGAAAGATACAAACACAAAAGAATATGTAGCTCCAGAATATGTAGCACCCTTCGCCTCTTCCTTCGTCATCTGAAACGCTCGCCCTTTAGCACGGGGAGCGTTATCTTTTTTCTGCCCTGAGGCAGATCCTCCAGCTCCAGCGTCTGACATTGACCTACAGTCGGAAAACCTGTGCCCTGGCTTGTGGCACTTGTAGCAGACGTTCTCTGTAAACTCGCACTCTGTCACTGAGTGCCCTTTCTGACCACATCTAAACCATCGGGTAGTGGCCTTTGAACAATCACCGGTATGGTAGGTACGACACTGAGAGCACCACGAACTCTCAAACTCAGTCTTCTTCGAAGAATCAGGCTTCCCACCAGTTGACGTATGCCTCTTTGAAGTACCCCATTTTGAAAATTGCTGGAACTTCCTTTTCTGACCCTCAACAGTATGATCCCCCTTACTCTGACGACGATCCCCATCAACCTGTCAAACGCCCGATCCATAGTAACGGCAACTCTCACATGAGCACGGTAATCAAGTGGCAGCATATTTACAAACTTCCACATCTTAGCCTTCTCGTCAGTCACCAAATGCGGAATAAATCTCACCTTATCTGTAAAAGCGTTGATAAGGTCCTCTACTAGTTTGTCACCCTTACGGATACTGTTGAATTCATTCTCCATCCTCTCTAGATCATAATCAGTGCAGTACTTTGCCTTCAATTTCTCAGAGAACTGCTCCCAAGTCAGAGCAGCGATCACCTCCTTGCTTAACGTATCTTTCACCGTATCCCACCAATCCAAAGCACGCCCTTTCAACAGTCGAGCAGCATACTTGACACAGCTTTCAGATTCACAATCACAAGATTCGAAGACTTGATCTGTCTAACGTAACCAACGTATAGTCTCAGAGGGATTATCACTACCCTCATAAACCTTCGGCCCGCAAGACAAACTTCTTATAAGAGCACTTTTCTTGCTTCTTCCCTGCCATCGCATTTTGTAACAGCTCCCTCGTCATTCGGAGCTCCTCCTCAAGTAGTCTAACATACGCCGCCTGATCTTGATCGTGTCTAAGTGGCTCCGCTTTATGGTGAGAAGCCTCGTCCTCAGCTTCCCGACGTATACTCGAGACCTCATCTTCCACTTCCTTAAGAGCCTCTTCGGTTGTAACTCGACGCTCAGCCATTTCTAATCAACTTACTATTCAAACGTAGACCACAATTAGTACACCATTTATTTGACAATTTCTAACACACAAGTTAGTTCACATAGAGCAGTAAATACATAACGCTCACACTCAACCCCAATTACCCTGACAGGAACACTTAACGATGGTGAGCTTGAGATTGAATACTTAAACAAGTACCCAACTTCTCAAACTTAGGCTCTGATACCTACTTGTAACGCCATCTCTAACGAGCTTAAAATTAGAGTTAATTTAAACTTTTTAAACCCTATTATCAAAAGTGTGCAGCGGAGTTAAACGCCATTTACAAAAGCAACGTAAATTGACTCGGCTATTTAATTACATCAAAAGAATTAGCCAAGTTCGTTATCTACAAGCGTTACCTACTAGTTTCGACCATTGGATCCTTATGTACAACAAAAGTGTTCCTCAAAAGATAATTACAACCAAATACTACCAACAGTTCCCGCCTCACTAGGTCTCTAGCATCAACCTGCAAAAAAAAGGAAATCTTGCACCGTTAGCTACAACTAGCTAGTGAGCACCAATTACACATAAGCATCAATAAGCAGGCTATCACGTATAAGAACAGCGCACAGGGCTATCCTATCATCTTGCGGAAGCCAATCATGTCAGCAGGAGTCATATCTCGCAGGGTAGCTAGCCCCGCTCAACAACCCAAGCCGGGGAAATCAGCCGCAACCAACTGCACCAGTGGGGGAGGGAAATGCAGTCCACATGGTACACTCTGTCTATCATGCTGGTTCCAGCCTAAGCAAGGAACCTAATTCCATAGAGAAAATGGCGGCCTGCAGAACCATACCCAAACGTATACTCATGAGTACCGTTAGTTCCCCAATTCATAGCCCCTAAGGACCTTGGGAACCCAGCCAGATATTATCACGCATCTACCTGACTGACCTCAGTTGTTCACCCGTTTAGTGTCCGGACAGATCTCATAAACAAATACCTGATCCAATTAGGATCCAGTTCATGCGCGCATATAATCATAGCAATATCTTTCATATTGATAAACAAGCATGCGTGTATAATTCTATCATAGCATACCTTGTGTCTCACGTATCAATACACCAATCACGTATCAACATGTACAACAGATAACTTACCTACTGAGACTCATGGGAAACCGGTACTCACCTCGAGATTACAGGAGGCATATATGTAATCGGGAATCCCAATAACACACAGAGTCGTCAGAATCACCTAACACAATAGGTATAGATTTAAACACCACTTAGCACACACTACATTTGACTGCACTAACAACTGCCTCAACAAAAGGTCAGCATGGTTTCTGACAGCCTCCTACGACCGCAGGATGTCTTTCCAACACCTCCTACGGCCGCAGGGGATATATCATGCGCCCGCAGAAAGTCTTTCCAAGAAACCATGACCTATGGCCGTAGGGACCACACCCTACGCCCGCAGGAGGTATCCTTTGGGTACCCACGGCCGCAGGTTATGTACCCACGCCCGTAAGTTTGTTTCCTTCACCCGTAGGTGGTAATTCTCTTAAACATGACCCTACGGCCGCAGCAACCATTTCCTACGACCGCAGAAATATTGACAAGCCCCTACGGCCGCAGAAACCTTCTCCTGCGCCCGTAGGAACAATTGTTACAGTAAGGTTGGCTATGTTCGTGCACAACCGCTGTTAATCACACTTTTTGACACAAAATCGTCTTGAATCTGTATTCAAGTGTTTATACTTCGTTTCTAACATATATATGAACTTACTAACATGATTTGGACATGAAATCAACACCACATCACATTTAAATCCATCAAAATGGATCATTTCTCTACATGAACTCAAGAACTAGGTTTTTAGATCAATACTTACAAAGATGATGATCTCAAGCTCTACGAACAGATTCAACACTTGATTCCAGCCTCTATATTTTGTTTCCTTCTTCAATGCAACAAGAGTTTGTGTATGTTTGTGTTTGCACGTACGTATGAGAGTGTAGAAGTGTGTGTGTATGTTTTGATTTATCTCAGGGGATAAGGAAGGATTTTAGGCCGACCTTAATAAGTTAATACCCCCTCTCGGGTATTTTGTTCTCCTATTCAACTTAAAACAAAACTTAAGGTTATCCGTTTCAACTAACGGAGATATTTTTGGAATCATTATCTAAAACCGTTCAACTATTTATCTACTTGGTCAACTTATGACACTCTTCACATTACCACATTTTTATCCACATTTAACACCAATTAACACCATTTCACGTTTAAAACACTAATTAACACATAATACACCATTTAACAACATGTATACTAAAATTAATACCAAAACACCAGTTAAAGTCAACGTACAACTATCAAAGGTACATGTACAACAGTTTACAACTAGGCCCCACTTTGAGGTGTTACAAACACCAACCCCGTACTATTTCTGGTATGTAGGTTCTTTACCAACCGTATCTAACTTGATATGACTACTAGACCTTGTAAAGATCTTTAGATAAAAATATCTAAGCATGTTTATCTCTATACTAAGTGAATTTTGGGCCCGTCACATCAGGGAATCACCAAAGTAGACTGCACCACAGGACAGGGTGAACTCTAGCCCATCACATCAGGGAATAGCAAAGTCTTTCACCCCCTCTCCACATCGGTTTGAAGCCCGGTGTGCATGGTTTGGGCATGACAACACACCATAGGTACCAGCAGAGAGGTATACCACTAATTGGGTAGCACTACTGGTCTAAGATTTTAGTGATTATTATCCAAGTTTGAAAAAACTTGATTCCAGTTTTATAAAACCATTTTAAAACTAACTGTTTTAAAATCAGTATATGTAGTTTATCTTGAACTAGGTACACAATACGTCTTATGATAAAAATCATTTAAAAAACAAACTATTTTAAAATGCTGATACGACAATCATAAATATTTAATTTTATAAAACTGTTATCGTATACCAATTTTATCATATACCGTGGTTTTACCTCTGATTAATAAAAAACATTATTAACCTCTTACTTTAATTTTATAGTCGCATAATATCATAAAATAAAGCACAACCACAAAGATAAAAAAACTGTTATATTTTTGCCAACTATGTCATAAGGGGTCAACTAAGGACAAACTACACTAATAGATCACGTGGTTGGATCTTGTGTTTTTGTCTCCTTGCTCCCACTATCCTTGACACCTCCGATCTTGACTCGAGTGAAAGTCAAGATATGAGTGTATAGTGATGAATTCGAATATGCAAGTAGAGAGAATATGCCAATAACACCTTTAAGTGTGTGTTTTCTATTTCAAAATATCAAAGGTTACATTGGATAAAAGGTTACAAGGTATATATACCTTAACCACAAATACTATTCTATTACAAAAGTATTGTCAAGATCTAATCACAAATACAGTTCTAACAATCTCCCCCTTGATTCGATCTAGACAACGTGTCTATCACCCAAGATCCTTTGCCACCTGCGAATAGTAGCTCTTTCCTGCATCTTTTCCTCCATTTGTTCAATAATCCCTGTCAGGCTAACTCTTGCAGATTGATCCATTTCATCTTTAAGGCTAAAGTTGTGTTCTCTGATCTTTATTAACCAGACTCTAAGAGACCCATCAGAATAAGCATTAAGTTCTTTGGTTCTTAGAAAGAATTTTTCCTTCTTGCTGTTAAACAACACTATTCCTTCGTCATCCTCTCCAGATTCAATTCTACCAAACTTAAATGCTTTAGGATGTGAGGTGTTAGGCTTTTGAACATTTATCTTTGCTTTATCAGCCTCAGCACCAAGCTGGATGTTATTTCCTTCAGCAAGTCGGATTCGTTGTTTCATGAAATCCAGAATGAGTTTGTACCCTGCATTGTTTGCATTAGAACTGTGTTTCTTGACTTCAAGCTCATCCATGATGAATTCAATATCTACCAAACTTAAATGCTTTAGGTCCACTTGACTGAACCAATGTCGACTTTGATCTATTCTCAAAAATTGAAAATGAATCCAAATTACATTGACAACCTTTCCAAACGAGCATTTTACTTTGGAGATAGGATGTTTTGAGAAGACTTCAGCTTTTGATTTGCCATGCCAATTCATAAGTATTCTTTTTCGAGCATCAGAGGCATCAACAGCTCCTAGAAGATCAATGGATAATTCATGTTGAATTTGATCTGAATAAATTCCAGGAATTTTTTCTTCAAGAAAAGCCACAGCTATATCAAACTCACTCCAATTTCTCTCATTCTTTCTCAGAGCCTTTGTGGTTAACACATATCTTTTCCTTAAATCTCTTAAGCTCGTTGTTTGGATAGGATCTGGATGATAGTTTTCAGGCACTTTCCACTCTGCCCCTTTTCTTAATCTTTTCAATATTTTCTGTTTCTTCTGTTCTTCCCACAAATCTCTAGCGGATTGTCTAAATTTTCCTGGAGATGGAGGAAACAGATCAGCAACCTCTTTATTCATTCTCAGAACAGCTGTAATATTGAGAGGTTTTGGTGTAGGTATCTCTTCTACCACATGCTTTTCAACCTTTGGTGTTGTATTCACTGTTGTGGCTTTGATCTTTTCTATATGTTGTTGTAGAGTCATATTGCCAGTATCAGCATCAGATTCAAATGACCCGTATGCATCAAATACATTATCAGTCTCATTAATAAAATCAAATGCCTCATCCACCTCATCAACTAACTGCATTTTCTTTTTACCTTTACCTTTACCTCTGCCTCTTTTTGGAGTTATTGGTTGTTTGCTTTGTGAAGACGAAATAGCAGGTAGCTTTGATATTAGAGATGTAACATGCACAGTTGCACGACGTTTCTCCCCCTCAGAATGATCGGGATCAGGATCTTGATCATTATTCTTTTCGCTTCTTTCCTTGTGCTTGACAGGTTTCCTCAAGAGAGGCCTTAAGTGCAGCAGCAAGTGCAGCTTCCTCTTCATCATTAATTCTCCCTGGAGTCTCCCCCTAAACAAAAGCTGGAGAAGCTTCACCCTCAACATCCTTAAGGGGATCCATGGCATCCATCCTCTTGTGAAAAGCAACTCCAAAAGCTGCCATACTATCCCTCATCTCCTTTTTGAAACTTTCAAAGTCTGATTTCTTGTATTCAGTTCTTAATAAATCAACCAATGTAGCATCTTCTTCATTGTTATCTGGCCTAGCCATTAGCTTGGCATACAACTGGGATTTCAACTCCTCTACTGAAACATCCGGGCCTTGTTTAGCTAACAGCCTATCCACCTTCTCATTTAGAATATCGATTTTTTCATTAACAGCAGACAAAGCAGTTTCAAGGTCAGCCTTAGAAACAAATTCTGAGACAACCTCAGAAACTTTTGAATGTGTAACAAAACCGGGATCACCTAGATTGCCCGTTGAGACTGAAACAACTGGAGGAACAAATCCTTCAGAAGTTCAGCCACCCACATGCACAGCTGGATCAGGGTTGACTGTGACAGGATTTCCATCTAATCCTTGAATTCTACGAAGAGTAGCTTCTATAGATGTTCTGCTAGGTCCTTCAGGTAGGATCCTAGTTGGTGGAATAGATGTGTCTTTGTGTTTAGAAAGAAGTGGGCTTGAAATGTGCTCTTGAAAATGAAAGTCAGTAGCCTGGGGAGAACTAGCACCTGTTTCAATACCTACTGTCTCAGAAGGAGACTTCGGTAGATCATGTGTTAAATCCCCGTGAGAAGATGAAACATTATCCTTTTGAGAGGATTCTGAGTAGCTGAGTGGGGTTTGTGCATGCTTTGGTGGGATGCCAGAGTCTTTTTCAACACCAGGATTGACCCTGTCAGACCCGATGGCAGATGTGGTTTCCCGGCTTTATACGGCTAGAGAACTCTCATCACTCATTTGTTCTTTTCTCACTTTCTCATGTTCTATTTCTTTTAACAGTTCAACTTCTACTTCAACATTATCATCCAAGCTTCCAGTATCAAGATTATCTATGTCAAACATATCATCATGTTCAAAAACTGGAGCAACAAGCAAAGATTCAGTATTTAACTCAACACCTCTATTTGGATTTTCTTGAGATTGAGATTTAGAAAGGAACAACCCTAGAGGCATATCATCATCCGTATCTCCCTCTCCTATACTCACATCACCCTCATTCACTTCACCTCCCCTCTCGAGATTTTCCCGCTGCTCACCCCTGTCAGAGTCACCCGATGACATCTGATCACTAACAACTAATCCCTCAGGTGCTACTGTTCTTTGGGTAGGATCAACAGGTTCTTGTCGATCCGGAAGAACTATGTTATTATCACTCACATATGCCTGCACTATGGGATCATCTAAATCCATTAACATTAACAAATCAACAGGCATGACAAATGGCTGAACATCAATTGTCTTTTCAATTTTATACAACTTCTGCATAACGTACACCGTTGGCATAGGATCATTATCCCTTAGATTGATGTCATTAGGGTGCTCTAGCATGACACATTGCACAATCATCGATAGAAACCTTGGATACGGAAGAAATTTCTTAGCCTTTTGTGGTATTTGTTTCTGATGTACAACTGTATAAATGTCCTGAAAGATTATAGATGCATAGTCGACATGCCAGTGTTTGACCATTGAGACCAGAATTTGAAACGAACTTGAACTACCACCATCAACTCCTCTTGAAATGCTAGTAAGACACCGATTAATGATAGCATACAGAGACTGCCAGATTGGTACCATATTATTTCTCTTGAATTGAGCAGTCTTGGAGAACTCTCCGTTAAACCCAAGATCCTTGGCATGTGGAAAGATAGCTTTGCCTGATATAATAGGATCAAATCTTGTTTTGTTAGGATAAGTACCCCTCGCAGATGGAAGTTTAAACATAGTCCGAAGCTGGTCAACACCAAAAGAGAATTTGAAATTTTCAATCTGACCAGCCAAGATCTCCTCTTCTGCATCATTAACAGTAGTATGCAAAGAGTGCCACAGTTGTTGCACATATACCTCGGCAACATGAGGTTCTTCTCCATCAGCAATAGGATTATATGTTAAAATTTGGTATAGTGGATGTGAGGCTATTAGTTCAGAAAGAATAGGAAATTGAGTGGTGGTGATTAGAGAGTCAAAACAATGATTATTCATGAGATTGGGTAAGTAATTGGTTCGAGGAAACAGTTGGTCAGAAGGAACAAGATTACTAGGATTAACCATCTGCAAGAAGAGAATAATACCAATGATTAATGATCAGATGTCCAGCATATAACACTAGAAAAGTCGTTTCCTTTTCTGTTTTGAAAAATTCACATTTTGAAAAATTTTCAAAATTTTCAAAATTTTCTAAGTGTTTTACCAGATTTGAAGAATCCGATAAACACTTAAGAGAAATCCGATAAAATTCCTTTAGAGTAGGATTCCGATTAAAACTCATTAACTTTGATTGACTCAAGAATCCGATTAGAACTACTGAATCCGATTAAAACTCAAAATTCTCGGAATCCGATCAAATTGACTTGCAATCTGACAAAAGCCTAGAATCCGATCAAAAGTCTTGGAATCCGATCAAAAGTCTCGGAATCTAATCAAAATTCTCGGAATCTGATCAAAAGTCTTAGAATCCAATCAAAAGTCTCGGAATCCGATCAAAAGTATCGGAATCCGATCAAAAGTATCGGAATCCGATCAAAAGTATCAGAATCCGACAAGTTTCAAACAATCCGATAGAATCATACCAGTGAACCACCATTCAGATTCATACTTTTAAAAGTCAAAAATTTCAACAAACAAATCCAAATCGATTATATCTTTTATCATACTAAGTATTATTAACAAAGAGTATATCCCCATCAGTGATCATTAAGTATACTAATTGCTCAAAGTTCATCCCGTAACCCAGTTATGCAAATTGAACTAACTGTCAGTGTAATCCAACCTAAACAAACACCCTAGAAGAAATCTAACACTATCAAAACTTGTAACACATCTAACTACGCATACCCAAGTCACAAACACATTGAAAAAACAAGAAATAAACACACAAATCAGAAGATTAGTTCAGCGACAGAATATGCTAACAGGGTTTTCGGCCTACAAAATGAAACATGCATAGAAATGTAATACACTGCAGAGAAATCGAAGTGTACCATGAGATTCGCAATTGAAAACCAAACCAAAAGTTAGAAACTTGAAGAAATCCAAAGCCTTTTGAAATCTTGATGAAACAGAGAGAAGAGGTCAAGGTTTGAACTGAAATCCGAGAAAAAGTCAAGAATCCGATTGTTCATGACTTGTAGGCCCACAACACTTATCGGATTCCGAGAAAAGAATCGGATTCCGATGAAAACTTATCAGAATGTTGAATGTATTATCCAAATACTCGGATTCCGATAAAATTATCGGAATTTTGAATATGTTGTGCAACTTCTCGGATTCCGATGAAATTACTTACTTGACCAATGAATGAAAAAAATCTTTTTGTTATTTTATAATTTTGTAAATGTGTTTGGATTTTTCAGAATTATAAAACAAAAACAGTAATACAAATGAGTCTCCCCCTACAAGTATGAACTATCCGTAGTTCATAACTTGTCAACTCAGAACAGACACCCCTGACCCTAAAACACTTAACTGTGCAGAATGTAATTAATAGAATAAAAGTACAGTCAAATACTCAAATTCAACATGCCCAATTTTGAAACTAAAGTGTTAAAACGATTTTCATCCAACGGTTTGGTGAAAATGTCAGCAAGTTGATTTGCAGTACTAACATACTTTAATTCTATCAAACCTTTTTCAACATAATCTTTGAGAAAATGATACCGAATGTCTATATGTTTTGTTTTAGAGTAATGCATAGGATTACATGAAATGGCTATGGCACTCTGAGAGTCACACATCAGCGGTATGTGAGAATATTCCAATCCAAAATCCGATAGTTGTGTACAATTCCACAGACTTTGAGAGCAGCAGCTGGCAGCAGCAACATATTCAGCCTCCACGGTGGAAGTTGACACTTTTGTTTCTTTGATGCCCAGCATACTAGTCTGTCTCCCAGAAAATGTGCACTTCCAGATGTACTTTTTCTGTCCAGCATACATCCTGCATAATCAGAATCCGAGTATCCAATTAGTTCAAAATCAGAATCTCTAGGATACCACAAACCTAGATTTGGAGTACCCTTAAGATATCTTAACATTCTTTTCACTACCAACAAATGAGACTCTTTAGGATTTGCTTGAAATCTGGCACAGAGACAAGTAGCAAACATTATATCTGGCCTACTAGCTGTTAAGTATAATAAGGATCCTATCATACCACGAAAAGTTTTTAAATCTACTGATTTGCTATCAGGGTCAGCAAACAATTTAGTTTTAATTCCCATGGGAGTTGAAAGTGGAGAACAATCAGTCATGTCAAAACGTTTTAATAAATCTTTTATATATTTTGACTAATTTATAAAAATCCCATGGTTAAACTGAGAAATTTGCAATACAAGGAAAAAATTAACTTCCCCCATCATGCTCATTTCAAATCTCTGTTTCATGGTATTTGCAAAATCATCACCATACTTTGGACTAGTTGAGCCAAAAATAATATCGTCTACATAAATCTGGACTAGAATATAGTCTGAACCAATCTGCTTTTTGAAGAGTGTTGTGTCTATGGTTCCTTTTGCATAGCCCTTGCTCAACAAGTAATCTGACAACTCATCATACCAAGCTCTCGGGGCTTGTTTTAATCCATACAAAGCTTTGTCAAGTAGATATACATGCTGCGGGCGTTTGGAATCCACAAAACCTTCAGGTTGACCAACATAGACTTCCTCTTTGAGTTTACCATTGAGGAATGCAGTTTTAACGTCCATTTGAAAAACCTTGAAATTCATGAAGGCAGCATAGGCTAAAAATGATCTGATCGCTTCCAAACGGGCTACAGGTGCAAAGGTCTCATCATAGTCGATTCCTTCTTGCTGATTGTACCCTTTAGCCACTAGCCTAGCCTTGTTTCTCACAACTACTCCATCAGAGTCTTTCTTATTTTTTAAGATCCACTTAGTCCCCACAATTGATTTACCTTCAGGTTTGGGTACTAACCGCCAGACATTCAAATGGTCGAACTGATTTAGCTCGTCTTGCATAGCAAGAATCCAGTCTGGATCTTCTAAAGCTTCTGATACTTGTGTTTGCTCTATCATACTTAGAAAATTCATATTCAGACATTCGTTTGCGGTTGCGGCACGAGTTCGAACACCAGCGTTCGAACACCAACGTCAGGGTGACTTCTTAACCATACAGGCTCGGGGGTCCTTTCCTGTATGAAGTCATCAAGTGGTTGAGGTTCCGTTGCAAATGGATTTACCATTTCAGGATCAGCAAACGGATTGACAGTGTCATTTGTTGCAAATGGACTGTTTGTAGCTTCAAACTCAGAATTCTCCTGATCAGTGTCACGTGCAACAGAAGGAGTTGTTAATGTTACAGATTCTTCAGGTTGTGTTTGAAATGATTCAGCCCTGTTCACATTACCAGAAGAAGATTCATCAGTTTTGAAAAATTCAAACATGAAATCCAGATTTATATCTTCATTCTGAATGGTGGAAATTGCTGATTTATTTGATTGGGAAACAAGATTTTTATTGTTTGCAGGTTTGGCTGTCAAAGAATTTAAGTTTACTAAATCATCAAACGTCACATTGATGCTTTCGACAACAACGTTAGTTCTCCGATTTAGAATTCGAAAAGCCTTTTTGTCATTAGAGTACCCCAAAAAAATTCCCTCGTCTGCTTTTGGATCAAACTTGGACAGTTTGTCTGATTCATTTAGAACAAAACACCTTTTACCAAATACATGAAAGTATTTGATATTAGGCACAATGCCGTTGCACAGTTCATAAGGAGTTTTATTGAAACGACGGTGAATTAGGGATCTGTTTTGGGTATAGCAAGCTGTATTGACAGCCTCAGCCCAGTAAGATGGTGACAACTGTGATTACTGTATCATGGTTCTTGCAGCTTCAACTAAAGTTCTATTTTTCCTTTCCACAACTCCGTTTTGCTCCGGAGTGTATGCTGCAGAGAACTGATAAGAAATTCCTTCAGAATCAAGATAAGAATCCAGAGTTCTATTCTTGAATTCTGTGCCATTATCTGTACGAATTGCTTTGACAGGTTGGCCTTGGTGAGTCTTGTGCTTATTCAGAAACAGAATGATCTGTTGAGGCAATTCAGACTTGTGAGAGACAAACCTAACCCATGTGTACCGAGAATAATTGTCACACCCCGCTAAAGCGGAAACACGAGATGTCACAGCAATAGGTCTCATAGCACAAGGTAACATAAAATTTCCAACCATAACAGAATAAATAAGATAAAATCAAAATACAATTATCCAAATACAGTACTGATAATGGAATATTGTCCTTGATATAAAAATAAAAGTAGCCGATTGGAAATTCGTTTCATGAAATCCACACATGATATGCTCTAACGTGCTCTAAGACCTAGCGAAGGTTACCTGAAAGGCATGAGTAAAAGAGAGGTCAACTACGAGAGTTGGTGAGGACACAGGTTTATATGCACAAAATTTTAATGCGAAAGTAATAAAGTATAATGTTGGGGTTTTGAACCAAACTAATTTCTGTAAGGATGGAGACGTTAATCCAACCACAGTTTATTGCCCGATTTATACGCGTGGTTTTTGAGTATACATGAGATGTTTTACTAAGCTTGAGCCATTTTTCCAATCCTTTCGACATACTGCCTTGATATTATATTTTATTAACCCCAACGCCCAAATTATATGACGTTGGAAATAGGTAAAGTACACCTATAGTTCGTCAACCATAAGTGGGAGATGTCGACCCCAAATAGCGCTATCTACAAGTACCATAGGCCCCTTTAGTGGTAGTTAATGTATAATGTATTAAAACCCAAGTACATCAGCAAGTATAATACTATCATACATGCGTAATTTAAATATTTTTTATGGCAATAAAAAAAACATTTATATATATTCATGCTTTCACCCTAAATATTTGAGTAAACATACTTAAAAAAAGGGGTTGTGAACACTCACCTTTCGTGAAGCTTGGTAAGTAATAGGAAGTCCTACTAGTTCTTTAAATTCGTCAACACCTTTATCCTATTATGTTAAATGTCCACCTTAAGGTCCTTATTAGAGTACAACTCTTTATAAATGTATTATGTTAATATTTGAAGTATTTTAAAGTCTAGATAATTCTCACTTGTAGTTGTTATCATTAAACTCTATTTATATTTATCTTATACATATAGATATTATATATACGAAAATATATAGTTGAGTTTTTGAAAACATGCAACACTCATATATGTATATATATCATTTATGTAAAACTTGTCTTACGATTTAATTATATTTACATTAATGAAATAAATAAATAAATATATATATATATATATATATATATATATATATATAGTAATTTTTAAAGAAAATAAGGACACCTAACATCATTATATGTATTTATGACTAACTTTGATAATGTATGAATATATTATAGAGTTATCTTCTTTAATAAGAATGCATAAATATATATAATAAAAGTATATCTTTTGTTTATATATTACTACATAATAGCATATTTTATAGTTTTTAAAATCAAACACACATACATGCATAATCGTAAATATATATATATTTATACATGATTTTTGAAATTATTAAGAACTTTTATACTTATCATAAGTAGATACTTGCATGCAAGGTTAAACATTGTAAGTCTTTGTAAATTTGCAATCCTTGATTATTACCCACCATTTTTACCAATCTTTTTCAACACGAAGAATGAGGTTAACCACATGCATGTTTCTTGCCTTACAACATTTCGTAGGATTAACTCCATACGTCAAATGGTAGTACAAAGTCCTTTAATCGGATTGCATGCATGTGTTCATATGATCTAACCACATGCATGCTTCTTGCCTTACAACATTTGGTAGGATTAAATCCATACTTCAAATGGTAGTACAAAGTCCTTTAATCGGATTGCATGCATGTGTTTATATGTTGATCTTCTTGTATTCAAGAAGAGGTTAAGAGAAGAAGATGATGAATATGGTGGATTTTTTTTCAAGGGAATACAAATGTACAAGAACTAGTATTAAGGGTGGGTGATTATACCTTCAAGAGAGTACTTTACTTGAAGAAAGATTTGGCTCCTTCCTATTGATCTTCTTGAGAGTTTGAAGAGAGAATTTGCGAAAGTGAGAGTTTAGAGAGTTTGAGAAATGAGAAGTGAGTGTAGAAATGAAGAGAGGTTGTGTGGTATTTATAGGAAAAAAAAAAGAGAAGGAGGGGGGGGGGGGTGGCTACGGCCGAATGGGTGGGGGGGGGGGGGGTAGTGAGGGTGGTGAGGGTGATGATGGTGGTGGTTGAGTGTAAGAGTTGGTAAAATGATGAGATTTGACTTTGATTATTATAATATTATATTTATTATTATTATTATTAATATTTTTATTATAATTATTATTATTATAAATATAATGTAAGATAAAAATCTTTAATATGTTTATTATTACATTACATTTTATTAATAGTGTACATAATATGTACTTGCTACTTATTTATAATTATGATGGACATTTAAACATGTAATAAGATTTTTAGGTAAAACGTAAAGTATTTTTTTTTACAAGAAGTAGGACTTTTATTTATATACTTACGCTACGAAAGGTAATTCTAAATCATCGAGGACTTATCAAATTTTAAACTTAAAGTATATGGGACAAACCTTTTTATGATTTGGTGACGGTTGTCACAGTCTCCCCTAGTTAAAGAAATTTCGTCCCGAAATTTACTTGGTGCTACTGTCCTTAAAGAGGTGGGGATACTTATGTCTCATGTAATCCTCACGTTCCCATGTATATTCGGGTCCGTGTCTGGAATTCCACCGGACCTTTAAAATAGGAATCTTGGTTCGTCTGAGTTGTTTGACCTTTCGGTCTAAGATTTCGATTGGTTCCTCTGTGAAGTGTAATTGCTCGGTTACTTGAACCTCTTCTATTGATACTACCAATGAGTTGTCGGACAGGCATTTCTTGAGGTTTGACACATGGAATGTATTGTGAATAGCGCTCAATTCCGATGGTAGATTGAGTTTATATGCTACGGGACCAACCTTCTCAGTAATTTCGAAAGGTCCAATATACCGAGGACTCAACTTCCTTTTCTTCCCAAAGCGAATAATGCCTTTCCATGGGGATACCTTCAAAAGCACTTTGTCCCCAACTTGAAACTCTAAAGGCTTTCTCCTATTATCCGCATAACTCTTCTGGCGATCTCTTGCCGTTTTGAGTCTTTCCATGATGATAGCGATCTTGTCGGTGGTTTCCTGAATAATATCGGGTTTGATTAGCTGTCGTTCACCCGCTTCTACCCAGCTCAAAGGAGATCGGCACTTACGCCCATACAGTGCTTCATACGGGGCGCACTGTATGCTGGTGTGATAGCTGTTATTGTATAAGAACTCAACCAAGGGTAGGTGAGTATCCCAATTCCCTCCAAAGTCTATCACACAGGCCCGTAACATGTCCTCTAAAGTTTGTATGGTTCTTTCTGTTTGCCCGTCGGTTTGTGGGTGGTAAGCTGTACTCAAGTCGATTCGAGTACCTAATGCTTTCTGCAATGATTGCCAGAATCGTGAGGTAAACCGACTGTCCCTATCTGAAATGATTGAAATTGGCACACCATAACGTGCCACAATCTCATTGACATATATTTGGGCAAGCTTTTCCATCTTGTAATCTTCCCGGATTGGGAGAAAATGGGCAGACTTAGTAAGTCTATCTACTATGACCCATATGGCATCGTGAGCTCTTGCTGTTCGTGGCAGCTTGGTGATAAAGTCCATTGTGATTTGTTCCTATTTCCATTGTGGGATTTCGGGTTGTTGCAGTAACCCAGATGGTTTCTGGTGTTCTGCCTTTACTCTTGCACAGGTTAAACATTTTCCTACGTACAAAGCTATGTCCCTTTTCATACCCGGCCACCAATAGTACTCCTTAAGGTCCTTGTACATTTTGTCATCTCCGTGGTGCACTGAGTATCTTGATTGATGCGCTTCATCCAGGATAGTCAACCTTGTGTTGTTGTATTTTGGTACCCATACTCTGTTCTCAAAATAGCGCACTCCATCAGCCTTAGTTTCGAATCGGGATTCCAAGTAGTATAAGGCTTCATCCTTTAAATTCTCCTCCTGTAATGCCTTTTCCTAGCTTTCCAGGGTCCGACTCTTTAAACTGGTTTGGACCACTGCTCCCATAGCTCTAGCCCAAGAAGGCTTCACTCTTTCCTTTCTGCTTAAAGCATCAGCTACCACATTTGCTTTGCCAGGATGGTACTTGATTTCGCAGTCATAATCATTGAGTAGCTCAGTCCACCTCCTTTGTCTCATATTGAGCATCTTCTGATCTAGAATGTGTTGAAGACTTTTGTGATCAGTGTAGATTGTACACTTAGTGCCATACAAGTAGTGTCTCCAAATCTTAAGAGCAAACACCACTGCTCCAAGTTCCAAATCATGGGTAGTGTAGTTCTTCTCATGAACTTTTAGTTGCCTTGATGCATAAGCGATGACCTTATCCTTCTGCATCAGTACACACCCAAGTCCTTGATGTGAAGCGTCGCAATAAACCACAAAGTTATCTGTTCCTTCAGGTAGAGTTAAAACAGGTGCATTACTCAATTTGTGCTTGAGAGTTTGAAATGCTTCTTCCTACTTTTCTCCCCAGATAAACTTTTTATCTTTCTGTTTTAGTGTGGTTAGCGGCTGTGCAATCTTTGAAAAGTTTGCTATGAATCGCCTGTAGTAACCTGCCAACCCAAGAAATTGGCGAACTTCGGTTGGTGTTTTTGGTGCTTCCCACTGCTTGATTGCCTCAATCTTTGCCGGATCTACGTGAATCCCATTCTTGTTAACCACATGACCAAGAAAGTGTACTTCACGAATCCAAAATTCGCACTTAGAAAATTTTGCGTACAATCTCTGGTCCTTAAGTAGTGTTAACACCAACTTCAAATGTTGTTTGTGGTCTTCCTTGCTTTGTGAATAAATGAGTATATCGTCGATGAACACGATAACAAATTTATCCAAATATGGTCTACAGACCCTATTCATTAAATCCATGAAGATAGCTGGAGCATTTGTCAACCCAAAAGGCATAACTAAGAACTCGTAGTGTCCGTAACGAGTCCTAAATGCTGTTTTAGGAATATCCGCCTCACATACTCGCAACTGATGATATCCCGAGCGTAGATCGATCTTTGAAAAGTACGTGGCTCCTTGAAGTTGATCAAATAAATCATCAATCCTGGGAAGTGGATATCAATTTTTGATCGTCAACTTATTAAGTTCTCTATAATCTATGGACATCCGTAATGACCCATCCTTCTTTTTAACGAAAAGGACTGGAGCTCCCCAAGGGGACGAGCTCGGTCAGATGAGTCCTTTGTCAAGCAATTCCTGAAGTTGTGCTGACAATTCCTGCATTTCTGACGGTGCTAAACGATAAGGTGCCTTAGCCACTGGCGCTGCTCCAGGAACTAAGTCGATATGAAATTCAACTTGATGGTTTGGAGGTAACCCTGGTAATTCTTCGGGGAAAACTTCAGGGAAATATCGAACTACAGGAATTTCCTGAATGCGCTGCTCTTTTGTATCCTTGCTAGTGACGTGAGCTAAGAATACCTCATTTCCCTTTCTCAAGTATTTCTGCATCTTTATGCAGGATACTATTTTCAAATTTCTTCCCGACTTTTGTCCGTATACGATGAGTTTTTCGCCTCTAGGCATAGGGATGCGTATGATTTTCTCGAAGCAACATATCTCCGCTCGATATTTAGTAAGCCAATCCATGCCGATAATTACGTCGAAGCTTCCTAACTTAATTGGGATTAGGTCTATACTAAATGTCTTACCAGCTAAGTTCAATGTGCAACCAATAATTATGTCCTTAACCCTAGCTTCCTGACCATTAGCAAACTCTATGGTATAGGCATATTTCATCTTTTTAGTTTTCAAGTTAAGCGTTGTCCTAAACTCCAATGACACAAAACTCCTATCTGCTCCCGAATCGAATAACATTGATGCATAGTTATCATTTAGAAGGAAAGTACATGCGACAACATCCGCATTCTGCCTAGCTTCATTCACTCCAATCTCAAACACTCATCCTCGAGCTTGCCCTCCTTGACCCTGCTGATTCACTTGGCGGTTCTAGTTAGCATCCTGCTCCCGATTAGGACGGGGGCATACACGTGGAGGATGCTCCAAACTTCCACAGTTGTTGCAGGGTTGTGCCTTACAATTAGTGGCATAATGGCCTCCTCTTTTGCACTTATGATAGATGATGCACCTCCCTTCGTGAAGCTTACCACACCGGTTACACCTAGGATATGTTCTTCTTCCTCCCGTTGTCTGCGCTTGAACTCCATAGTTCCTGCTAACCTTCTGGTTCCTTCCAAACTTCTCATCTACTTGCTTCCTCGAAGGTTCCTCCATCTTCCTTTTTCCCTTACTCTTGTCACTGACAAATATTCCAGATCGTATGGCATTGTTGGTAAGACTGGTGGCCAAATTCACCGCATTCTGGAGTGTGGTAGGGTTTGCCGAGGTGACATTTGCTCGAATCTCAGGAGCTAGTCCCCAGATGTACCTATCTATACGGCTTTCTTCAGGGGTTACCAAGTGTGGAACTAACTTGGATAGTTCATGAAAACGGGTGGTGTAAGAGCTGATGTCACTTCCCACCATCTCATGGTTCCACAACTCAGCTTCCAGCTTCTGGGTTTCACTCCTTGAGCAGAACTCTTCTCTCAGCAGTTTAATAAATTCTGCCCAGGTAAGCTGATGAGCTGCTTCCCTTCCTCGGGTCTGTATTTGGATGTTCCACCATGACAAGGCTCGACCTTGCAACAAGCAAGCAGCGAATTCCACCTTGTTAGCTTCCGTGCACTTGCTGATACTAAGAACCGATTCTATACTATCAATCCAGCTCAGCAATCCTACGGCTCCCTCAGTGCCATAAACTTCCGTGCATGCCTGCTGCCACTTGGCTAACGATGTTGGGCAGGGTAGCTAACACTCGTTCCAATACCATTTGACTGACGTCGTCTTCTCTTCTCGGAGGCATGGTTCTAAGATGTGAATATAATATGATCTTTGTCAAGTTTATTTCTTAATGAAGCTAAGTATGATCATGCAAAAATTTTCAGGCACTAATTAATACTATGAGGACAGAATTTTTTCTTAAAATAGGATCATTGCCATTAATAACCTTTTGGGTATACATACTGATTACAAAATTTCCCAAATACGGTAATACATAGATTATCTAGATTGGGTTTACATGCTATATATCAAAATTTCCCAATCATACATAACGACATAAGTCCTAATTAGTAGTTCCTAGATAAATAGTAGAATACTGAGGGGTCATGGAATGGTTATTTTAGAGGTTCCTCCCTAACATCACTCCTATCATAACTCCGACTGCCAAAGCTAGCACTACCAATGCCTTCACACGTTCATAGACTCTTCGCATGCCCTCCTGTGCGTTCGCTTCCACCCTCGATATTTGCGGGTACTGATCCTCCGCTATTTCTGTAAGAGCATTAATTGAGTGGCGTTGGCAATCCAACCGCCCATCCAGATAATCAAACTTTGCTTCTATCATTCCGGGTGTTATGGCAGGGATGCCTGGTAACACTGGGGTGCCCGCTGCTATTCTCCTAACGGTGGATGACTCGCCGGTAGCTGCTATAGTCTGTGGGGGTGCGATGCGCGGGGGTAATCCTGTGGTCTTGCGAGCTGTTTGCCTAGTGCGTGGGGCTGGCGGTTTGTTTTTGAGTTCTAGAAACCCGGGTGGTAGTTCATAGGGTTTCGGTGGTCTTTGTCCGCTTGACACTTCTTGCTCTTCATCCGATAGTGAGTGCTCTTGAGTGTGCTCTGTAGGCTCCGACTCACGGCTATATTCTGGTCCTGGGGTATACTCAGTTGACATTTTGATCTGCGATCACGATCTACTTAGTTACTGGTGTACTATTGTGAGTGTCTAATAAAGGTTGATGCATAGAGTACACACACAATCATGCTTACTATAAAAATAAGTTTTGTCCAAGCATAGTTCTATTATGACTAACCTGAATATTTCATCACACTTAGTTAAATTAAACATAGGTGATCAAGCTTTGTTTAATTAAAGTAAGATAATGGAAGACTCAACTTAGTCACATTAGTAAAATGCTTTAAGTTAAAAGTTTTAGGAAAAGTGTTGTCTTTTGAAAACCTTCGGTTATAGTTTGAGTTTTCCCCCCATAAGGAAAACTACAATTCTCTATAACCTTCGGCTCTGATACCACTTCTGTCACACCCCGCTAAAGTGGAAACACGAGATGTCACAGCAATAGGTCTCATAGCACAAGGTAACAGAAAATTTCCAACCATAACAGAATAATTAAGATAAAATCAAAATACAATTATCCAAATACAGTACTGATAATGGAATATTGTCTTTGATATAAAAATAAAAGGAGCCGATTGGAAATTCGTTTCATGAAATCCACACATGATATGCTCTAACGTGCTCTAACACCTAGCGAAGGTTACCTGAAAGGCATGAGTAAAAGAGAGGTGAACTACGAGAGTTGGTGAGGACACAGGTTTATATGCACAAAATTTTAATGCGAAAGTAATAAAGTATAATGTTGGGGTTTTGAACCCAACTAATTTCTGTAAGGATGGAGACGTTAATCCAACCATAGTTTATTGCCCGATTTATACGCATGGTTTTTGAGTATACATGGGATGTTTTACTAAGCTTGAGCCATTTTTCCAATCCTTTCTACATACTGCCTTGATATTATATTTTATTAACCACAACGCCCAAATTATATGACGTTGGAAATAGGTAAAGCACACCTATAGTTCGTCAACCATAAGTGGGGGATGTCGACCCCAAATAGCGCTATCTACAAGTACCATAGGCCCCTTTAGTGGTAGTTAATGGATAATGTATTAAAACCCAAGTACATCAGCAAGTATAATACTACCATGCATGCGTAATTTAAATATTTTTTATGGCAATAAATAAAACATTTATATATATTCTTGCTTTCACCCCAAATATTTGAGTAAACATATTTAAAAAAAGGGGTTGTGAACACTCACCTTTCGTGAAGCTTCATAAGTAATAGGAAGTCCTACTAGCTCTTTAAATTCGTCAACACCTTTATCCTATTATGTTAAATGTCCACCGTAAGGTCCTTATTAGAGTACAACTCTTTATAAAGGTATTATGTTAATATTTGAAGTATTTTAAAGTCTAGATAATTCTCACTTGTAGTTGTTATCATTAAACTCTATTTATATTTATCTTATACATATAGATATTATATATACGAAAATATATATATCAATATATAGTTGAGTTTTTGAAAACATGCAACACTCATATATGTATATATATCATTTATGTAAAACTTGTCTTACGATTTAATTATATTTACATTAATGAAATAAATAAATAAATAAATCTATATATATATATATATATATATATATATATATATAGTAATTTTTAAAGAAAATAAGGACACACAACATCATTATATGTATTTATGACTAACTTTGATAATGTATGAATACATTATAGAGTTATCTTCTTTAATAAGAATGCATAAATATATATAATAAAAGTATATCTTTTGTTTATATATTACTACATAATAGCATATTTTATAGTTTTTAAAATCAAACACACATACATGCATAATCGTAAATATATATATATTTATACATGATTTTTGAAATTATTAAGAACTTTTATACTTATCATAAGTAGATACTTGCATGCAAGGTTAAACATTGTAAGTCTTTGTAAATTTGCAATCCTTGATTATTACCCACTATTTTTACCAATCTTTTTCAACACGAAGAATGAGGTTAACCACATGCATGTTTCTTGCCTTATAACATTTGGTAGGATTAACTCCATACGTCAAATGGTAGTACAAAGTCCTTTAATCGGATTGCATGCATGTGTTCATATGATCTAACCACATGCATGCTTCTTGCCTTACAACATTTGGTAGGATTAAATCCATACTTCAAATGGTAGTACAAAGTCCTTTAATCGGATTGCATGCATGTGTTTATAGGTTGATCTTCGTGTATTCAAGAAGAGGTTAAGAGAAGAAGATGATGAATATGGTGGATTTTTTTCAAGGGAATACAAATGTACAAGAACTAGTATTAAGGGTGGGTGATTATACCTTCAAGAGAGTACTTTACTTGAAGAAAGATTTGGCTCCTTCCTATTGATCTTCTTGAGAGTTTGAAGAGAGAATTTGAGAGAGTGATAGTTTAGAGAGTTTGAGAAATGAGAAGTGAGTGTAGAAATGAAGAGAGGTTGTGTGGTATTTATAGGGAAAAAAAAGAGAAGGAGGGGGGGGGGGGGGCTACGGCCGAATGGGTGGGGGGGGGGGGTAGTGAGGGTGGTGAGGGTGATGATGGTGGTGGTTGAGTCTAAGAGTTGGTAAAATGATGAGATTTGACTTTGATTATTATAATATGTTATTTATTATTATTATTATTAATATTATTATTATTATTATTATTATTATAAATATAATGTAAGATAAACATCTTTAATATGTTTATTATTACATTACATTTTATTAATAGTGTACATAAAATGTACTTGCTACTTATTTATAATTATGATGGACATTTAAACATGTAATAAGATTTTTAGGTAAGACGTAAAGTATTTTTTTTTTTACAAGAATAGGACTTTTATTTATATACTTACGCTACGAAAGGTAATTCTAAATCATCTAGGACTTATCAAATTTTAAACTTAAAGTATATGGGACAAACCTTTTTATGATTTGGTGACGGTTGTCACAATAATCGTCCACCATCACCAGAATATATCTTTTCCCATTTCTGGACTGTACCCGCATAGGCCCACAAAGATCCATATGAAGCAGCTGCAAAGGAGCTGATGTTGTTGAAACTTGAACAACCTTGTGTGGTACCCGCTTAAGCTTCCCTAACTCACAATCTTTGCACATATGCTCTTTTTCAAACTTAAGTTTAGGGATGCCTCTAACCAGATTTCCATTCACCAATTTATTAATATTTTTGAAGTTCAAATGGGATAATTTCCTATGCCATGGCCAGTTCAAGTCTGATGCAGCTTTGGATAGCAGGCAAACAGAAAAACTAGATCCTTTGTCAGACAAGTCAATAGTATACAGATTTGACTTTCTGTTACCGCCCAAAATCTCAGTTCCTTCCTCAGTTCTTAAAGAGCAAGACTTCATTTTGAAAAGAACCTCCATACCCTTATCACAGAATTGTCCTATTGAAAATAAGTTGTGACCAAGTCCCTCTACATAAGAAACCTTTTTTATTCTAACATTCCCTGTTTCCAACACTCCGTGGCCGAGGATTGGTGCTACCTGGTCATTCCCAACCTTTACATTTCCAAAGTATTTGTCCACAAACTGTTTGAGAAGACCCTTATCCCCAGTTATATGTTTTGTACACCCGGAGTCCATGTACCAAAGATTACTCTTCTGCACATAGAAACAAGGGGTGAACACCTTACCCATTGTGAAATGGGATTAGGTACGTTAGAGAGAGAAACAGAAGAAATAACAGAATCAACAATCAAAGATTCAAATTTCTTTTGTTGTTTTATCTGCCACTTCCTAGGTTTCCATGTTTGTTGATTTATTGCAGGAGGGGCGTTGGTAGGTTTGTTATGTAAATGAACAACAAATTTGTTTAGATGCATTGATTTGTTTTGAAATCTGTTATTCAAAGTTGGTTTATGAACTTATGATTGTGATTTGTAAGAATTGTGAACTGGTTTGGTAACTGATTTGTAAGAATTGTGAACTGGTTTGTTAACTGATTTGTAAGAATTGTGAACTGGTTTGTTAGCTGATTTGTAAGAATTGTGAACTGGTTTGTGAGAAACAGATTTATTTGGTGACTTTGCAACCTGAGGTTTAGATTTATTCAAAAATATTTGACGTAGCGAATGATTGAGTTTCGCCACTTCAATCTTTTGTATTTTTGCTTTCCTCTCAGATTCAGCTACCATGAGCATTTCCTCAAAATGTTTTTCCCATTCACCAAACAGCATAGGTAACCTTCGATGTGCATATTTGCAAAGGAAAAATTGCAGTTCACTTTTCTTAATCCATTGGTGGATTATATAACCCTTACGGTTAACAAACCAAGCAAGGATCATATCTTCCTCAGGATTTCTCCAGTTTGGAACAGATTTGTAACCACGCAACATTCGATCTTGATGATATGTACAAGCATTTATACAATGACCCTCAACACAACCAGTACTAGCACAAAAAATTTCTTTTTCAACAACCTGTGATTTTGAAACACAATTTTGGCTGTTTGAAACAATATCAGTCTTTTTCTGCCAAATGAAACTAGATGCACAATTATTCACACAACGTTTATGATGGATTGAACAAAAAGAAAGAAAAGTATTTCGGTTTCTAAAATGATGTTTTGTGATTTGACTCTTGTCCCTGACTGTTGTCTGCTTGAGTGGTTGACCAACATCCGGCTTCTTCTTGACTTGTGGAATTTCTGCTTTCTTCTCCTTTGTCACGTCCGTTTGGAAAACAATTTTGTTTTTATCTGATTCAGAAGAAGATTTGTTAGATTCCTTATGGAAAGAAATTCTATAAGAAGATGATGCAGATGATGAAGGCTTGGTGCCTGATGTAGACCCTTTTTCACGAATACTTGTGGAATCACAAAACTAATTGCATTTGTATGAAATATATTCCCTACAAGCTTTTGGGCAAGTAGGAATTGCAACACCCCAGCCATGTTCCACTTCTTCCAAAAGCCGTTTGATTTTTTCATCACGAAGTTGAGTTTCCAATTCATAGATAATGAGTTGAGGAATTACCAGATGTGCACAATCATAATGTTCTAAATTAGAAACATCTGATTTTTGAGATTCAATTACTTTCCTTTTTAAATTCGCACTCAATTGAATGATGGTTCTTTTATGATGCTCAACTTCCTTCTTTGTTCGTTCCAATTTCTCAGAAAATTCTTGAATTTGATTAGTTAAAACATCATTTTCAAATCTTAGTTGATTTATCACTTCATAGTTAGATTTTTTAACTATGCAGTTTGTTTCAAGAATTTCCTGTCTACGCTGCAATTCCATGTGAGGAATGTACAAGCGTGGTGCATATGATGTGACATTTTGCTCTTGATTTGGAAAAAGTAGAGTTTCAGCATGGAAAACAGATTTATTCTTGAATGAAGAACCTTCAGTAGTTTAATACGAGGCATTCAGTGGATCATAATTAAATGGTATTTGACATTTTGCCATGGTCTTTCTCTTGAAGTCTTCTTCTCTTTTAACTTCCTCAGCAGCAACAAAAACCATCTTTTCAGTTAATCCACAATTCATTCTTTCGGCCTGATAGAGTTGAGTACAATTGATTTTCTTGAAAAAGTAACTTTCATCATAACCTAAACCCTTGTACTTATTTCGAAGATCTGGATTTAATGTTTTGAAAAGAGTATGACGAGTTGTGGGTTTCTTACGAACAACTTCTTCAAGATTGTTAACTTTCGTTTCCAAAATTTGTTTTTCTTTCAAAATCAAATTAAAATTGATTTCAGCACTCAACTTAGCCGCATTTAGATCATGAACCTGTCTTTCTGTTTGCTCATGTAGTTGATTCAATTCATCCTCTTTTTGTTTAATTAATTCTTGAAGTTGACTAAGATGTGTCGTGTGTTCAGAATTGACGACTTGATTCATTTTAAGATTAATGTTTTGTGTTTGCAGCTTTTGATTCTTAGCAGTTAAAAATTGAATTTTATCAGCAAGTGCCATGATTTGAATAGCAGAGATATGAGAGTTATCAAGAGATACCTTCTCAGCTGTAGACTCTGACTCAGTTGAGAGAGAACTGGAGCTGGAAGGTGCTATTTCAGCTTCATCATCACTTTCATACTCACTCTCTTGATCCGATTCATCAAACTTAGCCATGAATCCAGTATCTGCATCTCCTATCTCTGCATCTTCAACCACAGTTATGTCTTCAGCAAACTCCGACCCATCAATCTCATCTTCACTCTCACCATCAGACTCCAAAAATTCAAATTCTTCAACATTAGCCATGAGAACAAATTGAGCATGAACATCATCATTTTCATCTGAATCATCAGTATCAGACAAGAACTGATCTTCTTCTGCCAGAAGTACTGTACCACTGTTCCTCTTTTTGATCAGATTCAGCTTAGCTTTGTAGTATTCCGAATCTTTTACCTTCGGCTTTTTGCAGTCTTTGATAACATGTCCTGTGCTTCCACAATTATAACACTTCTTGGGCTGTGAAGTTTAAATCTTCCTTTCATACCTCTTTTCCAGATTTACACTGTCACTTCTTTGAACATTATTATCTCTTCTTCGAGATCCTGAAGTGTATCTCTGACGATTGTTGGTTTTGGACTTTGAAAACTGATTTTGTAACATGTTGGTGAGGTAAGCAACTGCCTGCATAACTTTTTCATTATCTACTGGCTCCTCAGTATCAGTCTCAGAAGATTCAGATTCTTGTATTTGCTTAAGTTTCAAAGATCTGCTTGAAGATCTGCCTCTTCTATCTTTCACAACTAATGCCAAAGGATCAACATTCTCCTTCTGAGAACTCATACCAACCTCATCTTGATATTGGTTCAATTCTTCAAAGATCATGTGATAAGTGACCTTATTGAGGACCTTTTGATTCATTTGTCGATAGATGGTCACTTGAGTTCTCCACTCAGGTCCAAGTGAATTCATGAACCTGGTATTCTTTGTAAGATCAGAATAAGTATCAAGCTTTTGATTTCTGAGATCATTAAGTAGCTTGCAGAATCTGCTGTAGGTATCAAACAATGTTTCACCTTCCTTAGAACGGAAATGATCAAATGCATTTACTAGTGCAGTTTCCTTAATCCAAACCCCGGACTCAGTCCCTTCCATTTGTCTTGCAATCTCATCCCAAATTTCTTTGGCTGTATCAAGTCCATTGATCTTAATATAAAACTCTGCAGATAAACCATGCTTCAAATAATACTTTGCCTTTTGATCTGCTATTGCTCGAAGCTTTTCATCAGCTGTATATTCTGCAGGAGTTTTAGGACGATTAATTTCACGAAGTGGGGGATTGTTGGTTGAATCAGCTGGCTGATGAAACAGGAAGATACCATTTCCTTCCTTGATGCTTAACTTCATATACTCTCCATATTTTTCGTTATTTTAAATAAAATCCATAAACCTCCCTTTCCATACATTGTATTCTCCTCGATACAGTACGGGAGATTTATTGTCAGAACCAAATGACAACGTTTCACTATAAGCACTCATGTTTAGATCGTTTCTCTGAAAAGTTTCTTGTATTGTGAAAATTTGACAAAGTGTGAATTCCGATAAAACTACACTCTGAAATCCGATAAACTATGAAATCCGCTAAAGCTTGAAATCCGACAAACTTTGAAATCCGATAACCTTGAAATCCGATGAACTTAGAAATCCGATAACCTTGAAATCCGATGAACTTAGAAATCCGATTTCCTTGAAATCCGATGAACTTAGAAATCCGATAACCTTGAAATCTGATGAACTTAGAAACCCGATTACCTTGAAATCCGATGAACTTAGAAATCTGAGAATTTCAAATCCGATGAGTCAAAAACAGATAAAATGCAAGTCCGATTAAGCAAATCCGACAAAATCCAAATCCGATAAAAATCTATCGGAATCCGATAAAAATCTATCGGAATTGAGGTAATCCGAGAACAATTCTATCGGAATTGATCGAAATCCGATAAAAATCTATCGGAATTAAGGTAATCTGAGAACAATTCTATCGGAATTGATCGAAATCAGATAAAAATCTATCGGAATTAGAGAATCCGATCGATTCAAGCTTGAATTCCGATTAATTTAACAAGCACAATCCGATAACTTCAACTTTCAGATCTGAAAATCGAATTGTTGATTGATATATGCGTTTTTATACATGTTTTACATGTTAGAATACCCCGTATTTAGCCCAAATACAAGGTGAATACTTCTAATATGGATCTAATATGTTTAACATTCACCATGCAGGTTACAAAGAGCTTTGAGCAAGATAAATGGGCAAAACAAGGAAATAATTGAAGAAAATAGAAGAATAGTGAAAAAATGATTGCTACAGCCGTAGGATATAATCCCTACGGCCGTAGGAGACCATCTTCTAGAATCCATCATTGCCTGCCAGATCTTGCGTGTCCCGGACAAGTGGTTTAACGTTGCGTGTGTAGAAAATCCAGTCATGATTTCCTACGGCCGTAGTAGCTTATTCCTACGGCCGTAGGAAGTCCGCTTACAGCAGATTAAATTCAGAATTCTGCCATTTTGCAAAGGGTTACCATTTTCACCTCCACTCCAGAAAAACACTTCCATATACCCTCTCTAAATATCCTAACACTCCAGGGGACTTCTCTTGGTGATTCTAAGGAGGAGAGCTTGGATCTTGAAGGCTTGGAACAACATTTGGAGCTTGGATTCATTAGTTATATCATTGCTAGCTTGGGTATACTCTTTCTATTTATTATATCAATCATGTACCCATGTGTTCCAGATGTTGTAATGTTACTATTATTGTATATGGATAACTAAACTCATTTCACTTGGGCCAAGATGATTCTTGGCTAGTTATGGCAATATATTTGACTTTTATGTTGACTTGATTCATATATGCATGTTTAATCTTGAATACAAATGTGTTTTATCAACTTAGTATGTTTAATCTAACCATGTTCATGTGTGATAATGTGTATATGATAACTCATTCATGTTTTAACATATGAATATTCAAGAATGATGGTTTATTTTACTAATTCCATGTTAAGTTTGTATTAGAAATGATACATCTTGCATGGTTGTCATTAGATATCATTTTTGGAATATGATTTGAATCATTTCAGGTTCATCCATTATTGGTTATGTTAATCATATGTTGGTTTTATGCATGCCTTATGATTATAGATGAAAATCTTGTTATTTGGTGTATTTATGGGTTAAACATGCTACTAATGATTAAAGGATTCACAAAGATGTTTGTTGGGTTGTTTAGATGGTGAAATGAACTCTCATTTATGCCTTTGATATGCTGGTCTTGGTGTTCAATGTGCATATCATATGATTCATGTTTAAACAAGTGTTGGCTTTACTAGAAATGGTAGGTTTAACATGTTCATATCTTTAGAAATCATGTGACTAAACATTAAGAATCCCTTAATTGTGAGGTTTGAGTTTAGATGAGTTTATGACCCCATTGTACCAGTTTACATGTGTTTATGATCTGAGATTAAAGTCTAGATTGTTCTGTCGGATGGGTCCCTACGGCCGTAGGAAGAAATCCCTACAGCCGTAGGACTGTCCAGGCTGCTACAACCGTAGTAGATACTTACTACGGCCGTAGGAGCCATTTTCACCACCAGTGTGCTGTTTTTGCTTGTTTTAACTAATTTAACTGCTTTGACACCTTTTTGGGTTCTGAGGACTACTGGACAAATCATTTGAAAAGATGTTTGTCTTTGTAGTCTGATTTGGACGCGATCCGGTGGATCTGTAGTTGAATTCTGATATGCCGTTACTTGCTTAATTATGTTTAAGTGTTGAATCTGAGTCTTGATAACTCGAGTGAAGATTTGTGCATGATAATATGGTTTTGTCAAGTATTAGAACAGCATGCTATGCGCTTAATCTATTCAAGTCTTCATATTATGTTTTGTATTGTGTTATTGCCATAATTAGTCTCGATGATTCCAAAGCCTGAGTGAATCTATTATCCTGCTGATTTCCTTCCGTGTTGGTCTATGTTAGTTGCTGTAGTCCTTAATTAATTTAGTTCATTCTGTCACTTGCTTAATATTAATCCTGCTGATCAAACAACAATGAGACTTAAGTATTGGTAGATTCCTGTCCTGGTGGAACGACATCCGGTCTTACCGAGTCTATACTACTATTGACCAGGTTATACTTGCCTGAGTCGTGTGTAGTATCTGCTTAGTAACATCGTTTTTATAAATTTAAAACGAGGTTGTGTCCCAAGATTTTATAAATAAAAACCAGCATTTTTGTAGCAAACCAAGTTTTTGGCGCCGTTGCCGGGGACAGGAAATTCTAAGAAATAGTTTAATTGTTGATTTGATCTTGTTACTTGTTACTTAAGTTAGGTGTGCCTGATTAGGTAGTCACTTGTTTTTTCTACCTCTTTCTCGCACCCTCTGTTAGTTTTTCTATTCTGAACAAATTGAGCCTTTTCAAGAACCGGAGCGTGAGTTTCGACGACGCCGACGCCTTCAACGCCAACGTCAAAGAGAACGTTTACTAAACATGGCGGAAGAACAACCACCACAACCTAGAACACTTAACGATTATGTTCGTCCTGATATTAACAATATCCAGAACACCATCATTCAACCTAGGGTGGCAGCGAACAATTTTCAAAATCAAACCAAATGTAATTCAAATGGTTCAAAATTCTGTTCAATTTCATGGATTACTCGACGAGGATGCTAACGCTCACATCCGCAGTTTTCTCGAAATCTGCGATACGTTTAAAATCAATGGTGTTACTGGTGACGCCATTCGTTTGCGTTTATTCCCATTTTCCTTAAAAGACAAAGCCAAGTTGTGGCTTAATTCTCTCCAGGTAAATTCCATCACTACATGGAATGATCTTGTTGCCAAATTCTTAGCTAAATACTACCCGCCGGCCAAAACGGCCAAACTGCGTAATGATATCTCATCGTTTCAGCAGACTGACGGGGAAGGTCTTTATGATGCCTGGGAGAGATACAAGGATGTCATGAGGAGATGTCCTTCACACGGATATGAGCTATGGAATCAAATTTTCATATTTTATAATGGCTTATCCGTTGTCACTCGGCAGATGATAGATGCTGCCGCAGGAGGTGCATTGGGTAGCAAAGACCCACAAGCGTGCTATGATCTTATCAAAGATATGGCAACCAACAGCTACCAATGGAACCCCTCCACGAGACTGAAACCGCCAAAGAACGGTGGAGTGTTCAATGTGGACGCTTTATCTGATCTTTCTGCTCAAGTAGAGAAGTTGACAAAGAAAATGGATCAGATGTGTGCTCCTAAACAGGCTACTTGTAATTTCTGCTCAGGGCCACATCCAATTGATCAATGCCACGAGGAAACTCCTGCTCACGAGGAGGTCGATTTCATTACTAATCAGCCGAGGTCTCAGTATAATCCCAATGCAACCAACTATAATCATGCATGGAGGGATCACGCGAACTTCAGTTATCATAACCAAACCACTAAACCCCCTCCAGGGATTCCATACCCACAGAGACCACGACAGCCTCAGCAGTTCGATCGTCATCCTCAGCAGTTCGATCGTCAGCCTCAGCAGTTTAATCGACAACCGCAACCATATGAGCAGCCACGTCAATATAACACTCAACCACCGCTTCCCAATCAATCTTCATCATCATCTTCAGGACCTTCCTATCTGGAGGATCTTGTGAAGCAATATCTAACACGATCTGAGCAACGATTCGACCAAACCGATGTTAGACTCAATCAGGTGGAAGCAACTTTAAGAAATCACCAGGCCTCGCTCCAAAATCTTGAAAATCAAGTAGGCCAGATTTCCAAACTCTTATCTGAAAGACCACAGGGTGGTCTCCCGAGCAACACGGATCCTAATCCGAGAGCAGTTCCAAGGCCTCACCCCGCCGCACCTTAGCGGGGTGAGTTGGGTCTTTTACCGGCAGACCTTAAAGAACTGGATATGCTTTCCTCCGCTTCTCTTTCCCTCCTTTCTTGCCTTTTTCTGCGTTCTCAACTGCCCTCTGATATTCTGCGCGATATTGTCATGAGACATGAGAAACACGTGAGGAGAGACCAAAACTTTGCCAAATTTCATCGAGGCACTTCCATCTATGCGGCAAAAAGGCGTGCGAAATATGTAGGGAAATGTTGGAAATGCGGTGCTCTGCTGCATGAGGGCGCTTGTAGGAATTTGCCGACGATATCTCAGTCAGAGTGTGCCAGTGCTCTTCGAGAAGACCCCGTTAAGCTAAAAGCCGAGGGGGTCTTACGTCCTAAAAGTAATGATGGTGCAATGATTGATGAGTTGGTGAGTCTCCGACTAAGCAAACTCGAGCCTAAGCCCCATTAGAATCCCTAGGTCATGCCTATGTTCGTGCCGTATAGCTCCTCATGTTTTCTCATTTCAGTTCTCATTCAGTCTGGAGAGACAGGAAAACACTCCGCATTTCAACGCGTTAAAGTGTTCGCTTACACACCGTACTAATAGTGTGTTACTTGTACATATTGTCTATTTGTCGGATGCCCACTTTCCGGGTTTTCGTTTCCCTTTCCGTTTGCATTTTCGCTAATCTAGATGTGTGCTTTAAATTCCGTACTACTAGCACGTTCCTCATACATTCTCCAGAGGCCTATAGAGAGTAGCATATACCAAAAAGTTGTTTAAACTGAAAATCTGATGCAAAATGGGTTTTTGTCACAATACATCCACTACGGCCGTAGTGCAACACTACTACGGTCGTAGGACCGTTCTGAGCTCTCTACGGTCGTAGCAAATACCTACTACGGCCGTAGGAACATTCCTATAAAAATCCCCATTCCAGATTTCATTCGCACGCTTTCTCTCTCTCTCCTACGCTCTCTTTCTCTCAAAAACGACCACGACGACCTCCGAAGCTTCTCCGTCCATATCTCGCTCATTTTCCGGCCATTTTTCGAAAACAAGGAATTAAAATGCTCCTCTTACTCTTGCGTTCAATATGTAGTACATTGATTCCATTTTAGTTGCCCATATTTCGATCGATAGAACAAAACCCTAGCCGCCCATTTTCTGATGTTCATAACATTCCTACAGCCGTAGTAGTTATACCGTACGGACGTAGCTCCTCAATTAAGGGTTTTGCTATAAACTGCTTAATACGGCCGTAGTACAATTATGCTACGGCCGTAGAATGTATCTTTTAGGGTTTTGTTTGGTTTGCTTGCTACGACCGTAGTAACATAATGGTACGGCCGTAGGACCCCATTTTCAACTATTTTTCCAAATTTGTTCATCCTTTGGACAATTTCAATACTCGGGGACCCACAGCATACCAAAGCAAACATGTATCGATCGATAGGATGCCTACCCATCGTGCGCACGTCTTACTTTGATTTCTGTTCATTTCAGCTATGCCTCCTCGACGTGTGCGCAGACAGGCTTTACCAGAGCCGCGGATAGACCCTCGTCAGTTCCCACGTTTAGTCGACCCTGACAGAGTTCCGGTCGAGCGGCCAGCTGATGCCGCGCTTCCTCCTTTTCTCCGCTTCGACCGTGATGAGGATCGTGCTGACAGAGATATCCTGATGGGGCGCGCTGACAGTCACGGATACGAGCCCATCAGGTATCTGGTTTGGGATGATTTGGCCACTCTTCACATCAGAGGCCGCGCTCAGACCACTTGTGGCCCTCATTGGCAGAGGCTCTTCAGTCTTCAGGGGTCGGTCTACTATGAGCTTGCATTGGAGTTCTTCTCCACCATCCACGTGATTACCCCACTGATGGATTATGAGCGGGAAGACGCCTTGACCTTCCGCCTACTAGGGGCGGAGAGGCGGCTTTCGTTGCGGCAGTTTGCCGTTTATATGTGTTTATATACGCATGAGGAGTTGGACACTCCGGCGTTTACCGAGGGCATCACTGAATGGCCCGAGGGTGTGAGCGGGATTTCTTGTTGGGATGAGGTTGGTACTGGGGTGTACAACACCGCCATCGCGCCGAAGAGCAAGAAGCTCCGGGATCCTCTGCACCGCATTCTACATCGGGCGATCGTCCACAGCATGACCGCTCGCAGTGCGTCCTCTGGTTCTGTTACTTTCACTGACTTGTTTTATCTATATACGATGGTTCACCAGAGGCCCTGCCAGCTCGCTCTGTGCCTGCCCGTTTTCTATTCCAGGTACGTACCACCCGTGTATCGCAGGCTATCTATGGAGGGGGTACGTTACTATTTTAGCAGAGGCTATGGGCCTCCTCACTGCCGAGATTACTGATGATCTCGTTCGCTCCGCTCGAGCCGCTCCGATAGATTTAGGGGTCCTGCAGCGTATGAAAGTCGCTGCTAGGATCCAGATGCGTATGAGATTGATCAACCCTGATGGGTCAATTTGGGAGCCTCCTAGAGTGGTCGAGGAGGAGGCAGCAGGTGGTGGAGAGGCAGGAGGAGCAGGAGCAGGAGTAGAGGAAGTAGCTGCTGGAGGTGCCCCAGAGCATGGACACCCTGAGTTTACTCTTGAGGATCTATTTGGGACGACACCACCTCTCCGACAGCAGCCAGCCCAGGTTTACACGAGAGATTATAGGGCTAGGATTGGGAGGTTGGAGAGGTCAGTATCTGAGCTGGTTGAGATGCAGCGGGAGTCCATGGAGATCCAGAGAGTTGAGTATGCACATGCTGAGGCTCATCGACAGTATATGATCAGCATGGTGCAGCTCATTGCGGCAGACACTATGACATCTTCACAGTAGTTGCCACAGCCGCCAGCTTATCCGCAGAGGCTCCGGGACTTCACTGATGGAGCCGGGCCTTCGCAGCCGCCTCCGTAGTAGTTTATTTTCTGGATATTGTAGTAGTTATCTTTTTATGTATTTCTAGATTAGCTTGGCTGTACGCTTTTGGTTGTTTGTAGTACATGCCACTTTTTGATGTGTTTGATGTTCTGTACTTACTTTTGCATATCTGTATGACATCAAAGCACTTGTACATTATTTCGGCTATGTATTTATTGTAGTTCGTTTCCTTTTTGCTTGCCATAGCTTGTGATGTTTTTGTCCCTCTCTATGTTTCACTTTTGGTTGAGTTGTTGTTTTGCAAGAATATTCGTGATATCTTGGCAGCTCAGCTTAAGTGTGGGGAGGAAGCCAACGCCTTCAGAGTATAATAAAGGCAGACACACAATTGTTGTTGAGGGAGTTCTTAAAGCTCTTTTCTCGCACTTTATTGCTTATTATTAGTACATTGGGGACAATGTACACTTTTAAGTGTGGGGAGGGATTAATATAACATGCCTGCTATTCTGTGTCCTGTTGAAAACTCTTGTAAGTCTGTGCATGATAGACTGGGCACTCACCTTATTCAAAGAAAACCTGTTATTGAAAGGTTAAATCCTAATCCATTCAAAAGACATCATTCTCTGTGCAGTTCAGAGAGAAGTTTCAAGAATAGGAAGACAACTATAAGTCAGAGGTCATATCACAAAACTAATGGTAAGTCCAAAGTTGTTGAAGCTGGTAAGTATAGAGAAAATGACAAAGGTAAGTCCAAAGTCAAAGAAAGAAATGAAAAGAGGTTTGTTAATCAAACTTCTCATCAAAAGGATAATAATACTAGATATGACAAAGGTAAGTCCAAAGTCAATGAAAATCAGGTGAATCAACTTGCAAAGAAAGTTGAAAAATTATCCACAACCTATAATCCTAAAACTGAGAGCAGATTTTCAAAAGGATTCTTGAATAACCTACCCCCTGTAGTTACTAGTTGAAGAAAGTGCTACAAATGTGGAGGTAGAGGACATGAGGCCAAAGAATGTGATAGTGAAATTCTAAGGCCTGAAAAGGAACATGTTGATCAGCCTATGCAGGACTCAACACCTGGTCAAGCTGACCAGTCAGCCCCACAAGATGAATCGGCTAAGTGCTCATCATCTGAACCCGCTTCAGAGGGGGTTCCTAAACAAAACTAATATGTTTAGTTTGTCATGTGCAGGGTTCAAGTAAATGGTACTTGGATAGTGGATGCTCAAGGCACATGACAGGGTGGAAAGGACTTCTAAGTGAATTCCAGGAAGATGAAGGTCCTAAAGTAACATTTGGTAATAATTCCCATGGAAGAACCAAAGGATATGGGAAGATGCATGATGACAAGGTTACTTTCAAGAAGGTTGCATATGTTGAAGGCCTTAAACACAATCTGATAAATATCAGTCAATTGTGTGATGAAGAAAATGTTGTTATTTTTAGGAAGAAAGCAGGAACAATCTATAATGCAAAGTGTAAGCCAGTGCTAATAGCAAAGAGAGAAAGAGATGTGTATCGACTTGATCTCAAATCTACAGATCCTTATACTGAAACCTGCTTATATTCTCAATTTGTTCCTAAGCTGAGTTGGCTGTGGCATAAAAAGTTGTCACATTTGAATTTCAAATATATAAATATGTTATCCAACAAAGAGTTAGTCTCTGGATTGCCAAAGATCACATTTGTCAAAGACAAACTGTGCTCAGCTTGTGAACAAGGGAAACATCACAAAGGGTCATTTAAGTTAAAGCAAAACTTTTCAATAACTGACCCATTGAGGAGAAATACAAAAAGGAATAATACAAAATTTCTCTTCAGTTAGAACTCCTCAACAAAATGGAGTTGCTGAAAGGAGAAAAAGAACCTTAATTGAGGCTGCTAGAACAATATTGTGTGAGGCAGGATTGAAACTCTATTTTTGTGAAGAAGCTGTTGGTACAACATGTTAAACCCAAAATAGATCAATCATAGTCAGAAGACATGGCAAAACTGCATATGAAATGTATAAATCAAGAAAGCCCAATATAGGTTACTTCCATGTCTTTGGTTTAAAATGCTATGTGCTGAATTAAACAGATCAGCTCCATAAGTTGGAACCTAAAGTTGATCCTGGAATTTTTGTTGGTTACTCCTCAATCTCCAAATCTTACAGAGTATATAACTCAATGAGAAATGCAATAGAAGAATCAATGTATTAGTGTTGATTAAGATGACAAAGTAAAGCTGACTCTGTCAGTCTGACTGAGCTTGAAAAGCCTGAGGAAACCAAAAGGTCCAATCCTATATATGTCATAGATGGTGAAGATAGTGATGATGTTGTTTGTACATCTAAAAGATCATCACAGCCTCTAAAAGATTCTCAAGTTGAGAAAGAATATGAGTTCTTTAATCCTTTTGGAGAGGATACTACTCAGACTGAAGATCTTAGTGATCAACAGTTTGATGACAATGCTGCAATTGATACTGAGGATGTAGGTTCACCTCAGAGTCCTCAATATCACTCAAGCCCAGAACCACAATCTCCCACTACAACCTTTAAGTTCCTCAAAGATCATCCTCAAGATCAAGTGATTGGTAACATTCAAGAAGTAGAGACCATCGGATCAAAGGCCACAACAAACTATGCTGCTTATTTTGGTTTCCTATCTCAAATGGAACCAAAGAAGACTGAAGAAGCCTTAGAGGAAAAAGACTGGATTGAAGCAATGCAGGAGGAATTGACTGAGTTTGAGAGAAATAAGGTATGGAATCTTGTCTCAACTCCTAAAGATCATACAATTATAGGCACTAAATGGGTCTATAGAAACAAGATGGACAAGAATGGAGTGATTGTTAGAAACAACGCTAGGCTAGTAGTACAAGGGTATAGACAAGAAGAAGGAATAGATTATGATCAGACATTTGCCCCTGTTGCTAGAATTGAAGCCATTAGGCTGTTCTTAGCTTATGCAGCACATAAAGACTTCAAAGTCTATCAAATGGATGTGAAAAGTGCTTTCTTAAATGGAAACTTTAGGAGGAAGTCTAGGTGAAACAACCTCGTGGCTTTGTTAGTTCAAAGTATCCACATCATGTTTATAAGTTAAACAAGGCTTTGTATGGTCTAAAACAAGCTCCAAGAGCTTGGTATGATACACTGTACAAATATCCACTATCAATGGACTTCACCAGATGTAGTATTGATAAGAAGACACTTTTCATCAAAAAGAGTAAAGGACAAGTGATTCTTGTACAAATCTATGTGGATGACATTATCTTTGGTTCTACAAATGAATCCCTATGTGAATGGTCCTCCAATACTATATCAAAAAGGTACAAGATGAGTATGATTGGTGAAATGACATATTTCCTAGGCTTACAAATTCAACAAAAGCCTGATAGAATATTCATAAATCAAATGAAGTATGTTCTTGATTTGATAAAAAAAGATGGTGTTGATTCTAGTTCAACCATGAAAACACCCATGTCACCAGCTGTCAAGCTGAAAAAGGACTCAGATGGAAAGTCTGCATGTCAGTCTACCTATAGAGGAATGATAGGTTCATTACTTTATTTGATAGCTAGTAGACCTGATATAATGTTTGCTACATGTGTTTGTGCAAGATATCAGGAAGATCCTAAGGAATCACATCTTCAAGCTATGAGAAGTATCTTTAGGTACCTAAAAGGTACACCAAATCTAGGTCTTTGGTATCTAAAGGATTCTGCATTTGAATTGGTTGGATTTTCTGAAGCTGATTATACTGGGTGAAAATTAGACAGAAAATCTACAACAGGAGGATGTCAAATGCTTGGAGGGAAGTTAGTAAGCTGGACAAGTAAGGAGCTGAAATTCAGTGGCTACTTTAACTACTGAAGCTGAGTATGTTGCTACTGGAAGTAGTTGTGCTCAAATTCTGTGGATGCAACATTAGCTTCATGACTTTGGTTTGAATTTCAAGAAAACTCCTATTTTGTGTGATAACCAAAGTGCAATAGCCATAACATATAATCCAGTCTTCCACTAAAAAACAAAGCATATAGAAATTAGACAACACTTCATAAGAGACATCGTGGAAAAATGTAAAGTTGAAAGAAATTTTATCTCCACAGATGATCAACTAGCAGATATATTTACGAAACCACTTGATGATAAAAGGTTTTCTTATCTTCTATGTAAATTGGGTATGCTCAACCTTAGATAAGTTTCTACAACTGAGTTTCTGCTTGATACAGACTATGTGTCTTAAGCTGAGATTACAGTTTATCAATATGTCACCATAACCTGTTTACTTAGTCAAACTGAGTAATAAGTTCACACATTTGGTTTGTTCCAAACATGGTTTAACTACTTAGTGTGGTTAAAATACAAGATTGAGTTTGTCTGAAATAAAAATGACTAAGTGTCATTGAATCTGAGATGTGTGCTCAACTCAAGCTGAGTGATACAATCAAGTTGAGTTCTTGACTCACACTGAGTGGTAAGTTTACTCAGCTTGGTATGTCCAAACCATGTTTTAATTACTTTGTGTTATTAAGTCATGCATAATTATGTTTGAGTCAGTCTCAAATTATATTTTTATACTAATTATGTATAGGTGTAATACAAAAGTGTAAATAATGTTTTTGTATGTCAAGAGTATTATTTTACCAAATTACCCGTTGGATATGATAGGTTTCACCTTTATTCCGGTTATCTCTATCTATTAGTTAGCTAGAGTAACGGATAAAAAGAGTCGTACAACGGTAACTTTTCACTCTCCTCAATAAGGTATATATATCGATTATAACTAACATGCAGAAGTTTACGCCTGTTTTATCTCACCTTTCTACTTCTTGCAATACTCTATATACCATCTCCATTCACCTCAATTGCTAAGTGCAATCAAATCGTCCACTTAACTTGAAATTTTATTCGCTCTATGCGACATCCGATTTTACTAAGTGTGAATAAATTTCAAATTGTCCACTTAAACATTTATACAATGGACGGTATCATTCTAAACCTAAGTGATAGAATGGTGCGGGGTGCTGCATTCAAGAACAATGGAGTGCCGTTGATTAAAGTTAACAATCAACAAGCCTGCCTTGCCATTCCTGTGCGAAAACAGGGTAGGGGATATGAAGATTGGGTGAACTACATTCGCAAGGGCCCATTATCATTTGCTTTCACAGGAGCACCACTCCATATTGTTCCTCAACACCTACTTGAGTTCTGGTATAATTGTGTTTGTGATCAGGCTAGAGGAGAAATTAAAGGAACTGTTCTAAATGGAGAGAGAATAGTGGTAATCACGGTCAATAGGCTAAGGAAAGTTTTACATCTGCTAACTAACGATGTGTTCAAGCCTCCCGTGACAAGACAGGTAGTAAGATCAGTTCTACCAAGAATGGGTCACCCACAAACAGAGGATGTCATCAAGAAAGTTACTTTTCCAACCGGATGGGGTTTCCTAGTATCTATAGTGATCCGTTCACTATGAACAAAGGTTGGAGGACTGGACCAAGTGAATGAGTTCTAGTTGCAGTTGTTATACAACATGTATCATGCAAGGATCATTGACTTTGCCTTGCTAATCTTTAAAGAGCTCAAGGTCCAAGTGACGAAAACACTAAAGGACCTACATGTGCCATTCATTCGGTACTTGTCTTTGGTGATGTAAGCTGAGTTAGGAGATTCATTATATGAGACTGGCCAGGATGTGTTCCTCACACCAGCACTCAGCTTCAAGATGTTCAACAATGATATCTTTCTAGAGCAAGAGGGACTTAGTGAGCTCATGCGTCGGATTGCTGAAGGAACATCTTCAGATAGTGCAGATGAGGAGTCTGACCAAGGGGGAGCAGCTCGAGCAGATCAAGAAGTTCAAGCTAAGCTTGAAACTATTGAAGCTGAGGATGAGTCTACTACATCTCCATCCATCTCTCTACCATCTTCAGGGTCTCCATTGGTTGGAAGACCCCACACAGGTATAACTCCACCACTCTCTTCTTCTTCTTATTTTTCTCTATCCTCATTTGGAGATAAGACTGTGTATAGCCCAACACAGTCTAACCCATTGTAAATTCATAAATTGTATTGAAATAGGAGTTTCTATGTAATATACGCATGGAGTATATATAGGGATATGACTATTGTAATAGTTAAGGATTGTGGGCATAATGAATGAATAAACTAGGTGTTTCTCATGGTGTAAATCTATATTCTCTCTAGTTTACATATGCAATCCTTCATCTATCCTACATGATACATAAACCACTTGTTATCTAAATTCCTAACACCCATCTCCTCCAGCTTCTATCCATCTAAAACACCAATCTAAAGCCAACCTTGGTATGCCAATTGCTGCCAAGAGAATTTCCCAAACATATAGTAGGAAAGCTGCCAAAAGTGGTGTCACACCTAAAGACACTAGTTGAGCTAATATAACATTGATACCTCTACAGGCAGGAGTTGAGGGGGAGACACCTAATCATATGGTGTCAACCTTGAGGCTCATTCTAACCCAACAGCCAAGCCAGGGTGTGGTGTCTAGTAAGCCCACATTCTCCAGAGCCATGGGAGAGCCCGTTGCTGTGCCTGAGCAGACACATTCAGGTTACATTGAAGATTTGACCACTCCCGAGGGTTAACTACCCCCCACTCACCAAATTAACCAACCAGCAAACCTTTCTCACAACACTTTGTGCCAAACCCATTCCATTCAATTCTCACACTCTGCTACACGACTTGCCCATGATTCACCTAGAAACCAAGGTGAGTTACAGGGTCCACAGTCTGGTACAGATGAATTTGGGAGTAGATACCAACTCCTGATGGATGTACCCAAACACTCAACAAGTATATCTCCTGCTACTCCAATTGAAGTTATTAATTCCATTACTTCAGAAGAACAAGATTTTGAGTTCAAGGGAAGGAGTAAGTCTCCATAGGTGTTGGAACCAAAAGCAGAGATTGAAACTCACTCATCGAGCATTCAGGAATTAAAAGATATTATTGAAGCTCAATTTGCTATGTTTCACCTCAAGAGAAAGAAGAACAAAAGTAAAATTTATCAACGGATTAAAAATCTCACCAATTATGTCAAAACACTTACATCTGAAGTTGTTGCTCTACAAAAACAGACTCCAACCCCCATTGATGATGACAAAAAGTGGGAGAAGGTTCAAGAAGCTGAAGCTAAGTTAGTTCAAGCTGAATTAACAAAGGAAGTGGAGGCTGAGTTAGTTCTAGTAGAGAACCCAACTCACAATGAGAGGGAGTTAGAAATTATAGTCGAGAAAGAAAAAGGTTCAACAGAACCTGCAACAAAGAAAAGAAAAATTGTAGAGGAATCTGAAGAAGAAGCTGACAGTGATTCTGAAACTGAAGAAGAAAAAGCCACAAGACATAGATTGAATAGCTTGAAAAGGAAGAAGCTGATGAACTTGGCATATCTCTTGATGAGCTTAGAAAGAGAAGAGAAAAGGAGGAAAGGGACAAAGAGAAAGAAATTGAAAGAAAAGCTTTAGCTCAAGCTGAAGCTGATTACTTTGGTCCGGAACTATAACGAAACCTCACCATATAAACGGCAAGGTACTCTGCACTAGGGAAAGGACGCGTAAGAGAGTTGCGCCAATCCAAAAGATTACCTTTACGGTCCCTAAGGAAGCCCCGAAGGAACCGACTAAGCAAGGGTTTTTCAATGAAACACCGGAAGAGGATTCATCCGAGGAACCATTTGGGGTGGAATTCCCCAAAGGATCATGTGAGGAAGAACCGATAGAAATATCGAGTGACGACTCAAGCGAAGACGAGGTCGACTCGGATCTCGAATCCGACGCACGAAGCTGATTTAGACTCTAGATGCACTGATTACCTATTCTAACACCACTAGGATTTTCAATGTTATTTCAATTATGATGTCTCATTTCTATTGTTACTATGAAAGAAAAAAAAATCTATAAATAAAATGGTGTTTTATTTGAGTATTTCTCTTTATTTTAGTGCTATATTCAAGTTTAAAAAACTCGTATGCTCTATGAGATGACTAAATTCCATGAAACTTTGTATGCACAACTTATACTCCTTTGCGGAGTAACCGCAACAACTATCTCTCAAAGCACCTCAACACGACATACTACTATACGTGAGACCTTTATGTGATTACTTGATTTTATTGATTCTTGTTATAGAAGTTATATTAGGAATGGGAAAGGGCTGAGTGAATTCTCCAATAGCAGTTCAAGAGAAAGAAATATATAGACTCAGAATTCTTGATCTAACTTTATTGCATGTTCTTGTTTGATTGTGGCCTTAGAGTAGGATTAATTATTCGAAGGACTATGTATTTTGGTATCTTGCACAGTAGTGTATTCATGAAAGCCTGGACCCTTAGATTACTGTAGTGTCCCATGCAAGTGGAGCAACATGTTTAGTAAGCCTTATGAGAAACTGTGATAAGCATGGATGCATAGCGTCTGGCCAACGCCATGAACACACGCCTATCACAAGGCCCTGTAAGGTAGTACGAGGCATTCTGCGAAATGAGCTACGGACTAGGATACGGAAATCACATGGGATAACAATACAGCTATGACCCCACGAAGCTTCACATGCCCGTACTGCGGGTAAAGCTAGCCAACACAAACTATTGTCCAACCCATCAAATCTATCTTTGTATAGAATATGCTCCGAAAGGATCAACCGTTGGAATGGCCGTGGACGTGACCGTGGTATCGGCACTGGGGGAGATGAAGCAACAAACCCTAACATCGCCGACATGATAGCGCGACAACTTCAAGCAGTTATTTCTAATCTTGTGACCCAAATCAGTAACAACCTCAACCACCAAAAAAACAATACCAACAATGTAGTCGGTTATGGATATCAGTAACTGTGCTAAACACCAGAAGGTGGAATACTCAGATCCAGGCCAGAGGGAGGCCTGCTACTATAGGAATGACTTGGGAAGAACTTAAGGCGTTGATGGAGGAGGAATTCTGCTCGAGCACTTAAAATTCAAAAGTTGAATGACAAATTATGGAACCACAAGATGGTGGGTGCAATTCATGCCGCTTAAACTGACAGGATTCATGAACTGGAAAAACTTGTGCCACGATTGGTTACTCCAGAGTCCAAATGAATCGAAAGGTACGTTGCGGGACTTGTACCCCAAATTCGGGCGATGGTTAAAGCAACCGAACTACCAACGAACCAGGGTATACTAGAAGCAGGGGGACTCTAGAAACAACAACAAGAGGGCGAAGGTGGCAACAGGCTACGTGGCAGCTAACCCGGTGAGGAAAGGGTATTCGGGTTCTATATCAAAATGCACTACTTGTAACTCTCACCACTACAAAAAACATACCGTGTCGACATTGCACAACCTACAACCGATTGGGCACTATGCAAAGGACTGTAGGACTGGGGGTAGGATGGTGGCCCAATAAACACTGTGAACCCGACAGGTAATCGGGGTGCATGCTATGAATGTGGTAGTACGGAGCATTACAGAAACGCATGTCCAAGACTTAATCGAACACCTGCAGCAGGATGAAACTAGACCAAACCCACCTTTAGCTATGGAGGGAAACCGGAACCCAGAGAATCAAGTCAACCAAGCCCATGGGAGAGCGTTTGCCTTGGGAGCATATGAAGCCCGCCAAGATCCCAACATGGTTACTGGTATGCAGTTTATCATTTTAGACACCGTTTACTTGATAGAGGTAACTGATGGGGAGAAGGTAAAGATTAGTAAGGTTTTTTGTGAGTGTACGTAAGTGCTAGAGGGCGTTACTTTTAGTATAGACTGGAGACCTTTTGGGCGTGGGAACTTTGATGAGATCGTTGGAATGGAATGGTTGTCGAACCCAAAAGCCGAAGTTTTTTTTTTGTCACGTAAAAATAGTACAAATTCCTTTACCGTGTGGCAATGTACTTCTAGTTCAGGGAGACCGACCGGAAGGAGACACGAGATGACGTATGAGCGCTAAGTCCGTATAGAAGAAACTCGAAGATATCCCTATGGTTCGAAATTTTCCGGAAGTATTTCCCGACGATTTGTCTAAATTACCTCCTGTTCGACAAGTGGAACTTACCATTTACCTAATACCGGGAGCTACTCCAGTAGCGAGGTCACTATACCGATTGGCACCATCGGAGATGCAAGAATTGGCCAGCCAACTACATGAACTACAAGATAAGAATTTCATGCGACCTAGTCAGACACCTTGTGAAGCACCCGTTCTACTCGTCAAAAAGAAAGACGGATCGTTCCGTACGTGTATCGACTACCGTGAGTTGAACAATTTAACCATCAAGAACCGCTATCCTCTTCCTAGAATATACGATTTGTTCGATCAACTGCAAGGCTCTCGACATTTTTCCAAAATAGAGCTTCGATCTGATTACCATCAATTGAGGCTGCGTGTGAAGGATATACCCAAAAACGCGTTTCGGACCCATTACGAGCACTTCAAATTCATCGTTATATCTTTTGGATCAACCAATATACATGCGGTGTAAATGGACTTTATGAACCGAGTATGCAAACCATTTCTAGATAAGTTTGTAATCGTCTTTATCGATGACATACTGATCTATTCCAAGTCCAAGGAGGAACATAAAGAACATCTGAGGTTAGTACTAGAATTTCTTAGTAAGAAAAAAAAATTTACGCCAAATTCTCAAAGTGTGAAATTTGGTTGAATGAGGTACATTTTCTCGGCCATGTGGTTAACGATAAGGATTTCATGTGGACCCCAACAAGAATGGAGCCAATAGCAAATGGAAAACCCCTACGACGCCATCGGAGATCCTCTCGCTTCTGGACTTGGTCGGATATTACCGACGATTCATCGAGGACTTGGTCTACTCAACCCACACTCTCCAAAGCCATGTGAGAGCCCACTACTGTGCCTGAGCAGACACACTCAGGTAACATTGAAAGAATGACCAATTCCCAGGGTCAATCACCCCCTCTAACCCAATAAGCCAACCACCAACCTATACACATCACGTGTCGAGCCCAATTACATCTCTTCACTTCTCACACCCACTAGCACGACCTGTCAATGATTCATCTCAATACCAAGGTGAATCACAGGGTCCAAACTCTGGTGCACATGATTTTGAGGGTCTAAACCAACCCTTGGATGACGCACCCAACCACTTACCCGTTGATGTTCTTGGCTCCATTATTTCACATGATCAACATTTCGAGGCTAAGGACATGAGTCAGTCTCCTCCCGATGAATCTGCCTCATAAGGCATCTAACATTTGAAACAATTCATAGCGGCTCAATTTGGTTTGTTCCATCTCAAGCAGAAGAAGCACAAACGCCAAATTTATGAGAGACTTGTGAAGCTGACTAATGATGTTAAAGAGATTGCTACTGCAGTTGCTACCGTTCAACAAAACAAGATTTCGACCCCTATTGATGATGAGAAAAGGGGGAGAAGGTTCAAGCTGAAGTTGACGCTGAGTTAGTTCAAGCTGTAGCTGAAGCGCTACTGGTGCTAGCAAGAGGAGCAGAGAGGCAAGCTCAGTTTGAGGGGTAGCTGGAGCTGGAGAACGAGGAACCTGTAGCTAAGAGGAAAAAAGTGATATAATCTTAACCTGAAGCTGACAGTGTTTCTGAGACTGAGGAAGAAAAAGCCACAAGGCTTATGATTGAAATGCTTGAACAAGAGGAAGCTACTGAGCTAGGCATATCACTTGATGAGCTAAGAAAAAGGAAAGAGAAAGAGGCAAAATACCAAGAAAGAGAGAAAGAGAAAAAGGCTTTAGCTCAAGCAGAAGCAAATTATTCAGGTCCAAGGCCTGATCCGATCCCATACACTGATGCAGACATTCAGGAGTGCTACTTCAGACGAAGCACCAGTAAGGAAATCAAGAGTATGACTCTGAGCAAAGTACATGGATCCATCATTCTCACTTTCCTATTTGATGACAAATCAACAGTGGGAATGGACCTAAGATATGTTCATAGGATGGGCTACCTTGAATGGCAAAGAATAATGATGATGCTCAAGAAGTTCAAGAAGAGTCAGATCAAGCAAGATATTACAACTGAAGTCTCGAAGCTGATTTCTCGAGCTTAGGAGATGAGGTATGTCCCAGTTCCTGGTCTGTAATGGCAGAGACTATTCGAGATACCTGAAGGTGTGAAGTTCAAAGAGAATCAAGGTATTGATGCACCTGTTCAGGGGTTTATGTTTAAGGATCAGGCAGGGAAACCTAGCTTCATCAAGATGAATGAGATCTGCTATCTAAAAGCTAGGGATGCCTTACACATAAGAAGTTGCTGTGGTGATAACTCAAATCATTTTGTACGATATAAGCTGAATAAAATCATCAGAGTGCAACAAAAGGAACTCAAAGGAGATTTAGAAGCAGAAAGCCTTCTAGAAGAGATACACCGAGAAATTATTCTTTGGGATGTTCTACATCCTGTGTTCAAGAGATAATTTTGTAATAGATTAGTTCTATGTATAATTGTTAGATTAGTTCTAATAATTTGTAAGCACTAACTGTGCACGATCTTAGTGATCAAAATTTTGTACTCTGATATGTTCAATGAATACAAAGATTTGTTTGATATGTTCAACTGTTTATGATGTGTTCAAAATTCTTAGACTGCTTAGTTCAACTTGAATGAATAATTTGATTAGTTCATATTCATTATTATGATTGGTTGGTTTGTTCAACTTATAATTGATAAGTTCAATTAATATTTGATAAGTTCAAAGAGAAAATCTTGATAAGTTTAAGATTTAAAACATAATTCTGTTAAACAAACATAAACACTGTTTGATGGTTTTGTCATCATCAAATAGGGGGAGTTTGTTGGTCAAATGATCTCATCAGTTGACATTTGATGAGACAAAGTTAAGTTTGTAAGATGTGTTCTAAATATAACTTAAACAAAATTTATGAAGCTTGATCAGACTGAACACTTATAGTGTTTCAGACTGAGCATAAGGTGAATATAAGCTGAGCGTGGTTTGATCAGCTTAGACTATATCATAGTAAGATTATCAATGTGTTTGATAAGCTGTGTATGTCACCTAAGATATAGGTTGAGTACTCAGCTTGATGCGTTTCGAGCTGAGTGACTCAGCGTATAGAATGAGTAAGCTCAACAGAGTTGCTAAGTAAGTTCTAGCTAACTCTTATGACTTCTAAGGATGAGTTAATCATTATACGTGTTAGTACATGTTTGTTTTCTGGTTTGTTCTCGAAGAACACAGCTTGATGAGTTTCAAGCTGAGTAACTCAGTCCAACTAAAGAAGTCAGTTTAAGAAAATTTAAATATGTTTTAAATTCCTTTTATCTCTCTATATCCACGGCAAGGATAAGAAGATTCCATAATCAAGATTTAAGATTGAAGACTCAAGATAGAAGATTCAAGATTCAAGATTCTGGGTTATCCATTAGTTTGTTAGCATATTAGGATTAGTTCTAGTTTGTTAGGATCCGTAGGAACAGGATTATAAATACTTATCTCCTGATAAGTTTAGAGGTACGACTAAACAACGAGTTACAAAGCCAAACTCAATTCACCTTATCGTATGTGTTACAAATCTTGATGCAAAGTTGGTAAGTTCAACGTGATCAAGAAAATTCACAGATTGCCAAATTGTTCGTGTGTTCGAATCTTCACATCTATTGTGAAGTTGGTAATTATTCAATCTGTGAATAAATCCTGTTTAGAGAGTCATCCTGTATCTATAATCATTAGTTGATTATAGATAGCAAAGTTTGAGAGATTAAGAGATTTGATTTACATTAGGTGTATACATATCAAGTGTTGCTTACTTGATTGTTCTTGTAATCATCATCTTATTAATGAAAGCAAAACATTCGATTGTTTGTAGTTTGATATGTGTTAACACTTTTTATTAATTTGTTCAATTTTCCGCAGAAAGTGTATTCAACCCCCTTTCTACACATTACTTGCTTGTTGATCTTCTCACCAAGGGACCAACAGGGAGTTTGTTGGTCAAATGATCTTATTAGTTAAGATTTGATGAGACAAAGTTAAGTTTGTAAGATATGTTCTAAATACAACTTAAACAGAATTATAAAGCTTAGTCAGATTGAGCAGTTATAGTGTTTCAGAATGAGCATAAGCTGAGTATAAGCTGAGCATTATAGTTGATCAGCTTAGACTATATCTTAGTCAGTTTATCTATATGTTTGATAAGCTGTGTATTACCTAAGGTATATGTTAAATATTCAGCTTGACGTGTTTCAAGCTAAGTTACTTTGCCTTTAGGCTGAATCAGCTCAACAGAGTTGTTGAGCCAGTTCTAGCTAACTCTTACGACTTCTAATGATGAGTTAGTCATTATACATGTTAGTACATGTTTGATATCGAGTTAGTTCTAGATGAACTCATCTTGATGAGTTTTAAGCTGAGTAACTCAGCCTGACGAAAGAAGTCAGTTTAATAGAATTTAAATATGTTTTAAATTATGTTATTTTCTATCTACGGTGCGGATAAGAAGATTCCAGAATCAATATTGATGATTGAAGATTGAAGATTCAAAATGTTAAGTTAATGCGTTAGTTTAAATTAACAGATTAGGATAAGTTCTAGTTTGTTAGGATACGTAGAATAGGATTATAAATACTAACCTCTTAATCAGTTAAGAGGTAACACCTAAAACACCTAATAACGTATGTGTTACGTATCTTGATACATTGATTGTTTGTTGATCAACGTGATCAAGTATTCACAGATTGCCAACAAGAGTTCGTGTGTTCGATCTTCACGTTAGTTGTGAAGTTGGTAAGTATTCAATCTCTGATATATCCTGTTTAGAGAATTAGGTTTTGTTTATAATCATTAGTTGATTATAGATAGCAATGTTAATCAATTAGTTTGAGAGATTGAGAGAGTTGAATTGTATCCAGTGTTTCATACTTGATAGTAATCATCTTCCTATTAATAAAAGCATTCAGTTTCATTCAAGTTGATTTGTGTAACGGTTTCTATTGATTTGTTAATTTTCCGCAGAAAGTGTCTTCAACCCCCCTTCTACACCCCTTCTACACAATACTTGCTTGTTGTTTATCTCACCAAGGGACCAACAAGATGTTTCTTTTATATGATGATTTGGTAGAAGAAAATGCCAAACTTCAAATAAAATCATCTGAACTTTGTAAGATGTACGAAGTTCTGACAAAAGAGTATGATAATCCATGGAATGGCTGGTGTAAAGCAACTGCAAAACTCAAAGAGCTTACACAAGAAAGTTATGGTTTAACCACACAACTCAAAGACTTTGAACAGAGTTCTGAAATATTACATTCTGAAAAACAGAAAATAGATGATCTGTTCACATCCAATGCAATGTTAACAGATCACGTGTCCACAGTGTCTGTACAATTTCAACTTGCCGAACAAATATCTAAATCTTATGCAGTTGAATTGGAGCAAAAGCAAGCAGATATTGAGACTGTGATGAATAAGGTTAAAGAATTGATGCAAGCCAATGCTGAGCTGAATGACAAACTATCTTCTGGGTTGAAAAATGATAAAAAGATCATAGACAAACTATGTGTTGAGAAAGCTGAGTTGAAGGAAAAAGTCAAAGAACTTGAACAAAAACTGCATGTGTCAATTCAATCATATGTTCCTCGTTCAATCTTGGAGAGAAAAATATCTGAACTGCAAACGACACTGGTCACTGAGAGAGTACAGTTTGAGAAAGAGAAGAAAGAGTTAATGGCTAAAATTCTGATCGTTGACCTTAACGCTACAAAACTTGATGAATCAACGAAGACTTCCGCTGATACTATTAATTTTGATTCAGATTCACATTGTAGTAGCCAATCTGATTCTTATTTCTCTGTTGCAGGTTATGAGCTTTCAGATAAAGATTTCATCAACACATCAACTGCAGCGAAGACTCCTAAGCTCACAACATCTGTCGGATCTTCTGATCAAATGAAATCACCTTCATCTGTAACGACTCACTCTCCGAAACAAAACCCTAAACAGAAACAAGCTGCTTTATGTTATGAATAGAATACTTGTGGTTCAAGTAAATTGAATTCCGCTTATTCTGTGATTACAGATTGTTGGTGCATAATTGTAAATCCCTAGTTCTTATCAATCCAATACATACATGTTTACTTGATATGTTAATTCAAATGTGTTTTGATTAATGGTTTGCATGTTTATATATTCTAAGTGGTTACTTATGTTTGTCTTAAGCTTACAAGTACTTAGTCATGTGTTGATTTGTGTTTGGAAGTTTAAATATGTGTGAATGTCATCACGTGCGTGATGAGTTCACTACGTGCGTAGTGGATCTCACTACGTGCGTGGTGAGGTGGTCGGTTAAAGTTAATTAATTATTATTAAAACACCCAGTACGTGCGTACTGGATTCACTTCGTGCGAAGTGCGATACATTACGTGCGTAGTGAAATTAATTACACTATAAATACTCATTAACCGCGTATTAGCGGGGAATCGCAGAGTTTGACGGGAAATCATGAGGTAATCGTCAGTAACCGCATATAACTACCGGAAATCGACCATAAGCCTTAGTGAACCTTCGTAATCGTACGTTTAACCTCGGTAATCGCGAACTTAGTGTTAATCTCGAATCCAAGGGCAGCCTTAAGCATTCTGTGTGAGTTCTTAGAGTTGTTCTTCGTCCTACTCTGTGTGTTCTTCGTGTTAACTGTGTGCCGGACACCTAAGCAGATCTTAGAATCCTTAGGAGGTTTGGGAAATAGATATTCCGCACTATTTCTCATCCTAGATCAGTCCTAGCATTAGGGTGTTTTAGTTTAGAAGCCCCGCGGTCCTACAAAGTGGTATCAGAGCCTTGTGCTTTGATTGATCACTTTTCCTTAGGTTTCGTGATCTAGGTGTCGTTTAGGCTTGTTAGCTTTGTTCTTTTTCCGTGTTTTATCGGTCGTTTTAGTCTAAAACAGGTCATTTTTTAGTTAAAAAGGTTTGTTTTTACGTAAATCAATCTTAATCGTTGCAGTTTAATCGTGCGAAGTACCTTTCATTACGTGCGTATTGATCTTCAGTGCGTGCGTAGTGTGTGGTTGGTCCTCTAGAATCTTCGGTAGCCTGTATGTCTACGCGTACGTAGTGGGTCATCAACACGTGCGTAGTTCTTCTCACTTCGCACGTATTGAGTCTGTGTGTTAAATCTTTTTCTTAAAAAACAATTTACTTGTTTCGTACGTAGTCAAGTCACTTCGTGCGTAGTAGGTCCCCATTCCGTGCGTACCTATTTCTGTGTGATCCTTTGAGACCATATTCATTCCGTACGTGGTGGTAGTCACCTCGTGCGTAGTGAGTACCTACTCCGTGCGTACCTCAGTCAGTGTGAGCTTTTGGTTGGTAAAATGTCTGACATGAGTGCAATGGCTGCCAAACAAACCATAACTGCTTTAAGCAATTTAATAATGGATAATGAACAGGGCGGGATAAATAAAGTACCTCGATTGCTAACCATGGAAGACTACCCATTCTGGAAACCACGTTTTGAAATATTTATCGATGGGGTTGATCCACGGTTGCACCGGGCCATTTCTGCTGATTATGTCGTGCCCAAAGGTGAAGGGAATATCGAAGTTCCCTATGATCAGATGAGTGATGATCAGAGGAAGGCTTATGATGCTGAGAAGAAAGCCTACTCTTATTTGATCCAAGCCATTCCTAATGATATCTTCCACTAGTTCCGACGGTATAGAACGTCACGTTCCTTGTGGAATGCGCTACAAAAGAGGAACGAAGGGAATGCATCTCTGAAAGAGCTTAAGGCCTCACAGTTGAGAAAAGAGTTTGACCACTTCACCTCATACATGAATGAAAAGCTTCCAGATCTGATCAATAGATACAACCATCTTCTCAGTGAAATGGATAGTTTGGGGGTGCAGATCTCAGAAAGACAACAGGTATAGACCTTATCTAAGGCATTACCAAAGAGCTGTAGGCCGTTTATAATGATCTTGAAAAATGGTGAAGGTTTCGAGGGTATGGATCTCAATGATTTCATCACCACAATAAAAGAGCATGAACAGGAGGAACAAAATCTAGATAGATTGAGTAGCTATGTGCATAATCCTTCCTTGTACTGCTCTGGATCCATTCCTTCTCCTGCAATCTCGTCAAATGTTCCGTTGCAGACTGCATTTACTTCAAGTGTCAGTGGATCAACTAGTTCTGAAACTACAAGTGGACCACCATATTCTGCTCCTTCAAGCAAAACGTCTATGCCTGCCTTAAACACTGAGCATTTCAAGCATGGCAGCACTGAAGAAGTAAAGGAGCATATGGGGATGCTTAGTGCTTTGGTCACATCATATGATGATCTGCTAAAGGGTAAAATCAGAAATGCCTACCTGACTCAGGAAGATTATGACCAGATAGACAACGATGAAATGGAAAGACAGGACATTCTATGGTCCTATGCTAATCTGGTAAGGAGAGCAAAGGCCTTGGTCAAGAGAGCTGGGATGCAGATTACAGCAACTAAGGATACAAAGCTGGGCTTCGACAAATCAGCTGTAACCTGCTACAACTGTGGAGAAAAGGGTCATTTTGCAAGAGAATGTGTAAAGCCAAAGAACTCTGGACCCAAGTATCCATTCAGGACATCTCCTGGAAAATCATCAACTTCCACTACCCCAAAGAAAGCTGAAACATCTCATGAGGGATCATCTAAGGCAATGGTAGTTGTTCAGAAAGATGAGGGGATAGACTGGTCAGTACATTTTCAAGATAATGATGCTTTCGAAGTTGCTGAGACCAACCTGGCCAGTGTTCAAGATCTGAATGATGATTCACAATCTGAAGCAGATAGTGTGCAGGAAGCTGATGATGAATTTGTTGCCAGTAAGGAAGACTCAGTGATGCCTACTGATGAGTACAAGGTCAAACCAGTTTCAGTGCCAGCTGCCGAACCAACGCCAGTGATTGTTCAAACTAAATCAGAAGATCTTAAGGCGTGCATGACTGGCAAACCTGCTGATTCAAAGGTAAGTAACAATTCTGGCATTCCTTGTGCTTCGTGCAATGACTATGTGCAAAATATTATATCTTTGAAATCTCAAGTCAGTGATCATACCTCTAAATTGCATGAAAATTCAATCATTAAAGGTAGGGAAAATACACTAAAAGATAAAATTGAAAGCCAGAACAAACATATTAGAGAACTAGAGGTAGCGTTGCTAAACAAACAGGATGCCATAGTTTTCTACATCAATCAGATAGATACACTGAAGCGAGACCTTGCTAGTTCTAAGGTAGATTATGAGACTCTCAATCGGAAACTCAAAAGTTATTCAACTTCATCTTATCTATTTGAGCACATAATCGACCGGAGACCTCAAGGTTCCGATTCAGAGAAAGACAAAAAGGCATACACTAAATGTCCACCACCAGTTTTGAACCAATTGGTGAAAACAGATGTCTTTTCTGAAGCTGACCAACTTCCTCCTAAGGTTGATCAATTTGTTGCATCAACCTCAACATCTGAGTTAAAGTTACAAGGGAAAGTTGGTGAGCCTCAGAAGAAAGAAGTCAAACAAGAAGAAAAGCCTAAATCTGGTATGAGAAAACTTCTAGGTAATTCTTCTGGACAAGGCACGTTAATGAAAAATGTGCAAGCAGCACTCCGAACCATAGAAAAGGAGGGTGCAAAGTCTCCTGCAACCCGTCCTTATGAAGAAGTTAAAATTTTGCCAAAACAATGTGGTTTAGGAGTAGAGTCAAAATGTCAAGTTGAGCAAAAAGTGCCACATAATCCTGCAAAACATCAATCAACCAGGATTTGTTATGTGTGCAGGAGGCCTGGTCACCTCAGTTATGAGTGTAATCAGAAACAACAGAGCTGCAGGGGGAAAGTTGATTTTTCTGAAAATTTTCAGAAAAATAAAACGTTTAATCAAAATAATCAAAAATCAACTGCCCCTCATCAGCTCAAAAGGACTGTTGGGGAAACTTCTAGTAAACCCAAAAGTTTTGAGGTTAGTCAGATGGGGAAGGAACCACTTCACAAGGAGCTTCTCCTCGTCAAGATTTAAAATGGACCAACAAACATGAAGTCAAAACGTCAAATAGTCCAGATACCAATGCAAACTTCAAAGCTACTGGTATTTGGATTAACATGCCAATTGTTGGAGAAGATGGGAAACCCATGACCATTCCGGCATGGGTTCCTAATGCTAACTAACTTTCTACTCTTTGTGCAGGGTGCCCTGGTTTTTGTTCTTAGTGAATGAAAACGGGATGAAAACCAAGTGTGAGGTTGTCCCTGATGATGAGACTTAGTGTCCTTGTTCGTGTGACTGTGTGTCTATTTTCTGTGTGGTTATATCTCGTTTCTCTTTGTGTTTATTTTCTGTGTGTCTTTGCGTTTCTATGTTCTTAGTTTTTAGTTTCTTTTAGTATTTTAGGGGGAGATAGGTGCAACATAGAAAATACAAAAAAAAAAAAAATCAGAAAACCATAGAAAATACAAAAAAATCAGAAAAACATAGAAAATACAAAAAAAATCAGAAAAACATAGAAAAAAAAAAGAAAAGAAAAACAAAAATGAGAAGTTGATCCAACTAAAATGGAAAATGATGGTACACTGGCTTTCAATACAAAGTATGTCTAGTAAAATTAGGACTGAAGGCATGTACATATTCTTGAGAAAACTGTCTGAAAATTTGAGTCAAATCAGATAAGAAACAGATGGCATGTAAGACATATGATGAGAGTCTAGGCTGATAAGTGGTTATGCATGTGGAAATCCATCAAAGATTCTAACTATCGAGACATTCCAAGTCTACAAGTCAATAACAGTTGAGACTAACTTAGTCTGGTGCACACACCTGTTACCATGCCAAATGTGCTAGATGACAATGAGCAAAATGTAAAAAGAGGGTGAAAATTGACCCCAATCTGAGATGTCAAAAGAAATAGATACTTTGATCTATTTGTGTTGAATTGTCAAAGAGCATAAAATGCAGTGACAAAAGCTCAACAGAAAGATCTATTAGTGTTGAATTGTCAAAGAGCATAAAATGCAATGACAAAAGCTCAACAAAATGTAAAAAAAAAAAGAGGTGAAAAATTGACCTCCATGTCAAAGAGCATAAAATGCGTTGACAAAATCACAAAGCACATAAGCATGGTGGTTGAGTATTCAAGTTGTGCATCCTACTGAGTGAGTCAAAACACTGTGAGATTTTAAAAGAGATAGTCTTAACCATGTACTCAGTTCTGGATAATCAGAAAATGTTGAAATCAAATATGTCATTATCTGAGGAAAGTTAGATTGACAGACAGAAATTGAGAGAGTATGTTTGTGCCTAAGGTTCTGAAATGAATGATAACTAAGTATAGATGTGCTGGTACTGATTCCATCTTGGAACCTTCTCACAAAAAGATTTAATTTCAGTAATTTACTTTTTGCAAATCTTTAGTGTTTTCATTTCTGTCTCTTAATGTTTAGGATTTAATTTGTTTACAGTCTGCATTTCCATTTTCTTTGTTTTCAGAAAATTACAAAAAGATTTTTGGTATGTTCTTATCTCTTTTGGTGTGTTTATTTCTTTTATACATAGTTTCTTGTGTTTTCGTGTGCTTAAAAGCTTTTGTTTTGTATTGAAGTTACTAACCGCTGTGTGCTGAGTACAGGATCATCAAGAAAAATTCTAACTTTATGTGAGAAATTCAATTCGCACGAAGTAAGAACACCTCGCACGAACTGTGTGATAAATCGTGCGTTGTGTATGCATACTCCGCGGTCAAGGATCAAGAGGCGAAGTGAATCCCATTTCGCACGATATGAAGCGCATCACGTGCGAAATGAAGAGTCACTTCGGATGTACACTTCAGGTAACAACACGCGAAGTGAAAGCACTTCGCACGGAGTGAAATAGGGTATATAAGTTGGTTCCGTGCGTATTCGTCATTACGCATTCATATTTTCTACAGTACACTCTATTCTCTCTTGATTTTGATTCTGACTTTTGTGTTGAAAGAGTCATTTCGTTTCATCTGTGTGATTCACCTTTGTGTCGTGATCAATTTGGTATGCTTTTTACTTCAATCCAACGGTTGGATCTAAAGTTATGGTCTTGAAGTTACTGACTGTTTATTGCTGAGTGCACTACTAACAGTATCAAGGTTCACAGATGAGGAACTCATCACATGCAAAATGGAGCCACTGCGCACGAACTATAACTCAACACGTGCGTAGTGCAGGTAAGGGCATAACGAAAGGTATTCTTATATTTGTTTGCTTTGTGCATTTTTCTTTGTGTATTTAGCTTAGTGCAATTTTTGTTGATAGAACTAGGTCTTAGGGGGAGTTTGTTGGTGCATAATTGTAAATAGTGCAATTTTTGTTGATAGAACTAGGGATAGAACTCAACACATGACTAAGTACTTGTATTGGATTGATAAGAACTAGGGATTTACAATTATGCACCAACAAACTCCCCCTATGACCTAGTTCTATCCACAAAAATTGCACCATTTACAATTATGCACCAACAAACTCCCCCTAAGACCTAGTTCTATCAACAAAAATTGCACTAAGCAAAATACACAAAGCAAAATGCACAAAGCAAACAAATATAAGAATACCTTTCGTTATGCCCTTACCTGCACTACGCACGTGTTGAGTTGTAGCTCGTGCGCAGTGGCTCCATTTTGCATGTGATGAGTTCCTCATCTGTGAACCTTAAAACTGTTAGTACTGCACTCAGCAATAAACAGTCAGTAACTTCAAGACCATAACTTTAGATCCAACCGTTGGATTGAAGTAAAAAGCATACCAAATTGATCAAGACACAAAGGTGAATCACACAGATGAAACAAAATGACTCTTTCAACACAAAAATCAGAATCAAAATCGAGAGAGAATAGAGTGTACTGTAGAAAATATGAATGCGTAATGACGAATACGCACGGAACCAACTTATATACCCTATTTCACTCCGTGCGAAGTGCTTTCACTTCGCGTGTTGTTACCTGAAGTGTACATCCGAAGTGACTCTTCATTTCGCACGTGATGCGCTTCATATCGTGCGAAATGGGATTCACTTCGCCTCTTGATCCTTGACCGCGGAGTATGCATACACAACGCACGATTTATCACACAGTTCGTGCGAGGTGTTCTTACTTCGTGCGAATTGAATTTCTCACATAAAGTTAGAATTTTTCTTGATGATCCTGTACTCACCACACAGCGGTTAGTAACTTCAATGCAAAACAAAAGCTTTTAAGCACACGAAAACACAAGAAACTATGTATAAAAGAAATAAACACACCAAAAGAGATAAGAACATACCAAAAATCTTTTTGTAATTTTCTGAAAACAAAGAAAATGGAAACGCAGACTGTAAACAAATTAAATCCTAAACATTAAGAGACAGAAATGAAAACACTAAAGATTTGCAAAAAGTAAATTACTGAAATTAAATTTTTTGTGAGAAGGTTCCAAGATTGAATCAGTACCAGCACATCTATACTTAGTTATCATTCATTTCGGAACCTTAGGCACAAACATACTCTCTCAATTTCTGTCTGTCAATCTAACTTTCCTCAGATAATGACAGATTTGATTTCAACATTTTCTGATTATCCAGAACTGAGTACATGGTTAAGACTATCTCTTTTAAAATCTCACAGTGTTTTGACTCACTCAGTAGGATGCACAACTTGAATACCCAACCACCATGCTTATGTGCTTTGTGATTTTGTCAACGCATTTTATGCTCTTTGACATGGAGGTCAATTTTTCACCTCTTTTTTTTTTTTACATTTTGTTGAGCTTTTGTCACTGCATTTTATGCTCTTTGACAATTCAACACTAATAGATCTTTCTGTTGAGCTTTTGTCACTGCATTTTATGCTCTTTGACAATTCAACACAAATAGATCAAAGTATCTATTTCTTTTGACATCTCAGATTGGGGTCAATTTTTCACCCTCTTTTTACATTTTGCTCATTGTCATCTAGCACATTTGGCATGGTAACAGGTGTGTGCACCAGACTAAGTTAGTCTCAACTGTTATTGACTTGTAGACTTGGAATGTCTCGATAGTTAGAATCTTTGATGGATTTCCACATGCATAACCACTTATCAGCCTAGACTCTCATCATATGTCTTACATGCCATCTGTTTCTTATCTGATTTGACTCAAATTTTCAGACAGTTTTCTCAAGAATATGTACATGTCTTCAGTCCTAATTTTACTAGACATACTTTGTATTGAAAGCCAGTTTTTCATCATTTTCCATTTGAGTTGGATCAACTTCTCATTTTTGTTTTTTTTTATTTTTTTATTTTTTTTATGTTTTCTGATTTTTTTTATTTTCTATGTTTTTCTGATTTTTTTTGTATTTTCTATGTTTTTCTGATTTTTTTGTATTTTTTTGTATTTTCTATGTTTTTCTGATTTTTTTGTATTTTCTATGTTGCACCTATCTCCCCCTAAAATACTAAAAGAAACTAAAAACTAAGAACATAGAAACGCAAAGACATACAGAAAATAAACACAAAGAGAAACGAGATATAACCACACAGAAAATAGACACACAGTCACACGAACAAGGACACTAAGTCGCATTATCTAGCTGCAACATTCGCAAAGTTGTCATCAATCTGTAATTCATCAATTTCAAAGCCTACGAAATCATCATGGATTGAAAAGAAGAAATTTTCTGAATCTGCACCAAGTACATCAGAATCCAGAGTACAGAAGGTCATTCACGATGACTTTTCATCAAATTTAATCCCAACAAAGATGATTCCAAAGAAAGAGAATAGAGTTGATAAGTCAAATCCTATCAATAACAACAACAGAAGCCGATATTTCTCAAAACCAAAATCAACAGGGGAATTTATGCTTAAGACAGACGTCATGTATCCTTTTCTGGTTTACTCAGCAAAGCACTTAATCCGCCTTTCAAAAAAGAAAAGATCTGTAAGACGTCGAAAATGAAACAAGAGTTTGTTGTGAGGAAGAATTCCTCAATCGCATTTAGGACCATTTAACAAAAAGATCCATAAACCTGTTATTTCTGCAAATACACAAAAATGGATGCCAAAACCTTCTACTAACAAATATGGACCCAATAGAGAATGGGTACCAATTTCTGTTAATTCGTGTTCTGGGTAAATAAAGAGAGACATTGTTAGAGCACAATGAAGATCATTCAGACTGCAGTGAAGATCATTATGTTTAGTGTGCCAATTTGGTTTAAAACTCATTATTTTTCAAAATCAACGGAGATCCCCAATAGTTCAATTTCAAATTCATTTTGTTCAACATTATCCCGAGTCTAATGTCTGAGTAGCTTATTTTGTGCAGTTTTATGATTTCATGATATAACTTGCTTTAAACTGGATTGTTATTTGCAAGGGGATCAAAATTTTATTTTCTTCGCTTAATTGATGAAAAAACAATTTTCATGCATCAATTTAGGGGAGTTTGTTTTTATCTACATTATATCTTTAAAAATTCCAAAAACATTCAAATATTGAAAAGCGAAAAACATTATAAAATTTCAAATCTCAAAAAGATTTTTCGTTTTCATTTGTTGTTATCTGTTCAAGAAGGTATCCATTCATTCCTTAATTCTGATACCTTTCTTGATTCACTCTTGTTGATCTTTCATAAGATCGTCTTTAATTTCCGCGTTTCCATCTCATTTTCATTTTGATATCCTTCCTTCAACTGCTGAATGTTTCATTCTTTCTGAAACCATTCATTCATGTGTTATTACTCAAGTGATCGAACGCACCATGAGTGAGGGAGTGTAGGCATTTATACTCCTATGGTCTATCCAGAACCGGAAGGACTTGCACCAGGAGCACACCATATTCTAGAACGAGATAGTAAGGGTTGCTTACTAGGTCATCTAGGTGAACAGAATCAGTTATCACGGGATACTGATTGGTGTACAAAGGTAAAATTAAAACTGAGAGGGGTGGAACAGGAGATGGGGTGCATATGATCAACAAATCATCTTCAGCTTACTGTTAAATCATTTTGTGACATTATTTGTCAAATTCCATGATTGTATAAATCATCCTTGACAATCCTTCTCAACATCAAATTTCTTGAAAATCATTGTTGTTGTAATTCACATGATTTCTCATCCGCTTGAGAATAATAACAAGTGTTCTTATGTATCCAACAAATAGAGATACGTACATAAATTCGGAAAGAGAGTTTGAGGGAGCAGTTGAAAAATAGTTAGTGAGCTGTGGGTGAGACATGGTCAAAAGTAAAGAAAGATCCTTACCAAATAGTATATGTCACTGTAGCCACATCTGCTACTAGATCTCATTCATTGAGATTTGATATTGAAATAGACATCATGGACACTGTGATGCAATGCACTAACCCCACCCAGCTACTCAATTATCTCTTAGTAGATAATTGTTTCAACTTCATACGGAGAATTAGCACATTTCTATTGACATCTCACTTGGAGATTGTTGATATTGAAACATGGAGGACAGCTACTCCAGTCCCCGACTTCTTTCATGCACTTATCGAGTCTAGAGCTTATTTGAATATAACTTTCATTTCTTAGGACACATGGTAGAAATATTAAGTGTATCTAGTTTTCGTAACTACCGAAATATCTTGGAGTGATATCTTTTGTGATATTCACGATGATTAGATGGAAATCCTACCAGAATCAATGTTATGCCAGTTCTGAACGTACGTCACACAGTTTATTTAAACTGCTGTGTTAACAAGTTTCTATGTGATCTCGGTGTTTTCCATTGGAACTTTGAGACGGTGCCCTAAAGACTGGCTCTGATACTTTCATTGCCATATCATTGTGATGACACCATCAACTGAATCTCATGATGAGGGTTCAAAGCTTCAAGTGTTCAACATATTTAGGCCAAAATGAAGCCGAATACAGAATTCATGTACATGATGCTCATGAAGAATCCTGATCATCATGAGGGGGAGAAATTTTAATACTAAATCAGTTGATTTTGAGTTTATCGATCAAGAAGAGATTCGTTTGTTGAGGGAGAGACAAAGAGAACTAAAATAAAATCATACATGTCAAGTCAAGGGGGAGCAAAGAAGAGAAAGATATCAACTTTAGAATAATGACAGTACTTAATTGAAATTCAAGAAGTTCTGAAGAATAAACAAGATCTAGAGCTACATTCAAGGGGGAGAGAACAAATATTCTTCCTAAATCATACTGTTTAAATGCTCAAGATCGCGATTGCTGAAAATCACTTCAAGCTAAACTGCTCATACAACCAAATGTTGAAAATCCTTAGGTTACTGGTGCAAATCCAAAAATCAGAAGAAAAAGGATGTTCTCGTGTACTTTCAAGAATCAAGTTCTCATCAAGAATTTTAAAGTGAAGACTATTCTTAAAATTGAATAGTTCATTTTGCAAGATGAGAATACATCCAATCAAAGACTGAAGATTCAAAAAGAAATCATTCAAGTCTTGTCTCATAAAGCGTTAAAGAATGCAGCAAGAAATCTACATATTTGTAAGAGGAGATGGTTCGAGTTCTTATGAAGCTGAAAAGACAAACATCGACTATTTCTATACAAAGGGGGAGATTGTTAGGTTATAATATTGTATAGAATACAAGATTACATATTAGTTGAAGTTTGTATTAAATATACAAACTAGAGGGTTAATATTGTAAATACCCTTAGGGGTATAAATACTAATGACTAATTGTCATTAGTAAGGTCTTTGGCAAAATCACAAAGCTTAAGTGTGTGTTTACACGGTGTTAATCATTCTCTCTCTATATTTCAAGATTATGATCCATTAATCTTCATTACATTGTTGATACCTGAATCACTTGGGACAAACAAACCATGTCTAATTCAAATTAGATGTTAGCTATTGGTACAGATACAAAACCTCCTGTTCTCTTCAGGAATGACTACCATGTATGGAAAGGAAGATTCATGGACTTCCTGGAACATAATGACATATATTGTCCAGATATGAGAGACTGTATTGAAAATGGAAACAAAAAGTATGAAAAAGTCATTCCTGGAAATCTGAATAATAATCCTCTAATTCAAGAAACAACAAGAGAGAAGACTTTTGAAGAGCTTACAACACAAGAAAAGGAAAGGCGAAAGGCAGAAAGGTTGGCAAAATATTATCTGAAACAAGGTTTATCCTCAGAAATTTACACTAAGGTAGACAACTTGGAAACTGCCAAGGAAATTTGGGGTGAATTAAAGAAACAGCTACAAGGTACCCAGCAGGGTGAATATATCAAGAAGACTCAGCTGGTTAACAGTTTTCATGATTTCTCTGCTCGAGAAAATGAAATGTTACATGAAACTTACAGTCGCTTCTGCAAGCTGTTAAATGAGCTTCGTTCAAACAAGATTCCATGATCAGATCTAGATCAAAATTTTGTGTTCCTGAAGTCCTCGGGTCAGGAATGGAATGAACATGTAAAGTTGTTTAAACATGTGAACAAAGATTTGACTCAAGTTACATTCCACAACATCTTTGAAGATCTGAATCAATTCCAGGATGAAGTCTCTAAGTCTATGCCCAAAGTTTCCGTGTCGAATCCTATCGCTATGGTAGTTGCTGATAAACATACTAGAGAATGCTCGCATTCTTCAAAGTTTAAACAAGTTGTCTTTAGTGATTCAGATCCTGAAGAATCTGATGCAGAATCAGTTGAAGCAGCAATTCAGGCTCTTTCATTTGTTACTCAGACTTTCAAGAACAGGTTTAGTAAGACCAACAACAAGCAACGGTTCACTTCGGGTTCAAGACGTCCTGAGAGCTCCAGGTCTACTGATAAACCAAGATTCTAGAGAGAGGACAAAAAGACTGAGAAGAGAGTTGACTTAAAGTGTTATAACTGTGGAGGAACATGTCATCTGATCAGAAATTATCCTCAGAACAAGACCAAAGATGCAGAGTATTATAAGCAAAAGTGCCGCCTCTCGAAACAGAAAAAGGCAGGGAAAGTGCTAATGGTTGAAGAGGATCAATTTCTTTATGATACAGATTCTGATACTGATCTTGATGCTGATGATCAAGCTCAATTCTGCCTCATGGGAAGAGAAGATGGAGGTGATTCAGATGAGAATGAAGAATACAATCCTACCTTTGACAAGTCAGACACAGAACTGGATGAGGTAGAGACTACTCAGGTACAAAATAACATTGATTTGCTTGCAGGGTTTAACAATACACATATTCACACAATCTTAGAAAAAATGAAAAATGTAGAATCAAATGTTAGTAAACTGAAAAATAAAAACAAAGTGTTAAAAAAGGTGATACAAAGTAAAAATCAAGAGGCACAATGAATAATTGATCAACTTGAAACGGATTTACAAAATTCAAAAGATCAATTAATTGAAGTCAAATCCAGACTCTTAAACTTGACAACTGAGTCGAGTACAAAGGATTCTGAGGTTCTCCAAGATAAAAATTGTGAATTGTCCACTAAAATCAAAGAACTTGAAGATTTCATAATCAAAAGAAATTAAAGTGAATAAACAATTTTCTTACACAAACAAATGGAGATACATTACAGCCGATGAACATTTGAAGGCTTAGGGTTTAAAAAACCTCATGTGTTAAGCAAAGTAACATCCACTCAGTTCTACGACGCAGAACTCTTAGGTGAGGGTTACACTGCAAGAATCGTGTTTGTAGGACAAGAGGAAGAGAAAATTGAAGAGGAGATGAAGAGAAGTCATCAGCAGCGTGCAGAGATTCCTTTTGATTACACTGATTTGAAGGTATCTTATGTTGCTGCGTCTTTTAAGACAAGTACTTCCAAACACACCTCTTCTGTGTATTCAGATGAAGAGTTGTATGCCCCTCCTGCTTCTAAATCTTTGTTGGAGTATATTCCTTCCGTCGAGTTATTGAAGTGATTCTATACTCTACAGGAATATTGCTTCACCTTCCAAGTAATCACTGATTTAAATTCTTTGATTCCTCCTCTTGATCCAGTTTCAACAATAACTTTCCCAAAATTTGATGTATCATCCACTTCAGATTCATCTCTACACGTAGAGATTTTTATTCTTTCCAGACAACTTGATGAGCTAAAACTAGCAAATGAAATTCTTCAAACGGAGTTAAATACTATCATTCACAATGATGAAGGAATCATTGATCGGTTGTGTATTGAGAAAACCGAATTAGAAGCACAACTCCACCAGTAGTCCACAACCACACCAACTTCCAAGGATTATACTTCAAACTAATCATTTACACTTGACTCACCCACAGACACTAGAAACACATCAAGTGCTCCATCATCGAATTCTTCAGTCACTTCAACTATCACTCAAGTACAGTCTGTTAACAAACCTTCTTTTTCAAATAATAAGTTAAAACAAGTTATCTCATCAAAACAGATTCATGCAAGCAGTCATACTTCTCTTGTTTCTTCTGATAAACCTGAAACTTCTGCAGCTGCTGCAAGTCGTCCAAAGTTGAAAATAACTTGTTTGATTGTGCTGCAGATGGGAAGAAAACTAGGGAGGAAAGAAAAATAAAAGCGAAATGGAGAAGAGTCATTCCTAAATCAAATTGGATATATACAGGGTCTACTTCCACTTGTCAAAACACTTTAATGTTTTAAAGGACTTGCACTAGTTTTGATAAAACTGAAAATATTGCTTCAACTATGTTTTGTATGAGTGATGGTTGTTTGCATGGTCATTGTGAATTTAGATGTAAGTATGATCAATTACGTAAATCGTTTGGAATTAAACCATGTGCACATTGGACAGATTTTTATACCAATCAAGTATTGTTTCCATTCATAAATTCCGAAGGAGTTGTTGTTCATCTCTGGATTACAAGACGACAAGCATATGTGTTTAGACAGTTAAACAAATCAAGGAGATTGATGACGGTGCGTGAATTAGAGGCTTATCGAAGCTATGGTTATCAAGCATTCTACAATGCATGGCTTGCACGAGAACATGAACTCAAGCTTAAATCACGTTCTAAACGTTCTCAAACAGAGAAATTCATTCACACTTCCTCCTTCACTCCAAAATCCCAAAAGTGGGTTATCAAAAATTCCATTCCTGTTGTTTCTGAAAAACAACATGAAGTTGAGGTGAAAAAGTTCAAATCTATTTCCAAGCATTCTGCTTCTAAATGGATTTCAAAATCATTCGCTTCCGCAACTTATTCAACTTCTAAACCTCACTCATCTTCAATCAATAAGACATCTGTGAAACACATTAACAGAAATATATAGTTAAATCCAAACAAAAAGATAAACCCCAAATGGGTTCCCAAGCATTCACCATCAGGAGTTAATCATTTTAACACACAATCATAGTACAAAGACTCACTTTCCAACAACTAACAACTCAGGACCCATTTATATATGGGGACCTAAATCTTCCTTATTTTATTTTTGCAGGTGCCTGATCTATGGTACCTGGACTCCGGGTGTACAAAACATATGACCGGTTACAAGAATCTTCTAAAAAATTATGTTTCAAAGTACTCCGGAAACGTAAGATTTGGAAATGACAATGTAGCACCAATTTTGGGGTACAGAGATATCAAAAAGAAAAGCATAAGAATAAAGAAGGTTTCATACGTGGAGGGTTTGGGTCACAATCTATTCAGCATCGGACAATTTTGTGATATGGATTTGGAAGTGGATTTCAAAAAGATTTCATGTGCAGTATCTTCTGAAACTGGAGATATTATTTTCTCTGGATCCAAAAAGTCAAATCTGTATTCCATTAATCTGAACAATTACTCCACATCCAATTCTATTTGTTTGATGTCTGAAGCATCTTCAACTTTCACTTGGCAATGACATAGAAAATTATCTCCCCTAAATTTTCGAAGTATAAACAAACTCATAACAGCTGACTTTGTGAGAGGCCTGCCAAAGTTAAGATTTAAGAAGCACAATCTGTGTGTGGACTGTACTAAATGTAAAATGAAGAAGCTTCCTCATATTTTTAAACAAGAGATGAATACATCTAAGCCTCTTCAACTTCTGCACATGGATCTTTGTGGCCCTATGAGAATTCAGTCTAGAAGTGGGAAAAAGTATATCTTAGTCATAGTGGATGACTATTCACTATATACTTGGGTCAAATTTCTGCGCTCAAAAGTTGAGACTGCTTCAACAATTATTTCTATTTTTAAGAAGCAACAGAATAAATACAATAAGAGTGTTGTCGCCATTCAAACAAATAATGGTACAAAGTTCAAGAACAATACTCTAAAGAGTTATTTTGATCTTGTTGGAATTACTCATCAATTTTCTACAGCATACACACCTCAACAAAATGGTGTGGTGGAACGACACAACCGAACTCTGGTTGACGCTACTCGTACAATGTTGTCTTATTCTGGACTCCCGCCTTCCTTTTGAGGTGAAGCAATCATCACAGCCTGCTACACGCAGTTTCGTTCTTGTTGGAACACGGTATGGAGCAAAGGCACAGCGGAAGCAAAAAACAAAAGTTTAAAACCGAACAAAACGGGTCCATAACATGTTCCAAAGTGAGATCTTTCTACAAAACCAAATTGCAACTAAAGAAACAAAGGAGAGCAGAAATATACCTCCTATGTAAGCTCCGAAATCTCCTGTAGCATGCAACAAACCGGGACAACCAAGAGATCCAAGTGTATCTCCTCTATCGTTGATCCACACCAAGGTTGCCTCGATCCCCGTATGCTAGTACCCCTTCAAGAAGACATCCATATCGATTCTTATCCTCTGGAACAACCCTTGTATTCTTCTCTTGCACCACCAAGTAGTACACTCAACACTCAAGAACTCACAAGCTTAGTGTGTGTACCTATCTCTTGCAAGTAGGTGCCAAGAGAGAAGAGAGAAAGTTAAAAAGTTGTCTCATGCATGTTCTCTTTTCCACCAGACCACAATAACTCATATATGGTTGGATTAGAAGTGGTGTCCCATTGGACCACAAGATGGCCCAATCAGAAATAAGAATTTTATGCAGACAGACCTTCACATCCTCTCACGGCCCGTGAAGAGCCCGTGAAGACAAATGCACCAATACCGGCCATAGTCCTTCACGGCCCTTGCCGCGTCACGAGTTAAAAGTGAGGGCAGTGGGCTTCACGACCCGTGAGCACCTCTCACGGCCGTGAAGCCCTAAAATCAAACAATTTGACTTTTGGCCCTTCTCTCTTTATCAATAAGCGGTCGGGATCAATCCTTGGCGTGTGACCCAATAGGGTCGCACTTCATCAGCAGTAACACCAATGTACTTGTGTCAGTGGGCAGACTCCAACAGACTCCCACTTGCGCATGACACAACGTACCCAGAGGTATCACAGACAGGGAGCGGCCTCTAGCAAGGCATCCCTTCCCCCAAGTCAGTACGAGGTATGTCATCCCATAGACAAGTACTAATTTACAACCCAAAGGTTTGAAATGGCCCTATAGATAAGTGATCAACCATCCTTTTGTTCACGATATCCTTGCGAAGGTGAGACATGGTACTAAGACATTCTCAGTCCTTCACGATTATGTTTCTCGATCGAGATTGGTGGTGACAAAAATAAACAAGCTGCAATCGATTAACCAAATCATTGCACACTCGAGCACGACCATGCATTTTCGTGTCAGCGCCCAATCATCGAGGGGCCCAGGGATATATCTCTAAACAGAGGAACAAAGCAAACCAAATTGATGCAGACACATGCATCTCCAGTATGAGGATGAACTGATATTATCATCCCGAATCACTCATGACAAGTACCACAAAGTGAATTCAGGTGTGGGTCGTCCAGTCACTTGAAACCCCTTTCAAGTACAGGCGAAGTATTGCGTCCCTGTGTCCCAATCACCATTGGACACTTGACCAATCAATTCCCTCAGCCTTCATTTAGACTTCCTTCCCGTGAAGAATGACTGGCTGTGGACATTTAGAATGTAAACACATTCAGGGAAGAGGTAAAACATGCAAAACTTTACTAAAACAAACTCAAGCCAAGTTCATGCAGACCTTAGTATGACATCCATCACTAGACTGCAACTATAGCTCACTAAACGGACCATCCACGATGTCATCCGTGTGTACTCTGACATTGACCATATCTCACTTCAACCAATCACTCATCAGGTGTGCGTTGATGGGATTACGATCATTAATCCAAGCCATTATACCTTCATTGTTTCAACGAACCCAATAAGGCAAACAACGCTTGGTTTTATGATTTTATGTGCATAAGCCATCGTACTCTCATAGTTTTCATAAATATCTCTATAGAGTCAGCGATGCTTGGTTCTTAGTGATCATGTCCCTGCTACAACCAACTACTTCCAAATTGTGCGTTGATGGGATTTTGATCATGTTGTCCAAACAGTTATACCTTCATTGTTTCAAAAGAACCCAATAAGGCAAACAATGCTTGGTTCACAAAATTTAGTGCGTATAAGCCATCGTACTCTCATAGCCTCAAAAGAACCCAATAGAGTCAACGATGCTTTAAGAAACACGTAAATTAACAACACCATATTTAGAAGGATCACAAACCCCAATCAAGATTGGCGGTTATCCTTTAAAGTAGAAGCCATCACAAGAGTAACAACTCACTTTAAGCTTCTCCTAATTACATCACCACAAGAACATATACTCATATTTCTTCTATTCCACAAACTTCTTTGAATATCCCATTTTTATTATGAACGCATAATTCTCAATTTACGCTTCTATCCAAGCTAAATCAAGACATTATCTTCAAAACATAGTATGTTCTAGACATACCAAATAGGATTACAACAGCGCTACCACTAGCTCTGGCATCTATCCAAGTTTCGTCATTGCTTACTGAAAACTCAAACACTTGATTTTCTTAGCAAAGTTTCCAAAACTTAGATTTATTCTAAGCCCAAAAGGACTCCATATTTGTAGACTTCATAAGGATACTCAGGATGTAAAAGACCTTCGGATAGTATTGTGAGCACTTCCTCATAAATTCCTCTAATAGAATGCAGTCTTTGCATCATACTGCCATAAAACGGCATAAGCATCCGCTTAAACTTCAACATAACTACTGGGAGAATGTCTTCATATGATTCCTACCCCAATGATCAATCATCATGAAACCATTTCCTCTCAGTCAGTATTTGAAGTTATCTACAAACTTATCCATGCAGATCTCATTCCTAGAAGATCTATTTACACCATCAGGTCAAAACTTAAGTGTTGGATTAACCAAGTTCAAAACTTGGAAATCCAACATGGAATGTATCTTATGTTATTACACTCCTCTTTTTAGCAGACTCAAGGGCCCACTACAGCTTCCGGTAGTTGATGCATACATCACGTATCATCAATAAGTCATCGTCCTCAGATATAATAAATTATACTCTTCTGGTCTTATGACGACTCTTACCAGACATATGAAGAAGTAATAACTTTATGCCAGATACTCCAACATAGCCATGTCGAGTTTCAATCATTTCTGATCAAATGCTAGTGCCAACATGTTGGTGAGATAGCAATATCAAACCTTAATCAAACTTATCTATTAAGTAAAATAGGATTTGATGTTAACAAAACCATATATTCAGTTTTGGACTTAGATTGATGAAAAACATGTGTTGTTTTTCTATCTGAGACTTAAAGAATTTCTAAGTAAGAAATGTTAGCTGACGAATCATAGTGTCAGCTGAACACTGAGTATCAGCCAAAGGACCAGCTTCAGAAAGATCAGCTGAGAAGAAAAGATCAGTCAAAGAGCATCAGCTGAGGAATCACACTGGATCAGCTGATGACCATCAGCTGATGAAGATTTCAAGGTCAGCTAAGCAGTCAAGGATCAGCTGACACAATCACAAGTTATCAGCTGATGCCTTCCATCTGTCAGATAAGGTATTTACTACTTATCCAATCTTCTCTTTGTGAGCTGACTATACTCAAATGATTAGCTGAGCCCTTGGGAACAACTGACAGTTGAGTTAATCAGTTTATTTGCTGCTACTACGATTTGTATTATCTGCTGAGCAATTTGATCAGCTGAGCAAGTCTAGTCAGCTGAGTCTTTCACACTTATCCTTAGCTGAGCAAAATTATATTTGTAGTTCAATGTCTGTTAACTGAGTCTTTATTGTATATCTCAGTTAATAGCTTTTCTATGTAACATTTTCTTAAAGTCAAAGGCAGAACTTGTGTTGTTCTTATTATGCCTTAGATCTTTCTTTTGTAAAAGTACTTAGAACTTTTTGGATCTACAATGATACAAAAAGCATAGATCTTTATCCCCTAGAAAAGGAGAAAGATACTCTTGAAAAGAAGATCTCGAAGATATGATGTTAAGTATGGCTAGCAACTCCATATTTGGTAAAGTCACATCTTCAGAAAGCATGGTGTTGATTAAAACACAAGCATGGAAGGATAAGGTTACTTTCTCAAGACATAAATGTAGTAATTTAATAATATAATAATAGATAGTGGGTATACTCATTACTGAAAAGTAAGTTCACTTTACACACTTTGTGTATAAAGTTAACTTACCTTTTCACCCACTAACTTTATCTATTATAATATTATTAAAATAAGTACCTTTGTCTCCTTCTCTCTTCATCAACCCGGACACACTTTGCTTATATATACTCATGCATGGAAACATGCTAAACAAGCGAATGCGTTGAAAAGCACTGAAATCTCATAAGTTGAGAATTAGAAGAGTTAGCATTTTACTTTCAGTGTAACAAACTTGTTCATGTGTTGAACGTCTTAGACATTAGTTGTTTAAGATTAGCATTGTCTATGTGTTAGACAAAATTAGTTGCCACCTTTTATTGAACTTAGATTTTCCGCATCTAGTTCATGTAATTCTTGATTAACGTCAATAAGAATTATATAAAAGTAAACCGTGTGTCTCTTAAATTTTAATTTGCTAAAGTTTGTATTCAACCCCCCTTTCTACAAACATTTGTTGTTGTAGTATCTATTCGGGACCAACAACTGGTATCAGAGCAGACTAGATAATCCATATCTAAGATCTGTTTTGCTTACTCTTTAACTACTTCTACCCCACACTACAAAATGGCCACTTCTGTTGCTGCCTCTAATGGTTCTTCTAACAATGGTTCACTCACAAGGTGTCCTATATTTGATGGAGAGAACTTCTCTCTCTGGAAGAGTAGAGTTCTTCTCAATATGTCAAGCCTTGATGATGTGATGCTTAAAACTGTTACTGAAGGTCCTTATGTTCCTTCCTCAACTATCCAAGTAACTGAAGCAACTGATGAAGCTCCTGCTATTGAAAGACTGATTATAAAACCTATAAATAAGTGATCTGATGAAGACAAAAGGCTTGTTAATCTTGATGTTAAAGCAAGAACAACCTTAGTCTCTGCACTACCAAATGATGTCTATCATCAAGTTCTTAATTGTAAATATGCAAAAGAGATGCTAGACACTTTGACTGTTGCATATGAAGGCACTGAAGAAGTGCAGGAGAACAAGAAACTCCTTCTGGTTAGAGAATATGAGTTCTTCTTTGCTCATAAAGGTGAAAGTCTCACTCAGACTTACACCAGGTTCAACTGCCTTATTAATGACTTAAGAAGGGCAGATGTTCACAAAAGCAATAAGGAACTTGTAAACAAGTTTCTAGACTCTCTCCCAGAATCTTGGGATCATTTTATCACTGTGCTTAAACATGGTGAGAAAATCAAGGGTCTTTCGCTGGTTGGTTTATATGGAAATCTTATTAATCATGAACAATCAGTGAAACAAAGGAAACTCTCTACCAAGGATATGAAGGAGGCTGCAAAAGCTCCAACTACTGCCCTTGTATCTAAGGATACAAGATCTAGGAGTTTTGTTGCAGTTGTGGATGAGTCCAGTGATGAGGAGAAAGAGGAGGAATCTTCTGATGAAGAGCAAGTGGATGATGGGGATGAAGTTCTGGAGAACATGGACAACATTGAAGCTGCTGTTGAGCAGGCTACCATGTTGGTTAAAAGGTTCAAACCTTTCTTGAAAAGAAATGGTGTCAAGAGGCTTGAAAGGAAACCCTTCAAAGGAGAAAGAGCCATGTCAAAACCAAAGGCTTCTGAAGGTTGTTTCGCTTGTGGCAAGACTGGTCATTTTGCCAGTGAATGTAAGTCCAAAGGAAACACAGGCTTCAAGGGTTCCTCAAGCTCAGACAACAAGATTGATTATGAAGCCAAATATAAGAAGCTTCTTGCTGCTGTCCTTGTCAAGAAGAAGAAGAAAGCTCAGAACAGGGTGCTGGTTGCTGAAGAAGAAGATTGGGCTGAGGAAGATCTCTCAAGTGATGAAGATGAGGTCCTCACAGCTCAGTTCAGTTTGATGGCCAACACAGCAAGTACAAGTTCCTTTGATGAGGATATGAAGAAAGCTGCTAAAGCTTGTACTTCTCCTGACTGGGATCCTTCATCTATGTATCAGGTTGGAAAATTTATTAACTATGAAGATAATGAAAAGAACACTATGTTTGATTATCTGTGTGTTGAGTTTCAGTCAAATATTCAAAGAGAAAAGAAGCTAAAATTAGAAATAGAATCACTAAAAGAGAGATTAAGTCTTAAAGATGAGAAACTTAAACAAATGACAAAACTGGAAGATGATTTAGCTAATCAAAAGATACTTAATCAGATCTTGGTAAAAGAAACCAATGAAGCACCAATAAAGTTTAATGACCTTCAAAAAGTAGTTAGATCTTGGTGTGTCTCTGCTGAGAAGACCACTCAGTGTGTCAATAAGCAGATTCCAAAACAAGTTCAAGCTATTATTGGTGGAAATTATTCCCAAGCTGCTAACTGTGTTGATTTTAACAAGAACATAAATATCTTAGAAAAAGCTGATATTTTACCTCTTACATTTCAAAAGATTGTAAAAGGAAAAAGTATTATCACTAATAGATTTGTCAAAAGTAAAAGTACTCAGCTGAAAGACTCAACCTCTTCAAAAGTTGGTTCAAGTTCTATTGTCTTGACAGAAAGCAAAAGTACTATAAATTTAAGTGTAAAGGAAGTAAGTAAAGGAATGGAATCATTTGTTGATACCAAAGAGACATTCTGTTGTCAAACCTTGAAAGCTGATACATTAAATTTAGGAACTCAGCTGACTGAAAATTCCTTAGCTAATGATATTACATCAGCTAATCAAAAAGTAGATGATAACTGCTCAGCTGATCATGGATCCTCTTCTATTTGTTTAGCTGATCAAACTTCACTTCAAACTCTTTTAATAGGAGAAACTAAGGGAAAAGGACATTTTGTTTACAAAGAGTCTAAGTCTGCCACACCTAAGGTTGATCAAAAACTCATTTTAACTAAGGGTCAACATAAGGTGACTGTAAACAAAGATCTTATTAGTTTACAGAATCAGCTGCAACAGCTGAATGGTGAAATCTGTCAGCTGATGACCCATATTCATAAGAAAACAGTTAAGACATCTCTTAGTCAATTACCAAAACATGTTAAAAGCTCCAAAAATCAAAAATGTTATAAATGTGGGAGCAAAGAACATAAGGCAGGTAATTGTTCTCTAGAAGGTAACTCAAGACAGCGGACTGATTATGATAACACAGCTGTTTCTCTCATTCATAAACAACCTAATATAAAGTGGATGGCTAGGTGCAATCCACAGGGGTCCACTTAAATGTGGATGCCCAAATCTCACTAACCTTCCTTCAATCACATCTATGCAGGGTTTGAACACGTGGTATCTTGACAGTGGATGTTCAAGGACCATTACAGGTTGTAAAGCTTTGCTTAGTAACTACAAGAAGGAAAAAGGTCCAAGAGTAACCTTTGGTGATAATAATTGTGGGCAAACAAAAGGCTACGGAGAACTTCATAATGGGAACCTAACTTTATCCAAGGTATCAAATGTTAAAGGACTTAAGTATAATCTCATCAGCATAAGTCAGTTATGTGATGGTGATCATAAAGTCCTCTTTACAAAGACAGGTGGTTCCATTTTAGATCAAGAAGGTAAAACAATAATTTGTGCAAAGAGAACCAAGGATGTATATACTCTTGATATGTCCTCTGGTGATCCATCCAAGTTAACCTGTTTGTATACCAAGTCTGTAACTGACACAAACTGGTTATGGCACAAAAGGCTTTCCCATTTAAACTTCAAAAACATTAACAAGTTGAGCAAGGGTGAACTAGTGTCAGGACTACCTTCACTGACGTATGTTAAGCCTAAACCTTGCTCTGTCTGTGAGAAGGGAAAGCAGCACAAGACTTCGTTTCCATCTAAGCAAGCCTTCCCCATTACTGAACCTTTCTACATGTTGCACATGGATCTATTTGGTCCTGTTGCTACTTCTAGTATTGGTGGAAGTAAGTATGCATTGGTAATGGTTGATGAATTTTCAAGATACACTTGGGTCATCTTCCTAAAAGCAAAGAGTGAGGCTGCTGAAGAGATTATAAGGTTTATTAGAAAGATGGAAGTGCTTAATGGCAATCTGGTAAGGATGCTTAGAAGTGATCATGGAACTGAATTTAGAAATCAAACTCTTGAAGGTTTCTGTGATGAGAAAGGAATATCTTAAAACTTCTCTGCTCCAAGAACTCCACAACAGAACGGTGTAGCTGAAAGAAGAAACAGAACTTTGATTGAAGCTGCAGGAACCATGCTGTGTGAGAGTGGGTTAGGATTCAACTTCTGGGCTGAAGCTGTCAGCTGTGCATGTTTTACTTAGAACAGATCCCTTATAATAAAGAGTCACAACAAGACTCCCTATGAAATGCTCAAGGGAAGGAAGCCCAACATCAGCTTTCTACACATCTTTGGGTGTCAGTGTTTCATTCTGAACCAAAAAGATCAATTGCAGAAATTTGCACCAAAAGCTGATGAAGGTGTGTTTGTTGGATATTCTGTGATCTCCAAAGCTTACAGAATTTACAACATCAAAACAAAGGTCATAGAAGAATCAATCAATGTAAGCTTTAATGAAAATGACTTTGTTGCTTCCTGTTCTACTAATCCATCTACAGGTGAGGAATTTAATGATCTGCTGAATACTGAAGACAACATTCCAGTATCAGCTGATCCAATCTCATCAGCTGACATAGATGACTTTGATGAACCTGTTCCAAACTTACAAAATACCTCTGCACATTCTATCCTAAACCAACCCACACTTTTACTAAATGAAGGGAATCATGATTCAACATCAATGGACTCTAATTCCATATCAAACATTACCTCATCAGTAGAAGTCTCATCAGATTGTAATCAAGAAATTCTGTCAGCTGATCAACCAGAAGTCTCATCAGCTGACCCAAACCAAAGATTTTCAACTCCCAGAATCCAAAATTCCTACAAGGACCTCAGAAATCATCCAATTGATCAGGTCATAGGTAACATAGAAGCACCTGTACTAACAAGATCAAAAGCTTGTAACTTCTGTTTATATACAGGTTTTGTTTCTATGATTGAACCAAAGAAGGTAGATGAAGCTCTAACTGATCCTCACTGGATAAATGCCATGCAAGAAGAATTGGCTGAATTCACAAGAAACAATGTATGGACTTTGGTGCAAAGACCAAAGGACAAATCCATCATTGGCACTAAGTGGGTATTCAGAAACAAGATGGATGAACAAGGGCTGATCATTAGAAACAAGGCAAGATTAGTTGCTCAGGGGTATTGTCAAGAAGAAGGTATTGATTATGATGAAACCTTTGCCCCTGTTGCAAGACTTGAAGCAATAAGACTATTTCTTGCTTATGCTGCCTTCAAAGACTTCAAAGTATTCCAAATGGATGTTAAGAGTGCCTTCCTATATGGTGAATTGAAAGAAGAGGTGTATGTCAAACAACCTCCAGGTTTTGAGGATCTTATTTATAAGAAAATTCAAGGGTGATGTGATTCTTGTACAGATTTATGTAGATGATATAATATTTGGGTCTACAAATGTTGATCTTTGCAAAAAGTTTTCCAAACTCATGTCTGATAACTATCAAATGAGTATGATGGGTGAATTAAACTATTTTCTAGGTCTTCAAATTAAACAAGAGGTTGATGGAATTTTCATTCATCAAACAAAGTATCTAAATGACTTACTTAATAAATTTGAGTTTGAAAATTGTTCTTCAATGAAAACACCCATGTCCACTGCCTTAAAGCTTAGAAAGGACACTGATGGTAAATCAGTGAACATTACAGCTTATAGAGGTATGACAGGGTCTCTTTTGTACCTTACTGCAAGTAGACCAGATATTATGTTTTCTACATGTCTTTGTGCTAGATACCAAGCAGATCCCAAAGAATCTCACTTAGCTGCAGTTAAAAGAATTTTCAGGTATCTCAAAGGAACTCCCAATCTAGGTCTTTGGTACTCCAAAGACTCTGATTTTGAGTTAGTTGGATACACTGATTCTGACTTTGCAAGTTGCACACTAGACAGAAAGAGTACATCTGGGGGTTGTCAATTATTAGGTGGAAGATTAGTCAGCTGGGCAAGCAAGAAACATAACTCTATTTCAACCTCTGCAGCTGAGGCAGAATACATTGCTGCTGGAAGCTGCTGTGCTCAATTGCTATGGCTGCAAAATCAACTACTGGATTATGACTTACAGTTTGAAAACTCCCCAATTCTGTGTGACAACAAAAGTGCTATATGTATCTCTAATAATCCTGTTTTGCATTAAAAAACTAAGCATATTGAAATCAGACATCATTTTCTTAGAGATAATGTGCAGAAAAAGAAAGTTTCAATGCATTATATCAACACTGATGTTCAATTAGCTGAAATTTTTACAAAACCTTTGGATGAGTCTCGGTTCAACTTCCTAATATCCAAACTTGGCATGTTAAATTTGTAATATATTCTCTTCTTAGGTAGTTAATTGTGTGTGAGAAAATAAGTTTATTTGTGTGTGAAATGAAGTACTTATTTAAGCTTCTATATATTTTACTTATGGTAGATCATCTAATAGAATTATGTCAGCTGACGATCATCAGCTAACACTATACCTCAGCTGATAAACCATCAGCTAAGACTTAGAAGCTCAGCTAAGTGAATTCATTAGCTGACACTTATTTTTTTCTCAACATGGATCAGCTGACACTCTCGTCTGTCAGCTGATGATTTTCAAAAGTCAAAAATATTGTGTCCCCACACCTATTTTATTAATTTCTCATTTGTATTTATTGTATTACTAGGTTATTTAATTTAGTTTATTTATCCGTTTATTGTCTGTGTATTTAATTTCTATTCCGTCTATTACCTTTTTGTTGAAGTGACAGTTACTTTTTGCAAAATATTTGTGTAACAGTTTAGGTTTCCAAGGAAGATTTAAAGGTGTTTTCGAGCGGTTATTCGTTTCTTAAGCTTTCAAAATTCCCAAACACTCTTTCTCTCTCAAACTTTCAAACCCTAAACTCTCGTTGCTCAAACTTCATTCACTCTGTAATCATGGTGATCTTCAACCCTGCAACTTCTCCAAATGCCATTGCTGGTGAAAATGTCACACCAAACTCAGAAATCACCATTCGTCCAAACAACTTTATAATCAACACTGAAATTCCCACAAATAAATAAAACCAGGGATACGAACCAATGGTAGCATTCATAAATGCTCATTCCCTGTTTCCATGTCTCTCTGCCCATCCTTTCTTCATCTTTCCAAACATTGTCTGTGAGATGTGGTACACTGCAAGGTACCATAGGGATCAAGAACTCATTACCTGTACATCTCTAAATGGCACAATCAACATCAACATCAATGTCAATACTATTCGTCAAGCCATCTCTCTGCCCAACTTAGCTCCATATCAACCTTTTGCTCAAATGGATCAAGTCTTGGAGGTCTTACCCCTGATTGGCTACAATGAAGCTGTCACCCATGGTCAATATAAGTTGTCTGTGCTGGGACACCCATGGAAGTCCTGGCAAGTGTAATCACTCGGTGCTTTGACCAAATGAATCAAACAGAACTGATGATTCTGCACGCCTTGGTCACAGGGAGGAATATTGACTTTGCTCAAGTCATATTCTCGGAGATGGTGGACATGATCACTCTTGGCACTGCAAAGAAATCCACCAGAACTATTGTTCCCTATATCAGGTACCTAAGCTTATTTGTACTTCATCATCTTCAATGGGAACAATACACTGGGATTGCTGCTATTTTGGGCACAATGACCATACCACAAATGGGTCAAAAGATCTTTCATCTGATAAGGGAAGATCAGGGTCCAGCAATCACTGCACAGATGCAAGAGCTCATTGATATTGCTAATGATAATGATGAGGAGGAAGTGCATGAAGAAAAAGTGGCTCATGATTCTGAGTCCCCTGATGTTGTAACTGAGGAAGTGCTCAATCTGTTACTCATGATGAAGCCATATTTGAAGGAGAAAATTTAGATGATAGTGATGGTGGTAATGGCCATAATGATGATGCTGAGGGATTTTACATGAGCGATGAGCCTTATCAATCTGGTTCTACTTCATCCAGTCAACATGGAATGCCATTACAAATGTTTCTCTCTAGTTCCTCTACTTCAAAGAAGTCCGGACACCTAAGCACTGATGAAAGTGATGAAGAATCTGATGATGATTCTCCAAGTAGAACTCTAGGAGGTACTATTGCCTATCCCAACCCTGATCAACAACAAGGATCAAGTGACTCTATTCATAGAGCACCAAGTACTGGAAATGAAGATGTCCCTGATGAGGAAGAGGTCTCTGATAAGCTGGAGGAACTCATTGAGATCAGCAAAATAAGACACATCACAGGTACAATCTCAATCTCTGAGGACACTCATTTGGTTGATCCCACCAATGAGAACCCATCCTCACCTCTAGTTGTAACACCCCCACAACTGCCAAGCTCTAGTCAACTCCTAACAGTTGCTAGTTCTACTCACTTTGCAACCCAAATAGAAACAAGGTCAATAGAGATGGTGCATACTGCACTTATCTCAGAGGAAATGCACACTGCACCTCTGACCGCAACTCCTATAGCTATCTCTTATTTTGAGGGGGAGCTCATGGAAGTTGATATAACCCTACAACCAGTGGGTGTGTCCTCACAACAGGGCACATCTGTAAATATGGGATTGCTGCAATCTGGGTCACCCTCCCAACAGGGTGATACCATTGAAAGACAGACCTTCTCCCACGGTCATACTGTGTCTACAACCCCTATGTGTCAAGCCTATCCCCTAGTAAGTTTACAACAACTTACTACTGTAATAAGGGATACCCCTTTGAGTGCAACCCTCACTCACACTCACTTACTTGCACATGTTTTTGATTCAATTCTTACACATACTAGTGCACTACCTGTCAATACTAGTGGCATAAACTAGCCATTGGTACAGGGTACCATTTCTGCTCCCAGTGATCTTAGGCCTCTATACCAAGGTCTAAGTGAGGGACCACAATCCATTCCAGTTCAAAGCACAATTTCTCAATCAATTCCAGGCCAACCCATTCCCTCTACTACTTCTGAACCCTCACCCCAACTACTTCAAACCTTATTATCTATCTCTGAAAAGATGGATAGTCTTCAAGCCTCCTTTACCTCTTTCCAAACTCAAACAGAAACTCAAATCTCTCACCTAACCAATGAGATTGAGTCACTTAAAGCAAACCAACCCAAACCCCAACCCACCCCTGCCCCTGTTGATCTTTCCCCTATTCTTACCAAACTAGATCAACTTCTAAACCAAACCTCTACTCCTATTTCTACACCCTCCCATCCTATACCTGCCCAAACCATTTCTAACTTAAACCATACCATTTCCAATCTCCTTTCCCAACTCAAAACCCTTAGACCCTCACCCCCTGATATCTCCCTTACCATTCCTGAATCTCTTCTCACTATCCCATATCTCCTAAAAGATATTGATACTGAGGTAAATAGGTCCAGCTTTTCTGCTAAGATAAGGCACAGTGATACTCTGAGAGAATTCTCCAATCTCACTGAAGCTATCAACAGCCTAAAACCTCTTATCTCAACTTCCATTCCTTCTTTCTCTCCTTTTCCCTCTCACCTTAGACACTCAACATCACCTTTCACTCAGCCTCCCATACCCACTGCCTCACCCTTATCCTCAACCATACCACCCTTTACCTCTACACCTATCCCAACTCCTTATTCTTTCACCACTCCTGATGCCCCTGCAAAGCCTGCTGTTTGTCCCTCCTCTGATGATGACAAAAAGGGGGAGAAGTCAGTTAGGACAAAGTCTGTTTTACAAGCAGAGGATGCATCAACCCCCGATGAAATAGGATCAGTTGTTGAGGGGGAGAATAAATCTGAGGGGGAGCAACCTGCTCAAGAAGAGCAGAGGCCGAAGAGAAGGCTAAAGCAAATGGCTAGAAGGACAAAGAAATCAAAGCAAGGTGAATCCTGTGCTCCAATTGAACTACCATCTGAGGATTCTGATGATGATGATGATGATGAAATGCCTTTGTCCTCTATGTTCAACATAAGAAAGCAGAGCTCCTCCACTACAGCTCCACCAGTCCAAGCTTCCTCTCCAGTTCAATCAAGTCAACCAACTCCCAGCAGTTCATCAAGAAGAAAAGGAAAGAAGATAATGACTGCTGAGGAGATTTAAGAAGAAGAAATAAGAGAGGAAGAGCTAAATCAAGAAGATGAGAATCTCAGAGAGTTAAGTGAACTGGCTGCTGCTCTTGGATCAACCATTGAAGAAGTTCTTAAAGCCAAAGAGAGACACCAGGATTTCACTACCAGTGAGGATCTTGCTGCTGCAGTTGGTGTCACTGATGATGAATTGAGAGAATTACAAGAAGAAGAAATCATCATGTTATCTTCTCAATCACATCCAACACATGTTGCATCACAACAAGATGATCCTTCTGTCAAGAAAGTTCCTAAAAGAGGAAGAACTCACAGAGAAGCCATTCAAGCATTGCATGAGTTCAACTTTGGAGTTACAACTCAGCAATCTGAAAGGGAGATCAAAGAGGTCTTGGATAACAAAAAGAACTTGATAGAAAGAAAGGATCCAAATCTCATTTCCAGAGTCACTCCATATAAGGGAATAGATGAAGGGCCATATCTCAGATTAGTAAGAAGAGATGAAAGACAAACACATGAGAATGCCTATATCCATCACTGCAAACTGTTCTCCTTCACTGAGATGATTGAGACTCTGTACCACCTCCTTATATCCAAAAGTGAAATTGCCCCAAGGTTTATAAACAAATTCGAATTCTGGATCAGAATGGCTGTTTACCACAGGATATGCACTCATGATAAATTTGTGGAACAAATTGATGTGATTGAGGATGCCTTCAAGAAATCCTCCAAAGCTTTTGTACCTGCTGAATGGATTATACTTAATCCTGATCATCCTTACCTGTCTGCATATAAAAATTTCAACACTGCTTTGCCCTCTAACATTGAGCCAGAAATGTTTAAGTACATAACTGAAACTGAGAGAGGGATTTTCTTCAAAGACAGAGCTGGTGTTTGGAGATTCCTAAGAGAAACTAACTTAGGAAGAGCCCCTGGGGAATTAATCTTTCAAGCTGCACATTTAACAAGGGGACAGACAGGATGTGAACATTTTGAAAATTTGATTCAAGCAAGAGCTGAAGAGTTGTTGGCTGCCAATCCTCTGAACAGACTTCTGGATTTAAAAGGAGAACATTGGTGGGAATGAAGATCACACTTCATAACTAGAGTAGATGTAATTTCAATTCCTAGAATAGTTCAACTACTGTACTTAGTTTAACTCTTAGTTAGATTTCACTGTACAAACTCTTATGTAAATACTTTGTTTTGTAATCAAGCTTGAAACTTTGATCATGGACTACTTAGCTAAAATGCTAGTATAGATGACTCTGAGTGGATAGCTTACATAGTGTAAATATAGAAAAAATCAAAAATCCTAAAAACATAAAAAGGATAGAAAAGATACCAAAAACAGAACAATGGTACTTCATAAATGAAAAGATTCCCAAAAACAGAACATCAGGGAACATACTTAAAAGAGTTACCAAAAGCAGATAGCTAGGTAACCAAAATTGCACTTAAAAGTTATATCTTTACAAATCCTAGTCAAACTGATTCTTCTTAAACAACATAAGGTTTTGTCATCATCAAATAGGGGGAGATTGTTGGTGAGATAGCAATATCAAACCTTAATCAAACCTATCTATTAAGTAAAATAGGATTTGATGTTAACAAAACCATATATTCAGTTTTGGACTTAGATTGATGAAAAACATGTGTTGTTTTTCTATCTGAGACTTAAAGAATTTCTAAGTAAGAAATGTCAGCTGACGAATCATAGTGTCAGCTGAACACTGAGTATTAGCCAAAGGACCAGCTTCAGAAAGATCAGCTGAGAAGAAAAGATCAGTCAAAGAGCATCAGCTGAGGAATCACACTGGATCAGCTAATGGCCTAGAACCATCAGCTGATGAAGATTTAAAGGTCAGCTAAGCAGTCAAGGATCAGCTGACACAATCACAAGTTATCAGCTGATGCCTTCCATCTGTCAGATAAGGTATTTACTACATATCCAATCTTCTCTTTGGGAGCTGACTATACTCAAATGATTAGCTGAGCCCTTGGGAACAGCTGACAGTTGAGTTAATCAGTTTATTAGCTGCTACTACGATTTGTATTATCAGCTGAGCAATTTGATCAGCTGAGCAAGTCTACTCAGCTGAGTCTTTCACACTTATCCTTAGCTGAGCAAAATTATATTTGTAGTTCAATGTCTGTTAACTGAGTCTTTATTGTATATCTCAGTTAATAGCTTTTCTATGTAATATTTTCTTAAAGTCAAAGGCAGAAAATGTGTTGTTCTTATTATGCCTTAGATCTTTCTTTTGTAAAAGTACTTAGCACTTTTTGGATCTACAATGATACAAAAAGGATAGATCTTTATCCCCTGGAAAAGGAGAAAGATACTCTTGAAAAGAAGATCTCGAAGATATGATGTTAAGTATGGCTGGCAACTCCATATTTGGTAAAGTCAAATCTTCAGAAAGCATGGTGTCGATTAAAGCACAAGCATGGAAGGATAAGGTTACTTTCTCAAGACATAAAGGGAGTAATTTAATAATATAACAATAGATAGTGGATATACTCATTACTGAAAAGTAAGTTCACTTTACACACTTTGTGTATAAAGTTAACTTACCTTTTCACCCACTAACTTTATCTATTATAATATTATTAAACCAAGTACCTTTGTCTCCTTCTCTCTTCATCAGCCCGGACACACTTTGCTTATATATACTCATGCATGGAAACATGCTAAACAAGCGAATGCGTTGAAAAGCACTGAAATCTCATAAGTTGAGAATTAGAAGAGTTAGCATTTTACTTTCAGTGTAACAAACTTGTTCATGTGTTGAACGTGTTAGACATTAGTTGTTTAAGATTAGCATTGTCTATGTGTTAGACAAAATTAGTTGCCACCTTTTATTGAACTTAGATTTTCCGCATCTAGTTCATGTAATTCTTGATTAACGTCAATAAGAATTATATAAAAGTAAACCGTGTGTCTCTTAAATTTTAATTTGCTAAAGTTTGTATTCAACCCCCCTTCTACAAACATTTGTTGTTGTAGTATCCATTCGGGACCAACACAACATCAGGTCTTTTATTTAAATCTCATGTTCTTCCACTGGAATGCTTCAGTATTCCTTTCCCTTTTCGAGCAACCAAACCTGGTTCTCAAAAGGATATGAAATGAATATCTGAAACCTAGAAGAACTATTTAAATGCATTAGCATCCTCCAAGTTCATCCATCTCCCACTAAATGTAGACTAGATAACTCTGATCAATGAGATAGACAAGCAAATAACTCTTTCTAGTCTAATATCTTTAGATGGTAATTCGACCATCTTTGTTGATTTAAAACTAGAACATTGCCCGCCACTACTCAAGTATACCTATCCAACAGGATACTTAAGTTTAAGCCATCAAGACGGAACCATAACCAATATGTTCCATTCCTACACTCAGTGATCCATGTAAAACATGTATCCTAGGAGAAGTGAATTATGATACATTCTCATAATTCTCATGATGGTAGAGGAATCTAGAGTCTACATGCTCAACATCATGCCAGATTTGAGTAACTCAGTTCCTCTAGCCCTATTTATCTTAAATTTGTTACGGGTGAGTCTTGAACACCTCTCAGGTTTCAGACATTTATCTAATAAATTATATATACCCTTTCCTTCTACCATCATCGGTAAAGGTAACAAATCACATATATAGTTAATCCTTATGATTTGCTTGATCGGTCCTCACACAAAAGTGCAAACGAAGTCCAACAAGCTTTCATTCCTCTCACATTCACAAGTGAAGGATATGTTAGTTATTTAGACTTATAAGCAAGATTTGCAATCAACAATTGACCCATGGTCAAAAGATTCCAAGTTACTAACCACATGGAGCTTGGTGATGCAAGTCTAGTTTATATGGTTAAATCAACTATATCATAAGGATAACAATTCCATAATCATTCATAATCATTCCATTACTTCCTTAAGCATAAGCTTAATATAAATGCCAAGACATGAATAAACTTTGAAATAAATCTCTAAAACCCACAAAACATAATTCAAAGTAATATTTGTAACACCCTAAAATGGGCCTAGTTGTAACAAGTTGTAACTGTAGCTTGAATAGTTGTACGTTGCCTTTAATTGGTGTTTTGTTATTAAATGTAGTAAACACGTTGTTAAATGGTGTCTTATATGTTAATTGGTGCTAATTGGTGTTAACTGGTGTTAATTGTAGATTAAAATGTGGTAATGTGAAAAGTGTCATAAGTTGACCAAGTAGATAAATAGTTGTATGGTTTTGAATAATGGTTTCGAAAATATCTCCGTTAGTTGAAACTGATAACCCTAAGTTGTGTTTTAAGTTGAATAGGAGAACAAAATACCCGAGAGGGGGATATTTGATCATAAGTCGGCCTTAGGACCAACCCTTATCCCCTGTTAACTCAAAACAAACACATACACATACTTCATACACACTTACATACGTACAAGTAGAGCTACACATAAAACCCTTGTTGATTTGATGAAAGAAGCTAAGTTAGATCAAGTGTAGAAGCTGAAATCGAGTCTTAATCTGTTCCTACAGCTGGTGTTCATCATCATCAAGTAAGATTTATAGCTGAAACCTAGTTCTTCATGTTGGTATGTGTAGTGTCGAAATTGATGGATTCAAAGGTGTTTTGGTGTTGTTCTTATGTCCAAATCGTGATAGTTAGTTCGTATATATGTTAGAAATGTTGTATAAACACTTGAATACGGATTCAAGTCGATTTTGAGTCCAAAATGGGTAAAAACCGTAGATATGCTCGAACAGAGCAAGAACACACTGTAAGTGTGGTTCCTACGGGCGTAGTATGATGTTGTTACGGCCGTAGGTTGTTGTTTGTTCTACTGCGGTCGTAGGAAATGGTTGCTACGGCCGTAGTGTCGTATTTAAGAGGATTACCACCCACGGGTGATGGAAACAAGACTACGGGCGTGGGTATATAACCTACGGCCGTAGTTACCCAAGGGATGCATACTACGGGCGTAGTATATGGTTATTACGGCCGTAGGTCCTGGTTCTTTGGCATGAGCTTCTACGGGCGTAGTGTATGTATACTACGGCCGTAGTACGTGTTGGATGGGTGTCCTGCAGGCGTAGGAACATGTTCCTGCGGCCGTAGGAGGTTGTCAGAAGCCATGTTGACCTTTTGCTGAGACAGTTGTTAGTGCAGACTAATATAGTGTATACTAAGGGGTGTTTATCTATGTTTATTGATGTTAGGTGACTCAGACGATTCTGTGTGTTCTTGGGATTCCCGATTGCATATCTGCCTCTTGTAGTTTCGAGGTGAGTACCGGTTTCCCATGAGTCTCAGTAGGTAAGCTGTCTGTTGTACATGATGATGTGTAATTGGTATATGATACATGAAAGAATGTTATGATAGAAACATGCAGTGTGTTTATGAAAGAAAATGTAGACTGTGATAGAGATATACAGTATGCTAAGAAAGAGTCGTACTTGCATGTTGTCTATATGTATGAAAGAGTATACTTGTGATAGAAACCATGTGGTAATTGTATGCTATGATAGAATTGTATTAATATGTTGGTTATCAACATGAGAGATGTTAACTGGTGTGATTATATGCGCGCATGAAAGATACGTGTATTTGTTATTGTGTCCGGACACTAAACGATAGAACATGGAGGTCGGTCAGGTAGACGGGTGTTAATACCTGGCTGGGTTCTCGGGTAGACGGGTGTTAGTACCTGGGAACTAACGGTACTCAAGTAGTATACGCTTGGGTGATGGTCCTGCAGGCCGCCGTTCCTCTAAGGAGTAAGGTTCCTTGACAGATGGGAACCAACATGATAGACAGAGTGTACCAGGTGGACTGCTATTTGCTTTCCCACTGGTGCAATTGGTTGTAGCTGATTTCCCGGCTAGGATTGTTGAGCGGGGCTCGCTACCCTGCAATATGCGACTCCTACGGGTATGATTGGTGCACCACGATGTGATAGGATAGCCTTGTGTGCTTTCCTGGTTTTCGACTGCATGCTTATTGATACTTATGTGTAATCTGTACTCACTAGCTAGTGTAGCTAACCGGTTCATGATTTATCCTTTTTACAGGTAATGATTAGGCAGCCTGGTGAGACGGGTGCTTGTGGGTAATTGTATTTAACTTTTCTGGAACACTCTGCTGTTATATATACCTGTGATCCGATGGTCGGTCTATAGTATGGTAACACCGGTTTGTTTAGAGACTTGGCTTTTGATGTTTATATTTGCCAAGTCGGATAACAACATTTTATATTTTTATAACCAGTGTTTAGTTTCCGCTGCAAGCCATTGGTAAGTATACTTAAAAAGATTAAATTATTACTGATTTTAAGCTCGTGAAACCCGGTGTTACAATTTAGGTATCAGAGCCTAAGTTTGAGGGATTCGGGCACTTGTAAAAGTATTCGATCTCAAACTCGGGCCCGACCATCGTTAAGTGTTCCTTGCGGGATGATTGGGGTTGAGAATGAGTGTTGTATGATTGTTATATGTTGTGAACTAACTGGTAATGTTGATAGATTGAGAATAAGTTGTGTGTTACATACTAGTTCCTTTAACAGTAGTAGATTAACATGTCGAGTCAGCAAGCTAGTGTTGAACAAGATGTCGGGCAAGTAAGGGATGAGATGGCTCGTCTCCGTATTGAGGTAGAAGATGTAGCTTCTAGTCGCCATTCTGAAGAACTGAGGTATAAGCAAGAGAGAGAGGTTTACATTCGACGTTTGGAAGTGGAGTTGCGAGTAACCAAAGAAATGTTGTTTCATTCGATAGAAAGGGAAGATGTTAAGTATGATGTTTTCCAGGATTTTCTTTCTTGTGAACCTCCTAGCTTTAACGGTAGTGATGACCCTTCTGTTGCTACTCGCTGGCTTCGAGAGATGGAGCGGATTTTTGAATTATGCGACTGTGCACCGAAGTATCGTGTGGAGTACGCGATACATATGCTGAAGGACAAGGCTACTTTATGGTGGAATGCTGTGGAAGCTTCGGTTAGTAAGAAAGTGTCGAGTACCGTGACTTGGGAACGATTTCGTGAGGAATTGACGAAAAAGTATTGCACTGATTATGATGAAGAATATATGGAGCGGGAAATAAATAAGCTTCAAAAAGGGAGTCAACCCATGAGAGACTTGATCCGTGATTTTAAAGATAAAATGGAGTTTGTGCCGCGATTGCTTCCAGATGAATACGCTAGAATACAAAAGTTCGCAAGTATACTGCCGATTGAGCAATGTGTTTGTGTTAGAACCACTACTAGTTTGAAACAAGCCTTTCAACTTGCACTACAGATCGAAGAAGAGTGTCTTCGCTATAAACGCATTCATGAAAGTGAAAGTAAGAAAAGGAAGAATCGGTTTCCCTCTAAACCTGATTCTTTGAAGGGACAACCTTCCGTGGTGGAGAAATCTGGTTCCTCTAAAAGGCCAAAGTTTGAAGGTGTTTGGTGTTCAAATTGCCGTGCTTATCATGTCAGTGATTGTACTGAAGCCACCGTTAGATGTTATAGGTGTGGAGAAGTAGGGCACGTAGGGAGAATGTGTAAGTTTAAACGAAAAGTGTGTTACAGGTGCCATAACCCGAGACATGGAATAAGTGAATGTACTATGGGTATGAATGAAAAAAAAAATTGTGAATCATCGACTAGCCAGAAAATATAGGTGTTTTAATGACAAGGGAAGTTAGTTGGAGGAGTAGTTATAAGTGTTTTCTTTAGTAGTTTTGTTGTAACTGTGTTAGTAAGTTCGCGAGTCAGAAATTTTGGTTGTAATGTTGTAAATTGGTGGTTTGTAAGAAATCGTAAGTGTTTGTTCTATGTATACCGACTCGTGAAAAGTAAGGTTTGTTAATATTAAGTAGTATCGGTTGTTGAATATGTTGTTAAAGTTATAATTGATATTGACGAGTTTAGATTATACCTCCATCAAATTTGTGAAGATGATAAGAAAATGGTATTCATATTATTTTGTTGTTTAAATATGAACGATAAATTAGGAAGGAATACGTAATACCACGATTGATTAAAGTTGTTTATTGTACTAAGATGGAATTTGGTAATAAGTGGACAAATAATAAATAGTGAAAGTATTACAGTTAATAGTTGTGTTCTATTAAGTTGTTGTTGTTCATGTAATTAGTTTCCTTACTTTTTGTAATTGGTACGTATTGTGGAAATTAAAGGCAGTAAGTGTAAATGTGACAGATTAAAGTAAACCTTTAAGACAAATGAGTTTTTTGTTAGTATAAAGGTATAAGTGATTAAGAAGAGAAATGTGAAAAATGTAATCGGAATGCTATTAAGGGAAACCTGAATGGTTTATTAAGAAAGAATATGTGTATAGTGTTGATGTTTTTATCCTGATTAAGAGTTCTTTTGTTGCAGAAGTATGGAGAGAAGTTTGAATCAACAAGTTGGAAACGAAGAAAAACCCGAGGAGACTTTAGATTTAACTCTCATTGGGGAATTGCAGGATCATATTTCTGTGTACGGAAATCGACGTGGAGCTGTGCCTACACGTCATCTTCGGGAGGTTATGTCGGAGCAGTTCGACCAATGTTTCAAGAAAAACATGCCGCCAATTTTGAAAGAAATAAAGAATGAGATGAAGAAAGAAGTAAAGAATGAAATGAAGGAAGAGGTAAAGAATGAAATAAAGGAAGAGATCAAGGAGGAAATACGAGACACTATTCGAGAAGAGTTTGATAGGATAGGAGAAGAACCCAATGAGAGAAATAAGAAGATGAATACACAAACAGGAACTGGGGGATCCCGACATAGAGTTGCGTGTGAGACTTGTGGTAAAGGTCATACTGGGGAGTGTCGACACAAAGAGAGGATTTGTTACTCTTGTGGACTCCCTGGACATTATGCCAAAGAGTGTTTGGGTAAATTTTGTTACGAGTGTAGTCAGTACGGGCACGACTCTTCGGAGTGTCCTAACTAGTCGAAAGTGCTGCGTAAGTTTAAGGTTTTAGTTAAGTAACATGTCGTGTAACTTTGAAATAGTCACATGTAGTTCTTGTAGTCAAGCAAGACGAGTATAAGTAATATATAACCTGACAGATAATAGAACAACTGTAGTACTGATGTTGTTGATTTTGTAACAATGGTGATGGTAAAGTTAAGCCTAAAAGTCGTTCAATTGTGAAATTAAAGTTAGAAGATAGAATTAAATGTAAAATATTAATTGAAAGTGGAATGACGAACGTGATTGAAGCAAGAACAGATTTAATTATAGTTGTAGAAGGATTTTAAGAGGTTTGATCCTCTGTTACTGTTGACTTTTGTCAAGATAGAAACATATAAACGTTAGTGTATTGTAGTTATGGGAATTAATGTGACAAGACTCACGAGTCCAGATTGTCTGGATTAATCGAGTCAAGATGAATCTCTAAAGGTAGTAAGGGCGAATGAAGACACTATTCGTGTCAAGGAATCCGTTGATGATTTGTATATGCGAATGTGGACATGGCCGGATTCCGAGGACGGAATCCTCTTTAAGGAGGGTAGATTTGTAACACCCTAAAATGGGCCTAGTTGTAACAAGTTGTAACTGTAGCTTGAATAGTTGTACGTTGCCTTTAATTGGTGTTTTGTTATTAAATGTAGTAAACACGTTGTTAAATGGTGTCTTATATGTTAATTGGTGCTAATTGGTGTTAACTGGTGTTAATTGTAGATTAAAATGTGGTAATGTGAAAAGTGTCATAAGTTGACCAAGTAGATAAATAGTTGTATGGTTTTGAATAATGGTTTCGAAAATATCTCCGTTAGTTGAAACTGATAACCCTAAGTTGTGTTTTAAGTTGAATAGGAGAACAAAATACCCGAGAGGGGGATATTTGATCATAAGTCGGCCTTAGGACCAACCCTTATCCCCTGTTAACTCAAAACAAACACATACACATACTTCATACACACTTACATATGTACAAGTAGAGCTACACATAAAACCCTTGTTGATTTGATGAAAGAAGCTAAGTTAGATCAAGTGTAGAAGCTGAAATCGAGTCTTAATCTGTTCCTACAGCTGGTGTTCATCATCATCAAGTAAGATTTATAGCTGAAACCTAGTTCTTCATGTTGGTATGTGTAGTGTCGAAATTGATGGATTCAAAGGTGTTTTGGTGTTGTTCTTATGTCCAAATCGTGATAGTTAGTTCGTATATATGTTAGAAATGGCCTGGTCATACAAGGCTTTCCATTTGAGGTCAGTCTCTCTTTCTTGCTAGTATGTTCCCTAATAGCCAAACTGGATGTGGATGAGGTACGATCCTTCTCAACCATGTAAGACAGTACAACCTTCAGCATGTCTTGAAGTTCAATCAAGGATTTATCCAAATTGTCTTTGCGATAGTTCTTGAAAAACTTCTCATAAGACGCGGGCAGGGACTGGAGGATCATATCCACCGCAATCTCCCTCCCTATGGGAAGTCCAAGTCTCTCCAATTCGTCCATGTATCCCTTCATCATAAGGAAATGGACATTTACATCCTCACCTTCCTGCATCATACAACCGACCAAAGCCTTTATACACTCAAACCGTTCTTGTCTAACCTGCTGTGGGAACATATCCTTTAGCCGGTTGATCATGTCATACACACTTAATTGCTCATGATGCTGACGCAACTCAAAGCTCATAGTCGATAACATGAGACAAGAAATATCTTGTGTATCTCTAACAAGCTTCTCAAAATCATATCGAGTGGCCTAGTTCGCGTTGGTAGCAGGTGGCTCTGGAAGAGGCTCCTCAAGGACGTGCAACTTTGACTCGTGACGGTGGACAATCCACAATACACGATACCAGTCAGAGAAGTTCACTCCTATGAGTCCCTTCCTTTCTAGGAATAATCAAAGTTTAAAGTTTGGTGTGGTGTCGTTAATGTTTTCCATCTATAAAAGAGTACACGTTTTAGTTAGTTTCGATATAATCCTCGTTAAAATAATTACCCAACTGATTAAGAGAACCAAATTATCTTAACAAGGGCTAAGAACCTTATTTCACCCCAACCCATGACGGGTTTGCCGCGGATCACTTCATGGAGCTATTTAAGCCGGTAAACGCTTTACCAACTGCAATCCGAGATTACAACTCTTAGACATTTGCGGGATCCACCGATACTCACAACATCTGTTTGGCATGTTTGATCCCTTCCCTCACCGATTCCTCATTAATCCGCTTTGATAGCTCGGCTAGAGCTCGACAACTACCAAGGCGTATTAAATATTGGAATTGTAAATTGACCGTCAAGATACACGGTGGTACTCTAGCCCAATGACCGGCTCGGCTAAAGCTCGACAACCGACCCTTGCGAGTTGCCACATGCACCTTCCACACAGTTACGCAAAACCGACCTCGGCTAGAGCTCGACGACCGATTTTTTTTCACTAGATTCGGGTGGTGTCATCTTACGGGAGGCCAGTGATTTACATTTGATAAAACACAGGATTTTGTTTTTCAAGTTGTCTTGTGGCGCGCGAGGTTTGTAAACCAATTCAAAACTTTTGGTTTTATTATTTTGAAAAATTTTCAAGCGAGCGAAGAAACTAAACAACCACGCAAGAAAATAAACAAAACAACAACCACGCACAAGCTACATCCGGTAACATGCCCCTAAACCCTATGCGCCTTCCCCGTGAGCCAAACGAGGAATGAAATTCCAAACTAAGGACACAACCACTTGGCCCAGGTGGAAGTGCTCCCACTGAATCCGTCATCTCCAAAGAAGCTCCGGATCCACCAATAGCCGAGACGTCTCCTCGACGACTCTCGATGGTTGTCTTCTGTCTTCTTTTACAAATACATACAAAATATTTGAAAAGAAACGGCGTGCAAGCCGTGAAATGCTAATCTAAGCTAATCTAACAATTACAGAGAAAAGCAATTGGCATGCAAGCCAAAATCAGGTACAAAATACAAGACCGAATAAATTTAATTATTACAAACCAAATGTGGTACAAACCACCAAATGAATGAATAATCAAATACAACGAAACAACCAACACATAGGTCTAACGGGCAAGGCGTTACCGGATCTAACAACAACCACAAACAACAACACGGTGTGCCACAACAAAACCGTGTAGAAATATCCCAACTAGATTTGTTCCTAAACAACCTAAAACACTCAAGGCACAAGTTAACAAATCCTGTACGTATGCATTAGGAATCCCAAACACTTTGAAAATCCATATTCATACATACACAACACAAGTATATGCACGTGCGCTTTATCATGCCAAAATCGCCCGATACATATAAATATGTGAGTAAGGATATTTATGCGGTTTTTCAAGTCCAAACAACTTTGGAAAGATTCTGGAAAAACAGAATCGAAAAGGGGCTAAAACCGAAAATTATTTTCTTTTTCAAAAAGGACAAAAACACTGTTCACGAGCTCTTTCACGGTCCAGAAGCCTTCATGGCCTCTCACAGTCCGTGAAGCCCATAAACTCCACGACTCTGACACAGTGAAAAAACCTTCACGAACAACACCCCACGAGACTGGTCGTGAGCCTTCACGACCGTGAAGAACAAGTCTTCACGACCCGTGAAGACATTCTGGACAGAATGTCCATTTTCGGTTTTCAAGCCAACAAAGTGCAATTTGTTTGTAGAGTTGGCTCTGATACCACTGTTGGAACACGGTATGGAGCACAAGGCACAGCGGAAGCAAAAACAAAAGTTTAAAACCGAACAAAACAAGTCCATAACATGTTCCAAAGTGAGATCTTTCTACAAAACCAAATTGCAACTAAAGAAACAAAGGATAGCAGAAATATACCACCTTTGTAAGCTCCGAAATTTGTTGTAGCATTCAACAAACCAGGACAACCAAGAGATCCAAGTGTATCTCCTCTATCGTTGATCCACACCAAGGTTGCCTCGATCCCCATATGCTAGTACCCCTTCAAGAAGACATCCATATCGATTCTTCTCTTCTGGAACAACCCTTGTATTCTCCTCTTGCACCACCAAGTAGTACACTCAACACTCAAGAACTCACAAGCTTAGTGTGTGTACCTATCTCTTGCAAGTAGGTGCCAAGAAAGAAGAGAGAAAGTTAAAAAGTTGTCTCATGCATGTTCTCTTTTCCACTAGACCACAATAACTCATATTTGGTCGGATTAGAAGTGTTGTCCCATTGGACCACAAGATGGCCCAATCAGAAATAAGAATTTCATGCAGACAGACCTTCATGGCCTCTCACGGCCCGTGAAGAGCCCGTGAAGACAAATGTGCCACGACCGGCCATAGTCCTTCACGGCCCCTGCCGCGTCACGAGTCAAACGTGAGGGCAGTGGGCTTCACGACCCGTGAAGCACCTCTCACGGCCGTGAAGCCCTAAAATCAAACAATTTGATTTTTGGACCTTCTCTCTTTATCAATAAGCTATCGGGATCAATCCTTGGCGTGTGACCAAATAAGCTCGCCCTTCATCAATGTAACACCAATGTTCTTGTGTCAGTGGGCAGACTCCAACAGTTCTTTCATTCATAAACGTTTAAATAAAACACCATATGAACTAGCAAATGGAATTGTACCTAATATCAAGTATTTTCATATATTTGGTAATAGGTGCTTTGTTCTAAATGATAAGGATAACTTAGGAAAATTTGCGGCTAAGGCGGATGAAGCAATTTTTCTAGGGTATTCTCAAGAATCCAAAGCATATAGAGTTTTCAATAAAAGAACGTAAAATGTACAAGAAAGCATAAAGTCACATTTGATGATTCATTAAATATTGAATCTTTTTCACCAGTACATTCTAAAAACGTTTTTAGACAAGTATGTTCAGAACCGGTTCTTCAAATAAAAGATACAAACATTGAGTCCAGTTCAAATGAAAATGATTTAGACTTTATGTTTGATATCTTAAGATCTGAATCTACTCATATTCATTATGTTTCCATGACTGAACCAGTTATTCAAGAGAGTGTTACTATTACTCCTCCAACAGTAACATAATCAAATCCGTTTGCTGATATTCCTCTTGAAGAATCGACATTTGATTCTATTACTCGTCCTGCTGAGGATACTCCAGCACAAGAGCCTGAGAGTTCGCCTATTTTTTATTCAGATCCGAATACAATAACAGAAGTTGTGGATCAAATACCTTCTTGGGATATCTTGTTTTCTGCGGCTTCAACTCCTCATGAAACTAAATGGACGAGACACCACCCTGAGACAAATTTTTTTGATAATCCAACTGTTGGTGTTCGTACAAGATCTGCAACTGCAAATGAATGTCAATACTCAAGTTTTCTAAGTATGATTGAACCCACTAAGGTCTCTGATGCACTTAGTGATCCAGATTGGGTGTGTTGGGAAAATGATCTCATCAGTTTGAATTTGATGAGACAAAGTTAAGTTTGTAAGATGAGTTCTACATATAACTTAAACAGAATTATGAAGCTTAGTCTGATTGAACACTTAGAGTGATTCAGACTGAGTATAAGCTGAATATAAGATGAGCATATGTTGATCAGTTTATATTATACCTTAGTTTGTTTATTAATATGTTTAATAATCTGTGTATGTCACATAAGATATATATCGAGTAGTCAGCTTGATGTGTTTCAAGGTGAGTGACTCAGCTCGAAAGCAGAGTCAGCTCGACAGAGTTGCTAAATATGTTTAGTCAACTAAGTTAGACTTCTAAGGATGAGGTTATCAATGTACGTGTTAGTTCATGTATGAATTCAAATTTGTTCTCGAAGAACTCAGCTTGATGAGTTTCAAGCTAAGTAACTCAGTTCGAGTGAAGAAGTCAGTTTAAAGATTATTTAAATATTTTTTAAGTTCATCTTTATCTCACTATATCTACGGCGCGGATAATAAGACTCCAGAATCAAGATTGAAGATTGAAGACTCAAGATAAGAAGATTCAAGATTCAATATTCCGGTTATCCGAAAGTTAGTTAGTGAATTAGGCTAAGTCTAGTTTGTTAGGAACCGTAGCAATAGGATTATAAATACTTATCTCCTGATAAGTTTAGAGGTACGAGTTTGATTCAATTACAACTAAGTGTTGCAGAGCCAAACCTCACCTCATCGTATGTGTTATGAATCTTGATACAGTATCAAGATACTCACAGATTGCCAAAGATATTCGTGTGTTCGAATTATCACATCAGTTGTGATATTGGTAAGTTATCATGTGTTGATTAAATCTGTGTAAATCCTGTTTAGAGAGTCGTCGGTATCTGTAATTATATGTTAATTATAGATATCTAAGTTTGAGACAATTGAGAGATTTATATTAGGTGATTATATATCAAGAGTTGCTTACTTGATAGTCATTGTAATCATCTTCTTATTCAAAGCATTGTAATAATCTTCTGATTAATAAAAGCATTTGATTGATTGTGGTTTGATTTACTGTGTGTGACACTTTTCTTTGATTTGTTCAATTTCCGCAGAAAGTGTATTCAACCCCCCTTCTACACACTGTTGCTTGTTGTTACTCTCTCATACAAGGGACCAACAACTGGTATCAGAGCAGGCTGAACGATTTCATCAGTTGAATAGTTCAAGATTCTGAGAAAGATTGAAATGTCGACAAGCAATACTCCATCAAACTTTCCTCAGATCTTTGCGAAAGGATGTCCCATATTTGATGGATCTGACTATCCTATGTGGAAGTTTAGAGCCATGCTCTTCCTAAAGTCCATTGATAACCGTATGTCGGAAGTCATCACAAAAGGACAAATAATCCCCAAGATTCCCTCTACTGTCAGTGATACGTCTCCTGGCAAATCTGAGAAGGAAACAAGAAAGCCTGTTGCATCCTGGACTGATGAGGATTGGAAACTCTTCAAGCTGGATGAAAAGGCAAAGAGTGTTCTAGCGAATTCCCTAACTAATGAAATCTTGCGCACTGTGACTGGTTGTCAAACTGCAAAGGATATCTGGGATACGCTGAGTGTCACTTATGAGGGCACAGATCTGGTCAAGCAGCAAAAGAAGAATCACTTGAATAGATCGTATGAAAACTTCTTTTCAAAGAAGAATGAAACCTTGGCAGATTTGTTCACAAGGTTTCACTGCTTGATAAATGACCTACTAAGTGTGGGTGTAAAAAGAGATGAAGCTGAGCTCGTGCTGAAATTTCTGGATGTGTTACCAGAAAGGTTCAATGAAGTAACAACTGCACTAAGGGCTGGAGGAACATTACACATGTATAACCTACAGTCCATATATGGGTTCTTGCTGAATCATGAACATATCATAGAACACAAAAGATCTTCTCAACAACAAGTAAAAGAATCTTTGGACAAAACAGAAGTTGCATTAGTTGCACAGAAGAAGAAGAAAGGTTCCAAAGCTATGGTTGTTGAATCTGAGACTGAGTCAGAATCTCAAGCTGACCACTCAGACTCAGACTCAAGTGATACTGATGATGTTCAGACCATCACTGAGCAAATGACCATCTTAGCCAGACGTTTGAGAAAAGCTCAAAGGGGAAGAGGAAGATCTGACATGAGCAAAGGGAAGAGTTCCTTTGATCCCAAGAATGATGTGTGCTTCAACTGTCAGAAAAAGGGGCATATAGCTGCTGAGTGCAGATCTAAGAAGGTAGAATCAACATCTGTTGTTGATAAGAATGCTTATAGAGCTGATAAGTACAAGAAGAAGTACACTTAGCTCAAGAAATCAAAGCCTGAAGACAAACCCAGTGGAAAAGGCTTATATGCTGAAACCAGGGATACAGAATCATCCACCTCAGATGATAATATATGTCTAATGGCTCAAGAAGATGAAGAGCTAGAATTGGATGAGGTTGATTATGATCAGTCCGAATCAATCTTTGAAGCTGACATGAAGGAAGGTGAGGAAAACAACAAACTGAGTGATTGGGATCCTGCTTCCATGTACAAGGTCAGTAATTTCTACTCTTATACAGATGAGGAGAAAGGTCTTGCTTTTGATTATTTGCTAAATGATTTCTAGACCATCCTTAAGTCTCAGACTGACCTAAAAGCTGAAATTGCAAAACTGAAGGACGAGATTAAGGAAAATAAATCTCTCATTGATGTTGGTAAGAAAGCACAATGTGACCTTGAATGTCAGAAGCCCATTAATAAACTTCTTAGTGAAGAACTGCAGGAAGCTAAAGACAAAGCTGATAAACTCCAAAAGATCACTGAGTCTTGGTGTAAGTCATCAAAGTTTGCTGAACAGTGTATAAACCAACAGAAACCTAAACAGGTGAAGGCTGTACTTGGAGGTGACTATAAAACACCAGCTTATGTAGCTGATGATCAGATAGCAAGTACAGATTCTGTGGAAGATAGACAACTGATTAAGTCTCAGAAGTCAGCCTCAGAGAAAAGAGATGATCCAAACCTAAAATTAAATATGTTTGTGAATGCCAAAGATCATGGTAATGAGTGCTCAACATCCAAACAACATGGTAAGTCTGTGTTGGACATATTTGGCACTCAGCCTGTTCAAAGAACTTCAGTCATAGAAAGGCTTAATCCAAATACTTTCAAAAGACAAAATTCTCTATCTGGCTCGGAGAGAAGTTATAAGAACAGGAAGACCACTGTAAGTCAGAGGTCAAATCACAACAATGGTAAGTCCAAAGTTGTTGATCTTGGTAAGTCCAAGAAGATCAACAGTGGTAAGTCCAAACCTGTTGAAACTGGTAAGTCCAGTAGGCATGACAAAGGTAAGTCCAAAGTCATGCAGAAGAAGGTTGTTAGTCAATCTTCTCAGGATAACAAACAGAGACCTGACAAAGGTAAGTCCAAATTCAGTGATCACCAGGTGAATCAGCTTGCAAAGAAAGTTGAGAAGTTATCCACCACATACAATCCTAAAACTGAAAGTAAATTCTCACAAGGATTGTTAGACACTCTACCTCCTGTCATCATTGGAAGAAGGAGATGCTACAAATGCAGAAGTAGAGGTCATGAGGCTAAGGACTGTGATGCTGAAATCTCAAGGCCTGAGCAAGAACAAACTGACCAGCCTACACAGGATTCAGTTCCTGCTCAAGCTGAGCAGTCAGTTCAACAAGAAGAAGCTGCTAAGTGCTCCTCATCTGAACCCACCAAGAAGTGGGCTCCCAAGCAAAACTAATGTGTTTAGTTTTTATATCATGTGCAGGGTTCAAGTAAATGGTACTTGGATAGTGGATGTTCAAGGCACATGACCGGATAGAAAGGACTTCTCAGTGATTTCCAGGAAGATGAAGGTCATAAAGTAACATTTGATGACAACTCCCATGGAAGAACTAACGGCTATGGGAATATGCAAGCTGGTAAAGTCACTTTCCAGAGAGTTGCATATGTGAAAGGCCTCAAACACAACCTGATTAGTATCAGTCAATTGTGTGATGAGGACAATGTTGTTACTTTTAGGAAGAAATCAGGAACAATTTATAATGCTAAGGGAAAGCCAGTATTAATAGCTAAAAGAGAAAGAGATGTGTATCTACTTGATCTTAATTCTGCTGATCCAAATAATGAAACTTGCTTGTATTCCCATTCTGTTCCTGAGCTGAGTTGGTTATGGCATAAACATTTCTCTCATTTGCACTTTAAAAATATAAATATGCTGTCCAATAAAGAGTTAGTCTCTGGATTACCAAAAATCACATTTGTCAAAGACAAATTGTGTTCAACTTATGAACAAGGGAAACACCATAAAGGGTCCTTTAAATCAAAGCAAAATTTTTCAATAACAGACCCATTGCATATGTTGCATATGGATCTGTTTGGACCCATAAGTACTCCAAGCCTAAGTGGCAAGAAGTACACTCTGGTGATAGTAGATGAGTTCTCACGATTCACCTGGGTAATATTCCTAAAAGCCAAAAGTGAGGCTGCCCTGGAGATAATAAGTTTCATCAAAAGGGAAGAGTTGCAGAAAGGTTTGTCTATAAAGCAACTAAGAAGTGATCATGGTACTGAGTTCAGGAACTCAACCCTAGAAAGCTTCTGTGAACAAAAAGATATATTACAAAATTTCTCATCTGTCAGAACTCCACAACAAAATGGAGTTGCTGAAAGGAGAAATAGAACCTTAATTGAGGCTGCAAGGACAATGCTATGTGAGGCAGGATTGAAACTCTATTTCTGGGATGAAGCTGTTAGTACAGCCTGCTATACTCAGAATAGGTCAATCATTGTCAAAAGACATGGAAAGACTTCATATGAAATTTATAAGTCTAGAAAGCCCAATATAGGTTATTTCCATATCTTTGGTTCAAAATGCTATGTGTTGATTCAAAGATATCAGCTCCATAAGTTGGAACCCAAAGCTGATCCTGGAATATTTGTTGGTTATTCCTCAATCTCCAAATCTTACAGAGTATATAACTCTAGGAGAAAGGCCATTGAAGAATCAATTCATGTTTCATTTGATGAAGACAGTATTGATCAAGATGAGAAAAGTCAAGCTGACTCCGTTAGTCTGAGTGAGCCTGAAAGGCCAAGGGAAATCAACATGTCAAATCCTATGTATGTAATAGGAGATGATAGTAATGATGATGTGTGTTCATCAATGAAATCATCACAAGCTTCAAAGGATTCTCAAGCTGAGAAAGATGATGAGTTCGTCAATCCTTTTGGAGCTGAAGTCACTCAGACTGAGAATCTTAGTGATAGTCAGTTTGTTGACAATGCTGCTGTTGAGACTGAGAAGATAAGTTCACCTCGAGGTTCTCAACATCACTCAGATTCAGAACCTGACTCTCCAACTACCACATTTAAATTCCTCAAAGATCATCCTCAAGATCAAATCATTGGAAATGTCCAAGAGAAAGTCATAACCAGATCTAAGGATACAGCAAACTATGCTGCTCACTTTGGTTTTCTGTCTCAGATGGAACCAAAGAAGACTGAGTAAGCCTTAACAGATGAGGATTAGATTGATGCTATGCAAGAGGAATTAAAAGAGTTTGAGAGGAATAAAGTCTGGACCCTTGTCCCTGCCCCCAAAGATCATACAATTATAGGCACTAAGTGGGTCTATAGAAATAAAATGGACAAGGATGGAGTGATAGTTAGGAACAAAGCCAGGCTGGTAGCACAAGGGTATAAGCAAGAGGAAGGAATCGATTATGATGAGACCTTTGCCCCTGTTGCTAGAATTGAAGCCATAAGGCTGTTCCTGGCTTATGCAGCATATAAAGACTTCAAAGTCTATCAAATGGACGTGAAGGGTGCTTTCCTAAATGGAAAACTTCAGGAGGAAGTCTATGTGAAACAACCTCCTGGCTTTGTAAGTTCAAAGTTTCCACATCATGTCTATAAGTTGGACAAGGCTTTGTATGGTCTTAAACAAGCTCCAAGATCTTGGTATGACACACTCTCCACTTATCTACTATCCATGGATTTCACCAGAGGTAGTATAGATAAGACACTCGTTATTAAAAAGAGCAAGGGACAGGTGATTCTTGTACAAATCTATGTGGATGATATTATTTTTGGTTCAACCAATGAATCTCTGTGTGAGTGGTTCTCCAAAATAATGTCACAAAAGTACAAGATGAGTATGATGGGTGAGATGACATATTTCCTAGGCCTACAAATTCAACAAAAGCTTGATGAGATTTTCATCAATCAAAGCAAATATGTTTTGGATTTGATAAAGAAATATGGTTTTGATTCAAGTTCAACCATGAAAACACCCATGTTACCAGTTGTCAAGCTGAGTAAAGATTCAGATGGTAAGTCTGTGTGTCAGTCTACCTATAGAGGAATGATAGGTTCTTTACTCTATTTGACAGCTAGTAGACCTGATATCATGTTTGCTACATGTGTTTGTGCAAGATATCAGGCTAATCCGAAAGAATCACATCTTCAAGCTTTGAAAAGGATCTTTCGGTACCTTAAAGGTACACCAAATCTAATACTTTGGCATCCAAAGGACTCTGGATTTGAGTTAGTTGGGTTTTCTGATGCTGACTATGCTGGGTGCAAGTTAGATAGAAAATCAACTACTGGAGGATGTCAATTGCTTGGAGGTAAATTAGTAAGTTGGACTAGTAAAAAACAGAACTCAGTGGCTACTTCAACTGCTGAAGTTGAGTATGTTGCAGTAGGGAGCTGTTGTGCTCAAATCTTGTGGATGCAGCATCAGCTTCAGGACTTTGGGATGAGTTTCAAGAAAACTCCTATCTTATGTGATAACCAAAGTGCAATAGCCATCACTTACAATCCAGTATTTCACTCAAGAACCAAGCATATTGAAATTCGACATCACTTTATAAGGGACATCGTGGAAAAAGGTAAAGTTGACATTAAATTTATCTCCACTGATGACCAATTAGCAGATATCTTTACTAAGCCCCTTGATGAAAAGAGGTTTATGTATCTGCTAAGTAAATTGGGTATGCTCAACCCCTAGCTAAGTGTCTAAAATTTGAGTTCTCAGTTTGACAGAGACTAAGTGTCTTAAGCTGGGTGCACAGTTTATAAATAAGTTTTCATAAATTGATCTATATGTCAAACTGAAAAATGAGTTCACACGTTTGGTCAGTTCCAAACATAATTCAACTACTCAGTGTGGTTGAAATGTTAGTTTGAGTTAGTCTCGAACAAAATGACTACGTGTCATTGAGTCTGAGCTATGTGCTTAACTCACACTGTGTGATTGGTTCACACGTTTGATAAGTTCCAAACATATTTTACCTACTTAGTGTAGCTAAAATTACATGTTTAAGTCAGTCTTAAACATAAATGACTATGTGTCGTTGAGTCTGAGCTATGTGCTTAACTCAGACTGTGTAATTGGTTCACACGTTTGGTTGGTTCCAAACACTCTATAACTACTCAGTGTGGTTAATAGATTCGTTTGAGTCAGTCTCAGACGAAAACGACTTAGTGTCATTACTTATGAGATGTGTGCTCTACTCAAGCTGAGTGCACATTTCAAGCTGAGTTTCATTCTCAAGCTGAGTGCACATTTCATGCTGAGTGCTTAAATCAAGCTGAGTGCTTGAGTTAAACTGAGTAATAGGTTTACTCAGCTTGGTGTGTCCAATCTCATGTGTTATTTACTAAGTTTGAGTGACTCGTGACTGCTGCGTATTTGAGTCAGTCTTAAATCGCGTATTATACTAACTTGTGTATAGGTATAATACATCAGTGTATATAATCTTATTGTCAGTCAATATTATTATATTACCTTAGTAACCGTTGGAAGATGATTAGTTCTACCTACTTACTGTTACATCACAATTTTACGGCGTAACGGATAAAAAGGGGGATTTCTAACAGTATATATACCGATCTTATTCGGATTAGAGAAGTTTACGCTTGCAATTCAGACATATCACCTTCTAAACTACCTTTCGCATACACCTCCATGCAATTCCTCCGAGAAAACAAGGCAGAGGTTATGAAGCATGGGTGGCTTATATTCGTAAATGCCCTCTGGCATTCGCCTTCTGTGGCGCACCCCTCCACATCGTTCCTCAACATCTGCTAGAGTTCTGGTACATCTGTACTTACGACCAGAACAGGGGAGAGATAACAGGAACTGTTCTTAATGGTACTAGAACAGTCGTCCTGTCAGAGCAGCGGCTAAGGGATGTTCTTCAACTCCCTCAATCTGATGAGTTCGAGCCGGCTGTTACAAGGCAAGTGGCTAGGTCTGTCCTACCTAGAATGGGTCACCCACAGACTGAAGGGGTGATCAAGAAGGCCACTTTTCCAACCGGATGGGGCTTCATGGTGTCCGCAGTGGTTCGTTCACTTGGTACCAAGGTTGGAGGATTGGATCAGATCAATGAGTTCGAGATGCAACTGCTGTACAACATGTACTTTGCGAGAAACATAGACTATGCACAGCTCATCTTCAATGAGCTCCGGGTCCAAGTGATGAAGACCACAAAGGATCTTCGTGTACCCTTCATATGGTACCTATCCTTGGCAATTGAAGCCGAGCTGGGGACAGCGCTCTTTGAAGCTGATCAGGATCTGTTCCTGTTTCCTACACTCAGCTCTAAGATGTTCAACAACGACATCTTTCCAGAGCAAGAGGGTCTGAGTGAGCCCATGCTCCAAATTGCTGAGGCAGCTTCATCAGAAAGTGAAGCAGAGGAATCAAATCAAGGGGGAGCTTCTCAAGCTGACACAGAAGTTCAAGCTGAGCACTCTGCTCAGGCTGAAACAGTTTACACTGCAGCCACTTCTGGTAAGACCTCTCCACTTTCTCTTTCTTCACACTTTTCTCCATCTACATTTGGAGATAAGACTGCAGTGGAACCAACTCAGTCTAACCCATCTCCTCCAACTTCATTCCATTTACAATCCAAATCTGAAGCCACCCCTAGTATGCCCACTGCTGCTAGGGAGAATATCCGAACCTACAAACGTAAAACTGCCATAGGTGGTGCCATTCCTAAAGGCATCACTGGAGCTGAGATCACATTGATCCCTCCGGCAGGAGTTGAGGGGGATACGCCTACTCTCAAGGTGTCAACCTCAAGGATCTTTAAAACCCTACAGCCTAAACCGGGTGTGGTGTCTACTTAGCCCACACTTACTCGTGCCATGGGAGAGCCTACTTCTGTGCCTGAACAGACACATTCAGGTTACATTGAACATATGACCAATCCCTAGGGTCAATCACCCTCCTCTATACCCAAAAGCCAACCACCAACCCATACACTTCACGTCTCGAGCCCTATTCGTTCTATTCATTTCTCACACTAGAGTGCACGACCTGTCAATGTTTCATCCTCAAGCCAGGATGAATCACAGGGTCCAAACTCTAGTGCAAATGAATTTGAGGGTATACACCAACCTTTGGATGATGCACCCAAATTCCACCCATCTCAAGCTAACTTGGACGAGTTGATAACATTTTTCAAGAGTCAGTTTGACAAGCTGCACCTCAAGAGAAAACAAGACAAGAAGAACATGTTAATGATTTTGAATTCTCTAGAGGAAGATGTTTAGCATTTAAAATCTGCAGTGACTGCTCTACGACAACAAAGGACTTCACCCCCTATTGATAATGACAAAAAGGGGGAGAAGGTTCAAGAAGCTGAAGCTGAGTCAGTCAAAGCTGAAGCTCTACTATTATTGGCAGAGGGAGCAGATAAGATTGAGGGGGAGAAAGAAACAGAGAAAGAACCTGAGCTAACTGAGAAAGAAAAAGGCAAAAGACCAGTAGTGGTCAGCTCAGATGAATCAGAAGCCTCACAACAGAAAAGAAGAAGGATGATTCTAAGTGAATCATCAGCCTCAGAAAAGAAGAAGGATGAATTCTCTTGAAGTTGCTGACTGTTTATTGCTGAGTGCAGTACTAACAGTATCAAGATTCGCATGTGAGGATTTCAGATCATGCGTAATGAAGCCTCTGCGCACGAGTTACAACTTACCACGTGCGTAGTGCAGGTAAGGGCATAACGAAAGGTATTCTTATATTTGTTTGCTTTGTGCATTTTGCTTTGTGCATTTTGCTTTGTGCATTTTGCTTTGTGTATTTTGCTTAGTGCAATTTTTGTTGATAGAACTAGGTCTTAGGGGGAGTTTGTTGGTGCATAATTGTAAATCCCTAGTTCTTATCAATCCAATACATACATGTTTACTTGAAATGTTAATTCAAATGTGTTTTGATTAATGGTTTGCATGTTTATATATTCTAAGTGGTTACTTATGTTTGTCTTAAGCTTACAAGTACTTATTCATGTGTTGATTTGTGTTTGGAAGTTTAAGTATGAGTGAAGGTCATCACGTGCGTGATGAGTCCACTACGTGCGTAGTAGAGCTCACTACGTGCGTGGTGAGGTGGTCGATTAAAGTTAAATTAATTATTATTAAAACAACTGGTACGTGCGTACTGGACTCGCTTCGTGCGCAGTGCGTTGCATCACGTGCGTAGTGAAATTATTTACACTATAAATACTGATTAACTTCATATTAGCGTGGGTAATCGCAGGATCGCAGAGTTTGATGGGAAATCGTGAGGTAATCGTCTGTAACCACATATAACTACTGGAAATCGACCTTAAGCCTTAGTGAGCCTTCGTAATCGTACGTTTAACCTCGGTAATCGCGAACTTAGTATTAATCTCGAATCCAAGGGCAGCCTTAAGCATTCTGTGTGAGTTCTTAGAGTTGTTCTTCGTCCTACTCTGTGTGTTCTTCGTGTCAACTGTGTGCCGGACACCTAAGCAGATCTTAGAATCCTTAGGAGGTTTGGGAAATAGATATTCCGCACTATTTCTCATCCTAGATCAGTCCTAGCATTAGGGTGTTTTAGTTTAGAACCCCCACGGTCCTACAAAGTGGTATCAGAGCCTTGTGCTTTGATTGATCACTTTTCCTTAGGTTTCGTGATCTAGGTGTCGTTTAGGCTTGTTAGCTTTGTTCTTTTTCCGTGTTTTATCGGTCGTTTTAGTCGATAACAGGTCATTTTTGCGTTAAAAAGGTTTGTTTTTACGTAAATCAATCTTAATCGTTGCAGTTTAATCGTGCGAAGTGCCTTTCATTACGTGCGTATTGATCTTCAGTGCGTGCGTAGTGTGTGGTTGGTCCTCTAGAATCTTCGGTAGCCTGTGTGTCTGCGCGTGCGTAGTGGGTCATCAACACGTGCGTAGTGCTTCTCACTTCGCACGTATTGAGTCTGTGTGTCAAATATTTTCTTAAAAAAACAATTTACTTGTTTCGTACGTAGTCAAGTTACTTCGTGCGTACTAGGTCCCCATTCCGTACGTACCTAAGACTGTGTGATCTTTTGTCAGTCCGTACGTAGTACAGTTTACTACGTGCGTAGTGTTTTCACTTCTTGCGAACCAATCTCACTTCGTGCGAAGTGCTTTCGTTTGTTTTAGGCTTTAATCATAATGTCTGACATGAGTGCTATGGCTGCCAAACAAACCATAACTGCCCTAAGTAACTTAATTATGGATAATGAACAAGGAGGTATTAACAAAGTGCCTAGATTGTTAACCATGGAAGACTACCCATTCTGGAAACCACGTTTTGAAATATTTATCGATGGGGTTGATCCACGGTTGCACCGGGCCATTTCTGCTGATTATGTCGTGCCTAAAGGTGAAGGGAATATCGAAGTTCCCTATGATCAGATGAGTGACGATCAGAGGAAGGCTTATGATGCTGAGAAGAAAGCCTACTCTTATTTGATCCAAGCCATTCCTAATGAGATCTTCCACCAGTTCCGACGGTATAGAACGTCACATTCCTTGTGGAATGCGTTACAAAAGAGCAACGAGGGGAATGCATATCTGAAAGAGCTTAAGGCCTCACAGTTGAGAAAAGAGTTTGACTACTTCACCTAATACGTGAATGAAAAGCTTCCAGATCTGATCAACAGATACAACCATCTTCTCAGTGAAATGGATAGTTTGGGGGTGCAGATCTCAGAAAGACAACAAGTAGAGACTTTATCCAAGGCACTACCCAAAAGCTGGAAGCCGTTCATTATGATTCTTAAAAATGGTGAAGGTTTTGAGGGCATGGATCTGAATGACTTCATTACTAAGCTGAAAGAGCATGAACAGGAGGAGAAAAATCTGGACAGATTGAGCAGCTATGTGCAGAATCCCTCATTATACTGTACTGGACCCATTGCAGACAACCTTTACATCTAACGTTTGTTCTTCAAGCAAGTCTGCTCCTGAAACTACAAGTGGACCACCATATTCTGCTCCTTCAAGCAAAACGTCTATGCCTGCCTTAAACACTGAGCATTTCAAGCATGGCAACACTGAAGAAGTAAATGAGCATATGGGGATGCTTAGTGCTTTGGTCACATCATATGATGATCTGCTAAAGGGTAAAATCGGAAATGCCTACCTGACTCAGGAAGATTATGACCAGATAGACAACGATGAAATGGAAAGACAGGACATTCTATGGTCCTATGCTAATCTGGTAAAGAGAGCAAAGGCCTTAGTCAAGAGAACTGGGATGCAGATTACAGCAACTAAGGATACAAAGCTGGGCTTCGACAAATCAGCTGTAACCTACTACAACTGTGGAGAAAAGGATCATTTTGCAAGAGAATGTGAAAAGCCAAAGAACTCAGGACCCAAGTATCCATTCAGGACATCTCCTGGAAAATCATCAACTTCCACTACCCCAAAGAAAGCTGAAACATCCCATGAGGGATCATCTAAGGCAATGGTAGTTGTTTAGAAAGATGAGGGGATAGACTGGTCAGTACATTTTCAAGATAATGATGCTTTCGAAGTTGCTGAAACCAACCTGGCCAGTGTTCAAGATCTGAATGATGATTCACAATCTGAAGCAGATAGTGTGCAGGAAGCTGATGATGAATTTGTTGCCAGTAAGGAAGACTCAGTGATGCCTACTGATGAGTACAATGTCAAACCAGTTTCAGTGCCAGCTGCAGAACCAACGCCAGTGATTGTTCAAACTAAATCAGAAGATCATAAGGCGTGCATGACTGGCAAACCTGCTGATTCAAAGGTAAGTAACAATTCTGGCATTCCTTGTGCTTCGTGCAATGACTATGTGCAAAATATTTTATCTTTGAAATCTCAAGTCAGTGATCTTACCTCTAAATTGCATGAAAATTCAATCATTAAAGGTAGGGAAAAGACACTAAAAGATAAAATTGAAAGCCAGAACAAACAGATTACAGAACTGGAGGTAGCATTGCTAAACAAACAGGATGCAATAGTTTTCTACATCAATCAGATAGATACACTGAAGCGAGATCTTGCTAGTTCTAAGGTAGATTATGAGACTCTCAATCAGAAACTAAAAAGTTATTCAACTTCATCTTATCTATTTGAGCACATAACCGACCGGAGACCTCAAGGTTCCAATTCAGAGAAAGACAAAAAGGCATACACTAAATGTCCACCACTAGTTTTGAACCAACTGGTGAAAACAGATGTCTTTTCTGAAGCTGACCAACTTCCTCCTAAGGTTGATCAATTTGTTGCATCAACCTCAACATCTGAGTTAAAGTTAAAAGGGAAAGTTGGTGAGCCTCAGAAGAAAGAAGTCAAACATGAAGAAAAGCCTGAATCTGGTATGAGAAAACTTCTAGGTAATTCTTCTGGACAATGCACGTTAATGAAAAATGTGCAAGCAGCACTCCGAACCATAGAAAAGGAGGTTGCAAAGTCTCCTGCAACCCGTCCTTATGAAGAAGTTAAAATTTTGCCAAAACAATGTGGTTTAGGAGTAGAGTCAAAATGTCAAGTTGAGCAAAAAGTGCCACATAATCCTGCAAAACATCAATCAACCAGGATTTGTTATGTGTGCAGGAGACCTGGTCACCTCAGTTATGAGTGTGATAAGCAACAACAGAGCTGCAGGGAGAAAGTTGATTTTTCTGAAAATTTTCAGAAAAATAAAACGTTTAATCAAAATAATCAAAAATCAACTGCCCCTCATCAGCTCAAAAGGACTGTTGGGGAAACTTCTAGTAAACCCATAAGTTCCAAGGTCAGTCTGAAGGGGAAGGAACCGTTTCATAAAGTAATTAACACTTCTAGTGTTTATCACAAGACTCCTCCCCGTCAGGATTTGAAATTTTTGATTAAACGTTTTATTTTTCTGAAAATTTTCAGAAAAATCAAAGGGTTTGCATTACACAATGTCTATGTTCGGGATTTCTCTCACAGATTGAACCAAAAGATTATATTGAGGCACTCAAAGATGATTCCTGGATTAATGCAATGCAAGAAGAGTTGCTTCAATTTCAAAAGCTGAACGTCTGGCGCTTAGTGAACAAACCAAAGGGTGCTAAGTCCTTTGGCTGCAGATGGGTTCTGAAGTGCAAACGGGATGATCAGGGAGTGATTGTCAGGAACAAGGCAAGGCTAGTAGTTCAGGGTTTCAGACAAATTCCTGACATAGACTACACTGATGTGTTTGCTCCAGTCGCTCGGCTGGAAGCTATACGTTTATTTCTTGCCTTCGCCTCGCCCAAACGTTTTAAAGTCTATCAGATGGATGTTAAAAGTGCGTTCCTGTACGGAGAAATTCAAGAGACAGTGTATGTCAATCAACCTCCGGGGTTTGTGGACCCCCTTCATCCAGACAAAGTTTTCTTACTGAATAAAGCCTTATATGGTCTACATCAAGCACCACGAACATGGTACGAGACCCTCTCTCAATATCTGACTGACAATGGGTACAGGAGAGGGACCATCGACAAAACGTTATTTCTCAAAGGTGAAGATAAAGACCTGATCTTAGTGCAAGTATATGTGGATGATATTATTTTCGGTTCTCCAAATTCAATTCTGTGTGAAGAATTTGCAAGGATATTGAAAGAGAAGTTTGAAATGAGTTCGATGGGAGAGATGAAGTTTTTCTTGGGACTTCAAGTGGAGCAGACAGAGACAGGGATTTTCCTACACCAGTCTAAGTATGTTGCTGACATTCTAGCACGGTTTGAAATGTCTTCTGAAAAGACTGATGCGACACCTCTTCCTGTCAATCACGGCATGTCTCCAGATACTGAGGGGGAGTTGGTGAATGAATCTCTTTACCGAGCAATGATTGGATCTCTGATGTATCTCACGTCATCCAGACCAGATATCATGTTTGCCACATGTCTAATGGCAATATACCAATCCAATCCTAACGTCAAGCATCTGATGATTGTCAAGCGGATCTTTCGCTATCTGAAAGATGCTCCCAGTCTTGGACTGTGGTATCCTTGTGATGATAATTTTGAGTTGACGGCCTACAGTGATTCAGACTATGGTGGATGCAAAAAGGATCATAAATCTACCTCTGGGGGTTGTCAGTTTCTCGGATCGAGACTTGTCACGTGGCAGTGTAAAAACCAGACAGCAGTTGCGCTTTCTACGTGTGAAGCTGAATATATTTCAGCGGCGAGCTGCTGTTCTCAGGTCATCTAGATTCAACAACAACTGCGGGATTACGGTTTGCAATTCTCTATTACTCCCATTTATGTTGATAACACTGCTGCTATAGCCATTACTAAAAATCCCGTACAACACTATAGGACCAAGCACATTGGTATCAAATACCATTTTATCCGGGACTGCTGGGAAAAGAAATTAATTGATGTCTTGTCTATTTAAACTGATTTCCAAAAAGCATACCTGTATGCAAAGGCATTTGATAAACCCCGATTTTTATTCTTAGTAAATGAAAACGGGATGAAAACCAAGTGTGAGGTTGTCCCTGATGATGCGACTTAGTGTCCTTGTTCGTGTGACTGTGTGTCTATTTTCTGTGTGGTTATATCTCGTTTGTCTTTGTGTTTATTTTCTGTGTGTCTTTGCGTTTCTATGTTCTTAGTTTTTAGTTTCTTTTAGTATTTTAGGGGGAGATAGGTGCAACATAGAAAATACAAAAAAATCAGAAAAACATAGAAAATACAAAAAAATCAGAAAAACATAGAAAAAACAAAAAAATCAGAAAAACATAGAAAATACAAAAAAAATCAGAAAAACATAGAAAAAAAAAAATCAAAAAAACAAAAATGAGAAGTTGATCCAACTCAAATGGAAAATGATGGTACACTGGCTTTCAATACAAAGTATGTCTAGTAAAATTAGGACTGAAGGCATGTACATATTCTTGAGAAAACTGTCTGAAAATTTGAGTCAAATCAGATAAGAAACAGATGGCATGTAAGGCATATGATGAGAGTCTAGGCTGATAAGTGGTTATGCATGTGGAAATCCATTAAAGATTCAAACTATCGAGACATTCCAAGTCTACAAGTCAATAACAGTTGAGACTAACTTAGTCTGGTGCACACACCTGTTACCATGCCAAATGTGCTTAGATGACAATGAGCAAAATGTAAAAAGAGGGTGAAAAATTTACCCCAATCTGAGATGTCAAAAGAAATAGATACATAGATCTATTAGTGTTGAATTGTCAAAGAGCATAAAATGCAGTGACAAAAGCTCAACAGATAGATCTATTAGTTTTGAATTGTCAAAGAGCATAAAATGCAGTGACAAAAGCTCAACAGAAATTATCAGAAGAGGTGAAAAAGTGACCTCCATGTCAAAGAGCATAAAATGCGTTGACAAAATCACAAAGCACATAAGCATGGTGGTTGGGTACTCAAGTTGTGCATCCTACTGAGTGAGTCAAAACACTGTGAGATTTTAAAAGAGATAGTCTTAACCATGTATTCAGTTCTAGATAATCAGAAAATGTTGAAATCAAATCTGTCATTATCTGAGGAAAGTTAGATTGACAGACAGAAATTGAGAGAGTATGTTTGTGTCTAAGGTTCTGAAATGAATGATAACTAAGTATAGATGTGCTGGTACTGATTCCATCTTGGAACCTTCTCACAAAAAGATTTAATTTCAGTATTTTACTTTTTGCAAATGTTTAGTGTTTTCATTTCTGTCTCTTAGTGTTTAGGATTTAATTTGTTTACAGTCTGCGTTTTCATTTTCTTTGTTTTCAGAAAAATACAAAAAGATTTTTGGTATGTTCTTATCTCTTTTGGTGTGTTTATTTCTTTTATACATAATTTCTTGTGTTTTCGTGTGCTTAAAAGTTTATGATTTTCATAAAGTTGGAAAGAAGAAGCAAACAAAGCCAGCTGGACTAGCAAATTTAGATAAGTACAGTCTTGCTCTTCCTGAAGGCATGGAGTTTCAAGAGAATACATATGTTGAAAAGCCTTAGATAGGGTTCATGTACTTGGACATAAATAGTGAAAAATGCTTCCAGGCCGATGCTAACATTTATACTTGTGGGGTATCTCAGGTATTTGCTCTAAGACAAATTGTAGAAAAGACTGAACAGACTGCAAGGTTCAGATACAGAATCCACAGAGCAATCGGATCACAAAAGGATCAGCTTCAACATATACCTAATCTGCAAGAAATTCTTGAAGAAATAAATAACGAGATTAAGGAGTTTGAAGAGCTGCATCCAGAATAGATTAGTTCTATTGTAATTATTAGATTAGTTCTAATATTTTTGTAAGCACTATGTGTGCATGATCTAAGTGATCAACAACTTTTGTATTATGATCAGTTCTATTAATACAAATATAAAGTTTGATATGTTCAACTGTATTATGATGTGTTCATAGCTATAAGTCTGATAAGTTCAGCTTTGAATAAATGATAAGTTCTTATTCATTAATATAATTAGTTGGTGTGTTCAACTAAAAATTGGTGTGTTCCAATTTAAATTGATAAGTTCAATTAATATTGATATGTTCAATAAATATTTGATCAGTTCAAATGATAAAATCTTAATAAGTTTAAGATTTAAAACATAATTTTGTTAAACAAACTTAAGAACGGTTTGATGGTTTTTTCATCATCAAATAGGGGGATTTTGTTGGGAAAATGGTCTCATCAGTTTGAATTTGATGAGACAAAGTTAAGTTTGTAAGATGAGTTCTACATATAACTTAAACAGAATTATGAAGCTTAGTCAGACTGAACACTTAGAGTGATTCAGACTGAGTATAAGCTTAATATAAGCTGAGCATATGTTGATCAGTTTATATTATACCTTAGTTTGTTTATTAATATGTTTAATAATCTGTGTATGTCACATAAGATATATATCGAGTAGTCAGCTTGATGTGTTTCAAGCTGAGTGACTCAGCTCAAAAGGAGAGTCAGCTCGACAGAGTTGCTAAATATGTTTAGTCAACTAAGTTAGACTTCTAAGGATGAGGTTATCAATGTAAGTGATAGTTCATGTAAGAATTCAGATTTGTTCTTGAAGAACTCAGCTTAATGAGTTTCAAGCTGAGTAACTCAGTCCGAGTGAAGAAGTCGGTTTAAAGATAATTTAAATATGTTTTAAATTCATCTTTATCTCACTATATCTACGGCGCGGATAAGAAGACTCCAGAATCAAGATTGAAGATTGAAGACTCAAGATAAGAAGATTCAAGATTCAAGATTCCGGTTTATCCGAAAGTTAGTTAGTGAATTAGGCTAAGTCTAGTTTGTTAGGAACCGTAGCAACAGGATTATAAATACTTATCTCCTGATAAGTTTAGAGGTACGACTTTGATTCAATTACTACTAAGTGTTGCAGAGCCAAACCTCACCTCATCGTATGTGTTACGAATCTTGATTCAGTATCAAGATACTCACAGATTGCCAAAGATATTCGTGTGTTCGAATTATCACATCAGTTGTGATATTGGTAAGTTATCATGTGTTGATTCAATCTGTGTAAATCCTGTTTAGAGAGTCGTCGGTATCTATAATTATATGTTAATTATAGATATCTAAGTTTGAGACAATTGAGAGATTTATATTAGGTGATTATATATCAAGAGTTGCTTACTTGATAGTCATTGTAATAATCTTCTTATTCAAAGCATTGTAATCATCTTCTGATTAATAAAAGCATTTGATTGATTGTGTTTTGATTTACTGTGTGTGACACTTTTCTTTGATTTGTTCAATTTCCGCAGAAAGTGTTTTCAACCCCCCTTCTACACACTGTTGCTTGTTGTTACTCTCTCATACAAGGGACCAACAGGGTGATTGCCATGCAAGATGAGCTTAATCAGTTTGATCGCTACAGGTCTGGAGATTAGTGTCTCTTCCGTATGGTAAATCTGTAGTAGGGACCAAGTGGATCTTCAAAAACAAAAGAGATTCTGACCGTGTAGTTGTTAGAAACAAAGCTCGATTAGTGGCTAAAGGCTATAATCAACAGGAAGGAATTGACTATGACGAAACCTTTGCTCCTGTTGCAAGAATTGAAGCTATAATACTTTTCTTAGCTTATGCTGCAAGTTGAAGCTTTAAAGTCTTTTAGATGGATGTGAAAACTGCGTTTCTTAATGTTATTCTACAAGAAGAAGTATATGTTTCACAACCTGAAGGTTTGTAAACCCTCAACATCCACATCATGTTTATATTCTTGAAAAGGCACTGTATAGTCTAAAACAAGCACCTCATGTCATGTATGATGTCTTATCTGAATATTTACTCACTGAGGGTTACACGAAAGGAAAAACTAACACTACACTGTCTGTCAAGGCCAAGGGCAAAGATAAGATTCTGGTACAAATATACGTTGATGATATTATCTATGGCTCAACAAATCCCAAATACAGTGACGAGTTTGCTAAAACAATGGCAAACATATTTCAAATGAGTATGATTGGGGAAATGTCATTTTTCCTCGGTCTACAAGTGAAGCAATTAGGAAATGGCATTTTTATAAGTCAGTCAAAGTATATTAAGAATTTATTGCATAAGTATGACATGAACAATTGTTCAGCTATTTCAACTCCTATAGTAGCAAAAACCAAGCTATCTGCTGATCTGGATGGTTTATCCGGTGATTTGAAAACATATAGGGTATTCGGATTCTATACAGTTCAAAGGAACTATGAATTTGGGTTTGTGGTATCCTAGAGATTCTAATCTTGACTTGTGTGCGTATTCGGATTCTGACTATGCTGGATGCATGATAGACAAAAAGAGTACCTCTGGCAGTGCGCATTTCTTGGGTGATAGATTACTCTGCTGGGCTTCGAAGAAACAGAATTGTGTTTCTACTTCAACTGCTGAAGCTGAATATGTAGTTGCAGCAATGTGTTGTTCATAGAGTTTGTGGATACGGACCCAGTTGTCAGACTTTGGTTTGAAGTATAAAAAGATCCCATTGCTATGTGATTCACAATCTGCAATTGCCATTTCATGCAATCCGATACATCATTAAAAAACCAAACAAATTGACATCAGGTATCATTTTATAAAGGATAATGTTGAAAAAGGATTATTTGAGCTTCGGTATGTTTCTATTGACAATCAGGTAGCTGACTTATTTACTAAACCGTTAGACGAATGTCGTTTTAACGATTTAATCTCTAAGCTCGGTATGCTTAATATGCACATTTGACATACTGTTGTTCATTTTTCTTTTTTCTTTTATTTTATGGTTTTTAATGGGTAATATGCAGTTTGTTTCTTTTTGCAGATCATCTGTAGTGGATTCTAGGGGGATTGTGTCTATATCTTTACACACATTGCATATGTGTAAGGGGAGAAATATATACAACTTCAAATACATACATTTTTTGTCTTTCACTCAATCTAAAAAATTTTGAATAATTCTTGCACGGATTGAGGGGGAGTTTTTGTTGTGTGATTTGATTGTTTGAAAATAAAGAAAATATATAAATAGAATTTTTTTTTAAAATAGAAAATTACAAAGATTTCATTTCATAAGTGTTAGATGGTTATTTAACCGAATGTTGGTTCAATAGATAATCATCGAATCAAAATCATTGCACTGCAGTAAGGTTCACTTCATCGAACTGACTTCATCGAATCATTCAAAGAACAAAGGTTCACAGTTCGATAACTAACTCATCGAACAAAGTTTTGTATGTTGTTCACAGTTCGATAACACACTCATCGAACCAAGTTTTGTGTTTTGTTGACAGTTCGATAACCTCATCATCGAACTAAGCAAATCAAGGGTCAGTTTGACCGCGTTTTTTTGTTGTGGTCCAATAATCCACTAACATGTGGTTCTTCCATCTTTAACCTATCATCTCCCACACTTCAATCTTGACTTTTTCAAAACTCACGGACATATTCGAACCTCTCTGTTACTACCCTTCAATCCGAATCAAAACTTTGTCAAATTTTATAAATTTTGGTTCATTGTGATCGCATTCATAAGGTAAACAAATGCTACGGTGGAATTTGATTAAAAATGAATTTTGATGGGGTTTTTCGTACAAAAACAAGTCCGAAACAAGGGTTTTCACACACTATTTTTCAACTTGTTCGACATCGATTTGATCTTATTTGAGCAAAATTCGTGTGCGATAAGTGTTTGATACACTTGGGGAACATGGATCTATAAAAAAGATTTCGAAAATTTTACCAAGTGTTCTTCGTGTTCTTCGTGGGTATGAGTTTGTAGTAAAAAGTCCATTTTGGGGTGATTACTTGATGTTGGGATCATATTTTGACTATACTTTAGTGAAACAAAGTTGTTTGTATACACTTGATTAGTGTATATTGAAGGTCAAAATACATTTTTAATGTCTTTAAACATCATGTACTCAATGAGATTTTCAGAGTTAGGGATTTTTATAAAAAACTAAAAAAAAATTCTAATATCAAGTGGGTGATTAAAATGAGTAAACTTAGTATCAAAAGGTCGGGTTTGATCTATGTTTGACTGTTTTTCATGAGTGTGTGGGTTTAATACTTATTGTGGTATAACAAATTTAACTTGGTTTGTTGATTCGTGCATGTACTATGACTAACATGGAAGGTTAATCCGCATCACATCATTCTTTTGCGGCTAGCCATGAGTCAGCCCAAAACCCAAAACCTGATGAGCTCTTAATGCCTAGGTCAGAGTTTCTTTCAGTCACTACTCATGATAATAACCAATTTGTTGATCTTGATACTTTCAAAAGTCCTAACCTCCCAGTTCTCACTGAAATGCTTAGATATTATCCCATTAAATTTTCTTCTAACTTACTATCCTGCCTCTTCTAGTACTCATGTTCCTGAGGTGTATGCACAACAATTCTGGAAAACATGTTATGTGCACACCAATCGTACTGGAAATCTTTCAATCAGGGCAGAGGTTGATGAGTTTAGAGTTTCCATCACTGTGGACAGACTCAAGGAGATTTTCATACATTCTACAGCTGATAGTCGTTCACCTGCAACCACATTTGATGATATACCTGAGGAAGAAGTTTGCTTAGCTACCATTTAATCCTTTGGGTATTCGGGTCCATTAGAGAAAAAGGCCCAGTTTAAAAGAAATAACTTGCATCTGATGTACAATATCTTCATGACCATACTACATAAATGCTTAACTGCTGAACACACTAGATATGAGTTTCTGACTGAGAATCAGCTGAGAATCTTTGTTGCTGCTGGTAATCACTTGCATGTGGATTATGCACTTTTGCTCTTCAATGATATTAAGGCAACAATGCTGCTCAAGAACAGTCAAAGAATACCTCGAGCAAGGTTTCTACCATACTTGAGGTTTATACCGATGATCATCCAGCATGTGATGGATCACAATCTTGTTATACCTCGGAGGATAGGTTCGCCTTCCATCTGTCCTAAAGTCTTTAATATTGTCAAACCTGCTATTCCTGCTCCACTTCCTGTACCTCAACCTTTACTACATCTCTGTTGGATTTATGTGAGCAAACTGATTTAGTTATCAGTTATTGGATGAGTGTAGTTGTACCTCTTATGGTTAGGCCATAACCGGCCATACCTACCCAGAGAGGAGTAGAACCAAGTGAGGGATTAGAGAATAGACCTCAGCTATCTATAGGAGATGCTGAGAGGGTTGTGGAGAGAGAACATTTTGAGAGGGGTGGTGAAGCTGGTGAAGGTGAAACACAAAGAGAGGGAAAAGATGCTTATGATCCAACAGCTGTTCAAGCTATTGTTGACTCTCTGGCTTTTGCTACTGTTCAATCTGATGTGCAATCTGATACTTCCACAGAACAAATTGTTCTTACTAGTTCAAATTCTAATAGTGTTGATTATGTTTCTAATACTATGAGTACTCCACCTGTTACTATTGTTTCATCTCCAGTGGCTACTCCTGATGCTCCTATCATTACCGCTACAAATAGCACTCCTTCTTATATGAAATTAACTGATCCTCATGATAAATCCCCAGTTGTAAGTACTCCAATTGTATAAACTGGTGACTTGACTCCTACTTCTGATTTACAAAATCCCGTCAGTCAGGCAGGTCTTACTCGTATTCTTGATCCTACTTAGCAACAAGTTGTGGTTCCAAGGAATGCTCAAATTGCACAGACCATAATAAAGATCCATTTGTTGAGGTTGCTTTAGTCACTCCTGAGGACTCACTTCCTTTTCCTGATCGGTATGTTGGATATAGAAACGAAGAAGAAGATTTTATGAGTGTTAGTCCTGTGAGACAAGAACAAGAGAGTGTTGATATTCCTATAACCATAGAAAGCCGGGTTGCCACATCTACTATCGGACATAACATGGTTAGGTCTGATATTGAAATAGACACGGTTATCCCACCCGTGCATCTTCAAACCCGACAAAACTACTTAGGTGGTTCTCAACAACCTCCTACTTCATTGCACAGGGCTTTAACACATCGTTTATGCCTACTTCAATCGGAGGAAGGGCGTATTGAAAATAGAGGACCGTCTCCCTCGTCCTCGCCTGTTGTTTTTTAGCACATTGATATACCGCAGATTTCTGCATTTCTTTCTAAACAGAAGGACACAATCAATGCACTGGTCTTGTTAATTAAACAAGTACCCGAAAATCTGTAGCTGGTACCACTAAAGGTATCATTCGAGGATCGGATGGAAATCCTGCTTGGGTCAACACTACAACAGCTCCAGTAGGTGGTTCTGCCTGTGTGGCTGGAACCTCAGCCGGTCATCTTGGTGATATGGGGTTTGTTACACGAGCTGAATAATAGGATGCTATCAATCAGTCCGTGACTCCCCTTCATGCTAAAATTGATCGCCTTGAATCTGTACATGGTAAACTTGATCGAATTGAGTCACTCTTACAATCTCTAACTCAAAATCCATATCAATCTCAACCCCAAACTCAACCTCATGCTTCTGATCCTTCCACTTTGTCTGTTGATGCTTTGAAAAGTTTACTATATGTTAATCTTCTGGAACAACTTCCTGAATCAGAACATAATAATGATCTTTTGACCACTCTACGTAACGAACAAACCTTTCGTGGTAGCAATCTAGAGGAGTTTCAGAAAACTCAAAGATTGATGGTGTAAACTGAACTTTTCACACTACTATGCATCAAGTTTTAGATCTATTAAAGGCTGTGGATATGGTTTGCAAAGTACAAGCGGGTAATCAGAAAAGGACGCGTGACGATTTAGAGGATCCGATGATCATCCCAAGGGGGAGAAGAGAAAGAGGTTGTATTTAGCAAGAGTTTTTGTACCAATTGTTCCTCTGAGCACAATAATTCTATCAGTTGAGGGTACAAGTTCTGCTGAAGGTCAAGGTAAAACCCAACAATTGGCCAGTGATGTTCCTGAACAACAAGAAACTGATAACAATCAAATAGTATTATGTGAACAGAGGCCTTATGTAAGTGAAGAGGGTGAAATTGAGCAAAGTGTACAAAGTGAGACTAATGAACAGACTGAGGAGGTTTATGCTAACATAAATTCAGATCTTAATGAATTATAAGGTAATGTCGGTATAACTATGGAAAATGAGAAAGAGTATGAAGATTTAGATGCTGAGATTGAAGAATTTGTTACATCTGTGATAAACCCTAAAGCTCTTCACACTCGAGTTGTAGACATATTTGATGATGATATGAATCCGTCTGAGATTGAAAAGAGAAGAAAAGGAATTCCTAAGTCTACAACGGGAAGAGTAAAGAGTCAAGCTAAAAAGATGACATTTGACATCTCCAGGGTTTTAGGTGGTCAACTATGAAGTTCATACTACTTTTCCACCTCCTTCAGGTCAATTTTAGACTTCAGCTGCAGATATCATCAGACAAGAAAAACAAAAACAAGTAGTTGAAGAATTTAGCAAAAATGCAGAATGGCCTATACCACCAAATATAGTGATTCCACCTGCTACTCCAGAATATACAGGATCACCTGCTCTTGATAGAAGGAACATGTATACCAGGGAAGTTAGACTTAATCCAATCTGGAGAGATTTTTCAGTTAACGGCCCTTTTCTTGGAGATAGAATTGAGGAAATTTTTGTAGACACAATTAAAACAAGAACTCCTCCAGAATTGAGACATGTGGATGATAGATAAAGAAGAAGATTTCAGCATGTACTTGATCGGTTCAGAACTCCAAAAGAACATATCATTTCAGAATATCCAATAACCAAGCTTCTCAATGTGTATAATGAATCTGCATTTGAACAGACAGTTTGGTTTGAAGTAGAAAGGGCAAATAATCAGAAGATTGTGTTCAACGAAGCAGATCTTAGATATATTCAATTTCATGACATCAACATCATCTATTTGTACTTGGCAGAGAAACAAGGAAAGAAACCAATTGAAATATTTGGCAGATCAGCATTGATGAAATACATGATAAAGCTGATGGAGTTCGTTGAAGAACATGACATGTAGTTAGCAGCTGAAACAATCATGTCAAAGTTAATCTTCAACGACCACAACAAAGTCATCCTAACTTGGAACAGTTGGAGGAGTTAACTATCATAAAAGCTGGGCATGAATTTTTCAAAGGAGAGTCAGGTGTCGTATTCAGAAATTCAATAAAAGAGAAAACTTTTGTACGATTGTGCGATGTTTGTTAGCATATGCCCACCGACGCATACACGCCGTTTGAATCACTGCCGATTATGTATGAGCCTATGAGCTCATACACCGGGGTCAAACCTGACAGCAACTAAAGAATAAGGACCAAAATTGGCAAAAGACAAAAAGTTGACCAAGCAGGCCGCGTTAGCGCTGCTAACTATTAGGTGGTAGCGTTGCTAACACTTAATTGTTATAGCCGCCATTGTTGCATGGGCTTTGTGTCAAATCATCTGACCTGGACCGTTAGCGCCGCTACAAGTTAAGGGTTATCTCCGCTAACATTTAAGAGTTAGTGGCGCTACGCCTGCATGTGCTTTTTGTCAAATCACCTCTTGAGCTGGGCAATGTAAGGGAGGCTTGTGGATGAACCTTTGACCGGCCATAAGCAACTCAAGGGGCGGTTTTGGAGTTTATAAAAGCACAAGAATTGTGTTCATTTGATAGTTTTTGCCATTATCATGCACACCCACATACTCTTAAGTGCTAATAGACTTAGAGAGTAAAGGTTAGCAAGAGGGTTCCAGAAATAGTTCTTTGTTGCTGTTCTAGAGTGGTATTCTAGTTGAAGTACCACAAAGGTGAGCTAGCACTCGTGGTTTGGCGTGTTCCCAGGGTACATCCCAATAGAAGATTCGGTTATTTTATTCTTGGAGCATCAACACAACCACACTTAAGATTTCTGGAGCTAAGGAGGCTGGTATAATCTCTCCTCTTTTCTCTTTATGTTGCATTTCTTTATATAAAGTTTGATCCATGTATGGGGTTTCATGATTTTTGCTTTGTATGCTTGTACCTTGGGCTTTATTTGTTATACTTTGCTTCCGTTGCGTGCCCAAGAAACCCCAACAGTTGTATCAGAGCCACCACTATGTTAGTTATGCACATGGTGGCCTGAAAAACCCGTAATAAAAAATGTTTGTTTTCTGTCGAACAGGGTTAGTGGCGCTAACTCTTAAAAGTTAACGGCGCTAACCACGCTGTAACACTTTTTTGTTCCTAGTTAAAAACAGTTTATGGTCTCGGGTTTTTGGTATTTTTTTTTAGCTTCTGGAATTTTTATTTCTTGTTATAGTATGTTATTCCATTAGCCATCTTATATTTTTGGTTGTATGTGATAATTTGAGTTGGTAACCTTGCCTTGGCCTATTTGGTTATTTTGTGTTGTGCATGCATTTGGTGGTTTTAATCCACATAAGGGGCTGTAATTTTATTAAATTTAGTTTGATTATAATAATATTATGGCTTGATGCCATTTCATTCATCCATGTACTAGTATTAGATAAATAGGAAGATTTGTGGCTTGTATGCCATTTATTTGATGTAGGAATGAAGACACATGTGTAGGCAAAACAAGATGGAGTTTTGATGCCCTTAGAAGCTAATGAAGTCCAAAAGAGATGGTGGTTCTGGTGGGAGCTTGCATCAAGATGTTTTGTCCGGTAGTTTGACCAAGTTCTTCCCGTTTTGACTCACGGGAAGAACGCGTAGGTTTATTGGCAAGGGTTACCGACTATTTTGTATATTGCGTGTGATGTGATTTTATTATTCTATGCATGGATGTGTAGGTTTCGCATGCTAGATAATTTTTCATTAAATTAATAAGATCACAAGAGTTTTTATAAAAATGGTTTACTCTCACGCGCGATCACATACAAGATTAACCTACCTATTGAAAATAGGATTTGTCACTAATAAGTTAATCTAAAACAAAACCGGAAACAAAAGCCCGTTTTTCCCAACAAATGTAAATCATGCACCATCCGTAAGTTGATACCACCCAAATCTAGTCTTATGGGATTTCGTTGTCGAGCTTAGCACGAGCCAATTTTCATAAAACTGTGTAGAAGGTGAGAGTAGCGAATTCACAATTTTGGTTGTCGAGCTTAGCACGAGCCAACTTTGGTGAGTTTGTTATCGTATGTCTTGACGGACGATTTGTAATTTTAGGTTTGAAATCTTGGTTAATTGTCGAGCTTAGCACAAGTTAACCAAAATTTCAAGACTTAAATTTTGTGCAAGAAGGGATCAAACATGCCGAACGTCCCTTGGTTGTCGTAGGATCCCGCAAGGTGCTAAGGATTGTAATAGAGATTGCAATTGGCAAAATGGTTGCCAACCTAAATAGTTTTATCATGTGATCCGCGGTAACCCCGTCACATGGTAGAATGAAATACGGTTCTTAGCCTTGTTAAGATAATTCTTTATGGGTAAATTGTTTTAACAAGATAAAACTATCAAACTAACTAAAATCTACTTTGAATAATTTTAGAAGGCATCAACAAGCGCAACAAAAAACACCACCAACGTTTCTCTTCGAGTTTTTCTTGAAAAGGAGAAACTCGATGGTAGCAACTTCATGGACTGGCATAGACAACTGAGGTTGGTCTTGCGATATGAAGGAAAGTTGCATACGATTGAGGAACCCCTACCCGAGGCGCCCATGACTAATGCGACAAGGGCTATCCGAGAGGCGTATGATAAACGCCTCAAGGAAACTGAGGAAATCACATGCCTTATGTTGACAACTATGAACCAAGATTTGCAAAAGTAAATGGATCATCTAAGTGCTTACGACCTGATCGTGTAGCTAAAGGACTTGTTCCAACAGCAGGCGAGGCAGGAAAGGTAGGAGTACCTCAAGACAATCCTTGCTTGCAAGATGCAAGAAGGAGGGAACGTGAGCGTGCATGTGTTGCGAATGAAAGCAACCATCGAGCGCATGGAGAAATTAGGTTTCACCGTAGGGAGGGAGATGGCGGTTGATTTGATCCTCCAATCCCTGCCCAGTACATATGATAAATTTGTAATGAGTTATCATATGCATAGTATGGATAAGACCTTGATGAAGCTTCATGGTATGCTGAAGGCTGTTGAGTCTAGCATGACCAAAAAGAAGCCATCCTCCTCTAACACCGTTCTCGCCATTCGGGAAGGCCGCATCACAAAGAAGAAGGCCGCCCCTTCCCAGAAAAGGAAGGGTAAGGGAAAGGTTGGCGCGGCCAAGCCTGCCCCGGCCTCCAAAGGTAAGGGCAAGGGGAAACTTCCCCAAGCCAAGACTCCGAAGTATGCGGAGTGCAACTTTTGCGGGGGCAAGGGCCATTACCGCCGAAGCTGCCCAAAGTACCTGGAAGGACTCAACAAACTCAAGGAAATGAGCATATCGGGCCACGAGTCATCAGGTACGTTCATGATAGAACTCCACCATACTTCTACTTCTAAAGGCTGGGTATTGGACACTGGCTGTGGCACTCACATATGTAATATGGTACAGGTGCTAAAGGTAAGTAGGAGCTTGGAGCGAGGAAAGCTGGATCTTGTCATGGGAAACTCAGAAGTTGTCCCAATGGAAGCAAAAGGAAACTTAGAGCTTTCATTTAAGACAGTCCATGTTATTCTCCTTATGGATGTATGCTATTAGCCCAATGTGGCTAGAAACATTATTTCTTTTCATAAATTGTATGACGATGGTTATGATTTTAAGTTTGTAAATGGTACAATTATTTTCTTTAAAAATGATATTGTTTATTTTAAAGCTTTACCATGTCATGGCATATATGAGGCAAATGCATACGTTGAATCAAGAAAGTCTATCATGAATATTGATTCTGATTCCAAAAATGGTTTGGATAAGTATTCCTTATGGCATAGTCGTCTTGGCCACATAAACAAGACTCGCATCACCAAGGTCCAAGCGAATGGGATCTTGGAATCATTTAATCAAGGATCAAACGATGTATGTGAATCTTGCTTATTGGGCAAAATGACAAAAGCACCCTTCACGGGAACAAGTGAGAGGGTAAAGGACTTGTTAGATATAGTGCATACTGATGCATGTGGTCCTTTCAAGCATATCACAAGGAATAACACAAGATACTTCGTTACCTTTATAGATGATTATAGTAGATACGGATATGTCCATCTTGTCAAACACAAGAATAAAACCTTTGAGGTGTTCAAGACATTCCAGAACGAAATTCAGAATCAACTGGGCAAAATGATTAAGGTACTCCGATATGATAGAGGTGGAGAATACCTTAGTACTGAGTTTACCGATCACCTTAAGAATTGTGAAATCATTTCAAAATTAACGCCTCCAAGGACTCCACAATTAAATGGGGTCGCTGAGAGGAGGAACCAGACTTTACTAGACATGGTAAGGTCTATGATGAGTCGAATGGAGGTACCTATTAGTTTCTGGGTATATGCTCTAGAAATGGAGGTAAGAATCCTTAACCTCGTACCAACCAAGAAAGTTGTAAAAACACCTTATGAAATGTGGCATGATAAGAAGCCGACAATTTCATACCTACGAGTTTGGGGTTGTCAAGCCTTTGTGAGACGTGAGGCCGAAGACAAACTTGAACCTCACTCAGAAAGGTGTTACTTTATCGGATATCCTCCTGCCGGTGTTGGATATTTATTTTATAAACCTTAAGAGAACAGGTATATGTTGCTCGAAGGGCATTCTTCCTTGAAAGGGGGATGCTATCCAAATATGGCAGTAAGGAAATTGACCTCAAGGAAAATCAAGGGTCGATCGATAAAGGACTTGAGGTTGGCACTAGCACTCAACCTAACACGGTTGAGACTGAGCAAGAGAATGTTGCAGTACCTGACATTCTTTCATTACCTACTCCGAGGCGTTCCAGTAGAACACGTCATAAGCCAGAGAGATATGGATTTCACATATCTGAGGGCGGCGAGTTAGTGGTGGACTATGATGAGCCCACCAACTACAAGGAAGCCAGGGCAGGCCTTGAGTCTGCACAGTGGAGGGAGGCAATGAAGAGCGAGATGCAATCTATGTCGGATAACCAGGTTTGGGAACTGGTTGATCCTACACCCGGGGTGAAACCCGTTGGGTGTAAATGGGTTTTCAAGAAGACACCCGGCATATATGGAACCTTGGATACCTTCAAAGCACGACTGGTGGCAAAGGGTTTTATTCAGACACAAGGAATTGACTATGATGAAACCTTCTCCCCAGTGGCTATGCTGAAGTCAATCCGGATACTACTTGCCATTGCTGCATTTCCTGATTATGAAATTTGGCAAATGGATGTAAAGACGGCCTTCCTTAACGGGAAGCTTCGTGAAGAGGTGTATATGACACAGCCTGACGGTTTTGAGCATCCGGAGTATCCAAACAAGGTCTGCAAGCTTAAGAACTCCATTTATGGACTCAAACAAGCATGTCGAAGCTGGAATCTTTGCTTTGATGAGAAATTCAAAGAGTTTGGATTTTCAAAGAGTAAAGATGAACCTTGCGTATATGTCAGGGCTAGTGGGAGCACAATAATCTTCTTAATCCTTTACGTAGATGATATTCTACTCATTGGAAATCATATTCCGAGCCTAAGAAGTGTCAAAGCTTGGCTAGGGAATTATTTTTCAATGAAGGATCTTGGGGATGCGAGCTGTATACTGGGAATCAAGATCTATAGAGATAGATCTAGAAGGCTGCTTGGGCTTTCGCAAACTGCATACATAGATAAGGTCGTAAGAAGCTTTAAAATAGAGGAATCCAAGAAAGGAAACCTCCCTATGTTGCATGGCTTGACATTGAGCAAAACTCAATGTCCTACCTCCCAAGAGGAGATAAAAGTAATGAAGCGAGTACCATATGCTTCGGCTGTGGGGTCGATCATGTATGCCATGTTATGCACTCGCCCTGATGTGTCATGTGCATTAAACATGACTCGTAGATATCAGGCGAACCCTGAGGAACCTTATTGGAGAGCCGTAAAGAACATTCTCAAATACCTTAGGCGTACGAAAGAGATGTTCTTAGTATATGGTGGGGAAGAAGAGCTGAGAGTAAAGGGTTACTCGGATGCTAGATTCCAAACAGACAGGGATGACTGCCGATCACAATCGGGGATTGTATTCCTGTTGAATGGTGGTGCTCGAAGCAAGACACGGTGGCTGATTCGACTACCGAATCGGAGTACATTGAGGCAAGTGAAGCCTCAAAGGAGGCCGTGTGGATGAAGAAATTCATCCATGATCTAGGAGTGGTTCCAAGCATCGCTGACCCTATTGAGATATTTTGTGACAATGAGGGTGCGGTGTCTTTGGCAAAGGAACCAAGAGCTCACAAGAGGACTAGACACATATTGAACAAATACCACTTTATACGATATGTAATTGAAAGTGGTGAAGTCGTCATCAGCAGAGTAGCATCGGATGGAAACCTGGCGGATCCATTCACTAAACCGTTACCGCAAGCAGCTCATGAATCTCACACTAGAGGAATAGGTGTAAGATTTGCTGGCGATTTGGCTTGAGTTTTGTATTTAGTTCGTTTGATATGTAATTTTATTTTGGGAACGATAAAGACAGTATTGTAACTTATGCTTGTTTTGATATATAATAGAGATTATATATGTGTGTGGTACGGTTACATTCATAAGACTTTCTTGTGTTCCATCTTAGCATGTTTAATCACTTCCAGAAATATTATACTATATTTCAAACTTTCCACAGTCGGTCAAACTTATGGAAGAAAGATTGAATTAAGACTGAGATAAACATAAGACCTTGAATTCAAAATGGTTGAATTAAGGTACAATGTCTATCTATACTTGAAAAGAGTTTCAAGTGACTGGAAGACCCGCACCCAAATTTACTTCATGGGTCATAGTCACGAGTAACTTGGGATGATAAAATCTTACATCCTTCGACCTGAGATGTATGAACTTCTATATCATTAATCTTCCTTACTTTGGTTATCTCAAAACGCAGTTCATAACTGGCTGTTATAAAGGGGATAGTCAAGTAAGACAAGATTCATGCTATGGGGTTATACAGTCAACGAAATTTGTTCCTCTGAAATGAGAGATGTCCCTGGGCCCCTCGATGATTGGTAGCTGACACAAAAATTATGTATGGCCATGTGCAAGGAATATTGATTGACAATCAGATATGTCCTTAACTTTTGGTCACCACCAATCAAGATCGAGAAACATAATCGTGAACGATCTGGAGATTACATTTAATCCATGTCTCGTGTTCACACAGATATCGCGAACAAAAGGATGTCTAAGAATACTTATCTATAGGACCATTCTTATGACTTGGTTTTGTTCTTGATAACGAAACTCATACTGACTTGGGGGCAAAGATGCTTTACTAGAGGCCGCTATTTGTATGTGATTTGAAGTGTACCGTGCATCGTGTGCAAGTGGGAGTTTGTTAGAATATGCCCACCGATGCATACACGCCATTCGAATAACTGCCGATGATGTATGATCCTATTGGGTCACACACCGGGGTCAAACCTGACAGCAACTAAAGAATAGGGACCAAAATTGGCAAAAGACAAAAGTTAACCATGCAGGCCGCGTTAGCGCCGCTAACTATTAGGTGGTAGCGCCGCTAACACTTAATTGTTATAGCCGCTATGGCTACATGGGCTTTGTGTCAAATCATCTGACATGGCCCGTTAGCACCGCTATAGGTTAAAGGTTAGCGCCGCTAACATTTAAGAGTTAGCGACACTACGCCTGCATGTGCTTTTTGTCAAATCAACTCTTGAGCTGGCCAATGCAAGGGAGACTTGTGGATGAACCTTTGGCCGGCCATAAGCAACTCAAGGGGCGGTTTTGGAGTTTATAAAAGCACAAGACTTGTGTTCATGTGATACTTTTTGCCATTTTCATACACACCCACATACTCTTAAGTGCTAATAGACTTAGAGAGTGAAGGTTAGCAAGAGGGTTTTAGAAATAGTCTTTGTTGATGTTCTAGAGTGGTATTCTTGTTGAAGTACCACAAAGGTGAGCTAGCACTCGTGGTTTGGCGTGTTCCCGGGGTACATCCCAATAGAAGATTCGGTTATTTCGTTCTTGGAGCATCAACACAACCACACTTAAGATTTCTGGAGCTAAGGAGGTTGGTATAATCTCTCCTCTTTTCTATCTATGTTGCATTTCTTTACATAGAGTTTGATCCATGTATGGGGTTTCATGATTTGTGCTTTGTATGCTTGTACCTTGGGCTTTGTTTGTTATACTTTGCTACCGTTGCGTGCCCAAGAATCCCCAACAATGTTTTATCATATTCATATGGCACACTAAGAATCTTGTATAATATGCTGGAAAAGAAAAATGCTAAGACTGATTCATCTATCTTAGAGTAGGAAAGACAACATAATGCACGATTCATTGATAAGATGAAAAGAACACTTGATAGCAGGAGGATCTTTAGAGAATGGCAAGGCTATTTTGGACTACGTGATAAAGTCAATTAGTTAGTTTAATCTTTGTAGTCTGTATTTTTTGTAATAGGTACACTCCTCTCTTAGGGGGAGAATGTTAGAACACTAAACAGTGAGGGTGTAACCTTTGTTTTAGCCGAAGGCTATATAAGCCTTAGGCACTTTGTATTTACTAAGTTTTGCAATCATAATATCACTTTCCTAAAAGGTGTAGTGTGTGTTTCTCTCAAAGTGCAAAGCTTCATCCCTAAGTTGGGACCTAACATAACGTATAAACACATGTATAACTAAACTGACACGAGATAGAAATATTTGACATATTAGCTTATTTAGACCAACTTATATGAACGAACACATATACGCAAACTTAGAAACATAAAAACAGCTTAGCGGTTTAATGTGTATACGTGTATGTATATGAATGCGTCGACATAGTTATACATTCATATGTCTAATATTTAGTTTATAATGAAGTATAAGTGTATGTATGTTTATTATATAATCAAATATATTGAAAAACATAGTAAAACTATGTAAGGCCTAAAAAATCCCTCGCAAATTACAGAGGGATTTGCGAGGACCAAGACGGTTTTTATGTATTTTAGCATTTGACATCTACAATCTTGAATGTATAAACACGTATGCATAACTAAACGGATACGAGATAAAAATATTTGACATATTAGCTTATTTAGACCAACTTATATGCACAAACATATATACGTAAACTTAGATATATAAAAACGGCTTAGCGGTTTCATGTGTATACGTGTATCTATATCAATGAGACGACATATTTATACATTTATATGTCTAATATTTAGTTTAATATGAAGTATGAGTGTGTATGTGTGTGTATGTGTATTATATAATAAAATATATTGAAAAACATAGTAAAACTATCTTTGGCCTAGGAAATCCCTTGAAACTTTCCGAGGGATTTACGAGGACCAAAACAGGTTTTTATGTATTTTAGCATGTTACACCTACAATCTTGAACGTATAAACACGTATGTATAACTAAACTGATACGAGATAGATATAATTGTCATATTAGCTTATTTAGACCAACTTATATGCACGAACATATATACATAAACTTAAATATATAAAAACGGCTTAGCGGTTTAATGTGTATACATGTATGTTTATGAATGTGACGACATATATATATATATATATATATATTTTTATGTCTAATATTTTGTTTATAATGAAGTATGAGTGTGTGTATGTGTATTATATAATCAAGTATAGTGAAAAACATAGTAAAACTATCTTAGGCCTAGGAAATCCCTCGAAAATTTCCGAGGTATTTGCGAGGACCAAAACGGGGTTTTTTTTATGTATTTTAGCATTTTACACCTACAATCTTGAACGTATAAACACGTATGTATAACTAAACTGGTACGAGATAGATATATTTGTCATATTAGCTTATTTACACCAACTTATATGCACGAACATATATACGTAAGCTTAGGTGTATAAAAACGGCTTAGTGGTTTAATGTGTATACATGTATGTATATGAATGTAACGACATATTTATACATTTATATGTCTAATATGTAGTTTATAAGGAAGTATGAGTGTGTGTGTGTGTATGTATATTATATAATCAAATATATTGAAAAACATAGTAAATCTATTTCAGGCCTAGGAAATCCCTCGCAAATTTCTGAGTGATTTGCGAGGACCGAAACGGTTTTTTTTATGTATTTTAACATTTTACACATAAAAACTTGAACGTATAAACACATATGTATAACTAAACTTACATGAGATAGAAATATTTTACATACTAGCTTTTTTAGACCAACTTATATGCACGAACACATATACGTAAACTTAGATATACAAAAACGGCTTAGCGGTTTAATGTGTATACGTGTATGTATATGAATGCGATCACATATTTATCCATTTATATGTCTAATATTTAGTTTATAATGAGGTATGAGTATATGTATGTGAATTATATAATCAAATATATTGAAAAACATAATAAAATTATCTTAGGCCTAGGAAATTCTTGGTAAAGTTCTGAGGGTTTTGCGAGTACCATAACGGTTTTTATGTATTTTAGCATTTTACACCTACAATTTTAAACGTATAAACACATATGTAAAACCAAACTGATACGAGATAGAAATATTTGACATATTAGCCTATTTAGACCAACTTATAGGCACGAACATATATACGTAAACTTAGATAGATAAAAACGGATTAGTGGTTTAATGTATATACGTGTATGTATATGAATGCGACAACATATTTATACATTTATATGTCTAATATTTAGTCTATAATGAAGTATGAGTGTGTGTGTGTGTATGTGTATTATATAATCAAATATATTGAAAAACATAGTAAAAAGTGTGTCAAGCCTTGGAAATCCCTCGCAAATTTCCAAGTGATTTCCGAGGAACAAAACGGTTTTTTATGTATATTAGCATTTTATACCTCCAATCTTGAACGTATAAAAACGTATTTATAACTAAACTGATACGCTTTGATCCAATTCAAGGGGTAAAAGTCAACCATAAATATAGTTTGGTTGATGTCAAACACAAGTCAAAGGGATGCATTAATGTCCCTTTTGGACTTGCATCACAAGCACAAGTCTATTACTCACACTACCCTTCAACGAGAAAGGATTTTAAAGATTGGTGGGTTGTTGTCAACACTAAACCAAGAAGCATATATGAAGTAGCTAAAAGTGTTCAAGAACTATTAGATGATGAAATTGTGTATGGGAAATTTTCTTTCAAGAGAATGAAAGGTTCATCGATGTATCACTTACATATGAGGTTCTTGAACCAGTTAGTCTTGTACAAGGAGAAGTAGAAGAAATTAGTATTGGGATATGCCCACTGACGCAGGTACGCCATATGAATCGCTGCCGATGATGTATGGGCCTATTGGGTCACACACCGGGGATAAATCTCGACAACAACCTAAGTGGAGGGACTAATTTGGTCAAATTGGAATAAGTTGGCTTGCTGGTGGAGATAGCGGTGCTAACTTTTAAAGTTAGCGGCTCTATCTCCTAAAGGTTAGCGGCTCTAACTAGAGGCACGATAGCGGCGCTAACTTAGAGTTAGCTGCACTATCTCTTAAGAGTTAGCAGCGCTAACCCCTGACAGATTGCATGCAACTTTTGCATGTTGCCTCCATTCTCCACCAATCCAAGTGAGGATCTTTTGGCCGGCCTTTGGGGTTAATAGAGGTCTAGAGACATCATGTGATAGGTGTGGAGCATGCTTTTTGCTCTCTAGAGTATTCTTTCTTGCAAAATACACACAAAAACACTCTCTCTTTTATGAGGTAGTTTGAGGGTTCTTGATGTGTTCTTGAGGAGGAGAGTGAGGAGAGCTCTGGTTGTTGTTCCAGAGGTAGTTTCTCGAGTTGAAGACCACCGAAGGCTTGCTAGTACAAGAAGATTGGCGTATACCCGGGTGGACATCAATAGAGGGAGTCATTTTCGGCTTCTTTGTTCTTCTCCACCATCTTCACTTTTCAGAAGGTTGTCAAGGGTATAATATCCTTTCCTTCTTGTTTTTCCAGTTGCATTTCATATCTACGGAGTTTGGTATTTATTCTTGGGGTTTCTTTGTTTTTTATGCATTGTTGACTTGTACATTATGTTTTTGGACTTGTACCTATGCATCTGTTGTCTTCCTGAAACCCCAACAGTGGTATCAGATCCATACTTGAAATGCACATGGTGGCCTGAAAACCCGAAACAAAATTATTTTGTTTTCTGTCACAGGGGTTAGCGGCGCTAACTTAGTGTAAGTGGCGCTAACTCTATAAAGTTAGCGGAGCTACGCGTGCTGGAACTGTTTTTTGTTTTAAAATAAAATTAGTTTTGGTCTCGGGTTTTTGGTATGTTTTAGAGTTTCTGGAAACTTGTTTCAGAATCATATTTTTGTAGTTTGAGGTACCATGTTTGTTGTTTGGATGTATGTGATTGAATTAGAATTGGTAACCTTGCCTTTGACCCTTTTGGTTGATTTTGTGTGTTTGGATGCATTTGGTGATTTGCTTATCACATTGGGCTGTAATATTTATTAATTTCACTATATTTGTATTAATATTGTGGCTTGCATGTCATTTCATTTATCCGTGTAGTTGTAAGAGATAAATAGGAAAATCGTGGCTTGTATGCCATTTATTTTCTATTGTATGTATTGTAAAACTTGGATGGATGAACGCATAATTGGAGCCAGAAGGAGATGGAGCAACATGTCCATAGAAGCCGGTGAAATATATTAGAGATGGCGTTTCTAGTGGGAGCTCGCATCGAAGACCTTTCGTCCCATAGATTGACCACGTTCTTCCCGTTTTGGCTCACGGGAAGAACGCATAGGACTTATGGCAAAGGTTACCTATTTTGATATTCATATGCGTGTGTTGTGATTTTATTATGCATGGATTGCTTAGGATTCGCATGCTAGATAATTTTTCGAAAATTAATAAAATCACAAGAGATTTGTTAAAAGTGGTTTACTTTTCTCGCGCGCGCTCACATACAAGATTAACTCACATAGTGGAAACTAGGTTTTGTAACTAACAAGTTAATCTAAATCCAAACACGATACATAAGCCCGTTTTCCCAAGAAACGTGAATCATGCACCATCCGTAAGTCGATACCACCCGAACCTAGTATTATGAGTTTTATTTGTCGAGCTTAGCACGAGCCAATTCTCATAAAACTGTGTTGATGGTGAGTGTGGAAAATTCACAATTTTGGTTGTCGAGCTTAGCCGAGCCAACTTTGGTGAATTTGTCATCATATGTCTTGACGGTCGATTTACAATTGCAAATTAAAATTCTTGAGTGATTGTCGAGCTTAGCACGAGTCAACCAAGAATTTTAATTTGAAATTCGTGCAAGTAGGGATCAAACATACCAAACGACCAATGGTTGTCGTATGATCCCGCAAGTGCCTATGAGTTGCAATGGAGATTGGAATCGGTGAAATGGTTACCGGCCTAAATAGCTCCATGAAGTGATCCGCGGCAAACCCCTCATGAATTGGAGTGAAATATGGTTCTTAGCCCTTGTTGAAATAACTTGTTTTTCAGAACGCCTTGGGTAATTATTTTAACGAGGACTATATCAAACTAACTAATTCACGTACTCTCTTTATTATAGGATGTCAAATCATAATAACACCACGTCGAACTTTTCACTTCGTATGTTCCTAGAAAGGAAGAAACTCGCGGGAGTGAACTTTGTTGACTGGCTTAGGCAACTGAGAATTGTCCTACGTGCCGAGTCTAAGTTGCACATCCTTGAGAAACCCCTTCCTGAACCACCCGCTACCAATGCAACTTTGGCCGTCCGATAAGCGTATGAAAAGCGTGTTATAGACACACACGATGTTGCATGTTTCATGTTGTCAACTATGAGCTCAGAGCTGCAAAAGCAGTTTGAGCACATGAGTGTGTATGACATTATTAACAAGCTGAAGGATATGTTCCAACAGCAAGTTAAGCAGGAACACTATGAGTGTGTTAAAAGATTAGCCGGTTGTAAGATGCGGGAAGGCAGGAGTGTTAGTGCCCATGTTTTCAAGATGAAGTCATACATGGACCAATTGGAGAGGCTAGGATTTCCTATAGGGAGGGAGCTCAGTGTGAACTTCATACTTCAGTCCCTGCCCGTGTCATATGATCAGTTTGTTATGGACTATCATATGCATGGGATGGTGAAATCCATAGATGAACTGCATGGAATGTTGAAGACTGTAGAATCTAGCATGTCCAAGCATGATTCAACCTCAACCATTCCCGTTTATGGTTCTAAGGAATAGAATATTATGAAGAAGTAGAAATCGACCCCACCAGAAGTGGTTGGAGTAACCAAGCCTGCTTTGAGCATACAGTCTTTGAGCTCTGATGATGTGCCTAAGGAGACTCAACATGGGATTGGGGCCGTCATGCCTGCCCTACGTGCCGAGAGGATATAAAACTTCTCAGAAAAAAGAGTTAATTTTCCTACTTAAGGTACATTCATGATTATACTTCATTGCTATTCCTTAATAAGTTGGGTTGTTAACCCGAGCTATAAGACTCACGTTTGTCATAAATTTGTTTTGTTACAAAGTGTTGGTCTATTCATTGCAAGAAGGAAAAGCTTGAAGAACCGGATCTTTGAAGAGAAAACCTTGTTGATTGTCCTATACAAAGAGAATTGGGAGTTTTGATCTCGTCGTTATTTCCGGATTATTACTTTTGATTTGTGCCCTGCGTGGCAAGATTTGCTTTATTGCATGCTCTTTGAAGATGATTGATGTATTTCTGGCTCTTGTATTTTGATGTAAAAGATTTTTCTTATTGATGGTTTCATTTCGAATTTTATTCATGTCATTGCTTATGTGTTATTTTTGACCATTTATGGTGCTCAAATACACATTTGATGACGATGGATATGGCTGAATTGAAACATTTGTTTTGAAAAACGTTCTAAGATGTTTGTTGAAATCAAATCTTATCCATATCATATCATACATAAAGGCTCGTTGTAAGTAATAAGACAATCATGAAAGATTGATTCTTAGATCCAAAAATGGTTTGGATACGTTAACTCAATGGCATAATCAAACTTGACCAAATAAACAAGAGTTGCATCACTTAGATCCATGTGGTTAGGATCTTGAGAAAAGTTTAGCCTTGGGTTAAATGATAGATACAAATCTTGTTTATTGGACTCGGATGATTAATAAATCCTTCACCGGTGTTTGTGAGAAGGATTCAGACTTCTTGGATATTGATCACACTTGTGGGGATAATCCGTTCAAGCTTCCCACAAAGAGTGACAATAGTGGAAATTCTCCATCACCATCTTAAAGATAGTTGTTAGGAAAATGATTACTAGACACAAGGTTTATATCTGAAACCTTAGAGGTGTTCGGAACTAACCAAAGGAAACTAAGAATCAGTAAGGGGCATTTAGATATGAATTCATAGATCCAGTTGAGATGCTAAGATTTCTTATCTATTAGTTAACCATGAAATGGATCATAGGGTTTTACCCATAATTCATGTTCTAAGAAAGACACATTGGTACATGGTGTCACATTAAAGGAAACCGGATGTCATTGATGATGATCTGGTGAAAGGCAGGCCTAATACATGTATTCAAACTATTGTTATACACCAATTTTGGTAAACAAAATCCTCAATCTAAAACCTAACAAAGATGGTCACTTGAGCATCAAATGAGATATGACTAGAAAGAGTTCTTTGGTAGTCAATCTCACAATTTAAAATTATCTAGTCTATATTCAGTGGGAGATGGATGAATTTTAAATCAAATTGATGCTTACATATTTAAGTAGTTCATCTGAGTTTTGGGTAATTGTTTCTTAGACTTACGGGAACCATGTTTGGTTGCTCAAAAGGAGAAGACAATATCCAAAGCATTCCAATGGAAGAACGTGAAACTTAAATAAGAGACCTGATGTTGGCACTAACATTTCATCAGCATAGAGATACGGGTAAAACCTGATAATATCCATTGCTTCTATAAATCTGATGGAAGTCAAGAAGGCTGTTTCGAAATGAGGTTGTAATATTATAGTAACAACAGCTTGATGGTGAATGATTGTGAGGTCACCATTCATCGGAAAAACATAGTGGGCCCACAGTTCACTAGTGAATATAAGAAGGTAATGGTATGTATAGATGCAACCCATTGGCAGCATCCAAGTATTTGACTTGGGTTAATCCCATACCAAGGTGTAATCCAAGAAGGTTAAAGGGACTAACATATATGCAATGGTAGATAACTTCAGATACTGACTAGTGGCAAAAGGTTTCATATTGATCATATGGAAACTTGTCCTAGTGGCTATGTTGAAGATAATTTGGATTAAGTGAAATATTGTTGTCGCTTTTCGGAAACAAGTAAGTTCACATGGACGTAAAAGACCGAGATCCTTCACAGGACAAATTTAAGGAAATGCTTAAAGCACCTTCCGAGGGTCTTACACATCCATAATAACCAAATTAGGTCTACAACTAAGGATAAGTACTTTGTGATAATATTTGCATATTATAGCTATAATCTTGCTTTATGAGAAAATCAACAAGATGAGTTTCTAGAAAGCATAGATTAAGCTAAAAGATATGTCAGGGCTAGTGGGAGCTTTAGTTGTTCCTAGTGAAATGTACTCCATGAAAATAATGTCCTAATTTAGGGTTGTTTTCAGCCTATTGTTGGAATTATTGTTTCACGAGTAAAAATAGGAAATATGGAGTTTAGTGGATTCAAAATTCATGAAATACTGAAGTATGTTCTTGATGTTCGGCAAAAGGTGATTTGTCTTGAGTAAGTTTTTACTGTAAGACAATCTATACTAATAAGACTGTCGATTTTAATCGATGTTTTTTAGCATACAAATATGTGGTGTTGATACGACATATAAATCCTTATGAGTGTCATTGACCCTATTCTGAAATTCGGTGACATTGAGGGTGTGACGACTCTGATAAACATGAGTGTCATTGACCCTATTGTGAACTTCGGTGGCATTGAGGGTGTGACGACTCTGATTGTCATTGACCCTATTGTGAACTTCGGTGACATTGAGGGTGTGATGACTTTGATATACATATGTGTAATCTCTTTAATAAACACTATGAAAGTGGTTTAATAAGAGAATACATAAGAGTATAAAGGGATATAGCGTTGATAGTCCCATAGCTAAGCCGTAGTCATATACTAGTGATGCATGTCATACTAGGTGTATTAGCTTCCATTATGCTAGTGACCAGGCTTGAATATCGTTTTACTAAATTTTTGATTTACTAATTAGCTTTAGGAACTGTAAGTAGTACTGTTACTAATGATTGTATCGATATATAGTAGGGACTATATATACGCAAGATGCAGTTACTTTCATTGGTCTTTACTGTGTTCCATCTTAGCATGTTTAACCACTTCCCAAAATGTTTACACACTCTAAATCTCTACATTCAGTCATTCTTCAGGGGAAGGAAGTTTGAATTAAGGCTGAGGTTAGGTGTTGGTTATGCATTAACCATGGATTGAATGCTTGAAACACAACAGTAACATGTACTTGAAAAGAGTTTCAAGTGACTGGAAGACCCGCACGTGAGTTCACTTCATAGATCATGGTCACAAGTGACTCGGGATGATAATATCATTTCATCCTTAGACCGGAGATACATGAGTGTCCAAAGCACGAATTTGCTTTATTTAGATTGCTTTCAAACGTAGTTCGTAACTGGCTGCTATAAAGGATGTTTTCAAATAAAATATGAGACGTGTAGAGGAACTATGTAGTCAAAGAGTTTTGTTCCTATGTGTAGAGAGATATCCATGGGCCCCTCGATGATTGGGAGTTGACACCAAAAATTGCATGGCCATGCACGAGATATATTGATTTGGATCAGATATATTTCACCCTTTTGGTCGCCACCAATCGAGATCGAGAAACATAATTGGAATGATCTGGAGATTGACACTTAATCCATGTCTAGTGTTCACAAGGATATCGCGAACAAAAGGATGTTGGATCACTTATCTTTAGGCCATCCCATATTTGTTTTGGTTATTTGTTTTGTTTAGGATGACAAAACTCATACTGACTTGGGGGCAAAGATGCTTTTCTAGAAGCCACTCTTTGGCTGTGATTTAGTGGGTACGGTGTGCCATGAGCAAGTGGGAGTTTGTTGGGATATGCCAAGTGACGCATGTACGCCATATGAATCTCTGCCGATGATGTATGGGCCTATTGGGTCATACACCAGGGATTAATCTCGTCAACAACCTAATTGGAGGGACTAATTTGGTCAAATTGCATGTGAGGATCTTTTGGCCGGCCTTTGGGGTTAATAGAGGTCCAGATAGTTCATTTGATAGGTATGGGGCATGCATTTTTCTCTCTAGAGTATTATCTCTTGCAAAATACACACAAAAGCACTCTCTCTTTTGTGAGGTAGTTTGAGGGTTCTTGATGTATTCTTGAAGAGGAGAGTGAGGAGAGCTCTGGTTGTTGTTCCAAAGGTGGTTGCACGAATTGAAGCCCGAAGGCTTTCTAGTACAAGAAGATTGGCGTATACCCGGGGTGGACTTTAATAGAGGGAGTCATTTTCGGCTTCTTGGTTCTTTTCCACCATCTTCACTTTTCAAAAGGTTGTCAAGGGTATAATCTCCTTTCCTTCTTGTTTTTCATGTTGCGTCTCATAGATATGAAGTTTGGTACTTATTCTTGGGGTTTCTTTGTTTTTTATGCATTGTTGACTTGTACATTATGTTTTTGGACTTATACCCATGCTTCCGTTGTGTTCCCAAAACCCCAACAATTAGTGATAATGATTTAAATGAAGACATCGACGAGGAGGAAGAAGAGTTTGAAAATACATTTGAGGATTCAAATGAGGATACCGAAATTAATTTGGACGTTTCATCGTCTGACAGATTAGTACGTACTTAGGAATTTTTATTCAGTTATCAAAATATTGTAAAATATTCGGTTATACTAATTTTTAGTTTTTTTTAATTAAATTTAAAATGTTTTGGTTCTAACTAGTTGATTCTATTGTTTACCTATTTAGGTTATCTGCTTGACGCATTTTTTAGTCCTTCTATTTATAGTATGTTTATTTGATGTATTTTTGTTAATTAGTAAATATTCTTTTGTTGCAGACATTATAGATAGTGGAGGTACTAGTAAAGGAGGCAATAGTGGGGGGCGGAAGAGGAGGCAGCGGTAGAGGATCATTCAATAGAGGTAGAGGGAGGAACTGTAGGTACAATGGGGTTATACGTAGTAGAAATTCCACAGGGAATTTTGATGAGGCAACAAATTACACAACCCTAGAAGTATCTAGCCATGTTGGATTAGAGAACTTCCACATAGCCGACAACCATCATGATGGGGAGTCATCACATGTTCAACCCCTAGGGGGTTCGAATGCCGTGGAGCAAACTGCTCCTTCATCGTATCGAGAGAAATTTTGGCTTGAAGAGAAAGAGTATGTGTGTGCATACGAATTTTAATTGTCTTTAAGAACGTATACAAATAATAATGGTCTTGCATTCTTTCCATTGTTTATGTTTAACACATCACAGGTTGGCAAAATGATTGTTAGGAATTTCAGGAATATGTATTACGGTCCTTGGGCAACATGGACAGATGTTGATCAGGACTCCAGGAAGTGGATGTGGGAACATCTCTAGGTTGAGCCTTAACTGTGTTGATATCATAATTTTAATGTTGTGTTGAGGTAAATTGTTGGTCAAATGATCTCATCAGTTGAGATTTGATGAGACGAAGTTAAGTTTGTAAGATAGGTTCTGAATATAACTTAAACAGAATTATGAAGCTTGATCAGACTGAGCACTTATAGTGCTTCAGACTGAGCATAAGCTGAGCATATAGTTGATCAGCCTAGACTATATCTTAGTTAGTTTATCAATATGTTTGATAAGCTGTGTGGGTCACCTAAGCTATAGGTTCAGTATTCAGCTTGATGCGTTTCGAGCTGAGTGACTCAACTTATAGATTGAGTCAACTCAACAGAGTTGCTAAGTAAGTTCTAGCTAACTCTTATGACTTCTAAGGATGAGTTAGTCATTATACATGTTTGATTTCGAGTTTGTTCTCGAAGGACTCAGCTTGATGAATTTCAAGCTGAGTAACTCAGCTCGACTAAAGAAGTCAGTTTAAGAGAATTTAAGTATGTTTTAAATTCCTTTTACTCTCTATATCTACGGCATGGATAAGAAGATTCTAGAATCAAGATTGAAGATTGAAGACTCAAGATAGAAGATTCAAGATTCAAGATTCTGGGTTATCCGTTAGTTTGTTTGCAGATTAGGATAAGTTCTAGTTTGTTAGGATCCGTAGGAACAGGATTATAAATACTTATCTCCTGATAAGTTTTGAGGGATTCTAATCTCACCTCAACCTAACCATCGTATGTGTTACGAGTCTTGATACATTGTTTGTATGTTCAACGTGATCAAGAAAGTCAGAGATTGCCAACATTGTTTGTGTGTTCGATCTTCACGTCTTTTGTGAAGTTGGTAAGTATTCAATCTGTGAATAAATCCTGTTTAGAGTTAGTTTGTATCTATAATCATAAGTTGATTATTGATAGCAAAGTTTGAGAGATTGAGAGATTTGATTTACTTTAGGTATTTACATATCAAGTATTGCTTACTTGATAGTCATTGTAATCATCTTCATATTAATTAATGCATTCAATTTCATGTGGTTTGATTTGTGTAACACTTTTTATTGATTTGTTCAATTTTCCACAGAAAGTGTATTCAAACCCCTTCTACACATTACTTGCTTGTTGATACTCTCACCAAGGGACCAACAACTGGTATCAGAGCAGGCTGAACTATTCATAAGTTGAAGTTCAAGATTCTGAGAAAGTATAATTTGTCGAAAAGCAACAATTCATCTAACTTTCCTCAGATGGCTGCTAAACGATGTCTCATATTTGATGGATTTTATTATCCTATGTGGAAATTCAGAGCCATGTTTTGGCAAATGCCCTGACCAATGAGTTCTTGCATACTGTGACTGGGTGTCAATATGCAAAAGAGATCTGGGATACTCTAAGTATCACATATGAGGGTACAGATCTGTTCAAGCAGTAAAATAAGAATCATCTTAACAGATCTTATGAAAACTTCTTTTGTAAGAAGAATGAAACCTTATCTGATACGTTCACAACGTTTCACTGCTTGATTAATGACCTGCTAAGTGTAGGCATTAAAAAGGATGAAGCTGACCTAGTGCTGAAATTTCTGGATGTGTTACCAGAGAAATTTAATAAGGTGACCATAGCACTCAGGGCTGGAGGCACATTATATATGTATAACCTACAGTCCATGTATGGGTTCTTGCTTAATCATGAACAGATCACAGAACACAATAAATCTTCTCAACAACAAATGAAGGACTCTCTTGCTAAACATGAAACTGCATTAGTTGCAGAAAAGAAGAAAAGGAGTTCAAAAGCCTTCGTAGCTAAATGTGAGACTGAGTCAGATTCTCAAGCTGACTACTCAGACTCAGACTCAGACTTTTGTGATACTGATGATGTTCAGACTATCACTGAACAAATGGCTATGATCGCTAGAAGACTGAGAAGAGTTCAAAGGGGAAAAGGAAGATCTGACAGAGGCAAAGGAAAGAGTTCCTTTGACCCCAAGAAAGATGTGTGCTACAACTGTCAGAAAAAGGGACACATTGCTGCTGAGTGCAAAGTGAAGAAGGATGAATCAGCTTCAGCAGCTGACAAGAATGCTTACAGAGCTGATAAGTACAAGAATAAATATACTTATCTCAAGAAAGGAAAGCATGAAGACAAGTCCAATGCTAAAGGACATTATGCTGAAAGTTGGGATACAGAATCATCTACCTCAGATGATGATGACAAGTGTCTGATGGATCAAGAAGATGAAGAGTTTGAATTAGACAAAGTTGATTATGGTCTGTTTGAATCAACTTTTGAAACCGACATGTAGGAAGCTGAGGAAAACAACAAACTAAGTGACTGGGATCCTTCCTCCATGTACAAGGTTAGTAATTTCAACTCTTACACCGATGTCGAAAAAGGTCTTACATTTGGTTATTTGTTAAACGATTTTAAGACCAGCCTTAAGTCTCAAGCTGACCTCAAAGCTGAAATCACTAAGCTCAATAATGAGACTAAGGAAAATCAAACTCACATTACTGCTAGAAAGAAGGCACAATGTGATCTTGAATGTCAAAGACACATTAACAAACATCTAAGTGAAGAACTTCAGGAAGCTAAGGATAAAGCTGACCAACTTCAGAAGGTCACTGAATCCTGGTGTAAGTCATCAAGGCTTGCTGAACAGGGCATTAACAAGTAGATCCCTAAACAGGTAAAAGTTGTACTTGGAGGTGGCTATCAATCCACAGCTTATGCAGCTGATGATGATGAGATAGCAAGTACAGATTCTAAGGAAGATAGACAACTGATTGAATTTCAGAAGTCAGCCTCAGAAAAGAGACATGATCCAAGCCACAAATACAATAAGTTTGTAAAGGCAAAGGATCATGGAAATGAGTGTTCAACTTCGAAACAACATAGTAAGTCTGTGCATGATAGATTGGGCACTCAGCCTATTCAAATAACGTCTGTTATTGAAAGGTTAAATCCAAATCCTTTCAAAAGACAAAACTCTCTTTCAAGTTTAGAGAGAAGCTTCAAGAATAGGAAGACAACTGTAAGTCAGAGGTCATATCACAACAATGGTAAGTCCAAATGTTTGTCCCAAGTGATTCAGGTATCAAGTAAACTCATGAAGATCAATGCAACATAATCAAGAATGTAGGGAAAGAATGATTAACACCATGTAAAACACATACTTAATATTGTGATTATGCCAAAGACCTTACTAATGACAATTAGTCATTAGTATTTATACCCCTAAGGGTATTTACAATATTGGTCCCTCTAGTTTGTATATTTAACACAAACTTCAACTAAAATGTAATCTTCTATTCTATACAATATTTAAAACCTAACAATCTCCCCCTTTGTATAGAAATAGAAGATGTTTGTCTTTTCAGCTTCATACTAACTCTAACAATCTCCTCTTATGAATATGCAGACTTCTTGCTGCATTCTTTAAGCGTTGGGAGAATAGACTTGAAAGATTTCTTTTTGAATCTTCAGTCTTTGATTGGATGTCTTCATAATGTCTTCTCATCTTGAAAGATAGACTCTTCAATTTTTAAGAATAGTCTTCACTTTATGAACTTGATGAGAACTTGAATCTTGAAAGCACACAGTAACATCCTTTTTCATCTAATTTTCAGATTCGCACCAGTAACCTAAGGTTATGCAACCTTTGGCTATATGAATAGTTTAGCTTTAGGTGGTTTTCAGCAAACACGATCTTGAGCATTTAAACAGAATGATTTAGGAAGAATATTTGTTCTCTTCCCCTTGAATGTTGCTCTAGATCTTGTTTATTTCTTCAGAACTTCTTGAAATTTTTTATTAAGCACTTTCACTGTTTTGAATCTTGGTATGGTATCTTTCTCTTTTGTTGTTCTTTTCTTTGCTCCCCCTTGACTTGACATATAAAGATCTTCAAATTTAGCTCTCTTTGTCTCCCCCTCAACAAATGAATCATTTCTTGATTGATAAGCTCAAAATCAACTGAATGAGTATCAAAATTTTCTCCCCCTCATGATGATCAGGATTCTTCATGAGCATCATGTACTTGAAATCTGAATTCAGCTTGATTTTGACACGAAGATATGAACATTTGAAACTTAGAATCCGCATTATGAGATTCAGTTGAAAGATAGTGTCACTACAATGATATGATAATGAAAAAATCAAAGACAGTCTTTAGGGCACCGTCTCAAAGTTCCCGTGGGATAACACCGAGATCACATAGATTCTCGTTAACACAACAGTTAGAAACTGTGTGACCTACTTTCAGCGTTGGCGTGATGTTAGCACTGGTAGGATTTCCATCTAATCATCGTGAATATCACAAAGATATCACTCCAAGATGTTCCGGTAGTTACGAAAACTAGATACACTTAATGTTTCTAGCATGTGTCCTAAGAAATGAAATGTATATTCAAATAAGCTCTAGACTCTATAAGTGCATGAAAGAAGTCGGGGACCGGAGTAGCTGTCCTCCTTGTTTCAATATCAACAATCTCCAAGTGAGATGTCAATAGAAATGTGCTAATTCTCCGTGTAAAGTTGAAACAATTGTCTTTTAAGAGATAATTGAGTAGCTGGGTGTGGTTAGTGCATTGCATCATTGGGTCCATGATGTCTATTTCAGTACCAAATCTCAACGAATGAGATCTAGTAGCATATGTGGCTACCCAGATGTATACTATTTGGTAAGGATATTTCTTTTCTTTTGATCCTGTCTCACCCACAGCTCACTAACTATTTTTCAACTTCTCCCTCAAACTCTCTTTCCAAATTTATGTATGTATCTCTGTTTGTTGGATACATAAGGAAACTTGTTATTATTCGCAACCGGATGACAAATCATGTGATTTACAACAAGAATGATTTATCAAGGAATTCACTGTTGAGAAGGATTGTCAAGGAAGATTTGAACAATCAGGGAATATGAACAATCTGAATATTTGAACAAATGATGTCACAAAATGATTTACCAATAAGCTCAAGATATTTTGATGATCAGATGCACCCTATCTCCTGTTCCACCCCTCGCAGATGCATTTTACCTCTGCACACCAATCAGTATCCCATGATAACTGATTATGCTCACCTAGATGACCTAGTAAGTAACCCTTACTATCTCTTTCTAGCATATGGTGAGCTCCTGGGGCAGGTCCTTCCGGTTCTGGATAGACCATAGGAGTATAAATGCCTACACTCCCTCACTCATGGTGCGTTGTGATCACTGAATAATATCACATGAATAAACGGTTCCAGATATGATTTGAAACAATTAGCATAGAAGGAAGAAATGATTTGAGATGGAAACGTGAAAATGAAAGGCGATCTTACGAAAGATCAACAAGAGTGAACCAAGAAAGGTATCAGAATATAGCAAAGAATGAATACTTTCTTGAAGAGATAACATCGAATGAAAAGCAGCAAATCTTTTTGTATTTTGAAATTTTATAATGTTTTTGGCTTTTCAATATTTGAATTTTTTGGATTTTTCTGAAATGTATAAAGCAGTAATAACAAACTCCCCCTAAATTGATGCATAAAAATCATTTTTCATTAATTAGGCGAAGAAAAATTTACCCCCCATGCAAATTACAATCCATTAGAAAGCAAGTTATATCATGAAATGATAAAACTGCACAGAATAAGAATCTCAGGTCATTAGACTCGGGCTAATGCTGAACAAAAGGATATTGGAATTGAAATAGAAGGGAAACTCCATTATCTGTGAAAGATATGAGATTTAAAAACCAATTCAACACACTAAACACAATGATCTGCACTGCAGAGTGAATGATCTTCATTGTGCTCCAACAATGTCTCTTTGTGTTTACCTGCAAAACGGATTAACAAAAATTGGTACCCATTCTTGTTTGGGTCCAGATTTAGTAGTAGCAGGTTTGGGCATCCATTTTTGTGTATTTCTTACAATAACAGGTTTATGGACCTTTTTGTTCAATGGTCCTGAATGCCATTGAGGAATTCCGTTCTTCACAACAAACTCTTGTTTGATTCTTGACGTCTTACAGATCTTCTCTTTGGAAAGGCGGATTAAGTGCTTTCCTGAGTAAACCACAAAAGGATACATGACGTTTGTCTTAAGCACAAACTCCCCTTTTCATTTTGGTTTGGAGAAAGATCGGCGTCTGTTGTTGTGATGAGAAGTATGATTTGACTTATGAGCTCTATTCTCTTTCTTTGGAATCCTCGTTGTTGTTTTTGACGAAAAATCATCATTTATAACCTTCTTTACTTTGGATTCTGATGCACTTGGTGCAGATTCAGAAGGTTTCTTCTTTTCAATCCAAGACGATTTCGTCGGCTTTGAAGTGGATGAACTATATAATGATGACACCTATCATTTAGATTTTTCTTTAAAATCCATGCTAGTTTGGACGTTGATAAAGTATCATCTGTAATTATAGAACAAGCAGAATTAGAATTACTCGTAGAACAAGTATTCTGTTTAGAATTAAAAGCAACTTGTTTATTTTTAGGGTTTTGTTTGGGAGAGTGAGTCATTGCAACTGAAGGTGATTTCACTTGATAGGAAGATCTGACAGATTCTGTGATCTTAGGATGCTTCGCAGCAGTAGATGCATTGGTGAAATCATTATCTGAATACTCAGTACCTGCAACAGAGATATAAGAATCAGATTGGCTACAAAGAATGTGAAACTGAATCAAAATTAATATTGTCAGCGGAAGTCTTGATTGATTCATCAAGTTTTGCAACGCTAAGCTCAGCATTCAGAATTTTATCCATTAATTCTTTCTTCTCTTTCTCAAACTGTACTCTCTCAGTGTCAAGTGTCTTTTGCAGTTCATATATTTTTCTCTCCAAGATTGAACGAGGAACATATGATTGAATTGACACATGCAGCTTTTCCTCAAGTCCTTTGACTTTTTCTTTCAACGCAACTTTCTCTTGTGTAAGCTCTTTCAACTTTGCAGTTTCTTCATGCAATTCACTTGCTCGTTTCTTGTCAATCTTAATCTGTTCTTTGAGAATAGAGTTTTCTTCCCTCAAAGTTTGTGACTTTTTCTGCTCTATTCGAATATCCACTTCGTTTTGCTTCTCCTTTTTGCTCATATTATCTAATATATGCTCTATCCTTAAATCATACCGATGATTTTCCTTTTTCAGAAGTTGTATTTCATCAGACATTGTAGACACCTGCTCTTTTAACTTTGCATTAGTTGTGATCAGATCATCTATTTTCTGCTTCTCAGAATGTAGACGTTCAGAATTCTGTTCAAACGTTTTGAGTTTTGTAGACAAATCAGAATTTGCTTGTGTAAGCTCTTTGAACATAGATTCACAGTCTTGAAGTTTAACAGTCAATTCAGCAATCTCTTGAGTTTTAAGCTTCACATTCGGTTCTTCATAAACTTTATTTGAGTTACCTGTGTTTCGCAATAGTCGTTCAAGATCCTCATTTCTTATGTAAAAATACATACACCTTGATCTGAATTCTTCATAAACTTTTGATTTCTCACACAGACAATCATCTAACTCTTTCTTTTCTGTTTCAAGTCTTTTGATTTGTCTTTTAGCACATGAGAGATGGTCACGTGTTAAGGAGTATTTTTCTCTCTCCTTTAGTAGACATTGATAATTATTCTCCAATCGTTGTTCCAATTCTCGAATCTTTTCTGAAAGCTCCATTTTGATACCTGGAAAAAAATATGATCGTTTAGTAATGATTTGATTTGATCAAAAATTTAATCAACTAAAATGATATTAAAATCAATTTATTTCGAGTTGATTAAACGCAACAAAAATGATTGTTGACAACAATGATTTAGCAATAAGAGCGATAAAAAAAAAATTTTGATGGCCTCCAAAAAAAATCGAATGAAAATACAATTATATTTTGCACATGAATGTTCTCGATATTTTGCACATGAAGCAATTGGATTTATTTTTGATTAATTGAAGCCATATACTAAAAAAGTCAACAAAAAAAATATTCAAATTCTTTTCTAATCAAATTGAACGTAATTAAATTTTTTTTTGCTGGTTTGAATTAACTAGATGGCACAAATATCTATTAATGCGCAGACTTGCTTCTTGGGAATTAAGAGTACTAGCAGTGGTTACCTCCTATAACACCCACCACACCACCACGTCAGCTATTTACTCTCACCACTCAGCCCACCACTTAGACTCGTAGTGGTCACACATCACCACATAACATAATGGGACCCGCCGTATTTATTTATTTCACATTTAATTTAATAAACCTTAATAAAAATAAAATAAATTTTTTTCAACTAAAAAGAAATAAAAATCATTAAAAAGAGGTTTGGAAAATTTTTTAATTATTGATTTTTAATTTTTCTTGTTCTTGTAATATAAGAGTTAGGTGATATGGGGCTAAAAGAAATAAAAAGAATTTTAATAGGCTAAAATGGATAGGTATGAAAAGTTAAAGGTCTTGGATGATTAAAGGATATTTTGAAAATATATGAGTGTAAAATAGGGTTTTACTTTCCAGCCGTCATCTTCAAGAACTCTCCTCTTCTTCTTTTTTTTTTTTCAATTCTAGTCTTCTTCTTCAGTTCTTCTTCTTGAGGTCTTTTTCGATTTCATCTAAGTTTTCTTTTTACATATATTTTCTTTTATCTTGGTGAGTTTCAATCATGGTCCCACATAAAATCACCACGCAAGTTTTTTAGGCGTGGATACTACTACCGGCCGCCTTCCACCACGGCGCCATGGAGTGGGAAGGCTGTTTTCTACGGCGCGGTGGGCATCATCACGGAGCTAAGCCCCTCCCACTCCGAGTACTCTAATGTGAAGCAGGTCAAATCTCTACAGCTGTTGTATTATCACATGCGTGACATGCTCAAAATTTTAAAGTAAATTTGACATTAATAAGGACAGCTGTGTGAGAGGTTATTGAGTGTCTCGAAAAAACAAATTCAACAAAATCAATTGAAACAAAATCAATCCACGCGCCTAACAACAATTCCGAATAGAATTCCGAGTATTTTAAACATAAAAACAACAACTACAATTCCAAGTATTTTAAACATAATTCCGAGTATTTTGAATTTCCGACTACAATTTTCTTTTTGTCGAAATAAAACAACAATTCCGAGTATTTTTCAATTCCGAGTATTTTTCAAATTCCGAGCCTTTTTAAACGGAATTTTCACCAAAAACACACACAAACACCTTTTTCCACACACTAACTCAAATTTTTGGATCAAAACTAAAGAACTTCATCTTCCTCATCAAGCTCTCACTCAAGAACACCAAGAACATGAAGAACACGAATTTTAAAAACTCAACAAAATCAATTTTTCTCTGCAGATCTACACTTCTCCACTTCCACAAACAGTTTTTATCTACCCAAATCTTAAAAACAAGCATCAAAAATCACGATTTTGAACAAATTTCGTATGAACTTCAAGAAGAAACCCAGAAAGAAAATGAAATTTTTACACAATGTTTCTTTCATCATAAAGAACAACATATCCGAAAATCAGATCAATCCAAGCTCGTATGAATTTTCTACAATTTTCTGAAATTTCAGCCCACTTTAATCTCGAAAATTAAGAAAAATTTTCAAAATTTGGATAAAAAATTCTTCAAATCAGTCCTAATTCGGCTCTGATACCACTTGTTTGTCTCAAGTGATTCAGGTATCAAGTAAACTCATGAAGATCAATGCAACATAATCAAGAATGTAGAGAAAGAATGATTAACACCATGTAAAACACACACTTAATATTGTGATTATGCCAATGACCTTACTAATGACAATTAGTCATTAGTATTTATACCCCTAAGGGTATTTACAATATTGGTCCCTCTAGTTTGTATATTTAATACAAACTTCAACTAAAATGTAATCTTCTATTCTATACAATATTTAAAATCTAACAATGGTAAGTTCAAAGAACTCAATAGTGGTAAGTCCAAAACTGTTGAAACTGGTAAGTCTAGAAAGCATGACAATGGTTAGTCCATAGTCAATGAAAAGCTGTTTGTTGGTAAAACTTCTTATCAAAAGGATAATAAACCTAGACATGACAAAGGTAAGTCCAAAGTCAATGAGCACAGGTGAATCAGCTTGCAAAGAAAGTTGAGAAATTATCCACATCCTATAATCCTAAAACTGAGAGAAAGTTCTCAAAAGGATTATTAGATAACCTACCCCCTGTAGTCATTGGTAGAAGGAAATGCTACATGTGTGGAGGTAGAGGACATGAGGCCAAAGACAGTGAGAGTGAAAGTTTAAAGCCTGAGAAGGAACAAGCTGATCATCCTACTCATGACTCAACACCTGCTCAAGCTAACCAGTCAGTTTCACAAGATGAAACTGCTAAGTGTTCATCATCTAAACCTACTACAAAGTGGGTTCCCAAACAAAACTAATATGTTAAGATTTCTTTTCATGTGCAGGGTTCAAGTAAATGATACTTGGACAGTGGATGCTCAAGGCACATGACAGAGTGGAAATGACTTCTAAGTGAATTCCAGGAAGATGAAGGTCCTAAAGTAACATTTGGTGATAACTCCCATAGAAGAACTAAAGGATATGGGAAAATGCATGATAGGAAGGTGAATTTCCAGAAGGTTGCATATGTTAAAGGTCTTAAACACAAGCTGATAAGTATCAGTCAATTGTGTAATGAAGACAATGTTGTCACTTTTAGGAAGAAAGCAGGAACAATATACAATTCAAAGGGTAAGCCAGTGCTAATAGCAAAGAGAGAAAGATATGTGTATCTACTTGATCTCAATTCTGCTGATCCGTATACTGAAACCTGCTTATATTCCCAATTTGTTCCTAAGCTGAGTTGGCTGTCGCATAAAAGGTTTTCACATTTAAATTTCAAGAATATTAATATGCTATCCAACAAAGAGTTATTCTCCGGATTGCCAAAGATCACATTTGTCAAAGACAAATTGTGCTCATCTTGTGAATAAGGGAAACATCACAAAGGGTTATTCAAATCAAAGTAAAATTTTTCAATAACAGACCTATTGCATATGTTGCATATGGATCTGTTTGGACCCATAAGTATTTCAAGCCTAAGTGGCAAGAAGTACATCCTGGTGATAGTAGATGAGTTCTCTAGATTCACCTGGGTAATATTACTTAATGCCAAAGGTGAAGCTGCCCTGGAGATAATAAGTTTTATCAAACAGGAAGAGTTGCAAAAAGGTATGTCTGTTAAGCAACTCAGAAGTGATCATGGGACTGAGTTCAGAAACTCAATCCTAGAAGGCATTTGTGAACAAAAAGGAATATTACAAAATTTCTCCTCGGTTAGAACTCCTCAACAAAATGGAGTTGCTGAAAGGAGAAATAGAACCTTAATTGAGGCTGCCAGAATAATGCTGTGTGAGGCAGGATTGACACTCTATTTCTAGGATGAACCTGTAAGTACAGAATGTTATACCCAAAATAGATCAATCATAGTCAAAAGACATGGCAAAACTGCATATGAAATGTATAAATCATGAAATCCCAATATAGGTTACTTCTATGTGTTTGATTCGAAATGTTATGTGCTGAATCAAAGAGATCAGCTCCATAAGTTGGAACCTAAAGCTGATCCTGGAATTTTTGTTGGTTAATCCTCAATCTCCAAGTCTTACAGAATGTATAACTCAAGGAGAAAGGCTATAGAAGAATCAATTCACGTCTCATTTGATGAAGACAATATTGATCAAGCTGACAAAAGTCAAGCTGACTCAGTCAGTCTGAGTGAGCTTGAAAAGCCGGAGGAAACCAAAATGTCAAATCCTATGTATGTCATAGATGATGAAAGTGATGAGGATGTATGTACATCTAAGAAATCATCACAAGCTCCAAAGGACTCTCAGCTGAGAAAGATGATGAGTTCATCAATCCTTTTGGAGCTGATACTACTCAGACTGAAGATCTTGGTGATCAACAGTTTGAGGACAATGCTACAATTGAGACTGAGGATGTAAGTTCACCTCAAAGTCCTCTATATCAATCAAGTCCATAACCACAATCTCCTACTACAACATTTAAGTTCCTCAAAGATCATCCTCAAGATCAAGTGATTGGTAATGTTCAAGAAAGAATAATTACCAGATCTAAGGCAACAGCAAACTATGCTGCTTACTTTGGTTTTCTATCTCAAATGGAACCAAAGAAGATTGAAGAAGCCTTAGAGGATGAGGACTGGATTGAAGCTATGCAAGAGAAATTAAATGAGTTTGAGAGAAACAATGTATGGAGTCTTGTCCCAGACCCCAAATATCATAAAGTTATATGCACTAAGTGGGTCTATAAATACAAGATGGACAAGGATGGAATGATTGTTAGGAACAAAGCGAGGCTGGTAGCACAAGGGTATAGAGAAGAAGAAGGAACAGATTATGATGAGACATTTGGGCATGTTGCTAGAATTGAAGTCATTAGGATGTTCTTAGCTTATGCAGCATATAAAGACTTCAAAGTCTATCAAATGGATGTGAAAAGTAATTCCTAAATGGAAAACTTTAGGAGGAAGTCTATGTGAAACAACCTCCTGGGTTTGTCAGTTCAAATTATCCACATCATGTCTATAAGTTAGACAAGGCTTTGTATGGTCTTAAACAAGCTCCAAGAGCTTGGTATGATACACTGTCCATGTTAGTCCCATATAACAAGTGGTTCATGTATCATGTAGGATTTATGAAGGTTTGTATATGAATAACTAGAGAGAACAAGGTTTACACCTTAGAAAACACATAGTTATTCTTTCATTATGCTCAAAACCTTACACATTACATATGTCATATCCCTATATATACTTCATGAGTATATTACAATTAAACTCCTATTTCTATATAATATTATACTTTACAGTCCAAATATCTACTATTAATGGACTTTACCACAGGTAGTATTGATAAGACACTTTTCATTAAAATAGTAAAGGACATGTGATTCTTGTATAAATCTATGTGGATGACATTATCTTTGGATCTACAAATGAATCTCTGTGTGATTACTTCTCCAAAGCTATGTCAAAAAGGTACAAGATGAGCATGATAGGTGAAATGACATATTTCCTAGGCTTACAGATTCAATAAAAGCCTGATGGAATATTCATTAATCAAAACAAGTATGTTCTTGATTTGATAAGGAAATATGGTTTTGATTCTAGTTCAACCATGAAAACACCTATGTCACCAGCTGTCAAGCTGAGCAACGACTCAGATGGAAAGTCTGTATGTCAGACTACCTATAGAGGAATGATAGGTTCATTACTCTATTTGATAGCTAGTAGACCTAATATCATGTTTGCTACATGTGCTTCTGCATGATATCAGGCAGATCCTAAGGAATCACATCTTCAAGTTGTGAACAAGATCTTTTGGTACCTTAAAGGTACACCAAATCTTGGTCTTTGGTATCCAAAGGACTCTGGATTTGAGTTAGTTGGATTTTCAGATGCTGACTATGCTGGGTGCAAGTTAGACATAAAATCAACAACAGAAGGATGTTAAATGCTTGGAGGGAAGTTAGTAAGCTGGACTAGTAAGAAACAAAACTCAGTGGCTACTTCAACTGTTGAAGCTGAGTATGTTGCTGTAGGAAGCTGCTGTGCTAAAATCCTGTGGATGCAACATCAGTTTCAAGACTTTGGTATGAATTTTAGGAAAATCCTATCTTCTGTGATAACCAAAGTGCAATAGCCATCACATATAATCCAGTCTTCCACTCAAGAACAAAGCATATAGAAATTAGACATCACTTCATAAGAGACATCGTGGAAAAAGGTAAAGTTGATATAAATTTTATCTCCACAGATGATAAATTAGCAGATATTTTTACCAAACCTCTTGATAAGAAAAGGTTTTCATATCTGCTAACTAAATTGGGTATGCTCAACCCCTAGCTAAGTTTCTAAAACTGAGTTTCAGCTTAACAATGACTATGTGTCTTAAGATGAGTGTACAGTTTATAGATATGTATTCATAAACTGTTCACTTGGTCAAGCTGAGTGATAAGTTCACACGTTTGGTCTGTTCCAAACATGTCTTAACTGCTAAGTGTGGTTAAAATATCAATTTAAGTTAGTCTCAGATATCAATGACTAAGTGTCATTGGTTTTGAGCTGTGTGCTCCACTCAAGCTGAGTGTCAATCTCAAGATGAGTGCTCAAATCAAACTGAGTGCTTGACTCACACTGAGTATTAAGTTTACTCAGATTGGTATGTCCAACCCATGTTTTAATTACTACGTGCTATTAATTCATGAGGCATTATATTTGAGTCAGTCTCAAATCACGTTTTATACCGATTACGTATGGGTGTAATACAACATTGTAAATAATATTTATATAAGTCAAGAATGTTATTTTACGAACTTATCCGTTGAGATATGATGTGTTTCATCTCGATTACTGTTACATCTTTCTGTAAGTTCGTTAGAGTAACGGATAAATAGGGATTTCCAACGATAACTTTTCTCTCTCCTCAAAAAGGTATATATATCGTTCATAACCGAAATTCAGACGTTTACGCTTACTAAAGTTCTGATATACTCAATATACCTTCTACAAACCACCTATTTGCTAAGTGCATTTCACCGTTCAATCGAATTGAAAACCCTAATCGTTAAGTGTGAATTACGTATTTACTCAGTGTGAATCAAAATCATTCTACGATGGACGGAACCATTCTAAATCTTAGTGATCAAATGGTAAGGGGTGCCACCTTCAAGAACAACAGATTGCCGTTGATTAAATCAACAATCAATGAGCCTGCCTAGCAATCCCTGAGCGCAAAAGGAACAGGGGTTATGAAGCGTGGGTGGATTATATCTGAAAATGCCCACTAGCATTCATCTTTACTGGAGCACCAATTCATGTGGTTCCTCAACATCTACTGGAGTTCTGGAATACGTGTTTCTGTGACCAGGACAGAGGGGAAATCAGAGGTACAGTGCTGAATGGGGAGAGAACCGTTGTCCTCACAGTTCATAGGCTCAGGGAAGTTCTTCAACTCCATCAAAATAATGTGTTCGAGCCTGGTGTGACAAGGCAGGTGGCAAGGTCTGTCCTACCCAGAATGGGTCACCCACAAATTGAGGGTGTCATAAAAAAGGCCACCTTTCCAACGTGATGGGGATTTATGGTATCCACAGTGATCCGTTCACTTGGAACCAAGGTTGGAGGACTGGACCAGGGTAATGAGTTCGATATGCAACTGCTCTACAACATTTATTTTGCACGCAATCTGGATTATGCACGGCTTATCTTTAACAAACTGAAGTTCCAAGTGATGAAGACCACAAGGGATCTTCATGTACCTTTTATAAGGTACTTGTCCTTAGCATTTGAAGTTGAGCTAGGGACTGGACTATATGAAGCTAGTCAAGATTTTTTCCTCACACCAGCACAGAGCAAGAGGGCCTCAGTGAACCTATGCAACCAAAGGTACCACTGGAGCTGAAATCACATTGACCCAGAGGTTCAAGCTGAGCACTCTGCTCAAGCTGAGCTAGCACACACTAAAGCTGCACCAGGTATGACTTCTCCACTTTCTTCTTCTTCTTACTTTTCTCCATCTTCATTTGGAGATAAGACTGTGGTAAGCCCAACCTAGTCTAACCCATCTCCTACACCTTCTTTCCATCATAAAATCCAATCTGAAGCCAACCTTGGTGTGCCCACTTCTACCAAGGTAAATATCCAAACCTATAATAGAAAAACTGACAAAGGTGGTGCCACAACCAAAGGTACCACTAGAGCTGAAATCACATTGATTCCTCTACCGGCACGAGTTGAGGGGGAGATACCTACTCTACAGGTGCCAACCTAAAGGCTCATTCAAACCCAACAGCCTATCCTGGGTGTGGTGTCTACTTAGCCCATACATACTCGAGCCATGGGAGAGCCTATTACTGTGCCTGAGCAGACACACTCAGGTAACATTGAAGATCTGACCAATCCCCAGGGTTAACTACCCCGTTTCACCAAATAAGCCAACCACCAACCCACTCTCATCATATTTCGAGCCCAATTACTTCTCTTCACTTCTCACACTCCCCTGCATGACCTGTCAATGATTCACCTCAATACCAAGGTGAATTACAGGGTCCATCTTCTGGTGCAAATGGATTTAAGGGTACACACCAACCCTTGGATGATGCGTCCAAATCCCAACCTTCTCAAGCTACCTTAGATGCTCTCTTGCTGGTCATTAAAGGTCAGTTTAAAACATTACACCTCAACAGGAGAAATGCCAAGAAGCATATGTTGCTGACATTGGATTCGTTTGACGAAGAGGTACTTAGACTAAAATCTGTAGTAGTTGTTCTAACTCAAAGACAGACCTCCAACCCTATTGATGATGACAAAAAGGGGGAGAAGGTTCAAGAGGCAGAAGCTGAGTCAGTTCAAGCTGAGGCTCTGTTACTTCTTGCTAAGGGAGCAGAAAAGCCACTTCCGATTGAAGGGGAGAAAGAGAAAGAAAAAGAATCTGAAGCTGAGCTTACTGAAAAAGCTAAAGAAAAAAGACCTCAAGTAGTTAGCTCAGAGGATTTAGAAGCCCCAAAATAGAAACGAAGAAAAATTATTGTTGGTGAATCAGATTCAGATAAAGAATCTGCAGATGGCATGACTTTGAAAGAAAGAGCTTCTCTGATAGCAATTAGAAGATTAGAGGAACAAGATGCTGACCAGCTTGGGATGTTGTGGATGAACTAAGAAGAAGATAAATGAGTGTACAAGCTGAGTTAGCAAATATTCAAGATGAGAAAACAACATGGGAGCAGGCTTGGGTTGAACAGATAAGAAAGCAGAATGAGGAGTTACTCAAACTCAGACTACCTATAGAGCCAAAGGAAGAAGAAGTAGAGCTTCCTGTTGAAAATCAACCTGAGGAAGAAGACATTAATCATTGTTATGTCAAGATACACTTCTCCTCTCGGATTAAAACACTCAAACTAAGCACAGTCCAAGGGATTGTAATTCTAATGTTAGTCCTAGAAAATGGTGAAACACCTTCCGTGGATCGGAATCAACTACACAGACTAGAATATGTTGAATGCAAGCAAGTAGCCATACTCATCAAGCAGATGGAAAAGTCTTCTACTACAAATCAAGTAAAGGATGAGATCCTAAGGCTGCTAGCAAGAGCTGATGCAATGGAAATCATACCCAGATGTGAGATTAGAACCCTACTTACCTCCTTTATCAAGGTTGGAAACAAAAAGTTATCAAAGCCAGCTGGACTAGCAAAAAGAAGCAAGTACGATCTTGATCTTTCTGAAGGCATGGAGTTTAAAGAGAATACTTATGTTGAAAAGTGTTGGTCAAATAATCTTATCAGTTGAGATTTGATGAGACAAAGTTATGTTTGTAAGATATGTTCTAAATACAACTTAAACAGAATTATGAAGCTTGATCATATTGAGGACTTATAGTGTTTCAGACTGAGCATAAGCGAAGTATAACCTGAGCATATAGTTGATCAGCTTAGACTATATCTTAGTTAGTTTATCATTATGTTTGATTAGCTGTGTATATCACCTTAGGTATAGGTTGAGTATTTAGCTTGATGCGTTTCGAGCAGAGTGAATCAACTTATAGAATGAGTCAGCTCAACAGAGTTGCTAAGTAAGTTCTAGCTAACTCTTAAGACTTCTAAGGTTTGTCCTCGAAGAACTCAGCTTCATGAGTTTCAAGCTGAGTAACTTAGCCCGACTAAAGAAGTCAGTTCAAGAGAATTTAAATATGTTTTAAATTCCTTTTACTCTCTATATCTACGGCATGGATAAGAAGATTCCAAAATCAAGATTGAAGATTGAAGACTCAAGATAGAAGATTTAAGATTCAAGATTCCGGGTTATCCGTTAGTTTGGTAGCAGATTAGGATAAGTTCTAGTTTGTTAGGATCCATAGGTACCAGATTATAAATACTTATCTACTGATAAGATTAGAGGTACGAATGTCAGACTCAAATCTCACCTCAACCTAATCGTTGTATATGTTACGAATCTTGATACACAGTTTGTAAGTTCAACGTGATCAAGAAACTCACAGATTGCCAACATTGTTTGTGTGTTCGATCTTCACATTTGTTGTGAAGTTGGTAAGTATTCAATCTGTTAATAAATCCTGTTTAGAGAGTCAGTCTGTATCTATAATCATAAGTTGATTATAGGTAGCAAAGTTTGAGAGATTGAGAGATTTGATTTACATTAGGTGTTTACATATCAAGTGTTGCTTACTTGATTGTTCCTGTAATCATCTTCTTATTAATGAAAGCATTCGATTTCATGTGGTTTGATGTGTGTTAACACTTTTTATTGATTTGTTCAATTTTCCACAGAAAAAGTATTCAATCCCCATTCTACACATTACTTGCTTGTTGATACTCTCACCAATGGACCAACAACTAGTATCAGAGCAGGCAGAACTATTCATAAGTTAAAGTTCAAGATTCTGAGATAGTATAATATGTCGACAAGCAACAATTCATCAAACTTTCCTCAGATGGCTGCTAAAGGATGTCCCGTATTTTATGGATCTGATTATCCTATGTGGAAATTCAGAGCCATGCTTTTCCTTAAGTCCATTGACAAAAGAATGTATGATGTCATAACTCGTGGACCAATTATCCCCAAGATTTCTGCTGCTGTTGGTGATAAGTCTACTGACAAGACAGAAAAGGAAGTCAAGAAGCCTTTGGCATCCTGGACTGATGAGGATTGGAAATTACATTCTCTGGATGACAAATCAAAGAGTGTTCTGGCAAATTCCCTGATCAATGAGATCTTGCATACTGTGACTGGGTGTCAAACTGCAAAAGAGATCTGTGATACTTTAAGTATTACATATGAGGGCACAGAACTGGTCAAGCAGCAAAAGGAGAATCATCTTAACAAATCCTTTGAAAACTTCTTTGCTAAGAAGAATGAAACCTTGCCTGATTTGTTTACAAGGTTTCACTACTTGATTAATGATCTACTGAGTGTAGGCATTAAAAAAGGATGAAGCTGACCTAGTGCTAAAATTTCTGGATGTGTTACGAGAGAAATTTAATGAAGTGACTGTAGCACTAAGGGCTGGAGGTACATTACATATGTATAACCTACAGTTCATATATGGGTTCTTGCTTAATCATGAAAATATCACAGAACACAAGAAATCTTCTCAACAACAAATGAAGGACTCTCTTGATAAACATGAAACTGCATTAGCTGCAGAGATAAAGAAAAATAGTTCAAAAGTCTTCATTGCTGAATCTGAGACTAAGTCAGACTCTCCAGCTGACCACTCAGACTCAGACTCAAGTGATACTGATGATGTTCAGACTATCACTGAACAAATGGCCATGCTTGCCAAAAGGTTGAGAATAATTCAAAGGGGAAGAGGAAGATTTGAAAGGGGCAAAGAAAAGAGTTCTTTTGATCCCAAGAAAGTTGTGTGCTTAAACTGTCAGAGAAAGGGACACATTGTTGCTGAGTGCAGATTAAAGAAGGATGAAACAGCTTCAGTGGCTGACAAGAATGCCTACAGAGCTGATAAGTACAAGAAGAAATATACTCAGCTCAAGAAAGGAAATCCTGAAGACAAGTCCAATGCTAAAGGAATTTATGCTGAAACTTGGGATACATAATCATCTACCTCAGATGATGATGACAAGTGTCTGATGGATCAAGAAGATGAAGAGTTTGAATTAGACGAAGTTGATTATGGTCTGTCTGAATCAACTTTTGAAGCTAACATGATGGAAGTTGAGGAAAACAGCAAACTAGGTGACTTGGATCACTCTTCCATGTACAAGGTTAGTAATTTTAACTCTTACACCGATGAAGAAAAAGGTCTTACTTTTGGTTATTTGTTAAACGACTTTAAGACCAGCCTTAAGTCTCAAGCTGACCTGAAAGCTGAAATCACTAAGCTCAAGAATTAGATTAAGGAAAATCAAACTCTCATTACTGCCAGAAAGAAAGCATAATGTGATATTGAATGTCAAAGACAAATTAATAAACTTCTACAGCATCAGGAAGCCAAGGATAAAGCTGACCAACTTCAGAAGGTCACTGAATCTTATGTAAGTCATCAAGGCTTGCTGAGTAGTGTATCAACCAGCAGATCCCTAAACAGGTTAAGGTTGTACTTGGAGGTGACTATCAATCCGCAGCTTATTCAGCTGATGACGATGAGATAGCAAGTACAGATTCTGAGGAAGATATACAATTGATTGAGTCTCAGAAGTCAGCCTCAGAAAAGAGATATGATCTAAGTCTAAAATACAATAAGTTGTAAAGGCAAAGGATCATGGGAATGAGTATTCAACATCTAAACAGCGTAGTAAGTCTGTGCTTGATAGACTAGGCACTCAGCCTATTCAAAGAACATCTGTTATTGAAAGGTTGAATCCAAATCCTTTCAAAAGACAGCACACTCTATCTGGCTCAAAGAGAAGTTTCAAGAATAGGAAGACAACTGTAAGTCAGAGGTCATATCACGACCATGGTAAGTCCAAAGTTTTTGAAATTGGTAAGTCCAAAGAGGTCAACAGTGGTAAGTTTAAAGCTGTTGAAACTGGTAAGTCCAGAAAACATGACATTGGTAAGTCAAAAGTCAGTGAAAAGAAGTTTGTTGGTCAAACTTCTAATCAAAAGGATAATAAACCTAGATTTGACAAAGGTAAGTCCAAAGTCAATAAGCATCTGGTGAATCAGCTTGCAAAAAAGTTGAGAAATTATCCACAACCAATAATCCTAAGATTGAGAGTAAGTTCCCTAAAGGATTATTAGATAATCTACCTCCTATAGTCATTGGTAGAAGGAAATCCTACAAGTGTGGAGGTAGAGGACATGAGACCAAGGATTGTGACAGTGAAATCTTAAGGCCTGAGAAAGAACACGCTGATCAGACTACACAGGACTCAACACCAGCTCAAGCTGACCAGTCAGTTCTACAAGATGAAGATGCTAAGTACTCATCATCTGAACCTACTACAAATTGGGTTCCCAAACAAAACTAATATGTTTAGTTTTCTTTTCATGTGGAGGGTTCAAGTAAATTGTACTTGGACAGTGGATGCTCAAGGCACCTGACAGGGTGGAAATGACTTCTAAGTGAATTCAAGGAAGATGAAGGTCCTAAAGTAACATTTGGTGATAACTCCCATGGAAGAACTAAAGGATATGGGAAGACGCATGCTGGCAAGGCGACTTTCCAGAAAGTTTCATATGTTAACGGTCTTAAACACAATCTGATAAGTATCAGTCAACTGTGTCATGAAGAAAATGATGTTACTTTTAGAAAAAAAGCATTAACAATATACAATACAAAGGGTAAGCCAATTCTAATAGCAAAGAGAGAAAGAGATATGTATCTACTTGATCTCAGTTCTGCTGATCCCTATACTGAAAACCTGCTTATATTCCCAATCTGTTCCTAAGCTGAGTTGGCTGTGGCATAAAAGGTTATCACATTTAAATTTTAAGAATATAAATATGCTATCCAATAAAGAGTTAGCCTCTGGATTGCCAAAGATCACATTTGTCAAAGACAAATTATGCTCAGCTTGTGAACAAGGGAAACATCACAAAGGGTCCTTCAAGTCAAAGCAAAATATTTCAATAACTGACCCATTGCATATGTTGCATATGGACCTGTTTGGATCCATAAGTACTCCAAGCCTAAGTGGCAAGAAGTACACTCTAGTGAAAGGTATGAATGAGTAGAATATAGTATGATCAGTAGATGATGTAGAGAGAATTTAGGCAAAACACCTTTAAGTGTGTGTTTGATATATTCAATAATGCCAAAGTCACCAACGTATTACAAAGAGATCACCTTATATACCATACACATATTCACTATTAAGCTAAGGTATAAATATGACATATAATACAAAATACATTGTAGAAGACTACAAACATAATATGATCTAACAATCTCTCCCTTGTTTGAGTCTAGACAATGTTCCTCTCTCCTAGGTTTCTTTGCCACCTTCTGATCATCACCCGTTCACTAAGTTTGTTCTGAAACACATCCATAACTCTAGTTAATGCAACTCTTGCAGATTGATCCGGATCATCCTTCATATTGAGACTATGGTTTCTCATCTTGAATATCCATATTCGCAATGATCCATCAGAATAAGAACCCACATCCTTCAGTCTTAGGAAGAACTTTTCTTGTTTGCGATTGAAGAGTACTATACCGTCGTCTGGCTCATCATCCACATCTTTACAAACAACTTGATACATCTCCATTTGATTCAACTTTGGATGAGATGTATCTGGTTTTAATGCATTAAACTTGATTTTGTCTGATTCAGCACCAATCTGAAGATCTATGTATTCTGCAATTTTTAGTCCCATATAAAAATGGTTCATGTATCATATAGGATAGATTAAAGGTTTTGGGCATAATGAAATAATGAACTATGTGTTTTTCATGGTGTAAACCATATTCTCTCTAGTTCAACATGCAAACCTTCAATCTATCCTACATGATACATGAACCACTTGTTATATGGGACTAACATCTAGTGATAGTAGATGAGTTCTCAAGATTCACCTGGGTAATATTCCTTAAAGCCAAAAGTGAAGCTGCCCTGGAGATAATAAGTTTTATCAAACAGGAAGAGTTGCAAAAAGGTAAGTCTGTTAAGTATCTCAGAAGTGATCAGGGGACTGAGTTCAGAAACTCAACCCTAAAAGGCTTTTGTGAACAAAAAAGAATATTACAAAATTTCTCCTCATTTAGAACTCCTCAACAAAATGGAGTTGCTAAAAGGAGAAACAAGACCTTAATGGAGGCTGCAAGAATAATGATATGTGAGGCAGGATTGAAACTCTAATTCTGGGATGAAGATGTCAGTACAACATGTTATACCCAAAAAAGATCAATCATAGTCAAAAGACATGGCAAAACTGCATATGAGATGTATAAATCAAGAAAGCCCAATATAGGTTACTTCCATGTCTTTGGTTCAAAATGCTATGTGCTGAATCAAAGAGATCAGCTCCATAAATTGGAACCTAAAGCTGATCCTGGAATTTTTGTTGGTTATTCCTCAATCTCCAAGTCTTACAGAGTATATAACTCAAGGAGAAAGGCTATAGAAGAATCAATTCATGTCTCATTTGATGAAGACATTATTGATCAACCTGATAAAAGACAAGCTGACTTAGTCAGTCTGAGTGAGCTTGAAAAGCTAGAGGAAACCAAAATGTCAAATCCTATGTATGTCATGGATGATGACGGTGTTGATAATGTGTGTCCATCAAATAGATTATCACAAGCTCCAAAGGACTCTCAAGCTGAGAAAGATGATGAGTTCACTAATCCATTTGGAGCAGATACTACTTAGACTGATGATCTTGGTGATAAAAAGTTTGATGACAATGTTGTAATTGAGACTGAGCATGTAAGTTCACTTCAGAGTCTTCAATATCACTCAAGTCCAGAACCACAATCTCCTACTACAATATTTAAATTCCTCAAAGATCTTCCTCAAGATCAAGTGATTGGTAATCTTCAAGAAAGAGTAATTACCAGATCTAAGGCAACAGCAAACTATGCTACTTACTTTGGTTTTCTATCTCAAAAGGAACCAAACAAGACTGACGAAGCCTTAGAGGATGAAGATTGAATTAAAGCTATGCAAGAGGAATTAAATGAGTTTGAGAGAAACAAGGTATGGATTCTTGTCCCAGCCCCCAAAGATCATACAATTATAGGCACTAAGTGGGTCTATAGAATCAAAATGGACAAGGATGGAGTGATTGTTAGGAACAAAGCCAGGCTGGTAGCACAAGGGTATAAACAAGAAGAAGGAATCGATTATGATGAGACATTTGCCCCTGTTACTAGAATTGAAGCCATTAGGCTGTTCTTAGATTATGCAGCATATAAAGACTTCAAAGTCTATCAGATGGATGTGAAAAGTGATTTCCTAAATGGAAAACTTCAGGAGGAAGTCTATGTGAAACAACCTCCTGGCTTTGTCAGTTCAAAGTACCCACTTCATGTCTATAAGTTAGACAAGGCTTTGTATGGTCTTAAAAAAGCTCCAAGAGCTTTGTATGACACTATGTCCAACTATCTACTATCAATGGACTTTACCAGAGGTAGTATTAATAAGACACTCTTTATTAAAAAGAGTAAAGGACATGTGATTCTTGTACAAATCTATGTGGATGACATTATCTTTGGATCTACAAATGAATCTATGTGTGATTGTTTCTCTAAAGCTATGTAAAAACGGTACAAGATGAGCATGATAGGTGAAATGACATATTTCCTAAGCTTACAGATTCAACAAAAGCCTAATGGAATATTCGTTAATAAAAGAAAGTATGTTCTTGATTTCATAAGGAAATATGGTTTTGATTCTAGTTCAACTATGAAAACACCCATGTCACCTGCTATCAAGCTGAGTAAGGACTCAGATGGTAAGTCTGTGCGGCAGTCTACCTATAGAGGAATGATTGGTTCAGTACTCTATTTAACAGCTAGTAGACCTGATATCATGTTTGCTACATGTTTTTGTGCAAGATATCAGTCAGATCCTAAAGAATCACATCTTCAAGATGTGAAAAGGATCTTTAGGTACCTTAAAGGTACTCCAAATCTAGGTCTTTGGTATCCAAAGGACTCTGGATTTGAGTTAGTTGGTTTTTCAGATGCTGACTATGCTGGGTGCAAGTTAGATAGAAAATCAACAACTGGAGGATGTCAAATGCTTGGAGGGAAGTTACTAAGTTGGACTAGTAAGAAACAGAACTCAGTGGCTACTTCAACTGTTGAAGCTGAGTATGTTGATGCTGGAAGCTGTTGTGCTCAATTCCTGTGGATGCAACATCAGCTTCCAGACTTTGGTATGAATTTTAGGAAAACTCCTATCTTCTGTGATAACCAAAGTGAAATAGCCATCACATATAATCCAGTCTTTCACTCAAGAACCAAGCATATAGAAATTAGACATTACTTCATCAGAGACATCGTGGAAAAAGGTAAAGTTGAAATAAACGTTATCTCCACAGATTATCAATTAGCAGATATCCTTACCAAACCTCTTGATGAGAAAAGGTTTTCCTATGTGCGAAGTAAATTGGGTATGCTCAACCCCTAGATATGTTTCTAAAACTGAGTTTCAGCTTGACAAAGACTATGTATCTTAAGCTGAGTGTACAGGTTATATATATGTATTCATAAACTATTCACTTGGTCAAGCTGAGTGATAAGTTCACATGTTTGGCGGGTTCCAAACATGTATTAACTGCTAAGTGTGGTTAAAATATTGATTAGAGTTAGTTTCAAATAAAACTAACTAAGTGTCATTGATTCAGAGTTGTGTGCTCTACTCAAGCTGAGTGTCAATCTCAAGCTGAGTGCTCAAATAAAGGTGAGTGCTTGACTCACACTGAGTGGTAAGTGTACTCAGCCTGGTATGTCAAAACCATATTTTAATTACTATGTGTTATTAATTCATGCGTCATCATATTTGAGTTAGTCTCAAATCATGTTTTATAACGATTCTGTATTGGTGTAATACAACAGTGTAAATAATATTTTTGTAAGTCAAGAAATTTATTTTACAAACTTATCCGTTGGGATATGATGTGTTTCATCTCAATTACTATTATATCAAGCTTTAAATTAGTTAGAGTAACGGATAAATAGGGGCTTCCAACGGTAACTTTTTTCTCTCCTAAAAAAGGTATATATATCGGTTGTAACCGAAATTCAGACGTTTACGCTTACTAAACTTCTGATATACTCATTAAACCTTCTACAACCACCTATTTGCTAAGTACATTTCACCGTTCAATCGATCGTGAAACCCTAAATCGCTCAGTGCGAACTACCTATTTACTCAGTGTGAATCAAAATAATCTACGATGGACGGAACCATTCTAAATCTGAGTGATTGAATGGTAAGGGGTGCTACCTTTAAGAACAACGGATTGCCGTTGATTAAAATCAACAATCAACGAGCTTGTCTCGCAATCCCTGAACGCAAAAGAAACAGGGGATATGAAGCGTGGGTGGATTATATCCGCAAATGCCGACTGTCATTCGTTTTTACGGGAGCACCAATTCATGTGTTTCCTCAGCACTTACTGGAGTTCTGGTATACGTGTGTCTATGACCAGGACAGAGAGGAAATTCGAGGTACAGTGCTGAATGGAGAGAGAACCATTGTTCTCACAGTTCAACGACTAAGGGAAGTTCTTCAACTCCCTCAACACGTTGTGTTTGAACCTGCTGTGACGAGGCAGGTGGTAAGGTCTGTCCTACCCAGAATGGGTCATCCAGAAACAGAGGGTGTAATAAAAAAGGGCACCTTTCCAACCAGATGGGGATTTATGTTGTCAACAGTGATTCGTTCATTTGGTACCAACGTTGGAGGACTGGACCAGGTTAACGAGTTTGAGATGCAGCTGCTATACCATTTATAAGGTACCTATCCTTTGCATTTGAAGCTGAGCTAGGGACAACACTATATGAAGCTGGTCAGGATATGTTCCTCACACCAGTGCTCAGCTCCAAGATGTTCAACAATGACATCTTTCTAGAGAAAGAAGACCTAAGTGAGCCTATGCAATGGATAGCTGAGAGAGCTTCTTCTGAAAGTGAAGCTGAGGGGTCTACAAAAGGGGGAGCAACTCAAGCTAATCCAGAGGTTCAAGCTGAGCACTCTGCTAAAGCTGAGCCAGGAAACATTCAAGCTGCACGTGGTAAGATCTCTCCACTTTCTTCTTTTTCTTATTTTTCACCATCTTCTTTTAAAGGCAAGACTGTAGTAAGCTCAACTCAGTCTAACCCATGTCCTCCATCTTCTTTCCATCATAAAATCCAATCTAAAGCCAACCTTGGTGTGCCCACTGTAACACCCTAAAATGGGCCTAGTTGTAACAAGTTGTAATTGTAGCTTGAATAGTTGTACGTTGCCTTTAATTGGTGTTTTGTTATTAAATGTAGTAAACACGTTGTTAAATGTTGTCTTATATGTTAATTGGTGCTAATTGGTGTTAACTGGTGTTAATTGTAGATTAAAATGTGGTAATGTGAAAAGTGTCATAAGTTGACCAAGTAGATAAATAGTTGTATGGTTTTGAATAATGGTTTCGAAAATATCTCCGTTAGTTGAAACTGATAACCCTAAGTTGTGTTTTAAGTTGAATAGGAGAACAAAATACCCGAGAGGGGGGATATTTGATCATAAGTCGGCCTTAGGGCCAACCCTTATCCCCTGTTAACTCAAAACAAACACATACACATACTTCATACACACTTACATACGTACAAGTAGAGCTACACATAAAACCCTTGTTGATTTGATGAAAGAAGCTAAGTTAGATCAAGTGTAGAAGCTGAAATCGAGTCTTAATCTGTTCCTACAGCTCGTGTTCATCATCATCAAGTAAGATTTATAGCTGAAACCTAGTTCTTCATGTTGGTATGTGTAGTGTCGAAATTGATGGATTCAAAGGTGTTTTGGTGTTGTTCTTATGTCCAAATCGTGATAGTTAGTTCGTATATATGTTAGAAATGTTGTATAAACACTTGAATACGGATTCAAGTCGATTTTGAGTCCAAAATGGGTAAAAAACCGTAGATGTGCTCGAACAGAGCAAGAACACACTGTAAGTGTGGTTCCTACGGGCGTAGTATGATGTTGCTACGGCCGTAGGTTGTTGTTTGTTCTACTGCGGTCGTAGGAAATGGTTGCTACGGCCGTAGTGTCGTATTTAAGAGGATTACCACCCACGGGTGATGGAAACAAGACTACGGGCGTGGGTATATAACCTACGGCCGTAGTTACCCAAGGGATGCATACTACGGGCGTAGTATATGGTTACTACGGCCGTAGGTCCTGGTTCTTTGGCATGAGCTTCTACGGGCGTAGTATATGTATACTACGGCCGTAGTACGTGTTGGATGGGTGTCCTGCGGGCGTAGGAACATGTTCCTGCGGCCGTAGGAGGTTGTCAGAAGCCATGTTGACCTTTTGCTGAGACAATTGTTAGTGCAGACTAATATAGAGATATACAGTATGCTAAGAAAGAGTCGTACTTGCATGTTGTCTATATGTATGAAAGAGTATACTTGTGATAGAAATCATGTGGTAATTGTATGTTATGATAGAATTGTATTAATATGTTGGTTATCAACATGAGAGATGTTAACTGGTGTGATTATATGCGCGCATGAAAGATACGTGTATTTGTTATTGTGTCCGGACACTAAACGATAGAACATGGAGATCGGTCAGGTAGACGGGTGTTAATACCTGGCTGGGTTCTCGGGTAGACGGGTGTTAGTACCTGGGAACTAACGGTACTCAAGTAGTATACGCTTGGGTGATGGTCCTGCAGGCCGCCGTTCCTCTAAGGAGTAAGGTTCCTTGACATATGGGAACCAACATGATAGACAGAGTGTACCAGGTGGACTGCTATTTGCTTTCCCACTGGTGCAATTGGTTGTAGCTGATTTCCCGGCTAGGATTGTTGAGCGGGGCTCGCTACCCTGCAATATGCGACTCCTACGGGTATGATTGGTGCACCACGATGTGATAGGATAGCCTTGTGTGCTTTCCTGGTTTTCGACTGCATGCTTATTGATACTTGTGTGTAATCTGTACTCACTAGCTAGTGTAGCTAACCGGTTCATGATTTATCCTTTTTACAGGTAATGATTAGGCAGCCTGGTGAGACGGGTGCTTGTGGGTAATTGTATTTAACTTTTCTGGAACACTCTGCTGTTATATATACCTGTGATCCGATGGTCGGTCTATAGTATGGTAACACCGGTTTGTTTAGAGACTTGGCTTTTGATGTTTATATTTGCCAAGTCGGATAACAACATTTTATATTTTTATAACCAGTGTTTAGTTTCCGCTGCAAGCCATTGGTAAGTATACTTAAAAAGATTAAATTATTACTGATTTTAAGCTCGTGAAACCCGGTGTTACACCCACTGCTACCAAGGAAAACATCCAAACCTATATACGAAAAACTGCCAAAGGTGGTGCCACAACTAAAGGTACTACTGGAGCTGAAATCACATTGATTCCTCCAGTGGCAAGAGTTGAGGAGGAGACACCTACTCTTCAGGTGCCAACCTCAAGGCTCATTCAAACCCAACAGCCTAACCTTGGTATGGTGACTACTCTTCCCACACTTACTCGAGCCATGGGAGAGCCTACTACTGTGCCTGAGCAGACATACTCAGGTAACATTGAAATTCTGACCAATCCCTAGGGTCAATCACCCCCTCTCACAAAATAAGCTAACCACCAACCCATACTCATGACGTTTTGAGCCGAATAACTTCTCTTCACTTCTCACACTCTCCAGCACGACCTGTCAATGATTCATCTTTATACCAAGGTGAATTACAGGGTCCAACCTCTGGTACACGTGACTTTGAGGGTATACACCAACCCTTGAATGATGCACCCAAGTCCAAACCTTCTCAAGCTGCCTTAGATGACCTATTGAAATTTATTAAAGGTCAGTTTGAAACATTCCATCTCAAGAGAAGAAAGACCAAGAAGCATATGTTGCTGATATTAGATTCACTGGATAAAGAGGTGCTGAGACTGAAATCTGCAGTGGCTGCTCTAACACAAACTTCGACCCCTATTGATGATGACAAAAAGGAGGGAGAAGGTTCAAGAGGCTGAAGTTGAGTCCGTTCAAGCTGAGGCGTTGTTACTTCTTGCTAAGGAAGCAGAAAAGCCACATAAGATTGAGGGGAGAAAGAGAAAGAATCTGAAGTTGAGCTCATAGAAAAAGATAAAGGAAAAAGACCTCAAGTAGTCATCTCAGAGGATTCAGAACCCCCAAAGCAGAAACGAAGAAAAATGATTCTTTGTGAATCAGACTCAGATGAAGACTCTGCAGATGGCATGACTTTGAAGGAAAGAGCTTCTCTGATAGCAATTAGAAGATTAGAACAACAAGACGCTGACCAGCTTGGGATGTCTGTGGATGAACTAAGAAGAAGGCAAATGAATGTACAAGCTGAGTTAGCAAATATTCATAATGAGAAAGAAGCAAGGGAGCAGGCTTGGGCTGAACAGATAAGAAAGTAGAATGAGGAATTAGCTAGACTCAAACTACCTATAGAGCCAAAGGAAGAAGAAGTAAAGCTTCATGTTGAGAATCAACCAGAGGAAGAAGACATAACTCAGTGTTATGTCAAGACACACTTCTCCTCTCGAATCAAAACAGTTAAACTGAGCACAGTCCAAGGGATCGTAATTCTAGAGTTAGTCCTAGAAAATGGTGAAACACCTTCCCTGGATCTTAACAAACTAAACAGACTGGGATATGTTGAATAGAAGCAAGTAGCCATACACATTAAGCAGATGGAAAACTCCTCTACTATAAATCAAGTAAAGGATGAGATCTTAAGGGTGCTAGCAATAGCTGATGCGATGGATATCATACCCATATATGAGATTAGAACCTTACTTACTTCCTTTCACAAAGTTGGGAAGAAAAAGTTATCAAAGCCAGCTAGACTAGCAAAAAGAAACAAGTACGATCTTGATCTTCCTGAAGGCATGTAGTTTAAAGAGAATACTTATGTTGAAGAGCCTCAGAAAGGGTTTATGAACTTGGACAGTAATGGTGAACAATGCTTCCAGGCTGATGCATCACTGTATATATGTGGGGTAGCTTAGGTATTTGCTCTGAGATTATTAGTAGACAAAACTGAACAAAATGCCAGGTTCAGATATACATTAAACAGAGCTATCAGATCACAAAAGGATGAACTTCAACACTTGCCAAATCTAAAAGAACTTCTTGAAGAAATTAACAAGGACATCAAAGAGTTTGAAGAGTTACATCCTGAATAGATTAGTTCTATTTGTAATTATTAGATTCATTATAATAATTTGTAAGCACTAAGTATGCATGATCTAAGTGATCAAAATTTTGTATTCTGATATGTTCAATTTAATGAATACAAGTATTAGTTTGATATGTTCAACTATTTATGATATGTTCATATATATTAGTCTGATGAGTTCAGTTTGAATGAACAATTTGATTAGTTCTTGTTAATTAATATGAATGGTTGGTATGTTCAACTTATAATTGATAAGTTCAATTAAAATTGATAAGTTCAATTAATATTTGATACGTTCAAAATTAAAATGTTAGTAAGTTTAAGATTTAAAACATAATTCTATTCAACAAACTTAAGAACTGTTTGATGGTTTTGTCATCATCAAATAGGGGGAGTTTGCTGGTCAAATGATGTTATCAGTTGAGATTTGATGAGACAAAGTTAAGTATGTAAAATATGTTCTAAATACAACTTAAACAGAATTATGAAGCTTGATCAGACTGAGCACTTATAGTGTTTCAGACTGAGCATAAGCGGAGTATAAGCTGAGCATATAGGTGATCAGCTTAGACTATATCTTAGTTAGTTTATCATTATGTTTGATAAGATGTGTAGGTCACCTAATGTATTGGTTGATTATTCAGCTTGATGCGTTTCGAGTTGAGTGACTCAACTTATAGACTGAGTCAGCTCAACAGAGTTGCTTAGTAAGTTCTAGCCAACTCTTATAACTTCTAAGGATGAGTTAGTCATTATACATGTGATTACATGTTTGATTTTCGGTTTGTCCTCGAAGAACTTAGCTTCATGAGTTTCAAGCTGAGTAACTTAGCCCGACTAAAGAAGTCAGTTCAAGAGAATTTAAATATGTTTTAAATTCCTTTTATTCTCTATATCTACGACATGGATAAAAGATTCCAGAATCAAGATTAAAGATTGAAGACTCAAGATAGAAGATTCAAGATTCAAGATGCTGGGTTATCCATTAGTTTGTTAGCAGATTAGGATAAGTTCTAGTTTGTTAGGATCCGTAGAACAAGATTATAAATACTTATCTCCTGATAAGTTTAGAGGTACGAATGCTAGACTCAAATCTCATCTCAACCTAATCGGTGTTTGTGTTATGAATCTTGATACACAGTTTGTAAATTCAACGTGATCAAAAAACTCACAGATTGCCAACATTGTTCGTGTGTTCGATCTTCACATTTGTTGTGAAGTTGGTAAGTATTCAATCTGTGAATAAATCCTGTTTAGAGAGTCAGTCTGTATCTATAATCATAAGTTGATTATAGATAGCAAAGTTTGATAGATTGAGAGATTTGATTTACATTAGGTGTTTACATATCAAGTGTTGGTTACTTGATTGTTTCTATAATCATCTTCTTATTAATGAAAGCTTTCGATTTCATCTGGTTTCATGTGTGTTAACACTTTTTATTAATTTCTTCGGTTTTCCGCAGAAAGTGTATTCAACCCCCCTTCTACACTGTAACACTATACTTTTTAATTAACATAAAACTGCGTGCGGAAGCTTAATTAACATAATTACAATATAAACATAATATAAATACATCTTTTCTTGTTTTTGACTTTACAAAATTCTTTCTATAGTGTTAATAACAAAACAGGCTCTAAACAAAATATAGACATCAGAGTGGATGGTATGTCCATATTCCCAGCCGAATATCTCCAGAAAGCTTACCAAAAGTTATCTGCAAAAGATGATAGTGGGGAATTAGCACAAAGCTAAGTGTGGGAACAGATATCTAAACATGTACAAGGAAAACAGCCCAAACACATAGCTCATAACCACAAGAGAATCGGCGGTGTTGCAACTACCTAAAACCATATGCCAGCCAAAGCATAGGTTTACCGATAGCCATGCTAACATGGACAACAGTACCAGCACCCTTGAGTACAACAAATGCACATCAAGATCAGATACTGTAAATCCCCAAGAAACAGGCCCAGCCGCACAGCTCATGCTGATCTCCAAACAAACACGTATACATATCAAACAAGACATAAAGTCCAATGAGCATACTTGCAATCAGGATATCACATCCTGCATATCCAAAGATATGAATCCACTCACCAAAGCCTGAACAGCTTAGCACTCAGGAGTCTATATCACTGAGTTTACTCGTTTCCTGAGAAGATGTAAACACAAGTCAGTATATGTTCCAGAATACTGATATATAATAAGTAATACACTTATTCATACATCACATGTATACATATTTAATATATTTGACATATGTACAATCAAGCTCACATACGGTTTCATTACAAATCCAATATCTTCATTATACTTGATAAAATCCACTAACCCCATAGCATAGGAAATACATATGTTCATTCCAAATGTTATGGTCTTAATTATTAAGGAAATCCCAAGTCTTTCTCCAAAACCGTATAGGGCATCATCCGGTTTCTTGATCATGCAGTTTTATCATCATAAGTCCAAAACCGATTAAAGCGTTACGGAAAATGTCCAATTATCAAATCCCGGATAGGTCATACGGTTTTATCAAAATCCCGGATCAAATTCACATTCCCGAATAAGTCAAGGCATTCCATGCGGTATTATACAAATTCTGGATGACATGCAATTTTCTAAAAAACCGGATAAATTTATAATCCCGAATAAGTTAAGGCAAATCATCCGGTTTCTCATCAATCCCGCATCACATGCGGTTTTCCTCAAAACCAGACATCGATACGGTTTTCTCCAAGTGTTAGGCAATAATTCTAATCCATTCGGTTTTGGTCCAATTCCCGAATAATGCATTCGGTTTCTTTATCAATCCCGGATATATTTCATGCGGTATTCACATTCCCGGATAATTCAAGACTTAAATCCCGAATGTTTCATATGTTCTTGGCTGTTTTGAATTCTTTCTTCGATTCTTAGCTATTCGATGTTCAAACAATGGAATCCAAATATCCAGAACTTATAATAACTCATAATAAACATGAATTCATACTAATATCTAACATGAAAACATCCTAAGTTCATAAGATTCAAAAATCATGCGGTTTTCTTAATAATTCTATAAAACCGAATATAAGCACAATTTAACAATCAATTATGCTAACCTTAATAATTCAGATTTCTCAGAAATGAGAACAATAAATCCAAAGTTAGAAGATGAAGATGATAATTTCCCTTGGTCTTGTTCTACAACCGAGAGCACCACAAAGATAAACACACACACAAAATTACAATCACATTTGCATGCAAATATGAAATGTTGGTGGTGATTAGGTGACTTAGAGTCATCAACCATGACACCTCAATATCCATTATCTCATTAATAATTATTAATTTAATATAAATTTCTAATTTAAAATTCACATAATTAAACATATAATAACAATTAATTTCACATAATCAAGTATAAATATCAAGATTAGTAAACTAATTACCTTATTAGTCTAGGCCGATTGAGAGGGTGTTATAAATCTCTCCCCCTTAAGAAGATTTTGTCCTCGGAATCTCATCTCGCTCGAAAAGGAAAGGATAGCGACTCCTCATATCTGCTTCGGTCTCCCAAGTCAAGTCAGAACCCAGACTATGCTTCCACTTGACCAAAACCATAGGTATATGTTTCTTCCTCAGCTTTGTTACCTTACGATCAAGTAACTCAACTGGTTCCTCAATGAGCCTCTGATTAGAATCCACACGAATATCTTGTATCGGAAGAACCTATGTGTGATCCTCTACATTACACTTTCTCAGATAACATACGTTGAATGTATCATGAATACCAGCTAACTCATCAGGAAGATCTAATGAAACTGTCTGATCATTCACCACATGTCTAATCCTGAAAGGACCAATGTAACGGGGAGCCAACTTCCCGCGTTTACCAAAACGAATCACACCCTTCCACGGAGACACTTTCAATTAAACTTTTTCTCCCTCAACAAAAGATACTGGTCGACGACGCGGATCTGTATACATCTTTTGACGGTCTCTGGCAACTTTCAACTTTTCTCTGGCAATAGTTACCTTATCAGCAGTAAGTTGTACAATATCAGGCCCTGCGAACTGCTTTTCTCCAACCTCTAACCAACATGTAGGAGTTCTACAAGGATACCCATATAACATTTCATACGGTGGCATACCAATACAGAAGTGATAAGAATTGTTGTAAGCAAACTCAACCAATGGCAGATGCGAATCCCATTTCCACTCAGGTATTTCTAAATGTTTCAAGGATCCGTACGGCTTTTGATAGTTCAACTTTACCCTATGCACATATATGACATGCTCAACAAAACGTGCAACATCCATTTTCATAGTTGGCCACTAGTAGAGAGTTTTCAAATCATGATACATCTTTGTACTACCCGGATGTATTGACAATCTTGACTTGTGAGATTCATTCAGAATTAATTCCCTCAGATTACCAAACTTAGTCACCCAAACACGAGTATGATATACCTTCAAACCACGTGTGTCAGTAGTTAATTCATGCTGTCGTTTAACCATCAATTCATCCTTCAAATTCTTATCTTTCAAAGCGTCAAGCTGAGCAGCTAGCAGTTGATCCACTAAATATGATTTAATCGCCAGTCGCATAAATCTCACAGTATCTGAAGATCCCTTCCGACTAAGTGCATCTGCAACCACATTAGCTTTACCAGGATGATACTGAATATCGCAATCATAATCATTAATCAATTCTAGCCAACGACGTTGTCTCATATTGAATTCTTCCTGAGTGAAAACATACTGAACACTTTTATGATCAGTGCAAATTATGCACTTGGTTCCATACAGATAATGTCTCCATAATTTCAGCGCAAACACCACTGCTGCTAATTCTAAATCATGAGTCGGGTAATTTTGTTCATTAGGTTTCAACTATCTAGAAGCATAAGCAATCACCTTACCTCTCTACATCAGAACACATCCCAACCCGGCATGAGAAGCATCGCAATAAACTACGAAATCCTCTGAACCCTCAGGCAAAGAAAGAATAGGAGCTTGACACAAAAGCTATTTCAAAGTCTGGAAAGCATTTTCCTAAGTTGTACCTCACTGAAACTGAACATCCTTTCGAGTCAACTTGGTCAACGGACCAGCAAGCTTAGAAAAATCTTTGATAAATCGTCGGTAGTAACCTGCTAATCCCAGAAAACTTTTGATTTATGTCGGTGTTTTCGGAGCATTCCAATTCATCATAGCTTCAATCTTGGACGGATCCACTTTAATACCATCTTTACAAATTACATGTCCTAGAAACTGAACTTTACGCAACCAAAATTCAGATTTCGAGAACTTAGCATATAATTTATTCTCCTTTAATATCTCCAGAACCTGTCTCAAATGCTGATCATGTTCATCCTCACTTTTAGAATATACCAAAATGTCATCAATAAACACAATCACAAATTTGTCTAAGAATGGCCGGCACACACGATTAATCAGATCCATAAATACGGTAGGAGCATTCGTCAAACCAAACGGCATCACCAGGAATTCATAATGACCATACCGTGTACGAAAAGCTATCTTTGATATATCCTCTTCTGCTACTCTCACCTGATGGTATCCTGACCTCAAATCAATCTTTCAAAAGTGGAAATCCCCTTGTAGTTGATCAAACAAATCATTAATCCTGGGCAACGGGTACTTGCTCTTGATGGTTCTCTTATTCAACTCTCTGTAATCAATACACATACGAAGAGTTCCATCTTTCTTCTTTACAAACAACACAGGTGCACCTCAAGGCGAAGAACTCGGACAAATAAACCCTTTGTCTAACAAATCCTGGATCTGAGTCATCATTTCCCGAATTTCAGAACGAGCTAAACGATACGTAGCTTTCGCAACAGGTGTAGTACCAGGTATCAGATCAAACTTATACTCTACCACTCAGACAGGTGGCAACCCCGGTAGATCATCTAGGAATACCTCCGGATACTCTGACACACCTCGAACATCGGTGACTGGTCTCTTCTCCTTCTTTGCATCAATAGCATAAGCCAAATAAGACGCACACCCTTTGGCTAGAGATTTTCTAGCCTTCATAAACGAGATGATAGGAAAAGAGGATTGGGCCGTATCCCCGCGAACCACGACATGCGACCCGTGAGCCAAAGGAATAGTGATAAGTTTCTTATGGCACTAAATACTAGCTTTGTGGTGATTTAACCAATTCATACCTAGTACTAAATCAAACCCAGGTATAGGCATAAGCAAGCAATCAACAGGAAAACTAGTACCATCTATGTCTATCTGTATTCCAGTCATCGAGGAGGTAACAGGCACTAATTTACCATATGCTATCTCTACTTCTAAAGGAGAAGCAATCACAGTAGCAGGCAGTTTCAATTTATCACATAAAGATACAGATATGTATGACCTATTTGCACCAGAGTCAAATATCACACGGGCAGGCACAGAGTTTATTAAAAACATACCCGTAATTACATCATTGTTTCTAGTGGCCTCACTAACTATCATCTTGAAAGCTCTCCCTTTAGTAGTAGGTGGATTCTTACTCTTCTGACCTGCAGAAGATGATCCCCCTACATTGGCTACCCCTTGCCCTGTCCCCGTTGACTTTTGTTTTATGCATGCTCCAGCTCTATGACCCTCCTCGTGATAATTCCAACAAACATTTGTTTTGAACCTACAATCAGACGGTTCATGACCAAATTCACCACAACGCAAACACCGACGAGTCTGCGGTGTGCATGGACCATTGTTACGAGACTTACATGTTCCACACCAAGGCTTACCCTCATTAGACCCTGAACCTTTAGATTTCTGATCTCCTCTGTTCTGATTGCTCTGCCACTTGGCCTTGTTTTGATTTTCACTCTAGTTAAAGTGAACGCCTGAACCAATGATGTTGCCAAACGGGTGTTACCCTAATATGCAGTCAATAGTGCTTGTACAAAATGCTGAATTTGTGATGGTTCAGTAGGCACCCATTGCTTTGCAAACCTCAGAGTTTCATTAAACTTAGTGATCAATTCAACAACTGACATCCTGTCATTCTGAGCCAAATCCATGAAATCCCACTACACCATTGCTAAATCAAAATCATTACAAAAGTATTCACAAAACTTGTTTTGAATCCCACCAGGTAGCTGCTTAACCTTTTAACGTTCGAGTTGCAAACTTTACCCTTTTAGACTCTTCATAATTACAGGCATCTAATGCTTTAACCGTTTCCCTTAGCAAATTCAAAGTAACAGTAGGGTCGGAGCTTCCAGAATACTCCGGCGGCTGGCAATCCATGAAATCCTTGTATTGACACCTCGGTTTATAACTTTCCTGAGGTGGATACCATGGAATAAAGATATTCTGCTGATGTTGTTGATGGGGTTGATGAGGCTGTATCACTTGTGGAATAGGCATATAAGGCAAATATCCAAATGGTGTTGATACGGTGCTAAATGGAGTGGCATTATAAACAGGAGGTGATATGGGTTGGGTAAACACAGTTGTTTCTCTGGGCATATGCATTGTTTGGGTTTGCTGAGAAGATTGAGTTTGCTGCTGTTGTTGTTCGAGTTGCTGAAATCTATCTTTCAGAGTCTGTAATGTATCCTCCAACTGTAGCACATAATCTTGTTGATCAGATTCACCATTGTGAGATGTACCAGCTCGGTTGTATTGCTCATTAAAAGCTGTAGAGGATTGATTGTTGTTTCTTCTTTAGGGGTAATTATCCGGTTATCGTTGTCAGCCATATTCTGTCTCACACACAACATCTCACCAGTTGTTAGATTTAAATACGTTAGTATAATCACACTAACTACCCCCAAAGCTACACTACTAATTACCCACCCTGGGAATACTGGACTGACCAGAGCCTTGGTTCGAATATTGCACGAAATCACCAATGCAAATCCTCAAACCAGTACTCTGATACCAATTTGTAAAACTGTAATTTTTAATTAACATAAAACTGCGTGCGGAAGCTTAATTAACATAATTACAATATAAACATAATACATCTTTTCTTCTTTTTTTACTTTACAAAATTCTTTCTACAGTGTTAATAACAAAACAGGCTCTAAACAAAAAATAGACATCAGAGTGGATGGTCTGTCCATATTCCCAGCCGAATATCTCCAGAAAGCTTACCAAAAGTTATTTGCAAACGATGATAGTGGGGAATTAGCACAAAGCTAAGTGAGGGAACATATATCTAAATATATACAAGGCAAACAGCCTAAACACATAGCTCATAACCACAAGAGAATCGGCGGTGTTGCAACCACCTACAACCATATGCCGGCCAAAGCATAGGTTTACCGATAGCCCTGCTAACATGGACAACAGTACCAGCACCCTTGAGTACAGCAAATGCACATCAAGATCAGACACTATAAATCCCCAAGCAACAGGCCCAGCCGCACAGCTCATGCTGATCTCCAAAAAAACATGTATACATATCAAACAAGACATAAAGTCCAATGAGCATAGTTACAATCAGGATATCACATCCTGCATATCGAAATATATGAATCCACTCACCAAAGCCTGAACGGCTTAGCACTCACGAGTCTATATCACTGAGTCTTCTTGTTTCCTAAGAAGATGTAAACATTAGTCAGTATATGTTCTAGAATACTGATTCATAATAAGTAATACACTTATTCATACATCACATGTATACATATTTAATATATATAACATATGTACAATCAAGCTCACATACTGTTTCATTACAAATCCCGTATGTTCATTATACATGATAAAATCGATTAACTCCATAGTATAGGCAATACATATGTTGATTCCAAATGTTATGGTCTTAATTGTTAAGGAAATCCCAAGTCACTCTCCAAAACCGTATAGGGCATCATGCGGTTTCTTGATCATGTGTTTGATCATCATAAGTCCAAAACCGATTAAAGCGTTAGGGAAAATGTCCAAATATCAAATCCTGGATAGGTCATACGGTTTTATCAAAATCCCGAATCAAATTCACATTCCCGAATAAGTCAAGGCATTCCATGCAGTATTATACAAATTCTGGATAACATGCGATTTTCTAAAAAACCGGATAAATTTATAATCCCGAATAAGTTAAGGCAAATCATCCGGTTTCTCATGAATCCCGCATCACATGCGGTTTTCCTCAAAACCAGACATCCATATGGTTTTCTCCAAATGTTAGGCAATAATTCTAATCCATTCGGTTTTGGTCCAATTCCCGAATAATGCATTCGGTTTCTATATCAATCCCGGATATATTTCATGCGGTATTCACATTCCCGGATAATTCAAGACTTAAATCCCGAATGTTTCATATGTTCTTGGCTGTTTTGAATTCTTTCTTCGATTCTTAGCTATTCTTGGGCACGCAACGGAAGCAAGAAACAACTTAAAAGCGCATAAAACAAACATGCAAGGCATAAAACATGAAATCCAAACATAGATCATACTCTATGTAAAGAAATGCAACAAGAGAAAAAGAGAAAAAGGTTATACCAATATCCTAAGCTCCAGAAATCGAATTGTGTTGATGATGATCTTCCTTCTTGCACAAAAAACGAATCAACTATTGGGTGGTACCCCGGTAACACGTCAACCTCTTGTGCTAGCAAGCTTCTTTGTGATTCTTCTTGCTAGAAACCCACCAAAGAACAGCAACTAAAGTATGGACTAAGTCTCTGGAGCAACCTTTTCTAAGAACACTCTGTAAGTCTTGGTAGCACTTAAGAGAATTCAAGTATTTGTGTATATGAAAAAAAAGGTACTCAAGGAGAGCAAATAAGGTCACTTTTATAAACTTCCAGGTGACCCTAAGTCTCCCAAGACCGGCCAAGATTGCATCAAGAAACTCTCATGCATTGGCTAAGTCTAGAGGTGATTTGACAAAAAGGCACATGCAGCCGTAGCGGCGCTAACCTTTAAGGTTTAGCGGCGCTAACCCCTTAAAGTTAGCGGCGCTATTGCGGCCTGACAAGTGACATGACACAAAGTACATGCAGCCTTAGCGGCGCTAACCATTAAGGTTTAGCGGCGCTAAACCCTTAACGTTAGCGGGGCTATCGCGGCCTGCGATGTTAACTTTTGTCTTTTGTCAATTTTGATCCCTTTACTTTAGTTGCTGTCAGGTTTGACCCCGGTGTATGACCCAATAGGCCCATACATCATCAGTAGTGATTTAAAAGGTGTATTCGCATCAGTGGGCATATTTTAACAAACTCCCACTTGCACACGATGCACCGTTTCTCATAAACCACAGACAATGAGCGGCCTCTAGCAAAACATCATTGCCCCCAAGTCAGTATGAGTTTCGTTATCCAGAATAAAAACCTATTCACAAAGAAAGGTCCTATAGATAAGTGATCTTAAACATCCTTTTGTTCGCGATATCCGTGTGAACACGAGACATGGATAAAATGTCAATCTCTAGATCGTTCATGATTGTGTTTCTCGGTCTTGATTGGTGGTGACCAAAAGTTAAGCACAAATATGATTCTTAATCAATATTCCTTGCGCATGGCCATGCATAATTTTGGTGTCAGCTCCTAATCATCGAGAGGCCCAGGGATATCTCTCATATCAGAGGAACAAATTCTTTTTGACTGTATAACCCTATACCATACTTCTTGGCTTATCTAGTCATTTCCTTTATCACAGCCAGTCACGAACTTCTTTTGAAAATGGCTAAAGCAAGGAAAAACTATGATATAGCGGTTCATACATCTCAGGTCTAAGGACGTAAGATATTATCATCCCAAGTTACTCGTGACTATAATCCATGAAGTATACTTGGGTGTGGGTCTTCCAGTCACTTGAAACTCTTTTTAAGCACATATAGGCATTGCTCCTTAATTCGACCATTTTGAATTCAAGGTCATATGCTTATCTCAGTCTTAATTCAATCTTCCTTCCACAAGATTGACTGACTGTGGAAAGTTTGAAATATAGAATATTTCTGGAAGTATTTAAACATGCTAAGATGGAACACAGTAGAGTCTTATGAATGTAACCGTATCACACGCATATATAATCACCATTACATATCGAAACAAGCATATGTTACAATACTGTCTTTATCGTTCCCAAAAAATAGAATTTACATATCAAACAAACTAAATACATAACTCAAGTGAAATCGCTAGAAAATCTTACAACTATTGCATGAGTGTGAGAGTCATGAGCTGCCTGCGATAACGGCTTCGTGAATGGATCCGCAAGGTTTCCATCCGATGATACTCTGCTTATGATGACTTCACCACTTTCAACTACTTCTCGTATAAAGTGGTATTTGTGCAATATGTGTCTTGTCTTCTTGTGAGCTCTTGGTTCCTTTGCCAAAGCCACTGCACCCTCATTGTCACAAAATATCTCAATAGGATCAGCGATGCTTGGAACCACTTGTAGATCTTGGATGAATTTCTTCATCCACACGGCCTACTTTGCGGCTTCACTTGCCGCAATGTATTCCGACTCGGTATTCGAATCAGCCACTGTGTCTTGCTTTGAGCTTCTCCAGCTGACAGCACCACCATTTAACAGGAATACAAACCCCGATTGAGATCGGCAGTCATCCCTGTCTGTTTGGAAGCTAGCATCCAAGTAACCCTTTACTCTCAGCTCTTCTTCCCCACCATATACTAAGAACATCTCTTTCGTACGCCTAAGGTATTTGAGTATGTTCTTTACAGCTCTCCAATGAAGTTCCCTGGGATTTGCCTGATATTTGCTACTCACGTTCAAAGCGCATAAAACATCAGGACGAGTGCATAACATGGCGTACATGATCGATCCCACAGCCGAAGCATATGGTACTCGCTCCATTATTTCTGTCTCCTCTTGGGAGGTAGGACATTGAGTCTTGCTCAATGTCAAGCCATGTGCCATAGGGAGGTTTCCTTTCTTGGATTCCTCCATTTTAAAGCGTCTCACGAGTTTATGTATGTATGCACTTTGAGAAAGCCCGAGCAGCCTTCTAGATCTATCTCTATAGATCTTGATCCCCAAAATATCGCTCGCATCCCCTAGGTCCTTCATTGAAAAACAATTCACTAGCCAAGCTTTAACATTCCTTAGGCTCGGAATATGATTTCCAATGAGTAGTATATCATCTACATATAGGACTAAGAAGACTATAGTGCTCTCACTAGCCCTAACATATACACATGATTCATCTTTGCTTTTCAAAAATCCAAACTCCTTGATTTTCTCATCAAAGCATAGATTCCAGCTGCGAGATGCTTGCTTGAGTCCATAAATGGACTTCTTCAACTTACAGACCTTGTTTGGATACTCTGGATGTACAAAACCATCAGGCTGTGTCATATACACCTCTTCGGAAAGCTTCCCATTAAGGAAGACAGTTTTAACATCCATTTGCCGTATTTCATAATCATGAAATGCAGCAATTTCCAGAAGTATCCGGATAGACTTCAACATTGCCACTGGGGAAAAGGTTTCTTCATAGTCTACACCAGGTGTTTGAGTGAAACCCTTTGCCACCAGTCGGGCTTTGAAGGTATCTAAGGTTCCGTCCATGCCGGTCTTCTTCTTGAAGACCCATTTACACCCTACGGGTCTAACCCCGGGCGTGGGATCAACCAGTTTCCAAACCTGGTTATCCGACATGGATTGCATCTCACTTTCCATTGCTCCTCTCCACTTTGCAGACTCAGGGCATGCCATAGATTCCTTGTAGTTGGTGGGCTCACCATAGTCCACCACTAACTCGCTGCCCTCAGATATGTAGAATCCATATCTCTCTGGCTCATAACGAGTTCTACTGGAACGCCTTGGAGTAAGTAATGAATTAGTGACAGGTACTGCAGCATTTTCTTGCTCAGTTTCAACCGTTTTAGGTTGAGTGCTAGTGCCAACCTCAAGTTCTTTATCGGTTGACCCTTGAATTTCTTCAAGGTCAATCTCCTTATTACCTCTTTGTTTGGATAGCATTTCTCTTTCTAGGAAAAATGCCCTTTGAGCAACAAAAAATTTGTTCTCAGAAGGTTTATAAAATATATATCCAACACCGGCAGGAGGATATCCGATAAAGTAACCCCTTTCGGAGCGAGGTTCAAGTTTGTCCTCAGCCTCACATCTCACGTAGGCTTGACAACCCCAAACTCGTAGGTATGAAAGTGTCGGCTTCCTATTATGCCACATTTCATAAGGTGTTTTTGATACTTTCTTGGTTGGTGCAAGGTTAAGGATTCTTACCGCCGTTTCTAGAGCATATCTCCATAAACTAATAGGTACCTCCGTTTGACTCATCATGGACGTCACCATGTCTAGTAAAGTCCGGTTCCTCCTCTAAGCGACCCCATTTAATTGTGGAGTCCTTGGAGGTGTTAATTGCGAAATAATTCCACAATTCTTAAGATGATCGGTAAACTAGGTACTTAGATACTCTCCACCTCTATCTGACCGGAGTATCTTTATTTTTTTTCACAATTGATTATGAACTTCGTTTTGGAATGTCTTGAACACCTCAAAGGTTTCATGCTTGTGTTTAACAAGATAGACATATCCATACCTACTATAATCATCTATAAAGGTTACGAAATATCTTGAGTTGTTCCTTGTAACATGCTTGAAAGGTCCACATACATCCGTATGGATGATATCTAGAAGGTCCTTTCCCCTCTCACTTGTACCCATGAAGGGTGCTTTTGTCATCTTTCCTAATAAACAAGAATCACATACATCATTTGACCCTTGGTCAAATGATTCAAAGATCCCATCCTCTTGAAGCTTGGTGATGCGGGTCTTGTTTATACGGCCAAGACGACTATGCCACAAAGAAAACTTGTCCAAACCATTTTTGGAATCGGAATCAATATTCATGATAGATTTTCTTGATTCAATGTATGCATTTGCCTCATATACGCCATGACATGGTAAAGCTTTAAAATAAACAATTTCATTCTTAAAGCAAATGATTGTACCATAAACAAATTTAAAATCATAACCATCGTCATACAACTTGTGAAAAGAAATAATGTTTCTAGCCACATTGGGCAAATAGCATACATATTTTAACAAAATAGAATAGCCGGTCTTTAATGAAATCTCCAAATCTCCCTTTGCTTCCACTGGGATAACTTCCGAGTTTCCCATAACAAGATCCAGTTCTCCTCGCTCCAAGCTCCTACTTGCCTTTAGCACCTGCACCATATTACATATGTGAGTGCCACAGCCAGTATCCAAGACCCAGCCTTTAGAAGTAGAAGTATGGTGTAGTTCTATCATGAGCTTACCTGAAGTATCGGCGCCTGATATGCTCATCGCTTTGAGCTTGTTGAGTCCCTCCAAGTACTTCGGGCAGCTTCGGTGGTAATGGCCCTTGCCCCCACAAAAAAAGCACTCCGCATCCTACGGATTCTTAGCTTGGGGAATTTTCCCTTTGCCTTTTCCCTCGGAGGCTGGGGCAGGCTTGGCCACGCCAACCTTTCCCTTACCTTTCCACTTCTTGGAATGGGCGGCCTTCTTTTTCGTGATGCGGCCTTCCCGGATGGCTAGAACGTGAGTGGAGAAAGCGGATGGCTTGCTCTTGATCATGCTCGCTTCGGCAGTCTTGAGCATACCATGTAGCTCCATCAAGGATTTGTCCATGTTGTGCATGTGATAACTCATGATGAATTGATCATATGCACTGGGCAGGGATTGGAGGATCAAATCGACCGCCATCTCCCTCCCTATGGTGAATCCTAGTTTATCCATGCACTCAATGTTTGCCTTCATGCGCAAGACATGAGCTCTCACGTTCCCTTGATCTTGAAGATTGCAAGCGAGAACGGACTTGAAGCATTCATACCTCTCCTGCCTCGCCTGCTATTGGAACATATCCTTCAGCTGCACGATCAGGTCGTAAGCACTTAAGTGATCCATTTGCTTTTGCAAATCGGTACTCATGGTGCTCAACATGAGGCATGTAATCTCCTAAGTCTCCTTGAGGTATTTCTCGTACGCCTCTCGGACCGCCCTCGTTGCATCGCTTGGAGGTGCCTCTGGTAAGGGTTCCTTAATGGTATGCATCTTTCCTTCATAGCGTAAGACAAGCTTAAGCTGCCTATTCCAATCCATAAAGTTGCTACCGTCGAGTTTCTCCTTCTCAAGGAAAACTCGTAGAGAAACATTAGTCGTGGTGGGGTTTGCGCTTGTTGATGCCATCTAAAATTGCAAAGTAGATTTTAGTTAGTTTGATATTTTATCTTGTTAAAATAATTTACCCATAACGAATTATCTTTAACAAGGCTAAGAACTGTATTTCATCCCACCATGTGACAGGGTTACCGCGGATCACATGATAAAACTATTTAGGTCGGCAACCATTTTGCCAATTGCAATCTCTATTGCAATCCTTAGCCCCTTGCGGGATCCTACGATATCCAATGGTCGTTTGGCATGTTTGATCCCTTCTTGCACCAATTTTAAGTCATGAAATTTTGGTTAACTCGTGCTAAGCTCGACAATTAACCAATATTTCAAACCTAAAATTGCAAGTCGTCCGTCAAGACATACGGTAACAAACTCCCCAAAGTTGGCTCGTGCTAAGCTCGACAACCAAAGTTGTGGATTCACCACACTCACCTTCCACACAATTTTATGGGAATTGGCTAGTGCTAAGCTCGACAACCAAATCCCATAAGACTAGATTCGGGTGGTATCGAATTACGGATGGTGCATGATTTACGTTTTGTGGAAAGACGGGCTTTTGTATCCGGTTTGGTTTTAGATTAACTTATTAGTAACAAATCCTATTTTCACTAGGTGGGTTAATCTTGTATGTGTGCGCGCGAGAGAGTTGTAAACCATTTTTAGCAAATCTCTTGTGATTTTGTTAATTTTCAAAAAATTATCTAGCATGCGAATCCATGCATACAAAATCACATCACACGCATAAAATACTATAATTGGTAACCCTTGCCATAAAACCTATGCGTTCTTCGCGTGAGCCAAACGGGAAGAACTTGGTCAAAACTAGGGACAAAGTCTTCAATGCGAGCTCCCACTAACGCCGCCATCTCCATTGGATTTCACCGGCTTCATGGACACCATGCTCCATTTTCTTTGACCCCATCTTGTGTGTCGTCATCCACCAAAAAGTAATACATACAATAGAATAAAAATGGCATGCAAGCCATAAAATACCTATTTATCTATTACAATTACATGGATGAATGAAATGGCATGCAAGCCACATTATTATTACAAATTTATCATAAGAATAATAACATAACCAACCAAGCAACCAAACACACACAAACAACCAAATGGTCTAGGCAAGGTTACCAACTTATATATCCACATACAACCAAACATATATAATGGCTACTAGAATAATACATATTAAAAACAAAATTAAAATTCCAGAAGCTTAAAATAATGCCAAAAACCCGAGACCATAAACTATTTTTAACCAAGAACAAAAACTGTTTCAGCGACTATAGCGCCGCTAACTCGAGTTTAGCGCCGCTAACCCTATTCGACAGAAAACAAACATTTTAGATTTTGGATTTTTCAGGCCACCAAGTGCATAACTAACATAGAGGTGGCTCTGATACCACTGTTGGGATTTCTTGGTCATGCAACGGAAGCAAGAAACAACTTAAAAGCGCATAAAACAAACATGCAAGGCATAAAACTTGAAATCCCAAACATAGATCATACTCTATGTAAAGAAATGCAACAAGAGAACAGGAGAAAAAGGTTATACCAGTTTCCTAAGCTCCAGAAATCGAATTGTGTTGATGATGATCTTCCTTGTTGCACCAAAAACGAATCAACTATTGGGTGATACCCCGGTAACACGTCAACCTCTTGTGCTAGCAAGCTTCTTTGTGATTCTTTTTGCTAGAAAACCACCAAAGAACAGCAACTAAAGTCTGGACTAAATCTATGAAGCAACCTTTTCTAAGAATACTCTCTAAGTCTTGGTAGCACTTAAGAGAATTCAAGTATCTGTGTGTATGGAAAAAAAAAGGTACTCAAGGAGAGCAAATAAGGTCACTTTTATAAACTTCTAGGTGACCCTATGTCTCCCAAGACAGGCCAAGATTGCATCAAGAAACTCTCATGCATTGGCTAAGTCTAGAGGTGATTTGACAAAAAGGCACATGCAGCCGTAGCGGCGTTAACCCCTTAAAGTTAGCGGCGCTATCGCGGCCTGCCAAGTGACATGACACAAAGTACAGGCAGCCTTAGCGGCGCTAACCATTAAGGTTTAGGGGCGCTAAACCCTTAACGTTAGCGGCGCTATCGCGGCCTGCGATGTCAACTTTTGTTTTTTGTCAATTTTGATCCCTTTACTTTAGTTACTGTCAGGTTTGACCCCGGTGTATGACCAAATAGGCCCATACATCATCAGTCGTGATTTAAACGGTGTACTCGCATCAGTGGGCATATTCTAACATGCTCAAGTGTTAGCTCTGAGGTTACTAGTGGAGAAAACTGAACTAAATGCCAGGTTCAGATATCGACTAAACAGAGCGATCAAATCACAAAAGGATGAACTTCAACATTTGCCAAATCTGAAAGAAATTCTTCAAGATATTAACAAGGAGATCCAAGAGTTTGAAGAGTCGCATCCTGATCTTTTGTAATAGATTAGTTCTATTTGTAATTATTAGATTAGTTCTAATAATATGTAAGCACTAAGTGTGCATGATATAACTAATCAAAATTTTGTATTCTGATATGTTCAATTTAATGAATACAAGTATTAGTTTGATAAGTTCAACTGTTTATGATATGTTCATATTTATTAGTCTGATGAGTTCAGCTTGAATGAACAATTTGATTAGTTCGTTCTCATTGTTATGATTGGTTGGTATATTCAACTTATAATTGATAAGTTTAATTAAAATTGATAAGTTCAATTAATATTTTATTAGTTCAAAGATAAAATCTTAGTAAGTTTAAGATTTGAAACATAATTATGTTCAACAAACTTAAGAATTATTTGATGGTTTTATCATCATCAAATAGGGGGAGTTTTTTGGTTAAATGATCTCATCAGTTGAGATTTGATGAGACAAAGTTATGTTTGTAAGATAGGTTCTGAATATAACTTAAACAGAATTATGAAACTTGATCAGACTGAGCACTTATAGTGTTTCAGACTGAGCATAAGATGAGTATAAGCTGAGCATCTAGTTGATCAGCTTAGACTATATCTTAGGTAGTTTATCGATATGTTTGATAAGCTGTGTGGGTCACCTAAGGTATAGGTTGAGTATTCAGTTTGATGCGTTTCGAGCTGAGTGACTCAGCTTATAGACTGAGTCAGCTCAACAGAGTTGCTATGTAAGTTCTAGCTAACTCTTGTGACTTCTAAGGATGAGTTAGTCATTATACGTGTTAGTACATGTTTGATTTTGGGTTTATTCTTGAAGAACTCAGCTTAATGAGTTTCAAGCTGAGTAACACAGTCCGACTAAAGAAGTCAGTTTAAGAGAATTTAAATATGTTTTAAATTCCTTTTACTCTCTATATCTACGGCATGGATAAAAAGACTCCAGAATCAAGATTGATGATTGAAGACTCAAGATAGAAGATTCTAGATTCAAGATTCCGAGCTATCCATTAGTTTGTTAGCAGATTAGGATAAGTTCTAGTTTGTTAGGATCCATAGGAACATGATTATAAATACTTATCTCCTGATAAGTTTAGAGGGACTCTAATCTCACCTCAACCTAACCATCGTATGTGTTACGAGTCTTGATACAATGTTTGTAAGTTCAACGTGATCAAGATATTCACAGATTGCCAACATTGTTCGTGTGTTCGATCTTCACGTTTGTTGTGAAGTTGGTAAGTATTCAATCTGTGAATAAATCTTATTCAGAGAGTTAGTTTATAACTATAATCATAAGTTGATTATAGATAGCAAAGTTAGAGAGATTGAGACATTTGATTTACATTAGGTGTTTACATATCAAGTGTTGTTTACTTGATAGTCATTATAATCATCTTCTTATTAATTAAAGCATTTGATTTCATGTGGTTTGATTTGTGTAACACTTTTTATTGATTTGTTAAATTTTCCGCAGAAAATGTGTTCAAACCCCCTTCTACACATTACTTTCTTGTTGATACTCTCACCAAGGGACCAACAATCTTAAATTAATTATTGACTTTATTTGCATAACATGTATACATGGGATCATGAGATGAATGATCTAATCTATGAAGCATGGGAGAGGCACTTGCAGTTGAGGATGCCAGACATCATGTCGGGTGCTCAATCTAAAGCACTAAAAGATGCCAATAATGTCGGAGCAGTTTTTGATGATGATGACTTATCGGCCTTCCTTCTTTATAATAGAACATAGATGAAGCACGAGTACTGGGTCACACTTCTTAGTGAGAAAGTGACCAATGATCGATGGAAAAAAGTATCAAGAGTGGCAAAAAATAATCAAAATAGCCAAGTAGGTGGGAAGGTTGCAAAACAAACGGGTGGCTTCCCTAGCTTTACCCATACTAGGTTGTATTTTGTAGGATATATTAATTTTGTAACTATGAATAACATACTACCATCATCTTGATCTTAATCTTTTCTGTTTTCTCATAAACATTTATTTATTTATGTAGGAACAAAAGAGGCCGCAAGGTATCCGGTATTGAACTCTTTGTACACTACTACACAAAAAGAAGGTTGACTTTGGAGGAAGGGGATACGCCTGAAAGCATGATACCCGAGTTTGTTGACCCTAGGGCTAAAGATTTTATGATATATTTAATCATAGTCTTATTTTTTAAATTTAAATTCTTATATGGAAAATGTTAAGTTATCATTTTATTCTATTACAATATATTATAAGACAAGTATACGAGTTCTTTCCATGCGAAATATGGTGATGAAGTTGATATCAATGAAATTACTAAGATGGAGCCTTGGGAGAAATGTGGAGTAGAAAAGGGAGAGTGCTTCTAGACGACAAGATCCCCACTTTTTGCTGACGGGTATACCAAGGTCACATGCTACTATGAGTATTTCACGCTTTTCGGCAAATGTTGAGGAGGTTTGCTTATTCACTTTTATTTTGATTGCATTTGAATTAGATCATTAAGAGCAATAATGTATTATAGCGTACTAGTAACCTTGATGTATTATAGCAATAATGTATTATAAACTTGTGTCACATAAGCATTAACCAGCTATAACAAGTTACCATATATTAAATGGTAGTTTTGCAAAGTTGGATACACTAAATGGTAATTTTAAAAGTTGGGTATATACAATAGCAAAAATTGACAAGTTCGATACACTTTCAGAAACTAAACCCTTTTTCTAAAATATTGTTGATATATGTTTGTAGGAAAAAAATTAGCATAACATAATATAATAAATAGAGAAACGTTTAATAACTAATCAAAGTGAAGTATAAATATTCGACAATCGAAGCAGCAATATAATTTTAGAATATTATGCTAAGTCTAACAAAAGAATCGACCTAAATCCATTCCAAATAACCAAAATCCGCTACATTACATAAGACATGAAATATAGGATTATAAGAGAATTCCGATTGTTTTAGAAAGATGTAATTTAGTAACTTTGAGGCTTATGGAGCATTAAAAACTTCAAATATGAACCCAACATCGAGAGTTATTGTATACACCCTTATATTTGCATTTAAAATGATCACTAAATTAAATATAAGAAAGTAAAGTAGGTAATGTTTGTACCCGTTCTAACCCATTTGCTTAACAATAAGTGAGTTTTAGTTGTAGCGTGTGATGTGGAAAAGTGTCGTTCCTCAAAGACTTGAGGGTTCAAATCTCGTGATAATGAAATAAATTATAAATAGGTTTAGTGGGTGTATATCTTTGCCATTAAATTTTTTTTAATGTATATTTACTATATGTTTTTTCTATCTAAAATTCATAGAAAAGTAAATTGTGAAGTAGGTACAATATTTCTTCGAAAGAATAAGCTGTTAATTGAATCAATTAATATAACTTTTTTTAAAATCACCTCCACTTTATTATGACAAGTAAAATACTAGAATCACATAGTTCAAATAATTCTATCTTTTGAATCATAAAATTTGTTTTTTAAAATTTTTGATGGCGATGAACCATATGTGTAATCTGAACTTAGAAATCACATTAGTAAATCTTCTAAAATTTATTATATTTCAAGCATTGGCATAACACCATAAAGGGCCTAGCAGTAAACAGTTGTACCTTGTGTTCTCATGTTTGTACAATGACTTTAAGTGAGTTTAGATTAAAGTGTTTTAAGTGACTAACGTGTTTTGTGTTAATTAATGTGATTATGTGAAAAGTGTTTTATGTGTTTAAAAGTGATAAAGTGTTAAACGGTTTCACGTAATGATTCCGTAGATATCCCCGTTAGTTGAAATGGGATGACGTGTGTCAAATTGTAAGTTAAAAAGGGGAACAAATTACCCATTTGTTTAAAATAGACCACCATAAAGGTGGTTCTCCCTTATCTTCTCTGTTACTTCAACGGTAACACAAACACATACACACAACTCACGTAACACACACATACTCTCAACTTTGGAGGAGAAATCTAAGTAGCAAGGGTTTCATAGCAGGAATTCAAGTTGATAATCTGTTCTTAACGCCGTCCTTCACCTTTGTTGTAAGTGTTCTTGAATAGAAGCCTAGTTTTTGTGTTTTGGAAGAGTTACACCATTTTCATGGTGTAAATGGTGTTCTAAGTATTAGTTATTGTGTTAAAAGTGTTCATAAGCTCCAAACAATGTCAAGTGACGTGTATGAATGATTGAAACTGAGTTTTTGTCGATTTTCATGTTAAAAACGTGATTTACAGTAACTGTCGTAAAACAGAGTCGAAGGTCTACTGTACCAACCTTGCTTGCCGTCGCAAGGGGAGGTACATGCGGCCGTAAGCTGTGTTTGAGGTCCTTGCGGTCGCTAGGAATAACCTTTGTGACCGTATGCTGTTAAAATAGTCCTTGCGGCCGCAAGTAAGGGTACTTGCGACCGTAAGGGTGTGTTTCGTTGGTTTACCACCTTCAAGTGAAGGAAATGAGGTTTACGAGCGTAGGTACATAACTTGTGGTGGTACACAACCACGGAACCATGCTTGCGGTCAAAAGGGATTTCTTGCGGCCGGAAGCATTGGTTTATGGAAAAAGAACTCTTGCGGTCACAAGGAGCACCCCTGCGGTTGTAAGTGATAGGATTTGTGTGCATAACCATCAAACCCTCATGACACGATCAATGCCATAAGACACTCAAGTGTCACCTGTGAGGGTACGTAATTCAAGAGGTTCATTCACACTGTGGGAGATAGGTATTATAACAGATAGTCCTAAACCAGTATACAGAGTTATAAAATAACCAGATATAATTAATTAACAGGAATATATATATATATATATATATATATATATATATATATATATATATATATATTAGTTAATAGATATATATTGTTAATTATTGGTGTTTAGGATTAATATATTAGATATTATCTTAAAAGGGTTATTGTTACTAATTGTTATTATTATTAAAGAGATAAAGTATATTTAGATATATATATACACACACACACACACACACACATACACATATATATATATATATATATATATATATATTACTATGTATTTTATATTAATAGTAAAAGATTTAAACCAAGTTACCTAATTGAAGATAACTAGAAAGTTATTTATAAATAGGGGTTTAAACCTATACAATTAGGGTTAACACTTTAACAAAATCAAAAGACAAAACTCTCTCTCGCCTCCCTTGAAGTTGACGGCCACGAAACCCCAGGGAAAGGGGTTTGTCGATTTTGGTGATCAATGCAACAAGTAGCTCAAGAATTTTGAAGTGTGAATCAAGCCTTTCTAGCAGGCTCTTGGTGTACCTCATTACGGGTGGACTAACATTGAGCAATTAAGGTATAACCTTCATCTAAACATGTTCTTGGTGCCTATAGAGAAATCGATGGGTATATGTATATATATACATATTTTGACTTCCAGTATTGAGTGTTGGATTGATTGTATGCTTTGTTTTAAGTTTAACCCAATCCTGTTTATTGTGGTTACATGTTTTTCGAAATCCATATATATACATACATACATGTATCAAAATCTATATATGTGGTATACACACTCGTGATAAACCAAGATCATTAATCCTTTAGGGTTTTAGGATTAAGTTTATTATTTTCATTCCGCTTTATAAATAATAACTGCATATTGATTGATCAATTCTAAGTTGGTTCAAACCAGTTTGGTTGAGATTCAGGATAACTCAAGTATGAATTGTGACCTGTAAAACCCAACAGTGGTATCAGAGCCTCGGCTCAGTTTATCACAGTGTGTTGGTATATGTGTTATTATTGTGTTATTGTGTGTATAGTGTTTTTCGAAAATCACAAAGGATAGACAAGTTCATGTCAATCATAGTTTATCTAAAAACAGTTGGTTTTTGGATAAGGTTTGTAAATGTGAACCTTTGATCACAAACAGTTAAAGGATTAAAACTATAAATAGTTTATTGAAATTGTATGATTATCTGTTTTAAAAATATATTTCGAAAATACGGATTGGTTCTATCTCAATCTCTGTTTTTTGTTTCAAATTGTATGTTTTTATAGTTTTTAGTATTTTAATCTTAAAAGTTAAACCAGTTAGGTTTAACTGGTTAAAAAGGATTAAAACTATAAAAGGTTTAATTTTATGTAGTTTAATGTATGTGTGTGTGTGTGTGTATATATATATATATATATATATATATATATATATATATATATTATATTAACCAGTTGTGTTAATATGGATTGTTTAAGGTTTTTAATCAAAAACTAGTTCAGTTTTAAGAGTAAAGGGTAAACCTCAAAAACTAAGAGATTCCATCTTTTCATCAACGAGTTCTATGTTGTTAAGTTTATTTTAAAATTTAATTGATAGAACAAGTTTATGTTTTAAAGTTTGAATTTTTGGATAAATGGGAATTTTTGGGATTATATATATATATATATATATATATATATATATATATATAAATATATATATATATGTTGGGAAAATGATCTCATCAGTTAAGATTTGATGAGAAAAAGTTAAATTTGTAAGATATGTTCTACATATAACTTAAACAGAATTATGAAGCTTAGTCAAGACTGAACACTTATAGTGATTCAGACTGAGTATAAGCTGAATATAAGCTGAGCATATGTTCGATCAGCTTAGACTATATCTTAGTAAGATTATCAATATGTTTGATAAGCTGTGTGTGCAAACTAAGATATATATCGAGTTTCAGCTTGATGAGTTTCAAGCTGAGTGACTCAGCGTGAAGACTGAGTTAGCTCAATAGAGTTACTAAATATGTTTTAGTTAATTCTTTAGACTTCTAAGGATGAGTTAATAATTACACATGTTAGTCCATGTTTGAATTCCGGTGTGTTCTCGAAGAACTCAGCCTGATGAGTTTCAAGCTGAGTAACTCAGCCAGACTAAAGAAGTCAGTCTAAGAGAATTTAAATGTGTTTTAAATCCTGTTTTTAACTCTCTATATCTACGGCGCGGATAAGAAGACTCAAGATTGAAGATTGAAGACTCAAGATAAGAAGATTCAAGATTCAAGATTCCGAGTTATCCGATAGTTAGTTAGCAAATTAGGATTAGTCCAGTTTGTTAGGAACCGTAGGAACAGGATTATAAATACTTATCTCCTGATAACTTTAGAGACACACGACTCAGATACAAAAACAACTAAGTGTTGCAGAGCCAAAACCTCACCTCGCTGTATGTGTTACAATTCTTGAATCATTGATTGTCAGTTCAACGTGATCAAGAAAATCACCGATTGCCAAGTTATTCCTGTGTTAGAATAATCACATTTGTTGTGATATTGGTAAGTTATTAATCTGTGTAAATCCTGTTTAGAGAGTCGTCAGTATCTATAATCATAAGTTGAATATAGATAGCTAAGTTTGAAAGATTGAGAGATTCATATTAGGTGTTTACATATCAAGATTTGCTTACTTGATAGAGTCTGTAATAATCTTCTTATTAATGAAAAGCAAAGCATTCTATTTTGGTTTGATTTACTTTGTGTAACACTTTTATTTGATTTGTTCAATTTCCACAGAAAGTGTATTCAACCCCCCCTTCTACACACCTGTTGCTTGTTGTTATTCTCACCAGGGGACCAACAACTGGTATCAGAGTAGGCTGAACGATTTCATAAGTTGAAAGTTCAAGATTCTGAGAAAGTTTACAATGTCTACAAGCAATAATTCTTCAAACAATCCACAGATGTTTGCCATAGGCTGTCCCATATTTGATGGATCTGACTATCCTATGTGGAAGTTCAGAGCCATGCTATTCCTAAAGTCCATGGACAATCATATGTTCGATGTCATTACAAAAGGACCTATCATCCCCATGATTCCTGCTACTGTCAGTGATACCTCTTCTGGCAAAACTGAAAAGGAAACAAGAAAGCCTGATGCATCCTAGACTGATGAAGATTGGAAACTCTACAATCTGGATGACAAGACAAAAAGTGTTCTGGCAAATGCCCTGACCAACGAAATCTTGCGTACTGTGACTGGGTGTCAATCCGCAAAAGATATATGGGATACGTTGAGTGTTACATATGAGGGCACAGATCTGGTCAAGCAGCAAAAGAAGAATCACTTGAATGACCTACTAAGTGTGGGTGTAAAGAAAGATGAGGCTGAACTTATGCTGAAATTTCTGGATGTGTTACCAGAAAAATTTAATGACGTAACTACAGCACTAAGGGCTGGAGGAACACTGCATGTGTACATCCTACAGTCCATTTATGGGTTCTTGCTAAATCATGAATAGATTACTGAACACAAAAGAACTTCTCAACAACAACTCAAGGAGTCTTTGGATAAAAATGATGTTGCATTGGTTGCACAGAAAAAGAAGAAAAGTTCCAAGACACTGCTTGTTGAATCTGAGACTGAGTCAGAATCTCAAGCTGACCACTCAGACTCAGACTCAGGTAATACTGATGATGTTCAGAATATCACTGAGCAAATGGCAATGTTAGCCAGATGTTTGAGAAGAGCTCAAAGGGGAAGAGGAAGATCTGACAGTGGCAAAGTGAAGAGTTCCTTTGATCCCAAGAATGTTGTGTGCTTCAACTGTCAGAAGAAGGGACATATTGCTGCTGAGTGCAGATCAAAGAAGGTGGAATCAACATCAGTTGTTGATAAGAATGCTTACAGAGCTGATAAATACAAGAAGAAATATACTCAGCTCAAGAAAGGAATGCCTGAAGACAAACCAAGTGCAAAAAGATTATATGCTGAAACTTGGGATACAGAATCATCTACCTCAGATGATGATGTATGTCTGATGGCTCAAGAAGATGAAGAGTTTGAAATTGACGAATTTGATTATGGTCTGTCCGAGTCAACTTTTGAAGCTGACATGAAGGAAGCTGAGGAAAACAGGAAGCTCAGTGATTGGGATACTGCTTCCATGTATAAGGTTAGTAATTTCAACTCTTACACCTACGAAGAAAAGGGTCTTGCTTTTGATTATCTGCTGAATGATTTCAAGACCATCCTTAAGTCTCAAAATGACCTCAAATCTGAGATAATTAAACTCTAAAATGAGATTAAGGAAAACAAATCTCTCATTGATGTTGGTAAGAAAGCACAGTGTGATCTTGAATGTCAAAGACACATTAATAAACTTCTAAGTGAAAAACTTCAGGAAGCTAAAGCAAAAGCTGACCAACTTCAAAAGGTCACTGAGTCTTGGTGTAAGTCATCAAAGCTTGCTGAAAAGAGCATAAACCAACAAATTCCTAAACAGGTAAAAGTTGTGCTTGGAGGTGACTATCAAACTGCAACTTATGTAGCTGATTGTAAGATAGCAAGTACAGACTATGAGGAGGATAGACTACTGATTGAGTATCAGGAGTCATCTTCAGAGAAGAAACATGATCAAAACCTTAAATACAGTATGTTTGTAAAGGCTAAACATCATGGAAATGAGTGCTCAACATCCAAACAGGATGGTAAGTCTGTGCTGGAAAGATTAAGCACTCAGCCTATTCAAAGAACTTCATTCATAGAAAGGCTTAATCCAAATCCTTTCAAAAGACAGAATTCTCTATCTGGCTCAGAGAGAAGTTGCAAGAATAGGAAGACCACTGTAAGTCAGAGGTCAAATTACAACAATGGTAAGTCCAAAGTTGTAGATCTTGGTAAGTCCAAGAAGATCGACAGTGGTAAGTCCAAACCTGTTGAAACTGGTGAGTCCAGTAGTCATGACAAAGGTAAGTCCCAGGTCATGGAAAAGAAGATTATTAGTCAAATTTCTAATCAAGAGGATAACAAATAAGGACCTGACAATGGTAAGTCCAAAATCAGTGATCATCATGTGAATCAACTTGCAAAGAAAGTTGAAAAGTTATTCACTACATATAATCCTAAGACTGAGAGCAAGTTCTCACAAGGATTATTAGACACTCTACCTCCTGTAATCATTGGAAGAAGGAGATGCTACAAGTGCAGAAGTAGAGGTCATGAGGCTAAGGACTGTGATGCAGAAATCTCAAGGCCTGAACAAGAACAAGCTGATCATCCTACACAGGACTCAGCTCCTGCTCAAGCTGAACAGTCAGTTCAACAAGATGGAGATGCTAAGTGCTCCTCATCTGAACCCACCAAGAAGTGGGTTCCCAAACAAAACTAATGTGTTTAGTTTTCATCTCATGTGCAGGGTTCAAGTTAATGGTACTTGGATAGTGGATGCTCAAGGCACATGACCGGGTGGAAAGGACTTCTTAGTGATTTCCAAGAAGATGAAGGTCCTAAAGTAACGTTTGGTGACAACTCCTATGGAAGAACTAAAGGCTATGGGAAGATGCAAGCTGGGAAGGTTACTTTCCAGAAAGTTGCATATGTCAAAGGTCTCAAACACAACCTGATTAGTGCCAGTCAATTGTGTGATGAAGACAACATTGTTACTTTTAGGAAGAAAGCAGGAACAATTTATAATGCTAAGGGAAAGCCTGTATTAATAGCTAAAAGAGAAAGAGATGTGTATCTACTTGATCTAAAATCAGCTGATCCCTATACTGAAACCTGCTTGTACTCCCATTCTGTTCCTAAGCTGAGTTGGTTATGACATAAACGTTTATCTCATCTAAACTTTAAAAATATAAATATGTTGTCCAATAAAGAGTTAGTCTCTAGATTACCAAAGGTCACATTTGTCAAAGACAAATTGTGTTCAGCATGTGAACAAGGGAAACACCATAAAGGGTCCTATAAATCAAAGAAACATTTTTCAATAACAGACCCATTGCATATGTTGCATATGGATTTGTTTGGACCCATAAGTACTCCAAGCCTGAGTGGAAAAAAGTACACACTGGTGATAGTATATGAGTTCTCAAGATTCACCTGGGTAATATTCCTTAAAGCCAAAAGTGAGGATGCCCTGGGGATAATCAGTTTTATCAAACGGGAAGAGTTGCAGAAAGGTTTGTCTATAAAGTAACTTAGAAGTGATCATGGGACTGAGTTCAGAAACTCTACCCTTGAAAGCTTCTGTGAACAATGGAGTTGCTGAAAGGAGAAATAGAACCTTAATTGAGGCTGCAAGAACAATGCTATGTGAGGCAGTATTGAAACTCTATTTATGGGATGCAGGTTAGTACAGCTTGTTACACCCAAAATAGGTCAATCATTGTCAAAAGACATGGCAAGACTTCATATGAGATGTATAAATCCAGAAAGCCCAATATAGGTTATTTCCATATCTTTGGTTCAAAATGCTATGTGCTGAATCAAAGAGATCAGCTCCATAAGTTGGAACCTAAAGCTGATCTTGGAATATTCGTTGGTTATTCCTCAATCTCCAAGTCTTATAGAATATATAACACAAGGAGAAATTCCATAAAAGAATCAATTCATGTCTCATTTGATGAAGACAGTTTTGATCAAGCTGATAAAAGTCAAGCTGACTTGGTCAGTCTGAGTGAGCTTGAAAGGCATAAGAAAACCAACTTATCAAATCCTATGTATGTCATAGGAGATGATAGTGATGATGATGTGTGTTCATCAAAGAAATCATCACAAGCTCCAAGGAATTCTCAAGCTGAGAAAAATGATGAGTTCGTCAATCCGTTTGGAGCTGACAATCCTCAGACTAAAGATCTTGGTGATCAACAGTTTGTTGAGAATACTGCTGTTGAGACTGAGGAGATAAGTACACCTCCGGGCTCTCAACATCACTCAGATTCTGAACCAGACTCTCTAACTACAACATTTTAATTCCTCAAAGATCATCCTCAAGATCAGATAATTGGAAATGTCCAAAAAAGGGTTATGACACAATCCAAGGCAACAGCTAACTATGCTGCTCACTTTGGTTTCCTATCTCAGATGGAGCCAAAGAGGACTGAAGAAGCCTTAGAGGATGAGGATTTGATTGATGCCATGCAAGAAGAGTTAAATGAATTTTAGAGAAACAAAGTCTGAAACCTTGTCCCTGCCCCCAAAGATCATACAATTATAGGCATTAAGTGGGTCTATACAAATAAAATGGACAAGGATAGAGTGATAGTTAGGAACAAAGCCAGGCTAGTAGCACAAGGGTATAAGCAAGAAGAAGGAATCGATCTTGATGAGACCTTTTCCCATGTTGCTAGAATTGAAGCCATAAGGCTGTTCTTAGCTTATGCAGCATATAAAGACTTCAAAGTCTATCAAATGGATGTGAAGAGTGCTTTCCTAAATGGAAAACTTCAGAAGGAAGTCTATGTGAATCAACCTCCTGGCTTTGTAAGTTCAAAGTTTCCTCATTATGTCTATAAGTTGGACAAGGCTTTGTATGGTCTTAAACTAGCTCCAAGAGCTTGGTATGATACTCTGTCCACTTATCTACTATCAATGGATTTCACCAGAGGTAGTATAGATAAGACACTCTTTATTAGAAAGAGTAAAGGACAGGTGATTCTTGTACAAATCTATGTGGATGACATTATCTTTTGTTCTACCAATGAATTTCTTTGTGAGTGGTTTAACAAAATAATGTCACAAAAGTACAAGATGAGCATGATGGGTGAGATGAATTATTTCCTAGGCCTACAAATTCAACAAAAGCCTGATGGAACATTCATAAATCAAAGCAAGTATGTTCTTGATTTGATAAAGAAATATGTTTTGATTCAAGTTCAACCATGAAAACTCCCATGTCACTTGTTGTCAAGCTGAGTAAAGACTCAGATGGTAAGTCTGTGTGTCAGTCTACCTATAGAGGAATGATAAGTTCATTGCTCTATTTGACATCTAGTAGACCTGATATCATGTTTGCTACATGTGTTTGTGCAAGATATCAGGAAGATCCTAAAGAATCACATCTTCAAGCTGTGAAAAGGATATTTAGGTACGTTAACGGTACACTTAATCTAGGTGTATGGTATCCAAAGGACTCTGGGTTTGAGTTAGTTGGTTTTTCTGATGCTGACTATGCTGGATGCAAGTTAGATAGAAAATCAACAACTGGAGGATGTCAAATGCTTGGAGGGAAGTTAGTCACCTGGACTAGTAAGAAACAGAACTCAGTGGCTACTTCAACTGATGAAGCTGAATATGTTGCAGTAGAGAGATGTTGTGCTCAAATCCTTTTGATGCAGCATCAGCTTCAAGACTTTGGCATGAGTTTCAAGAAAACTCCTATATTTTGTGATAACCAAAGTGCAATAGCCATCACTTACAATCCAGTCTTCCACTCAAGAACCAAGCATATTAAAATTAGACATCACTTCATTAGGGACATCGTGGAAAAAGGTAAAGTTGACATTAAATTTATTTCCACTGATGACCAATTAGCAGGTATTTTCACTAAACCCCTTGATGAAAAGAGGTTTATGTATCTGCTAAGTAAATTGGGTATGCTCAACCCCTAGCTAAATGTCTAGAATCTGAGTTTTCAGTTTGACAAAGACTAAGTGTCTTAAGCTGAGTGCACAGTTTATAAATAAGTTTTCATAAACTGAATAAACTGTCAAGCTGAATAATGAGTTCACATGTTTGGTCGGTTCCAAACATACTTTACCTACTCAGTGTAGTTAATATGTAAGTTTGAGTAAGTCTCAAACATAAATGACTAAGTGTCATTGAGTCTGAGCTATGTGCTTAACTCAAGATGTGTGATTGGTTCGCACGTTTGGTGAGTTCCAAACATCTTTTAACTACTCAGTATGGTTAACATATATAGTTTGAGTCAGTCTCAAACAAAATGACAAAGTGTCATTGAGCCTGAGCTGTGTGCTCTACTCAAGCTGAATTTCATTCTCAAGCTGAGTGCTTAATTCAAGCTGAGTGCTTGCCTTAGGTTGAGTGATTAGTTTACTCAGCTTGGTGTGTCCAATCTATGATTTAATTACTAAGTGTCATTATTTCATGTGTCAATGTGTATTTGAGTCAGTCTTAAATCGCATCGTATATCAATTGTGTATTGGTATATGTTAACAGTGTTTATAATATTATTATCAGATAATTATATTATTTTACACTTGTATCCGTTGGAAGATGATGTGTTTCTACCATCTCACTGTTACATCAAGCCGTAATTTTTTACAGTGTAACGGATAAAAAGGTATTCCAACGGTAACTTTTCTCTCTCCTCAGAAAGGTATATATACCGATCATAACCGGTTTAGAGAAGTTTACGCTTACAACTCTGACTTCTCATCTTCTAAAATACCTTTCGCAAACAACCACAAATTGCTCAGTGCAATTCCTCGTTTCATCGATCACGAAACCCTAAATCGCTCAGTGCGAATCCAGTATTGCTCAATGCGACATAAATTGCTAAGTGCAAATAGAATAGTTACTTAGTGTAATCTTCTAATTTCAACGATGGACGGGACCATTCTGAATCTCAGTGACAGAATGGTAAGGGGTGCTGCGTTCAAGAACAACGGGTTGCAGCTGATCAAAATCAACAATCAGCGCGCCTGCCTTGCAATCCCTCAACGCAAGATTAACAGAGGATACGAACCATGGGTAAACTATATTCGTAAATGCCCATTGGATTTTGCTTTCACTGGAGCACCTTTACATGTGGTTCCTCAGCATCTGCTCGAGTTTTGGTATACGTGTGTCTACGACCAAAACAACGACATAGTTCGGGGGCACAGTGCTGAATGGGGAGAGGACGATTACTCTCACCGTAGACAGGCTAAGGGAAGTTCTTCAACTTCCTCAATCTGATGAGTTCGAGCCTGCGATGAGGAGGCAGGTGGCAAGGTCAGTCCTACCCAGAATGGGTCACCCGCAGACATAGGGTGTAATCAGAAAGGCCACCTTTCCAACCAGTTGGGGTTTCATGGTTTCCACAGCGATTCGTTCACTTGGTACCAAGGTTGGAGGATTGGACCATGTCAACGAGTTCGAGATGCAGCTGATGTATAATATATACTTCGCACGAAATTTGGATTATTCTCAGCTCATCTTCAACGAACTCCGGGTCCAAGTGATGAAGACCACAAGGGATATTCATGTACCTTTCATAAGGTACCTGTCCTTGGCATTTGAAGCCGAGCTGGGGACAGCACTATATGAAGCTAATCAGGATGTGTTCCTGTTTCCTACACTCAACTCCAAGATGTTCAACAATGACATCTTTCCAGAGCAAGCAAGTCTGAGTGACCCAATGCGAATGATAGCTGAGCAAGCTTCATCAGAAATTAAACCAGAGGGATCCACTGAAGGGGTAGCTTCTCATGCTGACACAGAGGTTCGAGCTGAGTACTCTGCTCAAGCTGAACCAGCAAATATTGAAACTGCTTCTGGTAAGACCTCTCCACTTTCTCTTTCTTCTCACTATTCTCCATCCGCTTTTGGACATAAGGTTGTGGTAAACCTAACCCAGTCTAACCCGTCTCCTCCACCTTCATTCCATTTACAATCCCACTCTGAAGCCATCCCTACCTTGCCCACTGCTGCTAGGGAGAATATCCGAACCTATACACGTAAAACTGCCAAAGGTGGTGCCACCTCTAAAGGAATCACTGGAGCTGAGATCACCTCGATCCCTCCACTGGCAGGAGTTGAGGAGGAGACGCGTACTTTTAAAGTGTCAATCTCGAGGCTCATTTCAACCCATCAACCTAAACCGGGTGTGGTGTCTACTCAGCCCACACTCTCCAGTTCCATGGGAGAGCCTATTACTATGCCTAAGTAGACACACTTAGGTGACATTGAATATATGACCAATCCCCAGGGTCAATCACCCCCCTCCAAACCAATCAGCCAACCACCAACCCATACACTTCACAATTCGAGCCCTATTACTTCTCTTCACTTCTCACACCCTATCGCACGACCTGTCAATGTTTCATCTTCAAACCAAGGTGATTCACAGGGTCCAGACTCTGGTGCACATGAGTTTGAGGGTATACACCAACCCTTGGATGATGCACACAAAGACTCTCCTCAAGATGCAACCGCCTCCTCAGGCATCCAGCAGCTGCAAGAGTATGTTGTTGCTCAGTTTGGTTTGTTCTATCTCAATTAGAAGAAGCATAACCGCCAAATCTATCAGAGGCTTGAGAAGCTGACAACGGATGTTAAGGAGATTGCCTCTGCAGTTGCTGCACTCCAACAACAACAGACTTCGACCCCTATTGATGATGACAAAAAGGGGGAGAAGGTTCAAGCTGATACTGAAGATGAGCTAGTTCGAGCTGAAGCTGAAGCTCTACTAGTACTAGCTAAAGGAGTAGAGAGGCAAGCTCAGACTGAGGGGGAGTTGGAAATAAATAAAGAGGAACCTGTAGCTAAGAGACAAAAGGTTGCAGAATCTGAACTTGAAGCTGACAATGTTTCTGAAACTGAGGAAGAAACAGAAGAGGATAAAGCCACAAGGCTTATGATTGAAATGCTAGAACAAGAGGAAGCCAATGAGTTAGGCATTTCACTTGAAGAGCTGAGAAAGAGAAAAGAAAAATAAGTAAAAGACCAAGAAAAGGAAAAAGAAAGAAAAGCTTTGGCACAAGCTGAAGCTATATACACTGGTCCAAGACCTGATCTAGTCCCATACTCAGATGCAGAACTGCAGGAGTGTTACTTCAGAAGAAGTTTCAACGAAGAGATCAGAGGAATGACTCTGAGCAGAGTAAATGGAGCTGTCATTCTCACTTTTGAGCTTAGTGAACAGTGGGAATGGACCTGAAATATGTTCACAGGATGGGCTACATTGAATGGCAACGAATAATGATGATGCTCAGGAAGTTCAACAGAAGTCAAATTAAACAAGAATCTCTATCTGAGGTCTCCAAGTTGATTGCTCGAGCTGAAGAACTGAGGTATGTTCCAGTTCCTGGTATGCAGTGGGAAAATCTGTTCAGAATGCCTAAAGGTGTAGAATTTAAGGAAAATCAAAGTGTCAACACAACTAATGAAATACAGACTGAAGAAGATCATCAGGGTAAAACAGAAGGAACTCAGTGGGAATGAAGAAATTGAAAAATTGTTAGATGAGATCAACAAGGAGATCAGCATTTGGGAGCTTCTACATCCTGAGTTCATAAGATAAACTAAATAGATTAGTTCTATTGTAAATTAGATTAGTTCTAATTTTTGTAAGCACTAAGTGTGCATGATCTATGTGATCAATCATTTTGTATTATGATTAGTTCAATTAATACAAGTATAAAATTTGATATGTTCAACAGTGTTGTGATGTGTTCATATTTATAAGTCTGATAAGTTCAGCTTAAATGAATAACTGATTAGTTCTTATTCATTAATGTATTTAATTGGTGTGTTCAACTAAAAGTTGGTTTGTTCCACTTATAATTGATAAGTTCAATTAAATTGATATGTTCAATTAATATATGATTAGTTCAAATATAAAATCTTGATAAGTTTAAGATTTAAAACATAATTCTGTTAAACAAACTTAGTACCTGTTTGATGGTTTTGTTATCATCAAATAGGGGGAGTTTGTTGGGAAAATGATCTCATCAGTTAAGATTTGATGAGACAAAGTTAAGTTTGTAAGATGTGTTCTACATATAACTTAAACAGAATTATGAAGCTTAGTCAAGACTGAACAATTATAGTGATTCAGACTGAGTATAAGCTGAGCATCTATTCGATCAGCTTAGACTATATCTTAGTAAGATTATCATTATGTTTGATAAGCTGTGTGTGCAAACTAAGATATATATTGAGTTTCAGCTTGATGAGTTTCAAGCTGAGTGACTCAGCGTGAAAACTGAGTCAGCTCAATAGAGTTACTAAATATGTTTTAGTTAATTCTATACACTTCTAAGGATGAGTTAATAATTACACATGTTAGTCCATGTCTGAATTCAGGTGTGTTTTTCGAAGAACTCAGCTTGATGAGTTTCAAGCTGAGTAACTCAGCCTGACTAAAGAAGTCAGTCTAAGAGAATTTAAATGTGTTTTAAATTCTGTTTTTAACTCTCTATATCTTCGGCGCGGATAAGAAGACTCAAGATTGAAGATTGAAGACTCAAGATAAGAAGATTCAAGATTCAAGATTCCGAGTTATCCGATAGTTAGTTAGCAAATTAGGATTAGTCCAGTTTGTTAGGAACCGTAGGAACAGGATTTTAAATACTTATCTACTGATAAGTTTAGAGACACACGACTCAGATACAAAAACAACTAAGTGTTGCAGAGCCAAAACCTCACCTCGCCGTATGTGTTACGATTCTTGAATCATTGATTCTCAGTTCAACGTGATCAAGAAAATCACCGATTGCCAAGTTATTCGTGTTTTAGAATAATCACATTTGTTGTGATATTTGTAAGTTATCAATATGTGTAAATCCTGTTTAGAGAGTCGTCAGTATCTATAATCATAAGTTGAATATAGATAGCTAAGTTTGAAAGATTGAGAGATTTATATTAGGTGTTTACATATCAAGATTTGCTTACTTGATAGAGTCTGTAATCATCTTCTTATTAATGAAAAGCAAAGCATTCGATTGTGGTTTGATTTACTTTGTGTAACACTTTTATTTGATTTGTTCAATTTCTGCAGAAAGTGTATTCAAGCCCCCCTTCTACACACCTGTTGCTTGTTATTCTCACCACGGGACCAACAATATATAATGCATAAAATTTTCCGAATTAAAGTTAGCCGGAAAAGGGTCACCGATGATGGTCCGATGGTGGTGTTCGATCGGCCCAAGAGGGGTCATTGAACCAATATGGTTCTCGGCCCAAGGGTCCCCGGCCCAACATGGGTCTCGGCCCAAGGAGGTCATTATACCAATGTGATTCTTGGTATGAGGGTTCACGGCCCGTATTTGGTGGCCTAGCCCAGTTAGCGGCGCGAATCACTAGCCGCGACCAGATTTGGGCTTTGGCCCAATAATCCTTTCGACACAAGCCTAGGTCCCATTCCAGCGGCCTGGGATCCCAAGCGAGTTTATGGCCCAGTTAGGGTTAGAATGGGTAGTTAATTAATATAGTTTCATAAAACGCCCAAGTTTTTTTTTATTTTGTAAATGTTTTATTTAAATTAAAATGGGCCTTCATGGAATTAAAGTGAAACACCCTCTCTAATGACTTAGAGTAAATAAGGTAATTAACTAATTAATTAATTTGAGATTTAAGATGTTTATGTGGATTTAATTATCATTATGTGTTAATTGCAATTGATGATTAATTGTGATTATTTAGTTGCATTTATATTTATTATTAATTTGGAAATGTTAATTAATTTTAAATAAAAGTAGTGGACTATGAGGTGTCCAACATACCAACACTTAGTCATCACCTACACCAATTCATCTTCCATTTGCATGCAAATGGAGAATTCAAGAGAAGGTGTTGTGTGTGTATTGTGTGTGTTCGGCTGAGAAGAAAGAAAATAAATAAATTGATCATCAAATTGCTTGCTAAATTGATTACTGAAGATCATAATATTAAAGAGGTTAGATTACATAATGTTAGTAGTGTATGAATTGTATATGATTTCTTTTATTATTATGAATTCCGAATGATGCAAGATAAGATGAATTGATAATTCTAGGTTGAATGCATGTTAGAAATTGTTGTTAAACTATAATCATTATGTACTTATAATGCATTTTGGAAAAGATAGATTATATTGCATGTTCGATTACAGTATAGAATTGAAAAGAAATCGAAAATATGCAAGAACATATGAATTATTCGGAATTGAAGTATGAGTTATGTAGATTTGGTGAATTCCGAACAAGCTAATCGGGATTGGGGTTGATTCCGAATAAACGGTTAAACTATATGATGATTTCCGAATAAACTGTTAGACTACTATTGAAATCCGAATAATTTATCCTGAATTGGATAAATTCGAACAAAAGACTAATTACCTTAACATTGGGAGAATCCGAATAAGATTGATCGGAATTAAGACAATCCGAATAGATTGGTCGGATTTGAAGTATGTAACCAAGACTGAAATTCCCTAACACTTTAATCGGAATTGGATTGACCTGAATTGAAGATTATTCGGAATTGACACATATGCCTTTACTCGGAATTTAAATAATCGGAATTGAAGACCATTCGTAATTGGATATATGCCCTTACTCGGAATTACATTTAATCGGATTTGACCTTTGATCGGATTTGAATTCTATTCGGAATTGGACTCGTGCCTTTGCTCGGATTTGGGTTAATGATGATAAAACCGCATGAAGCCTTATTCGGATTTAGAGATTTACTTGGAATGTCTAATCACTTGTGATTATAATTAACGGAAGAAACATGTGTGTTACCAATGCTATGGAGTTTGTGGATTTATCAAGTATAATGAGGATACGGGATATGTAATAAGACCGTATGTGATGATTGTACATATGTGATATATGTATTATATATGTATACAAGTGATGTATTAATAAGTGTATTACTTATTATGAATCAGTATTGTGAATTATATACTGACTCGTGTTTATATATTCTCAGGAACTGAGAAGACTCAGTGAGATAGTCACTTGAGTATACTGCAGCTGTGCAGACTTTGGTGAGTGGATCTATATCTTTGGATATGCGGGATATGATATCCTGATTGTAACTATGCTCTTGATTGATATGTATACATGTTTGTTTGGAGATCAGCATTAGCTGGGTGGCTGGGCCTGTTGCTTGGGGATTTACAGTAACTGATCTTGAGGTGCATTTTTTGTACTCAAGGGTGCTGGTACTGTTGTCCATGTAAGCAGGGCTATCGGTAAACCTATGCTTTGGCCGGTATTTGGTTGTAGGTGGTTGCAACACCGCCGGTTCTCCTGGGATTATGAGCTATGTGTTTGGGCTGTTTGTCTTGTATGTGCTTAGATATTTATTCCCTCACTTAGCTTTGTGCTAATTCCCCACTATCATATTCTGTAGATTCGTTTTCGTGAGTTTCTAGATGTGAAGGCTGGGAATATGGACAGACCACTACTCTGATGTCAAATATTTTGAATAGAGCATGTTTTGTAATTAACACCGTAGTGGAATTTTGTAAACTCAAAAAAAAATAAATAGACGATGTAGTTATCTTTTGGTTTTAATGTAATTATATGTAATTAGCTTCCGCACGCAGTTTTATGTTAATCTAAAAGTACGGTGTTACCAATTGGTATCAGAGCCCCGGTTTGAGGATTTGCATAGGTGTTGTCATGCAATACTCGAACCAAGGCTCTTGTCAGTCCAGTATTCCCAGTGTGGGTAATTAGTAGTGTAGCTTTGAGGGTAGTTAGTGTGATTTTACTAACGGATTAAAATCTAACAACTAGTGAGATGTTGTGTATAGAACAGAATATGGCTGATAACGTGAACCAGACAACTACCATTGCGTCCCCCAGAAGAAACAACAACCAGTCCTCCACTGCAGCTAATGAACAACATCACCGAGCTGGTACTTCTCATAACGGTGAGTCTGATCAACAGGATTATGTGTTACAATTGGAGGATACACTGCATACTTTAAGAGAAAGAATTCAACAGTTAGAACAGCAGTAGCAACAGACTCAATCTTCACAACAGACCCAGACAATTCACATGCCCAGATAGACAGCTGTGTTTACTCAATCAATACCACCTCGTGTATACACTGCCACTCCTTTTAGCACAATGTAAACACCTTTTGGAACATTGCCTTATATGTCTATTCCGCAAGGTAACCAACCTCAGTAACCTCATCAGCAGAATATTTTTATTCCATGGTATCCATTTCAGGAGAGTTATAAGCCTAGGTGTCAATATAAGGATTTTATGGATTGTCAGCCACAGGAGTATTCTGGAAGCTCCGATCCTACAGTTACTTTGAATTGGCTAAGGGAAACGGTTAAGGCATTGGATGCCTGTAATTGTGAAGAGTCTGAGAGAGTAAAGTTTGCAACCCGATGATTGAAAGGTCAAGGTGCAACTTGGTGGGATTCATTAACTGCACATCTTTCCCGAGAGACTTTGAATTCTGTAAGTTGCGAACAATTTCAGAGTAAGTTTTGTGAACACTTCTGCAACGCGTTTGATTTAGCTAAAGTGAAACAGGAATTCATGGATTTGACTCAGACTGATAAGATGTCAGTGGATGAATTGATCACTAAGTTCAACGAGACTTTGAGGTTTGAAAAACAGTGGGTGCCTGATGAACCCGCTCAGATCCAACACTTTGTAGAAGCACTATTGCCTGAATATTGGGGTAACACTCGGATGGCAACATCGTTGGTTCAAGCATTCACTCTGGCTAGGGCTGCTGAAGGTGATGTGAAAGCGAGGGAGAAAATGAATAGAGAGAAGGGTTCGTCTCACAATACCGGTGGAAATCAGAGTGGGAATCAAAAAAAGGGAAAGTGGCAGAGTAATCAGAATCAGGAAGATCAGAAGTTTGAGGGTTCGGGATATATACAAGGAAACCAATGGTGTAGAACTTGCAGGTCACGTCATACTGGTCCGTGCACATCGCAGACTCGTCGGTGTTTGCGCTGTGGTGAATTGGGTCATGAACTTTATGACTGTAGATTTAAAACAAATGTTTGTTGGAATTGTCATGAAGATGGTCATCGAGCTGGAGCATGTACAAGCCAGCAAACAACGGGGACAGGGCAAGGGGTAGTCGATGTCGGGGGATCGTCTTCTGCATGTCAGAAGAGAAAGAATCCATCTTGTGCGGAAGGAAGAGCTTTTAAAATGACAGTAAATGAAGTCACCGAGGATGAGAATGTGACTACGGGTATGATGAACTTTGTGTTTGCTCGTGTGTTATTTAATTTTGGTGCAAATAGAATTTTCATATATGTGTCTTTATGTGATTAAATGAAAATGCCTGCTACTGCGATTGTCTCCTTCTTTAAATCAGAAGTAGCAGATGATAGGTTAGTGCCTGTTATAAAGTTAGTGATTGGAGTACAAATAGATCTAGACGAACCCTTTCTTGTTCGAAAGCGATGAGATTCCGAGGACGGAATCTTCTTAAGGGAGGTAGATTTGTAACACCTTCTATAATGACTTAGATTAAATAAGGTAATTAAGTAATTAATTAATTTGAGATGTAAGATGTTTATGTGGATTTAATTATCATTAGGTGTTAATTGCAATTGATGATTAATTGTGATTATTTAGTTGCATTTATATTTATTATTAATTTGGAAATGTTACTTAATTTAAAATAAAAGTAGTGGACTATGAGGTGTCCAACATACCATCACTTAGTCATCACCTACACCAATTCATCTTTCATTTGCATGCAATTAGAGAATTCAAGAGAAGGTGTTGTGTGTGTATTGTGTGTGTTCGGCCGAGAAGAAAGAAAAGAAAGAAATTGATCATCAAATTGCTTGCTAATATTAAAGAGGTTAGATTAAATATTGTTAGTAGTGTATGAATTGTATATGATTTCTTTGATTATTATGAATTCCGAATGATACAAGATAAGATGAATTGATGATTCTAGGTTGAATGCATGATAGATATTGTTGTTAAACTATGATCATTATGTATTTATAATGCATTCTCGAAAAGATAGATTATATTGCATGTTCGATTACAGTATAGAATTGAAAAGAAGTCGAAAATATGCAAGAACATATGAATTATTCGGAATTGAAGTATGAGTTATGCGGATTTGGTGAATTCCGAACAAGCTAATCGGGATTGGGGTTGATTCCGAATAAATTGTTGAACTATATGATGATTTCTGAATAAACTGTTAGACTACTATTGAAATCCGAATAATTTATCCGAAATTGGATAAATCCGAACAAAAGACTAATTGCCTTAACATTGGGAGAATCCGAATAAGATTGATCGGAATTGAGACAATCCGAATAGATTGGTCGGATTTGAAGTATGTAACGAAATTCCCTAACACTTTAATCGGAATTGGATTGATCTGATATGAAGATTATTCGGAATTGACACATATGCCTTGACTCGGAATTTAAATAATCGGAATTGAAGACCATTCCGAATTGTATATGTGCCTTTACTCGGAATTACATTTAATCGGATTTGACCTTTGATCGGATTTGAATTCTATTCGGAATTGGACTCATGCCTTTGCTCGGATTTGGGTTCATGATGATAAAAACCGCATGATCAGGAAACCGCATGAAGCCTTATTCGGATTTAGATATTTACTTGGAATGTCTAGTCACTTGTGATTATAATTTATGGAAGAAACATGTGTGTTACCAATGCTATGGAGTTAGTGGATTTATCGTGTATAATGAGCATACGGGATATGTAATAAGACCGTATGTGATGATTGTACATACGTGATATATGTATTATATATGTATACATGTGATGTATTAATAAGTGTATTACTTATTATGAATCAGTATTGTGAATTATATACTGACTCGTGTTTATATATTCTCAGGAACTGAGAAGACTCAGTGAGATAGTCACTTGAGTATACTGCAGCTGTGCAGACTTTTGTGAGTGGATCTATATCTTCGGATATGCGTGATATGATTTCCTGATTGTAACTATGCTCATGATTGGTATGTATATGATATCGCGATTTTTATATATATATTTAATGCGATATTTAATTATTTTTGGATAAAAATCATGAGAATATGTTAAATATATGTTTAATATCATTATATATTCTTTTTCAGGTTCAAATTCGGATATTTGAGGATATATATATGGATAAAAAAGGCTAAAATTCGAAGATAAGCATCAAAGTTTGAAATTTCCGAAATTATGTCACTAAATGGTTGCTAGCGTCGGTAAAAGCCACCACTTAGCGTCGCTAAAGGTGACTTAGCGTCGCTAAAGGGCCCTTTGACAGCTTTCTAAATTGATTTGATCTCCATTCGGTTGGGCAGCTTTTATTCCGACTTTTCACCATCTTCAACCTCTGGAAACTCCTTAAAAACACCATGAAGCATATGGGAGCATAGCTTGGAGCATTGGGGCTTGGATTGAAGATAAAATCGAAGATCAAGTCCCGGAACATTCGGTTTTTACGATTTTATTCATTCTAGTTCATCTTGTTTCTTTGTTTGAATAATTTCCAGAGCTTTAGCATGTTTGTTCTAGTCTAGACTTCTGATTTTCCTCCCTAGAGGAGATGAACTTTAATTATGGTTAATTTAATTCATGGTTTTTATGCTTAATTCATGTTTGTTCTTAGTTTAGCCTAATCTATGTTTATCCATGCTTATGAATCCGTTTTGATTGTTTAGAATCTGATTTTTATGTTTTGAGAGCCCAATTGAATCATAAAGTTTGAATCTTGATTGTCTAAGACCTATAGATGATTAAGGAATAGTGATTGACCAAATCCTATCTTTTGAGAAATTAAAGTTAGAGTCTTTTGCATGTGATGTCCATATAATGAACTTTATATGTTAGTTTAATGTTTTGTTGACCATACAAGCAATAAGATTAGGGCTTAACTTGTTAATCGAATTAATTGGCTAATTATCCCTTTTAATCACGCTTTTGACCATAAAGGTTATTAATTGGTGTAATTAGACGGTTATAACCGGACCAAGGTTTTAACTATTATAGAAATTGATGCATGAATGTTTAAGTATCTTTAGTTCTTATTACCATGAATCTAATTGCCATGAGATAAGTGTAATTGAATCTAGGGAGAGAAAGCTAGCTTTATATTATCTGATTTCCAAGTTCGTTGCTCATTCGCTCTCTGGTTTCTTTGGTTGTTTTAGGTGTTTTCTAGGGTTGTTGGTAGTGTTAGTTGGTTGATAGCTCACTTATCCATAATTCCCCCCTTTTTTTTATCGCAAGTTTAATATTTCAATTAATATAATTTTATCAAATCATACCCGTTCCCCTTGACTTCGACACCCGTACTTATTTTCTATACTATTATACGACTAGGTCCTCTTGCCTATTTGGGTTGTAGTCGTACTAAATAATAACGGATTTTATAAATAAAAAACTGGTACGCTTTACGCACATCAAGTTTTTGGCGCCGCTGCCGTGGAACGGTTTCATTTGATTTAAAAATATTTTAATTTTTATATTAAACGATCCTTCCCGCAAGTTTCGGCTCAAAGGAAGTTATTTTAGTTCTTTTTAGTTGTTTTCCCTTTCCGTTTCAACTTTGTGGGTGTGTTGACTAGAAACCCTCACGAGACTACAACTCGTCCACTCGGGCTACCGAGGGGTTTAAAGGCTTGTTGCATACGCTAAATGCAACCGTGATTCCTACGAAAGTGAGTTAGGTTTGTTTGTTTGTTTTTGTGTGCTTAGTTGTAGTTGTTTGGTTCTTTGACTTGATCCATCTTAACCTTTGCTCCGAGTGTTTTTCTTGCAGATGGTTATGGAGTACGCGCTTATGTTGGCATCTTGCTCAGCCTTATCTATTTTTGCTCCTCATTTTGAGGGAGTTTTCTCTAACCTTTTTCTACCCTTGTTTTATTTTGTCTTTATGTACAATGGGGACATTGTACGATTTAAGTGTGGGGTAGGGGGTTAGAAAAAGTTTCCTAGCTTGAACTTAATTTGTCCTTGATTAAATTATGATTGTATTTGGGCTATAATTTTTAAAATTTTAATATCATCCGAGTAAAGGTTAAATATTGGTTGTAGGTGTCGAATGTTTGATTTGTAAAAAGTTTAGAGGTTATACTTAGTATTTATGCATAGTATTTAGTGGCTTTTCACCGTTCCAGAGAAAGTTCTATTTATGGTAACCAACTTTTAATTTTTGAATTTAAATAAATGGTTAAGCCCTTTCTGAATCTAAGCTCGACAAAAATAGGCTGAGTGTGAATTTCCTCTTTTATTCATCATATGCTTCTATATTAAAAAAATAATAAATTGAGAAAAAAAATCAAAAAAATAGAATAAAGCCAAATGGGCTAATCTATAAGTCAAACAAGTGGCCTTTGGAACTCGAACAAGTAAACTCTGAGGGGTGTTCTACACCTAATCACCTAAAGCAAACTGGTTTGGGATCGGTTGGGTTGAAAGTTCGCTACATGGGTTCCATCGAAAGTCATAGGTTTATATGGAATAATAAGAGCTTAAAAAGATCAAAAGCATATGTTAAATAACATTGAGAAATCTGCGATAAGTCTTGAGGTTGGGGGGTTTTTAAGGGGTGAATTAACCGAAAAAAAATTCTTTAATTAAAGATTGGTTATTGATAAAAAGAGAATGCATTTGGGATGGTGAGAAGTTAAGAGAGGACCACAACACGGGTATATGCATAAATCTGAGTGTAATCGATGACTTGTTTCTAATCAAACGTGTTGACATTTTTCAGCGGTATTTAGTATTTATAAGAATGATATTATTTATTTAAATACCTTAGCCTCGATAAAATTGTGATTTGCTTGAGGAAAAGCAATGTTCAAGTGTGGGGTATTTTGATATAGCGATTTTTATATATATATTTAATGCGATATTTAATTATTTTAGGATAAAAATCATGAGAATATGTTAAATATATGTTTAATATCATTATATATTCTTTTTCAGGTTCAAATTCGGATATTTGATGATATATATGGATAAAAAAGGCTAAAATTCGAAGATAAGCATCAAAGTTTGAAATTTCCGAAATTCGGTCACTAAATGGTCGCTAACGTCGCTAAAAGCCACCACTTAGCGTCGCTAAAGGTTACTTAGCATCGCTAAAGGGTCATTTGACAGCTTTATAAATTGATTTGATCTCCGTTCGGTTGGGCAGCTTTTATTCCGACTTTTCACCATCTTCAACCTCTGGAAACTCCTTAAAAACACCATGAAGCATATGGGAGCATAACTTGGAGCATTGGGGCTTGGATTGAAGATAAAATCGAAGATCAAGTCCCGGAACATTCGGCTTTTACGGTTTTATTCCTTCTAGTTCATCTTGTTTCTTTGTTTGAATAATTTCTAGAGCTTTAGCATGTTTGTTCTAGGCTAGACTTCTGATTTTCCTCCCTAGAGGAGATGAACTTTAATTATGGTTAATTTAATTCATGGTTTTGATGCTTAATTCATGTTTGCTCTTAGTTTAGCCTAATCTATGTTTATCCATGCTTATGAATCCGTTTTGATTGTTTAGAATCTGATTTTTATGTTTTGAGAGGCCACTTGAATCATAAAGTTTGAATCTTGATTGTCTAGGACCAATAGATGATTAAGGAATAGTGATTGACCAAATCCTATCTTTTGAGCAATTAAAGTTAGAGTCTTTTGCATGTGATGTCCATATAATGAACTTTATATGTTAGTTTAATGTTTTGTTGACCATACAAGCATTAAGATTAGGGCTTAACTTGTTAATCGAATTAATTGGCTAATTATCCCTTTTAATCACGCTTTTGACCATAAATGTTATTAATTGGTGTAATTAGACGGTTATAACCGGACCAAGGTTTTAACTATTATAGAAATCGATGCATGAATGTTTAAGTATCTTTAGTTCTTATTACCATGAATCTAATTGCCAAGAGATAAGTGTAATGGAATCTAGGGAGAGAAAGCTAGCTTTATATTATCTGATTTTCAAGTGCCTTGCTCATTCGCTCTCTGGTTTCTTTGGTTGTTTTAGGTGTTTTCTAGGGTTGTTGGTAGTGTTAGTTGGTTGATAGCTCACTTATCCATAATTCCCCCCTTTTTTTTATCGCAAGTTTAATATTTCAATTAATATAATTTTATCAAATCATACCCGTTCCCCTTGACTTCGACACCCGTACTTATTTTCTATACTACTATACGACTAGGTCCTCTTGCCTATTTGGGTTGTAGTCGTACTAAATAATAACGGATTTTATAAATAAAAAACTGGTACGCTTTACGCACATCAAGTTTTTGGCGCCGCTGCCGTGGAACGGTTTCATTTGATCTAAAAATATTTTAATTTTTATATTAAACGATCCTTCCCGCAAGTTTCGGCTCAAAGGAAGTTATTTTAGTTCTTTTTAGTTGTTTTCCCTTTCCGTTTCAACTTTGTGGGTGTGTTGACTAGAAACCCTCACGAGACTACAACTCGTCCACTCGGGCTACCGAGGGGTTTAAAGGCTTGTTGCATACGCTAAATGCAACCGTGATTCCTACGAAAGTGAGTTAGGTTTGTTTGTTTGTTTTTGTGTGCTTAGTTGTAGTTGTTTGGTTCTTTGACTTGATCCATCTTAACCTTTGCTCCGAGTGTTTTTCTTGCAGATGGTTATGGAGTACGCGCTTATGTTGGCATCTTGCTCAGCCTTATCTATTTTTGCTCCTCGTTTTGAGGGAGTTTTCTCTAACCTTTTTCTACCCTTGTTTTATTTTGTCTTTATGTACAATGGGGACATTGTACGATTTAAGTGTGGGGTAGGGGGTTAGAAAAAGTTTCCTAGCTTGAACTTAATTTGTCCTTGATTAAATTATGATTGTATTTGGGCTATAATTTTTAAATTTTTAATATCATCCGAGTAAAGGTTAAATATTGGTTGTAGGTGTCGAATGTTTGATTTGTAAAAAAGTTTAGAGGTTATACTTAGTATTTATGCATAGTATTTAGTGGCTTTTCACCGTTCCAGAGAAAGTTCTATTTGTGGTAACCAACTTTTAATTTTTGAATTTAAATAAATGGTTAAGCCCTTTCTGAATCTAAGCTCGACAAAAATAGGCTGAGTGTGAATTTCCTCTTTTATTCATCATATGCTTCTATATTAAAAAAATAATAAATTGAGAAAAAAAATCAAAAAAATAGAATAAAGCCAAATGGGCTAATCTATAAGTCAAACAAGTGGCCTTTGGAACTCGAACAAGTAAACTCTAAGGGGTGTTCTACACCTAATCACCTAAAGCAAACTGGTTTGGGATCGGTTGGGTTGAAAGTTCGCTACATGGGTTCCATCGAAAGTCAGAGGCTTATATGGAATAATAAGAGCTTAAAAAGATCAAAAGCATATGTTAAATAACATTGAGAAATCTGCGATAAGTCTTGAGGTTGGGGGGTTTTTAAGTGGTGAATTAACCGAAAAAAAATTCTTTAATTAAGGATTGGTTATTGATAAAAAGAGAATGCATTTGGGATGGGGAGAAGTTAAGAGAGGACCACAACACAGGTATATGCATAAATCTGAGTGTAATCGATGACTTGTTTCTAATCAAACGTGTTGACATTTTTCAGCGGTATTTAGTATTTATAAGAATGATATTATTTATTTAAATACCTTAGCCTCGATAAAATTGTGATTTGCTTGAGGACAAGCAATGTTCAAGTGTGGGGTATTTTGATATCGCGATTTTTATATATATATTTAATGCGATATTTAAATTATGTTTTGTTGACCATACAAGCATTATGATTAGGGCTTAACTTGTTAATCGAATTAATTGGCTAATTATCCCTTTTAATCACGCTTTTGACCATAAAGGTTATTAATTGGTGTAATTAGACGGTTATAACCGGACCAAGGTTTTAACTATTATAGAAATCGATGCATGAATGTTTAAGTATCTTTAGTTCTTATTACCATGAATCTAATTGCCAAGAGATAAGTGTAATCGAATCTAGGGAGAGAAAGCTAGCTTTATATTATCTGATTTTCAAGTGCCTTGCTCATTCGCTCTCTGGTTTCTTTGGTTGTTTTAGGTGCTTTCTAGGGTTGTTGGTAGTGTTAGTTGGTTGATAGCTCACTTATCCATAATTCCCCCCTTTATTTTATCGCAAGTTTAATATTTCAGTTAGTATAATTTTATCAAATCATACCCGTTCCCCTTGAGTTCGACACCCGTACTTATTTTCTATACTACTATACAACTAGGTCCTCTTGCCTATTTGTGTTGTAGTCGTACTAAATAATAACGGATTTTATAAATAAAAAACTGTTGCTTGGGGATTTACAGTATCTGATCTTGAGGTGCATTTGTTGTACTCAAGGGTGCTGGTACTGTTGTCCATGTTAGCAGGGCTATCGGTAAACCTATGCTTTGGCCGGTATTTGGTTGTAGGTGGTTGCAACACCGTCAGTTCTCGTGGGATTATGAGCTATGTATTTGGGATGTTTGCCTTGTATGTGCTTTGATATTTATTCCCTCACTTCGCTTTGTGCTAATTCCCCACTATCATATTCTGCAGATTTGTTTTGGTGAGTTTCTGGATTTGAAGGCTGGGAATTTGGACAGACCACTACTCTCATGTCAATTATTTTAAATAGAGCATGTTTTGTAATTAACACCGTTGTGGAATTTTGTAAACTCAAAAAAAATAGATAAACGATGTAGTTATCTTTTGGTTTTAATGTAATTATATGTAATTAGCTTCCGCACGTAGTTTTATGTTAATCTAAAAGTACGATGTTACATAAAGGCTAGTTAAAGAACTCAACGGGCTTAGTAGCCCAATTTGGGGATCTGAAAATGGGCTTAGGGTCATAGTTCTTGGATGGTTAATTTCTGGGTTAGGTTAATTCGGATATGAAGGGTTTTGTTCTGAACAAACCACCCTAAGACACAAACTGGTCTAACCCTATGTTTGATTCTACTGGTTCAATCCTAAAGTGGAACTGAATTGAACACAACCCCCTAAACCCTAAAAGGGTTTAGGATCTTACTAATGATCTAATCAGTTTCATATGAACAATCAAGAACAAAAGAAAAAGAATTACCTCTTGATCTTGGGATTGCTAAATTAAGACCACAGCTACTACACCACCAACGAAACGCTGCTAGACTGCAATAGGAATTACCTGAACAAAACGCGAAACTGTGTGTGTGTGTGTGTGATGATCGACGATCGAAAAACCCAATGGGGTTTTCGATGGGGTACGCCCGACGTAGAGAGAGATAGTAGGGAGGATGCTAGGGTTCTTCTTTCTTGCAAAGTTAGTTCTCTATAAGATAATGAGCTTTTCTAAGTTTAAATACCTTAAACCTTATCTAAGCGCAAGCCTGCTCAATTAAAGCGCATGTCTTCAATTGAACTTTCATTCTCTGCACTTTGAGCCCCTGAACCTTATAGTTAATTAATTAACTAGTCCGTTAAATATTTAATTTCCATTTAAATAATAAATAACTATTTACTATTTACTATTTATTTCTCTCAAATAACTAATTCAACTGATTAATTATTTCTGCACAAAAACTGGTAAATTCCAAACTGTTCTAATTGGGTGTGTAGTAGTGTGACCCTTTAGTCTCTTATAACATTGGACAAAATATACCCATTAATTATGTGTGCACATAATCCAACAGACTCCCACTAATAGTTACTATACATTGCAAGCCTAAGGAGGTCTCTAGCCAGACACTTAGGATAACCAGGTCATAAGAACTCTTATATTGGTAGTAACTAGTGATAAAATAATCTCTCATAAGTCAACTGTTTATGAACGAGTAATCTATCATAAACTAACTGTTCATGAATTAACTATCACAAACTACATGTTTATGAATGCGTATGATTTTTAGGCTTTTCCCTTTGCAGCGCGATATTTCAATTTTGAGCATGAGCATGGAGAGTGTCAACTCAAAAATCTCAAGAATTATTTCATGACATCCTTGATTTTAAACTGCATGATAAACGACAAAGATCATATCAGTTCGTTTGGGCACGGCCTTGCACTTACCAGTTTTTAATCAGTCAACGGCCAGAAATATCTCTCCTAAAAAGGAGGTGCAAACACCTTATTGCATATTTGCATTCGGAAATATGGCTCCCACTGAATATAGACACACCCCTTATGACCACCCTGTTACGGTGTGGCGTTAGAACGCACTAAGAAGACAATGGTTACCGTATCCCAAACCAAATACCTCAGGTTTGAGGATAACATATGTGATAAATACTTTTGGCAAGAATCCACGAAGTATTTTTCACGGTGAGTCAATCCAATATTCGTAACTCTAACGAATATCCGTCAATTTTGGTCCACAAAACACTTTTGCAACTATATTCTATATACCTTCAAATCTACCACAAAATTACGATGACTTTACAAGCCTATCAAGGTTCCCACCAAGATAAGTAGTCACGGATGATGTTTTTGAATAAACCAAGTTTATTCCTGGATGAACCAAAACATACAAAATGGCGAATAACAATGAAACTAATTTATGCACCCTCTATATTCCACCATGAAATAAAGATGCATAATTTCTACCATTTCATTGACTCGATTGACAGTGTTTATCTGAATTACTTGTTATTTTATATTGTAACTTATCACGGATTACAAGGAAAAATAATATGATTATAAACCTAAAAACTCAAAACTAGTACTTCAAGGTACTCTTTCTCGGTTTTGCTAGAAATTGTTTTTGCAACCTTTAAAAAATTTCTAGACTTTCTTATTTTATAAATTCCTTATACTTGGAGAACCAGAAATAATTCCTTAGTTTCTAAGTTTATAAAATAATCTATTTGTAACTAAAACATCAATTACGCTTGTAGATGTATTAAATCTTATTAGATTCATACTTTGAAATGATAAAACTATTTACACATACTTGTAAACTTGATATTAGATTCCTAGTGTATACGAACACTTTTCCAATTTCATTACTAAGGATATCAAATATCCTATTTTATCATTTCTAACGTTAATCAACTATCAATATTAATTATTCTGAGTGTTGAACCTTTTTAAACATATATAATTTTATTTAAGTCATAACTTGACTTAAAGTCTTGCAATGACATCATTATTGAGCACCCCTCAATAAGTCACGCGTTCCTCGGATTAGTCCTTTTTCAAGAACTTACTATTTTAGAAAACTTCTAAAATCATTCGATAATTATATTATTTAAAAGTTCATTCTTATATTTATCATACTAGTTAGATCAATTTTGATAACTTGATAAATATACTACTCATACGCTCCCACTATCTTTTATGAAAAATGTGCATCACTTTAAAACACCGTTTTTGACTTAGTCAATCCTTGACTAATATGCCTAAAACTTGTGTTTTAAACATTTGCTCTTAAACTTTGTTTTTATAAGAAATTTAATTGTTTTATGAAACCAAAACTTGGATTTCTCATATATCCATTTTTCCAATTACGGAATGTTGTTTCATTAAACCTAACACGATTACAGGTATAAAACACTTGTAAATGTATTTTAAATTCTTTACTTAAAACATTTAGTATAAAAGGACCTTGATCATAATGACTATTATAATCATTTTATACTTTCTTAAATGTTTTATCCAAAAAACTTTTACCTAGAAATAATAACCGAGCAAGATCATTAATTAATCTTAATAAGGATTTCTTATTTTAACATGTTCAATGCTTTGAACATAATTTTTCATAAAATCTTTAAATACTTGTAAATTAGAAATGCTTTCTAATTTCATAAACTGGACTTGTTTGTCTAAGTATTTATATATTGAGATTAATATTTATGTAATTACAACAATTATTGCATAAGATCACTATGAATCACCTATTAAGCCAAAACTTGATATAAGCTAAAAATAATTCAAATTTTAAAATTTAAACCATAATGTCAACCAAAAAGTTGAAACAAGCCAATAATATCCAAAAAAACTTGTAAATAAAATGTTAATAGCCAAAACTAAGAATCATTAAATATCCGAAAAGGACATGGGATCTCTAATGTCGGGCCGCTTCACTTTCTATTACCTCCTACAATAAACGATTGCAAGATATTAGAATACTCGTAAAAACCTTACAAGTGGAAAGTGACAAAGAAGTTAATCACACGATACCTGAGGAGCCAGTTTTGCCTCCTGCTTCGTGAACCTTTGGACAATCTTTCTTCCAGTGTCCGATCTCGCCACACTTGAAGCACTAATTCTCGGTCCTTGCATTGTTTATCTTTGACTTCTTGCCCTTGTTGTTGTCACTAGCCTTGGGTGCATTCTGGTTGGGCTCAGTTTTACCCTTTCCATTTCCGTTGCGCCCCTTTCTCTTCTTACTTCCACCATTGCCCACTATGAGAACGTCCTTAGACTTGGTTTCGATACTCTACTCTGCAGTCTTAAGCATAGAATGCAAATCTACCACGGACTTCTCTATGTTGTTCATGTTGTAGTTGACTATAAAAGGCTTATAGTCATCTGACAACGAGTTGAGTATCGTATATGTTGCTAGCTGCAACGGTACTCGGTGCCCAAGTCTCTCTAGCTGGTCTATATACCCTTTCATTTTCATGACATGGGCATTGACCGACGTCCCCTTTGCCATCTTGCATGAGTTAAACGCCCTAGTGGCATCATAACGCTGTGTGCAGGCTTGCTCCCGGAACATATCCCTTAAATGGCGGATCATGTCATAAGCAGGAGTCTCCATCATGCTTGTCTGCAAATCTGGACTCATTGTTGCAAGCATGAGGCAACTAACATCAAGGGCGTCATTAGAGCGCTTCTGATAAGCCTCCCTGACATCTGCCCTAGCGTTGTTGGCCGGGTGATTTCCTAGAGGTTGTTCTAGGACGTACCACTTTCTCTCGTGCCTTAGCACAATCCGGAGATTTCGCTCCCATGTGAGAAAGTTTGGTCGGGTGAGCTTATCCTTCTCTAGGATAGAGCGAAGTGAAAGGTTGTTAGTGTTGGTAACGTTGGTTGCCAACTACAAATTAAAACTTGGTTTAATTAGTAATTGCAAATAAACTTTCTAACATATATTAATAAACCCTTAATTAATATATATCATACATAGGACCCATATTTCACATTCTTGACGCAAGGTTTGGACACTTCCCACCAAGTTATGCTAGTTCTGGTAGGTAACACCCTTTACCAATCGTACCTATCTCATACGAATCCCACAACCTCGTAGAGTAATTAGATAAAATCTAGTATGTTTAACTCCACTCTAGTACATTTTTGTCCGGGACTCCCGATTATCACCAAAATAGATCGCACCACCTAAGACAGTATGAATTTTTGCCAGGACTCTCAATTATCGCAAAATCTTTCATACCCTTTCCCACAATGGTTTGAACCCCGATGCCCAAGGTTTGGGCACTTCCGACACCTGAGTACCGTTTAATTGCAAAGGTGTACCATTAGATGGGTAGCACACTGATCTAAGATTTTTCTTAGGTTTTATAATTATGTTCAATAGAAAAACTTAATTTTCTAGTTTAAAACAAAAACATTTTAAAACCGTCTGTTTTAAAAATACGATTTATATGTGTACCTATACTAGGTGCACAAAACGGCTTTATAAGTTTAAAACTTATAATCTTGACAAAACTTTAAAATTACAAAAATTTAACTAATACGACTAACAAACTGAAGTCGTACTCTAGTTTGTCATAAATCGTAGTTTTTCTCTGTTTAATAATTGCCTATTATTAAACCTATTTATTTAGCATCACACGTATATATAAGAGTAAGCAATAAATAAATGAACATAGCCACACAGATAATAAAAGAGGTATAGTCTTTGCCAATGGAAACCTAATTGTCAATCTAAGGCCAAAACTAGTCTATATTGTCTTGATGGCCATCTTCAAATCTCCCACTGGATTTGATGTCTCCGGTTTCGTAGATAACTTCCAACTCCATGCCCTTGGCCTTCTTGCCTTTTCGGTCTTCTAAAAAAATGTAATAAATAAAAGTCCTATTCTATTACAATTACATAACAGTAAAAGGGGTTGTAAGTGACACGCAAGCCTTGCCAAAACCAAAAATAAACAAAGAAAATAAAAACACAACCACGGGTCTAGTTGGCAAGAGACTATAACCAAAACTATCTAAAACAACTGGTTAACTCGACCAATATTCAAAATTAGAATATCCGAGTTAACAATGCAATATATACAAAATTATATCAACAACCAAGCAATTATAAATATAAAAAATATAAATGCGAGGAAAAAAAACAAGAACAAACACTAATCTATTTTAACTATTCTTTATTAACCAAAAACGAGAAATTTTAGTTTTCTAGTTATTTTAATATTCTAAGATCCAAAAACTAGTTGTTCACTAACCTGTGAAATAATTGACTCATTCAAATACTTGAATGAAATCCTGATCTCAAAAATTAATATAACTGTCTTGTTCTCCTTACATGTGCTTCCTATGTAATAAACTAATCTGGTAACCGAAAATATCTTAACTAGACAAATTTGGTTATCTCTATATTTCAATTCAACTAATTAAAATATACTAGTTTACACATGCATATGTATTTTGTCAATTTTTCAATGCTTCAAAATAATAACTGTTCTAATGATTAAATCCGAAATCAAACAAAGGCAAAAAGTTATTGGGCTTTAAGCTCACAAAGTCAAAAAAGACTTATTTGAACAAAACACCATTTTGGACCAAAAACTCTACTGAGCCTAACCCTTACTGGGCCGAGACCCCTACTGGCGAAGACTCCTACTGAGTCATTAGTCACCTTGGCTGATTGTTAGCTTGGGCCAAAAACTATATGGGCCGTGACCCACTTGGACCACGATCGGTTAGACCATTGCCTTGGACCACCGCCGACTGCCACTTGTCTACCGCGGACGATCACTACCACCGTCATCAACCGAGCCGAGGCCACCGCTGACGGAGTCGCTGATGGACGAGCTGCCGCTGCTGCCCGAGTCGCCGACGAACGGCTAGCACCACCGTTGGTTGTCGACCGTCACCGCCCTTTTTTGCTTTTTTTTATTAAATTTTTTTTTTCTGATTTAATTATTAAATCAAAAATCCTTTTGAAATCTTATCTTTATCCTTTACTCCAAAAACAAACTATTTTTCAATAATCCTGATTAAGATAGATTAAAAAAAACAATTTAATCCTTAATAAACCTAACTGTTTTACAAGCTGATTAAACCTAGGTTTTAATCACCTAAACAAACTGTCTAATTTACTTGATTAAAAACTTGTTTCATTAAAAGTTGTAATCCTTTAACCGTTCAAACTAACTATTTAAACTTTCTGATCAATAGGATTAAAACTTTTAACAACTGGATAAGCGAAACAAACTGTTTTATCATCCCTAGTAATTTTCAATTTTGACAAGAATAACTAGGAGATCAAGAACAAACTTCAAAACTAAAAAACAGATAAACTAGAAACTATAGATCATAGAGCCGAGGCTCTGATACCACTGAAGGGTTTTGATATGACCAAACCACCCTAAGACACAAACTGGTCTAACCCTAGGTTTGATTCTACTGGTTCAATCCTAAAGTGGAACTGAATTTAATACAACCCCCTAAACCCTAAAAGTGTTAGGATCTTACTAATGATCTAATCAGTTTCATATCAACAATCAAGAACAAAAGAAAAAGAATTACCTCTTGATCTTGGGATTGCTAAAGTTAGTCCACAACTACTGCACCATCAACGAATTGTTGCTAGACCGCAATAGGAATTACCTAAACAACACGCGAAACTGTGTGTGTGATATGATCGACGATCGAAAAACCCAATGGGGTTTTCGATGGGGTACGACCGACGTAGAGAGAAAGAGTGGGGAGGAGGCTAGGGTTCTTCTTTCTTGCAAAGTTAGTTATATATAAAATAATGAGCTTTTCTAAGTTTAAATACCTTAAACCTTATCTAAGCCAAAGTCTGTTCAATTAAAACCCATGTCTTCAATTGAACTTTCATTCTCTGCACTTTGACCCCCTGAACCTTACTAGTTAATTAATCAACTATTAATTAACTAGTCCGTTAAATATTTAATTTCCCTTTAAATAATAAATAACTATTTATTATTTATTTCTCTCAAATAACTAATTCAACTGATTAATTATTTCCACACAAAAACATGTATATTCCAAACTGTTCTAATTGGGTGTGTAGCAGTGTGACTCTTTAGTCTCTTATAACATTGGACACAATGTACCCATTAATTATCTGTGCACATAATCCAACAGGATAGAATATGATACAAGATACTATATATGAGTATTACTTTTATGTACCTAAAATTAACATACTTATTATATTTATATATATATATATATATATATATATATATATATATATATATATATATATATATATATATATATATATATATTATGGTTAAGGTTTTATTTTAACTAGTTAAGTTAAAATATATGTTCTTATTATATTTTGGATTAAAATATAATAAATAACCATAATGGTGTCTTATTATCATACAATACAAAAAAGGATAATCTTTAATCAATTAAGTGTTTTAGGTTTAAAAACACATTTTGGTATAATAGTTATTGTACCGTAAGTTTATAAAATTGATTAAAACAAGTTTGAAAAGTTTTGCCAAATATTTCTCATAAATTAATGGTTTAATTAATTTGAGAAGGAATGCGAAAGGTTTTATATACTTGCATTATTATTGGTTTATATTTAATGCGTGGTTGTTTATATATATATTGTACATACGTATCTATGCTGAATTAGTTGACTTGTAAATTAAGTCACATTAGTATCTTTAATTCACATTTGTAGTTTTACATGTCAACTACAAGTGTCTGATTTAAACAAGTCAACAGTATATTTTTGTTGTGGTTTGACATGTAGGTTATAGGTTTTGCCAACTTAGACATGTGGTTGTGTTGTTTCTTTTCAGTATTTCTTTTTGGTTTTGGGGAGGCCCGCGTGCCACTTACAACGCCTTTTACAATGTAAAAGTATTTTGGGGAGGCCTGCGTGCCATTTACAAGCCCTTTCTCTAATGTAACTGTAATAGAATAGGTTTATGCATTCTAGTTTAGATAGTTGTAATAAAAAACGAAGACAAAGGACTTTACAAAATAGAGAAACCAAACGGATATGCTCGGGTTAAGACCGGAGGTGTCAAGGCCAATGGGAGCAAGGAGAACATTCGTTAGATCCAGCCACAGGATCTATCTAGTTTTAGTTGTCCTTAGATTGACCCCTTAGGACATAGTTGGCAAAACTATAACAAGTTATTAACTACTTGTTTGTGCTTATTTGTATGTTTTTATGCGACTGTATAATTGAGGTAAGTGATTAATAATGGTCTTTATTAATCAAGAGGTAAAACCACGAATATGATAAAATTGGTATACGACAATAGTTTTATGAAATTTAATATTTTATGATTGTCGTATCAGCATTTTAAAAAAAGTTTGTTCTTCAAAATGACTTTGTCATAAGACGTATTGTGTACCTAGTTTAAGGTATACTAAGATATACGGATTTTAAAACAAGATAGTTTAAAATGGTTTTACAAAACTGGAAATCAAGTTTTTCAAACTTGGATAAAACCCACAAAGATCTTAGACCAGTAGTGCTACCCATCTAGTGGTACACCTTTCCTGCTACTGGTACCTTTGTGCGTTGTTGTGCCCAAACCGTGCACATCGGGCTTCAAACCGATGTGGGGAGGGGGTGAAAGAAATTCCCTGATGTGACGGGCCCAAAATGCACTTAGTATAGAGATAAACATACTTAGATAGTTTCATCTAAAAATCTCTACAAGGTATAGGAGTCGTATCAAGTTAGATACGATTGCTAAAGGTACCTACCTACCTGATATAACAAGGGGTTGGTGTTGTCGTGTCCAAACCGTGCACCAACACGTGTGAAATAAGGATCCTAGGGCTAATACTAAATCATTTAAGGGTTTTCATGACTTCGTATTTAGCAAAGTCTCTTTTGTGTTACTAATTGAACTACATGATTGAATTGTAGATGGCAAACATTACCAACATAAACAACCTCTTACTTTGCTCCATCTTAGAAAAGGATAAGCTTACTGGACCTAATTTCCTCAAATGGGAGCGCAAACTGCGGATTGTGCTCAGGCATGAGAGGAAACGGTACGTCCTAGAAGACACGGTAGGGAATGCCCCAACCAACAATGTGAGGGCTGATGTTAGGGAGGCTTACCTGAAGCGTGTCAATGATGCGCTAGTGTTGGTCCCTTAGTGAGAATAACAACAAGCAACAGATGTGTAGAAGGGGTTGTATACACTTTCTGCAGAAATTAAACAAATCAAAATAAAGTGTTACACAAAGTAAATCAAACCACAATCGAATGCTTTGCTTTTAATTAATAAGAAGATGATTACAGACTCTATCAAGTAAGCAACTCTTGATATGTACACACCTAATATAAATCTCTCAATCTTTCAAACTTAGCTATCTATAATCAACTTATGATTATAGTTACTGACGACTCTCTAAACAGGATTTAATCACAGATTGAAAACTTACCAATCTCACAACTAATGTGAGTATTCGAACACACGAATAGCTTGGCAATCTGTGAATATCTTGATTGTAACACATACGGTTGAGGTGAGGTATTTGGGTCTGCAACACTTAGTTGTTTTTTAATAGTAGTCGTACCTCTAAACTTATCAGGAAGATAAGTATTTATAATCCAGTTCCTACGGTTCCTAACAAACTGGACTAATCCTAATTTGCTAACTAACTACCGGATAACTCGGAATCTTGAATCTTGAATCTTCTTATCTTGAGTCTTCAATCTTCAATGTTGATTCTGAAGTCTTCTTATCCTTCCCGTAGATATAGAGAGTTTAAAAGATAAATTTAAAACATATTTATATTATCTTTAAGCTGACTTCTCGCTCGGACTGAGTTACTCAGCTTGAAACTCATCAAGCTGAGTTCTTCGAGAACAAACTCGAAAATCAACATGAACTAACACATATATTAATAAACTCATCATTAGAAGTCCTAAGAGTTAGATAGAACTTATTTAGCAACTCTGTTGAGCTGACCCAGTATATACGCTGAGTCAATCAGCTTGAAACACATCAAGTTGAAAGCTCAATATATCTTAGGTCACATACACAGCTTATCACACATAGTGATAATCTTACTAAGATATAGTATAAGCTGATTGAACATATGGTCAGCTTATATTCAGCTTTTTCTCAGTCTGAAATACTGTACGTGTTCAGTCTGATCAAGCCTCATAATTCTGTTTAAGTTATATCTATAACTTATCCAACAAACTTAACTTTGTCTCATCAAATCTAAACTGATGAAATAATTTTCCCAACAAACTCCCCCTATTTGATGATGACAAAACCATCAAACAGTTATTAAGTTTGTTTAACAGAATTATGTTTTAAATCTTACACTTATCAAGATTTTAAATTTGAACTAATCAAATATTAATTGAACATATCAATTTTAATTGAACTTATCAATTTTAAGTGGAACAAACCAACTTTTAGTTGAACACACCAACCAAATATATCAATGAATAAGAACTAATCAACTATTCATTCAAGCTAAACTTATCAGACTAATAATTATGAACATATGATAACACAGTTGAACATGTCAAACTTATACTTGTATTAATTGAACAAATCTTAATACAAAAGTATTGATCACATAGATCATGCACACTAAGTGCTTACAAAAATATTAGAACTAATCTAATATTTACATTAGAACTAATCTAATCAGTTTATCTAATGAACTCAGGATGTAGAAGCTCCCAAATGCTGATCTCCTTATTGATCTCATATAGTAGTCTTTCAGCTTCTTCATTTCCTTTTAGTTCATTTTGTTGTATTCTGATGAGCTTGTTCAGCCTATACTTTATTAGTTGATTCGAATCATCATCACCACAACACTTTCTAATTTTCAAGGCATCCTCAGCTTTTCAATAGCAAATCTCATTCAGCTTGATAAAGCTAGGAGTGCCTGCCTAATCCTTGAACATAAGGCCTTGAATAGGTGTGTTGTACTTTGATTTTCCTTGAATTCTACACCCTTCAGGCATTCTGAACATATTTTCCCACTGCAGACCAGGAACTGGAACATACCTCAGTTCTTCAGCTCGAGCAACCAACTTGGAGACTTCAGATAGAATTTCTTGTTTGATCTGACTTCTTTTAAATTTCTTGAGCAGCATCATTATCCTTTGACATTTAATGTAGCCCATCCTGTGAACGTATCTCAGGTCTATTCCCACTGTTGATTTGTCACAAAGCTCAAAAGTAAGAATGACAGCTCCATTTGCTCTACTCAAGGTCATTCCTCTGATCTCTTTGTTGAAGTTCCTTCTGAAGTAACATTCCTGCAGTTCTACATCTGAGTATGGAATTAGATCAGGTCTTGGACCAATGTATGTAGCTTCAGCTTGAGCCAAAGCTTTTCTTTTCTTTTCTTTTTCTTAGTCCTTTATCTCTTTCTCTTTTCTCTTTCTTAGCTCAGATACAGAGATCCCAAACTCATTTGCTTCTTCTTGCTCAAGCATCTCTATTAACTCTCTTGTAGCTTTTTCTTCTTTTGTCTCTTCCTCAGTCTCAGAAACACTGTCAGCTTCAGGTTTAAATTCTACTACCTTTTGTCTTTTAGCTGCAGGTTCCTCTTTGTTTATTTTCAACTCCCCCTCAGCCTGAGCTTACCTATCTGCTCCTTTAGCTAGTACTAGTAGAGCTTCAGCGTCAGCTTGAACTATCTGAGCTTCAACATCAGCTTGAACCTTCTCCCCCTTTTTGTCATCATCAATAGGGTTTGAAGTCCTTTGTTGTTGGAGTGCAGCAACTGCAGAGGCGATCTCCTTAACATCCTTTGTCAGCTTCTCAAGCCTCTGAAAGATTTGACGTTTATGATTCTTCTGCTTTAGGTGGAACAGACCAAATTGAGCAGCAATGTAGTCCTTCAGCTGCTGGATGCCTGAGGAGGCAGTTTCATTTTGAGGAGAGTCTTTAGGTGCATCATCTAAGGGTTGGTGTATACCCTCAAACTCATTTGCAGCAGAGTTTGGACCCTGTGAATCACCTTGGTATGAAGATGAAACATTGACAGGTCGTGCTTGTGGTTGGCTAATTTGTTTGGAGGGGGTGAGAAATGAAGAGAAGTAATGGGGCTCGAGACGTGAAGTGTATGGGTAGGTGGTTGGCTAATTGGTTTGGAGGGGGGTGATTGACCCTAATGATTGGTCAGTTCTTCAATGTTACCTAAGTGTGTCTGCTTAGGCACAGTAATGGGCTCTCCCATGACACTAGAGAGTGTGGGCTGAGTCGACACCACACCCGGTTTAGGCTGTTGGGTTGTAATGAGCCTCGAGGTTGAAACCTTAAGAGTAGGCGTCTCCCCCTCAACTCCTACCGGTGGAGGGATCAATGTGAACTCAGCTCCAGTGATGCCTTTAGAGGTGGCACCACCTTTGGCAGTTTTCCTGTTGTAGGTTTGGATATTCTCCCTAGCAGCAGTGGGCATACTAGGGGTGGCTTCAGAGTGGGATTGTAGATGGAATGAAGGTGGAGGAGATGGGTTAGACTGGGTTGGGTTTACCACAGCCTTATCTCCAAAAGTAGATGGAGAATAATTAGAAGAAAGAGAAAGTGGAGAGGTCTTACCAAAAGCAACTTCAGTGTGTACTGGTTCAGCTTGGGTAGAATGCTCAGCTTGAACCTCCGTGTCAGCTTGGGAAGCTCCCCCTTGATTTGATCCCTCTTCTTCACTTTTGGAAGAAGCTACCTCAGCGATCAGGAGCATAGGTTCACTCAGACCTTCTTGCTCTGGGAAGATGTCATTGTTGAACATCTTGGGGCTGAGTGTAGAAAATAGGAACACATCCTAATCAGCTTCATAGAGTGTTGTCCCCAGCTCGGCTTCAAATGCCAAGGACAGGTACCTCATGAAAGGTACATGAAGATCCCTTGTGGTCTTCATCACTTGGACCCTGAGTTCGTTGAAGATAACCTGGTCTAATCCTCCAACCTTAGTTCCTAGTGAATGAATCACTGTTGAAACCATGAAGCCCCAACTGGTTGGAAAGGTGGCCTTTTTTATTACACCCTCTGTCTGCGGGTGACCCATTCTTGGTAGGACTGACCTTGCCACCTGCCTCGTGACAGCAGGCTCGAACTCATCAGATTCAGGGAGTTGAAGAACATCCCTTAGCCGTTGCACGGATAGGACTACTGTTCTATTGCCATTAAGAACAGTCCCTATAATTTCTCCTCTGTGATGGTCATACGTACATGTGTACCAGAACTCCAGTAGATGTTGAGGAACAATATGGAGGGGTGCGCCACAGAAGGCAAATGCCAAGGGGCATTTACGGATGTAAGACACCCAGACTTCATATCCTCTGCCTTGTTTCCTTGGAGGAATTGCAAGACAGACCCGTTGATTGTTGACTCTAAGAAACAGCACTCCATTGTTCTTAAACTGAGCACCTCAAATCATTTGATCACCGAGAACTAATGTGATTCCGTCCATTTTGGATTAATTACACTGAGTAATTTGTAATTCGCACTGAGCGGTTCAGAAACTGCACTTAGTAATTTAGGGTTTTGACCGGACGAATGCACTAAGCAATTAAGGTGTTTGCGAAAGGTATTTTAGAATGTGAGAAGTCAGATTTCTAAGCATAAACTTCTCTAAACCGATTATGATCGGTATATATACCTTTCTGAGGAGAGAGAAAAGTTACCGTTAGAATCCTATTTTTTTATCCGTTACGCCGGAAAAATTACGGCTTGATGTAACAGTAAGAGGGTAGAAACACATCATCTTCCAAAGGATACAAGTGTAAAATAATATTAGTGACCTACACAAATATGATTAACACTGTTGTATTACAACAATACAAAATTAGTATAATACGCGATTTGAGACTGACTCAAATACCAAGAGACACATTAATCAATAACACTTAGTAATTAAAACATGGTTTTGGACACACCAAGTCTGAGTAAATTTATTACTCAGTTTATGTCAAGCACTCAGCTTGATTCAAGCAGTCAGCTTGATTCAAGCATTCAGCTTGAGTTGAGCACTCAGCTTGAGATTGGTACTCAGCTTGAGCTCAGGCTTAATGACACTTAGTCATGTAAGTTTAAGACTGACTTAAACATGTAATTTAGCTACACTAAGTAGGAAAAATATATCTGGAACTTACCAAACGTGTGAACCAATCACACAGTTTGAGTTAGGCACATAGAAAGACTCATTGACACTTAGTCATTTATGTTTGAGACTGACTCAAACTATATCTTAACTACACTAAGCAGTTAAAAATTTGTTTGTAACTTACAAAACGAGTGAACTCATCATTCAGCTTGACAGGTTATACAGTTTATGAAAAATTATTTATAAACTGTGCACTCAGCTTAAGACACTTAGTCTTTGTCAAACTGAAAAACTCAGATTCTAGAAACTTAGCTAGGGGTTCAGCATACCCAATTCACTTAGCAGATACATATCTGCTAATTGGTCATCACTGGAGATAAATTTAATGTCAACTTTACCTTTTTCCATGATGTCCCTGATGAAGTGATGTCTAATTTCAATGTGCTTGGTTCTTGAGTGGAAGACTGGATTGTAAGTTATGGCTATAGCACTTTGGTTATCACAGAAGATCGGAGTTTTCTTGAAATTCATACCAAAGTCTTGAAGCTGATGTTGTATCCATAGGATTTAAGCACAACAGCTTCATGCTGCAACATATTCAGCTTCAGCAGTTGAAGTAGCCACTGAGTTCCGTTTCTTACTGCTGCAGCTTACTAATTTCCCTCCAAGCAGTTGACATCCTCCTGTTGTTGATTTTCTATCTAACTTGCACCCAGCATAGTCAGCATCTGAAAACCCAACTAACTCAAACCCAAAGTCCTTTGGATACCAAAGACCTAGATTTGGAGTACCTTTAAGGTACCTAAAGATCCTTTTCACATCTTGAAGATGTGATTCTTTAGGATCTGCCTGATATCTTGCACAAAAACATGTAGCAAACATGATATCAGGTCTACTAGCGGTCAAATAGAGTAATGAACCTATCATTCCTCTATAGGTAGACTGACACACAGACTTACCATCTGAGTCTTTGTTGGGAAATTGGCTAAGTCATTGAAACTGTTATACATGCAAAAATCAAAACTGTTAAGACTGTTAATGGATGTTGGGAACACAGTTCGAAACTGTTAGAAGAATTGGTGAAGAAACAGTTTAGAACTGTTAGTGAAGATTGTGAAAACAGTTGTAACCAACAGTTGCTGTGAACTTCAAAGCTGTTATATAGAGTTCAGAACTGTTAGTACAAACTACTACAACTGTTTGAAGACCTTGAAGCCGAAGACTGTTAGAAGAACCAAAACTGTTGCATTCATTGAACAGTTTCGGTTGAGCTATTTATGGAAAATGCTATCTTTGTGGATTTGAAGTATATCTTTAACAAAGTTCGAAGATCATCAAGATTATCTCAGAAGATAGAAGATTGCCTAACTGTCAGCAAATCAAGGAAGATCAAGGAGTATATAAATACTAGATTAGAATTTATAATACGTACGTACTCATTGTTTAAGTTTTTGCATTCATTCTTCAAGTTGTAATTTGCTTTCAGAATAGTGCTAAGCCTCTAAGTTTCTCTTTGAAACCCAAGAACAATCTGTGTTCTTCGTCTAACATAATAAGTTAGATTGGGGGTGAAGTTTGCTATTGTAATCATTCTGGTTAATCAATAAACTACTGTTTGATTGAATTGCTTTGTGTTCAAAACCTTCTTTAATCAATTAAGTGTGATTCCGCAACTTCTTAGTTGATTGTGATCATAGTTAAAGATTAACTTTTTATTCAACTTTGATTTGTTATTCAAAAGTTAGTTCTTGTTATTTGATATAATCTATATCCGATACTGACAAGTGGTATCAGAGCCTTATCATTAAGGTTCCTTTGATCACAAGTTGAAGGTTTTGCTTCAATCTTGCTTTGTTCTTTAAAACTATTTTCAAATTACTTTGTTTCAATGGATTCTGGTGGATCTTCTGATAACAATGGCTCTGGGTCAAACATTCGTGTTCCCATGCTCAAACCAACTGATTTTGAGATGTGGAAACTGAGAATCAAGCAGCATGTCCAATTAATGGACTATGCTGTTTGGGAAATCATTGAAACTGTTCCCACTGCCCCTGTTGATCTGGATGAGACTGGAAAACCAAAGAAGAAACCACCACCAAAGACAGATGTTGAAAAGAAGGAGAGAATGATTGAGATGAAAGCTCTCAGCATCCTCCAGATTGCAATTCCCAATGAGTATCAACATCAATTCAAGAAATTTGATGATGCTCATGAACTTTGGAATGCTCTGGAAAAGAGGTTTGCTGGGAATGCTAGCTCTAATAGAAACCAAAGAGATCTCCTTAAACAAGCCTATGAGAACTTCACCAGTGGAAAGAATGAGAGTATCACCCAAATCTTTGATAGGTTTTACAAGCTGGTAAGCCAACTAGAGAGTGCTAAGGTTACGCTTGATCAAGATGAGATAAATAGAAAGTTTCTTAGGTCTCTAGGTGATGAATGGACTGTGTTTGCTGCACAATGGAGGACTAAGGATTCTCTTGAAGACATAGAGTTAGATTACCTCTATAATAGTTTGATAGTGTTTGAGGGAGAGATAGAGGGAAAAAGAAAAACTGTTGTCCCTAGCCACAATGCTGCTCTCCTGTCATCCTCAGGTATGGAATCAAACCATTCATTAACTAACTCTTTTGATGGTTGTGCAGGTACTAGTTCTGTTGTTGGACTAGATGTGAACACTCCAGATGCTGTGCTTGAAGCTTTTCTTGCCAGCCATGCACATTCAACCCTCACCAATGAGGATCTTGAACAAGTGCACCCTGATGATCTTGAGGAGATGGATCTCAAATGGCAGATGGCCATGCTTACTGTTAGAGCCAATAGGTTCATCAAAAGGAATGTAAGGCAAAACATGAATTTCAGAGATGATGGCAAGGCTGGATTTGACAAGTCAAAGGTGAGATGCTTCAAATGTCAACAGCTTGGCCACTTTGCAAGAGAGTGCAGATCTGGTGGACAAGTCCAGAATCAAGGTCAGAGGCCAACTCAGAATCAAACCTCCTCAGCATTGGTCTCACAAGAAGGCCATGGGTTTGATTGGAGTGATCAAGCAGAAGAGGCTACAAACAACAAAGCTTTGATGGCATTGACTGACTCCTCCATCAAGTTGGATTCACCAGAATCTGAGGACATTCAGGTATCTTCTAAATTATGTCATGGTGAATATAGAGCTATTGTTAAAAGGTTTAGAGAGCACCATAAGAAAATGTGTGCTGCTCTAAGCAAAATGGAGGAGAGGAGATATGAATCAAGTGCAATCATTGAAAGCTTTGAAAAGAAAATAAAAGATTATCAAGCCAATGAACTGCAAATGGATTATGATAGAAAATATCATAAGTGGGAAAAAGAGCAGCTTCAAGAGGAGATTGATAGTCTGAAAAAGAAGCTAAGTGAGAAGGAAAGTAAGGTTGATGAGTTAACCAAGAAGTTGGAGGGTGTTGATATTGATCTGAGCATGTTCAAGGCAACAAATCTTAAACTTGAAACCTTGTTACAATCACAAATCAGAGACAAGGTGAAAACTGGTTTAGGATATAAGCAGACCCCACCTCCATACAATCACAACTACATAACTCCCATGTCTGATGTAGCTGATAGGTATGTTAATGAATCATTACCAGAGGAACTGAAGTCAGCTAATCCACAATTTGAAAGTGATGAGGAAGGAGTTGTGTATGCAGTGATTGATGATAAGAATGATGGAGTTATGAAGAAGGATGAAGTTATTCCATATGAAAATCACATTTGTTGTGAGCCCATTCCCACAAAATCATCTTTACAACCTGTGGTGTTTGTAAAAGCATCCACTAAACCCCTCACCAATGAGCCAAAACTGACCAAAGCTGTTCATTCTATAAGCAGTTCCACAACTGTTACAAACAGTCCCCACCTTTACACTAATAGTCCCAAAAGGAACCCAAACAGCTCTAACCCAAACAGCTCAACTGTTAGTGTTAAGTCAAAAGGAAAAGTGAAGGTTGATGAAGTTGTAGTTGCAAAAGCCCAACAAGGAGGCTGCAAAAGCACAGACTAAACCCAGATCTGTAAAAAGGCATACTAAAATGCCTGCATGCACATGCCAAAAGCATGGTGTACAAAAGTTTCCTCAGTCAGCACCTGTTAGAGGAAATCAAAGAAATAGGAACTAGTTCTGGTCACAAAGAACTGGTTTGCCTATTGTGAAAGCTAAAAAATGCTATATATGTGGGAGATCCAATCACTTGGCTCAAGACTGTTATTATAACCCACAGCTGTGTAGCACCAAAAAACCAAGTTTCAAAAGGCAAAATAACAGTTCTAAAACTGTTAAGTCAAAGCAGATTAACAGTTCTAAAACTGCTAAGCCAAAACAGGCTAACAGTTCTACAACTGTTACATCCAAACCAACTAATAGTTCCACAACTGTTTTATCAAAACCAAAAACTGTTGGTCTGGCTTGGGTGAAACTACAGAAACAAACAGTTTCTGAAGAGGGTAAAACTGGTACTCAAATTGCAAAACAGAATAAGTCACATGATGACTCAACTGTTTTACCTTCTACAACAACTGTTTGTTCAAAGGTCTCAAATGTTAATCACAACAATTGGGAACCACATGTTCTTACAAAGTATTCCTCACACAAATTAGAGAAATCTAATTTGGATGAAATCAAAAAGAACCAAAATCTGTTTAAGTATTATGACTTGAATGGTGTACCCAAGACCTGCATGGCCTGGGTACTTCCTGCTACTAACTGATTCTATTTGTGCAGAGCATTCATAGGGCCAATCATGAATCTATCTGGCATGTGGATAGTGGATGCTCAAGGCACATGACTGGAAATCCACATTGTTTGAAGGATTTCAGAAGCATCAATGGTGGATTTGTAGCATTTGGAGGAAATGCTAAGGGAGGAAAAATCACAGGTAAAGGAGCTGTTGAGGCAGGTATACTTACATTTAATGATGTTTTCTTTGTTGAAAAACTTAAGTATAATCTGTTAAGTGTATCTCAAATCTGTGACAATGGAAATAAAGTTTTGTTTACAGATTCAGAATGCATTATCATATCAAAAGATTTTGAACTAAATGAGAAGGATGTTCTTTTGAGAACACCTAGAAAGGATAATGTATACTGTCTAGATACACAAAAGATTGCTAAACAGAATGTGTTAAGTTGTTTACTCTCAAAGGCATCTCATGATGAGTCTGCCATTTGGCATAGAAGGATGTGTCACATGAACTTTAAAACCATGAACTTGTTAGCTAAAAACAGTTTGGTAAGAGGTTTGCCCCAAAAAGAATTCTCATGTGATGATCATTGTGTGGCTTGTCTCAAAGGCAAGCAACACAAAACTTCTTATAAGACCAAAGAACTTTCTTCCATTGTTGCACCTTTACAACTTTTGCATATGGATCTTTTTGGTCCAACATCTGTGATAAGCATAGGTAAGAAAGCCTACTGTTTAGTTGTAGTTGATGATTTCACCAGATTTACATGGGTTCAATTTCTTAAAACTAAAGATGAAACTGCTGAGTTAGTTAAGTCTCTTATTCTTAGGGTTGAGAATCAATCTGATTTGAAGGTGAATGTCATTAGATCTGACAATGGTTCTGAATTTAAGAACTATGAGCTAAACAGTTTTTGTGAAAGTAAAGGTATTGAAAAACAGTTTAGTGCCCCTAGGACTCCCCAACAGAATGGAGTTGCTGAGAGAAGGAATAGGACTTTGATAGAGGCTGCTAGATCCATGTTAGCTGATTCTAGGCTTCCAATGACATTCTGGGCAGAAGCAGTGAACACTGCCTGCTATGTTCAGAACAGAGTACAAGTAGTCAAGTCCAAAGGGAAAATTCCTTATAAGTTGTTCCTCAAGAGAAAACCTTTAATCAACTTCTTCAAACCATTTGGCTGTCCTTGCACTATCCTTAATACCAAATCACAATTAGGCAAGTTTGAGAGTAAGGCTGAAGAAGGTTTCTTTGTAGGATACTCCACTCAAAGTAAAGCTTATAGAGTTTTTAACAATGTCACTAGAATCATAGAAGAGAGTATGAATGTCTCTTTCAATGAGAATAGGTTCAATATTGCAGGTAATGGGCCTGATTGGTTATTTGATATTGATGCATTGTCTAAATCTCTTTCTTTTGAGTATTCTACTGAAACAGCTGCAGGTATCTCAACAACTGTTGGTGAAAATCAACAAACAGTCTCCAACAGCCCAAACAGTTTTGAAACTGTTAGCTCAAACAGTTTTGAAACTGTTAGCTCAAAACCAACAACTGTTGGTTCAAACAAAGTTACTGAAGACTTTGTTGTGATTCCTATGCTTTAACAAGAGTTTTCCAATGCTGTTGATCCATTGATTGATGCTGAATCTTCAAAGGACATGGAATCTCATGATCCACAACAACACACTGAATCTGCACCCCAAACAGTTGATGATCAAGTGTGTGATACTGCTGAAAATTCAAGTGAATGTGACATTGATCTGTCTAATCTAGGGAATGAACTGACTGAAGAAAACATTCCTACATCAAGAGTTCACAAGAATCATCCAATATCACAAATAATTGGTGATCCAACCACTCCTATCAGAACAAGGAACATGCTGCAAAATGAAAACAGTGGTGTAGATCTTGCCCAATTTGATGTGAATGCCTGCTTTCTATCTCAAATAGAACCAAAGAAAGCAGTTGAAGCATTGAAAGACCCTTCAAGGGTGGAAGCAATGCAAGAGGAGCTCTTACAATTTCAAATTCAGCAAGTTTGGAAGTTGGTTGAGCTTCCAAGAGGCAAAAGAGCAATTGGCACCAAATGGGTGTTCAGAAACAAGAAAGATGAAAGAGGGATTGTAATCAAGAATAAGGCAAGACTGGTTGCACAGGGCTATACACAAGAGGAAGGAATATACTATGATGATGACTTTGCACCTGTTGCAAGGATTGAAGCCATTAGACTATTTCTTGCCTTTGCAAGCTTCAAAGGATTTAAGGTGTATCAGATGGATGTCAAGTCTGCATTTCTCTATGGAACTATTGATGAGGAGGTATATGTGTGTCAACCCCCTGGCTTTGAAGACTCAAAGTACCCTGACAGGGTATATAGGTTGGATAAAGCTCTATATAGACTACATCAAGCTCCTAGAGCTTGGTATGAGACATTATCATCCTACCTTCTTGAGAATGGTTTTAAGAGAGGCACAATTGACAAAACATTGTTTACTAAGATTGTTAAAACGGAGATTTTGCTTGTGCAAATCTATGTTGATGATATAATCTTTGGATCCACTGATGACAGCCTGTGCAAAGAATTTGAAGTCATTATGCACAAAAGATTTCAGATGAGTTCCATGGGTGAACTCACATTTTTCTTGGGATTACAAGTGAAACAGAAGCCCTTTGGTATCTTTCTAAGCCAATCTAAGTATGTCAAAGACATATTGGACAAGTTTGGCTATCAAGATTTGAAACTGGCAAGCACTCCTATGGAAACACACAAACAGTTGGGAGCAGACTCTGAGGGGGAGGATGTAGACATACATCTATATAGGTCAATGATAGGTTCATTAATGTAATTAACTGCTTCTAGACCTGATATAATGTTTGCTGTGTGTGTTTGTGCCAGATTTTAATGCAGTCCGAAGATGTCACACTTGTTTGCTGTGAAGAGGATCTTTAGATACCTCAAAGGCCAACAAAAATTGGGACTTTGGTATCCTAAAGATTCACCTTTTGATTTGGTGGCATATTCTGATAGTGACTATGGTGGAGCCAATGTGGACAGAAAATCAACCTCTGGAGGATGTCAATTCTTTGGATCAAGGCTGGTTTCATGGCAATGCAAGAAACAAACAACTGTTTCAACTTCAACAGCTGAGGCTGAATATGTTGCTGCATCAAGCTGCTGTTCACAAGTTCTATGGATCCAGAATCAGCTTCTGGATTATGGTTTGTCTTTCTTAAATACACCTATTTATGTTGATAACACCAGTGCTATTAGCATAGTTAATAATCCAGTGAAACATTCTAAAACCAAGCACATTGAAATCAGATTTCACTTCGTCAGAGACTGCAATGAAAAGAAATTAATCCAAGTTATGAAAGTCCATACTGATGATCAATTAGCTGATCTGTTCACTAAAGCATTTGATGTGAGCAGATTCAACTTTTTGATCTCAAACATTGGAATGATTAACTTGGATTAACAGTTGTTCATTACTCAATGTTTTTCACACTAACAGTTTGCAACTGTTAGTATTGTTATCTAACAACTGTTGCTTTTAAGTGTTCAGGGAAGAGTAGAAGTGCAAATCCCAATCCAGTTTTGGACATATCTGGTTGCCTGTCCCACAAACAGTTTTTCAAACTCGTGAATGTCCTTGATATGTGGTAAAGGTAAAATACTTTATTGAAAATAGTTCCAGACTGACAAAGGTAAGTCACTTTATTTTGACAAGTCACTGCATGCTAAATTATTGACCAATTCACAACCACTAGTTTGTCTATAAATTAGCTTGCATGCATTCTTCACAAATCACACCTACATTTGCATTCCTAAGAGCAAAATTTTCTTTGCAACTGGCTACTAACTTCTTTCTCATAAACATCAAAGAAATTAATGCTAAACAAAGTTATGTAACCATCCCTGCCCCATTTGTTAGAATGCATGAGCTTTGGAAATACTCATCTTGTGTTCTTGAGATGCATGATGATCGAGATATGTTCACCTTGACACAGCACCCAGACCAACGTAGGCCAAATAAAATGACTGACCATATTCGTATAAGAGGTGATTTTGAAAACTTCACTCTCTTCCACGAGTTGCCTACCAACTGCTGTTTAAGGTTCGACTTGAACCTGGAAGGCACTACAGGCTCAGTAGTTTGGTTCAATGTTCGAAGAAATGATGCTGATGATGACGTTCTAGCCTCAGATGATGATGCAGTGGAGGTCATTGTAATCGATGACTAGTTCCATTGCACATCATGGTCTTAGCTGATGATGAATTGGCAAGTGCTCATCATCATCATCCGAGTCTAATGGAAGCCATAACCATTAGAGACAAACAACCGTTAGAGAAAGAGATGGGTGTAGAAATCGAAGTCATAAAAGACTGAATTTCGTTGACCCTTGCACAATTAGATAAACAGTACCAACAATGGCTTGTGAAAATGCATGTACTTTGTATTTCATCTGTATTAAACATGAATAAAATGCATATTTTGTTGATGTCTGTGTTGGCTAATGGTTTGTTTATGATGAATCAGCTTATGATGAGTGTATGAGCTAAGTTTTGTTGACAGTTGCACATTTTTTTTAACAGTTGTTTGAAATACTACTAATAGTTTTCAACTGTTAGCATATGGCCTGCACAACTGTTAGGCAAAATCCATGTGCATCTGAGGGGGATAAACTTGTCCAATAACAGTTGTACTTTCTAACAAAAACAGTCTTCAACTGTTAGTGTGTAGAATACTCAACTGTTAGTCCAAAATCATGATCTTCGAAAAGGGAGTTATTTCTAAATAACAGTTGTTACATCTTATGAAAACAGTTCTCCAACTGTTAGCTTTATTTTTGTTCGTCAACTGTTAAGTTAATAAAGGGTGTTTTGGTCTTTGCAAAATTTTGAGGATGTTTGAATTGCATCTAATATTCGAAACATATATAAGGCAATTCCCTCCTCACCAGTTCATTCACTCGTCCTGAACTTCGATCAAACTCTAAAACCCTAGAATTTTGCTCTCAAATCAAAATGGCTCCCCTTCCATTTGTCAAAGAACACAATATGCTTGCCTTCCTTACAAAACCTGCTGATCTTACTGCTTTCCACGACATGATTGACTATCTCTCGATGTCAACTCTACACACTGCTCTCACCAAAAACCCAACCATTTACACTTCTCATATTGATCAGTTTTGGAAACATGCTACCCTTCGAACAACTGGTGAAGTGCAATGGATTTATTCCACTGTTGATGGTTTGAATGTTTCAATCTCTGAGGACTCCATCCGCCAACTTCTTCAACTTCATGATCGCGATGGTGAGTATTCTGATTCTGTTTCCCTAGACTTTGTGCATACCGAGTTGGTTAGGCTTGGGTATGAGGGCCCTAGGGGCAAGGGTACCTTCTACAAGGGACATTTTTGCGGACACTGGAAGTATTTGATTCATACTCTCCAGCAGTGTGTAAGTCCTAAACGCACAGGGTGGAACGAGTTTGGAAGCAACATTGCATTGGCTTTAATCTGTTTGGCCAACAATCGTTGTTTCAACTTTTCAAAACTTATTTTTAATGGCATGGTAAAACATCTCGGGACCAAATATGGTCTCTTTTTGATGTACCCGCGATTTGTGCAAGTTTTGTTAAACTTTTTTATGCCAAATCTTAAAGCACACAAGAGGGTCCTAATTCCCTCTGCTCATGTGGCCTCCACATTGAGCAAGTTGATGGTTAATGGGAAGAATTTCTCAGGTGCCATAACTCCTCCACTCTCTACAATGTTGGAGTTTCTTTCAAGAAACAGAGCTGCCAGGGGTGAGCATGAAGCCCAACTTATTGCTACACCACCACCTCTGGAACCCACAGCTCACGATACTCAAATAATCCCCTCTACTACCTTTGAAAGAGCTACAACACAAGCCCCTGCACTAAAAACATTTCAAAAGAAGAGGAAAAGAACTGTTGGTGCTCCTTCCACCACAGTTCATGAAACTGAAACTGTTAGCCCTACACAGGTGCATTCACATGTGCAGAATATCCAAAGGGAACCCCTTGTGCTGTCTCCCAGGCACAATGAGGAGGTGATCACTCCATTAGAGGGTGATCATGTGGTTTTTGAGGCTGACACTACTGTTTTATCCTCAAGGGATGAACAGGACAGGGTTAACATAACTAAGACCTTAGCCACGGCAACAGAGGCTGGTCAAACAGTTTCTGGAAATCCCCAGTACCAATAACAGAGGGGTACTGGTGAGGGATCTTCTAGAAGTGAACCACCAGTTCTATCTGCCGATGATATATTCACAGTGGCAACACTGGCTGACATTGAGGCAAGTATGAAACTTAAAGCATTGACGAATCCTGATCTTGTACCATTTGTTGCTGCTTTCCTCTATCTCAAAAAGAGGAATTTCCAATATGACAAGCTTCTGACAAAGCATAATGAGCTAATTATAAAGCAGGATCAACAAATCAAATTTTTGTCAGCTTCTTTGATGAAGGCTACTGATGTCCTTCACGCACATGATCAAATGCTCCAAAAATCTTCTACTCGTGCCAGACCCTCCTCTCAAACAGTTCCAATCAATAAGGGGGAGAAATCTTTAAAGCCAAAAACAGTTGCTGAAACAATTGCACCAGTTGAACTAACAGTTGCATCTAGTACACAAACAGATGCAGCTGAAGGCACAACAGTTGCACCAATTGAACAAACAGTTGCAAGTGTTCAACAAGTGGAAGAAGAAGAAGAAAGGTTGTCAGCTGTGGATAGAGTGTTGATTAACAAGATGATCATGACAGGAGACTATCCAACAACCGAGGTTTTTAAAACATGGTCTAAAGTTAAACAAAATCATTTGATTGAAATAGGTGCTCAAACTCTGAATATCAGCACATTCAAGATGGCACAAAAGATTGATGATGGATGGTTGGATGGAAAAGTGTCGAAGCTGGAACCACTTGAACCTAAGCCAGGGTTTAAAGGCATTGCAATTATTGAAGGAAAGAAATATGAAAGGATGCCTCCTGTGCTAGGTAAGGGAAAGGAAGTTGTGATTGATATTCCTAAGCTCAAGCTCACAAATGAACAACAAGAAGAGCATGATAGGGAATTAGCACAAAGGTTGAATGCTGAGCTTGTACAGCAAGAAAAGAAAGATCATGATCTAGCTCAACAACTAGCTGCTGAATTTACACAAGAGTTGAATAAAGAAGAAAGGGAGAAGAAGGCCGGTAAGGGAGTAAAAAGAAAAAGAGTTGTAAAGAAGAAAACAGTTCCACCTCCCAAGCCAGTAGTTGAAAAGAAAAAGCCCCAAACATTCCAAAAGCCCCAAACAGTCCAAAAGCCCCAAACATTCCAAAAGTCTGAAGAAAAAGCTAAAGCTGAAAAGGTTCAAACCATTCTTCAAACAGACTAAGTGTGGAAATTGCAGAAAGAATTGAAAAATTAGAAAAAGAGCAGCTTGGTAAAAAATCCCACATTACTGAGTGGAGATTTGAATTTTTGAGGGTAGAGACTGGAAAGCAAGGAGTTACTATTGTCAGGGAACTGGAACCAATTGAAAGTTATTCCAGTTTCTTACATATGATGGATTGTGTGACAAGGAGAGACATACAGGAGATGTATGCATATGGAGTAAGTCACTATGGAGGGGCAGCTGAGGTTGAAGTAAAAGTCTTGATGATGCACTTATCTAGTATATGTAATCCACTGGGAGTTATGCCCATGTTGATAAGTGATGAAAGATTTCCAATCATTACTGTGAAAGTATATGAAAGATCAAGGGTGTATCACATGGTGATGGGAAATGCTCAAACTCAGTGGTTTGATCTTGAGTTTATCGAGCACAGTAAACCAAAGCTAATGTATATGTTGAAAGCAAGGTTTTATGGCCCTGCACAAGTGAAGGAAGATCTGATGAAGAGATTGAAGAAGAGATTGGAGCTTATACAGTCAAAGAAAATGTAATTTTTCTATCTCTTGAATTTTTTATTGTAACAGTTTGATTTTGCATGCAATGATAAATATGTTCTTTACTTATGTTAATTTGTCTATGATTGAACCCTTAAAACAAAAAACTTAATTGTATTGTTCAATACTTTAAGTTAGGGGGAGATTGTTGGGAAATTGGCTAAGTCATTGAAACTATTATACATGCAAAAATCAAAATTGTTAAGAGTGTTAATGGATGTTGGGAAGACAGTTCCAATGATCTGATCTTGAGGATGATCTTTGAGGAATTTGAATGTTGTAGTTGGAGAATCTGGTTCTGGATTTGAGTGATGTGGAGAGTCCTGAATGTTGAATGTTGTAGTTGGATAATCTCCTTTGTCTCAACAGCATCATTGTCAACATACTGATGATCACTGAGATCCTCAGTCTGAGTGACTTCAGTGCCAAAGGGGTTGATGAACTCATCATCCTTCTCAGCTTGAGAATACCTTGGAACTTGTGATGATTTCTTTGATGAACACACATCATCATCACTATCATCTCCAATTACATACATAGGATTTGACATATTGGTTTCCTCAGGCCTTTCAAGCTCACTCAGACTGACCGAGTCAGCTTGTCTTTTCTCAGCTTGATCAAGACTTTCTTCATCAAATGAGACATGAATTGATTTGTTGGTCCCGAATGGATACTACAACAACAAATGTTTGTAGAAGGGGGGGTTGAATACAAACTTTAGCAAATAAAAATTTAAGTGACACACGGTTTACTTTTGTTGGAACATGATATGGAGCCAAACACAGCGGAAGCAAAAACAAGAGTTTCAAAAAACCATACAAAACAGGTTCATACATGTTCCAACGTGATAATTTCTACAAAGCTCAAATTGCAACTTAAAAGAACAAAGAAGGACAGAAATATACCTTCTTTGCAAGCGAGAGATCGGCTATAGCAAGTGCAAAACCGGGATGAATGAGAACTCAAAGGAATCCTCCTCTATCGTTGATCCACACCAAGTTAGTTCAATCCCCGTATGCTAGTACTCCATCACATGAACGTCCAATGACTTCACGTATCTGGAACAGCCACTAGTTGGTCTCCTCTTGCTCCCAATATCACTACACCACACTCAAGAATCTCACACTTAGTGTATCATGTATGTGTATTATCAAGAAGCCAAGAGAGAATTGAGAGAGAGAGAGTAAGACTTCTCTTGCATGAACCATTAACTGATCCAGCCCTCAAAAAACTCTATTTGGCTGGATTAGAAGCTCCATTTCTATTGGACCACAAGATGGTCCAATCAGAAATAAGAATTTCATGCAGACAGTCCTTCACGGCCTCTCACGGCCCGTGAAGAGCCCGTGAAGACTAAATGTACCACGACTGGCCATCGTCCTTCACGGCCCGTGCCACGTCCGATTGACTCGTGAGAGCGTCTCCTTCACGACCCCTCCACGACCTCTTCACGACCCGTGAAGACTCCACGAGCCGTGTAAAGGTCATTGAGTCATACATGAGGGCAGTGAGCTTCACGACCCATGGAGCATCCCTCACGGTCGTGAAGCCCTAAAATCAAACAATTTGATTTTTTTGGACCTTCTCTCTTTATCAGTAGGCTGTCGGGATCAATCCTTGGTGTGTGACCCAATAGGCTCGCACTTCATTAGCAGTAACACCAATGTACTTGTGTCAGTGAGCAGACTCCAACAGACTCCCACTTGCACATGACACAACGTACCCAGAGGTATCACAGACAGGGAGCGGCCTCTAGCAAGGAATCCCTGCCCCCAAGTCAGTACGAGGTATGTCATCCCATAGACAAATACCAATTGACAACCCAAAGGTTTGAAATGGCCCTATAGATAAGTGATCAACCATCCTTTTGTTCGCGATATCCATGTGAAGACGAGACATGGTACTAAGTCATTCTCAGTCCTTCACGATTATGTTTCTTGATCGAGATTGGTGGTGACCAAAAATATACAAGTTGCAATCGATTACCCAAATCATTGCACACTCGAGCACGGCCATGCATTTTGGTGTCAGCGCCCAATCATCGAGGGGCCCAGGGATATCTCTCTAAACATAGGAACAAATTCCTTTGACTACATTGCCCACCACAGTGATCATACTCTGAACAGCTACTCCCTTTATAGAAGCCAGTTACGGACTGCGTTTGAAAGCAACAAGAGCAAAGCAAACCAAAAGTGATGCAGACACATGCATCTCCAGTATGAGGATGAACTGATATTATCATCCTGAATCACTCATGACAAGTACCACAAAGTGAATTCAGGTGTGGGTCGTCCAGTCACTTGAAACCCCTTTCAAGTACAGGCGAAGTATTGCGTCCCTGTGTCCCAATCACCATTGGACACTTGACCAATCACTTCCCTCAGCCTTCATTCGGACTTCCTTCCCGTGAAGAATGACTGGCTGTGGACATTTAGAATGTATACACATTCAGGGAAGAGGTAAAACATGCAAAGTTGGAACACAATAAGGCTAACTGAGAGTACCCGCTACACGCGCATTACCAAACCCCTTTGATAATCGGTACAAGCAGAAGCACAATATTGCTTAATGTACCCAAGAGTAAAACATATCGAATCATGACTAAAACACACTCAAGCCAAGTTCATGCAGACCTTAGTATGACATTCATCACTAGACTGCCACTATAGCTCGGTAAATGGATCACCATCCACGATGTTATCCGTGTGTACTCTGATATTGATCATATCCCTACTGCAATTAACCACTTCCAAAGTGTGCGTTGATGGGATTTCGATCTTTTATCCAAGCTGTTATACCTTCATTGTTTCAGAAGAACCCAATAAGGTAAACAACGCTCGGGTCTCAAATTTAATGTGCATAAGCCATCGTACCCTCATAGTTTTCACAAAGATCTCTATAGAGTCAGCGATGCTTGATTCTCAGTGATCATGTTCCTACTACAACCAACCACTTCCAAAGTGTGCGTTGATGGGATTTTGATCATTTTGTCCAAGCAGTTATACCTTCATTGTTTCAAAGGAACCCAATAAGGTAAACAATGCTTGATTCACAAAGTTTAGTGTGTATAAGTCATCGTACTCTCATTGCCTCAAAAGAACCCAATAGAATGAACGACGCTTTAAGACACACGCAAATTAACAACACCATATTAAAAAGGATTACAAACCCCAATAAAGATTGGCGGTTATCCTTTCAAGTAGAAGCTATCACAAGAGTAGCAACTCACTTTAAGCTTCTTTTAATTACATCACCACAAGAACATATACTCATATTTCTTGTATTCCATAAACTTCTTTGAATATCCCATATTTATTATGGACGCATAATCCTCAATTTACACTTGTTGCCAAGCTAAATCAAGACATTATCTCCAAAATATAGTATGTTCTAGATATACCAAATAGGATTATAACAACGCTCCCACTGGCTCTGGCATGTATACAAGTTTCATCATTGCTTACTGAAAACTCAAACACTTGATTTTCTTAGCAAAGATTCCAAAACTTAGATTAACTCTGAGTCCAAAAGGACTCCATATTTGTAGACTTCATAAGGATACTCAGGATGTTAGAGACCCTCGGACAGTGTTGTGAACACTTCCTCATAAAATTCCTATAACGGAGTGCGGTCCTTGCATCATATTGCCATAACACGGCATAAGCATCCCCTTAAACTTCAACATAACTACAGGGAGAATGTCTTCATATGATTCCTACCCAATGATCAATCACCATGAAACCAATTCCTTCCAGTCAGTATTTGAAGTTATCTACAAGTTAATCCATGCAGATCTTATATCCAAAAGATCTATATACACCATCAGGTCAAAACCTAGGTGTTGGATTAACCAAGTTCAAAACTTGAAAATCCAGCATGGAATATATATTATGTTATTACACTTCTCTTCTCAGCAAACTCAAGAGCCCACTACAGCTTCCGGTAATTGATGCATACATCATGTATCATCAATAAGTCATCGTCCTCAGATATAATACATTATACCCTTATGGTCTTATGACGACTCTTACCAGACATATGAAGAAGTAATAACTTTATGCCAGATACTCCAACATAGCCATGTTGAGGTTCAATCATTTCTGATTGAATGCTAGTGTCAACATCAGGTCTTTTATTTAAATCTCACGTTCTTCCACTGGAATGCTTCAGTTGTTCATTTCCCTTTTCGAGCAACCAAACCAATTCTCAAAAGGTTATGAAATGAATATCTGAAACTCAGAAGAACTATTAAATACATTAGCATCCTCTAAGTTCATCCATTTCCCACTAAATGTAGACTGGATAACTCTGATCTATGAGATTGACAAGCAAAGAACACTTTCTAATCGAATCTCCTTAGATGCTAATTTGACCATCTTTGTTGATTTAAAACAAGAACATTGCCCGTCACTAAGTACACCTATCCAGCAGGTTACTTAAGTTTAAGCCATCAAGGTGGAACCATAACCAATATGTTCCATTCCTCCACTTAGCGATCCATGTAAAACATGTATCCCAGGAGAAGTGAATTATGAGGCAACCTCACAATTCTTATGATGGTTTAGAAATTTAGAATGTAGATGCTCAACATCTCGCAAGATTTGAGTATCTTTATTCCCTTTTGCCATCTTCATCTTAAACTTGTTAAGGGTGAGTCTTGAACACCTCTCAGGTTTCAGACATTTGTCTAATAAAGTAGACTTACCCATTCCTTCTACCATCATCGGTAAAGGTAACAAATCACATATAGTTAATCCTTATGATTTTGCTTGAACGGTCTTTACACCAACATGCAAACGAAATCCAACAAGCTTTTATTCCTCTCACATACACAAGTGAAGGATGTCTTAGTTATTTAGCCTTATAAGCAAGATTTACCATCAACAATTGACTCAAAGTCAAAAGATTCCAAGTTCCTAACCACATGGATCTTGGTGATGCATTTCTTGTTTATACGGTTTAAATCAACTATTTCATAAGGATAACAATTCAATAATCATTCATAATCATTCCATTACTTCCTTAAGCAAAAGCTTATTGTAAATGCCAAGACATGAATAAACTTTGAAATAAATCTCGAAAACCCACAATAACGTTATTCAAAGTAATATTCATCATCATCAAAGGCAAATAAGATACAATGCTTTTTGCCACGCAGGGCGTAAGACAAAGATCTAAATGAAGTAATAGTTTAGCTGGATGGAATGGCAAGACTCTTCTTCCAATCCTTTTAGTTAGGGATAACTACCATGTTTCCCTCTTTAAGTTCTAGCTCTCCATGCATCCATTACCTACTTCTGATTAACACCTGCACTTTGCAACAAACAAGTTTGTGACAAACGTGAGTGTTTTGACTAGCGTTCAAAACCCAGTCATTAGAAGTAGAAGATCAATGGAGTTTGATCATGAATGTACCTGCAGATGAGCTAACGTTCTTCCGCTTTAGGATACTTAGCTCTTCCAGGCACTTAGGGCAGGCGTGACGGCGCCAATTTCCAATTTCTCCGCAAAAGTAGCAAACTACCCCATGTGGAACATCACCTTGAGGCACAATCTCATTGTCCTGCGACTCCACAATTACGGATAGCCTGGTCACACTAGACTTTCCTTTTGAGGTCAGTTTCTCCTTCTTGCTTACTTGTTTCCTAGTAGCCATAGTGGATGTGGACGAGACACGATCCTTCTCAACCATGTAAGACTGAACAGCCTTCAGCATGTCTTGAAGTTCGATCAAGGATTTATCCAAATTGTCTTTGTGAAAGTTCTTGACAAACTTCTCATAAGACACGGGCAGGGACTGGAGGATCATATCCACCGCAATCTCTCTCCCTATTGGAAGTCCAAGTCTCTCCAATTGGTCCATGTATCCCTTCATCATAAGGAAATGGACATTTACATCCTCACCTTCCTGCATCCTACAACCGACCAAAGCCTTTATACACTCAAACCGTTCTTGTCTAACCTGCTGCGGGAACATGTCCTTTAGCCGGTTTATCATGTCATACGCACTCAATTGCTCAAGCTGCTGACGCAAATCAAAGCTCATAGTCGATAACATGAGACAAGAAATATCTTGTGTATCTCTAACACGCTTCTCAAAAGTGTATCGAGTGGCCCAGTTCGCGTTGGTAGCAGGTAGCTCCGGAAAGGGTTCCTCAAGGATGTGCAACTTTGACTCGTGACGGAGGACAATCCTCAATACACGATACCAGTCAGCGAAGTTCACTCCTATGAGTCTCTCCCTTTCTAGGAATAATCGAAGTTTAAAGTTTGGTGTGGTGTTGTTAATATTTGCCATCTATAAAAGAGTACACGTTTTAGTTAGTTTCGATATTATCCTCGTTAAAATAATTACCCAGCTGATTAATAAAACCAAATTATCTTAACAAGGGCTAAGAACCTCAAAGTACACCAATCCATGACGGGTTTGCCGCGGATCACTTCATGGAGCTACTTAGGCCGGTAAACGCTTTACCAATTGCAATCCGAGATTACAACTCTTAGACACTTGCAGGATCCTAGGTACTCATAGCACCCATTTGGCATGTTTGATCCCTTCTCTCACCGATTCCTCATTAATCCACTTTGATAGCTCGGTATGGGCATGACAACTACCAAGGCGTTTTAAGTCTTAGAATTGTAAATCAACCGTCAAGATACACGGTGGTACTCTAGCCCAATGGCCGGCACGGCTAAGCTCGACAACCGACCCTTGCGAGTTGCCACACGCACCTTCCACACAGTTACGCAAAACCGACCTCGGCTAAGCTCGACGACCGATCATGTTTCACTAGATTTGGGTGGTGTCATCTTACGGGAGGCGAGTGATTTACATTTGATAAAAACGGGATTTTGTTTTTAAAGTGGTCTTGTGGCGCGCGAGGTTTGTAAACCAATTAAAACTCTTGGTTTTATTATTTTGAAAAGTTTTCAAGCGAGCGAAGAAACTAAACAACCACGCAAGAAAATAAACAAAACAACAACCACGCACAAGCAATATCCGGTAACATGCCCCTAAACCCTATGCGCTTTCCCCGTGAGCCAAACGAGGATAGCAAGGCCAAACTAAGGACACAACCACTTGGCCCAGCTGGAAGTGCTCCCACTGAATCCGTCATCTCCAATGAACATCCGGATCCACCATAGCCGAGACGTCTCCTCCACGACTCTCGATGGTTGTCTTCGGTCTTCTTTTACAAATACATACAAAATATTTGAAAAGAAACGGCGTGCAAGCCGTGAAATGCTAATCTAAGCTAATCTAACAATTACAAAGAATAGCAACCGGCATGCAAGCCAAAATAAAGTACAAAATACAAGACCGAATAAATTTAATTATTACAAACCAATTGTGGTACAAACCACCAAATGAATGAATAATTAAATACAACCAAACAACCAACACATAGGTCTAACGGGCAAGGCGTTACCGGATCAAACAACAACCACAAACAACAACACGGTGTGCCACAACAAAACCTTGTAAAATGTATCTCGATTAAGATTGTTCAAACCTAGCTAAACACTCAAGGCACAAAGTGAACAATCCTTGTACATATGCATTAGTACCTCAAACACTTTGAGCATACATATTCATATATACACTATACAAGTATATGCATGTGTGCATTTCATGCCAAAAACCACCCAATACATATAAATGTACGAATCAAGACACATATGGGGCTTTTCAAAAAACCAAACACTTTGGACAGATTCTGGAAAAACAGAATCGCATGGAGCTAAAACCGAAAATATTTTTCTTTTAACAAAAGGACAAAAACACTGTTCACAACGTCCTTCACGGCCTTTCACGGCCCGTGAAGCCCATGAGCTCCACGACTCTGACACAGTGAAAAACCTTCACTACCAACACCCCACGTAACTGGTCGTGAGCCTTCACGACTGTGAAGAAAATATCTTCACGAGACTAGTCGTGAGCCTTCACGACCATGAAGATAAAAACTTCACGAGACTGGTCGTGAGACTTCACGACCGTGAAGAATAATCCTTCACAACCCGTGAAGACATTCTGGACAGAATGTCCATTTTCGGTTTTCAAGCCAAGAAAGTGCAATTTGTTAGTAGATCTGGCTCTGATACCACTGTTGGAACACGGTATGGAGCAAAACACAGCGGAAGCAAAAACAAGAGTTTCAAAAAACCGTACAAAACGGGTCCATACATGTTCCAACGTGATAATTTCTACAAAGCTCAAATTGCAACTTAAAAGAACAAAGAAGGACAGAAATATACCTTCTTTGCAAGCGAGAGATCGGCTGTAGCAAGTGCAAAACCGGGATGAATGAGAACTCAAAGGAATCCTCCTCTATCGTTGATCCACACCAAGTTAGTTCAATCCCCGTATGCTAGTACTCCATCACATGAACGTCCAATGACTTCACGTATTTGGAACAGCCACTAGTTGGTCTCCTCTTGCTCCCAATATAACTACACCACACTCAAGAATCTCACACTTAGTGTATCATGTATGTGTATTATCAAGAAGCCAAGAGAGAATTGATAGAGAGAGAGAGTAAGACTTCTCTTGCATGAACCATTAACTGATCCAGCCCTCAAAAAACTCTATTTGGCCGGATTAGAAGCTCCATTTCTATTGGACCACAAGATGGCCCAATCAGAAATAAGAATTTCATGCAGACAGTCCTTCACGGCCTTTCACGGCCCATGAAAAGCCCGTGAAGACTAAATGCGCCACGACTGGCCATCGTCCTTCACGGCCCGTGCCGCGTCCGATTGACTCGTGAGGGCGTCTCCTTCACGACCCCTCCACGACCTCTTCACGACCCATGAAGACTCCACGAGCCGTGTAAAGGTCATTGAGCCATTCGTGAGGGCAGTGAGCTTCACGACCCGTGGAGCATCCCTCACGGTCGTGAAGCCCTAAAATCAAACAATTTGATTTTTTTTTTACCTTCTCTCTTTATCAGTAAGCTGTCAGGATCAATCCTTGGTGTGTGATCCAGTAGGCTCGCACTTCATCTGCAGTAACACCAATGTACTTGTGTCAGTGGGCAGACTCCGACAACTTTTATATAATTCTTATTGATCTTAATCAAGAATTACATGAACTAGATGCGGAAAATCTAAGTTCAATAAAAGGTGGCAACTAGATTTGTCTAACACATAGACAATGCTAATCTTAAACAACTAATGTCTAAGATGTTCAACACATGAACAAGTTTGTTACACTGAAAGTAAAATGCTAACTCTTCTAATTCTCAAGTTATGAGATTTTAGTGCTTTTCAACGAATTCTTAGCATGTTTCCATGCATGAGTATATATAAGCAAGGTGTGTCCGGGTTGATGAAGAGAGAAGGAGACAAAGGTACTTGTTTTAATAATATTATAATAGATAAAGTTAGTGGGTGAAAAGTAAGTTAACTTTATACACAAAGTGTGTAAAGGAACAAACTATTTAGTAATGAGTGTACACACTATCTATTATTATATTATTAAAGTACTACCTTTATATCTTGAAAAAGTAAACTTCTCCTTTCATGCTTGTGCTTTAATCAACACCATGCTTTCAGAAGATTTGACTTTACCAAGTATGGAGTTGTCAGCCATACTTAACATCATATCTTCGAGATCTTCTTTTCAAGAGTATCTTTTACCTTTTCTAGGGGATAAAAATCTATCCTTTTTGTTTGTTTGCAGATACAAAAAGTGCTAAGTACTTTTACAAAGAAATATCTAAGGCATAATAGGAACAACACATGTTCTGCCTTTGACTAAAGAAAATATTACATAGAAAAGCTATTAACTGAGATGTAGAATAAAGACTCAGCTAACAGACACTGAACTGCATATGTAAATTTGCTCAGCTAAGGATAAATGTGAAAGACTCAACTGACTAGATTTGCTCAGCTGATCGAAATGCTCAGCTAATAATACAAATCAGGGTATAGCTAACCAACTGATCAAACTAACTGTCAGCTGATCCCAAGGGCTCAGCTAATCGTTTGAGTATGATCAGCTTATGAAGGAAAGATTGGATAAGTAGTAAATACCTTATCTGACAGATGGGAGGCATCAGCTGATCAATGTGATTGTGTCAGGTGATCCTTGATAGCTCAGCTGATCTTGAAATTTTCCTCAGCTGATGATTTTGGACCATCAGCTGATCCATTGTAGATCCTCAGCTGATGCTTCTTGACTTGTCTTTTCTTCTTAGCTGAACTTTCTAAAGCTGGTCCTTTGGCTGATACTCAGTGTTCAGCTGACACTATGATTCGTCAGCTGACATTTCTTACTTAAAAATTCTTTAAGTCTAAGATGAAAAACAACACATGTTTTTCATCAATCTAAGTCCAAAACTGAATATATGGTTTTGTTAACATCAAATCCTATTTTACTTAATAGATAGGTTTGATTTAGGTTTGATATTGCTATCTCCCGAACATGATTCTTCTATGGCCTTTCTCCTCGTGTTATATACTCTATATGATTTGGAGATTGAGGAATAACCAACGAATATTCCAGGATCAGCTTTGGGTTCCAACTTATGGAGCTGATCTCTTTGATTCAGCACGTAGCATTTTGAACCAAAGACATGGAAATAACCTATATTGGGCTTTCTAGACTTATACATCTCATATGATGTTTTACCATGTCTTTTGACAATGATTGATCTATTTTGAGTATAACAGGCTATACTAACAGCTTCATCCCAGAAATAGAGCTTCAATCCTGCCTCACACATCATTGTTCTAGCAGCCTTAATTAGAGTTCTATTTCTCCTCTCAGCAACTCCATTTTGTTGGGGAATTCTGACAGATGAGAAATTTTGTAATATTCCCTTTTGTTAACATAAGCTTTCAAGGGTAGAGTTTCTGAACTCAGTCCCATGATTACTTCTGAGTTGCTTTATAGACTTACCATTCTGCAACTCTTCCTGTTTCATAAAACTTATTATCTCTAGGGCAGCCTCACTTTTGGCTTTAAGGAATATTACACAGGTGAATCGTGAGAACTCATATACTATCACCAGTGTGTACTTCTTGCCACTTAGGCTTGGAGTAATTATGGGTCCTAACAGATCCATAAGCAACATATGCATTGGGTCTGTTATTGAAAAAATTTGCTTTGATTTAAAGGACCCTTTATGGTGTTTCCCTTGTTCACAAGATGAACACAATTTGTCCTTGACAAACGTGATCTTTGGTAATCCAGAGACTAACTCTTTATTGGATAGCATATTTATATTTTTAAAATTCAAATGTGATAATCGTTTATGCCACAACCAACTCAGCTTAGGAACAGATTGGGAGTACAAGCAGGTTTCAGTATAGGGATCAGCAGAATTAAGATCAAGTAGATACACATATCTTTCTCTTTTAGCTATTAATACAGGCTTTCCCTTAGCATTATAAATCGTTCCTGCTTTCTTTCTAAAAGTAACAATATTGTCTTCATCACACAATTGACTAATACTAATCAGATTGTGTTTGAGACCCTTGACATAAGCAACCTTCTGGAAAGTGACCTTGCCAGCTGGCATCTTCCCATAGCCTTTAGTTCTTCCATGGGAGTTGTCTCCAAAAGTTACTTTATGACATTCATCTTCCTGGAAATCACTAAGAAGTCCTTTCTACCCGGTCATTTGCCTTGAGCATCCACTATCCAAGTACCATTTACTTGAACCCTACACATGATATAAAACTAAACATATTAGTTTTTTCTGGGAACCCACTTCTTGGTGGGTTTAGATGAGGAGCACTTAGCATCTCCATCTTGTTGAACTGACTGTTCAGCTTGAGTAGGCGCTGAGTCCTGTGTAGGCTGATCAGCCTGTTCTTGTTCAGGACTTGAGATTTCAATGTCACAATCCTTAGCCTCATGACCACTACTTCTACACTTGTAGCGTATCCTTCTTCCAATGATTATAGGAGGTAAAGTGTCTAATAATCGTTGTGAGAACTTGCTCTCAGTCTTGGGATTATATGTAGTGGATAACTTTTCAACTTTCTTTGCAAGTTGATTCACTTGATGCTCACTGACTTTGGACTTACCTTTGTCAGGTATTTGTTTGTTATCCTTTTGATTAGAAGCTTGACCAACAAACTTCATTTCCAGGACCTTGGACTTACCTTTGTCATGTTTACTGGACTCACTAGTTTCAACAGGTTTGGACTTACCACTGTTGATCTTCTTGGACTTACCAAGATCTACAACTTTGGACTTACCATTGTTGTGATTTGACCTCTGACTTACAGTCGTCTTCCTATTCTTGTAACTTCTCTCCGAGCCAGATAGAGAATGTTGTCTTTTGAAAGGATTTGGTTTAAGCCTTTCCATAACTGAAGTTCTTTGAATAGGTTGAGTGCCTAATTTGTCCAGCACAGACTTACTATGCTGTTTGGATGTTGAACACTCATTTCCATGATCTTTAGCTTTTACAAACATATTGTATTTCAAGTTTGGATCATGTCTTTTCTCTGAGGCTGACTTCTGAGACTCAATCAGTTCTCTATCCTCCTTAGAGTCTGTACTTGCTATCTCATCATTAGCTACATAAGCTACTGTTTGATAGTCACCTCCAAGTACAGCTTGTACCTGTTTAGGAATTTGTTGGTTTATGCACTTTTCAGCAAGCTTTGATGACTTACACCAAGACTCAGTGACCTTTTGAAGTTGGTCAGCTTTGAGTCTAGCTTCCTGAAGTTCTTCACGTAGAAGTTTATTAATGTGTCTTTGACATTCAAGATCACACTCTGCTTTCTTACCAACATCAATGAGAGATTGATTTTCCTTAATCTCATTCTTCAGTTTAGCTATCTCATCTTTGAGGTCCTTTTGAGACTTAAGGATGGTCTTGAAATCATTTAGAAAATAATCAAACGCAAGACCCTTTTCTTCATCGGTGTAAGAGTTGAAATTACTAACCTTATACATGGAAGCAGGATCCCAATCACTAAGCTTGCTATTTTCCTCAGCTTCCTTCATGTCAGCTTCAAAAGTTGACTCAGACAAACCATAATCAACTTCGTCAATTTCAAACTCTTCATCTTCTTGAGCCATTAGACATACATCATCTTCTGAGGTAGATGATTCAATATCCCAGGTTTCAGCATATAATCCTTTCGTACTGGGTTTGTCTTCTGGCTTTCCTTTCTTGAGCTGAGTATATTTCTTCTTGTATTTGTCAGCTCTGTAAGCATTCTTATCAGCAACTGATGTTGATTCTTCCCTCTTTAATCTGCACTCAGCAGCAATGTGTCCCTTCTACTGACAGTTGAAGCACACAGCCTTCTTGGGATCAAAGGAACTCTTCCCTTTGCCTCTGTCAGATCTTCCTCTTCCCCGTTGAGCTCTTCTCAAACGTCTGGCTAGCATGGCCATCTACTCAGTGATGGTATGAACATCATCAGTATCACCTGAGTCTGTGTCTAAGTGGTCAGCTTGAGATTCTGACTCTGTCTCAGTTTCAATAACTAATGCCTTGGAACTTTTCTTTTTCTTCTGTGCAACTAATGCAATCTCTGCTTTATCCAAGGACTCCTTAAGTTGTTGTTGAGAAGTTCTCTTGTGCTCTGTGATCTATTCATGATTCAGCAAGAATCCATAGATAGACTGTAGGTTGTACATGTAACATCCTCAAAATGGGCCTAGTAGTACCCAGTTGTACTCTGTGCTCAATTGGTTGTACCTTGACTTTAAATGAGTATTTAATGGTTGTTTTGTGTTTTGGTTAAGTGAAAGTAAATATATGAGGTGCCATATGAAAGTTAGAGTTAATATGCAAAAGCGATAAAATATTAAACGGTTTTGTGTAGTGGTTCCGTAGATATCCCCGTTAGTTGAAACAGGTAAACCTAAGTTGTGTTGTAAGTTGAATAGGAGAACAAAATACCATCGTGGGGTATTAAGTTCACTTAAGTCGGTGTGTGTGTGTGTGTCCTTATCCTCTGTTATGACAGAAACATACACAGACACACTTATACGCATACAAACACACATACACACACTTGCTCTCAAGTTTTGAGAGAAATCCAAGTCCAAATCTGTTGCAAAGTGATTCAAGAATAAACCAGTTGCTACTTCGTCATCTTTGTGAGTAATTTATATCAAGAACCCTTGTTTTGTTTTTGTGAAGATGATACACCATTTTGATGTTGTAAATCATGTTCTTGTGATGGGTTTTGATGTCTAAAGTGTTTATTAGCTTCAAAGGATGTCTAGTAAAGTATATGAACAATTAGAATCGAGTTTTGAATCGATTTGGTGTAAAAGACATGGTTTTCTGAACTGTGTAGAAACAGAGTCGAAGAACACTGCGTCGAGGGTCCTTGCGGCCGCAAGGGGTAGTACTTGCGACCGTAAGGGGTTTCTTTGTTTCTTGCGACCGCAAGCAATGGTGCTTACGACCGTAAGGCTTTGTTTTGTTGGTTTACCGCTTAAGAGCAAAGGAAATAAGGTTTGCGATCGTAGGTACATAACTTGTGATCGTAACCAATCATAGAACCATCCTTGTGGTCAATAGGGATTGTCCTTGCGAACGTAATCATTGACTTAGGAAAAAGGACTCTTGTGGCCGCAAGGGATAACCTTGCTACCGTAAGGGATATTGTTAGGGGACCCTTGCGACCGCAAGCAGGGGTCCAAGGCTGGTAACTTGTGTTTTGACCTACGGGTACTGTGTGTAGTTGATAACTGAGCGTGTGTATGTTGTGTTAGGTATACCTAAAGAACTAGAAGACACGAGTTGCTTATCCGCTTAGTAAGGACTCCAGGTGAGTACCGGTTTCCCATGAGGCTCAGTAAGTAGTGCTAACCATTGTATGTTTTAGACGTGTATTGGTAATTCGAAGTACGTATACAAAGGTGTATTATGATATGATGTACCATGTTTATGATGATTAGAATTGCTGTAAAGGTAAGAGAATACTTATGACAGGAAATTATGTGGTAAGTGTATGCTATGATAGAATTGTACTCACAAGTTTGTTTATCAGCATGAAAGATATTAATTGATGTGATTATATGCGCGCATTAACTGGATCCTAACTGGATCAGCTATTTGTATATGTTATTATGTCCGGACACTCGGGGGGCTGTACAAACAGTTCCCAACACGATTAAGGTCAGTCAGGTAGACGGGTGATAATATCTGGCTGGGTTCCCAGGGTCCTTAGGGGCTCTGAATTGGGGAACTAACGGTACTCATGAGTATACGCTTGGGTAAGGTTCTGCAGGCCGCCGTTCCTTAATATGAACTGGGTTCTTCGCTTAGGCAGGAACCAGCATGATAGACAGAGTGCACCATGTGGACTGCTCTTCGCTCCCCCACTGGTGCAATTGGTTGCGGCTGATTCCCCAGCTAGGGTTGTTGAGTGGGGCTCTCTACCCTGCAAGACACGACTCCTGCTGATAGGATAGGATAGCCCTGTGTGCTTTCCTGAGTTTTGACTGCATGCTTATTGATACTTATGTGCAACCTGTACTCACTAGCTAATGTAGCTAACCGTTTCATGATTTACCTTTTTACAGGTAAGGATTAGGCAGCCTGGTGAGGCGGGTGCTTGTGGGTAATTGTGTTTATCTCTTCTGGAACACTTTTCTATTGTTTTGTCTGTGAACCGATGGTCGGTTTTTAGTATGGTAATACCGCTTCGTTTTGAGACTTGGCTTTTGATGTTATTATTCGCCAATTCAGATAAAAACACTTTATATTTTATAACTAGTGTTTAGTTTCCACTGCATGCCATTGGTAAATATACTTAAAAAGTTTAAATTATTCCTGATTTTAAGCTCGTGAAACCCGGTGTTACAGTACACATGCAGTGTTCCTCCAGCCCTCAGTACTGTGGTTACTTCATTAAACCTTTCTGGTAACACCTCCAAAAATTTCAGCACAAGTTCAGCCTCATCTTTCTTCACACCTACACTTAGCAGGTCATTTATCAAGCAGTGACACCTTGTGAACAAATCAGGCAGGGTTTCATTCTTCTCCGAAAAGAAGTTTTTATAGGATCTGTTTAAATGACTCTTCTTTTGCTGCTTGACCAGATCGGTGCCCTCATATGTAATACTTAGTGTATCCCATATCTCTTTTGCTGTTTGACACCCAGTCACTGTATGCAAGATCTCGTTAGTCAGGGCATTTGCCAGAACACTCTTTTCCTTATCATTCAGATTGAACAGTTTCCAGTCTTCATCTGTCCACGATGCAACAGGCTTCCTTACCTCTTTTTCACTCTTGTCTGTTTTATCAACGAACGTATCACTGACAACAGCAGAGATCTTGGGGATAATTGGTCCTTTGATAATAACATCGGACATACGATTGTCAATGGACTTAAGGAACAACATGGCTCTGAATTTCCACATAGGATAGTCAGATCCATCAAATACGGGACAGCCTTTGGCAGACATCTGTGGAAAGTTTGAAGAATTGTTGCTTGTAGACATTGTAACTTTCTCAGAATCTTGAACTTTCAACTTATGAAATCGTTCAGCCTGCTCTGATACCAGTTGTTGGTCCCTTGGTGAGAATAACAACAAGCAACAGATGTGTAGAAGGGGGGTTGAATACACTTTCTGCAGAAATTGAACAAATCAAAATAAAGTGTTACACAAAGTAAATCAAACCACAATCGAATGCTTTGCTTTTCATTAATAAGAAGATGATTACAGAATCTATCAAGTAAACAACTCTTGATATGTAAACACCTAATATAAATCTCTCAATCTTTCAAACTTAGCTATCTATAATCAACTTATGATTATAGATACTGACGACTCTCTAAACAGGATTTAATCACAGATTGAAAACTTATCAATCTCACAACTAATGTGAGTATTCGAACACACGAATAGCTTGGCAATCTGTGAATATCTTGATCACGTTGAAATGACAAATAGTGATTCAAGAATCGTAACACATACGGTCGAGGTGAGGTATTTGGCTTTGCAACACTTAGTTATTTTTGAATAGTAGTCGTAACTCTAAACTTATCAGGAAGATAAGTATTTATAATCCTGTTCCTACGGTTCCTAACAAACTGGACTATCATAATTTGCTAACTAACTACCGGATAACTTGGAATCTTGAATCTTGAATCTTCTTATCTTGAGTCTTCAATCTTCAATCTTGATTCTGAAGTCTTCTTATCCTTCCCGTAGATATAGATAGTTACAAAGATAATTTTAAAACGTATTTAAATTATCTTTAAGCTGACTTCTCGCTCGGACTGAGTTACTCAGCTTGAAACTCATCAAGCTGAGTTCTTCGAGAACAAACTCGAAAATCAACATGAACTAACACGTATATTAATAAACTCATCCTTAGAAGTCCTAAGAGTTAGCTAGAACTTATTTAGCAACTCTGTTGAGATGACTCAGTATATACGCTGAGTCACTCAGCTTGAAACACATCAAGCTGAAAGCTCAATATATCTTAGGTGAAATACACAGCTTATCACACATAGTGATAATCTTGCTAAGATATAGTATAAGCTGATCAAACATATGCTCAGCTTATATTCAGCTTATGCTCAGTCTGAAACACTGTACGTGTTTAGTCTGATCAAGTCTCATAATTCTGTTTAAGTTATATCTAGAACATATCCAACAAACTTAACTTTGTCTCATCAAATCTAAACTGATGAAATCATTTTCCCAACAGCTACATGTAAGCTGCCTCATGCTTGCGACTATGAGTCCATAGTTGCAAACAAGCATGATGGATACATCGGCTTATGACATGATCCGTCAGATGAGGGATATGTTTCAAGAGCAGGCTCGTTCAGAACGTTACGATGTCATGAAAGCTCTTAATACTTGCAAGATGGACAAAGGTACTCTGGTTAGTACCCATGTCATGAAAATGAAGGGGTATATGGACCAGCTTGAAAGGCTCGGACACCCGGTTATATTGCAGCTAACAATGGACCTGATTCTTAACTCGTTGTCTGATAACTATAAGCCGCTCATAGTCAACTATAACATGAACAGCATGGAGTAATTCATTGCTGAATTGCATTCCATGCGTAAGACAGCGGAGTCGAATCTGTGTAACAAGTCCAAGGAAGTCCTAGTGGTGGACAATGGGGCTGCTAAGAAGAGGAAGGGGCGCAATAGCAAGGGCAAGGGTAAAACTGAGCCAGGACCATCTGCACCCAAGGCCAAGGAAAATGACAAAGGCAAGGGCAAGGGCAAAAAGTTTAAACCGAACAAAGCAAGAGCCAAGAACCGGTGCTTCAAGTGTGGTGAAATTGGCCACTATAAGGCCAACTGCCCGAAGCGTCACGAGGGTGGTGGAAACGCCACAAGTACTTTCGTTGACTAACTTCAGTATTTTTGCTTTCAATTTATTGTATATAAGTGGTGTATTTGACTTTTACGATCGTTTATTGCAAATAGGTCAATAAGAAGCAAAAAGGATGCCTTGAAATGCTGGAGGACGATGCGTGCGGAAAGAGGATTTTCATAATTCATAGTTTTACTTATTTTAAGCTTATAATTTGAAATATGTAATGTTTCTTCAAGACATTTTATTAAAACTTTTATGAATTATTGGTTGATATATCATTGCACGCACCTTATGATTATATCTAGTCAAGTATGATTAGAGGATGACTAACAAGTCAAAGTTTTTGACTTATTAGCTTTTTAGTCCGTATGCATTGGTTGTCATTTGAGTAATATGATTAATATTATTGCTTGACTAAAACTTATGAAATTACTTGAAATAACACAGTTGTTGTTATACATTAGAAAGTTTATCTAATCAAGTAATTATAAGCATTTATGAAAATAAGTTCAAGTTTTGAACTAAAGTTAAACACTTGAAATAATAGTCATTATTTCTAAGGATGTGTTTAAAGGTAAAACATTTATGAGTTTGATTATAACAGATATTGTAATCAAGAGAGCTCACATGTTTTAAATAAGAATCCATACAAGTGTGTTATACTTGTAGTATTGTGAAATTTTGAAACCAATTTTCGTAACAAGAAATAGTGGATATTAGAAAATCAAAGTCTAAGGTTTCGTTAACTTTAAGATTCTTATTTGTAATCTAAGTTTTGGATTTATACTTAAAATCAGTGTTTTGACTTTTGTGTCAAGTTTGACCAAGTCAATAAAGTGTTTTAAGTAATGCTATGTTTTCATAATAGTCAGTAGGACCAATTGACCTACGCAAATGTATTTATTGTTTCTTGATAAAACAATATACATGTATGTGTATGTCTGTGTAGAAGCAAATAAGTGTTTCAAAGAAACACAGTAATTATTAGCTTGTTGAAATTCAAGTACGTATATAATTCTAATGACAGTAATTTTTGAGGATTCAAAATAAGTCCAGGTAACAGGACTAGTCTGAGGAGGTCATAATTATATATTGAAATTCAATGTCACCAATATTAAACATATTAAAAGAATTAAGTGTTGATAATAATAAACAAATTATTAGATAAGTGTTTATGCACTGAATGTCTAATTTTGTTTACGAGTTAGTGTAAACAAAAGGGTTTATTATTTCAGTCTATTTCTTGGAATAGAAAAGTATCCATACATCTACAATATAACCAAGTAAGGTTATGAATAAATTTTATATATTCAGGAACGAGGAGTTAATCCAGTTCTCCGAGTTTAGGGAATATAATAAAATTAAAAAGACTGGACTTGTTTTCAGGGTTTGCGGAACACAGTTTGTCTAGCAAAATAAGTGGGAGCACTATTTAGTGCATACTTATTTTTAGTTCATAGTAATGTTGTGGTTTCAAGAAGTGATCCGTGATAAGTCCACTTGAACCAACATAGTGATGCAAATAGATGCGGTGAATTGAGACGGTGGACCAGTATTAATTTTGTAATATATTCCAAGAGGGAGAATATGGAGAGTACATTATTAATCCCATTACTCTTCCCAGATTTTGTATTATTTGGTAATAACCATGAATAAAAGTGTTATTATTCAAAAATCTTCTCCGTGACTACCTATCTTGGTGGGAACCTCGATTAGGGAGATAATAACGTCATTGTAATCCTTGGTGGAGATTCATAGTGATCGAAGATAGCTACCAGGTGTGTAGGCCAAGGATGTACAGGGGTATGAATATCGGATAGTGGCATCATGAAGAATAACGCGTGGTTAACGAGTCAATGGTATTCATCACATAGGTTGTCCTCAAGCCTAAGGTATTTGGTTTGGGATGCGTGGACTTCTGGCATTTGGGTCGCACCTAACGCTACGCCGTAACTGGGTAGCAATAAGGGGCGCATCTAGTGTCAGGGGAAAGCGTGTTACCAAATGCAAGTATGCGAGAGGCATTCTGCACCTCCTTTTTGAAGAGATGTTTCCGGAGCCCTTGACTGATGTAGACTGTAGAAGTGCATGGCCATGCCCAAACGAACTGATTTGTTCTTTGTCGTTTATCAATCAGTCAAATTCGGATAGTCGAGAAATGATTCTGAGTGTTAAGAGTTGATTGATACCATGCTCACACTCATAATCGAAACATCGTGATGCGGAGGGAAAAGCCTAAAGTATATCCGATCATAAGACAGGGGTTCTTATGAAGCTTTATTATAAAACAGTTAGTTTTATAAATTATGAAACAGTTTGTTTTATAAGGATTTAATTATCACACTTGTATATAAGAGTTCTTATTGCTTGGTTAACCTAAGGACTTGTATAGAAGCTCCCTTAGGCCAGTACAATCAAGTTTACGGGTTGATGGTAAGCACAAGTGGGAGTCTGATAGGATTTGTGTGCATAACCATCGAACCCTGATGACACGCCCAATGCCATAAGACACTCAAGGGTTACACCTGTGAGGGTACGTAATTCAAGAAGTTCATTCACACTATGGGAGATAGGTATTATGACAATAGTCATAAACCAGTATAATGAGTTATAAAATAACCAAATATAATTAATTAACAAGAATATATATATTTATTAGTTAATAAATATATATTGTTAATTATTGATGTTTAGGATTAATATCTTGGATATTATCTTAAAAAGGTTATTGTTACTAATTGTTATTATTATTAAAGAGATAATATATATATATATATATATATATATATATATATATATATATATATATATATATATATATATATATATATATATATATATATATATTACTATGTATTTTATATTAATAATAAAAGATTTAAACCAAGTTACCTAATTAAAGATAACTAGAAAGTTATCTATTAAACCTACACAATTAGGGTTAACACTTTAACAAAATCAAAAGACAAAACTCTCTATTCCCTCCCTTGAAGTCGACGGCCACGAAACCCCAGGGCAAGGGGTTTGTCGATTTTGATGATCAAGTCAACAAGAAGATCAAGAATTTTGAAGTGTGAATCAAGCCTTTCTAGCAGGCTCTTGGTGTACCTCATTACGGGTGGACTAACATTGAGTAATTCAGGTATAACCTTCATCTAAACCTGTTCTTGTGCCTATAGAGAAATCGATGGGTATATGTATATATATATATATATATATATATATATATATATATATATATATATATATATATATATATATATATATATATATATATATATATATATATATATATATACATACATATTTCGATTTCCAGTATTGAGTATTAGATTGATTGTATGCTTTGTTTTATGTTTAATCCAAACCTGTTTATTGTGGTTACATGTTTTTCGAAATCCATATATATACATACATACATGTATCAAAATCGATATATGTGGTATACACACTTGTGATAAACCAAGAGTTTGAATCCTTTAGGGTTTTAGGATTAAGTTTATTATTTTCATTCTGCTTTATAAATAATAACTGCATATTGATTGATCAATTTTGAGTTGGTTCAAACTAGTTTGGTTGTGAATCTGGATAACTCAAGTATGAATTGTGACCTGTAAAACCCAACAGTAAGGCTTGTTCTTGAGGGACCCTTGCGACCGTAAGGCATGTACTTGTGGCTGTGTAACAGATTGTGTAACTTGTGTTTTAAGCCTGAATGTGTTATGTGTAAGTGATAACTAGGCATGTGTATGATGTGTTAGGTGATCCTGTGGAACCAGTAAGTATATCTGTCTCTTGTGAACTCCAGGTGAGTACTGATTTCCCATGAGACTCAGTAAGTAGGTTATCCGTTGCTTGTATGATATACTACCATGCTTATATATGTGTACGCGCATGGTATGATGTGACACAGTGATACAGTGATATATGTTATGCCATGTGATGTAAGTTGTGACTTGTGATACCCATGCGTACTGTGGACCCGGTACGGGTCAATTGTGTTTGTGATTCTTGTCCGGAAAAATGACGTAAGTTGAGGTCAGCTACGGTTGCGGCTGGATCCCTCGAGTTTTATTCGGGATTTAACGGTACTCGACGGCGATTTCCGGGTTAAAGGCACTGCAGGCCGTCGTTCCTCGACATACAGTGAGGGTCTTGGTCTATGATCAGATCCGAACGGAGTCCTTATGGCTCAAACGTGATGGTGGACTGCTCTTCGCTCCCCCACCTACGCAGTTGGATGTGACTGATTCCCCAGCTAGGGTCGTTGAGCTGAACTAGCTATCCCGCGAGATATGACCCTGCTGACAAGTCGGCGCATTGATACGTGATAACTTAGCTTTATGTGTCGTGTTGTGATGTGATAGCATGTTTATTGATGCTTATGTGAAATATGTGCTCACTAGCTAGTTGTAGCTAATGTTTCCAGATATTTCTCTTTTCGCACGTTAGTAATGTGATGGCCTGGCGAGGCGGGATGCTTTAGGTAGTTGTTATGTATATATCTTTTGGAACACTTGTTGTTATATTATTCTGATATGATGGTTAGTACGTAGTGGTAACACTGGCTTATTTTTTAGACTTGGCTTGATTAGTTATTTTTTATCGCCACGTCATTGAACACTACTTAACGTGTAATAAGTGGTTTGTTCCACTGCTAATCTTTTATGTAAATGTGTTTAAAAAGTTTTAATTTCCACTGATTTTAAGCTTGTGAAACGCGGTGTTATAATTGGATTATATCTTGAATAATATATAATTCTTAATTGAAAAATCTTCAAGATTCTTTTAAAATATTATTTAACCATAATTTTACGTTATTATTTTTTCATAAAAACCCAAATTAAAAAAATCCTAACAAATACATAAATCACCTACGTGGCTCATAATATATTATCTCAACATCTGATATGGCACCCATAACCTTCTTTTGTGACATACATAGATTTTGGCGGGTTATATAATTCTTGGTATCTAGAGAATATATCAAGTATTTAACGTTGTACGATTATATCAAAAAATAAGATAAATTATTAATGGATTCGGAAACATTTAGTGCCTCATAAAAAAGGATCATACTTCACTAATCACTTGTACATGGAACTTTTATATACATCAAATAAAAATATCTCAAAGAAGATTGTTAGTGATTTAGTTATTTATAAACATAAAATTAACCATAAATAATGTTCACTACTTAAGAGTTTTATAAATAAGATAAACAAGAAAATAACTGTTTCAAAAAGATTAAATGTTATTTACTTTTAAATTACATAAAATCAAAGATAGTGACTCACTTACTTCAATAGTTATAAAAGAGACTATTGTTTTACTAATATAAAAATCTTATTTATTAACTCTATGGCAGTTTACAGTTGAATCATAGCTTAGATAAAGTAAGACGATCATAATATATGATAATATTTATATCAATAGTTACACATTAGAAGTTATAAAGAAATAATTATAAACACATACATTAAATATATATTCATTCAACCCCCTAAATAACAAATCACCAACAACCCCCAAAACACAACCACCCTTCCCCCCACAATTGAAATTGAAATGGTAACCGGTAATAAGTTATATTTTAATTTTTCATCTAAGTCAAAATTGAGAGAATTTAAGACTTTCTATTGGTCGAATTAAAGATAATTAAGTAAATGTGTATATAAATCCAATTATAATTAAAAATAAGTCAAAATTTGATTTCTACTATTTACCCAAATTAATGGTCTACATATATTTAATATTTAAACTTTTTAATCTCAATCAATAGTTGGAATTAATTAATGAGTTTTTATTCATTTTAGTCATAAAATTAAAACATGAAACATGCAATTACAGTTTAGTTTTTTTTCATTGAGAAATTATTTGAAAAATAAATGATTTTATATAATTAAAACATGAAACACGCTATTACAGTTTTTTATCATCTCAATAAATTAGTAAGTATAATATACAGAAGAAAGTGTGAACTAAAGTGTATTTTACAAATTATAGTACCATAAATTTACTAGAAAAAAACCTTCTTCCATAATATATATTAAATAACAAATTGTACAACAAAATATGTTTTCGGCGGAGTGGTACGGAAGCAGTTTTGTTAACCGGGTTGCGTGAGTTCGAATTCTCCCTCAACAAATTTTTAATTTCCAGCTTTTCATTATTTGTTTATTAAATCTTAGTATTGCTTTAAATCTTTTGAGTCTTTTTTAACTTCTAATTTTTTGAAAACGTGGATTTCAAATGTTTAATCCTTTCTTAACTACTTTTTAATCTTTGTATTATTTTTACCCTTTTTTTAACTTTTATTTTCTTAACAATCATATCTATCTTTTTATTTCTTTTGCTAATTAACGTAAATTTCATATGTATACGTTTTTTATACTTTTATCTTAACAATATTTATTATTATTTAATTTAGAGTTTTGATTAAAGTTAAAAATAGTTTAAACTCTATAGATTGTATAGTTTCATACATTAATCACATTATATTTTATGTTCCTTTTCTTTTCGCAGCTTATTTTTTCTCTGTTCATCTTTCTTCTAAGAATGCATATGAGCAATTTGATGTGATGTGTAGGATATTTTGGTTTATAATATAGATGTTGTACGGTCGCAATTAGGTCTTTTATATTGCCCACATGGTATTTGATTTAATATGAGGGATAATCAATACTTTTTTTCTTACAACTAGAATATCAATAGTAAATCAAACCAAACAACGATTATAATACTAAAAGAAATCCCCTCGATCAGCTTCTCGGGAGGCGGAGCTAACTAAAACAAATCCCAAAACTTTTACCTATAACACCTCAACACTTACTTATCACTTGGGAGACTATGTGGTATCCATCTCTTTGGGCTAGACTTTAAGCTAACATTTTTAATAAAGATTTGCATAATGCAATCTTGGTTCTTACTCAACACTTGCTTACAAATCCAACAAATACCGAATAAAATTTAAAATAATACATCGTACTGTACCTACTCATATTCGACATCCAACTATTTTAAAGAACATAAAACTTAAACAAAAGTGTTGCGCGCCAGTCAACCCCATTTTAACCTAAAATGCAATGCCTTAATTAAAATTCATTAGCAAATTCTTTCTTCTTGGTCTCAACATTGATACTTCAGGATACAAAACTTACAATTGGTAGTTACTTATGTGCAATTAAAGCTGAAATAGCATAAATGAAGAAAAACAGAATCACTTTCCTAGCTTTAGTATATAACTGATACACATATATAACTACTTATACATACAACAAATACATATTTACACAACACTAATAATAGATGTATTATTTTTACAGGGAATTCACTTTTTTAAACCTCATGCAACCAACTTATTCAGATGCTAACAACTATGAAAATATCGACAAATATCGTAGTCCTTACCACTTTTTTATTATAAAGCATGTACAGCCTTATTACTCTTTTGAGGACTCATGCAACACAAATATGTTAAAATGCTAATTAATAGCCATGTAAACTACACAATGATTACCTCATTGATTCAATCGTATAGCTAAACGTTGGACACATGCATGCACTTTACTACGCTTTCATACTATCATATATGTACAAACTTATATTTCATGTAAATTTTGTTGCTTATGATACAATCTGTCACACTTTATAACCCAACACGAAGTGGGCTCATAATATCTAGTAATAAACACATAATTAAGTTATTATCTTCGACAGAAGAACGTGTGAACTAAAATATATTTTTATAAATAATAGAATTTCGTAAACAAAATAACATATATTAATTTAGTGTGGGCCTGTACAAACTTATTCTAATAATTATATATCCATACAATTTGAAACAAAAGAAACTGTATATATAATAAATAGCTTGTAAAGCATTTTGTTATCAAATGTTAGATTAGCCTGGTTGGTTATGTCCTTGAGTTTTGAAGCCGGGTTCGAGCCCCATTGTCCTTATATTTGTTGGTGCATATTTGTAAATCCCTAGTTCGTATCAATAAAGTATATTCATGTTTATTAATTCAAATGTGTTTTGATTAATTGTTTGCATGTTTATACATTCTTAGTGATTCTTTGTGATGATCTTAAGCTTACAAGTACTTAATCATGTGTTGATGTGAGTTTGGAAGTTTAAGTGTGTGTGAAAGTTCATCACGTGCGTGATGTGTTCACTGCGTGCGTGGTGAATTCACTACGTGCGTAGTGAAGGTCAACTCGCACGTAGTGATTAGGTCGGTTAAAATGAAATTAATTATTATTAAACTAACCAGTACGTGCGTACTGGACACACTTCGTACGAAGTGTGATACATTACGTGCGTAGTGAATTAATTACTCTATAAATAGAACTTAACCCCGCATTAGCGTGGGTAATCGAGAGAGTTCACGAGGAATCGACGAATCAAGCGAGTAACCTACGAATCAATCGAGTAATCAACCGGGAGCCTTCGTAATTGACCTTATCCGACCTTAAGCCTACTAAATCGCAATCTTAGTGATATATACGAAAACCAAGGGCAGCCTTAAGCATCTCTATGTGAGTTCTTAGAGTTGTTCTTAGTTCTTTCTGTGTGTTACTGTGTGCCGGATACCTAAGCAGATCTTAGAACCTTAGGAGGTTTGGGAAATAGAAATTCCGCACTATTTCTCATCCTAGATCAGTCCTAGCGTAAGGGTGTTTTAGTTTAGATTAGAACCCCGTTCCCCCAGCGGTCCTACAAAGTGGAGTTTAGTTCTCTGATACCACTTTGTAGGACCGGCTGGGGGATGGGGTTCTAAACTAAACTAAAACACCCTTATGCTAGGACTGATCTAGGATGAGAAATAGTGCGGAATTTCTATTTCCCAAACCTCCTAAGGATTCTAAGATCTGCTTAGGTGTCCGGCACACAGTAACACACAGAAAGAACTAAGAACAACTCTAAGAACTCACACAGAGATGCTTAAGGCTGCCCTTGGTTTTCGTATATATCACTAAGATTGCGATTTAGTAGGCTTAAGGTCGGATAAGGTCAATTACGAAGGCTCCCGGTTGATTACTCGATTGATTCGTAGGTTACCCGCTTGATTCGTCGATTCCCCGTGAACTCTCTCTATTACCCACGCTAATGCGGGGTTAAGCTCTATTTATAGAGTAATTAATTCACTACGCACGTAATGTATCACATTTCGTACGAAGTGTGTCCAGTACGCACGTACTGGTTAGTTTAATAATAATTAATTTCATTTTAACCGACCTAATCACTACGTGCGAGTTGACCTTCACTACGCACGTAGTGAATTCACCACGCACGCAGTGAACACATCACGCACGTGATGAACTTTCACACACACTTAAACTTCCAAACTCACATCAACACATGATTAAGTACTTGTAAGCTTAAGATCATCACAAAGAATCACTAAGAATGTATAAACATGCAAACAATTAATCAAAACACATTTGAATTAATAAACATGAATATACTTTATTGATACGAACTAGGGATTTACAAATATGCACCAACAAACTCCCCCTAAGACCTAGTTCTATCAATAACCATTGCACTAAGCAAAAATTCCACAAAGTAAAATGCACAAAGCAAAATGCACACAGCAGAATGCACTAAGCAAAAATTTGCACACAGCAAAATGCACAAAGCAAAATGCTAAACGAATACCTTTCGTCATGCCCTTATCTGCACTACGCACGATGTGAGCTGTAACTCGTGCTTAGTGGGGTTCCATCTCGCATGTAATGAGTTTCTCATCTGTGAACCTTAATTACTGTTAGTACTGCACTCAGCAATAAACAGTCAGTAACTTCAAGATCACATATAAACATTTAAGCAAAACACATCAAAGTGAGATGAAAGAAATGTAAACAGAACAAATCACACTAAGAGAAAATAGAACATACTAGAACTCTTTTTGTATTTTACTAAACAGAAATGAGATAAAAATGCAAACTATTAACAACTTAATTTTGGAAATCTAAATTCAACTATTTAAAAGCTTAAAAATAAATGACAGAAATGAAAATAACTGAAATGAAATTAACTCAGAATAAATTTGCAAAAGAAGTAAATTCCTGAAAATTAAATCTTTTTGTGAGAAGGTTCCAGTATGGAGTCAGTACTAGCTCGTCTATACACAGTAATCATTCATTTCAGAACCTTGGGCATAAACATATTCTCTTAAACTCTGTCTGTCAACCTATCTTTCGTCAGACAATAACAAATTTTGTTTCAACATTTTCAGATTGTCTAGACTGGATACATGATTAAGACTATCTCTTTCAAAATCTCACAGTATTTTGATTCACTCAGTAGGTTGCACAACTTAATTACCAAAACCACCATGCTTATGTGATATGTTAATTTGTCAACGCATTTTATGCTTTTTGACATGGAGGTCAATTTTTCACCTCTCTAGACATTTTTCTTGTTGAGCTTTTGTCAATGCATTTTATGCTCTTTGACAGTTCAACACTAATAGATCAATGTAGCTTTTGTCACTGCATTTTATGCTCTTTGACAATTCAACATTGATAGATCAATGTATCTATTTCTTTTGACATTCTCAAAATTGGGGTCAATTTTTCACCCTCTTTTACATATAGCTCAATGTCATTTAACACATTAGGCATGGTAACAGGTGTGTGCATCAAACTAAGTCATTCTCAACTGTTATTGACTTATAGACTTGGAATGTCTCGATAGCTTAAATCTATGATTGATTTTCACATGCATAACCATTTATCAGTCTAGACTTTCCTTATATGTCTTACACGCCATCTGTTTCTTTTCTGATTTGACTCAAATTTTCAGACAGTTTTCTCAAGAATATGTGCATACTTTCAGTCCTAATTTTACTAGACATACTTTGTATTGAAAGCCAGTGTGCCATCACTCTCCATCTAGGTTGGATCAACTTCCCTTTTTGATTTTTTTTTTTTTTTTTTAAGTTTTCTGATTTTTTTTTTGTATTTTCTAAGTTTTCTGATTTTTTTTGTATTTTCTAAGTTTTCTGATTTTTTTGTATTTTCTAAGTTTTCTGAACTATCTCCCCCTAAAATACCAAAGAAACTAAAACCTAAGAAAATAGAAACGCAAAGACACACAGAAAATAAACTGAAAGACAAACGAACAATTTAATCACACAGAAAATAGACACACAGTCACAAATACCTCACACTTGATTATAGCGGTTGACACCCTTCACATAGAAGAAAGAATTAGAAAGCATTAGGAACCCAAGCCCGAATAGTCATGGGTTTCCCGTCTTCTCCAATCACTGGAAGTTTCATCCAAGTTCCAGTCTTCTCAGCAGCATTGCTGAACCTGTCACTCGAATCCTTAGGCATTTTAACACACAGTTTGTTAGTCCAATTAGAAATCTGATTGAGCGAAGATTTTCTTTTGCTAACAACTTCGGGATATTTAGATTTTCTTATGGTATCCCCGTTTGTCCTTTGATGCTGAACTGGAAGAGTTGAGTTTTGATTGTTTTTAGTAAACGTTTTATTCTTTTGAAAAGTCTCAACTTTCCTGTTACATCGCTGATGTGGCTGCTGATCACACTCGTAACTGAGGTGACCAGGTCTCCTGCACACATAACAAATCCTGTCTGGATATTGCTTTACAGAACCTTTCGACATCCTTTGAGATCGATACCCTAACCCTTGATGTTTGGGTAAGATTTTGACCTCTTGGTATGGACGGGTATCAGGAGACTTTACACCCTCCTTTTCAATTTTCCGAAGGGCATCGCGGATACGATGCATCAACGGATCTTTCACATTAGAACTTGCCAATAGTTCTCTTATGCCTGGTTCAGCCTTGTTAATTTCTTCTTGCCGAACCTCATTCTTCTGAGGCTCACCCACATTCTCGTGTAACTTTAAATCCTCTTTTGGGGTTGATGCAGAAGATTCATCAACCTTTGTGAGTAGTGGGTCAGATTCAGAGTGAACATCATCATTCACCAGTTGATTTAACACTGGTGGTGGACATTTAGAGTATAACTTCTTGTTCTTTTCTTAATCAGTACCTTGACCTCTCTGATCGATTATGTACTCAAATAAGTAAGAAGACGTGGAATAACTTTTGAGTTTTTGACTCAGAGTCTCATAATCGACCTTTGAAGTAGCAAGGTCTCGTTTCAGCTTATCAATCTCATTTATGTAAAACACTATAGCATCCTGTTTATTTAACAGAGCCACACCTAGTTTATGCACCTGTTTGCCTAAACTTTTATTCTTTTCTTTCAACTGTTTTTCTCTTTCTTTTATCAACAGGTTTTTATCTAACTTAGATGTGAGCTCTGAAATTGTAGACTTTAGGAACACTATCTGTTTTACATAATCATTACAAGAACCACAAGGTAAGCCAAAAGTACATACCTTTTCCTCGGATGATTGACCACAACTGCACACCTTTTGGTTTGACTCATTGGCACGAACTTTCACTGGTGTCTTTTCTGCAGCTGGAACCGAGGCTGGTTCATCATCAATGCTGGCAATCGATTCTTCCTCACTTGAGTAACTTTCTGTCTCGGATTGAGAATCTTCGTTCAACACATGAACATTTGCCACATTAATATCAGCACCATCATTCCCAAATTGTACTGACCAGTCAATTCCCTCGTCCTTTTGAACAACTGCCATTGCCTTAGCCGGTTTTGGAGTTGATTCAGACTTTATGGTTGAAGAGGAAGATGATCTACTGCCAGGACTGGTTTTGAAAGGATACTTCGGTCCCATACTCTTCGGCTTATCACATTCTCGCGCGAAATGACCTTTTTCACCGCAGTTATAGCATGTTACCGCAGACTTATCAAAACCGAGTGTGGTATCCTTTGTAGATGATATTTGCTTCCCTGTTCTTTTCTCATATGCTCTTGCCCTCCTGACTAAGTTAGCATATGACCAGAGGATATCTTGTCTCTCCATCTCATCATCATCGATCTGTTCATAATCCTCTTGTGTCAGATGAGCATTACCAATCTTCCCCTTCAGTAGATCATCATAAGAGGAGACTAGCGCACTTAGCATGCTCATATGTGTTTTTACTTCATCTGCGCTCCCATACTTGAAATGCTCGACATTGAATCCAGAAGTAGACACAGTATAGGATGGCCCAGAAGATGAAGCTTCAGATGTAGATCTGCCAGATTCATTTACATTACTCACATAAGCAGATTGTAAGGGAGCATTTGAAGAAGTGGATGACGATACAGGTGTTCCAGAGTAGTAGAGAGAAGGATTTTGTTGATAACTGGACATGGAATCCAAATTTTGTTCCTCCTGCTCTTGCTCTTTCAGCTTTGTGATGAAATCATTTAGATCCATCCCGTCAAAACCACCACTATTCTTCAATATCATAATATATGGCCGCCAGCTCTTGGGCAAAGCTTTTGCCAAAATTTCCACCTGTTGCTTCTCTGGAACAGTAACACCCAGACTGTCTAGTTCACTAAGAAGATGATTATATCTTGTAATGAGAGAAGGAATTTTTTCATATCTAGTAGCCATGAAATGATCTAATTCCTTTCTCAATTGACTTGCTTTCAATTCCTTGAGGGCCGCATTTCCCTCATTTCTCTTCTCTAGTGCTCTCCACAGGCTGTGGAAAGTTTTATATCTTCTGAATTGATGGAAAATCTCATTTGGAATGGCCTGGATTAGTTGAGCATAGGCCTTCTTCTCTGCATCATGACTGCTCTTCTGTTCAACAGTCATTCCATCATAGGGGTTTCAATATTTCCCTCTCCCTTGGGAACCATATAATCGGTGCTTATTGCTCTCCGAAGTCTACAGTCAAGGCCATCGAGGAATATTTCGAACCTGGGCTTCCACATAGGATAGTCTTCCATGGTTAACAGTTTAGGTACTTTATTGGCACTCCCCATTTCACTGTCTAGCAATAAGTTATTTAAAGTTGTTGTCTGTTTTGATGCCATTTCAGTAATCAAGAGCTGAGAACACACAGACTGAAATTAGGATTCGATAGACCACACAGATTCAATACGCACGGAGTGGGACCTACTACGCACGAACACAACGCACTACGCACGTGGTATAAGACCTACGTACGGACTGACACAAAGACACACAGATCTTACTACGCACGCACTGAGACAGTAGTACGCACGGATTGAATTGACTACGCACGGAGACCACGATGAAGTAAAATAACACACAGATTCAACACGCACGTACTGGAGACACTGCGCACGCGTTGGGAAATTACTACGTACGGAATGAACACACAGTCAATCGAAAAGTCTAGAAGATCTACGACACACTACGCACGTACTAAGCTTACTACGCACGCACTGGAAGCTCACTACGCACGGTTAAAAATCAAGCTGTTGACGTAAAAACCGACCCTTTTTAACGCAAGACCTATTTTCGACCGAAAAACCGATTAAACACGACGAAAAGGACAAAACACACAGGCCTAATCGACACCTAGATCACGAAATCCTAAAGGAAAAGTGATCAATCAAAGCACAAGGCTCTGATACCACTTTGTAGGACCGGCTGGGGGATGGGGTTCTAAACTAAACTAAAACACCCTTACGCTAGGACTGATCTAGGATGAGAAATAGTGCGGAATTTCTATTTCCCAAACCTCCTAAGGATTCTAAGATCTGCTTAGGTGTCCGGCACACAGTAACACACAGAAAGAACTAAGAACAACTCTAAGAACTCACACAGAGATGCTTAAGGCTGCCCTTGGTTTTCGTATATATCACTAAGATTGCGATTTAGTAGGCTTAAGGTCGGATAAGGTCAATTACGAAGGCTCCCGGTTGATTACTCGATTGATTCGTAGGTTACCCGCTTGATTCGTCGATTCCCCGTGAACTCTCTCGATTACTCACGCTAATGCGGGGTTAAGCTCTATTTATAGAGTAATTAATTCACTACGCACGTAATGTATCACACTTCGTACGAAGTGTGTCCAGTACGCACGTACTGGTTAGTTTAATAATAATTAATTTCATTTTAACCGACCTAATCACTACGTGCGAGTTGACCTTCACTACGCACGTAGTGAATTCACCACGCACGCAGTGAACACATCACGCACGTGATGAACTTTCACACACACTTAAACTTCCAAACTCACATCAACACATGATTAAGTACTTGTAAGCTTAAGATCATCACAAAGAATCACTAAGAATGTATAAACATGCAAACAATTAATCAAAACACATTTGAATTAATAAACATGAATATACTTTATTGATACGAACTAGGGATTTACAAATATGCACCAACAATATTTTTGTTTTAATTCATTTTTTTATTTCCTGTTTTTTCCTTATTAACTTATGTGGTAATTTATTTTTCTTTTTCTTTTCCTTCCATTGGATTTAGGTTTTAAAATTTATTATTATATTTAAATAATTAACTTTATGTGGCTTTTGTTTTCTTTTTATACTTTTTAATATATAACATCTGATATAAATATGAATATATGTTTGTAACCATCTTACTTTTATCTGTATTTCAACATAATTTTTGTAATAATACAATATTTATTTTAAGAATATATTTTCCAGATAAAGTATATTTCGGCGTAATTAGCATATTACGTTTTTATTCAAGGGTTGGTGGTGTTTTTTGGTTCTCAACAAACATTATACATCAAAACATGTAAGAGAAAATACGTTATTCGTACTATAAAAAGTAAAACTAGAACCAATATAAATTTAAATATCCTAAATGGTTTTTTCTTTGTCAAACTTATAAGAGATAAATTGTTAGGCATAATATGAAAATAAAATTTAAATCAGTTTGAATTTGAACATCCTAAATGTTTAAGTTTCTCATGTTTTATTTTAACTATTTATATTCATATATTAGTTTTTATATTTTCTTTATACTTACAAAACTTTCAATTGTAAGGATTAGTAATACTAGACAATTATATTTGACGTAATATAAAAATAAAACATGAAACGGTTTATATTTGAACCAACTAAAGCAATACAAGTGTAAAAGTCTATGTCTCTGCCTACTTTAGTTAAAATACTTATGTTTAGATTTAATTTTTAAATTTTATTTGTCCTTATATCCCGCCGCAACACGCGGGCTTAGATCTAACTCGTTAACTACAAATTCACGTCCTTTGTTGGAGTTTCTTTCAAGAGAGTTGATATATCCTCATACTTTTTATTCCTACTTATCCTCCTACTCATAAGATCAAAACAAGTGTCAAAATCAATGGAGGAGGTGAGAAAAGAGAATTAATGGAATCCACATGTCATCTTATGGTGAGTAGGAGGAAAAAGTAGGAGGATAAATCATTTCTCTTCTTTAAAATATGGTTGATACATATTCGTAGGTTTATGTGCTGATATCTTTAATTAATTTAAATAAAAGACTAATTTTCATAAATTTAATTAAAGAGTTTTAGCTCTTTATTTATTCATCATCAACTCCCAAGCATTCAATTATTTAAAACTAGACTAAATGCTCGTGTAATACAGGGGTTGGTTTAAAAGATAATAAATATTAAACATTAATAAAACGTATTAAATAATAATAAAACGTGGAATTAAATGAGAATTTAAAAAATGACAACGTACGGCATCTAACACTCTAACCAACAGTGGAAACATCGACGCAAGTGAAAGGGCAGACTTGATGGCATAAATGTAGTTCATGATACAAGAGACGTGATTGTATTTCTTATATAAGCCATCAATTATTATTGTTACAATTGAGGGTAATAAAGTTAAATGTTATTGGTTATTGTCACATAAACACCTTTGCGCTTTGTTTGTAATTTAGGTGCAACTTTGTTCTTGCCAATCTTCTCTACCGTATTTGGTGGTGTAATTTCCTATAGGAAATAAAATACGCATGTATCAAACATTACATTAAATATGAAGAATACTATATATAGCTAGGTTGATAAAAAAGATATCGTTTCATCAAAAATAACTTGTTCCATTGGCCATGCGAAAAATCCACCTACTGCGTCCTTGACTGTTTTGAAACCATTCTTTCCAATGTCCGGTATGCATGCTGCATCCACTAACGATTGGTCAATTGAAACTCTGTAGCAATTCTTTGGAAGTGGTGCGTTATGAAGAGTTTGTTTTCCATCAGTCTTGTATACAGTTCCAAAAGCAATAACACTTGTTCTCTTTGAGTGCCACAACTTACACTTAATTTCCTGAAAAACACACAATGATAACAACAAGACAGCTACACAACACAAAATGATCCGCTGATGCAACAAATTAAGATCTATCAGCTATTTAAACAACATAATATAATAAATAAATGATCAGCTAGACAAGACACAATGATCAGGTGATAGTATAAGACAGCTGATCACACAAACACACAATATATGAACATGTGGAAATACATACTTGTACCGGTGGTGGATATATATTTTCTTGCGACTCAGAGTCTCGACGTCGAGACGTGTTTCTTTGTGATCCAGGCTTTTTGTAGATGTTATATTACTTTAAATTGTTTCCAGTTCGTTGTTAGAAGTTGCAAGTCCATTAGACATATGAATGCTAGCCTCCATCTCACATACAACATCATCACTTAACGGTGTTTTACCTCAATCTCCATTAGACAGCTGCAATAGAAATTAAGAAATGCATTTGTTAGCAATACACAATGTAAATGTTAGCATAACTGGAAAAAAGTCTTTCCTTTGATGTCAAAGACCGTATCATCTCCTCTTGTGCCTTCAACTGACCACTTAGATGAGCAAGCATTCCTTTTGTTTATGTCACCTCGTTGGACAAATTCTGGATTACTACTTCCTTTTCTTGACGCTCGCGTCTCTCATTATCGAGTTGACATTCAAGTAACGCAATTATTTCATCTGATGCTTGTCTGTTTCGAGGAAGATCAAAGTACTTATTGTATGTCACTCTACCTCCAACTCCTCTTGCATAACCTCCCTTTTCCTTACCAAATACAACTGTCAGGGCATCAGTGCCCTGAGCAACCTGCAAGGTTCCTTCTTTGATCTTGTCCTCAGTATCAATCTGCATATATGGAAATTAAATTATTATATATATCAAACTAAACATAAAGTGATAATAAAATATACAGTCATACTTACAATTTTATCTCCCACTGATTTAGTCTCATCATCTGCAAAATTTCTTGATTTGTTTAGCCTTCCTTTCAACCACATTATACAACTCAGGGGTTCTTCATCAGGTTGGATTTCTTTATTTTTTATCTTATCAACATAAAATACATACAACATGTAAAGTTAAAAACAAGTTTAAATACGTAATAAATTATAATATATTTTAACAGTTTTACCATTTTCTCTTTGACATGTACGTATCCACCTCGTCCCATTGTATGCTGATAAACAGACTTGGAACGCCCCGTTTTAGTTGCAGCTGAGTTTTCCTAATTACAACACAAATTCATTAGGTGTTTAGATGCAAACACAAAATTATGAAAAGATATGTACTTAAATAAAAAATGACAAATTAAAACCTGGTATTCCTCTGAGCTCGTATACTTCACAAAAGCGACCCACGCTGGGGCTTCAACAATCGCACTATATTTCGCCGGGACTTCATTTAAATTTGAAGGTGTATTTTGATTGGGCAATATGTATGTTTGTCTCATTTTCGTTCTGAAATTCCTTAAAAGTCCACCAAGACGATGCATTATTAAGTTTCTACAACTCTCGTGAACATCAAAAAATTGCTGCAAAAAATAATCAACACAATGTTGTAAATTAGTTTCACATAATGTAAATGCAGAAGGATAAAGGTAGTTATATCATGCGTACCATGATTTCATCCCAAAGTTTATCTCTTGCTTCTAGACCCACCTTCTTCCAGGATAAAATCTTTAAACCTATATGCTCACGAACCACGTCTCCTAAAAAACTTATAAACAATGCTGTATTTGGCCCTGAAATCCTATTCATCACATCGAAGGTTACCAGAAGCTTTGGTCCACCACGTTGGCCATATTCTTTGCAAAACTTGGATAACCTGGTTATGCCCCTCTTAACTACATGTTTGTTAATCAGAGAGTTTTCGTTGTTATGATCTTCCGCCTCATCATCAGTGTAATCCTCTGATACATATCCAAGAATGTTGTCACCCATATCATGATTAAGAAGATGATGGTCCAGATCATCGACTTGAGCAATATCCATATTTCTTGAGTAGAGAGTTGTAAAAGGGAAATATTAGAATTGTTAATTACTTGTTTAGGAATCAATCGAACAGGAAAGAGTTTAAAATTTTTCAATTGATTTTTTGTTATAGAATATATACAACACGTCTTCATGATTGGCAAAAATGTGTTAAAAAATTCAAATAATTGGTTGCCGGGAGAACGAAAGTTTTAAATTTTTTTTCATTCCCTAATCGGCAATAATCGAAATTTAAGGAAAATGAATAGTCGGAATTGACTTTTTTTGAAATTTCAGGAAACTGAATTGCCTTTTTTTTTTAAGTAAAGTTGAAAATTTTGGCTCCAAAGGCCTAATTAAATAAGAATTTAATTTTTTACAAGGCGTAATTAACAATATTTAAAAATTTCAGGTGACTTTAATATATAATTATAAAATTTTAGATAATATAATTATAAAATTAATTTTAGATAATATAAAATTTAGACAATCGGTAATTAACATGGGTCATGGGTCACGTGTATTGGGTTATGACTAAGAACAAGACAGTAATATGGTTCATGTGTAATATGGTTTATGTTCATGTGTCATGGTTACTACCATTGTGAACGGTGACAATCGGTAATTAATAAGTTTCATGGGTAACAGTTAATTAATATGGTTCATGTGTCATGGTTGGGTTTAGGGTTTTGGGTTTAGGGTTTAGGGGGTTATGACTAAGAACAAGACAGTAATATGGTTCATGCGTAATATGTTTCATGTTCATGTGTCATGGTTACTACCACCCTGACTGGTGACAATCAGTAATTAATAAGTGTCATGGGTCACGGTTAATTAATATGGTTCATGTGTCATGGTTAGGGTTTAGGGTTTAGGGTACGACCCTAAACCCTAAACCCTAAACCCTAACCATGACACATGAACCATATTAATTAACCGTGACCCATGACACTTAACCCGTAACCATATATGACCAATAAACCCATAGCCATAACCATAACACATAACACCTAAACCATAAACCCGTAAAACTTAACCACTAACCATACCCATAACCATAACCCCTAAACCATAAACCAATAAGACTTAACCACTAAGCAAGACCAATGCCATAACCATAACCATAACACATAACCCCTAAACCATAAACCCATAACACTTAACCACTAACCAAATTCAGTTAACCCATAACCATAACCCATAATTAACCCCTAAGCCATAAACCCAAACCACTTAACCCCTAACCATGACCAAAAAACCCATAACCCCTAAACCATAAACCCATAACACTTAACCCTTAGCCATGACCAATAAACCCATAACCATAACCATAACACATAATTAACTACTAAACCATAACCTATATCGGTTAACCCTAATAGTTTACCATAACCAATTACCCATAAGCATAAATTTTACTCCTAACCGTAACCTATATCCGTTAATCTGTAATACTTTACCATAGCACATGAGCCATAACCATATATAACCCATATCCGTTGAATAGTTTATTGATTATAACCCATGACCCATATATAACCATAACCCATAATAGTTGACCACAATCATAACCCATATCCCTTCACCCATAATAGTTGACTACAATCATAACCCATATCCGTTAAACCGTAATAGTTGACCCCAATCGTAACCCATATCCGTTAAACCATAATAGTTGACCATAACCATAACCGTTAACCTGTAATATTTGACCATAGCCCATGACCCATAACCATAACCCATATCCGTTAACCCGTAACTGTTTACCGTATATGCAAATCATAAACCATAACCCCCATAAACGGACACTGAAATTCCTGAAGTCATCTTCATCTTCGTCCCCAAAAAGTTAAACGCCAGACACGATTACTGTGTTCAATCGTTGAAATCATCGTTATGAGGTAAGAATGTTGATCGATTTTTCTTCTTTATCTCCTGTGTTGAGTCATTGTACCATATAATAAACCCTAACTCCCATAAGACGGATAATGTAGTTCGTGCAAATCCTCTTCATCTTCGTCCCCAAAAAGTTAATTAAATTCCCACACGATTACTGTATTCAGTCAATGAATCATTCAAGAAGGGTTATGTTTATGCCATTTGTTTACGTCAATTACATATGTCTGTTTACAGTTTCTGACTTTTGTATTATGTTTATGCCATTTTTTACAGAAAATCAATAAGACTTGGTAAGCCTATAAGATATTTAGGTGCAGCTAAAGAAGTGCCAGTTCAAGAAGTTCCAGTTCCAGTGGAAGATCCAATTCATGTTGCTGGGGTTGCTGAGGTTGCTGAAGTCGTAGTACAAGTTAAAGTTGAAGAGCCAATTCAAGGTGAAGATGATAAGGTAGCTGAAGAGGTTAATCCAATTCGAGAAATTAAGACCAGAAGAAGAAGTCAAATACTGTTGCTCAAGAATCTGAATAAAAGTCATGATGGTGTACCAGGGAGTTCCAAAGAGAATGTGATTATATTAGACTAGTATGGTAGTTGATGTGTCTATCTTTTCTAGATGTTTTTTGTTTGTACGTGTTAAACAATGGTTTCTTTTGTAAACTGAAATCACAACAGTTTCTATCCAGAAAACGGAAATTAATTTTGGCTTTTAGTATGATATTTAACTCTCTTATGTTTTGTTATCTAAATATGGTATATGAACATGGTATTATAATCTGTTTCCTTTGCTTCATTCATTTCAAGTCTTTTCTGTGAAGCTAAATATCAGTATTACATTTATCAAAACAGAAAAGTCAGTATTCCATTTAACAAAACAGAAAAGTCAGTATTCCATTTATCATGTTTGACTATCAAAAGTCAGTATTCCAGGTCTATTTTGTTCCATTTTCATGCAACTGTGTTCTCTAACAGTTCCTAGGAAACTGTAATTAAGTCATTCACAATCTAAATATATTCATATACCAAAAAAAGTATTGGATTACAGTCACAAACATTATTTAGTGATTCACAATCTAAATAACCATGGAAGTTGACTATCAAAAGTCAGTATTCCATAAACAAACTTTATAATTGAATAACCATGGAAGTTGACTATCCAAAGTCAGAATTCCATTTATCATTGTACTGTTTGGTAGGAACTGTTAGTGAACTCAGTTGCATGAATTCATGCAAATGAGTTCCCTAAGATTTCCTACCAAATAGTATTTAAGTCATTCACAAACATTAATTAAATCATTCACAAACAGTAATTAAGTCATTCAGAATCTAGTGATATAACATATACCAAAATAAGTATTAATTACATTCACCAAAAGTATTTAGTCATTCACAATCTAATTATAAATTAATCCTAATTAAATATTCTAGCAAATTTAACATAACAAATGTCCCATAAACAAACATTACAGTTGAATAACCATGCTTCTAAATTGTAAAAACCCGTATGTAGAGGATGGGTTGAAAGAATTTTGTGATCGGTACAGGTCAGAAGGCTTCTGGAGAATTGTACTGGTTTTAAATTGTCCCGCCAAAGAAACATGATTCTTTGTATCCTCTCTAATATCGGTGGCACAATCTGAGCTCTATCTGAACGGAAGGCATCATTCAACATGGAAAGAGCTTCCGGTTTCCTTTCAAAGCCTTCTGCCATCTTCATCATCCCCAACACAAACTTTGCATCCTTCTGTCCTAAGGCAGATGCATTTTGAAGCATCTTCATCCCTAACCTCTTCTGTTCTTCTTCATCAAAGTTGAACAATTTCATCTGAAATGTATAATACAAAAGTCAATAATACAAAATTTAATAAATTAAATTTTAAAAACTAAACTTTCAATAACACAAACAGTAAATGTACACACAAGGTTTAAATGTACGTACCATTCCATCTCTATACATCACGTTTGCGTTTCCCGCTGCTCTACATCTGATGATCAATTGACGTCTATTCTCACTAAACCAGAACCTACGACTAAATAAACTCTCTACTTCCATATGTTTGTAGACCTCTTCACTATTAGAGGCCTCCAATAACGTTTGGCAACTGTACGTTACACAAAAAAATTTATTTCTTAATGTACAAGTTGACAATATTACCAAATAGATGAAAAAACAGACATATTGTATTAGAAACTTACAGGCATTTCACTTTCAAACAATCGATGGCAGAGACTTTCCCCAAGTGTGTAATTATTTTCTCAATAACCGCCATTGGAAGATCAGTTAATCTTGTTTCTCTTACTTTAGTTTTTTGCCGTTTGTTTGATGAAGTAGATGCTTCCATGGTGATCGTTGAAAATGACTGGTGATTCTAGGGTTTGAAACTGTTTGGGTTGTTTTTTTGGAGGATCAAAATATGGTCTGCAAACGCTGATCACTGAAACGACGTACAGTAGGGAAATATGGCGCCTAGACTGTGTAGTGCGTAAAATTATTTTATTGCCTTTATAAATAAAATGTTATATTTGATTAGTAAGGGAATATTTGTAAAAACACGTAATTCAAACAAACACAATCTTCTTTGACTATCAAAAGTCAGTATTCTATTATCAATTATCATAGTTTCATAGTTTGACTATTAAAAGTTAGTATTCCATTTATCATAATTCCATTTTCATTCACAAACAGTAATTATATCATTCACAAACATGGTTTCATACTTTGATTATCAACCATTTTTCATTCATAAGTCAGTATTCCATTTTTCATTCACAAGCATTTTTCATTCATAAGTCAGTAATTTAAAGTCAGTTTGACTATCAAAAGTCAGTATTCCATTTTTCATAGTTTCATAGTTTGACTATCAAAAGTCAGTATTACTAGCAAACAGTAATCAAATCATTCACAAACATTAATAAAGTCATTCACAATCTAATGATCGATCATATGTATATATATATATACATATATATATACCAAAAAAGTATTGGATTACAATATTCCCAAACAGTATTTAATTTACTCATTCACAATCTAGCTAATAGTGTATCCCTAATATTCTAGCAAATTTAACAAAACAAGTTATCCAACATCAAACTTTACAATTAAAGACCCATGGAATGTCATTATCAAAACCCCTATCTACAATACTTAGCCTTGAATTATCTATATGGTGGACGGGACAACCGAAATTGTACAAATGTGAAATTTATTTCTTGCAAATCGTCCCGCCGAACCCTCATTATGACTTCTATCGTGTTTAACGTTCGCTTCAAAATCTCAGCTCTATCGGAATGGAATGCATCATTCAACATGCCAATAGCTTCCTCTTTAAGGTAGATATCATCGCCTTCTCCCATCTTTATGATCCCTAGAACAAACTTTGCATCCATTTGTCCTAAGGCAGATGCATTCTCAAGCATCTCCTTCCCTACCCTCTTTTGTTCCTCTTCATCAAAGTTGAATAACTTCATCTGAAATGTACGTATAACACAATATTAAAAAAAACAAAGTTTAATAAAATGTATAATTAAACTTAATTACTTCAATAGATAACAAACAGTAAATGTATACGTATATATACCATTCCATCTCTATACATGATGTTTGGGTTTCCTGCTGCTCTACATCTGTTGGCGAGCTTACTTCTACCCAGGCTAAACAACCCCCTCCTCACCCTTTGTATATTATCTACTTCCATTCTTCTGTAGACCTCTTCGCTATTAGAGGCATCCAAAAAAGCGTGGCTACTGTAATAAGTAAGATACACAAAACATTTATTTCTTAATGTACAAGTTAACAATATTACCAAATAGATGAAAAAATAGATAGATTGTATTAGAAACTTACATGCATTTGTACCGTACACAATCGATGGCAGAGATGGCCCCCAAGTGCACAATTTTTTTCTCCATAACTCCCATAGGAAGATCACTTTATGTTGTTTCTCTTTTTTTCAGTTTTTTGCCATTTGTTTGAAGTAGAAGCTTCCATTGTGATTGATGAAAATGACTAATGATACTAGGGTTTGAAACTGTTTGGGTTGTTTTTTTTATGATCAAAAGATCTTCTGCAAACGCCCATAACTGAAACGATGTGCAGGTGCAGTGGGGAAATATGGCGCCTAGACTGTGTAGTGTGTAAAATTACTTTATTGCCCCTTATAAATAAAATGCTATATTTGATTAGTAAGGGTATTTTTGTAAAAACACGTAATTCAAACAAACACAATCTTGTTTGAAAAATCAACCGGTGAGAGTAAATGATCTTTTCCTTTTTAAATTAAACATACATTAATTACAGAGAATTCTTTTAACCGGTTTTTCTCTAATTAAATACGCCGCAAACAGTATACGATATTCGAAGGCTTCAATCCCTAAATTTTCATCTGTTTCATCTAGTTTAATTATTCTGTATGTCTTGTTCTTTGACATTTTTAAACATGGACAAGTCTTGGATGGGTACAAATAGGACCATGAGACCTTATTTTGAAAGAGTATCAGAGTTTATTAATTACGCATTGTAGAACTTGACGAAGATGAGGAACGCTGACCCACGAGTAAATAAACAACATCTAAAAATGCCATGTCCGTGTTCCAAATGTTTAAACCACATAGAGCATAAAGTGGAGGAAGTGCATCACCATTTGTTCAGCAATATGATTGATCTAAACTACACGAAGTGGATTAAACATGGAAAAAAGGATGAGCAATCAACAAGTGGGCCAAAACCTGACAATGTTATAGCAGAGTTTGTTGAAAACACGGAATTTGGTTCACAAATTCCAACAGATGGACCAGAAACAGTAGAAATGGTTAATGCTACTAAAGATAATTTTGATGAGGAAGTGTTAGTCCCATATAACAAGTGGTTCATGTATCATGTAGGATAGATTGAAGGTTTGCATATGTAGAACTAGAGAGAATATGATTTACACCATAGAAAACACCTAGTTCTTTATTTCACTATGCCCAAAACCTTACACATTACAACATGTCATATCCCTATATATACTCCATGAGTATATTACATAGAAACTCCTATTTCTATACAATATATGAATTTACATTCTCCCCCTTTGTATTGAAATAGGAGTGTACACGCCAGTAACCTAAGTCTTCCTTAGATTATATAAGCAGTTTTGGATTTAGCGTCCCACTAAATACATCAGTCTGAAACATTGTTTTATCTTGAGCCTTTGATAACGGAAGCATAAACACTTTTGATGTGTTGGGAAGAATCTTCTTTTTGTCTCCCCCTACAATGTAGCTCAGATTGTTTCCATGTCTTCATAAGTCTGATAATCTTGACTCCCCCTAGACATGATATAGACTGATGTTTCTTTTTCTCTCTCCCCTTGAGTAGACACCCTCAACAACTGAATCAACAATGTAAAATTTATTCACTTTATATTCTCCCCCTCATGATGATTATAAGACTTTATGAGCATCATGCATAAAAAGACATCACCATGAGATTCAGTTGCAAAAACATGGAAGAGGGGTGGGGAGGATCCTACACTTCAAGTCAAAATAATCTTCAAACATTCCTTGACTTGAAAAGATACTTGAACCACTCTTGACCGTTGAGGAGTGGTAATGATTTGATCTGAATTTTTGAAGATATATAACTCTGTGTTGGATAGAATCTGATATTGGAGAATAATGTAGGCAAGTAAGTCTCCCAATACCGTGTAATCAGCCTTCACCAGATCACCGCAAGACATACAAAGATTTTGAAAGGCATACGGGTACAAATGAACTTGGGTATACATAAGTGGGTAGGTGACTTTGATATAATAATCAGTGAGTCGGATTCTTCCTTATTCAAGAGCACCAAACGACTGATAAGAAGTTAGCAAGAGCGCATGTAATACAAAATCTTCTAAAAAACCTAAAGTAATAAGATGTTGGTCAATTCTTCAAACAATTTTACCAACAATGTGATCTGGGTTTTTAGAAATGACTGATAAAAGATAACCAAGATCCAAAAGAAACAAGGGATGGATGGCCAAAATCTGGTTTTGAGACCAAAAATTGGTGACACTAAGAAAGAAGACCAAAATTCAGTTGAGAAAGAGGCGGATGACTAGACATAAGGGACTAGACATTCCAAAACATGGTATCAATGACCGTCACTAAAGTTATGCCCGAATCTAGAAACATCAGAATGATAACTGAAACTGTGTGAACTTCTGACTCAGCCAAAAAATCCAAACACTTGACTTAGGAATCAAGGTGACATGATAATTCGGTCACAACAACGACGACGGGGGTTCGGGGGCAGCGCCCCTGATAGCGGGGTCCAAGGGGTGGCAACCCCTGGCGGGGTCTAAGGGGCAGAGCCCCTGGCTGGGGTCGAGCTGTGGCAAAAATGATCAGAAATCTTAAAAATTTTAAAAATGAGTGTAAATCCGGGTGATCTTGAATTCCGATAAAATTGAAAATTCCAAGCACTGAGAGAATTCCGATGAAATAGAATTCCGAGAAAAAAGAAAATCCGAGAAAATATAGAATTCCTAGAAAATAGAGAATCCGAGAAAACAGAGAATCCGAGGAAATCAAGGATTCCGAGAAAAATTGAGAATCCGAGAAAACAGAGAATCCGAGATAATCAAGGATTCTGAGAAAAAACTCCAAATCCGATACAATTTTCTCGGATTATAGCAATTCCGATAAATTTCTTCTCGGTATTTGACAATTCCGACCAAATTATTCTCGGAATTCATCAATTCCGACAGATTCAAAGGGCAAATCCGACACCTTCAAACCTGGAATTCCGACAGCATCAAGATCAACCCGCTCAGATTCAAAATTTTCGAAATTTTGCCCGAATATGTGTATTTCTTGCCCATATCACTTCGTATACCCCCGATTTACACTTCTTAAACAACAATTATCATAAAAACTATCAAATGAGTAGATTCGATCGATTTTCTTCAAGAACTTCACAATCCCGAAAATATAAAAATCTTCAAATTTGGCCACTGATTTGTGAATGAATTGACTCCTTTTTTATCAACAAGTATTTCTTTGATCCATGCGACCCTAATTCAATCAATTAACACTCAAAAACATCATTTAATCTTGAATTTGATCTCAAACCCGAAAATACCCCTTTTTCTTCAAAAATCTTCAAAAATTCGACTTTTGTTGTTGAATTCAGATCTAATCTTCATTCCCTTGGCTCTGATACCACTTGTTAGTCCCATATAACAAGTGGTTCATGTATCATGTAGGATAGATTGAAGGTTTGCATATGTAGAACTAGAGAGAATATGATTTACACCATAGAAAACACCTAGTTCTTTATTTCATTATGCCCAAAACCTTACACATTACAACATGTCATATCCCTATATATATACTCCATGAGTATATTACATAGAAACTCCTATTTCTATACAATATATGAATTTACAGGAAGGCCATGTCAAGTTTCAAGAACTATTATTAGACGCAAAGAAGCCACTTTACAAAGGATGTCCTGACTTTACAAAGTTGTCTGCAATAGTCCAACTACTTAACTTGAAAAGCAAGTACGGATGTTCAGATAAGTTTTTTATTGAGTTACAAGGATTGTTAATAAAGATGCTCCCTGATGGTAATGAATTGGTGGAAAACACTTATGAGGCCAAAAAAATTATGAAATTGATGGTGTCAGGATAAAGAAAGATTCATGTATGTATCAACAACGGCCTTCTTTGCTGGAAGGAGGACGAGAAATTGACTGTGTGTCGAACTTGTGGGATATCAAGATGGAAGGTGGATAATAAGACACATAAAGTGTACAAAAACATTCCAGCAAAGGTAATGTGGTACTTCCCAGTTATACCAAGATTGCAACGACTCTTCAAGATACAAAGTATTTCAGAAGACTTAAGATGGCATGCGACAATGAGGATAACAGATGGTGTTTTACATCACCGGGCAGATTCACAGGCATGGCGTACCATAGATGAAAAATTCCCCGAAATTGCTAAGGATCCAAGAAATCTACGGTTAGGAATATCGGCTGATGGAGTTGACGTCAACAGAGGAAATAGGCATCACAGTGTATGGCCAGTATTAACTGTCATATACATGTTGGAGTATGCCCACTGACGCACGTACGCCATTAGGATCACTGCCAATATAGTGTGGGCCTATTGGGTCACACGCCGGGGATCAATCCTGACAGCAATGAAGGATGAGGGACTGAAAGTGTTAAAGTGGAGAAGTTGGTATGCAGGAAGATTACGCGACGCGGTGCCTGTTAGGGTACGCGACGCGGAAATTCGTCTGACAGCATGCAACTTTTGGCTCCACCTCCCCTTTGGACCAATGCATGTCTTAGCTTTTTGAAAAGCACATGGCCGGTCTTTGGGGCAGTATTAGGTCGGTTTTGCCTCATTTTCTAGATAATTCTTTCACTACTCTCTCTCTCTAGATCCTTTTTCTCTCTAGAAGGGTTCTTAAAGGAAATACACTTAGAGCTAAATGTGGGTTTCATTTAAGAGTGTATTTGAGAGATTTGTCCAGGAAATCAAATATATTGATGTTCTTGTGATGAATTCAAGTCTTTGAAGTTCATCCAAGTTTGCTAGTACAAGAGGATTGAGGAAACCCGGTGTGGACTTGCAATAGAGGGAAGCTATTTTGGTTCTTAGTCAAAATTATCCTCTTCTACAGGTCGTTGGAGCTAAGGAGAAAGGTATAATTTTTCTTTCTCTTATTTTTCATGTTGCAAATATTAAGTTATAGAGTTTGGTCCATTTTGGGGTTTTATGCTTTGTTTGCTTGTACTCTTGCTTTGGATGTTGTTTCCATGCTTCCGCTGAGTTCATAGAACCCCGACAGTGGTATCAGAGCCACCTATGTTGGTCCCTTGGTGAGAATAACAACAAGCAACAGGTGTGTAGAAGGGTGGTTGAATACACTTTCTGCGGAAATTGAACAAATCAAATAAAAGTGTTACACACAGTAAATCAAACCACAACTAGTCGAATGTTTTTATTAATATGAAAATGATTACAATGCTTTGAATAAGAAGATGATTACAGTAACTATCAAGTAAGCAACTCTTGATATATAATCACCTAATATAAATCTCTCAATCTCTCAAACTTAGCTATCTATAATCAACTTATGATTATAGATATTAATGACTCTCTAAACAGGATTTTTCACAGATTGAATCAACTAATGATTACTTACCAATATCACAACTGATGTGACAATTCGAACACATGAATGATCTGGCAATCTGTGAGTTTCTTGATCACGTTGAACTTACAAACAATGATTCAAGAATCGTAACACATACGGTGAGGTGAGGTTTTGGCTCTGTAATTTGTATCAGAATAGTACCTCTAAACTTATTAGGAGATAAGTATTTATAATCCTGTTGCTACGGTTCCTAACAAATTGGACTAAACCTAATTTGCTAACTAAATATCGGATAACTCGGAATCTTGAATCTTGAATCTTCTTTCTTGAGTCTTCAATCTTCAATCTTGATTTTGGAGTCTTCTTATCCGCGCCGTAGATATATATAGTTAAAACAGAATTTAAAACACATTTAAATTCACTTAGACTGACTTCTTTAGTCAGGCTGAGTTACTCAGCTTGAAACTCATCAAGCTGAGTTCTTCGAGAACAAACCCGAATTCACAAATGAACTAACACGTATAATTATTAACTCATCCTTAGAAGTCCAAAGAGTTAAATAAAACAAGTTTAGTAACTCTATCGAGCTGACTCTGCTTCTGAGCTGAGTCACTCAGATTGAAACACATCAAGTTGAATACTCGATATATACCTTATGTGACATACACAAATTATCAAACACATTAATAATTTAACTAAGGTATAGTATAAACTGGTCGAACATATGCTCAGTTTACATTCAGCTTATACTCAGTCTGAAACACTATAAGTGTTCAGTCTGACTAAGCTTCATAATTCTGTTTAGGTTATACATAATACACATCTTACAAACTTAACTTTGTCTCATCAAATCTTATCTGATGAGATCATTTTCCCAACAAACTCCCCGTATTTGATGATGACAAAACCATCAAACAGTTCTTAAGTTTGTCTAACAGAATTATGTTTTAAATCTCAAACTTATTAACATTTTATTATTTGAACTGATCAAATATTTATTGAACATATTAATTTTAATTGAACTTATCAATTTAAATTGGAACACATCAATTTAAATTGGAACACACCAACTTTTAGTTGAACACACTAACCAATTACATTAATGAATAAGAACTTATCAGTTATTCATTTTGCTGAACTTATCAGACTTATACATATGAACACATCATAACACAGTTGAACATATCAAACTTTATACTTGTATTCATTGAACTAATCATAATACAAAAGTTGTTGATCACTTAGATCATGCACACATAGTGCTTAAAAAAAAAATAGAACTAATCTAATTTACAAATTCAGGGTGTAGAAGCTCCCAGTTGATAATTTCTTTAGTTACTTCATATAGTAACTTTTCAGCTTCTTCACTTCCTCTGAATTCTTTGTGATGAACTTTGATTAGTTTATTCAGCTTGTATTTCAAGAGCTGATTTGAATCATCACTTCCACAGCAACTTCTTATGTGTGCGGCATCCTTAGCCTTCAAGTAACATATTTCAGCAAATTTTAAAAAGCTAGGCTTGCCTTCCTGATCCTTAAACAGAAATCCCTGAACTGGTGTGTCAATAAATTTATTCTCTGTGAACTACACACCTTCAGGTATATCAAACAGCTTCTCCCATTGTGGACCAGGAACTGGAACATATCTCAGCTCCTCAGCCCTCTTTATTAGCTTCGAAACTTCAGTAAAGATCTCATGCTTGATTTGACTTCGTTTGAATCTTTTGAGCATCATCAAAATTCTATTCCATTCTATAAAACCCATTCGGTGAACGTATCTCAGATCCATCCCCATTGTTGATCCATTTTCAAATTCAAAGTTGAGGATGACAGCTCCATTGACTCTGCTCAAGGTCATGTTTTTGATATCTTCACTGATGTTTCTTCTGAAGTAGCATTCTTGTATTGCAGCATCAGAATATGGGATAGGATCAGGTCTTGGACCATTGTAGTCAGCTTCAGCTTCAGCTAAAGCTTTCCTTAATTTTTCTTTTTCTTGATCCAGTTGCTCTTTTTCTTTTCTCTTCTTTAATTCAGCTACAGAGATATTGAGCTCATTTGCTTCTTCTTGCTCTAGCATCTCGATTAGTTCTCTTGTAGCCTTTTCTTCTTCAGTTTCCTGCGCAGTTTTAGAACCCTCGTCAGCTTCAGACTCAGATTCTGATATCTTTTGTTTCTTGGCTGCAGGTTCATCATCCTTATTTCCTTCCTGCTCCCCCTCAGTCTGAGCTTGCCTCAACAGGGGTAGAAGTTCTCAATTGTTGAAGAACAGCAACCTCAGAGGCAATGTCCTTGACATTCTTTGACAGTCTTTCAAGCCGTTGATAGATTTTTCTTTTATACTTCTTCTGCTTGAGGTGAAAGAGATCAAACTGAGCAGCAACATAGTCCTTCAGCTGCTGGATGCCTGAGGAGGCAGGTTTATTTGGAGAATAGTCGTTGGGTGCATCATCCGAAGGTTGGTGTATACCTTCAAACTCATTTGCACTAGAGTTTGGACCATGTGACTCATCCTGGTTTGAAGATGAATCAATGACAGGTTGTGCATGAGGGTGTGAGAAGTGAAGAGAAGTTATTGGGCTCGAGATGTGTAGTGTTTGGGTTGGTGGTTGGCTAATTTGGGTAGTGGGGGGTGATTGACCCTGGGGATTGGTCATTCTTTCAATGTAACCTGAGTGTGTCTGCTCAGGCATAGTAGTAGGCTCTCCCATGGCTAGAATGAGTGTGGGCTGAGTAGACACCATACCCGGTTGAGGCTGTTGGGTTTGAATGAGCCTTGAGGTTGACACCTTAAGAGAAGGCGTCTCCCCCTCAACTCCTTCCTGTGGAGGGATCAGTGTGATCTCAGCTCCAGTGATGCCTTTCGGTGTGGCACCACCTATGGCAGTTTTTCGTTGGTACGTTAGGATATTCTCCCTAGCAGCAGTGGGCAAACTAGGGGTGGCTTCAGAGTGGAATTTATGATGGAGAGAAGGTGAAGGATATGGGTTAGACTGAGTTGGGTTTACTGCAGTCTTATCTCCAAATGTAGATGGAGAAAAGTGAGAAGAGAGTGAGAGAGGAGAGGTTTTACCTGAAGCAGCTTCTGTATGAGCTGGTTCAGTCTGAACAGCGAGCTCAGCCTGAACCTCAGTGTCGGCTTGAGAAGCTCCCCCTTGATTCGATCTCTCAGCTTCACTCTTAGAAGACGAAGCCTCAGTAAATAACAGCATGGGCTCACTCAGTCCCTCTTGCTCTGGGAAGATGTCGTTGTTGAACATCTTGGGGCTGAGTGTTGGCACCAGCGACAGCTCCTGATTCGCTTCGTAGAGTGATGTCCCTAGCTCAGCTTCAAATGCTAAGGACAGGTACCTTATGAAAGGTACATGAAGGTCTCTTGTGTCCTTCATCACTGGGACCTTGAGCTCGTTGAAGATGAGCTATGCAAAATCGAGATTTCGTCCAAAGAACATGTTGTACAGTAGCTGCATCTCGAACTCATTGATCTGGTCCAGTCCTCCAACTTTGGTACCAAGTGAACTAATCATAGTGGACACCATAAAACCCCATCCGGTTGGGAAAGTGACCTTCTTGATCACTCCTTCAGTTTGAGGGTGACCCATCTGTGGCAGAACAGACCTTGCCACTTGTCTCGTCACAGCAGGCTCGAATTCGTCATGTTGAGGAAGACGAAGAATCTCCCTTAGCCTGTTAACTGTGAGAGTGATAGTCCTCCTCCATTTAGCACTGTACCTCGGATTTCATCATTGATTTGGTCGTAGGTGCACGTATACCAAAATTCGAGGAGGTGCTGAGGAACCACATGGAGAGGTGCTCCAGTGAAAGCAAATGTCAATGGGCATTTACGGATGTAATTAACCCATTGTTCATATCCTCTGCCTTGTTTCCTTGGAGGAATAGCAAGACAGGCGCGCTGATTGTTTATTTTTATCAGCGGCAATCCGTTGTTTTTAAACATAGCACCTCTGACCATTCGATCACCAAGAACTAAAATGGTTCCTTCCATCGATGAAATATTTGATTACACAGAGTAATTACTACTGAATTCGCACTCAGCGATTGTCGATTGCGCACTGAGCGACTTAGGGTTTTGAGATCGATGGAACTGAAAATTTGCACTTAGCAAAGAAGAGGGAAGGTATTTGAGAGGGTGAGAAGTCTGGATTGTAAGCGTAAACCCTCTAATCCGAACTTGATCGGTATATATACCTTTCTAAGGAGAGAGAAAAGTTACCGTTAGAAATCCCCCTTTTTTAACCATTACGCCGTAAAATTTTGATGTAACAGTAAACGGGTAGAAATAATCATCTTTCAATGGATACTAATGTAATATAATAATATTGACTTACAATAAGATTATATACACTGATGTATTATACCTATACACAATTTAGTATAATATGCGATTTGAGACTGACTCAAATAAGCAGTGGTCATGAATTAATCACACTTAGTAAATAACACATGAGTTTGGACACACCAAGCTGAGGAAACATATTACCCAGTTTAACTCAAGCACTCAGCTTTATTCAAGCACTCAGCTTGAAATGTGCACTCAGCTTGAGAATGAAACTCAGCTTGAGTAGAGCACTCAGCTCATGGGTAATGACACTAAGTCAATTTCATCTGAGACTGACTCAAATGAACCTTTTAACCACACTGAGTAGTTAAAGAATGTTTGGAACCAACCAAACGTGTGAACCAATCACACAGTCTGAGTTAAGCACATAGCTCAGACTCAGTGACTCTTAGTCATTTATGTTTGAGACTGACTCAAACTGTATCATAACTACACTAAGTAGTTGAAGTGTGTTTGGAACTCACCAAACAAAAGAAATCATTGTTCAGCTTGATAAGATTCAGTTTATGAAAACTTATTCACAAACTGTGCACTCAGCTTAAGACACTTAGTCTTTGTCAAACTGAAGACTCGGATTCTAGACACTTAGCTAGGGGTTGAGCATACCCAAGTTACTTAGCAGATACATAAACCTCTTTACATCAAGTGGTTTAGTAAATATATCTGCTAGTTGGTCATCAGTGGAAATAAATTTAATGTCAACTTTACCTTTTTCCACGATGTCCCTGATGAAGTGATGTCAAATTTCAATGTGCTTGGTTCTTGAATGGAATACTGGATTGTAAGAGATGGCTATTGCACTTTTGTTATCACAGAAAATAGGAGTTTTCTTGAAACTCATACCAAAGTCCTGAAGCTAATGCTGCATCCATAGGATTTGAGCACAACAGCTACCTGCTGCAACATATTCAGCTTCAGCAGTTGAAGTAGCCACTGAGTTCTGTTTCTTGCTAGTCCAGCTGACTAACTTCCCTCCAAGCATTTGACATCCTCCAGTAGTTGATTTTCTGTCTAACTTGCACCCAGCATAGTCAGCATCTGAAAAACCAACTAAATCAAATCCAGAGTCCTTTGGATACCAAAGACCTAGATTTGGTGTACCTTTAAGGTACCTAAAGCTCCTTTTCACAGCTAGAAGATGTGATTCTTTAGGATCTGCCTAATATCTTGCACAAACACATGTAGCAAACATAATATCAGGTCTACTAGCTGTCAAATAGAGCAATGAACCTATCATTCCTCTATAGGTAGACTGACACACAGACTTTCCATCTGAGTGTTTACTCAGCTTGACAGCTGGTGACATGGGTGTTTTCATGGTTGAACTTGAATCAAAACCATATTTCTTTATCAAATCAAGAACATACTTGCTTTGATTGATGAATATTCCATCAGGCTTTTGTTGAATTTGTAAGCCTAGGAAATATGTCATCTCACCCATCATACTCATCTTGTACTTCTGTGACATTATCTTGGAGAACCACTGACACAAAGATTCATTGGTAGAACCAAAGATAGTATCATTCACATAGATTTGTACAAGAATCACCTGTCCTTCACTCTTTTTAATAAAGAGTGTCTTATCTATACTACCTCTGGTGAAGTTCATGGATAGTAGATAAGTGGACAGTGTATCATACCAAGCTCTTGGAGCTTGTTTAAGACCATACAAAGCCTTGTCTAACTTATAGACATGATGTGGAAACTTTGAACTTACAAAGCCAGGAGGTTGTTTCACATAGACTTCCTCCTGAAGTTTTCCATTAAGGAAGGCACTCTTCACAACCATCTGATAGACTTTGAAGTCTTTATATGCTGCATAAGCCAGGAACAGCCTTATGGCTTCAATTCTAGCAACAGGGGCAAAGGTCTCATCATAATCGATTCCTTCCTCTTGCTTATACCCTTGTGCTACCTTCCTGGCTTTGTTCCTAAATATCACTCTATCCTTGTCCATTTTATTTCTATAGACCCACTTAGTGCCTATAATTGAATGATCTTTGGGGGCAGGGACAAGGTTCCAGACCTTATTTCTCTCAAACTCATTTAATTCCTCTTGCATAGCTTCAATCCAATCCTCATCCTCTAAGGCTTCTTCAGTTTTCTTTGGTTCCATTTGAGATAGGAAACTAAAGTGAGCAGCATAGTTAGCTATAGCCTTGGATCTGGTCATGACCTTTTCTTGGAAATTTCCAATGATCTGGTCTTGAGGATGATCTTTGAGAAATTTGAATGTTGTAGTTGGAGAGTCTGGTTCAGAATCTGAGTGATGTTGATATTCCTGAGGTGAACTTATCTCCTCAGTCTCAGCAGCATTGTCAGCAAACTGATGATCACTAAGATTCTCAATCTGAGTGACTACAGCTCCAAAGGGGTTGATGAACTCATCATCCTTCTTAGCTTGAGAATCCCTTGGATTTGGTGATGATTTCTTTGATGAACACACATCATCATCACTATCATCTCCTATGACATACATAGGATTTGATAAGTTGGTTTCCTTAGGTCTCTCAAGCTCACTCAGACTAACCAAGTCAGCTTGACTCTTATCAGCTTGATCAAAACAGTCTTCATCAAAAGAGACATGAATTTATTCTTCTATGGCCTTTCTCCTTGTATTATATATTCTATAAGACTTGGAGATTGAGGAATAACTAACGAATATTCCAAGATCAGCTTTAGGTTCCAACTTGTGGAGCCGATCTCTTTGATTTAGCACATAGCATTTTGAACCAAAGATATGGAAATAACCTATATTGGGCTTTCTAGATTTGTACATCTCATATGATGTCTTTCCATGTCTTTTGACAATGATTGACCTATTCTGTGTATAACAGACTGTTCTAACAGCTTCATCCTAGAAATAGAGTTTCAATCCTGCCTCACACAACATTGTTCTAGCAGCCTCAATTAAGGTTCTATTTCTCCTTTCAGCAACTCCATTCTGTTGTGGAGTTCTAACATATGAGAAATTTTGTAATATTCCTTTTTGTTCACAGAAGCTTTCAAGGGTAGAGTTCCTGAACTCAGTCCCATAATCACTTTTTAGTTGCTTTACAGACAAACCTTTTTGCAACTCTTCCTGTTTGATAAAACTGATTATCTCCAGGGCAGCCTCACTTTTGGCTTTAAGGAATATTACCCAGGTGAATCGTGAGAACTCGTCTACTATCACCTGTGTGTACTTCTTGCCACTCGGTCTTGGAGTACTTATGGGTCCAAACAGATCCATATGCAACATATGCAGTGGGTCTGTTATTAAAAAAATTTGCTTTGACTTAAAAGACCCTTTATGGTGTTTCCCTTGTTCACAAGCTGAGCACAATTTGTCTTTGACAAATGTGATCTTTGGTAATCCAGAGACTAACTCTTTATTGGACAACATATTTATATTTTTAAAGTTTAGATGAGATAAACGTTTATGCCATAACCAACTTAGCTTTGGAACAGAATGGGAATACAAGCAGGTTTCATTATAGGGATCAGCAGAATTAAGATCAAGAATATACACATCTCTTTCTCTTTTAGCTATTAATACAGGCTTTCCCTTAGCATTATAGATTGTTCCTGCTTTCTTCCTAAAAGTAACTATATTTTCTTCATCACACAATTGACTGATACTAATCAGGTTGTGTTTGAGACCTTTGACATATGCAACTCTTTGGAATGTAACTTTGACAGCTTGCATCTTCCCATAGCCTTTTGTTCTTCTATGGGAGTTGTCACCAAATGTTACTTTAGGACCTTCATCTTCTTGGAAATCACTAAGAAGTCCTTTCCACCCAGTCATGTGCCTTGAGCATCCACTATCCAAGTACCAATTACTTGAACCCTGCACATGAGATGAAAACTAAACACATTAGTTTTGTTTGGGAACCCACTTCTTGGTGGGTTCAGATGAGGAGCACTTAGCATCTCCATCTTGTTGAACTGACTGTTTAGCTTGAGCAGGAGCTGAGTCCTGTGTGGGCTGACCAGCTTGTTCTTGTGCAGGACTTGAGATTTCGGCATCACAGTCCTTAGCCTCATGACCTCGACTTCTACACTTGTAGCATCTCCTTCTTCCAATGGTTACAGAAGGTAGAGTGTCCAATAATCCTAGTGAGAACTTACTCTCAGTTTTAGGATTATATGTTGTGGATAACTTTTCAACTTTCTTAGCAAGTTGATTCACTTGGTGATCAATGACTTTGGACTTACCTTTGTCAGATCTCTGTTTGTTATCCTTTTGATGAGAAGATTGACTAACAACCTTCTTTTCCATGAATTTGGATTTACCTTTGTCATGACTGCTGGACTCACCAGTTTCAACAGGTTTGGACTTACCACTGTTGATCTTCTTGGACTTACCAAGATCTACAACTTTGGACTTACCATTCTTGTACTTTGACCTCTGACTTACAGTGGTCTTCCTATTCTTGTAACTTCTCTCCGAGCAAGATAGAGAATGTTGTCTTTTGAAAGGATTTGGATTAAGCCTTTCTATGACTGAAGTTCTTTGAATAGGCTGAGTGCTTAATATGTCCAGCCCAGACTTACCATGCTATTTGGATGTTGAGCACTCTTCTCCATGATCTTTAGCCTTTACAAACATATTGTATTTAAGGTTTTGACCATGTTTCTTTTCTGAGGCTGACTTCTGAGACTCAATCAGTAGTCTATCCTCCTCAGAGTCTGTACTTGCTATCTCATCATCAGCTACATAAGCTGTTGTTTGATAGTCACCTCCAAGTACAGCCTTTACCTGTTTAGGTATTTGTTAATTTATTCATTTTTCAGCAAGCTTTGATGACTTACACCAAGACTCAGTGACCTTTTGAAGTTGGTCAGCTTTGTCTTTAGCTTCCTGAAGTTCTTCACTTAGAAGTTTATTAATGTGTCTTTGACATTCAAGATCACATTGTGCTTTCTTACCAACATCAATGAGAGACTTATTTTCCTTAATCTCATTCTTGAGTTTAGTTATCTCATCATTGAGGTCATTTTGAGACTTAAGGACGGTCTTGAAATCATTCAGCAGATAATCAAAAGCAAGACCCTTTTCCTCATCAGTATAAGAGTTGAAATTACTGACCTTATACATGGAAGCAGGATCCCAGTCACTAAGCTTGCTGTTTTCCTCAGCTTCCTTCATGTCAGCTTCAAAAGTTGACTCGGACAAACCATAATCAACCTCATCTATCTCCAACTCTTCATCTTCTTGAGCCATCAGACATAAATCATCATCTGAGGTAGATGATTTTGTATCCCAGGTTTCAGCATATAGTCCTTTTGCACTGGGTTTATCTTCTGGCTTTCCTTTCTTTAGTTGAGTATATTTCTTCTTGTATTTATCAGCTCTGTAAGTATTCTTATCAACAACTGATGTTGATTCCACCTTCTTTAATCTGCACTTAGCAGCAATATGTCCCTTCTTCTGACAGTTGAAACACACAGCATTCTTGGGATCAAAAGAACTCTTCCCTTTGCCCCTGTCAGATCTTCCTCTTCCCTTTTGAGCTCTTCTCAAACGTCTGGCTAACATTGCCATTTGCTCAGTGATATTCTGAACATCATCAGTATCACTTGAGTCTGAGTCTGAGTGGTCAGCTTGAGATTCTGACTCAGTCTCAGATTCAACAACCAGTGTCTTGGAACTTTTTGTTGGGAAATTGGCTAAGTCATTGAAACTGTTTTATATGCAAATATAAAAAATGATTAAGACTGTTAATAAGTGCTGGGAAAACAGTTCAAAACTGTTAGAAGAAGTGTTAAAGAACAGTTTAGAACTGTTAGTTGAAATTGTGAAGACAGTTGTAACCAACAGTTGCTGTGAACTTTAAAGCTGTTATATAGAGTTCAGAACTGTTAGTACAAACTACTACAACTGTTTGAAGACCTTGAAGCTGAAGACTGTTAGAAGAACCAAGAACTGTTGTATTCATTAAACAGTTTCTGTTGAGCTAAATATGGAAAAACCCTATCTTTGAAGATATCTCGAAATACTTTGAAGATCATCAAGATTATCTCAGAAGATAGAAGATTACCTAACTGTCAGAAAATCAAGGAAGATCAAGGAGTATATATATGCTAGATTAGAATTCATAATTTGTACTTACTCATTGATTATATTTTTGCATTCGTTCTTCAAGTTGTAATTTGCTTTCTGAATAGTGCTAAGCCTCTAAGTTTCTTGTTGAAACCTAAGAACAATCTGTGTTCTTCGTCTAACATAATAAGTTAGATTGGGGGTGAAGTTTGCTATTGTAATCGTTCTCATTGATTAATAAAATTACTGTTTGATTGAATCTCTTTGTGATCAAAATCTTCTTTAATCAATTAAGTGTGATTCCGCAACTTCTTAGTTGATTGTGATCATAGTTAAAGATTAACTTTTATTCAACTTTGATTGGTTATTCAAAAGTTAGTTCTTGTTATTTGATATAATTTATATCCGATCCTGACAAGGGGTATCAGAGCCTTATCATTAAGGTTCCTTTGATCACCAGTTGAAGGTTTTTGCATTACTTTGCTTTATTTTTCAAAACTGTTTTTCAATCAATTTGTTTCAATGGATTCGGGAGGTTCTTCTGATAACAATGGGTCTGGGTCCAACATTCGTGTTCCCATGCTCAAACCATCTGATTTTGAGATGTGGAAACTAAGAATTAAGCAGCATGTCCAACTAATGGACTATGCTGTTTGGAAAATCATTGAAACTGTTCCCACTAATCCCATTGAACTGGATGAGAATGGAAAACCAAAGAAGAAACCACCACCAAAGACAGATGCTGAAAAGAAGGATAGAATGATTGAGATGAAAGCCCTCAGCATCCTCCAGATTGCAATTCCCAATGAGTATCAACATCAATTCAAGAAATTTGATGATGCTCATGAACTTTGGAATGCTCTGGAGAAGAGGTTTGCTGGGAATGCTAGTTCTAAGAGAAACCAAAGAGATCTTCTTAAACAAGCCTATGAGAACTTCACCAGTGGGAAGAATGGGAGTATCACCCAAATCTTTGATAGGTTTTACAAACTGGTGAGCCAACTGGAGAGTGCTAAGGTTAGGCTTGATCAAGATGAGATAAATAGAAAGTTTCTTAGGTCTCTAGGTGATGAATGGACTGTGTTTGCTGCACAATGGAGGACTAAGGATTCTCTTGAAGACATAGAGTTAGATGATCTCTATAATAGTTTGATAGTGTTTGAGGGAGAGATAGAGGGAAAAAGAAAAACTGTTGTTCCTAACTACAATGCTGCTCTCCTGTCATCCTCAGGTATGGAATCAAACCATTCTTAACTCTTTTGAAAATTGTGCAGGTACTAGTTCTGCTGTTGGACTAGATGTGAACACTCCAGATGCTGTTCTTGAAGCTTTTCTTGCCAGCCATGCACATTCAACCCTTACCAATGAGGATCTTGAACAAGTGCACCCTGATGATCTTGAGGAGATGGATCTCAAATGGCAGATGGCCATGCTTACTGTTAGAGCCAAGAGGTTCATCAAAAGGACTGGAAGGCAAAATATGAATTTCAGAGCTGACGGCAAGGCTGGATTTGACAAGTCAAAAGTAAGATGCTTCAAATGTCAACAGTTTGGCCACTTTGCAAGAGAATGCAGATCTGGTGGAAAAGTCCAGAATCAAGGTCAGAGGCCAACTCAGAATCAAACCTCCTCAGCATTGGTCTCACAAGAAGGCCATAGGTTTGATTGGAGTGATCAAGCAGAAGAGGCTACAAACAATAAAGCTTTGATGGCACTGACTGACTCATCTATCAAGATAGATTCACTAGAATCTGAGGACATACAGGTATCTTCTAAACTATGTCCTGGTGAATGTAGAGCTATTGTTAAGAGGTTTAGAGAGCACAATAAGAAAGTATGTGCTGCTCTAAGTAAAATGGAGGAGAGAAGGTATGAGTATACTGCTGTGATAGAAGATCTTGAAAAGAAAATTAAAAACTATCAGGCTAATGAACTACAAATGGACTATGATAGAAAATATCATAAGTGGTAAAAGAAATTGGTGGAAAAAGAAAGCAAGGTAGATGAACTCACAAAGAAATTGGAGGGTGTGGACATTGATCTTGGAATGTTCAAGGCCGCAAACCTTAAGCTTGAAACTCTGCTACAATCTCAAGTGAGAGACAAGGTGAAAACTGGACTTGGATATAAGGAAACCCCACCTCCATATAATCACAACTACATAACTCCCATGTCCGATGTAGCTGATAGGTATGTTAATGAATTATTACCAAAGGAACTGAAGTCAGCTAATCCACCATTTGAAAGTGATGAGGAAGGATTTGTGGAGGAAGTGAGTGATGATGAGGGAGTTGTGAAGAAAGATGAGGTGATTCCATATGAAAATCACATCTGTTGTGAACCCATACCCACTAAACCATCTTTCAAGCCTGTGGTGTTTGTAAAAGCATCCACAGAACCCTTCACCACTGAGCCAACACCTTCAAAAACTATCCAAACCATAAAAAGTTTCACAACTGTTGCCAATAATCCCCATCTTTACACTAACAGTTCTAAAAAGAACCCAAACAGTTCTAAGCCAAAAATCCCAACTGTTAGTACAAAAGCCAAAGGAAAGGAGAAAGTTGGTGAGGTTGTGTATGCAAGGAAGAAGATGGAAGCTTCAAAATCTCAGGCTAAACCCAAGTCTAAGAACAGGCATACTGAAATGTCTGCATGCACATGCCAAAAGCATGGTGTCCAAAAGTTTCCTCAATCTGCAGCTGTTAGAGGAAATCAAAGAAATAGGAACCAATTCTGGTCACAAAGAACTGGTTTACCTATTGTGAAAACCAAAAAGTGCTACATCTGTGGGAGATCTAATCATTTAGTTCAAGATTGTTACTATAACCCACAGACCAATGGCACTCAAAACAAAAGTCCCAAAAGACAAAATAACAGTACTAAAACTGTTAAGTCAAAGCAAAATAGCAGTTCTAAAACTGTTAAACCAAAACAGGCAAACAATTCTACAACTGTTACATCCAAACTAACTAACAGTTCCAAAACTGTTTTAACAAAACCAAAAACTGTTGGTTTGGCTTGGATGAAAATTCAAAAACAAACTGATTCTGGAGAGGGTAAAACTGTTCTTCAAACTGAAAATCAAAAGGAATCTCAAGTTGATTCATCTGTTTTACCAACTCCACCAGCTGTTTGTTCAAAGGTATCCACTGTTAATCACAACAGTTGGGAACCACATGTTCTTACAAAGTATTCCTCACACAAATTAGAGAAATCTAATTTGGATGAAATCAAAAAGAACCAAACTCTGTTTAAGTACTATGACTTAAATGGTGTACCCAAGACCTGCATGGCCTGGGTACTTCCTGCTACTAACTGATTTTATTTGTGCAGAGCATTCATAGGGCCAATCATGGATCTATCTGGCATGTGGATAGTGGATGCTCAAGGCACATAACTGGAAATCCACACTGTTTAAAGGATTTCAGAAGCATCAATGGTGGATTTGTAGCATTTGGAGGAAATGTTAAGGGAGGAAAAATCACAGGTAAAGGAGCTGTTGAGGCAGGTACACTTACATTTAATGATGTTTTCTTTGTTGAACAGCTTAAGTACAATCTGTTAAGTGTATCTCAAATCTGTGACAATGGAAACAAAGTTTTGTTTACAGATTCAGAATGCATTATTCTTTCAAAAGATTTTAAACTAAATGAGAAGGATGTTCTTTTGAGAACATCTAGAAAAGATAATGTATACTGTCTAGATACACAAAAGATTGCTAAACAGAATGTGTTAAGCTGTTTACTCTCAAAGGCATCTCATGATGAGTCTGCCATATGGCATAGAAGGATGTGTCACATGAATTTTAAAACCATGAACTTGTTAGCTAAAAACAGTTTGGTAAGAGGTTTGCCCCAAAAAGAATTCTCATGTGATGATCATTGTGTAGCCTGTCTCAAAGGCAAGCAACATAAAACTTCTTATAAGACCAAAGTAGTTTCTTCTATTACTGCACCTTTACAATTGTTACATATGGATCTTTTTGGTCCTACATCTGTGGTGAGTATAGGGAAGAAAGCATATTGTTTAGTCATAGTTGATGATTTCACCAGGTTCACATGGGTTCAATTTCTTAGAACTAAGGATGAAACTGCTAAGTTAGTTAAGTCTCTTATTCTTAAAATTGAAAATCAATCTGATTTGAAGGTGAAAGTCATTAGATCTGACAATGGTTCTGAATTTAAGAACTATGAGCTAAACAGTTTTTGTGAAAGTAAAGGTATTGAAAGACAGTTTAGTGCCCCTAGGACTCCCCAACAGAATGGAGTTGCTGAGAGAAGGAATAGGACTTTGATAGAGGCTGCTAGATCCATGTTAGCTGATTCTAGGCTCCCAATGACATTCTGGGCAGAAGCAGTGAACACTGCCTGCTATGTTCAGAATAGAGTACAAGTAGTCAAGTCCAAAGGGAAAACTCCTTATGAGTTGTTCCTCAAGAGAAAACCTTTAATCAACTTCTTCAAACCATTTGGTTGTCCTTGCACTATTCTTAATACCAAATCACAATTAGGCAAGTTTGAGAGTAAGGCTGAAGAAGGTTTCTTTGTAGGATACTTCACTCAAAGTAAAGCTTATAGAGTATTAAACAATGTCACTAGAATCATAGAAGAGAGTATGAATGTCTCTTTCAATGAGAATAGGATCAATATTGCAGGTAATGGACCTGATTGGTTATTTGATATTGATGCATTGTCTAAATCTCTTTCTGTTGAGTATTCTACTGAAACAGTTGCAGGTACCCCAACAACTGTTGGTGAAAATCAACAAACAGTTTCCAACAGCCCAAACAGTTCTGAAACTGTCAGCACAAAACCAACAACTGTTGGTTCAAACAAAGTTACTGAACACTTTGTTGTGATTCCTATGCTTCAACAAGAGTTCTCCAATGCTGTTGATCCATTGATTGATGCTGACTCTTCAAAGGACATGGAATTCCATGTTCCTCAACAACACACTGACTCTGCATCCCAAACAGTTGCTGATCAAGTGTGTGATACTGCTGAAAATTCAAGTGAATGTGAGTTTGATCTGTCTAATCTAGGGAATGAACTGACTGAATAAAACATTCCTACATCAAGAGTTCACAAGAATCATCCAATGTCACAAATAATTGGTGATCCAACCACTCCTATCAGAACAAGGAATATGCTGCAAAATGAAAATAGTGGTGTGGATCTTGCACAATTTGATGTGAATGTTTGCTTTCTATCTCAAATAGAACCAAAGAAAGCAATTGAGGCATTGAAAGACCCTTCTTGGGTGGAAGCAATGCAAGAGGAACTCTTACAATTTCAAATTCAGCAAGTTTGGAAGTTGGTTGAGCTTCCAAGAGGCAAAAGAGTAATTGGCACCAAGTGGGTGTTCAGAAACAAGAAAGATGAAAGAGGGATTGTAATCAAGAATAAATCAAGATTGGTTGCACAAGGTTATACACAAGAGGAAGGAATAGACTATGATGATGTCTTTGCACCTGTTGCAAGGATTGAAGCCATTAGACTATTTCTTGCCTTTGCAAGCTTCAAAGGATTTAAGGTGTATCAAATGGATGTCAAGTCTGCTTTTCTCTATGGAACTATTGATGAGGAGGTATATGTGTGTCAACCTCCTGGCTTTGAAGACTCAAAGTACCCTGACAGGGTATATAGGTTGGATAAAGCTCTATATGGACTACATCAGGCTCCTAGAGCTTGGTATGAGACATTATCATCCTACCTTCTTGAGAATGGTTTTAAGAGAGGCACAATTGACAAAACATTATTTACAAAGATTGTTAAAACAGAGATTTTGCTTGTTCAAATCTATGTTGATGATATAATCTTTAGATCCACTGATGACAGCTTGTGCAAAGAATTCGAAGTCATTATGCACAAAAGGTTTCAGATGAGTTCAATGGGTGAACTCACATTTTTCTTGGGATTACAAGTCAAACAGAAGCCCACTGGTATTTTTATAAGCCAATCTAAGTATGTGAAAGACATATTGGACAAGTTTGGCTATCAAGATGTGAAGCTGGCAAGTACTCCAATGGAGACACACAAACAGTTGGGAGCAGATGTTGAGGGGGAGGATGTAGATATACACCTCTATAGGTCAATGATTGGTTCATTAATGTACTTAACTGCTTCTAGACCTGATATAATGTTTGCTGTTTGTGTTTGTGCCAGGTTTCAATGCAGTCCAAAGATGTCACACCTGTTTGCTGTAAAAAGGATCTTTAGATACCTCAAAGGCCAACCAAAATTGGGACTTTGGTATCCTAAAGATTCACCTTTTGATTTGGTGGCATATTCTGATAGTGATTATGGTGGAGCAAATGTGGACAGAAAATCAACCTCTGGAGGATGTCAATTCTTTAGATCAAGGCTGGTTTCATGGCAATGCAAGAAACAAACAACAGTTTCAACCTCAACAGTTGAGGCTGAATATATTGCTGCATCAAGCTGTTGTTCACAGGTTTTATGGATCCAAAATCAGCTTCTGGATTATGGTTTGTCTTTCTTGAATACTCCAATTTATGTTGATAACACCAGTGCTATTAGCATAGTTAATAATCCAGTAAAGCATTCTAAAACCAAGCACATTGAAATCAAATTTCACTTCATAAGAGACTGCAATGAAAAGAAATTAATCCAAGTTATGAAAGTCCATACTGATGATCAATTAGCTGATCTGTTTACTAAAGCATTTGATGTGAGCAGATTCAACTTTTTGATCTCAAACATTGGAATGATTAACTTGGACTAACAGTTGTTCATTACTCCATGTTTTTCCCGCTAACAGTTTGCAACTGTTAGTATTGTTATCTAACAACTGTTGATTTTAAGTGTTCAGGGAAAAGCAAAAGTGGAAATCCCAACCCAGTTTTGGACATACATGGTTACCTATTCCACAAACAGTTTTTCAAACCCGTGAATGTCCTTGCTCTGTGGTAAAGGTAAATACTTTATTGAGAACAGTTCCAGACTGATAAAGGTGAGTCACTCTATTTTGTAGTATTGTGAATTTGATATGACAAGTCACTGCATGCCATTAATAGAAATTACTGGACATTAATGGTCATTAATGGTTATTAATGGACCTTAATGCTCCCCAGTTTATCTATAAATAGCCTTGCATCCATTCTTCACAAATCACACCTACATTTGCCCAAACTTCTCTCTGCAAATGGCTACTAACTTCTTTCTCATAAACTTCAAAGAAATCAATGTTAGACAAAGTTATGTAACCATTCCTGCCCAATTTGTAAGAATGCATGAGCTTTGGTAATACTTATCATGTGTTCTTGAGATGCATGATGATCGAGATAGGTTCACCTTGACACAGCATCCTGATCCACGTAGGCCAAATAAACCAATTGATCATATTCGTATAAGAGGTGATTTTAAAATTTTCACTCTCTTCCATGAATTGCCTACACCATGTTGTCTAAGTTTCTTCTTGAACCTGGCAGGCACTACAAACTCCGTAGTGTGGTTCAATGTTCGAAGAAATAATACTCATAACCACCAGAGGGCCTCAGATGATGAGGCAGTGGAAGTCATTGTAATAGATGACTAGTTCCACTGATGTTGAATTGGTATCATTCACCATCTTCCCTCGAGGTAAATTATGACAATCATCTCTGGTGAGAAGGTCTACTGCACACCCATTGGTGGGTTTTATGTTTTGAAAATTGTTTAAGGCATGTCAACTGTTAACGGAGAAAGTTGTCTACACTTACGGTGTAGATCATTGTTCTCCCACACCTACGAGACGGCCTTGCACAATTAGATAAGCAGTACCAACAATGGCTTGTGCATTACATGACCATTCTTTGAAGACAGGCTTCTCAGTAAGGCTATGGCGGCACTGTAGAGGCTATTCTGAACTCAATTCTTAAATAATGAAGACATTCACGAGAAAGAATGTGATGATGAGTGTCTTCCCTTAACGTTCATATTTGATGATACAAAATGTTAACGATAATTTGTCAAATGTAGATCTCGGAGTTAAGACAGTTAATATAAGCTGTGTTTAGATCTATAGCAAAAGACAGTATTGTTTTCTCAAAATTATTGTAGCTCAATTGTGATTATCATGAATAAAATACATCTTATGTTGATGACTGTGTTCACTAATGGTTTGTAATTGTTGCTTCAGCATTTGATATATTTGAGCTAAAGTTTGTTTGACAGTTGCACAATTCTGTTTCAATAAATACTAACAGTTTTCAACTGTTAGTATATGGCTTCCACAACTGTTAGGCAAAGTCCATGTGCAACTGAGGGGGAGAAATTCGTCAACTAAGGGGGAGAAATGAGAACAGTTGTAAACACTAAACAACTGTTAATTCAAATAAATGATCAAACAAAAGGGAGTTAACTTTTAAATAACAGTTGTTACATCTTATGAAAACAGTTCTTCAACTGTTAGTTCATTTACATCTTATGAAAACAGTTCCTCAACTGTTAGTTCATTTTGTCCGTCAACTGTTAAGCTATTAAAGGGTGTTTTGGTCTTTGCAGAATTTTGGAAACTTTGGATTGCATTCAACAATCGAAACATATATAAGGCAATTCCCTCCTTACCAAGCAACTCACACGTCCAAAACGAACTTTGATCAGAAACAAACCCTAATCTCTCAACAACTCTCAGCGATCGAAATCAAAATGTCTCCCCTTCCATTCGTAAAGGAACACAACATGCTCGCATATTTGTCCAAACCCGATCATCTCGGTGCTTTCCATGATGTGATTGACTATCTCTCACTCTCCACACTCCACCATGCTCTTACGGTCAACCCCACCATTTATCTCTCTCATATTGATCAGTTCTGGAAAAATGCCTCACTAAGGGAAGAAAATGGAGTGAAATGGATCGACTCTATGGTGGATGATATCACTGTCTCCATCTCTGAAAGCATAATAAGCCAACAACTACAACTGAATGATCAGGATGGTGAGTATTCTGATTCTGTATCACTTGAGTTTATTTATGCTGAACTCGTAAAGTTGGGATATGAGGGCCCTAGGGGAAAGGGCACCTTCTACAAAGGGCAATTTTGCTCACACTGGAAGTACATTATCCATACTCTCCAGCAGTGCATGAGCCCTAAGAGAACTGGCTGGAATGAATTTGGGAGCAACTTTGCTCTCGCACTCATTTGTTTAGCCAAAAACAAAGCTTTTAATTTCACAAAAATGATCTTTAATGGAATGGTAAAGCATCTAGAAACCAAATATGGTCTCTTTTTTATGTACCCGCGATTTGTGCAAGTTTTGCTAAACTCTTTTATGCCAAATCTTAAAGCACACAAGAGGATCCTAATTCCCTCTGCTCATGTGGCCTCGACATTGAGCAAGTTGATGGTTAATGGGAAGAATTTCTCAGGTGCCATAACTCCACCACTCTCTGCAATGATGGAGTTTCTTTCAAGAAATAGAGCTGCCAGGGGTGAGCATGAAGCCCAACTTATTGCTACACCACCACCTCTGGAACCCACAGCTCACGATACTCAAATAATCCCTTCTGCTTCCTTTGAACGAGCTACAACACAAGCCCCTGTACTAAAAATATTTCAAAAGAAGAGGAAAAGAACTGTTGGTGCTCCTTCCACCAAAGTTCATGAAACTGAAATTGTTAACCCTACACAGGTACATTCACCTGTGCAGAATATCGAAAGGGAACCCCTTGTGCTGTCTCCCAGGCACAATGAGGAGGTGATCACTCCATTAGAGGGTGATCATGTGATATTTGAGGCTGACACTACTGTTTTATCCGCAAGGGATGAACAGGACAGGGTTAACATAACTAAGACCTCAGCCACGGCAACAGAGGCTGGTCAAACAGTTTCTGGAAATCCCCAGTACCAAGAACAGAGGGGTACTGGTGAGAGATCTTCTAGAAGTGAATCACCAGTTCTATCTGCCAATGATATGTTCAAAGTGGCAACACTGGCTGACATTGAGGCAAGTATGAAACTTAAAGCATTGATGAATCCTGATCTTGTACCATTTGTTGCTGCTTTCCTCTATCTCAAAAGGAGGAATTTCCAATATGACAAGCTTCTGACAAAGCATAATGAGCTAATTATAAAGCAGGATCAACAAATCAAATTTTTGTCAGCTTCTTTGAAGAAGGCTACTGATGTCCTTCACGCACATGATCAAATGCTCCAAAAATCTTCTACTCGTGCCAGACCCTCCTCTCAAACAGTTCCAATCAATAAGGGGGAGAAATCTTTAAATCCAAAAACAGTTGCTGAAACAGTTGTACCAGTTGCATCTAGTACACAAACAGTTGCAGCTGAAGGCACAATAGTTGCACAAATTGAACAAACAGTTGCAAGTGTTCAACAAGAAGAAAGGTTGTCAGCTGTGGATAGAGTGTTAATTAACAGGATGATCATGACAGGAGACTATCCAACAACCGAGGATTTTAAAACATGGTCCAAAGTTAAACAAAATCATTTGATTGAAATAGGTGCTCAAACTCTGAATATCAGCACATTCAAGATGGCACAAAAGATTGATGATGGATGGTTGGATGGAAAAGTGTCAAAACTGAAACCACTTGCACCTAAGCCAGGGTTTAAAGGCATTGCAATTATTGAAGGAAAGAAAAATGAAAGGATGCCCCCTGTGCTAGGTAAGGGAAAGGAAATGGTGGTTGATATTCCCAAGCTCAAGCTCACAAAAGAACAACAAGAAGAGCATGATAGGGAATTAGCACAAAGGTTGAATGCTGAGCTTGTACAGCAAGAAAAGAAAGATCATGATCTAGCTCAACAATTAGCTACTGAATTTACACAAGAGTTGGATGAAGAAGAAAGGGAGAATAAGGCTGGTAAGGGAGTAAAAAGAAAAAGAGTTGTAAAGAAGAAAACAGTTCCACCTCCCAAGCCAGTAGTTGAAAAGAAAAAGCCCCAAACAGTCCAAAAGCCCCAAACATTCCAAAAGTCTGAAGAAAGAGCTAAAGCTGAAAAGGTTCAAACCATTCTTCATGACAGACTAAGTGTGGAGATTGCAGAAAGAATTGAAAAATTAGAAAAAGAGCAGCTTGGTCAAAAATCCCACATTACTGAGTGGAGATTTGAATTTTTGAGGGTAGAGACTGGAAAGCAAGGATTTACTATTGTTAGGGAACTGGAACCAATTGAAAGTTATTCCAGTTTCTTCCATATGATGGATTGTGTGACAAGGAGAGACATACAGGAGATGTATGCATATGGAGTAAGTCACTATGGCGGGGTAGCTGAGGTTGAAGTAAAAGTCTTGATGATGCACTTATCTAGTATATGTAATCCACTGGGAGTGATGCCTATGTTGATAAGTGATGAAAGATTTCCAATCATTTCTGTGAAAGTATATGAAAAATCAAGGGTGTATCAAATGGTGATGGGAAATGCTCAAACTCAGTGGTTTGATCTTAAGTTCATCGAGCACAGTACACCAAAGCTAATGTATATGTTGAAAGCAAGGTTTTATGGCCCTGCACAAGTGAAGGAAGATCTGATGAAGAGATTGAAAAAGAGATTGGAGCTTATACAGTCAAAGAAAATGTAATTTTTCTATCTTTTAAATTTTTTATTAAAACAGTTTGATTTTGCATTCAATGATAAATATGTTCATTACTTATGTTAATTTGTCTATGATTGAACCCTTAAAACAAACAACTTAAGTGTATTATTCAATACTTTAAGTTAGGAGGAGATTGTTGGGAAATTGGCTAAGTCATTGAAACTGTTATATATGCAAATATAAAAAATGATTAAGACTGTTAATAAGTGCTGGGAAAACAGTTCAAAACTGTTAGAAGAAGTGTTGAAGAACAGTTTAGAACTGTTAGTTGAAATTGTGAAGACAGTTGTAACCAACAGTTGCTGTGAACTTTAAAGCTGTTATATAGAGTTCAGAACTGTTAGTACAAACTACTACAACTGTTTGAAGACCTTGAAGCTGAAGACTGTTAGAAGAACCAAGAACTGTTGTATTCATTAAACAGTTTCTGTTGAGCTAAATATGGAAAAACCCTATCTTTGAAGATATCTCGAAATACTTTGAAGATCATCAAGATTATCTCAGAAGATAAAAGATTACCTAACTGTCAGAAAATCAAGGAAGATCAAGGAGTATATATATGCTAGATTAGAATTCATAATTTGTACTTACTCATTGATTATATTTTTGCATTCGTTCTTCAAGTTGTAATTTGCTTTCTAAATAGTGCTAAGCCTCTAAGTTTCTTGTTGAAACCTAAGAACAATCTGTGTTCTTCGTCTAACATAATAAGTTAGATTGGGGGTGAAGTTTGCTATTGTAATCGTTCTCATTGATTAATAAAATTACTGTTTGATTGAATCTCTTTGTGATCAAAATCTTCTTTAATCAATTAAGGGTGATTCCGCAACTTCTTAGTTGATTGTGATCATAGTTAAAGATTAACTTTTATTCAACTTTGATTGGTTATTAAAAAGTTAGTTCTTGTTATTTGATATAATTTATATCCGATCCTGACACTTTTCTTCTTTTTCTGTGCAACCAATGCAACTTCATTCTTATCCAAAGACTCCTTGAGTTATTGTTGAGAAGTTCTCTTGTGTTCAGTGATATGTTCATGATTTAGCAAGAACCCATAAATGGTATGTAGGTTGTACACATGCATTGTTCCTCCAGCCCTCAGTGCTGTAGTTACATCGTTAAACCTTTCTGGTAATACATCCAGAAATTTCAGCACAAGTTCAGCGTCATCTTTCTTTACACCCACACTTAGTAGGTCATTTATCAAGCAGTAAAACCTTGTGAACAAATCTGACAAGGTTTCATTCTTCTTTGAAAAGAAGTTTTCATAAGATCTATTCAAATGACTTTTCTTATATTGCTTGACCAGATCCGTGCCCTCATAAGTAACACTCAGGGTGTCCCAAATATCTTTTGTTGATTGACACCCAGTCACAGTGCGCAAGATTTTATTTGTCAGGGTATTTTCCAGAACACTTTTTTCCTTGTCATCCAGATTGAAGAGTTTCCAATCTTCATCAGTCTAGGATGCAATAGGCTTTCTTGTTTCCTTTTCAGTTTTGCCAGGAGACGTATCACTGACAGTAGCAGGAATCTTAGGGATGATAGGTCCTTTTGTAATGACATCGAACATACGAATGTCAATGGACTTGAGGAATAGCATGGCTCTGAACTTCCACATAGGATAGTCATATCCATCAAATATGGGACAGCCTTTGGCAGACATCTATGGAAAGTTTAAAAGATTATTGCTTGTAGACACTTTGAACTTTCTCAGAATCTTGAACTTTCAACTTATGAAATCGTTCATCCTGCTCTGATACCAGTTGTTGGTCCCTTGGTGAGAATAACAACAAGCAACAGGTGTGTAGAAGGGGGGTTGAATACACTTTCTGCGGAAATTGAACAAATCAAATAAAAGTGTTACACACAGTAAATTAAACCACAACTAGTCGAATGCTTTTATTAATATGAAGATGATTACAATGCTTTGAATAAGAAGATGATTACAGTAACTATCAAGTAAGTAACTCTTGATATATAATCACCTAATATAAATCTCTCAATCTCTCAAACTTAGCTATCTATAATCAACTTATGATTATAGATACTGACGACTCTCTTAACAGGATTTTTCACAGATTGAATCAACTAATGCTTACTTACCAATATCACAACTGATGTGACAATTCAAACACACGAATGATCTTGCAATCTGTGAGTTTCTTGATCACGTTGAACTTACAAACAATGATGCAAGAATCGTAACACATACGGTGAGGTGAGGTTTCGGCTCTGTAATTTGTATCAGAATCGTACCTCTAAACTTATCAGGAGATAAGTATTTATAATCATGTTGCTACGATTCCTAACAAATTGGACTAAACCTAATTTGCTAACTAACTATCGAATAACTCGGAATCTTGAATCTTGAATCTTCTATCTTGAGTCTTCAATCTTCAATCTTGATTCTGGAGTCTTCTTATCCGCGCCGTAGATATAGAGAGTTAAAACAGAATTTAAAACACATTTAAATTCACTTAGACTGACTTCTTTAGTCAGGCTGAGTTACTCAGCTTGAAACTCATCAAGCTGAATTCTTCGAGAACAAACCCGAATTCACACATGAACTAACACGTATAATTATTAACTCATCCTTAGAAGTCGAAAGAGTTAAATAAAACAAGTTTAGTAACTCTGTCGAGCTGACTCTGCTTCTGAGATGAGTCACTCAGCTTGAAACACATCAAGCTGAATACTCGATAGATACCTTATGTGACATACACAAATTATCAAACACATTAACAATTTAACTAAGGTATAGTATAAACTGGTCGAACATATGCTCAGTTTACATTCAATTTATACTCAGTCTGAAACACTATAATTGTTCAGTCTGACTAAGCTTCATAATTCTGTTTAGGTTATACATAGAACACATCTTACAAACTTAACTTTGTCTCATCAAATCTTAACTGATGAGATCATTTTCCCAACAACCTCTATACTGTTGGTGAGAGTCTAGTTGGAACTTTGCTAAATGTTCCGGGAAAGACAAAAGATGGACTGAATGCTCGATTGGATTTGGTTGAGTTGGGTATAAAACCAGAGTTGTTTGCTAGGCAAGAAGCAGACAAAACAACACTACCTCCAGCAGGTTACACATTAATGAATGATGAAAAGGACATATTTTGTGAAACATTATACAACTTCAGGGTACCACAAGGCTATTATTAAAATTTCTCTAGTTTGGTCAGCCTAAAGGAAAAGAAGCTCATTGGCCTTAAATCGCATGACTATCACATGCTAAGGCAAGAGTTTTTGCCCATTGCAATTCGTTCAATAATGCCTCAAGCCACACGATATGCTATTATCAGGTTTTTCTTTTTCTTTAAATCAATATGTTGCAAAGAAATCACATTACAAGAACTAGATAAGATGCAAGAAGAACTCTGTGTGACACTGTGCCTTCTCGAGAAATTCTTTCCTCCGTCATTTTTTGATATTATGGTCCACTTGACTGTGCACCTAACTAGGGAGGTAAAATTATGTGGTCCTGTATGCTTTCGGTGGATGTATCCCTTGGAAAGATGTATGAAGGTTATTAAAGGACATATGCGAAACATATATAGACCAGAGGGATGCATTGCTGAGGAGACTATTGCAGAAGAAACAATTGAGTTTTTCAGCGAATATCAAAAATCAATGAAAACTATTGGTATCCTACCTGATAAACATGAAACTGATGAAGATGAGGAAGAAAAACCAATGTCGTCCGGCAAATTAAGTGAAGTTTCTGCGGAACTCTTTCAGAAAGCACATTTGTATGTAATACAGAATACAGATGAAATTGTACCGTATATTGAGTAAGTATTACTAACACATGTCTATTTTCTTACTTATAATGTTCTATCATATATAATAATTAATCAAACACCTTGTTTCAGGCAACACAAGCAGCTTTTGGAAACAGAAAACCCGGGTAAACGAATAGCATTGCTGGAGAATGAGCACAGTAAATCTTTTGCTAATTGGTTACGCAATGAGATAATCCGTATGTTATTTATAGTTGTTGCTTATTGTTCCTTAAATTTGAAGCTCATATATACTTGTAATATATTAATAAAATTCAGGTTGAGAGAGAGTTAGAGATCTCCAAAGAAAGTGTATCAGAAATCGTAAGGTGGATTTCATATGCACCACGTGCCACCGTAGTTAAATACGACGCATATAACATCAATGGGTATGCATTTCGTACAAAATCTCGTGATGGTAGGGTTTACCAGAACAGTGGGGTTAGTGTTGAGGCAATAGATCTGCACATATCCAAAGAAGTTGCAACCACAAGATAAAGATTTTATTATGGGGTTTTACAAGAAATATGGGTACTAGATTATCGTTTCAGGAAAATTCCTCTTTTCAAATGTGATTGGGTTAATCATAGAGCTGGTGGAGTCAAACGCAATACTAAACTTGGTTATACATTGGTTGACCTGAATAATTTAGGCCACAAGGTTGATCCGTTCATATTAACCTCACAAGCATGACAAGTATTATATGTGAAAGATCAGCTAGATAAAAAACTGTCTATTGTCTTTAAGACACCTCCCAAGAATTACAAAGATACATATGACGAAGTCGATGAGGAATTTAGTACTGTCATTCACCCGCACAATGATAACATATTGCCACATGTAGATCGACGTGACTTGGGTAATGAATCACGAGACGATTACTATCGAACTGACTGTGGCGGTATTGTTATACGCAAATTGAAGTGAACAATCTCTTCGTGAAGTTGGCACACTCTAAAGTTCATTGTATTTTTTGCTTAACTCATATAGATGATAAATTGTATCTTTTTAGTACATATATTGCCATTTATTACTTGCAAATTACCATAATATATTCTAAATATGTTGATCATAACAGAAACAAAATATTAGATTTACAACTGTTCCCATTTTTTCTGTGTCAAGTCAACAAAACGGCAACTGACTTCAAAATAATTCATAGTTTGACTATCTAAAGTCAAAAATCGGGGAAATGGGATATTAATCAGGTCAATTCAGTCAAAATGTTTCATATTGTTTTAGCACCTTTTTCACCATATTTTTTCCCGCACTTTTGCCTCTATTTTTTAGTATTTATATGCCTTCCAATATATTGCATTTGTTACACGAAGATACATCCTCTCATCTATTATAAATATTTCATCTTCCATCTGTTTCACGAACATACTGCCCTTTCATCTGATTTCATTCCCAAAAAATAGATGTTCCTGAATCGCAAAACCCTTTAAACCGCAACAGAAAAAAAATACACAGACTTTAGTTTCTTGATGAAAGAGGTATATCAATACATCTTGAAGGACAAGAAAAGACTTGCAGATGTTGAAATGGCTATTGCCAATATTCAGATGAATATAGACGAATTGAATCTCCGCATTTCTCAGATTAATTCTGAATCGAAGATTTCGGTTTTCGACAGGGCCCATATTGATTTTTCTTAATTCTCATTTTGCTCATCACACAAGTATGTATGCTACGAATAACCAAATACGTGAGCATATTATCAAGTCTCTTGACTCTCAAAACTTGTACTCTGATGGGCTTGTTGATTATCTAGATTAGTTTTTTTTTCTTTTTTATAATCTGTCTCTTGATGTAATGTTTTGAAAATTCACAGATGTTAATCAATGAATATTGTCTATTGTTTGCTGTAATATTCGTTGTTTGTGTAGTTCAATTGAAAACAAACAACATTCTCTTTTGAACTAACCAAAACGATTCCCAATTTCGAATTCAAAACGGTCCCAATTTTGAATTTACAAGATTTCCCATTCTGACTATCTAAAGTCAAACTTGGGGGAAATGAATTATGAATATTTTTAATTTATGTGACCATATGTACTGGATTTTGGCTACACTTAATTCATGTGTGACAAACTCAACTCTATAACTTAGACACATAAATAATTACTTCAAGTGACCATATATAGACTCATGATTTAGACACACAGACACTTAATATGTGACTAAATATCAAATTTAATTAACTGTTTAATTTTGAAAACACACAATAAACTTTAGTCACAATGTATAAGTTATGTGACCATATGTACCGTATTTGGGCTACACATAATCATGTGTGACAAATTAAATTCTATGATTTAGACACATAAACAATTAGTTCATGTGACCATATGTAGAATCATGATTTAGACACACAAACACTTAATTTGGCGATAAACAGTATTTAGATACACATTTGTCATGGTGTGTGGCTATTATAAAGCCATATAGTCACACATGATCATGCTAGAAATAAATGTGACTATATACTTTACCTTTAGGTGCCATTAAACTTGAGACACACATAATAAGTTGCGTGACCATATGTACGATTTTGGCTACACTTAACACATGTGTTTGTCCCAAGTGATTCAGGTATCAATGAACTCATGAAGATCAATGTAACATAATCAAGAAATCTAGAGAGAGAATGATAACACCATTAAGCACACACTTAAGAACTTGATTATGCCAAAGAACTTACTAATGACAATTAGTCATTAGTATATGTACCCTAAGGGTATTCCCTCTAGTTTGTATATTTAATACAAAATTCAACTAAAATGTAATCTTCTATTCTATACGATATTTATAACCTAACGACATGTGTGACAATTTCGAATCTATGATTTAGACACATAAACAATTAGTTCATGTGATCATATGTAGAATCATGATTTAGACACACAAACACTTAATGTAGCCATAAACAGCATTTAGATACACATTTGTCATGATGTGTGGCTATTATAAAGCCATATAGTCGCACATGATCGTGCTAGAAATAAATGTGACCGTATACTTTACCTTTTGGTGCCGTTAAACTTTAGACACACATAATACGTTGCGTGACCGTATGTACGATTTTGGTTACACTTAACACGTGTGACAATTTTGAATCTATGATTTAAACACATAAAAAATTACTTCTTGTGACCATATGTAGACTCATGATTTAGACACACAAACACTTAATGTGGCCCTAAACAGCATTTAGATACACATTTGTCATGATGTGTGGCTATTATAAACCCATATAGTCACACATGATCGTGTTAGAAATAAATGTGACTATATACTTTACCTTTTGGCGCCGTTAAACTTTAGACACACATAATAAGTTGCGTGACCATATGTACGATATTGGCTACACTTAGCACATGTGTGACAATTTTGAATCTATGATTTAGACACATAAACAATTATTTCATGTGACCATATATGGCATTTAGTCACAGTAATTCAAGTGTGTGACAAACTTTTGTCACAATAAATTAAGTGTGTGACCATTTATGGCATTTATTCACGTTTTCCAAATTCATATGTGGCTAAATAATCAGCCAAAAAATAGTTGTAACCTTTAGCCACATAGATATTTGAATGTGTGGCGATACATTACCGAATGGCCACATGATCCGAGTTCATAAGTGGCTAACTGATAACGAGGATCTTATTTTCGGACCTTTACTCACATAAAAATTCGAACGTGTGGCCATTTAATTCCGACTATGTGTGACCAAATCGCAGATTTGTACTAGTGTTAGTATGATAACCCTAAGCCGGATACACCCATTAATCACCTACGTGTCGGATAGGGGGAATAAAGTAGTACACAAGTCGGACCAGCCCACCCTCCTCACTGTTCTTGCTCATTGCACAAAACCATCAAACGCATAGGCCTTTTTTATTTTCTGAAATCCATTGATAATCAACTATTTTAACACCATTTTGAGTTCTAAAGTTTCCTTGCATCAAATAAACAATTCTGTAAAAAAAATAAATGTTAACCATTAAGTGTAAGTTGGTTAAAATGAGGATTTTTATTTGAAATGGGTTTCATAAAACTTCAAGAACATGGATTAAAATCTCAACCAACAACCCAATCTAACTCATGGAATTTGTAAGAAATCCTTACTAATGATAGGATACAAGGTTTAGTGTTCATTACCTCGAGTTTCCTTGCAAATCTTGGCTAAATGTAGGTCTTCTCCCTTGCTTGCTTCCTCTTGGCAGTAGGCACACACGCACACCACACACCACACACTTTCACTCTCTAAGTTGAAAATGAAGAATAAGATGAACAGTAGTCTCCCAATATGAATATTCACCCTAATTTTCTCTATACGTATATCTATATATGCACCATGGGCCAAGGCCCCTTATTTTTTCTTTAAACCCATCATCTAAGCATATACACATATAAGCCCATCACTTATAACTCTAATTAATAAACCAAGTCCAATCCTTAAATATAAACAATCGGATAATTAAATTTATGCCTTAAAAAACTCTTGACATGACAAATATATAAATATATACATATTCTAAATCTTGACTTATGATAATATTTTTATATTATAAAGCTAGTTCTAATTCGGGTTCTACATTCTTGGACGTTTCGATTCTCAAAACAAGTTCGTGATACTTAGAGATGCATCTAATGAGAGTACCATCAGAATATGCGTTGAGCTTAGAGGATCTCATGAAGGCTTTGTTGGGTATTGGTGGTTTAATTAAAATGCAACGGAAGCTTTAAAAGGTAGAAAAACAATTTTTTTTTAACCACCAATGTCCACCTGGACTAAGACTCTAAAAATGTACAATGCACCAAAATAAAATAACAAGAAGGACAAGAAATATACCCCTCTTGCTAGCTTCTCTTTGTTGTTATGTTGAACTTGGAAGTTAAAGTGTGCAAGTTATCACACACTTTAAAGGTATCCACACCAAGTGTAGCTTGATCCTCTTTGATAGAAGATGGGTATGCCAACTCAAGCACAACCATTAGAACTCCTACTTGAGACTATAAAGCCTTGTAACCAAGTATGTGTATGAGAGAGTTATATGACACCAAACTAAATCAAGTATGTATCCAAGATCAAAATGTTTCAAGTGGCTTTTATAGAACCTTGTAATCTATTTAAACTTCGGCCCCTTAATGCTAGAAATCGGTTACACCATTAACGCCACTTAAACTAGTCGTAAAAGACTAATTAAGATGGCTATTATAGCACTGGGCATCAACAAATCCAGCGACTACCGACCACTTGCTCTAGCACCACCTAGGTGCCGACCACCTGTTGTAGCGACACTGACCACCTGCTGTAACACCTCCTTTTGGGTTTTCAACTTTCACTTTATCCACAATGGGCACTTGGCGGCAATTTCTTCTAGAATTTGGTAACCTAGATGAAGTCCTTGTTTTTACTTTATTTTCCATTAAGGCACTGCATAAGATGAAACTCTAATTAGTAATGAAGAAACAAATTTGTCGATCGTGGAGGTTACAAATTCGAATGCCATGGAGTGAATGGTGAGAGAGAACTTAGTAAAATTATAGTCGGTGTTTTTGTTTTAAACTTTTGATTTTTACTTATATTGTCTCGTGTTGACAGTCTGATGATTTCTTTTGAAGAATGATGTGGTGAAGAAAACTTGCATTTTAATCATATGCATTTAATAGGGTGTTTATTTTAGCTTATTAAGGTTTTCATGGGCTTATTTTTCATAAATTTGTTTTTTTTTTTTTTGGCAGATGCAATTCTAGATGTAAGCTTGTGGGTTGTGTTGACCCCACTAATTTACAACTTTATTTATAAGTAACTATATAAAAGAATTTGGACCTCCCAAAAATAACTAAATAGACGCAAAACCCTAGCCGTAAAAGTTAACCTAAACAATAAACTAGGATAAAAAATTTATAGAAGAAAAAGAAACAATAAGAAGAAACTCAAAAACGCAACTCCTCAAACCTTCTATGGTAATATCACTTCAAGGCTGAAGCCATAGTAAATACTCATGAGATTAGTTATCTACTTTACGATTCAAGCTTTATTCATCTATTTTCGACAACGCCTCATGGGTAAGTCTTAGCTTGCCATCAAACTGCCGTAGTAATTGGTTGTGCAACCATCGATAACCAGTTGAGTCAACTTTCGCCAGTCCTTAGTCTTTGGTGGCTTATTCTTGGACACTATTGTTCTCCTTTAATTTCTTCAAGTCATCAAAGCCACATTTAAAATTTGAAATGGAGATGGTATAGAGTTATGTTTTCTATAAGAGTTAGAGAGGGTAAATAGAGATAAAGTAAAGGTTTTGACTAATTGTAAAATACTAGCATAGTACCCACGCAATGCAGGAGCGGACAAATATCTTGACAATGTGTCTTTTTTCGATAATGTAAGAACATTTGTATTTGCGGAATATTGTAGCATACACATTTCGACAAAATATATGTTCCTCTCCTTTTTCTATTTTATTTATTTCTATACTTTGTCATCAACCCTTTTATTCTTTTTTCAAGTAATTTTACGAAATTAATAAAGATAAGAAAAAAGATATGTAATTATGTTTAAGGAGTTGTTAAAAACAACATTTACCATAACTTGTTGAGTTAATTGGGGAGATGATTCATTTGACTACTGCTTTGAGTATTTGTATTATTTGCATAAAGACATGTACTACTTAAAATTAAATAGTCTTAATATTTTTAAGAGATAAAATACTAAATGATTTATAATGTAGTATATATATAGATAGACTACCTAAAGTTATAGGAAATGTGAGATTGTGAAAAGACATAAAGATTAAAAGTAGAAAATATAAGATTGTGAAAAGACATAAAGATAAAAAGTAGACTATATTTTACTTTTAATTTATATATAAACTATTAACTGTTCAACATAGATATTGATAATCTACTATATTGAATTTTATTAATATTAGTTATTGACGTTGTACGAGTAACTTTTTAGTGCCCTTGCATGTTTGTGCTCTTTTGAGTAATTAAACATTACCCACTCTTAAAATTTAAGTTTTTTATTAGCATATGAGTTAATTGCACCAAAGGTTCTTTAACTATCTCATAGTTACAAGTTTAGTCTTTTTTTTTTCAAAAAGTTGCAAGGACTGTCCTTTGACCGCCTAAAAGTTGCACTCATCGTCCTTATTAACGGAATCTGTTAGTTTGTTCTGTTAAGTCCCCTCATGTGCGGTGCACATGAGGAAATTTTAGCTATTTTAGCTCTTTATTAGTTTTCAATATTAAATAATATTTAGCTTTTTAAAAAACTAAACAAGCCTCTTTATCTCTCTCACGGTGTCTCTCTCCCCCTAGACTCTCACACTCCTTGTAACTTTTTGAAAAAAAGTATTAAACTTGCAACTATGAGATAGTTAAAGGGCCATTGGTGCAATTAACTCTTAGGATATAAATTTGTACGTGATGCAAAGTTTGATTATTTGAAGATTTTGAGTATTTTGCTAAGAAACTAAATGACATAAACAAATATAAAATATATGTCCATGTCTATGTTTGTATGAAACTAGCATTGTAATATACAGAACACTTGATTTTTTATATATAAACAATATAACTAATAATTAAGAATGACTATATATATCTCTAACATAATTCACTAGTCCGGATCATTTTTTTCTTGTAATTTATAATAAGCTCAAAAGTCAGAAAATAAGTGTAACATCCTGAAAATGGGCCTAATTGTACCTTGAGTAAAACCGTTTGTACATTGATGTAAATTAATCATATTGTGGTTACTAACTCGTGTTATTAGTTGGTCAAAGTGGATATGTAAAATAATGATGAAAATGAATAGAGTTGATTAATTGTTAAAAGGTTTTAGATGGTGGTTCCAAATATATCTTTGTTAGTTGAAACGGGTAAACGACGTTTAAGTTGTAAGTTGAAAAGGGGTACAAAATACTTGCTTTTAATTTTATTAAGCACCAAAGGCGGTCTTCTCTTCTTCTTATCCCCTGGGGAAAGCAAACACATACAAACGTACATACTCTCACGTATGCAAGCGCACACACACACACACACACTAGATCTTGACATTAGGAAGAGGAGAAATCAAAGAGAATCAAATACATGTTAGAACACTTAATTTAGTGTAAAAGAAGGTATTTTAATATTGAAATCAAGATTTAGTAGGCCGGAAACGAAGAACAAACGGAGGGCAGCAGCTGTGTAAAACAGAGCTGCGCAGGTCTTTGAAACCGCCACTGCTTGCTGGTGTAAGCATGTGTAAAGTGTTGTCCTTGCGGCCGTAAGCAAAGGTACTTGCGGGCGCAAGTATGTGTCTTTGTGTTTACCGTCTTTAAACGAAGGAAATGAACTTACGGGTGCAAGCATATCGCTTGCAGGCGTAAGTTATGAAAGAACCATGCTTGCAGGCGCAAGGCCATGCGCTTGCGGCCATAAGCCATGTGGGGTGTGGAGGAACCTTTGCAGCCATAAGGGGAATGGTTGAGACCTTTGCGGCCGTAGGGGCCAGCTTGCGGGCACAAGCAATTGGTCAGGGTTCAAGGCACTAAGTCATAATATAAGCTTAGTGTAGAACCTAACGGAATGGTCATAAGTAAAGACGATGATCGTTGTGTTAGCTTTTTGAGAATTTGAGGTGAGTACCAGTTTCCCATAAGGCTCAGTAAGTAGGGTTGTCTGTTGTTCGTTGGAATATATATTGTTGATGTATCATGCGTGCGTACATGAGGTACAATATTCTATAGTGCCATGATGTATGATATGCTATGTTTCCATGAGGTACGATATGCCATGTTTCCATGAGGTATGATGTGCTATGTTTCCATGAGGTATGATATGTTGTCATGTGTTATGCCATGAATCGTTGTACTATATGTTGATTATAAAACACATGCGTATTGTTAGACCCGATGCTGGTCGTTTGTTGCAAGTTGTGCTTGTCGGGACATTTGTTGTCGAGGTTGAGGTCATCCGATTTGGCAGCACCACCGTTCCTTGGCGCGTGTTGGGTTCTTGTCTTACGATAAAGATCCATTATGTTTACATGATTCCATAACGTGCTGGGTGGATTGCTCTCGCTCCCCCACTAGTACGGTTGGTTGTAGCTAATTCCCTAGTTATGATCGTTAAGCGGGACTTGGAACCCTACAAGATATGACTCTTGCTGATATGTTGGCGCTCCACGATGTGGTATAATAGCATTTTGTGTTGTCCCTGTGCTGTGATAACAATTTGGATGATACTTATGTGCAACCTGTGCTCACTAGCTAGTTGTAGCTAACGATGCATTATTTCCCTTTTTCGCAGGTATTTACTGGTTGGCCTTGTGAGGTAGGAACTTATTGGTTGTTGTAAATGTATATCTTTTGAAGAACACGTTGTTGTACCTATCTTGGTCTACCGGTAGTTGGGTAACACCTATTGATTTTGGACTTGGCATATTTTGTTGTGTTTTAAATTGGCAAGTCAGATAATAATATTAATCCATTTGGTGATTGGTGGTTAGTTCCGCTGCATGCTTTTGGTAAATATGCTTAAAAGTCTTAAATTATCCCTAATTTTAAGCTCGTGAAAGCCAGTGTTACAATTAGGTATTAGAGCCTAAGTTTGAGAGAATCGGGCACTTGCAAAAGTATTCGGTCTCAAACACGAAAAGTGTTCCTATTGGGGTAATTGGGGCTGACTGTGATCGTAATGTGATTTTTGCATGTTTTGGATTAACTTGCAGTGTTAGTAGTTTTCGGACAAGTGGTGTACTAAACGTTGATTTTGTGTGTATAGTAAGTTGAGATAGAAAATGTCAGAACAACGAGCTACTACTGCGCAAGCACTCAAGCAGATGGAGGACTTGAGGCATGAGCAAGACCAAGAGGCCTACATCCGATATCTAGAAGAGGAACTGTGACTGACGAAGGAGTTGTTGTTTGAAGCATTTGAGAGTAAATTTAGTGGTCCTTGTTCTTTTTAGAAATTTCTTTCTTGTAAACCCATTAACTATGAAGGTAGTCATGATCCTTTCCTTCCTACACGGTGGCTTCGAAAGATGGAACAGACTTTTAAGTTATGTGATTGTGAACTGGAATATAGCGTTGAGGACGCGGTACATATGCTGAAAGGTAGTGTTGCTTCATGGTGGAATGTTGTGGAAGTCTCGGTTAGTAAGAAGGTGTTGGACACGTTGACTTGGGAGCAATTTCAGGAGAAGGTGATGATGAAATACTGTACTGACTATGATGAAGAGCGTATGGACCGGGAGTTCATCAAGCTCCGAAAAGGATGTAAATCTATGAAAGATCTAATTCATGATTTTACAGATAAGACAGGGTTTATTCTACACTTGTTACCTAATAAGGGTGCAAATATACGGAAGTTTGCGAGCATGCTGCCATTTCAGTATCGTGCGAATGTTTGAATTGCTGCTAATATGAACTGAGCCTTTGAGATAGATCGGAAAATGGAAGGAGATCGTCTCCTGTATAAGGGCGATCATGTGGGTGAGGGTCAGAAGAGGAAGTTTTAGTTATCCTTTAATCCTGGTCCTTCAAAAGAGTAGTCTTTAGCTGAGGGGAAGTTGGACTCATATAAGAATCCAAAGTTTGATGGTCTTTGGTGTTCTCGGTGTCGCGCGTATCATACTGGCGATTGTTCTAGGGCTACTACCAGATGTTTAAGGTGCGGGAAAATAGGGCACGCTGCTGTGAGATGCGAATCTAAACAAGATGTGTGCTTCAAGTTCAACCATCCGGGACATAATATCAGTGATTGTACTGTGAATCAAGATGTGAGTGTTGTCGGACAATCGTCTGGGTTAAAGAAGGAAAGTGTTCTCCATATCAAAGGAAAGGCGTCCCAATTGATAACAGAAGAAGCTAAAAAGAGACGAGAGAAGTAGTTACGGGTGTTTACTTTAGTAACTTTGCTACACTAAGTATACTAGTTGACCCAGGAGTTAGTTGTTTTTTGTTTATCCATGATTTTGTAATAAGTCGTAAGTATTTGTTGCTATGTTGATTTACCCGTGTAAAGTAGAAATTGCTGATAGTAAAGTAGTCGGTCGTTGATAGTGTTTCCTATGTTGTTGTTGACATTGACGGGATTAGTTTTCCTATCCTTGTTCTTTTTGTATCCATTGTGGATTTTGATGCTGAAATTCAAGCGAAATAGTTTCGGCAATTTGAACGTCGAGCGATTCGATTGTGAAAAGATGATAGAAGTTCCGTAAACTCAGGGACGTATGCTATAGCTTGAGGAGAGCAACGAAAGTGTGATATCTGTGTTATTTTGTTGCTTAGGTGTGGAAATTAAATTAAAAAGAATCAATAGGTTAGAATAGGTGGAAATTAAGATGAGTAAGTATAAATACGATAGATTAAAATGAATGGTTTAGGATATGTATGTTTACGATTCATGTGAAAGCTGAGGTAATTAAGACGAGAAACATGAAATAATAGTTTTAATGACAATAGTTGAAATTGTCCTATATGTTGAGAATGAACTGGTAAATATAAAAAGGATATGCATGACATTGTTGTTTTTGTATTGACTAAGAGTTCTTTTGGTGCAGAAATATGGATATAAACGTAAACCAACAAGCTGGAAACGAGGAAGTAAACGAAGAGAGTTTGTATATGACCACGATAGGCGAGTCCAAGATTACATATCCTTTTATGGAAATAGACGTGGACCATACCCACTAGACACCTCAGGGAGGTAATGTCAGACCAGTTCAATAAGTGTTTTAGAAGAAATATGCCACCCATTGTAGCAGGAATAAAGAATGAAATGAAGAGCGCAATTAGAAGTGAAATAAGAAGCGTAATCCTAGAGGAATTTCATATGTAAAAAGAGAAACAAAATGAGGGAATCAAGAAAGCGAAGACATAGGCTGAGGCTGGAGGATCCCTGCATAGGGTTGTATGCGAGACTTGTGGTAAGAACCATGCTGGGGAGTGCAAATAAAAGGATAAAGTTTGTTACACATGTGGACTCCCAGAGCATTATTCTAGAGAGTGTTTATGTAAATTTTACTATGAATGCAATTAGAATGAGCATGACTCCTCAGAGTGTTGTGACTAGCTGTAATGTGGTGTAAGCTCTGAAACGGTCGTAGGAAGTTCTCTTTTGAGTAGGTGTAGCTGGTATGAATGTAATGTGTACTTTCATGTGTAATGTTAACGTTGCAATTAGTGGAAATAAATAGGATTTTGTATTGATGGTTCTCATGTCAATTGTGGTTGTTGCTTAACGCGGAATGATGGTAATAGTTTATAACTAAGTGTGTGACAAACGGTTTTACTCAAGGTACAACTAGGCCTATTTTTAGGATGTTACAAATCTATCATCCTTAAAGAGGATTCCGTCCTCGGAACCCTATCCGAGGACGGAATCCTCTTTAAGGAGGATAGATTTGTAACATCCTAAAAATGGGCCTAGTTGTACCTTGAGTAAAACTGTTTGTACCTTAATGTTAATTAATCATATTGTGGTTACTAACTCGTGTTGTTAGTTGGTAAAAGTGAATATGTAAAATAATGATGAAAATGAATAGAGTTGATGAATTATTAAATGGTGATGGTGGTTCCAAAAATATCTCTGTTAGTTGAAACGGGTAAACGAGGTTTAAGTTGTAAGTTGAAAAGTGGAACAAAATACCCGCGTTTAATTTTATTAACCACCAAAGGCGGTCTTCTCTTCTTCTTATCCCCCGGAGAAGTAAACACATACAAACATACATACTCTCACATATGCAAACACACACACACTAGCTCTTGACATTTGGAAGAGGAGAAATAAAAGAGAATCAGATTTCAAGTGGCTTCCAGTAGTTCAATTGGTGCCAAAGCTTCTTTCTTAGCTTTATACATCTTTGTTTGTGAGTATTCTTCTTTAAGAACTAGGGTTTTGGGGATTGAAGGAAGAATGAAACATTCTAGGGTTGAATTGAGTATTAAAAGTAGTTTTTGAATCAAATACATGTTAGAACATTTAAAGTAGTGTAAAATAAGGTATTCTAATGTTGAAATCGAGATTTAGTAGGCTGGAAACGAAGAACTAACTGAGGGCAACAGCTATGTAAAACAGAGATGTACGGGTCTGTGAAACCGCCACTGCTTGCGGGTACAAGTAGTAATGCTTGTGGGCGTAAGCATGTGTAAAGTGTTGTCCTTGCGCCCATAAGCAAGGGTACTTGCGGGCACAAGTATGTGTATTTGGGTTTACCGTCTACGAACGAAGGAAATGAACTTTCGGGTGCAAGCATATAGCTTGCAGGCATAAGCTATGAAAAAACCATGCTTGCAGGCGCAAGGCCATGTGCTTGCAGCCGTAAGCTATGTGGGGTGTGGAGGGACCCTTGTGGGCACAACGAAGTACCTTGCGGCCATAAGGGGAATGGTTGAGGCCTTTACGGCCGTAAAGGTCAGCTTGCGGGCGCAAGTAGTTGGTCAGGGTTCAAGGAACTAACTAATAATATAAGCTTAGTGTAGAACCTAACGCAATGGTCGTAAGTAATGACTTAACTTACACATAATGTGTTAGGTACTCCTGGGGAGCCGAAAGACGATGATCATTGTGTTAGCTTTTTGTGAGTTTGAGGTGAGTACCGGTTTCCCATAAGGCTTAGTAAGTAGGGTTGTCTATTGTTCGTTGGAATATATATTGTTGATGTTTCATGCGTGCGTACATGAGGTACGATATGCTACGTTGCCATGAGGTATGATATGCTATGTTGCCATGAGGTACGATAGGCTATGTTGCCATGAGGTATGATATGCTATGTTGCCATGAGGTATGATATGTTATGTTGTCATGTGTTATGCCATGCTTAGTTGTACTATATGTTGATTATAAAATGCATGCGTATTGTTGGACCCGATGCGGGTCATATTGCAAGTTGTGCTTGTCCGGACATTTGTGTCGAGGTTGAGGTCATCCGATTAGGCTAGATCCCAGGTTGGCAATTGGGATCAACGGGGGCTCCGGGGCCCATACCGAGTTCCGGGTTCTACAGAACCACCGCTCCTTGGCACGTGTTGGGGTCTTGGCTTACGATAAAGATCTGTTGTGTTGACATGATTACGTAATGTGTTGGGTGGACTACTCTTCGCTCCCCCACCAGTACGGTTGGTTGTAACTGATTCCCGATTTAGGGTCGCTGAGCGGGACTTGCAACCCTGCAAGATATGACTCTTGCTGACATGTTGGCGCACCACGATGTGGTAGGATAGCATTGTGTGTTGTCCCTGTGTTGTGATAATATGCTTGATGATACTTATGTGCAACCTGTGCTCACTAGCTAGTTGTAGCTAACGGTGCATGATTTTCCTTTTTCGCAGGTATATACTACTTGGCCATGTGAGGCGGGAACTTGTTGCCTATTATAAATGTATATCTTTTAAGGAACACGTTGTTGTACCTATCTTAGTCGGTCGGTAGTTGGGTAACACCCGGTGGTTTTGGACTTGGCATATTTTGTTGTGTTTTAAATTTCCAAGTCAAATAATAATATTAATCATTTTGGTAATCGGTTGTTAATTCCGTTGCATGCTTTTGGTAAATATGCTTAAAAGTTTTAAATTATCCCTAATTTTAAGCTCGTGAAAGCCGGTGTTACAATAAGCCCGAAAAAACTAGCTTATAAAAAAATAAACCCGACAAATAAGCGCTAATTAAGCTAACACAAACACACCCTAATTGTATGCATTATAAATTTTGTGAACTTGAAACATCTCAAATGATCATGCGGTTGGATTGTTTAACATTTATTATAACTTTTATTAGTTTAAAATATTTATATATTTTAAAGTCAAATTGTATGCATTTTTTCTTCAAATGGGTAAATCCAAAACCCGACACGGAAATCCTCTTTATCTCTAAACTTAACATTTCTTCCGGTAAAATAGGTCAACACAAACACGATTTGAACCGAACAAAAATGTAAGTAACACGAACCGAACCTGATACGAATTGAAATGGATTCGGGTCTGATATGGGTCCACACGAAAATGGTCGATACAAAAACGAAATGGCCCATTTAACGCTAACATGACTTGAATTACCATCCTTAGTGTGAATGCGAAAAATGAACACTAAAAAGCTTAAGTAAGAAGACATAGAATGGAAGAGTCTTGCCATACCAAGTGAATGGATCAAATGGTGTTTGCTATTATATCTGAATAATAATGAAAACCCCGTAGGTATATAATGTATAACAATGAAGCATATTTATAGATTACAAGAGTAGGGTATAAACCCTAATATGAAACCCTAATTGGCCTAAGCCCAACTATGTTAAACCCTAATATACATAATTTTTCTAATACTCCCCCACAGTGAGATGTAATACCCGTTTTCAAAACAGAAATTTATATAATTATAAATCGAGATTTAAGGTTGCACTTATATTTATATTGAGAATTCGGAAGTCGTAAACGTTGGATTCATTATGATGGTGATATATTTATATAGTTATGAATTGGGCAATAGATATATGAATTGTTGAAAGATGATGAGTTTTTATCAAATATATAAGTGGGCTTAGTGTGGTGATGGATATGGGCTTAAGTTGTAATAAATAAATGGTTTGATCTTATTGGGCCTAAGTGTAATTTGGTTTTGACCTAATTAGATTAGCTAAAGGGAAAAGAAAATAGAATAGATAAAAATATTATATTAATTAGGGCTCAGACTTCAAGGATTGCACGGTAGCCGAAGAGAAAGTTATGGCTGCCCTTGCTCCGGCCACCGCTTTCCGCCATGCGCCACCGCTGCTCCGCCTTGCGCCGCCGTGACCGCCTCCGCCAACCATCATTTTCGAATGGAAAATTTCAGGTAACATTTCTCATACCCCCTTATGATCTTGTAACTACTTTCATGACCGGTTTAGTCTAGTTCAAGTGCCTTTCCCGTTAGAACCCTGTTTGTAACACCCCCGGCCAAGGCGCTTACCGATCTCATACCGGCGCTACCACCTACCGGGCATGTCAGGTCTGCAGCCCAATACACTCCAACCCTTCCCTCTGATCTCATACCAGAGTAGGTTGTTGCCATGGTTACAACCCATGACCTTTTATACCACTCTTTCCAGAGTGATATCACCAATTGAGCTGCAACTCAATTGGTGATATCACTCTGGAAAGAGGGAGTGTATTGGGCTGCAGACCTGACATGCCCGGTAGGTGGTAGCGCTGGTATGAGATCGGTAAGCGCCTTGGCCGGGGGTGTAACAAAAAAGTGCACTTTTTTTGTAATACCCGGCCGGCGCCTACCGGTCTCATACCGGCGCTACCAACTCCGGCGTGTCAAGTCTGCAGCCCAATACACCCCAACCCTTCCCTCAAATCTCATACCAGAGTAGGTTGTTGCCATGGTTAGAACCCATGACCTTTTATACCACTCTTTCCAGAGTGATATCACCAATTGAGCTGCAATCTACCCCCCTTAAGAAGATTCCGTCCTCGGAATCTCATCGCTCTCAAACAAGGAAGGGTATCGGTTCCTCATATCTGCTTCAGTTTCCCAAGTCAAGTATGAGCCCAAACTGTGCTTCCATTTGACCAAATCCATCGGTATCTGCGTTTTCCTCAACTTTGTCACTTTACGATCCAGTAACTCCACTGGTTCCTCAATGAGTCTCTGATTCGTATCAACACGAAAATCTTGATCCTCTACATTGCACTTGCGCAGATAACAAACATTGAAAGTATCATGAATACCCGCCAACTCATCAGGAAGATCCAATGCAACTGTTTGATCATTAACCACTTGTCTGATTCTGAAAGGACCAATGTAACGGGGAGCCAACTTCCCACGTTTCCCAAAACGAATAACACCCTTCCAAGGTGATACTATCAGATACACCATTTCTCCTTCAACAAAGGATACCGGTCGACGACGCAGATCGGCATACATTTTCTTTCTATCTCTTGCAGCTTTTAATTTATCCCGAGCAATTGCTACCTTATCAGCTGTCATCTGTACTATATCAGGTCCTGCAAATTGCTTTTCCCCAGCCTCTAACCAACAAGTCGGAGTTCTACAAGGATGACCATATAACATTTCATAAGGAGGCATACCGATGCTGGAGTGATGAGAATTATTGTAGGCAAACTCCACCAATGGCAGATGCGAATCCTACGAACCCCCAAACTCTAACACACATGCTCGAAGCATATCTTCAAAATTCTGAATGGTTCTCTCTGACTGACCATCTGTCTGTGGATGATAAGCTGTACTCAGATTTACCCTAGACCCCAATTCCTGTTGTAGTCTATTCCAGAAGTTAGACACGAATCTCGAATCCCGATCTGAAACAATAGATAACGGTACTTCATGTCTAGATACTATTTCATCAATATATTGTTGCGCAAACTTACTTAAACAAGCGGTTTCAGCAGTAGCAAGGAAATGTGCACTTTTAGTTAATCTGTCAACAATGAACCAAATCATATCATGACCCCTCTGAGTTCGTGGAAGTTTTGTTACAAAATCCATTGTAATGTGATCCCACTTCCACTCAGGTATTTCTAATTGTTTCAGCGATTCGTACGGTTTCTGATGTTCTGCTTTAACTTGAGCACAAATATGACATTTTCAACAAATCTAGCAATATCTGTTTTCATTGTCGGGCACCAATACAGGGTTTTCAAATCATGGTACATCTTCGTACTGCCCGGATATATCGACAACCTACACTTATGTGCCTTATTCAAAGTTATTTCCCTCAAGTTTCCAAGTTTTGGCACCTAAACACGCTTGTGATAAACCTTTAAGCCACGTGTATCAACAGTTAGCTCATGTTGTCGCTTAACCATCAATTCCTCTTTTAAGTTTTCATCGTTCAAAGCTTCAAGTTGAGCGGCCAAGTGTTGATCCACTAAATCATATTTAATCTCCAATCGCATAAATTTTACTTTATCCGAGGATCCCTTTCGACTAAGCGCATCTGCAACCACATTGGCTTTCCCCGGATGATACTGAATGTCACAATCATAATCCTTGATTAGTTCTAACCAACGACGTTGTTTCATGTTCAGTTCTTTCTGTGTAAACACATACTGATGACTTTTGTGATCAGTGCAGATCGTACATTTCGTTCCATACAAATAGTGTCTCCACAATTTCAAAACAAATACCACTGCTCCTAACTCCAAATCATGAGTTGGGTAATTTCGTTCATTTGGTTTTAACTGTCTCGAAGCATAAGCAATCACTTTACCCCTCTGCATCAGAACACAACCTAACCCAGCATGAGAGGCATCGCAATACACAAAAAAATCTTCTGAACCCTCTGCCAATGAAAGAACAAGAGCTTGACACAACATCTGTTTCAGAGTCTGGAAAGCACTCTCCTGAGCTGAACCCCATTGGAACGGAACATCTTTTCTAGTCAACTTGGTCAACGGACCAGCAAGTTTGGAGAAATCCTTAATAAACCTGCGATAGTAACCAGCCAATCCAAGAAAACTTTTGATTTCTGTTGGTGTTTTCGGAGCACTCCAATTCATCACAGCTTCAATCTTGGATGGATCTACCTTGATACCATCTTGGAAAATTACATGCCCCAAAAATTGAACTTCACGTAACCAAAACTCACATTTTGAAAACTTGGCATATAATTTGTGTTGCTTTAAAATTTCTCAAACCTGTCTCAAGTGCTGATCATGCTCATTCTCTGTTTTAGAATACACCAAGATGTCGTCAATAAACACTATAACAAACTTATCCAAGAAGGGTCGACAGACACGGTTCATCAAATCCATAAATACAGCAGGAGCATTGGTCAAACCAAACGGCATCAATAGGAATACGTAATGATCATAACGAGTACGGAAAGCAGTCTTTGGTATATCCTCCTCTGCTACCCTGACCTGGTGATACCCTGACCTTAGATCAATTTTTGAAAAGTATGAAGCCCCTTGTAACTGATCAAACAAATCATCGATTCTGGGCAATGGATACTAGTTCTTGATGGTTCTCTTATTCAAATCCCGATAATCAATGCACATATGGAGAGTTCCATCTTTCTTTTTCACAAAAAGCACAGGTGCACCCCATGGCGAAGAACTCGGACGAATAAACCCCTTGTCTAACAGTTCCTGGATCTGAGTCATCATCTCCTGAGTCTCTGAAGGAGCTAAACGATACGGAGCTTTTGCAATTGGTGTAGTACCTGGTATCAAATCTATTTTGTATTCAACATCCCGAACAGGTGGTAACCCTGGCAGATCATCTGGAAAAACTTCCAGATAATCTGATACAACACGAACATCGGTAACCGGTTTCTTCTCCTTCTTTGCATCAACCGCATAAGCCATAAAAGACGCACACCCTTTGGCTAGAGATTTTCTAGCCTTCATATACGAGATGATTGGAAAAGAAGATCGAGATCTATCCCCACGAGCCACGACATGCGACCCGTCAGCCAAAGGAATAGTAATGAGTTTCTTGTGGCACTGGATACTAGCTTTATGGGGACTTAACAAATCCATGCCTAGTACTAAGTCAAACCCTGGTATAGGCATCAACAAACAGTCTACAGGAAAACTAGCACCATCAATATCTATTGACACCCCAGCCACAGAAGAAGTTACAGGCACTATCTTACCATCTGCTATTTCTACCTCTAATGGAGAAGTAATCACAGTAGCAGGCAGTTTCAGTTTATCACACAAAGATAAAGATATGAACGATCTATTTGCACCAGAGTCAAATAACACACGAGCAGGCACAGAGTTTATCAAAAACATACCCGTGATAACATCGATGTTCTCAGCAGCCTCTGTAAGAGTCATCTTGAAGGCTCTCCCTTCCGCAGAAGGTGCAGCTTTTCGCTTCTGACCTGCAGAAGACGATCCCCCGACAGTGGCTACCCCCTACCCCGTCCCTGCTGATCTCTGCTTGGTGCAAGCCCCAGATCGGTGAATTTCCTCGTGACAGTTCCAACAAACGTTTGTCTTGAACCGACAAGCAGAAGGCTATGACCAAACTCCCCACACCTTACACACCGTTTAGTCTGAGGTGTGAACGGACCTGTATGCCGAGACTTACATGTGCCACACCATGGCCTATTCTGATTCGATCCTGAACCCTTAGACTTCTGATCATTCCGGTTCTGATTTCCCTGCCACTTACCTTTACCTTGGTTTCCACCAGACTTGTGGAATGATCATTTCTCCCGATTCATCTTTTCTCTGGCTCTCACATCACTCTCTGCAGCTCGAGCTAATGTGAATGCTTTGATTAGTGATGTTGCCATGCGGGTGTTACCCCGATATTCAGACAACAAGGCTTGTACAAAATGGTCAATCTGAGATGGTTCATCCGGTACCCGCTGCTTTGCAAATCTCAACTTTTCATTAAATTTTGAAATCAACTCATCAACTGACATTTTATCATCGTGTGCCAGATCCAAGAATTCCTGCTTTACTTTGAATAAATCAAAGGAATTGCAAAAATGTTCACAGAATTTACTCCGGAATTGATCCCAGGTAACATAATTCACGATCTCCCTGGATAGATGAGTAGTCAACAAATCCCACCAAGTTGCAGCTTGACCCTTCAATCTCTTAGTCGCAAACTTAACTCTATCAACTTCCTCACAGTTACAGGCATCCAATGCCTTTACAGTCTCTTTCAACCAGTTCAAGGTAACAGTAGGATCCGAACTTCCAGAGTACTCAGGTGGTTGGCAATCCATGAAATCCTTATACTGGCACTTAAATCTAAAACCTCCTTGATTTGGATACCACGGTATAAAGAAATTATGTTGTTGAGGTTGGTGTTGTTGTTGGGGTTGTGATACAGGTGGTAAGGTAACAAACGGTAAGGATCCAAATGGTGTCGACACTGTATTAAAGGGTGCAGCTGAATAAACAGGAGGTGGTATGGATTGGGTTAATACAGGGGTCTCCCTAGGCATCTGAATGGTCTGAGTTTGCTGGGAGGACTGAGATTGCTGTTGTTGCTGCTCCAGTTGCTGACCCGGTCTCTCAGAGTTTGTAAAGTATCTTCCAACTACAGTACATAGTCTTGCTGTTCAGACTCACCATTGTGAGATGTACCAACCCGGTTGTGTTTTTCATTTGCTGCAGTAGAAGACTGATTGTTGTTCCTTGTGGGGGACGCAGGGGTAGTTGTCCGGTTCACGTTATCAGCTATATCTATTCTATACAAAACATCTCACCAGTTGTTAGATATAATCCGTTAGAATAAACACACTAACCACCCTCAAAGCTACACTACTAATTACCCACCCTGGGAATACTGGACTGACCAGAGCCTCAGTTCGAGTATTGCACAAATCATTCATGCAAATCCTCAAACTAGGCCCTGATACCAATTTGTAACACTGTACTTTTATATTATCACAAAATAGCGTGCGAAAGCTAATTACATATAATTAAATTAAAATCAAAAAATAAATACAACTTTAACTGGTTATCATTTACATAAAATGCCATCACAGTGTTAATATAAAACGGGCTCTAATCAAAAAACTTGACATCAGAGTAATGGTCCGTCCAAAATCCCAGCCAAGATTTTCTAGAAACTCACCACGGAGGATCTGCAAAACAATCTAGTGAGGAATTAGCACAAAGCTAAGTGAGGGAACAAATATCTAAGTATTCACAAGGCAAACATGCGTAAAACACAAAGCTCATATATCCCCGGAGAACCGGCGGTGTTGCAACCACCTACAACCAAGGTTGGCCAAAACCAAGGTTTACCGATAGCCCTGCTAACATGGATAATAGTACCAACCCCCTTGTGTACAACAAATGCACATCAAGATCAGATACTGTAAATCCCAAGCAATAGGCCCAGCCGCTCAGCTCATGCTGATCTCCAAAATAACATGTATACAGTTCAAATAAGAGCATAAAGTCAAATAGGATATCATATCCTGTATATCCGAAGATATAAATCCATTCACCAAAGTCTTCAAGCTCTGGGCACACTCAGTTAACTAACTCACTGAGTCTTCTCAGTTCCTGAGAATTTAATCATAAGTCAGTATCAAATCATAATATTGTTTCAATAATAAATAGACATACTTATTAAAACATAATACACATTATTACACAATATAAACACACAAGAGTAATAATGTTTATTAGTGAACATATGAAGTTCTTTTGCTTCTTCCTCCATAGCATAGGGTATTCAATATGTTCATTAATAATACATCCTTCCAAATAGTCAAGGAAATTCCAAGTCTTTCACAAAACCAATTAAAGTCCATGCGGTTTCTCTTGTCATACGATTTTACCATCACAAACCCAAAAACCGGATAAAGTGTTAGATAATCTTTAATTCTTCAAATCCCGTATATGGTATGCGGTTTGTTCATAAAACCGGATCAATTCAACATCCCGGATAAGCAAAGGCAGAATCATCCGGGTTTCTGAAATCCCGAATCTTCATGTGGTTTCCTCAAAACCGGATAAGTCTTCCAATTCCCGAATAGTCAAGGCAATCCATGTGGTTTTATACTACTCCCGTATCATATCATGCGGTATTCCAAAGTTAGAGAAATAATTATATCATGCGGTATTTCCATGTATACAATATTCTAATCATTCGGTAATCAAATATATAAAATCCAAGTGTTTATACGGTTTCTTGTCAATCCCGGATGTCTTATGCGGTAATATAAAATCCCGAATCATTCATGTCTAAAATCCCGGATCATTCATACGTTCTTGGTTGTTCAATTAAATTCTAATCTCTTTATGCACATGCAATACAATCTATGTTTCCAGAACTCAATATAAACATATATAGAACATATATTGATCATAAAATCTAACATGCATACATCCTAGCATCATATTCAATATTTATGAAGCATGTGGTTTCTTGTATAATCTCATAAAAACCGAATTCAAACAACAATTCAAAACAATTATGCTAACCTTTGGATCAAATATAGCATAATCTATCTTAATCAAATCAGAATTAGAAGATGAAATGTTCTTGTTTCTCCCTTTCTTTCTTCGGCCGAATATACTCAACACACACACTATCACTTAACTCACTTACATGCAAATAGATGTGTTGGTTAATGTTTAGGTGTATATGAATAAAACACCTCATAACCCACCCATTCACATATATTAATTATTTAACAATGTCTAATTTAACAATTAGTTATAAAATAATTAAATAACAATTAACTCAAAATAAGGTAATTAAATCTACTTAATCAAATAAAGTCTTAAATTAATTACCTCATTAACCTAGGCCGGTAGAGAGGGTGTTACATTGTTGAGATCTAAGAATCGAATTAGTAGCAGAGAAACCCAATAGAACATGGGGCAGCAAGTTGTATGTGTGTTTGACCTCGTCAAAGAGACAACAGTGTGTGTGTCAGTGTGTGTGTGTCTCCCGCCAATGAAGATAGCATCGTTTGTGTGTGTGTCGCCGGAGCGACAGTGGATGTGGGTTAATATCTGAGTATTCGTGTTTTTGTGTGAGTGTGCAATGGGGGATGGCGCTAGCGGTTGAAAGTCGCCGGAGAGAGAAAGAGAAAGTTGCACCGGCGAGCTCCTGTCGTGTGTGTGTGTGTGTTTGCTTCGCCGGAAACATCAGCTTGAGTGTGTGAGTTTGTTTCGCCGGAAAAGACAACAGGATGTGTGTAGGTGTGCGACGTTGGGTGCGTGTTCGTGGTGGCATATCGGAAGCAAAGCGCCTGATTCGGTTGAAGGCCGCCGGCGATTGGGGATCGCACCTCACCGCTCTTCAGTTAGGGGTATGCGTGTGAGGTCTTGGAGTGAAGACAGAGGAGGGCGGCGGAAGTACGAAAAGAGGGGGAGAGGGTTTCTTCGTAGACCTCTTTTAATCATTCACATATATTAATTATTTAACAATGTCTAATTTAACAATTAGTTATAAAAGTGGTGGATTTAACCAAGAGAGGGTGTGTATGCCCTCTTAGGCCTCACATTGGAATATATATATATATATATATATATATATGTGTGTGTGTACATGTGTTGCTCCAGACTTGTTGGTCCCTTGGTGAGAATAACAACAAGCAACAGTGTGTAGAAGGGGGTTGAATACACTTTCTGCGGAAATTGAACAAATCAAATAAAAGTGTTACACACAGTAAATCAAACCACAATCAGTCGAATTCTTTTATTAATATGAAGATGATTACAATGCTCTGAATAAGAAGATGATTATAGTAATTATCAAGTAAGCAACTCTTGATATATAATCACCTAATATAAATCTCTCAATCTCTCAAACTTAGCTATCTATAATCAACTTATGAGAATAGATACTGACGACTCTCTAAACAGGATCTACACAGATTGAATCAACTTATGATTACTTACCAATATCACAACTGATGTGATAATTCGAACACACGAATAGCTTGGCAATCTGTAAGTTTCTTGATCATGTTGAACTGACAAACAATGATTCAAGAATCGTAACACATACGGTGAGGTGAGGTTTTGGCTCTGTAATCTTTTTCAGAATCGTAATCATAGTCATACCTCTAAACTTATCAGGAGATAAGTATTTATAATCCTGTTGCTACGGTTCCTAACAAACTAGACTAATCCTAATTTGCTAACTAACTATCGGATAACTCGGAATCTTGAATCTTGAATCTTCTTATCTTGAGTCTTCAATCTTCAATCTTGATTCTGGAGTCTTCTAATCCGCGCCGTAGATATAGAGAGTTAAAACAGAATTTAAAACACATTTAAATTCTCTTGGACTGACTTCTTTAGTCAGGCTGAGTTACTCAACTTGAAACTCATCAAGCTAAGTTCTTCGAGAACAAACCCGAATTCAAACATGAACTAACATGTATAATTATTAACTCATCCTTAGAAGTCCAAAGAGTTAAATAAAACATATTTATTAACTCTGTCGAGCTGACTCTGCTTCTGAGCTGAGTTACTCAGCTTGAAACACATCAAGCTGAATACTCGATATATACCTTATGTGACATACACAGATTATCAAACACATTAATAATTTAACTAAGGTATAATATAAACTGGTCGAACATATGCTCATTTTATATTCAGCTTATACTCAGTCTGAATCACTATAAGTGTTCAGTCTAACTAAGCTTCATAATTCTGTTTAAGTTATATGTAGAACTCATCTTACAAACTTAACTTTGTCTCATCAAATCTTAACTGATGAGATCATTTTCCCAACAAACTCCCCCTATTTGATGATGACAAAACCATCAAACGGTTCTTAAGTTTGTTTAACAGAATTATGTTTTAAATCTCAAACTTATTAAGATTTTATTATTTGAACTTATCAAATATTTATTGAACATATCAATTTTAATTGAACTTATCAATTTAAATTGGAACACACCAACTTTTAGTTGAACATACCAACCAAACATATTAATGAATAAGAACTTATCATTTATTCATTAAGCTGAACTTATCAGACTTATAAATATGAACACATCACAAAACAGTTGAACATATCAAACTTTATCTTTGTATTAATTGAACTTATCATAATACAAAATGTTGATCACATAGATCATGCACACTAAGTGCTTACAAAAATATTAGAACTAATCTAATATTTATATTAGAACTAATATATTGAGGATGCAGATCTTCAAATTCCTTTATCTCCTTGTATATTTCTTCGAGACTTTCTTGCAGATTAGGAATGTGTTGAAGCTGATTCTTTTGTGATTTGATTGCTCTATTGATTCTGTATCTGAACCTTGCAGTCTGTTCATTCTTTTCTACAATTTGTCTCAGAGCAAATACTTGAGATACCCCACAAGTATAAATGTTAGCATCAGCCTGGAAGCTTTTTTCACCATTTCTGTCCAAGTACATGAACCCTTTCTGAGGCTTTTCAACATATGTATTCTCTTGAAACTCCATGCCTTCAGGAAGAGCAAGACTGTACATATCTAGATTTACTAGTCCAGCTGGCTTTGATTGCTTCTTCTTTCCAACTTTATGAAAAGAAGTTAGTAGGGTAGCTATCTCAGACCTGGGTATTAATTGTATCGCATCAGCCCTAGCAAGTAGTCTCAGCAGCTCATCTTTAACTTGATTCCGAGCTGTGGAGCTTTCCATCTGTTTAATGAGCACTGCCACTTGCTTCCATTCCCAGTTTGTGCAGTTGATTCAGCTCCAGAGAAGGTGTCTCACCATTCTTTAAAGAAAATTCCATTATTATTATCCCTTGAGCTGAGCTCAACTTTAGAGAGTCAATCTGAGAAGAGAAGTGCAGCTTTTCATAACAGTGAGATATATCCTTTTCCTCAGCTTGACCTTGCATAGGCAGTTCTTCTTCTTCTTTTGTCTCTTCCTCGGACTCAGAAACACTGTCAGCTTCAAGTTCAGATTCTTCAACCTTTTGTCTCTTAACTGCAGGTTTTTCTCTGTTTATTTCTAACTCCTCCTCAGTCTGAGTCTTCCTCTCTGCTCCTTTAGCTAGAACTAGAAGAGCTTCAGCTTCAGCTCGAACTAGCTCAGCTTCAGTATCAGCTTGAACCTTCTCCCCCTTTTTGTCATCATCAATAGGGTTTCAATTCCTTTGTCGTTGGAGTGCAGCAACTGCAGAGGCAATCTCCTTAACATCCTCTGTCAGCTTTGCAAGCCTCTGATATATTTGACGTTTATGCTTCTTCTGCTTTAGGTGGAACATACCAAATTGAGCAGCAATGTAGTCTTTCACCTGCTGGATGCCTGAGGAGGCAGTTTCATTTTGAGGAGAGTCGTTGGGTGCATCATCCAAAGGTTGGTGTTTACCTTTAAATTCATTTGCACCAGAGTCTTGACCATGTGAATCACCTTGGTTTGAAGATGAAGCATTGACAGGTCGTGCAAGAGGGTGTGAGAAGTGAAGAGAAGTTATTGGGCTCGAGATGTGAAGTGTATGGGTTGTTGGTTAGCTAGTTGGTTTAGAGGGGGGTGATTGACCCTGGGGATTGGTCATTCTTTCAATGTTACCTGAGTGTGTCTGCTCAGGCATAGTAACAGGCTCTCACATGGCTCGAGTAAGTATGGGCTGAGTAGACACCACACCCGGGTAAGGCTGTTGGGTTTGAATGAGCCTTGAGGTTGACACCTTAAGAGAAGGCGTCTCCCCCTCAACTCCTGCCTGTGGAGGGATCAGTGTGATCTCAGCTCCAGTGATGCATTTATGAGTGGCACCACCTATGGTAGTTTTTCGTTGGTAGGTTCGGATATTCTCCCTAGCAGCAGTGGGCATACTAGGGGTGGCTTCAGATTGGGATTGTAAATGGAATGAAGGTGGAGGAGATGGGTTAGACTGAGTTGGGTTTACTGCAGTCTTATCTCCAAATGTAGATGGAGAAAAGTGAGAAGAGAGTGAGAGAGGAGAGGTATTACCTGAAGCAACTTCTGTATGTGCTGGTTCAGCTTGAGCAGAGTGCTCAGCTTGAACCTCGGTGTCAGCTTGAGAAGCTCCCCCTAGATTCGATCCCTCAGCTTCACTCTCAGAAGACGAAGCCTCAGCTATTTCGAGCATTGGTTCACTCAGTCCCTCTTGCTCTGGGAAGATGTCGTTGTTGAACATCTTGGGTCTGAGTGTTGGAAACAGGAACATATCCTGATCAGTTTCATAGAGTGTTGTCCCCAGCTCGGCTTCAATTGCCAGGGACTGGTACCTTATAAATGGTACATGAAGATCCCTTGTGGTCTTCATCACTTGGACCTTGAGTTCATTGAAAAAAGGCAGAGCATAATCCAGATTTCTGTTGAAGTAAATATTGTACAGCAGCTGCATTTCGAACTCATTTACCTAGTCCAGTCCTCCAACCTTAGTCCCCAGTGAACGAATCACTATTGAAACCATGAAGCCCCAACTGGTTGGAAAAGTGGCATTTTCGATGACACCCTCTGTCTGTGGGTGACCCAATCGAGGTAGGGCAGACCTAGCCACAACAGTGTGTAGAAGGGGGGTTGAATACACTTTCTGCGGAAATTGAACAAATCAAATAAAAGTGTTACACACAGTAAATCAAACCACAATCAGTCGAATGCTTTTATTAATATGAAGATGATTACAATGCTTTGAATAAGAAGATGATTACAGTAATTATCAAGTAAGAAACTCTTGATATATAATCACCTAATATAAATCTCTCAATCTCTCAAACTTAGCTATCTATAATCAACTTATGATTATAGATACTGATAACTCTCTAAACAGGATCTACACAGATTGAATCAACTTATGATTACTTACCAATATCATAACTGATGTGATAATTCGAACACATGAATAGCTTGGCAATCTGTGAGTTTCTTGATCACGTTGAACTGACAAACAATGATTCAAGAATCGTAACACATACGGTAAGGTCAGGTTTTGGCTCTGTAATCTTTTTCAATCGTAGTCGTACCTCTAAACTTATCAGGAGATAAGTATTTATAATCATGTTGCTACGGTTCCTAACAAACTGGACTAATCCTAATTTGCTAACTAACTATCAGATAACTCGGAATCTTGAATCTTGAATCTTCTTATCTTGAGTCTTCAATCTTCAATCTTGATTCTGGAGTCTTCTTATCCGCGCCGTAGATATAGAGAGTTAAAACAGAATTTAAAACACATTTAAATTCTCTTGGACTGACTTCTTTAGTCAGGCTGAGTTACTCAGCTTGAAACTCATCAAGCTGAGTTCTTCGAGAACAAACCCGAATTCAAAAATGAACTAACATGTATAATTATTAACTCATCCTTAGAAGTCCAAAGAGTTAAATAAAACATATTTATTAACTCTGTCGAGCTGACTCTGCTTCTGAGCTAAGTCACTCAGCTTGAAACACATCAAGCTGAATACTCGATATATACCTTATGTGACATACACAGATTATCAAACACATTAATAATTTAACTAAGGTATAATATAAACTGGTCGAACATATGCTCAGTTTATATTCAGCTTATACTCAGTCTGAATCACTATAAGTGTTCAGTCTGACTAAGCTTCATAATTTTGTTTATGTTATATGTAGAACTTATCTTACAAACTTAACTTTGTCTCATCAAATCTTAACTGATGAGATCATTTTCCCAACAAGACCCAACTTGTAATAGTTTAAAAGTAGAATCACAATTTGACGTGTCATGCGATCCGACTTAGTGTGAATGAATACGACTTGGAGACCGTACGACTTAGTAGTTGTCTGACTTCCGGATTTTAACCGACCTTCATATCCTTTCGAATTGGGCCATGTGTGGGCGCAAGTGTTGGGTCGTCCTAGAGTATTCATATACTGAAATCTGAATCAGAAAGTGATGGTGTGACAACTTGAGGTTTCGATGGGAACGCGTCGCGTTTGGCTTAGGGTTGAGTTGTGGATTTAGTTACTAGGTTCGGCCTTAGGGTTGTTCGACCTAGGGGTTGTGAGTGTCGTGTAATTCAACGATTAAAAACTCAGCATTTTTTCGATAAATGTGTTGTAGGCTCTGCTGACGAGACCTGTGAAGCTAACACTCGAGAATTATCATTAAACAAGATATGTCGACAATCAAGTGAGTTACCCTAACTTACTTTAATTTCCCGCAATGTGTAAGTGACATGTATGATGTATTAATTGCATTATATGTAATTATTTGTGATCAGTTATGTGTTATCAATATGATACGTTAGTAACCAATCGTGCCTTCATAGCCGGTCGGGGCAGATGACTTCATCGAATGGTGGGACTTGTGATGAGTCATAGCGGGCGAGGCCCGGTTTAGGCATCAAATGGGTGGGACCCGAGATGCGGCAGTGGCGAGGCCCAAGTTATATGTTAATGTGTTGGTAGGATGTGATGCGACGGGTGAGGGTAGTGGTGATTCACTAAGCTTTGTGCTTACCCGTTGTTGTTGACATGTTTCAGGTTCTTCGGGAATCGTTTGAGACGAGGCTTAGGCACAGCGGCAGTAGCAGCAGCGATCAAGTTTTATTTAAATCCGTTACCGACATAATTTTATTTTAAGCGTTTCCGCAACTCTATACAGTTTTAATTAACTGTAATTATATTTTTAGAACGCGTTGTTCATGTTATCTTATTTATTTATATTATATTCAAAAAAATTTGGGGGGTTACATGAGAGCGGTAGGAGATCGGATGCTCACACTAGAGCAAAACAATAAATAAAAGAGATAAAGAAAATTAAATACATAAGATAAAAAGAAAAGAAAAGTGGCAATAGAAGGCCCGGCGGCGGCAATAGGCGCAGCTGCGAGAGGAGGTGGCAGCGGCAGGAGGCGTAGAGGCAAGCGGAAGAGCGGCGGCGGCAGGAGGCGCTACACCAAGAGAGGAGAGGGGCGGCTACAGCAGGAGGCGCAGCGGTGGTGGAAGAGGAAGTGCGGCGGCGGCGACATGAGGCGCGGTGGCGGCAAAGGAGGAGGAATGGATATGGCCAGAAACCTAAGGCTGTGATACCATGAAAAATAATAAAAACCCCATATGTATATAATGTATAACATTGAAGCCTATTTATAGATTACAAGAGTATGGTATAAACCCAAATATGAAACCGTAATGGGCCTAAGACCAAATATGCTAAACCCTAATATACATCATTTCTCTTAGGCCCAACTATGCTAAACCTTAATATACATCATTTTTCTAATAATATGATGGTTAGTCCGATGCATTCCTTTTGTTAAGTCACCTTTCAGTTGTCATTGAATGTTTAGTCAAATATCAGAATAGAAATACAATAAACTTTGCGTTACTTACCATTTGTATACAACAAACTTTTTTAAAAAGAAATACGATCAAGTTTTATAATTATTTCATTATATACAATGAACTTTGTCATAATTTTTATTATATAAAGAATTATGAAAACCGATTATATTATTTTTCAAAATAAAAAAAATTTATACATCAATAATTAAGACAAAATCTATTTTATTTCCTTGCAATTTACCCCATTAAATTTCACTTATATCATTCGAAACTTTCAATATATTACGTTAATATCCTTATAAACTTCAAAACTACACATATATCCTTCTAAAGTTTTAAAATTCACATCTATATCCAAACTCAAATTTAATTAGGATTAAATTAATATAAATTACAAATCTTATCTAAAATTCAAAATACTACATGAAATGACCAAACTACCCATATACACAACGTCCTTTCTTCTTCCCTTCTTTTCTTCCTCATCGCAAGAGGTTTTTGTCTCCTCTTCTTCAAGAAACCATTCATTCAATCCTTTATATGTCCCTCAGGCCTCAAGATCGATAACTATCAAGCTTAGGCAAAATCTAATCGAGTTTATATAACACATATTTTGATTGCAAAAAACCACATCACATTTTCACAGCTATACGGTGGTAGTTAGATAAAACCGATTCCTTAGCTCCTAATCTTATATGTTTTAGGATTGCAGAAGAAAAGCCTTAATCAAATGTGAACGAACCCTGATCACTTCATGTGTAGGATCATAATTTCCCAATAAAAAAGAGAAAAAGAGAAGAGATTTAGTAACATTACGATGTACGTGAACACTAGGCTAAAGAGGCGATGAAGAATTACAACTAAGAAATTCCATTCCGCCCACGACTTAGCATGTGAACTTTGCTATGAAATGCAATATTCAATTCGGTCAAAGTTGGGTAGGTCATTTGGTCCAAGATCAATTGTGTGGTTCATTCCTTCACTGTACAATTCAATATATTTACTACTTTATAAAACATTTACCTCTTTATTTAAGACAATTTTTTTAAGTTTAGTACAACTTTCAGCACATTTTTTTGTAATTAATTTTTTGACAGTTTTAAAGCATTCATTACGTATTTAAATTCTGACAGTTTTATGTAATTAAAATATTTAAAGTGTTTAAGATCATTACTGAAACATATTGTAAATAATGCTACTTGAGTTGTACTATTTTATATAATCGGTTTCGGTTTTTAAACCGAATTTGAAGACGGTTTCAACTTTTTTGGTTACGGAACGGTTCGGATTACGATCGACAAATGAAACTATTTTACCGCGCCGCATCGCGCGGGTAAAATACTAGTTAAAATTGAAAAATAATTAAGAGGGGTAGCTTGGTAATATTATGTGATATTTTGAATTTTAGATAAGTTTAATAATATTAAACTAGATTAGACACCTATATAATATACGGGTTAGTTTAAAATAATATTACGCATTAATAAAAAAAATATTAAATAATTATAAAGCACGAAATAAATGAGAATTTAAAAAAATTGAAAGAAACTGTATCAACTATCAACAGTCAACACCCAGACAATTGGTGAAAGTGTCGACGCGAGGTTAAGGACAAACGTAATGGCAGAAATATGATATGATCATACGAAGAGACACTATTATATTTCTCGTACAATTGTAAATTATGATATAATGTATTCTAAAATAAAAAATTGAGAATATCTAAATAAATCTCCTACGTAAGAACAATAATGTCAATCACCAACTTTTGAAATATTAAACTTCAATTATTTGTGTTCATTTATTATTTGATATTTGATATTGGTTGATTAGGATTATAACAATCTAATTCAAAATTTTATTTTTAAATATGAATAATTGATAAGTCTGATTTAAAAACTAAAATTAGTTTCTCAAAACTATGAATTAAGTATAAACTATATTAAATATATTTTTATTAAAGTAATATTAAAAACTTATAAATATACCATGGATTAAAATACACCGCATAACATTTTTTAAAATATCCACTCCCGCACCCTATTTATTAAGGGACTCTTTCACGTCAGAAGAAAAAAATATAAAAAAAAAACACGAGTGCCATGCGCTCTTTTTGGTTAGGTGGCTAAAGTTCAAGACAAGAAGATTGGTGACGGTGGTAAGCGAAAATCATGCCTAAACAGGAGATGCCGAGATGGTTATAAAAAGAAAAATATGTTTTTATATATAACCTTATACTTTGTTACTGACTTCTGAATACGAAATTTGTTTAATAAAAGTTTTGAATACTGAACGATGTTGTTTTTATATATAGTCTTATCTTCTGTTTTATTTTAGTACAGTCTTTACATAGAGACAAAAGTATAACACGTTAACTACTTAATTGTTCAGAATTTAGCGCTAAATAGTTTTGTTAAACTATAAACAAACAAGCTCCAAGTCACTAAAATCATCACGCTTTTAGAAACATAGTTTGTGGGAGTCTTAACTGAACAATGAGTCTTAAAAGTGTTAGTTAAGAACTTATTTTCTAGTACTAGTATTTTACCCGCGATGCGGTGGGGTAAAATAGTTTCATTTGTCGACGTAGGGGTGTTCAAAATTCGGATATAAACCGTTTTAACCGTAATCCGAACCGCTCCGTAACCGAAAAAGCCGAAACCGTTTTCAAATTTGGTTTAAAAATCGAAACCGATTACCATAAACGATTTTCGGTTCTGTTACGGTTTTAGAGTTTTAGGAATTTTCAAACCAAAAAACCTGAATAAACCGAATTAGATATTTTAATATTTTTTTAATTATAGATTATATAATATATAAATGTTTTTTTAATTTTTTAGAGTACCACCTCACTGGCTCCCTCAGACCTCTCGCCTTTTCTGTCATTAAATTCAGGACATTTTTTGTAAAGCATTTAAAGTGTATTAAATTCTAATAGTTTTTTGTAAAACATTTAAAGTGTCATTAAATTCAGGACAGTTTTTTGTAAAACATTTAAAGTGTTTAAGATCATTGCTGAAACATATTGTAAATAATTCTACTTGAGTTGTACTATTTTAAAATTGTTAAGATTGTTGCTGTAAGTTATTGTAAAGCATGCTATATTAGTTGTACTACTTAACTTAAAAAATTATCTTAAAAAAAGAGCTAAATGATTTATAGAGTAGTAAAGATAAATTTTTGGTAGAAGATTGGGATTTGACTTTGTTTCTAAACTACATGAATTTTAGAAAATAATAATAATAATAATAATAATAATAATATTAAGAATAATAATAATAATAATAATAGTAATAATAATAATAATAATAATAATAATAATAATAATAATAATTATTATTATTATTATTATTATTATTATTATTATTATTATTATTATTATTATTATTATTATTATTATTATTATTATTATTACTATTATTATTATAATACTTTTATAATAAAGGGATAATTTCACCTATATCCTTAAAAACTTTATTAATTACGTATATATTCTTATAAAGTTTGAAACTACATATATATCCTTATAAAACCTATAAATTCACATGTATACCCAAATACATAATCTTCTAACATATATAAAAGACTAATTTGAAAAACATTATTAATTGATCTGGAACCTTCATTTAATAAAAGATTTAATCTTAGATGTTAATTCATTTAATTCTAAAATTTTAATCTTGACTTTTTTGAGTCAAACTAATGTGAATTAGATTAAGATAAGTCTTAGTATGTTTATTTATTTATATAAATAATATAATATGTTAGCATATATGATATCAGAATATTTCACCAAATCCAATATTTATATATATAATATAAGGAAAAAGTTCATGCGAGAACCATTCTTAGTGCGAGAAGCGCGAGAACCAATCTGAGCCGTCCAATTCTCCCTCTTTCAATGTCATTTTCCACCCATGAATTACTCACACGCACTCTGCCACACTCTATCCCTCCACGCTCACCATCCATGAAACTTCCCACATCAGAAGAACGGCCGAGATTGGTTCTCACGGTTCTCGCATTAACAACGGTTCTCGCATGAACTCTCCCCTTATATAATATGTATGCGTATATGAAATCAAATAAAATATTTCAAAAATTCAATATTTAAAGTTGTGATAAATAACAGTTAATTAACTGTTAGATATCTCTATGTATAACCTATTATTATATATCTAGACTAAATGTCCATGTGATGCACGTGCTAGTTTAAAAGATAATAAATATTAAATATTAATAAAAATATATTAAAAAATAATAATAAAATGCGAATCAATGAGAATTTTTTTTTAAATTACGACATATGACATCAACACTTTAACCAGCGGTGGAAACATCGACGCGAGTGGGAGGACATATTTGACCGCATAAACATATATGGTAGCATACGAAGAGACATTATTGTATTTCTTATATAAATCATCAATCATTATTTTTACAATTAAGGGTAATAAAGTTAAACGTTATTGGTTATAATTAAAAATGAATTAAAATGATTATAAAATATTTTAGAATGATAAAACTAATAATTTGGTTAAATATGATATTTTAAAATATTATAAAGGGTAAATATAATATTTATAAATTTAGATGGACAAATACGATTTTATATAATTCAATAAGGGCATATATGAAATTATATCTAAAAAATTTGACTTTAAAAAGTCAAAATTGTTTTTTTAAATGAATGAAAGGTCAAGATTGAATATTTATTTAAATGAATGGCTCAGATCGTCTAATGAATTTATCAAATAATTTTTTATATATATTAGAAGATCTTTTAATCTTCTAATATATATAAAAGACTAATTAGAAAAAAACTATTAGATGTTCTAGACTCTTTATTTCATAAAAGATTTAATTTTAACGGTTCATTTCGTTGATTCTTAAATCTTGATTTTACCTTTCTAGAGTCAAACTAATGTGACTATTTAATAGAAGATAAATAAAATATTCAAATAAAATATCCCATTTCAATTCTAATATAAAATAAGGTAGTGAGATACACAATAAATAAAATATTACTAAATTTCAATAAAAAATATTAATTTATTTCACAATGACTATATGTAGGATTTTGTTAGCTTAATTTAAAATATATATCTCCTGAAGTAAATATTAATATTTAATATAATTATATTTCAACCTTTAATTTAAATTAAAAAAATTCAATGTAATTATAACATTTAGACGTCAATGTTGTTTGATTTAAATCATAATTATTATAGATAATTTCATATATGCTCTTATTAAACCTTAAAATATCGTATTTCACCGTCTTAATTTGTATATATCATATTTACCCTTATAAAGTTTTAAAGTGTCATATTGATCTAAATTTTTAATTTTATCATTTTAAAATATTTTATAGTCAATTTAAAATTTTCATAATATAAAAAATAAATATTTCACATTATTGTTTATAATTGTAACGATAATAATCATTGACTTATACAAAAAAATAAAATCATATCTTTTCGTATTATGATGTTATGCTTTTGCCATCATGTCTGCTTTCTTGCGTCGACACTTCCATAACTGGTTTTGGTGTTGACATCTTTTATCACCATTTTTTAAACTCTCAAATATTTCACGTCTTGTAAATATTTATTTTTTTAGTGTTTAAGATTTATTATTTTTAAACCAACCCGTATATCACACGGTAATTTAATCTAGTTTAATAATAATTAATCTATTTAAAAATTATAAAACATCATCATTAATTGATTTATCATTATCAGAAAACAAATTAGTATGTACGGTTACAACAATACCCTTCTCCTAAATATTAGTAACTAAATTATCGAATGAACACAATTCTAGTTCTACTAGAAAAACGAGCATTGTGCTCGATTCAACAGAGCTATGATTGATGGGATGTGAAACATATCATGGTTCGATTGATCCCTAAAACCCCAAAACAGGTGCGATGTATTATGTATTGGACTTGGAATGTTTTTGCAAATCGACTTTTGGATTTAGAATGGTTTTTTGATATCGATGTTTTTTTTAAACAGCCAAGGAATGCATCATTCAATAACTAATTAGAGTTGAACATACACACTCACAAGGTTCCATTAGGATCCTTAAAGACACATAAACTACAAGACTCAGTGAATAAATAGGGGAATAAACATCAACCGACCTATAAGACTATGTGGTTCAAAGGGTTCAAAATACACAACGGAATTAACACTCATAGCTCCCCCTCATACTCACTTCTCTCCTTATATCTTCAAAACACAATAGAATAACCCAGTGGCTAAATAGGTTAAAACGGGTTTAGTCCATGAGAGCGGTAGGAGATCGGACGCTCACACCAGAGCAAAACAATAAATAAAAGAGATAAAGAAATTTAAATACATAAGATAAAAAGAAAAGAAAAGTGGCAATAGAAGGCCCGGCGGCAGCAATAGGCGCAGCTGCGAGAGGAGGTGTGGCAGCGGCATGAGGCATAGAGGCAAGCGGAAGAGCGGCGGCGGCAGGAGGCGCTGCAGCAAGAGAGGTGAAGGGCGGCTACAGCAGGAGGCGCAGCGGTGGGGGAAGAGGAACTACGGCGGCCGCGACATGAGGCGCGGTGGCGGCAAAGGAGGAATGGATATGGCCAGAACCTTAAGGCTGTGATACCATGAAAATTAATAAAAACCCCATATGTATATAATGTATAACATTGAAACCTATTTATAGATTACAAGAGTAGGATATAAACCCAAATATGAAACCGTAATGGGCCTAAGACCAACAATGCTAAACCCTAATATACATCATTTCTCTTAGGCCCAACTATGCTAAACCTTAATATACATCATTTTTCTAATAATACGATGGTTAGTCCGATGCATTCCTTTTGTTAAGTCACCTTTCAGTTAGTCATTGAACGTTTAGTCAAATATCAGCATAGAAATACAATAAACTTTACGTTACTTACCATTTGTATACAACAAACCTTTTTAAGAAGAAATACGATCAAGTTTTATAATTATTTCATTATATACAATGAACTTTGTCATAATTTTTATTATATAAAGAATTATGAAAACCGATTATATTATTTTTCAAAATAAAAAAAAATTTATACATCGATAATTAAGACAAAATCTATTTTATTTCCTTGCAATTTACGCCATTAAATTTCACTTATATCATTCGAAACTTTGAATATATTAGGTTAATATCCTTATAAACTTCAAAACTACACATATATCCTTCTAAAGTTTTAAAATTCTCATCTATATCCAAACTCAAATTTAATTAGGATTAAATTAATCTACATTACAAATCTTATCTAAAATTCAAAATACTACATGAAATGACCAAACTACCCATATACACAACGTCCTTTCTTCTTCCCTTCTTTTCTTCCTCATCGCTAGAGGTTTTTGTCTCCTCTTCTTCAAGAAACCATTCATTCAATCCTTTATATGTCCCTCAGGCCTCAAGATCGATAACTATCAAGCTTAGGCAAAATCTAATCAAGTTTATATAACACATATTTTGATTGCAAAAAACCACATCACATTTTCACAGCTATACGGTGGTAGTTAGATAAAACCGATTCCTTAGCTCCTAATCTTATCTGTTTTAGGATTGCAGAAGAAAAGCCTTAATCAAATGTGAACGAACTGATCACTTCATATGTAGGATCATAATTTCCCAAAACAAAAAGAGAAAAAGAGAAGAGATTTCGTAACATTACGATGTACATGAACACTAGAGTAAAGAGGCGATGAATAATTACAAATAAGAAATTCCATTCCGCCCACGACTAGCATGTGAACTTTGCTATGAAATGCAATATTCAATTCGGTCAAAGTTGGGTAGGTCATTTGGTCCAAGATCAATTGTGTGGTTCATTCCTTCATTGTACAATTCAATATATTTACTACTTTATAAAGCATTTAGCTCTTTTTTTAAGATAATTTTTTAAGTTAAGTAGTACAAGTTTCAGCATATTTTTTTGTAATTAATTTTTTGACAGTTTTAAAGCATTCATTACGTATTTAAATTCTGACAGTTTTAGGTAATTAAAATATTTAAAGTGTTTTAGATCATTACTGAAACATATTGTAAATAATGCTATTTGAGTTTTACTATTTTATATAATCGGTTTCGGCTTTTTCGGTTACGAAACGGTTCGGATTACGGTCGACAAATGAAACTATTTTACCGCTCCGCATCGCGCGGGTAAAATACTAGTTAAAATTGAAAAATAATTAAGAGGGGTAGCTTGGTAATATTATGTGATATTTTGAATTTTAGATAAGTTTAATAATATTAAACTAGATTAGACACCTATATAATATACGGGTTAGTTTAAAATAATATTACGCATTAATAAAAAAAATATTAAATAATTATAAAGCACGAAATAAATGAGAATTTATAAAAATTGAAAGAAACTGTATCAACTATCAACAGTCAACAACCAGACAATTGGTGAAAGTGTCGACGCGAGGTTAAGGACAAACGTAATGACAGAAATATGATATGATCATACGAAGAGACACTATTATATTTCTCGTACAATTGTAAATTATGATATAAAATATTCTAAAATAAAAAATTGAGAATATCTAAATAAATCTCCTACGTAAGAACAATAATGTCAATCACCAACTTTTGAAATATTAAACTTCAATTATTTGTGTTCATTTATTATTTAATATTTGATATTGGTTGATTAGGATTATGACAATCTAATTCAAATTTTATTTTTAAATATGAATAATTGATAAGTCTGATTTAAAGACTAAAATTAGTTTATCAAAACTATGAATTAAGTATAAACTATATTAAATATTTTTTTATTAAAGTAATATTAAAAACTTATAAATATACCATGGATTAAAATACACCGCATAACATTTTTTAAAATATCCACTCCCGCACCCTATTTATTAAGGGACTCTTTCACGTCAGAAGAAAAAAATATAAAAAAAAAAACACGAGTGCCATGCGCTCTTTTTGGTTAGGTGGCTAAAGTTCAAGACAAGAAGATTGGTGACGGTGGTAAGCGAAAATCATGCCTAAACAGGAGATGCCGAGATGGTTATAAAAAGAAAAATATGTTTTTATATATAACCTTATACTTTGTTAAAAACGAATATATGTTTTGAATAATTTAAAAGCTATGTATAAAACTGACTTCTGAATACGAAATTTGTTTAATAAAAGTTTTGAATACTGAACGATGTTATTTTTATATATAGTCTTATCTTCTGTTTCATTTTAGTACAGTCTTTACTTAGAGACAACAGTATAACACGTTAACTACTAAATGGTTCAGAATTTAGCGCTAAATAGTTTTGTTAAACTACAAACAAACAAGCTCCAAGTCACTAAAATCATCACGCTTTTAGAAACATAGTTTGTGGGAGTCTTAACTGAACAATGAGTCTTAAAAGTGTTAATTAAGAACTTATTTTCTAGTACTAGTATTTTACCCGCGCGATGCGGTGGATTAAAATAGTTTCATTTGTCGACGTAGGGGTGTTCAAAATTCGGATATAAACCGTTTTAACCGTAATCCGAACCGCTCCATAACCGAAAAAGCCGAAACCGTTTTCAAATTTGGTTTAAAAATCGAAACCGATTACCATAAACGGTTTTCGGTTCTGTTACGGTTTTAGACTTTTAGGAATTTTCAAATCAAAAAACCCGAATAAACCGAATTAGATATTTTAATATTTTTTAATTATAGATTATATAATATATAAATGTTTTTTTAATTTTTTAGAGTACCACCTCACTGGCTCCCTCAGACCTCTCGCCTTTTCTGTCATTAAATTCAGGACATTTTTTGTAAAGCATTTAAAGTATATTAAATTCTGAGAGTTTTTTGTAAAACATTTAAAGTGTTATTAAATTCAGGACAGTTTTTTGTAAAACATTTAAAGTGTTTAAGATCATTACTGAAACATATTGTAAATAATGCTACTTGAGTTGTACTATTTTAAAATTGTTAAGATTGTTGCTGGAAGTTATTGTAAAGCATGCTATATTAGTTGTACTACTTAACTTAAGAAATTATCTTAAAAAAAGAGCTAAATGATTTATAGAGTAGTAAAGATAAATTTTTGGTAGAAGATTGTGATTTGACTTTGTTTCTAAACTACATGAATTTTAGAAAATAATAATAATAATAATAATAATAATAATAATAATAATAATAATAATTATTATTATTATTATTATTATTACAATTATTATTATTATTATTATTATTATTATTATTATTATTAATATTATTATTATTATTATTATTATAATTATTATAATACTTTTATAATAAAAGGATAATTTCGCCTATAACCTTAAAAACTTTATTAATTACGTATATATTCTTATAAAGTTTGAAACTACATATATATCCTTATAAAACCTATAAATTCACATGTATACCCGAATACATAATCTTCTAATATATATAAAAGACTAATTTGAAAAAATTTATTACTTGATCTGGACCCTTCATTTAATAAAATATTTAATTTTAGCCGTTAATTCATCTAATTCTAAAATTTTAATCTTGACTTTTTTGAGTCAAACTAATGTGAATTAGATTAAGATAAGTCTTAGTATGTTTATTTATTTATATAAATAATATAATATGTTTGCGTATATGATATCAGAATATTTCACCAAATCCAATATTTATATATGTAATATAAGCAAAAAGTTCATGCGAGAACCATTCTTAGTGCGAGAACCAATCTGAGCCGTCCAATTCTCTCTCTTTCAATGTCATTGTCCACCCATAAATTACTCACATGCACACTGCCACACTCTATCCCTCCACGCTCACCATCCATGAAACTTCCCATATTCGAAGAACGGCCGAGATTGGTTCTCACGGTTCTCGCATTAACAACGATTATCGCATGAACCCTCCCCTTATATAATATGTATGCGTATATGAAATCAAATAAAATATTTCAAAAATTCAATATTTAAACTTGTGATAAATAACAGTTAGTTAACTCTTAGATATCTCTATGTATAACCTATTATTATATAACTAGACTAAATGTCCATGTGATGCACATGCTAGTTTAAAAGATAATAAATATTAAATAGTAATAAAAATATATTAAAAAATAATAATAAAATGCGAATCAATGAGAATTTTTTTAAAAATGACGACATACGGCATCAACACTTTAACCAGCGGTGGAAACATCGACGCGAGTGGGAGGACAGATTTGACCGCATAAACATATATGGTAGCATACGAAGAGACATGATTGTATTTCTTATATAAATCATCAATCATTATTTTTACAATTAAGGGTAATAAAGTTAAACGTTATTGGTTATAATTAAAAATGAATTAAAATGATTATAAAATATTTTAGAATGATAAAACTAATAATTTGGTTAAATATGATATTTTAAAATATTATAAAGGGTAAATATAATATTTGTAAATTTAGATGGACAAATACGATTTTATATAATTCAATAAGGGCATATATGAAATTATCTCTAAAAAATTTAACTCTAAAAAGTCAAAATTGATTTTTTAAATGAATGAAAGGTCAAGATTGAATATTTATTTAAATGAATGGCTCAGATCGTTTAATGAATTTATCAAATTAGTTTTTTATATATATTAGAAGATCTTTTAATCTTCTAATATATATAAAAGACTAATTAAAAAAAATTTATTAGATGTTCTAGACTCTTCATTTCATAAAAGATTTAATTTTAACGGTTCATTTCGTTGATTCTTAAATCTTGATTTTAACTTTTTAGAATCAAACTAATGTGACTATTTAATAGAAGATAAATAAAATATTCAAATAAAATATCCCATTTCAATTCTAATATAAAATAAGGTAGTGAGATACACAATAAATAAAATATTACTAAATTTCAATAAAAAATATTAATTTATTTCACAATGACTATATGTAGGATTTTGTTAGCATAATTTAAAATATATATCTCCTGAAGTAAATATTAATATTTAATAAAATTGTATTTCAAACTTTAATTTAAATTAAAAAATTCAATCTAATTATAACATTTAGACGTCAATGTTGTTTGATTTAAATCATAATTATTATAGATAATTTCATATATGCTCTTATTAAACCTTAAAATATCGTATTTCACCGTCTTAATTTGTATATATCATATTTACTCTAATAAAGTTTTAAAGTGTCATATTGATCTAAATTTTTAATTTTATCATTTTAAAATATTTTATAGTCAATTTAAAATTTTCTTAATATAAAAAATAAATATTTCACATTATTGTTTATAATTGTAACGATAATAATTGTTGACTTATACAAAAAAATAAAATCATATCTTTTCGTATTATGATGTTATGCTTTTGCCATCATGTCTGCTTTCTTGCGTCAACACTTCCATAACTGGTTTTGGTGTTGACATCTTTTATCACCATTTTTTAAACTCTCAAATATTTTACGTCTTGTAAATATTTATTTTTTTAGTGTTTAAGATTTATTATTTTTAAACCAACCCGTATATCACAAGGTAATTTAATCTAGTTTAATAATAATTAATCTATTTAAAAACTATAAAACATCATCATTAATTGATTTATCATTATCAGAAAACAAATTAGTATGTACGGTTACAACAATACCCTTCTCCTAAATATTAGTAACTAAATTATCGAAAGAACACAATTCTAGTTCTACTAGAAAAACGAGCAGTGTGCTCGATTCAACAGAGCTATGATTGATGGGATGTGAAACATATCATGGTTCGATTGATCCCTAAAACCCCAAAACAGGTGCGATGTATTATGTATTGGACTTGGAATGTTTTTGCAAATCGACTTTTGGATTTAGAATGGTTTTTTGATATCGATGTTTTTTTTAAACAGCCAAGGAATGCATCATTCAATAACCAATTAGAGTTGAACATACACACTCACAAATTTTTAAACAAAGAGCACTCTGATCGTTTTTAAGAATTTCTGAATCTTTTTCTGCACCAATACGTTCTGCTTTGAGATCGTGTATGATGATGTTTGTTTTATCAGTTAATTCTAGAAATTCAGATTCTTTTACAGCTAATTGAACCTTAGATTCATTTATGTTCTTCTCTAATTGTTCAATTGCAGCTTGTGTTTCTTTGTCTTGTGTATGAATGACCTCTTTTAACACTTGATTTTTGCTTGTTAGTTTGGTCACCTTAAGTTCTAACTTTTTCATACGGTTTAATATGGTTTGGATATGTTCAAAATTAAAACCCATATTAGAGTTAGAGATAGAATGTACCTTTCCGCTTTCAACGAACTCCTCTTCAGCATAAGAGAGATCACCACCATCTTCATCCCTATCACTTGTTCCACTAGTAGCCATGAAACAGAACTGTGCGTGATCCTCACCATCTAGATCACTACCGGAGCCTGTGTCCTCCAGGAACTGATCTTCTTCCACCATAAGAGCATTCCTAGCCTGCTTTTGCTTTGACATGCGGTACTTTTGTCTATAGTATTCAGCATCCTTGGTCTTCTTCTGTGGATAGATCCTGATCATGTGTCCAAACCTCCCACAGTTATAGCACTTCATGTCTGTCTTCTTTTCCTCCTTCCTCTCATCTCTTTGAAATCTAGGCTTGTCAACAGGAGCAAGCCTTTCTGGTTTCCTGGAGCCAGAGGTAAACCTTTGTCTGTTGTTGGTTTTGTTAAAGTGATTTCTGAATGTTCTACCAACAACTGAGAGAGCATGGATGGTAGCTTCAACTGAGTCATCATCATCATCATCCGGTTCTGATTCACTGAGAATCACCTGCTTGTACTTCATTGATCTTGATGAAGATTCTCTTCGAATTCTGTCAGTAGCTACGAAGGCCAGAGGATCTGCAGCTGGCTGTTTCGGGAGAGTCTTCAGTATTTCATCCTAGTATTAATTGAGGTCTTCGAATATGTTGTGAAAGGTAAATGTGGTAAGATCTTTATTGATTTTCTTGTACAGTCTAACATATTCCTTCCATTCTGGACATAGTGACTTCAGAAAGACACAATTTAGATCGAGGTCAGTCCTGATGATTTGATTGGACCTCATCTCATTTTGCAGTTTGCAAAATCTACCATAGGTTTTAGAAAGAAGTTCATTCTCTCTAACACTAAAGTCATGATAGTTGTTGACTAGTTGGGTACACTTGATGTATTCTCCTTGCTCAGCACCTGCAACGGCTTTTTTATCTCATCCCATATTTCCTTTGCAGTGGCTAAGCTATCTACCTTGGTATAGATTTCTGAAGAGAGTCCTTGCTTAAGATAGTACTTAGCCAAACGTTCAGCCTTTTTGATCTCCTTTTCTTGAGCTGTGAGCTCATCAGCAGTCTTTTCCTCTCATGACGGAGAATGGAGGGATTGTTGTTAGGATCAGCTTCAACAACTTTGATGAACTTTTTGTTCCCGTTCATGATGCAGTCGATCATCATTTCTCCGTGTGTCTCATTGTGCTCCAGGAAGTCCATGAACCTTCCTTTCCAAACATTATACTCACCTCGGAACAGAATAGGAGGTTGTTGGGAAAATGATCTCATCAGTTTGAATTTGATGAGACAAAGTTAAGTTTGTAAGATGAGTTCTACATATAACTTAAACAGAATTATGAAGCTTAGTCAGACTGAACACTTAGAGTGATTCAGACTGAGTATAAGCTGAATATAAGCTGAGCATATGTTGATTAGTTTATATTATACCTTAGCTTGTATATTAATATGTTTAATAATCTGTGTATGTCACATAAGGTATATATCGAGTAATCAGCTTAATGTGTTTCAAGCCGAGTGACTCAGCTCAAAAGCAGAGTCAGCTCGACAGAGTTGCTGAATATGTTTTAGTCAACTAAGTTAGACTTCTAAGGATGAGTTTATCAATGTACATGTTAGTTCATGTATGAATTCAGATTTGTTCTCGAAGAACTCAGCTTGATGAGTTTCAAGCTGAGTAACTCAGTCCGAGTGAAGAAGTCAGTTTAAAGATAATTTAAATATGTTTTAAATTCATCTTTATCTCTCTATATCTACGGCGCGGATAAGAAGACTCCAGAATCAAGATTGAAGATTGAAGACTTATAATAAGAAGATTCAAGATTCAAGATTCCGGTTTATCCGAAAGGTAGTTAGGGAATTAGACTAATTCTAGTTTGTTAGGAACCGTAGCAACATGATTATAAATACTTATCTCCTGATAAGTTTAGAGGTACGACTCAGTACGACTGAGAGACGATTACAACTAAGTGTTGCAGAGCCAAACCTCTCCTCATCGTATGTGTTACGAGTCTTGATTCAGTATCAAGATTTAATCACAGATTGCCAAAGAAGTTCGTGTGTTCGAATTAATCACATCAGTTGTGATATTGGTAAGTAATCATGTGTTGATTCAATCTGTGAAAATCCTGTTTAGAGAGTCGTCGGTATCTATAATTATATGTTAATTATAGATATCTAAGTTTGAGAGAATTGAGAGATTTATATTAGGTGATTATGTATCAAGAGTTGCTTACTTGATAGTCATTGTAATCATCTTCTTATTCAAAGCATTGTAATCATCTTCTGATTAATAAAAGCATTTGATTGATTGAGGTTTGATTTACTGTGTGTAACACTTTTCTTTGATTTGTTCAATTTCTGCAGAAAGTGTATTCAACCCCCCCCTTCTACATACTGTTGCTTGTTGTTACTCTCTCACACAAGGGACCAACAACTGGTATCAGAGCAGGCTGAACGATTTCATCAGTTGAATAGTTCAAGATTCTGAGAAAGATTGAAATGTCAACAAGCAATACTCCATCCAACTTTCCTCAGATGTCTGCAAAAGGATGTCCCGTATTTGATGGATCTGACTATCCTATGTGGAAGTTCAGAGCCATGCTCTTCCTAAAGTCCATTGACAACCGTATGTCGGAAGTCATCACAAAAGGACAAATAATCCCCAAGATTCCTTCTACTGTTAGTGATACGTCTCCTAGCAAATCTGAGAAGGAAACAAGAAAGCCTGTTGCATCCTGGACTGATGAAGATTGGAAACTCTTCAATCTGGATGACAAGGCAAAGAGTGTTCTAGCAAATTCCCTAACTAATGAAATCCTTCGCACTGTGACTGGGTGTCAAACTGCACTAAGAAGAATCACTTGAATAGATCGTATGAAAACTTCTTTTCAAAGAAGAATGAAACCTTGGCAGATTTGTTCACAAGGTTTCACTGCTTGATAAATGACCTACTTAGTGTGGGTGTAAAGAGAGATGAAGCTGAGCTCGTGCTGAAATTTCTGGATGTGTTACCAGAAAGGTTCAATGAAGTAACCACTGCACTAAGGGCTGGAGGAACATCACACATGTATAACCTACAGTCCATCTATGGGTTCTTGCTGAATCATGAACAGATCATAGAACACAAAAGAGCTTCTCAACAACAACTAAAAGAATCTTTGGACAAAACAGAAGTTGCATTAGTTGCACAGAAAAAGAAGAAAGGTTCAAAAGCTGTGGTTGTTGAATCTGAGACTGAGTCAGAATCTCAAGCTGACCACTCAGAGTCAGACTCAAGTGATACTGATGATGTTCAGACCATCACTGAGCAAATGGCCATGTTAGCTAGACGTTTGAGAAAAACTCAAAGGGGAAGAGGAAGATCTGACAGGAGCAAAGGGAAGAGTTCCTTTGATCCCAAGAATGTTGTGTGCTTCAACTGTTAGAAAAAGGGACATATAGCTGCTGAGTGCAGATCTAAGAAGGTAGAATCAACATCTGTTTTTGATAAGAATACTTATAGAGCTGATAAGTACAAGAAGAAGTACACTCAGCTCAAGAAATCAAAGCCTGAAGACAAACCCAGTGGAAAAGGTTTATATGCTGAAACCTGGGATACAGAATCATCCACCTCAGATGATGATGTATGTCTAATGGCTCAAGAAGATGAAGAGCTAGAATTGGATGAGGTTGATTATGGTCAGTCCGAATCAATCTTTGAAGCTGAGGAAAACAGCAAACTGAGTGATTGGGATCCTGCTTCCATGTACAAGGTCAGTAATTTCTACTCTTATACAGATGAGGAGAAAGGTTTTGCTTTTGATTATTTGTTGAATGATTTCAAGACCAGCCTTAAGTCTCAGACTGACCTCAAAGCTAAAATAGCTAAACTTAAAGACAAGATTAAGGAAAATAAATCTCTCATTGATGTTGGTAAGAAAGCACAGTGTGACCTTGAATGTCTGAGGCACATTAATAAACTTCTTAGTGAAGAGCTTCAGGAAGCAAAATACAAAGCTGATCAACTTCAAAAGATTACTGAGTCTTGGTGTAAGTCATCAAAGCTTGCTGAACAATGCATAAACCAACAGATACCTAAACATGTGAAGGCTGTACTTGGAGGTGACTATCAAACAGCAGCTTATGTAGCTGATGATGAGATAGCAAGTACAAATTCTGAGGAAGATAGACAACTGATTAAGTCTCAGAAGTCAGCCTCATAGAAAAGATATGATCCAAACCTCAAATTCAATATGTTTGTGAATGCCAAAGATCATGGTAATGAGTGCTCAACATCCAAACAACATGGTAAGTCTGTGTTGGACAGATTAGGCACTCAGCCTGTTCAAAGAACTTCAGTCATAGAAAGGCTTAATCCAAATCATTTCAAAAGACAAAATTCTCTATCTGGCTCGGAGAGAAGTTATAAGAACAGGAAGACCACTGTAAGTCAGAGGTCAAATCACAACAATGGTAAGTCCAAAGTTGTTTCTTGGTAAGTCCAAGAAGAACAACAGTGGTAAGTCCAAACCTGTTGAAACTGGTGAGTCCAGTAGGCATGACAAAGGTAAGTACAAAGTCATGCAGAAGAAGGTTTTTAGTCAATCTTCTCAGGATAACAAACAAAGACCTGACAAAGGTAAGTCCAAAGTCAGTGATCACCAGGTGAATCAGCTTGCAAAGAAAGTTGAGAAGTTATCCACCACATACAATCCTAAAACTGAAAGTAAATTCTCACAAGGATTGTTAGACACTCTACCTCCTGTCATCATTGGAAGAAGAAGATGCTACAAATGCAGAAGTAGAGGTCATGAGGCTAAGGACTGTGATGCTGAAATCTCAAGGCCTGAGCAAGAACAAACTGATCAGCCTACACATGATTCAGTTCCTGCTCAAGCTGAGCAGTCAGTTCAACAAGATGAAGCTGCTAAGTGCTCCTCATCTGAACCCACCAAGAAGTGGGTTCCCAAGCAAAACTAATGTGTTTAGTTTTTATATCATGTGTAGGGTTCAAGTAAATGGTACTTGGATAGTGGATGTTCAAGGCACATGACCGGATGGAAAGGACTTCTCAGTGATTTCCAGGAAGATGAAGGTCCTAAAGTAACATTTGGTGACAACTCCCATGGAAGAACCAAAGGTTATGGGAAGATTCAAGCTGGTAAAGTCACTTTTCAGAGAGTTGCATATGTCAAAGGCCTCAAACACAATCTGATTAGTATCAGTCAATTGTGTGATGAGGACAATGTTGTTACTTTTAGGAAGAAAGCAGGAACAATTTATAATGCTAAGGGAAAGCCTGTATTAATAGCTAAAAGACAAAGAGATGTGTATCTACTTGATCTTAATTCTACTGATCCCAATAATGAAACCTGCTTGTATTCCCATTCTGTTCCTGAGCTGAGTTGGTTATGGCATAAACGTTTGTCTCATTTGAACTTTAAAAATATAAATATGTTGTCCAATAAAGAGTTAGTCTCTGGATTACCAAAAATCACATTTGTCAAAGACAAATTGTGTTCAGCTTGTGAACAAGGGAAACACCATAAAGGGTCCTTTAAATCAAAGAAAATTTTTTCAATAACAGACCCATTGCATATGTTGCATGTGGATCTGTTTGGACCCATAAGTACTCCAAGCCTAAGTGGCAAGAAGTACACTCTGGTGATAGTAGATGAGTTCTCACGATTCACCTGGTAATATTCCTAAAAGCCAAAAGTGAGGCTGCCCTGGAGATAATAAGTTTCATCAAAAGGTAAGAGTTGCAGAAAGGTTTATCTGTAAAGCAACTAAGAAGTGATCATGGGATTGAGTTCAGGAACTCAACCCTTGAAAGCTTCTGTGAACAAAAAGGAATATTACAAAATTTCTCATCTATCAGAACTCCACAACAAAATGGAGTTGCTGAAAGGAGAAATAGAACCTTAATTGAGGCTGCAAGGACAATGCTATGTGAGGCAGGATTGAAACTCTATTTCTGGGATGAAGCTGTTAGTACAGCCTGCTATACTCAGAATAGGTCAATCATTGTCAAAAGACATGGAAAGACTTCATATGAAATGTATAAGTCTAGAAAGCCCAATATAGGTTATTTCCATATCTTTGGTTCAAAATGCTATGTGCTGAATCAAAGAGATCAGCTCCATAAGTTTGAACCCAAAGCTGATCCTAGAATATTTGTTGGTTATTCCTCAATCTCCAAATCATACAGAGTATATAACTCTAGGAGAAAGGCCATTGAAGAATCAATTCATGTTTCATTTGATGAAGACAGTATTGATCAAGCTGAGAAAAGTCAAGCTGACTCCGTTAGTCTGAGTGAGCTTGAAAGGCCAAGGGAAATCAACATGTCAAATCCTATGTATGTCATAGGAGATGATAGTGATGATGATGTGTGTTCATTAATGAAATCATCACAAGCTTCAAAGGATTCTCAAGCTGAGAAAGATGATGAGTTCGTCAATACTTTTGGAGCTGAAGTCACTCAGACTGAGAATCTTGGTGATAATCAGTTTGTTGACAATGCTGCTGTTGAGACTGAGGATATACGTTCACCTCGAGGTTCTCAACATCACTCAGATTCAGAACCTGACTCTCCAACTACCACATTTAAATTCCTCAAATATCATCCTCAAGATCAAATCATTGGAAATGTCCAAGAGAAAGTCATGACCAGATCTAAGGCTACAACTAACTATGCTGCTCACTTTGGTTTTCTGTCTCAGATGGAACCAAAGAAGACTGAGGAAGCCTTAGCAGATGAGGATTGGATTGATGCTATGCAAGAGGAATTAAATGAGTTTGAGAGAAATAAGGTCTGGAACCTTGTCCCTGCCCCCAAAGATCATTCAATTATAGGCACTAAGTGGGTCTATAGAAATAAAATGGACAAGGATGGAGTGATAGTTAGGAACAAAGCCAGGCTGGTAGCACAAGGGTATAAGCAAGAAGAAGGAATTGATTATGATGAGACCTTTGCCCCTGTTGCTAGAATTGAAGCTATAAGGCTGTTCCTGGCTTATGCAGCATATAAAGACTTCAAAGTCTACCAAATAGATGGGAAGAGTGCTTTCCTAAATGGAAAACTTCAGGAGGAAGTCTATGTGAAACAACCTCCTGGCTTTTTAAGTTCAAAGTTTCCACATCATGTCTATAAGTTGGACAAGGCTTTGTATGGTCTTAAACAAGCTCCAAGAGCTTGGTATGATACACTGTCCACTTATATACTATCCATGGATTTCACCAGAGGTAGTATAGATAAGACACTCTTTATTAAAAAGAGCAAGGGACAGGTGATTCTTGTACAAATCTATGTGGATGATATTATTTTTGGTTCAACCAATGAATCTCTGTGTGAGTGGTTCTCCAAAATAATGTCACAAAAGTACAAGATGAGTATGATGGGTGAGATGACATATTTCCTAGGCCTACAAATTCAACAAAAGCCTGATAGAATTTTCATCAATCAAAGCAAATATGTTTTGGATTTGATAAAGAAATATGGTTTTTATTCAAGTTCAACCATGAAAACAACCATGTCACCAGCTGTCAAACTGAGTAAAGACTCAGATGGTAAGTCTGTGTGTCAGTCTATCTATAGAGGAATGATAGGTTCATTACTCTATTTGACAGCTAGTAGACCTGATATCATGTTTACTACATGTGTTTGTGCAAGATATCAGGCTGATCCTAAAGAATCACATCTTCAAGCTGTGAAAAGGATCTTTCGGTACCTAAAAGGTACATTAAATCTAGGACTTTGGTATCCAAAGGACTCTGGATTTGAGTTAGTTGGTTTTTCTGATGCTGACTATGCTGGGTGCAAGTTAGATAGAAAATCAACCACTGGAGGATGTCAATTGCTTGGTGGTAAATTAGTAAGTTGGACTAGTAAGAAACAGAACTCAGTGGCTACTTCAACTGCTGAAGCTGAGTATGTTGCAGCAGGGAGCTGTTGTGCTCAAATCTTGTGGATGCATCATCAGCTTCAGGACTTTTGGATGAGTTTCAAGAAAACTCCTATCTTCTGTGATAACCAAAGTGCAATAGCCATCACTTACAATCCAGTATTTCACTAAAGAACCAAGCATATTGAAATTAGACATCACTTCATAAGGGACATCGTGGAAAAAGGTAAAGTTGACATTAAATTTATCTCCACTGATGACCAATTAGCAGATATCTTTACTAAGCCCCTTGATGAAAAGAGGTTTATGTATCTGCTAAGTAAATTGGGTATGCTCAACCCCTAGCTAAGTGTCTACAATCTGAGTTCTCAGTTTGACAGAGACTAAGTGTCTTAATCTGGGTGCACAGTTTATAAATAAGTTTTCATAAACTGATCTATATGTCAAAATGAAAAATGAGTTCACACGTTTGGTCAGTTCCAAACATAATTCAACTACTCAGTGTGGTTGAAATGTTAGTTTGAGTTAGTCTCGAACAAAATGACTAAGTGTCATTGAGTTTGAGCTATGTGCTTAACTCACACTGTGTGATTGGTTCACACGTTTGGTCAGTTCCAAACATATTTTACCTACTTAGTGTAGCTAAAATTACATGTTTAAGTCAGTCTTAAACATAAATGACTAAGTGTCATTGAGCCTGAGCTGTGTACTCTACTCAAGCTGAGTATCAATCTCAAGCTGAGTGCTCCACTCAAGCTGAGTGCTTGACTTAGACTGAGTAATATGTTTACTCAGCTTGGTGTGTCCAATCTATGAATTAATTACTAAGTGTTATTAATTTTTCTGTCCATACGCATTTGAATCAGTTTCAATTCGTATCATATATCAATTGTGTATTGATATATTTACAAAGTGTTTATAATCTTATTATTTGTTAATATTATTATTTTACACTTGTATCTGTTGGAGAATGATGTTTTTCTAACCTCTAACTGTTACGTCAAACCGTAATTTTTCGGCGTAACGGATTAAAAAGGGATTCCAACGGTAATTTTTCTCTCTCCTCGAAAAGGTATATATAACGACCTTAACCGCATTTTAGAGGTTTACGCTTCAACTTCTCATCTCTAAACCTCTCACCTGCCTATCTACCTTTCAACAAATCTGCTAAGTGCAAATTTTTGTTCCATCAAATAAACCCTAAGTCGCTCAGTGCGAAATTTCCAATCGCTCAGTGCGAATTACGATTTGATTGCTCTGTGTAATCTAAATATTCAACGATGGAAAGTACCACTCTTGTTCTAGGTGAGAGGATGGTCAGAGGTGCTACGTTTAAGAACAATGGGCTGTGAGTGATTAAAATCAATAATCAACGGGCCTGTCTTGCAATTCCTCAGAGGAAACAAGGCAGAGGATATGAAATTTGGGTTAATTATATCCGTAAATGCCCCCTGGCATTCGCCTTTTGTGGTGCATCACTCAACATTGTTCCCCAACACCTATTGGAGTTCTGGTTTACATGCACCTTCAATCAGAACAGAGGAGAGATAACCGGCACTGTTCTTAATGGCGATAGAACAGTGGCCCTCACGGTTCAGCGGCTGAGGGATGTTCTTCAACTCCCTGTTCAAGATGTGTTCGAGCCAACCGTGAGTAGACAAGTGGCGAGATCAGTTCTACCTCAAATGGGTCACCCTCAAACTGAAGGGGTGATTAAGAAGGCCACTTTACCAACCAGCTGGGGCTTCATGGTTTCCACAGTGGTACGTTCACTGGGGACCAAGGTTGGAGGCTTGGACCAAGTTAACGAGTTCGAAATGCAGCTGCTATACAACATGTTCTTTGATAGACGTATCGATTATGCACAGCTCATATTCAACGAGCTCAAAGTCCAAGTACTGAAGACCACCAGGGACCTCCATGTACCATTCATCAGGTACTTATCCTTGGTGCTTGAAGCTCAGTTGGGGGATTTATATGAAGCTGGATGGGATGTGTTCCCTGTTCCAACTCTCAGTCCAAAGATGTTTAACAATGACATCTTCCCAGAGCAAGAGGGTCTAAGTGGTCCAATGGTCTTGGTAGCTGAGGGAGTTTCATCTGAAGTGGAGATGAGGGATCGAATCAAGGGGGAGCTTCTCACGCTGACACCGAGGTTCAGACTGAGCTCTCTACTCAAGCTGAACCAGCAGATATAGAAGCTGCTTCAGGTAAAACCTCTCCACTTTCTCTTTCTTCTCACTTTTCTCCATCCACTTTTGGAGATAAGACTGCAGTAGAACCAACTCAGTCTAACCCGTCTCCTCCACCTTCATTCCATCTTCAATCCCACTCTGAAGACACCCCTAGTATGCCCACTGCTGCTAGGGAGAATATTCACACCTACAAAAGAAAAACTGCCAAAGGTGGTGCCACTCCAAAAGGCATCACTGGAGCTGAGATCACATTGATCCCTCCGGCAGGAGTTGAGGGGGAGACGCCTACTCTTAAGGTGTCAACCTCACGGCTCATTCAAACCCAACAACCTAAACCGGGTGTGGTGTCTACTCAGCCCACACTTATTCGTGCCATGGGAGAGCCTACTTCTGTGTCTGAACAGACACATTCAGGTTACAATGAACATATGACCAATCCCCAGGGTCAATCACCCCCTCTTTACCCAAAAGCCATCCACCAACCCATACACTTCACGTCTCGAGCCCTATTCGTTCTATTCACTTCTCACACTCTCTTGCACGATCTGTCAATGATTCATCTTCAAGCCAAGATGAATCACAGGGTCCAAACTCTGGTGCAAATGAATTTGAGGGTATACACCAACCTTCGGATGATGCACCCAAATTCCAACCTACTCAAGCTGACTTGGATGATCTGCTAACATTCTTCAAAGGTCAGTTTGATACATTGCACCTCAAAAGGAAGAAAGCAAAGAAAGATATGCTGCTGATCCTTGATAATCTGGATGAGGAGGTGTTGATGTTAAAATCTGCTGTTGCTGCCTTACAAAAACAAAAGACTTCAACCCCTATTGATGATGACAAAAAGGGGGAGAAGGTTCAAGAAGCTGAAGCTGAGTCAGTCAAAGCTGAAGCTTTACTACTATTGGCAGATGGAGCAGATCAGATTGAGGGGGAGAAAGAAACAGAGAAAGAACCTGAGCTGACTGAGAAAGCAAAAGGCAAAAGACCAGTAGTGGTCAGCTCAGGAGAATCAGAACAACTCCCTCAACAGAAGAAAAGGAAAATGATTCTTAGTGAATCATCAGCCTCAGATGAAGACTCAGTTGACAAAATAACACTTCAAGAAAGAGCTTCACTGATGGCTGCTAGGAGAATGGAAAGGGAGGATGCTGACCAGCTTGGGATCTCGGTCGAAGAACTGAGAAGAAGACAATTAGATGCTCAAGCTGTGTTAGCTAGAGAAAAAGAAATAAGAGAACAAAACTGGGCTGAGCTGATCAGAAAGCAGAATGAGGAATTGACAAAACTCAGACTGCCTATCGTGCCGAAGGAAGAAGAAGAGGAACTTCCTATCCAAGATCAAATTGAGGAAGAAGATATATCTCACTGTTATGAAAAGCTGCACTTCTCTTCTCAGATTGATTTTCTAAAGTTGAGCTCAGCTCAAGGGATAATAATAATGGAATTTTCTTTAAATAATGGTGAGACACTTTCTCTGGAGCTGAATCAACTGCACAAGCTAGGTTATGAGGAATGGAAGCAAGTAGCAGTGCTCATTAAACAAATGGAAAGGTCCACAGCTCGGAATCAAGTTAAAGATGAGCCGCTGAGACTACTTGCTACGGCTGATGCGATGCAATTAATACACAGGTCTGAGATAGCTACCCTACTAACTTCTTTTCATAAAGTTGGAAAGAAGAAGCAAACAAAGCCAGCTAGACTAGCAAATTTAGATAAGTACAGTCTTGCTCTTCCTGAAGGCATGGAGTTTCAAGAGAATACATATGTTGAAAAGCCTCAGAAAGGGTTCATGTACTTGGACAAAAATGGTGAAAAATGCTTCCAGGCTGATGCTAACATTTATACTTGTGGGGTATCTCAAGTGTTTGCTCTGAGACAACTAGTTGAGAAAACTGAACAGACTGCAAGGTTCAGATACAGAATAAACAGAGCAATACGATCATAGAAGGATCAGCTTCAACATATACCTAATCTGCAAGAAATTCTTGAAGAAATAAATAAAGAGATTAAGGAGTTTGAAGAGCTGCATCCAGAATAGATTAGTTCTATTGTAAATATTAGATTAGTTCTAATATTTTTGTAAGCACTATGTGTGCATGATCTAAGTGATCAACAACTTTTGTATTATGATCAGTTCTATTAATACAAATATAAAGTTTGATATGTTAACCTGTATTATGATGTGTTCATAGCTATAAGTCTGATAAGTTCAGCTTAATGAATAAATGATAAGTTCTTATTCATTAATATAATTAGTTGGTGTGTTCAACTAAAAATTGGTGTGTTCCAATTTAAATTAATAAGTTCAACTAATATTGATATGTTCAATAAATATTTGATCAGTTCAAATAATAAAATCTTAATAAGTTTAAGATTTAAAACATAATTCTGTTAAACAAACTTAAGAACTGTTTGATGGTTTTGTCATCATCAAATAGGGGGAGTTTGTTGGGAAAATGATCTCATCAGTTTGAATTTGATGAGACAAAGTTAAGTTTGTAAGATGAGTTCTACATATAACTTAAACAGAATTATGAAGCTTAGTCAGACTGAACACTTAGAGTGATTCAGACTGAGTATAAGCTGAATATAAGCTGAGCATATGTTGATTAGTTTATATTATACCTTAGCTTGTTTATTAATATGTCTAATAATCTGTGTATGTCACATAAGGTATATATCGAGTAATCAGCTTAATGTGTTTCAAGCTGAGTGACTCAGCTCAAAAGCAGAGTCAGCTCGACAGAGTTGCTGAATATGTTTTAGTCAACTAAGTTAGACTTCTAAGGATGAGTTTATCAATGTACGTGTTAGTTCATGTATGAATTCAGATTTGTTCTCGAAGAACTCAGCTTGATGAGTTTCAAGCTGAGTAACTCAGTCCGAGTGAAGAAGTCAGTTTAAAGATAATTTAAATATGTTTTAAATTCATCTTTATCTCTCTATATCTACGGCGCGGATAAGAAGACTCCAGAATCAAGATTGAAGATTGAAGACTCAAGATAAGAAGATTCAAGATTTAAGATTCCGGTTTATCCGAAAGTTAGTTAGGGAATTAGACTAAGTCTAGTTTGTTAGGAACCGTAGCAACAGGATAATAAATACTTATCTCCTGATAAGTTTAGAGGTACGACTCAGTACGACTGAGAGACGATTACAACTAAGTGTTGCAGAGCCAAACCTCACCTCATCGTATGTGTTACGAGTCTTGATTCAGTATCAAGATTTAATCACAGATTGCCAAAGAAGTTCGTGTGTTCGAATTAATCACATCAGTTGTGATATTGGTAAGTAATCATGTGTTGATTCAATCTGTGAAAATCCTGTTTAGAGAGTCGTCGTTATCTATAATTATATGTTAATTATAGATATCTAAGTTTGAGAGAATTGAGAGATTTATATTAGGTGATTATGTATCAAGAGTTGCTTACTTGATAGTCATTGTAATCATCTTCTTATTCAAAGCATTGTAATCATCTTCTGATTAATAAAAGCATTTGATTGATTGAGGTTTGATTTACTGTGTGTAACACTTTTCTTTGATTTGTTCAATTTCCGCAGAAAGTGTATTCACCCCCCCCCCTTCTACACACTGTTGCTTGTTGTTACTCTCTCACACAAGGGACCAACAGAGGTTTTGTATCAGTACCGATGGATATCATTTCATTTGAACTTGACATAGTGAAAGTTTTTAGAAAGAAATGATCGTTCACTTGTTATATGATTTGATTGTTCGAAAACTTTACTGACAAGAAGGAATAATATTCTTTTCAAATTTGTGTTGAAAACTTCTTGGTGATGATTGAGGAACTAAGTCAATTTAATTCAACTTTGAATTAGATCTTGTAAAGATTAAATTCAACTTTGAATTAGATAGAAATAAGTTAATTTAATTCAACTTTGAATTATATCCGGTTTAGATTAAATTTAATTTTGGATTAGATTGTTGAAGTTTTAAGTTCGAATGTCCTCTAGTTCAATAAGTCAAGTCCCAATGGTTCTATCCCTTGTCCAATAAATTCAATGTATGCGAATGGTTTTATGCGATTGGTAGAATCCCTTGAAGATTGAGCAGAGTAACTTCTTGGTAGTGATCAATAGAGTAACCAATAGAGTGCGATTAATCCCTGTAGCAACAAACACTTAGAAATAAACAGTTTAGTAATGTCAATCGAATGCTTATCAAGTCACTGATTCGAATGTGATTGCCTTTGATGTGTTTGATATCCAAGTAACTAGGAACCTTGAATCGCACGGGCCAACTTAATGCGAATGATGAAACAACACTTAGAATCGCACAGATAAGTTTGTGCGGCTGATAGATCACTTCGAAACACCTAATCGTGTGCGATAGGTTCAATACGGCTTATAGCTTTAAGCATAACACTTTGAAGATATCAGCTTGGAAGACTCTATAAGCCGTGTACCCCCTCAATCGCATGCACTACGAATCCGGCTTATAGGATCTAATGTGTCACTATCAAATCTGATGGCCTTACTCCTTATGGTGTCTACCCACTTGTACCTTGATTTGTATGGGTAGTACTTTAGTTAACTTGTTCAACACTTAATTTTTGAAGAATTAATAATTATTTTAAATCAAAAACCGATTTCTTCTTCTTCAAGACTGCATTTACAGCTTCAAGAACACCATAAATGCTTGAATGCCCAGAAAATTAAATGCTAAAAAGTCGACCATTTAATGAACCATTGAGCTTTTTGCTTTTAAAACACGACTCGGTTTAGATATTCTTCAAGAAAACCGTATAAAGCAGTAGAAACCTTTGAACAAACCCGAAGAGATGGTAGAAAAAGTATTGTTTATACCTTAGATGTGTTCTACCTTTGGGAATCACTAGAACTCGCACCATTCTTGAACAATCCGTATGGTTGTATGCTTTGAAGGAACCGAATGCTTGTTCTTCACTTTGAGCTTGACGTCTTCGAAATTTTTCTTGTTGTTTTCGAACAATCACGAGCCAAAAAAAAGTTTGGCTCTGATACCAATTGATGGTCCCTTTAATGTATAAAGGATGAAGCAATGCTTAGATGATTAGCTTGTTTGTGTTTGTATGTGTGTTCGGTTTAGAGAGAGAGAGCCGAGAGCTAGAGAGTTCACAAACACAAGGAGTAGAATAATGCAAAGCTTAGCTAAGAAAGAGTGGGGCAAATGCCTTTTATAGCATTTGTCCAAGTTACAATAATTACATATTTGCACCCTCACTTTTCATAATCTAACATGCACCCAACAGCTTTACTGTGTTGCGGCAAATCTACTAACTCCCAAACTTGGTTGTCATACATGAATTGCATCTCTGCCTTCATGGCATCCAGCCATTTGTCAGACTCACTACCTGACATAGCATCCCCGTAGGATGTGGGGTCATAAAGATCCCCTTCTTCCCGAGCGATTAGAAATCCCACATATTTATTCGGCTTAGTCCGAATCCTACTGGACCTGCGAAGGTCTTGTTTTTCCACTTCTTCTCAACCGCAGACTCGGGTTGGGATTCAACAACTCTTTTTTGACTTATGGGTTCCACAAATGGAGGAGGTATACCTCTGGTGTTCACAAAACTGCTGTTTTTTTTTATAAAATCTTGGGACACAACCTCGTTTTAAATTTATAAAAACGATGTTACTAAGCAGATACTACACACGACTCAGGCAAGTATAACCTGGTCAATAGTAGTATAGACTCGGTAAGACCGGATGTCGTTCCACCAGGACAGGAAGCTACCAATACTTAAGTCTCATTGTTGTTTGATCAGCAGAATTAATATAAAGCAAGTGAAAGAATGAACTAAATTAAACAGGAAATACAGCAACTAAAACAGATTAACACTGAAGGCAAACAGGCAGGATAACAGATTCACTCAGGCTTTCGAATCATCGAGACTAGTCATGGAAATGACACAATACGAAACATAATATGAAGACTTGAATAGATTAAGTGCATAGCATGTTGTTCTAATACTCAAAAGACTACATTATCATGCAGAAATCATCACTCGAGTTATCAAGACTCAGACTCAGCAATTAAACATAATCAGGCAAGCAACGACATATAAGGATTTAACTACAAATCCACCAAATCATGTCCAAATCAGACTACAAAGACATACATCTTTTCAAATGACATATCCAGTAGTCCTCAGAACCCAAAAAGGTGTTAAAGTTGTTAAATAAGCTAAAACAAGCTAAAACAGCAAACTGTTGTGAAAACACCCTACTACGGCCGTACGGATTTATTACTACGGCCGTTGTAAATTGTACAGTCCTACGGCCGTATGGATTTCTCACTGCGGCCGTAGGAACCAATACGACAGAACAGTCAAATCTAACATAAAAGCATTCAACAACAAATTACAATCTAGACTTTAATCTCAGATCATAAACACATGTAAACTGGTACAATGGGGTCACAAACTCCTCTAAACTCAAACCACACAATTAAGGGGTTTTAATGATTAGCCACATGATTACTAAAGATATGAACATGTTAAACCTACCATTTCTAGTATAGCCAACACTTCTTAAAACATGAATCATGTGATATGCACATTGAACACTAAGACAAACATAACAAAGGCATACATGTGAGTTCATTTCACCATCTAAACATACCAACAAACATCTTTGTGAACCCTTTAATTATTTGTAGCATGTTAGACCAATGAATATACCAAATGACAAGATTTTCATCTATAATCACAAGGCATGCATAAAACCAACATATGAGTAAAATGACCAATAATGGATGAACCTACAAGGATTCAAAACATATTCCAATAATGATATCTAAAGACAACCATGCAAGATGTATCATTTCTAATAACAAACTCAACATGGAATTAGTAAAATCAACCATCATTCTTGAATATCCACATGCTTAAACATGAAGGAGTTACCCTATACATATTATCACACATGAACATGGTAAGATTAAACATACTAAGTTGATAAAACACACTTGTATTCAAGATCAAAACATGCATATTTGAATCAAGTCAACATAAAAGTCAAATATATTGCCATAACTTAGCCAAGAATCATCTTGGCCCAAGTGAAATGAGTTTAGTTATCCATATACAATAATAGTAGCACTACAACATCTGGAACACATGGGTACATGATTGATATAATAAATGGAAAGAGTATACCCAAGCTAGCAATGATAAAACTAATGAAACCAAGCTCCAAATGTTGTTCCAAGCCTTCAAGATCCAAGCTCTCCTCCTTAGAATCACCAAGAGAAGTCCCCTGGAGTGTTAGGATATTTAGAGAGGGTATATGGATGTGTTTTTCCGGAGTGGAGTTGAAAATTGTAACCCCTTGCAAAATGGCAGAATTCTGAATTTAATCTGCTGTAAGTGGACTTCCTACGGCCGTAGGAATAAGCTACTACGGCCGTAGGAAATCATGACTGGATTTTCGACACACGTAACGTTAAACCACTTGTCCGGGACACGCAAGATCTGGCAGGCAATGATGGATTCTAGAAGACGGCCTCCTACGGCCGTAGGGATTATACACTACGGCCGTAGCAATCATTTTTTCACTATTCTTATATTTTCTTCAATTCTTTCTTTGTTTTGTCCATTTATCTTGCTTAAAGCTCTTTGTAACCTGCATGGTGAATGTTAAGCATATTAGATCCATATTAGAAGTATTCCCCTAGTATTTGGGCTAAGTACGGGGTGTTCTAGCATGTAAAACATGTATAAAAACTCATATATCAAAGTCCCCACACTTAAGCTTTGCTTGTCCTCAAGCAAACTCTAATGCAATAGCTAAAACCAAAGAATTTCTAAAGGCAGCACATTAGTGCAAACATGTATCATTCCGACATAGAAGAGATCTAAAAGCATGACAAACATTTTAAACGCAGAATTAAGAGTTGCTTTCATGTATTGAGATAAAGTAAAGCAGATTGAACACACATACAATGAGTTATGACAAGTATCTGACTTTATACCTCACCGGAGATCACTCTAGCACTCAATGTGTATTTGGGTTAAGTATATAAGTGCTCGTGTGCTAGATTGAAGCAAAGACTAGCATAAGCTTGATCACGTATCACATCTCCAGCAATCAACATAATCATATGCAATTATCAAGAAGGCTTTGTCGGGTTGTAACGTGGCTAGGGCTAAGGGTAGGAATGGGAATATATAAAAGTGGCTAAAATAGAATCCAGAAATCAAGTTCAAAATCGTCAAAGCTGCTATTATTGAAGGAATACAGAATATCACACTATTTCTGGCGAGAATACAGTTCATCAAGTAGAAATGGAATCAGAATTATCTGAATGATGGCTAACAACCAGGTAATACCGACAAAGAATTACTACTCAATGTATGACAGGCTCAAAAATAGCCAAGGAAAGCATGTCAAGTAACTGAATTTCTCATTTTTCTCTTTTTCTAATTTTTTTGGATTTTCTCAGATAACTCAGCTGTATGTAGCATGAAACGGAACAAACCAAGGGATATATGTATTTTTCATATCCCACTAATCGGTGCATGAACAACTGACGAACAAAATACAACGGAACTAAGCAGCGAGAAAACGGGTCAACTGACTCTGGAAACATAAAAAATAAAATAGACTAAAACAGGATAAACATGGGTAATGAAATGAAAGGCTTAGGCTCAAAGTGGATAACTAGGGGTAAATATATAGAAATTGGCTAAAAATAAAAGTATATAGGCTGAATTGGGGTTTCCTAGTGCTTCCATCACTTAACTGCAACAATTTAGTTCATGATCTCGACATGCATACTAGTAAGCAAGTTCTACAATCAAAGCAACAATCAGCAAATAAGTGAGCAATTCCATGAGCTAATCATGTAAGAAATAAAGTGTAGTGGCTCAAATGCTCAGGAATGCATATCAGGTGTGGCTTGTGCAATTGAAGTCAAACACTTGTTAAAACTCAAGTATTTGTGCAAAATATACTTCATAAAAGCTGAAATGTCACATGTTTAAAGTCTATCATGCGAGAAGATCTAAACATGTCAAAAATGATATAATTTTGCGAAAAATTTACGCCTAAATCAATTCTAAGGTTTAAAGCATAGTTAGCATACAAGAGTTTTCAACAGGACACAGAATAGCAGGCATGTTATATTAATCCCTCCCCACACTTAAAAGTGTACATTGTCCCCAATGTACTAATAATAAGCAATAAAGTGCGAGAAAAGAGCTTTAAGAACTCCCTGAACAGTAATTGTGTGTCTGCATTTATTAAACTCTGAAGGCGTTGGATTCCTCCCCACACTTAAGCTGAGTTGCCAAGATATCACGAATATTCTTGCAAAACAACAACTCAACCAAAAGTGAAACATAGAGAGGGACAAAAACATCACAAGCTATGGCAAGCAAAAAGGAAACGAACTACAATAAATACATAGCCGAAATAATGTACAAGTGCTTTGATGTCATACAGATATGCAAAAGTAAGTACAGAACATCAAACACATCAAAATGTGGCATGTACTACAAACAACCAAAAGCATACAGCCAAGCTAATCTAGAAATACATACAAAGAAATCTACTACACAAACTATCCCCACAAAAAATAACTGCGGCGGAGGCGGCTGCGAAGGCCCGGCTCCGTCAGTGAAGTCCCGGAGCCTCTGCGGATAAGCTGGCGGCTGTGGCAACTGCTGTGAAGATGTCATAGTGTCTGCCGCAATGAGCTGCATCATGCTGATCATATACTGTCGATGAGCCTCGGCATGTGCAAACTCAGCTCGCTGAATCTCTCTGGATTCCCGCTGCATCTCGACCAGCTCAGATACTGACCACTCCAACCTCCCAATCCGAGCCCTATAATCTCTCGTGTAAACCTGGGCTGGCTGCTGTCGGGGAGGTGGTGTTGACCCAAAAAGCTCCTCAATAGTAAACTCAGGGTGTCCCTGCTCTGGGGCACCTCCTCCGGCTCCTTCCTCCTCTGCTCCTGCTCCTGCCTCTCCACTACCTGCTGCCTCCTCCTCGACCACTCTAGGAGGCTCCCAAATTGACCCATCAGGGTTGATCAATCTCATCCGGTTCTGGATCCTAGCAGCGACTTTCATACCTAAATCTATCGGAGCGGCTCGAGCGGAGCGAACGAGATCATCAGTAATCTCGGCAGTCAGGAGGTCCATAGCCTCGGCTAAGATAGTAACGTACCCCCTCCATAGATAGCCTACGATAAACGGGTGGTACATACCTGGAATAGAAAACGGGTCAGGCAGAGAGCGAGCTGGCAGGGCCTCTGGTTGATCATGGTATATAGATAGAATAAGTCGGTGAAAGTAACAGACCCGGAGGAGGCGCTGCGAGTGGTCATGCTGTGGACGATTGCCCGATGCAGAATGCGGTGCAGAGGATCCCGGAGCTTCGTGCTCTTCAGCACGATGGTGGTGTTTTAGGCGCCAGTGCCAACCTCATCCCAAAAAGAAATCCCGCTCACACCCTCGGGCCAATCAGTGATGCCCTCGGTAAACGCCGGAGTGTCCAACTCCTCGTGCGTTTATAAACCCATATAAAAGGCAAACTGCCGCAATGAAAGCCGCCTCTCCGCCCCTAGTAGGCGGAAGGTCAAGGCGTCTTCCCGCTCATAATCCATCAGCAGGGTAATCAGGTGGATGGTGGAGAAGAACTCCAATGCAAGCTCATGGTAGACCGCCCCCTGAAGACTGAAGAGCCGCTGCCAATGAGGGCCACAAGTGGTCTGAGCGCGGCCTCTGATGTGAAGAGTGGCCAAATCATCCCAAACCAGATACCTGATGGGCTCGTATCCATGACTGTCAGCGCGCCCCATCAGGATATCTCTATCAGTACGATCCTCCTCGCCGTCGAACCGGAGAAAAGGAGGAAGCACGGCATCAGCTGGCCACTCGACCGGAACCCTGTCTAGGTCGGTGAAACGTGGGAAATGGCGAGGGTCTATCCGCGGCTCTGGTGAAGCCTGTCTGCGCACACGACGAGGAGGCATAGCTGAAATGAACAGAAATCTAAGTAAGACGTGTGCACGATGGCTAGACATCCTATCTATCGATACGGGTTTGCTTTGGTTTGCTATGGGTCCCCGAGTATTGAAATTGTCCAAAGGATGAACAAATTTGAAAAATAGTTGAAAATGGGGTCCTACGGCCGTACCATATCTTACTACGGTCGTAGCAAGCAAACCAAACAAAACCCTAAAAGATTCATTGTACGACCGTAGGATAATTGTACTACGGCCGTAGTAAGCAGTTTATAGCAAAACCCTAAATTGAAGTTCTACGGCCGTACCGTATACCTACTACGGCCGTAGGAAAGTTACGAACAGCAGAAAACGGGCGGCTAGGGTTTTGTTCGATCGATCGATATATGGGCTTCTAAAACGAAATCAATGTACTACATATTTAACGCAAGAGTGAGAGGAGCATTTTATTACCTTGTTTGCGAAAAATGGCCGGAAAATGAGCGAGATATGGACGGAGAAGCTTCGGTGGTCGTCGGCTGCGTTTTTTGAGAGAGAGAGAGCGTAGGAGAGAGAGAGAAAACGTGCAAATGAAATATGTTTGAAGGGTTTATATAGAAACGTTCCTACGGCCGTAGTAGGTATGCGCTACGACCGCAGAGAGCTCAGAAAGGTCCTACGACCGTAGTAATGTTGTACTACGGCCGTAGTGGATGTATTTTGACAAAAACCCATTTTTTCATCAGATTTTCAGTTTAAACAACTTTTTGGCACCCACTACTCTCTATAAGCCTCTAGAGAATGTATGGGGTACGAGCAAGTAGTACGGAATTGAAAAGCACACATCTAGATTAGCGGAAATGCAAACGGAAAAGGAAACAACGGAAACGGAAATGCGCGGAAAGGGAAACGGAAACCCGGAAATTGGGCATCCGATAAACACACAATATGTACAAGTAACACACTATCAGTACGGTGTGTAAGCGAACACTTTAACGCGTTGAAATGCGGAGTGTTTTCCTGTCTCTCCAGACCGAATGAGAATTAAAGTGAGAAAACACGAGGAGCTATACGGCACGAACATAGGCATGACCTAGGGATTCTAACGGGGCTTAGGCTCGAGTTTGCTTAGTCGGAGACTCACCAACTCCTCAATCATTGTACCAGCGTTACTTTTAGGATGTAAGACCCCCTCGGCTTTTAGCTTAACGGGTCTTCTCGAAGAGCACTGGCACACTCTGACTGAGATATCGTCGGCAAATTCCTACAAGCGCCCTCATGCAACAGAGCTCCGCATTTCCAACATTTCCCTACATATTTGGCACGCCTTTTTGCCGCATAGATGGAAGTGCCTCGATGAAATTTGGCAAAGTTTTGGTCTCTCCTCACGTTTTTCTCATGTCTCATGACAATATCGCGCAGAATATCAGAGGGAAGTTGAGTACGCAGAAAAAGACAAGAAAGGAGGGAAAAAGAAGCGGAGGAAAGCATATCCAGTTCTTTAAGGTCTGTTGGTAAAAGACCCAACTCACCCCGCTAAGGTGCAGCGAGGTGAAGCTTCCGAACCTCTCTGGGTTCCTCTGGAGAATGCGAGATACCAATGTATTTCTTGAGTCGGTGGCCGTTGACCTTAAAAGTTACTCCCTCGGAGTTCGTGATGTCAACAGCCCCGTGTGGGTAAACAGTATGGACAACATAGGGGCCTGTCCATTTGGACTTCAGTTTACTAGGAAAGAGACGCAACCTAGAGTTGTACAAGAGTACACTATCGCCAACCTGGAATTGTTTGTCTTTCAGGCTGCTGTCATGGAAGGCCTTCGTCCTTTCCTTGTATATCTTCGAATTTTCATAAGCTTGGAGTCGCAGCTCATCAAACTCATTAATCTGAAGTAAGCGGTTATCACCAGCACTAGAGACGTCAAGATTTAACAATTTTAAAGCCCAGTAGGCCTTGTGCTCTAGCGCTACGGGAAGACGACATGCTTTGCCGTAGACCATCCTATAAGGTGTTGTACCTATAGGGGTCTTGAATGCAGTGCGGAATGCCCACAGCGCGTCATCCAGTTTTTTAGCCCAATCCTTCAGGCTACCACCTACTGTCCTTTCCAATATTCTCTTAAGACCTCTGTTGGTGACCTCGACTTGGCCACTCGTCTGCGGATGATAAGGAGTTGCGAGTCTATGAGTTACCCCATATCGTTTCAACACCTTCTCGAGTTGAGCGTTGCAGAAGTGAGTTCCCCGATCGCTTATGAGTGATCTCGAAGTACCAAATCGGGAGAATAACTTCTTAAGGAATTTACAGACAACCCTCGCATCATTAGTGGGTAAGGCTTGAGCTTCCGCCCACTTTGACAAATAATCAACGACTACTAGTATGTACTTGCAACAGTGCGAAGGTGGAAAAGGACCCATGAAATCGATGCCCCAAACATCGAAGATTTCACAAATTTGAATGCTATTATGAGGCATCTCGTTTCGTGCTCAAATATTCACTGCTCTTTGGCAGGCATCACAAGTTTTAACGAATAGATGAGCATCTTTGAATATTGTGGGCCAATAGATACCAGAATCGAGGACCTTTTTGGCAGTGTAGCCAGGTCCGTTGTGGCCTCCAGTTGGACCCGTATGACAGTGTTTCAGAATGCTCTTGGATTCATCGCTACTCACACATCTTCAAATGATTTGGTCTGATCCGATCCGGAAGAGATAAGGATCATCCCAAAAATAATGTTTCAGTTCTGAGAAAAATATCTTCTTTTGTTGATGTGAGAGGCCTTTGATCATCACCCCGGCTGCAAGATAATTTGCATAATCAACGTACCAGAGGATTTCTTCGGTGCTTATCAAGGCATATAGGAATTCATCAGGAAAGTTATCTTTTATGCCTGATTCATGAAGCACCTCCAGATTTAGATTTTCAAGACGAGACAGATGGTCAGCAGCCAGATTTTCTGCTCCGTTTTTGTCTTTGATTTCGATGTCAAATTCCTACAAGAGCAGAATCCATCGAATGAGACGAGGCTTTGCATCTTGCTTTGCAAAAAGGTAACGAAGAGCAGAGTGGTCAGTGTAGACCACGGTTTTTGATAACACCAGATAGGATCTAAATTTGTCGAACGCAAAGACTACTGCTAACAACTCCTTCTCAGTGACTGTATAATTTTCTTGAGCGTCAGTCAGCATCTTGCTGGCGTAGTAGATCGGCTGAAAGTGATTATTAATGCGTTGGCCCAAAACAGCACCAACCGCAAAATCACTAGCATCACACATAAGCTCAAATGGTTGCGACCAATCTGGGCTCGTCAGGATAGGAGCATTGGTTAATTTCTCCTTTAAAAGATTAAATGCATGATCGCACTCAGGAGAAAAAATAAAAGGAGCGTCTTTCTCAAGGAGATGGGTTAACGGCCGGGTGATTTTCGAAAAATCATTTATGAAGCGCCGGTAAAACCCTGCGTGTCCGAGAAAGCTCCTAATGGCTTTGACATTTGAGGGTAGAGGTAGTTTTGCAATAACATCGATTTTGGCTTTGTCTACCTCAATCCCCTCGCTAGAGATTTTATGACCTAAAACTATACCTTCGCGTACCATAAAATGGCATTTTTCCCAATTAAGCACAAGGTTAGTTTCTTCACAGCGAGACAACATTTTTTCTAAGTTGTGGAGTCATGTATCGAAGGAGTTTCCATAAACTGAAAAGTCATCCATGAATACCTCGACACAATCCTCAATCATGTCATGAAATATAGCCGTCATGCATCGCTGAAATGTTGCAGGAGCGTTACATAACCCAAAAGGCATACGCCGGTAGGCAAAAGTACCGTAAGGGCATGTGAAAGTTGTCTTCTCTTGGTCCTCCGGTTGGATAGGAATTTGAAAGTATCCGGAGAATCCATCAAGGAAGCAATAAAAGGCGTTTCCAGCCAAACGCTCCAACATTTGGTCGATGAAAGGAAGGGGGAAGTGATCCTTACGTGGGGCATCATTGAGTTTGCGATAATCAATGCACACACGCCACCCCGTGACAGTACGAGTTGGGACTAACTCGTTTTTATCATTCATAATGACGGTCATTCCTCCCTTTTTAGGAACAACCTGGACTGGACTGACCCATGGACTATCAGAGATAGGGTAGATCAAGCCGGCATCCAGCAGCTTTATTACCTCTTTCTTGACTACCTCTCGCATGTTGGGATTTAAACGTCTCTGATGTTGCACACACAGCTTATAATTATCTTCCATGAGAATCTTATGCGTGCAGAAGGATGGACTAATCCCCTTGATATCAGAAATTTTCCATGCAAGGGCAGTTTTTTGATTTTTCAGAACCTGTAATAGCTTACTTTTCTCTTCAACAGTAAGGTTAGAAGCTATTATCACAGGTAGCTTCGAATCTTCCTCCAAGAATGCATATTCAAGATGTGAAGGAAGTTCTTTGAGTTCAAGAGAAGGCGGGTTCACAATAGATGGTCGAGAAGCTGAGCTCTCGGATTTTTCAAGGACCTCGAAAACATCTGAGATAGGTGTCTCGTCAGGTGGAATAGTGCTGGTTAGCTCATCAGAGACAAGCTTTACCTGCTCTACATCCAAGACATCCTCATCCAGGATTTGAGTGTCAAATACATCCTTCTCTAGACTTGGAACAATGTGATCCACGGGATAACGATGAAAGATATCAACGAAATAAAGAGTGTCATACTGGCTAGCTGAGTGTTTCATTGACTTTTGGATGTCAAAAGTCACTTCATCCTTATCTACTCGAAGCGTAAGCTTTCCGTTGCGAACGTCAATCAATGCTCGAGCAGTAGCTAAAAATGGACGACCAAGAATGAGTGAGACGTTTTTGTCCTCGTCCATATCTAGGATGACAAAATCTGCAGGAAACACAAATTTGTCAACCTTGACCAAGATGTTTTCGACTATCCCTCGTGGATATTTGATTGAATGATCGGCTAGCTGAAGTGACATACGAGTCGGTTTTGGTTCTCCTAGGCCCAGTCTAGAAAATACTGAGTATGGCATCAAGTTGATGCTGGCACCTAGATCAGCTAGAGCGTTGTTTACAGTGAGATTACCAATCAGACATGGGATTGTAAAGCTCCCAGGATCGGTTTTCTTTGTTGGCAACTTATTTTGAAGAATGGCTGAGCACCCCTCGTTTAAAGTCACCAACGACAGGTCCTCCAATTTCTTCTTGTTGCTGAGCAAATCGTTAAGAAATTTGGCATATTTAGGCATCTGTCCGAGTGCCTCAACAAATGGAATGGTCACATGGAGCTGTTTGAATAGCTTTAGGAACTTACCATATTGTTCCTCCGTCTTCTCTTTCCTTAATCTCTGGGGGAAAGGAATGGTAGGCTGAAATATTTTGACCAGAGGTTCGACTTGCGCGGTACTTGCTGGGTCTAGCCTGTTATGCGCCTCGTCAGAATCCTCTGATTGGACCTGTTTTTCTGTTTCTTTGGATTGAGAGGGAAACGGTGGTGGTACCGTGGTCGTCCCACTATGCAAAGTGATTGCCTTCACGTGTGCTCTCGGATTTGCATCTGTATTGCTTGGGAGACCTCCCGGTGGTCGCTTTGACAAGAGCTTAGATATTTGGCCAACTTGATTTTCTAGATTTTGCAATGAAGCTTGTTGATTTCTCAGAGTTGCTTCCGTTTGATTGAGTCTAACATCTGTTTGGTTGAATCGCAACTCGGATTTTGACAGATATTGTTTCACAAGATCCTCCAGATTGGAAGATACTGAAGAAGATGATGATGATGCAGATTGATTGGGAAGCGGTGGTTGAGTGTTATATTGACGTGGCTGCTCATATGGTTGCGGTTGTCGATTAAACTGCTGAGGCTGACGATCGTACTGTTGAGGCTGACGTGGTCTCTGTGGGTATGGAATTCCTGGAGGGGGTTTAGTGGTTTGGTTATGATAACTGAAGTTTGCGTGATCCCTCCATGCATGATTATAGTTGGTTGCATTGGGATTATACTGAGACCTCGGCTGATTAGTAATGAAATCGACCTCCTCGTGAGTAGGAGTTTCCTCCTGGCATTGATCACTAGGATGTGGCCCTGAGCAGAAATTACAAGTAGCCTGTTTAGGAGCACACATCTGATCCATTATCTTTGTCAACTTCTCTACCTGAGCAGAAAGATCAGATAAAGCGTCCACATTGAACACTCCACCGTTCTTTGGCGGTTTTAGTCTCGTGGAGGGGTTCCATTGGTAGCTGTTGGTTGCCATATCTTCGATAAGATCATAGCACGCTTGTGGGTCTTTGCTACCCAATGCACCTCCTGCGGCAGCATCTATCATCTGTCGAGTGACAACGGATAAGCCATTATAAAATATGAAAATTTGATTCCATAGCTCATATCCGTGTGAAGGACATCTCCTCATGAGATCCTTGTATCTCTCCCAGGCATCATAAAGACCTTCCCCGTCAGTCTGCTGAAACGATGAGATATCATTACGCAGTTTGGCCGTTTTGGCCGGCGGGTAGTATTTAGCTAAGAATTTGGCAACAAGATCATTCCATGTAGTGATGGAATTTACCTGGAGAGAATTAAGCCACAGATTGGCTTTGTCTTTGAGAGAAAACGGGAATAAACGCAAACGAATGGCGTCATCAGTAACACCATTGATTTTAAACGTATCGCAGATTTCGAGAAAACTGCGGATGTGAGCGTTAGCATCCTCTTCGAGTAATCCATGAAATTGAACGGAGTTTTGAAGCATTTGAATTACATTTGGTTTTATTTCGAAATTGTTCGCTGCTACCCTAGGTTGAATGATGGTGTTCTGGATATTGTTAATATCCGGACGAACATAATTGTTAAGTGTTCTAGGTGGTGGTGGTTGTTCTTCCGCCATGTTTAGTAAACGTTCTCTTTGACGTTGGCGTTGAAGGCGTCGGCGTCGTCGAAACTCACGCTCCGGTTCTTGAAAACGCTCAATTTGTTCAGAATAGAACAAACTGACAGAGGGTGCGATAAAGAGGTAGAAAAAGCAAGTGACTACCTAATCAGGTACACCTAACTTAATTAACAAGTAACAAGATCAAATCAACAATTAAACTATTTCTTAGAATTTCCTGTCCCCGGCAGCGGCGCCAAAAACTTGGTGTGCACAAAACTGCTGGTTTTTATTTATAAAATCTTGGGACACAACTTCGTTTTAAATTTATAAAAACGATGTTACTAAGCAGATACTACACACGACTCAGGCAAGTATAACCTGGTCAATAGTAGTATAGACTCGGTAAGACCGGATGTCGTTCCTCCAGGACAGGAAGCTACCAATACTTAAGTCTCATTGTTGTTTGATCAGCAAAATTAATATAAAGCAAGTGACAGAATAAACTAAATTAAACAGGAAAGATAACAACTAAAACAGATTAACACTGAAGGCAAACAGACAGGATAACAGATTCACTCAGGCTTTCGAATCATCGAGACTAGTCATGGCAATGACACAATACGAAACATAATATGAAGACTTGAATAGATTAAGCGCATAGCATGCTGTTCTAATACTCAAAAGACTACATTATCATGCAGAAATCGTCACTCGAGTTATCAAGACTCAGACTTAGCAATTAAACATAATCAGGCAAGCAACGGCATATAAGGATTTAACTACAAATCCACCAAATCACGTCCAAATCAGACTACAAAGACATACATCTTTTCAAATGACATATCCAAAAAGGTGTTAAAGTGGTTAAATAAGTTAAAACAAGCAAAAACAGCAAACTGTTGTAAAAACACCCTACTACGGCCGTACGGATTTATTACTACGGCCGTAGTATATTGTACAGTCCTACGGCCGTATGGATTTCTCACTGCGGCCGTAGGAACCAATACGACAGAACAGTCAAATCTAACATAAAAGCATTCAACAACAAATTACAATCTAGACTTTAATCTCAGATCATAAACACATGTAAACTGGTACAAGGGGTCACAAACTCCTCTAAACTCAAACCACACAATTAAGGGGTTTTAATGATTAGCCACATGATTACTAAAGATATGAACATGTTAAACCTACCATTTCTAGTATAGCCAACACTTCTTAAAACATGAATCATGTGATATGCACATTGAACACTAAGACAAGCATAACAAAGGCATACATGTGAGTTCATTTCACCATCTAAACATACCAACAAACATCTTTGTGAACCCTTTAATTATTTATAGCATGTTAGACCAATGAATATACCAAATGACAAGATTTTCATCTATAATCACAAGGCATGCATAAAACCAACATATGAGTAAAATGACCAATAATGGATGAACCTACAAGGATTCAAAACATATTCCAATAATGATATCTAAAGACAACCATGCAAGATGTATCATTTCTAATAACAAACTCAACATGGAATTAGTAAAATCAACCATCATTCTTGAATATCCACATGCTTAAACATGAAGGAGTTATCCTATACATATTATCACACATGAACATGGTAAGATTAAACATACTAAGTTGATAAAACACACTTGTATTCAAGATCAAAACATGCATATTTGAATCAAGTCAACATAAAAGTCAAATATATTGCCATAACTTAGCCAAGAATCATCTTGGCCCAAGTGAAATGAGTTTAGTTATCCATATACAATAATAGTAGCACTAAAACATCTGGAACACATGAGTACATGATTGATATAATAAATGGAAAGAGTATACCCAAGCTAGCAATGATAAAACTAATGAAACCAAGCTCCAAATGTTGTTCCAAGCCTTCAAGATCCAAGCTCTCCTCCTTAGAATCACCAAGAGAAGTCCCCTGGAGTGTTAGGATATTTAGAGAGGGTATATGGATGTGTTTTTCCGGAGTGGAGTTGAAAATTGTAACCCCTTGCAAAATGGCAGAATTCTGAATTTAATCTGCTATAAGTGGACTTCCTACGGCCGTAGGAATAAGCTACTACGGCCGTAGGAAATCATGACTGGATTTTCTACACACGCAACGTTAAACCACTTGTCCGGGACACGCAAGATCTGGCAGGCAATGATGGATTCTAGAAGACGGCCTCCTACGGCCGTAGGGATTATACACTACGGCCATAGCAATCATTTTTTCACTATTCTTCTATTTTCTTCAATTCTTTCCTTGTTTGTCCATTTATCTTGCTTAAAGCTCTTTGTAACCTGCATGGTGAATGTTAAGCATATTAGATCCATATTAGAAGTATTCCCCTAGTATTTGGGCTAAGTACGAGGTATTCTAGCATGTAAAACATGAAAAAAACTCATATATCAACCTCCATCCTCTTCAATTTCTTGAAAATCTATATATTTTCTAGAAGTTTCTGAACTTAGAAACTTATCCTCTAGAAATGTCCCTAATCGAGCAACAAAGACTTTGTTCACATCTGGATTATAGAAATAGTACCCTAAGGTTTCCTTAGGATAACCCACAAAGATACAACTACCCAATTTGGGTTTGAGTTAATCCGAGAACGGTCGTTTAACGAACGCCTCACAACCCCAAATCTTTACGAAAGAAAACTTGGGCTTTTTCCCCTTCCATAACTTGAATGGTGTCTTTCCTTTCTCCACAGACTTAGTTGGAACTCAGTTCAGCATAAAAGCAACCGTTTCGAGTATATGACCCCAGAACGACATTGGCAGGCTAGTTTGACTCATCATAGACTGAACCATGTCAAGCAAGGTTCTATTCCTCCTTTCTGATACACCATTCCACTGTGGCGTATACGGAGGTGTGAGTTGTGAAACAATCTCACATTCCTTTAGATGATCTTCAAACTCTTGACTCAGATATTCATCACCCCGGTCAGACCGAAACAGCTTTATCTTCTTGTCAAGCTGGTTTTGTACTTCATTTTGCATTTGTTTGAAGAAATCAAAACTTTCAGACTTATGTCTCATCAGATGCACATAACCATACCTACTGAAATCGTCAGTAAAGGTAATGAAGTACTGGTATCCTCCCCTGGCTTCTTGACTGATTTGAGCACACAAATCTGTGTATATAATTCCTAGCAGTTCCTTTGACCTTTCATTCAAGCTGTTAAAAGGTTTCTTTGTCAACTTGACGGACAAACAAGATTCACAATTGTCAATTGATCAATATCAATGACCCTAGAACTCCATCCCCATGAAGTTGCTCTATGTGTTTCTTATCTATATGTCTGAGCCGACAATGCAAAAGGTAAGTCTGGTTCAAAGTGTCTTTTGACCTCTTACTTATATGATAGATTTCCTTGTCATCTTCTAGATTTATTATGTATAGACCATTTTGTGAACTTGCTTTAAAATAGAATAAATCATCTTTAAAGCACAAAATTGTTTTACCTACCGAATGATAGTTAAAACCACTGTCTATTAATAAATCGTACGAGATTAGATTCTTAATCAATCTAGGAACATAAAAGCAATTCTCTAGTTCTATGATTAATCCTAAAGGTATCCTGAGACAATAGGTTCCTACAGCTTCAGCACCAATGATAGAGCCTTTGCCTACCCGTAGGTCCATGTCCCACTTCCTTAGTGAGAATAACAACAGGCAACAGATGTGTAGAAGGGGGGTTGAATACACTTTCTGCGGAAATTGAACAAATCAAAGAAAAGTGTCACACAAAGTAAATCAAACCAGAATCGAATACTTTGCTTTTCATTAATAAGAAGATGATTATAGACTCTATCAAGTAACCAACTCTTGATATGTAAACACCTAATATAAATCTCTCAATCTTTCAAACATAGCTATCTATAATAACTTATAATTATAGATACTGACGACTCTCTAAACAGGATTTAATCACACATTGAAAACTTACCAATCTCACAACTAATGTGAGTATTCGAACACACGAATAGCTTGGCAATCTGTGAGTTTCTTGATCACGTTGAACTGACAAACAATGATTCAAGAATCGTAACACATACGGTTGAGGTGAGGTATTTGGCTCTGCAACACTTTGTCGTCGTTGTTGTTTCTGAGTCGTACCTCTAAACTTATCAGGAGATAAGTATTTATAATCCTGTGCCTACGGAATCTAACAAACTAAGACTCAGCCTAATTTGCTAACTAACTATCGGATAACTCGGAATCTTGAATCTTGAATCTTCTTATCTTGAGTGTTCAATCTTCAATCTTGATTCTGGAGTCTTCTTATCCTTCCCGTAGATATAGAGAGTTAAAAAGATAAATTTAAAATATATTTAAATTTTCTTTAGGCTGACTTCTTACTCGGACTGAGTTACTCAACTTGAAACTCATCAAGCTGAGTTCTTCGAGAACACACTCGAAAACCAACATGAACTAACACATATTAATAAACTCATCCTTAGAAGTCCTAAGAGTTAGCTAGAACTTATTTAGCAACTCTGTTGAGCTGACTCTGCTTTTGAGCTGAGTCACTCAGCTTGAAACGTATCAAGCTGAAAGCTCAATATATATCTTAGGTAACATACACAACTTATCACACATAGTGATAATCTTACTAAGATATAGTATAAGCTGATCAAACATATATATAGCTTATACTCAGTCTAAATCACTGTGAGTGTTCAGTCTGACTAAGCTTCATAATTCTGTTTAAGTTATATGTAGAACACATCATACAAACTTAACTTTGTCTCATCAAATCAAACAGATGAGATCATTTTCCGAACAAACTCCCCCTATTTGATGATGACTAAACTATCAAACAATTATTAAGTTTGTTTAACAGAATTATGTTTTAAATCTTAAACTTATCAAGATTTTAAATTTGAACGAATCAAATATTAATTGAACTTATCAATTGTAATTGAACTTATCAAATATAAGTGGAACAAACCAACTTTAAGTTAAACACACTAACTAAGTATATTAATGAATAAGAACTAATCAGTTATTCATTCAAGTTGAACTTATCAGATTAATAACAACATATCATAACACAGTTAAACATATCAAACTTATGCTTGTATTAATTGAACTAATCATAATACAAAAATATTGATCACATAGATCATGCACACTAAGTGCTTACAAAAATATTAGAACTAATCTAATATTTACAAATAGAACTAATCTATTATACAGTTTATCTTATGAACTCAGGATGTAGAAGCTCCCAGATGCTGATCTCCTTGTTGATCTCATCTAACAATCTTTCAGCTTCTTCATTCCCACTGAGTTCCTTCTGTTGTACCCTTATGATCTTGTTCAGCCTATATTTCATTAGTTGATTCGAATCATCATCACCACAACACTTTCTAATTCTCAAGGCATCCTCAGCTTTCAGACAACATACTTCATTCAGTTTGATAAAGCTAGGATTGTCTGCCTGATCCTTAAAATAAAGCCTTGAATAGGTGTGTTGACACTTTGATTTTCCTTGAATTCTACACCCTCAGGCATTCTGAATAGATTTTCCCACTGCAGACCAGGAACTGGAACATACCTCAGTTCTTCAGCTCGAGTAATCAACTTGGAGACCTCAGATAGAATTTCTTGTTTTATTTGACTCCTTTTGAATTCCTGAGCATCATCATTATTCTTTGCCATTCAATGTAGCCTATCATGTGAACGTTTCTCAGGTCCATTCCCACTGTTGATTTGTCACTAAGTTCAAAAGTGAGAATGACAGCTCCATTTACTCTGCTCAGAGTCATTCCTCTGATCTCTTCGTTGAAGCTTCTTCTGAAGTAACACTCCTGCAGTTCTGCATCTGAGTATGGGATTAGATCAGGTCTTGGACCAGTGTATGTAGCTTCAGCTTGTGCCAAAGCTTTTCTCTCTTTTTCCTTTTCTTGGTCTTTTACTTCCTTCTCTTTTCTCTTTCTCAGCTCTTCAAGTGAAATACCTAACTCATTGGCTTTCTCTTGTTCGAGCATTTCAATCATAAGCCTTGTGGCTTTTTCCTCTTCTGTTTCTTCCTCAGTTTCAGAAACACTGTCAGCTTCAGGTTCAGATTCTGCTACCTTTTGTATCTTAGCTGCAGGTTTCTCTTTGTTCATTTCTAACTCCCCCTCAGCCTGAGTCTTCCTCTCTGCTCCTTTAGCTAGTACTAGTAGAGCTTCAGCTTCAGCTCGAACTAGATCAGCTTCAGTATCAGGTTGAACCTTCTCCCTCTTTTTGTCATCATCAATAGGGGTTGAAGTATTTTTTTGTTGGAGTGTAGCAACTGCAGAGGCAATCTCCTTAACATCCATGGTCAGCTTCTAAAGCCTTTGATAGATTTGACGTTTCTACTTCTTCTGCTTGAGATGGAACAAACCAAACTGAGTAGCAACATAATCTTTCAGCTGCTGGATGGCTGAGGAGGCAGTGTCAGTGTGAGGAGAGTCTTTGGGTGCATCATCCAAAGGTTGGTGTTTACCTTCAAATTCATTTGCACCAGAGTCTGGACCCTGTGAATCACCTTGGTTTGAAGATGAAACATTCACAGGTCGTGCGTGGGGGTGTGAGAAGTGAAGAGAAGTAATAGGGCTCGAGACGTGATGTGTATGGGTAGGTGGTTGGCTGATTGGTTTGGAGGAGGGTGATTGACCTTGGGGATTGGTCAGATATTCAATGTTACCTAAGTGTGTCTGCTTAGGCACAGTAATGGGCTCTCCCATGGCACTGGAGAGTGTGGGCTGAGTAGACACCACACCCGGTTTAGGCTGTTGGGTTGTAATGAGCCTCGAGGTTGATACCTTAAGAGTAGGCGTCTCCCCCTCAACTCCTGCCTGTGGAAGGATCAAAGTGATCTAAGCTCCAGTGATGCCTTTAGGAGTTGCACCACCTATGGCAGTTTTTCATGTATAGGTTCGGATATTCTCCCTAGCAGTAGTGGGCAAACTAGGGGTGGCTTCAGAGTGGGATTGTAAATGGAATGAAGGTGGATGAGATGGGTTAGACTGGGTTGGGTTTACCACAGCCTTATCTCCAAAAATGGATGGATTATAATGAGAAGAAAGAGAAAGTGGAGAGGTCTTACGAGAAGCAGCTTCAATATTTGCTGGTTCAGCCTGAGCAGAGTACTCAACTTGAACCTTTGTGTCAGCTTGAGAAGCTCCCCCTTGATTAGATCCCTCTTCTTTACTTTCTGATGAAGCTTCCTCAGCTATCAGTAGCATGGGATCACTCAGACCCTCTTGCTCGGGGAAGATGTTATTATTGAACATCTTGGAGCTGAGTGTAGGAAACAGGAACACATCCTGATCAGCTTCGTAGAGTGTTGTCCCCAGCTCGGCTTCAAATGCCAAGGACAGGTACCTTATGAAAGGTACATGAAGATCCCTTGTGGTCTTCATTACTTAGACCCTGAGCTCGTTGAAGATGAGTTGTGCATAGTCTAAGTTTCTCGCAAAGTACATGTTGTACAGCAGCTGCATCTCGAACTCGTTAACTTGGTCCAGTCCTCCAACCTTGGTACCTAGTGAACGAATCACTGTGGACACCAGAAAACCCCAGCTGGTTGGAAAAGTATCCTTCTTTATAACACCCTCAGTCTGCGGGTGACCCATGTTGGGTAGGACTGACCTTGCCACTTGCCTAGTAACAGCAGCTTCGAACATATCACTTGCAGGAAGTTGAAGAACATCCCTTAGCCGCTGTATAGTTACGACAATTGTTCTATCCCCATTTAGAACAGTGCCAGCGATCTCTCCCCTGTTCTGGTCATACACGCAAGTGTACCAGAACTCCAATAAGTGCTGTAGAACAATATGCAGTGGTGCTCCAGTGAAAGCAAATGTCAGGAGGCATTTTCGGATATAATCCATCCATGCTTCATACGTTCAGGGATTGCCAAACATGCACGTTGATTGTTTACTTTAAGAACCGGCATCCCGTTGTTTTTTAACGTAGCACCTCTAACCATCCTATCACCGAGATTTAGAATGATTCCATCCATCGTCGAATTAAGCTTGTGTAACACTGAATAATTTCTAAAGTCGCACTGAGCGATTAGGGTTTAGAAAAGAGATGAACGAGAGATTTCACTGAGCAATTAGAAGTGTTTGTGAAAGGTATGTAAGTGAAGGAGAGGTTTAGAATTGCGAATTGTAAGCGTAAACCTGCGAAAATCGGTTTTGGTCATTATATATACATTTCCGAGGAGAGAGAAAAGATACCGTTTGAAATCCCTTTTTGTCCGTTACACGTAACAAATTTACGGCGCAATGGAACAGTGATTGAGATGAAACATATCATCTTCCAACGGATAACTTTATAGAATTATATTACTGACTTACAATAATATAACTTTTCACTTGTTATGTTACACGATACATAATCAGCGTAATCGCAAAATGTGAGACAGACTCAATGTTGGGAAAATGATCTCGTCAGTTAAGATTTGATGAGACAAAGTTAAGTTTATAAGATGAGTTCTACGTATAACTTAAACAGAATTATGAATCTTAGTCAGACTGAACAGTCATAGTGATTCAGACTGAGTATAAGCTGAGTATAAGCTGACCATATGTTCGACCAATTTATACTACACCTTAGTTAGTTTATTAATATGTTTAATAAGCTGTGTGTCACATAAGGTATATATCGAGTATTCAGCTTGATGTGTTTCAAGCTGAGTGACTCAGCTCAAAAGCAGAGTCAGCTCGACAGAGTTGCTAAATATGTTTTAGTTAACTAGTTAGACTTCTAAGGATGAGTTTATCAATATACGTGTTAGTTCATGTTTGAATTCGGGTTTGTTCTCGAAGAACTCAACTTGATGAGTTTCAAGCTGAGTAACTCAGCCTGACTAAAGAAGTCAGTTTAAAAGAATTTAAATATGTCTTTTAAATTCTGTTTTTACTCTCTATATCTAAGGGAAGGATAAGAAGACTTCAGAATCAAGATTGAAGATTGAAAAATCAAGATATGAAGATTCAAGATTCAAGATTCCGAGTTATCCGATAGTTAGTTAGCAAATTAGGATTAGTCCAGTTTGTTAGGAGCCGTAGCAACATGATTATAAATACTTATCCCCTAATAAGTTTAGAGGTACGACTCAATACGACTGCTATACTACAGATTCAAAGAGCCAAAGTACTTCACCTCAACCGTATGTGTTACGATTCTTGAATCACTGTTTGTAAGTTCAACGTGACCAAGAAACTCACAGATTGCCAAGCTATTCGTGTGTTCGAATTATCACATCAGTTGTGATATTGGTAAGTAATCATAAGTTGATTCAATCTGTGTAAATCCTGTTTAGAGTTGCTTACTTGATAGTTACTGTAATCATCTTCTTATTCAAAGCATTGTAATCATCTTCATATTAATAAAAGCATTCGACTAATTGTGGTTTGATTTACTGTGTGTAACACTTTTATTTGATTTGTTCAATTTCCGCAGAAAGTGTATTCAACCCCCCTTCTACACACCTGTTGCTTGTTGTTATTCTCACCAGGGGACCAACACTCAACATAGTGCACAATGACCTAATCACACAGAGTAATTAAATCTAATCTTGGACATACCAAGCGGAGGAAACGAATCACTCCGCGTGAATCAAGCACTCAAGCACTCAGCTAGATATCATCACTCAGCTTGAGATTGATATTCAACTTAACTTGACTCAAACTTGTTTCTAACTACACTGAGTAGTTTAAAACTTGTTTGGAACCAACCAAACATGTGAACTTATCACTCAGCTTGAGTGAAACACATACCTCAGACTCAATGACACTTAGTCATTTATGTTTGAGACTCACTCAAACTATATCATAACTACACTAAGCAGTTAAAATATGTTTGGAACTCACCAAACATGTGAGCTCATCATTCAGCTTGACAGGTTATACAGTTTATGAAAACTTATTTATAAACGGTGCACTCAGCTTAAGACACTTAGTCTCTGCCAAACTGAAAACTCAGATTATAGATACTTAGCTAGGAGTTGAGCATAGCCAATTCACTTAGAAGATACATAAACCTCTTTTCATCAAGTGGTTTAGTGAAGATATCAGCTAATTGGTCATCAGTAGAGATAAATTTAATGTCAACTTTACCTTTTTCCACGATGTCCCTGATGAAGTGTTGTCTAATTTCAATGTGCTTGGTTCTTGAGTGGAAGACTGGATTGTAAGTTATGGATATAACACTTTGGTTATCACAGAAGATAGTAGTTTTCTTGAAACTCATACCAAAGTCTGGAAGCTGATGCTGCATCCATAGGATTTAAGCACAACCGCTTCCTGCTGCAATATATTCAGCTTCAGCAGTTGAAGTAGCCACTGAGTTATGTTTCTTACTGGTCCAACTTACTAACTTCCCTCCAAGCATATGAGATCCTCAAGTTGTTGATTTTCTATCTAACTTGCACCCAGCATAGTCAGCATCTGAAAAACCAACTAACTCAAATCCAGAGTCCTTTGGATACCAAAGACCTAGATTTGGAGTACCTTTAAGGTACCTAAAGATCCTTTCACAGCTTGAAGATGTGATTCTTTAGGATCTTCCTGATATCTTGCACAAACACATGTAGCAAACATGATATCAGGTCTACTAGCTGTCAAATATAGTAATGAACCTATCATTCCTCTATAGGTAGACTGACACACAGACTTACCATCTGAGTCTTTACTCAGCTTGACAGCTGGTGAAATGGGTGTTCTCATGGTTGAACTAGAATCAAAACCATATTTCTTTATCAAATCAAGAATATACTTGCTTTGATTGATGAAAATTCCATCAGGCTTTTGTTGAATCTGTAAGCCTAGGAAATAAGTCATCTCACCCATTATACTCATCTTGTACTTTTGTGACATTATTTTGGAGAACCATTCACATAGAGATTCGTTAGTAGAACCAAAGATAATGTCATCCACATAGATTTGTACAAGAATCACCTGTCCTTTACTCTTTTTAATAAAGAGTGTCTTATCTCTACTACCTCTGGTGAAATCCATTGATAGTAGATAAGTGGACAGTGTATCATACCAAGCTCTTGAAGCTTGTTTAAGACCATACAAAGCCTTGTCCAACTTATAGACATGATGTGGAAACTTTGAACTGACAAAGCCAGGAGGTTGTTTCACATGGACTTCCTCCTGAAGATTTCCATTTAGGAAAGCACTCTTCACATCCATTTGATAGACTTTGAAGTCTTTATATGCTGCATAAGCCAGGAACAGCCTTATGGCTTCAATTCTAGCAACAGGGGCAAAGGTCTCATCATAATCGATTCCTTCTTCTTGCTTATACCCTTGTGCTACCAGCCTGGCTTTGTTCCTAACTATCACTCCATCCTTGTCCATTTAATTCCTATAGACCCACTTAGTGCCTATAATTGAATGATCTTTGGGGGCAGGGACAAGGTTCCAGACCTTATTTCTCTCAAACTCATTTAATTCTTCTTGCATAGCTTCAATCCAATCCTCATCCTCTAAGGCTTCTTCAGTCTTCTTTGGTTCCATTTGAGATAGGAAACCAAAGTACGAGACATAGTTAGTTATAGCCTTTGATCTGGTCATGACCCTTTCTTGGACATTTCCAATGATCTGAGCTTGAGGATGGTCTTTGAGGAATTTGAATGTTGTAGTTGGAGAATCTGGTTCTGGATTTGAGTGAGGTGGAGAGTCCTGAGGTGAACTTATCTCCTCAGTCTCAACCGCAACATTGTCAACAAACTGATGATCACTGAGATCCTTAGTCTGAGTGACGTCAGCTCCAAAAGGGTTGATGAACTCATCATCCTTCTCAGCTTGAGAATTTCTTGGAGCTTGTGATGATTTCTTTGATGAACACACATCATCATCACTATCATCTCCCATGACATACATGGGATTTCACATATTGGTTTCCTCAGGACTTTCAAGTTCACTCAGACTGACCGAGTCAGCTTGTCTTTTCTCAGCTTGATCAAAATTGTCTTCATCAAATGAAACATGAATTGATTCTTCTATGGCCTTTTTCCTAGTGTTATACACTCTATACGATTTGGAGTTTGAGGAATAACCAACGAATATTCCAGGATCAGCTTTAGGTTCCAACTTATGGAGCTGATCTCTTTGATTCAGCACATAGCATTTTGAACCAAAGACATGGAAATAACCTATATTGGGCTTTCTAGACTTATACATCTCATATGAAGTTTTACCATGTCTTTTGACAATGATTGATCTATTTTGAGTATAACAGGCTATACTGACAGCTTCATCCCAAAAATAGAGTTTCAATCCTGCCTTACACAGCATTGTTCTAGCAGCCTCAATTAGGGTTCTATTTCTCCTCTCAGCAACTCCATTTTGTTGAGGAGTTCTGACAGATGAGAAATTTTGTAATATTCCCTTTTGTCACATAAGCTTTCAAGGGTAGAGTTTCTGAACTCAGTCCCATGATCACTTATGAGTTGCTTTACAGACTTACCTTTCTACAACTCTTCCTGTTTGATAAAACCAATTATCTCCAGGGCAGCCTTACTTTTGGCTTTAAGGAATATTACCCAGGTGAATCTTGAGAACTCATCTACTATCACCAGTGTGTACTTCTTTCCACTTAGGCTTGGAGTACTTATGGGTCCAAACAGATCCATATACAACATATGCAATGGGTATGTTATTGAAAAATTTTGCTTTGATTTAAAGGACCCTTTGTGGTGTTTCCGTTGTTCACAAGCTGAACACAATTTGTCCTTGACAAATATGATCTTTGGTAATCCAGAGACTAACTCTTTATTGGATAGCATATTTATATTTTTAAAATTCAAATGTGATAATCGTTTATGCCACAACCAACTCAGCTTAGGAACAGATTGGGAATACAAGCAGGTTTCAGTATAGGGATCAGCAGAATTAAGATCAAGTAGATACACATCTCTTTCTCTTTTAGCTATTAATAGAGGCTTTCCCCTAGCATTATATATTGTTCCTTATTTCTTCCTAAAAGTAACTATATTGTCTTCATCACACAACTGGCTGATACTGATCAGATTGTGCTTAAGACCTTTAATATATGCAACCTTCTGGAAAGTCACCTTACCAGCATGCATCTTCCCATAGCCTTTAGTTCTTCCATGGGAGTTGTCTCCAAAAGTTACTTTAGGACCTTCATCTTCCTGGAAATCACTAAGAAGTCCTTTCCACCCGGTTATGTGCCTTGAGCATCCACTATCCAAGAACCATTTACTTGAACCCTACACATGATATGAAAACTAAACACATTAGTTTTGTTTGGGAACCCACTTCTTGGTGGGTTCAGATGAAGAGCACTTAGCATCTCCATCTTGTTGAACTGACTGTTCAACTTGAGCAGGAGCTGAGTCCTGTGTATACTGATCAGCATGTTCTTGTTCAGGCCTTGAGATTTCAACATCACAATCCTTAGCCTCATGACCTCTACTTCTGCACTTGTAGCATCTCCTTCTTCCAATGATTACAGGAGGTAGAGTGTCTAATAATCCTTGTGAGAACTTGCTCTCAGTCTTGGGATTATATGTAGTGGATAACTTTTCAACTTTCTTTGCAAGTTGATTCACTTGGTGCTCACTGACTTTGGACTTACCTTTGTCAGATCTTTGTTTGATATCCTTTTGATTAGAAGCTTGAACAACAAACTTCTTTTCCATGACCTTGGACTTACCTTTGTCATGCTTACTGGACTCACCAGTTTCAACAGGTTTAGACTTACCACTGTTGATCTTCTTGGACTTACCAAGATCTACAACTTTGGACTTACCATTGTTGTGATTTGACCTCTGACTGACAGTGGTCTTCCTAATCTTGTAACTTCTCTCCGAGCAAGATAGAGAATGTTGTCTTTTGAAATGATTTGGGTTAAGCCTTTCTATGACTGAAGTTCTTTGAATAGGCTGAGTGCCTAATCTGTCCAGCACAGACTTACTATGCTATTTAGATGTTGAGCACTCATTTCCATGATCTTTAGCTTTCACAAACATATTGTATTTCAAGTTTGGATCATGTCTTTTCTCTGAGGCTGACTTCTGAGACTCAATCAGTTGTCTATCCTCCTCAGAATATGTACTTGCTATCTCATCATCAGCTACATAAGCTGTTGTTTGATAGTCACCTCCAAGTACAGCTTGTACTTGTTTAGGAATTTGTTGGTTTATGCACTTTTCATCACGCTTTGATGACTTACACCAAGACTCATTGACCTTTTGAAGTTAGTCATCTTTAACTTTAGCTTCCTGAAGTTCTTCACTAGAAGTTTATTAATGTGTCTTTGACATTCAAGATCACACTGTGCTTTCTTACCAACATCAATGAGAGATTTATTTTCCTTAATCTCATTCTTCAGTTTAGCTATCTCAGCTTTAAGGTTGACTCGGACAAACCATAATCAACTTTGTTAATTTCAAACTCTTCATCTTCTTGAGCCATTAGACATACATCATCACCTGAGGTAGATGATTCAGTATCCCAGGTTTCAACGTAAAGTCCTTTGTCTTCTGGCTTTGCTTTCTTGAGCTGAGTATATTTCTTTTTATACTTATCAGCTCTGTAAGTATTCTTATCAGCAACTGATGTTGATTCTTCCTTCTTTAAACTGCACTCAGCAACAATGTGTCCCTTCTTTTGACAGTTAAAACACACAGCCTTCTTGGGATCAAAGGAACTCTTCCCTTTGCCCTGTCAGATCTTCCTCTTCCCCGTTGAGCTCTTCTCAAACATTTGGCTAGCATGGTCATCTGCTCAGTGATAGTCTGAACATCATCAGTATCACCTGAGTCAGAGTCTGAGTGGTCAGCTTGAGATTCTGACTCAGTCTCAGATTCAACAACCAGTGCCTTGGAACTTTTCTTCTTTTTCTGTGCAACCAATGCAACTTCAGCTTTATCCAAAGACTCCTTGAGTTGTTGTTGAGAAGTTCTTTTGTGTTCAGTGATCTGTTCATGATTTAGCAAGAACCCATAATAGGACTGCAAGTTATACAAATGCAATGATCCTCCAGCCCTCAGTGCTGTGGTCACTTCGTTGAACCTTTCTGGTAACACATCCAGAAACTTCCGCACGAGTTCAGCTTCATCCTTCTTAATGCCTACACTTAGCAGGTCATTAATCAAGCAATGAAACCTGGTAAACACATCAGCCAAGGTTTCATTCTTCTTTGAGAAGAAGTTTTCATATGATCTGTTCAGATGGTTCTTCTTCTGCTGTTTGACCAGATTTGTGCCCTCATATGTAACACTTAGAGTATCCCAAATCTCTTTTGCAGATTGACACCTAGTCACTGTGTGCAAAATCTCGTTAGTCAGGACATTTGCTAGAACACTTTTAGCCTTGTCATCCAGATTGAATAGTTTCAAATCTTCATCTGTCCAGGATGCAACAGGCTTCTTTACCTCTTTTTCACTCTTGTTTGTTTTATCAGCGGACGTATCACTGACAACAGCAGAGATCTTGGGGATTATCGGTCCTTTGATAATGACATCGGACATACGATTGTCAATGGACTTGAGGAACAACATGGCTCTGAACTTCCACATAGGATAGTCAGATCCATCAAACACGGGACATCCTTTGGCAGACATCTGTGGAAAGTTTGAAGAATTGTTGCTTGTAGACATTGTAAACTTTCTCGGAATCTTGAACTTTCAACTTATGAAATCGTTCAGCCTGCTCTGATACCAGTTGTTGGTCCCTTGGTGAGAATAACAACAAGCAATAGATGTGTAGAAGTGGGGGTTGAATACACTTTCTGCGGAAATTGAACAAATCAAAGAAAAGTGTCACACAAAGTAAACCAAACCACAATCGAATGCTTTGCTTTTCATTAATAAGAAGATGATTACAGACTCTATCAAGTAAGCAACTCTTGATATGTAAAAACCTAATATAAATCTCTCAATCTTTCAAACTTAGCTATCTATAATCAACTTTTTATTATAGATACTGACGACTCTCTAAACAGGATTTAATCACACATTGAAAACTTACCAATCTCACAACTAATGTGAGTATTCGAACACACGAATAGCTTGGTAATCTGCGAGTTTCTTGATCACGTTGAACTGACAAACAATGATTCAAGAATCGTAACACATATGGTTGAGGTGGGGTATTTGGCTCTGCAACACTTAGTCGTCGTTGTTGTTTCTAATTCGTACCTCTAAACTTATCAGGAGATAAGTATTTATAATCCTGTGCCTACGGAATCTAACAAACTAAGACTCAGCCTAATTTGCTAACTAACTATCGGATAACTCGGAATCTTGAATCTTGAATCTTCTTATCTTGAGTCTTCAATCTTCAATCTTGATTCTGGAGTCTTCTTATCCTTCCCGTAGATATAGAGAGTTAAAAAGATAAATTTAAAACATATTTAAATTTTCTTTAGGCTGACTTCTTACTCGGACTGAGTTACTCAGCTTGAAACTCATCAAGCTGAGTTCTTCGAGAACACACTCGAAAACCAACATGAACTAACACGTATATTAATAAACTCATCCTTAGAAGTCCTAAGAGTTAGCTAGAACTTATTTAGCAACTCTGTTGAGCTGACTCTACTTTTGAGCTGAGTCACTCAGCTTGAAACATATCAAGCTGAAAGCTCAATATATATCTTAGGTGACATACACAGCTTATCACACATAGTGATAATCTTACTAAGATATAGTATAAGCTGATCAAACATATATACAACTTATACTCAGCTTATACTCAGTCTGAATCACTGTGAGTGTTCAGTCTGACTAAGCTTCATAATTTTGTTTAAGTTATATGTAGAACACATCCTCTGCCTGATAGCGGTCAGTTAGGGTACCGACCAAAAGCATCAGAAGTTCACGCTCAATGACTTGTGATCCCAGATTCATCAAGCAATCAAAAAGCCTTCTTATATTAATGAGATGATCACTCAATAACCGGCCTTCTTTCATCTTTTTATGAAAGAGTATCCTTCATGAGCAGAAAGGGTCCATAGCGCTCACTGTCCTTGAAACGCTCCTTTAGATCCTGCACGACCTTAAACACCGACTTATTCTTTAATTCATCCGAAAACTCAGACTCTGTGGAGAGTATCAGAATTGACATGACTTTAGATTCATCAGACAGATACTTGTAATATTTATCATACTCTTCATCTTGAGCAGAATAGTCAGGTCATGCCAGAGGAGATTTGTCTACTGTGTATAGCCTTCCACGTGCCCTTAGGATGTTCTTAAAGTGAAACTTCCAAATCATAAAGTTTGGACCCGAAAGCTTCCACTTGCTCATGATGAGGCTAAGAGACTCCTCGGGTGTGTAAAACGGTATAACACACCTAGGTACCGGTAGCAGGAAAGGTGTACCATTAGATGGGTAGCACTACTGGTCTAAGATTTTGAAAGGGTTAATTTGTTTCAAAAAACTATTGCCAGTTTTAACCGTTTTACAAAACTTGTGAAACTTATAACCTTTTTAAGTGAAAAAAACTTTTCATCTTAAAACATCCTTTATATATATATATATATATATATATATATATATATATATATATATATATGGTTTTAATGACGAGCGTGCACTATATATTATTTAAACACAACCACGAAAGTAATAATAACAATAACAATAAGCCAACACACATAACGCCTTTTGACCATCACTGGTATTTAATTAAAATTCAGTACCTCTGTGGTCAAACCCTAAGTGGATCATAAACAACACACATGGCATAAACTTGATGTTGATGCTCCCACTAGCTCCAGCATCCATGGCATCCTCTCTTTCCTTGTCTTGATCCTTGTCTTGATTCTTGTTTTGATTGGCTCCAATATTACATTTACAAATATTAAACTAACCTATTACAATTTGGATAAACTAGTGCCCTATTATATAATAATTCAAAGGCCCACAGGCCAGCTAAAACTAGTAGTTTTACAAAATTGAATAGGGGTTGTAAGTGGCACGCAGGCCTCCCCACACCAGCTAAAAATAAATGTAAAACCAACCACAAACGATAAAGTAAACAACCACAAGATGATCCACTAGGTTTTAGGCGTTTGGCTTAAAAGTAATCAATATCCAATTACGTACGGATAATTAAATAATAAAAAATGCACGCATTATAAACCATCATACACACATATATATATAAAATTCCGGGTAGATTCAAACTTGAATCTTTAACACCAAAACGCAGACTGGTTTTGTGTTAGTTCCCATCATTCAACCTGGACCTCAAATTGGGCCTAAAACTGGGCCTTTTTTGTTAAATATCTCAAACTTGATAAAAACAAAAATACCACAAGGTTAAAGGTCAATATTATTAAATACATAATAATAAAGCTAGAAACTTGATTTGAAAATCCAAGAACTCTGAACTTTTAATAACCTCAAGTTTCACACCCAATTTATACATATATAGATTAAACATGTAAACTGCAAACTTCAATTGGTTAAAAGTTAAAACTTTGACCTTTTTCCAAGTACCAAGTTTGTCACATAATACATGTATAAATATAAAATAGATAATCTGGAAACTTTAATTGGTTAAAAAGTCATAAACCTTGACCTTAGACCAAACACCAAGTTTCACGTAGTTTAATATATAAATATATATAAACAATAAACTGGAAACTTATAATGATAAAAAGATCAGAACTTGATCCTTAAACCAAAATCAAAGTTTCACACAAATATATAAAATATATATTTAACCAGCATAACTGGAAAATTAATAACTTGATATTAACCACAATACTAATTTTCGCATATATATATGTGTGTGTGTGTGTGTGTGTGTGTCTATATTAACCACAATCTGTTAATTACTTACACACAATCGGCCGACAGCAACACCACCCTCGCAGGAAGCGGTGGTTTGCGGCGCGACACCGGCGACCGGCGGCCATCCCCTTACAGCGGCGGCAGTAAAGCAACACACACACGCGTGTACGTTTTTTCGTGGGTATCATTCTAGGCGGTCTAGTAGTCGGGTTCAAGGGTTAGTAGCTGTCTATCCCCCCTATAGCAGTCCGAGGGTATAAATTCTAACCCTTAAACTCTATAACTTATATATATATATATATATATATATATATATATATATATATATATATATAAACATATATATATATATATATATATGTGTGTGCGTGCGTGATATTTATATGATTCTATGTATCTGTTTTATTCCCATAGTTAATCCAGTTGTGATCTCTAGGATTGGGTTTGGTTATTATTCCGATGTGAATGTTGTACCCCTCAAACCCCTACAACATCAAGAGCTGATTTACAAAAAGCCAAGTCTCCAACAAATGCCATTCAATCCCTCAAAAATGCAGATCTTTCTAATCCGTATCCTTTTAGTTCTGAAAGGAAGATATTCTTTAAATAAAACCTTGATAGAATCATGAACCTAGCCCTATATCCAAACAAAGCCTTCATAAGAGTGATGAGGGTCCATACTTAAAGCTTATAAGAGATAACAGCTCCAACAGTTGTGAGGTTATGTCCTATAAGAGCAACCATTGTTATGGATTCACTAAAATGATTGAAATACTCTATCTCGTGTACAAGTATGCAAACAAGCTTAAAGCATAGTTCATTCTCAAGTTACAAGCATGGGTAGCTCTAGTAGTTTCCGAATGTGTATTCTCAAAGGATGACTACATTTAGCATGTGCAGCAAGTGGAACTATTTCATAAGAGAGGCTATAAGCCATTTGTTTCATTTGAGAGAAGAGAAAGACAACCATTGTTCACCTAATTCACTGATTTTGAGAATTTGGATACAAGTGTGCTACTCAACATGAACTCTGAACTCTATAAGTTCATATATTTCCCTGATTAAGGAATCTTTTTCCTATACAAAAGTGGTGGCTTGAGATTCTTTAGACAGTCTGAAATCCCTAAGAAAAAACGTGAGTTCATATATTGGTTAAAGATCATTACTGAAGGAAGAACTAAAAACATCAACTTTGATCAACTAGTAGAAACTCAAGCTTCTGCATTATACAATGTCGTTCCAAACAAGGAGCCTTTTGAAGAAGTCAAGGAAGAAAAATGGTGGGAAGATTGAAGACTGCTCTTTAGAATGAATATGTTTAATATGTGAATTTATTTGTTTCCCGAGTGCTTTTTACCTCTCATAGTTTCATTTTTTTAGCTCTGATAGATTTTCTTTCTAGATAGTTTTGCTTTGATGTAATAAATCTTGTACATATCTTGTTTGTAATTCCAGCTTGATGCTTTGATCATGGACTACTTGGCAATTGCAAGTATAGATGACTCTTAATACTAGCTAATTAGTGTAACAACAGAAAACACAAAAATCCTAAAAATAGAGAAAGGATAGTAAATATATCACAAAAAACATAACAACATGGTACAACAAAGAAAAGATTCTCAAGAAGCAAACAAAAGGGAGCAACATAAAATAAACCAAAAACAGAACAAGGTTCAAAATAAAGGAGTTACCAAAAACATAAAGATAGGTGTCAAAATGAACTAATAAGTTACTATCTTTTTACTTATTCGAAGTCAAACTGATTATTGAAAGGGAAAGGTTTTGTCATCATCAAATAGGGGGAAATTATTGGTGAGATAATCATTATCCCAATAGTCAAATCCGTCCATTGAAATACATAAGATTTGAAAATAACAAAACCATATATTTAGTAAGATCTAGAATGAATTTTAACATGTATTGTTTGGATTCTGACTTAATGCTAAGTATAAAGTATCACATGATAATCACTAAGTACTGAGTATCAGCCGAAGATAGCAACTGAGATCAGCTGAGGAAAAGACAAGTGTAGAAGACCATCAGCAGAGCAACAAATTTGATCAGTTTGAGAAACAAATTTGATCAGTTGAGTAATCCTTTTGATCAGCTGAGCAACCAAGTGATCAGTTTTGCATCATTTCTAGGAGCTAAGTAAGCCTTTCAAACACTTAGTCTATTTTATATGAACTTATAACTCTGAATGAACAGTTGTGCAACTAATCATCTAGGCTGATTATCTTATATCCCATTTTAGTCTAGTAATCCTTTTGATCAGCTGAGCAACCAAGTGATCAGTTTTGCATCATTTCTATGAGCTAAGCCTTTCAAACACTTAGTCTATTTTATATGAACTTATAACTCTGAATGATCAGTTGATGAGCAGAGTATTTTATAATCAGCTTGTAACACCCCAAAGATTCGAGTTATATTTTATTATTATTATTATTATTATTATTATTATATATATATGTTGGGGTTCGTGGTACACAGCAACGGAAGCATGCAAGGTCAAAATCGAATTTTTCAAGCAAAAAAAAGACCACAAAATGAACCCCATCAATGGATCTAACTCTACAACCAAGTAATGCAACTGAAACAGAAAAAGAGTGAAGAGATTTATACCCTAGATGTCTCTGGTCGGTTGTGTGGTGCTAGCCCCAAACTCGAAATCCTTCTTGAGCTCCTTTCTTGCACAATCGATGTCCATACCGAGAAACAAGGTGACCCAAGTGTACTAGCACTCCAAGAATCCTTCCTTGATGAAGATCCTCTTCTGGAACACAACCAAACTCCAGGGAACTCTCTTTCTCTCTTGACACTTGGCAACTCTCAAAAAGTTCTAAGTGGGTTTTTCTCTCAAAATGACCAAGAGTAGAGAAAGAAGAGTTATGCATGCTTTTATAAACCATCTCATGACCCTAGAGCTTCCCAAGCCGGCCCCAAGGGTGAATGATTAGCTTTTACATGCATTGGTGGAATTTAGAGGTGAAAAGAATAAAGTTGTTTCTGTCAGGCAGGGTTAGCGACGCTAGCCGCCCACGGTTAGCACCGCTAACGCGGCTAATTTAGCGACGCCAGTGTTAGCGCCGCTAACCCCTGCTGGAAACCAACTATCATTATTTATCCTCTCTCACCCTCATCTTTTAGGTTGTGTCAAGGTCAACCCCCGGCGTGTGACCCGATAGGCCTATACATCATCGGTAGTGATCAATTAGCATACGTGTGTCAGTGGGCATACTCCAACAGACTCCCACTTGCACATGACACACTGTACCCAAAAGCATCACAGACAAGGAGCGACCTCTAGTAAGACATCCTGCCCCCAAGTCAGTATGGTTTTTGTCTACAGCACAAAAACCAATCTGCAACCCATGTGAAAAGGTCCTATCGATAAGTGATCAATCATCCTTTTGTCCGCGATATCCTAGTGAACACGAGACATGGTACAAAGTCATTCTCCGTTCGTTCACGATTATATTTCTCGATCTAGATTGGTGGTGACCAAAATATACAAGTTGCAATCAATCATAAATTATTGCAAGCTTTGAGCATGGCCATGCATTTTGGTGTCAGCGACCAATCATCGAGGGGCCCAAGGATATCTCTCTAAACAGAGGAACAAATTCCTTTGACTTACACTGCCCATCAAAGTGATCATACTCTGCCCAACTACTCCCTTTATAACAACCAGTTACGGACTGCGTTTGAAAGTAATTAGAACAAGGCAAACCAAAGTGATGCAGCCACATGCATCTCCAGTTTGAGGATGAACTGATATTATCTTCCTGATTTACTCATGACATGTACCACAAAGTAAAATCAGGTGTGGGTCGTCCAGCCACTTGAAACACTTTCAAGTACAGGCGACGAATTGCGTCCCCGTGCCCCAATCCCCATTGGACACATGACCAATTACTTCCCTCAGTCTTAGTTCATACTTCCTTCCCGAGAAGAATGACCGACTGTGGACATTTAGAATGTTTGCGCATTCAGGGAAGAGCAAAACATGCTAAGTTGGAACACAGTAAAGATTTAAAGAAATACCCGCATCTTGCGCATTACTAAATTTCATTTAATAATTGATAAATACAATAAATACAGTACTACTTCATGTTCCCAAAAAGAGTTAATACATCAGATATACTAACCAAATACATAATCAAACCAAATCACTAGCAAATCTAATCCCAATAGCACGCATATGAGCATCATGCTTTGCTTGCGATAAAGGTTTAGTGAACGGATCCGCCACATTGCTATCCGTGTGTACTCTTCTGATGACAATGTCTCAACTATCGACCACGTCCCGGATGTAATGATACTTCCACGGAATATGCCTCGTGCGTCGGTGAGACCTTGGTTCCTTTGCCAAAGCAACCGCACCCTCGTTGTCACAAAACACCTCAACAGGGTCGGCTATGCTAGGAACCACTCCCAGATCTTGGATGAATTTCTTCATCCATACAGCCTCCTTCACAGCTTCACTGACCGCAATATACTCAGATTCGGTAGTAGAATCGGCCACAGTGTCATGCTTGGAGCTGCTCCAGGAAATAGCACCACTATTGAGCAGGAACACAAACCCCGATTGAGATCGGCAGTCGTCCCGATCGGTTTGGAAGCTAGCATCGGTGTAACCAGTCACCCGTAGGTCTTCCTCACCTCCATACACCAAGAACATCTCCTTTGTCCTCCGAAGATACTTGAGAATGTTCTTCACTGCCGTTCAATGTGTTTCGCCAGGGTTGGCTTGATATCTACTTGTCATACTCAATGCACAAGATACATCAGGCCTAGTACATAACATGGCGTACATGATCGAGCCTATAGCCGAAGCATATGGGACTCGCCTCATTACTTCCCGTTCCTCAGGGGAACTCGGGCTTTGAGCTTTGCTCAACACTAAACCATGTGACATAGGTATGAACCCCTTCTTGGAGTCCTCCATCCTAAATCTCTTTAGGACCTTGTCAATGTACGTACTCTGGCTCAATCCAATCAACCTGCGGGGTCTATCTCTATAGATTTTAATCCCAAGAATTTAAGCCACATCCCCTAGATCTTTCATTGAGAAACAACTCCCTATCCAGGCTTTTACCCATTGCAAAGTTGGGACGTCGTTCCCAATTAGTAGAATATAATCTACATAAAGAACTAGGAATACAACTACGCTCCCACTAGCTCTAATGTAAACCCATGGCTCATCCTTGCTCTTAGAGAAGCCAAACTCTTTGACCTTCTCGTCGAAGCACAGGTTCCAGCTCCGAGAGGCTTGCTTAAGCCCATAAATGGACTTCTTCAGCTTGCAGACTTTACCGGAAATTCTGTATGTACAAAACCCTCAGGCTGTGTCATGTACACATCCTCTGAAAGTGTTCCATTCAGGAACGCGGTTTTGACGTCCATTTGCCAAATCTCATAATCATGAAATGCGGCAATGGCCAAAAGTATCCGGATAGACTTCATCATAGCCACCGGGGAAAAGGTTTCCTCATAGTCTACACCATGAGTTTGAGTGAAACCCTTAACCACCAGTCGGGCCTTGAAGGTGTCTACCTCGCCATCCATGCCGATCTTCTTCTTGAAGACCCACTTGCATCCTACGGGTTTATACCCTGGCACGGGATCAACCAAGTCCCAGACTTGATTATCCGACATGGACTGAATCTCGGATTCCATTGCTTCTAGCCACTTGGCAGACTCAGGGCCCACCACAACGTCCCGGTATTTGGTAGGCTCATCAGAGACCACTACCATGTCGGTGCCCTCAGATATGTTAAAACCATATCTTTGTGGCTCATGCCGACTTCTACCAGATCTTCTAACAGGCAATGGGTTTACATTATCTCCAGTATCATCATGCTGAGAATCAACCCTTACGGGTTGTGAGCTAGTCCCAACATCAGGTTCTACATTGGCAGGCTCTTGAATTTCTTCAAGATCAACCTTTCTCCCACTAGCATCTTTGGATAGCAGTTCCCTCTCAAGGAACACTGCCCTTCGAGCAACAAATACCTTGTTCTCCGAAGGTTTGTAAAACAAATATCCCATAGACCCGGCGGGATAACCAATGAAAAAGTACCTTTCAGCCCTGGGCTCCAATTTGTCCTCAGCCTCACGTCTCACGTAGGCAGGACAACCCCAGACCTTTAAATATGAAATGGATGGAATCTTTCCATGCCACATCTCATACGGTGTTTTCTTAACCTTCTTTGTTGGTACGAGGTTAAGGATTCTACCAGCCGTTTCAATCGCATATCCCCAAAACGTAACGGGAACGTCTGTACGAACCATCATAGACCGAACCATATCTAATAATGTTCGGTTCCTCCTCTCGGCGACACCATTTAGTTGTGGTGTCCTAGGAGGTGTTAGTTGCGAGACAATCCCACAACTTCTTAGATGTTCGCGGAACTCAGAACTAAGATACTCACCGCCTCTATCAGATCGTAGCATCTTAATTCTTTTCCCTAGTTGATTTTCCACCTCGTTTTTATAAGTCTTGAACACCTCAAAGGTATCCGACTTTTGTCTCACCAAGTAGACATACCCGTATCGACTATGATCATCAATAAAGGTAACGAAGTAGCGGGAATGATCTCTTCTGGCATGCTTGAACGGACCACACACATCAGTGTGAACGATATCCAACAAGTCTTGCGCCCTCTCACATACACCGGTGAAGGGTGCTTTGGTCATATTGCCCAATAAACAAGATTTGCATACTTCATTTGAACCGTGCTCAAATGATTCCAAGATCCCATCCGCTTGGAGCTTGGCGATGCGTTTCTTGTTTATGTGGCCTAACCGACCATGCCATAGAGATAACTTATCCAAAACACTTTTGGATCCCGAATCAACATTCATGATTGATCTATTGTTTTGCAAGTTTACACTTGCCTCATAAATTCCATGACATGGAAAAGCTTTAAAATATAAGACATGATCTTTGTAACATGAAATGCTACCATTCTCAAATTTATAGTCAAATCCAATGTCATATAAAGCATAAAGTGATAAAATGTTTCTTGCCACGCAGGGCGAATAACAAACATTTTCTAAAACAATAGATAAGCCGGAAGGAAAGGCGAGCTCCACACTCCCAATCTTCTCAACCGGGACAACCACCTTGTTTCCCATGATGAGATCCAGCTCTCCATCAACCAGGTCCCTACTTCTTCTTAGTACCTGCACATTATTACAAACGTGAGTACCACACCCGCTGTCTAAAACCCAGGTGTTAGAAGTAGAAGTGTTATGGAGTTCAATCATGTACGTACCGGAGGCAGCGGCACCTTTAGAACGAAGCTTCTTGAGCTCCTCCGTGTACTTAGGGCAACTACGCCGGTAGTGACCCTTCTCCCAGCAGAAGTAGCAGGTTGCCTCTTCCGGAGAGGTGGCAGCGGGAGCCACTTGCTTCTCCTTCGGCTCCGGGGTTGGGTTAGGTTTAGGCTTCGGCCCTTGGGCCTTGGCCTTCTTCTTTCCCTTCCCCTTGGAGCCCGAAGCAGGTTGCTTCCTCTTGTGTCCACCTTCGTTGATGGTGAGGACGGCAGTGGAGGTGGAGGGCTTTGCTTTGGCAAGGCTGGACTCAGTAGTCTTGAGCATGCCGTGCAATTCCATAATGCTTTTATCCATACTATGCATATGGAAGTTCACAATGAACGGTCCATATGACGGAGGTAAAGATTGGAGGATTATTTCAACCGCCAACTCTTTCCCCATGGGAAAGCCCAACTCCTCTAGCTGATCCACATACCCTTTCATATTAAGGATGTGGGAGCTTACATTGCCGCCCTCCGGCATCTTGCAACCGACAAAGGCCTTGACACACTCATAAAGCTCTTGCCTTGCTTGCAATTGGAACATGTCCTTAAGCTGAGAAATCATCTCAAACGCACTCACTTTCTTGAATTGCCTTTGCAATTCGGGACACATGGTCGTTAGCATTAGGCAAGTGACATCATTAGTGTCACGGACACGCTTTTCATGCGCATCCTTTACGGCCCTTTGTGCGTTGATTGCCGGTGGTTCTGGAAGAGGTGACTCAAGGACCTCTAGCTTCATCTCTTGACGTAGGACAATTCTCAAAGTCCTATGCCAATCAATGAAGTTTGGCCCGGTGAGTTTCTCCTTTTCTAAAAATGGACGGAGTGACATGTTGGTGGTGTTGATGTTGCTAGTAGATGCCATCTCGAGCAAAGTACGAAATTTGGTTAGTTATGACGTATTTAAATCCTTGTTAAAATAATTACCCACTTGTTATAAAACAAATTATAGTAACAAGGGCTAAGAACCTCAAAATACCCTAATCCATGACGGGTTTTCCGCGGATCACTTCATAGAGCTATTTTAGGCCGGTAAACACTTTACCAATCGTAATCCGTGATCACAACTCTTATACACTTGCGGGACCCTAGGTACTCTTAGCACCCATTTGGCATGTTTGATCCCTCTACACCAATTCCTCATTAATACACTTTGATAGTTCGGCTAAAGCTCGACAACTACCATTGCGTTTAAGTCTTGGAATTTGTAAATCGTCCGTCAAGATACACGGTGGTACTCTAGCCCAATGGCCGGCTCGGCTAAAGCTCGACAACCGACCTTGCGAGTTGCCACACGCGCCTTCCACACAGTTTACGCAAAATCGATCTCGGCTAGAGCTCGACGACCAATCTTGTTTCACTAGATTTGGGCGGTGTCATCTTACGGGTGGTGCGAGATTTACTTTTGAAAAACGGGTTTTTGTTTCTCCGGTTAAAACACTTTTAACCAATTCTTGTCTATGTGGCGCGCGGAGTTTGTAAACCGATTTAAAACTCTTTGATTTTATTACTTTGAAAAATTTTCTAGCATGCGAAGATCCTAAACATCCATGCAAGAAAATAAACAAAATAAAATCAACCACGCATGTAATATATATATATCCGGTAACGAGCCAATCCTATGCGTCTTGCCCGTGAGCCAACGGGCAATACCAAGTCATCTAAGGACAAGACCGAATGACCCGATGTGTGCATCTCCCACTTGATCCATTGCGTCTCCCACCGACCTCCGGATCCAAGTATGCCAAGACATCCTCCATGGTCCTTGTTGGTTGCTTCGGTTCTCCTTTTACAATTTACAAATTTAAAAGGAAGTGGCATGCAAGCCACAATTTACTATTCTAAGCCAATACTACAAATTACAAAGAATAGAAAATCGGCATGCAAGCCGTTAAATATACAAACCGAATAATTAAATTAGTTATTACAAACCATTGTGGTACAAACCACCAAATGAATGAATACATTAATTTAAACAACCAAACACATCACATAGGTCTCATGGCTCATATTGTTACCGGATTCTAATATCACAACCACACACAAGAAATTTAAAACTACACATGGTGTGCCACACAAAACCATGTAAATCTTATATGTCTTGGTTAAGATTATATAATCACTCAAGGCACTAATAATCCTATGTATATATGCATTAGGAACCCTAAACAAGTCAAAATTCCATAGTCATATATATACACAATGTAAGTATATGCAATTAACCATTTTCATGCCATAATGTTAATCCACATATAAATACACCAACCAAGACATAAGGCAACTTAAACAGAATCACATCCCTAATCTGGAACAATTCCAGCAAGAACAAATAGCCCAAAATCCAACAAAATTGATTTAAGGCAAAAACCATGCATTCTGCCAGTAAGGGGTTAGCGCCGCTAACTATAACGAGTTAGCGCCGCTAACACAGTTTAGCGCCGCTATCGCAAGACGACAATTTACCAAGTCAGATAAGCAAAGACGACTGTTGACTTTGACTTTAGCGCCGTTAACTAAGGTTTAGCGCCGCTAACATGAAAAGTTAGCGCCGCTAAACACTGGACAGAACCAAAAAATTACATTTTTCGGATTTTCTTGGCCATCTAGTGCAAAACCAGTGTAGAGCTGGCTCTGATACCACTGTTTGGGTTCGTGGTACACAGCAATGGAAGCATGCAAGGTCAAAATCGAATTTTTCAAGCAAAAACAAGACCACAAAATGAACCCCATCAATGGATCTAACTCTACAACCAAGTAATGCAACTGAAACAGAAAAAGAGTGAAGAGATTTATACCCTAGATGTCTCTGGTCGGTTGTGTGGTGCTAGCCCCAAACTCGAAATCCTTCTTGAGCTCCTTTCTTGCACAATCGATGTCCACACCGAGAAACAAGGTGACCCAAGTGTACTAGCACTCCAAGAATCCTTCCTTGATGAAGATCCTCTTCTGGAACACAACCAAACTCCAGGGAACTCTCTTTCTCTCTTGACACTTAGCAACTCTCAAAAAGTTCTAAGTGGGTTTTTCTCTCAAAATGACAAAGAGTAGAGAAAGAAGAGTTATACATGCTTTTATAAACCATCTCATGACCCCAGAGCTTCCCAAGCCGGCCCCAAGGGTGAATGATTAGCTTTTACATGCATTGGTGGAATTTAGAGGTGAAAAGAATAAAGTTGTTTCTGTCAGGCAGGGTTAGCGCCGCTAGCCGCCCACGGTTAGCGCCGCTAACCGCTCATGGTTAGCGTCGCTAACGCGGCTGATTTAGCGATGCCAGTGTTAGCGCCGCTAACCCCTGCTGGAAACTAACTATCATTATTTATCCTTTCTCACCCTCATCTTTTAGGTTATGTCAAGGTCAACCCCTGACGTGTGACCCGATAGGCCCATACATCATCGGTAGTGATCAATTAGCATACGTGTGCCAGTGGGCATACTCCAACAATATATATATATATATATATATATATATATATATATATATATATATATATATGTGTGTGTGTGTGTGTGTGTGTGTGTGTGTGTGTGTGTGTGTGTGTGTGTGTGTGTGTGCTTATACTTCAAATAATTGAGTCGTATGAATATGATGTGTATATACATATGAGGTGTATGAGTTATTTATTTATATCTAAAAGACAGAGTTTAAGAGTTGAGGATATAATGGTTTTATCCCAATACTAGAAATGAGATAAAATTATTAATTGGTGTCACTTTTATATACTTGCACATACTTGGAGTGGGTAGAGTGAGCATTGACTAAATTAGGGGATATATATGACTTTCATAACTCATATGTCAATCATTAGAGCTCTATGTGTGTCATTAGCTTCTGGAACTCACGAAGACAAGAAGAAGAATGTTAGGAATTTGATTTCAATTCTAGAAACAGGAGTTCTATACTTGTAGTTGTGAAATCCAAGGGCAATAGGTATGTTTTTAGCTCCTTTAGCACGTATAGTGACTTGTTTTTCTATTTTCTTGAGGTCTTTGAGCTTGGACACATTCTAATCATCATGGTCATGATCAATATTTAGTTCTAAATGATGTCATGATGCTATTGTAACTCATATGGCTGAGTTATGTGTGTTTGATTGTGTGATTGTTGTTTAAATTGAGTTTTAGGTCAAAATGGTGATTTTGGTTTGATTGATCAAGGAATAATCAAAAGTTTTTTTTATATTTTATGATGTATTTATCTATTGTAAGTGGTTTGTGGGTGTTTGGAATACACCTGGTTATGCCAAAGTTGGGTTTTGATGTGATTTGGTGGAAAATTGTTTTGTTTTGGACGAACACTTGATGTAAGTTCAGGCTACATGGACCGTGTACAATTGTACAGACCGTGTAAGGCCTCGTGTAGCGTTACACGGGGCGTGTAGTGGTACAAGGGCCGTGTAGTGGTACACAGGCCGTGTAGAGCCCTAGAGTTCAACAGTGGTCATGTAGCTCGCTATGGGTCATGTGAAGAAAGCTACAGGGGCCGTGTATGGGTACACGGGCAGTGTACATCATTAAGAACACAGTGGATGTAAATAGCCTATGTAAGGTCGTGTACCGAGGCTGTGTAGCAGTCTACTCGAGTGCAGTTTGAGTAGTTTAATGTTGATGAGTTAGTTGCTTACTGCAGGTAATCCATATTACCACTAGTACCCTATAGACGGACATACAGTACGTGGTGGATCTTTAAATAGTCTACTTATCTCGTGAGTTTACAATGTACCTTATGCGTCACTGTTATTTCTTACTCGCAATGCTTATATTTATGTGATATTAAATTACTATGAACTGAGTTATGACTTGAGTAGTCATAAGAATAGCATGAGTGGCAATTGAATAGCCTGAGTGGCAATTGAGAAGCTTGAGTGCCAATTGAGAAAGCCGAGTGGAAAAATGAGAAGCCTGAGTGGTGAAATGAAATGCTTGAGTAGCAATAAAGAGGCCAGAGGGGCAACCTGTATACAATACTCATTGTTTAGCCTGACTAGCTTATGTCAACTTATTTGATAGAGGCGATAATGTGGGTAAGAGTAGATATGCGTATTATTATTATTTGAAATTGGTGATATTGTTATTTGTTATGAGATAGTGATCTCACTAAGCGTTATGCTTAGAAGTGTTGGTTGTGTTGTTTCAAGTAATGACCGTGGCAAGGCTCCAGCTAGGTTCCTGCTTCCGCTAACTTTTGAGAAAACAATATCTTCTCTGTAATTATGACGATAATACTAAAAGAGCTCTTGTATAACTATGTTACGTATATATAACTATTGTTTTATGAAGAAAAAAAAAGGACCATACAGAGCTAGGCATATGTTATCAGCTAAGTCCTATATGATGTGTTGATCTTCCAACACTTAGGCTGAGCCAACATCTTTTGACAGTTTAGTACATTTTTTAGCTGAGTCGCGAATTTTGTGCTTCTAGGGTCTTGATTACTTTATTATCTTTTATATTTGTTCTGCAGTCAAAGGCAACACATGTGTTGTTCTTTTATGCCTTAGATCTTTCTTATGTAAAAGTGTTAGCACTTTTTGAATCTATTTTGAGACATAAAATGATAGATCGTATCATCTCGAAAATGAGAAAAATATTTTTGAAGAGAAGACCCGATGATTTGTTCAACAACTAAAGTATGTTTGATAATTCCATCTTTGGTAAAGTCAAATCTGGAGAAGCATGATTCTTGATAAAAGTACAAGCATGGAAAGGGAAGTTTAAAGTTCATAGACAAAAGGTATGGTAAATAATATCATTATATTGTGAGTGAGTTATTTACTTTAATTAACACTTGATTAAAGTAGGTTTCCTTTTCACCCACTAACTTTATAATTTAAATTTTATTTTCCTTTGTACCCTCTTGTCTCATTACTTCCTTCAACCGCATGTCTCAACCTTGTATATATACCATCGCATTTTCAACTGGTAAAATACCAAGAACTACATCACTGAAAGTACTTGACGAACAAGTTTGAAGCTTTTAATCAAGAGCACATTCTAGAATTAGCTTAGAGTGTAGTTAAACTTCTCCATGTGTTGGACCTTCATAACATTTGTTGTTTTGAATTAGTTTTCTGTATGTGTTAGATACTTAGTTGACACATTTTATTGTGCTTAGAATTTTCGCTTCTTACTACATGTAATTCTTGATTCATTAATAATAAGAAAATTAGTTAAAGTATGAGTGTGAGCATTTAAATTTAAAAAGCTTAAGTTTGTATTCACCCTCCCTTCTACATACATTCGTTGTTGTACTCAATCTAGGACTAACAAAAATCAAGCCTCGCTTTTTAAGAAGGTCCACCCCGGACGCAATTTACTGTTGAGAAAATGGTTCTCGCATTACTCGAATTAAATAAACCCTTATATATATATATATATATATATATATATATATATATATACACACACACACACACACACACACACACGCACAACCCATGATGTTTTACAGGGAACTTTAGACATGAATAGCTGATTTTGTGGAAACATTACAACATGTATGACACTTTTAGTATAATATACTGTTGGTCCCTTGGTGAGAATAATAACAAGCAACAGTGTGTAGAAGGGGGGTTGAATACACTTTCTGCGGAAATTGAACAAATCAAATAAAAGTGTTACACACAGTAAATCAAACCACAATTAGTCGAATGCTTTTATTAATATGAAGATGATTACAATGCTTTGAATAAGAAGATGATTACACTAATTATCAAGTAAGCAACTCTTGATATATAATCACCTAATATAAATCTCTCAATCTCTCAAACTTAGCTATCTATAATCAACTTATGATTATAGATACTGACGACTCTCTAAATAGGATTTCTTACAGATTGAATCAACTAATGATTACTTACCAATATCACAACTAATGTGACAATTCGAACACACGAATGATCTGGCAATCTGTGAGTTTCTTGATCACGTTGAACTGACAAACAGTGATTCAAGAATCGTAACACACACGGTGAGGTAAGGTTTGGCTCTGCAATTCTTTTCAGAATCGTAGTTGTAGTCGTAGTCGTAGTCGTACCTCTAAACTTATCAGGAGATAAGTATTTATAATCATGTTCCTACGGTTCCTAACAAATTGGACTAATCCTAATTTGCTAACTAACTATCGGATAATTCGGAATCTTGAATCTTGAATCTTCTTATCTTGAGTCTTCAATCTTCAATCGTGATTCTGGAGTCTTCTTATCCGCGCCGTAGATATAGAGAGTTAAAACAGAATTTAAAACACATTTAAATTCTCTTGGACTGACTTCTTTAGTCAGGATGAGTTACTCAGCTTGAAACTCATCAAGCTGAGTTCTTCGAGAACAGACCCGAATTCAAACATGAACTAACATGTATAATTATTAACTCATCCTTAGAAGTCCAAAGAGTTAAATAAAACATATTTATTAACTCTGTTGAGCTGACTCTGCTTCTGAGCTGAGTCACTCTGCTTGAAACACATCAAGCTGAATACTCGATATATACCTTATGTGACATACACAGATTATCAAACACATTAATAATTTAACTAAGGTATAATATAAACTGGTCGAACATATGCTCAGTTTATATTCAGCTTATACTCAGTCTGAATCACTATAAGTGTTTAGTCTGACTAAGCTTCATAATTCTGTTTAAGTTATATGTAGAACTCATCTTACAAACTTAACTTTGTCTCATCAAATCTTAACTGATGAGATCATTTTCCCAACAAACTCCCCCTATTTGATGATGACAAAACCATCAAACAGTTCTTAAGTTTGTCTAACAGAATTATGTTTTAAATCTCAAACTTATTAAGATTTTATTATTTGAACTGATCAAATATTTATAGAACATATCAATATTAATTGAACTTATCAATTTAAATTGAAACACACCAACTTTTAGTTGAACACATCAAACTTTATACTTGTATTAATTGAACTAATCATAATACAAAAGTTGTTGATCACTTAGATCATGCACACATAGTGCTTACAAAAATATTAGAGCTAATCTAATATTAGAAAAGAACTAATCTATTCTGGATGCAGCTCTTTAAACTCCTTAATCTCTTTATTTATTTCTTCAAGAATTTCTTGCAGATTAGGTATATGTTGAAGCTGATCCTTTTGTGATCTGATTGCTCTGTTGATTCTGTATCTGAACCTTGCAGTCTTTTCTACAATTTGTCTCAGAGCAAACACCTGAGATACCTCACAAGTATAAATGTTAGCATCAGCCTGGAAGCATTTTTCACCATTTCTGTCCAAGTACATGAACCCTTTCTGAGGCTTTTCAACATATGCATTCTCTTGAAACTCCATGCCTTCAGGAAGAGCAAGACTGTACATATCTAGATTTGCTAGTCCAGCTGGCATTGATTGCTTCTTCTTTCCAACTTTATGAAAAGAAGTTAGTAGGGTAGCTATCTCAGACTTGGGTATTAATTGCATTGCATCAGCCCTAGCAAGTAGTCTCAGCAGCTCATCTTTAACTTGATTCCGAGCTGTGGACTTTTCCATCTGTTTAATGAGCACTGCTACTTGCTTCCATTCCTCATAACCTAGCTTGTGCAGTTAATTCAGCTCCAGAGAAGGTGTTTCACCATTCTTTAAAGAAAATTCCATTACTATTATCCCTTGAGCCGAGCTCAACTTTAGTGAATCAATCTGAGAAGAGAAGTGCAGCTTTTCATAGCAGTGAGATATATCCTCTTCCTCATCTTGACCTTGCATAGGCAGTTCTTCTTCTTCTTCCTTGGGCATGATAGGCAGTTTGAGTTTTGTCAATTCCTCATTCTGCTTTCTGATCAGCTCAGCCCAGTTTTGTTCTCTTATCTCTTTTTCTCTAGCTAACACAGCTTGAGCATCTGATTGTCTTCTTCTCAGTTCTTCGATCGAGATCCCAAACTGGTCAGCATCCTCCCTTTCCATTCTTCTGGCAGCCATCAGTGAAGCTCTTTCTTGAAGTGTCATTTTGTCAGCCGGGTCTTCATCTGAGGCTGATGATTCACTTAGAATCATCGTTCTTCTTTTCTGCAGAGGGGTTTCAGATTCATCTGAGCTGAGTACTAAAGGCCTTTTTCCTTTAGCTTTTTCAGTCAGCTCAGGTTCTGTTTGTTTTTCTTTCTCCCCCTCAACCTGATCTGCTCCCTTTGCCAGCATGAGTAGAGCTTCAGCTTGCACAGACTCATCCTCAGCTTCTAGAATCTTCTCCCCCTTTTTGTCATCATCAATAGGGGTGGAAGTCCTTTGTTGGCGGAGGGCAGCAACTGCAGATTTCAGCTGCTGAACATCTTCCTCTATAGAATCCAATATCATCAACATATTCTTCTTATCTTGTTTCCTTTTGAGGTGCAGCTTGTCAAACTGACTCTTGAAAAATGTCATCAAGTCGTCCAAGTTAGCTTGAGATGGTTGGAATTTGGGTGCATCATCCGAAGGTTGGTGTTTACTTTCACACTCATTTGCACCAGAGTTTGGACCCTGTGACTCATCTTGGTTTGTAGATGAATCATTGACAGGTCGTGCAAGAGGGTGTGAGAAGTGAAGAGAAGTTATTGGGCTCGAGATGTGAAGTGTATGGGTTGGTGGTTGGCTAATCGGGGTTGGAAGGGGGTGATTGACCCTTGGGGTTGGTCATTCTTTCAATGTTACCTGAGTGTGTCTGCTCAGGCACAGTAATAGGCTCTCCCATGGCTCGAGTAAGTGTGGGCTGAGTAGACACCACACCCGGGTAAGGCTGTTGGGTTTGAATGAGCCTTGAGGTTGACACCTTAAGAGAAGGCGTCTCCCCCTTAACTCCTGCCTGTGGAGGGATCAGTGTGATCTCAGCTCCAGTGATGCCTTTAGGAGTGGCACCACCTATGGTAATTTTACGTGTATAGGTTAGGATATTCTCCCTAGCAGCAGTGGGCATACTAGGGGTGGCTTCAGATTGGGATTGTAAATGGAATGAAGGTGGAGGAGATGGGTTAGACTGAGTTGGTTCCACTGCAGTCTTATCTCCAAAGGTGGATGGAGAAAAGTGAGAAGAAAGAGAAAGTAGAGAGGTCTTACCAGAAGCAGCTTCAACGGTTGCTGGTTCAGCTTGAGTAGTGGACTCAGCTTGAACTTATGTGTCAGCTTGGGAAGCTCCCCCTTGAGTGGATCCCTCGTCGTCACTTTCTGATGAAGCTTGCTCAGCTATCCATCGCATTAGGTCACTCAGACCTTCTTGCTCTGGAAAGATGTCATTGTTGAACATCTTTGAGCTGAGTGCTGGAGCAGGGAACAAATCTTGTCCAGCTTCATATAGTTGGTCTCCCAACTCAGCTTCAATCACCAAGGATAAGAACCTTATAAAAGGTACATGGAGATCCCTTGGTGTCTTTAGCACTTGGACCTTGAGCTCATTGAAAAAGAGCAGTGCGTAGTCTAGATTTTTGGCAAAGAACATGTTGTACAGCAGCTGCATCTCGAACTCATTGACCTGGTCCAAGCCTCCAACCTTTGTTCCCAGCGAACGAATCACCGTAGAAACCATGAAGCCCCAACTCGTTGGAAAAGTGGCCTTCTTGATTACACCCTCTGTTTGTGGGTGACCCATAAGAGGTAGGAATGACCTCGCCACTTGCTTGGTAATAGCAGCTTCGAACACATTACTTGGAGGAAGTTGAAGAACATCCCTTAGCCGTTGTACAGTTATGACAACTGTTCTATCCCCATTTAGAACAGTGTCAGCGATCTCTCCCTTGTTCTGGTCATAAATGCAAGTATACCAGAACTCCAATAAGTGTTGTGGAACAATATGTAGAGGTGCGCCAGTGAAAGCAAATACCAGAGGGCATTTTCGGATATAATCTACCCAGGCTTCATAGCCTCTGTTCCTCTTACGTTCAGGGATTGCCAAACATGCACGTTGATTGTTTACTTTAAGAACTGGAATCCTATTGTTTTTTAACGTAGCACCTCTAACCATTCTATCACCGAGATTTAGAATGACTCCGTCTACTGTCGAATAAAATTTGACTAACACCGAGTAACTTCAAAAGTCGCACTTAGCGAGTAGGGTTTAGAATAGAGATAAACGAGAGATTGCACCGAGCAATTGGTTATGTGCGAAAGGTATTTCAGAATATGAGAAGTTTGTTTTGTAAGCGTAAACTTCTCTAAACCGGATAGAGTCGGTATATATACCTTTCCGAGGAGAGAGAAAAATTACCGTTAGAAATCCCCCTTTTTATCCGTTACGCCGTAAAATTTTGATGTAACAGTAAGCGGGTAGAAATAATCATCTTCCAACGGATACTAAGGTAATATAATAATATTGACTGACAATAAGATTATATACACTGATGTATTATACCTATACACAATTTAGTATAATACGCGATTTGAGACTAACTCAAATACGCAGTTGTCATGAGTTACTCACACTTAGTAAATAACACATGAGTTTGGACACACCAAGCTGAGTAAACATATTACTCAGTTTAACTCAAGCACTCAGCTTGATTCAAGCACTCAGCTTGATTCAAGCACTCAGCTTGATTCAAGCACTCAGCTTGATTCAAGCAATCAGCTTGATTCAAGCACTCAGCTTGATTCAAGCACTCAGCTTGAAAGGTGCACTCAGCTTGATAATGAAACTCAGCTTAAGTAGAACACACAGCTCATGGGTAATGACACTAAGTCGTTTTCGTCTGAGACTGACTCAAACGAACCTTTTAACCACACTGAGTAGTTAAAGAATGTTTGTAACCAACCAAACGTGTGAACCAATCACACAGTTTGAGTTAATCACATAGCTCAGACTCAGTGACACTTAGTCATTTATGTTTGAGACTGACTCAAACTGTATCATAACTACACTAAGTAGTTAGAATATGTTTGGAACTCACCAAACGTGTGAACTCGTTAATCAGGTTGACTTGTTATACAGTTTATGAAAACTGTGCACTCAGCTTAAGACACTTAGTCTTTGTCAAACTGAAAAACTCAGATTCTAGACACTTAGCTAGGGGTTGAGCATACCCAAGTTACTTATCAAATACATAAACCTCTTCTCATCAAGTGGTTTAGTAAAGATATCTGCTAGTTGGTCATCAGTGGGGATAAATTTAATGTCAACTTTACCTTTTTCCACGATGTCCCTGATAAAGTGATGTCTAATTTCAATGTGCTTGGTTCTTGAGTGGAAGACTGGATTGTAAGTGATGACTATAGCGCTTTGGTTATCACAGAAGATAGGAGTTTTCTTGAAACTCATGCCAAAGTCTTGAAGCTGATGCTGCATCCATAGGATTTGAGCACAACAGCTACGTGCTGCAACATATTCAGCTTCAGCAGTTGAAGTAGCCACTGAGTTCTGTTTCTTACTAGTCCAGCTGACTAACTTCCCACCAAGCATTTGACATCCTCCAGTAGTTGATTTTCTGTCTAACTTGCACCCATCGTAGTCAGCATCTGAAAAACCAACTAACTCAAATCCAGAGTCTTTTGGATACTAAAGACCTAGATTTGGTGTACCTTTAAGGTACCTAAAGATCCTTTTCACAACTTGAAGATGTGATTCTTTAGGATCTGTCTGATATCTTGCACAAACACATGTAGCAAACATAATATCAGGTCTACTAGCTGTCAAATAGAGCAATGAACCTATCATTCCTCTATAGGTAGACTGACACACAGACTTTCCATCTGAGTCTTTACTCAGCTTGACAGCTGGTGACATGGGTGTTTTCATGGTTGAACTTGAATCAAAACCATATTTCTTTATCAAATCAAGAACATACTTGCTTTGATTGATGAATATTCCATCAGGCTTTTGTTGTATTCCTGAGGTGAACACACATCCTCAGTCTCAATAGCAGCATTGTCAGCAGACTGATGATCACTAAGATTCTCAGTCTGAGTGACTTCAGCTCCAAAGGGGTTGATGAACTCATCATCCTTCTCATCTTGAGAATCCTTTGGAGTTTGTAATGATTTCTTTGACGAACACACATCATCATCACTATCATCTCCTATGACATACATAGGATTTGATAAGTTGGTTTCTTTAGGCCTTTCAAGCTCACTTAGACTGACTAAGTCAGCTTGATCAAAACAGTCTTCATCAAAAGAGACATGAATTGATTCTTCTATTGCCTTTCTCCTTGTATTATATATTCTATAAGACTTGGAGATTGAGGAATAACCAACGAATATTCCAAGATCAGCTTTAGGTTCCAACTTATGGAGCTGATCTCTTTGATTCAGCACATAGCATTTTGAACCAAAGATGTTGAAGTAACCTATATTGGGCTTTCTAGACTTATACATCTCATAAGATGTCTTTCCATGTCTTTTGACAATGATTGATCTATTTTAAGTATAGCATGCTGTACTAACAGCTTCATCCCAAAAATAGAGTTTCAATCCTGCCTCACATAGCATTGTTCTAGAAGCCTCAATTAGGGTTCTATTTCTCCTATCAGCAACTCCATTCTGTTGTGGAGTTCTGACAGATGAGAAATTTTGTAATATTCCCTTTTGTTCACAGAAGCGTTCAAGGGTAGAGTTCCTGAACTCAGTCCCATGATCACTTCTTAGTTGCTTTACAGACAAACCTTTTTGCAACTCTTCCTGTTTGATAAAACTGATTATCTCCAGGGCAGCCTCACTTTTGGCTTTTAGGAATATTACCCAGGTGAATCGTGAGAACTCATCTACTATCACCAGTGTGTACTTCTTGCCACTCAGGCTTGGAGTACTTATGGGTCCAAACAGATCCATATGCAACATATGCAGTAGGTCTGTTATTGAAAAATTTTGCTTTGATTTAAATTACCCTTTATGGTGTTTCCCTTGTTCACAGGCTGAGCACAATTTGTCTTTGACAAATGTGATCTTTGGTAATACAGAGACTAACTCTTTATTGGACAACATATTTATATTTTTAAAGTTTAGATGAGATAAACGTTTATGCCATAACCAACTCAGCTTAGGAACAGAATGGGAGTACAAGCAGGTTTCAGTATAGGGATCAGCTGATTTTAGATCAAGTAGATACACATCTCTTTCTCTTTTAGCTATTAATACAGGCTTTCCCTTAGCATTATAGATTGTTCCTGCTTTCTTCCTAAAAGTAACAACATTAACTTCATCACACATTTGACTGATACTAATCAGATTGTGTTTGAGACCTTTGACATAAGCAACTCTCTGGAATGTAACTTTGCCAGCTTTCATCTTTCCATAGCCTTTAGTTCTTCCATGTGAGTTGTCTCCAAATGTTACTTTAGGACCTTCATCTTCTTGGAAATCACTAAGAAATCCTTTCCACCCAGTCATGTGCCTTGAGCATCCACTATCCAAGTACCATTTACTTGAACCCTACACATGAGATGAAAACTAAACACATTAGTTTTGTTTGGGAACCCACTTCTTGGTAGGTTCAGATAAGGAGCACTTAGCATCTTCATCTTGTTGAACTGACTATTCAGCTTGAGCAAGAACTGAATCCTGTGTAGGCTGATCAGTTTGTTCTTCTTTAGGCCTTGGGATTTCAGCATCACAGTCCTTAGCCTCATGACCTCTACTTCTTTACTTGTAGCATCTCCTTCTTCCAATGATGACAGGAGGTAGAGTGTCTAACAATCCTTTTGAGAATTTGCTCTCAGTTTTAGGATTGTATGTGGTGGATAACTTCTCAACTTTCTTTGCAAGCTGATTCACCTGGTGATCACTGACTTTGGACTTACCTTTGTCAGGTCTCTGTTTGTTATCCTTTTGAGAAGATTAACTAACAACCTTCTTTTCCATGACTTTGGACTTACCTTTGTCATGTCTGCTGGACTCACCAGTTTCAATAGGTTTGGACTTACCACTGTTGATATTCTTGGACTTACCAAGATCCACAACTTTGGACTTACCATTGTCGTGTTTTGACCTCTGACTTACAGTGGTCTTTCTGTTCTTGTAACTTCTCTCCGAGCCAGAAAGAGAATTTTGTCTTTTGAAAGGGTTTGGATTAAACCTTTCTATGACCGAAGTTCTTTGAACAGACTGAGTGCCTAATCTGTCCAGCACAGACTTACCATGCTGTTTTGATGTTGAGCACTCATTCCCATGATCTTTCACAAACATATTGAATTTCAAGTTCTGACCATGTTTGTTCTCTGAGGCTGACTTCTGAGACTCAATCAGTTGTCTATCCTCCTCAGAGTCTGTACTTGCTATCTCATCATCAGCTACATAAGCTGCTGTTTGATAGTCACCTCCAAGTACAGCCTTTACCTGTTTAGGTATCTGTTGGTTTATGCACTTTTCAGCAAGCTTTGATGACTTACACCAGGACTCGGTGACCTTTTGAAGTTGGTCAGCTTTGTCTTTAGCTTCCTGAAGTTCTTCACTAAGAAGTTTATTAATGTGCCTCTGACATTCAAGATCACATTGTGCTTTCTTACCAACATCTATGAGAGATTTATTTTCCTTAATCTCATCCTTCAGTTTTACTATTTCAGCTTTGAGGTCATTTTGAGACTTAAGGCTGGTCTTGAAATCATTTAACAATTAATCAAACACAAGACCTTTCTCCTCATCTGTATAAGAGTAGAAATTACTGACCTTGTACATGGAAGCAGGATCCCAATCACTTAGCTTGCTGTTTTCCTCAGCTTCCTTCATGTCAGCTTCAAAGATTGATTCGGACTTACCATAATCAACCTCGTCTAGTTCTAACTCTTCATCTTCTTGAGCCATCAGACATACATCATCATCTGAGGTGGATGATTTTGTATCCCAGGTTTCAGCGTATAAACCTTTTGCACTGGGTTTGTCTTCTGGCTTACCTTTCTTGAGCTGAGTATACTTCTTCTTGTATTTTTTAGCTCTGTAAGCATTCTTATCAACAACTGATGTTGATTCTACCTTCTTCGATCTGCACTCAGCAGCAATATGTCCCTTTTTCTGACAGTTGAAGCACACAGCATTCTTGGGATCAAAGGAACTCTTCCCTTTGCCCCTGTCAGATCTTCCTCTTCCCCTTTGAGCTCTTCTCAAACGTCTGGCTAACATTGCCATTTGCTCAGTGATATTCTGAACATCATCAGTATCACTTGAGTCTGAGTCTGAGTGGTCAGCTTGAGATTCTGACTCAGTCTCAGATTCAACAACCAGTGTCTTGGAACTTTTCTTCTTTTTCTGTGCAACCAATGCAACTTCAGATTTATCCAAAGACTCCTTGAGTTGTTGTTGAGAAGCTCTTTTGTGTTCAGTGATCTGTTCATGATTCAGCAGAAACCCATAAATGGACTGTAGGTTATACATGTGTAGTGTTCCTCCAGCCCTCAGTGCTGTGGTTACTTCATTGAACCTTTCTGGTAACACATCCAGAAATTTTAGCACGAGCTCAGCTTCATCTTTCTTCACACCCACACTTAGTAGGTCATTTATCAAGCAGTGAAACTTTGTAAACAAATGATTCATAAGATCTATTCAAATGATTCTTCTTTTGCTGCTTGACCAGATATGTGCCCTCATAAGTGACACTCAGCGTATCCCAGATATCCTTCGCAGATTGACACCCAGTCACAGTACGCAAGATTTCATTAGTTAGGGAATTCGCTAGAATACTCTTTGCCTTGTCATCCAGATTGAAAAGTTTCCAGTCTTCATCAGTCCAGGATGCAGTAGGCTTTCTTGTCTCCTTTTCAGTTTTGCCAGGAGACGTATCACTGACAGTAGCAGGAATCTTGGGGATGATATGTCCTTTTGTAATGACATCGAACATACGAATGTCAATGGACTTGAGGAATAGCATGGCTCTGAACTTCCACATAGGATAGTCAGATCCATCAAATACGGGACAGCCTTTGGCAGACATCTGTGGAAAGTTTGATAAATTGTTGCTTGTAGACATTGTAAAACTTTCTCAGAATCTTGAACTTTCAACTAATGAAATCGTTCAGCCTACTCCGATACCAGTTGTTGGTCCCTTGGTGAGAATAACAACAAGCAACAGTGTGTAGAAGGGGGGGTTGAATACACTTTCTGCGGAAATTGAACAAATCAAATAAAAGTGTTACACACAGTAAATCAAACCACAATTAGTCGAATGCTTTTATTAATATGAAGATGATTACAATGCTTTGAATAAGAAGATGATTACACTAATTATCAAGTAAGCAACTCTTGATATATAATCACCTAATATAAATCTCTCAATCTCTCAAACTTAGCTATCTATAATCAACTTATGATTATAGATACTGACGACTCTCTAAATAGGATTTTTTACAGATTGAATCAACTAATGATTACTTACCAATATCACAACTAATGTGACAATTCGAACACACGAATGATCTGGCAATCTGTGAGTTTCTTGATCACGTTGAACTGACAAACAGTGATTCAAGAATCGTAACACACACGGTGAGGTGAGGTTTGGCTCTGCAATTCTTTTCAGAATCGTAGTTGTAGTCGTAGTCGTAGTCGTACCTCTAAACTTATCAGGAGATAAGTATTTATAATCATGTTCCTACGGTTCCTAACAAATTGGACTAATCCTAATTTGCTAACTAACTATCGGATAATTCGGAATCTTGAATCTTGAATCTTCTTATCTTGAGTCTTCAATCTTCAATCTTGATTCTGGAGTCTTCTTATCCGCGTCGTAGATATAGAGAGTTAAAACAGAATTTAAAACACATTTAAATTCTCTTGGACTGACTTCTTTAGTCAGGATGAGTTACTCAAGCTTGAAACTCATCAAGCTGAGTTCTTTGAGAACAGACCCGAATTCAAACATGAACTAACATGTATAATTATTAACTCATCCTTAGAAGTTCAAAGAGTTAAATAAAACATATTTATTAACTCTGTCGAGATGACTCTGCTTCTGAGCTGAGTCACTCAACTTGAAACACATCAAGCTGAATACTCGATATATACCTTATGTGACATACACAGATTATCAAACACATTAATAATTTAACTAAGGTATAATATAAACTGTTCGAACATATGCTCAGTTTATATTCAGCTTATACTCAGTCTGAATCACTATAAGTGTTCAGTCTAACTAAGCTTCATAATTTTGTTTAAGTTATATGTAGAACTCATCTTACAAACTTAACTTTGTCTCATCAAATCTTAACTGATGAGATCATTTTCCCAACATATACAAACAATATTAACAACCTAGAATTTGTAGGTTAATTAATAATATTTAAAAAAACAAACCCAAAAATGTCATATTATCAATAGCGGACTAATTTGCAAATTATTCCATTAAAAATATATATAATCAATATAATGTACTTTGAACATAACATTGTCATCCACATCCACACCATTTCGGTTGTTAATATATGATTGTATGATGTACGTGTGTGTAAATATAATTTGGAAAGTGATAAGTGATAATACATTTACGTCAAGTGTTTAGTGCATAAAAATATATTCAACTTTACACGTTTTTTATATGTATTCAACTTATAAATTACCTCTTAATGTACTGAGCCCTTAAAACATGTCATTTAATGTATAATTTAAAACTGGATATATAAATTAGAAAATGTAGAGTTTGGTACATAAACTTTGAGTGTTCAATATAGTAAAAGGTAAGTTTCGAGAAATTAATATATTAATAGGGAACTTTAAAAGTTGAATACATATAATAGCAAAACGTAAAAGTTAAATACATTTGAATAACTAACTCTAGGTAAATGTTTGATAATGTCATGTTTTATTATTATATGTATCAAACTTTACAAATTATTAATAACGTGACTAATATGTATTTTTGAAAGTTCAATTTAAACTTGTGTAAAAAAACGCAACTACAACAGTATATAATCCCATTATTGCGGGGTACGGGGGAGGTAAAATGTAGATAATCATACCTCTACTCGTAGGTATAGAGATTGCTTTATGAAACTTCTGTAAAAAACGAACCAACTTTAATCCATTATATTGTTTATCTAATCTTATATTGTATATATTTAGTTTTAAAATGCTAATAGTAACGTCATGATTTTAGACATTTTATAGATGTATTTAATTACTTTTTTTAAATATTATAAAAAACTATAAAATAGTGTCAATTACGAATGGCTGAAACATGACAAAAACTTGAATTAGAGAATGTGTTGTTAATGAAGTGTTGTACAAAGGAAGAAGCATGTACAAAAATGGTGTCTTGAAATTGAAATAGTTTGACACTATGTTAGGGACAGGTGTCAATTAAAGAGGTAATGAGTTGTTTATATATATATAGGTAGACATATATATATATATATATATATATATATATATATATATATATATATATATATATATATATATATATATATATATATATATATATATTGTTATTAGAGTTAATTACAATTTTTGCCGGTGTGGTTTCTTAATATATACAAAATTGGTCCTTGGATCCAAATTTTACGGTTTGGTCCCTCTCGACCTGGTTTTCTTACGCTTTTGGTCCCTTTCCAATCAAAAATGACTAAAATACTCTTATCTCTATTATTTTTTCTTTTCTTTAAATTTTAAGCAACTTATATTTTAAATAATATCTACATTATAATTTGAAAAAAGAAAAAAAATCATTAATCTCCATCTCTTTTTTTCCCTACCTTATTTCTCATCTCTCTCTCTCTCTCTCTCTCTTTGTTTGACGGATGTAGCTACCACTTTCATCGATTGGAGTTTGGATGACTGTAGTAGCCGCCTCATTTATTAGGGTTACGATTAAGGTCTTGTATTAGTGTCTGGTTTTAAACTTGTTGTGCTTGTGTGTTTGATTAAGATTTGAACACCAACTAGGGTTAGGAAATAGATTTGGGGTTTTGTATCGATGGCAGTTTGATGAACTCCGGCCAGGGTTTGGAAATTGATTTTAAAATCTGTTAACTACATTTTGATTTGTTGTTTGATTTGGCTCTGAAAACTGTTTGATGGTTTACGATTTGGGGATCTATATTTGTGATTGTTTTCTTGAAGATGAAGGGAGGTCATGAGGTGATGGTGGCGGTGGTGGTGGTGGTTGGCGATGAGTGAGGTTAGGGTGGTGTTGGTTGTAAATGAAGGTGTCAGTGGTGGAGGTTGCAGAAGATGGTGGTAGTTATGGTTAAGGATGAGAATGGTTGTGGCAGTCATTGAAGATGAAGGTGGTAGATGAAAGATGTGGCGGTAGCGGTGACGGTAGTGGTGACAGTGGTGGTGATGGTAAATGAAAGATATGGTAGTGGTGTTCTGACAAGAAGAGAGAGATAGAGAGATTGGGATAGATGATAGAAATATTCAATATATATGGTAAGGGTATTTCAATCATTTCAAATTGGAGATGGATCAAAAGCGTAAGAAAACTAGGCCAGGAGGGACCAAACCTATAAATTTTTGGACTCAGGGACCAATTCTTTAATTTCTAACAAATCACAAGGACCAAAAATGTAATTAACTCATTTTTTTATTAAGAGAATTAGGCTGTAAAGGAACCGAATGAAGGCGAACGTGGCTTGTTTGTGTTTGTTCATTTAGCTTTGGTCGAACAAATAAAAGAACACGAAGGGATAAACGAACGGAAATCTGTGTTTGTGTTCGTTTGTTTAACTTTAGCCGAATATATAAACGAACACAAACAATATACAAACGAGCATGCGTGTTTGATTGTTTAAAAGATTTGTTAGTTCGCGTATAATTTATTTGTTCATCTAAATGATAAACAAACGTAAATGAAGAACACACGCTATAATACAAATCCAACATTATTAAACACAGACTAACACTATATCTAAACATACGCATATAATATAAATATATATTTATATAATATATAAACGAACTTCCAACCGAAGAATTTTACGAACAATTCATGAATGTTCTATTTGTTTACAACCCTAAAAAGAATCATGAGAGTGAATCTTGACTTTAAGTTAATATATATTAATTCTAGTTTAACACCCCGTGTATAAACACGGGATGATTGAAGTTAGTTTTAAATGGTTTTGTATATTAAAACAATTATAAAATTCAAATTTGATTATAAAGATGTTATACAAAAAAAATTTGATAATGGTGTTATGTATAAATTCCTGTTTTTTAAATGTATTTACCTATTTTTATGATATTTTGTATTGCTAAGTATGTGTTACAATTGTTAACTATACTAATAGTTTTTTATATATTTATAAATATAAAAGTGTCTGGTCCTTTTGAATTTGACTGAATAGTGACATTCGTTATTTCATACTCAAAATAAGTTAAGATAATTGTTATAGAATTTTTTCTAAAGAGTATTATAACCATATTATTTTAAGAGAAATGTTCAATATAGTCCATACTTAATTCATAGTCCAAAGGGACTAATCTTAGCCTTTGGATCAGCCTCATCAATGGTCCGGATTGAATTTTTAAAATTTTGGGCGGAGAGGCATTTTCGTAATTAACATGTGATGCTTTTACAATCAAATGTGATTGTTTATTAAAATTTCAGGACTATGTTTTTTATATGGACTTTATTGAACACAACTCATTCTTTTAATGTATATTAATTAAAGATAATGTTCATAAACATAATTAAATGTGTGTTATAGTTATCTCCGAACTAAATCAATTATTATTCAACTAAGAAGGTTTATCTTAACTATTATAAGAATAGTTAATTTCCACGTACATACATATTAGTAAATATAGATAATACCGATTAGTAAACATATTAGTAAATATTAGTTTGACCCAAAAAAATCAAAATTGATTTATTAGTATTAAAAGAATGAACGGCTAAGATTAAATCTTTTATTAAATGAAGGGTCCAGATCAAACAATAATTTTTTTGGAATTAGTCTTTTATATATATTAGAAGATGATTAATCTATATCTATCTATCTATCTATCTATCTATCTATCTATATCTATATATAAAAGGCATGCAAATTTTTCAAAAATAACCATAAATTGAATCTCAATTTATTGCATTATTTCAACGATTAATAACTCATGTTTTAGGTATACATATTTGAGAATAAAATCGCTTATATGAATAAAAATTGATTTTAGCCGACCTTAAATTCTTCTAATTTAATTAGCCTATTTTTACTAGATACATAAGATTTTTTGATTTAATAATAAGTTTTTATTTACGTATTATTGCATTAATGAATATAACCAAAAAGATGCGTTTCAATGTACTCGCAACGGATCATATATAGTAAATAAAGCTCGACTCAAACAAGAATTTCTATCATGGCATGTCTATATGTATGTTTTAAAACCTGCGAAGCAGAACATATTTAGGATATATAAAGTTGACTCAAAAAAGAATCCATATATCTATCTATATCTATATCTATATATATAAATACTAATGTAATTAATTATAAGTTGTTTATAAATTATGTTTAATAATTTGTGATATATTTTGTTTAGAAAAAAAATAATTATATATTTACGACCGTCTCATTTTTATCTATATTTTGGTATAAATTTTATTGTAATATGACATTTTTTTGAAATTAGTATATTCTCATCACAAATGTGATATTTCATTTACTGCATTATTTTTATTTGAAAATTTTAATATTTCAAATACACTTTCGAAATACCCGTACGTGTGCGGGTCAATAAACTAGTGATTTATTAATTACATACTAGAACACTCACCAACAGTTGATGGATAAAAATTTAAAAATAAGATTGCACGATTTAAGAAGATAATAATAACATAATAATAATTATAATAATAATAAGACATATTTATCTATACACATTATTTAATTATGGGTTAATAATGGAAAAAACCTTAAATTTTACTTTACTTTTTGGTTTAAACCTTAATCTTTGTTATTATATGATTTAAACCTTAAACTTTATTTTATTTTTGGTTTAAACCTTAAACTTTATTTTACTTGTTGGGTTAAACCTTAATCATTATTTCTAAATGATTTAAAGCATAAACTTTAAATGGGTAAAAAGTAAACCTACAACCTATTCAACCGACTATCTCATCTCCCCTTAACACACGACTTGTAAAACGTTTAGAGTATAAAAGGGAAGCGGCGACAAAATCTACGACGGGACCAAGGGCAGCGAACGGTGAGGATGACAGGACCAAGGGCAAAGAACGGTGAGGACGACGACGTGACCAAGACAGCGAGCGGCAAAGACGACGACGGGACCAAGGGCAGTGCCGTTCGCCCTTGGTCCCATCGTCGGCCTCGCCGTTCACTGCCCTTGGTCACTTTGTCGATTTCGTCGCCGCTCTCCTTTTATGCTCTAAACGTTTTACAAGTCTTGTGTTAAGGGGAGATGAGGTAGCCAGTTGAATAAGTTATAGGCTTACTTTTTACCCATTTTAAGTAAGTAAATGAAAGTTTATGGGTTAAATAGAAATATATTTAAAGTTTAGGGTTTAAATCATTTAGAAATAAAGTTTAAGGTTTAAACCAACAAGTAAAATAAAGTTTAAGGTTTAAACCAAATGTAAAATAAAATTTAAGGTTTAAATCATGTAAAAACAAAGAGCAAGATTTAAACAAAAAAGTAAAGCAAAGTTTGAGGTTTTTTCCATTATTAACCCTTTAATTATTAAAGTTCCTCTATATATGGCATACGGCCAGTTTCTACGGAACACACCATATAATGGAGTTGGGATCAAAAAGCTGGATGCTTTGTTTTCTTTCCCTCCTGGCCATTCAATCCTGTCTCATAATCAAATCACATTCTAAATCAATTATTAGAAGACTTCCTGGATATCCTGGTGATCTTCCTTTCAAATTAGAAACCGGGTACGTATCCATCTTTGTTTTTCTTTATTCATTTCAGATATTAGTCAAATACAATTATTGTAGTTGTAAATTTAGAAAATGATATGTATAGCTAAAAACACACAGGGTAGATTGTTTTTACACTTAAACGAGTAAATTTTTAAATAACTAACATACCTCTTATATAAAGTGTTTGTAAGTGTAAAAATACCTAATAAACGTGTTGTTAGAAACATTTATACATATTCTCATTAATGTTAAAACAAACACTTTTTATTTTTAAGAGAAAGTAGAGAATGTTGAAAGCTTGCAAAAGCAAGAAATATCCTCATGGAGGCCATAAAGATTTAATCACATACTAAATAAGGCATAAAATTGACATGCATTCATGTAAGCTTTGTTAATAAGTATGATTATATACTTATCATTTTATCGGACTATTGGTAAAAAAGAATAAATATTCGAAGCTAAAATTTATCTTTTGTTCGAAAATGAATATTATGAAGTATATGGTATTTCCATTCAAACATATATAGTTAATTGAAGGTTTGAATCAGTCTTGTGTAATAGGGGATAGTTATTGTGAAAATAGATATTTGGGTGAGAATGAGAGAACAAAATCTACATATAAATAGATGTTGACCTATTAGATCACGCGGTCACATTTCATCCGTCGATGTTCGTCCCAGAATGCTAATCTCTTCTAAGCCCTTTGCCGGGTAACTTTTAAAGTAAACAAAACGAAATTCATAGTTGATTTTTAAAGAGAATGAAGGATCAAATAGAGCCATAGATCAAATCAAATGAAATGTCAAGTATAAGTCTATCATTCTAACCTAAATATATGTCCATTGACATTTGAATATCCAGTTGTGTAATAATGCTAAAACTATGTAACTGTTATCAAACTTTTTTCGTAAATAACAATATTAATACATATAAGAAGCTAGTGTGTTAACTTATTCTCAACCGACGCGTAGAATTGAAAACTTGTAATATATCAATTAACAAAGTTAAAATAGCGATAATCGTGTAGGTGTTTGAGTAAAGTGATAGAGTAGGATATGGATGAGTTCGACCCCATTGTCAAAACGAATTGTGGCTGGAGAAATAGACACAAAGAGAGTAGAGACAAATGGGTGAGATTGAGAGGATAAAAGGTGATTTTTTATATGAAAAAAAGTACGAACAAAATACATCGAGACCATGTGTATGGGGCATTCAACTAGTGCTGGTTGAAGCCCTTCTAGCGTCAAACACTATCGCCCCTTTGTTGGTTAACTGGTCAGACCAGCAGCTAGGTGGGGAACCAGCAGCGGGTTATCGAGTTTTAGTTTTTTTTTCTTTTTTTGCTTTATTAATATATATTTCATAATTAATAATGTGGGCTGGTGTGGATTCAATGTGGGGCGATGCTATTGTGACAATGAATTGAGAGGGTTGGATGTTGATGGTTTTAAAGGCTATTTTGTTCTATTGTGCAAGAATTATGATTTCTTTCATCATTTTACGTGAACTTATGGGGGGATAATAACTTACGTGTTTATATATTTTGTATGGAAGTTACATAGGAGTAGGGGAGAAGCAAGATGTACAATTGTTTTACTATTTTGTGGAGTCAACAAGAAATGCCAATGAAGACCCTATTATGTTTTATGTTGCCGGAGGGCCGGGAGCTTCTGGGTTACTTTCTTTCTTCTGCGAAATAGGTACGTTTTCCTCTGTGGACTTGCAATGGGTCCTCATTATCCATGATAAAGAGAAAAGTTTCTAAATCACCAGCTTGACTTTCGTTATATCCATTGTCATGTGTTTTTTGAGGCCTTGTTGCCCACAAGCTCGTGGTTTGAGTAACGAGCAGGGTCCTCTTTTATGCTTTTTCATTTTTTAACCAATAAGATTCAAGATAAGTTAGTAGTACTGACGTAATAATAAGTAATAGCAATTATGATTACGTGTGCTCAAGCAAATATCATTCAAATATTTTGCGGTTTGGTTTTTATTTTGTTTCCAATCACAAAACCATATATATTTAAGGGCGGGAACTAATCTCTTATGTGTTGTTAAATATTTGTATATGTTTTCTGTGGACGAATTTAATTTGTTGTGTACAAATTAGCCATTTTTTCAAACATGTTATGAAGAAACACATTAGCTACAAGTGAAATGTTCGATATACATAATAGAAGATTTTAAAGTTTGATACATACGATAACAAAACCTCAATGTTTGAAAACATTTTAATAAACTAAAACCAATCATAAATTACTAACAAAAAAGTCTCAATTACAAGTCTAGATCATCCACATAAGAAAATAACCTTGACTTTATTTGAGAAAAACAAAACATAGATACATGAATGATTTTAAGGGTCCTGTTTATATGGGAGATGATTCATAACAAAATTTTGCTATTCATAACATTTAGTTGTTTTTGGACTATCATACCGTGGAATATGTGGATACTAAAAAAAGTTAGTGAGATTCTATGAGAATAAAAATCACAATTATTATGTATGGAAAAAAAATTATGTACAAATCATCTCCCTAATACTTGTGAGGTCGCTATTGTGTGATATTTCTTATAAAAACATCTTGTAATAAACTAATACTTATGGGTAATACAATGCTTCCATGTAGGTCCACTTGTCTTCAACTTGGATGGCGGTTTTGATAATATAACATTAGCTTTGAATCCAAATTCATGGACACAGGTTACATATTATTGCATTAACCCATGTTCATGTTAATTTTCAAGCTACCATCATGGTATCTAAATAACTTGATCTGTTTTTATAGATGGCCAGTATCATATTCATGGATCCAACGGCTGGTATTGGCTTTTCCTACTCTGAAAGCAAAGAAGGGTGGAGAAGCGGTGATAGTATTATTTCCACTCAAGCTAATGAGTTTATTAGAAAGGTTGAACAAAAGTTATATTTATCCTAATTTATGTTAAAATAATAGTCAGTTTAGGAAAAGTGAAAAATGTATTTGCTCAAAAATATATTCATCATAGGTTATAATTATAACTATAGTAGCAAAATATATACAATAATAATACGAATATCTAAACTAGTATATCAAATAAACGGTCATACTTTAATTATATATAATAACATTTACCAGGGGTTATAAATAGTAACTCCCTAGTAAATTGTTATATAGATATCAATCTAAAACACATAAAAGCAGGCCAGCGCAATGGTAATAAGGCGTGAGGAGAGGCAGACTCAAAGTCTCAGGTTCGAATCCCATCAATGCAGTTTTCTCCTTTTTTTCAGGCTTCACTGCGTCAGTTAGTTTTCCTCTTTTTTTTCATGCTTCAGATGTGCGGCAACTCTTTTTCCCTTTTATGTTCAAATATACTATTATTACGTTATTAGTTTCAGAATATATTATTATTATTATTATTATTATTATTTCACACAATTAATTTTATATGTCTTTTGTTTTTCTTTTATAACTCTTAACATATAAACATTTAATATAAATATACATATATATTTATAACTGTCTTATTTTAATCTACATTTTTATGTAAATTCAATCGTAGTATAAGATCTATTTAAAAATGTATTTTTCGATATTCAACACTTAAAAATATAGTTCATCATAACTATCATATTACGTTATTATTTATATCGACATGTAGGATAAAAATTAAGAAAGAATTGCTCTAAAAATTATGTTAGTTCCACTTCTTGCTCCAAAATTACAAAAGACTTCCCAGAAATCGCCAGTCGGCTTGGTCCGACCAAGAAAGGCGTAGGACTCAACATTATTAATATTTGATACCAAAGAAAGATTTTCAACCAAAAAAACCACTTTAAGAGCAGTTTAATTTTTTTTTCATCTTAAAACATAAAAAATCAAACTTTAAAGTGTAATAAAAAACACATTTTGTTATATAATTATGTTGTATTGATTCCCGCCGCAACGCGCAGATCTCCTTAACTCGTTAACTACAAAAATAAGAAGACTGCTTTTAAATAGACATCTAGCTAAATGAAGAGTTACAAATAAAAAATAAAAATAAAATAAATAAAGAAATATCATATAAACGGTCACATATTTTTTTTTGAACGGCAAAGTTAGTTGTTAGTAAGTTAGTAACACCAGGTTAGAATTAAACAACATTGCCAAGGTTTGAACCCTGGACCTCCTAGAAGGCTTTGCCTCCCCCTCAACGGTCACATATTGTTTTCAAGATGATATCATTGCGATAAACATAGTTATCATTCTTTCTATTATTAATTCTATTTTCTCATTATTATTATTTTTTGGTTTTTGTTATGAATAGTAACAAGCTTATTAATGTTTTATTATTTTTATTACTATTCTTATTAAATTTCATATACTCATCCATTTTACTACGCTCGTAGCTTCGCATTAAGCTAATTTAATGTGGTGTTCTTTGTTGAATTTTCAATTCAGAGTCTCTATGAATGCCGTGTTATGTTGCTTCTCGCTTCAATTGAGGGTCAAGTGCATCTATAATAGATTTCAATTGTTTAGGATTTTATTTCTACTATGCATTAAATGTGTCTCTAACGTATGGTTGAATTGCTTATCTCTTTATACACTTTCGCTATATATAGCCGGCCTAATTGTCCTCCTTATGTATCCTAATCGTTATACCATTCTCATTCTATATCCATATTAGACCTCGCATGACCTAATTGTTCATGATAGAGGACCTAACCATTCTTTGGTGATCTGAGCCATCGCCGTCATTCTTTATGGGTGCTTCTTTCATCCACAACCATCACATCCGTGTAGAAAGTTCCGTGGACCTCAATCATTGCCTTCGTCGACCACCTTCGTCCGATTTGACTGATATTTGTTCAATGAGGATTAGATTCAACTTCGATTGTTCATTTGCCAAAGTGAATTAGTTGCTTTCTACTCTTAACCCTATTCCTCAAGTGCATAGAATTGATTATCTTGAACAAGTCCATAGTCTTCATTCTGGGAAATTTGAATGAATTCATCACATTCAACATATCTATGCTCAAGCAATCATACTAATTTATTGGATAGTGAGATGCACCCTTTAAGTTAATATTGATGGATAGGTTTTATGAGGTTATAAGGGGAATGCTTTGAAGAGAGGAGAACTTTAAGACATATTTGATTTCTTTGCTTGCTTGATTTAAAATAGAGATACCAACATCTATTTATACAAATCCATGGAAAGTTCTAGGTTGTAAATATTTTATGGATATGTAGTTTTTGATTATTATATAACTAGATCTTGCTAGAGATTTTCTACATTATTCAACTATTTCATGAACTTCTCTTACATATTTCTAAAGGATTTTCTTGATAATTTTTAGACTTAGGCCTAGATATTATGTTATTCTTTAAACGAATCCAATAACCTTATTTGGAGAATAGTAAGGATAATGAAATGTGGTATATATATATATATATATATAGTCTTACCTATTAGCTAATTAGTGACTATATGATTGTTAGTTTTCATAGGGTTGCATGTTTTTTTAGTTAACTTCTTGTCTTTTCTATTGAAACAGTTTCTCATTGATCATCCTAAGTTTTTGAGAAATCCATTATACATAGGAGGAATTTCTTACATGGGTATTATTGTTCCTAAAATCACTCTAGACATATATGAAGGTAATTTTAATAGTTTATATATATATATATATATATATATATATATATATATATATACGGGAGGGTTCATGCGAGAACCGTTGTTAGTACGAGAACTGCGAGAACCAATCTCAACCGTTCCTTGAATATGAGAAGTTCATGGATGGAGAGCGTGGAGGGGATAAAGTGTGGCAGGGTGCGTGTGAGGAATTCATGGGTGGGCAATGACATAAAAGTAGGGGGAATTGGACGGCTAGGATTGGTTCTCGCATTAACAATGGTTCTCGCATTAACTTTTGTCTATATATATATATATATATATATATATATATATATATATATATATATATATATATATATATATATATATATATATATATATATATATATATATATATATATATATATATATATATATATATATATATATATATATATATATCAGTTCATTTTGCTATTTCTTTTTAGGATGGATAAATAAAAATAAGTGTGAACTTTGAATCATTTTCACTTTTATAGGGAATGAACGTGGGGATCAACCATTATTGAATATCCAAGTAAGTACTTAAACCTTGTATATACAAGTTAATACATTTCTTAAGTCGAAGAGATTTGGACCCTGCTTATACTTCGAGGGTTTACAAAATTATCTACAAAATCTTGACAAATGTTTTAATAATGAGATGTTTTCGAATGCATATAAATGCTTAATTCATTTATAAAATATAATGTCTTTTGTTTAAATTAACTTTAGTACTTAATGTGTGAATTCTATCTTTTGGAGAGAAGTCAATTAGACTTGAGCATATACTTGAGGGCTTTACAAAACACTAGAGTATATGCTTGAGTACTTTACAAAACTAATTAAAAATGTTGACATGTGTATTTAACAATGGGGTTTGTTAAATACATTTATATAATTATTTCAATAATAAAATATAAAGGCATTTGTTTAAATTCCTTTTAGATATGAGAAAGTATAAATGCTTTTCATGTTCTTAGAATGAGAATATCGGGCATGAAGGATATTAGTGAAAGTAAGATCCTTAGAGTTTACTATGATTCATATATTTTGTGATATCCCATGATTCAACCAAATTCTTGCGTTCACTATGAGAGAAGTCTCCTATTTCTCACTTGCTTTTTAAGAAAACTAAAAACAAGAAAATGGGTTCATGACTTGTACATTATATTTCAAAAACAAAATACTCTCCCCTTTTTCACATTGTTCCAAACTATCCAAGTTGTGCAAACATTTTTTTTGAAAGAATACACTTCAACCAAATATGTTTTTCATATAAAAGTTTGAAAGACTAAAACTCGATATAAACTCTGGAAAAATGATCAAGTTGTAACTGAATTGAGAATTTTGATATATAATATCACATGACCTTGTATTAAACATCATCATTTAATTACTCTTCTACAGGGCTACACTCTCTGCAGTCCTCTAAGCCATAAGTTCAACGATTATAATTCAAGATTTGAATATGCTCATAATATGGCACTCATATCACATGATATTTACAAGGTAATTTTGGTGAAATATAAATGACTTAAAGTTAGTTTATAGCCATATGTATAATGATTTGATTTTGCAGTCAGGGGTGGAAAATTGTCGAGGTAATTATATAGACACCAACGTGAAAAACTCAGTCTGTGCAAATAGTCTTCAAAGTTATGCAGAGGTGAGAATTATGATTACATATATTAATACTTAAGAACTTTATGAAGATGATCTGATGTTATAAAAATTTCAACTTGCAGTGCATAAGTCGTATAAATTTGAATAACATTTTGCAACCATTTTGTGATGAGAACGATCCGACGGAAGATTGCGTAGTAAACTCTTCTTCTCTTTCTTCCCCTCGATCTCTCTCATTTCTCCATTTATGTTGATATAATTTTTCTTCGTCATAGTCCTTGACATTGTTGATTACGAAAAAACCAAGAAAAAAATGTCCGGATTAAAGTTTCCTGATTACATTTTACTTATGCTGGCTCTTTCTTGGCTTGTGAAACAAAAATTTATATTGTATGAATCATCCAGCTGATTTTTATCAAGGCTATTAAAATATGGGCGAACTTAGAAGATGCCCAAGAAGCTCTAAAAATTCGTCAAGTAAGTGATCAACTTTATTTTCATGAAATATGAATGAAATGAAACTGTGCTTTATTCTCTTTTCATAACTTCGTTTTAGGGGAAAATTGGAGAATGGGAGGTTTACAATGATCCGATGCATTACGAACAAGGAATGAATGACACATTTTATTATTCCTATGATATATTTGATACCTTTTCCTATCATAAGATGCTTTCTAATAAAAGTTGTCGAGCGTTAATCTTTAGGTAAAGTTACAATGCGTCTCTTACCAAACTATGTAGAATTATCATTGCAAAATAAGTGACATATGTCGCATAAATGTTTTTATTATTGACAGCGGTGACCGTGATCTTACAATTCCTTATATTGGCACCCTGCAATGGATAGATTCTTTAAATCTCCAAGTTGAAGTCCCATGGAAACCGTTCTTCGTTGATGGTCAAACCGGAGGGTAAGATTAATTCCTGCTCTATATTATCATTTAAGAAAACTAGAAGAAGACTAGACAATTAAGTAAACAAAACCAAGAATTAAATTGTTGTATGTTAACCTTCTTGAGCAATTGTTTTAGCTAACGTAATGTTAATAACTCGATCAGATTGTATTTCTTTTATTTTCAAAGGATGTATTTTGTAAATTCCTTTTCTATATATAGATTATCAATCCCAACTAATTGTGGGGTGAATTGAATTTTTTAATTATTCTATACATCTTTCTTCAAATTCATAAATTTTATTTTGTAGATATGAGATGAAATATGCAGCCAAGGATTATTCATTAACATACGCAACCGTTAAGGTAAAAAATGACCTCACCACCTATTTTGTAATTGAATTGAGTTTTTTATTTCCTATATAGATATTTTATAGTCATATATTTTACACATAAATACTCTACGTGGGTCAAATTGCATTCTCTTATCTCTATCATTTATTTAGAGTTTTTATACGTTTGATATAGTTAGGTATTATAATATATAAACAATTGTGGCTAGGTATAATATGTCGGGTACTGTTTATTAAAAGGTATGGCTAATCTGTGCCTGATATTTATTAATAAGTAAAGTAGTCTGCACTTATAACAATTATGCTCTTTAGATAAAATTGAAAAATCTTTAACCCTATGTACACAAGGCAAGGTTGTTAAAAACTTCAAACCTTGCCTCCAAGCTTTTTTTTTTCTTCCTGTTCATACATCATATAGTGTTTTTGTTTTCCTTTAAATTTCAGGTTATTTACTTTTATTAATATATAGCAACAACTTTCTAAAATATTTTTGGGCTCATGTTTTTCTTCTTCTCTTTATTTGTGCTTCTTATTTTTATTTATCAATAACAGAAAACAATTATTTATATTTTCATTTCTATTTAAAAAAATTATAATAATGTATAATTCTCTATTTTTTAAAAGTTTACTTACGGTATGCTTAATTTTATATATGTTTTAAATATGCAAATTTTTTTTTTAAAACACGCTAATAAACAAATGATAAACAAAATTTAACCATCTAAAATCATCAAAACCTTACTTTATTCATCTACCTAAGCTGTTTTTGTTTTTTTTTCTTTTTTCTTTTTTTCTTTTTCCCCTTTTTTTTTCCTCTATTTGTTACTAATGGCCGTTGTTAATTTATTATTTAAATATTTTGTATTGTAGTGGTAATGTTTTTTTGTCACTTTTAAAGATTTTGTTGATCATACTTCTGTGTGACTATTTTAAACTTTGATATATGATATAGCTTATGTTACTTTCATGTCGACTTACTTTTACTTTTACATTTATTATATTATTATAAACATCATTTACTCAATTTGAAAATACTAAATATAAACAACTAATAATAATAACAAACTATTAGGTTTACAATTAATTTTACTATAAACCGCAACGAAGTGCGGTAGACCACACTTGTTATATAACAATGAAACTTTGACTTTTACAGGACGCTGGACATGTAGTCCCAGCATTCAAGCCTAAAGAAAGTTTCATACTAACGCAAAGGTGGCTTTCTACAAAAGCTTATATAACTGATGGCAACATGGGCCATGGGCCGAAGATAGGTAATGCACATATTAAAGGACACAATGTAGGCTCAAAAGAAGCTGGACTATACCGGCCCGTTACGTGGATTGAAGAAGTCAACGAAGAGAATCAAATGGATGATCGACAATAAGTGGAGCAACAGTCACACTATAAGAGTATTCATGTTTTCATGCAATGTGTTTCCTTAAAAGTAGGCATTTCAACTCTCACACTATAAGAGTGTTGAATGTGTACATATAGTGGATTTGTTGTTCGTGAAAATGCATCATAATTTGTATTGGATTTATTATTTTAGAAATATGAATAAAAAATTGCTCCTTGTGTCTCTCTCACTCTCTATTGTGTTCTCTACTTGGATTTTAGCCCACTTGAACTAAGTGTATAATCGATGCTCTCCTTGAGAAATGTCATTGTTATGGTATCTTGACGTTGGAAGAAATAATGACTTTTTTAGATGAAAACGTGGCTATATTAATACCACATTGGCTTCTTTTAGTACCTAACTCAAGTTGTTTCTTAACCAATTAGCTACATGATGTTGTACCATACTTGGGCCGAAATTAAGGCTCACATATGTCATAGAGGCCTTGGACATCCTTTTATCTTAGCCAATGCCCAATTAGTAAACATGGAAGGAACCAAGACCCTCTTTATTATATCCTCTTTGTATTAAATCTTAATTAGTTGTGTTCATATATTTTGGTTAAAGTATTTGGTTCCATTTGTTAGAATATTAATGTCAAGGAATTATCATATTGACATAAGTTTAAGGTAGAATATGACAATATGACCAAGTATATAAGGTCATCATTCATGTAAGCTCTAATTCTTGTTAGGAGATCAATATATCTATACCTTTTACTCTATGTATGCTCATACGCAAGATCCATATTATTTTGAGAAACCATTTTGTGATCTTTGTTATTGATTCGCCCTTTAATTTACACTTGATACTAGATATCTTTCTAAATGCTCCATTGAATTATATGGACTAAATGAAACTGCAATCCACTAATGTTGTCATGTCTAACTACTTGGTTCAATCAGGTTTTTGGAATGGTAAGATTGACACCACAATGCTTCGTGTAACAGCAAGGAAAGGAGATTTTGTTCATTCAAATATATGTGTATGAAACTATTTTTTGCTCTACGAACCATGAGAAATGTAGAAACTTTTGGTGTTGTCATGTATAAGAAATTTGAAATAAGCATGATGGGAAAATGCACTTTTTCCTAGGCTTGTAGTTAAAAAACAAAGCGTGAGGTTTCATCTATCTCTCACTATAAGAGTGTTGAATGTATACATGTAGTGGATTTGTTGATCGTTGTGGAAATGCATCATGTGTGATATGTGTAATTAAGCTTCAAATTTGAAATCCAATGTAATTAGATTAGGTCTAAATATGATGTGACACTCAAATTTGAGCATGGTTTTTAAATTCGGACCGGTCATTGAACCGGACGTCATAATGGTTCACCGGTCCAACCGGTCCCACCGTATTTTAAAACTGGATGATATACTTATTAATTTGAATAATATAGGAGTACCTAAATACAAAAATTATGAACTTTTGAGTCTAAAGGAAGAAAATAAATGAAAACCATATCCTACATCGCTAGCTGAGGCAAAATAAGGAGATCTCCATATCTATATATATTTTATGATCCCACATTGCTTCTAAATAACAAACCGAAGGATGTCCTTGTGTATATTTAGATCTCCCATCATCTTTTAATTTTAGTTAAAAAGTTTTAGTAAATGCCAGTTCGATGCGGGTTGCTCCGGATCAGCGGTTTTATTCCAATTTTGGTGAAACCGCCCGGTTTACAAATGCCCGGTTTAGTCGCTACTTTTGAACCGGATTTAATCATGGCTCACGGTTGAACCGCTTCAACCGGCCGGTCCGGTCCGGTTTTCAAAACAGTGCAATTTTCAAAACAGTGCAATTGGGTCACGCAAGATGTAACCGTGATATTTGTCCTATGTGAAAATTCCGAATTAATTTTCATTTTATTAAAATAAATTCGGTTTTTTGGCAGTTAACATGTTAATTAGTTAACTAATTGTTTTCTAATTATTGTGTATATATATGTATGTCTTATTAAAATAAATTCAGTTTTTTGGCGGTTAACATGGTTAATCAGTTAACTAACTATTTTCTAATTATTGTGTATATATATATATGTGTGTTACGTTCAGGGCAAAACTAAAAAGAAGAAAACCCTTGAAAACTTAGTTTTTCATACAAAAATCCATCATGAAGCATACATGGTTCAATAGATTCAAGTTCTTTTAACCCGAATGGATTGTTGTTGTTGGATTATGTGCAGATATAATTAACGGGCATATTGTATCCAATGTTATAAGAGACTAAAGGGTCACACTGCTACACACCTAATTCAGAACAGTTGGATTTCACCATAAATCTGTGTGGAAATAATTAATCAGTTAGATTAATTATTAAAGAGATAAACGAAATAATTAATCAGTTGGATTAGCTATTAAAGAGAAAAGTGAATAATTAATCAGTAGAATTAATTATCGAAAAGAGAGAAATAAATAATTAATCAGTTTGTATTAATTATTAAAAGGAATAAATAATAAATAGTTATTTATTATTTAAACAGAATTAAATATTAAGTTTTAATATTTAACGGACTAAGTTAATTAATAGTTAATTAATTAACTAGTAAAGTCCAGGGGGTCAAAGTGAAGAGATTGAAAGTTTCATTAAAACCAGCAGGCTTTTAATTAAACGGGCTTAGATCCAAGTTAATCCTTATAAATATATGTTAAGCCTTAAGGATTAAGATATGAGATAAGGGATTAACCCTAGCCACCACAACACTCTCTCTCTCGATCTCGCCCTCTCTATCTCTCTCTCTCTCTTCGCACACACTCTCTCTCTCTCTCTCGGCTCTCTCTCTCTTGCCGTCGAACAAAGAAGAACACCGCAAGGGTGTTTGCGGTTTTGGTGATCGACGCAAGGACACACACACACTCAGAGTCTGCGATTTTGAGGCTTGGTAATCCAGGAGCGGTCTAGCAGCCAGTTCAATCGGAGGTGCAGTAGTGGTGGACTATCTTTAGCAATCCTAAGGTTTTGTTCAGGTATAATCTTGTAACCCTTTTATATGGATTGTTTTGTAAGAAACTATGTTGATCATTTAAAGTTTTAAAGATCCTAACCCTTTTGGGGTTTAGAGGGTTGTGTTCAATCCAGTTCCGCTTTTAGGATTGAACCAGTGGAATCAAACCCAGGTTTGACCAGTTTGAGTCACAAGGTGGTTTGGTCAGGTTCAAAACCCTTCAGTGGTATCAGAGCCTCGGCTCTATGATCTATAGTTTCTAGTTTTTTATTTGTTTTTGGATTAAGGTTTGATTCTTGATCTCCTACTTGCTCTAGACCTTTTTCGAATATCACCAAGGACAACAAAAACAGTTTTTTTTTGTTTTTCTGTTATCCAGTTTTAAGAAGTTTAATCCTATTAATCAGAAAGTTTAAACAGTTTGTTTAAACAGTTAAAAGGGATTGTGATTTTTTTGGATAAGAACAAGTTTGGATTAAGATAAATTATACAGTTTGTTTTAATTAATTAAACCTAGTTAATCCATTGTTGGTTTGTTTAATAGTTATATGATCTTCTTCATCTTATTCTTCTCTTTTTAAGTTTTCGAAAACCATAGGGATAAAAACAAGTTTTTCTGTTTTTATCCAATTCATAAAAGGTTTGATTTTAACCAGTTAGGTTTAAACCAGGTTTGTGTTTAAACGGTTAAAAAGGATAAACTTTTCATCTAAAACTTTATCTTAACCAGTATTTTTGAACTTTTGTTTAAAAAGGTTGAAATTAAGTTTTAGGATAATTAATTATTAATAAAACAAGTTTTGTTGAAATTAATAATTAATAGTTTTTGGTTTTTGAATTAAATCAAGTCTTTAATCAGTATATTAAAATAGTTAGTTTTTAATAGGTTAAAAAGGATTTAAAATTTTTGTTAAATCGGAAAACGCAAACTGAAACCGTGACCATAACTGTTAGCGGCGCTAAAAGAGGTTTAGCGGCGCTAAGAGGAGTTAGCGGCGCTAAGCCCAGTAAACTGCGGCCCAGTAATGTCGGCCCAAGATAGCGACGCTAAAGAAGGTTTAGCGGCGCTAAGGCCTAGTGGGCTTCGGCCAAAGGGGTTTCGGCCCAAGGTGGTTCTCAGCCCAATAGGGCTTAGAACAAAAGAGTTAGCGGCGCTAATAACGACAACAAGGGCAAGAAGCCGAAACCAAACAAGGCAAGGACTGAGAATCGGTGCTTCAGGTGTGACGAGGCCGGACATTGGAAACGAGATTGTCCGAAAGGTCACGAGGCAGGAGGCAAGTCTGGCTCCTCAGGTATTGCGTGCTAGCTTCTTTGTCACTTTCCTACTTGTAAAGTTTTAGGAGTATTCTAAAATCTTGCAATCGTTTATTGCAGGAGGAGATGAAAAGTGATGCGGCCCAGCATGAGAAGATCCCACGTGCAGCTCACGAATATTATAAATAATTTTTATTTCCTAGTTTATTAAACTTTTTTAAGTTTGGATAATTTTTATCTTACATGTTTATGGAAACTTTTTGGCTTTGAGTTTATGGAAATTTAATTATTTGGTTCATATCCGTGCACGTGTTCTTATTGTATGAATCATGATTAGTCCAGTTGTGACTAAAAGAGTGCCAATAAGTCAAAGTCTTGACTTGATTGGTGATTCATAATAATCTTATCCTATGATTTGTTGAAGTTATATAAATGCTGGCTCCACTATTCAAATGCTTAAATAAACAAGTTTTGTTTATAAGATTAGATAGTTTTTCTAATTCAATAAGTATTTAAGATTTTATGAAAAGTAAGTGTTCAAAGTCTTGAACATATGGAAACTATTTCCAGGTAAAGTAGTTTTTGATAAAACGTTTAAGAAAGTATAAAAGTGATTATAATAGTTATTATAATCAAGGAGTTTTATACTAAATGTTTTAAGGAAAGAAATTTAAAATACCATTATGAGTGTTTCATACTTGCGATCATGGTAAGTTTAATGAAACCATTTTCCGTAATTGGAAAGATGGATATATGGGAGATCCAAGTTCTTGGTTTCATAAAACAAATTTCTTGCAAAAACTAAGTTCTTTAAAACATGTGTTTGGAACACAAGTTTTAGGCATGGTAGTCAAGTTTTTGACTAAGGCCTAAAAGGATGATTTAAAGAATGCACTTTTTCATAAAAGATAGTGGGAGCACCTGACTAATGTATTTATCAGAGTTAATAAAAGTTTTTTTAACCAGTGTGATAAATACAAGTTTGAGCTTTTAGAGTATATAATTATTGGATGTTTTTAGAAGTTATCTAAAACAGTAAGTTCTTGAGAAAGAACTAATCCAAGGAATGCATGATTTATTGAGAGGTACTCAGTAAAGATATCATTGCAAAAATTTGAGTCAAGTTATGACTTAAATAATAGAAATTATATACGTTCTAAAACGTTCAGTGAGTCAGCTTAATATTGTTGGTTGGTTAACGTTAGAAATGATAAATAGGATGTTCTTTAACATTCTTAGTAGTGATATTAGATCAGTGTTGACATACACAGGGAATCTAATTTCAAGGTTCTTACCAGTAGGTGTAAGAAAGTCTTATCGTTTCAAATAGATAACAAAATCTAGTAAGATTTAATATATCTACAAATGTAATTAAAGTTTTTAATTACAGGGAGGTTGTTTTATAAATCAGAAACAAGGAGTTATTTCCAGTTCTCCATGTTTAAGGAATTTATAAAATAAGTAAGCCTAGAAGTGTTCTTAGGTTGCAAGAATGATTTCTAGCAAAACCAAGAAGGAGTACTCCAAAGTACTAGTCTTGTGTTTTAGGGTTTATAACCATATTATTTTCTTTGTAATCCGTGATAAGTTACAATGTAAAATAATAAGTAATTCAGATAAACACCATGAATTGAGTTAGTGAAATGGTAGAAATTGTACATCTTTATTTCAGGGAGGAATATGGAAGGGTGTAGAAATTAGTTTCATTGTTCTTCACAATTTTGTATGTTTTGGTTCATCCAGGAATAAACTAGGTTTATTCAAAAACATTATCCGTGACTACTTATCTTGGTGGGAACCTCGATAAGGCTATAAAGTCATCGTAATTTTGGGGTAGATTCGATAGTTTATCGAATATAGCTGCAAACGGTTTTTGCGGACCAAAATTGACGGATATTTGTTAGGGTTACGAATATTGGATTGACCCACCGTGAGAAATACTTCGGGATTCGTGTCAAAAGTATTTATCACATAGGTTATCCTCAAGCCTGAGGTATTTGGTTTGGGATGCGGTAACTGTTGTCTTCTTAGCGCGTTCTAACGCCACGCCGTAACAGGGTGGTCATAAGGGGCGTGTCTAGATTCAGTGGGAGCCGTGTTGCCAAATGCAAATATGCAAGATGGTAATTGCACCTCCTTTTTAGGAGAGATATTTCCGGGCCCCTTGACTGATTAGAGAAACTGGTAAGTGCACGGCCGTGCCCAAACGAACTGATCTGTTCTTTGTCGTTTATCACGCAGTTTTGAAATCAAGTTTGTCATGAACAAATTCTTGAGTCTCTGAGTTGACTTTTTCCATGCTCATGCTCAAAATTGAAATATCGCGCTGCAAGGGACAAACCTATATATATGCAAGTTTGTATATATAAAAACGTACCTATTCATGAACATGGAGTTTATGATAGTTTAGTTTATAAACAGTTAGTTTATAACAAGTTACTTCTAAGCAGGTTGCTTATGGAGCTTTATCACAAGTTACTTTGGGGTATAAGAGTTCTTATAACCTGGTTAGTGTCTGGCTAGGGACCTCCTTAGGCTAACAATGTGCAGTAACTGTTACTTATTTTGCACAAGTGGGAGTCTGTTGGATTATGTGCAGAGATAATTAACGGGCATATTGTATCCAATATTATAAGAGACTAAAGGGTCACACTGCTACACACCCAATTCAGAACAGTTGGATTTCACCATAAATCTGTGTGGAAATAATTAATCAGTTAGATTAATTATTAAAGAGATAAACAAAATAATTAATCAGTTGGATTAACTATTAAAGAGAAAAGTGAATAATTAATCAGTAGAATTAATTATCAAAAAGAGAGAAATGAATAATTAATCAGTTTGTATTAATTATTAAAAGGAATAAATAATAAATAGTTATTTATTATTTAAACAGAATTAAATATTAAGTTTTAATATTTAACGGACTAAGTTAATTAATAGTTAATTAATTAACTAGTAAAGTCCAGGGGGTCAAAGTGAAGAGATTGAAAGTTTCATTAAAACCAGCGGGCTTTTAATTAAACGGGCTTAGATCCAAGTTAATCCTTATAAATATATGTTAAGCCTTAAGGATTAAGATATGAGATAAGGGATTAACCCTAGCCACCACAACACTCTCTCTCTCGATCTCGCCCTCTCTATCTCTCTCTCTCTCGTCGCACACACTCTCTCTCTCTCTCTCGGCTCTCTCTCTCTTGCCGTCGAACAAAGAAGAACACCGCAAGGGTGTTTGCGGTTTTGGTGATCGACGCAAGGACACACACACACTCAGAGTCTGCGATTTTGAGGCTTGGTAATCCAGGAGCGGTCTAGCAGCCAGTTCAATCGGAGGTGCAGTAGTGGTGGACTATCTTTAGCAATCCTAAGGTTTTGTTCAGGTATAATCTTGTAACCCTTTTATATGGATTGTTTTGTAAGAAACTATGTTGATCATTTAAAGTTTTAAAGATCCTAACCCTTTTGGGGTTTAGAGGGTTGTGTTCAATCCAGTTCCGCTTTTAGGATTGAACCAGTGGAATCAAACCCAGGTTTGACCAGTTTGAGTCACAAGGTGGTTTGGTCAGGTTCAAAACCCTTCAGTTGTATCCTCAAGGCAGACGCATGCCCGAACAATTTCTGTCTTAGGAGACTACAGTTGTACGCCTCAATCAATCAAATTAAAATCCTCGAAATCTGGAAAAAGTAAGTGTTTTATTGTTGTTATGTATCAACATATTGTTGGAGAATGCCCACTGACACATGTATATTAGTAATGCTACTCATGATACACGAGCCTATTGTGTCACACGTCAAGGATTGATCCCGACAACCCGCAACAGGAAGAGAGAAACAAATATTCTGGAAACGGTGTTTCCGCGCCGCGTAACCTTTTGGTTTCTGCGACGCGTAAACCGTCTGACAGAAACTTGACTTTTGGTTATTGCTTGGTTTAAGTAATTGACTTATGAGACATCAAGGAATGATTGTGCACGACTTTGTTTGCTTGCTTATCTGCTGAAATGGGTAATAAAAGTCTTGGAGGTCTTTCATATGTCATAAGTTCAATTAATTGATGAAGTTGCAAAAGGAAATTCTCTCTACACACACTCACACTTGCATACACCTTTCTAAGTGTTCTTGAGTGTTCTTGTGTATCTCCAGAAAATCATAAGTGTGTTTAGTGATTTTATGGAAGTTGTGAGTTATTCCAAAGAGTGATTTCAAGTCTTGAAGATCACAACTTGACATACTAGTATTTGGGGATCAAACAACTTGGTGTGGACTATCAATAGGGAGTTGCTCTCTTGTGACTTAGAGTTCATCCCAACTTGAAGATTTCAGAAGCTGGAGCATGGTATAATTCCTTATTCCATCTCTCCCTTTTACATGTTGCATTTTGTAGTTATAGAGTTATTTGTCCATTTTGGGTTTCAAGCCTTTTATGCTTCATATTCTTGGGCTATGCTTCCGCTGCTATGTTCATGGAAACCCAACAGTGGTATCAGAGCCACCTCTATACTAAAAATGCACATGGTGGCCTGAAAAACCCGAAATTGAAAAACTGGTTTTGCTGTCAGGTAGGCTACGCGGCGCGGAACCAGTTAGGTTACGCGGCGCGTAAATTGGTCTGACAGAGTGTTTTAAAATTTTTAAAAACAGTTTTGCCGTCGGGTTTTTGGTATCCAAAAATGGTTTCTGGAATTTTGTTCTAGAAATTATTTTATGGTATATTAAGATGTCTTGTATCTTGGTTGGTGTATTTATATGTATATTATTATTTTTGGCATAAAAAAAATAATAATTGCATATACTTACATTATGTATATATGAATATGTTTCATCAAAAATGGTTTGTTGTTATTAATGCATATATACATGGGATTATTTATTGCCTTGAGTTTTGAGAAATATTCTTAATCAAGATACATAAGTTTACATGGTTATGTGTGGCACACCATGTTGTTCATGTTGTTCATGTGATGTTGGTAACCAATAGATGCCCTAGACCTTGTGGATGTTTGGTTGTGTTAAATTAGTTATTCATTCATTTGGTGACTATATGTCACATGGTATGTAATAATTAATTTTTTAATTTATTTGGTATGTAAATTATTTTGTGGCTTGCATGCCATTTAAATTCCATGTTATGTATTTTGTACTAGAAAATAGGATTTGTGGCTTGTATGTCATTTATTTCATTTTCTGTGTAAAATTAATATGGAGGCAACCATCGGGAGTCAAGGATTAACGTCTTGGCAAACACGAAGCCGAGAGGCCCAATGGAGGTAGCGGGTTTAGTGGAAGCACATCCAAGTCAAGGAAATGTCCTTAGATGACTTCGTTTTTCTGTAGTGGCTCACGGGAAAACACATAGGTTTTAGGGGCATGGTTACCAATCTTATTATATATGCGTGTTGTTGTTTTATTATTTATTGTTAATGCATGGATTATAGGATTGCATGCTGGACAATTTTTGACAAATAATAAAACAAAAGAGTTTTTAACAATGGTTTAACAAACTCTCGCGCGTATACATGATTAACAAGACGGATATAAAATTGGTTAAGTATCCGATTAGTGAAATCTTTTGGTTATTGTCACTTTTGTTAATCAAACTCAAAATGGTTTTATAACTGGAAAACTAAATCCCGTTTTCTAAATATAAATTGCACACCACCCATAAGATGACACAGTCCGAATCTAGCTGAGCAAAGGTTGATTGTCGAGCTCTAGCCGAGTTGACCCTTGTATGTGCTGTGTGGAAGGCGCGTGTGGCAACTCGCAATGTCGATTGTCGAGCTCTAGCCGAGTCGATCATTGGGCAAGAGTACCACCGTGTATCTTGATGGTTGATTTACGATTTCAAAATAACATTTTGGATGATTGTCGAGCTCTAGCAGAGTTATTCAAAATCTTAGTTTGAAGTTGATGTGAAATGATCAAACATGCCAAAATAGAAACAATAGTTGTCTAGTAGGATCCCGCAAGGAACTAAGAGTTGCAATAATGGATTGCAATCGGTCAATGGTTGCCGGCCTAAATAGCTTTGCCACGTGATCCGCGGAAAACCCGTCACGGTGCAAGGTGAAATAGGGTTCTTAACCCTTGACAAAATAGTTGTTTTTAAACATATGGGGTAATTATTCTAACAAGGTTTATCAAACTAACTAGAACTACTCTGCGTTTATAGATGATATCGACAAAAATCAACAACACCGACTTTATTCTACGTATGTTTCTTGAGAAGGAGAAACTCAATGGAAGTAACTTTATGGATTGGTCTAGGCAATTGAATATTGTCCTACGACGCGAAGACAAGTTACACACCATTGAAAATCCCGTTCCGGAAGCCCCTGCTACCAACGCAAGTAAGACCGTTCATGATGCCTATAATAAACGCGTCAAGGAGACCAACGAGGTATCTTGCCTTATGTTAAGCATGATAAGCCCCAAATTTCAAATGCAATTGGAGCATCTGAGTGCTTATGAGATAGTGCTTGAGTTGAAGGACATGTTCCAACAAAAAGCGAGGCAAGAACGGTTTGGGTGTTTGAACGACCTACTTGGTTGTCGGCTGCAGGATGGTGAGAATATAAGCATTCACGTGCTTGAGATGAAAGCACTTGTGGAGCGCTTGGAAAGGTTAGGATTTACCATTGAAAGGGAGACGACGGTAGATATTATCCCACGATCCCTTCCACTATCATATGAGCAATTCATTGTGAATTATCACATGTATGGTATGGTCAAATCCTTAATGGAGCTTCACGGCATGTTGAAGACTTTTGAGTCTAACATGGCCAAAGGTAAGCTCACCTTGTCCACTCTCACTAAGGCTACCAACAAGCAAACTACCTCAAATGGGAAGCTTGGTCTAACCAAGCTCACTATGACCATGGAGTCTGAGGGCAATGAGATTGCACCTCTTGATGAGACTCCTAATGGGGAAGTTTGCTACTTTTGTGGGAAGATTGGAAATTGGCGCCACCACGCCTGCCCTAAGTGCCTGGAAGAGCTAAGGACACACAAAATGAGAAATGGTGGTTCCTCGGCTTCAGGTACATTCATGACCAAACTCTACTGATCTTATACTTCTATAGGCAAGTTTTGGATATTGGCCATAATACTTACGTTTGTTACAATCTTGATTGTTGCAAAGTGCAGGTAAGAAGTAGAAATATAAGATATGGAGAGCTGGACTTCATAACGGGAAACAAGATGGTTGTCCCCTATTGAAAAGGATTGGAAGACAGAATCTTGCCACCCTTCCAGCTAGACTATTACTTTACAAGATCTATGTTTTATACCCTGCGTGACAAGAAAACTATAAATCTATTATGCCGTTGATAACGATGGATATTGCTTTGAATCATGTATTTTTCGTGGTTTATTTCAAAGTTCATCCATGTTGTGGCATTTTCTTAACAAGTAATAGAATGATCATGAATGGTTTATATAAGTTATTCTTATGACAATAGTCAATTTAACCTTATAAACAAGGCTTGCATCACCAAGCTCCAAGTGGTTAGGAACTTGGGATCTTTTGATCTTGTATCAATTGTTGAGTGCAAATCCTGTTTATTAGGCTAAGATGACTTTAACATCCTTCACTTGTGTATGTGAGAGGAATGAAGGCTTGTTGGTTTACATTCACAATTTTGTGAAGACTATTCAAGAAAATCATAAGGGGTAATTTTGGATACTTTGTTACCTTTACCAATGAAGGTAGAAGGGATGGGAATGTCTAACTTGTTAGACACCTGTCTGAAACCTTGAGAGGTGTTCAAGACAAACCTGTGACAGTATATGAATAAGAGGGCAAAAGGACTACAATACTCAAATATAATAGAGATGTTGAGTGTTTTAGTTCTGGATTTTAAATGACCATCATAAGAGTTATGATGTTATCTCATAATTCATTCCTCCTAGGACACATTGTGATATGAGTCGCCAAGTGCAGGAATCAGACATTTTAGATATGGTCCGTCTTTGATGGAGTATATTAGTAAGTGGTGGGCAATGTTCTTAATCTCATACCAACAATAATGGTTAAATACGCACCTTAGATGATGAGACTAGAAAGAATGTCTTTGCTATTTCATCACGAAGTCTGGATTATCCAGCCTGCGTTTAGACGTGAGGTAGAGGAACCCGGAATCTAGAGGTGCTACTGTGTTAGGTATTTTACTAAGGCAAATGAGAGTAAAAATACCTTAAACAGAAGAACCTGATGTTGGCACGAGCACACAATCAGAAATGATTGTAACTCAGCATGACAATGCTGGAGTACCTGACATTAAATTCATTACCTCTCTATAGAATTAGTAGAAATTGTCATAAGGCCAGAAAGATATAGTTTTATATCTGAGGGAGACAACTTAATGATGTATACATCAACTACTAATAAACCAGAGTGGGCCCAAAGTCCACTAGGAGAAAAAGGTAGTGATAGTAAGATGCAATCCATGTGGATACCCAAGTATTGGACTTGGTTAATCCTACACCAAGGTAGCAACCCAAAGGGTGAAATTGGTTCTTTGTAGAAAGAGACCAACATGGATAAATTTGCAAGTTCGAATACCGACTGATAAGAAAAGTTTTAGTGATGATTGACCATTTGGAAGGTATCATCTAGAAACTTTATCTCAGTGGTTATGTCGAATAATAATTTTATAGACAACTTCAAATACTGACTAGTAGGAGATGGTTTTATGATAATTGACCATGAGGAAGGTATTATCTAAAACTCTCTACTGGTGGTTATGTCGAAGTTTACTCGGATACTAATTGTGCCTTTTTATGGCTGTGACAATTTGATGTAAAAACCACATTCCTTAATAGGAATTCTCTGAGGAAGTGCTGACAACACTTTCCGAGGGTCTATTACATCAAGCGTATCCTTCTAAAGTCTACAAATGAAAATGAGTCCATTGATGGACTTATTTAGATATGCATCTCAAAGTTCAATACTTGCTTCAATATGAAAATCAATAGTTTGAGTTTTCAATAAGCAAGAATGAAACATGGATTAATGTCAGGGCTAGTGGGAGCGTTGTTTTAATTCTATATTTGTAGTTACATACAACGTAATGGAGATAATGTCCTGACCTTACTTTAAAAGATAAGTTAAGGAATTATGCATCCATAACGACTATAGAATATACAAAACAAGTTTAGGGGATCAAGAAATATTGAGATATGTTCTTGGTGCTCTATACAAGAAGAAGCTAGGAGTAAATTATTACTCAATTGCTGTCCTCTGAATAGAGTGGGATAACTGCCGATTTAATCGGAGATTACAATCCTACAAAATTTGATGTTGTTGATAAAAAAATTGTTCTTAAAGCATCGCTAACCCTATTGGGATCTTTTGACACAATGAGGATATGATGGCTTTCATATAAGAACTAAAATCCCAAGCATCATTTACCTTATTGCGCTTTTGAGACAATGAAGGTATGATGGCTTGGAGTTCGAGCTTCATTTACCTTATTATGATCTTCTGAAACAATGAAGGTAAAATGGCTTGAACGAAGGACCATAATCTCTCCAACGCATACTTTATGAGTGATCGGTTGAGGAAGAGATATGGTCACTGGCAGAGAATACACGGATAGTTTTATAGCGGATCCGTTAAACTAAGCTGTTGTTATAGGCTAGTGATGATTGTCATACTAGGCCTAGGTGAACAATGCTTGAGTTTGTTTTAGTTATAAGTTTGATACATATATTTCTTTGGGAAACGTAAAGCAGTATTGTACTTCATACTATATCGATTATTCGTGAATCCTTACTGCGTTCCATCTTAGCATGTTTAAAACTTCCCAGAATGTTTTTTTTTCATTCTAAATATCCACAGTCGGTCATTCTTCATGGGGAGGAAGTTTGAGATAAGACTGAGGGAAGTGGTTGGTCGCTATCTAATAATGGATTAGATAAAAGAGACACAACACTTCGCCTGTGCTTGCAATGGTCAAGTGACTGGACGACCCGCACCTGAGATTACTTCATGGTTTCTGTCACGAGTAACTCAGGATGATAATATCATTTCGTCCTTAGACCGGAGATACATGTGTTCCAAAGCATGGTCCAACTTTGCTTTGATTGCTATCTAACGCAGTTCGTAACTGGCTGTTATAAGGGGAGCTTTTGGGTAAAGTATGGTGTATGTAGCGGAGCAATGTAGTCAAAGGGATTCGTTCCTCTAGTCTTAGAGAGATATCCATGGGCCCCTCGATGATTGAGAGCATACGTAAAATGCATGGCCATGCTCAAGCTGCAACAATATATGATCGGTTGCAACTAGTTTTTGGGTCACCATCAATCAAGATCGAGCAACATAATCGTGAACGATCTGGAGATTGACATCTAACCATGTCTCATGTTCACTCGGATATCGTGAAAGAAAGGATGATTGATCACTTATCAATATGGCCATATCAACCCTATAGGGATGTGATTTGGTACTTGTCTCGGGATGACATAACTCGCGTTGACTTGGGTGGCAGAGATGCTTTGCTAGAGGCCGCTCTCTGTCTGTGTTACTTATCGATATGCTGTGTCATGTGCATGTAGGAGTTTGTTGGAGAATGCACACTGACACACGTATATTAGTAATGCTACTGATGATACACGAGCCTATTGGGTCACACGTCAAGGATTGATCCCGACAACCCGCAACAGGAAGAGTGAAACAAATATTCTGGAAACGGTGTTTCAGCGCCGTGTAACCTTTTGGTTTCCACGACGCGTAAACCGTCTGACAGATGCTTGACTTTTGGTTATTGCTTGGTTCAAGTAATTGACTTTTGGGACATCAAGGAATGATTGTGCATGACTTTGTTGGCTTGCTTATCTGCTGAAATGGGTAATAAAAGTCTTGGAGGTCTTTCATATGTCATAAGTTCAATTAATTGATGAAGTTGCAAAAGGAAATTCTCTCTACACACACTCACACTTGCGTATACCTTTCTAAGTGTTCCTGAGTGTTCTTGTGTATCTCCATAAAATCATAAGTGTGTTTAGTGATTTTATGGAAGTTGTGAGTTGTTCCAAAGAGTGATTTCAAGTCTTGAAGATCACAACTTGGCATACTAGTATTTGGGGATCAAACAAACTTGGTGTGGACTATCAATAGAGAGTTGTTCTCTTGTGACTTAGAGTTCATCCCAACTTGAAGATTTCAGAAGCTGGAGCATGGTATAATTCCTTATTCCATCTCTTCCTTTTACATGTTGCATTTTGTAGTTATAGAGTTCTTGGTCCATTTTGGGTTTCAAGCCTTTTATGCTTCATATTCTTGGGCTATGCTTCCGCTGCTATGTTCATGGAAACCCAACACATAGATCTATGTGAGTAATTACATATTTCATATATGTTAATGCTGTGTTTGATTCACTACTCTTACATTAGGTCTAATCTAATGTGACACTCAATTAGGTGATTTTTTGTCCCACATAAGAAGATACAAAGAGATAAACATGAAACAAATTGACTATTTATATGTCTTCTCATGAGTTTGATAATTGGGCATGGTTTTTAAAATCGGACCGGTCATTGAACTGGACGTCATAATGGTTCATCGGTCCAACAGGTCCAACCGTATTTAATAACCGGATGATATACTTATTAATTTGAATACTATAAAAGTACCCAAATACAAAAAAATATGTATTTAAATTTTTTAACTTACATACAACAACAATCTTTAATATTTATAATTTATAATTTTATGTATACATTACCAAACAATAAACTTTACTACTTTTAAATTCTACTGTACTCTTTAGCAATTTTATGCTTTACTATTAATCATCTAATCTAAATATCTAAATATTAAAAGCTAAAACATTAGTTATTGAAATTAAAATACTACAACTTAAAGAATACAAAGGAAAAAGAATCATAGGGAAAAATACAATTGTTAACTATTTACTTGATGCACTTATAGATTCTTAAGTCTTGTTAGGTCATAATAACAAGTGGTTCATTGTAGATGTAGGATTGATGAAGGTTTGCATATGTAAACTAGAAAGAATATGGTTTACACCTTGGAAAACACCTAGTTTAATATTTCATTATGAGCAAAACCTTACCTATTACAATAGGCATATCCCTATATATACCCCATGGGTATATTACAATTAAACTCCTATTTCTATACAATATTATACTTTACATCTTACTGCTGCAGGTTCAGACTTTGATGATTATGGGTCATTTGTAGCAGAAGCTGGTGATCATGGAAAAGAATTAACTCTTCAACAACAGATAAGCAAAATCAAAGAAACAAGGACTGTGACAACACCAAGGGTTGAAAAGCCTCTAGTTGATGAAGTTCCTACTCATGAGCCGTTCAACATTGCAAATGTGCTGAGGATAAACAGAGAAGTGGCTGACTTGTTTCCTCTATCTCCGGGCAAATTTAGAAAAACAGCTAGAGATCTGCTGAGGGAACAAGAAAAGATGAAAAGATTGAAAAAGCTTAAGAGGGGAGCAGAGTGGAGGGTTCCTAAAAATTAAAATCCTGATCCCATTCTGACTTCGAGCATGAGAGACATCAGGAAAAGAGTGGTATTAACTACAAAGGCTCTAAATAAGACAAACATAAATTGGAGTGCTTTTGATGTTGCAGTGGCTTTTCTTGAAGAGAAAATTCCTGAGATTTATTCTGAACAAATTCTGGAGGAATTACCTATCAATATACTGGGGGTAACAGATGTCTCTGATGCAGGTAGAAGACTGATAATGAATTGGCATGGTAAATCAAGAGATCAAGTGGCTTCCAAACATCCAGTTTCTAAAGTGAAACATTTGGAAAAGTTCTTAATGTGATTTGGGTTTACTTCTCTGTGCAAAGAAGTAGAAATGGAATAGTTCTCTTCAACAGCAAGAAGGAGAAATTCTTTCTAAGGACTAAGGAACTCAATGCTTATTCTGATTGTTCACTTAGAGTCTGGCTTATCAAGATCAGAGAGCACAGCTTTAGCCTCAAGGATGACTTTGATCAATATGCAAGAGTAAGCATGACTAATGTTATGAAAAAGATATAATCTAAGATGCGTGAAAGAGCCACTCTTCGTAGATGGCAAAGAATCCTCGGTGAACGAAACATCGTCTAGATCAAATCAAGGGGGGAGATTGTTAGATCTGTATTTATGATTTAGATCTAGACAATATCTTGTATAAAATCTATGTTTTAGCTTACTAGTATAAATACATTGTAAGCTTACCTTTATTGTAACTTTGACATTATTGAAATATATCAAACACACACTTAAAGGTGTTTTGCCTAAATTCTCTCTACATCATACTATATTCTACTCATTCATACCTTTCAAGTCTAAAGGAAGAAAACAAATGAAAACCATATCCCACATCAGTAGCTGAGGCAAAACAAGGAGATCTCCATATCTATATATATTTTATGATCCCACATTGCTTCTAAGAAACAAACCGAAGGATGTCCTTGCCTATATTTAGATCTCCTATCATCTTTTGATTTTAGTTAAAAAAACTCTAGTAAAGGCCGGTTCGATGAGGATTGCTCCGGTTCAGCGGTTTTATTTCGGTTTTAGTGAAACCGTCCGGTTCACAGTTTTCGGTTTAATCACTACTTTTGAACCGGATTTAATCCACAACTCACGGTTGAACCGGTTCAACCGGCCAGTCCGGTCCTGTTTTCAAAATAGTGTAATTGGGTAAAGCAAGATGAAACCGTGATATTTGGCCTGTGTGAAAATTTCGAATTATTTTTTTATATTATTAAAATAAATTCGGTTTTTTGGCGGTTAACATGGTTAAACATTTAAGTAACTGTTTTCTGATTATTGAGTGTGTATATATATATATATATATATATATATATATATATATATATATATATATATATATATATATATATATATATATATCCTACGTTATGGGCAAAAAAGAAAAGAAGAACACCCTCAAAACTTTAGTTTTTCATACAAAAATCCATCATGAAGCATACATGGTTCGATAGATTCGAGTTCTTTTAACCCAAATTGATTGTTGTATTCTCAAGGCAGACGCACACCTGCGTAATTTCTGTCTTAGGAGACTGCAGTTGCAGGCCTCAATTAACCAAATTAAAATCCTCCAAATCTTGAAACAAGTAAGTGTTTTATTGTTGTTATATTTCAGCATAGATCTATCTGAATAATTACATATTTTATATATGTTAATGTTGTGTTTGATTCACTACTCTTACATTAGGCTCCAATTTTAAAAAAACGCGAACCTTGGAGCTGTTGGAGGATCCGACTCTCTACCCCGTCCCTTCGGTTCAACGATTTTATTCCGGTTTTAGTGAAACCACCCAGTTCACCGTTGCCCGGTTTAGCCGCTACACTTTTGAACCGGATTTAATCATTTTTCACGTTTGAATCGATTCAACCGGCAGTCCGGTCCGGTTTTCAAAACAACGCAATTGGGTCAAGCAATGTAACCGTGATATTTGGCCTATGTGAAAATTCTGAATTTTGGCAGTTAACATGGTTCATGAGGTAACTAACTGTTTTCTGATTATTGTGTATATATATGTGTCCTACGTTCTGGGAAAAATAGAAAAGAAGAACACCCGTGAAAACTCTAGATTTTTAAACAAAAATCCATCATGAAGCATATATGGTTCGATAGATTCGAGTTCTTTTAACCGGTTGAACCTTGTCACTATCTTCTTGAAGAAGTGTTCCGCTTTCTGGTTTATAAGTTACTGAATTTGATACATCTTTGAGACATCCCTATAGTTTTACAGAGTTGTGGAGGTAGAACTATGAAAATTTTTCTAGGGAAGGGCAAAGTCGAACCTAATTAGACAAACCTAAGGAATCTAACTATGTCTACTGAAGCTTTATTGTCATTTTAAATGTATTGGTAGCTCAATCAATTCTCACTCGTATGGAAATTTTGAAATGCTTAAATAGGCTAATTTCGGCTTTGAGTTTGACCCGCAGGTGGATTGAAGGCTTTGAACTTTTTGACTTGGTGACGTCAAAAAGGGATTTGACGACTATTCTGATTGCTCAAACTAACCACAAATTTTACATGTTGAATATAGGTCATGATGTATAGACTTTTGTTGGGCTTTGTTGCTTAAAAAGAAAACTGTTATTTATTAAATTATGAGGCTATATTGAAATTTGTTAATGTAGGTATTGTTTCCCAAACATATTTTAGGCAGCTGATCATCATTATTTTGTAAATATTTTTTCCATTTATTAAAGAAGTTAGATAATACAACCGAATTAGAATGCACAAAATTTATACTTTATCAACAAAGGAGATAAGATGAGCTTATAGCTCGGGTTTGAATAACTTAGGTACTAACATGTGCATCACTTTATAGCCAGAATTTCTAGAACTAGACACACTGGGCTATCACTGAAAGCAGAAATAATTTTAATGTTCGTATGAGGTTTTGTTGTCAATTACTATATTTTGTTGATTAAATCTTTGCAGATCTTTTAGGTGTAATTGCTCAAATACTAAAATTATATAGTTTATTTTTTAAGTCTAATTAGATGAAATATTCACCAAATAAAACCTAAAATAGAAGCCAGCATTCATGCGGACTTATAACCTATTTTTTATAAATATAAATGAAAATTGCTCTCTCTTTCATCTCTCTCTCTCTCTCTCTCTCGTTTACTCTGCTTGGATTGTAGCCCACTTAACTAGTTGTATAATTCATGCTCTCCTTGAGAAATGTCTCCTATTATGGTATCTTGATGCTGGAAGAGTCAATTGCTTCTTTGATTGAAAACATGGCTAAGATTAAAGCCACATTGTCTTCTTTAAAAGACTTCATGAGTAAGTCTAGTTCCTGTTATCTTTATGTGTGCTAAGGTGTTTTGAGAGAGAATTAAGAGAAGTTACCTACATGAATTCTTGATCTTGAAGTTTTTGTGTTGATAATTCTAACACAAGGTAGCAACATGTTATTGGTTACTTATTATCATGAAACAAGGTGTTACCATGCTCAAATTTTATAAAATCATCATGGTTATGTTCTTGATGAACTTAAAATTTTGGGTTCATGTCTTTAAAGGTTTTAAAAGGTTGAAAGTTATTCATGAAGGTTAGTAACATGTTCATGATGATTATTGATAGGTTTGTGAATTGAAATTGTTTTTAAGTTTGGTTTTAGAATTTAAAGTTTCTGCACATTTGAGGTGCTTGTTCATATGGATTTGAAGATCTAAGATTGAGTTTAATAATGAAGAAGATGATGAGGTGTTACTTGGGGAAAAGCATTCTTATCCTTTGACTTTTGTGTACATTTGAAACCCACCATTCGAAGCTTTCTAGTTCGAAATCATTGGGATATTGATTCGAAGGGAAGGGTGCGCTCAAAGGGTAGGTTGGTTCGAAGCTAGCTGCTCGAAGTCCTGGGTTCGAATGCAGCTAGGTTCGAAGGAGTCCATTCGAACCCACATTCGAAAGGGGTGATTAGCGCTCGAAAGCTTGTAGTTCGCAAGATTGCCCGCTCCAAAATCCTACCCATTCGATGAGCCAGTTCGAAGCCCAGTCCGTTCGAAAGCCCATTTTTGATTAAGCCCATTCGAAGAATCTTCCCGACACGACGCGTCCATGCGTTTTGGAGTTTTTGACTTTTGTTTGCTGATCTTTCGTGATGCAATGGATAGTAATTATCATATACTGATTTTTAATTACACCGTTTTCAAGTCATTTAATTCATGAAATTATGTGCAATGGATAGTAATTATCATATACTGGTTTTTAAAGTGATTAAACTCTTCATCCGATTCTAACCCTATAATTATACTAATTAATAACCTTTATGGTCAAAAGCGCGATCAAAAAGTATAATTAGCCAATTTGGTTCGATTTAAAAAAAAGCTTTAACCTTTAATGATTGTTTGATCAACAAAACATTAAACTAACACATAAAATTCATTATATGTTGAAATAAATATTAAAGTTTCAATTTTTAGGTATTTAACCTTAGGATTTGATCAATTACTAGTCATAAATCCTAATGATCGTAGCAACTCATGATTCAAGTAATCATAAAGAGATTGGTCCTCTACTTTATAAAAACTCAACATGTAAACATCCCAAAAACATATTCTAAAACATGTATGATCTATGCTTAAGCAAAACTTGATAAAAATATGATAAAAAGTATCCAAAATCCATAAAGTAATCAACTTTACATGAGTTCATCTCCTCTAGGGAGGTAAAACAAAAGAACTTGCCTAGCATGTATTGGAGTATGCCCGCTGACACACGTACGCCATTTGGATCACTACCGATGATGTATGGGCCTATTGGGTCACACACCGGGGACATATCTCCACAACCTAAAAGATGGAGGGACCATTGATGTCAAAATGGATAATTTGAAATGCAGGCCCCGTTAGCGGCGCTAACCTTTTAGGGTTAGCGGTGCTACACCCTAAAAGTTAGCGGCGCTAATGCCTGACAGATTGCATGCCACTTAGTTTTCCACCTCCATTCTTGCCCAATGCATGGGCTACCTTTATCCATCCTCTTTGGCCGGCCAAGGGAGTTCAAGTGACAACTTGGAGTCTATAAAAGAGCTTCACTTTTCATTTGTTCTAACTTTTGCCACTTTGCTCATATAAACACTTAGAATAGTTCTTTAAGAGTGTTCTTGTGAGCTTCATCTAAGGAGGTCCGAAATCCAGAAGGTGTGAGGCTGTTCTTGTGGGGATTTCAAGACCTTGAAGATCCTCCAAGCTTGCTAGTACAAGGAGAGAGGACAAACCCGGGTAAACTTCATTAGAGGGAGCTTTTCGTGGCTTCTAGTCATCACCACTACATCCAATTGTTTCTGGAGCTAAGGAGAGGGTATAACATTCTTCCCTTCTCCTTTTCCATGTTGCACTTGATAGTCATAGAGTTTGGTCCATTTTGGGGTTTTATGCTTTATTTGCTTGTACCTTTTGCTTTATTTGTTGTACCTTGGTGCTTCCGCTGTGCTCATCAAACTCCAACAGTGGTATCAGAGCCACCTCTATGCTACTCTTGCAAACGGTGGCCTAAAAAATCCGAAAATGAATTTTTTGTTTTCTGACCAGAAGGGTTAGCGGCGCTAACTCGTAAAAGTTAGCGGCGCTACATTAGCTGCAATGCTGTTTTTTGGGTTTTAAAACTTTAAAAATATTTTTGGGTTTTTGGCACTATGTTTTAGTTTCTGGATTTTTTGGTCCAGAAAATTTAAGTTACGTTGTATAATGGTTGGTGTATTTATATGCATATTATCATTTTGGCATGAAAATGGTAATTGCATATACTTACATTATGTATTTATGAATATGTTTCATCAAAATTGGTTTGGTGTTACTAATGTATAAGTACATGGGATTTTTAGTGCCTTGAGTGTTTTGAAAAATCTTAACCATTATACATAAGTTTACATGGTTTTGTGTGGCACACCATGTTGTTCATGTTGTTCATTAGTGAATTTAGTATGTTCATGTGTTGTTGGTAACCGTAAGTATGTCCTAGACCTTGTAGATGTTTGGTTATGTAATTTTATTATTATTCATTCATTTGTTAACTTTGAGTCACATGGTTTGTAATAATAATTAAATTTTATTCATTTGGTATGTAATTTGTATTGTGGCTTGCATGCCATTTAAATATCCATATTATGTAAATTGTACTAGAAAATAGTAATTTGTGTAGGGATGTGTTCGGTTCTGGAACCGGTCCGAACCGGACCGGAACCGAAAGAACCCGTAACCGAAATTGGTAAAAAGCTAGAACCGGTAACCGGACCGATATAAGGGAACCGGTTCCGGTCTCGGTTCCGGTTATTAACCGGTTATTTCGGGTATAGAACCAGAAAAACCGAAAATAAACGAAAATTTATTATGAAACAGGTTTCAAACGTAGGAACTGAAAGAACCGATAACCGGTAAATATTTTTGCTATTAAAGACAAATATGATATGTTTGTAATAGTTGTTTTTACCTGTAAATGTTTACTAATAACCAAACAATAAGTTAGATTTAATATAAGGTTATATTTATCGTAGAAATTGACAACTAAACGAATTCAAGTTAAGCTAAAAAAGTAAAAATACTTAAGATCACAATTGAACATGCTTGCATCTTTGACACTAATATATGATCAATAAATAAAAGTTCGTTGATTTCGTGATTTCAAACAATAACTAGTAACCATTTAAGCAACAATAATAGTTCAATAACAAACTATATCATATATCAACAATAATCATTAACCATATCCGAAGTCAAGGAATTTTGTCCTTAGATGACTTTGTTTTCCCGTAGTGGCTCACGGGAAAACGCATAGGTTTTTGGGGCATGGTTACTAACTACTTTGTGTGCGTGTGATGGTTTTATTATATATTGTTTATGCATGAGTTGTAGGACTATTGCATGCTAGACAATTTTTGACAAATAATAAAACCCAAGAGTTTTAAAAATGGTTTAACAACTCTCGCGCGCACACTTGATTAACAAGAGGATATAAAATTGGTTTAGTATCCGACTAGTGAGAACACTTGGTTTTTGTCACTTTTGTTAATCAAAACTCAAAAATGGTTTTTTAACCGAAAAACTAAATCCCGTTTTCTAAATGTAAATCTCACGCTGTCCATAAGATGACACAACTCGAATCTAACCACACAAGGATTGATTGTCGAGCTTTAGCCGAATCAATTTTTGTGTGAGTTGTGTGGAAAGTGCGTGTGGCAACTCGCAAGGTCGATTGTCGAGTTTTAGCCGAGTCGATCATTGGGCAAGAGTACTACCGTGTATCTTGATGGTTGATTTACGGTTTCAAATTAATATTTCATATAATCGTCGAGCTCTAGCCGAGATTATGTAAAATATTACTTTGAGATTGGTGTGGAGGGATCAAACATGCCAAACTTGGCACAATGGTTGTCAAGTAGGATTCCGCAAGGAACTAAGAGTTGCAATAATGGATTGCAATCGGTCAATGGTTGCCGGCCTAAATAGCTTTGCCACGTGATCCGCGGAAAACTCGTCACGGTGCAAGGTGAAATAGGGTTCTTAGCCCTTGTTAAAATAGTTTTTTTTCATTAAACACTTGGGGTAATTATTTTAACGAGGATTTCAATCAAACTAACCAAATCAACTTTGCGTTTTATAGATGGCAGCAACTAGCACCAACAACAACACCACTTTTTCTCTAAGGATTTTCCTTGAGAAGGACAAACTCGATGGGACCAATTTTATGGATTGGTCAAGGCAACTAAGGATAGTCTTCCGTCATGAGGACAAGTTGGCCACCATTGAGGAACCCATCCCCGAGGCCCCTGCATCCAATGCTAGTAGGGTCGTTAAAGAGGCTTATGAAAAATGCCTCAAAGACATCACCGAGGTTACTTGCCTCATGCTAAGCACCATGAGCTCCGACTTGCAAAAGTCGATGGAGCACCTTAGTGCTTATGACATGATGCGTGAGTTGACGGACATGTTCCAACAACAAGCGAAGCAAGAACGGTATGGTTGTCTCAACGACCTTCTCGGTTGCCGGTTGCAAGAGGGCGGGAACGTGTCTCACCACGTTCTTAAGATGAAAGCGTTGGTGGAACGCCTTGAGAGGTTGGGATTTTCCATCGTGAGAGAGATGGCGGTAGACTTGATTCTACTGTCTCTCCCACCATCATATGATCAATTCATTTTGAATTATCATATGCATGGGATAGATAAGTCCATAATGGAATTGCATGGTATGCTGCAGACCGCCGAGTCCAACATGACCAAGCAAAAACCATCCACCTCCGTTCCCGTCTTGGCCATCAAGGAGGGTGAGTTCAAGAAGAGGAAGAAACCGGCCTCTACCCCTAAGGGTAAAGGTAAGGGTAAGGTTGGAGCTTCCAATCCGAACCCTACCCCGGAGCCAAAGCAAAAGGGTCCAATCCCTCAAGCTAAGACTCCGGAAGAGGCAGTTTGCTTCTTTTGCGGGGTCAAGGGGCATATGCGCCGGAGCTGCCCTAAGTACCTAGAGGGCCTGAAGAAGCTACGTGCTTCGGGAGCGGGCGCTTATACTTCAGGTACGTTTGTGATTGAACTTCATCATACTTCTACATCTAACGGCTGAGTTTTAGACACCAGCTGTGGCACTCACATTTGTAATATTGTGCAGGTGCTAAAGGGAAGTAGAAGGCTGAGAGATGGGGAGCTGGAGCTAACGATGGGGAACAAGGAGGTCGTCCCCATGTTAGAGAAAGGAAGTGTCGAGCTTACTTTCAAGACCGGCTACTCTATTATTCTAAAAAATGTATGTTATTCGCGACTTACGGCACGAAACATTTTGTCTTTCTATGCTTTGTACGATGATGGATATTCTTTTAAATTTGAAAATGGTTATATTTGTTGTTTCAAAAATGATGTTTGTTATTTTAAAGCTTATCCATGTCATGGTATATACGAAGCTGATGCATACATAGAAAATAAAAGAGCAATCATGAACATTGATTCTGGATTCAAAAATGGTTTGGATAAGTTTTCCTTATGGCATAGCCGTCTTGGCCATATAAACAAGAAACGCATCACCAAGCTCCAAGCGGATGGGATCTTGGAATCATTTGACCTCGGATCAAATGAAGCATGCGAGTCTTGTTTATTAGGAAAGATGACTAAGTCACCCTTTACCGGTGTGAGTGAAAGGGCTAAATGCTTGTTGGAAATAGTGCATACCGATGCATGCGGTCCGTTCAAGCATGTTACAAGGAATAACTCTAGATACTTCGTTACGTTTACTGATGATTTCAGTAGATATGGATATGTCTACTTGATTAGGCGTAAGTCTGAGACCTTTGAGGTCTTTAAGGCATTCTAAAACGAAGTCCAGAATCAATTGGACAAGACTATCAAGATACTTCGCTCCGATAGGGGAGGCGAGTACTTGAGGTCGGACTTCCGTGATCATCTAGTTAGTTGTGGGATTATTTCACAACTAACTCCTCCTAGGACACCACAATTGAATGGTGTCGCCGAGCGGAGGAATCGGACATTGTTAGATATGGTCCGATCGATGATGAGTCGCACGGAAATACCCATTAGTTTTTGGGGGTACACTCTCGAGTTGGCGGCTAGGGTCCTTAACCTCGTACAGACTAAAAAGGTCCAAAAGACACCTTATGAGATGTGGCATGGAATTGCTCCAAAGGTCGCCTATCTCAAGGTTTGGGGATGTCCTGCCTTCGTTAGACGAGAGGTAGAGGACAAACTTGAACCTAGGTCTGAGAGGTGTTACTTCATTGGGTATCCAACAGGAGCCATGGGTTTTGTTTTACAAACCTTCAGAAAAACAAAGTGTTTATCGCGCGAAGGGCCGTCTTCCTTGAAAAGGAGATGTTATCCATGCAATCCGGTGGAAAGAGGATTGATCTTGAGGAAGTTCAAAAACCCGATGGAGAAAGGACTAGCGTCGGCACTAGCACTCAACCCGAAGTGGTTGAAACCGAGCAAGAGGATCCGTCGGTACCTGAAAATGCTCCTTTGATTCCTTGTAGGTCCGGTAGACCACGTCATGAGCCAGAGAGATATGGATTTCTCATATCTGAGGGCGATGACTTATTAGTGGATCATGATGAGCCAACCAACTACCGGGAAGCCGTAGCGGGTAGTGAGTCCACTAGGTGGAAGGAAGCAATGGAGAGTGAGATGCAATACATGTCGGACAACCAAGTCTGGGAACTGGTTGATCCTACACTCGGGTGTAAGACAGTGGGTGTAAATGGGTCTTCAAGAAGAAGATCGGCGTGGATGGATCTATAGATACCTTCAAAGCCCGACTGGTGGCTAAAGGTTTCACGCAAACTCATGGGCTTGACTATGAGTAAACCTTTTCACCAGTGGCCATGTTGAAGTCTATCAGAATACTTATGGCCATAGTTGCATTTTATGATTACGAGATATGGCAAATGGATGTAAAAACCGTCTTCCTTAACGGGAAGCTCAATGAAGAGGTGTTTATGTCACAACCCGAGAATTTTGTACATCTTGAGTATCCTGATAGAGTCTGCAGACTAAAGAAGTCCATTTATGGACTTAAGCAAGCATCTCGTAGCTGGATCCTTTGTTTTGTTGAGAAAATCAAGGAGTTTCGATTTTCGAAAAGCAAGGATGAGTCATGCGTGTATGTCAGAGCTAGTGAGAGCACTGTAGTATTCCTTGTCCTACATGTAGATGACATTCTACTTATTGGGAATGACGTCCCAACTTTGCAAGAAGTTAAATCTTTTCTTGGGAGTTGTTTCTCAATGAAGGACTTGGGAGAAGCGGCGTATATCTTGTGCATTAAGATCTATAGAGATAGATCCAAGAGGCTAATTGGGCTTAGCCAAAGTGCATATGTCGACAAGGTCTTGAAACGATTCAAGATGGAGGACTCAAAAAGGGGTAACATCCCTATGTTGCATGGAGTGACGTTAAGTAAGGCTCAATGTCCTAGTTCCAAGGAGGAACTAGACGTAATGAAGAGGGTGGTGACATTGCCATTAGTAGAGTAGCATCGGAATGCAATTTGGCCGATCCTTTCACTAAACTGTTTTCACAAGCTGTTCATGATTCTCACATTAGATCGATAGGTGTTAGATTTGCTAGTGACTTGGTTTGAGTGTAATATTTGGTTTCTGTTTGATTTGTACTTATGAACTTACTTGATGGTTTATGTCACGAGTAAGTCAGGATGATAATATCATTTTGTCTTTAAACTGGAGATACATGTGTTCCAAAGCATGGATCTGCTTTGCTTTGATTGCTTTAAAACGCAGTTCGTAACTGGTTGTTATAAAGGGAGTTTTTAGATAAAGTATGGTGTATGTGGTAGGGCAATGTTGTCAAAGGGATTCGTTCCTCTAGTTTTTAGAGAGATATCGATGGGCCCCTCGATGATTGAGCGCTGACGTAAAATGCATGGCCATGCTCGAGTTGCAATGATATTTGATCGATTGCAACTGGATTTTGGGTCACAATCAATCGAGATCGAGAAACATAGTCGTGAACGATCTGGAGATTGGCCTTTAACCATGTCTCGTGTTCATAAGGATATCGCGAACGAAGGGATAAATGATCACTTATCTATAGGACCATTTCGTAATTGATTTTGGATTTGGTTTTTGTTCTAGATGACAAAACCCATACTGACTTGGGGGCAGAGATGCCTTACTAGAGGCCGCTCTTTGTCTGTGGTTTATGGGTACGGTGTGTCATGTGCAAGTGGGAGTTTATTGGAGTATGCCCGCTGACACACGTACGCCATTTGGATCTCTACCGATGATGTATAGGCCTATTGGGTCACACACCGGGGACCTATCTCGACAGCCTAAAAGATGGAGGGACCATTGATGTCAAAATGGAAAAATTGAAATGCAGGCCGCGTTAGCGGCGCTACACCCTAAAAGTTAGCGGCGCTAACGCCTGACAGATTGAATGCCACTTAGTTTTTCACCTCCATTCTTGCCCAATGCATTGGCTACCTTTATCCATCCTCTTTGGCCGGCAAATGGAGTTCAAGTGGCAACTTCTCTAAAAGAGTTTCACTTGTCATTTGTTCTAACTTTTGCCACTTTGCTCATATAAACACTTATAATAGTTCATTAAGAGTGTTCTTGTGAGCTTCATCCAAGGAGGTCCGAAATCCAGAAGGTGTGAGGTTGTTCTTGTGGGGATTTCAAGACCTTGAAGATCCTCCAAGCTTCCTAGTACAAAGAGAGAGGACAAACCCATGGTGGACTTCATTAGAGGGAGCTTTTTGTGGCTTCTAGTCATCACCACTACATCAACTTGTTTCTGGAGCTAAGGAGAGGGTATAACATTCTTTTCTTCTCCTTTTCCATGTTGCACTTGATAGTCATAGAGTTTGGTCCATTTTAGGGTTTTATGCTTTATTTGCTTGAACCTTTTGCTTTATTTGTTGAACCTTGGTGCTTCCGCTGTGCTCATCAAACCCAACAGCATGATCATATATTGTAACACCATGATTTTCAAAATTTTCAACTATTCAAATTGTTCATAATTAATTGAATAAGTAGCAACGGAAGTCTTAAATTTAAACTATAATCAATACCAATCGTTTTAACCATAGTGCCACTATCGTAAGTCCTAGTCAAATCCCTTACCTAAATCAATTAAATAATTAACGAATGTCGAATTAGTATCATATCTATAAGTCAACTACCCAAGGAACCCCTCTCACAAGCACGAACTCTTAAGAAACCTACACGAGTACAAGACACATTTCAAGAAACAAGTGTCAGTTTACGCCTAGTGAGTCAATAGGATTTACCGTAAAGAATAGTTTAGATCAATGATAAAGAATTAATTAACCACACCCGACCCATTGTGTATTTCACCCGAACCCGTAACCGAAATCATATAACACGTACCGGGTCAAATATCAGATATTCAGCATATCATATTCATCGTAATTGTAATCGTAATCATATCATGTATCGTTTCATAATTATCATAATCATATCCTAATCATAAATCGTAAGCCTAATCATATCATGTGTCATTTCATAGTCATCATATAATCATATCATAATCATAATTATAAATGGTAATCGTAATCATATCATGTGTCATTATCGCAAGGTGTTCCACTGTAGAGTTTAAACCCACAAGGAAACCCAAAAGTTCACTACTTGCGTGCCCGGCCAACCTATGCACGAAGTGGGAGGTACATATACAACGCATTGTCGTTTAGTGAGCAAGTACAACCAGAGGCAACCGTCCATCTCCTCCTCGCACACTCGTGATGTTTAGCATATGACCTCAACCTCCGGTCACACATCACTCCAGTCTGCATACCATGTGCCACACGAGTTATCTAGAAAACCCGATGACTCATATTGGCTAGCACTTTATCCTAGAAGGTTTAGGTTCCAACTAGGCCCGTAATCGAGCATATAAGGTATCTACCCCCGCTCTCTAAGTTCAAGAATGCATGTTGTAATCATAAATAATTAAATAAGTCATGTATGCATGCAAATCATATCAAATTATGTAATTCACATAGTCAAACAATCAACAGATAATCAGTGAAGTCTAATTAATTAACACTTCGAAATTGATTTTGTCGTTGTACTCGGTTTTAATAAGGTATTGAACTCACCTGAAGCCGTGAGTGTAGAAGCTGAACGATAACCGAGAGATCAGCGAGCAACCTAAACATAAAGCGAGACCTAATGAGTTATCAAATAACGGGAATAGGATAAGGAATAAGTTAAAAATCTACTCTCAGTTACAACTAAGTCCCATATTTACCTCGCAATCTATAATTATCCACTAATTTGCTAATACCAACTCTAATTACCAATCAAATACTAACTATTGCAATTGGAAATTACCAATTTTAATTTACCCAAAACAATATAATCATGAATTAGTTCAAATATCCCCAAGACCTGCAAATCTCACTTATCCTTCACGCCATCAGGAGGCCAAATTCCAATTTCACAGATACGAATACCAACCCCATGGTAGGATCTCAAATCAATCTCATCATCAATATACTCCAAATTCATCCATTCAATTCATATTACAAATTGCATGTATGAAGAATCGCAATTTAGTTACAAAAGCAGATTGAATATTGGTTCTTATAACTAATTAAATTGAGAATCGCTAATTCTACCCTAGCCTACAATTGCAAGTTACGGAAGCAGGGAGATGATTGTAGCAGCCGAGGAACAAGTGAAACTATTAATGGTGACTCTCGATTCTAAAACAAAATCAACCACATTAAATTCATTGCTCCATACCACCATGGTCGACCATCAACCTGCTAACAATTTCCGGTTTTGTTTGAAATTCATCTATCGATTTGGGATTCTGTTCGCAAACAACAACAACAACAACAACAACAACAACAACAATAACAACGGTACCCAATCCCATAAGAATGGGGTATGGGAGAGGTAGAAATGTAAACAATCATACCCCCACTTACAAGTCGGGAGATTGCTTCCTGCAAAAGACCTCCGGCCGTGGAAAAAAAAAAACACTAGTAACGCAAAAGGAAAAGAGAATTAAACAAAAACAAAAAAGTAAATAGTAAGAGAAATAAGGAAGAATAACGAGATTCTAGAAAAATCTGTTGCAAAAAGTAAGGGGAACAACTAGCCCGGACATAAGAAAAAAAATATAAAATAAATCTAAAAGTAAAAATAAAAAAAAATAAAAAATAAATTAAGTAAAAAACAAATAAAATAAAAATAAAAATAAAAATAAAAAAATAAAAAATAAAAAAAATAAAAATAAAAAATAATAATAAGAAATAATAATAAGAAATAAATAAATAAATAAATAAATATAATAAAAACAAATAAAATGAAATAAAATAAAAATAAATAAAAGAAAAATAAAAGAAAGTGGTTGATCCTACTCCCTAAACCCTATCTTGCTAGTTGCAGTCTCGATTCTTCTAGCCCTGAATCCTGATCCTCCTTCTCCAAGACACTCTATCTGAGATCATGTCTTCGGAAAGAGAAAACTCCTGCTCTTACTCTATCTTCCAACCTCAGAAAAGGACGACCACACCTCCTAGTACCTTCAACTACTATCGATTCCGTTCTCCTAACTGGTGCAGTTGGTTGTCTCCTTTTAACGTGACCAAACTACCGTAGTCTACCTTCCCTCAACTTTTTGGCAATAGACGTTAGTTTCCCCCCAAAAACAGTTCCTTCGATCGACTTTCTCACCCCAAATCCCACAATAAAAACGGTAAACATCAACACTAGATACCAGACACTTAGTTTAGGAGTTTAAAATGCTTACCTGATGAGTGATTCACCAGAATACAAGACGAACTCAAAGACCCTTCTCTTCCTCTGTCTGCCATCGAGAATACCCAGTGCTACAGCCGCCTTTCTCTCTTTTCCTTGTTTTAACCTTTAACCCTAAAGATCCTTACGTATCCCCTTAAATTATATAGTTAATCCCTAAATAAGTAATATATATTCATATAAAGTTCTTATAGTTCTTTTAAATTATAAAAAATAATAATTAGCCCCAAACATCACTAAAGGATCCCAGTAATATCATACATGATTCATGTAACAGTACACAGTCTTCTTAATAAAATATACAATAAGATATTCAAAAATTTTGGTCATTACATTAATGAGATATGGAAATCATGCATAATCAAGAACATAATGAAAAGGGAAGGAGAAACCGTAAAATCCGAATGAATCCAATCTTTAATATTCAATTAAGCTCCAATCTCCAAGCCAAAGCTCCTTAACTCACTTCTAATGTTTGAGGGATGAATCTTGGTGGTGAAGGATGGAAAAAATCGGATGAATGATTGCCCAACCTATTAGAATGAAAAATATATATACTTACTACTTCTGGGTGCGTCGCACCGCGACACCTAGACGGTCGCGCCGCGTCCGCCCCCTTTATCCCGAACTCCACGCTGTTTGAAATTTGAACTTTGGATTAGGGCTTATCCACACCCGACGTGTCGTGATTGTGACATGGACAAAAAACTTGATGTGCGTATAGGATACCAGTCTTAATTTATAGAATCCGAATTAATTACGTACGAATACAACACAAATAGGCAACACGACCTAATTGTATTATAGTATAGAAAATAAGTACGGTGTCGAAACTTGGGGAAAGAGTATGATTTGATAAAATTATTCTAATCTAAGTATTAAAGTAAATAAATCAAAAACTACTAAAAAGCAAATAAATCAATTAAAGGGGGGATTTTATGATATTTGCACTTTCAATTTAACCAATTACCACTAACAACCTAAAGAAGATCTAAAACAAAGCAAAGAAACAAGAAAGAAAATAACTTGATTGGATTAACTTAGATGATGAAGACTTTCCCTTCCTAGATTCGATTTTCATCTTTAACTAAGCTACAATCTCCAAGCCAAAGCTTCTCAACTCCTCTGTAATGTTTTTCAGGGTTGAATCTTGGTGGTGAAGGATGGAAAAAGTCGGATGAATGAATGCCCAACTGATTAGAATGAAAAATATAGATACTTGTGGTATCCGGGTGCATCGCGCTGCGACAGTTACACGATCGCGCCGCGACTGACCCCTTTATCCCAAACTCCGCGCCGTTTGAAATTTGAACTTCGGATTAGGGCTTATCCACACCCGGCGGGTCGCGATTGTGACATGGGTCCGTGATTTTTTCACCAGTTTGGAACTTTTTTTATTTTTCTCTCGTTTTCACACCATAAAACTTCAAGTCTTGCATTTTTTATTTGAAAAGAATAAATAAAGGTATAAAACACTGATGGTCCCGTATATATTACGGATGAAGCAATGCTATATGATAATCTTGCTAGTGTGTGTTTGTGTGTGTGTTCTGTTTGAGAGAGAGAGCCGAGAGCAAAGTAGAGGGAAACACAAACACAAGATATGTTGTAAATGCAAAACTTAGATTGAAATGTGAAGGGCAAATGCCTTTTATAGCATTTGCCCAACTTTACAATAATTACATATTGCACCCTCACTTTTTATAATCTAACATTCTCCACCTAAGTGAGGTGTGCAACGATTCACAACAAACACATACATAAATCTATTCATAAGCTGATTTGTTGCGAATCCCGAAAGCCACTTGCCACTTGCGTATTTGCCTTCTGCTTGACAGTGTTTTTCTCATCTTCTCTATAGCACGATAGGCTTGAGCATGTTCTTCATCAGTGAAGGCTGCACGGTTATCCTATATTTTCTGATGTATCTTATGATGAAAGATTTTCAAAGTGCCGTCTGAATATGATATCAGTTCATCAAGTCTGATGAATATCTTTTCACCTTTTGTATTCCTTGAGACGACGCCTCGATCACCTTTATAGTTTTCATGCCCATCATAGATAACTGTCAACTCTTCAAGATTTTCTAAGTCTGGATGGCTCTGGTTAGGCTTTAAGAGATTGACTTTCAAGTAGTTTTTTTAAGCTCCGAGTTGTAGATCATGTTCCTCAAAATACTCCATTAGATTCCTCATATATTTCATTAGAGCAACTCTTCCAAACTCTTCTTCAGGCTACTTTCCTCGTTTCTGAGAGAGGGTGTCAAAGATAAAGCTGATGTCTTCAATATTAACAAACCTTAAATATGCTTCATTGAGGAAGTATGACAGGCTGTTTGCTCTTTTGACATGAAAGATGACATACTTTATATTGAAGGTGGTTTGAGTATAGACATTGATGAGTTCAACTATTGGATACTCTAATTTGATCTCTTCTGGTTTTGTCATGGACTGTGAGAGGATGTGTTCATATCTTCTTCTTTGTTTGCCATCCATGTTCCGCAACTTGGGTGAAATAACCTGTATTAGCTCAGTGCTGAATATGTCTAGTATTCTTTCTTCAAGATTGGCAGCATTGACATAATACTGTTTCCATATTGGTTGTTGGCCATCACTTCTTGTAAACATGTTGTTTGTATCAAGACCTGGATCTCCACGATACACTGGAGGAGCAGGTGCCACTAAGAAGCTTTGTGGCAGGGGCCATTCTGATTCTTGTCTTGCTTTCTCAGCTGCTTCTTTCTGTCTGTTTCTTTCTAGTACATCAACAGCTGATTCTTGAAACTGACCACGAGGAGGAGGGAATTGTTCATGAACTTCTATGTTTACTCCACTGAGAACCCTGGACACGTCGAAGGTAGTTTTCTTCTGTTCAGGTTTCCTTCTAGCTTCCCTTCTAGAGATTGTTGCCCATTATTTTCTTTTAAGTGCAAGTTCTCTTTCACTGATGACATCATCAAATCTGTGGACAACTCTGGGTGAAGCTGGACGTGTAGTGTCTTTCACATATTCATCTATATCTTTGAACATGTCACGAATTTCAGGATCCTCAGGTTCCTCCTCTGGTTGAGCAAAACTGCTTTCTCCCATATGCCTTGCAGGTGATGTGTGTATAGACTCATATAAATTCTCCATTTCATCTTCTGAGTCACTAAACAAGTTAAACATCTCGGCATGGAACTGCTCATAAGGTATTTCACCTTCTTCAAGATCGATTGGCCTCGGTTCAGATTGTTGCTGAGGTACATAAAGTACAATCTGTTTGTCAGCATTCTCCTTTTGTTGTTGTTCATAAACTTCATCGGCCAATTGTTGTGCAGTTTTCTGTTGTTGTTGTTGTTGACTTCCAGACCCAGCTTAACTTGTACCTACAGATAAGTATGAACTGAAATGGGGGACAGGTACAGTTGCAACCACAGAGGGAGTAGTCATGTATACTCTTCTTCTTTTCTCCCCCTCGGGTTGATCATCAGGGTCTTGACCATCCCGCCTCCTTTTGCTACTCTGTGCCTGAGCCTGACAGGTTTGTTCAAGTAGTGTCAGCTTCTCAGTAACCTTCTCCAAAGAGGTGTAGAAGCTTCTAGTCACCCCATCGATCTTGCTGTTGACATCTTCATGAAACTCTTGAAAGTCATCCATGGAGATTCTCGATCGACGTTGTTCGTTGCGAAGAGTTGTGAGAAGGTCTTGATCATGTGCAGATTCTGGCCTTTGTTCCAGAAGTTTAACATACAGCAAGCTCTTCAAAGCATCCACTGAGATGGTTGCTGGATCCGGTTGTGGCTGAGTTTCTGGCACTTGAGGTCTAGCAGTAAGGAGTGTCTCCATCCTGTTCAGTTGCTATTGCTGGGCCTAGGAGGATAGTTCTATCCGATCCAACTTTTGATTTGTATCATGCAGTTGTTGGTGGATTGGCGCCACGGCTTGTTGAATATAGTCTTTAAGTTCTGCACGTGTAACAAACCCGGAATCACGAAGACTTCCGGTTGAAGTACCAGGCACAGAGGCAGTACCACCTACTGGAGCAGCTTGGATGTAGGCTCCAGCAGGATTTCCTTCTAATCCTCGAATGGCAATTTGAGAGGTACCACCAATAGAAGTTGAGGAGACTTGTTGGACATATAAGCTCAGTGCATCAATTGTAACCCTGGGTTGGTCAAGATAAGTGGAGATCCGCGGTATATCAAATTGTGCATTGAAAGGAGTCGAGGACGAGGGAGGTGGTCCTCTATGTTCAATAGGTCGAACTCCCAATTGGGATTGACCTAGAGTATGTGCTATTACCCTGTGCAATAAAGACGGTGCCTGTTGAGAGACACCGTAGTAGCTTTGTGGGGCAGAAACTTGCACGGGTGGGTTCACCGCGACTTGTTCAATATGAGGCCCAACAATGTTAGGCCCTATAGTAGATGTGGCTTCACGGCTTTCTGGGTTTAGGGGACCCCCAGCTCTCTGTGTTTCTTTTCTCACCTCCTCTTTTCCACTCATACTCCTAACTACATAACTATCTCCTTCTTCACCACTACCAGGACCGTACCCTGCATATCGATTTGGGGACAAGAAAGAATCAGGGGTGACAGATCCGGTTTCAACAGACAACTCCTGAGAAGGAGTAACAACATGCATGTCCTGATCTAGAGCCACTATAGCAGGATGTATAGCAGGAGTGTCCGGAATTTGGGTAGAAGGATTCAAATTAATGACTAGACCACCAGTTTGAGGAATGACTTGAGTAGTTTGAGCAGTATGGGTCTGGTCAGGAGAGATAGTATGTGGGTCGGTAAGTTTCATGAAGGAAGGGGTGCTTTCTGCTAGCTGTTCATTGGGTCTGTCAGGGGTGCCCAAAGGTGATGGGATAGATTCAAAGGCAGGGGCACCACCTGGTTGAGAAACAGACTCAGCTTGGGAAGATTGGGAACTGGATGACTCAGAAGCGTCAAGACCAAGTTCTTTTATAACAGCTTAGGTACGGGTGGTTTGAGAGATAGATTGGATAATGGATTGAATTGTGACGGGATCATACATATCCCCTCCCTCTCTAAGTACTCCACCTTCACCATCTTCTCCACCCCTCTCTTCATTTTCTCTCTCCACTTCCCTCTCAGCATCTCCCATAGATGTCTGAGGCCTATCCTCTAAGTCCTCACCGGGTACTACTCCTCCCTGGGCATGCATGGCCGGTTCTGGCAAAACCATGGGAGGTATTCCTACACTCGCCCTATAACTCACAACAATATCATTTTGCTCACATAAGTTCAAAAGTGAAATAGGGAATGGTTGAGGAACAGGTACATTGGCAGGAGTTGCAGGTTTTATATAAACAAAGAGTTTAGAGTTGACATAAGGTAAACCTGCCCTGCGAGGAATGTCAGCATTTTGGTCCATCAGGTACTGGACAATCATTGGAAGAAATCTTTGGTACGGCAGGAAATTAGCATCCTTATTTTTCGGAGAGTTCTTCCTCAGCAATGTTTCCTTGATATCTTGAAAGAGCAGAAATGCATAATCTATGTGCAAATGATTGGCAGCCGCCATAGAGATTTTGAGTTGATGCTCAGTAGGGAATTCATATCCAGAGTGTTTAGGAGTGAGACACCCTTGAAGCACCATCATAAAAGTATTGTACTTTGGATGCAAGTTGGTGCGTTTGAATTGATTCTTTCCGGTGAACTCTCCATCGTATCCCATTGCCCTGATTGTAACAAGACACGTCTCCTCATCCGGGATTTCATCAAAAGTTGTTGAAGAAGGTCTGCTGTCAGTCTGTGGTAGTTGAAAGATTGTTCTGAGGCGGTTGACTGGTATATCAATGGTATATTCATCGACCTCAGCATGGATGACCTCATTCCCTCTGTCATTGGTATGCACATCACCCGTGTTCCAGAATTGTTGAACATAAAGCTCAGGAACATGTGTGCCAGTGGTGGATGGATTATATGCAAGGATATGGTGTAGAGGATGAATCTTTAAGATTTCAGTGACAATGGGTATGTCGGGTTTTTCAATTTTGCTAGATCAACATAATGGTTGTTGTCGTGGGTTCTAGAGTTTAAAATCTCTGCTTGAGGCATGATCTCCTCTGGTTGAAGCACAACTTGAGCCATCTTATCTGCACAGATAGATAAACAGTGAAGTTAAAGATACAGAGATATGCTAGAAGAAGACATTCAGCTTTGAGTTTTAGGCAAACTTTAGTAATTGAAAGAAGTTTGACCATTGTTGACCATAACTATCAAGCATGAAATTTTTTGACAAAAGCCCAACTATGGAATCCGCATTGTGTACAGGATGATTTTCAGTATAAAAAGGTTGTTTTAATACTATGAAAATGTCAATTAGATAGTAATAAACAACTTTGCAGTACTTGAGTGTAGTCCAAAGATCATCATAACACCCTCTTTTAAACTAAAAAGTATGTTTTAGTTTTAAGTTCATACACCTCAAGAACACAAAGAACACTTTTTGAGATTTTTGAAATATTTTTGCACCAAAGTGTTCCCCATGTGTCCAAACCACCCATCGCAAACTTGGATTGTGCAACCAAGTTTGTTTCATGTCCCAAAAACTCATTCAAAGTTCCGAAGTGTCCTATCGCCGTCGGCTGTTCTAGGGCCAAAAATCAACATTTTAACCCAAAATTTTCAAAATGTAAACCATACAAGTTGTTACCAATATGATTAGGAGTATTTTGATATAAAAATTGCAAATTTTGGCAGAGTAACGAGAGAGTTCGTGCAATCAAGTAGCCAAAAACGAGAGAAAAACTTGAAGGATTTTGAATTCTGATCGCATGAATGATCTGATGGGAGGATGGGACGGTTATAAAGTGAAAAGCCACGTGTCGCATGTTGATTGAACCAAACATGATTAAAAAGTGCGGCTGATAGGCAATCGAATGGTTAAAAAACATGCGGCTGATAGAAGTTTGAATCGCATGCGATTAACCCTTTGGTGTGTTAATCGCATGTGATTGAGCCTTAGTGTTGAACAATTTGTCTGAATTGCATGCGATTCACCCTTTGGTGTATTAATCGCATGCGATTGGCCATTTATTCTTTTGTCAAAGTAATCTAAGGCATGCGATTGAGACTTGGTTCTTAGCAGGTGATAGTTTATCGCATGCGATTGAGGGATAGTTAACAAGTGATGTAATCCCATGCGATTGAACCAAGACTTAGAAAATTTAAATTTTGTTGAGTTTCACGAGATCCCATGCGACTGGAGCATATAATGCGTTTGTTTGTAACAAAACCCGACACGTGAAAATTTTCTGAGAATTCAAAATATCTGTGTTTTTCAGTAGGAACATACTGGAGCTCAACAAGACCTTTTTCGACGTTATCTTTTATGAAGTGATAACGGATATCAATGTGTTTAGTTTTAGAGTGGTGTACCGGACTGCAGGAGATAACGATGGTAGACTGGGAATCACATAGTAATGGAATTTTGTCATACCTGAGACCAAAGTATGATAACTTAGTACGTATCCAGAGACTTTGTGAGCAGCACATTGCAGTAGCAACATACTCAGCTTCAGCTGTAGATGTGGATACGTAGTTTTGCTTATTTGAGGCCCAGTAGACTAAACGATCTCCCAGAAAATGTGCACTTCCAGAGGTGCTTTTCCTATCAATCTTGCAACCGGCATAGTCTGCATCTGAGTAAGCATGGAGATCCAGATTTGAATCTTTGGGATACCACAGACCAAGATCCATAGATCCTTTGAGATATCTGAATATCCGCTTAACTGCCAGAAGATGTGACTCTTTAGGATTCGCCTAGTATCGGGCACAGAGACAGGTAGAGAACATGATGTCGGGACGACTTGCAGTTAGATACAGTAACGATCCAATCATCCCACGGTAAGTTTTCAGATCAACTGGAGAACCTTCCAAATCTGCTGATAGCTATGCCTTAGTAGCCATGGGTGTGGATATGGGTGTGCAGTTAATCATATCATACTTTGTGAGAAGGTCTTTGATGTACTTGGATTGGCAAATAAAACTGCCATGACTTAACTGCTTCACCTGGAGTCCTAGAAAGAATGACATCTCCCCCATCATACTCATTTGAAATCTGTTTGGCATGATCTTAGCAAACTCGTCACTATATTTGGGATTCGTAGACCCAAAAATGATGTCATCCACATATATTTGAACTAAAATTTTGTCCCTACCCTTGGTCTTTGTGAACAGAGTATTATCAGTCTTTCCTTTTGAGTATCCCTCACCAATCAAATATTCAGATAAGACATCGTACCATGCACGTGGAGCTTGCTTTAACCCGTACAAGGCCTTATCTAAGATGTAGACATGATTTGGATATTTTGAATTGATGAAACCTTCAGGTTGTGAGACATATACTTCTTATTTGAGAAAACCGTTAAGAAAAGCTGTCTACACGTCCATCTGAAAGATACGAAAGCTTTTGGAGGCTGCATATGCAAGAAATAGTCTGATAGCTTCAATACGAGCAACGAGGGCAAATGTTTCATCATAGTCAATGCCCTCTTGCTGATTGTAGCCTTTAGTAACCAACCGAGCTTTGTTTCGGATAACCACTCCATCCGAATCCCTCTTGTTCTTGAACACCCACTTAGTTCCGACAACAGATTTGCCATATGGAAGAGGAACTAATCTCCAGACTTTGAGACGATCGAATTGGTGTAGGTCTTCCTGCATTGCAAATACCCGATCCGGATCATCTAATGCGTCAGAAGTCTTGGTGGGTTCAATGATGCTTAGAAAACCCAAAAATTGACATTCGTTTGCTGTTGCTGCTCGTGTTTGAACGCCAACTGAAGGGTTTCCTATGATGTTATCCTCAGAGTGATGTCTGGTCCACTTTATCTCGTGGGAAGTAGAAGATGAAGGAATAAGATCTTGTAAGTGTCGTGCTTCCTCTTCATCTTCGTGGGAGAAATGTGGGTCTGAATCAAGCACAGGAGGACTGTCTGGGTCAGAAATCTAAGAAGTCACAGGGGGAAGAGTGACAGAAACAGATGTAGAATCCTCAGCATATAGATCTACAAATGGATTCGTCTCAGTGACCGTAGGAGCCATAATAGTAACACTTGTGTGTACAGCTGGGTTGTTCCTGTTGTCAGTTAAAACAGGAGTTGATTCAGATCTAAAGAAATCAAACAAAAAATCAAGATTAGTATTTGAAATAGACGGATTGTTTGATTCTTTATTTTGAAGCACCGGTCCTGAACAGGTACGTCCAGAAACATTTTCTGTTGATTTATGTGGAAAATCTGTAACATTTAATGCGTCATCAAATGTTACGTTGATACTTTCAACAATGCTCTTTGTTTGTTTGTTAAAAACTCTGTAGTCTTTGGACTCAGTAGAATAACCTAGAAAAATAGTTTCATCAGCTTTGGGAGAAAATATTCTTAGATTATCCTTGTCATTAAGCACAAAGCACCTATTACCAAAAACATGAAAGTATTTGATATTAGGCACTATGTCATTGGCCAGTTCGTATGGAGTTTTATTAAAGCGTTTGTTAATAAAAGAGTGATTCTGCGTATAGCAGGCTGTGCTGATTGCTTCAGCCCAAAAGGAAGGTGGGAACCCGGAGTATGATAACATGGTACGGGCAGCTTCAACCAAAGTTCAGTTTCGTCTTTCTACGGCACCATTTTTTTGTGGAGTGTATGCAGCAAAAAACTGATGGTTGATCCCAACAAGGTCACAGAAGCTCTTCAGAGTATTGTTTTTGTATTCAGTTCCATTGTCTGTACGGATTGAGACAACACTCTCACCATGCTTATTCTGCTGTTGCTTGATGAAGGAAATAATTATTGAAGTGGCTTCATCTTTTGATCGCAGAAACTTGACCCAAGTATATCTGTAGTAGTCATCCACCATGACTAGAATATACTTTTTCCCACTTTTGGACTGAATTCTCATAGGACCACAGAGATCCATGTGCAGGAGTTCCAAAGGTTTTGTAGTGCTGAACACTTGTTTAGATTTATGTGAAGCCTTTTTCATTTTTCATTTCTCACAATCTGCACACAGATGATCCTTTTTGAATCTAAACTTGGGTATGCCTCTCATTAAGTCACCAGTGACTAGCTTGTTGATATTTTGAAAGTTCAGGTGAGAGAGTTTTCTGTGCCATTGCCAAGTAAGATCTGATGATGTTTTAGACAGTAGCCACACGGAGGTAGGGGAGTCATAATTTTCCAAATCAATGGAATACAGGTTAGATTTCCTTGAACCTGCCAGTAATTCATCTCCATTTTCAGTTAAAACAGAACATTTGTTCTTCTTAAACACTACCTCCATGTCCTTATCACAGAACTGTCCGATGCTGAACAAATTGTGACCTAACCCTTCAACATAGGAGACTTTCTTGATCTTGATGTTATTCTTCTCTATATCTCCGTCCCATTATTGGTGCAACATTGTCGTTCCCAAAATGTACATTCCCGGAGTACTTTGGAACATAATTCTTGAGAAGACTTTTGTTGCCGGTCATATGCTTGGTACAACCGGAGTCCAGGTACCACAAGTTAGGCGCCTGTAAAAAGAGAGTAAAGCACGTTTAGGTCCCCATATATGAATGGGTCCTTGATTGTTAGTTCCTAGAAGTGGTTGAGTTGTAACTATTTCTATTTGTGGTGGTGAAACTTCTTGTGATCTATCCTTAGGTACCCATGTAGGTTTAATCTTTTGTCGAGAAGGAGTAGATTGATAAATAGTTGGCTTAGTCAGGAGTTTCGGTACCACCTTTGGTTTGACAGTTGATGGAATCAGAGGTTTAGGATTCGGAAGAGTTGCGGAAGCATTATGTTTGCGAATCCAAGCTTTCGAGGAATTCTTAAGAATTCGTCGTGACCTCAATGCATCAACTTGCGTTTGTTGAACTGGAGCCTTGGGAGCAGTAGGTTGTACTACTCGTTGATTGGATGATGACTTGGGTTTGAAAGCTTTGGCATTGTTGGAAGGTGGGTTGTGAGATCGTTTTTGAGATTTCAAGTGCTTTTCTTGAGCAATCCATGCCTTTTTGAATGCTTCGTAGCCCTGCCGTCTATAGACTTCCAGTTCTTTGATTGTCAGTAATCGTTTTGATTTGTTTAAACGTTTAAGTGCATGTGACTGACGAGTGGTAATCCATTGATGAATGATATATCCTTTGGAATTTAGAAATGGAACACAGATTTGATTAGCGTAAAAGTCTGTCCAGTCCTCATATGGTTTAATTCCTATTTGTTTTCTTAACTGATCATATTCACAATTAAATTCACAATGCCCATGTAGACAACCATCACTGATACAAAACATTGAAGAGGCAACATTACCATGCAAATTTGAATGATTACAGACTGAATCAAACATCAAAATTTGTTCACATGTTTGTCTAGTGTTTGAACATTTCCTATGTGATCTATTTTACGCTCTTCACTCCCGAGCTTCTTCTTCACATCTGCAGCAGAATGTAAAATGTTAGAACTGAGTCGTGGTCGAGTAGCAGCTGCTTTTGAGGATTCAGGTATGTCTGTGTTTAAGCGAGAAATGTGATTAGAATTGGAAGTGGATGTATGTTTGAAAATCTGTTTTTGCTTTAGAGTTTTCAATATCGGATTGTTAACAGATTTTATTTTGAGTTGGACATCTTGAGAAGATGTAGATACATGTTTAGAATCTTCAATTCGTTCATCAAAGGTAGTTACATGTGGAGAGAATGTGAATGGAGTAGGTGGATCCATTTCAGTTACGACCTGCTTGATTCGCTCTTGCAACGCGAAGTTTTCTTTGCACAAGTCATCAATGATCTTGCCATCTAGATTAAATACTGTTTGAAGACGCTTGTGGAGGATGGTGTTTTCTTGAGCCAGTTGAGAAGGTTCAGTGAGTTGTTCAGAAACTGGGATGATTTCAGGTGTGGTTTCTGTTTGGAAAGCTTTAGTAATATCTCCTTGTACCAGATGGGTGAAGCAAAACTCTTGCAAGGTTTGGAACCTTTGTTGCAATTCCTTGTGGGGAATGTATAGAAATTGGGGTTGTGGCACCTCAGGAGCATAAAGTTCCTCATCTGTATATACTAGTGTAGTGACAGCAGAGTTTAGTGTTGGAATGGGGTAAGTGAAGTATGAGTCATTGAGGTCAGAGTAGTTGAAGGGAGTTTCAGTTTTGAGATGTAGGGTTCGTTTGACATCCTCTTCAAGTTGTTCTTCCTCTTGACCAACAAAATCCATTAGTTGAGTCAGTCCCTCGCCAAGATGTGCATTGTATAATTGTTTGGCCGATACTTTACTCAAAACACTTGGGTTTTCAAAACCAAGTCCATCAAATGTCCATCTTGAAAAAGGTCGTTCCTTTTGTTTGTACAGAAAGATGGTTTGTTAACTTTGCCCTCTTTTGATTAGAAGGTGTTCAAGTTCTTTAATTTTTAGTCAAAGAACACTTTGATCATTTTTAAGAATTTCTGAATCCTTTTCTGCACCAATACGTTCTGCTTTGAGATCGTGTATGATGATATTTGTTTTATCCGTTAATTCAAGAAATTCATATTCTTTCATTGCTAATTAAACTTTAGATTCATTTATGTTTTTCTCTAACTGTTCAATTGTATCTTGTGCTTCTTTGTCTTGTGTACGAATGACCTCTTTTAACACTTGATTTTTACTTGTTAGTTTGGTCACCTTAAATTCTAACTTTTTCATGCGTTTTAATATGGTTTGAATATGTTCAAAGTTAAAACCCATCTTAGAGTTAGAGATAGAATGTACCTTTCGGCTTTCACCAATCTCCTCCTCAGCATCGGATAGATCACCACCATCTTCATCCCTATCACTTGCTCCACTAGTAGCCATGAAACAAAACTGTGCTTGATCCTCACCATCTAGATCACTCTCGGAGTCTGTGTCCTCCAGAAACTGGTCTTCTTCCACCATAATAGCATTCCCAGCCTGCTTTTGCTTTGACAGGTGGTACTTTTGTCTGTAGTATTCAGCATCTTTGATTTTCTTCTGTGGACAGTGTCTGATCATGTGGCCATACTTACCGCAGTTGTAGCACTTTGAGTCTGTTTTCTTTTCTTCTATTTGAAATCTAAGCTTGTCAATCAGAGCAAGCCTTTCTGGTCTCCTAGACCCAGAGGTGAACCTTTGTCTGTTGTTGGTTTTACTAAAACGATTTCTGAAGGTTTTGCCAACAACAGAAAGAGCATGAATAACAGCTTCAACTGAGTCTTCATCATCATCATCCGGTTCAGATTCACTGAGAATCACCTGTTTGAACTTCATTGATCTGGATAAAGATTCCCTTGGCATTCTTTCAACTGCTACCAAGGCTAAAGGATCTGCAGTTGGCTGTTTAGGGAGAGACTTCGGAATTTCATCTTGGTATTGATTGAGGTCTTCAAATATATTGTGAAAGGTGACTGTAGTGAGATCTTTGTTGATTTGTTTATACAGTCGAACATATTCCTTCCACTCTGGACCCAGTGACTTCAGAAAAACACAGTTTAAGTCTAGGTCAGTTCTGATGATTTGGTTTGACCTCATTACATTTTGATGTTTGCAAAATCTACCATAGGTTTCAGAAAGCAATTCATTCTCTCGAACACTGAAGTCATGATAGCTGTTGACCAATTGGGTACGTTTGATGTATTCTCCTTGTTCAGTACCCTGCAACTGCTTCTTTATCTCATCCCATATTTCCAGAGCAGTGGCTAAGCTATCTATCTTGGTGTAGATCTATGAAGAGAGTCCTTGTTTCAGATAGTACTTAGCCAATCTTTCAGCTTTCTTGATCTCCTTTTTTTGAGTTGTGAGCTCATCAGCAGTCTTTTCCCTCTCATGACGGAGAATGGCGGGATTGTTGTTCGGATCAGCCTCAACAACTTTAGTGAACTTTTTGTTCCCATTCATGATGCAGTCTATCAATATCTCTCCGTGTGTCTCATTGTGCTCCAGGAAGTCCATGAATCTTCCTTTCCAAACATTGTATTCACCTCGAAGCAAAACAGGAGGTTTTGTATCGGTACCGATGGACATCATTTCATTTGAACTTGACATTGTTAGAGTTTAAGTTAAGAAATGATCGTTCACTTGTTATGTATGGATTGATTGTTCGAAAACGTAGTTGACAAAATGAGGAGCTAATTCAATTTAATTCAACTTTGAATTAGATATTGTAAAGATTAAATTCAATTTTGAATTATATAGAATTGAGTTAATTTAATTCAACTTTGAATTATATCTGAGTTAGATTAAATTCAATTTTGAATTATAATTTTATGATTTAAGTTCGATTGTCCTATTTGTTCAAAAGTCAAGTCCCAATGATTCTATCACTTGTCCAAAAAGTTCAAGGTATGCGATAGGTGTTATGCGATTGGAGGAAACCCTTGAAAATTGAGCAGAGTAACTTCTTGACAGTGATTGAATAGGGTAACCAATAGAGTGCGATTGATTCCTGTAGCACCAAACACTTAGAAATAAACTGTTAGTCACTACAATCGAATGCTATTCAAGTTAACTGAATCGAATGCGATTGCCTTTGATGTGTTTGTAATCGAACCCTTGAATCGCACTAGTCAACAGAATGCGATTGATGAACCAAGACTAGCAGTTTTATGCGGCTGAGAACACATTAAACTTTCAATCGCATGCGATTGAAACTGTGCGGCTGATAGCACTGAGTAACGTTCAAATATCTTGGAAGACTCTATAAGCTGTATCACCCTGTCAATCACATTGACCACTATCCGGCTTATAGAATCAGATATTTCTCAATCAGATCTGATTGCCTTACCCCTTATGGTGCCTACCAACTTGTACCTTGATTGGTATGGGTAGTACTTGAGTTGCCTTGTTTTACACTTAAACTTTGAAGAATAAATAATTATTTTTAATTAAAAAACGACATCTTCTTCTTCAATTCTACATTTAAACCTCAAGAACACCATAAATGCTTAATTTCCAGAAAATTAAATGCCATGAAATCGAGCATTTAATGAACTATTGGACTTTTTTCCTTTAAAACCACCACTTGGTTTTGAAGTGTTCTTCAAGAAAGTCTTATAAAACAGTAGAGATCTTCAAACAAACCCGGAAAGATGATGGAAAAAATAGTGTTTTATACCTTCGGGAAATGCTTGAACTCGAACCTTTCTTGAACTTAACCTTGTAGTTGTATTCTTTACAGAACTCGAACCTTGTTCTTTACCTTGAGCTTGAAATCTTCGAGTTTTACTTGTTATTTTTCAAACAATCACGAGCGAAAAACAAGTTTGGCCCTGATACTAATTGATGGTCCCGTATATATTATGGATGAAGCAATGCTATATGATAATCTTGCTAGTGTGTGTTTGTGTGTGTGTGTTCGGTTTGAGAGAGAGAGAGAGAGAGAGAGCCGAGAGCAAAGTAGAGGGAAACACAAACACAAGATATGTTGTAAATGCAAAGCTTAGATTGAAATGTGAAGGGCAAATGCCTTTTATAGCATTTGCCCAACTTTACAATAATTACATATTGCACCCTTACTTTTTATAAATCTAACAAACACCCTTTTCACATATTTCGCAAAATTTTAGTTTAAATCCTCGGATATCGCATAAAATACGTAGATATTTTATGCGATATCAACATACATGATACAGACTCTAGAGTTTACTGCTACTACAAGGAGAGCCCTGCAGACGATGTACCTCTACATGTACCTGATTATGATGCTGATTCTTTGTGGTATTGATGATAAGTTTGAAGTGACTGTGAGTGAGAGGACTTAGTTGAGGAAGTTTTGGGGACTTCTTTTGGCGATTAAAACTTTAGAACTTATATTTTTGGTGACTTGTAGCCAATTAACTAAAACTTAAATTGCTTGGTATCCTTCGGGAGAGACTTATGTGGTTGTTAATAGATGATGGTTTTGCTGAACATATGATTACCCTCGCTAAGAAATGCATGTTTTTGTAATTTCCTCATATAACTATGTTTATGTGAAATTTGTTTGATGGTTATTGTGAAATTTTGGATAAGAATAATAGACATAAACTAGATAGACAAAAGTTCATATAAACAAATATATATATATATATATATATATATATATATATATATATATATATATATATATATATATATATATGGGGCAAAAGTTCAAACGAGAACTGTTTTTCATATGAGAACTGCAAGAACTAATCTGAGCCGTCCGATTCCCCCTCATTAAATGTCATTGCCCACCCATGAATTCCTCACATGCACCATGCTACACTTGATTCCCTTGACGCTCTCCATCCATGAAGTTCCCAAATTCAAGGAACGACTAAGATTGGTTCTCGCAATTCTCGTACGAAAGACAGTTCTCGTTTGAACCCTCCCCTATATATATATATATATATATATATATATATATATATATATCAAAACCCTATTTGCAATTATACTAGAGAAACATGCCTCCGAGAAGAGAAAACCGGGACATATCTCAAGTGGTAACGGAGCGACTAATCGCGGTGCTACCTAACATTGTGAGTTAAGTAGCACCCGGTCTAAACATGAACAACCCAGGAGGAGCACCGGGTAATCCAGAATGCACATTCAAAACTTTTAGGGGTTGCAACCCTAAAGATTTTTATAGAAATGAAGGAGCTGTCAGACTGTTAACTTGGATAGAAAGTATAGAGTATGTTCTCGGTATCAACAAGTTCTCTGCCACAAACAAGGTAGATTTTGTGGCTTGTTGTCTGCAAGGCCAAGCTTTAACATGGTGGAGCACTCAAGTGCAAACTCGAGGAAGGGAAGTTGCTTACCAACTCCCTTGGGAGGAATTCATAAAGCTACTCAAAGAGAAATTCTACTCGAAGAGCAAGATCCGGAAGTTAGAAGCTGAATTATTGAATCACGAGATGAAAGGGTGTGGCATAGATTCCTACACTTTAGGTTTTCATGAGCTTGCAATGTTAGTACCTCATCGAGTGACCCTAAACAGAATCGAGTTGACAGGGTATATTTGGGGTTTGGCTCCTGAGATACTTGGAATGTCACCTCTGTAAATCCGACCACACTCCAAAGTGAAGTTTAGCTACTAAGCCCACCTACAGTGCTATTTGATCAGGAACATTTGCAATGATAAAGCTAAAGGTAAGGGGAAAATAGAGGAGCTCTCAAGAAAGCAATCTAGAGTAAGATCTGGAAAGAACCAAAAGGTGACAAGAATCTTTGACGCCCAAAATCAAGTAGAAAAGAAAGATAAGAGCCCATACTCTAGGTGTGACAAGTGCAACAATTACCACGGTGGTAAATGTATTATTTGTCACTAGTGCAATAAGGTAGGCAACTTCGCGAAGGATTGCAAAAGACTAACTTGCCACGAGTGCGGAAGCATAGACCATCTTCGGAATGCGTGCCCAAAACTCAACCGAGGGCCAATGTTAATCAAGCACATCCGTCCAATTAGAGAAATTTAGGAGGCCAAGCCAGAGGCCGAGTGTTCAAGATTGGTGCAGAAGAGGAAAGGTAAAACCCATAATGTAATTACAGGTACGTTCCTTGAGAATAATCATTATGTGTTAGTGTTATTAACTCCGGAGAAGATAGGATCTTAAGCTTAAGTTAAAACCCCAAAAATAAAAAGAGGTCTATAATATTGAATTTGCCAATGGACAGGAAGTAAAGACTAGAGATATAGATACTAACTATACATTGAATTTAGCCAATAAGAACCTTAGCATAGACCTTATTCCAATGGAATTAGGAATCATTGATGTAGTTGTGGTATGGATTGGCTATCCAAAATTAGAGCTGAATTATGTTGTTCCGAAAAGACCATCTAAATCCCGTTCCCGGGGGATGAAACGCTGGTTGACGATGGAGAAAAGTCAGGGAAAAACATATAGATGACATGCATAAAAATGCAGAAATACTTGAAGAAAGAATGTATTGAAATTTTAGCTCACGTTGTAGATAAGGAGGTTGAAGAAAAGAACATTCAGGATATACTAGTCGTTCTAGATTTTCCCGAAGTGTTTTCGGATGAGCTACCTGGATTACCTCTTCCTAGACATGTCTTATTTGGTATTGATCTAATCCTTGGAGCCGTGCCCGTAGAAAAGGCACCGTATCGGTTAGCCCCATCAGAAATGCAGGAATTGTCTGCACAACTTCAAGAACTACTCGACAGTGATTTCATACGACAAAGTACCTCACCATGGGAGCCCCAGTCCTATTCGTCAAAAAGAAAGATGGATCGTTGCGAATGTGCATCGACTATAGGGAGCTCAATGAGTTGACTATTAAAAGTAGATACCCTCTTCATCAAATCGATGACTTGATCGACCAACTTCAAGGTGCTACCTATTTTATATAATTGATCTTTGATCTGGATACCATCAATTAAGAGTCCGTGAAGAGGACGTACCCAAAACTGCGTTTAGAACATGTTACAGTCACTGTGAATTCTTAGTTATGTCTTTTGTATTAACAAACGCACCAACTGTTTTCATGGACTTAATGAACGGGTCTGTAGACCATACATAGATAAGTTTGTGATTGTGTTCATGGACAATATACTCATTTACTCGCTAAGCAAGGAGGATCATGAAGATCTTTTAAGATTGATACTGGAGTTACTTAGGGATCAGAAGCTATATGCACATTTTTCCAAATGTGAATTTTGGATACAAGAAGTATGTTTTCTTGGACACGTAATAAATGTAATTGGAATTCATGTGGACCCTACCAAGATTGAATCCATCAAGAGATGGGAACCCCAAAAACTCAAAGCAAAATTCATCAATTTCTTAGTTTAGCAGGTTACTATAGAAGATTTATCGCAATTTTTTCAAAGATAGTGCTACCACTTACGACATTAACTCAAAAGACAATAAGTTTGATTGGGGACACAAACATGAGAAAGCATTCCAAATGTTGAAGCATAAGTTATGCAATGCACCCATTATGGCCTTGCCAGAGGGAAACGATGACTTCGTAGTATACTGTGACGCCTCACACCAAGTCCTAGGATGTGTGTTGATGCAAAGAGACAAGCTCATTGCATACACTTCAAGGTTGAAAGTTCATGAAAAGAACTATACCACCCATGACTTAGAATTTAGAGCAGTAGTGTTTTCTCTTAAGATATGGAGACAATACCTTTATGTCACTAAGTGCACCATCTACACAGATCACAAAAGTCTTCTACATATATTTTATCAGAAAATGCTTCACATGAGGTAGAGAAGATGCGTGGAATTGCTTAACGGTTACGATTGTGAAATCAAATACCACCCCAGGCAAGGCTAATGTGGTAGCCAAAACATTAAGCAGGAAGGAAAGGATTATACCATCAAGGGTACGAGCTGTGGGAGTGATTGTTCACACGAGCTTAAAGGGGAGAATACTTCAGGCTCAAGAAGTAGCATTAAAAGCGGTTAACTTGAAGGACAAAACCCTTTATCGTTTGAAGCATAGACTCGAAACTAAATCTGCCGGAGTATGTTATTTCGAAGGCAGAGTTTTGATACCTAAAGAAAATAATGTACGTCTATCAATACTAGATGAAGCTCATCACTCTAAGTATTCTATTCATCCGGGAGCCGATAAATGTACAATGATCTAAAGGAATACTATTGGTGGCCTGGAATGAAGAAAGATATCTCTCTGTATGTAGGGAAATGTTTAACTTGCACAAGAGTTAAGGCGGAACATCAGAAGCCCCTTGGATTATTACAACAACCAGAAAATCCCTGAATGGAAATTGGGAGCAAATTACCATGGATTTCGTGACCAAATTACCTCAGTCTGCTAAAGGGTATTGATGGTCCCATATTATATGGATGAAGCAATGCTTGAGAGTTAATGTGTTTATTTGTATGTGTAATCGGTAGAGAGAAAGAGAGCCGAGAGCTAAGAGAGAAAACACACACAAGAGTTTAGAAATATGCAAAGCTTAATTGATAATGAGTTGGGAAATGCCTTTTATAGCATTTCCCAACTTTGGTGTATTTACATATTACACCCCTCACTTTAATATTTCTAACAATCTCCCCCTAAGTGAGGTGTGTAATCATTCACAACAATTTAATACATAGAAAAGCTATTCATAAACAGATTTGTTGCGAATACCGAATGCCACCTGCCATCTCCTTACTTGCCTCCGGTTGGATATTGTGGTCTTCATCTGATCTATTGCTTTGTAGGCCTGAGCATGTTGTGCATAAGTGTAGGCATCTTGGTTATCCCATACCTTCTGATGAATCTTATGATGAAGGATATTTAGTGTACCATCTGAGTAGGACATGAGCTCATCTAATCTGATAAAGATCTTTTCACCCTTGGTGTTCTTGGAGATAACTCCTCGTTCACCTCTGAAGCATTCATGTCCTTCATCAACTATAGTCAACTCCTCAAGTTTTTCTAAGTCAGGATGACTAGTATTCGGTTTTACCAAGTTGATCTTTCTGTAGTTGTTCTCAGCTCCAAGTTGCAGATCATGTTCCTCTATGAACTCCATCAGATTTCTAAGGTACCTCATCAAAGCCACTCTTCCAAATTCTTCTTCTGGCCACTTTCCCTTCTTTTGTGAGAGAGTGTCAAAGATAAAACTGATGTCTTTAACTTTAACAAACCTCAGATCAGCTTCAGTGAGAAAGTATGTTACATTGTTTGCCCTTTTCACATGAAATATTGCATACTTGATATTGAAGGTGGTTTGTGTGTAGACATTGATGAGTTCCACAATTGGGTAATCTGATTTGTTTTCTTCTGGAGTGATCATGGATTGAGTAAGAATGTGTTCATATCTTCTGTGTTGCTTATCATCCATGTTCCGCAACTCTGGAGAAATAACCTGTATTGGCGTGCTACAAAAGATGTTAGGTATTCTTTCTTCAAGATATGCAGCATTTACATGAAATTCTTTCCATATCGGTTGATTTCCTGCACTTCTTGTGAACATGTTGCTCGCATCTAGACCTAGGGCTCCACGTTGTACCGGAGGTGGAGCTGGCATTCAAAAGTTTGGTGGAAGGGGCCATTCGGATTCTCTTCAAAAACTTTTCAGCTGCTTCAGTTTGTCTGTTCCTTTCCAGAATATCTGCAGCTGATTCTTGAAACTGACACGGAGGAGGAGGGAATTGTTGATGAACTTCAAAGTTTATATTCCCTAGAACCCTTGAAACATCAAAGAAAGGCTTTGGCTGCTTTGGTTTTCTCCTTGCTTCCCTTCTAGAAATTGCTGCTCTTTCTTTTCTTCTTGTAGCAATTTCTCGTTCATTAAAGGTTTCTTAGAATCTATCCACGATTCTGGGGGAAGAAGGACGAGTAGCAATCTCGACATAATCATCAATACCTTCAAAAATCCTTTGAATTTCTGGGTCATCGGTTTCCCCTTCTGGTTCAGCAAGATTGCTTTCTCCCATTTGCCTTGATGGTGATATGTGTAGTGATCCATATAAATCTTCCATTTCAGCATCAGAATCACTAGTCCAGTTAAAATCAAAGGCATGGGCCTGTTCAGACGATATTTCCCCTTCTTCAAGATTTGCAGGCCTCGGTTCATTTTGTTGGTGAGGTACATAGAGTATAATTTGTTTGTCAGCATTTTCTATTTGTTGTCATTCATGAACTTCATCGGCCATCTGTTCAGTTGCTTGTTGTTGTTGCTGAGGCTGACTTGCAGCAGAACTAGTACCCGTAGGTAGATATTTGCTGAAGGATGGTACAGGTACAGTTGCAGTTGAGGGGGCAGTTATGTATCTTCTTCTTTTCTCCCCCTCGGGACGATCATCAGGATCCTGATCATCCCGCCTCCTCTTTAACCCCTGAGCCTGGGCCTGACAGGTTTGTTCAAGTACCGTCAGCCGGTCAGTTACTTTTTGAAGGGAGGTGTAAAAACCTCTTGTCACCCCATCTATTTTCCTATTGACATCCTCATGAAATTCTGTAAAGTCATCCAAGGAGATTCCCTGTGGATTTCGTTCAGCCCGCAGAGTAGTCAAAAGGTCTTGATCATAAGCAGTGTCTGGTCTCTGTTGAAGAATTTTCGCATAAAGTATGCTTTTCAGAGCATCCACTGAGAGAGAAGTGACATCAGCTTGAGGTTGAGGCGCTGTTGCTGGAGGACAAGCTGCAAGAAGTATGCTCAGATTGTTGGCGGATTGGGGACACGGCTTGTTGAATAGCAAGTTGAAGATCTGCACGTGTAACAAACCCGGAATCACTCAGATTACCGGTTGAGGTACCTGCCACAGAGGCATAACCACCTACTGGAGCAGCATGGTTATAGGCTCCAGCAGGATTTCCTTCCAATCCTCGAATGGCACCTTGAGAGGTACCACCTATGGAAGTTGAGGAGACTTGTCGAGCCAACAAGCTCAGTGCATCAATGGTGACTTTGTGTTGTTCAAGATAAGCGGAGATCCGCGGCATATCAAATTGTGCACGAAAAGGAGTCGAGGACGAGGGAGACGGTCCTCTTTGTTCAATAGGTCCAACACCCAATTGGGGTTGACCCAGTGTATGTGCTATAACCCTGTGCAATAAAGACGGAGTCTGTTGAGAGACACCGTAGTGGCTTGGTGGGGCAGAAACTTGCACGGGTGGGATCACCGCGACTTCTTCAATATGAGGCTCAGCAGTTCTAGGCCTCATAGTAGATGAGGCTTCCCGGCTTTCTGGGTTTGGGGAACCCTCAGCACTCATTTTTTCTTTTCTCACCTCCTCTCTATCACTCGCACTCCTAACTACAAAACTATCTTCATCATCACCGCTACCAGCACCATACCCCGTATATTGATCAGGGTGAATAAGAGTGTCAGGAGTGGCAGAACCAGATTCAACAGATAAAGAATGACTTGGTAAAGTTACTGGAATGTCATGTTTAGGAGCAACTATGGCCCTGCGAATGATAGGAATGGTGGTTGCTTGGGCAGTTGAAGTCAAAGGAATGACCAGACCACCAGGTTGTGGAATGACCTGAGTAATTTGAACGGGGTGAATCTGGTCGGGAGAGGTAGTATGTGGGTCAGTAAGTTTCATGAATGAGGGTGTGCTTTCTGCTGGTTGTTCGATTGGTTGGTCAGGGGTGCCCACAGGAGATATAGCAAGTTCAAAGGAAGGGGCACCTCCTTGATGGGAAGCAGACTCAGCTTGAGAAGAACTGGATGACTCAGAATCGTCAAGTCCAAGTTCAGTAAGAACAGCTTGGGTTCGGGTAGATTGAGAAAGAGATTGAACTATGGCTTGAATGGTGGCGGGATCATATGCATCCCCTCCCTCTCTACTCTCAACACCTTCACCTTCTTCACCACCCCTCTCAACATTTTCTCTCTCCACTCCCCTCTCAGCATCTGCCATAGATAACTGAGTCCTAACCTCTATATTCTCACCTGGTGCTACTTCCCCTTGGGTAGGTATGGTCGGTTCTGGCATAACCATGGAGGGTGCTGCTACACTCTCCCTATAAGTTCTCACAACATCATTCTGCTCACATAGATCTAGAAGAGATTCAGGGAAAGGTTTTGGAGTTGGTAGGTTGGCAGGAGTGGCAGGTTTAATGTATTGAAAGAGTTTAGGAGGTATAGAGGGTAGACCTGCTCGGCGGGGAATGTCAGCATTCCTGTCCATCACATATTGTATTATCATCGGAAGGAAGCGATGGTATGGCAGCAGGTTAGCATCCTTCTTCTTTTGGGAATTCTTCCTTTGCATAGATGCTTTGATGTCTTGGAAGAGAAGGAATGCATAATCCACATGCATGTGAGTTGCAGCTGCTACAAAGATTTTGAGTTGATATTCCGTTGGGAATTCGTAGCCAGAATGCTTTGGAGTAAGACACCTCTGAAGCACCATCATGAAAGTGTTATATTTTGGATGCAAGCTGGTGCGTTTGAATTGACCTTTGTGGGTGAGCTCCCCAGCATAGCCCATATTTCTGATGGCTGCAAGATACGCTTCCTCATCTGGGATTTCCTCAAAATCCGATGCTGGCAGTCTACTGTTAACTTTTGGTAGCCTGAAAATTGAACGTAGGCGGTTGACAGGTATGTCTACAGTAAACTCATCCACCTCAGCATGGATAACCTCTTGACCTCTTTCATTGATTCGTACATCACATGTCTGCCAGAATTGTTGAACATAAAGTTCAGGAACATGTGTGCCGGTTGTTGCAGGGTTGTAGGTTAGGAGGTGGTTCAGAGGGTGGACTTTAAGAATTTCGGGAACAATGGGGTGAGTGGGGGTCGTGAATTTGGTAAGGTCAATATAGTGGTTATTTGGGTGAGTCCTGGTGCTAAGGAACTCAGCTTGAGGCATGATCTCCTCTGGGTCACGAATTGCTTGGGCCATCTTATCTGTACAGATAGATAAAAACGTTAAGGCATAGTGACAATGATAAGATTGGAGAACAACATTTCTTTTGAATTTGGATCCAATGTATGATTTATATAATGGAGTTTGTATTGAACCAAAAATCTCAAGTATGAAGTGTTAGACAGAAAAATTATCTAACACTGGAGGGCTTCAGTGTGAAGATACCAAATTGATGTGTTGAAAAGTTATTGTTGATATCTTATTTCATTAAGTGAACAATGATAAACACATTTGTAGCAGCATGCCCCAAAAACCACCCTAACACTTCCTTTTAGGCCAAAAACCGAATCATTTGAGTATGTTTATACTCCCCAAGAACACGAAGAACACTTTTAAAGATTTTTGAAAGATTTTTGCACCAAAGTGTTCCTCATATGTTAAAACAACCCATCGCAAACTTTGTTTCATCAAACAAGTTTGTTTCATGTACCAAAAATCCACTCAAAGTCACGAAACCCTCATACGCAAAACAGTGTTCTAAGGCCAAAAAGTATCCTTTTAACTTAAAAACTTCAAAAAGTAACCCATACAAGTTGTTACCTTTGTGATTTCGAGTATTTTAACACTAAAATTTCAAATTTTGCCAGAGTAACGAGATGATTTGTATGTTAAAGTAACCAAGAAATCGAGAGAACACTTGTGAAATTTGAATCGCGTGAATGAAGAATGGTAACGGTTGGGGTAATTTGTAGTAGTGTAAAAAGACACGTGTCAAGCCCTGATTGGTTGTTTAAGCGGTTAAAAACGCGGCTGATAGAAGTGTGGATGCGGCTGATAAGTGTTTTCAATCGCATGCGATTCACACTGTGGTGTGTTAATCGCATGCGATTCAGCTTGGGTGTTGAAATTATGTGCATCTGAATCGCGTGCGATTAACACTAGCTGATTCAATCGCGTGCGATTCAACCTAACTTAATCGCGTGCGATTCACACTAACTTAATCCGAATCGCATGCTATTCAACCTTAGTCAAACTAGCATGCGAATCACCCTATTTACCTGAATCGCATTTGTTTGAGTACTCTATTGAGCTGACTCAGTCTTCACGCTGAGTCACTCAGCTTGAAACTCATCAAGCTGAAACTCAATATGCATATCTTAGTTTACGCACACAGCTTATCAAACATATTGATAATCTTACTAAGATATAGTCTAAGTTGATCAAACATATGCTCAGCTTATATTCTGCTTATACTCAGTCTGAATCACTATAAGTATTCAGTCTGACTAAGCTTCTTAATTTTGTTTATGTTGTATGTAGAACATATCTTACAAACTTAACTTTGTCTCATCAAATCTTAACTGATGAGATCATTTTCCCAACAAACTCCCCCTAATTGATGATGACAAAACCATCAAACAGTTAGTAAGTTTGTTTAACAGAATTATGTCTTAAACTTATTAAGACTTTTATATTTGAACTGATCAAATAGTAATTGAACATATCAATTTTAATTGAACTTATCAATTTAAATTGGAACACAACAACTTTTAGTTGAACACACCAACCAATTACATTAATGAATAAGAACTTATCAGTTATTCATTTAGCTGAACTTATCAGACTTATAAATATGAACACATCACAACACAGTTGAACATATCAAACTTTGTACTTGTGTTAATTGAACTAATCATAATACAAAATGATTGATCACTTAGATCATGCTCACTAAGTGCTTACAAAAATATTAGAATTAATCTAATATTTACAATAGAACTAATCTATTTATCTTTTGAACTCAGGATGTAGAACCTCCCAAAGAATGATTTCTCTGTGGATTTCTTCTAGGAGGGTTTCAGCTTCTGCATCCCCTCTGAGTTCTCTCTGTTGCATTCTGATGACCTTATTCAGCTTATACTTTACAAAATAATTTGAGCTATCACCACAGCAACTTCTTATATGTATGGCATCCCTAGCTTTTAAATAACATATATCACTCAGCTTGATAAAGCTAGGTTTGCCAGCCTGATCCTTAAACATGAATCCCTGAACAGGTGAATAAATACCTTGGTTTTCCTTAAACTCTACACCTTCAGGTATCTCGAATAAGCTCTCCCACTGCAGACCAGGAACTGGAACATATCTCAATTCCTCAGCTCTATTAATCATCTTGGAAACTTCAACAAAGATCTCTTGCTTGATTTGACTTTTCTTAAACTTCTTGAGCATCATTAATATTCTCTGCCATTCTTGGTAACCCATCCTGTGAACAAATCTCAGGTCCATTCCCATTGTAGATTTATCATCAAATTCAAAATTGAGAATCATGGCTCCATTTATTCTGCTCAAGGTCATGCCTCTGATCTCCTTGCTGGTGCTCCTTCTGAAGTAGCACTCTTGAATGTCCTCGTCTGTATATGGGATAGGATCAGGTTTCAGACCAATGTAGTTATCCTCAGCCTGAGTCAAAGCTTTTCTCTGTTTTTCTTTTTCTTCGTCCTTTACCTCCTTTTCTTTTCTTTTCCTTAGCTCTACAAGCGAAATGCCTAACTCATTTGCTTCCTCTTGTTCGAGCATTTCAATCATAAGCCTTGTGGCTTTATCCTCCTCTGTTTCTTCCTCAAATTCAGAAACACTGTCAGCTTCAAGTTCAAATTCTACTACTTTTTATCTCTTAGCTACAGGTTCCTCTTTGTTTATTTCTAACTCCCCCTCAGTCTGAGCTTGCCTCTCTGCTCCTTTAGCTAGTACTAGTAGAGCTTCAGCTTCAGCTTGAACTAGCTCAGCTTCAGTATCGGCTTGAACCTTCTCCCCCTTTTTGTCATCATCAATAGGGGTCGAAGTCCGTTGTTGTAGGAGTGCAGCAACTGCAGAGGCAATCTCTTTAACATCCTTTGTCAGCTTCTCAAGCCTCTGATAGATTTGGCGTTTATGCTTCTTCTTCTTGAGATGGAACAAACCAAACTGAGCAGCAACATAATCTTTTAGCTGCTGGATGCCTGAGGATGCAGTGTCAGTATGAGGAGAGTCTTTGGGTGCATCATCCAAAGGTTGGTGTTTACCTTCAAATTCATCTATACCAGAGTCTGGACCCTGTGAATCACCTAGGTTTGAATATCAAACATTGACAGGTCGTGCGATAGGGTGTGAGAAGTGAAGAGAAGTAATGGGGCTCGAAATGTGAAGTGTATGGGTTGGTGGTTGGCTGATTGGTTTGGAGGGGGGTGATTGAACCTGGGGATTGGTCATATATTCAATGTCACCTAAGTGTGTCTGCTTAAGCAGAGTAATTGGCTCTCCCATGGCACTGGAGAGTGTGGGCTGAGTAGACACCACACCTGGGTTAGGCAGTTGGGTTGTAATGAGCCCCGAGATTGACACCTTAAGAGTAGGCGTCTCCCCCTCAACTCCTGCCGGTGGAGGGATCAATGTGATCTCAGCTCCAGTGATGCCTTGAGGAGTGGTACCACCTATAGCAGTTTTACGTGAATAGGCTCGGATATTCTCCCTAGTAGCAGTGGGCAAGCTAGGGGTGGCTTCAGAGTGTGATTGTAAATGGAATAAAGGTGGAGGAGATGGGTTAGACTGGGTTTGGCTTACCACAGCCTTATCTCCAAAAACGGATGGAGAATAGTGAGAAGAAAGAGAAAGTGGAGAGGTCTTACCAGAAGCAGCTTCAGTTTGTGCTGGTTCAGCTTGAGCAGAGTGCTCTGCTTGAATTTCTGTGTCAGCTTGGGAAGCTACCTGTTGGTTGGATCTCTCTTCTTCACTTTCAGATGAAGCTGCCTCAGCTATCAGTAGCATGGGCTCACTCAGACCCTCTTGCTCCGGGAAGATGTCATTGTTGAACATCTTGGGGCTGAGTGTAGGAGACAGGAACACATCCTGTGCAGCTTCATAGAGTGCTGTCCCTAGCTCGGCTTCAAATTCCACTGACATGTACCTAATGAAAGGCACATGAAGATCCCTTGTGGTCTTCATCACTTGGACCCTTAGCTCGTTGAAGATGAGCTGTGCATAGTCTAAGTTCCGAGCAAAGTATATATTGTACAGCAGCTGCATCTCGAACTCGTTAACTTGGTCCAATCCTCCAACCTTAGTACCAAGTGAATGGATCACTGTGGACACCATGAAACCCAAATTGGTTGGAAAGGTGGCCTTCTTGATGACACCCTCTGTTTGTGGGTGTCCCATTCTAGGTAGGACAGACCTTGCCACCAGTCTCGTCACCGCAGGCTCGAAAACATCAGATTGAGGGAGTGAAGAACTTCCCTTAGCTTATCGACGGTGAGAGTAATGGTCCTCTCCCCATTCAGCAATGTGCCTCGGATTGAGGCAGAGGTTTGGTCGTAAACACACGTGTACCAAAACTCGAGCTGATACTGAGGAACCATATGTAGAGGTGCTCCAGTAAAAGCGAAGGCCAATCGGCATTTTCCAATGTGATCGACCCATGGTTCGTATCCTCTGTTAAGCTTGCGTTGAGGGATTGCAAGACAAGCGCGCTGATTGTTGATTTTGATCAGTGGCAATCCGTTGTTCTTGAACGCAGCACCTCTTACCATTCTGTCACTTAGAATCAGAACAGTTCCTTCCATCGTTGAAATTTGAAGATTACACTGAGTAACTTTTCTGTATTCGCACTGAGCAAATGAAGTCGCACTGAGCGATGTAGGGATTTGAGAACGATGAAACGAGTAATCGCACTGAGCAATTGGATATTTGCGAAAGGTATTTCAGAATGTGAGAAGTTTGTTTTGTAAGCGTAAACTTCTCTAAACCGAATAGAGTCGGTATATATACCTTTCCGAGGAGATAGAAAAGTTACCGTTGAACTCCCTTTTATCCGTTACACCGTAAAAAAAATTCCGGCTTGATGTAACAGTGAGAGGGTAGAAACACATCATCTTCCAACGGATACAAGTGTAAAATATTATAATTAACTAATAATTATAGTAGAAACACTGATAAAGTATACCAATACACAATTGATATACGATTCGATTTGAAACTTACTCAAATACACATGTACATATAAATTAATGACACTTAGTAATTAAATCATAATTTGGACACACCAAGACTGAGTAAACTGATTACTCAGTTTATGTCAAGCACTCAGCTTGATTCAAGCACTCAGCTTGAGTTGAGTACTCAGCTTGAGATTGGTACTCAGCATGAGTAGATCACACAGCTCAGACTTAATGACACTGAGTCAATTTATGTTTGAGACTCACTCAAACTATATAATAACTACACTAAGTAGTTAAAATATGTTTGGAACTCACCAAACCTGTGAAATCATCATTCAGCTTGACAGGTATTACAATTTATGAAAACGTATTTATAAACTATGCACTCAATTTAAGACACTTAGTCTTTGTCAAACTGAAAACTCAGATTCTAGACACTTAGCTAGGGGTTGAGCATACCCAATTTACTTAGCAGATACATAAACCTCTTTTCATCAAGGGGTTTAGTGAAAATATCTGCTAATTGGTCATCAGTGGAAATAAATTTAATTTCAACTTTACCTTTTTCCACGATGTCCCTGATGAAGTGAAGTCGAATTTCAATGTGCTTGGTTCTTAAGTGGAAGATTGGATTGTAAGTGATGGCTATAGCACTTTGGTTATCACAGAAGATGGGAGTTTTCTTGAAACTCATGCCAAAGTCTTCAAGCTGATGCTGCATCCATAGGATTTGAGCACAACAGCTTCCTGCTGCAACATATTCACCTTTAGCAGTTGAAGTAGCCACTGAGTTCTGTTTCTTAGTAGTCCAGCTGACTAACTTCCCTCCAAGCATTTGACATCCTCCAGTAGTTGATTTTCTGTCTAACTTGCACCCAACATAGTCAGCATCTGAAAAACCAACTAACTCAAATCCAGAGTCCTTTGGATACCAAAGACCTAGATTCGTTGTACCTTTAAGGTACCTAAAGATCCTTTTCACAGCTTGAAGATGTGATTCTTTAGGATTTGCCTGATATCTTGCACAAACACATGTAGCAAACATGATATCAGGTCTACTATCTGTCAAATAGAGTAATGAACCTATCATTCCTCTATAGGTAGACTGACACACAGACTTACCATCCGAGTCTTTACTCAGCTTGACAGCTGGTGACATGGGTGTTTTCATGGTTGAACTTGAATCAAAACGATATTTCTTTATCAAATCAAGAACATACTTGCTTTGATTGATGAATAATCCGTCAGGCTTTTGTTGAATTTGTAGACCTAGGAAGTAAGTCATCTCACCCATCATATTCATCTTGTACTTTTGTGACATTATTTTGGAGAACCATTCACACAGAGATTCATTAGTAGAACCAAAGATAATATCATCCACATAGATTTGTACAAGAATCACCTGTCCATTACTCTTTTTAATAAATAGTGTCTTATCTATACTACCTCTGGTGAAACATATTGATAGTAGATAAGTGGACAGAGTATCATACCAAGCTCTTGGAGCTTGTTTAAGACCATACAAAGCATTGTCAAACTTATAGACATGATGTGGAAACTTTGAACTTACAAAGCCAAGAGGTTGTTTCACATAGACTTCCTCCTGAAGTTTTCCATTAAGGAAGGCACTCTTCACATCCATTTGATAGACTTTGAAGTCTTTATATGCTGCATAGGCTAAGAACGACCTTATGGCTTCAATTCTAGCAACAGGGGCAAAGGTCTCATCATAATCAATTCCCTCTTCTTGCTTATACCCTTGTGCTACCAGCCTGGCTTTTTTCCTAACTGTCACTCTATCCTTGTCCATTTTATTTCTATAGACCCACTTAGTGCCTATAATATAATGATCTTTGGGGGTAGGGACAAGTTTCCAGACTTTGTTTCTCTCAAATTCATTCAGTTCCTCTTGCATAACATCAATCCAATCCTCATCCTCTAAGGCTTCCTTAGTCTTCTTTGGTTCCATTTGAGATAGGAAACCAAAGTGAGCAGCATAGTACTGTAGCCTTGGATCTGGTCATAACTCTTTCTTGGACATGTCCAATGATTTGATCTTGAGGATGATCTTTGAGGAATTTAAATGTTGTAGTTGGAGAGTCTGGTTCTGAATCTGCGTGATGTTGAGAACTCTGAGGTTAACACACATCCTCAGTCTCAACAGCAGCATTGTCAACAAACTGATGATCACTGAGATTCTCAGTCTGAGTGACCTCAGCTCCAAAAGGATTAACGAACTCATCATCTTTCTCAGCTTGAGAGTCCCTTGGAGCTTGTGATGATTTCTTTGATGAACACACGTCATCATCACTGTCATCTCCTATGACATACATAGGATTTGATGAGTTGGTTCCCTTAGGCCTTTCAAGCTCACTCAGACTGACCAAGTCAGCTTGACTGTTATCTTGATTAAAACTGTCTTCATCAAATGAGACATGAATTGATTCTTCTATGGCCTTTCTCCTTGTATTATATATTCTATAAGACTTGGAGACCAATGAATATTTCAAGATCAGCTTTAGGTTTCAACTTATGGAGCCGATCTCTTTATTTTAGCACATAGCATTTTGAACCAAAGATATGGAAATAACCTATATTGGGCTTTCTAGACTTATACATCTCATATGAAGTCTTTCCATATCTTTTGACAATGATTGACCTATTCTGGGTATAGTAGGTTGTACTAACAGCTTCATCCCAGAAATAGAGTTACAATCCTGCCTCACATAGCATTGTTCTAGCAGCCTCAATTAGGGTTCTATTTCTCCTTTCAGCAACTCCATTTTGTTGTGGAGTTCTGACAGATGAGAAATTTTGAAATATCCCTTTTTGTTCACAGAAGCTTTCAAGGGTTGAGTTTCTGAACTCAGTCACATGATCACTTCTGAGTTGCTTTACAGACAAACCTTTCTGCAACTCTTCCTGTTTGATAAAACTGATTATCTCCTGGGCAGCCTCACTTTTGGCTTTAAGGAATATTACCCAGGTGAATCTTGAGAACTCATCTACTATCACCACTTAGGCTTGGAGTACTTATGGGTCCAAACTAGTCCATATGCAAAATATGCAATGGGACCCTTTATGGTGTTTCCCTTGTTCAGAAGCTGAGCACAATTTGTCTTTGACAAATGTGATCTTTGGTAATCCAGAGACTAACTCTTTATTGGACAACATATTTATATTTTTAAAGTTTAGATGAGATAAACGTTTATGCCATAACCAACTCAGCTTAGGAACAGAATGGGAATACAAGCAGGTTTCATTACAAGGATCAGCAGAATTAAGATCAAGTAGATACACATCTCTTTCTCTTTTAGCTATTAATATAGGCTTTCCCTTAGCATTATAGATTTTTCCTGATTTCTTCCTAAAAGTAACTATATTTTCTTCATCACACAATTGACTGATACTAATCAGGTTGTGTTTGAGACCATTGACATATGCAACTCTCTGGAAAGTGACCTTGCCAGCTTGCATCTTCCCATAGCCTTTAGTTCTTCCATGGGAGTTGTCTCCAAATGTTACTTTAGGACCTTGATCTTCTTGGAAATCACTAAGAAGTCCTTTCCACCCGGTCATGTGCCTTGAGCATCCACTAACCAAGTACCATTTACTTGCACCCTGCACATGATATGAAAACTAAACACATTAGTTTTGTTTGGGAACCCACTTCTTGGTGAGTTCAGATGAGGAGCACTTAGCATCTCCATCTTGTTGAACTGACTGTTCAGCTTGAGCAGGAGCTGAGTCCTGTGTAGGCTGATCATCTTGTTCTTGTTCAGGCCTTGAGATTTCTGCATCACAGTCCTTAGCCTCATGACCTCTACTTCTGCACTTGTAGCATCTCCTTCTTCCAATGATTACAGGAGGTAGAGTGTCTAATAATCCTTGTGAGAACTTTCTCTCAGTCTTAGGATTATATGTGGTGGATAACTTTTCAACTTTCTTAGCAAGCTGATTCACCTGATGATCACTGACTTTGGACTTACCTTTGTCAGGTCTTTGTTTGTTATCCTTATGATTAGAAGTTTGACTAACAACCTTCTTTTCCATGACCTTGGACTTACCTTTGTCATGACTACTGGACTCACCAGTTTCAACATGCTTGGACTTACAACTGTTGATCTTCTTGGACTTACCAAGATCTACAACTTTGGACTTACCATTGTTGTACTTTGACCTCTGACTTACAGTGGTCTTCCTATTCTTGTAACTTCTCTCCGAGCTAGATAGAGAATGGTGTCTTTTGAAAGGATTTGGATTAAGCCTTTCTATAGCTGAAGTTCTTTGAATAGGCTGAGTGCTTAATCTGTCCAGCACAGACTTACCATGCTGTTTGGATGTTGAGTACTATTCTCCATGATCTTTAGCCTTTACAAACATATTGTATTTAAGGTTTTGACCATGTTTCTTCTCTGAGGCTGACTTCTGAGACTCAATCAGTAGTATATCCTCCTTAGAGTCTGTACTTGCTATCTCATCATCAGCTACATAAGCTGCAGTTTGATAGTCACCTCCAAGCACAACTTATACCTGTTTAGGAATTTGTTGGTTTATGCACTTTTCAGCAAGCTTTGATGACTTACACCAAGACTCAGTGACTTTTTGTAGTTGGTCAGCTTTGTCTTTAACTTCCTGAAGTTCTTCACTTAAAAGTTTATTAATGTGTCATTGACATTCAAGATCACATTGTGCTTTCTTACCAACATCAATGAGAGATTTATTTTCTTTAATCTCATTCTTGAGTTTAGTTATCTCATCTTTGAGGTCATTTTCAGACTTAAGGATGGTCTTGAAATCATTCAGCAGATAATCAAAAGCAAAACCCTTTTCTTCGTCGGTGTAAGAGTTGAAATTACTAACCTTATACATGGAAGCAGGATCCCAATCACTGAGCTTGCTGTTTTCCTTAGCTTCCTTCATATCAGCTTCGAAAGTTGACTCGGACTGACCATAATCAACGTCGTCAATTTCAAACTCTTCATCTTCTTGAGCCATCAGACATATATCATCATCTGAGGTAGATGATTCTGTATCCCAAGTTTTAACATATAGTCCTTTTACACTTGGTTTTTCTACAGGCTTTCCTTTCTTGAGCTGAGTATATTTCATCTTGTATTTATCAGCTCTGTAAGCATTCTTATCAAAAACTGATGTTGATTCCGCCTTCTTGGATCTGCACTAAGCAGCAATATGTCCCTTCTTCTGACAGTTGAAGCACACAACATTATTGGGATCAAAGGAACTCTTCCCTTTGCCTCTGTCAGATCTTCCTCTTCCCCTTTGAGCTCTTCTCAAACGTCTGGCTAAAATTGCCATTTGCTCAGTGATATTCTGAACATCATCAGTATCACTTGATTCTGAGTCTGAGTGGTCAGCTTGAGATTCTGACTCAGTCTCAGATTCAACAACCAGTGTCTTGGAACTTTTCTTCTTTTTCTGTGCAAACAATGCAACTTCATTCTTTGTTGTTATGAAGTTCTCTTGTGTTCAGTGATCTGTTCATGATTTAGCAAGAACCCATATATGGACTGTAGGTTGTACACATGCAGTGTTCCTCTAGCCCTCAGTGTTGTAGTTACATCATTAAACTTCTCTGGTAACACATCCAGAAATTTTAGCACAAGTTCAGCTTCATCTTTCTTTACACCCACACTTAGTAGGTCATTTATCAAGCAGTGAAACCTTGTGAACAAATCTGACAAGGTTTCATTCTTCTTTGAAAAGAAGTTTTCATAAGATCTATTCAAATGATTTTTCTTATGCTGCTTGACCAGATCCGTGCCCTCATATGTAACACTTAGCGTGTCCCAGATATCTTTTGCAGATTCACACCCAGTCACAGTACACAATATTTTGTTGGTCAGGGCATTTTCCAGAACACTTTTTGCCTTGTCACCCAGATTGAAGAGTTTCCAATCTTCATCAGTCCAGGATGCAATAGGCTTTCTTGTTTCCTTTTCAGTTTTTCCAGGAGACGTATCACTGACAATAGCAGGAATCTTGGGGATGATAGGTCCTTTTGTAATGACATCGAACATACGATTGTCAATTGACTTGAGGAATAGAATGGCTCTGAACATCCACATAGGATAGTCAGATCCATCAAATATGGGACAACCTTTGGCAGACATCTGTGGAAAGTTTGAAAAATTGTTGCTTGTAGACATTGTAAACTTTCTCAGAATCTTGACCTTTCAACTTATAAAATCGTTCACCCTACTCTGATACCAGTTGTTGGTCCGTTGACGAAAATAACAACAAGCAACAGGTGTGTAGAAGGGGGGTTGAATACACTTTCTGCGGAAATTGAACAAATCAAATAAAAGTGTTACACAAAGTAAATCAAACCACAATCAATTGAATGCTTTCATTAAAAAGATTATTACAATGCTTTGAATAAGAAGATGATTACAATAACTATCAAGTAAGCAACTCTGATATATAACCACCTAATATAAATCTCTCAATCTCTCAAACTTAGCTATCTATAATCAACTTATGATTATAGATACTGACGACTCTCTAAACAGGATTTACACAGATTGATAACTTACCAATATCACAACTAATGTGATTATTCGAACACACGAACAACTTGGCAATCTGTGAATATCTTGACCACGTTGAACTGACAAGCAGTGATTCAAGAATCGTAACACATACGGTGAGGTGAGGTTTTGGCTCTGTAACTTGTTTCAGAATCGTACCTCTAAACTTATCAGGAGATAAGTATTTATAATCCTGTTGCTACGGTTCCTAACAAACTAAGACTTGGCTTAATTCGCTAACTAACTATCGGATAACTCGGAATCTTGAATCTTCTTATCTTGAGTCTTCAATCTTGATTCTGAAGTCTTCTTATCCTTGCAGTAGATATAGAGAGATAAAAGATACATTTAAAACACATTTAAATTATCTTTAAACTGACTTCTTTAGTCGGACTGTGTTACTCAGCTTGAAATTCATCAAGCTGAGTTCTTCGAGAACACACTCGAAAACAAACATGGACTAACATGTATAATTATTAACTCATCCTTAGAAGTCCAAAGAGTTAACCAAAACATATTTAGCAACTCTATTGAGTTGACTCAGTCTTCACGCTGAGTCGCTCAGCTTGAAACTCATCAAGCTGAAACTCAATATGTATATCTTAGTTTACACACACAGCTTATCAAACATATTGATAATCTTACTAAGATATAGTCTAAGCTGATCAAACATATGCTTAACTTATATTATGCTTATACTCAGTCTGAATCACTATAAGTATTCAGTCTGACTAAGTTTCATAATTCTGTTTAAGTTGTATGTAGAACACATCTTACAAACTTAACTTTGTCTCATCAAATCTTAACTGATGAGATCATTTTCCCAACAGAACACATGCATGTATGATTTATGTTCATATAAGTACCTTGATCTAAAATTTAGTATTTTAGTTAGTTTATTATTAGTAATGCATAAAATCAAAGAATTCATGTCATGCTAAACAAGAAATAATGTTAAAATGGCTTAAACAATATTCCAAATTAGGATGTAATTTTTCATCCGATTTCTTTTGGTCATAACTTGAAATATATAAGTACAAATCACTTGATTATTTTTCTGGAGTTTAAGTTTAGGTCTTAGATTTCAAACTCATATAGAAACCTCCAAATATTCGAGCATTTGATCCACCTACTACTTCAACAAAAATAAGTGTGCAAAGTTGTGATTTTGGAAAGTTTCTTGCATGTTAATATAAAATGACCATAAATTGGTCAATACGAAGTAAATAATGGTCATTCTTTTTTTGAAAATTAGATAATTGAGTTATAAACAAAACCCAACTTGAATTATCTAAAAAGAAGATCGTTTGACCCCTCAAACCTTTACTACAACACAGAAGGGTCAACTAATCACTGGCACCCTAAATCATTTAATTTTTATAAAATACTTATGGGCCTCTAAAAATAACAAAAAATATATTATACACTCTAGAGACATGAAATAATAACATATATAAATATCGAATCTCAAATAGCTCTCTAAGATGTGTAAATTCATAAATTGTATAGAAATAAGAGTTTCTATGTAATATACTCATCGAGTATATATATGGATATGGCTATTGTAATATCTAAGGTTTTAAGCATAATGAAAGAATAACTATTTGTTTTCTAAGGTGTAAACCTTATTCTCTCTAGTTATTCATATACAAACCTTTATAAATCCTACATGATACATGAACCACTTGTTATATGGGACTAACAAGATGTCATAATATTGCATCAAAGTACACTTAAATTATTGGACAGATTTGTAAGCATAACATTTGACTAATAAAATGGTTGGAATTATACGTTAACGGGTATTAATAAAAATAAAGAGAGCATAAAAATGAGATAAAAAATACTATAATATTGAGTTAATTACTAATTTGGTCACGTGGTTTACACTTTTCTACTGGTTCAGTCCTTAGTTTTGAAAAACTACGTGGATTGTCTCTACTGTAACAAACTTGTTACCTAAATGGTCCCTCAACAATTAAAGATAACGGATTGACTGTCAAACTTTTGCAAATGACCATTTTGCCCTTTTGCAACATTACAAACTAAGTCCCTGTGGTTTTCAAATAGTTTCGTATTTAGTCCTTTAACCTTTTTTCTTAAATAATTTACTATATTAGCCTAAACATTTATTATTATATTTCATAAGATTTTTTCAATAATTTACTATATATATTTATGTAATAGTAATTATTATATTTATTTTTACTATTATTACCATTATTTTAATTTAGTATTTTTAATATGGATCGTCACCCTCTAGTAAATCAACTTTTCATATATTAGTGTTATAATACACTATTATATATTATGCTAAAAAAAATTTTACAATTTTTCAACGATCTACATTATTTTTATTTTTTATTGATATAAAATCTTATATAGTAAATTTTATAAGTTTATTTTCAGTAATTTACTATATATATGTATGTAATAGTAATTATTATATTTATTTAAACTATTATTACCATTATCTTATTTTCTTTAATATAAATCGTTATACCCTGTTATTGTACATCAACGTTTCATAAATTAGTGTTTTAATACACTATTATATATTACGCTTAATTTTTTTGTTATCATTTTTTAACGATCAACATTATTTTTTATTTTTTATTGATATAAATACCTCTTTAATCTCAAAATTTATTAATACAGCTTTTCTTTTTTATCCATCTTATATTATCTTTCACATAATAATATATAATTTCCGAAATATTATTTTTCTTAAAACTCTTGTGTTTCAGTTATTTTTCTTATACCCCGATCGAGTCTCTAATCAAGTGGTTAACCATATCAAAAAAAATCTATAGAAATTACTGCATGCATGCATAATCAATTAATAAAACATGTTATACATTTTTCCTTTTATATTTAACTTGACATTAATTAATACTTTATTATTTCTTGAGAACTTCGTATTGTTCTACAACATACTTTGAATAATTGAGAATTTAACTACATGATTAATTATTATTTTCTAAGAATTAAAAAAAAATTAAACAACGCGATTAATAGTTGTGATTTCTATTGATTAGTTGCATCATTTTCAATAAATAAATATAGTATTAAAACAATTACAAGCTTCAAAATTAGTTGACTGAATTTGTCTTGAGGAACTATTTGGTCAAATTTAAGGTAAATAAATATATTAACACAACATATATTAGTCATTCTTAAGATTAATAAAAATGTTTTCATAGTTCTGGTCTGAAATATGTAGCCCAAGATAATAAATGAAAAAACTAGGAGTTTTTTGTGAGAAAATATAAAATTGATATATATATATATATATATATATATATATATATATATATATATATATATATATATATATATATATATATATACGGGAGGGTTCATGCGAGAACCGTTGTTAGTGCGAGAAACGCGAGAACCAATCTCGGTTGTTCCTTGGATATGGGAAGTTTCATGGATGGTGAACGTGGAGGGATAGAGTGTGGCAGAGTGCATGTGAGGAATTCATGGGTGGGCAATGACATTGAAGGAGGGGGAATTGGACGGCTCAGATTGGTTCTCGCGGTTCTCGCGGTTCTCGCACTAAGAATGGTTCTCGCAAGAACTTTTTCCTATATATATATATATATATATATATATATATGTGTGTGTGTGTGTGTGTGTGTGTGTATGTGTGTGTGTGTATGTGTGTGTGTGTGCGCGCATGTTACCATTGTTAAAATATTGTTCATCGTTATAATTTGTCACTAGGATGACGAGCACATGACATATGGCACGTAATCGGGACGTGCGTGTGAAAGGAATTATTCAGTTCGTCTTCGATAACGAGCTCCAGCACCCACTACGTGTGGTCTAAGTGTGCATGTATTTACATACCTTTTATTCAAGTTTTTATTGATTGCTATAAATAAATATGAATAAGGTGACAATTAAAATTAATGTTAATCGTTGAAAAATGGTGAAAAAAAATAGAAGCGTAATATATAATAGTGTATTATAGCACTAATTTACGAAAAATTGGCGCATAATAACAGGGTGACTATCCATATTAAATATACTAAAATAAAATAACGATAATAATAGTAAAAATAAATATAATAACTACTATTACATAAATATACATAGTAAATTATTAAAAAATTCTTATAAAATATAATAATAAATTTTTAGGTTAATATAGTTAATTATTTAAGGAAAAAGGTTAAAGGACTAAATGCGAAAATATTTGAAAACCGCATGGTCATTTGCAAAATTTTGACAGCCTAGACGTTATCTTTAATGGGTGAAAAACCATTTAGGTAACAAGTTTCACGTACTTTTTCAAAGAACCAGTAGAAAAGTATAAACCAGAGGGACCAAATCAGTAATTAACTCTAAAATATTAGGTATAATACATAACATGTATTGATATTTATATTAAAGTAAACTTAGGTGTTAGATCTATATTTGTGATTTAGATCTAGTCTATCTTTTGGTTAAAATTGTATGTTTTAGTTGAATAGTATAAATACCATGTAAGCCTTTCTTTCAATGGAACTTTGGCATATTTTGAATATAACAACACACATTTAATGGTGTATTTGAGCCAAACTCTCTCTACTTGATCTACGGATTCTACATTTTTACTCATTCAATACCTTTCACTTGGTATCAGAGCCAACTCTGATTGGTTTCTGAAGTGATTTCAGCAAGAACAACACCAAACAATGATGGATTGATCGAGTTTTCGAGGATTTTGAAGGAAAAAGTCATTTACGGGTTTGAATATGAAATCAGAGATCTAATATATTAGAGCTGTTTTGTGATTCTTTGGGAAGGATATTATCAACAAAATTCTCGACGATTGGCTTTGGATTGATACAAACAACAGATTTGGAGAAATGAAGATTTGAAGTTTTCGAAGTTCTTGAAGAAAATTCTCAGAAAATCCGATTTCTTGTGTTAAAGCTTGGGATATTATGGATTGGAATTGCTCATTTGATTGCTGCGAACTGATCTGGAAGTTTTTACAACAATTAGAAAAGTTTCACTTGAAAATTCGAATTTCAGATCGTGAATATGAATTAGTCGGAATTCTTGACTTGAATCAGTCGGATTTGCCCTTTGAATCAGTAGGAATTCATTAATTCCGTGGATATTTGATAGGAATTCATCCAATTCCGTGAAAAAATAGACTGAAATTTACTCAATCCGAGTAAAATTTTGGTAGGAATTCCAAATTCCTTGAGTTTTTGAGAATGAAAGACCCAAATTTCAAGTTATTTTTTACTCGGATTTCTTCTGTTTACAAGGAATTGTTACTTTTACTCGGAAATCATAATTCAATAGGAATTAAGTTTCCTCGGAATTGAATAGTTAACAAGGAATTAAGTTTCCTCGGATTTGAAGTTTCAAAAGGAATTGAGTTTTACCAGGAATTGAATTTTCCTCGGAATTGAATTTGTTGGGATTTCGTGGGCTAGCAGCGGAAGCAAGGAACAACAAAAATAGCCCAATGTACAACTCATCAAAGCACAAAAACAATAAATCCCAAAAGAGGACCAAACTCTATGTAAAGAAATGCAACATGTAAGAAGGAAAGAGGGTTATACCTTTCTCCTTAGCTCCAGAAATGATGGGTGTTGTGGTGGTGATCCTCCAAGAACGAAAAACGCGGATCTTCTATTGAGCTATACGCTGGTAACACGCCAACCTCGAGTGCTAGCTCGCCTCTATGGTACTTCAACTTGAATACCACTTCTGGAACAGCAACTAGTGAGACCAAATCTGGAACTCTCTTTTATAGAACTCTCTCTTGATCTTCATAGCACCAAAGAGAATATATTGTGTGTATGTCCAAGAGAGAAAACAAATGCACAACCCTCACTTGTTTTAGCTTCCAGATCTGCCTATATCCTCACAAAGCCGGCTAAAGACTTAATAATGTGTCACACATGCATTGGCTAGCTTTGGAGGTGATTTGACAAAAAGCACATGCAGCCGTAGCGGCGCTAACTTAAGGGTTTAGCGGCGCTAACTCCTTGAAGTTAGCGGCGTTAACGCGGCTTGCCAAGTGACATGATACAAAGTACATGCAGCCTTAGCGGCGCTAGCCGTTAAGGTTTAGCGGTGCTAAACCCTTAACGTTAGCGGCGCTATCACGGCCTGCTATGTCAACTTTTGTCTTTTGCCATATTTGGTCCCTTTACTTTAGTTGCTGTCAGGTTAGACCCCGGTGTATGACCCAATAGGCCCATACATCATCAGCAGCAGTCTATATGGCGTACGTGCATTAGTGGGAATTTTCTAACAAACTCCCACTTGCACATAATGCACCGTACCCATGTAACCACAGACAAAGAGCGTCCTCTAGCAAATCATCGATGCCACCAAGTCAGTATGGGTTCCGCCTCCTTGCAGAAAACCATAACCTACAAGAACGTAGTGGTCCTATATATAAGTGATCAAACATCCTTTTGTTCGCGATATCCTTGTGAACACGAGACATGGATCAAATATCAATCTCCAGATCGTTCACGATTATGTTTCTCGATCTAGATTGGTGGTGACCAAAATTTAAGGACATATCTGATTCTTAATCAATATTCCTTTGCGCATGGCCATGCTAGTTTTGGTTTCAGCTCCCAATCCTCGAGGGGTCCAGGGATATCTCTCATATCAGAGGAACAAATTCCGTTGACTGTACAATCCCATAGCGTGAACCTTATCTTACTTAATTATTACCTGTATAATAGCAAGTTACGAACTACGTTATGAAATAGTCAAAGTAAGAAAGATTCATGCCATAGCAATTCATACATCTCAGGTCGAAGGACGTAATGATATTACCATCCCGAGTCATTTGTGACCATGATCCATGAAGTGAACTCAGGTGTGGGTATTCCTATCACTTGAAACTCCTTTCAAGCACAGGTTATTGTTGCTTTTCATGCATTCAATCCTTGATCAATGCATAACCAACACCTAACCTCAGTCTTAATTCAAACTTCCTTCCCTTGAAGAATGACTGACTGTGGAAATTTAGAATGTATAAACATTCTGGGAAGTGGTTAAACATGCTAAGATGGAACACAGTAAAGACCAATGAAGGTAACCGCATCATGCGTATATATAGTCTCCACTATATATCGATACAATCATCGGTAACAGTACTGCTTACAGTTCCCAAAGCTAATAAGTAAATCAAACATTTACTAAAACGATGTTAAACCCTAGTCATTAGCATGAACGATGCTATTATACCTAGTATGAAATTCGTCACTGGTATTTGACAATGGCTTAACGATTGGATCATCAACGTAATATCCCTTTGTACTCTTTTGTATTCTCTTATTAAACCATTTGCATAGTGTTTATCAAAGAGATCATACATAAGGTTATCATAGTCGTCACATCCTCAATGTTACTGAAGTCTACAATAGGATTAATGACACTTATGGTAATTAGAGTCGACATACCCTCAATGTAACCGAAGTTCACAATAGGGTTACTGACACTCACGTTTATTAGAGTCGACATACCTTTAATGTTACCGAACTACACACTAGGGTCAATGACACTCATTGGAAGTTAAATGTCGTATCTACACCACATATTTGTATATACAAAACTTCGATTAAAATTGACAGTCTTATTAGTATAGATTGGCTTGCAGTAAAACTTACTCAAGACAACTCTATTTTCGTCGTATATCAAGAACATACTTTAGTGTTTCTTGAATTTTAGAATCCCCTTTACTCCATATTCTTAATTTGTACTCGTAGAACAATAATTCAATCAATAGGTTGAAAACAACCCTAAATTAGGACATTATTTTTATTTGAGTATATTTTACTAGGAACACATAAAGCTCCCACTAGCCCTGACAAGTTTTGTTATCTACTGGCTTACTCTATGTTTTCTAGAAAACTCATTCCTTTGATTTTCTTGTAAAGCAAGACTACAGCCACAAGATGCAAGTTTTGTTGACTTCAGTCATGGACATAACTTCGATATAATGGATGTTTAAGACCTCGGAACATGCTTTGAGCATTTCCTCAACTTAATCCTATGAAGGATCTAGGTTTTCTTATTTCCATGTAAACTTACTTGTTTCTCCAAAGTGACAACAATGCTTCACATAATCTAGACCTAATCTGGATATTATGGATGTGTGAGACCCTCGGAAAATGCCTCAAGCATTTCCTCAGCTTAATCCTGTGAAGGATATAGGTCTCTTACGTCCATGTGAACTAACTTGTTTCCGCAAGGTGACAACAATATTTCACTTTATCCAAGTCATCTTCAACATAGCCACTAGAACATGTTTCCACATAATCAATATGAAAAACTTTCTCTCTAGTCAGTATTTGAAGTTGTCTATGATTGCATATATGTTAGTCCCTTCACCCTTATTGGATTACACCTTCGGTATGGGATTAACCCAAGTCAAGTACTTGGATGCAGCAAATGGGTTACATCTATGTATACCATTCCCTTCTTATATTCACTAGTGAACTTTGGGCCCACTATGTTTCCGATGAATGGTGACCTCACAATGATTCACCATCAAGCTGCTGTTACTATAATATGACAACCTCATATCTAAACAGCCTTCTTGACTTCCATCAGATTTTAAGAAGCAATGGATATTGTGAGGTTTTACCAGCATCTCTATACTGATTAAATGCTATTGTCAACATTAGGTCTCTTATTTAAGTTTTACGTTCTTCCACTGGAATGCTTTTGGATATTGTCATCTCCTTTTGAGCAACCAAACATGGTTCTCGTAAGTTCAATAAACAACTATCCAAAACTTAGATGAACTACTTAGATATATATATATATATATATATATATATATATAAGCATCAATTTATAATTCATCCATCTCCCACTGAATGTAGACTGGATAATTTTAAGTTATGAGATTGACAAGCAAATGACTCTTTCTAGTCAAAATCTCATTAGATGCTTAGGTGACCATCATATTGGGTTTTAGATTGAGGACTTGGTTCATAAACTAATGTATACCAATCACATTGAATACATGTTTTTAGGCCTACCTTTCACCATATCATCAACAAAGATATCCTGTTTTTCTTCAATGTGACACCATGTACAAATGTGTCTCTTAGAGAAAACGAATTATGGGTTAAACCCATGATCCATTTTATGTTTAAACCAATATAGATAAGAAAACTTAGCATCTTGTCTAGATTTAATAATTTATATCTATATGCCCTTAGTGATTCTTATTTTCCTCAGGTTATTTCCAAACACCTCCAGTTTTCAGACACAAACCTTTTGTCTAGTTAAACATTCTCCCAACAACTATCATTAAGATGGTGATGGAGAATTTTACTAGTGTCACTCTATATGGCATACTTGAACGGATTATCCACACAAGTGTGATCAAGATCCAACAAGTCTCAATCCTTTCCTATCTTCACTGATGAAGGATTTCATAATCACCCAAGTTCAATAAACAAGATTTGCATCTTTCATTTAACCCGAGGCTAAACTTTTACAAAGATCCTAACCACATGGATCTAACCAATGTAAATGTTGTTTACTTGGTCAAGTTTGATTATGCCATAGAGCTCATGTATCCAAACCACTTTTGGATTTAAGAATCAATTATTCATGATTGCCTTATTACTTATAACGAGTCTTTATGTATGCTATGATATGGATAAGTTTTGATAAAAAACATCTCAAAACAATTTTTCAAAATGTTTCAATTCCAAGACATATCCATCGTCATCAAATGTGTGTTTGAGCACCATAAATGGTCAAAAATAACACCTAAGCATTGACATGGATCGAATTTGAAATGAAACCATCAAGCTGAAAAATCTTTTCATAAAAAATACAAGAGTCAAAATACATCAATCATCTTCAAAATAACATACAATAAAGCAAGTCTTGTCACGCAGGGCATAAATACAAAAGTAATAATTAATCCGGAAATAATGGCGAGACCAACACTCCCAATTCTCTTGTAGAGGACAATCAACAGGGTTTCCTCTTCAGAGATCCGGTTCTTCAAGTTCTTCCTTCTTTCAACGAACAGACCTGCACTTTGTAACAAAAATAAATTTGTGACAAATGTGACTCTTATAGCTCAGGTAAACAACCCAACTTATTAAGGAATAGCAATGAAGTATAATCATGAATGTACCTCAAGTAGGAAAATTAACTCTCTCTTTTCTGAGAAGTTTTATATCCTCTCGGCACGAAGGGCAGGCATGACGGCCCCAATCCCCAAATCTTTCGCAGAAGTAGCAAACCACACCTTGTTGAATCTCCTTAGGCACATCATCAATGTCCATAGACTCAAAACTTGAAGCAAGCTTGGATATTCCAACTTCTTCTAATGGGATCAATTTATTCTTCTTCATAATGTGTTGTTCCTTAGAACCAAGAACGGAAGTGGATGAGGATGATGCATGCTTGGACATGTTAGACTCTACATCCTTCAACATTCCATGCAGTTCATCTATAGATTTTTCCTTCCCATGTATATGATAGTCCTTTACAAACTGTTCATATGATGCGGGAAGAGACTGAAGTATGAAATACACACCAAGCTCCCTCCCTATAGGAAATCTTAGCCTCTCCAATTGGTCCATGTATGATTTCATCTTCAAAACATGGGCACTTACACTCCCTCTTTCCCGCATCTTACAACCGGCTAGACTTTTAACACACTCATAATGTTCTTGCCTAACTTGCTGTTGGAATTTATCCTTCAGCTTGTTAATCATGTCATACACAGTCATGTGCTCAATTTGCTTTCGCAGTTCCGAGCTCATACTTGATAACAAGAGACAAGCAACATCATGCGTATCCCGAACACGCTTTTCATATGCGTATCGGATTGTCCATGCCGCATCGATAACAGGTGGTCCAGGAAGGGGTTCCTCAAGGATGTGCAACTTAGACTCGGCACGTAGGACAATTCTCAATTGCCTAAGCCAGTCAACAAAGTTCACTTCCGTGAGTTTTTCCCTTTCTAGGAACATACGAAGTGAAAAGTTCGACGTAGTGTGGTTATGATTCGACATCCTATATTTAAATAGAGTACACGAATTAATTAGTTTGATTTAAATCCTCGTTAAAATAATTACCCATATCTTCTCGAAAAATATTTTAACAAGGGCTAAGAATCATATTTCACTCCAATTCATGACGGGTTTGCCGCGGATAACTTCATGGAGCTATTTAGGCCGATAACCATTTTACCGATTGCAATCTCTATTGCAACTCTTAGACGCTTGCGGGATCCTACGACAACCTGTTAGAATTATTAAAGTGAGGGGTGTAATATGTAATTACTCAAAGTTGGGGAAATGCTATATAAAGGCATTTTCCCTACATTTCTAAGAAAGCTTTGCATTACAAACTTACTTGTGTTTGTGAATTCTCTCTAGCTCTCGGCTCTCTTACTCAAACCGAACACACACACAAAAACACACTAAACATCAAGCATAGCTTCATCCGTATACATTACGGGACCATCAATTGGTATCAGAGCCAAACTTGTTTTTGGCTCGTGATTGTTCGAAAGTAGACAACTAAATCTCGAAGATTTCAAGCTTCCAAGAAGAAAAATCTCTCGGTTTCACAAAGGTTCAAGAACTTCATCTTTCTTCAAGAAAAACTCAAACTCAAACGATTCCCAAAGGAATTTACTCACTCAATCGCACTTTATTGGATCAATTCGCATTTGATAAGACAAATCTCAAACAGTGACATTCCTAAGACTTGGACAAGTGATTGACTCTTTGGACTTGACTTAAAGAACTCTAAGACATTTGGACTTAATCAAACAATCTAATTCATAATTGAATTTAATTTAAATCAGATTTAATTCAAAGGTGAATTACATTACCTCAAGTCTATTTAGTTCAAAGTTGAATTTAATCCTTTTAAGATCTAATTCAAAATTGAAATTCAAAAGACTTAGTTCTTTAATCAATCATTCATATCACTTTAAAATCAAGATTGAAAAGAATCACACTCTTTACTTCAGGTCAAGTTTTCGAACAATCAAACAATCTTACAAGTGAACGATCATTTCTTTCAAAAATCACTAATCATGTCAAGTACAAACGAGATGATGTCCATAGGTAGCGACACAAAGCCTCCTGTTTTGTTTCGGGGGGAATACAATGTCTGGAAAGGAAGGTTCATGGACTTCCTCGAGCACAACGAACTCTTCGGGGATAAGATGATAGAATGCATCCACAAAGGAAACACCAAGTTCACGAAGACCGTTGAAGCTGACCCAACCAACAATCCCCCCATTCTCAGACATGAAAGGGAAAAGACCAATGATGAGCTGACTGCCACTGAGAAAGAAACAAAGAAGGCTGAGAGACTGGCCAAATACTATTTGAATCAAGGACTCTCATCTGAGATCTATCTGAAGATAGACAGCTTGGGTACTGCCAAAGAAATCTGGGATGAAATCAAAAAGCAACTTCAAGGCACTGAGCAGTGAGAGTACATCAAACGTATTCAACTGGTCAACTGTTACCATGATTTCAAGGCCCGTGAAAATGAGCTTCTATCTGAAACATATGGCAGATATTGCAAATTGCAGAATGAGATGAGGTCTAATCAAATTGTCAGAACTGACCTTGATTTGAACTGTGTTTTTCTGAATTCATTAGGTTCTGAGTGGAAGGATTATGCTAAGTTGTACAAGCAGATCAACAAAGATCTTACATCTGTCACCTTCCACAACATCTTTGAGGACCTCAATCAGTATCAAGATGAAATCTTGCAATCTCTCCCGAAACAACCAGTGGCTGACCCTCTTGCTTTGATTGTAGCTGACAGAAGCCCTAGAGAATCTTCATCAAGGTCTGCCAAACTCAAACATGTGATAGTCATTGAATCTGACCATGAAGATGATGATGATGACTCGGTAGAAGTTGCATTTCAAGCACTCACATTTGCCAGCAAGAACTTCAAGAACCGGTTCACCAAGACCAACACAGACAACGGTTCACTTCCGGATCCAGAAGACCTGAAAGGTTTGCTCCTATTGACAAGCCTAGATTTCCAAGAGAGGAGAGGAAGGAGGAAAAGAAGAATGATCTCAAATGCTACAACTGTGGGAGATCTGGACACATGATCAGGAACTGTCCACAGAAGAAGGTCAAAGATGCTAAATACTACAGACAAAAGTACTGCATGTCAAAGCAAAAACAGGCTGGGAATGCACTTATGGTTGAGGAAGACAAGTTCCTAGAGGACACAGACTCTGAGAGCGATCCAGATGGTGAAGATCATGCTCAGTTCTGCTTCATGGCCAATGGTGAAGCAAGTGGTAGAAATGAAGATGATGGTGATCTCTCCGATGTCGAGGAGGAGATCGTTGATAGTGGAAAGGTACCCTTTATTTTTAATTCTGACATGGGTTTTAACTTTGAACATATCCAAACCATATTAAACCGCATGAAAAAGTTAGAATTAAAAATGACCAAACTGACAAAGAAAAATCAAGTGTTAAAAGAGGTCATCCAAACACAAGACAAAGAAGCACAGGCTACTATTGAACAGTTGGAGAAAAACATAGACGAATCAAAAGTTCAACTAGCTGTGAAGGAATTTGAATTTCTTGAACTAACCAATACAACAAATAAAATCATACATGATCTTAAAGCAGAACGTGTTGGTGCGGAAAAGGATTATGAAATTCTTAAAAATGATCAACAATTTCTTTGTTTAAAAATAAAAGAATTGGAAGACCTTCTCATTAAAAGGGGGCAAAGTGAACAAACCATCTTTTTATACAAACAAAAAGAACGACCTTTTTCAAGATGGACATTCGATGGACTTGGTTTCGAAAACCCAAAGGTCCTGAGTAAAGTATCTGCCAAGCAACTATACAATTCAAATCTCTTTGCGAAGGACTAACTCAGCGAATGGTATTTGTTGGTCAAGAGGAAGAACGACTTGAAGAGGACATCAAACGAACCCTACATCTGAAAACTGAAACTCCCTTCAATTATTCTGATCTCAATGACTCATACTTCACTTACCCCATCCCAACATCTAACTCTGTTGTCACCACACCAGTTTATATAGATGAGGAACTCTACACCCCTGAAGCGCCAAAACCTCAATTTCTATACATTCCCCACAAGGAATTACAGCAAAGGTTTTAAACCTTACAGGAGTTTTGCTTCACTCATCTAGTTCAAGGTGACCTTACCAAAGCCTTCCAATCAGAAACTACATCTAAACTCTCTTAACTAGTTCAAGACAATGCCATCCTCCACAGGCGTCTCCAAACAGTATTCAATCTTGATGGCAAGATCATTGCCGACTTGTGCAAAGAAAATTTCGAATTGCTTGAACGAATCAAAGAGGTCGAAACTGCATTGGAACCACCTGCTCCATTCACCTTCTCTCCATATGGATCAGCAGTTGATGAACGAATCAAAGATTCCAAACATGCGTCTTCATCTTCTCAAAATGTCAAACCTAATCGTCTGTGGTAAATTTAAAACTGAAACAGATTTTCACACCAAAACAGACCTCCACTTCCACTTTTATTCACATTTCTTGTAAGATCATCGACATACCTGAATCCTCAAAAGCATCTGCTAGTCGACCACGACTCAATTCTAACGTTTTACATTCTGCTGCAGATGTGAAGAAGCCCGGGAGTGTGGAGCGTAAAATAAACACAAACTGGAAGAGAGTCATTCCTAGGTCCAATAGGAAATGTTCAAACTTTAGTAAATCATGTGAAAAAATTTTGATGTTTGATTCAGTCTGTAATCATTCAAGTTTGCAAGATAATATTGCTACTTCCATGTTTTGTATTAGTGATGGTTGCCTCCATGGTCATTGTGAATTTAACTGTGAATATGATCAATTGCGAAAACAAATTGGAATTAAACCATGTGAGGACTGGACAGACTTTTACGCTAACCAAGTCTGTGTTCCATTTATAACCTCAAAAGGAATCATCATTAATCAATGGATCACAACTTGTCAGTCACACGCACTCAAACGTTTGAACAAATCAAAGAGATTGCTGACGATCAAGGAACTGGAAGTCTACAGACGGCACGGTTACGAAGCATTTAAAAAGGCTTGGACTGCACAAGAGAAACACTTAAATTCTCAGAAACGATCTCGCAATTCTCCTTCCAAAACTTCTAAACCCAAAGCATCATCCCATCAACGAGTACCACAGCTTACTAATCGCAACTCTCCAGTTCCTCAAAAGCAAGTTGATGCACCGAGGCCACAGAAAATTCTTAAGAATTCCTCACAACCATGGATTCGCAAACATAACGCTTCCGCAACTCTACCGAATTCAAAACCTCCGATTCCATCAACTGTCAAACCAACAGTGGTAACCAAACTTCCTTCAAAGCAAATTTCTTCCAAATCTATTCCTTCACGACAACAGATTAAACCCACGTGGGTAATTAAGAATAGATCATCTGAAGTTTCACCACCACTAGTAGACTCAATCACTACTCAACCACCAACAGGAACTAACAATCATGGACCCATTCATATATGGGGACCTAAACGTGCTTTATTTTCTTTTTGCAGGGGCCTCACTTGTGGTACCTGGACTCCGGCTATACCAAACATATGACGGGCAACAAAATTCTTCTCAAGAATTATGTTCATAAGTACTCCGGGAATGTACATTTTGGGAACGACAATATTGCACCAATAATGAGGTACGGAGACATAGAGAAAAAGCACATCAATATCAAGAAAGTCTCCTATGTTAAAGGGTTGGGTCATAATTTGTTCAGCATTGGACAGTTCTGTGATAAAGACCTAGAGGTCGTGTTCAAAAAGAACAAATGTTCAGTTTTAACTGAAAATGGAGATGAGTTCCTCGCAGGTTCCAGAAAATCTAACCTGTATTCCATTGACTTGGAGAAGTATGACTCCCCTACCTCTGTGTGTCTACTGTCCGAAGCATCTACGGATCTGACTTGGCAATGGCACAGAAAACTCTCTCACCCGAACTTTCAAAATATTAACAAATTAGTCACGGGTGACTTGGTGAGAGGCATTCCCAAGTTAAGGTTCAAGAAGGATCATCACAGACTGTGAAAAAGGAAAAATGAAGAAGGCTTCACATAAATCTAAACAAGTATTTAGCACTACGAAGCCTTTGGAACTCCTGCACATGGATCTGTGTGGTCCTATGAGAATTCAGTCCAAAAGTGGGAATAAGTATATTCTAGTCATGGTGGATGACTACTCTCGAGATAGTTGGGTCAAGTTTCTGCGCTAAAAAGATGAAGCTACTCCAACAATCATTTCCTTCATCAAGCAACAGCAGAACAAGCATAGTCAGAGTATTGTCTCTATCCGGACAGACAATGGAACTGAATTCAAAAACAGTACTCTGAAGAGCTTTTGTGACCTTGTGGGAATCAGCCATCAGTTCTCTGTTGCATACACACCACAACAAAATGGTGTAGTGGAAAGAAGAAACAGAACTTTGGTTGAAGCTGCCCGAACAATGCTTCATATTCTGGGCTCCCACCTTCCTTTTGGGCTGAAGCAATCAGCACCGCCTGCTACACGCAGAACCTCTCTTTCATTAATAAAACTCCCTATGAGCTGGCCAATGGCATAGTGCCTAATATCAAATACTTCCATGTCTTTGGTAATAGGTGCTTTGTACTGAATGACAAGGATAATCTAGGAAAATTTGCTCCGCTCCCAAAGCTGATGATGCTGTTTTCCTAGGTTATTCTACTGAGTCCAAAGCCTACAGAGTTTTTAACAAACGTACAAAGAGCATTGTTGAAAGTATCAACGTAACATTTGATGATGCATTGAATGTTACAGATTTTCCACCAAAATCAACAGTTAACGCTTCTGAACATATCTGTTCAGGACCGGCGCTTCAAAATCAAGAATCAAACAATCCATCCAGTTCAAATACTAATCTTGACTTTATGTTTGATTTCTTAAGATCTGAATCCTCTCGTGTTTTAACTGACAACAGGGACAACACAGGCATACAAACAAGTGTTACTATAACGGCTCATACGGTTACTGAAACGAATCCATTTGCTGATCTCTATGCTGAGGATTCCTCTTCTGTTTCTGTCACTCGTCCCCCTATGACTTCTCAGATTCCTGACCCGGAGAGTCCTCCTGTGTTTGATTCAGACCCACATTTCTCTCCTGAAGATGAAGAAGAAGCACAGCACATACAAGATCTCATTCCTTCATCTTCCACTTCACATGAAATTAAGTGGACCAGACATCACTCTGAAGAGAACATCATCGGAGATCCTTCAGTTGGCATTCAAACAAGATCCGCAACAGCAAATGAATGCCAATTCTCGGGTTTCTTAAGCATCATTGAACCCACCAAGACTTGTGAAGCAATAGATGATCCAGATTGGGTAATTGCAATGCAAGAAGAATTACACCAATTTGATCGTCTCAAAGTCTGGCGATTAGTTCCTCTCCCATATGGCAAATCTGATGTAAGAACTAAATGGGTTTACAAGAACAAAAGGGATTTGGATGGAGTGGTTATTCGTAACAAAGCTAGGTTGGTTGCTAAAGGCTACAATCAACAGGAGGGCATTGACTATGATGAAACTTTTGCCCCTGTTGCTCGTATTGAAGCTATACGGCTATTCCTTGCATATGCAGCCTCCCGAAGCTTTTGTGTCTTTCAAATAGACGTGCAGACAACTTTTCTTAATGGTGTACTTGAAGAAGAAGTCTATGTCTCACAGCGTGAGGGATTCATCAATTCAAAACATCCAAATCATGTCTATATCTTAGATAAGGCCTTGTACGGGTTAAAGCAAGCTCCTCGTGCATGGTACGACGTCTTATCTGAATATTTGATTGCTGAAGGCTACTCCAAAGGAAAGACGGATACCACTCTGTTCACAAAGACCAAAGGTTGGGACCAGATTTTGGTTCAGATATATGTGGACGATATCATTTTTAGATCTACAAATTCAAAATATAGTGACGAGTTTGCTAAGATCATGGCAAACAGATTTGAAATGAGTATGATGGGGGAGATGTCATTCTTTCTCGGACTCCAGGTGTGTCAGGATCGGATATTACCAAATATCAATAACAAGAATTACCTTTTAGAATTAAATCAGAGTTGTTTAAAGATAATCTTTCAGTTTGATCACAATCAACTAAGAAGTTGCTGAATCACACTTAATTGATGTTTAAGGTTTTAACACAAGAATAATTCAACAATCAACACAAGAAAATACTTTCAAACTCAAGATGTTTATTAATAACCAATGATGATTACAATATTCACCAACACCTCTAATCTAACTCTTTTGTTAGACGAAGAACACAACTTGTTCTTAGGTTTCTATGAAACTTAGAGATCAACACACTTTTAGAAAACAAATTAACGATAAAATATCAATGCGTAGAATTGCCGTGTAAAACAATATTCTAGTTCTAGTATATATAGGCTCTTGATCCTCCTTGAATAGTTGATAGTTAGGTAATCTTCTATCTTCCGAGATAATCTTGATAATCTTCAAACTTGATAGAGATATACTTCAAATCCACAAAGATAGCATTTTCCATTAATAGCTCAACAGCAACTGTTTGTTGAATAAACAGTTCTGAATTTCTTCTAACAGTTTTCACTTTAAGGACTTCTAACAGTTGTGTATAACTGAACTAACAGTTCTGATCTTTTGTACTCACAGTTGTAAAACTTGCAACAACTGTTAGATACAACTGTTTTCACTGATTACTTCTAACAGTTTTACTTTGCATGTCCAACAGTTTCAATGACTTAGCAAATTTCCCAACAATCTCCCCCTAACTTAAAGTATTGAACAATACACTTAAGTTGTTAGTTTTATAGGGTTCAACCACAGAAAAATTAACATAATCAAAGAAAATATTTACATTAAATATGCAAAGTCAAACTGTTACAATCAAAACATAATAAGAAAATTACTTTTGACTTGACTGTAAGAACTCCAACCTTTTCTTTATCCTCTTTATCAGATCATCCTTCATATCAGCAGGACCAAAGAACTTTGCACTTAACATATTCAGCAGCTTTGCTTTACCATGATTAACAAATTCAAAATCAAACCACTGAGTTTGTCCCTTTCCCATCACCATATGATAAACTCTTGCCTTATCATATACTTTCATAGAACTTATTGGGAAGGCTTCATCACTTATCAAAATGGGCATTATCTCCAGTGGATTACTAATACACTTTAGATACCTCATCAACACTCTCACTTCAATCTGTGTTGCATTTTCATACTTACTTATCCCATAAGCATACATATCTTGAACATCTCTTCTTGTAATGCTACCCATCAGTTGTAAGAAGCTGGAATAACTTTCAATTGGTTCCACTTCTCTGACAATCGTAACTCCTTTCTTTCCAGTTTCCCATCTTAACAGTTCAAATCTCCACTCAGTAATGTGGGTTTTCTGGCCTAGCTGCTCTGCCACTAATTTGTCAATTCTCTCATCAACCTCTACCCTAAGTCTATCATGAAGAATGGTTTGTACCATACCTGCTTTTGCTGTTTGAACTGATTTGGATTTTTCAGGTTGTTGTGGCTGAGCTGTTTGTTTTATCTTCTTAACTGTTGGTTTGGGAGGTGGAACTGTTTTCTTCCTTTCAACTTTCTTTATTTTTACTCCCTTACCAAGTTTCTTAGCACTTTCTTCTTCTTCGATCTCCTTAGTAAAATCAGCAGCTAGCTTTTGAGCTAATTCAAGATCTTTCTTCTCTTGCTGTTCAAACTCAGCAGCCATCCTTTGAGCTACCTCATGGTCAAGCTCCTCTTGCTGCTCTTTTGAAAGTTTTAGCTTGGGAAGTTCCACAACAATCCCCTTACCCTTACCTTGCACCGAAGGCATCTTCTTCTGCACTGCTTTTTCAGAAATATTAATTCCTTTGAATCCTGGTTTTGGTGCAATAGGTTTCATCTTTGAATATTTACCATCCAGCCATCCATCTTCAATATTTTGTTTCATTTGAAATGCACTGCAGTATAGAGTTTGAGCACACACATCAATCAAATGATCTTGCTTCACTTTTGACCAAGATCCGAATACTTCAGTAGTTAGATAGTCCCCAGACATAATCATCTTATTAATCAAAACTCTATCAACTGCTGACAATTTTTCTACAACTAGTTGAGCACTTGGTTCAACTGTTTTCTCACTAATCTCAGCAACTGTCTGTACAATCCCGGCAACTGTTGGATGATTTGGCAAAACTGTTTTCTCCCCCTTTTTGATTGGAATAGTTGGAGGGGGTCTAGCACCAATAGTGAACTGTTTCAACACTTGATCATGAAACTGGATCACAGCATTAGCCTTTTTCAAACTCTCTGTCAAAAATCTTATTTGCTTGTCTTGCTTATTGATAAGCTCATTATGTTTTGCCAAAAGCTTATATTGCAAAGAATTTCTCTTCTTTAAATGCATGTATGCCCCAAAGAATGGTACAAAATTGGTATTCGTCAATGCCTTTTGTTTCATACTAGCCTCTATGTCAGGGAGTGTTGCCACTGTGAACATATCACTGGCAAGATTAACTGGTGGTTCACTCCTAGAAGATTCTACACCAGTACCCCTCTGTTCTTGGTACTGGGGATTTCCAGAAGATGTTGGAACAACTTCTGTTGCCGTGGCTGAGGTCTTAAAGATGTTGACACTTTCCTGCTCACCCCTTGCGGATGAAACAGTAGTGTCAGCCTCAAACACCACATGATCACTCTCCCCTGGGGTGATTACCTTCTCAGTGTGCCTGTGAGACAGCACAATGGGTTCCCTTTGGATATTCTGCACACGAGAATGCTCTTGTGCAGGGCTTACAGCTTGGGCATTAGATACTGTGGTGGAAGGAGCACCAGCAGCTCTCTTTCTCTTTCTGAAAGTTATTAGAGTGGGGGCTTTTGTTGTAGCTTAAAGCAAAGTAGCAGATTGAGTTGTTTGAGTATCGTGAACCGTGAGGGCCACTGTTCGATTGCCATTTAGAACAGTGTCTGTTATCTCTCCCCTGTTCTGGTCGAAAGTGCATGTGTACCAGAACTCCAAAAGATGTTGCGGAGAAATATGAGCAGGTGCTCTAATGAAGGCAAATGCCAAAGGGCATTTCCGGATGTAGGCTAACCAGATTTCATAACCTCTGCCCTGTTTCCTCGGAGGAATAGCAAGGCAGGCACGCTGATTATTAATTTTGATTAGCGGCAGTCCATTGTTTTTTAAAGCAGCACCCCTAACCATTCTATCACTTAGAATAAGAGTGGTTCCTTCCATCGTGAAATATTGAAAATTACACTGAGTAAAAATGTCGTTGCACGGAGCAAAGAGCGTCGCACTGAGCGAGTTAGGGTTTCAAACTCGATGGAATAGAGAATTGCACTTAGCAAAGAAGGTGAAAGGTATTTGAGAAGGTGAGAAGTCTGGATTGTAAGCGTAAACACTCTAATCCGAATGTGATCCGTATATATACCTTTCCGAGGAGAGAGAGAAGTTACTGTTAGAAATCCCCTTTTTAACCGTTACGCCGTAAAATTTTGATGTAACAGTAAATGGGTAGAACTTATCATCTTCCAACGGATACTAATGTAATATAATAATATTGACTTACAATAAGATTATATACACTGATGTTTTATACTTATACACAAGTTGGTATAATACTTGATTTGAGACTAACTCAAATACACAAAATCATGAAATAATAACACTGAGTAATTAAACATGATGTTGGACACACCAAACTGAGTAAACATATTACTCAGTTTAACTCAAGCACTCAGCTTGAGATGTGCACTCAGCTTGAGTTCGAAACTCAGTTTGAGTAGAGCACACAGCTCATGGGCAATGACACTAAGTCAGTTTCGTCTGAGACTGACTCAAACGAACCTTCTAACCACACTGAGTAGTTAAAGAATGTTTGGAACCTACCAAACATGTGAACCAATCACACAGTCTGAGTTAAGCGCATAGCTCAGACTCAGTGACACTTAGTCATTTTGTTTGAGACTAACTCAAATTGTATCATAACTACACTAAGTAGTTAAAATGTGTTTGGAACTCACCAAACATATGAACTCATCGTTCAGCTTGACAAGATTCAGTTTATGAAAACTTATTCATAAACTGTGCACTCAGCTTAAGACACGTAGTCTTTGTCAAGCGGAAAACTCAGATTCTAGAAACTTAGCTAGGGGTTGAGCATACCCAATTTACTTAGCAGATACATAAACCTCTTTTCATCAAGGGGTTTAGTAAAGATATCTGCTAGTTGGTCATCACTGGAAATAAATTTAATGTCAACTTTACCTTTTTCCACGATGTCCCTGATGAAGTGATGTCGAATTTCAATGTGCTTGGTTCTTGAATAGAATACTGGATTGTAAGTGATGGCTATAGCACTTTGGTTATCACATAAGATAGGAGTTTTCTTGAAACTCATACCAAAGTCCTGAAGCTGATGCTGCATCCACAAGATTTGAACACAACAGCTCCCTGCTGCAACATACTCAGCTTCAGCAGTTGAAGTAGCCACTGAGTTCTGTTTCTTACTAGTCCAGCTTACTAGTTTACCTCCAAGCAATTGACATCCTCCAGTTGTTGATTTTCAATCTAACTTGCACCCAGCATAGTCTGCATCAGAAAAACCAACTAACTCAAATCCAAAGTCCTTTGGATACCAAAGACCTAGATTTAGGGTACCTTTAAGGTACCTAAAGATCCTTTTCACAGCTTGAAGATGTGATTCTTTAGAATCTGCCTGATATCTTGCACAGACACATGTAGCAAACATGATATCAGGTCTACTAGCTGTCAAATAGAGTAATGAACCTATCATTCCTCTATAGGTAGACTGACACACAGATTTACCATCTGAGTCTTTACTCAGCTTGACAGCTGGTGACATGGGTGTTTTCATGGTTGAACTAGAATCAAAACCATATTTCTTTATCAAATCAAGAACATACTTGCTTTGATTGATGAATATTCCATCAGGCTTTTGTTGAATTTGTAGGCCTAGGAAATAAGTCATCTCACCCATCATACTCATCTTGTACTTCTGTGACATTATCTTGGAGAACCACTCACAGAGAGATTCATTGGTAGAACCAAAGATAATATCATCCACATAGATTTGTACAAGAATCATATGTCCTTTACTCTTTTTAATAAAGAGTGTCTTATCTATACCACCTCTAGTTAAGTCCATTGATAGTAAATAAGTGGACAGAGTATCATACCAAGCTCTTGGAGCTTGTTTAAGACCATACAAAGCCTTGTCCAACTTATAGACATGATGTGGAAAATTTGATCTTACAAAGCCAGGAGGTTGTTTCACATAGACTTCCTCCTGAAGTTTTCCATTTAGGAAAGCACTCTTCACATCCATTTGATAGACTTTGAAGTCTTTATATGATGCATAAGCTAGGAACAGCCTTATGGCCTCAATTCTAGCAACAGGGGGAAAGGTCTCATCATAATCAATTTCTTCCTCTTGCTTATACCCTTGTGCTACCAGCCTGGCTTTGTTCCTAACTATCACTCCATCCTTATCTATTTTATTTCTATAGACCCACTTAGTGCCTATAATTGAATAATCTTTGGGGGCAGGGACAAGGTTCCAGACCTTATTTCTCTCAAACTCATTTAATTCCTCTTGCATAGCTTCAATCCAATCCTCATCCTCTAAGGCTTCTTCAGTCTTCTTTGGTTCTATTTGAGATAGGAAACCAAAGTGTGCAGCGTAATTAGCTGTAGCCTTGGATCTGGTCATGACCTTTTCTTGGACATTTCCAATAATTTGATCTTGAGGATGATCTTTGAGGAATTTGAATGTTGTAGTTGGAGAGTCTGGTTCAGAATCTGAGTGATGTTGAGATTCCAGAGGTGAACACACATCCTTAGTGTCAACAGCATCATTGTCAACAAACTGATGATCACTAAGATTCTCAGTCTGAGTGACCTCAGCTCCAAAGGGGTTGATGAACTCATCATCCTTCTCAGCTTGAGAATCCCTTGGAGTTTGTGATGATTTCTTTGATGAACACACATCATCATCACTATCATCTCCTATTACATACATAGGATTTGATAAGTTGGTTTCCTTAATCCTTTGAAGCTCACTCAGACTGACCAAGTCAGCTTGACTCTTATCAGCTTGATCAAAACAGTCTTCATCAAAAGAGACATGAATTGATTCTTCTATGGCCTTTCTCCTTGTATTATATATTCTATAAGACTTGGAGATTGAGGAATAACCAACGAATATTCCAAGATCAGCTTTAGGTTCCAACTTATGGAGCTGATCTCTTTGATTCAGCACATAGCATTTTGAACCAAAGATATGGAAATAACCTATATTGGGCTTTCTAGATTTGTACATCTCATATGATATCTTTCCATGTCTTTTGACAATGATTGACCTATTCTGAGTATAACAGGCTGAACTAACAGCTTCATCCCATAAATAGAGTTTCAATCTGTGGAGTTCTAACAGATAAGAAATTTTGTAATATCCCTTTTTGTTCACAGAAGCTTTCAATGGTTGAGTTTCTGAACTCACTTTTGGCTTTAAGGAATATTACCCAGGTGAATCGTGAGAACTCATCTACTATCACCAGTGTGTACTTCTTGCCACTCAGGCTTGGAGTACTTATGGGTCCAAACAGAACCATATGCAACATATGTAGTGGGTCTGTTATTGAAAAAATTTTCTTTGATTTAAAGGACCCTTTATGATGTTTCCCTCGTACACAGGCTGAACACAATTTGTCTTTGACAAATGTGATTTTTGGTAATCCAGAGACTAACTCTTTATTGGATAGCATATTTATATTTTTAAAATTTAAATGAGACAAACGTTTATGCCATAACCAACTCAGCTCAGGAACAGAATGGGAATACAAGCAGGTTTCAATATAGGGATCAGCAGAATTAAGATCAAGTAGATACACATCTATTTCTCTTGTAGCCATTAATACAGGCTTTCCCTTAGCATTATAGATTGTTCCTACTTTCTTCCTAAAAGTAACAACATTATCTTCATCACACAATTGACTGATACTAATCAGGTTGTGTTTGAGACCTTTGAGATATGCAACTCTTTGGACCTTCATGGGAGTTGTCACCAAATGTTACTTTAGGACCTTCATCTTCTTGGAAATCACTAAGAAGTCCTTTCCACCCAGTCATGTGCCTTGAGCATCCACTATCCAAGTACCATTTACTTGAACCCTGCACATGAGATGAAAACTAAACACATTAGTTTTATTTGTGAACCCACTTCTTGGTGGGTTCAGATGAGGAGCACTTAGCATCTCCATCTTGTTTAACTGACTGTTCAGCTTGAGCAGGAGCTGAGTCATGTGTAGGCTGATCAGCTTGTTCTTGTTCAGGCCTTGAGATTTCTGCATCACAGTCCTTAGCCTCATGACCTCTACTTCTTCACTTGTAGCATCTCCTTCTTCCAATGATTACAGGAGGTAGAGTGTCCAATAATCCTTGTGAGAAGTTACTCTCAGTTTTAGGATTATATGTTGTGGATAACTTTTCAACTTTCTTAGCAAGTTGATTCACCTGGTGATCACTGACTTTGGACTTACCTTTGTCAGATCTCTGTTTGTTATCCTTTTGATGAGAAGATTTACTAACAACCTTCTTTTCCATGACTTTGGACTTACCTTTGTCATGTCTACTGGACTCACCAGTTTTAACAGGTTTGGACTTACCACTGTTGATATTCTTGGACTTACCAAGATCCACAACTTTAGACTTACCATTGTCGTGTTTTGACCTCTGACTTATAGTGGTCTTTCTGTTCTTGTAACTTCTCTCCGAGCCAGAAAGAGAATTTTTTTCTTTTGAAAGGATTTGGATTAAGCCTTTCTATGACCGAAGTTCTTTGAACAGACTGAGTGCCTAGTCTGTCCAGCACAAACTTACCATGCTGTTTTGATGTTGAGCACTCGTTGTCATAACCTTTTACCTTTACAAACATATTGTATTTCAGGTTCTGACCATGTTTGTTCTCTGAGGCTGACTTCTGAGACTCAATCAGTTGTCTATCCTCCTCAGAGTCTGTACTAGCTATCTCATCATTAGCTACATAAGCTGCTGTTTGATAGTCACCTCCAAGTACAGCCTTAACCTGTTTAGGTATTTGTTGGTTTATGCACTTTTTAGCAAGCTTTGATGACTTACACCAAGACAAAGTGACCTTTTGAAGTTGGTCAGCTTTGTCTTTAGCTTCCTGAAGTTCTTCACTTAGAAGTTTATTAATGTGTCTTTGACATTCAAGATCACATTGTGCTTTCTTACCAACATCAATGAGAGACTTATTTTCCTTAATCTCATTCTTGAGTTTATTTATCTCATCTTTGAGGTCATTTTGAGACTTAAGGACGGTCTTGAAATCATTCAACAGATAATCAAAAGCAAGTCCCTTTTCCTCATCAGTATAAGAGTTGAAATTACTGACCTTATACATGGAAGCAGGATCCCAGTCACTAAGCTTGGTGTTTTCCTCAGCTTCCTTCATGTCAGCTTTAAAAGTTGACTCGGACAAACCATAATCAACCTCATCTATCTCCAACTCTTCATCTTCTTGAGCAATCAGACATACGTCATCATCTGAGGTAGATGATTCAGTATCCCAGGTTTCAGCATATAATCCTTTTGCACTGGGTTTGTCTTCTGGCTTTCCTTTCTTGAGCCAAGTATATTTCTTCTTGTATTTATCAACAATTGATGTTGATTCCACCTTCTTCGATCTACACTCAGCAGCAATATGTCCCTTCTTCTGACAGTTGAAGCACACAACATTCTTGGGATCAAAGGAACTCTTCCCTTTGCCCCTGTCAGATCTTCCTCTTCCCCTTTGAGCTTTTCTCAAACGTCTGGCTAACATTGCCATTTGCTCAGTGATATTCTGAACATCATCAGTATCACTTGAGTCTGAGTCTGAGTGGTCAGCTTGAGATTCTGACATAGTCTCAGACTCAACAACCAGTGTCTTGGAACTTTTCTTCTTTTTCTGTGCAACCGATGCAACTTCAGTTTTATCCAAAGACTCCTTGAGTTGTTGTTGAGAAGTTCTCTTGTGTTCAGTGATCTGTTCATGATTTAGCAGGAACCCATAAATGGACTGTAGGTTGTACACATGCAGTGTTCCTCCAGCCCTCAGTGCTGTAGTTACATCGTTAAACATCTCTCGTAACACATCCAGAAATTTTAGCACAAGTTCAGCTTCATCTTTCTTTACACCCACACTTAGTAGGTCATTTATCAAACAGTGAAACCTTGTGAACAAATCTGACAAGGTTTCATTCTTCTATGAAAAGAAGTTTTCATAAGATCTATTCAAACGATTTTTCTTATGCTGCTTGACCAGATCCGTGCCCTCATATGTAACACTTAGCGTGTCCCAGATATCTTTTGCATTCACAGTACGCAAGATTTTGTTGGTCAGGGCATTTGCCAGAACACTTTTTGCCTTGTCATCCAGATTGAAGAGTTTCCAATCTTCATCAGTCTAGGATGCAATAGGCTTTCTTGTTTCCTTTTTAGTTTTGCCAGGAGACGTATCACTGACAGTAGCAGGAATCTTGGGGATGATAGGTCCTTTTGTAATGACATTGAACATATGAATGTCAATGGACTTGAGGAATAGCATAGCTCTGAACTTCCACATAGGATAGTCAGATCCATCAAATATGGGACAACCTTTGGCAGACATCTGTGGAAAGTTTGAAGGATTGTTGCTTGTAGACATCGTGAACTATCTCAGAATCTTGAACTTTCAACTTATGAAATCGTTCAGCCTGCTCTGATACCAGTTGTTAGTCCCTTGGTGAGAATAACAACAAGCAACAAGTGTGTAGAAGGGGGGTTGAATACACTTTCTGCGGAAATTGAACAAATCAAATAAAAGTGTTACACATAGTAATCAAACCACAACTAGTCGAATGCTTTTATTAACATGAAGATGATTACAATGCTTTGAATAAGAAGATGATCACAGTAACTATCAAGTAAGCAACTCTTGATATATAATCACCTAATATAAATCTCTCAATCTCTCAAACTTAGCTATCTATAATCAACTTATGATTATAGATACTGACGACCCTCTAAACAGGATTTTCACAGATTGAATCTGTTAGATTATGTGCAGAGATAATTAATGGGCACATTGTATCCAATGTTATAAGAGACTAAAGGGTCACACTGCTACACACCCAATTCAGAACAGTTGGATTATACCATAAATCTGTGTGGAAATAATTAATCAGTTAGATTAATTATTAAAGAGAAAGACGAAATAATTAATCAGTAGTATTAATTATTGAAAAGAGAGAAATAAATAATTAATCAGTTTGTATTAATTATTAGAAAGGAAATAAATAATAAATAGTTATTTATTATTTAAGGAGAATTAAATATTAAGTATTAATATTTAACGGACTAAGTTAATTAATCGTTAATTAATTAACTAGTAAAGTCCAGGGGGTCAATATGAGAAGAGATGAAAGTTTAATTAAAATCAGCGGGCTTTTAATTAAATGGGCTTAGGTCCAAGTTAATCCCTATATAATATCCTTAAGCCTTAAGGATTAGATACATGTGACAAGGATTAACCTAGCCACCACTCTCCTCACTCTCTCCCTCGTCGCATCTCTCTCTCGTCGACCTCCCTCTCTCGGTCGACTATCTCTCTCTCGGCTCTCTTTCCTCTCGACGAAATCGAAAGGCAAAACACCAAGGTGTTTTGCGACTTGGTGTTATACGAGAAGCACACACACAATCAAGCTTGGAGCTTTGTTGAAGGCTTGGTGATCCAGGAGTGGTCTAGCAGCCAGTTCAATCGGAGGTGCAGTAGTGGTGGACTATCTTTAGCAATCCTAAAGGTTTTCTTCAGGTATAATCTTATAACCTTATCTATGGGTTGTATGTAAGAAACTATGTTGATCATATAAGTTTTAAAGATCCTAACCCTTTTGGGGTTTAGAGGGTTGTGTTCAATCCAGTTCCGCTTTTAGGATTGAACCAGTGGAATCAAACCCAGGATTGACCAGTTTGAGTCATATGGTGTTTTGGTCAGGTTCAAAAACCCTTCAGTGGTATCAGAGCCTCGGCTATATGATCCATAGTTTCTAGTTTGTTTTGTTTCTAGATTTAAGGTTTTCGTTTTTGGTCTTCTACTTATTCTTGAATTTTTCGAAAATCAAGAAGGTATCAAAAACAGTTTGTTTTTTGCTACCAAGCTTAATCCTATTAATCAGAAAGTTCAAACAGTTAGTTTGAATGGTTAAAAGGTATATGATTTTTTTTGGATAAGGGTAGTTTTTGATCAATATTAAACAATTTGTTTAATTAGACAAACCTAGATAATCTAGTTAGTTGGTTTGTTTAATAGTTGTATGATCTTCTTCATCTTATTCTTTTCTTTTTGGAATTTTCGAAAACCATAATGTGGTAAAAAACAAGTTTTCTGTTTTTATCCAGTTTATAAAAGGTTTAATTTTAACCAGTTAGATTTAAACCAGGTTTGTGTTTAAACGGTTAAAAGGGATAAACTTTTATCTAAAACTAGATTTTAACAAGTTTTGAACTTTTTGTTTAAAAAGGTTGAAATCAAGTTTTAGGATAATTAGTTATTAATAAAACAAGTTTTGTTGATATTAATAACTAATATTTTTTGGTTTTAGAAATTAAATCCGTTTTTAATCAATATATTAAAACAGTTAGTTTTAATAGGTTAAAAGGATTTAAAATGTATCAATCGGAAAACACGACCCGAGAACATCACCGTGTCGCGGTGCTGGTTAGCGGCGCTAAGGGTCATGGTGGGCTTCAGCCCAAGTGATTTCGACCCAGTACGCCATGGCCCAAGATAGCGGCGCTAAAGTGTAACACCCCAAAGTTTGAAAGTTCTTTTGTTGTGAAATGTTGTATGTGTGTTTAGCAAGTTGCCTTTTCTTTGTGATTATGTGATTTAAAACTAGAAGGGGCTAAAGTTGTCAAGTGTGCAAAGTGGTTAAGTGCAGGGGCTGAATTGCCATTGTTTGAAAGTGTAATTATATATGTATGCATTTGACTATGTTTAGTCAATGAGACCATTTGCAAGAACAGATAAAAACACACACACACATACATAGCCACTAAAAATTGAGATTCTTAGCAAGAAATCAAGAGGAGGATAGCTGATTTTGTTTGTTATAGCGAAGTAGAAGCAAAAGGTAAGAATTCTTTATGTTTTAGAACCTATTGGTATCATTAATTTCGAGTTGTTCAAGATTTGAGTGGAAGAACATGATGAGTTTTAGCCGTGCGAAGTGAAGCCCATTGCGTGCGTAGTGACTTCATTTCGTACGAAGTGCTCAATGTAAGAGATGAAGTCGATGAGTTTTGGTCGCACGAAGTGTGATCCACTTCGTGCGTAGTGATAGTTCACTTCGCGCTTAGTGGGATTCACTTCATGCGTAGTGATAGTTCACTTCATGCGTAGTGATAGTTCACTTCGCGCGTAGTGGGATTCACTTCATGCGTAGTGATAGTTCACTTCGCGCGTAGTGGGATTCACTTCATGCGTAGTGATAGTTCACTTCGCGCGTAGTGGGATTCACTTCATGCGTAGTGAGAGTTCACTTCGCGCGTAGTGGGATTCACTTCACGCGCAGTGTGATTCAGTTCGTGCGTAGTGTGCTCATCTCGTACGTAGTGTTCAGAAGTTAATTCAGTTATTATTTATTGTTTGTAGGCAATAAGAGTTGACACTTTCCTGATAGGAGTGTAATTCTTAACTGCTGCGGAGGTGAGTGTACTTACCTTTAATCAGATTAGTATATGTTTGTGCACTAAGTGATTAGTATATCAATTGTATGTTTGATATGTTAAGTTAAAGGCTGCTGTTCAGTTATTCAGTAGCACTATGTTATAGTATTTGATATGAGTAGTATGCATTTATGTACCAAGTGAACAATATGATATATGTGTTTGTTATATGTGTTATGTATGTGCTCGAGTACAGAAAGTACCTGGCTTAGAAAAGTCTTGTACTAAGAAAAGCAGATACTTTGTATCCAGAATAGTGAAAGGGGTATATTGAGATCCTTATACCCACAAATAAAGTGTCAGGGGCTTGGTTACGCGCGAGGTGTGATCATACCCCGGGACTAGTTAACAGTTTGACTGTTTTGCAGGTTATAGCTAGGATGTGAGACATCCCGAGAAGAGATACTCATGCTATGTGTTTATTAGTCAGTAGTATGCTCACTAAGCGAAAGCTTACGTTTTAGTACGTTGTACATGCAGGTAACCAGATTCCAGCAAGGGTAAGGCCCCGGTGCTCCGCAGAGTTGGATAGCTCCCAGCTTTTGAAAATAGTACTTTTAACACTACTTTTTGTAAAACTGTTAGTATTAAAGTGTTGTAGTTAGTTTTCCGCAAACTCTGATATTTTAGAATGCTAATCAGTAGTAATTGAATTTCTAAAAGCTATTTTAGAAAAGTGGTGTTACAACTTGGTATCAGAGCCAAGGTTTAAGAGATTTGGGCACACACGAGTGTGATGTCTGAACTTAAACCGTGGTTTTGATGTTAAGAGGAGCTATCCCTGGGGCAGTAGCCTTGGTGAGCATACGGTTAGTAGAGGTTTATGAATTGTTATCTGTTTTACAGATTGAGCATGAGTAGTAATGTTTATGTATGTGTAATAGTTATGTGGTTAAGTGCTAAATGACCATATGCCTATATAATACCAGAGAAAAGAAAAATGTTTTACAGGTGTAATTAGTTATGTTAATACGTGACCTAAGCTTGTGAATCGGGGTATTCCGCGACGGTATTAAGAACAATTATGTATAATATGTTCCTCACAACGCCTGGCCAGTGTATGTGAAGAACATGTGATATGCAATTGAGCTTAAGATTGCCATGTCAGTACCTTGTGAATCAAGTGAGGGGTGATACGTGATGGTACAGTATGTGTGAATCAGATAAGAACAGAAAAATGAGATAAATGTAGTATTGATAATATTACATACCTTATTATGAGAAACAGAGAAAGTTGTTTAGTAGTATATGTTAAAGATAGCTGATTATGAATTTATAGTATGTGGTAAGTTGGTACGAGTTAGATAAAGTAGCCTGAGGCTAGTATACTTCAGAAGATCAGAATTACCTATTTTACAGATGCAATCCTTATTTTAAACCAATAGACCTATAAGTAAACCCTTTAGAGGGAGTTGTTACAGATGGATTGCAAGATCTTGAGACCAGTTTAGTAAAGTAGATAGTAGTGATAAAGTGGAGCAAAGTCCTATAAACAACGTTTTAGATATTATCAACTAAGTGGTTGAGTAAGTTTTAGAAGGAAAAGAAAGTTATGTTATTGTAGTACATGGATACAGCAGTATAGGTTACAGTTAAACCATTAGTAAGAATTAAAGCTAAGAAAGAACTCGATGCAAGGGTAGATGTGTAAAGATTGTTCAGTATGCGAAATTACCTCGTTAGGGATGGAATGAGATTTTTCGTATTAGTAGGTGTCAACCAGGGAGAAAAGTTATATACGTATCGAACTTATTGTTTGAGACAGTGAAAGACTGGTAGACCATGTTGATGTGGAGAAAGTTTGAAACATAGATTGAGACTATGACATAGACTTAGTTTAAAGAGTTGTTAAGAGTATAGCAGTACTAGAAGCTTGTATAGAACAGATCACAGAAAAAATCTAGAATCTGATGATAAGAAGATAAAGTTGGTGAATGACATCACCTAGAAATTGTTAAGACTATGTAGTTTTGTTCAGGGTGACTTGGTATAGAAGTTTTGTAATTACAGTGGTATAGTCTGATGTTAGAAATGATACGTGTGAAGTTTAATGGCAGTTATTCGCAACGAAGTGGGTGAGATGATAAGTCTTACAGGGAAGAAAAGAGAAGTAGTTGAGAAAGCAGAGAATAGTGAACCCAAAGAGAAAGGTTAAGTCAGTGACAATGTTAAATAATAAGCCGAAGTTTGTACTACAGCATGGAGGGCTAGTTCCCCACTCAGATATACGAAGTGTGAAAAGTAGAGGCATGTGATCAAAGATTTGAAATAGTTTGTTCTAAGTGTGCTACCAGTTTACTAGTTTAGACATTATTGCTTAAAGTTATTAGTCGCACAGAGTAAGTCAGTTAATTATTTAGCCTAGTTTTGTTATAATGAGAGTAAGTGCTAGAAAGTAGGGATGCCTTAGTTACGGGCAGAACTCTCCAGTTTATGGTTTAAGACGTAAAGGTTAGATCTAATGTGGTAGTAAGTAGATACAACAAATGATAAGACTACTATTGTAAATAGTATAGATTGGTACAAGGTTAAAGAGACAGATATTTAGCAGTTTATCATGGAAGAGTTTTAAGCAGTTATTAGTATTGATTAATTGAGTTAATAGCAAGTTCAGGTACTCGGAGATCAGAGAGCAATGCGGGCTTAGACTCTAAGTGGGGAAGAACTATTGGACAGAAGTAATAGTAAGAGAGTCAGTGTTCCAGTTACTTGTCAGCAAAATGAGAAAGTACTTGATGCTTAATGATATAGCTTGTCTAGTTTATGTGGAAAAGTGTAGTATAAAAGATAGTCATAGTAGATTTAATAGATACCACCAGTGGTGACTACTCAGATGTATTTCCCAAAAGAATTACCAGTAATTCTAGAGTTTTGATAAGTAGAATTTAGTATTAGTATAAAGTCAAGAATAGAACCAAGGAGTTAAGATATTGTACAGATTGGCCCCAGAAAAGTAAGAGTTGGTGATTCAACTGTAATAGTTAACAGATAAGGGTTTCGTCCAATCCATTAGCCTAATGTGGGGTGCATTAATACAGATAATCTTAAAGAGAAATAGCTAGTCAGAATGTATATAGATTGCAGAGAACACTATAAGGTTACAAACAAAAATCAGTACCCAGTTTAAGAAGTAGATAATTTGTTGGATTAGTTTCATAGTGTAGAATGGTATGCAGGGATAGAGTTGTGGTCAGAGTACCATCAGATGAAGTCAGAGAGCAGGATAGAATCAATGAAGTTCTCAGAATATGACTCCCCACAAGTATGAAGCGATTATTCGACTCAGGATTTGAAACTAATAGTAGTTGGAAAGTTAATTTAGTAAAGAAGTTTTTAGCATCAAGTCAAATACCTTAAAATATAGATACCTCAAGTAAGAATGCTAGACATCAGTCAATACTAGATCAAGTTAAAGTAGTACATAATGAAGCAGTCAGAAGGGGGTGACCATAAGAAAGAATCTATTAAATACTAAGGTAGTTAAAAGATAGCAGCCCAAGATTCAGCGTATCAAAGATTAGATGTCCAAATTGACGAGAGATATGACCAGAAATTACTAGTAGTCAAGAATAGAATGTGTTTTAGCAAAGAAGGTTGAGAAAATTTTGAATTGTCCACAAGTTAGAGAAGAGTATCAGAAATTTTATGAAAAGTAGCAGTTAGATATAAAATAACAGTATAATGATTTAGATAGAGATACTTGGTTATCTTTAAGTTCTGGAGAAAATTTCAGAAAGATATGAGAACTAAGTTATATCTTAGCACAATATTTCACCCTTGTGAGGTTGGGCAGAGCAAGAGGAATATATCAACACAGAGAGATATGCTCAGAGCATGTATTATTGATTTTAGTGGCAGTTGAGATACGTATATATGTTAATAGAGTTCCAGTATGATCACAGTTACGTTTGAGTAATAGCATATCTAGTACCAGATGATGTATGATGGGGAATACAGAACTCCTATTTGCTGGGACGGGGTTGATCAGAATGAGAGAACTCAGCACTCGATCGAATGTAAAGATAGTATAACAGTTATGTGAGCGGCTTAGAACTGCTCAAGATAAACAGAACAGCTATGTGATCAGAAAAGATTATTCGTAGAGCTCCAGATTGGAGGCTATGTGTTATTAAAAGTATCATCGTGGATATGGATGAACTGATTCAGAAAGAAAGATAAGCTAGGAAGGTAGTTTAGTAGTCCTTTGAGGATCATCTCAATGATAGAGAGAGTAATTTATATGCCAGAAAATATAGTAAAGATGTATTAGATAGTATAACATGTATAACTACCATTGTAAGTATGTAACAGATGCATCAGTAGTTGTCCAGACGGGACAAGAAATGATAAATCCAGTGGTAGAGAACAGCCGGTGGCTGTATTTTACAGAAAGTTGAGAGTTGTGTAGTAGACAGATGTGATAGTAAAGATAGAATAGAAACATGAGAAAGGATTAAATTACACTTAGGTGTAATTATACTATGTTGGGTATGTAATAATTGATTTATACTCAGTATGCAGTAGACCTTCTACTTTAGTAGCAAGTAGAGAGGCAATAGTATACAGAGATAAAGGGATGTAAGACTACCGTTAGTGCGCTACGGTAGCATTCAGTATGTTTTGAAGCACAGTTAATAGTTTAATTAAAACAAAAGTTGTGAGTTTGTGTAACAAACAAATAAGAATGGTAAAGTTACAGTGGAAATACTGAAAGAGATCAGATACACTTAAGTGTATATATGTTTTACTTATGATATGTTATTTTATGTTCAGTTTGTGATAGACCTTCTACAGTAATAGCAGGTAGATGTATGATGTAAGACTATTGCCAGTACGCTGCGATAGCATTCAGAGTTGAGGAGATGTAAGACTACCGCTAGTGCGCTAGGGTAGCATTCAATGTGTTATGATGTTAAGTTATTATGTGTACAGTTGATTTCGGGGAGGAAATCATTCCAAGTGGGGAAGAGTTGTAACACCCTAAAGTTTGAAAGTTCTTTTGTTGTGAAATGTTGTATGTGTGTTTAGCAAGTTGCCTTTTCTTTGTGATTATGTGATTTAAAACTAGAAGGGGCTAAAGTTGTCAAGTGTGCAAAGTGGTTAAGTGCAGGGGCTGAATTGCCATTGTTTGAAAGTGTAATTATATATGTATGCATTTGACTATGTTTAGTCAATGAGACCATTTGCAAGAACAGATAAAAACACACACACACATACATAGCCACTAAAAATTGAGATTCTTAGCAAGAAATCAAGAGGAGGATAGCTGATTTTGTTTGTTATAGCGAAGTAGAAGCAAAAGGTAAGAATTCTTTATGTTTTAGAACCTATTGGTATCATTAATTTCGAGTTGTTCAAGATTTGAGTGGAAGAACATGATGAGTTTTAGCCGTGCGAAGTGAAGCCCATTGCGTGCGTAGTGACTTCATTTCGTACGAAGTGCTCAATGTAAGAGATGAAGTCGATGAGTTTTGGTCGCACGAAGTGTGATCCACTTCGTGCGTAGTGATAGTTCACTTCGCGCGTAGTGGGATTCACTTCATGCGTAGTGATAGTTCACTTCATGCGTAGTGATAGTTCACTTCGCGCGTAGTGGGATTCACTTCATGCGTAATGATAGTTCACTTCGCGCGTAGTGGGATTCACTTCATGCGTAGTGATAGTTCACTTCGCGCGTAGTGGGATTCACTTCATGCGTAGTGAGAGTTCACTTCGCGCGTAGTGGGATTCACTTCACGCGCAGTGTGATTCACTTCGTGCGTAGTGTGTTCATCTCGTACGTAGTGTTCAGAAGTTAATTCAGTTATTATTTATTGTTTGTAGGCAATAAGAGTTGACACTTTCCTGATAGGAGTGTAATTCTTAACTGCTGCGGAGGTGAGTGTACTTACCTTTAATCAGATTAGTATATGTTTGTGCACTAAGTGATTAGTATATCAATTGTATGTTTGATATGTTAAGTTAAAGGCTGCTGTTCAGTTATTCAGTAGCACTATGTTATAGTATTTGATATGAGTAGTATGCATTTATGTACCAAGTGAACAATATGATATATGTGTTTGTGATATGTGTTATGTATGTGATCGAGTACAGAAAGTACCTGGCTTAGAGAAGTCTTGTACTAAGAAAAGCAGATACTTTGTATCCAGAATAGTGAAAGGGGTATATTGAGATCCTTATACCCACAAATAAAGTGTCAGGGGCTTGGTTATGCGCGAGGTGTGATCATACCCCGGGACTAGTTAACAGTTTGACTGTTTTGCAGGTTATAGCTGGGATGTGAGACATCCCGAGAAGAGATACTCATGCTATGTGTTTATTAGTCAGTAGTATGCTCACTAAGCGAAAGCTTACGTTTTAGTACGTTGTACATGTAGGTAACCAGATTCCAGCAAGGGTAAGGCCCCGGTGCTCCGCAGAGTTGGATAGCTCCCAGCTTTTTAAAATAGTACTTTTAACACTACTTTTTGTAAAACTGTTAGTATTAAAGTGTTGTAGTTAGTTTTCCGCAAACTCTGATATTTTAGAATGCTAATCAGTAGTAATTGAATTTCTAAAAGCTATTTTAGAAAAGTGGTGTTACATAAAGAAGGTTTAGCGGCGCTAAGTAGCACTTAGCGGCGCTAAGGCCTAATGGGCTTCGGCCCAAGGGGTTTTGGCCCAAGGAAGTTTTCGGTCCAAGGCCTAATGGTACACCCTAACTGTTAAACGGTACTCGGGTGTCGGAAGTGCCCAAACCTTGGGTATCCGGGTTCAAACCATTGCGGGAAGGGGCATGAAAGGTTCTGCGATAATCGGGAGTCCCGGCCATAATTCATGTTGTCTTAGGTGGTGCGATCTATTTTGGTGATAATCGGGAGTCCCGGCCCAAAAAGCACTAGAGTATAGTTAAACATACTAGACTGGGTCTAAGTGCTCTACGAGGTTCTAGGAGTCGTATCAGTTAGGTACGATTGGTACAGGGTGTTACCTACCAGAAATAGCATGACTTGGCGGGAAGTGCCCAAACCTTGCGTCAAGTATGTGAAATATGGATCCAAGGTCTAATATATATTATTTATGGGTCTGATGATATATGATTAGAAAGTTTATTTGTAATTACTAATTAAACCGGGTGTTAATTTGTAGATGGCAACCAACGTTACTAGTACCAATAACCTCTCTCTCCGCTCCATTCTTGAGAAGGACAAGCTTGTCGGTCCTAACTTTCTCACATGGGAGAGAAATCTCCGGATCGTGCTTAGGCACGAGAGAAAGTGGTATGTCCTAGAACAACCTCTAGGAAATCCTCCTGCCAACAACGCTAGGGCAGAAGTCAGGGAGGCTTTTCAGAAGCGCTCCAATGACGCCCTGGACGTTAGCTGCCTCATGCTCGCAACTATGAGTCCAGAGTTGCAGTCGAGCATGATGGAAACTCCTGCCTATGACATGATCCATCAGCTGAGGGACATGTTCCAGGAGCAAGCCCGCACAGAGCGTTATGATGCCATTAGGGCATTTAACTAGTGCTAGATGGCTAAGGGGACCTCGGTCAGTGACCATGTCATGAAAATGAAAGGTTACATGGACCACCTAAAGAGACTTGGGCACCCAGTACCGTTGCAGCTAGCAACGGATACGATACTCAACTCGTTGTCATATGACTATAATGTTGGGATTTCTTGGGCTCACAGCGGAAGCAAGGTACAAACAAAATAGCCCAAAGTACAAGCAATCAAAGCATAAAAACCGAAATCCCTCAAATGGACCAAACTCTATGTTCAAGAAATGCAACTTGAAAAGGAAGGAGGTTATACCTTTCTCCTTAGCTCCAGTAATCTTCAATCGTGGTGATGATTCTCCAAGAACGAAAACCCGATCTTCTATTGGGATATACCCCGGGAACAAGTCAACCACGAGTGCTAGCAAGCCTTGTGATACTTCAACATGAATATCACTTAGGAACAGCAACCATAAGGACCAAATGCCTGGAGCACTCTCTTGAACTCTCTCTTGATCACTTGGGCATCAAAGAGGATTTTGTGTTTTAGAGAGAAAGAGCCAAAAGAACTTCAAAACCAAAAATGAAGTCTCACCCCTTTCTACTGCCTCCAGCTTCGTGTATTTACCTCACTCAACCGGCCAAGCATCGAGAAAAGTGTAAAGCCCACATGCATTGGCTAGTTTGGAGGTGGAAATGACAAAAGGCACTGGCAGGGTTTAGCGGCGCTAACCATAAGTTAGCGGCGCTAACTCCCAATAGTTAGCGGCGCTAACGCGCGCTGTCAGTGATTTGATACAAAGTACATGCAGCCGTAGCGGAGCTAACCTCAAGGACTTAGCGGCGCTAACCCTTAAGAGTTAGCGGCGCTAACGCGGCCTGCGATGTCAACTTTTGTCTTTTGCCATATTTGGTCCCTTAATTTAAGTTGCTGTCAGGTTTGACCCCGGTGTATGACCCAATAGGCCCATACATCATCAGCAGCGGTCTATATGGCGTACGTACACTAGTGGGCATATCTCTAACAGACTCCCACTTGCACATAATGCACCGTACCCATGCAACCACAGACAAAGAGCGGCCTCTAGCAAAGCATCGATGCCCCCAAGTCAGTATGGGTTCCGCTTCCTTGCAGAAAACCATAACCTACATAAAATGTAGAGGTCCTATAGATAAGTGATCAAACATCCTTTTGTTCGCGATATCCTTGTGAACACGAGACATGGATTAATATGTCAATCTCCAGATCGTTCACGATTATGTTTCTCGATCAAGATTGGTGGTGACCAAAATTTAAGGACATATCTGATTCTCAATCAATATTCCTTTGCGCATGGCCATGCTTATTTTGGTGTCAGCGCCCAATCATCGAGGGGCCCAGGGATATCTCTCATACAGGAGGAACAAATTCCGTTGACTGTACAATCCCATAACATGAACCTTGTCTTACCCAGCTATTCCCTTTATAATAGCCAGTTACGAACTACGTTTTGAAATAACCAAAGTAAGAAAGTTTCATGCTATGGCAATTCATACATCTCGGGTCGAAGGACGTAATGATATTATCATCCCGAGTTACTTGTGACCATGATCCATGAAGTGAACTCAGGTGTGGGTCTTCCAGTCACTTGAAACCCCTTTCAAGCACAGGTTACTGTTGCGTTTCATGCATTCAATCCTTGATTAATGCATAACCAACACCTAACCTCAGCCTTATTTCAAACTTCCTTCCCTTGAAGAATGACTGACTGTGGAATTTTAGAATGTATAAACATTCTGGGAAGTGGTTAAACATGCTAAGATGGAACACAGTAAAGTCTTATGAATGTAACCGAATCACTCGCATATCGAAACAAGCATAAATTACAATACTGTCTGTATCGTTCCCAAAGCTTATAAGTAAATCAAACATATACTAAAACGATTTTTAAGCCCGGTCATAAGCATGAACAATGCTTTTATACCTAGTATGATACTCATCACTAGTATTCGACAACGGCTTAATCATGGGATCATCTACCCGATATCCCTTTGTACTCTTTTGTATTCTCTTATTAAACCACTAGCGAAGTGTTTATCAAAGAGATCATATACAAAGTTATCATAGTCATCATATCCTCAATGTTACAGAAGTCAACAATAGGATTAATGACACTTATGATTATCAGAGTCGACATACTCTCAATGTAACCGAAGTTCACAATAGAGTCATTGACACTCATGTTTATTAGAGTCGACATACCCTCAATGTGACCGAAGTCCACAATAGGGTCGATGACACTCATTTAGGTCTAAATGTCGTATCTATACCACATACTTGATTAATCTAAACTTCGATAAAATCGACAGTCTCATAAGCATAGATTTGCTTGCAGTAATAACTTACTCAAGACAATTCTACTTTCGTCGAACATCAAGAACATACATCAGTACTTCTTGAATTAGAAAATCCACTTGATTCCATATTTTCTATTTATACTCATAGAACAACAATTCCACCATTAGGTTGTAGAACAACCCTAAATTAGGACATTATTTTCATAGAGCATATTTGACTAGGAACACATGATGCTCCCACTAGCCCTGACAAGTGTATCTGGCTTAATCTACGCTTTCTAGAAAACTCATTTCTTTGACTTTCTCATAAAGCAGGATTACAGCCACAAGATGCAAGTTTTGCTGACCTTAGTCATGAACACAATTTGGACATAATGGATATATAAGGCCTCGGAACATGATTCAAACATTTCCTCAATTTAATCCTGCAAAGGATCTTGGCCTTTTATTTCCATGCGAGATTACTTGATTCCCCTTAGTGACAACAATGTTTCGCTTAATCCAGACTTAATCTGGTTTTTATGGATGAATGAGACCCTCGGAAAATGCCTTAAGTATTTCCTCAACTTGATCCTATGAAGGATTCAGATCTCTTTTGTCCATGTGAGCAAACTTGTTTCCACAAGGTGACAACAAAATTACACTTTATCCAAATTATCTTCAACATAACCACTAGAACTTGTTTCCATAAAATCATTATGAAACACTTTGTCTCTAGTCGGTATTTGAAGTTGTCCATTATGGCATATATGTTAGTCCCTTCACCCTTCTTGAATTACACCTTAGGTGTGGGATTAACCCAAGTCAAGTACTTGGATGCAGCAAATAGGTTACACCATTATCTTCTTCTATTCACTAGTGAACATAGGGTCCCACTATGTTTCCGATGAATGGTAACATCACAATGATTTACCATCAAGCTGCTGTTAGTAAAATATGACAATCTCATATCTAAACAACCTTCTTGATTTCCATCAGATATAAAGAAGCAATGGATATTGTCAGGTTTTACCAGCATCTCTATGCTGATTAAATGCTAGTGTCAACATTAGGTCTTTTATTTAAGTTTTACGTTCTTCCACTGGAATGCTTTTGTGAATTGTACTTTCCCTTTTGCGCAACCAAACATGGTTCCCAAAAGTTCAAGAAACAATTGTCCAAAACTCAGATGAACTACTTAAATATGTAGGCATCAACTTATAATTCATCCATCTCCCACTGAATGTAGACTGGATAATTTAAGTTGTGAGATTGACAAGCAAAGAACTCTTTCTAGTCAATATCTCATTCGATGCTTATGTGACCACAATGCTGTGTTTTAGATCGAGGACTTGGTTCATTATATTAATGTATACCAACCACATTGAATACATGATTTAGGCCTGCCTTTTACCAGATCATCAACACAGATATCCAGTTTTATTTAAAGTAACACCATGTGCAAATGTGTTTCTTTGGAAAAACGAATTATGGGTTAAACCCATGATTCATTTTATGTTTAAACCAATATAGATAAGAAAACTTAGCATCTATTCTAGATCTAAGAGTTTATATCTATATGCCCTTATTGATTCTTAATTCTCTTTAGGTTAGTTCCGAACACCACTAGGTTTCAGACATAAGCCTTTTCTCTAGTAAACATTCTCTCAACTACTACCATAAAGATAGTGATGAAGAATTTCACTAGTGTCACTCTTTGTGGCATACTTGAACGGATTATCAACACAAATATGATCACATCCAACAAGTCACAATCCTTCCTTACTAATACTGGTGAAGGATTTCATTAATCATCCTATTCCAATAAACAAGATTTGTATCTTTCATTTAGCCCGAGGCTAAAATTTTACAAAGATCCTAACCACTTGGATCTAAGCGATATAAATGTTGTTTACTTGGTCAAGTTTGATTATGCCATAGAGCTAACATATCTAAACCACTTTTGGATTTAAGAATCAATTGTTCATGATTGCTTTATTACTTATAACGAGCCTTTATGTATGCAATGATATGGATAAGTTTTGACAAAACATCTCAAAATAATTTTTCAAAATGTTTCAATTCCAAGTTATCTCCATCGTCATCAAATGTCTATTTAAGCACCAAAAAGGTCGAAAATAACATATAAGCATTGACATGGAACAAAATTGAAATGAAACTATTAAAATGAAAAATCTTTATAAAATACAAGATTCAAAAACATCCATCATCTCCAAAGGAGCATACACTAAAGTAGTTCTTGCCACGCAGGGCAAACAAACAAAAGTAATAATAAATCCGGATTTAATGGCGAGACCAACACTCCCATTTCTCTTGTAGAAGACAATTAACAAAATTTCTTCTTCAGAGATCCGGTTCTTCAAGCTTTCTCCTTTTTACAACGAATAGACCTACACTTTGCAACAAAAATAAATTTGTGACAAACGTGAGTCTTATAGCTCGGGTAAACAACCCAGCTTATAAGGAATAGCAATGAAGTATTATCATGAATGTACCTCAAGTAGGAAAATTAACTCTCTCTTGTCTGAGAAGTTTTATGTCCTCTCGGCACGAAGGGCAGGCATGACGGCCCCAATCCCCAAATCTACCGCAGAAGTAGCAAACCACCCCTTGTTTAGTCTCTTTAGGCACATCATCAATGTCCATAGACTCAAAACTTGAAGCAAGCTTGGAAACTCCAACTTCTTCTATTAATGGGATCGATTTCTTCTTCTTCATGTTATGTTGTTCCTTAGAACCAAAAACAAGAGTGGATGAAGATGATGCATGCTTGGACATGTTAGATTCTTCAACCTTCAACATTCCATGCAATTCATCTATAGACATTTCCTTTCCATGCATATGATAGTCCTTTATAAACTTTTCATATGTGGCGGGCAGAGACTGAAGTATGAAATTCACACCAAGCTCCCTCCCTATAGGAAAACCTAATCTCTCCATCTGATCCATGTATGATTTCATCTTCAAAACATGGGCACTTACACTCCCGCCTTCCCGCATCTTACAACCGGTTAGACTTTTAACACACTCAAAATGTTCTTGTCTAACTTGCTGTCGGAAAACATCCTTCAGCTTGTTAATCATGTCATACACAGTCATGTGCTCAAATTGCTTTCGCAATTCCGAGCTCATACTTGATAACATGAGACTAGCAACATCGTGTGTATCCCGAACACGCTTTTCATACGCATATCGGATAGCCCATTCCGCATTGATAGCAGGTGGTTCAGGAAGGGGTTCCTCAAGAATGTGCAACTTAGACTCGGCACGTAGGACAATCCTCAATTGCCTAAGCCAGTCAACAAAGTTCACTCCCGTGAGTTTCTCCCTTTGTAGAATCATACGAAGTGAAAAATTCGACGTGTTGTGGTTTTGATTCGACATCCTATATTAAATAGAGTACACGAATTAGTTAGTTTGATTTGAATCCTCGTTAAAATAATTACCCTTATCGTCTCGAAAAATATTTTAACAAGGGCTAAGAACCATATTTCACTCCAATTCATGACGGGGTTGCCGCGGATCACTTCATGGAGCTATTTAGGCCGATAACCACTTTACCGATTGCAATCTCTATTGCAACTCTTAGACACTTGCGGGATCCTACGACAACCATCGGTCGTTTGGCATGTTTGATCCCTACTAGCACCAATTCCAAATTAAAATTCTTGGTTGACTCGTGCTAAGCTCGACAATCACTCAAGGATTTTAATTTGTAATTGCAAATCGTCCAACAAGATACACGGTGATACCCCGACAACTACCGGCTCGTGCTAAGCTCGACAATCGATAATTTCAAGATCCCACACTCACCTTCCATACAGATCCACATGGAATAACTCGTGCTAAGCTCGACAATCACTCCATGCTTCACTAGATTTGGGTGGTGTCATCTTTTGGATGGTGCAAGATTTACGTTTTTATGAAAACGGGCTTTTGTTTTCGGCTTGGTTACTGATTAACTTATTTAGTGACAAAACCTATTTTCACTAGGTGAGTTAATCTTGTATGTGAGCGCGCGAGAGAGTTGTAAACCATTTTTACCAAATCTCTTGTGATTTTATTAATTTCGAAAAAAATTTCTAGCATGCGAATCCTAAGCAAACCATGCAAGAATAAAATAAAATCACATCACACGCATATATACGAAATAAATTGGTAACCCTTGCCATAAATCCTATGCGTTCTTCCCGTGAGCCAAAACGGGTAGAACGTGGTCAACTAAGGGACGGAAGGTCTTCAATGCGAGCTCCCACTAGAACCGCTATCTCCAATGGACTTCATCGGCTTCTATGGACACGCTCCATCTCCTTCCGACTCCAAGGTGTGTGTCTTCATCCAATTGTACAAAACATACAATAGAAATTTGAAATGGCATACAAGCCACACTAATTTCCTATTTATCTAGTACAAATACACGGATGAATGAAATGGCATGCAAGCCACAATATTATTACAAATATAACAATTTTAATAAATATTACAGCCCATGTGATTAAGAAATCACCAAATGCATCCAAACACACAAAGTCAACCACAAGGTCAAAGGCAAGGTTACCAATTTCAAATCTATCACATACAACCAAACAAACAAGGTGGTAACAAAATTACCAAACACAAAACTGGAACAAATTCCAGAAACACAAAAAAGGCTAAAATTTCCCGAGACCAAAACTGATTTTAACTTTGAAAATAAAACTGTTACAGGGCGTTAGCGCCGCTAACATTTATGAGTTAGCGCCGCTAACCCGAGGTTAGCGCCGCTAACCCTGTTCGAACAGAAAACAACCATTTTGATTTCGGGATTTTTCAAGCCACCAAGTGCAGATCTAACATAGAGGTGGCTCTGATACCACTGTTGGGATTTCTTGGGCTCACAGCGGAAGCAAGGTACAAACAAAATAGCCCAAAGTACAAGCAATCAAAGCATAAAAACCGAAATCCCTCAAATGGACCAAACTCTATGTTCAAGAAATGCAACTTGAAAAGGAAGGAGGTTATACCTTTCTCCTTAGCTCCAGTAATCTTCAATCGTGGTGATGATTCTCCAAGAACGAAAACCCGATCTTCTATTGGGATATACCCCGGGAACAAGTCAACCACGAGTGCTAGCAAGCCTTGTGATACTTCAACATGAATATCACTTAGGAACAGCAACCATAAGGACCAAATGCCTGGAGCACTCTCTTGAACTCTCTCTTGATCACTTGGGCATCAAAGAGGATTTTGTGTTTTAGAGAGAAAGAGCCAAAAGAACTTCAAAACCAAAAATGAAGTCTCACCCCTTTCTACTGCCTCCAGCTTCGTGTATTTACCTCACTCAACCGGCCAAGCATCGAGAAAAGTGTAAAGCCCACATGCATTGGCTAGTTTGGAGGTGGAAATGACAAAAGGCACTGGCAGGGTTTAGCGGCGCTAACCATAAGTTAGCGGCGCTAACTCCCAATAGTTAGCGGCGCTAACGCGCGCTGTCAGTGATTTGATACAAAGTACATGCAGCCGTAGCGGAGCTAACCTCAAGGACTTAGCGGCGCTAACCCTTAAGAGTTAGCGGCGCTAACGCGGCCTGCGATGTCAACTTTTGTCTTTTGCCATATTTGGTCCCTTAATTTAAGTTGCTGTCAGGTTTGACCCCGGTGTATGACCCAATAGGCCCATACATCATCAGCAGCGGTCTATATGGCGTACGTACATTAGTGGGCATATCTCTAACATATAAGCCTTTTATAGTCAACTACAACATGAACAACATGGAGAAATCCGTGGTTGACTTACACTCCATGCTCAAGACTGCTGAGGAGAGTATCGGGACCAAGTCTAAGGACATTCTTATGGTGGGACATGGTGGACGTAAGAATAGGAAGGGGCGCAACGGAAAGGGAAAGGGCAAGGCCCAGCCCAGCCAGAATGCACCCAGGGCTAATAACGACAACAAGGGCAAGAAGCCGAAGCCAAACAAGACAAGGACCGAGAATCGGTGCTTCAGGTGCGGCGAGGCCGGACATTGGAAACGAGATTGTCCGAAAGGTCACGAAGCAGGAGGCAAGTTTGGCTCCTCAGGTATTGCGTGATTAGCTTCTTTGTCACTTTCCTACTTGTAAAGTTTTACAAGTATTCTAACATCTTGCAATCGTTTATTGCAGGAGGAGATGGAAAGTGATGCGGCCCAGCATAAAGAGATCCTACGTGCAGCATACGGATATTATTAATTTTTATATTTCCTAGTTTATTAAACTATTTAAATTTGTTTTGAACAATTTTTATATTGTTGGTTTATGAATACTTTCGAGTTTATGGAAATTTAATTATTTAGTTATATATTCGTGCACGTGTTCTTATTTTATGAATCAGGATTAGTCCAGTTGTGACTAAAAGAATACCAATAAGTCAAGTCTTGACTTGATTGGTGATTCATAATAATCTTATGCTATGATTTGTTGTAGTTATATAAATGTTGGCTCCACTTTTTCAATCTAAGTATGTCAAAGACATTTTACACAAGTTTGGCTATCAAGATGTGAAGCTGGCAAGCACTCCAATGGAAACACACAAACTGTTGGGAGCAGATTCTGAGGGGGAGGAAGTAGACATACATTTGTACATGTCTATGATAGGTTCTTTAATGTTCTTAACTGCTTCAAGACCGGATATTATGTTTGCTGTGTGTGTTTGTGCCAGGTTTCAATGCAGTCCAAAGATGTCACATCTGTTTGCTGTAAAGAGAATCTTTAGATATCTCAAAGGCCAACCAACACTGGGTCTTTAGTATCCTAAGGATTCACCTTTTGATTTGGTGGCATACTCTGATAGTGACTATGGTGGAGCTAATGTGGACAGAAAATCAACCTCTGGAGGATGCCAATTCTTTGGCTCAAGGTTGGTATCATGGCAGTGCAAGAAACAAACAACAGTTTCAACTTCAACAGCTGAGGCTGAATATATTGCTGCATCAAGCTGCTGTTCACAAGTGTTGTGGATCCAGAATCAGCTTCTGGATTATGGTATGTCTTTCATGAATACACCTATTTATGTTGACAACACAAGTGCTATTAGCATTGTCAACAATCCAGTGAAGCATTCTAAAACAAAGCACATTGAGATTAGGTTTCACTTCATTCGAGATTGCAATGAGAAAAGGTTAATCCATGTTATGAAAGTCCATACTGATGATCAGTTAGCTGATTTGTTCACTAAAGCTTTTGATGTAAGCAGGTTCAACTTTTTGATCTCCAATATTGGAATGATTAACATGGAATAACAGTTGTTTGTTTATCTATGTTTTCTCACTAACAGTTTGCAACTGTTAGTTTTATTGTCTAACAACTGTTTGAGTATGTTCAGGGCACAGCTGTATATGATACAATTAACAGTTTTCAACTGTTCGTACATGGTGTTCACAACTGTTAGACAAACGGAATGTTCATTTAAGGGGGAGTACTTCATGTCAATAACAGTTGACGTTTATTACAAAAACAGTTCTAAACTGTTAGCTCGTTATTTCCTTCAACTGTTAGTTTTGTTCAAAGGGTATTTTAGTCTTTGCAGAAACTATGAGGACGTTTGAATTGCATTTACTATTCGAAACATATATAAGCCATTCCCTCCTCACAGTTTCATTTACGCTTACTGAACTTCGATCAAACGCTAAAACCCTAGAATTTTGCTCTCAAATCGCAATGGCTCCCCTTCCTTTTGTCAAAGAACACAACATGCTTGCCTTCCTTTCGAAACCTGCTGATCTCAATGCTTTTCATGACATGATTGACTATCTCTCGCTGTCAACACTCAACACTGTTCTCACCATAAATCCAACCATCTACACTTCTCATATCGACCATTTTTGGAAACATGCTACACTCCGGGAAGCTGATGGAGTGCAATGGATTGATTCAAATGTTGATGGTTTGGCTGTTTCAATCTCTGAGGATACCATACGCCAACATCTTCAACTCAATGATAGCAATGGTGAGTATTCTGATTCTGTCTCACTAGAATTTTTGCATGCTGAGTTGGTAAAACTTGGGTATGAGGGCCCTAGGGGAAAGGGTACCTTCTATAAGGGAAAATTTTGCGCACACTGGAAGTATCTGATTCATACTCTCCAGCAGTGTATCAGTCCCAAAAGAACGGGGTGGAATGAGTTTGGAAGCAACATTGCCTTGGCCTTGATCTTTCTGGCCAACAATCGTTGCTTCAATTTTTCAAAACTAATCTTTAACGGCATGGTAAAGCATCTCGGGACCAAATATGGTCTCTTTTTTATGTACCCCAGATTTGTGCAAGTTTTGCTAAACTCTTTGTTGCCGAATCTTCAACCACACAAGAGGGTCATAATTCCCTCTGCTCATGTGGCCTCCACATTGAGCAAGTTGCTAATCAATGGCAAAAACTTCTCTGGTGCTATAACTCCACCACTCTCTGAAATGGTGGAGTTTATTTCAAGAAACAGAGCTGTTAGAGTTGAGCATGAAGCCCCACTTATTGCTACACCTCCAACTCTAGAACCCACAGCTCATGATACTCAAACATTCCCATCTGCTACCTTGTCTCAAGCTACAACACAAGCCCCCACACTCATAACATTTAAAAAGAAAAGGAGAACTGTTGGTGCTCTTTCCACCACAGTTCAAGAGCCTCAAACTGTTAGCCCTGCACAGGTGCATTCACCTGTGCAGAATATCCAAAGGGAATCCCCAGTACTGTCTCCCAGGTACAATGAGGAGGTGATCACTCCACTAGAGGGTGATCATGTGGTTCTTGAGGCTGATGCCACTGTTTCATCCGTAAGGGATGAGCAGGCCAGTGTTAACATTGCTAAGACCTCAACCACGGCAATAGAGGCTGGTCAAACAGCTTCTGGAAATCCCCAGTACCAAGAAACAAGGGGTACTGGTGAGGGAACTTCAAGGAGTGACACACCAGTTCTATCTGTCGATGATATGTTCACAGTGGCAACACTGGCTGACATTGAGGCAAGTATGAAACTTAAAGCATTAATGAATCCAGATCTTGTACCATTCTTTGCTGCATTCCTCTATCTCAAGAAGAGGAACTTTCTACACGACAAGCTTCTGGCCAAACATAATGAATTAATCATCAAGCAAGATAAACAGATTAAATTTTTGTCAGCTACTTTGAAGAAGGCTACTGATGTTCTTCAAGTCCATTATCAAATGCTCAAAAAGTCCACAACAAGTGCCAGAACCCCTTCTCAAATAGTTCCAATCAAAAAGGGGGAGAAATCTTTAAAGCCAGTAGTGATTCAACCAACAGTTGCTGAAACAGTTGTGCAGACTGAACTAACAGTTGCACCAGATACACAAACAGTTGCAACTTCAGAACCAACAGTTGCTCCAGTTCAACAAACAGCTGCAAGTGTTCAACCAGTTGAAGAAGAAGAAAGGTTGTCAGCAGTGGATAGAGTGTTGATAAACAAGATGATTATGACAGGAGACTATCCAACAACTGAGGTTTTCAAAGCATGGTCAAAGGTTAGGCAAAATCATCTGATTGAAATAGGTACTCAAACTCTTAACATTAGCACATTCAAGATGGCTCAAAAGATAGATGATGGGTGGTTAGATGGCAAAGTCTCAAAACTGGAACCACTTGCACCTAAGCCAGGGTTTAAAGGCATTGCAATTATTGAAGGAAAGAAAGATGAAAAGAGGCCCCCTGTGCTAGGTAAGGGAAAGGAGATTGTGGTTGATATTCCTAAGCTAAAGCTCACCAAAGAACAACAAGAAGAGCATGATCGTGAATTAGCACAAAGGCTGGATGCTGAGCTTAATCAAAAAGAACAGAAAGATCTTGAATTGGCTCAACAGCTTGCTGACAAATTTACTGCTGAAATAGATGAAGAAGAAAAGGAAAAGAAAGTTGGTAAGGGATTCAAAAGAAAACGAGTTGTGAGGAAGAAAACAGTTCCATCTCCCAAGCCAGCAGCTGAAAAGAAAAATCAAACAGCTTAACCTCAACTGTCTCAACAATCCCAAACAGTTCAAACTAAAGCTGGTATGGTTCAAACAATCCTACAAGACAGACTCAGGGTGGATGTGGAAGAAAGAATAGATAAACTTGTGGCAGAGCATCTAGGCCAAAAATCCCACATTACTGAGTGGAGATTTGAATTTTTGAGGATTGAAACTGGGAAGAAAGGGATGACAATTGTAAGAGAAGTAGAGCCAATAGAAAGCTATGCTAGCTTCAATAATCTAATGGAGAATGTGACTAGAAGGGATATACAAAAGATGTATGAATATGGAATTAGTCACTTTGGGGAAGCTGCTGAGATTGAAATCAGAGTTTTGATGAGGCATTTAACTAGTATATGCAATCCACTGGAAATAATGCACAGGATGATAATTGATGAAACCTTCCCGATAATTTCTATGAAGGTATATGAAAAATCAAGAGTTTATCATATGGTAATGGGAAAGGGAAAAACTCAGTGGTTTGATTTTGAGTTTATTTAACATGGTAAAGTAAAGCTTATGTATATGCTGAAAGCAAAGTTCTATGGCCCTGCTAAAATGAAGGAAGATCTGATAAAGAGGGTGAAGGAAAGGTTGGAGCTCATAGAATCAAGTAAAAAGTAATTTTTCTTTTTATATTTTGATTGTAACAGTTTGACTTTGCATAATTAATGTTAATATTTTCTTTGCTTATGTTAATTTTTCTGTGGTTCAACCCTTAAAACAAACAACTTAAATGTATTGTTCAATACTTTAAGTTAGGGGGAGATTGTTGGGAAATTTGATAGGTAATGGAAACTGTTGGACATGCAAAGGTAAAACTGTTAGAGGAAATTTGAGAAAACAGTTGAAAACTGTTAAGTGAAGTATGAAAACAGTTGTGACTAACAGTTGCTGTGAGCATTACAACTGTTAGTACAAAGTTCAGAACTGTTAGTTCAAGTGTTTACAACTGTTAGAAGACCTTGAAGAGAAGACTGTTAGAAGAAGACCAGAACTGTTTCATTCAACAAACAGTTTCGGTTGAGCTATTCATGGAAAATGCTATCTTTGTGGATTTGAAGTATATCTTTATCAAAGTCGAAGATTATCAAGATTATCTCAGAAGATAGAAGATTACCTAACTGTCAACTTATCAAGGAGGATCAAGAGTCTATAAATACTCGATTAATATAGATCTCTTGTTAATATATTGATTTGCATTCGTTCGTATTGTTATTTACTTTCAGAAAGTGTTTTAGCCTCTAAGTTTCTTTTGAAACCTAAGAACAAATTGTGTTCTTCGTCTAACATAAGAAGTTAGATTGGAGGTGTAGATGAATATTGTAATCGTTATTGATTATTAATAAACATCTTTGTTTGGCAGTATTTTGTGTTTATTGATTGAATTGTTTTGTGTTGAAAACTTTTATAATCAATTAAGTGTGATTCCACAACTTCTTAATTGATTGTGATCAAAACTATAGATTGTCTTTTTGACAACTTTAATTTAAAAGATAATTCTTGTTATTTGGTATTAAGCAATACCCGATCCTGACAAAAAGTGAATGTTCAAAGTCTTGAACTAAATAGAAATGATAGTTATTATTTCTAGGTGAAAATAGTTTCTTGATAAAACATTTAAGAAAGTATAAAAGTGATTATAATAGTTATTATAGTCAATGGAGTTTTATACTAAATGTTTTAAGGAAAGAAATTTAAAATACCATTATAAGTGTTTCATACTTGTGATCATGGTAAGTTTAATGAAACCATTTTCCGTAATTGGAAAGATGGATATATGGGAGATCCAAGTTTTTGGTTTCATAAAACAAATTTCTTACAGAAACTAAAGTTTTAAAACATGTGTTTGGAACACAAGTTTTAGGCATGATAGTCAAGTTTTGACTGAGGCCTAAAAGGATGTTTTAAAGAATGTACTTTTTTCATAAAAGATAGTGGGAGCACCTGACTGATGTATTTATCAGAATTAATAAAAGGTTTTTTTAACCAGTGTGATAAATACAAGGTTGAACTTTTAAAGTATATAATTATCGGATGATTTTAGAAGCTATCTAAAACAGTAAGTTCTTCAGAAAGAACTAATCCGAGGGATGCATGATTTATTGAGAGGTACTCGATAAAGATATCATTGCAAGATTTTGAGTCAAGTAATGACTTAAACAAAATTATACTCATTAAGTTCAGTAGGTCAGCTTAATTAAATATTGTTGGTTGGTTAACGTTAAAAATGATAAAATAGGATGTTCTTTAACATCCTTAGTAATGGAATTAGATAAGTGTTGGTATACACCGGGAATCTAGTTTCAAGTTTCTTACAAGTAGGTGTAAGAGGATTTATCATTTCAAAAAGACATAAATCTAGTAAGATTTAATACATCTACAAATGTAATTAAAGTTTTAATTACAGGGAGGTTGTTTTATAAATCAGAAACAAGGAGTTATTTCCAGTTCTCCAAGTTTAAGGAATTTATAAAATAAGTAAGCCTAGAAGTGTTATTAGGTTGCAAGAATGATTTCTAGCAAAACCAAGAAGGAGTACTTCAAAGTACTAGTCTTGTGTTTTAGGGTTTATAACCATATTATTTTCTTTGTAATCCGTGATAAGTTACAATGTAAAAATAATAAGTAATTCCGATAGACACCGTGAATCGAGTCAGTGAAATGGTAGAAATTATGCATCTTTATTCCAGGGAGGAATATGGAAGGGTGTAGAAATTAGTTTCATTGTTCTTCACAATTTTGTATGTTTTGGTTTATCTAGGAATAAACTAGGTTTATTCGAAACACTATCCGTGACTACTTATCTTGGTGGGAACCTCGATAGGGCTATAAAGTGATCGTAATTTTGGGGTAGATTCGATAGTTTATCTAATATAGCTGCAAACGGTTTTTGCGAACCAAAATTGACCCACTGTGAAAAATACTTTGTGGATTCGTGTCAAAAGTATTTATCACATAGGTTATCCTCAAGCCTGAGGTATTTGGTTTGGGATGCGGTAACTGTTGTCTTCTTAGCGCGTTCTAATGCCACGCCGTAACAGGGTGGTCATAAGGGGCGTGTCTAGATTCAGTGGGAGCCGTATTTCCAAATGCAAATATGCAAGATGGTAATTGCACCTTCGTTTTAGAAGAGATATTTCCGGGCCCCTTGACTGATAAGAGAAACTGGTAAGTGCACGGCCGTGCCCAAACGAACTGATCTGTTCTTTGTTGTTCTTTGTTATTAACATGAAGATGATTACAATGCTTTGAATAAGAAGATGATCACAGTAACTATCAAGTAAGCAACTCTTGATATATAATCACCTAATATAAATCTCTCAATCTCTCAAACTTAGCTATCTATAATCAACTTATGATTATAGATACTGACGACCCTCTAAACAGGATTTTCACAGATTGAATCTGTTAGATTATGTGCAGAGATAATTAATGGGCACATTGTATCCAATGTTATAAGAGACTAAAGGGTCACACTGCTACACACCCAATTCAGAACAGTTGGATTACACCATAAATCTGTGTGGAAATAATTAATCAGTTAGATTAATTATTAAAGAGAAAGACGAAATAATTAATCAGTAGTATTAATTATTGAAAAGAGAGAAATAAATAATTAATCAGTTTGTATTAATTATTAGAAAGGAAATAAATAATAAATAGTTATTTATTATTTAAGGAGAATTAAATATTAAGTATTAATATTTAATGGACTAAGTTAATTAATAGTTAATTAATTAACTAGTAAAGTCCAGGGGGTCAATATGAGAAGAGAGGAAAGTTTAATTAAAATCAGCGGGCTTTTAATTAAACGGGCTTAGGTCCAAGTTAATCCCTATATAATATCCTTAAGCCTTAAGGATTAGATACATGTGACAAGGATTAACCTAGCCACCACTCTCCTTACTCTCTCCCTCGTCGCATCTCTCTCTCGTCGACCTCCCTCTCTCGGTCGACTATCTCTCTCTCGGCTCTCTTTCCTCTCGACGAAATCGAAAGGCAAAACACCAAGGTGTTTTGCGACTTGGTGTTATACGAGAAGCACACACACAATCAAGCTTGGAGCTTTGTTGAAGGCTTGGTGATCCAGGAGCGGTCTAGCAGCCAGTTCAATCGGAGGTGTAGTAGTGGTGGACTATCTTTAGCAATCCTAAAGGTTTTGTTCAGGTATAATCTTATAACCTTATCTATGGGTTGTATGTAAGAAACTATGTTGATCATACAAGTTTTAAAGATCCTAACCCTTTTGGGGTTTAGAGGGTTGTGTTCAATCCAGTTCCGCTTTTAGGATTGAACCAGTGGAATCAAACCCAGGATTGACCAGTTTGAGTCATATGGTGATTTGGTCAGGTTCAAAAACCCTTCAGAATCAACTAATGATTACTTACCAATATCACAACTGATGTGACAATTCGAACACACGAATGATTTGGCAATCTGTGAGTTTCTTGATCACGTTGAACTTACAAACAGTGTTCAAGAATTGTAACACATACGGTGAGGTGAGGTTTTGGCTCTGTAACTTGTTTCAGAATCGTACCTATAAACTTATCAGGAGATAAGTATTTATAATCCTGTTGCTACGGTTCCTAACAAACTGGACTAATCCTAATTTGCTAACTAACTATCGGATAATTCGGAATCTTGAATCTTGAATCTTGAATCTTCTTATCTTGAGTCTTCAATCTTCAATCTTGATTCTGGAGTCTTCTTATCCGCGCAGTAGATATAGAGAGTTAAAACAGAATTTAAAACACATTTAAATTCTCTTAGACTGACTTTTTTAGTCAGGCTGAGTTACTCAGCTTGAAACTCATCAAGCTGAGTTCTTCGAGAACACACTCGAAAACAAACATGAACGAACATGTATAAATATTAACTCATCCTTAGAAGTCCAAAGAGTTAAATAAAACATATGTAGTAACTCTGTAAAGCTGACTCTACTTCTGAGCTGAGTCACTCAGCTTGAAACACATCAAGCTGTCGATATATACCTTATGTGACATACACAGATTATCAAACACACTAATAATTTAACTAAGGTATAGTATAAACTGGTCGAACATATGCTCAGTTTGCATTCAGCTTATACTCAGTCTGAATCACTATAAGTGTTCAGTCTGACTAAGCTTCATAATTATGTTTAAGTTATATGTAGAACACATCTTACAAACTTAACTTTGTCTCATCAAATCTTAACTGATGAGATCATTTTCCCAACATCATTGAATCTCATCCATTAAACCACATATTTTCTTATAACCCTATTGCTGACGGGGAAGAACCTCACATCCCAGAGGTTTATGTACAACAATTATGGAATTCAATGCATAACATAGTCAATGATGAGGGTCATGAACAAATTGCTAGGCAGATTGAACATTTTGAATCCTCTTTTGATGTTGCTCAGTTGAGGAGATTGCTGAGACTGCCATCTGAGGCTGGCACCTATGCTCAAAAGAAAAGTTTGATCCTATACCATCTAGCAAGGTTATCTATGCACATGTGAAGGATATGGGTTTCAATGGTGTCTTAACCAAAAATGCATACTTCAAACTATCCAATTTGGTTCCAATCTGGCAAACACTCTATGCCATAATCAATAGATGCCTCACCAGTATTTCCAAGGGAATTGATGGTGGCAGTTCTAGTGCATTTCAGATTCTGGTTGTCATGTCAAACATTGGCACATAGACTACGCGTCTATCATATTTCAAGATCTGTCAAAGGTGGTTCATCATAAACAAGTTCCACTTCTAGCAAAGAAGTTTCTCCCGTATCCAAGGTTCCTTTCTATGATCATTCAAAGCATTATGCTGGAACATCCAAATGAAATTAATCGGATGGATAATGATCCTAAGCCAATTGTTTATATCATGCAAAAGCTGTACAAAATAGAAAAGACTTTTGAGATCCAGGCTTATGTGATGCCTGTGGAGTTGGTAATGCTGGTGGATCATCATGATCCTGTTGTAGAGGCATATATAAGTGAGAATAATATCGTTCTTCCGGATCGACAAGAACCTGTTGATCCTACCCAAAGAACATTAGAGCCTGAGGGAATAGAATCTAGTGGTCAGTCGTCTTCGGGTGACACTGACAGGGAAGAGTCGAGCAAAAATTCTTAGAGGGGTGAAGAAGAGGTTGTTGGTGATGTGAGAGTAGGTGAGGGAGATGAGGATGATGATATGACGATAGGAAAATTCATTGAAAAATCTTAGTCTCAGGAAACACCAGATCAGAGTGTAGAGCGTAATGTTGAAACTATGATTATTACACCTGAGGGTACCAATAAGGAAGCACCTGTGTATACACACGATGATATGTTTGAGGTTGATTTTGATGTAGATGAAGTGGAGAGGATAAAAGAAATTGAGGGTGAGAGTGTAAGAAAAGAACAGAAGAGTGCTGAGATTTCTCCAGCCACAAAAAGCCGGGAAACCACGTCCACTATCAGGTCTGACACAGTTAGTCCTGGTATTGAAAAAGACTTTGTCATCCCAACAGAGCATGCACTTACCCCACTTAGCCACTCAATTTCCTCTCAACAGGACATTGTTTCATTTGAACACAGGGACTTAGCACATGAACTACCGAAGTCTCATTTGGAGACAGTAGGTATTGAAAAAGGAACCACTCCTCCCCAGGTTTCCGACGTTCAATTTGATATGCACATTGAAGACACTTTCATCTCGAATATCAATGACACATTTGTAGCACCTAGTGATCTCTTGAAAGACACTAGCGGAACATCTATAGAAGGCACTACTGATAGTGTCATTCGAAAATTAAATGGAAATCCCACCACAGTCAACATTGATTCAGCTGTGAACGTGGGTGGCTCAACTTCTGAAGGATTCATTCCTCCAATTGTTCAAGTCTCAATGGGTAATCTCAGTGATCCCGGTTTTGTTACACCCCCAATAGTTACTCAGGTTGGCTCAGAATTTGTTTCTAAGGCTGACCTTGAAACTGCTTTGTCTGAAGTTCATGCTAAGATGGATAAGATGCATCATGATTTAAATTCTAAGGTTGATGTTGTAAATGACAAGTTAGACAGGATGCTGGCTAAACAAGGGCCTGATGTGTCGGTGGAGGAGTTGAAATCTCAGTTGTATGTAAAGTTGATGGCTAGATCAAATAATAATGAAGAAGATGCTACTCTAGTTGATTTACTAAGAAATGAATTCAAGATATCAAATTTTGAAAGTTTTAAGAAGGAAATGAGAGACAGCATGGCAGCTTTTGGAGTTGCTTTTCACAAAAGAATGGATGCTATTGATCCAAATAAGGATGTTGAGGGTGAGCTAATTGGTCAGGGGGAGCATGTTACTGAGGAAGAGGCTGACATTAATGCTGCTATTAGGGCCTCTCTGGAAACTTGTCAGACACAGGCACAGGGATCTAAAAGAAAACATGACGATCATGACAAAGATCAAGACCGTCATGAGGGGGAGAAACATGCTGCAACTGTGACTGTGACATCTTTAATCTCAAAGTTATCTGCCTCGTCATCTCAAAGCAAGCAAACACCAACACCAAAGAGAGGCAGAGGTAGAGGTAAAGGAAAAAGGAAAATGGCCTTAGTTGATGAAGAAGAAGAGGATACAGATAGACTGGTGGATGATACATATGACTTTCTTACTGGTGCAGGTTCAGACTTTGATGTTTATGGGTCATTTGTAGCAGAAGCTGGTGAACATGGAAAAGAATTAACTCTTCAACAACAGATAAGCAAAATCAAAGAAACAAGGACTGTGACAACACCAAGGGTTGAAAAGTCTGAGGTTGATGAAGTTCCTACTCCTGAGCCATTCAACATTGCAAATGTGCTGAGGATAAACAGAGAAGTGGCTGACTTGTTTCCTCCATCTCCGGGCAAATTTAGAAAAACTGCAAGAGATCTGTTGAGGGAATGAGAAAAACAGAAGAGGTTAAGAAAACTGAAGCAGGGTGCTGAATGGAAAATACCGAAAGGTTACAATCCGGATCCAATCTTAACTTCAAGCATGAGAGATGTCAGAAAAAGGGTGGTACTACCTTAAATAAGATAAACAGATTTTGGAGTTCTTTTGATGTTGCTGTTGCTTTCCTTGAAGAGAAAATACCATAGATTTATGCTGATCAACTACAGGATGAATTACCTATCAATCTACTGGGAGTTACAAATGTTTCTGAAGCAGGTAGAAGATTAATTATGAATTGGCATGGTCTATCAAGAGATCAAGTGGCTTCAAAACATCCAGTTTCTAGGTCAAGTGCTCTTTTGGCAAAGTACTTAATGTAATTTGGATTTACTTTACCGTGCAAAGATTAGATCAGAAAACTCACTGGTTCAGCCAAGTAGATCTGAAACACTTGAGCTTGGAGGATATTGAATTTATGATGGAAACTCTTGAGGCAAAGAAACACAGCTCTGAAGCAAACAATGCAGGCTACAAGATCTTGCTAGACTTCATGAAACAAAGAATCCGGGTTGCTGAGAGAAATGATATCCAGCTTGGTGCAGAGGCAGACAAAGCTAAGATTAATGTTTTGAAGCCAAACACCACTCATCCTAGAATTGAAGAGCTTGATATGTTTCAAACTATATGGAGGGATGTTGAGTCTGGAGAAGATGATGATGGAATTGTTCTCTTCAACAGCAAAAAAGAGAAATTCTTTCTTAAGACCAAGGAACTGAATGCTTATTCTGATGGTTCACTCAGAGTCTGGCTTATCAAGATCAGAGAGCATAGCTTCAACCTCAAGGATAACTTTGATCAGTCTACAAGAGTTAGCATGTCTGAAATTATGGAAAAGATAGAAGCAAAGATGCAAGAAAGAGCTACTCTTCGCAGGTGACAAAGAATCCTAGGTGAACGCAACATTGACTAGATCAAATCAAGGGGGAGTTTGTTAGATCTATATTTGTGATTTAGATCTAGTCTATCTTTTGGTTAAAATTGTATGTTTTAGTTGAATAGTATATAAATACCATGTAAGCCTTTCTTTCAATGGAACTTTGGCATATTTTGAATATAACAACACACACTTAAAGGTGTATTTGAGTCAAACTCTCTCTACTTGATCTACGGATTCTACATTTTTACTCATTCAATACCTTTCAATAGGTTAGTGTATAATATTAAATCTGTTAGTGCATACATGGTCACACATTAAGAAATGCACTCCTTATTTTGATGATGATAAAAATATGAACAAGTAATATTATTGCTTATCAAATTTATTCATATGTTCATATGCTACATTCTTTAAAAGGTTAACAAACCTAAAAGTAATGATCAAGTGAAGAACAAATAAGTGAAGACTTCAAATCGACAAGAAAATAAGAAAACAAGATAAAAGCAAACATTCAACCCTCACGGTCGATCCCACGGTCGACCGTGAATCAACCGTCACTGTACAGCCCACAACTTGTTCTTCTTCAAGTTAACCGAACTCGTACTCAACAAGTGAAGATGAAATCCCCAAAGCCGATGACGAAGAAATCTACAAACAAGAGTTCAAAATATATGAGCTTACAAATAAACAAGTTTATGTTTTTATAAAATTATTTTTATAAAAACTTTTATAAAAATTAACAAACTTTTTAAAAAAAATCACAAGCTTGGTTAAATAAGTACAAGACTTCTTATTTTGGCAAATACTAAACACAATCTTTCTATGAAACAATACAACACCAAATTTAGTAAAAGGAATCTTTCAAAGAAGTAAAAGTCCAACATGCTTTATGCATTTGGCTTCTAAATTCCTATTTGGTGTTTAAATTCAAACATAAGAAGTATGACACCAACCCAACTTTTCTAAGACTCCTTTTCAGTGAATTTTAGTAGTAAAAATGGGTTGTGTGTGGTTTTGGTAAAAGGTCAACGTCTATATTTGAAAAGGCTCAAAAAGTTCTAGCAGGCCGACAATCGACCGTGGACCGTCTGGACACTTTTTGAACTTTCACCTTTTTTCTTATTTAAACCAACTCAAGTCTTGTGATTTCATTAAGCTCTTACAATCTGAAATATGGAGAACACATACAAGATCTTGTAAGCTCATATACTTTGATATTATTCAATCTTTCAAGATCAAGATCAAAGCAAGAGTGAAAGCCATCAAAGTTCAAGCATTACAACATCATTCATATCATTTGTAATAGTGTGAGGATTAACTCTAGCCTTTCAAATTAGAGTGAAGTGAGGATCATCTCTAGCCAATAGAATTAGAGAGCAGTGAGGATTAACTCTAGCCATCATAATTAGAGTGAAGTTAGGCTCATCTTAGCCTTGTCTGGAAGAAAGAAGATTATTTCTTGTAAGCTAAAGAGAGAAGGTGTAAAGGTTTATCTCTACCTTCAAAGAGAGAAGTTTTAGTGGAGCAAACTATTGGTGGGTGATGCCAAGGAGTGGATGTAGTGCAAGTTTGTTAACACTTGCATGAACCACTATAAATCTCTTGTCTACTACTTGGTGATAACTCTCTATCTCTACTCTCTTTAAATTCTTGCAAATACTTGTTGTGTTGCTATAAACTTCAAGAATAATTCTTATAACACAACTTACCAATATTTATAAGTGTAAAAATTGGAAAACTAAGTAAAAGAACCTATTCAACCCCCTCTAGGTTCCAACAATTGGTATCAGAGCAAGTTGCTCTAAAATTTTTGTAAAAATTGTTTTGTGATACAACTTGCTTTGTAAATCTTTAAGAAAACATTTTGTTACAAAAATATTGAGTTAAGATCCATGGACTTAAATGATAACCTAAGTTTGGGGGTTTATATGGCCACTTTACCCATGTTTATTGATTATACACTTTTAGGTTGGAAAACCTACATGATGACTTTCTTGAGATCAATAAATTATGACATGGGTGATTTTATTGAAAGTGATTTTGATGGAAATGAGCTTGAAAGAGAGTCACTAAATAAACAAACATTGATATTTATTCATAAATCTCTTAAGGAAAGTAAATATGAATATATGTGTTCTTACACTTATGCCAAGAGATTATGGAATGATATAGGGAAACTTGAGGAGCTTGAGGCAAGAGGAAATGAAGAAAAAGAGACATCAAGAGAACAAGCTTGATTCATAGCTTTTGAATAAAATGAGGTATCTTTCATCAATAACCTTAGTAGTAAAGATAGCTTACATAATTCATATGTTGAGCTAAAAGATAAATATGATATGTTACTTGATATAAATTCAAAACTCATTACCAAGATCAATGATTTGAAAAATTTTGAGAATGATAATTTTAAACTCAAAGATCTTAATGAAATCTTGGTCAAGGAAATAACTGAGTTAAGAAAATCTAACATTATGTCACAAGGTTGCTCTACTTGTGTAAACTTCACAAAAAAGAATGTTAGAATTCAAAAGTTATCAAGTGATGAAGGAGGTCATGAGTTCTCAATTGAAACAAGCAACATATCATCAAAACCATTCAAAAGTGTGAAAGAAAATGCAAAAGAAAAAATCCAGAAGGCTCACGGTCGATACACGGTTGGAATTTTCAGTCAGCACACTGGAATTTTCAAAAGTTTGAAAAATACAAGATTGCCTCTAGTTCTTTCACTAGTATGCCTAAGGTTGGAAGTAATAAACAAAAGATAAAGTCTTATACTCCAACTTTAAGGCATGAACAAGGTTTCAAGATAACACCAAGGTGGATCAAAGTAGGTGTTTTTGATACTAACAATCCCGGACCCATGAAAAGATGGGTACCACACATATGAAATATGTTTGAGTTGTAGGTTGCAATTTAGGTTGAATATCATTCTTGATGCAACTTGAAATCTTGTGTGGATCAAAGACTTGGATAATAAATCATCAAGAATAATGCTTTGAACAACATCTGTGAAACACAATCAAGATAAGTTTCTCTTACACTTCTCAAAGCTTTATATGTTGAAATCTATGTGTTGAAAGTGCCATGAGAATATATGTGAAGCTACTTGACATGTCAAGGGTAGCAAAGGCATTAACAAAAGACAAACCAAAATATGTTGTATATCATAAAAGGCTTTATCAAGTATTTAAAACAAATGTGCATAAGTAAATAGTTATATAAATACATACATATATGTGTAATCTAAAAAGCATAAATTTATATCATACACTTTTCATGGCTTATTAAATATGTGTAAAAATGCTTAAGATCACATTTGGTTTAGGAATTGCTTGGACTTGGAAATTTTATAAAAAACATAAAATTTGAAGTTGAAGTCTTGATGATCATTCAAGAAAAAGATATATCACCAAGACACTATTGATATGTGTAACTATTGAAAAATTCCTAATATTAATATGTGTAAAAATAATCACTTAGATAAGCCATGAAAGTCGAAAAGTATTGATATAAAATTAACTTGTGCATAAATGACTAGTATTGCATAACAAGTTAATTAAATATAGAAGACATGAAAATGCTCATTATATGGTTAAATGTCTTGCAATGCTCAATCCATACTCATGTGAAATGCTTTTTGATTGAGTTACAAAGTTGAAATATGTGGTGCTATAATGACATATTAATATCATCATTTGGACTTGTGTTTTAATTCGTACAAATTTAACTTGAAGTCCTTCTTGATATAGGCAAGACAAACATTAAACTATCTTGAAAATCATTATATGTCAAAACTTGTGAAACTTGATAGTTGATTAATAATTCTAGATGTATGGTTTCATAAAGTTAGAATATTTAAACTACATTTAAACAAGAGTATTTGCTTTTGAATGTGGGAAATATTGTGCTTAATGTTAAAATTACATATTGATGAACAATATTTTAAAATTTGATATACCATGTTCATGTTCATTATATTGCCTTAAGTGATTATAAGCAATGCTTGAATTTCAAACACACAAAAATGCAAAAATATTGCGGACATAAATACTAAACCACTTAAGAAAGAAGTAGTTGATGCAATGAGATTTGGTTTAGGAATGATTGAACATGTTCCCTAGGAAATAAAGTTTGATTATGTGAAACTTTTCAAAATTGTGCTTCCAGAATGTCCACGGTCGAACCACGGTCACAGTCGTGCATCGACCGTTGGTCCACTGCCAAATAATCAAATTGAAAGAAGAAACTCGCGGTCGATGCCACGGTCGACCGTGGATCGTCCGCCAGGTACCTGACAGGTTTTAACCCTATTTTGCCCTATTTCTCTTTCCTCTTCTCACTTTATCACCTCCACTCTCTCTATTAAAAACCCTAGCCGCCCTTGTCATTTTAAGAGCTTCAAAACACAAATCTTTTACTTCTAAATTCACAAAAATCACGGATTTACCTCACGGTAGCAAACCATGATTGAAACTACGATCGCACATACGGTAGATCCACGGTTGAAAAATCTCTTTCTTGATCTCCTCTCCTCTATCCCGAATTTCTTGCTCTTCTAGAGGTATATTTCATGTTTATCTCTCTCTATTCTCAAGATTAGGCTTCTATTTTCCAATAAAAGTTTTATGAATTTTTTGGATGTGTATACTATCTTCATGTTTGGGCATGTTTGATGAGAAACTATAATCATTAGGGGAAAACCTTGAGGTTTTATTTGAAAAATGTTAGGTATGAAAAAGTAGTGGGTGTTGTATAATAAAAATGATTTGTGAGCTGTTAATATGGGATTAAAATAGGAGAATTCATATCATGTCAAAAAGGACAAATATATAAAAAATTCACAGCTCACTGACGGTCGTACCCACGGTCGACCGTCCTTCGACCGTCGTCCTGTTGAACTTGAACAACATTCTAGACCATCCACGGTCGATTCACGGTCGATACCGTACATCGACCATGAGGCCCCTGGAAATTTTTGAAATTTTAACTTTTTTATTTTTGACATTTAATTTCTAAATTCACTTTAATCTTACTTCTTACATATCAACTAACATTTGTATAACACATGATTCATTATTCTTCGAAATCTTCAAACATTTTGGACACATAAACAAAATTGTTGAACACATACATGTTAAGCTTATACTCACATATGTGTTTCAAATATAATGAATCATCATTTATCTTAAATCACTTCATCACCTATTACTTTGAGAACGTATGCAAATTTTTTAACATCATCGTAAACAAATGAACAAAAGGATGTTTATGTTGTTAACAAGCTATGCCTAAACCTTATGAATGAAACGAATTATAATACCTTGGTTTAGTGCAACAATATGCTAACATGCAACTTCTTGCGATGATTAAAATTTGAGTATCCTGTCTTGGGTCTCAATTTCAAGAACTTCATTCAAAAAGGACAAGATGTTTTTGTAAAGGTGATGAATTTGTCAACTTTGTAAAATCACACAACGGTTATTATGATGTTAAGATAAGATTTCATTAAGTAATAGAGACATGCTTATATCTTCTACACTTCACAATTCATAGTAATCATATACTAAAAGTTGAGTTATGATATAAGGTTTGATAAATCATTTGGTCAAACATTTCATGAGTTACTCTTAAAAGAACTCACTAAGTAATTGCATGCACAAAGAAATAAAGTTAATTTACACAAACCTAATGTCTAAATTCTATATCTTATATGGTTTGAAAAGGTAAAATGCTTGCATGCAACTTATATGTGGTGCTCATAATATCTTATTTATATCAACAAGAAATGTCACCAAAATAACAATACATGTTAAATGATAATACCTTGATTTACGTTTGACATATCATTGTTCTTCAAGTTATCAAATTACATATGTGATTCTTACATGAACTATTGCTAACATATGTAACATTATGATATGTCATACATGCTTATCAATTCTTAAATAAATATCATGCAGTTACTAAACGAATATGAAATTCTGGTAAAGCTATCTTACACATGGTTTTTCCATATAAGATCACTATCAAAAGAGTCTTTGAAATAAGTTTGTGATGAAAGATATGTGTAGATGATTACAAGGTGAAGATATATAAATAAATTGATTGTTGCAAGTGGTTCTCTCTTACTATCTTATCATAGTGCTTAATGAATTACTCTTTGAAATCAAGATAGTAATATTAGATGACAAGTTATGCCTCATATAAGAAATCACGTTATTTGTCATCTTGATATATGCTTTAGTATGCTTATGTACTTAAATGACCATCTCATGTGTCACACACTTAACTTGATTATCACTTGACACATGAAACTATGAGGTTAATGATTGTAGTATAAGGATTGCACACTTTTGTACTCATGAGAACACTTTTCTTCAATCATCTTAATCTTGTTGAATATTGAATATACATAAATGGAAAAGAAAATTTGAATATAAGATTAAATAACAAGTAAACTTATACTTAAGCCTGTTTGATTTATCAAAAGAAGATAAACTTAAGTAATCATGAATCAAACATGTAACTACAAAATCTTTGTTTAACTTGCATGAAATTAGAAAACTTTTGTATACTAGTAATGATGGGAGTATAGTATACGTAGGTATTGAATTAATTCAAAATGTGTAATGCTTGAGAAAAATACCTATGTTCTATATCTAATTTCTCATGATATGTTGATCTACATACACAATGAATTATTCTTTGAAGATCAAGATAATAAACAAATGATATCATGTGCTTCATACATAAAATCAAAATAATTGTCAATTTTGCACACATTGGTCACTTACTTGATTAAATCATCCATTTGCTACATAATGTATATGAATAAATATCAATTAGAAATGAATAAACTTATATTGAGATAAATCCCACAATCTTGAGCTAAGAAATTTTTTATACTTATCTTAAGATTAGGATTGTGGATTTTGGTTGTTCCTAACATAATTTGCACATTTTAAGGGGGAGTCACCAACCAAAAGAAAATTTCATATATATTTGTTCACACCCTCACTTCTTATCATTAGCATAAATACAAGATAATGATGCATAAATCTCTCATGATTTCTACTTGAGTATATTTGATTTTTCCTAAATTAAATTTATGCATATACTTTTGTATATCTTGCACTTGTGTTTTGCTTTGTCTATCTTTTGTCAGGTGCTAGATCATAGGGATCGTAAATCAAGTGGGAGCTTTGATCAAGGGGGAGCTTCATCGAATATTCAGTGCTAGATAAAAAGGGGGGAAGAATGTTCCTTTTTTATTCGACAAAAGGGGGGGAAGAATGTAGATATGATATGCAACATTGTTAACATGAATAAATTTGTGTAGCAATATTAATTAAATGTTGCATATTTTGTCATCATCAAAAAGGGGGAGATTGTTAGTGCATACATGGTCACACATTAAGTAATGCACTCCTTATTTTGATGATGATAAAAATATAAACAAGTAATATTATTGCTTCTCAAATTTATTCATATGTTCATATGCTACATTCTGTAAAAGGTTAACAAACCTAAAATTAATGATCAAGTGAAGAACAAATAAGTGAAGACTTCAAATCAACAAGAAAATAAGAAAACAAGATAAAAGCAAACATTCAACCCTCACGGTCGATCCCACGGTCTACCGTGAATCAACCGTCAATGCACAACCCACAACTTGTTCTTCTTGAAGTTAACCGAACTCGTACTCAACAAGTGAAGATGAAATCCTCAAAGCCGATGGCGAAGAAATCTACAAACAAGAGTTCGAAATATATGAGCTTACAATTAAACAAGTTTATGTTTTTATAAAATTATTTTTATAAAAACTTTTGTAAAAATTAACAAACTTTTTATAAAAATCACAAGCTTGGTTAAATAAGTACAAGACTTCTTATTTTGGCAAATACTAAACACAATCTTTCTATGAAACAATACAACACCAAATTTAGTAAAAGGAATCTTTCAAAGAAGTAAAAGTCCAACATGCTTTATGCATTTGTCTTCTAAACTTCCTATTTGGTGTTTAAATTCAAACATAAGAAGTATGACACCAACCCAACTTTTCTAAGACTCCTTTTCAGTGAATTTTAATGGTAAAAATGGGTTGTGTGTGGTTTTAGTAAAAGGCCAACGTCTATATTTGAAAAGGCTCAAAAAGTTTCAGCAGGCCGACGGTCGATGCCAAGGTCGACCGTGGATCGACCGTGGATCGTCTAGACACTTTTTGAAATTTCACCTTTTTCCTTATTTAAACCAACTCAAGTCTTGTGATTTCATTATGCTCTTGCAATCTGAAATATGGAGAATACATACAAGATCTTGTAAGCTCATATACTTTGATATTATTCAATCTTTCAAGATCAAGATCAAAGCAAGAGTGAAAGCCATCAAAGTTTAAATATTACAACATCATTCATATCATTTGTAATAGTGTGAGGATTAACTCTAGCTTTTCAAATTAGAGTGAAGTGAGGATCATCTCTAGCCTATAGAATTAGAGAGAAGTGAGGATTAACTCTAGCCATCATAATTAGAGTGAAGTTAGGCTCATCTTAGCTTTGTTTGCAAGAAATAAGATTATTTCTTGTAAGCTAAAGAGAGAAGGTGTAAAGGTTTATCTCTACCTTCAAAGAGAGAAGTTTTAGTGGAGCAAACTCTTGGTGGGTGATGCCAAGAAGTGGATGTAGTGCAAGTTTGTTAACACTTGCATGAACCACTATAAATCTCTTGTCTACTACTTGGTGATATCTCTCTATCTCTACTATCTTTAAATTCTTGCAAATACTTGTTGTGTTGCTATAAACTTCAAGATTAATTCTTATAACACAACTTACCAATTTTTATAAGTGTAAAAATTGGTAAACTAAGTAAAAGAACATGTTCACCCCCCTCTAGGTTCCAACAAAATCATTTAGAATTTATGACTATAATAGAACAAAAATGATCATTAAAAACTATTAGAATAATAAATATGTATATGCATGACTAAAAACAAATATACTTATAGATTATTAATAAGTATTTATAAACAAAACATGAATTAGTAAGGAATTTATAAACTTATCATAATATAATTTTTTAAATAAGAGTTGGGCATGGTAATAATAAGAAACCTTATAAAGCGCTAATAATGAATAATTGGTATATTAGTAAAATTTTCATTTACAAATAAATATAATTATACATTATTGGAGAAATATAACTTGTTCTAATAACGAATTATTAATGTAATAGGAAGAAGCATGCCCGGGAAAAAAATTAAAATAACACTAAGACAACCAGCTCGATATTTAGCAATTCTCGGTGAGTATCAAAGCCCCTTTTTATATGGTTGTTCTATGAAATGTTTTGTATGTGATATAAATGATTTAGCACTTATTTTTGTACATGTATGTGCAATGTGTGAGTTAAAAAGTGTAAGTTCTGATTTGTAAAATTAAATTAGTACACTACCAATAACTTGAAAGAGAGCCTATAGTTTTGTGGATGACGCTATTTGGGTAAAGACACCCCCACTTAGGGTTGACGAACCTTGAGTGCACATTACTGAAGAATATTATTTTCACCTACATATGTGAGTTAGGCTCACCTATGTGTATCAGATTCGAGAATTAAGAGCATTGTTGTCTGAATGGTTTGGCAGTAGCTCATGGCTGATATTGCTAATGTACTCAACAATTTTGTGCTTTGAAGTACTGAAAAACCCAAAAGTCTAGTGTCTTTGGTGACAATGTTTCACCTTAATAATAAGTTTTTGCATTAAAATTTCATATTCCTGTATAGGAAAACATGTGATCTCACCAACTCGTTGTAGTTGACCGTTTTTCTTAAATCGTGTTTTTTAAGTTAAAAGAAGTAAGCATTCCATGTGTTGCATACTGTGTGACTACACTCATTTTAAAATTAAGGATTTTATATTATCATGATCAAGTTCTAAAGAATTTTTTTTCTAGTTTCTAGACAATGTTATATAAATTATTGTATTGTGTACTACTTTATTTAATGATTATGGTTGGTGTTGTCTATCACCTCATAATATGAAACCTTGTGTTGTCATGTCTCGTGTTTCCGCTTTAGCGCGGTGTGGCACTATCACTGATAAAATATATGCAAGAATCAAGACAGTCAAAAATAAAGACAGTGAAGAAGTGGATGTCGCTGAAACATGTGACGTTAGTGAAGTGCTAGTTAGTATAATGTCATATACTCGTGCTAAAACTACTTCAGATGACAATATCAGACCTTCAACCTCTGTTACAACTACGTTAGGCATTACTTCAGTACCCCTTATATCCAAAAAGGATACACAAACAGTCATCCCAACCTTTGTGAACCCATCCTCATTACCATTTCACTCAAATATGCAGAAGCCAAGCTCTAGTTTATATTCAGTGATGTCTAGTTTTACGCCTACTATAACCATAGTTAGGTCTCAAGAAACTGTTCTTACTGAACACGTTTCAGAAGTAGTGACGTCCACACCTCATATCTCAATCTCCTAACTCACTTCTTATGTTGAGGGGGAGAGTGTAAAGATTGTTGAACCTTTTAGCCAGGTGGATGCATTCTCTCAAAAGGATGTATTTGTAAAAATGGGAAGCCTACAATCTGAACCATCCTCCAAAAAGGGTGATATCATTGAAAGACAGACCTCCACCCAAGGTCATACTGTCTCTTAACCCATTGAGTGTCTAAGTGAAACCTCTATATCTTCACAAAAAGATATAGTTGTAACAAAGGATACCCAACTGAGCGCATCCTATGCTCAAACCATGGTCTTTGTACCTACTACTTGTTCAACTCTTAAACACACTACACGGTCTGTCAATGTTAATTTTAGAAACCAATAGTCAACAAAGAACAACATATCTATTTCCCATGAAACTAAAGTCACAAACCTAACTCCAGCTGAGGGGCCAACAACCACTCCCAGTATTACACCGTTACCCTCTACCTCTACCATCACTGCAAACCTGTCTGAACTAGAGACTTCAAGAAAACCTTTTCAACAATCCTAAGCTTGAATCAACAGGTTAAGACCCTAACTTCTCAATTCAACAACTTTTAAACCTGATAAACAACTCCTTATCATTTCACAAGATGTTTGGTTACTGAAATCTAGCATCTCTAAACACCAAACAATCTACCAAACCAATCTGACTGAAGTTATTCATCAGGTTGAGCAGGCCCTCGTTCAACCAACCACCGTCTCTAACCTCCTTCTGGACCTTAAATACCAACTTACCCTCATGACCAACATTGGATTACCTCTCTTTCCTCCACGCATATGTCAGCACCTGGAGCTCCACTGAAACAACCAAAAGGAGAATCTAAAAGGGGAAGAAGACTGACAAGGAGAAAGGGGCGATAAAAATAAAGAATTAGAGATAATTTTGTCTAAATCTGGAGACATTGGAGCTTCAATAAGAAACAGCAGACAATCTCTAGTTCTGAACAACCCTATGCAGGAGGAAATCCACAATCTAAGGGGGAGCTAAAACGAAAGAAATCAGTAGCCACCAAGACCACCGCAAAGAAGAGAAAAACTTTAGCTGGCTCTTCAACCCTAGTAGATATTTCTCTTGAAACAGATGATGATGAGGATGATAGAAAGAATCATGAAGAAGAAAAATCAAAAACAAACCAGACTCCATCAATCCGTATCATAAGAAACCAAGAAAGATATCGTCAAACATCTCCAACCCATGTTCAGAATGACTAAGGAAAGAAGAAAACTAATTTTGAACATGATGAGGAAGAAAAAAGGAGAATGAATGAAATTTAGAGGAAAGCCAAAGAAGAAGAGGCCATGACGAAAATGGCTTGAGCTCTAACGATGACCTTAGATTCATACTAAGAAGCAAAAGAATCAGTTATCTCAGCAGATGGAAGAGTTAACCCAAACCCGTTAACTCATTTGATGAAAGTTAGAACTCCGAGTGAAGCCATTCAGAAGCTTCAAGAAATGAACTTCTCTGATCCCTCTCTTATTCAATGAAAAAAATACTTCACATCAAATCTCCTGAGAATCAAAAGACGATATCATCCAAGCCTCAAATTTAAAATCAACATGTATAAATCCAATGAAGGATAATTCATCAGGCTGTCAAGAATATATAGTTACAAAAGCGCTGAGATAATGTTTTCTTATAAGTGTCACCTTTTAGGTTTCGCTAAAATGATCGAAACATTATATCTTCTAAATCTAAGCCTACAACAGCTAAAAGAAGATTTCATTCGAAAAATGCAAGCCTGGATCACAATTGCCGCGACTCAGAAAATTTTCTCAAAAATGAATATCTACTTTATGTTCAGATAGTGGAACAACTTCATGCAAAAGGATCAAAAGTGCGAGCCATTTACAAAAATATAATCCACAGGCTCAACTATCCGGATATGATAATCTGAATACTAGCTTGCCTTAAACACCTGAACATTTCAAGTTCATTCCATTTCCTGAAAATGGAATTTTCTTTCTAGATAAAAAGGGTGACAGCCAAAGTGAAGTTCATCTTGCAAAACTCGAGTTTATCTATCCATTGAAACTACTCATTAAAGGAAGAACTGGAAAAGATGAATTTGAAAGATTAGTGAATGAACGATCCAAAATGCTGATGAAAAATATTTCTTAACCATATTATTTTATTTTATTTTTGCTCTGATTTATCTTTCTATTTTTCTCTAAACTTTTCATAGGATTTTCTTTAAACTTAAGTTCATGTACATTCTTCAAATGCTCCGTGTACATTTTAGAAAATTAAAAAGATACCAACAAAAACATAACAAATTGGTATATCGCTAAAAAGATTCCCAAAAACAGAACAAAAGGGAACACAATTGAAAATAGCAACCAAAAACAAAAAGATAGGTGTCAAGATGAATCTCAATTTTTATCAGCAGTTAACCAACTCGAAGTCAAACTGAATCTACAAAGGAAAATGTTTTGTCATCATCAAATAGGAGGATATTGTTGGGGAAATAATCATTTCAGCCAATAATCAAACCTGATTACTAAAATATGCAAGATTCGATGATTGTCAAAAACACTTTCAATTTGACTGAAAGCATGTGTTGTTTATTTTCTGAGAGTATATATTCTTAATGGTAGAGTAATGGATTTTAGTAGAAGACAAAGAGAGATGACACTGACCTTTCAGATGAGTAAATGTCTATGAAGCCTTCTAGAAAAGAAAATGATAGAATCAGTTGAACGTCTTTATGAAAACACACCAGTCAGTCAAACTAATTGAAAGACAGCATTGAATACAATCTATTCAAGACGTTTCAGTGATAAATCTATATTATGTGTTCTATCTATCTGAATATTGTAAAAGGCTGGACATGTGTTGTTCACTCATGCCTCTAATCTTTTGTAAAACGTATTAGTATTTTGTTTTAAGTCTTCTGAAATGATACAAACGAAATAAAAGCTTTACCTCTGGAAAAGTTAAAGTTATTTATTAAGAAAAGATCTGAAAGATATGTCAAAACACTAAAGGATGACTGGCAACTACATCCTTTATGTAAAATAAAAATCTGAAGAACCTGACTGACAAAGGATGTTCGAAAGGAAGAGTTACAATTTCAAGACAAGGATAAGATAAATATAATATTATACTACCACCGGGAAAAATCATTTCGACCACTTGCCCATTTGGTTTATAATATTATTTTATGTCTTTTCAACACTCATGCAATCACGTAATGGATCTTCCATACCTTCGGCCAATGATGTCTATAAATAGAAATGCATTCACAACATGCAAGACATGGGATATACACCTGAACCGTCACTAAAAACTTCTTCTCTAACAACCGTCACTAAAAACTTCTTCTCTAAGAACTTAGCTGAAAGCTACTTAGTGAAAAGAAAAGTTTAAGAGTTAGCATTAAGTGTAGAATCAAACTTCTCCATGTGTTAGACCTCTTGATAGTTGAAAAAGAAGCTAGTCTTTATGTTAGACACATTAGTTGCAACCTCTTATTGTACAAGCAATTTATGCTTCCTAATACATGTAATTATTGATTCTTAATCAATAAGAATTATATTAAAAGTATTAGATTGTGCAAATAATATGTTAAAAACTTAAGTTTGTATTCAACCCCCAGCCCCTTCTACAAACATTTGTTGTTGCGTACTCAATCTGGGACTAATAGAGACGTTAGGAGAGGAAAAGCTATATGCTAAATTCTCCAAGTGTGAGTTTTGGTTGAAAGAGGTGCAATTCCTTGGTCATATTGTGGGAAAGGATGGAATTAAAGCGAGTCTAGCAAAGATTGAGTCAATTAAAAAAATGGGAAGTCCCTAAAATCCCAATCGAGATTTGAAGTTTCCTTATTTTAGTGGGTTATTATAGAAGGTTTATAAAGTATTTCTCTAAGATAGCTACACCTTGACGAAGTTGACTCGAAAGATGGAACCGTTCGTGTAGGCTGAAAAGCAAGAAGTGGCTTTCAAACTTTTGAGAAATGTTTATGCTGGAGGGCAACAAGGAATTTGTGGTGTACAGTGTTGATCTTACTCCAGGTTAGGGTGTGTTCTCATGGAGCAGGGCAAGGTAATTGTGTATACTTCTAGATAGCTAAAAGATGCCCATAAGAATTATCAGATACACGACTTGGAGCTAGCAACAGTCATATATGCTCTTAAGTTGTGGCCACACTATGACACTCGAGGTATGATCTTCAGTGATCACAAAAGTTTGCATCATATACATAACCAACACAAGCTGAACATGAGGCAACGATGGTGGGTGGAATTGTAAAAAGATTATGATTGTGAAATTAGTTTTCACCCAGGAAAGGCCAATGTGGTGTCCCATGCTTTGAGTCACAAAGAACTGAGATCAGCATATCGTTTCAAGTCGATAGGTATGGTGGTTGTACCGAATTTGTTTGATAGGATTTGGGCAGCCTAGGCTCAGGGTTTAAAATAGGAGAATTTAAAGATTGGGATTATGGTAAAACAATGATAGGATGTTAGCGAGGATGATCGAGGACTTAAGACCCACCAAGGACTTATCCGAGTTCCTAAAGTTGGGTGAGTTCGTGACCGGAGGCTAATGGATACAAATATCCGATTCACCCTTGGAATACTAACATATATTTGGATCTAAAACTAAACAAGTGGTGGCCAGGTATGAAGACAGATGTGGTTACCTATGTATCATAGTATGTTCCTTGCTCGCAAGTTATGGTTAAACACTAGAGACCTTATAGAGAGTTGCAACAATTGGAGATACCTGACTGGAAATGGAATATGATTACGATGGGCTTCGTTATGAAACTACCCAAGATTGCGAAAGGTAACGACATGACTTGGGCTATAGTGGATCCCTTGACGAAGACGCACACTTTCTAGAAACATAAGTGATTAAAAATTTAGAGAACCTAGGAAAGTTGTATATTAGGGAAGTGGTTATAAGGCATGGAGTCCTTTAATCCATTTTATCTGATCGGGATTGGTTTGCATCCAGGTTTTGGAACAAACTACTAGAGGAATTACTTACAAGGGTAAATATGAGCACATCCTATCACCTACAGACGGATGTGCTAAGCGAAAAGACTATACCGACGCTCAAGGATATGCAGAGGACATGTGTGATTGAATATGGTGGGATTTGATACTCACCCTCCATTGGTGGAAGTCACTACAACACTTATCACTCGAGTATTGACATGGCTCCTTATCAGATGATTTATGGGAGGAAATGTCGTACTCCTACATGCTGGTTGGACTAGGGGACAAATAGCTTGTTGGTTCAAATATTGTTTATATGATCACTGACAAACTCGTGGTGGCTTGTGATCGACTTAGGATCGTGGGGGAGAGACAAAAGAAATATTTTTACAATGAACACCAGCCAAAGACGTTCCAGTTTGGTGAGAAAGTGATTTTGGATCTTTCCGTAGAAGGAGGGTTATACGGTTTGGTTAGCGAGGAAAGTTTTCTCCAAGGATGGTCCTTTAGAAAGGACCGGAGATTAGGCTTATTGGAATTGCCACTGGAATTGGAAGGGATTCACGACGTATGTCATGTGTGTTTTTTATGAAAATTCTTCGCCGAAGAACCAAGTATACTACCCTTAGAGGAGTTGTGAGTTGACGAGAGTAAGAGATTGATCGAGGAACCCATCCCAATCTTGGCTCATAAGGTTAGATAGCTGAGCAAGAAGTAGACAAGCTTATGAAAGTGCAATGGAAGAACATGCATGTGGTATATGACATGGGAAACTGAAGAGGACATGAAGACTAGATATCCTGAGCTTTTCGCTTAGGTTTGTAGACTCTAGGTTAGAATCTTTTTAAGAAGGGTAGAATTGTAACGACCCCGATATTCGAGCATTTACTTTATAAGTGTTGAATTAACGAGTTATATTTATGAAGTATCAATTTGCGTGACAATTGGGAATAAAACATTTACTTGGTTATATGTTATCTTTGTTTATGGAGATGTATTATAAAATGTGGGAAGTTAGTGGTGTATTTGTGAAAAGATTAACTTGAGTACTTGTTTATGAATCTAATTGAGGTGATTAGATGCTAGTTAGGAGACAACCTACATATCCAGTTAGGAGAACGGAAATGAGTGTAGTTGAAGGCACTAGGAGGCGGGGGCGTCCATATCTAAGGTGGGAAGATAGAGTTAGAGCGGATTTACAGGAGATTTCGCTGTCTGAAGACATGATCTCTGATAGGTGTCATGGAGAAGGAGAATCAAGATTTAGGGTTAGGAAGAACCGAGACCGACGGCGCATCTTGCAGCATAGGGCCTTACGGATTAGGATCGAGCCTTTTTTTATTTTTATTTATATTATTTTTTTTCTCAAGATTATAGATCTAAGGTATTTAACCTATTATGTTTTTATATTACGGTCCTACCTTTACTCATGCTAGTTGTTTAATTACTTGATTTCGGTGTATACTTATATTTTTCGGCATTCTACTACCTACTTTCTTAGAACTATTATTTATATATTTTCTACATTCATATTTAGACGTTTTTACTTTTTCCCATTCATTATTATTACTTTTAATATATGCTATTATTTTTATTTATCTTTTTTTATTGGTTTCAATCTTCCACGGCCGGAGGTCCTTTACGGGAAGCATTCTCCCTACCTTTAAGTAGGGGTATGATTGTCTACATTTCTACCTCCCCCATACCCTGCTTTGACGGGATTGGGTACAGTTTTTGTTGTTGTTGTTGTAGATGCTAGTTAAGTGTGACTAGGAGTTACAAACTTATCATTTGTAAGTAACATTAGCGTGTGGGCTAGTGTGTTTCTTATTGAGTTGCCGAAAAGAAAACGAGAAGAATTGCACAATTGTGAAGATTTTTTAGGATTCTTGTTGTTCATCGATCACCTATAGGTATCTAATCCCTCTTTGTGTAATAATGTCGGATTCACGGGGTGAATTGGTGGGATTTGTGGGGTGTAACCGTCGGTTATGTGTATTTCGATGAAACCGAATAGAAATGGTAAAAACCGAGTGATCAAATGTTGATAACAATTAAAATTGATGAGTTGGGTGTGTTAGACACATGTTTATGATGATTCCGATGTAAGAAACTTGAATTTAAACTAACATTTTATGAAGACTGATTGTTACACATGATGAAGTTGAGTGTAGAGGTTTTCGATTCATTCGTATGAATCGCAAACCGAGGGTTTTCGATTGGGGTTGACTTACCAATGGGATTGAGTCCCCTAGTACGGTTTTCGATTCTGATAACGATTGAGCGTTTTGCGATCCAAATACTTACGATTAGGAATTCGATTGTAGAGTGTTGGGTGATCTTGGTTGTTTTCGTGAGGACTTCTTGATAACCGCTTTGCTAGACCTGATTTGAGTTCAATTATTTTCTAAAACCAAGTATGTCGACAAAACCATTTTCGAAAGGATTTACAATTCAAAGATGATTTCTAAATATGTACACGACTGAATGAATTACGATTAATTATGATGTTTATAATAAATTATTTGATGAACATGTTGTGAATTATTTAGTACCATGTATACAACTGTGATGACATAATGACTTGGGGTGGGGGATAGGCTTACTCGAAAGATGTAATGAAGTAGATTATACCTCGTAGGACTTGCTAGCAAAACAATGGTTAGTTTTCGGGTTTTCTAGACAACCTTGGTAACACATGGTGTACTAGTGCTTTAGGTGCTTGTACACTGACCGGTGTTTGAGCGAGGATGATGAGGTAAACATGTATAACACCACGAGGGTGGAAGGAGGACCTGGCGATAGGGGCACCACACATGTGGTACCGGTGCGAACGGACCTTATTACCCTAGTTAGGTATGTGGTAACTTGGGGTAGTGATGGTAAAACGATGGATGATGATAGACCCCACTAAGAACGATGATTACGATGACTAACGATGGTTAGGGATGTAAAGATGTATAAGATGCTATTGATTCTGAACGACGACAACGATGCTTAAAGATGATTATGATGTATCATGATGTACTTAATGATGTTACTTCACCATTCGGGGAACTTATGATGTTATGCGAGTGGGTCTAGTCACGGGTAGTGCTAGAATTAGATGTTTTAATTTTAATGCCAACTTGTGGTTTAGTACTTCTACAAATTGTAAAGGTTTTATTGCAATGGTTTGACTACGTAGTAATATAGTGGTTTCTTATGACGATGTTTTTGCTTAACAGTTTCAATTGTTTAATATTTAATGAGGTTTATAATTAATTCCGATGCGATGTTTAAAACAATAAGATATGAATTTTTAAAACTACGGCGTTACAATATAGACCTAAACGGTTCGGTAGGAGCATACGGGAGGGCAGGTGGGAGCTTGCGGCGCTGATGAAGCAATTTGGGTGTGGGGTGGGGGGGGGGGGGGGGGGGGGGGGGGGCAAAGGGGTGTTTATCAATGAAGAGAGAAACAAAATAGAATGCTAAAGTGAGCAGTAGTGGAACTAGGAATAGCAACTTTTATTTGACTCATAAGCAATAGCTGGGTTCAGGCAATAGATACCGTGAAATTTGGGTGAGAAATTTACTCGGGCTCTTTTTAATGGCAATACCAACGACACTATTAACAAGGACATTAGTAATAGCTAATAACAAGGTTTTGGTGTCCGCGCGTTGCGGCGGGTACCAAAACATTTTTTTATAAACGGAATACGTATAATATAGAATATCACGTGGTTTCCTATTCTAGATTCGTCAATGAATATAAAGACTTAGAGTTTACATATATGTTTACAATAACTTAAAATTCTTATAACACAGTTACACCATGAATTTCATTTTAATCATAAAACTTTCTTATATTTAATCTTTATATTACAACAAGAACAACAAGAACAACAATACCCAATCCCGCTAAAGCGGGGTTTGGGGGAGGTGAGATGTAGACAATCATACCTCTACCCGTAAGTAGAGAGATTGCTTCCTGAAAAGACCTCCGGCATCCAAGGGACAGAAAACAATAGGGAAAAGAGGAGCAACAAGGAAAACACTGGTCAAAATAATCATATTAATAATACAATAAAATAAAATATATATATATATATATATATATATATATATATATATATATATATATATAATATACAACACACATAAAAGAAAGAAAAATATATACATATATACAAACTAATATATATATATATATATATATATATATATATATATATAATACAATAAAATAAAATATATATATATATATATATATATATATATATATATATATATATATATATATATATATATATATATAATATACAACACACATAAAAGAAAGAAAAATATATACATATATACAAACTAAAAACCCTAAGGCCAAAACCGCGAAGTGCTAAACTCTCTTCTACCTAATCCTGTATCCTAATCTTCCTTCTCCACAAGGACCTATCTGAGATCATGTCCACCAAGAGATGTAGCTCCTGCAAATCCGCTCGAACTCTATCTTCCCACCTCAGAAAGGGGCGACCACGCCTCCTAATGCCCTCCACTGTAAGCGATTCTGCTCTCCTAACTGGTGAAGTTGGAAGCCTCCTTTTAACGTGGCCGAACCATCTCAGTCTCCCTTCTCTCAACTTGTAGATGATAGAAGATACTGTTAATTCTTTTCTAAAAACACCAACCGGGATTTTATCTAACAACGTTTTCCCGCACATCCATCTAAGCATCCTCATCTCTGTCACTTCTAACTTCTCCGTCTGTGCCTTTTTCAGTGGCCAACACTCTGATCCATATAACATGGCAGACCTAATAGCTAGTCTGTAGAATTTTCCTTTTAGCCTGAGCGGTACTTTTTTGTCGCAAAGCACTCCTGACGCCGCTCTCCACTTTCTCCACCCCGCCTGTATACGGTCGCAACATCCTCATCTATCCTCCCCATGCTATGTAAGATGGATCCTAAATACCTGAAAGACTCCTGGGGTCTCAAAGCGTGTTCCCCTATGTAAATATCTTGGCTCCCCTCGATATCGGTCTTGCTAAAGTGGCAAAAAAGATACTCGGTCTTACCTCTACTTATCCTTAGTCCTGAGTCTTCTAACGCAACCCTCCACTGTTCTAATCTTCTGTTTAATTCCTCTTTCGTATCAGAAATCAAGACAATGTCATCTGCGAAAATCATACACCATGGGAGGCTTCCTTGAATCCCTTTCGTTAGTTGGTCGAGAATGATAGCAAAGATGAAAGGACTAAGTGCAGACCCCTGGTGTAGGCCGCGAGAAACCTGAAAGTACTCACTATCTCCTACCGGGGTGCTGACACAGGAAGTAGCACCATCATACATATCTCTCAAGACCCTAATATATCTTCCCGGTATGTTTCTATCGTTAAGAGTCCTCCAAATAAGCTCTCTAGGTATACTATCATATGCTTTCTCTAAGTCTAAGAACACCATATGCAAATCACGTTGTCTTTCCCTATGCTTTTCCATGAGGATTCTAATCAAGTGAACTGCTTCTATGCTTTTCTCTAGGTATACTATCATATGCTTTCCCTAATCTTTATATTACAAACTCATTAAAAAGTTCCATTTTACTACAAACTCTCTCAAGAAAGTTTCCTTTTATGTCAAAGTTACGTTATTACCCTAGTTAATTTCATTTTATACAAAAGTTGACAAAATCTTTATTTAGTTATTGTAAAATATTTTCTGATGCTAACTTTAACTATATTAGACTTTGAGGTAGACTTTGTTAGTTAATTTTTTAAATATTGAGATTAATAATTTAGTCTTTGAGATAGAACTTTTTTACAATTTTATACAAAAGTTGACAAAATCTTTATTTAGTTATTGTAAAATATTTTCTGATGTTAACTTTAACTATATTAGATTTTGAGGTAGACTTTGTTAGTTAGTTTTTCAAATATTGAGTTTAATAATTTAGTCTTTGAGATAGAACTTTTTTACAAAAAATTAATCCTTATAAGAAAACTATATTTACCATAGATGAAAAAGTCCTTTGTTTAGATAAATAATATCCTAAGAGTAAAAAAAAACATTGTAGATGAACAGTGCCTTATGAATAGTGAAGGTAACATTTGGTAAATGTTATGTAGTTTAATTTAATGTCATCACTATTGTCTGTATTTCTTATATTGAATTACAATGTGTATAGGCCTAAACTAGATATATATAAGCCTACACCTACACTACACAATATATATTAGTGTTACACCGACAAGCATAATATTTATATTTTAATTTCTTGAACTTTGTTATATGATACTGGCATCACATCAGATAACGCAAATAACCATTAAATAAATTTAATAACAAAAATTTACCTAGATTGCTCAATGTAACACAGAACTAAATAACTACATAAGTTCAAATTATAAGTAATTCTAGATATATGATTAATTATGAAAAATATAAACAATGTAAATTCATACCAAATATTATCCTAACATAATATGTGCAGCATTTGTTCACCATAACTTTAAGGATTGAATTGCTGCAACATATTATACATTTGCATTATAAGACATTTTAGATATTGGATTAATCAGTGAGAAATGAACACAACATAAACTGCTTCACTCAAACTAACAAAACCATTTCATAAATTAATTAATATATATTTGATATTTCATTAGTAATCTCTAAGAACTACCTAGCCTACAACTCAAGTTACAATTGCCGGAAAGCAACAGGGTCAATATTCATATGATTCTAGACCCGCTGTACATTTGATGCCTACCGGTTTTAAAGATGAAAAATCCTGTTAGTTTTAGGTATCATCTGCAAAAACTCTAAATATAAAATCCTTGAATCGTTTAGAATACAATCTGGGATCGACAGCAGAGATGGAAGTGGAATCATATTGGAATGATTTATAAGCATGTTCAAGCTTCTTACTTATGTCATAATCTTGTAATATGTCTATTATACCGAAGAAAAGGATGACATCACAGAATTCACCCGTTGGTTCTCCAACTAGTTGACTTTCGTGACTTCTCACTGTGAATTCGACTCGTGATGGCATGTTAATGCCTAGCCGTACACATGCCCACCTGCATTGGAAAAATTACATGTTTAACTTTCGTCATGAAAATGTAGACACTTGCGTGTATGTGCATTTTTTCCTTAGAAAGAGCATTGTTAGTTTCTTCATTTTTTACTTGGATTTATATAAATGTTATGTATCATATATAACCTATAAAACTACATTATTTCAATAGAGTTGTGTTCAATAAAGTCCATGTAAAAAAACACAGTCCTAAAATTTTCAAATGCAATCACAGGTGATTCAGTATACAATCATATGTGATTTGTAAAAGCATCACATGTGAATTACGAAAATACCCCTCCGCCCCAAATTTTAAAATGCAATCTGGACCATTGATGTCATTGATCCAAAAGCTAAAATTTGTCCCACTTTAGTATGGACTAAATTGAACATTCTTCAATTTCAATACTAACTTGATTGCTTACAATAGTGATTTAGGAAGCTTATGCAACAAAGAACATATGTTGGGCAACTTTCAAAAATTCGGTATTAACTTTTGAGTGTTTGAGCCATTGGACTGTTTTCCTATTCGACAAACAATATGATGTTTCCCTATTAACTTGTTTAGAGATAAAACTTAACCTCAACCAACCGACTCATAGGTAAGTAATATAGAAAAAGTGCAATAATTATGGAAAAATCCACCTCCAATATTTATCGAAATTACACAAGTTTTTAACTTACCGTGCAGAATTAAGAACAGCATCCCCATCAGTCGAAAGTCTAGGAGTTGTCCCCGTGTTATTAAGTTCGCCTTCCCCTGATTGCAAAAATCCAAAACAAGTCATACAAATGTATATTTCTGAGTATGTGTGTGTGTGCATGTGTGTGTGTGTGAGAGAGAGAGAGAGAGAGATCCGTTTACCCTCAGCTGTTTCCTTTCTGCTTTCCTGAAAGCTAATACCAACCAAGAGACTATAATCCATAATTCTCTCTTGTTCAAGAAAGTCACAATCTTTGTTCACTTGGCTGCATCAAATACAAACGTCTTCAGCTCCAAGTGATTCAATCAGGGAAGTAATGGAAATAAGAATTTAAGTATTTAGTTTTGTTAAAACAAGCGATAGTATAGAAAAGTGCAATAATTTAACCTGCAAAACTCTTGAAACCAATTTTTTTGCAACCGGAAGATGAACTTGAGATCAAGATCCTTGAGGGTGGTATTTGCATCTATTTCAGTTTCAGGTTTATCGGTTACTCGTCCATGGGAAGACCCTTTTAAGTCATAACGTCGGTGAATAGGTACATCGGTACACAACAAATTTCCCATAATCACAAATCGAACCTGCTTAATGAATCGAAAAAAATTAAGTGCCCTGACTATTGATCATTGACCACTGAAACAAATTTATGACTTGTGTTCAATAAAGTCCTTACAAAAAACATAGTCCTGAAATCTTAATATTCAATCACAGGTGATTCAGTATACAGTCACATGTGATTGTAAGAGCATCACATTTGAATCACGAAAATGCCCCTCCGCCCAAATTTTTAAAAGTCAATATGGACCATTGATGCCATTGATTTAAGTATGGACTGTATTGAACATTCTTCGTAACTCTATACCTTTTTTTGGATAGGTCCACTCAACTTTACGCAATGGAGTCCAAAAAATTTTGTAACTAGGGTATTCTCGAAAGATTTAACGTGCTCAAAGTATGCTGGAAGCATCCGTTTTAGAACCTGAAGAACAAATCATATGAACTCACATTGTGGCCATTTTGATCATTGAAATTGAGAAGTAAAGATACTGAATTGGTTAAAACTGACTCACTTTAACTTCTGATTTCTTCATTGTCTTGATCATGTACTTGTCATCGTGTGTTAAATAAAAAAAACTTCCACTTTTTCCAGGAGAAGAAAGCTCACGAAGAGCATCGTTCCCACATATAGATAACATGTAGTCAGCTGGATCCACATTAAATAATTTCCTAAGAGTCCTGAAACCATTGAAAACCAGTGGAATGCATCATTAAAGAGTCTTGAATCGACCCATTTACTGTTAACGAGTTAAAATATTACATTAACGGGCTCACCTGAAAACCAAAGGACAGTAATCTTTCCATTTAAATTCACAAGACTGGTGTGGTGGAGTATGTTTAGACCCCTCAGGTGGAAACTTGGTCCATAACTTTTGTTCGGTATCAAAAGCTGTAGGCTTCAGTTTAAGAGATTTAGTTGGAGCAGGCCTTCCTACAGAATGTCTGGAGTTGCAGTACTAATTAATAGCAAGCATATATAAATATATTTAACATCTTAAGTCTATTTAATGAATATATTCAAAAGAAGACTCCATGAGTTCATAATCATGTAAAAATAAAAAACTTCTGTAAAAAAAAGTCACAAAAGGAATGTTTGGATCTTCCTTGTATAAAGAAGAATTATGTGCTTGCATTTCCTAGTTTCTGGGAATCGTTCGGTCTGATTATAATTTTAAAAGCCTTATATCTTGTAAATTTCCTAAGAATTCACTCAAATTATTCGTTCAGATATTCCTACGTGTTTCAAACGTTGCAATTCTTTTGTACCCAAATTTATGCATTGACCAAACTGCACTACACCTCATCTCACCTCCCCAGAGCATATAGATCCAACAATCGATGAACCTAAGAAACAATTTTTTTAAGAAATCTAACTCATAACATCTTATGCATCAATCAAAAGCAACAATGACTCAAAAAGTTAGATGTACCATCTATTTGTTGCTTTCTTTTTTCATGTTTAATTTGAGAGTAGTTAGTCTAACCAATAATTCGATCATAAATATCTTGAATGCATACGGATAAACATGTAAAGATAAATAAATGGAAAGTACTCAAGTTGTAAGCACACAATGTACATGTTTCAAAAACTTCACATTAACACAATATAACTCTATATATTGTAGATAAACTAATAGGGTTAATACCTTATACCAAGCTGCAAATTGAGCATAAGTTCATAATTCTTATGACCTTTGCAAATTGCAACACCTTGCCTTTTTGCAGGATGTAATCTGATCTTAAGTGACCTACGAAATAATGCATTCCCGGAATTTCCATCTGTGGTTAAAGTACCACCATTACTTAGCCTTCCATCAACCGAAAGTCTCTTACCCCTTGAATTCTTTCTTGGTGGTGTTTTCTCTTCATCATCAGACCAACTAAAAACCTTATCCGAAGGAAAAATGGTAATGTTTTCACCCTCACAGATCAAACATTCACCCATTTCAACCGAAAAAAGCTGATTTGGATCCCAGTCATCATGAGGATCCAGTGAAGTTGAAGGATAAAACTTGCCACTTTGCTCTTTTTGATCACGACTCCAAACACCTGCATAGAAACTACCATCTTGCCAATGAAATGTACCATTTCCTTTTGGTAAACCATCTTCCCAACACCCATCATACCGATTCCCGTTAGCCCAAATCATGGTTCCATTCCCATTCATCTTTCCATTCTTCCATTGACCTATATATTGATGACCAGTATTCCAATGATATCTCCCTTGCCCATCCTGGAATCCCTTTTTCCAATCCCCCTCATACCGATCACCATTTGCATAACTTTTGGTCCCTTTTCCTTGTTTTCTATTCATAACCCAAGAACCACGATACGTATCGTTTAAAGAACCTGTAAAAGTACCCTCACCATTCATATAACCATTCTTGAATTGACCCTCGTAAGTAGCACCGGATGGCCAGCTGAATTTGCCTTTACCACGGATATTGCCTTTATGCCATTCACCAAGATACATACAACCATCAGACCATAAGTATTTCCCATTGCCATGTGGCTTGTTGTCCATAGCCCACTCACCGATATAAATGTCACCATTGGAGAAGATTTTTTCCGTGTGGTAAACCTCTGCATCGCCGCCGCTAACCTCGTCATCGACGTGGGCGACAGACATTGTTGTGAAAATGCTGATTGCCCTTTTCTTTGCAGATGTTTGTGATTTCTTGATTTTTGCTTCGGCGGCTTTAAAAATTCCTAGCAGCGCTTTGTTCATTATCTCTCAATCGAAATAAACACTACGCTTATTAACCCAGATCAAGCTCACCTAGGATCAACAATGTGAGTCTAAGAGACAAAACAACAAACATCTGGAGTGCAATTTCAAGATCCAACAACGCAAAACAAACCCAGCTCGAATGTGTTCAAAAACAAAACTCCGAAAGAAAAAAATGGACAAGGAAACAAGATTGATTCTTTTGATAATCAATTAAATTAATATATTGTCAAGATTTGGCAGAAAATGAGGGGAAACCTGCGTTCTTTATTCCGAAAGAAATAAAGTAACAAAATAAAGGACGTGCGGAGCTGTTGCATTAATTCCGAAAAGCGATAGGTGTAAATGGAAGCAAGGAGGGGCTTTTTGTGTGAATAATTTTGGTTAACTTTCATTAATAAAAAAAATTGAGTATTTGAAAAACCAAATTACTAAAAATATGAGTTTGTATTCAAACAGAATTAAAAAACAGATAAAATATTTAAAGAATAGAACAAAACAATTTAATAATGATATAGAAAGGCTCGAACTTGAAATTGTTAAAGAAATTAGAGCAAACCAAATAATTAGTGTCTCATCACTCTACTGGGATAACTCACTACTCATTATGGATTTAAATGCAACTAATAATCTTCGCAATTATGCAATTAAAACAATTGAATATTTAAAAAGACAAATCCATTAATAAAAATGAGTGAATCATACATTAATATAGAATATCTTAAAAATGAATTTTATGCAAATCATAATAAAGAAAAAAGAGAATATTACTATAATACTATTAATAATAGTAAAAAAGAATTTATACATCAATTAGAATGGAGAAATTATATAAATCAAAATAATATTCATTTAACATTTTTTGAATGGTACGAAATATATTGCAAACAAAACAATATATCATATCCTTTTTTAAATGTATACGAATCTTCAAAAATAACTCAAGAATATGTAGACTTAATCACAGACGAAAAGATAACAGCTATTCATCCCCCAAAAACCAAAATATTAATCCAAAATAAATATTTGGCTACACCATTTAACACAATTAATGAAAAAATGACTAAAGAAGAATTAACCAAACAAACCATATATCAAAATAATTATACAAATGAAATTCTTAATACTATGAGTCAACAACTTAATAGAATTGAAAGTAATAAAAATAATAATATAGAAAGCAAAACTGAAAACAGTAATACAATAAAATATTATGAAGAAAAACCCATTTTGACACCACAACAAATAGATTCAACAATTAATCTAGGATACAACAAAAAATTAGTTAGTGAATTAGAACAAAAGTTAAGTGATATAAAAATTAATGTAATTAATCAAGCTGATGAATCTGAAGAAGACTCTACAGATAATGATGTAAAAATTTCTCAATTACAAGAACAATTCTTAATTAATGTTAACAAACTTAGAAATACAAATACATATAATAGACCAACTACTCTAAACTACTACCCAAGACCTAGTTTTCCAGATATACAATATGAAGAAAAGGAATACACCCTACAAAGAAGTGTTTATGATGGAACATCTGTTTATGAATGGAACATAGATGGATTTTCTAAACATCAAATTTTAAATACACTTCAAGAAATGAATATGGCTTCTAATGCTTACTCAATAAAAGGAAATAACCAAAGAAAAATAGCTGAACTATTAACTTCCGGATTTACTGGTAATTTAAAAGGATTGTTATTATAATTGGTTGCTATTGATGTTGATTCAACATCTTTATTATAATTAATAAATTTATTCATTAACTGAGTTTTTAGAGCCATGTGCTCTTAGTCGTTCTTCATTAGTCAATTTATCCTGATTATATTATTGGATTATGTTGGGAAATTTGCTAAGTCATTGAAACTGTTGGACATGCAAAGTAAAACTGTTAGAGTAATCAGTGAAAACAGTTGTATCTAACAGTTGTTGCAAGTTTTACAACTGTTAGTACAAAAGATCAGAACTGTTAGTTCAGTTATACACAACTGTTAGGAGACCTTAAAATGAAGACTGTTAGAAGAGATTCAGAACTGTTTATTCAACAAACAGTTGCTGTTGAGCTATTAATGGAAAATGCTATCTTTGTGGATTTGAAGTATATCTCTATCAAGTTTGAAGATTATCAAGATTATCTCGGAAGATAGAAGATTGCCTAACTGTCAACTATTCAAGGAGGATCAAGAGCCTATATATACTAGAACTAGAATATTGTTTTACAAGAAAAATTCTACGCATTCATATTTTATTGTTAATTTGTTTTTCTAAAAGTGTGTTGATCTCTAAGTTTCATAGAAACCTAAGAACAAGTTGTGTTCTTCGTCTAACAAAAGGGTTAGATTAGAGGTGTTGGTGAATATTGTAATCATCATTGGTTATTAATAAACATCTTGAGTTTGAAAGTATTTTCTTGTGTTGATTGTTGAATTGTTCTTGTGATAAAACCTTAAACATCAATTAAGTGTGATTCCGCAACTTCTTAGTTGATTGTGATCAAACTGAAAGATTATCTTTAAACAACTCTGATTTAATTCTAAAAGGTAATTCTTGTTATTGATATTTGGTAATATCCGATCCTGACAAGTGGTATCAGAGCCTTTTTCATTAAGGCTCCTTTGATCACTATTTGAAGGTTTTTCACAGATCTGCTGTGTTTTGTTATTTAAAGTGTGTCTAAATCTTCTTGTGTGTTTTTCATTCATATTACTGCAATGGAGTCTGTTGGATCTTCTGATAACACTGGATCTGGGTCAAACTTTAGAGTTCCCATGCTCAAACCAACTGAGTTTGAGATGTGGAAGCTAAGAATCAAGCAGCATGTCCAATTAATGGATTATGCTGTTTGGGAAGTCATAGAAAAGGACCCCATTACTGCTGTTGATTTAGATGAAACAGAAAAACCAAAGAAGAAATCACCACCAAGAACAGATGCTGAGAAGAAAGAAAGGATGATTGAGATGAAAGCCCTCAGCATCCTTCAGATTGCTATTCCCAACGAATATCAGCATCAGTTCAAGAAGTTTGAAGATGCACACGAACTTTGGGTTGCCTTAGAAAAGAGATTTGCAGGGAATGCCAGTTCCAAAAGGAACCAAAGGGACCTTCTTAAACAGGCTTATGAAAACTTTTCAAGTGGGAAGAATGAAAGTTTAACCCAACTTTTTGATAGGTTTTATAAGCTGGTTAGTCAACTTGAGAGTGCAAAAGTTAGACTAGAGCAAGATGAGATCAATAGAAAGTTCTTTAGGTCCTTGGTTGAAGAATGGACCGTCTATGCTGCACAATGGAGGACTAAAGACTCATTGGAAGATATAGAATTAGATGATCTATACAACAGTTTGGTTGTGTTTGAGGGAGAGATAGAGGGAAAAAGAAAGTCTATAATCCCTAGTCACAATGCTGCTCTCCTTTCATCCTCAGGTATAGACTCAAACCATTCTTTATCTAATTCTGTTGATGTATGTACAGGTACCAGTTCTGCTGTTGGGTTAGATGTGAACACCCCTGATGCAGTGCTTGAAGCATTTCTTGCTAGCCATGCTAATTCAACCCTCACCAATGAGGATCATGAACAAGTGCATCCTGATGATCTTGAGGAGATGGACCTCAAGTGGCAAATGGCCATGTTAACTGTCAGAGGAAAAAGATTCATTAAAAGAACTGGCAGACAAAACATGAATTTCAGGGCAAATAGTCAGGCTGGATTTGACAAATCCAAAGTTAAATGCTTCAAATGTCAACAGCCTGGTCACTTTGCCAGGGAATGTAGATCTGGTGGACAAGTTCAGAGTCAAGGACAAAGACCCAATCAAATCTCATCAGCATTGGTCTCACAGGATGGCTATGGGTATGATTTGAGTGATCAAGTAGAGGAAGCTACTCACAACAAGGCACTGATGGCCTTGACTGACTCCTCCATCAAGCTGAATTCACCAGAATCAGAAGACACACAGGTATCTTCTAAACTATGTCCTGGTGAATGTAGAGCTATAGTAAAAAAGTTCAGGGAGCACAACAAAAAGGTGTGCGCTGCTCTGAGCAGAATGGAGGAGAGAAGATATGAATCTAGTGCTGTCATTGAAAGATTTTAAAAGAAAATTAAAGATTATCAGGCAAATGAACTGCAAATGGACTATGATAGGAAGTATCATAAGTGGGAGAAGGAGCAGCTTCAGGAAGAAATTGATAATCTGAAGAAAAAGCTGAGTGAGAAAGAGAGTAGGATTGATGAGCTAACAAAGAAGTTAGAAGGTGTGGATATGGATTTGAGTATGTTCAAAGCAACAAATCTTAAGCTTGAAACCTTGTTACACTCACAAATCAGAGATAAGGTTAAAACAGGTTTAGGATACAAACAAACCCCACCTCCATACAATCACAACTACATAACTCCCATGTCTGATATAGCTGATAGGTATGTTAATGAACCATTAAAAGAAGACTTAAAGTCAGCTGATCCAAAATTAGAGAGTGAAAAGGAAGGAGTTGTGTATGAAGTGAGTGATGATGAGAAGGAGGAAGTAGTGAAGAAAGAAGAGGATATTCCTATTAAAAACCACATCTGTTGTGAACCTACAGCACCAAAATCATCTTTAAAACCTGTGGTGTTTGTAAAAGCCACCTCTGAACCCTCCACCAGTGAAACAAAACCTTTCAAACCTGTTTATTCTATAAACAGCTACACTACTACTGCAAGCAGTACCGAAAATTACACAAACAGTTCTAAACAGAACCCAAACAGTTCTAACCCAAAAACCTCAGTTGTTAGTGTTAAGACCAAGGAAAAGGAGAAGGTTAGTGAAGTTGGAATTGAGAAGCCAAAGAAGGAAGCTTCAAAGACAAAGTTTCAGCTCAAATCTGTGAAAAGGCATACTGAAGTGCCTGTCTGCACATGCAAACAGCATGGTGTGCAGAAATTTCCTCCTTCAGCACCTGTGAGAGGAAATCAAAGAAATATGAACCAGTTTTGGGAACAAAGAACTGGTTTGCCTATAGTCAAAACCAAAAGGTGCTATATATGTGGAAGAGCAAATCACTTAGCTCACAACTGTTACTATAACCCACAGATCTATAGCACCCAGAGGCCAAGTTACAGAAAACAGGCTAACAGTTCCACAACTATTAGGCCAAAACCAAAAAATGTTGGCTCTGCTTGGGTGGAATTGCAGAAACAAACAGTTTCTGAAAGGGCCAAAACTGTTAATCACACTGACAATCAAACTGAGTCACAAATTGACTCGACTGGTTTACCAAAATCAAAAACTGTTTGTTCAAAAGGCTCAACTGTTAATCACAACAGTTGGAAACCACATGTTGTCACTAAATACTCTTTACACAGGATAGAGAAGTCTAACTGTGATGAAATCAAGAAGACTCAAACTTTGTTTAAGTATTATGATTTAAATGGTGTGCCCAAGACCTGCATGGCCTGGGTACTTCCTGCTACTAACTAAGTTTTTATTTGTGCAGAGCATTCATAGGGCCAATCAAGGAGAAATTTGGCATGTGGATAGTGGATGCTCAAGGCACATGACTGGAAATCCACACTGCTTAAAGGATTTCAGAAGAATTAATGGAGGACATGTAGCATTCGGAGGAAATGCTAAGGGAGGAAGAATCACTGGTAAGGGAGCTGTAGAGGCAGGTACACTTACTTTCAATGATGTTTTCTTTGTTGAACAACTCAAATACAATTTGTTAAGTGTGTCTCAAATCTGTGACCATGGAAACAAAGTCCTGTTCACAGACACAGAGTGCATTATCCTTTCAAAAGATTTTAAAGTGGATGAAAAGAATGTTCTTTTAAGAACACCTAGAAAGGATAATGTATACTGTTTGGACACACAAAAGGTTTCTAAACAGAATGTATTAAGTTGTTTACTATCTAAGGCATCTCATGATGAGTCTGCCATTTGGCATAGAATGACGTGTCACATGAATTTTAAAACCATGAATCTGTTAGCTAAAAACAATCTGGTAAGAGGTTTGCCCCAAAAATAATTCTCATGTGATGATCATTGTGTGGCTTGCCTCAAAGGCAAGCAACACAAGACTTCTTATAAGTCCAAAGAAGTTTCTTCCATTGTTGCACCCTTACAACTGTTGCATATGGATCTTTTTTGTCCTACTTCAGTGGTCAGTATAGGGAAGAAAGCCTACTGTTTAGTCATAGTTAATGACTTCACCAGATTTACATGGGTTCAATTTCTTAGAACTAAGGATGAAACTGCTGAATTAGTTAAGTCTCTTATTCTTAGGATAGAAAATCAGTCTGATTTGAGAGTGAAATTCATTAGATCTGACAATGGTTCTGAGTTTAAGAACTATGAGTTAAACAGTTTTTGTGAGAAAAAAGGGATTGAAAGGCAGTTTAGTGCACCTAGGACTCCACAACAGAATGGAGTGGCTGAGAGAAGGAATAGGACTTTGATAGAGGCTGCTACATCTATGTTAGTTGATTCTAGGCTCCCAATGACCTTCTGGGCAGAAGCTGTGAACACTGCCTGCTATTTTCAGAATAGAGTACAAATAGTCAAGTCCAAAGGGAAAACTCCTTATGAGTTGTTCCTTAAAAGAAAACCTTTGATCAACTTCTTTAAACCATTTGGATGTCCCTGCACTATCCTTAATACCAAGTCACAATTAGGCAAATTTGAGAGTAAAGCAGAAGAAGGATTCTTTGTAGGATATTCCACTCAGAGTAAAGCATATAGAGTTTTTAACAATGTCACTAGGATCATAGAAGAGAGTATGAATGTATCCTTTAATGAAAATAGGATCAATATTGCAGGTAATGGTCCTGATTGGTTATTTGATATTGATGCATTGTCTAACTCTCTTTCTTTTGAGTTTTCTACATAAACAGTTGCAGGTTTTCCAACAGCTGTTAGTGCAAATCCACAAACTGTCTCAAACAGTTCTGAAACTGTTAGGTCAAGTACAACAACTGTTGGTAGAAACAAAGCCACTGAAGACTTTGTAGTGATTCCTTTGGTTCAAAATGACTCTTCCAATGCTGTTAGTCCAATGAATGATGATGCTGAACCTTCAAAGGATATGGAATCTCCCGTTCTCCAACAAAACAATGAATCTGAAAATCAAACAGTTGCAGATCAGGTATGTAATTCTTCTGGGAATGAGAGTGGATCTGAGGTTGATCTGTCTAATTTAGGGAATGTACTGACTGAAGAAAACATCCCTACCTTAAGAATTCACAAGGACCATCCCATAGAGCAGATTATAGGTGATCCCATCACTCCTGTCAGAACTAGGGGTATGCTGCAAGGTGAACATAGTGGTGTGGACACTACTACAAAACGAGCCTAACGCAACCTTTTAGAAGCAACCTTTTTAGATGAGTTGCGTTTGATTATAAAATGACTTTGTTTTGTAAAAAGGTTGCATTAGTATACCATATGCAACATTTTTATTAAAAGTTGCCAAATTTTATTAAAAATTGCAACTTCTTTTTTAAAAGGTTGCATTACTATAACTTAAAGGCAACTTTTATTTAAAAGGTTGCATTACTATAACTTAAAGGCATCTTTAAATTAAAAGATTTGATAATAAAAATATTACTTTATAATCATGTTGTAATTCAAATAATTAAACAAATTATAGAATAATATACTAATATATAATATTTTGTATATTATAAAAGAAATAATTATATATGTATATGTAAAAATTGAAATGGTAACTTAAATATTCATATATTACTATAAATAAAGACTCTAAATTTTAGAGGCAATTAAAAATACTTAAAGTAAATTTAGATTGGTTATTAAAAATACTTAAAGTAATTAAATTAATTTAGATTGATTTTGGAGTCAAATAAAAATTTAGGTTTCAATCACAATATTTGTAATACCCGTTTTTTTGTTACTATTATTAATTATTGATGCTAGTGTTGATATCGGTGAATTAAACACCTAAGTATTATTTATGTTGGTCAAGTTACTATTGGGTTTAATTATTAATATACGATGTGGATGAGTTTTGGGGTTGAAGTACGAATTAAGCAATATATATATATATATATATATATATATATATATATATATACAAAAGTTCATGCGAGAACCGTTGTTAACGTGAGAACCGCGAGAACCAATCTAAGCCGTCTAATTCCCCCTCTTTCAATGTATTTGCCCACCCATTAATTCCTCACATGCACCCTGCCACACTCTATCCCCTACGCTCACCATATCCAAGGAACGGCCGAGATTGGTTCTCACGGTTCTCGCATGAACCCCCCATATATATATATATATATGTGTGTGTGTGTGTGTGTGTGTTTTGTGCATGAAAAGGGTAGATAAGCCGAGCTGAAGCCCAGCATGCTTGACCCACACGGCCACACATATACGGTACACTAGGGCATGGGCCATTCTCCCTTTATGCTACAGTAGCCGCCGCCTCCGTTGAAAAAGAAAAGAAGAGAGAAATCGTTTTATGCTGAGGGCATGTGTGTGCAGTGTGCGATGAAGCCGACGAGGGCAGGGGAGATTCGAGACTCGATCGATTGAAGCTCGGTAATCTCCTCCACCTTATTTCGAATCGATGCTCATTTCCGTGTTAATTTATCGAGCTTTCATGGAGATTTCGTTCGGTACAAGGGCTGCAGAGGAAAGAAGCTAAAGATCACCTTCAACCATTAACAGTTAAAATCCCTTGTCGTTCAGCTAGTATTAGATGGTTAAGAGCATGATATTGTTGTTCGAAATCCACTTGAACCCGAGAACAAGAAGGGAGCAGGGGACGAGGCAATACTTCAAATCGAAAGGAAGCTCTCAATAATAACACTCAGGTACGAGATTTTAAACTGCTACAACCGATTTCATGGTTGAATCTAAGTTTATTGGTGGGTTCATGCCGTCTTTGTTTAAGCTTCAGGCCGAAAACTAACACACACAAACTATGAGTTTTTATGTAGGTTATATCAACACTGATGGATCAGTTTACTTTCATTCAGTATTTACTACATTAATAACCCAATATAGCTTGCAATCGAGTGGGATTAATTGGCTGTTCGTGAACTGCTGTTGTGTGTGGATGCACCGATCAAACCGAGAAGGAGATTGGGTTTCATCGTATCTTCCTGAGCTCATTTTTGAAGATAAACTACCAGGTAACATCCCCCCCCCCCCCCCCCCCCCCCCCCCCCCCCCCTCTTGTGGTTGTAGGCATAGTATTTTCTGCCTATGTATGATTCAGATTCGAGAGGTTTTAGTGGGATATTGTTTACTGTTTGAACATTCTAATGATGAGTTATAGCCTTGTCTTCTGATTTTTTTTCTAAAAAAATTTGAACAGATTCCAACTGATGTTGTATATGCATTATTGGTGTTTTTGAACTTAGTACATTTCTTAAAGTTTCTTTAAGTTTAAGTCTGATGTAGTAGATTAGTTGGTTTGTGTGTTGGATTATACAACCTGCATATGCTATATATCTGCTGCTGTTTGTTGTTTTCTGTTTGGTGAATTGTTTTTATTCAATATTAGGCCAGTTTTATCACATCAAAGTTTCATGAAATAAGGTTGTTTTTGAGTTTTTGGTGATGTTTTGACGTACATGCTCTCAATTGTTTTGCATTTGCTGCTGATACATTTGTTTAATTTGTCATAGATTGAGCTGGTACGCAAGTTCTTTGCTATGGAAAATGAAACATAATTTTGCATGTTGGTATGGTGGTTGAAAATGAGGAAACATTGTTACATTTTAGAAGTTAGTATGCGCTAAACCTATTTTCCTTAAGAACACAATCAGAATTGTATATTCATAGTGTAATTTTGAGTATGTTTGTGTATAACATCTGTTGTTTCCCGACTAAGATTGCAACCGGTCACAGACTCACAGCGGATTGTTTCTTCTATATCTCTTTTGATTAACAGATTATAGTTTATTCTATTTCCCGATTAGGTTAGAAACATAAATAGAATGTTTGATTTCTTGTCATTTGTTTGTTGTTTTTAGTTAATTAAAGTAGTAGATAACCTTTATTTTCATTCTTTGTTGCAAATTGATTTCTTCTTGCTGTTTTAGTATTTGATTCTTCTTGCTGTTTGTTGACTTGCTATTTAGATTAGTAAGTTTTAGATAACCTGTGTATTCAATCTTTGTTGCAAATTAGAACATAGATGACTGTTTTTTGTGTTTGGACAAGGTTAAATTAGTAGAAATATGTTTCTGTTTTATTAGTAGAAAAATGTTTCTATTTTTTAGTAGAAATCTGTTTTCAATCTATGTTTCTAAACCATAAACTTAGAAATTACAAGGTGTTTTGAACTCCATAGTGGAATTGTTTCTTGTTTATTCATTTCTGATAGTTAATTTGCAAATGCAGATGTATACCTTACAGAGTAAAAAGTAACATCAAGACATCAGGCCTAGAAGATGCCCTTGAGGTGCTTGTGATAAGTGCTCAAAGAAAAGCAAAGGAATGTTGTTCCTTAAGGTAAACCACTTACATTCAGGTTTAAATGTTTCTTAAATCTTAATTCAATTGTATACAGCTGTGATGAGATTGAATCTGATTAATTGTTAGGGACTATCTAGGATGCTGATAGGAACCCATTAATACAAGAATTATTAGATTTGGTTGAGCATATAATAACCAGATAAAGATTGGTTGTTTGGTTGTACTGGTGGTAAACACATCAGCTATGGGTATCTTTATTTACTCTATCTTTCATTAATGTGTGTTTATGCTTTAGTTCACTTACACCACTCTGCCAGATGATATTGCACACTCTACATGTACCTTTTCTTTTAACATAATTCTCTTAACGCCATTGTAGGTTAGAATATGGTTATGAGTTGTTAAGTGTTGAGTTAGTTGTGTTTATGGTTAATGAGTTGTTTAAGTATTGAGTTACTTGTCTTAATGAATTGTTTATAAATTTACAAACTTATGTCTTATTTGTTTAAATTATACATAGTTTTGTAAACAAATCACTTCAATATTACTAAACTAATGTACTAATGTGTAATGTTTACATAATATGCAAGGGAATCATTCAAAGCTAGTGTTGAAGTTGAAAAAATTCAATTGCTTGAAATGTGAAAAGAAGTTGAAGATGACCATGAAAGAAAAAGGCCGAGTTAGAAACTATGTGAAAAGATATTGACAACTATTGAGAGACTTTGAAGACTATGCAAAAATATATCTTGAACCAGCAAGAAAACTTGGAAGTTATGATGCGGAAGCTCATGGAACAACGTTGAAGCTTCTCATTTTATTTCTTTGACTATGTTTATCTATGTTTGGCGGGGTACTTTTTTTTGGGTGTATGATTTACCATGCATCTTGTATGAAAGAACACAAAAGTGTACTAGGTTTTCAATACTTTTTGTGATTGTAATTGACAACCGTATTGACTTTAGATTTATGGTTGTTATGGTGTGGTTAAATTAGTAAAATCAAAACGTGTTGATTTAGATTGAAAAACGACTCGTTTACTATTAGAAAATGTTGCATTAAGATTTGTAAAAATGGTTGCATTTACTAGTAAAAAGGTTGCATCTTTTTTACAAAAAAATATTATAATGGTTGCTTTTGAGTATATAAAAGGTTGCATTATTGTAGATTAAACTATAACAAAAGTTGCATTTATGTCTAAAAAAGGTTGCATTTAAGATTAAAAAAGATTGCATTTGCATATAAAAAAGGTTGCAACATAAAAAGGTTGCATTTAATTCATATGAGTGACCTTTCATTAAAAGTTGCATTATCTAACAAAAATGTTGCGTTAGATCTAATGCAACTCCACCTAACGCAACCATTGTTAAAAGGTTGCTTTAGGCATAATGCAACCTTTTCAATGAATAATGCAACATTTATCGGGGTTGCATTAGTTTCGTTTTGTTGTAGTGGGATCTAGGATAGTTTAATGTGAATGCCTGCTTTCTATCACAGACGGAACCTAAGAAAGCAGTAGAGGCATTAAAAGACCCTTCATGGTTGGAAGCAATACAGGAGAAACTCTTATAGTTCCAGATTCAGCAAGTTTGGAAGTTAGTTGACCTTCCAAGAGGCAAGAGAGCTATTGGCACCAAGTGGGTGTTTAGGAATAAAAAGGATGAGAGAGGCATTGTAATCAAGAATAAGGCTAGGCTAGTTGCATAGGGTTATACACAGGAGGAAGGAATAGACTATGATGATGTCTTTGCACCAGTTGCAAGGATAGAAGTAATTAGACTATTCCTTGCCTTTGCAAGCTTTAAAGGGTTCAAGGTGTATCAAATGGATATCAAATCAGCATTTCTCTATGGAACTATTGATGAGGAGGTATATGTGTGTCAACCACCTGGTTTTGAAGACCCAAAATATCCTGATAAGGTATATAGGTTGGATAAGGCTTTGTATGGGTTACATCAGGCTCCTAGAGCTTGGTATGAGACATTAACATCATATCTACTTGAGAATGGTTTCAAGAGAGGTACTATAGATAAGACACTATTTACAAAGATTATTAAAACAAAGATTTTTCTTGTACAAATCTATGTTGATGATATAATCTTTGAATCCACTGATGACAGTCTGTGCAAGGAGTTTGAAGGCATAATGCATAAGAGATTTCAGATGAGTTCTATGGGAGAACTTACATTTTTCTTGGGATTACAAGTAAAGCAGAAGCCATCAGGTATATTTCTTAGTCAGTCAAAGTATGTCAAGGAAATTTTGGACAAATTTGGTTATCAAGATGTGAAGCTGGCCAATACTCCAATGGAAACACACAAACAGTTGGGAGCAGATCCTGAGGGGGAAGATGTAGACGTACACCTGTATAGGTCTATGATAGGTTCTTTAATATACTTAACTGCTTCTAGACCAGACATCATGTTTGCTGTGTGTGTTTGTGCAAAGTTTCAATGCAGCCCAAAGATGTCACACCTATTTGCTGTAAAGAGGATCTTTAGGTATCTCAAAGGCCAACAAAAACTGGGTCTTTGGTATTCTAAGGATTCACCTTTTGAATTGGTGGCATACTCTGACAGTGACTATGGAGGAGCTAATGTAGACAGGAAATCAACTTCCGGAGGATGTCAGTTCTTTGGCTCCAGGTTAGTATCATGGCAGTGCAAGAAACAAACAACAGTTTCCACTTCAACAGCTGAGGCTGAATATGTTGCTGCATCAAGTTGTTGTTCACAAGTTTTGTGGATCCAGAATCAGCTTCTGGATTATGGTATGACTTTCTTGAATACACCTATCTATGTTGATAACACAAGTGCTATTAGTATTGTTAACAACCCTGACAAGCATTCTAAAACAAAGCACATAGAGATAAGGTTTCATTTTATAAGAGATTGCAATGAGAAAAGGTTAATCCAGGTTATGAAAGTCCACACTGATGATCAGTTAGCTGATCTGTTCACCAAAGCATTTGATGTAAGCAGATTCAACTTTCTGATCTCAAATATTGGAATGATTAACTTAGAATAACTTAGAACCACATGTTTGATTGTGTTTTTGTGTTTCTATCTCTAACAGTTTGAAACTGTTAGTATTCTGTCTAACAACTGTTTGTGTAAGTGTTCAAGAGAAAGCTATATATAATGCAACTAACAGTTTTCAACTGTTAGTACATGGAGTCCACAGCTGTTAGGCAAACTGCATGGTCATTCAAGGGGAAGTCTTTCTTTTCAGTAACGGTTGTCAAACATTAAGAAAACAGTTCTCAACTGTTAGTTCTTTTTTGTTTAACTATTAGTTTCTTTCAGGGTATTTTAGTCTTTGCAGGGACTTTGAGGGAATTTGAATTGCATTGAATATGCGTAACATATATAAGTCATTCCCTCATCACAGTTTTCTTTACGCTTACTGAACTCCTTTCAAACGCTAAAACCCTAGAAACTCACTCGCAAATCGCCATGGCTCACCTTCCATTCGTTAAGGAACACAACATGCTTGCTTTTCTGTTGAAACCCGATGATCTCAGTGTATTTCACGTTGTGATTAACTATGTTTTACTTTCCAACCTACGTCATGCTCTGACCATCAATTCCACCATTTATACTGCGCATATCGATAAGTTCTGGAAGAATGCTTCTCTGAGAGAAGAAGATGGAGTGAAATGGATTGACTCCAAGGTTGATGCTAATGATGTTTCTATCTCTGAGAGTATCATAAGACAATACCTTCAACTTGATGATCTCGAAGGTGAGTATTCTGATTCTGTTTCTTTGGAATATCTGCATGCTGAGCTTGTTAAGCTGGGATATGAGGTCCCTAGGGGAAAGGGTACCTTTTATAAAGGGCAATTATGTTCGCACTGGAAGTATTTGATTCACACTCTCCAACAATGCATAAGCCCTAAAAGAACTGGATGAAATGAATTTGGGAGCAACATTGCTCTGGCCTTAATCTGTTTAGCCAATAACCGTTCTTTTAACTTTTCTAAAATGATATTTGATGGCATGGTAAAACATCTTGGGACTAAATACGGTCTCTTTTTGATGTATCCACGATTTGTGCAGTTTTTACTAAATTCTTTATTGCCAAATCTCAAAATGCACAAGAGGGTACTGATTCCCTCTGCTCTTGTGGCCTCCACATTGAGCAAACTGTTGATAAATGGCAAGAATTTTTCTGGTGCCATAACTCCACCACTCTCTGCAATGGTGGAGTTTCTGTCAAGAAACAAAGCTGCCAGAGTTGAGTAAGAGGCCCAAATCATTGCTAAAACCCCAACTCTGGAACCCCCAGTTCACGATACTCAAACAACTCAATCTGCTACTTTGTTTCAAGCTACAACAAAAGCCCCCACTCTAATAACTTTCAGAAAAAGAAAGAGAACTGCTGGTACTCCTTCCACCACAGTACCTAATGCCCAAGCTATAAGCCCTGCACAGGAGCATTCTCCTGTGCAGAATATCCAAAGGGAACCCATTGTGCTGTCTCCCAGGCACACTGAGGAGGTGATCACTCCAGGGGAGAGTGATCATGTGGTGTTTGAGGCTGACACTACTGTTTCATCCGCAAGGGGTGAGCAGGAAAGTGTCAACATCTTTAAGACCTCAGCCATGGCAACAGAAGTTGTTCCAACATTTTCTGGAAATCCCCAGTACCAAGAACAGAGGGGTACTGGTGTGGAATCTTCTAGGAGTGAACCACCAGTTATTTCTGCCAGTGATATGTTCACAGTGGCAACACTCCCTGACTTTGAGGCTAGTATGAAACAAAAGGCCTTGACGGATACCAATTTTGTACCATTCTTCAGGGCATACATGCATTTAAAGAAGAGAAATTCTTTGCAAGATAAGCTTTTGGAAAAACATAATGAGCTTATCATTAAGCAAGACAATCAAATAAGATTTTTGACAGAGAGTTTGAAAAAGGCTAATGCTGTGATACAGTTTCATGATCAAGTGTTGAAACAGTTAACTGCTGGTGCAAGACCCCCTCCAACTGTTCCAATCAAAAAGGGGGAGAAAACAGTTTTGCCAAATCATCCAACAGTTGAAGAGAGTGTACAGACAGTTGCTGAGATTCCAGAGAAAACAGTTGCACCAAGTGCTCAAACAGTTGTAGAAAAATTGTCAGCAGTTGATAGAGTTTTGACTAATCAAATGATTATGTCTGGGGACTACCCAACTACTGAAGAATTCGGATCTTGGTCAAAAGTGAAGCAAGATCATTTGATTGATGTGTGTGTTCAAAATCTAAACTGCAGTGCATTTCAAATGAAACAAAAGATTGAAGATGGATGGCTGGATGGTAAATCTTCAAAGATGGAACCTATTGCACCAAAGCCAGGATTCAAAGGAATCAATATTACTGAAAAAGCAGTGGAAAAGAAGATGCCTTATGTGCAAGGTAAGGGTAAGGAGATTGTTGTGGAACTTCCCAAGCTAAAACTTACAAAAGAGCAGCAAGAGGAGCGTGACCATGAGTTAGCTCATAGGATGGCTGCTGAGTTTGAACAGCAAGAGAAGAAAGATCTTGAGTTAGCTCAAAAGCTAGCTGCTGATTTTACTAAGGAGATTGAGGAAGAAGAAAGTGCTAAGAAACCTGGTAAGGGAGTAAAAAGAAAGAGAGTTGAAAGGAAGAAAACAGTTCCACCTCCCAAACCAACAGTTGAGAAGATAAAACAAACAACCCAGCAACAACAACCTGAAAAATCCAAATCAGTTCAAACATCTGAAGATGCAACAAAAGTAGGTATGGTACAAACCATTCTTCATGATAGACTCAGGGTAGAGGTTGAAGAAAGAATTGACAAATTAGTGGCAGAGCAGCTAGGCCAGAAATCCCACATTACTGAGTGGAGATTGTAGGACCGCTGGGGGACGGGGTTCTAAACTAAACTAAAACACCCTTACGCTAGGACTGATCTAGGATGAGAAATAGTGCGGAATATCTATTTCCCTAACCTCCTAAGGATTCTAAGATCTGCTTAGGTGTCCGGCACACAGTAACACTAAGAAACACACAGAGTAGAAACAAGAACAAACTCTAAGAACTCACACAGAGATGCTTAAGGCTGCCCTTGGTTTTCGTATTTATCACTAAGATTACGAATTATGAGGTCAAAGTCGCGATTTAGTAAGCTTAAGGTCGATTACGTAAGGCTCCCGGTTGATTACCTGTCAAATAGTCGATTACCCGCGAACTCTCTCGCTAATATGCGGTTAAGAGATATTTATAGTGTACTTAAACTCACTACGCACGTAATGTATCACACTTCGTACGAAGTGAGTCCAGTACGCACGTACTGGTTATATTAATAATAATTAATTAACTTTTAACCGACCTAATCACTGCGCGCGTAGTGAGCTTCACTACGCACGTAGTGAGACTGACTTCGCACTTGGTGATTTCTCACACAAACTTAAACTTCCAAACACATCAACACATGATTAAGTACTTGTAAGCTTAAGATAATCACATAGAATCACTAAGAATGTATACACATGCAAACAATTAACCAAAACACATTTGAATTAATATTTCATGTATGTATTGGATTGATAAGAACTAGGGATTTACAATTATGCATCAACAAACTCCCCCTAAGACCTAGTTCTATCAATAACCATTGCACTAAGCAAAAAATTCCACAAAGTAAAATGCACAAAGCAAAATTCATACAGCAGAATGCTAAATGAATACCTTTCGTCATGCTCTTACCTGCACTACGCACGATGTGAGCTGTAACTCGTGCTTAGTGGGGTTCCATCTCGCATGTAATGAGTTTCTCATCTGTGAACCTTAATTACTGTTAGTACTGCACTCAGCAATAAACTGTCAGTAACTTCAAGATCACTTATAAACATTTAAGCAAAACACATCAAAGTGAGATGAAGGAAATGTAAACAGAACAAATCACACTAAGAGAAAATAGAACATACTAGAACTCTTTTTGTATTTTTCTAAACAGAAATGAGATAAAAAAAACAAACTATTAACAACTTAATTTTGAGAATCTAAATTCAACTATTTAAAGACTTAAAAAATAAAAGACAGAAATGAAAATAACTGAAATGAAATTAACTCAGAATTAATTTGCAAAAGAAGTAAATTCCTGAAAATTAAATCTTTTTGTGAGAAGGTTCCAGTATGGAGTCAGTACTAGCTCGTCTATACTCAGTAATCATTCATTTCAGAACCTTGGGCATAAACATATTCTCTTAAACTCTGTCTGTCAACCTATCTTTCTTCAGATAATAACAGATTTTGTTTTAACATTTTCAGATTGTCTAGACTGGATACATGATTAAGACTATCTCTTTCAAAGTCTCACAGTATTTTGATTCACTCAGTAGGTTGCAAAACTTAATTACCAAAACCACCATGCTTATGTGATATGTTAATTTGTCAACGCATTTTATGCTCTTTGACATGGAGGTCGATTTTTCACCTCTCTAGACATTTTTCTTGCTGAGCTTTTGTCAATGCATTTTATGCTCTTTGACAATTCAACACTAATAGATCAATGTAGCTTTTGTCACTGCATTTTATGCTCTTTGACAATTCAACATTAATAGATCAATGTATCTATTTCTTTTGACATTCTCAAAATTGGGGTCAATTTTACACCCTCTTTTATATATAGCTCAATGTCATTTAACACATTAGGCATGGTAACAGGTGTGTGCATCAAACTAAGTCATTCTCAACTGTTATTGACTTATAGACTTGGAATATCTCGATAGCTTAAATCTATGATTGATTTTCACATGCATAACCATTTATCAGTCTAGACTTTCCTTATATGTCTTACACACTATCTGTTTCTTATCTGATTTAATTCAAATTTTCAGACAGTTTTCTCAAGAATATGTGCATGCTTTCAGTCCTAATTTTACTAGACATACTTTGTATTGAAAGCCAGTGTGCCATCACTCTCCATTTGAGTTGGATCAACTTCTCATTTTTGTTTTTCTGATTTTTTTTTTTTTAGGTTTTCTGATTTTTTTTTTTGTATTTTCTATGTTTTCTGATTTTTTTGTATTTTCTATGTTTTCTGATTTTTTTTGTATTTTCTATGTTGCACCTATCTCCCACTAAAATACTAAAGAAATAAAATACCTAGAAAATAGAAACTGAAAAACACACAGAAAATAAACACAAAGACAAAAGAACAAATTAGTCACACAGAAAATAGACACACAGTCACAAATACCTCACACTTGATTATAGCGGTTGACACCCTTCACATAGAAGAAAGAATTAGAACGCATTAGGAACCCAAGCCCGAATAGTCATGGGTTTCCCGTCTTCTCCAGTCACTGGAAGTTTCATCCAAGTTCCAGTCTTCTCAACAGCATTGCTGAACCTGTCACTCGAATCCGTAAGCATTTGAACACACAGTTTGTTAGTCCACTTAGAAGTCTGATTGAGTGAAGATTTTCTTTTGCTAACAACTTCGGGATTTTTAGATTTTCTTATGGTATCCCCGTTTGTCCTTTGATGCTGAACTAGAAGAGTTGAGTTTTGATTGTTTTTAGTAAACGTTTTATTCTTTTGAAAAGTCTCAACTTTCCTGTTACAGCGCTGATGTGGCTGCTGATCACACTCGTAACTGAGGTGACCAGGTCTCCTGCACACATAGCAAATCCTGTCTGGATATTGCTTTATAGGACCTTTCGACATCCTTTGAGATCGATACCCTAACCCTTGATGTTTGGGTAATATTTTGACCTCTTGGTACGGACGGGTATCAGGAGACTTTACACCCTCCTTTTCAAATTTCCGAAGGGCATCGCGGATACGATGCATCAACGGATCTTTCACATTAGAACTTGCCAACAGTTCTCTTATGCCTGGTTCAGCCTATTTAATTTCTTCTTGCTGAACCTCATTCTTCTGAGGCTCACCCACATTCTCGTGTAACTTTAAATCCTCTTTTGGGGTTGATGCAGAAGATTCATCAACCTTTGTGAGTAGTGGGTCAGATTCAGAGTGAACATCATCATTCACCAGTTGATTTAACACTGGTGGTGGACATTTAGAGTATAACTTCTTGTTCTTTTCTGAATCAGTACCTTGACCTCTCTGATCGATTATGTACTCAAATAAGTAAGAAGACGTGGAATAACTTTTGAGTTTTTGACTCAGAGTCTCATAATCGACCTTTGAAGTAGCAAGGTCTCGTTTCAACTTATCAATCTCATTTATGTAAAACACTATAGCATCCTGTTTATTTAATAGAGCCACACCTAGTTCATGCACCTGTTTGCCTAAACTTTCATTCTTTTCTTTCAACTGTTTTTCTCTTTCTTTTATCAACAGGTTTTTATCTAACTTAGATGTGAGCTATGAAATTGTAGACTTTAGGAACACTATCTGTTTTACATAATCATTACAAGAACCACAAGGTAAGCCAAAAGTACATACCTTTTCCTCGGATGATTGACCACAACTGCACACCTTTTGGTTTGACTCAATGGCACGAACTTTCACTGGTGTCTTTTCTGCAGCTGGAACCGAGGCTGGTTCATCATCAATGCTGGCAATTGATTCTTCCTCACTTGAGTAACTTTCTGTCTCGGATTGAGAATCTTCGTTCAACACATGAACATTTGCCACATTAATATCAGCACCATCATTCCCAAATTGTACTGACCAGTCAATTCCCTCGTCCTTTTGAACAACTGCCAATGCCTTAGCCGGTTTTGGAGTTGATTCAGACTTTATGGTTGAAGAGGAAGATGATCTACTGCCAGTGTAACACCCGCATTTAGGGTCCAGTTGTTCTTGGCAATTAGGTGAGTATTTAAGTATTATTTATTTAGTTACTCGTTTTATTTAATTGTTAATTGCGTGATGTTATTGATGTTTTCATGATAATTAATTGGTCTGCGAGACAAGAGAGAAAATATGAGATTTAATATTTTAATAAGATATTGATATCATATGATTTGGTTTTACACGAGGGTTCTAAATAATACCTCATTGCATGTTTTTGGTTTGAGTAGGACTGCTTTAATTAAGTTTCTGTATCTCAGATATCAGTATTTGCACTGTGTAGTGTAATAGTTGCATTTCTTGACCTATATATATAGCAATTGTATATGTGTGGCCGTTTTTCGGTTTTGCTTCGTTGTGGAGGAAGAGAGTTCACCATAAAACGCACTCTTACTCAAACTTGATCCTGTGATTGCTATTTCGAGTTAAAAATCGAGTTTTAACGTTAGATTTCGAAATCAAGCCTTAGAATCAGTAGCAAGAGGTGTGTTTTGTTGTTTATGTCGAGTTTTGATTAGGAAGTTCTTGAATGTTGAATGTTGGCCGTGCGAAGTGGAGTCCACTACGTGCGTAGTGACTCCATTACGTGCGTAGTGCTCAATGAAGAAGATGAAGTCGATGAGTTTTGGTCGCACGGAGTGTAGTCCACTACGTGCGTACCAGTGTCCAAATCGTGCGTAGTGTGTGTGAACCACTTCATACGTGCCAAAATGCAATACGTGCGTAGTGTGTTCATTACGTGCGTAGTGTGTTCACCACGTGCGTAGTGTGTTCACCACGTGCGCAGTGATTCGGATGTTATTTCAGTGAATGTTTTTATTATTCTGTAGCCAAGGAAAGTTGATGTTTTGCAATTGGAATGTAATCCCAATTACTGACTAAGTTATGATGTGTTTCAGGAAACGAGAAGGCTCAGTGAAATTAGAATACTGAGTGTGGTGTTGGAGAACACAGGTGAGTGGACTTTTAACTCACGAATTGTTTTGGTTGTAACGGTAATGGTTACAACATGTTGTAATGTCTTACTCTCTGTTAGACTAAATGATCTGGTACTTGTTTTGTTGATGCCTTGGGCATACTTGATAATTGGTTAACAGCTGTTTATTGGCACTGGGTGCATATGATGGGGTCAGCCATAGTGGGCTGGGTTCACTTGTCATCGGCTAATCAGTATTAGATCTGTTGATGCATGTGTTGCAACTTGAGGTGATTACTGTGTGAGAATGGCAAGTGGGCTATCGGTAAACCTATGCTAGGCCAGCATTTGGTTGAAGGTTCGGCCGAACCGCCGGTCCTCTGTGATACTTGTTTATCTGATGATGCTTTTCGTTGGTTAAACTTCTATTCACTTAGCTTTGAGCTAATTCCCCACCATAAACTCCAACTTGCAGGTTGTTGAACCGTATTGCTTTTGGGAGTCTTGCTGGTCTTTTGGGGAATGTCTGATACTGTAACTCTGATACAATTTTTATGAGCCTGTATGTATAAATATGTAACACTGGACTTTGGACATACTGACACGTGTGTCAGACAAGTATGTTTAATTAATCTTTGTACATATGTTTTAGTTATGGTTGATTATTCGCTTCCGCAGTAATAATCTTTTAAAAAAAATATATATTTTAGCGGTGTTACAATTTGGTATCAAAGCCCTGATTTGGGATGCGTGCACAGTTAGAGTGTTCAATTCTCAAATCTTGGCTCGAGTTTGGTCAGACATTCTTGATGTGGGTGGGAATTAGGGTGAATGCAAGTTTCTTTTGATGTTAGCTGTTGTTAGTAGGTTGTGTACTAACGGTTTACCTAATAAGTGTTGAGATGTTGTGATTGACACAGATATGGCCGATAATGAGAACCTGACTAATGCCCCCTTGACCCCAAGAAGAGCTGGTACTTCGGCGGCAGGTCCTTCAGAGATTCCTCTAACAGAGAGTGTTGAGGTTACAGAAGCTAATATTGATCGGGAAGAGTATATTTATCAGTTAGAGGATCAGTTACAAGAGCTTAGAGGAGAGGTACTGGAGCTTCAGAAACAGAAACAGGTACAAGCTTCTCAGGCACAAATTCCTCCAGCGATTTCTACTCAATCGGAGATTCCTCCAGTATCAGTACCTATTTTCTCTACATATCCGCCAACCCAGCCTCAGTATTTCTATCCAGTTATGTCTCAGGGATCTTATCAGTATCCTTTGGTTGGGTACCCACCTCAGAAGGGACCCAAGAAATGTCAGTTTAAGGATTTTCGAGATTGTAAACCAAAGGAATACTCAGGGAGCACCAATCCTGCTGAAACTCTAGAATGGTTGAAAGGAATAACGAGAATATTGGATATTTGTAATTGTGAAGAGGAGCTTCGAGTTACCTATGCCCAGAGTATGCTTACAGGAGATGCTTCAGCTTGGTGGGAATCGTTGACAGCTCACCTCACCCCGGAGCAGATGAAATCCATTACTTGGGAACAATTCCAGAATAAAGTTCTTGAACAGTATTGTGGAGAATTTGAATAGATAAAATCAGAAAGGATTTCTTGAGTTTGCATATGACCGAGAGGATGACAGTTGATGAATTAATCAAACAATTTAATGAGAAATTGAGATTTGTAAAGCAGTGGGTGCCAACCGAACGTTCTCAGATACAACACTTTGTTGGAGCTTTGTTACCAGAATACAGGGGTAATACCCGTCTAGCCAACACTTTGTCTCAAGCCTTCACCTTAGCTAAATCAGCCGAGGGAGATGTTAAGGCACGTGACCAGATGAACAGGGATAAAGCTGCCTTGCAGAAACCAAAGACAGAACAGACTGGTTCTCAGCAAAAGAAGAAATGGCAGGGTAACCAGGGACAGGGTAGGCAGAACCCTAGAGCAGCTGTTGGTGGTTCAAGTCAGAGGTCTCTATGGTGTAGAAACTGTAGGTCTTCCCACACCGGACCTTGTACACCCCAGACCTCGCGATGTATCAGATGTGGTGGATTGGGACACGAGGTAAAAGATTGTAAATTTCCTCGTAACGTGTGTTGGAATTGTCAAAAAGAGGGTCACATATCAGGAGAGTGTCCTTCTGCAAGGAAGACGGGGTCAGGTTCAGGGGCAATTACAGTTGGGGGATCATCATCTCAATCTGGCCAAAAGAGAAAGAATCCTCCTGCACCCGAGGGTAGAGCTTTTCGGATGACAGTAGATGATGCTACTGCCACCGATGATGTCATCACTGGTACGTTTCTTGTAAATTCTGTACCTGCACGTGTGTTGTTTGATTCAGGGGCTAACCGCTCCTTTATTTTGATGGCTTTCTGTGATAAATTGAAATTGCCTACTTCACATGTTACTGATTCTCTAGAAGTAGAAATAGCTAATGGTAAAATGGTTCCAGTCACAACGGCTGTGTCTGGAGCTAGAATTGATATTGATGGTACTTGTTTTCCAGTCTCTTTTCTGTTAATGCCTATATCTGGATTTGATGTTGTTTTGGGAATGGATTGGTTGAGCCAGAATAGAGCTAGTATTAAATGCCATAAGAAGTTGATTTCTTTTCCTTTATCTGACGGGTCACACGTAGTGGCTCGCGGAGAGAGGTCTTTTTCTACCTTCCCTATTATTTCGTTTATGAAGGCTAGAAAATCTTTGGCCAAAGGGTGTGAATCGTTTCTGGCTTATGCTATTGATGTCAAAAAGGAGAAGCAAGTTATTTTTGATATTCGGGTAGTTTTGGAATACCCGGAAGTGTTTCCTGATGAGTTACCAGGATTGTCTCCAGTTCGTGAGGTAGAGTACAGAATTGATTTAATTCCTGGTTCGAGTTCCGTGGCTAAAGCCCCTTACAGATTAGCTCCTGCTGAAATGCGAGAAATGATGACTCAGATTCAGGAATTATTAGATAAAGGCTTTATTCGTCCTAGTTCATCTCCGTGGGGTGCTCCGGTCTTATTTGTTAAAAAGAAAGATGGTACTCTACGAATGTGCATTGATTATCGGGAATTGAATAAAAGGACAGTTAAAAATAAATACCCTTTACCTAGGATTGATGATTTGTTTGATCAGCTACAGGGTGCTTCTTATTTTTCAAAGATTGATTTGCGTTCAGGTTATCATCAAGTACTTGTTTCTGAAAATGATATTCCTAAAACTGCGTTTCGTACCAGATATGGTCATTATGAGTTTTTAGTGATGCCTTTTGGTCTAACTAACGCCCCTGCTGTGTTCATGGATTTAATAAATCGGATTTGCCGGCCGTTTTTGGATAAATTTGTAATTGTGTTTATCGATGACATTTTGGTATATTCAAAAACCGAATCTGAGCACGAGCTTCATTTAAGGCAAGTTTTAGAGACCTTAAGACAGAATCGTCTTTTTGCGAAGTTTTCTAAATGTGAATTCTGGATGCGAGAAATTCAGTTTTTGGGACATATTATTTGTAAAGATGGGGTTAAAGTTGATCCAGCTAAAGTTGAAGCGGTTATGAATTGGAATTCCCTAAATCACCATATGAGATTAAAAGCTTTCTGGGTTTGGCGGGCTACTATCGCAGATTCATCAAAGATTTCTCAAAAATTGCGAGTCCTTTGACGAAGTTAACCCGTAAAGATGTACCGTTTAAGTGGAATGAAGAACAAGAATTAGCTTTTCAGACTTTGAAACAGCTGTTGTGTCAAGCCCCTATTCTTGCTTTACCTGATGGATCTGATGATTTTGTAGTATATTGCAATGCTTCCTTTGCAGGTCTAGGATGTGTTCTAATGCAGCATGACAGAGTTATTGCCTATGCTTCTCGTCAATTGAAACCACACGAGAAGAACTATCCAACCCACGATTTAGAGCTTGCGGCGGTGGTTTTTGCATTGAAACTATGGAGGCATTATTTATATGGTACTAAATGTGTTATCTGTACTGATCATAAAAGCCTGCAATATATATTCTCCCAGAAGGAGTTTAATATGCGGCAAAGGCGATGGCTGGAATTGATTAAAGATTACGATTGTGAGATTCTGTACCACCCAGGAAAAGCAAATGTGGTAGCAGACGCTTTGAGCCGTAAGGGAGCGGGTGATAATATCCGATTCATGCGTATTGAGATTGTTTCTGACTTGGTGGATAGACTTAAAGCTGCTCAGTTAGAGGCCTTGAAGGATGAAAATTTGAAATCAGAAATCATGGTAAAAAGAAAAGCTGAGTTAATTGATGATTCTCGTGGATTAAAGACCTTTCAATCTCGTATTTGGGTACCAGTACTTGGGGAACTTCGAGATTTGATTCTGTCAGAGGCTCACAAATCGCGATTATCTGTTCACCCAGGTAGCACTAAAATGTATAACGATCTTAAAGTGCTATATTGGTGGCCTACGATGAAGACAGATGTTGCAAAATTCGTAGAATCCTGTCATATTTGTGCACAAGTCAAAGCAGAGCACCAGAAACCGTACGGGTCTTTAAAACAACTGAAGATACCTGAATGGAAATGGGAGCATATCACGATGGATTTTGTAACCAAACTGCCATGTACTCAGCGGAAACATGATATGATTTGGGTGATAGTCGACCGTTTAACGAAAAGTGCTCATTTTCTGGCCACCAGTGAGACAGCTTCACTCAGTAGACTGGCTCAGTTATATATTGATGAGATTGTTTCTCGGCATGGTATTCCTCTTTCTATTGTTTCTGATCGAGATCCCAGGTTTGTTTCTAATTTCTGGGCGAGTTTACATCGTGAATTGGGGACGCGTATTAATTTGAGTACCGCTTATCATCCTCAGACAGACGGTCAAACCGAATGAACCATTCAAACCCTTGAGGATATGTTACGCGCCTGTGTGTTAGAGTATGGTGGATCTTGGGATACACATTTGCCATTGATAGAATTTGCGTACAATAATTCTTATCATTCGAGTATCGGTATGCCACCTTACGAGATGTTATACGGACGTCGCTGTCGCACTCCTATTTGTTGGCTAGAGGCAGGTGAGAAACAGTTTACAGGTCCCGACATTGTTCAAATGACAGCTGAAAAAGTTGTAATTGCCCGAGAAAAGTTGAAAGCTGCCAGAGACAGACAGAAAATGGACGCAGATCCTCGCCGACGACCAGTTTCGTTTGTTGAAGGAGAGTTGGTTTATCTGAAAGTCTCTCCATGGAAAGGGGTTATTCGCTTTGGGAAGCGCGGGAAATTAGCTCCACGATATATTGGTCCGTTCCGAATACGACAGATAGTCAATGATCAGGCTGTTACTCTTGATCTTCCACCTGAGTTAGCAGGTATTCATGACACCTTTAATGTCTGTTACTTGCATAAATGCAACATTGAGGATGAAAGTCAGATCCTTCCAGTGCATGATTTGAAAGTGGATTCGAAAAAGCGATTAGTAGAGGAACCAGTTGAAATAGTTGATCGTAAGACGACAAAGCTTCGCAGAAAAGAAATTTCTATGGTTTTAATTAAATGGAAACACAGTTTGGGTTCAGATTTGACATGGGAGACCGAGGCAGACATGAGGAACCGCCACCCTAACCTATTTGAGAGCGATGAGATTCCGGGGACGGAATCTTCTTTAGGGGGGGAGAGTTGTAACACCCGCATTTAGGGTCCAGTTGTTCTTGGCAATTAGGTGAGTATTTAAGTATTATTTATTTAGTTACTCATTTTATTTAATTGTTAATTGCGTGATGTTATTGATGTTTTCATGATAATTAATTGGTCTGCGAGACAAGAGAGAAAATATGAGATTTAATATTTTAATAAGATATTGATATCATATGATTTGGTTTTACACGAGGGTTCTAAATAATACCTCATTGCATGTTTTTGGTTTGAGTAGGACTGCTTTAATTAAGTTTCTGTATCTCAGATATCAGTATTTGCACTGTGTAGTGTAATAGTTGCATTTCTTGACCTATATATATAGCAATTGTATATGTGTGGCCGTTTTTCGGTTTTGCTTCGTTGTGGAGGAAGAGAGTTCACCATAAAACGCACTCTTACTCAAACTTGATCCTGTGATTGCTATTTCGAGTTAAAAATCGAGTTTTAACGTTAGATTTCGAAATCAAGCCTTAGAATCAGTAGCAAGAGGTGTGTTTTGTTGTTTATGTCGAGTTTTGATTAGGAAGTTCTTGAATGTTGAATGTTGGCCGTGCGAAGTGGAGTCCACTACGTGCGTAGTGACTCCATTACGTGCGTAGTGCTCAATGAAGAAGATGAAGTCGATGAGTTTTGGTCGCACGGAGTGTAGTCCACTACGTGCGTACCAGTGTCCAAATCGTGCGTAGTGTGTGTGAACCACTTCATACGTGCCAAAATGCAATACGTGCGTAGTGTGTTCATTACGTGCGTAGTGTGTTCACCACGTGCGTAGTGTGTTCACCACGTGCGCAGTGATTCGGATGTTATTTCAGTGAATGTTTTTATTATTCTGTAGCCAAGGAAAGTTGATGTTTTGCAATTGGAATGTAATCCCAATTACTGACTAAGTTATGATGTGTTTCAGGAAACGAGAAGGCTCAGTGAAATTAGAATACTGAGTGTGGTGTTGGAGAACACAGGTGAGTGGACTTTTAACTCACGAATTGTTTTGGTTGTAACGGTAATGGTTACAACATGTTGTAATGTCTTACTCTCTGTTAGACTAAATGATCTGGTACTTGTTTTGTTGATGCCTTGGGCATACTTGATAATTGGTTAACAGCTGTTTATTGGCACTGGGTGCATATGATGGGGTCAGCCATAGTGGGCTGGGTTCACTTGTCATCGGCTAATCAGTATTAGATCTGTTGATGCATGTGTTGCAACTTGAGGTGATTACTGTGTGAGAATGGCAAGTGGGCTATCGGTAAACCTATGCTAGGCCAGCATTTGGTTGAAGGTTCGGCCGAACCGCCGGTCCTCTGTGATACTTGTTTATTTGATGATGCTTTTCGTTGGTTAAACTTCCATTCACTTAGCTTTGAGCTAATTCCCCACCATAAACTCCAACTTGCAGGTTGTTGAACCGTATTGCTTTTGGGAGTCTTGCTGGTCTTTTGGGGAATGTCTGATACTGTAACTCTGATACAATTTTTATGAGCCTGTATGTATAAATATGTAACACTGGACTTTGGACATACTGACACGTGTGTCAGACAAGTATGTTTAATTAATCTTTGTACATATGTTTTAGTTATGGTTGATTATTCGCTTCCGCAGTAATAATCTTTTTTAAAAAAAAAAAAAAAATATTTTAGCCGTGTTACAGCCAGGACTGGTTTTAAAAGGATACTTCGGTCCCATACTCTTCGGCTTATCACATTCTCGCGCGAAATGACCTTTTTCACCGCAATTATAGCATGTTACCGCAGACTTATCTAAACCAAGTTTGGTATCCTTTGTAGCTGATATTTGCTTTCCTGTTCTTTTCTCATATGCTCTTGCCCTCCTGACTAAGTTAGCATATGACCAGAGGATATCTTGTCTCTCCATCTCATCGTCATCAATCTGCTTATAATCCTCTTGAGTAAGATGAGCATTACCAATCTTCCCCTTCAGTAGATCATCATAAGAGGAGACTAGCGCACTTAGCATGCTCATATGTGCTTTTACTTCATCTGCGCTCCCATACTTGAAATGCTCGACATTGAATCCAGAAGTAGACACAGTATAAGATGGCCCACAAGATGAGGCTTCAGGTGTAGATCTGCCAGAATCATTTACATTACTCACATAGGCAGATTGTAAGGGGGCATTTGAAGAAGTGGATGACGATACACGTGTTCCAGAGTAGTAAAGAGAAGGATTTTGTTGATAACCGGACATGGAATCCAAATTTTGTTCCTCCTGCTCTTGCTCTTTCAACTTGGTGATGAAATCATTTAGATCCATCCCGTCAAAACCACCACTGTTCTTCAATATCATAATAAATGGCCGCCAGCTCTTGGGCAAGGCTTTTGCCAAAATTTCCACCTGCTGCTTCTCTGGAACAGTAACACCCAGACTGTCCAGTTCACTAAGAAGATGATTATATCTTGTAATGAGAGAAGGAATTTTTTCATCTCTAGTAGCCATGAAATGATCTAATTCCTTTCTCAATTGACTTGCTTTCAATTCCTTGAGGGCGGCATTTCCCTCATTTCTCTTCTCTAGTGCTCTCCATAGGCTGTGGGAAGTTTTATATCTTCTGAATTGATGGAAGATCTCATTTGGAATGGCCTGGATTAGTTGAGCATAGGCCTTCTTCTCTGCATCATGACTGCTCTTTTGTTCAACAGTCATTCCATCATAGGGGGTTTCAATATTTCCCTCCCCCTTGGGAACCATATAATCGGTGCTTATTGCTCTCCGAAGTCTACAGTCAAGGCCATCGAGGAATATTTCGAACCTGGGCTTCCACATAGGATAGTCTTCCATGGTTAACAGTTTAGGTACTTTATTGGCACTCCCCATTTCACTGTCTAATAATAAGTTGTTTAAAACTGTTGTCTGTTTTGATGCCATTTCAGTAATCTTAATGTGACGTTATGAACAAGAGCTGAAAACACACGGACTGAAATTAGGATTTGATGGACCACACAGATTCAACACGCACGGAGTGGACCTACTACGCACGAACACAACGCACTACGCACGTGGTATAAGACCTACGTACGTACTGGCACAAAGACACACAGACCTTACTACGCACGAACTGAGACAGTGGTACGCACGGACTGAGCTGACTACGCACGGAGTAGTTAAGATATTTTTAATGGAAAAATTTATCACACAAACTCAACACGCACGTAATGGATTTACCACACACGAGTTGAGGAGTCACTATGTACGAACTAGCACACAGCCTATCGAAGATTCTAGAGGATTAACGACACACTACGCACGTACTACGGCAACTACGCACGGGTTGAAGACTCACTTCGCACGGTTAAAACTCAAATAGTGAACGTAAAAACACGACCTTTTTTAACGCAAAACGACCTATTTTTGACCTACTAACTGGTTAAAAACGACGAAAAGGACAAACACACAGGCCTAATCGACACCTAGATCACGAAATCCTAAAGGAAAAGTGATCAATCAAAGCACAAGGCTCTGATACCACTTTGTAGGACCGCTGGGGGACGGGGTTCTAAACTAAACTAAAACACCCTTACGCTAGGACTGATCTAGGATGAGAAATAGTGCGGAATATCTATTTCCCAAACCTCCTAAGGATTCTAAGATCTGCTTAGGTGTCCGGCACACAGTAACACTAAGAAACACACAGAGTAGAAACAAGAACAAACTCTAAGAACTCACACAGAGATGCTTAAGGCTGCCCTTGGTTTTCGTATTTATCACTAAGATTACGAATTATGAGGTCAAAGTCGCGATTTAGTAAGCTTAAGGTCGATTACGTAAGGCTCCCGGTTGATTACCTGTCAAATAGTCGATTACCCGCGAACTCTCTCGCTAATATGCGGTTAAGAGATATTTATAGTGTACTTAAATTCACTACGCACGTAATGTATCACACTTCGTACGAAGTGAGTCCAGTACGCACGTACTGGTTATATTAATAATAATTAATTAACTTTTAACCGACCTAATCACTGCGCGTAGTGAGCTTCACTACGCACGTAGTGAGACTGACTTCGCACGTGGTGATTTCTCACACAAACTTAAACTTCCAAACACACATCAACACATGATTAAGTACTTGTAAGCTTAAGATAATCACATAGAATCACTAAGAATGTATACACATGCAAACAATTAACCAAAACACATTTGAATTAATATTTCATGTATGTATTGGATTGATAAGAACTAGGGATTTACAATTATGCACCAACAGAGATTTGAACTGTTAAGATGGGAAACTGGAAAGAAAGGAGTTACTATTGTCAGAGAAGAGGAACCAATTGAAAGTTATTCCAGCTTCTTACATCTGATGGGTAGCATGACAAGAAGGGATGTTCAAGATATGTATGCTTATGGAGTAAGCAATTATGAAAATGCGACACAGATTGAGGTGAGAGTGTTGATGAGGCATCTAAGAAGTATTTGCAATCCACTGGAGATAATGCCCATTTTGATAAGTGACGAAGCCTTCCCAATAAGTTCTGTAAAAGTATATGATAAGGAAAGAGTTTATCATATGGTGATGGGAAATGCACAAACTCAGTGGTTTGATTTTGAATTCGTTGATCATGGTAAAGCAAAGCTACTGAATATGTTAAGTGCAAAGTTCTTTGGTCCTGCTGATATGAAGGATGATCTGATAAAAAGGCTAAAGAAAAGGTTGGAGTGCTTACAGTCAAATCTAAAGTAATTTTCTTCTTATGTTTTGATTGTAACAGTTTGACTTTGCATATTTAATGTAAATATTTTCTTTGATTATGTTAATTTTTCTGTGGTTGAACCCTATAAAACAAACAACTTAAATGTATTGTTCAATACTTTAAGTTAGGGGGAGATTGTTGGGAAATTTGCTAAGTCATTGAAACTATTGGACATGCAAAGTAAAACTGTTAGAGTAATTAGTGAAAACAGTTGTATCTAACAGTTGTTGCAAGTTTTACAACTGTTAGTACAAAAGATCAGAACTGTTAGTTCAGTTATACACTACTGTTAGGAGACCTTAAAATGAAGATTGTTAGAAGAGATTCAGAACTGTTTATTCAACAAACAGTTGCTGTTGAGCTATTAATGAAAAATTCTATCTTTGTGGATTTGAAGTATATCTCTATCAAGTTTGAAGATTATCAAGATTATCTCAGAAGATAGAAGATTCCCTAACTGTCAACTATTCAAGGAGGATCAAGAGCCTATATATACTAGAACTAGAATATTGTTTTACAAGAAAAATTCTACGCATTCATATTTTATTGTTAATTTGTTTTTCTAAAAGTGTGTTGATCTCTAAGTTTCATAGAAACCTAAGAACAAGTTGTGTTCTTCGTCTAACAAAAGGGTTAGATTAGAGGTGTTGGTGAATATTGTAATCATCATTGGTTATTAATAAACATCTTGAGTTTGAAAGTATTTTCTTGTGTTGATTGTTGAATTGTTCTTGTGATAAAACCTTAAACATCAATTAAGTGTGATTCCGCAACTTCTTAGTTGATTGTGATCAAACTGAAAGATTATCTTTAAACAACTCTGATTTAATTCTAAAAGGCAATTCTTGTTATTGATATTTGGTAATATCCGATCCTGACAGATTATAATGAAGTCTGATATTTGTTTCTATAAAGAAATAATTTTACTAGCAGTTATGATTTTAAAGAACATTAAATCTTTTAATGATTTCAAAATAATAACGTTAGAAGATCTATTATTGTCGGTGTTAGTCATTATTGTTGGTTGGATTAGTGTAAGAGGCGCATCAAGGTCTGTAAGACGCCCAGCCGGACCACAACAATAAAGCACTGTAGGTATTCTTCGTTATCTATTTAAAAATCATTAGAAGAAATTAATTTTTTTCGAATCATACTACTTTTAAAATTACAATTTATAATTACAAATAAAATGATGAATTTATTTTCTAAAAAACATAATCTTGATAAAGAAAATAATGAAGAAACTGATTTACATATGAATTCTATGGAAATTCATATCTCTGATATCGAACAAAATTTATCAAATTGGACAATTCCAAAACAATATTTTATAGAGGGATTTCTTATAAATGGGTTGTGGAATATTTTTTTTTAAGAAACTATTTTTTTAATCAAAATAGTTTCTTAAACTAGATTTTAATCAAAATAGTTGTGGAATAGTTTCTTATAAATGGGTTGTGGAATAAAAAAAATAGATTTTAATCAAAATATTCCACAACCCATTTATAAGAAATCCCTCTATAAAATATTGTTTTGGAATTGTCCAATTTGATAAATTTTGTTCGATATCAGAGATATGAATTTCCATAGAATTCATATGTAAATCAGTTTCTTCATTATTTTCTTTATCAAGATTATGTTTTTTAGAAAATAAATTCATCATTTTATTTGTAATTATAAATTGTAATTTTAAAAGTAGTATGATTCGAAAGAAATTAATTTCTTCTAATGATTTTTAAATAGATAACGAAGAATACCTACAGTGGTTTATTGTTGTGGTCCGGCTGGGCGTCTTACAGACCTTGCTGCGCCTCTTACACTAATCCAACCAACAATAATGACTAACACTGACAATAATAGATCTTCTAACGTTATTAATTTGAAATCATTAAAAGATTTAATGTTCTTTAAAATCATAACTGCTAGTAAAATTATTTCTTTATAGAAACAAATATCACACTTCATTATAATCCAATAATAGAAGAAGAAGACAAGCAAAAGCAGCGGTTCTCAATTATCAAGACTTCGAAAGCAAATTAAATCAAATTTGAAATCCGTAACCAGCTATCTTCGGTTATCAAGTCATCAAATATGCCTATAAAAGAAGATAGAAGACTTAGTTCAAATCATCCCTTAGTTTTTACAAAAATGTTATGCAACCTTCTAAAAAACCCTCTCTTAGATTCTCAACTTCTTAATGTTCAAAGTCTTTAGATTTCCAGATATTCATATCTCCAGATGTATGTCAAGATTGTCGTAAAGACAAGTTTTGTTACAGGATCTTTAAATCTTGATAAAAACAGTAAGGCAAGCAATATATATTTATGATAAAGTACCTTCTTTGATTAAACAATCTTGATTACACTTGTCTTTACGACAATCTTGACATACATATGGAGATATGAATATCTGGAAATCTAAAGACTTTGAACATTGAGAAGTTGAGAATCTAAGAGAGGGTTTTTTAGAAGGTTGCATAACATTTTTGTAAAAACTAAGGGATGATTTGAACTAAGTCTTCTATCTTCTTTTATAGGCATATTTGATGACTTGATAACCGAAGATAGCCGGTTACGGATTTCAAATTTGATTTAATTTGCTTTCGAAGTCTTGATAATTGAGAACCGTTGCTTTTGCTTGTCTTCTTCTTCTTGATAATTGATTGAGCATCTTTTTCTTTTGCTTTTGTCTTGGAATCTTGCTTTTGAAAAGTTTCTTGTCTTCTTTTGATAATTAAAATCCAACATTGGCCGACAACTTTTGAAAAGTTGTTTGTCTTGGAGTTCTTTAACTTTTGTCTTTGGCATCTTGAGATTCTTTCCGTCTTTTATACCTGTATGTATTTTGTATTTTGAGAAAGCTGTTTATTTGAATAATACGTTCCTCTGAAATACCAAAGAGCGTATTTCATACGTTTGAATAATTTATTTTGAATAAACAAATGAATTTGTCTACAAAGACAAATCACAAAACTCACACAACGCTTTACATTGTTTCGTTTTGATTATTTATTACACTATTCATAAAACTTTAATCAAAAGGTCTAAATTCTTCATAAGGATCTTGAGCATCTTGAGTGATATCTTGATTAGAACTTGTAGGAGAACTTTGTTTGATTTCTTGAATTAATCTTCTGATCTCATCTCTTTAAATAAATTGCTTTATTTGATCGTCTTCATTTTCTTCTAGAGGACTTGGAGGTGGTGCTATAGAAGCAGCTGCAACTCCAAAGTTTATTTGATAATATCTTGATACACCTTGAACAGTCATATTTTCTATTTGTTCTGCCGGAAGTTTGTCCCACGACTTGAATCGAACAATTCTTTGAAGTAAAGGAGGGGATGTTCCAGTGCTAGGAATAACCTTGAATGTCCATGCCATAATCCATGGGATTTTGAATATAATTGAGTATTGGAGCACATATTCAAAATCAGGAATGTTTTGAATAAAGCCTTCTTTAACACATGCAAGAAATGTGTCAAGAAGATTTCCCGAATATTTGAACCATCTAACGAACCATCTAGGATAAGAACCATCAAAATTCTTATCAAAGAAGAGGAATCAAGAATGGCCAAAACTTCTTAGATAAAGGAAATTGAACCAAGCTTCTTGATAATCATAGTAGTTGTATGAAGAATATTGAGAAAAATTTGATAAAGTTTTGTTAGTGTATGGTCTAGCTCTCCATTCTTGAATAGTCATGATATGGAATATTTGAGCTTTACTATATTCTATAAAATCAGATTTGGTTCCATCTTTGTCTTCTTTGTAGGAATGAATAACTTTAATAGATCCAGTATCTATTAATATGGCCTGATAGTATTCTCTCGTTTTGTGAATATCTCCAATAAAGAATGAATCTTTTGGGAAAATGAAATCTATCAAAGTAAGAAAACTTCTTGCATGTAGTTGCAGTTCATAGTCTTCTAGAATTTTAACAGTTTGGGAATTTAAATTATTTACATATGAGCTAGTTGTATGTTTTGAAGGAAAAGGTCTGGTCTTTTGCTGAATCGGAGAAATAGTAGTAGAAGGTTTGACAATTGAAGAACTTGAGTATCCTGGTATTGAGATAGATGTTTTGACTAACGATGAAATATGATGATTTATGTGAAGGAGGAGTAATTGGGGAGAATCTATTTTGAATAGGTAAAGGAGTAGGTGTTTGATTTTTAAACGGGGAAATGACTGATTTTTTCTTTTGATCATGAGTAGAATTTTGAATATCATTTTTAGACGTCATTTTCCGTGTAGAAATTCTCTTGATAAGAAGTCTGGTAAAGAGTTATTCTTGCCTTTGATGAATTCAATTTGAAAATCAAAATTGCTAAGCAAGGCTTGCCATCTTGCAAAAATTTGTTTTGAAATAACATTTTTAATATCATTTTCTAAATTTGGTTTTGCAGACTGACAATCAATTCTTAATAAAAATGGTTTCATATATAAATCATCTTCAAATTTATTAATACATAAAACAATGCTTAAAATTTCTTTTTTAACAGTTGAATAATTTTTTTGGGTATCATTCCAAGCACCTGAAAAATATCTAACTAATTCTTCTTTTGCTTGATCATTTATTTTTTGTTTGAGTATGCCACCAAATCCTAGATCACTAGCATCTGTTTCAACTATAATTTTAGCATTAGGTTGAGGAATATTTAAACATGGAAAATATTTAATTTTTCGTTAATTTGTTTGACAACATTAGTATGTTCTTGAGTCCATGGCTCAGGATTCTTTTTGAGTCTTTTATATAGAGGTTTACATATTGTTCCTAAGTTTTGGAAGAAATCATGAACATAGTTTAAACATCCCAGAAATCTCTGGAGTTGAGTTTTATCTTTGATTTCATCTGGGAATTTATTAGCAAATTCTAAACTTCTTTGAATAGGTCTAATAGTTCCATTAATAATTTCATGACCCAAAAATCTAATTTGCGTTTGAAATAGACTCATTTTTGGAGCAGATACAACTAGTCCATTCTTATGAATTAAATCATAAAATATATTTAAATGTCTAAAATGTTGATCAATAGATTTTGAGAAAATTAGAACATCGTCTATATATACAATTGCAAAGCTACTTATAGGAATAATTATGTCATTCATAATATTTTGGAATTCAGAAGGAGCGTTTTTAAGACCAAAAGGCATAACGTTCCATTCATAGTGTCCAAAAGGAACATTAAAGCCAGTTTTGAATTTATCTTGTTCATGAATCTGTATTTGCCAAAATCCAGATTTCATGTCAAATTTTGAAAAGATATTTGAATCATGTAATCTTTTTAATAAATCTCTTTTATTAGGAATTGGATATCTTATCCATTCTAAAACTTTATTTAAAGGTTTGTAATTGATTACTAACCTTGGAGATCCTCTTTCAAGTTCAGCGGCGTTGATAACATAAAAGGCCGAACAAGACCAAGGAGATTTTGATGGTCTTATTAAATTTTTACTTAGTAACTCTTGAATTTCTTTTTTGCAATGTTCTTGCAATTCAAAAGACATATGAATAGCTCTTGATTTTGAGGGTATATCTTTTTCATTAAAATTCTTTATATAAGGTAACCCGACAATATGTTGTTTTCTATTCCAGAAGGCATTTGGAATATTAGAACAAACATTTTTCTCAAATTTTTCTTTAATTTGTTTAATTTTATTTTGAGGTATTTTTTCTTGTATCTGGTTAGGAATCTTTAAAATATTAATTTCATTTATTAAATGTTTTGCTTGATTAACTTTATTATTTAGGTTATTAAGTTCTGTAAAAGCAATTGGCTTATTAAATTTGAAAATTATTTCTTTGTCTAAAACTTTAGTACTAATTCCAGTTTCGTCAATTGTAATAGGATAAAGTTGATTAAGAAATGGTGTTCCTAATATGAAAGTAGAGGTTAAAGTTTTTGAAAGAACAAGAGAGGTTTTATAACAATAATCATTATTACATATATGAACATTTGTAACTTTGTATTTAATATTTAAAGATGATCCATCAGCAGTAGCAGCTCGATTGGTAGTTTTTTCATAATATTGGTTGGAATAATTCCTTCTTGGATGCAATTTATATCTGCACCACTATCCATTAATGCTAGAACTGTTATTTTGAATTCATTTGCTATACAAAGATTTATATAAGTATTCCATCTCTGGTATGATATGATTTTTGGTATTTTATTTTGACTTTTATTAATTTTATTGATTTTATTAGTATCTTCTTTTTTATCAGTGTCAATTTCTTTTCTTTTTTCTACTTTAATTAATCTTTCTTTTATTAATCTTATTTCCGTTTTAACAGTTTTTAGTTCTTCTTGTAAATCTTGAATTGTAATTGTAGTTTTTGGTTTTGAAAATCTTTGATAAATTTCTTGAAGATTAAAAGGATTGTTATTATAATTGGTTGTTATTGATGTTGATTCAACATCTTTATTATAATTAATAAATTTATTCATTAACTGAGTTTTTATAGTTTTATCTTGAATCTGATCTATTAATTCTAAAAAATCTCTATATTTATCTGTGATGACATTTATTTTATTACAAGTACAGTTTCCTATACATTCACATTCTGATTCATTATCAGTTTCGTCAGTTGAATAGTTTTGTAAAACCTTTAAATCATTATTATCATAATCTGATAAGCTTGATTCAGAACTTTCATAATCATTTAAAAATAATTTGCTTATCTGGATTTTTAACTGATCGGAAACATCTAATTCATTTATAGTCTTCTTAACATAGCAATTTTTTGCCATATGACCAGTTTTTCCACATTTATAACAAATAATAATATCCTTTTGATTACCTTTAAAGTTTTGTTTATTATTAAATCTTTTATAGTTTTTCTTCTTATTAGTATACCCTTATATTTTATTAGGTTTGGAAACATATTTTTTATTTGGAAAACGTCTTTTGTAAAATTGTTTCTTAGGTTTGGAAGAAGAAGGTTTAGAAATTGGTTGATAACCATATTGTTGACAAAAGTCTCCTAATTCATTTTTACTAGTGATCTTATCCTTTTTGAGTTTAGTTTTTAATTTTAAATCTGAGCATATGGATAATCCTTCTTTATTAACATAACTAATTATTTCTCCATAGCTAAGATCTTTATAAGGAATTTGATTATTATATTTTTCTCTCAAATTTTTTCTAATTTTTTCGGCAAATAGGTTGGGTAACCCTGCAATGAATCTTTCTTTCCAATAGGCTTCTTTACAGTCTGTTCTTAACATAACTTTTGTTAAAAACATATCTTTATACCATCTAAAATCTTGAAGTTTTCTACAAGTTAAATTGAGTAATATTTCAGCACTTTTTTCTTGAAGTAATGTTGGATCTCCTATATAGTTTTTTATTATTGCATAAATAAGAGTTGGAATAATGTCATCTTCTTGAGTAGTAACAACCTCATTATTTTCTTGTTTTATAACTACCTTTTTTGCATGAAGTATATGAGTTCTTTCTTCATTGGTAACATATGAATCCCACCATCCTTTTAAATTACCAGTAAATCCGGAAGTTAATAGTTCAACTATTTTTCTTTGGTTATTTCCTTTTATTGAGTAAGCATTAGAAGCCATATTCATTTCTTGAAGTGTATTTAAAATTTGATGTTCAGAAAATCCATCTATGTTCCATTCATAAACAGATGTTCCATCATAAGCACTTCTTTGTAGGGTGTATTCCTTTTCTTCATATTGTATATCTGGAAAACTAGGTCTTGGGTAGTAGTTTAGAGTAGTTGGTCTATTATATGTATTTGTATTTCTAAGTTTGTTAACATTAATTAAGAATTATTCTTGTAATTGAGAAATTTTTACATCATTATCTGTAGAGTCTTCTTCAGATTCATCAGATTGATTAATTACATTAATTTTTATATCACTTAACTTTTGTTCTAATTCACTAACTAATTTTTTGTTGTATCCTAGATTAATTGTTGAATCTATTTGTTGTGGTGTAAAAATGGGTTTTTCTTCATAATATTTTATTGTATTACTGTTTTCAGTTTTGCTTTCTATCTTATTATTTTTATTACTTTCAATTTTATTAAGTTGTTGACTCATAGTATTAAGAATTTCATTTGTATAATTATTTTGATATATGGTTTGTTTGGTTAATTCTTCTTTAGTCATTTTTTCATTAATTGTGTTAAATGGTGTAGCCAAATATTTATTTTGGATTAATATTTTGGTTTTTGGGGGATGAATAGCTGTTATCTTTTCGTCTGTGATTAAGTCTACATATTCTTGAGTTATTTTTGGAGATTCGTATACATTTAAAAAAGGATATGATATATTGTTTTGTTTGCAATATATTTCGTACCATTAAAAAAATGTTAAATGAATATTATTTTGATTTTTGAAATTATTAATTTCTGTTATAAAATCTGACCGTGTTGGACTATATCCTTCAGATTCACTTTGTTTATCTTCGTTATAAATGGGTTGTGGAATATTTTGATTAAAATCTACATATCTTAAAGACTTTGATTTTTTGATAGAGGGATTTCTTAAGTCAATAGTACTACTAATTGAACCTGTAGATAATCTTGAGGAAATAATTGGAGTATTTTCAAAACTTATTTCTACAGAACCATCTTCGTGCTCTATCAGACTAGATGCTTTATTAGATTCTCCTATGGGTTTGGGTATATTAATATCTTGTAGATTCCAATTACAAGATTGACTTATTTCATTCCATTTGAGACGTTTTGGTGTTTGAACCTTGGTATGCTGTGGATTGGATTAAAAAATTATTGTTTCATTTTTAGGACTAACTATTTTAGATTTAGGTTCTATTGTTGAAGACATAGTTTTATAACAAACTCTATATATAATTGCAATAGCCTTTGTTTCTTCTTTGAACTCTAGATTTCTTGTTTTAATTGTTAAGACTAGAGTGTCAAGAATATTTGGATCAAATAGACCTACTGAAAAATTTGGATAACAATTAAAATATATAGGACCATTTGAGATATTAGTTTCTGTCATAGCTAATATTGAATTTTGAAAATTAGTATGTCTAGCATCTCTTAATATTAAAAGGACTGGAGCATCTATACCTAATCTAAATAATGGTTTAACAGCTACTTGTACTAAACCAACATGTAAATATTTGTATTTATTTCTATGTTGAATTATTGCAGATTTGGATAATAAATGTAAGTTATCATAATCTTTATTAATAAATATAGTTTGTTCAGATGCTTTGATTGAATACCCATGTAAAAAGTCAAAAGCTCCAATTTTATAAATAGTATTATAGTAATATTCTCTTTTTTCTTTATTATGATTTGCATAAAATTCATTTTTAAGATATTCTATATTAATATATGATTCACTCATTTTTATTAATGGATTTGTCTTTTTAAATATTCAATTGTTTTAATTGCATAATTGCGAAGATTATTAGTTGCATTTAAATCCATAATGAGTAATGAGTTATCCCAGTAGGGTGATGAGACACTAATTATTTGGTTTGCTCTAATTTCTTTAACAATTTCAAGTTCGAGCCTTTCTATATCATTATTAAATTGTTTTGTTCTATTCTTTAAATATTTTATTTGTTTTTTAATTCTGTTTGAATACAAACTCATATTTTTAGTGAATTTGGTTTTTCAAATACTCAAGTTTTTTTTATTAATGATGTATGAGCACTATTTTGTATATTTAGAATCCGAATATGGGTTAGTCTATTATAGACGTTTTCTCCAGTTGTAATTTCGTGCTTTAATATCTTTATGCTTTGATTAACTCGTTTGATCTTAGAAATTGTATCTTTTATTTCTGTTTTAAGATTTTCTAAGTATAGACTCATATTAACAAATAACTAATTCAGATCTTACTTGATTGATCCATGATAAATATAATCTTATTCTATCGATTATATGATTATTTCTTACTGTGAGATTTGCTAGTTGTACCCATTGAACATTTGTTAAGTCTTTAGGCTGTTCCCATTGAAAATTTTCTTGATCTTTAGAGAATGATATAATTTGTTGAAATTCCATATCATGACTATTCAAGAATGGAGAGCTAGACCATACACTAACAAAACTTTATCAAATTTTTCTCAATATTCTTCATACAACTACTATGATTATCAAGAAGTTTGGTTCAATTTCCTTTATCTAAGAAGTTTTGGCCATTCATGGTTCCTCTTCTTTGATAAGAATTTTGATGGTTATTATCCTAGATGGTTCGTTAGATGGTTCAAATATTCGGGAAATCTTCTTGATACCTTTCCTGCATGTGTTAAAGAAGGCTTTTTAAAGTTCAAAGATATCTTTATTCAAAACATTCCTGATTTTGAATATGTGCTCCAATACTCAATTATATTCAAAATCCCATGGATTATGGCATGGACATTCAAGGTTATTCCTAGCACTGGAAAATCCCCTCCTTTACTTCAAAGAATTGTTCGAGTCAAGTGGTGGGACAAACTTCCGGCAGAAAAAATAGAAAATATGACTGTTCAAGGTGTATCAAGATATTATCAAATAAACTTTAGAGTTGCAGCTGCTTCTATAGCACCACCTCCAAGTCCTCTAGAAGAAAATGAAGAAGATCAAATAAAGCAATTTATTTAAAGAGATGAGATCAGAAGATTAATTCAAGAAATCAAACAAAGTTCTCCTACAAGTTCTAATCAAGATATCACTCAAGATGCTCAAGATCCTTATGAAGAATTTAGTCCTTTTGATTAAAGTTTTATGAATGGTGTAATAAATAATCAAAACGAAACAATGTAAAGCGTTGTGTGAGTTTGGTGATTTGTCTTTGTAGACAAACTCATTTGTTTATTCAAAATAAATTATTCAAACGTATGAAATACGCTCTTTGATATTTCAGAGGAACGTATTATTCAAATAAACAGCTTTCTCAAAATACAAAATACATACAGGTATAAAAGACGGAAAGAATCTCAAGATGCCAAAGACAAAAGTTAAAGAACTACAAGACAAACAACTTTTCAAAAGTTGTCGGCCAATGTTGAATTTTAATTATCAAAAGAAGACAATAAACTTTTCAAAAGCAAGATTCCAAGACAAAAGCAAAAGAAAAAGATGCTCAATCAATTATCAAGAAGAAGAAGACAAGCAAAAGCAACGGTTCTCAATTATCAAGACTTCGAAAGCAAATTAAATCAAATTTGAAATCCGTAACCGGCTATCTTCGGTTATCAAGTCATCAAATATGCCTATAAAAGAAGATAGAAGACATAGTTCAAATCATCCCTTAGTTTTTACAAAAATGTTATGCAACCTTCTAAAAAACCCTCTCTTAGATTCTCAACTTCTCAATGTTCAAAGTCTTTAGATTTCCAGATATTCATATCTCCATATGTATGTCAAGATTGTCATAAAGACAAGTGTAATCAAGATTGTTTAATCAAAGAAGGTACTTTATCATAAATATATATTGCTTGCCTTACTGTTTTTATCAAGATTTAAAGATCCTGTATTTCGTATATATATATATATATATATATATATATATATATATATATATATATATATATATATATGGGAACGTTCAAATGAGAATGTTAAATTAAATGAGAATGGGAGACTCAATCTCGGCCGTTTATTTCGTAAGTGGAATTCATGCATGAATAAGCGTGAGGGGATAGAGTGTGGCAGAGTGTATGTGATGAATTCATGGGTGGGCAATGCCATTGAATGAAGGGGAATGGACGGCTAGGATTGAGTCTCTCATTCTTAATTTATTTAAGGTTCTCATTTGAACCTTCCACTATATAGGAAGAGGATCAAGTAAGATGTAAAATATTGTAAGAGGTGTAAGATTTATTCTAAAAGCGACACGTGGCATTATTAATACAAGGGTATAATTGGTATTTACTTATTATTATTTTTAGTAAATAAATTTCCTAAAAAAAGCGTAACCTCCGCCAGATTATCTCATAATTACTCTCTTCTTTATTCATATATTTCAAAAGCTAATTCACGTCTGAGATCTTTGACTACCGACCGCCGTCCATGTCCTCCAACTCTTCAAGTAACCATTGCCTTCTCCACTATAATGGTCGTCGACCCTTCCGCCGCCGTGTTTTCATCACGTTTTAACAACCAGTTAGCCACGCTAAAACCCCCTCCGCTGCTCCGATATGTAAGATGCACTCCGCCGCTCCGATTTGTAAGATGCACCGATCCCATGGAGATTGCTTCAGCGGTGACCGATATAACTACCTTTGTCTTCTGCCGTCACAAGAAGACCACCATCTCTCCCCTATGAACAAATGCCGCCACACCGTGTAAATCCCAATCGCATAAAACCCTTGTCTACTTATGAAATATGAATCGATGCTGATGACGAAACCCTCATGAACCTGTATCATTGCCATAGTAAGTTTCGAACACGCCGCCCTCAACCTTGCCAATGACTTTTAGTTTTCTTCTTCCTCCCCTGAACATTTCCATACTGCCCTTCACCATGTCCGATTGTTTTAAGGCTGCCGACGAAAATGAAGTTCACGTTTCCATATTCGTGTTAGTTCATCAATTCGGTTCATTCATCAATTTCTTATTTATGTTCTTTCATCAAATTCTTGTATCAATTTGTATCAGTTTCATGTGTTCATCGAACATAAATATATAACTGGTTTAGACCGAAGGAATTTTATTCGGTGTATAAACGGAGAGTTTCTGATTTCCATTGAAATCAGGCATCAATGAATTTATATTTTATTATATGCAGTTCCCTTTTTTTGTAATCAATTTGAGTTCTATGAATCAATTTATGTGAATGTAACATAAATCGAGAACTTGGATTAAAGTTTTTTAGTTTTCTTTAGCAATTGGGTTGTTTGTATCATTCTTTTTATAGAATGTAAATAGAAAAAGGTGTTTCTCATCCATCGTTTTATATGAATCTGTATTTTTCATCAAGTTTTTTAATTATATATCTAAAAATCATGAAAAACAGTGGTGAAGAGTTTTCGAGTTTGTTCTACTTTGCCCACCTTCATATGGATAATGATCAATATCACTTTCATCTTCCGCATGTTTCTTTTGTATATAGCCTAACTGTTGGTAACTGCTTTATTGATTATATTAAATTCTCTTTTACCGTCACCACCAATGCATCAATTTTGAAGAATGGTCTCGATTTGATATGTAACTTGATTTGCAGATATAAAAAGTGTTTCATCAGAAGATCGTGTTGTAAAAAAGTTTTGAGTTTTGGTTCTAATCTTTTAGTTCACCACTTGTTTGTTTTGTGAATTATAGTTTTGAAAATTAAATGGAGAAATTCATCAATTTTATGACTTGTAAAAAGAAGCTAAGTATTCATCAATCTTATGGGTTGTAAATGGAAGCTAAATATTCATAAATTTGAATAATAGAAATTTTGTCAATCTATTTGTTTGTGTATCACGCCTAATCGTTTGGTAATATGCATCAATCTCATTTATGTTTTATCTAAGTTTGTTGTTTGAAATTATTCATCAATTTTAAATTTTTATTCTGCATCAATTTTGTAGACAGTAGATCCAAGTTGTTCAATTCTGATTTGGTTGTGTGTATCATATAGTGGATGAGTGTTATTCATCATTTTCTAAATCAATATGTTATGATCAATTGTTATTCATTAATTTTGGATAGTAATATTCATCAATTATGAATCAGAGTGTTTCTATTTTTATGTATTGAATTAGTTTCATAATTTTTTACTGTCCCTAATTTATTAATCAATAAAAGATTTAAAATATAATGAAAATTTGCTCCACTAAACCTTCCATTGTATCATTTAATGATTCCTCAATTATCGCATTTAATATAACCATTCACATAATCTTGTATTTTGTTATGCCTATTATACCCTTGATTGCCTTATTTTTAAACGTAAGTTTTATCCAATCTTGACTATCTATCATTGACTGAACATGTAGATCCAACGGCTCCATTTCCCACTTACGCATCTTAGTATAACTTACATCTTTAACCCAACCCTATATATATATATATATACGGGATGGTTCAAACGAGAACTGGCATTCGTACGAGAACCGGAAGAACCAATCTTAGCCTTTGATTTGATAAAGTGGAATTCATGGATGTGGAGCGTGGGGGGATCAAGTGTGGCAGGATGCATGTGATGAATTCATGGGTGGGTGATGACATTAAAGGAGGTGGAATTGGACGGTTCAGATTGGTTCTCGCGGTTCTTGTACGAAAAACAGTTCTGGATTGAACTTTTGCCTATATATATATATGTGTGTGTGTGTGTGTGTGTAAGAAGAGTTCAAATTATAACTGTTTTTCGTACAAGAATTGCGAAAACTAATATTAGCCCATGATTAAAATTAATCAATGGTTACTATCTTTTACGGCTCATTAATGATTCATTAGTGACTCATTAATGGCTCATTAATGATGCATTAATGAGGACTATTTTGGTAAAATCAAGTCTCACAAACTAACGACGTCTCACCGGAACGCAATTCACGGTTGGGTAAATATATAAAACACCAAAATACCATATTCAATGAGTCATTAATGGCATTATAAACAATTCTTGTATGAAAACAGTTCTCGATTGAACTTTCTATACGAGAACTGCGAGAATTATATGTAACGCTATAATAACTCTTTAATTAGGGTCTTTTGGTCTTTTATATATTTACCCAACCGTGAAATACGTTGAGCTGAACCATCATTAATTTACATCATTAATTTACGAGGCAAGCTTTTGCAGAAATAAAGTTTTGGTCTTTTATATAGTGATATAGTGTCGAAATAAAAAACTTATAGCCTAATGTTTTGGATTCAAGCCCTGGAAAGTTTTTTTTTCTTTTTGACGTTTAGATTTTCCCATATCTATATAGCCCAAAGTGATTTTTAGTCTTCGGTAGGAATGGTAAAAAAAACCGTATTTGTTACATTGTATACAATTGACTGTTTATAGCAGGTCACTCCTCTTGAACCAACCAGTTACCATCTTTTTGATACATTTAATAATCTTAATAAATAAAAAAAATCATTTTCCAGAATGCACAAGCATATCTTTAATGTCTTCAAACCCCATGCCTTCTCCTTCAAGCACCATTTATAAACCACCTTCAAAGAGATCTTCAAACCACCTACCTCCTCCTAGTACAGCCACTGCGGATCTAAGCACCACTGCCGCCGCTAACCTTCAAGAAAAACTACCATCACTGACTTCCTAACCACCTCAGCCGTGGATGACCTTCAAGAAAAACCACCATCGCTGCCTTCAACACCATTGCTACCATCACCTTCTTCAAACCACATCCGCCATCACCACCGTCGCCTTCTTCAAACCACCATCGTGTGTTTTTGTTCAGGCTTCAGATCCAGATTAGGGCTTGGGGTTTCAAAATCCATCTCCACCTTCGTCACCTACCACTTCCTTCCAGACTACCACCACTCCCGCCACCGCTTTAAACCACCACAAGCCACCGATTCAAAACAAAGTTCCAGATTGTTCAAGTCTTGGTTTAAATGTTTAACTGATTAGCGATTTTAGACTCTATTTACTTCATCTCTGATCTTGAAGGTGCGATTTTTGAAGGTGTAACAACTGTAATTTTAGGGTTTACATATTAAGAATATGTGATTTGGTTATAGAGTACAATGTTTATCTTCTATTTGGCACAAATTATGGCTAATTGGTGTCCAGATCTGAATGTGTTTCTAATAGGTTTTAAACTTGCATTTCAGATTTGGTTATTATGATTGTGATTATGATTTCAAATTTGGTTTTCATGGTTTTTGTACTTGGTTTTACACATAGAGATTGAAGAACACAAATCATTTCTTGAAGAACATTTGATATTTGAGTTCATGATTAATGATTTAGGGTTTTTTTGTTCTTCAATCTTCACCTGGGTTTAGCTTTTTACATGGTGATTTGAAAGATGCATATGATCATAATAATAAAAAATTAGAAAATTACGTGCAACCTGCTAACCATGCTAACCAGGTTGTATAAAATGGGAGTTACAAGTGGGTTTGTTGTAATTTTTTAAAAAATTTTGAATTTCGTTGTATATATTACCAGCTTATCAAAAGTACGTTATATTTTAGAGTAGTTTGCCCATTGTTTTTGCTTGCTATTTTTATTTTTAAGCTGCTATCTTTTTCTTATTTAAAAACTTTAGATCTTTGCTTCAATCTCATGCAAGCTTCTGTTTATTTAAAGTTTGGATCTTGGCGGCGGCGATAGACCGAAACACACACACGGGACGCGACTTTGTTGCAGGTATTATTATTACAGGTTCCGGGTGCAGTAGCTGTGTATCCCCTATAGCAGTCAAGGGTATATTCTTATACTTTATATGCTATAATATATAAATAATATGATTGTTCTATCTTCCCTCTTCTAGGCTTGATAGAGGAAATTTTTTTAATTCATATTATATATATATATATATATATATATATATATATATATATATATATATATATATATATATATATATATATATATATATATATATGAAGGGTTTTGATCTGACCAAACCACCCTAAGACACAAATTGGTCAAGCCCTGGGTTTGATTCTATTGGTTCAATCCTAAAGCGGAAACAGATTGAACACAACCCTCTAAACCCTAAAAAGGTTATGATCTTTCTAATGATCATATCAGTTTCTCATCAACAATCCAGATAAAGGTTAGGAAAAATAATACCTCTTGTGATCTTGGGATTGCTAAAGATAGTCCACCACTACTGCACCACCAACGAACTAGCTGCTAGACCGCTACTGGAATTACCCGAACAACACGAACCGCGTGAGTGTGTGTATGCGTGGATCGCAAAAGCTGAAACCCACTTGGGGTTTGTCGAAGTCGACGCAGAGAGGGGAGAGGTCGACGCAGGGAAGGGAGCAAGGTGGCTAGGATTTTTTCTTGATTTAGGATTAAATCACTTATACCATAAAATGAGCCTTTTCTAGGTTTAAATACTTAACCCTTATCCAAGCCCAAGCCCGTTTAATTAGAGCCCATGACTTTAATTAAAGTTTCATTCCTTGCACTTTGACCCCCTGGACTTTACTAGTTAATTAATTAACTATTAATTAACTAGTCCATTAAATATTAAACTTAATATTTAATTTCCCATAAAACAATAAATAACTATTTATTATATATCTCTTTTCTCAAATAATTAACTCCACTAATTAATTATTTCCACACAGATATTGGTAATTCCAAACTGTTCTAATTGGGTGTGTAGTAGTGTGACCCTTTAGTCTCTTATAACATTGGATACAATGTACCCATTAATTATCTCTGCACATAATCTAACAGACTCCCACTTGTGCAAGATAAGTAATAGTTAATGTACAATGTTAGCCTAAGGAGGTCCCTAGCCAGACACTTAGGATAACCATGTTATAAGAACTCTTATACCCCAAAGTAACGTGTGATAATGTAAACTCTCATAAAACAACTGTTTATGAGCAATCTATCATAAACTAAGTGTTCATGAACCAACTATCATAAACTACCTGTTTATGAATGGGTACGGTTATTATAGGTTTGTTCCTTGTAGCACAATATTTTAATTTTGAGCATGAGCATGGAGAGTGTCAACTCAATATCTCAAGAATTATTTCATGACATACTTGATTTCAAAACTGCGTGATAAACGACAAAGAACAGATCAGTTCGTTTGGGCACGGCCGTGCTCTTACCAGTTTTTCTAATCAGTCAAGGAGCCCAGAAATATCTCTCCTAAAAAGGAGGTGCAAATACCTTCTTGCATATTTGCATTTGGCAATACGGCTTCCACTGAATCTAGATACGCCCCTTATAGCCACCCTGTTACGGCGTGGCGTTAAGACGCACTAAGGAGACAACAGTTACCGCATCCCAAACCAAATACCTCAGGTTTAAGGATAACCTATGTGATAAATACTTTTGACACGAATCCACGAAGTATTTTTTCACGGTGGGTCAATCCAATATTCATAACCCTAACGAATATCAGTCAATTTTGGTCCGCAAAAACCTTTTGCAGCTATATTCCATATACCATCGAATCTACCCCAAAATTACGATGACTTTACAACCCTATCAACGTTCCCACCAAGATAAGTAGTCACGGATAATGTTTTGAATAAACCAAGTTTATTCCTAGATGGTCTAAAACATACAAAATGGTGAAGAACAATGAAACTAATTTCTGCACCCTCCATATTCCACCCTGGAATAAAGATGCGTAATTTCTACCATTTCATTGACTCAATTCACAGCGTTCATCTGAATTACTTATTATTTTACATTGTAACTTATCACTAATTACAGAGAAAATAATATGCATATAAACCCAAAAACTCAAGACTAGTACCTTAAAGCACTCCTTCTTGATTTTTGCTAGAAATCGTTTTCGCAACCTAAAAACAATTCTAGACTTACTTATTTTATAAATTTCATAAACTTGGAGAACCAGAAATAACTCCAAAGTTTCTGAGTTTATAAAATAATCCCCTTGTAATTAAAACTTTAATTACACTTATAGATGTATTAAATCTCACTAGATTCATACCCCTTTTGAAAATGATAAATCCATTTACACATACTTGTAAACTTGAGATTAGATCCCCAGTGTATACTAACACTTATCTAATTTCATTACTAAGGATATAAAAAATATCCTATTTTATCATCTCTAACGTTAATCAACTTCCAACATTAATTATTTTGACTTTTGAATCCCTTTTAATCATTTATAATTTTATTTAAGTCATAACTTGACTTAAGAAATCGCAATGACATCCTTATTGAGAACCTTTCAATAAGTCATGCGTTCCTCGGACTAGTTCCCTTCCAAGAACCTTTTATTTTAGACCACTTCTAAAATCATCCGACAATTATATACTTTAAGAGTTCACATTTGTATTTATCATACTTGTTAGATCAACCTTGATAACTTGATAAATACATTAGTCAAGCGCTCCCACTATATTTTATAAAAAAGTGCATTACCTTAAAACACCATTTTAGACTCGGTCAATCCTTGACTAATACGCCTAAAACTTGTATTTTAAACACTTGCTCTTAAAATCAGTTTTTGTGAGAAATTTAAACGTTTTATGAAACCAGAACTTGGATTTCTCATATATCCACCTTTCCAATTATGGAAAACGGTTTCATTAAACCCAAAACACGATTACAAGTATAAAACACTTGTAAAGGTATTTTAAATTTCTTTGCTTAAAACATTTAGTATAAAACAACCTTGATCATAATAACTATTATAATCACCTTTATACTTTCTTAAATGTTTTATCCAAAAACTTTTATCTAGAAATAATAACTATTATTTCTTATCTGATCATGTTCAATGCTTTGAACATTTATCTTTCATAAAATCCTTAAATACTTGTAAATTAGAAAGACTTTCTAATTTCATAAACACAACTTGTTTATATAAGTATTTATATAGTGAGATTTAATGTAAATATAACAATTTCTGCATAAGATCACTATGAATCATCTATTAAGTCAAAACATGACTTATTAGTAACCTTTAGTCACAACTGGACTAACTTGATTCATTTAAAACATACGTGCACAGATATTAGTCAAATAATTCAAATTTCCAAAACTCAAACCATAAAGTCAACCAATAGTCTGAAAACAAACCAATCAAATCCAAAAACTTTAAAAGGTTTGACAACTAAGAAAAAAGAATTATTAAATATCCGGATAAAGCACGTAGGATCCTGAATGCTGGGCCGATTCACTTTCCATCACCTCCTTCAATAAACGATTGCAAGATATTAGAAAACTCGTAAGAAACTTTACAAGTGGAAAGTGACAAAGAAGCTAGTCACACGATACCTGAGGAGCCAGACTTGCCTCCTGCTTTGTGAACCTTCGGACAATCTCTCTTCCAGTGTCCGGTCTCGCCGCACCTGAGGCACCGATTCTCGGTTCTTGCCTTGTTCGGCTTTGGTTTCTTGCCCTTGTTGTTATCACTAGCCGTGGTTGCATTCTGGCTGGGCTGGGTCCTACCCTTTCCCTTTCCGTTGCGCCCCTTCCTCTTATTATTGCCCCCATTTCTCATCATGAGGACGTCTTTAGACTTGGTCCCGAAACTCTGCTCCGTAGTCTTGAGCATAGAATGCAGTTCTGCCACAGATTTCTCCATGTTGTTCATGTTTTAGTTGACTATAAAAGGCTTATAGTCGTCTGACAACGATTTGAGTATCGTATCCGTTGCTAGCTGCAACGGTACTGGGTGCCCAAGCCTCTCTAGGTGGTCCATATACCCCTTCATTTTCATGACATGGGTACTGACCGATGTCCCCTTCATTATCTTGCAAGCATGAGGCAACTCACGTCCAGGGCGTCATTTGAGCGCTTCTAATAAGCCTTCCAGATGTCTGCCCTAGCGTTGTTGGCAGGGGTATTTCCTAGAGGTTGTTCTAGGACGTACCACTTTCTCTCGTGCCTCAGCAAGATCCGGAGATTTCTCTCCCAAGTGAGAAAGTTTGGTCCGGTGAGCTTATCCTTCTCTAGGATTGAGCGAAGAGAGAGGTTGTTAGTGTTGGTAACGTTGGTTGCCATCTACAAATTAAAACTCGGTTTAGTTAGTAAATGCAAATAAACTTTTCCAACATATATCATCAAACCCATAAATAATTTATTGTGACAACCGTCATCCAAGCCTTCAGGGCAGTAATGAATAAGTGAGTTTAGGATGTATTAATTAGGTTATAAGTTTAGTTATTGTAAAATTATGTAATAAAACTCTTAGGTTCAATAAAATTCCCAGTTAGAAGTTTAAACCCTTAAAACTTAATAAATCGTTAAACCAACTCGCGAATTATTTGAGTTATATAATTTTTAATTGATTTTACATTAGATATGATCTATATTATATATTTTTATGTTATTTTGAGTTATTTTATTGATTTATAAAAACTTATATAATTTTTGTGATTTACTCCTCTTATCTTAAATTAGAAAGCTTATTTTTGCATTATACCTTTTATAAATTACCTACATATATATACAAGATTTATAAAATAAATAAATAAACACACACACACACACACTCTAGATTTTCAGCCAACACATGGCCAAATCCACCTAACACCACATTTACACTCCACCATATAATCACCACTACAACACATTTTCTATCATTTGAATTAACATACTCTCTCTATATATACTTCTTCTCTCTAGAATTCTCTCCATATTCTCTCTAAAATCCTGCCAAAAACCAGCCCCAAATCTCACAAATATTACTAATTTTTGAAGATTGAAGCAAAGATCTAAGAGGTATAAGCTTTGGTAAGTCTATATGCACCATTTCCTTTCATTTCTTCTTCATTTCTTCATCTTTTCTTAAGTTTTTCTTTGATTTTCTTCTTGTTTCTTGAGAAACCATGAATGCATGAGTAATCATGTGTTTAGATGATAGAATACACCAAAGACATGAAAATGTCCAAAAAAATGGTGATGATCCATGATCCATACAACTAAAAACTCAAGAAAATGAGAACTTTTTATTATGCATGTGTTATCATCCCATCATTGAAGTAAGGAACACATGATTTTATATTTTTATGTTAATAAAGGTTGTTTGATCTGAAATAATGAGTTATCATAGAGTTGATGACTCAAAATCAAAAGAAAATGGTGTTTGAACACCCAAAAATCTAAGACAAATAATCTGGTGGATTCTGTTTTAAAATTTTCTCACTTGTTTTTGTTATATCTGGAGTTGTTGGTATCAAAATCATTTGATTCTTTTTAAAAAACTTATTTGGAAGTGTTATTTTTCATCTGAATCTGATTTCACTAGTTTTTATGAAGGTTTGGTCTTTTAAACGTAATTTATAAGTTATATGTGTTGAATCTGGAATCTGACAGATTAAAAAGGTTGCACTTTAAACATGCATAACGTGACCATTCTTAGGTCAAAATCTGTCTAGTTTTTTTTAAAAGTTTTATTTTTTAGTTGTTGATATTTTCTCTTTTGAATCATGTAAAAATGAGGTCGTATGAGCCTTAAAAAGGCTTTTTAGTAACAGTGTCTCATTCAGACACTGAACAGTGACCTTTTTATCTACTTTTAATTAGTAAAAATATTAAATATTATTTATAAATTCCTATATTTTTACTAAATATTCTAGAAATATGCATAGAGTTTATATAAAAAAATTGAACCTTTATTTGATTTCTAGAATACAGATTTATAATTTTTAATTTTGATTTAAAAGTTTATAAATTTCAGTAAGTTTTATAGATTAAAGTTAATAGGAAAGCCTTTAAGGGTTTAGTAAATTATTAATAATATTTTATAATTTTCACTTATAGATACTTAAATATTTGGTCTAATAGATATATATTTCTTGTACTAGGTAGGAAGCTACGGTAGATTCAAGGACTTAAATTCAAGCTTTCTCGTATCTATATCCGAGTGAGTAATCACAGCCCCACTTTTTACTATATTTTTCTATAAGTTTTGGGGTGAAAGCATGAATTATTACTTTGAGATAACTTATTGCCTTATCATTTTGTATTTAAAGTATTGATGAAAAGTTGTGCACTATGGTGATATGCTTTGATATGCTTGAGTTTGTTATTTATAAAGTTCCATTTTGGACATTATCCATTAACTCCGCTAGTGAGCCGATGGTAATTGTAGGTAGCGCTATTTGGGGTCGACATCCCCCACTTATGGTTGACGAACTATAGGTGTACTTTACCACAACTAACGTCATTTATGTATGGGCGTTACGGTATTTATTTATGGGCGTAGTATGTCAAGAGGTTGGATAATGGCTCGAGCAGTAGATAACATAGTATAATCTGAAACCATGTGCAAAATATATTTGGGAAATAATTATCATCAGCTATCGTATTTGTATTGGACTTCGAGTCCCCTTTTATAAAGTTTCTTCTTTTGCATTAAATAGTTATTTTGTGCATGATAAAAAACTGTGATCTCACCAACTCTTTGTAGTTGACCCCTTATTTTATTCATGCTTTCAGGTACAAATAGTAAGTGATGGCATGTAGGTGCATTTTGTGTGACAACATCAACATCATGAAACTTTATTAAAAGTACATGTATATTTTGAACAAAATGGTTCGAACTTTGTATTTTATTGTACTGCAAATCCTTGATGTTATGGTTGGTGTTGTCTATTTCCTCATGCTATGAAACCTTGTGCTGTCATATCTCGTGTTTCCGCTTTAGCGGGGTATGACATATATATCAGACCTAGGACCCATATATTACCTACTTGATCCAAGGTTTGGTCACTTCCCGCCAAGTCATGCTATTTCTGGTAGGTAACACCCTGTACCAATCGTACCTAGCTGATACGACTCCTAGAACCTCGTAGAGCACTTAGACCCAGTCTACTATGTTTAACTCTACTCTAGTGTATTTTGGGCCGGGACTCCCGATTATTGATAGGATTTATGTGCATGCCGTCGAACCTTGATGCCACGTCCAATGCCATAAGGCACTCAAGGGTCACACCTGTGAGGGCATGTAATCCGAGAAGTAATGCAACCACAAGTGGGAGAACGGTTTTATAATAGTTAGTTATAAACCAGTGTTAGTAAGTTATGGTTTTAACTTACGGAGAGGATTAATTACCAAGTTAATTAATTAACAAGGAAATATATATTTATTAGTTAATAAATATATATTGTTAATTAATAATATTTAAGATTAATAATTTAACTTTAAATTATTAGTTTTGGATAAAGATTAATTATTTATATATATATATATATATATATATATATATATATGGCCGTACGCCATATTGATAACAAATATATATATATATTAATTAGTTTTTTATTAATTAATTATTATAGTTATCTTGGTGATTAAGTTATCCTAATTCAAGATAAGGAATAATTCAAAAAGGTTTCCTAATATGATCATAATTCCTATTATTATAAATAGGAGATCATATGGTGAATTAGAGAAATGATTCTATGGAATTAGAAAATAAAACTTTCTCCCTCTCTCCCTCTCATGGCCTTCGGCCGAATACACCAAGAAGAAACCGGGATCGGTTTTTTGTCGAGTTCGGGATATGGCTCGGAAGTGGTGGTGGTTTGCAAGATCCTTTCTAGCGGGTACTCGTCTTGCCTCATTGCGGGTGGATTATTACTTGAGCAACCCTAGGTATGTAAAGGTATAAACTTCATCTTCATCTTTGTGTTCTTGATGATGTTGTTCTTAGTTGGATGAATAATATAAACGTTCTTAGTTTTTTGTTCATATTATTATTTGCTTATACATACAAGAATTCGATATATATACATGTTTGTGATAAACAAAGATTCTAACCCTTTATGGTTTTTGGGTTGATAATTATTCAAGTTCTGCTTTATGAATAATTACAGTTTTTATTTTCATCCTTAAGTCGGTTCACACCAGTTTGATTATAGAATCAGTATGACACATAGGAGGTGTTTTAAAACCCATAAGTGGTATCAAAGCCTCGACTCAGTTTATCACAATGTGTATGTTATGTGATCTATTATATTTTTTTTGTTCTTGGTCTTATATATATGATTGAAAATAGGGATTAACAAGTTTGTTAATCTTAGTTTATTATTCAAACAATTAGTTTTGAATATAAATGTTTTTTGTGGTTTTAATCTTTAATCAGTATGGTTAAATCAGTTAGGTTTAACCGGTTAAAGAATTAAAATTACAAAGTTTTATTTTTCGTTCATATGATCGTATATGTCGAATTTTTATGATACTAATATTAATCGCTTTGGTTAATATTGTTTTAAAGTTTTTAATCGAAACTAGTTTAAGTTTTGATTAAAGGATAAACTTTAAAGTTTGTTGAAATACTAGTCCTTATCAACAAGTTATGTTGATAAGGTTGTTTAAAGTTTGAATTATTTAAAACAAGTTGTGTTTTAAAAGGAAAGGAATGAACTTTAAATGGATTACGATTTCTAGGATTTAAATACGATATATATATATATATATATATATATATATATATATATATATATATATATATATATATATTAATTGTTCATGTTACTTCCGAGTATTTATTGGTGACCGAAGAACGTTACTGAAAACCACCGGACCACCGGCGGCAGCCCCTGCGTGGTGGCGGCCGCAGCAGCGGTGGCTCAAGTGGTGGTAACGGCTCGGGGTGGTGGCCCAGTAGCGGCAGCCCAGATCGAGTGCAAAGGCCCAACAGCTTAGTGCGGCCCAAACCTTCACCGGCCCATGGCATTCGCGACGTGACCAGTTGGTCGCGATCCAACTTCAGATTCGGCCCAGGCCCAAGCCGAGGCCCCTTTGCGGCGGCCCGGCAGCCCAGGGAGGATCGGCCCAGTTTGGGGTCGGCCCGGTTAATTATTTAATCCAATTTTCTTTTAAAGCCCAAGTTATTTATGTTTAGTTCTTTAATTAAAATTATTTGTAGAACTTAGATATTTTATTAAAATTGGGCTTATAAAATCATTCTGGATTTAATGGGCTTCTCGACCCAGTTAGGGTTGAAACCGAGAATGGGCTCTTGTACCAAAGGCTATGCGTTATAAATACCGTTTGTATTTTTTAGGACGCATAATTCGTAATGATTAAATAATACAAGATTGTATATATGTATTAGTTTTATGGACTTAAAACTAGTATATACATATATATATAAATTATGGTTAAAAGGATTATTTTAACTAATTAAGTTAAAATAAAGGATTATTATATTTTTTGATTAAAATATAATATTTAATCGTAATAGTGTATTATTGTTGAACAAAGTAAAACAAGGACAATTTTAATCAAATAGGTGTTTTTAATCGTTATAGTGTATTATTGTTGAACAAAGTAAAACTAGGACAATTTTAATCAAATAGGTGTTTTTGGATTAAAATACATTTGGTGTAATAGTTTATTATACCAATAGTTTAATAATTGATTAAAAGGTTGACAAAGTTTTTTTCAAGTTTTCTCGTCTTGATTAATAGTTTAATTAATTGAGAGGTAACGAGAAAATGGTTAATAGATCAAGGATGTATGTATGTTGTTTGCATTATTTATTGTTTATATGTAATGCGTGGTTGATTATTTATATATTGTTTATATATAAATGTTGAATGGGTTTGACTTGTATACTAAGTCGCATTAGTATTTTTAAGTCGCGTTTGTAGTTTCTACATGTCAACTACAAATGCTTGACTTAAACAAGTCAACAGTATATTCATGTTGTGGTTTGACATGTAGGTTATAGGTTGGTGTGCTCGGTTTAGGTGCGGACCGGATTTCACAACCGTACAAATGCACACGGCACTGCTGGGCAGAGAACCCATCGCGTGTAGCAAGATGTGCTGGTAAGACCAATGATTTATATCGAACATGGGTAAGTGTAAAAGCTATGGCTACTCTTATTCCAAACTGCTGTCTAGTTAGATAGATATGTGAGGATAAAAATAAACTAAATACTAGGCAGAAAAAGTAAATAAAGCAGGAAAGAAAGTGCCAAGTCACGAATCCTCCAAATCAATATTAATAGTAGCGTTAGCTAATCCGGTTATAAAATGAATGAAATTATTAAGATGATTTCTAAAGTTGATTCGGTACCAATCGTTTATCAATTCATAGCGATCTTAAGATAACTCTGATTTAATCCCTGTATTATTAAAACACCGGTTAGATAAAACCTCGCTTCCCGGGTGTTATCCCGTTTTACTTAAAAGTTAAGTATTTATCTCCTAATGAAATAATAGACAGGATAATTACCATTGTCTGTAAACATCCGGTAAGAAGATATATATATATTTAGGTATAAAGATAATATATCAGTTCAACACCTCAAGTGGGTCTATGAGCAAATGTCCTTGTATATACATACCAGACTTATACGTATCGTACACCTCAAGTGGGTCTCTGAGCAAATGCATATAAATATGAGTCTGTTTGAATATAAATGTATAAAGATACAGATATCCTAAGCAAATGGTTTTTCAACACTTACGATGCCGAATACCCGCATGAAATGATGGTATTATAAAATAGCTAATTATAATGTTTCATTATTTCAGAAATACAAAGTCTTAAATAAAATCATCACAATATAATCCTACGCCTAACAACTACATAATTATATCAATTCGGATTCATTGTAACGAAGCAAAAATAAAGGAAAGAGAATACCAGTTCGTATTATACAAGGTAGAAATACATCTGGACAGCATCCTGACTCGTACAAACTCGCTGGAACTCGTTTCCGAAGACAGAAAAACAACTACAGCTACGAAAACTACAAATCTACGCTACAAGCTACGTATTTACATGGATAGGAGGCGAGGAACCCTCTAGAGCAGCCCGAAGGCCCCCTGGAGTCGCCTGGAATGGTTTGCGGAAGTGTGTTTCTCTGTTTTGAAGTATCTTGGGTGTCTTTTCTGAATGAAGCTTGGCTTGCTATTTATAGGCGTGAAAAGGAATTTACGCGCCGCGTAATGATCGGTTTCCGCGGCGCGTAAAAACGCCTGACAAGATTCCTTTGCAACTTGCACTAACAGCTTGCATTCTAGAAGGTTGGGTCCGCGTCGCGTAATGAAGATAAGGTACGCGGCGCGTACTTAGCTTTTTCAGAATATCTTCGCCTTTTGCGCGGTGTTTTCTCGTTTCGACGCGTTTTATCCATTTTTCCGTATTGTCTACCTGTAATAGCCTTGAATAAAATAAGAAAGCATTTAAAGCTCATTTTGGCTATATTTTATTTATTTAAAACAGATATTGGCAGATATCAGATATATATTTTATGTATAATTCTTCCAATATCAATTACCACACACTTAAGATATGCTTGTCCTCAAGCATAACGGTAAATATAATCAAAAACAAATCTTCAAAATTTCAACAAATATAATTATATAAGAAATATTAACAAAATTTACATGATTCATATATTAGCATATTAAGTTAGGAAAATATATTCAAATATTTACACGACTTTTGCATTCTCACCAGGTGGTTCACTTAATCACTCAAGTGTATAAGGTTTATATTAATATAGTGAATCACACAAAATGTCATGAAATACAATATTATCATATGCTTGTATCCAAATCAAATATATACCACTAGAGAGTTTAGAACTGTCAAGAGGACTTTTGGGGTTAAAATGTAAAAGGCTAAGCGTTAAAGGTAGGAAAAAGGGATTTTAAAAGTGGCTAAAAATAAGATTCCAGAGATTAAGTTAATTTTTTTTTCTAAGCTGCTTTTATTGAACTATTGAACATGAATATCACAATATTTTTGTTTAGATTACAGTTCATCAAGCTGTAATGGAATCAGAATCTTCTGAATGACAGCTATTCACTCAGGCAATACTGAAGAAAAAACTACTACTAAATGTATGACAACCTCAAAAATAGCTGAAGAAAGGTATGTCAGGCAACTGAAATTTCTCATTTTTCTATTGATTTTCTGATTTTTATGGATTTTTGGGTTCAGCTGTATGCAACGGATAGACCAAAGATATTAACTTTTCATGTCCCGCTGATCAGTGCATGAACAATCTGAAGAATATAGGAACACAGAATGAAACAGCAGCATATAATTGGTTTAATTAATTCTGGAACTCAAAAATAAAATAGACTAAAAATGGGATAAACATGGGTGATGAAACGAAAGGTTAAGGGTCAAAATGGTTAACTAGGGTATCGAATGCTAAAAATGAGCATTGCGCTGAAAAAGGGTTAAAAATAAAATAAATTAAATAATCTAAAATTGAGATTATCTAAGTTTGAAAGAAAAAGGCTTAAAACAACGGGTTTTAAAAAGAAAGACGGCCTCTATGAGTGCAATAGTATAGTTCTCATTTTGGTGGTTTGGATAAGAATTCAGTAACAAGTTCTGAAATATATGCAATTTAGACATTCTCACAGCAAAAGAATTCAGTGTTTAATGATAACAACTGATAGGCTCAAACACTCAATTTAAGTACAGGCTGTATTTATGTTAAGTCGTAAAATCTCGAATAATTTTCCTTTATTATGTAATCTGAACTCATATAAATTTAATTAAAAATTTCATACAAATAATCATAAATGCGAAAAATTTAAATTTGAATTTTGAATTAATTTACAAATTAAAACTATGAGGATTTTGCAAAATTTTTGAAATTTTGGGGATTTTAGACAAATTTAAAGAGAAATATGGATATCTCTACCCCACACTTAAAATGGTACAATGTCCTCATTGTACTCAAAAGCATGAATAGATAAAAGTGAAGTAGAGGGAACTCCCCTATTTTGCAGATCGAAATTTTGGTATTGTTGCTGAGCTGACTGTCAGTATATGCGTGATTAATCATAATTTCGATTCTGAGACCAGAAATCTCACACATCATTTTATTAAGAAAAAAATAAAACAAAAGAAAAACAAACCATTTATTCGGGTTACAAACTATTCGTACGGTATGTAAGCGAACAGAATAACGCTTTGAAATGCGGAATCTTTTATAGTCAGATTTTCAAGACTGCAAAACTAAATCAACAGTTAGAATAATTTACCATATTATTACCTTCCCCGGCAGCGGCGCCAAAAATCTGGTTTGTGGTCGTTTTGTTGCGTACCGGATTTCACAATGGTACAAATGCACATGACACAGCTGGGTAGAGAACCGATCGCGTGTAGCAAGATGTGCTGGTAAGACCCATGATTTATATCGAACACGGGTAAGCGTAAAAGCTATGGCTACTCTTATTCCAAACTGCTGTCTAGTTAGATAGATAGATGAGGATAAAAATAAACTAAATACTAGGCAGGAAAAGTAAATAAAGCAGGAAAGAAAGTGCCAAGTCACGAATCCTCCAAATCAATATTAATAGTAGCGTTAGCTAATCCGGTTATAAAATGAATGAAATTATTAAGATGATTTCTAAAGTTGATTCGGTACCAATCGCTTATCAATTCATAGCGATCTTAAGATAACTCTGATTTAATCCCTGTATTATTAAAACACCGGTTAGATAAAACCTCGCTTACCGGGTGTTATCCCGTTTTACTTAAAAGGTCAGTATTTATCTCCTAATGAAATAATAGACAGGATAATTACCATTGTTTGTAATCATCCGGTAAGAAGATATATATATATTTAGGTATAAAGATAATATATCAGTTCAATACCTCAAGTGGGTCTATGAGCAAATGTCCCTGTATACACATACCAGACTTATACGTATCGTACACCTCAAGTGGGTCTATGAGCAAATGCATATAAATATGAGTCTGTTTGAATATATATGTATAAAGATACAAATATCCTAAGCAAATGGTTTTTCAACACTTACGATGCCGAATACCCGCATGAAATGATGGTATTATAAAATAGCTAATTATAATGTTTCATTATTTCAGAAATACAAAGTCTTAAATAAAATCATCACAATATAATCCTACGCATAACAACTACATAATTATATCAATTCGGATTCATTGTAACGAAGCAAAAATAAAGGAAAGAGAATACCAGTTCGTATTATACAAGGTAGAAATACATCTCGACAGCATCCTGACTCGTACAAACTCGCTGGAACTCGTTTCCGAAGACAGAAAAACAACTACAGCTACGAAAACTACAAATCTACGCTACAAGCTACGTATTTACATGGATAGGAGGCGAGGAACCTTCTAGAGCAGCCCGAAGGCCCCCTGGAGTCGCTTGGAATGGTTTGCGGAAGTGTGTTTCTCTGTTTTGAAGTGTCTTGGGTGTCTTTTCTGAATGAAGCTTGGTTTGCTATTTATAGGCGTGAGAAGGAATTTACGCGTCGCGTAATGATCGGTTTCCGCGGCGCGTAAAAACGCCTGACAAGATTCCCTGACAAGATTCCTTTGCAACTTGAACTAACAGCTTGCATTCTAGAAGGTTGGGTCCGCGTCGCGTAATGAAGACAAGGTACGCGGCGCGTACTTAGCTTTTTCAGAATATCTTCGCCTTTTGCGCGGTGTTTTCTCGTTTCGACGCGTTTTATCCATTTTTCCGTATTGTCTACCTGTAATAGCCTTGAATAAAATAAGAAAGCATTTAAAGCTCATTTTGGCTATATTTTATTTATTTAAAACAGATATTGGCAGATATCAGATATATATTTTATGTATAATTCTGCCAATATCAATTACCACACACTTAAGATATGCTTGTCCTCAAGCATAGCGGTAAATATAATCAAAAACAAATCTTCAAAATTTCAACAAATATAATTATATAAGAAATATTAACAAAATTTACATGATTCATATATTAGCATTTTAAGTTAGGAAAATATATTCAAATATTTACACGACTTTTGCATTCTCACCAGGTGGTTCACTCAATCACTCAAGTGTAGAAGGTTTATATTAATATAGTGAATCACACAAAATGTCATGAAATGCAATATTATCATATGCTTGTATCCAAATCAAATGTATACCACTAGAGAGTTTATAACCGTCAAGAGGACTTTTGGGGTTAAAATGTAAAAGGCTAAGGGTTAAAGGTAGGAAAAAGGGATTTTAAAAGTGGCTAAAAATAAGATTCTAGAGATTAAGTTAAATTTTTTTTCTAAGCTGCTTTTATTGAACTATTGAACATGAATATCACAATATTTTTGTTGAGATTACAGTTCATCAAGCTGTAATGGAATCAGAATCTTCTGAATGACAGCTATTCACTCAGGCAATACTGAATAAAAAACTACTACTCAATGTATGACAACCTCAAAAATAGCTGAAGAAAGGTATGTCAGGCAACTGAAATTTCTCATTTTTCTATTGATTTTCTGATTTTTATGGATTTTTGGGTTCAGCTGTATGCAACGGATAGACCAAAGATATTAACTTTTCATGTCCCGCTGATCAGTGCATGAACAATCTGAAGAATATAGGAACACAGAATGAAACAGCAGCATATAATTGGTTTAATTAATTCTGAAACTCAAAAATAAAATAGACTAAAAATGGGATAAACATGGGTGATGAAACGAAAGGTTAAGGCTCAAAATGGTTAACTAGGGTATCAAATGCTAAAAATGAGCATTGCGCTGAAAAAGGGTTAAAAATAAAATAAATTAAATAATCTAAAATTGAGATTATCTAAGTTTGAAAGAAAAAGGCTTAAAACAACGGGTTTTAAAAAGAAAGACGGCCTCTATGAGTGCAATAGTATAGTTCTCATTTTGGTGGTTTCGATAAGAATTCAGTAACAAGTTCTGAAATATATGCAATTTAGACATTCTCACAGCAAAAGAATTTAGTGTTTAATGATAACAACTGATAGGCTCAAACACTCAATTTAAGTACAGGCTGTATTTATGTTAAGTCGTAAAATCTCGAATAATTTTCCTTTATTATGTAATCTGAACTCATATAAATTTAATTAAAAATTTCATACAAATAATCATATATTCGAAAAATTTAAATTTGAATTTTGAATTAATTTACAAATTAAAACTATGAGGATTTTGCAAAATTTTTGAAATTTTGAGGATTTTAGACAAATTTAAAGAGAAATATGGATATCTCTACCCCACACTTAAAATGGTACAATGTCCTCATTGTACTCAAAAGCATGAATAGATAAAAGTGAAGTAGAGAGAACTCCCCTATTTTGCAGATCGAAATTTTGGTATTGTTGCTGAGCTGACTGTCAGCATATGCGTGATTAATCATAATTTCGATTCTGAGACCAGAAATCTCACACATCATTTTATTAAGAAAAAAATAAAACAAAAGAAAAAGAAACCATTTATTCGGGTTACATACTATTCGTACGGTATGTAAGCGAACAGAATAACGTTTTGAAATGCGGAATCTTTTATTGTCAGATTTTCAAGACTGCAAAACTAAGTCAACAGTTAGAATAATTTACCATATTATTACCTTCCCTGGCAGCGGCGCCAAAAATCTGGTGTGTGGTCGTTTTGTTGTGGACCGGATTTCACAATGGTACAAATGCACACGACACGGCTGGGCTAAGAACCCATCGCGTGTAGCAAGATGTGCTGGTAAGACCGATGATTTATATCGAACACGGGTAAGCGTAAAAGCTATGGCTACTCTTATTCCAAACTGCCGTGTAGTTAGATAGATAAGTGAGGATACAAATAAACTAAATACCAGGCAGGAAAAGTAAATAAAGCACGAAATAAAGTGCCAAGTCACGAATCCTCCAAATCAATATTAATAGTAGCGTTAGCTAATCCGGTTATAAAATGAATGAAATTATTAAGATGATTTCTAAAGTTGATTCGGTACCAATCGTTTATCAATTCATAGCGATCTTAAGATAACTCTGATTTAATTCCTGTATTATTAAAACACCGGTTAGATAAAACCTCGCTTCCCGGGTGTTATCCCGTTTTACTTAAAAGGTCAGTATTTATCTCCTAATGAAATAATAGACAGGATAATTACCATTGTCTGTAAACATCCGGTAAGAAGATATATATATATTTAGGTATAAAGATAATATATCAGTTCAACACCTCAAGTGGGTCTATGAGCAAATGTCCCTGTATACATATACCAGACTTATACGTATCGTACACCTCAAGTGGGTCTATGAGCAAATGCATATAAATATGAGTCTGTTTGAATATATATGTATAAAGATACAGATATCCTAAGCAAATTGTTTTTCAACACTTACGATCCCGAATACCCGCATGAAATGATGGTATTATAAAATAGCTAATTATAATGTTTCATTATTTCAGAAATACAAAGTCTTAAATAAAATCATCACAATATAATCCTACGCATAACAACTACATAATTATATCAATTCGGATTCATTGTAACGAAGCAAAAATAAAGGAAAGAGAATACCAGTTCGTATTATACAAGGTAGAAATACATCTGGACAACATCCTGACTCGTACAAACTCGCTGGAACTCGTTTCCGAAGACAGAAAAACAACTACAGCTACGAAAACTACAAATCTACGCTACAAGCTACGTATTTACATGGATAGGAGGCGAGGAACCCTCTAGAGCAGCCCGAAGGCCCCCTGGAGTCGCCTGGAATGGTTTGCGGAAGTGTGTTTCTCTGTTTTGAAGTGTCTTGGGTGTCTTTTCTGAATGAAGCTTGGCTTGCTATTTATAGGCGTGAGAAGGAATTTACGCGCCGCGTAATGATCGGTTTCCGCGGCGCGTAAAAACGCCTGACAAGATTCCTTTGCAACTTGCACTAACAGCTTGCATTCTAGAAGGTGGGGTCCGCGTCGCGTAATGAAGATAAGGTACGCGGCGCGTACTTAGCTTTTTCAGAATATCTTCGCCTTTTGCGCGGTGTTTTCTCGTTTCGACGCGTTTTATCCATTTTTCCGTATTGTCTACCTGAAATGGCCTTGAATAAAATATGAAAGCATTTAAAGCTCATTTTGGCTATATTTTATTTATTTAAAACAGATATTGGCAGATATCAGATATATATTTTATGTATAATTCTGCCAATATCATAGGTTTTGCCAACTTAGACCAGTGGTTGTGTTCTTCTTTTTTGTATTTATTTTTTTGGTTTTGGGGAGGCCTGCGTGCCACTTACAACCCCTTTTATAATGTAAAAGTTAATAGAATAGGATTTTATGTATTCTAGCTTAGTTTGTTGTAACTTAAACCAAGGACGAAGATCTATCAAGATGGAGTTGTTCAAAGATGGAGGAACAAGATGGAATTGCTCGAGTCAAGACCGGAGGTGTCAAGGCTAGTGGGAGCAAGGAGCCTAAACACAAGATCAAGCCACGGGATCAAGCTTTGTCTAGTTTGTCCTTAGTTGACCCCTTAGGACATAATTGGCAAAACTATAACAAGTTTATTATTTGCGTGGTTGTGCTTTACTTTTATGATTATTATGCGACTATAAAATTAGAGCAGGAGGTTAATAATAGTTTTTATTAATCAGAGGTAAAACCACGGTATATGATAAAATTGGAATACGACAATAGTTTTATAAAATTAAATATTTTATGATTGTCGTATCAGCATTTTAAAACAGTTTTGGTTTTAAGATGGTTTTATCATAAGACGTATTGTGTACCTAGTTCAAGGTATACTAATATATACGGATCTTAAAACAGATAGTTCTAAAATGGTTTTACAAAGCTGGAAATCAAGTTTTTTCAAACTTGGATAAAACCTAAGAAAATCTTAGATCAGTGTGCTACCCACCTAATGGTACACCTTTGCTGTTAAACGGTACTCGGGTGTCGGAAGTGCCCAAACCTTGGGCATCCGGGTTCAAACCATTACGGGAAAGGGTATGAAAGGTTCTGCGATAATCGGGAGTCCCGTCCAGAATTCATGTTGTCTTAGGTGGTACGATCTATTTTTGTGATAATCGGGAGTCCCGGCCCAAAATGCACTAGAGTAGAGTTAAATATACTAGACTTGGTCTAAGTGCTCTACGAGGTTTTAGGAGTCGTATCAGTTAGGTACGATTGGTACAGGGTGTTACCTACCAGAAATAGCATGACTTGGCGGGAAGTGTCAAAACCTTGCGTCAAGTATGTAAAATGTGGGTCCTAGGGCTAATACTTATCATTTAAGGGTTTTTATCGATTTGTATTAGCAAAGTCTATTGTGTGTTACTAATTGAACTACATGATTGAGATTGTAGATGGCAAACACATCCAACACTGATAACCTCTTACTTCATTCTATCCTTAAGAAGGATAAGCTCGCCGGACCTAACTTTCTCAACTAGGAGCGCAATCTTCGGATCGTGCTCATGTATGAGAGAAAGTGGTATGTCCTCGAGGAGCCGGTGGGAAATGCCCCAGCCAATAGTGTATGAGCATGATGGAAACATCGGCTTATGACGTGATCCGCCAGTTGAGGGACATGTTTCAGGAGCAGGTTCGTACAGGACGGTACGATATCACGAGGGCTCTTAACACTTTCAAGATGGCTAAGGGTATTTCGGTTAGTACCCATGAAAGGGTACAGGGACCACCTAGAAAGGCTTGGACACCCAGTACCGTTGCAGCTAGCAACGGATATGATACTTAACTTGTTGTCTGATGACTATAAGCCTTTCATAGTCAACTACAACATGAATGACATGGAGAGATCCATATCTGAGTTTCTTTCGATGCTCAAGACAATTAAGTCTAATATGGGTACTAAGTCCAAAGATATTCTCATAGTGGATAACGGTAGTAGTAATAAGAGGAAGGGGCGCAGCGGAAGGGGCAAGGGTAAAATCGAGCCAGCACCATCTGCACCCGGGGCCAAGGTAAATGGCAATGGAAAGGGCAAGAGATACAAACCGAACAAAGCAGAAGCCAAGAATCGGTGCTTTAAGTACGGTGAGATTGGCTAGTACAAGGTCAACGGCCCGAAGCGTCACGAAGGTGGTGTTTAGTCTAACACCACAGGTAGCTTCGGTGACTAACTTCAGTATTTGCTTTCAACTTATTTTATAAGTGGTAACATTTCAATCGTTAATTGCAATAGGTCAATGCAAGCGAAAGGTGCCAAGAATACAAGGATCTCGCGTGAAGAAACAAGGATATTAATAATTCATAGTTTTTAGTTTTAAAATGTTTTTTTCGATTTCAAGTTACAAGAAATTTTTGAAATCATGGTTTTAAAATATTAATGAGTTATTTAGTAACATATCCTTCCACGTGGTTTGTGATTATATCTAGTCAAGTTTTGACTAGAGGTTGACTAACAAGTCAAAGTTTTTGACTTATTAGTGGTTGATCCTATGTATTAATTATTGCCATTGAGATATATTAATATTAATTGCTCGACTAAACTTATGTAATTACTTGAATCAACACGGTTGGTGTTGTTAATTATAAGGTTCATCTAATCGAGTAATTATAAGTATTTATGAAAACAAGTTCAAGGTTTGAACTAGTATTTAACACTTGAAATAATAGTTATTATTTCTGGGAATGTGTTTAAGGATAAAACATTTATGAGTATGATTATAATAGATATTGTAATCAAAATAACTCACATGTTTTAAATAAGAATCTATTCAATTGTTTTATACTTGTAGTAATGTAAAGTTTCGAGAAACCAATTTCCGTAATAGGAAATAGAGGATATGTGGAAAATCCAAGTCTAAGGTTTCGTAAACTTTAAGATTCTTATTCGAAAACTAAGTTTTAGATTTATACTTAAAATCAGTATTTTGGCTTTTGTATCAAGTTTGACCAAGTCAATAAGGCATTCTAAGTAATGTTATGTTTTCATATTAGTCGGTGGGAGCAATTGACCTACGCAACGGTATTTATCAGGTCTTGATAAATTAAAATGTATATGTATATTTGCGTAGAAGCTAATAAGTGTTTTGGATAAACACAGTGAATATTAGCTTGCTGAATTTCAAGAACGTATATAATTTTAATGACGGGGTTTTAAGGATTCAAGATGGTCCAGGTGTTAGGACTAGTCCCAGGATGTCATAATTATATATTGAAATTCGGTGTCACCAATATTAATATATAAAAGAATTAAGTGTTAAAAATAATAAACAACATATTAGATAAGTGTTTATACACTAAGTATCTAATTTTGTTTGCGGGTTAGTGTAAACAAAATGTTTATTATTTTAGTCTATTTCTTGGAATAGAAAAGTGTTTTACATCTACGATGTAACTAGGTATAGTTACGGGATAATTTTATGAATTCAGGAACAAGGAGTTAATCCAGTTCTCCAAGTTCTGGGAATATAATAAATTTAAAAAGACTAGACTTGTTTTCAAGGTTTGCGGAAAACAAATCATCTAGCAAAATGAGTGGGAGCACTAGTTAGTGCATACTTGTTTTTAGTTCATAGTAATGTTGCAGTTTCAACAAGTGATCCGTGATAAGTCCACTTGAACCAACATAGTAACGCAAATAGACGCTGTGAATCGAGTCGATGAAATGGTAGATATTATGCATTTTTATTCTAGGGTGGAATATGGAGGATGCAGAAATTAGTTTCATTGCTCTTCACCATTTTGTATGTTTTGGTAATATCCATGAATAAAAGCTTTTTATTCAAAATCTTGTCCGTGACTACCTATGTTGGTGGGAACCTCGATTAGGGAGGTAATAACGTCACTGTAGTCCTTGGTGGAGATTCATAGTGATTGAAGATAGCTACCAGGAGTGTAGGCCAAGGATGTACATGTATTCACCAGGGGTGTGAATACTGGATAGTGACATCATGAAGAATACCGCGTGGTCAACGAGTCAAAGGTATTCGTCACATAGGTTGTCCTTAAGCCTAAGATATTTGGTTTGGGATGCGTGGACTTCTGGCATTTGGATCGCACCTAACGCTACGCCGTAACTGGGTAGCTATAACGGGCGTATCTGGTGTCAGCGGGAAGCGTGTTTCCAAATGCAAGTATCGAGAGGCATTCTGCACCTCCTTTTAAGGAGAGATGTTTCCGGGCCCCTTGATTGATGTAGACTGTAGAAGTGCATGCCCATGCCCAAACGAACTGATTAGTTCTTTGTCGTTTATCACTCAGCCGAAATAGGATAGTCGAGAAAAGTTTCTGAGTGTTCAGAGTTTACTCACACCATGCTCACACTCACAATCGAAACATCGTGCTGCAGAGGGAAAAACCTAAAGTATACCAGATCATAAGACAGGGGGTTCTTATGAAGTTTTATTATAAAACAGTCAATTTTATAATTTATAAAACAGTTTGTTTTATAAGGATTTAATTATCACACCTGGGTATAAGAGTTCTTATCGCTTGGTTAACCTAAGGACTTGTCTAGATGTATCCTTAGGCAGTGTCATCAAGGTACCCTCGTTGACGGCAAACACAAGTGGGGGTCTGATAGGATTTATGTGCATGACCGTCGAACCCTGATGCCACGTCCAATGCCATAAGGCACTCAAGGGTCACACCTGTGAGGGCATGTAATCCGAGAAGTAATGCAACCACAAGTGGGAGAACGGTTTTATAACAGTTAGTTATAAACCAGTGTTAGTAAGTTATGGTTTTAACTTACGGAGAGGATTAATTACCAAGTTAATTAATTAACAAGGAAATATATATTTATTAGTTAATAAATATATATTGTTAATTAATAATATTTAAGATTAATAATTTAACTTTAAATTATTAGTTTTGGATAAAGATTAATTAATAATTAATTAAGGAAAATAAAAAACAAAAGTTATATATATATATATATATATATATATATATATGTTTATCAATATGGCCGTACGCCATATTGATAACAAATATATATATATATATATATATATATATATATATATATATATATATATATATATATATATATATATATATATATATATATATATTAATTACTTTTTTATTAATTAATTATTATAGTTATCTTGGTGATTAAGTTATCCTAATTCAAGATAAGGAATAATTCAAAAAGGTTTCCTAATATGATCATAATTCCTATTATTATAAATAGGAGATCATATGGTGAATTAGAGAAAAATGATTCTATGGAATTAGAAAATAAAACTTTCTCCCTCTCTCCCTCTCATGGCCTTCGGCCGAATACACCAAGAAGAAACCGGGATCGGTTTTTTGTCGAGTTCGGGATATGGCTCGGAAGTGGTGGTGGTTTGCAAGATCCTTTCTAGCGGGTACTCGTCTTGCCTCATTGCGGGTGGATTATTACTTGAGCAATCCTAGGTATGTACAGGTATAAACTTCATCTTCATCTTTGTGTTCTTGATGATGTTGTTCTTAGTTGGATGAATAATATGAACGTTCTTAGTTTTTTGTTCATATTATTATTTGCTTATGCATACAAGAATTCGATATATATACATGTTTGTGATAAACAAAGATTCTAAACCTTTAGGGTTTTTGGGTTGATAATTATTCAAGTTCCGCTTTATGAATAATTACAGTTTTTATTTTCATCGTTAAGTCGATTCAAACCAGTTTGAGTATAGAATCATTATGACACATAGGAGGTGTTTCAAAACCATCAATTATCACCAAAATAGATCGCACCACCTAAGACAGTATGAATTTTTGCCGGGACTCCCGATTATCGCAGAATCTTTCATACCATTTGCCGCAATGGTTTGAACCCGAATGCCCAAGGTTTGGGCACTTTCGACACCCGAGTACCGTTTAACAGCAAAGGTGTACCATTATATGGGTAGCACACTAATCTACGATTTTCTTGGGTTTTATAATTAAGTTTAAAAGAAAAACTTAACTTTCCAGTTTTTGAAAAACCGTTTTAAAACTATCTGTTTAAAAATACGATTTACATCTGTACCTATACTAGGTGCACAAAACGGCTTTATAAGTTCCAAACTTATAACCTTGACAAAACTTTAAATTTATAAAAAATTTAACTAATACGACTAACATACTGAAGTCGTATTCTAGCTTGTCATAAACTGTGGTTTTTCTCTGTTTAACAATTGTCTATTATTAAACTTGTTTATTTAGCATCACACACATACATGAGTAAGCATTAAAAAAATAAAAACAACCACGCACATAAAAACCTATAGTTTTGCCAACTAATCCTAAGGTCAATCCTAAGGATAAGAGGAACTCGGATTCGCCTTCATGATGCTTTGCTCCCACTTGCCTTGACACCTCCTTCGAAGTACCCGAGCACTGTGTAAGTCATCATCTTGAATATCTTCTCGTACTCTATCTCTTGATTATGGGATTAAACTACAACTATTACAATTACAATTACAATAATAAAAGGGGTTGTAAGTGGCACGCAGGCCTCCCCGAACCAGTACAATATTACAAAAGAAAAAGGGATTGTAATTGGCACACAGGCCTTCCCAAAACCAAAATAAAAGAAGAAAGTAAAAACGAGTCCTAAGTCGGCAAAACTATAGTTACGTATCACAACCATGCAATATATATAAACAACATATATATATATATATATATATATATATATATATATATATATATATATATATACAACAACCAAGCAGTTATATATAAACGATATAAAAGCGATAAACACAAAAACTTGATTCGTTTAACTATTCTCATCTACCCTTTTGACTAGCAACTATTAATCAAAAATGAGAATTATAATCATCTTAATTATTTAAAGTAACTTGATCAAAAAAAGTTTTTCAACCAACTTTGAAAAACATAACTTTATTCAAAAACTTTGAATAATTCTTATGTCGAGTTCGAACTAGTTTTCCAAAAAACCAAACATGACAAAAATTTGATCACTATTTAAATAACAACATCTTGTTTCAATCCTTTTATATAAACTTACCTTTTAGAATTTATTTATAACGTCTCAACTGGTCGCGATAAACAAACATCCAAACATTATATATTTTAACTAAGCTAATTAAAATATATAAATTACTAGTTTATATGAATCTCTTATTAATTTTAATGCATAAAATAATAACCTTTGCATTTAACCGAAAAACTTATTTGGGCCGATAACTCTTGGACCGAGAAAACTTATGGACCGAAAGCCCCTCCTGGCCCGTTTGCCCTTCCTGGGCCTAGAGCCACTTGGGCCGAGAGTTACCTGGGCCGAACCTCATCTGGACCGGATCCCCTATCCAGGCCGGTTGGGCCGTGGTCCCTGGGCCGAAGCCACGCCACCGCCGCCCATCCATGGGATAATCGACTGCCGCCGACCGACTGCTGCCGATCGACTGCCGCTGACCGACTGCTGTCGATCGACTGCCGCCGACCGATTGCCGCCGACCGACCGCTGCCCCCGCCGTCACCGACCACCGCTGCCGCCTGGGTTGCTATCGCCGGCTACGGTGGTGGCCTCGGTTTCTTTTCCGATTAAAAACAAATTCCCTTTTTAACCTTAATCCCTTTTAATATATTAAAACTAACTAGTTTTAATATCCTGATTAAAACCTGAATTTAATCAAAAATCAAAACTTTAATTATTAATGTGACCAAACTCTGTTCCATTAATAATTAATAACCCTAAAAACCAGATTTTAACCATTAAACAAAAACTGTTTAAATTTCTGATCAAGATCAGGTTTTAATAAAAGACTTATCTTTTAACCTTTTAAACAAAAACTTGTTTAAACCTTTCTGATTAAAATAAAGACCTTTATATTTTAGATGAAAAACAAAAACTTGTTTAAATCATCTATTTGGTTTTCGATTTTCACAAGGAGAAACAAGATGAAGTAGAAGATGATATAACTTAAAACGAATAAACTAACTAGGTTTTTACCAATTAAACAAACTGTTCAAACTTCTTGATCAAAAATTTGTTTTACCAAAAGCTGTAATCCTTTAACCGTTCAAACTAGCTATTTAAACTTTCTGATCAATAGGATTAAATCTTTTATCAACTGGACAACAAAAACAAACTGTTTTGTTGCCCTTCTTGATTTTCGAAAAATACAAGAAACAAGAAGAAGATCAAGAATAAACCTTTAATCTAAAACCAGATGAAGCTAGAAACCTTAGATCATAAAGCTGAGGCTCTGATACCACCGAAGGGTTTTGATCTGACCAAACCACCCTAGAACACAAACTGGTCAAGCCCTGGGTTTGATTCTACTGGTTCAATCCTAAAGCGGAAACAAATTGAACACAACCCTCTAAACCCTAAAAAGGTTAGGATCTTTCTAATGATCATATTAGTTTCTCATCAACAATCCAGATAAAGGTTAGGAAAAATAATACCTCTTGTGATCTTGGGATTGCTAAAGATAGTCCACTGCTACTACACCACCAACGAACTAGCTGCTAGACCGCTACTGGAATTACCCGAACAACACGAACCGCGTGAGTGTGTGTATGCGTGGGTCGCAAAATCCGAAACCCACTTGGGGTTTGTCGAAGTCGACGCAGAGAGGGGAGAGGTCGATGCACGGAAAGGAGCAAGGTGGCTAGGGTTTTTTCTTGATTTAGGATTAAATCACTTATACAATAAAATGAGCCTTTTCTAGGTTTAAATACTTAAACCTTATCCAAGCCCAAGCCCGTTTAATTAAAGCCTATGACTTTAATTAAAGTTTTATTCCTTGTAATTTGACCCCCTGGACTTTACTAGTTAATTAATTAACTATTAATTAACTGGTCCGTTAAATATTAAACTTAATATTTAATTTCCCTTAAAATAATAAATAACTATTTATTATTTATCTCTTTTCTCAAATAATTAACTCCACTGATTAATTATTTCCACATAGATATTGGTAAATTTCAAACTGTTCTAAATAGATGTGTAGCAGTGTGACCCTTTAGTCTCTTATAACATTGGATACAATGTACCAATTAATTATCTCTACACATAATCTAACAATATATATATATATATGTGAGAAACTTGTTTTTCCGGTTTAGATCAAGTTTTGATCTTTTTACCGAATAAAGTTTTCATTTTAACTGTTATATATATATATATATATATATATATATCTTTACTATATTATAAAGCATTTAGATCAAATACTTAATCTCTTAATTTTTAAGTCACTTGAAATTACATTAATACCCTCACTTTATACAAAATTTAGATAGTAAAGAAATCCGTGGATTGCCAAAGTTAATTTGGGAAGGAAATCAACATCTCATTTCTACTATATCAAATCATTGAAGTCAAATTGCTATGAATTTCCGAAAAGGCGTAAATTGAGTTGCGAATTTGGCAATTTGAAAACTATTTAATTTAGGAAATTGTAATAAGTAAGCAGCTAATAGTTTACCTATAAATGAAATTTGAAAATGCATGATTTATTGTATTTTCCTACTAATTTACTAAAAGCTATAAATTGAATAAGGAAAGAAAATTTGTATTGCTATAAATTTTGCGAAGTAATAAATTCTTTCTTATTTACAAAAGTGCAACAAAATTTATTTCTTAAATCAGTATATATATATAAAATATCTACATACACCTATTGTAGTTTTTACAATCGTTTCAGACTCATGAGACCCGTATTTTCTTCAACATGAACTCTCAAGATAACATCATGAATGTTTCATTCTTTGATGATACCCACAGTGTAAATGACCAAGTAAGTAAGAAAGTCAGTGGAAATTTTAATGGACATCAAGAGAAAAGAGGTAATATGTTAAGCCATTTGTCAGAAGAATTTTATATTGCTTCCTTTTTTTCATTTCTAAGATAATAGTTATTGTTTTTTTTTTCATTTCTAAGATAATAGTTATTGTTTTCTTTTCATTTCTAAGATAATAGTTAGACATGTCTTTTACCATACATAGGAATAGGAATATGGTGTCGTGATTGTCGGATCACTTTTAATTTGACCCTTAAGGATTAATATTTAAAAATATTCAAGTATGTATGTTTGTTAGTAACTTGTTTATTTTTCATCTTATGAAAATCCGAAAGGAAAATGACAAGTTGAGCTTTGTATTATTCCAACCACAAATACAATATTTTTCAACAATTAAGTTTTACTTCGTAATAAACTTAAAATATTTGATGATAAGATTTTGTAATTGTCTTGAGAATGGCATATCTTTATCCAGGCCGGTTCAATCAATTTTTGAGCCTTAACAAATATTTAAAAATGGCCCTAACATAAAAAAAAATTGTCTCAACTACACAACTTTGTAGTGTAATGAAGATAAGTAAGTTTACTGTCTCCTAAAACTTTTTTTTCTTTTCAACTTCCTCTATTTTTCTTTTCTTTTCGTTACTAGATACTGTAATTAGAAGCATAATGAAACAAAATCAAAATGCAAAAGAATAATTCATGTGTAGAATTGAAGTTTGCAATACATAAATGAATGAATAGATGATTATAAACAAAAAATGGAGATGACTTCCGATTTCTGCATAAAAAATTGATTATTATGATTAACCTATAAAATGTTATGTACAAATTAAAATTTTAAAAAATATCCAATAATATTTTAAACATTCTATCATATAACAATTATTTTAATTTAATTATTAAAAAAATAAGTATAACTAAAACTTATATACGTGAATGATATATACCTCGTATATATAAACAATTCTAATTTTTTTGACTCGTATATAAAAATAACTTCGTATTTATAATTACATGTAACATTTTCTCTACTACTTTATCTAAGCTTTAAATTTAAAGTAATCAAAATTACTAAAATAGATTTAAATATCCCTATATTTATTAAAAAAAAAAAATACAAACCTACCGCCCACTTTTATATCAAAACAATGCCCGACCTATATCAACACAATTTCAAAAGTCAAAGCCATGCTATAGTTATAAGTAAAGATTTATTTTTATTTACATTTTTTAAAATTAATAATTGTTAATCGAGAAAACAAAATTAAAAGAAACAAATAAAGGAGAAAAAATAGACATGTGGACATATGGAAATTATTTATTGTCACCATATTGCATAAATATCACATCATCTATACTATCTTAAAATGCATTTAACATTCTCTCTCTTAAAATTTTTAAGACTACTTAATTTTAAGTAGTACATATTTTTATGCAAATAATACAAACTCTTAAAGCAATAACTCAATCAATTAGCTCATTAATCTCCTCAAGTAACTTATGGTCATTACTTTTAACAACTCATCAAACATGACACCAACAATTTGTTAATCTAATGTTAGTTTAATCACTAACATTAACTAAATTTTCAAAATAAAAATATTTTTATCTGAGAAATGTTTAATATAGTCCATACTTAATCCATAGTCCTGAGAGACTAATTTTAGCCTTTGGATCAGCCACATCAATGGTCCAGATTGAATTTTCTAAATTTTGAGAAAAGTGGCATTTTCGTAATTCACATATGATTTTTAACAATCACATGTGATTGTATACCGAATCACACGTGATTAAATATTAAAATTTCAGAACTATGTTTTTTATATAAACTATATTGAATACAACTCATTTTTATCTAATTATTAAACAATAATATATAACTTTTCATATTTTATTGTTTTCTAAAAACTAGTAAAAGAGTTCATGGAAAAATGGAGAAATAATGATAATAAAACAACGATGATAGATAAACAAATATGATTCATTAAATCGACAAGGTATGAAACATAAATTATTCATCGCTGCCGCATTGCGCAGGTACAAATGCTAGTATATATATATATATATAGGGGATGGTTCCATTGAGAACCGATTTTTATGCGAGAACCGCAAGAACCAATCTTAGCCGTTGATTTGATAATTGGAATTCATGGATGGAGAGCGTGGGGGGATCAAGTGTGGCAGGGTGTATGTGAGGAATTCATGGGTGGGCAATGACATTGAAAGAGGGGGAATTGGACGGCTCGGATTCGTTCTCGCGGTTCTCGCATTAAAAATGGTTCTCAATAGAACTTCTTCCTATATATATATATATATAATTTTATATATATATATATATATATATATATATATAGGAAGAAGTTCCATTGAGAACCATTTTTAATGCGAGAACCGCGAGAACCAATCTGAGACGTCCAATTCCCCCTATTTTAATGTCATTGCCCACCCATGAATTCCTCACATACACTCTGCCACACTTGATCACCACACACTCTCCATCCATGAACTCCACTTATCAAATCAACGGCTAAGATTGGTTCTCACGGTTCTCGCACTAAAATCGGTTCTTAATGAAACCCTCCCCTATATATATAGGCAAAAGTTCAAACGAGAACTGTTTTTCGTACGAGAACTGCGAGAATCAATCTGAGAAGTGCGAGAAGCTATTATAGCGGTTAGATTATATAATCAACGGTTAAGATTAATTATGGCATTTGTGTAATTAAATTAAATTCTAACGAGATTAAAATATTAACAATAGGGGTAAAAGGGACAATTTATCTCCATGTTATCCATCTATCCTAATTAAATCCAAAAGTTTCCTCATTCAATTTATACGGATTCTCTTATTAGTCTCACAAATCATAATTCAAATTTTAAAGATATACATGTTCTCTCTCCTCCCTCCCATAACATCCATTGATGCCTCAGACCCTAACATGAACTCCAGCAGATCTCTTTCTGTCGGTGATGTTGAGAAGCTTTTCAGCCATAGATAATCGCCGTTATTAGAGATCCATGGCGAGAAGGCCGCAACTGCCATCCTAATAGATCGATTATGCTTGAAATCATGATTCTTCACGACAAGAAATACACCATGTTCGACCTTTGCCAACTTCCACCTTGGAGAAGCTGCTGAGTTGTGTTCACAGATACCTTTGCTATAAAAAGAACCATCGCTGCCCTCGACAGCAGAAGTTTGGTACGTTGCAGATGTATAGGCTTCTATTTTTCTGCAAAATTCATCATCCTCTTTATATCTCTCCGAAGTTCGCCGCAACGGGTTTTAATCAAACAAAAATTAATTCATGAACGTCGAGGCTTATAGAATCAGATCGTGATGATTTCCTGCTACAAATCCATGTAGTATGATAGGTAGGAGACAAACAACGCATCACCGCTGGTCTCCAAAATAGTCGGTTTCTTTTATTAAGTTAAAATAGAATTTGACGTTGGAATTTGTGTTTTATATAATTTAGTTATTTACATTTGATATCAACACTTTATGGTATATTTAGGAAGAAATTATATTTTTTCTAATTGTTCACTATTCTTTTTTCGATTATTTTAATTTTTCCTAGAATTGCTGTTTTTTTTATGATTGAAAATTTGGTTATCATTAATTATTCGTATTCTTGTTTTTATTAACGTAATCCATAACTGAGTATGAAAGTGGGAGACTTAACCTCGAACCCTAAACCTCGGCCATTCATTTTGTAAGTTGAATTTATGGATGGAGAGCGTGAGACGATCTAGTGTGGCAGGGTGTAGGTGAGAAATTAATGGGTGAGCAATGACATTGAAGGAGGGGGAATTGGACGGCTAGGATTGAGTCTCCCATTCTTAATTTATTTAAGGTTCTCATTTGAACCTCACTATATATATATATATATATATATATATATATATATATATATATATATATATATATATATATATATATTTGTGTGTGTGTGAGAAACTTGTTTTCCGGTTTAGATCAAGTTTTGATCTTTTTACTGAATAAAGTTTCCAGTTTTTTTATATGTTATATATATATATATATATATATATATATATATATATATATATATATATATATATATATATATATATATATATATATATAGTGTGAAACTTGGGTTGACGGAAGTTCAAAGTTTTGAACTTTTGGTCAAATAAAGTTTAAAGCTTTATTATTGTTTATGATCGTACGAACATTAACTTAGGCGGTGTTTTTGCTAAATTGTCCAGTTTGTGATAAATAGCAAAAGGCCCAGTTTAGGCCCAGCTTTGAGGCCCAAGTTATGTTTTTGGGATTAACACAAAATCAGTTTTAGTTTTGGTGTTAGGTTTTAGCCAATACAATTTTTGAATCATCCCGGGTATATATATATATATATATAGGGGAGGGTTCATGCGAGAACCATTGTTAGTGCGAGAACCGCGAGAACCAATCTCGGCCGTTCCTTGGATATGTGAAGTTTCATGGATGGTGAGTGTGGAGGGATAGAGTGTGGCAGGGTGTATGTGAGGAATTCATGGGTGGGCAATGACATTGAAAGAGGGGAAATTGGACGACTCAGATTGGTTCTCGCGGTTCTCGAATGAACTTTTTCCTATATATATATATGGTGCATAATCAAGTTATGTTCTTTATTAATATCGTATTGTGTCATGATTTAATTATTATTATTTATTATTAAGCCAACGCCTTTAGACCAAGTGGATCACTTTTGTGTTGCTTTATTTTTTCCTTCTTGTGGTTGATTACATTTCTTTATCTGGTGTGGGAGGTCTGCGTGCCAATTACAACCCCTATTTATTTTTGTAAAGGTACTAGTTTTAGCGGGCCTGCGTGCTTTTGAATTAATTTGTAATAGGGCATTAGATTTATCAAAATTGTATAGGTTTGTTTGATATTTGTAAATGTAATTATTCTTGAGACGATCAAGCAAGACGAGGAGCAGGACAAAGGAGAGAAAAATGTTATGGATGCTTAAACCAGTGGGAGCATCAGAAGTTCATGCCTTGTGTGTTGTGTGATCCACTTAGGGTTTTTGACCACAGGGGTGCTTGATTAATTAATCAAGTAGCAATGATCGTCAAAGGCGTAGTGTTTTTGGCTTATTATTATTATTATTATTGTGTGGCTGTGATATTAATTATTTAGATTGTTCACGCTTGTCGTTAAAAAACTTATATATTTTTAAATTGAAATAGTTTTTTTCACTTAAAAAGGATTATAGTTTTACAAGTTTTGTAAAACAGAAAAACAACCCTTTTTTAAAATCTTAGACCAGTAGTGCTACCCATTTAATGGTACACCTTCCTGCTACCGGTACCTATGGTGTGTTGTCGTGCCCAAACTGTGCACACCTGTGTTCAAACTGATATGGGGAGGGGGTGAAAGACTTTGCGATTCCCTGATGTGACGGGCCAGAGTTCACCCCGTCTTAGGTGGTGAGTTATATTTTGGTGATTCCCTGATGTGACGGGCCCAAAGTGCACTTAGGAGGACTAAATATGTACGAATTGTGTTTCATTCGATGTCCCAAAGATATAAGAGTCGTGTTTTGGATTAAATACGATCGGTATGGTTTGTACCCACCAGAAATAGCACGGGGTTGGTGTTGTCGTGCCCAAACCGTACACCGACACGTGTGAAATATGGATCATATTCTAAAATAAATTTACTTAAAGGGTTATAATTTATTTTAGAGGAATTAATTACTGAATTATTTTTCTTGCTTTCTCTGTAGATGACGTATTTATCTGTTATTCCGTTTTATTCACATGAGGAGTCTCTTAGTCTCGTCATGGGTAAGTGGAAGCTTTCAGGACCAAACTTTTCAGTTTGGAGGTTGCACTTTAGGAATATCCTAAGGGCACAGAAAAAGTTGTACATAGTTGACATGCCAACTCTAGCACGACCCGATTATTCTACTCAGGATGGGGAGTATGATACATATTATAAGTATCTATATGATGAATATGATGTCATGTCAATTCTGATACTCTCCACATAATCTGAGTTTTCGGGGGGACTCAGAAGTAAGTCAACTTTTGACGTCGTGCAGGACTTAGAGGAGCAATTCAAAAGCAGTGAACGCTATGGACGTTTTCTGCTAATGAATGATATTCTTTCACAGTGAAAGAAAACAAGTCACTAAGTGATCATCTCATTAATTTGAGAAGGTTATTTGATTGCTTGATGCTTCTGGGGTCACAAGTCAGTAAACAAGAACTTGTGATGCTTTTGGTCGGCACTCTGATAAATTACTATCAGGCAAAGGTAGTGGATGAGATCAGAGGACAGGAATCGACTATCATCGGTATACACAAGTTTCTAATGTGTATGGATGACCAAATGCACCCTGACATCTTTGATACAACAGTTGTTGAATCAATGGAGGATGATGACTGGATTGATGAGCTATTAGACATTTGTTGCCCAGTTTGCGGTAGCAAGGATTTTTGCGAGCACTCACTTGACATTGATTTGCTGGACGTTGGTTCAACCAATGAGTCAGGTATCTTTATGATAGATTGTTTAGTTACTTCTTTTGAATCATGGGTACTCGATACCGGATGTGGTCATCACATATGTAATCACTTGCAGGGATTCAAGAAGAGTAGGAAACTAAGGAAAGGGAGCATGGACCTGTGGGTAGGTGAAGGCTCCATCATTGGTGCTGAAGCTGTAGGGACATATAGTCTCAGGCTACCTTCAGGATTAATCATAGAGCTAGAAGATTGTTTTTATGTTCCTAGATTAATAAAAAATGTAATCTCGTATAATTTATTAATAGACAGTGATTTTACCTATCAGTCTGTAGGAAAAACAATTTTGTGCTTTAAAAATGATTTATTTTATTTTAAAGCAAGTTCACAAAATGGTCTATATATAATAAATCTACAAGATGAAAAAGAAATCTATCATATAAGTAATAGGTCAAAGGATACTTTGAACCAAACTTATCTATGTCATTGTCGGCTCAGACATATTAACAAGAAACACATAGAACAACTTCATCATGATGGAGTTCTAGGGTCATTTGTTCTTGAATCAATTGACAACTGCGAATCTTGTTTGTCCGGCAAGATGACAAAGAAACCTTTCAACAGTTTGAATGAAAGGTCTAAAGAATTGCTGGGGATAATACACATAGATGTGTGTGGTCCTTTCCGTTAGGAAGCCAGAGGTTACATTTATTGATAACTTCAGTAGGTTTGGTTATGTGTATATTATGAGACACAATTCTGAAAGTTTTGATTTCTTCAAACAATTTCAGAATGAAGTACAGAATCAGCTTGATAAGAAGATAAAGCTGCTTCGGTCTGACCGAGGTGGTGAATATCTGAGTCAGGAGTTTGATGATCATCTAAAAGAGTGTGGAATTGTTTCATTACTCACACCTCCGTATACGCCACAATGGAATGGTGTATCAGAAATGAGAAATAGAACCTTGCTTGACATGGTTTTGTCTATGATGAATCAAACCAGTTTACCAATGTCGTTCTGGGGACACGTACTCAAGACGGCTGCTTTTATGCTGAACCGAGTTCCGACAAAATCCGTGGAGGATGGAAAGACACAGTCGAGTTATAGACGGGGAAAAAGTCCAAATTGTCTTTCATGAAGATTTGGGGTTGTGAGGAAATGTTCTTGGTTTTTGGAATAAGCACGGATGAAATTAGTGTGACTGGTTACATAGATGCGAGCTTCCAGACAGACAAAGATGAATTTAAGTCACAGTCAGGGTTTGTCTTTACCCAAAAAGTTGGAGCTATATCTTGGAAAAGCCATAATCAAGATACGATAACAGCTTCGACTATAGAGGCTGAGTACATTGCGGCAAATGATGTAGCAAAGGAAGCGGTTTGGCTGAGGAGTTTTATCTCGGATCTTAGAGTTGTTGCCGGTATCTATTATATTTTGTGATAATATGGGAGCTTCAGCGCAAGAAAAAGCACCAAGAGATCACCAGCGGACCAGACACGTACTTAGAAAGTATCACATCATCCGAGAGATTATCGGAAGGGGAGATGTGAGAATATGCAAGATACCAACAAATGACAACGTAGCTGATCCGTTGACTAAAGCGCTTGCTAGAGATAAGCCTGAGAGACATGATAGTTCCATTGGAATGCAGTACATAGGACCTAGCAGCGAGTTCCAGTAATTGATTAAAGGTATGGATTGAATTTAAAATCTATGATTATGTATTAAACATTTCTACGTAATGGAAATAGGAGGTGTAATATAATCGTTTTAATATTCTCCATTTTTAGCATATTTATTTATCCATGATATACAAGTCTCGTTATATCTAAATTACTCTGTAGCTAGTTGGTGCGGTGGGAGCCACATCAGGGAGACAATAACGCTATATAAATACTTGATGGTTTATTCGTGTAGAGAATAACAACACAAGTCTTGTGGCCAAGTATTTATAGATATTTGTCAGAGGTAGAAATATTGGAGGAGATCCGCATCAGACTAACTTCATGGAGACTCTGACATGATGTAACACCACTTTTTCTGAAAAGCTATTAGACATATTATATAACTCTTAGCACCCAAAAAGGATCGAAGTTTTACAAAATACTGTTACTATTTACATTGGTGCTAATCTGTTGATAAAAAATAGTGTTTAAAAACATTACTAAAACAAAATCAGGAGCTATCTAGTCTAACAAGTCGCTGGGGCCTTCCCCTTGCCAGAACCTGATGCACCTGCATGCAGAAAACACTGAACGTAAGCTAACGCTTAGTGAGTATACTACTGAATATAAAACAAAGCATGAGAGCTAATTCTCTTTAGGATGTCTCACATCCCAACTTGTAATCTGCAAATCTGTTAACTGGTCCTGGAGTATATTATACAAAGTATAAGCAACCCCTGACACTTACTTGGGTATAAGGATCTCAATATACCCTATCTCTGCCTACAATTCAATAATATCACATAACCGATCACAGATCATGCAATTAATATACACACATATGCTAATCTGATTAAAGGTAGGTACACTCACCTTAGCATCAGTTAAGATTATACTTGTATCACAAAGATGTCAGTCTCTTATTGCCTACAAGCAATAAACAAATACTTCAATAACTTTTAGACGTTGCTGTAATGATTCTGGCTGACTAGCAAAAGCTCAGTTAAAAACCACCTCCTATGACCGCAGAGGAATTGCCCTACGCCCGCAGGAGTTTCCCTTACTACGGCCGCAGGGATCCATCCCTACGCCCGTAAAGGGTATTCTATACTTCCTGCTGTTGTAGGCTAAGTGCACTACACCCGTAGGCTCATTTCCTTCGTCCTAAGACGGTAACTCATGAAAAACTGTTCTACGCACGCATAAACCCTCTCCTACGGCCGCAGTAGACAAAACTATCAAAAACTCTAAAACACCTTCCTACGGCCGCAGAGAACCTTTCCTACGGCCGCAGGAACCAAAACAACCAAAAACCCCTTAACATGTTCCTACGCACGCAGCGAATAATCCCTACGGCCGCAGGAACAATCGGTACATCAGACTTCCTGCTTTGTTCGTGAACAGCAGCCGAAATCATCTTTTAACACTTAAATCTTGGTTATACTCAGATTCAACCATAGAAACAAGTTCTACAACATCACTACTAACTTTCTATCACAAAACTTGATACAAAACAACACTAAAACACATAAACCAAGCTACAAACATGAATTCAACCATGAACCCATTTCTTGACCTAAAAACTCAATTAAACCATCAATAACTCTTACCTTTTGCTTCTGAATCACTATAGGATCAATTCTAAATGCTTGAATTTCACTTTAGCAATCAAAATCAGTCACAAGATCGGAGAGAAGTGTGTGTACGTGAGTGTGATTTGGTTCCTGGTGAATTGACTCCAAATGAGTCAAATAACCTCATATAAATCTATAACTTTAGGCTAATTGCAAAAGCAGCCCCCTATTCTTCTTTAACTTTCTGTATTGGCAAAACTAACCCCTTAACTTTATAACTCATAAACACATAGTACATAAAGGCAACTAACCAAACACGTAAAAACTTATATTTAATTTAAAATAATTCATAGCAAGAACTTTCTAACCTTAGGGCGTTACAACTCTCCCCCACTTGGGACGATTTCGTCCCCGAAATCTATTATGCAAACAACTGAGGGTAATTCTGTCTCATATCACTTTTTGGCTCCCAAGTATAATTTGACCCTTTTCAGTGCTTCCACTATACCTTTACCAGACCTACTTATTTGTTACCTAGATGTAACACCACTTTTTCCAAAATAGCTTTTAAAAATCATTAACTACTGATTAGCACTCTAAAACATTAGAGTTTGCGGAAAACAAGCTTACATCACTTTAGTGCTAACGGTTTCATAAAAGTAATGTTAAAAGTACTCTTTTCAAATGCTTGGAGCTATCCAACTCTGCAAAGCACTGGGGGCCTTACCCTTACTGGAATCTGGTCACCTGCATGTACAACATACTGAAACATAAGCTTTCACTTAGTGAGCATACTAACTGAACAGTAAACACATAAAGCATGAGTAACTCTTCTGGGGATGTCTCACATCCAAGCTGAACACCTGCAAAACTGTTCAAACTATTAACTGGTTCAGGGTATGATCACACCTCGCGCATAATCAAATCACTGACACTCTGTTTGGGTATAAGGATCTCAGTATACCCCTATCTCTTTACTGAATAATATATCTGAGTACTATTATACCTTGAAACCATAGTCTTAACTCATTACATGACCATATCACAACACGGATATCATACTGTTCACCTTGTGCATATATGTATACTGATCATACTAAATACTATATCATAGTGCTACTGATTCTCACATAATCAATCACATATCAAGCATACAATTTATATACTAGTGGCTTAATGCATATACATATGCTAATCTGATTAAAGGTAAGTACACTCACCTTAGCAGCAATTAAACAACTATTCTCTATCACCGAAATGTCAACTCTTATTGCCTACATGCAATAAACAATACTACATAAATATTTGAACTCAACTGGGAAAGACACTAATCAAACATCAGCACAAACAACTGAACTGTAATCTGGATGACTGCTTGCGACCGCAAGCATAACTCATGCGACTGCAAGGGTCCTTATATACCTCCTTACGATCGCAAGGGAGAACCTATGCGACCGCAAGGGTCCTAAACAACCAAAACACAAAAACACTGCCTTGCGATCGCAAGGGATAACCTATGCGGTCGCAAGGACAGTCGGCACAGTAAGGTTTCCTGCTCTGTTCGACGACAGCAACTGGGTCTCAACTTTAAGCACTCTAATTCCAATCAAATTCAGATTCAAGCTTTCAAACAAATTCATTAACACTACTAATAACTTCTCTACATGTATCATAGCTCAAAACATCAAGAACTAAATGATTCATCCAAGAATCACCCCTTTGACCTCAAGAACTTCAAAATCAATCAAACCACACATACCTGAATCTTGGAGACTAACATGGATTGAAATACAGCTACAAAACCTTCGTGACTGCTGTTCAAATTCAACAGAACTTGGGTGGCTAGAACTCACGTATGTGTGTGTATCCTATGTGTGTTTTTGGATCCTGTTGGTTTTGACTTCAAATGAGTCAAACAAGACTCATATAAATCTAAACTTTCAAACAATGACAAAACAACCACTGGACTTAATTACTTTGCACACTTGACAACTTTAGCCCTTCTAGTTTTAAATCACATAAACACATAAAAGGGCAACTTAATAAACACACATAACACTTAACACGACAATTGATATAAACTCACATTTAGGAACTTACGAACTTTGGGGCGTTACAGTAGACTCTTAACTTTTCTCTCTAAAATAGCAACTGGTTATTCTACGTAACTGAGCTTTTCATCAATCGTCACATCTTGCAGAGGTACGATGGCTGACTCATCCGCCAAACACTTACGAAGGTGGGACACGTGGAATGTGTCATGGATCTGAGACATCTCTTCTGGAAGTTCTAGTCTGTATGCTACTTTCCCAACTCTTGCAATAATCCTGAAAGGACCTATAAACCGAGGCCCTAGCTTTCCCCTCTTTCTGAATCGAATAACCCCTTTCCATGGTGATACCTTTAGCAGAATGTGGTCTCCAACCTGGAACTCTAGTGGTGACCTCCGCTTATCTGCGTAGCTTTTCTGTCTATCCTGGGCCGCTTTCAGTCGTTCGCGTATCTATTGTATGTACTCGATGGTTTGCTGTACTATCTGTGTACTGCCCAGTTCTCTCTGACCGATTTCACCCCAACAAACGGGAGTTCTACATTATCGGCCGTATAGCATCTCATACGGTGGCATGCCAATACTCGAATAAAAACTGTTGTTATACGAGAACTTTGCTAATGGTAAGTATGTATCCCAACTACCACCGAAGTCGATGATACAAGCTCTGAGCATATCCTCCAATGTCTGTATAGTTCTTTCGCTTTGGCCACCAGTCTGTGGATGAAATGCTGTACTCAGATGTAGCTTTGTCCCCACGTCTTCATGAAACTTACTCCAGAACCTGGAGGTAAATCGAGTATCTCTATCTGAAATAATCGTGACTGGAACTCCGTGTATGGATATTATCTCTTTCATATACACATCTGACATTTTCTTTGAAGAGTAGGCCTATTTTATTGCAATGAAATGTGCACTCTTCGTGAGTCTATCAACTACTGCCCAAATAGCATCGAACCCCCTGGGAGTTCAAGGTAGTTTGGTAATTAAATCTATAGTGACATGCTCCCACTTCCATACTGGAATATCTAGTGGTTGTAACTTCCCATGCGGTTTCTGATGCTCTGCTTTGACCTGCAAGCAAGTCAAACATCTCTCCACGTATCTGGCTATATCCCGTTTCATTCCCGGTCACCAGTTGTTGGTCCCTTGGTGAGAGTATCAACAAGCAAGTAATGTGTAGAAGGGGGTTGAATACACTTTCTGCGGAAAATTGAACAAATCAATAAAAAGTGTTAACACATATCAAACCACAAACAATCGAATGCTTTGCTTTCATTAATAAGAAGATGATTACAGGAACAATCAAGTAAGCAACACTTGATATGTAAACACCTAATATAAATCAAATCTCTCAATCTCTCAAACTTTGCTATCTATAATCAACTTATGATTATAGATACAGGACGACTCTCTAAACAGGATTTAATCACAGATTGAATACTTACCAACTTCACAACAGATGTGAAGATTCGAACACACGAACAATTTGGCAATCTGTGAGTTTTCTTGATCACGTTGAACTTACACACAGTGAATCAAGATTCGTAACATATACGATCAATAGGTTGAGGTGAACTGAGTTTGGCTCTATAACTCGTTGAGTAGTCGTACCTCTAAACTTATCAAGAGATAAGTATTTATAATCCTGTTCCTACGGATCCTAACAAACTAGAACTTATCCTAATATGCTAACAAACTAACGGATAACCCGGAATCTTGAATCTTGAATCTTCTTATCTTGAGTCTTCAATCTTCAATTTTCAATCTTGATTCTGGAATCTTCTTAACCATGCCGTAGATATAGAGAGATAAAAGGAATTTAAAACATATTTAAATTCTCTTAAACTGACTTCTTTAGTCGGACTGAGTTACTCAGCTTGAAACTCATCAAGCTGAGTTCTTCGAGAACAAACCCGAAAACAAACATGTACTAACACGTATAATGATTAACTCATCCTTGGAATTCATAAGGGTTAGCTAGAACTTACTTAGCAACTCGGTCTAGAACTTACTCAGCTCGAAACGCATCAAGCTGAATACTCAACCTATATCTTAGGTGACACACACGACTTATCAAACATATTGATAATTTAACTAAGATATAGTCTAAGCTGATCGAATATATGCTCAACTTATATTTAGCTTGTGCTCAGTCTGAAACACTATAAGTGCTCAGTCTGATCAAGCATCATAATTCTGTTTAAGTTATATTTAGAACACATCTTACAAACTTAACTTTGTCTCATCAAATTTCAACTGATGAGATCATTTGACCTACAAACTCCCCTTATTTGATGATGACAAAACCATCAAACAGTTCTTAAGTTTGTTTAACAGAATTATGTGTTAAATCTTAAACTTACGAAGATTTTAATTTTGAACTTATCGAATATTAATTGAACTTATCAATTATCAATTGAACTTATCAATTTTAAGTTGAACAAACCAACCAATCATATTAATGATCAAGAACTAATCAATTATTCATTCAAGCTGAACTAATCAGACTAATAATTATGAACATATCATAAACAGTTGAACATATCAAACAAATATTTGTATTCATTAAACATATCAGAGTACAAAGTTTTGATCACTAAGATCATGCACACTTAGTGCTTACAAATTATTAGAACTAATCTAATAATTATAAGTAGAACTAATCTATTCAGGATGAAGCTCTTCAAACTCTTTAATCTCCTTGTTGATTTCTTCAAGAAGTTCTTGCAAATTTGGCAAGTGTTGAAGCTTATCCTTTTGTGATCTTATTGCTCTGTTTAGTCTGTACCTGAACCTTGCATTCTGTTCAGTCTTTGCCACTAGTAGTCTCAGAGCAAACACTTGAGATACCCCACATGAATATATATTTGCATCAGACTGGAAGCATTGTTCACCATTTCTGTCCAAGTACATGAATCCTTTCTGAGGTTTTTCCACATAAGTATTTTCTTTGAATTCCATGCCTTCAGGAAGATCGAGAATGTACTTGTCTGCTTTTGCTAATCCAGCTGGCTTTGATAATATTTACTTCCCAACTTTATGAAAAAAAGTCAGTAGGGTAGCTATCTAAGACCTAGGAATGATTTCCATTGCATCAGCTCTTGCAAGCAGCCTTAGTATTTCATCTTTTACCTGATTTCTAGCAGAGGACTTTTCCATCTGCTTAATAAGTATGGCTACCTGCTTCCATTCTTCATATCCCAGTTTGTGAAGTTGATTCAGCTCTAGGGAAGGTGTTTCACCATTTCTTAAGACGAACTCCAGAATAACTATCCCTTGGACTGAGCTCAACTTGAGTGATTTGACTTGAGAAGAGAAGTAGGACCTTGTATAACACTGAGTTATATCTTCCTCCTTTTGTTGATTCCCAACATGAAGCTCTTCTACTTCTTCCTCCTTAGGCACAATAGGCAGTTTGAGTTTTGCTAGTTCCTAATTCTGCTTTCTTATTTGTTCAGCCAATGCCTGTTCCCTTGCTTGTTTCTCATGTGCTAACTTAGCTTGTACATTCATTCACCTTCTTCTTATTTCGTTGATTGACATCCTAAGCTGGTCAACATCCTCTTGTTCCATCCTTCTCAATGACAACAGAGAAGCTCTTTCTTGTAATGTCATCTTGTCTGCAGAGTCTTCATCTGAGGCTGATTCACTAATAATCATTTTCCTTCTTTTCTAATTGGGGGGTTCTGAATCATCTGAGCTGACTACTACATGTCTCTTTCTTTTAGCCTTTTCAGTCAGCCCAGTTTCAGCTTTTATCTCCTTTTCTTTCTCCCCCTCAATCTGATCTGCACCCTTAGGTAGTAGTAACAAGGCTTCAGCTTGGACAGACTCAGCTTCAGCCTCTTGAACCTTCTCCCCCTTTTTGTCATCGTCAATAGGGGTCGAAGTCTATTTTTGGGATAGGGCAGCAACCGCAAATTTTAACCTCAGCACCTCTTCATCCAGAGAGTCTAAAATCTGCAACATATGTTTCTTTGTTTGTAATCTATTGAGGTTCAATATGTCAAACTGACCTTTAAAGAAGTTCAGTAGATCATCCAAGTCAGCTTGAGAAGGTTGGGACTTGGGTACATCATTCAAGGGTTGGTGTATACCCTCAAAATCATGTGCACCAGAGTTTGGACCCTGTGATTCACCTTGGTATGTAGATGAATCATTGACAGGTCGTGCTGGTGGGTGTGAAAAGTGAAGAGAAGTAATTGGGCTCGAAACGTGATGTGTATGGGTAGGTGGTTGGCTTATTGGGTTGGAGGGGGTGATTGACCCTCGGGATTGGTCATTATTTTAATGTAACCTGAGTGTGTCTGCTCAGGCACAGCAGTGGGCTCTCCCATGGCACTGGAGAGTGTAGGCTGAGTAGATACCACACCCGGTTTAAGCTGTAGGGTTGAAATGAGCCTCGAGGTTGACACCTGAAGAGTAGGCGTCTTCCCCTCAACTCCTTCATGGGGAGGGATCAATGTGATCTCATCTCAAGTGATGCCTTTAGGAATAGCACCACCTTTGGTAGTTTTACGTATATAGGTTTAGATATTCTCCATAGTAGCAGTAGGAATACTAGGTGTGGATTTAGAGTGGAGTTGAATGGAAGGTGGAGGAGATGGGTTAGACTGGGTTGGGTCTACCACAGTCTTATCTCCAAAAGATGATGGAGAAAAGTGAGAAGAAGTTGAGAGAGGAGTAGTGATACCTGGTCTGAGTCTGTCATCAAATGCAGACTCTGAAGACGACTTAGAATCATAGGAGGATGAAGGCTCAGCTTGAGCTAGCTGCTCAGCTCGATGATCTTGTTCAGCTCCAGATGCTCCCCCTTGATCCGACTCCTCAGCTTCACTTGCAGATGAAGCTCTCTCAGCTATCCATCGCATTGAGTCACTTAGACCTTCCTGCTCTGGAAAGATGTCATTGTTGAACATCTTCGAGCTGAGTGCTAGAGCATGGAACACATCCTGTCCAGCTTCATAATGCTGTTCTCCCAACTCAGCTTCCACCACCAAGGATAATTACCTTATAAATGGTACATAGAGATCCCTTGGTGTCTTCACAACTTGGGCTTTGAGCTCGTTGAAGATGAGCAGTGCATAGTCCGGATTTCTGGCATATTACATGTTGTAGAGCAGCTGCATCTCGAACTCATTGACTTGATCCAAGCCTCCAATCTTAGTGCCAAGTGAACGTATCACAGTGGACATCATGAAGCCCCATCCAGTAGGAAAAGTGGCATTCTTTATCACACCCTCTGTTTGTGGGTGACCCATGTTGGGTAGGACAGACCTTGCCACTTGTCTTGTTACAGCAGCTTCGAACACACCATTTGCACAGAGTTGAAGAACTTCCCTTAGCCTCTGCGCAGTAATGACAACTGTTCTATCCCTATTTAGAACAGTGCCAGTGATCTATCCTCTGTTCTGGTTGTAAGTACAAGTATACCAGAACTCCAACAGGTGTTGTGGAAAGATGTGGAGTGGTGCTCCTAAAAAAGCGAATGCCAAGGGGCATTTTCTAATGTAGTCCACCCATACTTCGTATCCACGGCCTTGTTTCCTCTCTGGAATTGCAAGACAGGCACGTTGATTATTGATTCGAATCAACGGCACACCATTGTTCTTCATCTGAGCACCTCTAAACCATTCTATTACCAAGAATAAGAAGGGTTTCGTCCATTTTGAATCAGATTAAGTTGAACGATTGACTCTGAGTTAATCGTATACGCACGGAGCGATTAGGGTTTTGAAGCTGAACGGTTGAATGCACTAAGCAAGAGAGGTGTTCGTGAAGGTATTTGAGTGTATGAGAAGTTTTAGAAGTGATAATTGTAAGCGTAAACTTCTAAAAATCGGTTATGGGCGTTATATATACCTTTCTAAGGAGAGAGAAAAGTTACCGTTGGAAATCCCTTTTTATCCGTTACACGTAAAAAATTTATGGCGCAGTGTAACAGTAATGGAGATGAAACTTATCATCTCCCAACGGTTAATTTTGTACATTAATTTTATTGACTTACAACAATATTATTTACACTGTTGTATTACACCAATACGTAATCGGAATAAAACGTGATTTAAGACTGACTCAAATATACAATGACTCATGAATTAATAACACATAATAATTAAATCATAGTTTGGACACACCAAGCTTAGTAAATTTATCACTCAGCGTAAGTCAAGCACTCAGCTTGATTTGAGCACTCAGCTTGAGATTGATACTCAGCTTGAGCAGAGCACATAGCTCAGACTAAATGACACTTAGTCATTTTTATTCGAGACTTACTGGAACTTATATTTTAACCACACTTAGCAGTTAAAATATGTTTGGAATGCACAAAACTTGTGAACTCATTATTCAGCTGGACAATATATTCAGTTTATGAAAACTTATTTATAAACTGTGCACTCAGCTTAAGACACTTAGTCTTTGTCAAACAGAAACTCAAATTCTAGACACTTAGCTAGGGGTTGAGCATACCCAATTCACTTAGCAGATACATAAACCTCTTTTCATCAAGTGGTTTTGTAAAGATATCTAGCCAATTGGTCATCAGTGGAGATAAATTTGATGTCAACTTTACCTTTTTCCACGATGTCCTTAATGAAGTGATGTCTAATTTCAATGTGCTTGGTTCTTGAGTGGAAGACTGGATTGTAAGTGATGGCTATAGCACTTTGGTTGTCATAGAAGATAGAAGTTTTCCTAAAATTCATACCAAAGTCTTGAAGTTGATGTTGCATCCACAGGATTTGAGCACAGCAGCTTCCTGCTGCAACATACTCAGCTTCAGCAGTTGAAGTAGCCACTGAGTTCTGTTTCTTACTAGTCCAGCTTACTAACTTCCCTCTAAGCATTTGACATCCTCCTGTTGTTGATTTTCTATCTAATTTGCACCCAGCATAGTCAGCATCTGAAAAACCAACTAATTAAATCCAGAGTCCTTTGGATACCAAAGACCTAGATTTGGTGTACCTTTAAGGTACCTAAAGATCCTTTTCACAGCTTGAACATGTGATTCCTTAGGATCTGCCTGATATCTTGCACAAACACATGTAGCAAACATGATATCAGGTCTACTAGCTATCAAATAGAGTAATGAACCTATCATTCCTCTATAGGTAGACTGACATACAGACTTACCATTTGAGTCTTTACTCAGCTTAACAGCTGGTGACATGGGTGTTTTCATGGTTGAACTAGAATCAAAACCATATTTCTTTATCAAATCAAGAACATACTTGCTTTGATTAATGAATATTTCATCAGGCTTTTGTTGAATTTGTAAGCCTAGGAAATATGTCATTTCACCCATCATACTCATCTTGTACTTTTTTGATATAATTTTGGAGAACCATTCACACAGAGATTCATTTGTAGAACAAAAAATAATGTCATCCACATAGATTTGTACAAGAATCACATGTCCTTTACTCTTTTTAATAAAGAGTGTCTTATCTATACTACCTCTAGTGAAGTCCATTGATAGTAAATAGTTGGACAGGGTATCATACCAAGCTCTAGGAGCTTGTTTAAGACCATACAAAGCCTTCTCCAACTTATAGACATGATGTGGAAACTTTAAACTAACAAAGCCAGGAGGTTGTTTCACATAGACTTCCTCCTGAAGTTTTCCATTTAGGAAAGCACTCTTCACATCCATTTGATAGACTTTGAAGTCTTCATATGCTGCATAGGCTAAGAACAACCTGATGGCTTCAATTCAAGCAACACGGGCAAAGGTTTCATCATAATCGATTCCTTCTTCTTGTTTATACCCTTGTGTTACCAGCTTGTCTTTGTTCCTAACAATCACTCCATCCTTGTCCATTTTGTTTCTATAGACCCACTTAGTGCCTATAATTGTATGATTTTTGGGGGCTGGGACTAGACTCCAGACCTTGTTTCTCTCAAACTCATTTAATTCCTCTTGAATAGCTTCAATCCAATCTTCATCCTCTAAGGCTTCTTCAGTCTTCTTTGGTTCCATTTGAGATAGGAAACCAAAGTAAGCAGCATAGTTTGATGTGGCCTTCGATCTTGTCATTACTCTTTCTTGAGCATTACCAATTATTTGATCTTGAGGATGATCTTTGAGGAATTTAAATGTTATAGTAGGAGAATGTGGTTCTGGATCTGAGTGATATTGAGAGTTCTGAATTGAACTTACATCCTCAGTCTCAATTGTAGCATTGTCATCAAACTGTTGATCACCAAGATCTTCAGTCTGATTAATGTCAGCTCCAAAGGGATTGACGAACTCATCATCTTTCTCAGCTTGAGAGTCCCTTGGAGCTTGTGATGATTTCTTTGATGGACATACATCATCATCACTGTCATCATCCATGACATACATGGGATTTGACATATTGGTTTCCTCAGGCTTTTCAAGCTCACTCAGACTGACCAAGTCAAATTGTCTTTTATCAGCTTGATCAAAACTGTCTTCATCACATGAGACATGAATTGATTCTTCTATTGCCTTTCTCCTTGAGTTATACACTCTATAAGATTTGGAGATTGAGGAATAACTAACAAAAATTCCAGGATCAGCTTTAGGTTCCAACTTATGGAGCTGATCTCTTTGATTCAACACATAGCATTTTGAACCAAAGACATGGAAGTAACCTATATTGGGCTTTCTTGATTTATACATCTCATATGCTATTTTGCCATGTCTTTTGACAATAATTCACCTATTCTGGGTATAGCATGCTGTATTTACAGCTTCATCCCAGAAATAGAGTTTCAATCCTGCCTCACATAGCATTGTTCTAGCAGCCTCAATTAAGGTTCTGTTTCTCCTTTCAGCAACTCCATTTTGTTGAGGAGTTCTAACTGAGGAGAAATTTTGTAACATTCCTTTTTGTTCACAAAAGCCTTCTAGGGTTTAGTTTCTGAACTCAGTCCCATGATCACTTCTGAGTTGCTTTGCAGACTTACCTTTTAGCAACTCTTCCTGTTTGTTAAAACTTATTATCTCAGGGCAGCTTCACTTTTGGCTTTAAGGAATATTACCCAGGTGAATCGTGAGAACTCATCTACTATCACTAGAGTGTACTTCTTGCCACTTAGGCTTGGAGTACTTATGGGTCCAAACATATCCATATGCAACATATGCAGTGGGTCTGTTATTGAAAAATTTTGCTTTAATTTGAAGGACCCTTTATGATGTTTCCCTTGTTCACAAGCTGAACACAATTTGTCCTTGAAAAATGTGATATTTGGCAATCCAGAGACTAACTCTTTGTTTGATAGCATATTTATGTTCTTGAAATTTAAATGTGATAATCTTTTATGCCACAACTAACTCAGCTTAGGAACAGATTGGGAATATAAGCAGGTTTCAGTATAGGGATCAGCAGAATTAAAATCAAGTAGATACACATCTCTTTCTCTTTTTTCTATTAATACAGGCTTACCCTTAGCATTATATATAGTCCCTGCTTTCTTCCTAAAAGTAACAATATTGTCTTCATCACACAATTGGCTGATAGTTATCAGATTGTGTTTAAGACCTTTAACATATGCAACTTTCTGGAAAGTCACCTTGCCAGCATGCATCTTCCCATATCCTTTGGTTCTTCCATGGGAGTTATCACCAAATGTTACTTTAGGACTTTCATCTTCCTAGAAATCACTAAGAAGTCCTTTCCACCCAGTCATGTGCCTTGAACATCCACTATCCAAGTACCATTTACTTGAACTCTGCACATGATAAGAAAACTAAACACATTAGTTTTGTTTGGGAACCCACTTCATAGTAGGTTCAGATGATGAGTACTTAGTAGCTTCAACTTGTGGAATTGACTGGTCAGCTTGAGCAGGTGCTGATTCCTGTGTAGGCTGATCAGCTTGTTCCTTTGGCCTTAAGATTTCAATTTCACAGTCCTTGGCCTCATGTCGTCTACCTCTGTACTTGTTGCATCTTCTTCTACCAATGACTACAGGAGATAGATCATTCGATAATCCTTCCGGGAACTTATCCTCAGTTTTAGGATTTTTGGTGGTGGATAACTTCTCAACTTTCTTGGCAAATTGATTCACCTAATCCTCAGTGACTTTGGACTTACATTTTTCATATCTAGGTTTATTATCCTTTTTATTAGAAGCTTGACCAACAAACTTCTTTTTGATGACTTTGGACTTACCATTGTCATGTTTTCTGGACTTACCAGTTTCAACAGCTTTGGACTTACCACTGTTGATTTCTTTGGACTTACCAATGTCAACAACTTTGTACTTACCATTTTTGTTATATGACCTCTGACTTACAGTGGTCTTCCTATTCTTGTAACTTCTCTCTGAGCCAGATAGAGAGTGTTTTCTTTTGAAAGGATTTGGATTAAGCCTTTCTATGACCGAAGTTCTTTGAATAGGCTGAGTGCCTAATCTGTTCAGCACAGACTTACTGTGTTGTTTAGATATTGAACACTCATTTCCATGATCTTTTGCCTTTACAAACATATTGTATTTTAGGTTTTGACCATGTTTCTTTTCTGAGGGTAACTTCTGAGACTCAATCAGTTGTCTATCTTCCTCAGAATCTGTACTTGTTATCTCATCATCATCAGCTGCATAAGCTGTGGATTGATAGTCACCTCCAAGTACAGCTTGTATCTGTTTAGGAATTTGTTGGTTGATGCACTTTTCAGCAAGCCTTGATGACTTACACCATGATTCAGTGACCTTTTGAAGTTGGTCACCTTTATCTTTGGCTTCCTGAAGTTCTTCACTTAGAAGTTTATTAATGTGTCTTTGACATTCAAGATCACATTGTGCCTTCTTACCAACATCAATGAGAGATTGATTTTAATCTCATTTTTCAGTTTAGCTATCTCAGCTTTGAGGTCATTTTGAGACTTAAGGCTGGTCTTAAAATCATTTAGCAAATAATCGAATGCAACACCTTTTTCTTTATCGGTGTAAGAGTTGAAATTACTAACCTTGTACATGGAGGAAGGATCCCAGTCACCAAGTTTGCTGTTTTCCTCAGCTTCTTTCATGTCAGCTTCAAAAGTTGATTCAGACAAACCGTAATCAACTTCATCTATTTCAAACTCTTCATCTTCTTGAGCCATCAGACATTTATCATCATCATTTGAGGTAGATGATTCTGTATCCCAAGTTTCAGCATAGAGTCCTTTTGCATTGGGCTTGTCTTCAGGCTTTCCTTTCTTGAGCTGAGTATATTTCTTCTTATACTTATAAGCTCTATAAGCATTCTTATCAGCTACTGAAGTTGATTCATCCTTCTTTGATCTGCACTCAGAAGCAATGTGTCCCTTCCTCTGACAATTGAAGCACACAACTTTCATGGGATCAAAAGAACTATTTCCTTTGCCTCTGTCAGATCTTCCTCTTCCCCTTTGAGCTCTTCTCAAACATCTGGCTAACATAGCCATTTGCTCAGTGATTGTCTGAACATCATCAGCATCACTTGAGTCTGAGTCTGAATTATCAGCTTGAGAGTCTGACTCAGTCTCAGATTCAATAACTAAGACTTTTGAACTTTTCTTCTTTTTCTGTGCAACTAATGCAACATCAGTTTTATCAAAAGAATCCTTCAGTTGTTGTTGAGAAGTTCTCTTGTGCTCTGTGATCTGTTCATGAGTGAGCAAGAACCCATATATGGACTGTAGGTTATACATGTGTAATGTTCTGCTAGCCCTTAGTGCTGTAGTTACTTCATTGAACTTTTCTGGTAACACATCCAGAAATTTCAGCACAAATTCAGCTTCATTCTTTTTAATGCCTACACCTAGCAGGTCATTAATCAAGTAGTGAAACCTGGTAAACACATTAGCCAAGGTTTCATTCTTCTTAGAGAAGTATTTTTCATAGGATCTGTTCAAATGATTCTTATTCTGCTGCTTGACCAGATATGTGCCCTCATATGTAATACTCAGAGTATCCCAGATCTCTTTTGCAGATTGACACCCAATCACAGTATGCAAGATCTCATTAGTAAGGGCATTAGCCAGAACACTCTTTTCCTTGTCATCCAGAGAATATAGTTTCCAATCTTCGTCAGTCCAGGATGCAACAGGCTTCTTAACTTCCTTTTCAGTTTTGTCAATAGACGTATCACTGACAACAGCAGGAATCTTGGGGATGATTGGTCCTTTAGTGATGACATCGTACATACATTTGTCAATGGACTTGAGGAAAAGCATGGCTCTGAATTTCCACATAGGATAATCAGATCCATCGAATATGAGACAGCCCTTTGCAGACATCTGAGGAAAGTTTGATGAATTGTTACTTGTCGACATTGTATACTTTCTCAGAATCTTGAACTTTCAACTTATAAAATCGTTCAGCCTTCTTTGATACCAGTTTTTGGTCCCTTGATGAGAGTATCAACAAGCAAGTAATGTGTAGAAGGGGGGTTGAATACACTTTCTGCGGAAAAGTGAACAAATCAATAAAAAGTGTTAACACACATCAAACCACAAACAATCGAATGCTTTGCTTTCATTAATAAGAAGATGATTACAGGAACAATCAAGTAAGCAACACTTGATATGTAAACACCTAATATAAATCAAATCTCTCAATCTCTCAAACATTGCTATCTATAATTAACTTATGATTATAGATACAGGACGACTCTCTAAACATGATTTAATCACAGATTGAATACTTACCAACTTCACAACAGATGTGAAGATTCGAACACACGAACAATTTGGCAATCTATGAGTTTTCTTGATCACGTTGAACTTACACACAGTGAATCAAGATTCGTAACATATACGATCAATAGGTTGAGGTGAACTGAGTTTGGCTCTGTAACTCGTTGAGTAGTCGTACCTCTAAACTTATCAAGAGATAAGTATTTATAATCCTGTTCCTACGGATCCTAACAAACTAGAACTTATCCTAATATGCTAACAAACTAACGGATAACCCGGAATCTTGAATCTTGAATCTTCTTATCTTGAGTCTTCAATCTTCAATCTTCAATCTTGATTCTGGAATCTTCTTAACCATGCCGTAGATATAGAGAGACAAAAGGAATTTAAAACATATTTAAATTCTCTTAAACTAACTTCTTTAGTCGGACTGAGTTACTCAGCTTGAAACTCATCAAGCTGAGTTTTTCGAGAACAAACCCGAAAACAAACATGTACTAACACGTATAATGATTAACTCATCTTTGGAAGTCATAAGAGTTAGCTAGAACTTACTTAGCAACTCTGTTCAGCTGACTCGGTCTATAAGCTAAGTCACTCAGCTCGAAACGCATCAAGCTGAATACTCAACCTATATCTTAGGTGACACACACAACTTATCAAACATATTGATAATCTTACTAAGATATAGTCTAAGCTGATCGAATATATGCTCAGCTTATATTCTGCTTGTGCTTAGTCTGAAACACTATAAGTGCTCAGTCTGATCAAGCCTCATAATTCTGTTTAAGTTATATTTAGAACACATCTTACAAACTTAACTTTATCTCATCAAATTTCAACTGATGAGATCATTTGTCCAACACCAGTAATTCATTCTCATATCTCTATACATCTTTGTAGCCCCTGGGTGAATAGAAAGCTGCGAGCGATATGCTTCTTCCAAAAGAACTTGCCGCACACCCTCAAAACTGGGTACCCAAACACGATCATAGCGAGTAAAAAGACCTCGACTATCTTTTTCTAACTTTGACACTTGGCCCTTCACACATTCTTTTTCTGATTATCTTCCTTAACTGCTTAAATCTGTGCTGCTTTAATCTGATCAAGTGTCGGGGTGATTACTGACATATGCACTTGATGCATTTGTATCTGTATAATACCTGATTTTCTGCTCAACGCATCTGCCACTACATTAGCTTTGCCAGGATGATGCAGAATCTCGCAATCATAATCTTTCAATAACTCTAACCATCGCCTCTGTCGCATATTCAGATTCTTCTATTCTAGAAAATACTTGAGACTCTTGTGATCTGAATAAATAGTACACTTGACGCCATACAAATAGTGTCGCCATATCTTTAGAGCAAAGACAACCACTGCCAGTTCTAAATCATGAGTTGGGTAGTTGTTCTCGTGTATCTTTAACTGACGGGAAGCATAAGCAATGACTTTCCCCCTCTGCATCAAAACACAACCCAACCCTCTGTATGAAGCATCACAATAAACTACCATATCTTCTACTCCATCTGGTAACGAAAGGGCTGGAGCATTACATAACCTGTGCTTTAGCATATCAAATGCTTTCTGCTGATCTTCACCCCATTTAAACTCTACACTCTTCTTGGTTAACTGGGTCAGAGGTACTGCTGCCTTGGAGAAGTCTTGTATAAATCATCTATAATACCCTGTTAAACCAAGGAAACTTCTGATTTCTGTAATATTCTGAGGTGGCTCCCACTTCATCACAGCTTCTACTTTTGCAGGATCCACTTTGATTCCCTCCTGATTGATGAGATGACCCTGGAATTGCACTTCCTGAAGCCAAAACTCACACTTGCAGAATTTCGCATACAGCTTCTCCCTGCGTAAGGTTTATAACACTTCTCTGAGGTGAACACTATGCTCCTCTGTAGTCTTAGAATAAATGAGAATATCGTCGATGAATACTATCACTGACTTGTCGATCATCGGCCGGGAAACTCGATTCATCAAATCCATAAACGTTGCTGGAGCATTCGTAAGACCAAACGGCATCATAACAAACTCAAAATGACCATATCGTGTTTTGAAAGCTGTCTTGGCTATATCTGGTTAGAATCTGCCCGATAATATATGTACGCCTTAGAGCACTGCCGATGATGTATGGGCCTATATGGGTGACATACCGGGGTCTAACATGACAGCAAATAAGGTTGAGGGACCATAAATGGAAAAAGTGAAAGTTAGCAATGCAGGCCGCGTTAGCGCCGCTAACTTAACGAGTTAGCGCCGCAAACTGTTAAAGGTTAGGGCCTCTATGGCTGCATGGGCTTTATGTCGTTTCAAAGTCAGGCCGCGTTAGCGCCGTTACGGGCTAAGGTTTAGCGCCACTAACTTTTGGTTAGCGGCTCTACCGCTGCATGGACTTTATGTCAATATCACCTACACTTTTGGCCAATGCATGGGGAGTTCTAGATTAATCTTGGCCGGCTAGAGGGATTTCCAGGGGCGGTTTTGGGGTCTTTAAAAGACTTATTTTCTGGAACATTTGTCTCTCTTGGCTCACTTTCTCTCTAGCACTCATATCCTCTCTTCACTTTATACCATAGCACTTGGTGATCTAGTGAAGACTTCGAGTTCCAGGAGCTTATTTGCTGTTCTTGTGTGATATTTCAACTGGAAGATATCATCAAGCTTGCTAGCACAAGCTGTTGGACTAGTTCCCGGGGTGTGGTTTCGAGAAGAGAAGAAGAAGAAGGAAATCTTTGCTTCTTCACCACCATCAGCCACCATCAAACATTTTCTGGAGCTTAGGAGCACGGTATAACTTTCTAACCTCCTTGTTTGTTGCTATTTTGTTACATAGAGTTGATCCATTTTTGGGATTTCATGTTTTTGAACAACTTCTTGCTTGTTTGTTGTTGTTCTTGCTTCCGTTGCGTGTTCTTGAAATCCCAACAGTGGTATCAGAGCCACCTCTATGTTAGAATAGCACTTGGTGGCCTGAAAAACCCGAAATTAAAATGTTTGTAATCTGCCGTTTGGGTTAGCGCCGCTAAATGTTAGTTAGCGACGCTAAGTTTTTGAGTTAGCGGCGCTAACGTTACTGGAAATTTGTTTTTTGAAAATTTGATTAAAACAGTTTTGGTCTCGGGATTTTTGGCATTTTAACCTTCTGGAAATTTGTTCCAAAGGTTCTATGCATTTTGTTGCAGTAGTGATATGCTTTGTTTGGTTGTATGTGTTAATATGAGTTGGTAACCTTGCCTTGGCCTTTTGGTTGATTTATGTTGTGTATGCATTTGGTGGTTTTAATCCACATTTGGGGCTGTAATTTTATTAAATTCAGAATTGAATGTAATAAAATTGTGGCTTGCATGTCATTTCATTCATCCGTGTACTTGTATTAGATAAATAGGTAGATTTGTGGCTTCCATGCCTTGTATCTTCTATTGTATGTAATTTGTATGATGGATATATGAAGACACATAAGAAGGCAAAACAAGATGGAGTTTTGATGCCCTTAGAAGCCAATGAAGTCCAATAGAGATGGTGGTTCTAGTGGGAGCTTGCATCAAGAAGTTTTGTCCCATACTTTGACCAAGTTCTTCCCATTTTTGTCTCACGGGAGGAACGCATAGGTTTATTTGCAAGGGTTACCAACTATTTTGTATATTGCGTGTGATGTGATTTTATTATTCTACGCATGGTTGTGTAGGTTTCGCATGCTAGATAATTTTTCATTAAAATTAATAAAATCACAAGAGTTTTGATAAAAATGGTTTACTCTCGCGCGCGATCACATACATAGATTAACCCACCTAGTGAAAATAGGATTTGTCACTAATAAGTTAATCTAAAACCAAACCGGAAACAAAAGCCCGTTTTTCCAACAAACCGTAAATCATGCACCATCCGTAAGTCGATACCACCCGAATCTAGTCTTTTGGGATTTGGTTGTCGAGCTTAGCACGAGCCAATTCTCATAAAACTGTGTGGAAGGTGAGTGTGGCGAATTCACAATTTTGGTTGTCGAGCTTAGCACGAGCCAACTTTAGTTAGTTTGTTACCGTATGTCTTGACGAACGATTTGCAATTTTAGGTTTGAAATCTTGGTTAATTGTCGAGCTTAGCACGAGTTAACCAAAATTTCAAGACTTAAAATTGGTGCAAGAAGGGATCAAACATGCCAAACGACCATTGGATGTCGTAGGATCCCGCAAGGCGCTAAAGATTGCAATAGAGATTGCAATTGGAAAAATGGTTGCCGACCTAAATAGTTTTATCATGTGATCCGCGGTAACCCCGTCACATGGTAGGATGAAATACGGTTCTTAGCCTTGTTAAGATAATTCTATTTGGGTAAATTATTTAACAAGATAAAATATCAAACTAACTAAAATCTACTTTGCAATTTTAGATGGCATCAACAAGCGCAACAAACACCACCACCAACGTTTCTCTCAGAGTTTTCCTTGAAAAGGAGAAACTCGATGGTAGAAACTTCATGGACTGGCATAGACAACTGAGGTTGGTCTTCCGGTAAGAAGGCAAGTTGCATACCATAGAAGAACCCCTACCAGAGGCACCTCCTGCTGGTGCAACACGGGCTGTCCGAGAGGCGTATGAAAAACGCCTCAAGGAAACTGAGGAAGTCACGTGCCATATGTTGAGCACGATGAACCAAGATTTGCAAAAGCAAATGGATCATTTGAGTGCTTATGACCTGGTCGTGCAGCTGAAGGATATGTTCCAACAGCAGGCGAGGCAGGAAAGGTACGAGTGCCTCAAGACAACCCTTGCTTGCAAAATGCAAGAAGGAGGGAACGTGAGCGCGCATGTGTTGTGGATGAAAGCAAACATCGAGCGCATGGAGAAGTTGGGTTTTACCATTGGGAGGGAGATGGCGGTAGATTTAATCCTCCAATCCCTGCCCAGTACATATGATCAATTCGTAATGAGTTATCATATGCACAACATGGATAAGACCTTGATGGAACTTCATGGTATGTTGAAGACCGTTGAGTCTAGCATGACCAAGAACAAGCCATCCTCCTCCAATCACGTTGTCGCCATCCGGGAAGGCCGCATCACAAAGAAGAAGGCCGCCCCTTCCAATAAAAGGAAGGGCAAGGGAAAGGTTGGCGTGGCCAAGCCTACCCCGGCCTCCGAGGGTAAGGGAAAGGGGAAGCTTCCCCAAGCCAAGACTCCGGAGGATGCGGAGTGCTTCTTCTGCAGGGGCAAGGGCCATTACCGCCGTAGCTGCCCAAAGTACCTGCAAGGACTCAACAAGCTCAAGGCTATGAGCATTTCGGGTCCGGACACATCAGGTACGTTCATGATAGAACTCCACCATACTTCTACTTTTAAAGGCTGGGTATTGGATACTGGCTGTTGCACTCACATATGTAATATGGTGCAGGTGCTAAGGGCAAGTAGGAGCTTGGAGCGGGGAGAGCTGGATCTTGTCATGGGAAACTCGGAGGTTGTCCTAGTGGAAGCAAAGGGAGACTTGGAGCTTTCATTCAAAACCGGCTATTCCATTTTATTAAAAGATGTATGCTATTCGCCCTATGTGGCTAGAAACATTATTTCTTTTCACAAAATGTATGACGATGGTTACGATTTTAAATTTTTAAATGGAACAATTATATGCTTTAAAAATGAAGTTGTTTATTTTAAAGCGTTACCATGTCATAGCATATATGAGGCAAATGCATATATTGAATCAAGAAAATCTATCATGAATATTGATTCTGATTCCAAAAATGGTTTGGATAAGTATTCCATATGGCATAGTCATCTTGGCCACATAAACAAGACTCGCATCGCCAAGCTCCAACTGGATGGGATCTTGGAATCATTTGATCAAGGATCAAATGATGTATGCGAATCTTGCTTATTGAGTAAAATGACAAAAGCACCCTTGACGGGAACAAGTGAGAGGGGAAAGGATCTTTTAGACATAATCCATACGGATGTATGTGGACCTTTCAAGCATGTCACAAGGAATAACTCACGATACTTCGTAACCTTTATAGATGATTATAGTAGGTACGGGTATGTCTATCTTGTTAAACACAAGCATGAAACCTTTGAGGTGTTCAAGACATTCCAAAACGAAGTTCAGAATCAACTGGGCAAAACAATTAAGATACTCCGGTCTGATAGAGGTGGAGAGTATCTTAGTACCGAGTTTATCGATCATATTAAAATTTGTGGAATCATTTCACAATTGACACCTCCAAGTACTCTACAATTAAATGGGGTCGCTGAGAGGAGGAACCGGACTTTGCTTGATATGGTAAGGTATATGATGAGTCGGGCAGAGATACCTATTAGTTTCTGGGGATATGCCTTAGAAATGGCGGTAAGAATCCTTAACCTCGCACCAACCAAGAAAGTTGCTAAAACACCTTATGAAATGTGGTATGATAAGAAGCCGACACTTTCATACTTACGGGTTTGGGGTTGTCAAGCCTACGTGAGATGTGACGTCGAAGACAAAGTTGAACCTCGCTCAGAAATGTGTTACTTTATCGGATATCCTCCTGCCGGTGTTGGATATTTATTTTATAAACCTTCTGAGAACAAGGTATTTGTTGCTCGAAGGGCGTTCTTTCTTGAAAGGGAGTTTCTATCCAGACATGGCAGTAAGGAAATTGATCTTGAGGAAGATCAAGGGTCGACTGATAAAGAACTTGAGGTTGGCACTAGCCAAAATACCGAGCAACATGATGCTACGGTACCTGACACTCTAGCAACGTCTACTCCTAGGCGTTCCAGTAGAACTCGTTCTGAGCCAGAGAGATATGGGTTTCTCATATCTGAGGGCAACGAGTTATTGGTGGATCATGATGAACCCACCAACTACAAGGAAGCCATGGCAGGCCCTGAGTCTGCTCAGTGGAGGAAGGCGATGGAGAGCAAGATGCAATCTATGACGGATAACCAGGTTTGGGAACTGGTTGATCCTACACCAGGGATGAAACTCGTTGGGTGTAACTGGGTTTCCAAGAAGAAACCCAGCATAGATGGAACCTTGGATACCTTCAAAGCCCGACTGGTGGCGAATGGTTTCACTCAGACTCAAGGAATTGATTATGATGAAACTTTCTCCCCAGTGGCCATGTTGAAGTCAATCCGGATACTACTTTCCATAGCTGCATTTCATGATTATGAAATTTGGCAAATGGATGTAAAGACCGCCTTCCTGAACGGGAAGCTTCATGAAGAGGTGTATATGAGACAACCTGACGGTTTTGAGCATCCAAAGTATCCAAACAAGGTTTGTGAGCTTATGAAGTCCATTTATGGACTTAAACAAGCATCTCGAAGCTGGAATCTTTGCTTTGATGAGAAAATCAAAGAGTTTGGATTTTCAAAGAGTAAAGATGAACCTTACGTATATGTCAGGGCTAGTGGGAGCACTATAGTCTTCTTGGTTCTATATGTTGGAGTATGCCCACTGACACACGTATATTAGTAATGCTACTGACGATACACGAGCCTATTGGGTCACACACCAAGGATTGATCCTGACAGCACATAATACGCAAAAGAGAGAAAAGGCAAAATTGGGCCTTACGGCCGCAAGGCATTTTGCTTGCGGCCGCAAGGGCTGTAAGGGGACTTACGGCCGCAAGGCATATTGCTTGTGCCCGCAAGGGATCTCTGACAGACTTTAGTTAATGATTTGTCATTTTCTGCACAAGGCTCAAAGTGGGAAATAATTTAGGCTTCTTGGGGGCTGCATGGACGACTTTATTGACAATCCTGGCATGTGAGGCTGCTAAAAAAAGTCTAATATCATTTTCCATTTGATAAGGCAAATATGAGAATATTCATATGCTATCTCTCTCTCTCTCTCTTTCTTTTGACACTTGCATACTCCTTTGAGAGTTCTTGAGTGAGTCCAGAAGTCATCCATGTCTATGGAGTGATTCTGGATATTGTGGGTTGTTCCATAAGTGATTTCAAGGTGTTGAAGATCACTACTTGGCTTACTAGCATTTGGGGATCAAGTAAACTTGGTGTGGACTAGCAATAGAGAGTTGCTCTCTTGGTGGCTTAGAGTTCATCCCAACCTGGAATATTCAGAAGCTGGAGCATGGTATATTTCATACTTCATCTTTGTTTTTGGTTGCAATATTTATATGTAGAGCATTCTCCACTTATGCGTCTTGATGGCATCATGTTTTATACCCGAAAAATTGTTTTTTATGCTTCCGTTGTGCGGGTATGATGGCCACCGAAACCCAACAGTAGTATCAAAGCCATCTCTACATAGGTATTGCACCTTGGTGGCCTGAAAATCGAAAACGAAATTTTCCAGCAGCTGAAAGAGTCCTTGCGGTCACAAGTGTTATGGCTTGCTGCCGTAAGGGGTGTTCTGGCTTGCGTCCTCATGTATTGTTGCTTGTGGCTATAATGGCCATTTTTCCAGTTTTCACGTTTTAAACTCGTTTTCAGTTTTGGCTCGTTTGATGGTTCTGGATTTTTCCACAATTTATATTGATGATAATATGAAAGTGCCTTATATCTTGGTTGGTGTATTTATATGTAGATTAGCATTTTGGCATGAAAATGGTTAATTACATATACTTACATTATGTATATATGACTATGGAATTTCAAAGTGTTTGAGGTTCCTAATGCATATGTACATGGGATTATTAGTGCCTTGAGTGTTTAGATAATCTTAACCAAGATATATAAGATTTACATGGTTGTGTGGCACGCCATGTGGAAAGTTCTATTTTGTATATGTGGTTGTGATATAAATCCGGTAACGTAATGAGCCTACTAGACCTATGAGATGTGTTTGGTTGTTTAAATTATTTATTCATTCATTTGGTGGTTTATACCACATATGGTTTGTAATAATTAATTTAATTTATTCGGTTTGCATGCTGATTTCTATTCTTTGTAATTTTAGTATTAGCTTAGAATAGATTTTGTGGCTTGCATGCCATTTCCTTTTAAATTTGTAAATTGTAAAAGGAGAACCGAAGGCAACCAACGAGGTCCTTGGAGAGGTGCCTTGGCTTAACTTGGATCCGGAGGTTGTTGAGAGACGCAATGGATCAAGTGGGAGGAGCACACATCAAGTCAATCGGATTTGTCCTTAGTTGACTTTGTCTTACCCGTTGGCTCACGGGCAAGACACATAGGATTTATTTGGCTCGTTACCGGATTATTATTACATGCGTGGTTGGTTATTTATTTTGTATATTTTCTTGCATGGTTGTTTAGGATCTTCGCATGCTAGAAAATTTTTCAAAAATAAAACCAAAGAGTTTTGAATCGGTTTACAAACTCCGCGTGCCACATGATTAACAAATTGGTAATAAAGTGTTTATTTCCAAATAGGTGAAAACGGCATTTTGTCACTTTTGTTAATCAAAATAGATGAGAGGATTTTTAAACCGGAAAAACTAAATCCCGTTTTCCTAAAATGTAAATCACTCATCTCTAGTAAGATGACACCACCCGAATCTAGTGAAACAAGATCGGTTGTCGAGCTCTAGCCGAGATCGGTTTTGTGTATGTGTGTGGAAGGTGCGTGTGGCAACTCGCAAGGGTCGGTTGTCGAGCTTTAGCCGAGCCGATCATTGGGCTAGAGTACCACCGTGTATCTTGACGGTCGATTTACAATTCCAAGATTTAATACGCCTTGGTAGTTGTCGAGCTCTAGCCAAGCTATGAAAGAGGATTAATGAGGAATAGGTGAGAGAAGGGATCAAACATGCCATATGGGTGCTATGAGTACCTAGGATCCCGCAAGTGTCTAAGAGTTGTAATCAGGGATTACAATTGGTAAAGCGTTTACCGGCCTAAAGTAGCTCCATGAAATGATCCGCGGCAAACCCGTCATGGATTGGGGTATTCTTGAGGTTCTTAGCCCTTGTTAAAATGATTTGGTTTTCTCAAATCAAGTGGGTAATTGTTTAACGAGGATTATATCAAAACAATCTAAAACGTGTACTCTTATTTTAGATGGAAAACATTAACGACACCACATCAAATTTTAAGCTTCGTTTATTCCTAGAAAGGAAGAGACTCATAGGAGTGAACTTCGTTGACTGGTATCGTGTATTGAGGATTGTCCTCCGTCACGAGTCAAAGTTGCACGTCCTTGAGGAGCCTCTTCCAGAGCCACCTGCTACCAATGCGAACTGGGCTACTCGATACGCATATGAAAAGCGTTTAAGAGATATATAAGATATTTCTTGTTTTATGTTGTCGACTATGAGCTTGGAGTTGCGACAGCAACTCGAACAATTGAGTGGGTACGACATGATTAACCGGCTGAAGGAAATGTTCCCACAGCAGGTTAGACAAGAACGCTTTGAGTGTATGAAGGCCTTGGTCGGTTGTAGGATGCAAGAAGGTAAGGATGTGATTATCCATTTCCTTAAGATAAAGGGATATATGGATCAAGTTGAAAGACTTGGATTTTTGATAGGGAGGGAGATTGCGGTGAATATGATCCTCCAATCCCTGCCCGCGTCTTATGAGGAGTTTGTCAAGAACTATCATAGAGACAATTTGGAAAGATCCTTGATGGAGCTTCATGACATGTTGAAGGTTGTAGAGTCTGATATGGTCAAAAGGAAGCTTGCCTCGTCCACATCCGCTATGGCTACTAGGAAACAAGTAAGCAAGAAGAAGAAACTGACCTCAAATGGAAATGAGATTGTGCCTTAAGATGATGATCCACTTGGGGTAGTTTGCTACTTTTGCGGAGAGATTGGAAATTGGCGGCGCCACGCCTGCTCTAAGTGCCTAAAAGAGCTAAGTATCCTAAAGAAGAAAAACGTTAGCTCCTTGACTTCAGGTACATTCATAATTAAGCTCCATTGATCTTCTACTTCTAATGACTCAGGTTTTTGAAACGCTAGTCGAAACACTCATGTAGGCATTCATTGTAAGCTTATGCTTAAGAAGTAATAGTACAATCATGAATGTTTGTAAAGTTGTTATCCTTATGATATAGTTGATCTAACCATATAAACAAGACTTGCGTCACCAAGCTCCATGTGGTTAGGAACTTGGAATCTCTTGACTTTGAGTCAACTGAAGATTGCAAATCTTATTTATGAGGATAATAACTATGATATCATTCACTTGTGACAGTGGGAGGATTAAAAGCTTGTTGGACTTTATTTACACTTGTGTAAAAAAGACCGTTCAAGCAAAATTGTAAGGATTAACTCGATATGATTTGTTACCTTTACCAATCATGGTTGAAGGAAAGGGTATGTCTAATTTGTTAGACGAGTGCCTGAAACATTAGAGGTGTTCATGGCTCACCCACAACAAATTTGAAGATAAAGAAGGCAAAAGAAACTTTGATACTCGAATCTAGTTATACAAAGGTTGATTGTCGAGCTTTAGCCTAGTTAGTCCTTGTATAGACTGTGTAGATTGAGTAAACATGTTCTTAAATCTATAACCATCAAATGAATTATGGATTTATCTCATAATTCACTCCTCCTAGGACACATTGTGAAATGGGGTCGTATAGTGGAGAAACGAGACATTTTTTATATGGTTTGGTAATTGATGTGTTACACTTTAGTATTCAATTGTTTGAAGTATACTAAAGAAGTGGCGGGCAATAATCTTGCTCTATATATATCAACAAAGATGGTCAAGTTAGCATCTGAGAAGATTTGACTAGAAAGAGTGCTTTGCTTGTCAATCTCACAAAGTTAAAATTATCCAGTCTACATTTAGTGGGAGATGGATGAATTTTAAGGAAGCTAATGTATTTAAATGGTTCTTCTAGCTTTCAGACATTCATTTCATATCCTTTTGGGAACCGGAGTTTGGTTGCTCGAAAAGGGAAAGGAATAACTGAGGCATTCCAGGGGAAGAACGTGACATTTAAATAATAGACCTAATGTTGACACTAGCATTCAATCAGAAATGATTGAAACTCAACATGGCTATGTTGGAGTATCTGTCATAAAGTGATTACCTCTGCATATGTCTAGTAAGAGTCGTCATAAGACCAGAAGAGTATAATTTGTTATATCTGAGGACGATGACTCAATGATGATATATGATGTATACATCTACTACCAGAAGCTGTAGTGGGCCTTGGGTCTACTAAGAAGAGGATGGTATTGAAGTGGGATGTAATCCATGCTGGATTTTCAAGTTTTGAACTTGATTAATCCAACACCTAGGTATTGACCTGGATGGTTTATATAGATCTTTTGGAATTAAGATCTGCATGGATAAGCATACGAATTCAAATATTGACGGAGAGAAAGGTTTTTCACGATGTTGACCATGTGGAAGGGATCATCTGGGAACTTTCTCTCGGTGGTTATGTCGAATAATAAAGTTTGTAGTTAACTTCAAATACTGACTGGTAGGAAATGGTTTCATGATAATTGACCATGGGGAAGGTATTATATGAAGACATTCTTCCAGTAGTTATGTTAAAGTTCACACGGATGTTTATGCCGTTTTATGGCAATGTGATACAAAGACCAAGTTCCGTTGTAGGAATTCTATGAGGAAGTGCTCACAGCACTATCCGAAGGTCTATTACATTCCGAGTATCCGTATGAGGTCTACAAACAAGAAGAAGTCTATTTTAGACTTAAATAAACATCTAAGTTTAAAGAGTTTTGCTTTGAAAATCAAGTGTTTGAGTTTTCGTTAAGCAATGATGAAACTTGGATGGATTCCAGAGCTAGTGGGAGCACTATTGTTATCCTATTTAAAATGTCTAGGACATATTTTATAATGGAGATAATGTCTGGATCAGGCTTGTCTGTAAGTTTGAATCAAGAATTATGCGTCCATATTTTCTAAAAGATAAACGAAGAAATTTGTGAAGTACAAGAAATATTCTGATATGTTCTTGTTGATATACATATGTTTAGAAGAAACTTGGAGTAATTTGTTACTCTAGTGATAGCTTTTTGTTAGAGGACAACCGCCAATTTGGATTGGGGTTTGTGATCCCACTAAACATGGTGTCATTAATAAGTATGATTTTTGAAAAGTATCATTGACTCTATTGTGCTCTATTGAGACAATGAGGGTATGATAGCTTATGCACATAAAATCATAGTCGCGAGCATCATTTACCTTATTGGGTTCTATTGAAACAATAGAGGTGCAACAACTCAGACAAAAGATCATAATCCCATCAACGCACACTTGAGAAGTGGTTGGTTGGAGTGAGGATATGATCACCTTCATAGTACACACGGATAGCATGGTGGCGAGTTCCGTATAGTGAGCTAATGTTTCAGGCTAGTGATATGATCAGACTAGGGCCTGCATATACTTAGCTTAAGTTTGATTTAGTAATTTTTTGATATGCTTTATTTATAGGGAACATCAAGCAATATTGAGCTTCTGTTTGTATCGATTATCAAATGGGTTTGATAATGCTCATGTGGCGGGTACTCTCAGTAATCCTTATTGTGTTCCAACTTAGCATGTTTTACCTCTTCCCTGAATGTGAAAACATTCTAAATGTCCACAGTCAGTCATTCTTCAAGGGAAGGAAGTTTGAACGAAGACAGAGGGAAGTGATTGGTCATGTGTCCAATGGGGATTGGGGCACGGGGACGCAATACTTCGCCTGTACTTGAAAAGGGTTTCAAGTGACTGGATGACCCACACCTGAATTTACTTCATGGTTCATGTCACGAGTAAATCAGGATGATAATATCATTTCGTCCTTAGACTGGAGACACATGTGTTCCAAAGCATGGACCTGCTTTGCTTTGATTGCTTTCAAACGCAGTTCGTAACTGGCTGTTATAAAGAGAGCCTTTAGGTAAAGTATGGTGTATGTAGCGGAGCAATGTAGTCAAAGGGATTCGTTCCTATAGTTTTAGAGAGATATCCATGGGCCCCTCGATGATTGAGTGCTGATGTAAAATGCATGGCCATGCTCAAGTGTTCAATGATAATAGTATCTGATTGCAACTTGTATATTTTGGTCACCACCAGTCTCGATCAAGAAACATAATCATGAACGATCTGGAGATTGACATTTAACCATGTCCCGCGTTCACACGGATATCGTGTAACGAAAGGATGATTGATCACTTATCAATAGGGCCATATCAAACCTATAGGGATGTGATTTGGTACTTGTCTTGGGATGACATAACTCGTGTTGACTTAGGGGCAGAGATGCCTTGCTAGAGGCCGCTCTCTGTCTATGTTACTTATCGATATGCTGTGTCATGTGCAAGTGGGAGTCTATTGGAGTATGCCCCCTGACACACGTATATTAGTAATGCTACTGACGATACACGAGCCTATTGGGTCACACACCAAGGATTGATCCTGACAGCACATAATACGCAAAAGAGAGAAAAGGAAAAATTGGGCCTTACGGCCGCAAGGCATTTTGCTTGCGGCCGCAAGGGCTGTAAGGGGACTTACGGCCGCAAGGCATATTGCTTGCGGCCGCAAGGGATCTCTGACAGACTGCAGTTAATGATTTGTCATTTTCTGCACTCAAAGTGGGAAATAATTGAGGCTTCTTGGGGGCTGCATGGACGACTTTGTTCATAGTCCTGGCATGTGAGGCTGCTCAAAAAAGTCTAATATCATTTTCCATTTGATAAGGCAATTATGAGATTATTCATATGCTCTCTCTCTCTCTCTCTCTCTCTCTCTCTCTTTCTCTTGACACTTGCATACTCCTTTGTGAGTTCTTGAGTGAGTCCAGAAGTCATCCATGTCTATGGAGTAATTCTGGATATTGTGGGTTGTTCCATAAGTGATTTCAAGGTGTTGAAGATCACTACTTGGCTTACTAGCATTTGGGGATCAAGTAAACTTGGTGTGGACTAGCAATAGAGAGTTGCTCTCTTGGTGGCTTAGAGTTCATCCCAACCTGGAATATTCAGAAGCTGGAGCATGGTATATTTCATACTCCATCTTTGTTTTTGGTTGCAATATTTGTATGTAGAGCATTCTCCACTTATGCGTCTTGATGGCATCATGTTTTATACCCGAAAAATTGTTTTTTATGCTTCCGCTGTACGGGTATGATGGCCACCGAAACCTAACACTATATGTAGATGATATTCTACTCATTGTAAATCATATCCCAAGCCTAAGGAGTGTCAAAGCTTGGCTAGGGAATTTCTTTTCAATGAAGGAACTTGGGGATGCGAACTGTATTATGGGAATAAAGATCTATAGAGATAGATCTAGAAGGCTGCTAGGGCTTTCTCAAAGTGCATACATAGAAAAGGTCGTGAGACGCTTTAAGATGGAGGAATCCAAGAAAGGAAACCTCCCTATGATGCATGGCTTGACCTTGAGTAAAACTCAATGTACTACCTCCAGAGAGGAGATAGAAGTAATGAAGCGAGTACCATATGCTTCGGCTGTGGGCTCGATCATGTACGCCATGCTATGCACTCGCCCTGATGTGTCATGTGCATTAAGCATGCCTAGCAGATATCAGGCGAACCCAGGAGAGCCTCATTGGAGGTCAGTAAAGAACATTCTCAAATATCTGAGATGTACAAAAGAGATGTTCTTGGTATATGGTGGGGAAGAAGAGCTGAGAGTAAAGGGTTACTCGGATGCTAGCTTCCAAACAGACAGGGATGACTGCCGATCTCAATCGGCGTTTGTGTTCCTGTTAAATGGTGGTGCTGTCAGCTGGAGGAGCTCGAAGCAAGACACGGTGGCTTATTCGAATACCGAATTGGAATACATTGCGGCAAGTGAAGCCGCAAAGGAGGCCGTGTGGATGAAGAAATTCATCCAAGATCTACAAGTGGTTCCAAGCATCACTGACCTTATTGAGATATTTTGTGACAATGAGGGTGCGGTGGCATTGGCAAGGGAACCAAGCGCTCACAAGAGGACAAGACACATTTCGCGCAAGTACCACTTTATACGGGATGTTATTGAAAGTGGTGAAGCCATCATTAGCAGAGTAGCATCGAATGGAAACCTGGCAGATCCATTCACTAAGCCGTTACCGTAAGCAGCTCATGAATCTCACACTAGAGCTATAGGTGTAAGATTTGCTAGCGATTTGGCTTGAGTTGTATATTTTAGTTCATTTGATATGTATATTTTATTTTGGGAACGATACAGACAGTACTGTAACTTATGCTTGTTTCGATATATAATGGAGATTATATATGCGTGTGATACGGTTACATTCATAAGACTTTACTGTGTTCCATCTTAGCATGTTTAATTACTTCCATAAATATTATTCTATATTTCAAATTTTCCACAGTCAGTCAATCTTATGGAAGAAAGATTGAATCAAGACTGAGATAAGCATGTGATCTTGAATACAAAGTGGTTGAATTAAGGTGCAATGCTTATCTATACTTGAAAAGAGTTTCAAGTGACTGGAAGACCCACACCCAAGTATACTTCATGGATTATAGTCACGAGTAACTTGGGATGATAAAATCTTACATCCTTAGACCCGAGATGTATGAACTGCTATGTCATAGTTCTTACTTGCTTTAGCCTTTTTCAAAAGCAGTTCGTGACTGGCTGTGATAAAGGAAATGACTAGGTAATTCAGGGAGTATGGTATGGGGTTATGCAGTCAAAGGAATTTGTTCCTCCAGTATAAGAGATATCCCTGGGCCCCTCGATGATTGGGAGCTGACACCAAAATTTTGCATGGCCATGCACAAGCAATATTGATTGAGAATCAGATATGTCCTTAACTTCTGGTCACCACCAATCGAGATCCAGAAACATAATCGTGAACGATCTGGAGATTGACATTATCTAATCCATGTCTCGTGTTCACAAGGATATCACGAACAAAAGGATGTCTAAGATCACTTATCTAGGACCACTACTTTCAGTATGATGGTTTTCTGCAGGTAATCAGAACCCATACAGATTTGGGGGCATTGATGCTTTGCTAGAGGACGCTCTTTGTCTGTGCTTACTAGGGTACAGTATATTATGTGCAAGTGGGAGTTTGTTAGAATCTGCCCGATAATATATGTACGCCTTAGAGCACTGCCGATGATGTATGGGCCTATATGGGTCACACACCGGGGTCTAACATGACAACAAATAAGGTTGAGGGATCATATATGGCAAAAGTGAAAGTTAGCAATGCAGGCCGCGTTAGCGCCGCCAACTTAACGAGTTAGCGCCGCTAACTGTTAAAGGTTAGCGCCACTATGGCTACATGTGCTTTATGTCATTTCAAAGTCAGGCCGCGTTAGCGCCGTTACGGGCTAAGGTTTAGCGCCGCTAACTTTTGGTTAGCGGCGCTACCGCTGCATGGACTTTATGTCATTATCACCTACACTTTTGGCCAATGCATGGGGAGTTCTAGATTATTCTTGGCCGGCTAGAGGGAGTTCCAGGGGCGGTTTTGGGGTCTTTAAAAGACTTATTTTCTGGAACATTTGTCTCTCTTGGCTCACTTTCTCTCTAGCACTCATATCCTCTCTTCACTTTATACCATAGCACTTGGTGATCTAGTGAAGACTTCGAGTTCCAGGAGCTTATTTGCTTTTCTTGTGTGATATTTCAACTGGAAGATATCATCAAGCTTGCTAGCACAAGTTGTTGGACTAGTTCCCGGGGTGTGGTTTCGAGAAGAGAAGAAGAAGAAAGAAAGCTTTGATTCTTCACCACCATCAGCCACCATCAAACAATTTCTGGAGCTTAGGAGCACGGTATAACTTTCTAACCTCCTTGTTTGTTGCTATTTTGTTACATAGAGTTGATCCATCTTTGGGATTTCATGTATTTGAACAACTTTTTGCTTGTTTGTTGTTGTTCTTGCTTTCGTTGCGTGTTCTTGAAATCCCAACATATCCTCCTCTCGGATTTTTAACTGATGATACCCTGACCGCAAATCTATCTTGGAGAACCAACAAGCACCCTGTAGCTGATCAAACAAATCGTCTATTATGGGAAGCGGATACTTGTTCTTGATCGTGACTTTGTTGAGTTCTCTGTAATCTATACACATTCTGAACGTGCCATCCTTCTTCTTGACAAACAAAATTGGTGCACCCCACGGTGAACTACTAGGCCTGATGAAACCTCTAAGTGTCAGCTCCTGCAGTTGAGTCATCAACTCTTGCATTTCTGGTGGTGTTAGTCTGTACGGGGCTTTCGCTTTCGGCTCTGCTCCTCGAATTACGTCAATTCTGAATTCTACTTGTCGAGTTGGAGGGACTCCTGGTAACTAATCTGGAAAGACATCTAGGTACTCACAAACAACTGGTATCTCTTGAATCTGTGGCGGCTTTCTTGTCATATCAACGTCTTCCACATATGCAACAAATGCAGTACACCCGTGTACCAAATACTTTCTGGCTTTTAATAAAGAACTGATTGGAAGATTAATCCTCTTACTGTCACCTTGGATAACCAGCTCTTCCCCACTTGGGGTTTGAACTTGCACCATTTTCTGATCACAGAATATCTGCGCCTGGTGTAGATCCATCAAATCCATACGAACGATTACTTGGAACTCTTTCATAGCCATAGGGACAAGGTCAATAGGGAACTTACAATTACATATCTCTATCACATTACCCTTAAACACACTAGTCACAATCATTCTCTTATCGTCTGCTATTTCTACTTCCATAGGAAATTCTAACTTAACATGTGGCATATTAAACTGAGCACAGAATGAAATAACAGCAAAAGATCTACTTGCACCAGAATCAAACAATTTTTTAGAAGGCATACTATTAACAACACATGTACCTGCTACCACATCAGGTTTAATCTTGGCCTCGCTGTGAGCTGGAAGGCCCTACCATTTGGTCGGGGCTGCTCCTGTTTCATATTTCTATCTTCATTACCACGAGCTGGGGGTAGTGGATTCGCTGGTTTCCTCTCAGCTACTAGAAGCTGGGGACATTGAGCTTTAAAGTGCCCTGGCTGATAACAGTTGTGACATACCAACAAAGGAGTCTTGCATTCTTTGGCAACATGCCCCTGCTTTCCACACTTATAGCAACCGGTTATCCCAAACTTACATTCACCAGAATGGTTTCTGCCACACTTAACACATTTAGGCGAGGGAGCTGTTCCTCCCCGTTGAGGTATCACCGCTAACTTCTTGTTTGGTGCAATAGTCTGTTCAACCTTTCTCTTCCCCCCAACTAGTCCCTGTCTGAGTAATTCTTGCTCCCTCTTCCATGCTAATCCATCATCTCGTCGACGGTCGTATAAGTAGAAGTGTCCAATACTTCCCTGATATCATTCCTAAGAATAGAAATGTACCGCTGCATTTTCATCGACTCTGTAGCTACGTATTCTTGGTAAAAACGAGCCATTGCCAGAAACTTCTTCGTCATATCATCTACAGACTCCGATGTCTGCTTCATCGTCAAGAATTCCTCATTTATCTTATCTACTAGAGCTTTCGGTGTGATCTATTTCTCAAACAATTCTCTAAACTGAGCACACGACATTGCCTCCATCTAGGTCTTTCCTCTCATTTGCAACAAGGTTGTCCACCAATCCTTTGCTGCCCCTCGTAACAAGTTCGAAGCATACATAACCTATTTCGTGGGTAGACATCCACTAGTACAAAAAGCTCCCTCTGTATCTGATAGCCATCGAATACTAACAATGGGGTCTGTCACCCCTTCAAAAACTGGCGTTCCACAAGCTGAGAATTCTCTATACTTCCGCATCTACACGTTGCTGGAGCATTATCTCCATCCTCCCTGAAACTTGTTCAACCACTTGGTTGATAATGAATGGAACGTTGGCTTGTAAGGCCTTTCCCAACACTGTCGCCACCGTTTCTTTGATCGTGCTGTTCACTGGATCTTGCACTTCCTCCGTACCAGATACCCCAGAAGGGTTACCCGTAAATCCGCCGGCCTATACGGGGATTGCATCTGAAACATAATTGTCTTTGCTCTCCTGAGGTCTACTAGCCCCAGAATGTTGGGTTGGATCGGAAACGACCCCTTGTACGTACTCTATTCTAAAATACAGAAAACTTTAACATACAGTATCATAACAACTTTCTCTGTTTCACAATAAGGTATGTAATATTGTTAATACTACATCTATCTAGTATTCTGTTCTGGTACTATTCACATATACTGTACTGTCACGTATTACCCGTCACTTGATCCATAAGGTATCACCATGACAATTCCAAGCTCGATTGCATATCACATGTTCTTTACGTACACTGGCCAAGTGTTGTAAGAAACACATTATACACAATTGTTCTTGTTTCCGTCATAGAACACCCCGATTCACAAGCTTAGGTCACGTAAGGCAAAACTAATGACGCATGCATAACATTGCTACTCATGCTCAAACTGTAAAACAAATAACTAATCATAAACTTACTAGTAAATATACTCACTAAGGTTACTGCCCCAGGGATTGCTCCTCTTGACCTCAAAACCACGGTTTAAGTTCAGATATCACACTCGTATGTGCCCAAATCCCTCAAACCTTGGCTCTGATACAAAGTTGTAACACCACTTTTTCTGAAAAGCTATTAGACATATTATCTAACTCTTAGCACCCAAAAAGGATCGAAGTTTTACAAAATATTGTTACTATTTACACTGGTGCTAATCTGTTTATCAAAAGCAGTGTTTAAAAACATTACTAAAACAAAATCAGGAGCTATCCAGTCTAACAAGTCGATAGGGCCTTCCCCTTGCCAGAACCTGACGCACTTGCATGCAGAAAACACTAAACATAAGCTAACGCTTAGTGAGTATACTACTGAATATAAAACAAAGCATGAGAGCTAATTCTCTTTAGGATGTCTCAGATCCCAACTTGTAATCTGCAAATCTGTTCCAAATCTGTTAACTGGTCCCGGAGTATACTATACAAAGTTTAAGCAACTCTGACACTTACTTGGGTATAAGGATCTCAATATACCGTATCTCTTCCTACAATTCAATAATATCACATAACCGATCACAGATCATGCAATTAATATACACACGTATGCTAATCTAATTAAAGGTAGGTACACTCACCTTAGAAGCAGTTAAGATTATACTTCTATTACAAAGATGTCGGTTTCTTATTGCCTACAAGCAATAAACAAGTACTTCCTTAACTTCTAGATGTTGCTGTAATGATTCTCGTTGACTAGCAAAAGCTCAGTTAAAAACCACCTCCTACGGCCGGAGAGGAATTTCCCTACGCCCGCAGGAGTTTCCCTCACTACGGCCGCAGGGATCCATCCCTACGCCCGTAAAGGGTATTCTATACTTCCTACGGTTGTAGGCTAAGTGCACTACGCCCGTAGGCTCATTTCCTTCGTCCTTAGACAGTAACTCATGAAAAACTATTTTACAACCGCAGAAACCCTCTCCTACGGCCGCAGTAGACAAAACCATCAAAAACTCTAAAACACCTTCCTACGGCCGCAGAGAACCTTTCCTACAGTCGCGGGAACCAAAACAACCAAAAACCCCTCAATATGTTCCTACGCCCGCAGGGAATAATCCCTACGGCCGCAGGAACAGTCGGTACAGTAGACTTCCTGCTCTGTTCGTGAACAGCAGCCGAAATCATCTTTTAACACTTAAATCTTGGTTATACTCAGATTCAACCATAGAAACAAGTTCTACAACATCACTACTAACTTTCTATCACAAAACATGATACAAAACAACACTAAAGCACATAAACCAAGCTACAAACATTAATTCAACCATGAACCCATTTCTTGACCTAAAAACTCAATTAAACCATGAAGAACTCTTACCTTTTGCTTCTAAATCACTATAGGATCAATTATAAATCCTTGAACTTCACTTTAGCAATCAAAATCAGTCACAAGATGGGAGAGAAGTGTGTGTACGTGAGTGTGATTTGGTTCCTGGTGGTTTGACTCCAAATGAGTCAAATAACCTCATATAAATCTATAACTTTGGGCTAATTGCAAAAAAAGCCCCTGTACTTCTTTAACTTTTTGTATTGGCAAAACTAACCCCTTAACTTTATAACTCATAAACACATAGTACATAAAGGTAACTAACCAAACACATAAACACTTATATTTAATTTAAGATAATTCATAGCAAGAACTTTCGAACCTTGGGGCGTTACACATGAGTTAGCTGATTGGTTGTCCTTAGACCTGAGATGTTTGGTTTGGGGCACGAGGACTTCTATGCTTTGGAACGTTCACACGTTACGCCGTAACAGGGTAGCTATAACGGGCGTATCTGGGTGTAGCGGAAGACGTGTGCTCAAATGCAAGCAATCAAGATGGGATTTGCACCTTCTCTTAAATAAGAAGAGGTATGCCAGGGCCCCTTGACGGTTGAGACTAAATAAAATGCGTGGCTGCACTCGGATAGAATGATGGATATCATTCGGTAAATCCGTAACTGCAGTTAGCAAGATCGGAAGTCAAGAAATATAATCTGGACTTTTCAGATTCGATCACGTGCTCCATGTCTAAAATCCACATTAAGGAATATCGCGATGCAAAAGGAAAAGCCGAGTAATCCAAAAGGATGATTACGAAATCTCTGGAGATAAGAGAACTTATAGTCGTGGTTAACCTAAGTGTCTAGCTAAGGACCTCCTTAGGCTCATGACATACAAGGGAGTGTATTTATCGTGGACAAGTGGGAGTCTGATGGATTGTGTGCAGGGATAGTGTACACATGTCATCATATCCGGGCACTATAAGTCACTAAAGGGTCACATAGTTGCATACCTAATATTGAACCAAGAAAATAATACATTGTGTATATGGTGATAATTAATAATGAATTAATTATCCAGTAAATAAATAATAAAAGGAAATTTATTAGTTGAGAGAGATAAAATACCAGTTAGATATTTAATTAAAATGTTTGATAAAGAATTATTAATTGATAGTTAATTAATTAATAATAATCAAACTCGAGGATTGGTTCTGTCAATAGATCAAAGTTGTTGATCTTGGGCCGGGCTAGTACGCTTAAGGGCCTTAATCCATTATTTATATTATAAATATGGATTAACCCTTGGAAATAAGAGATAACAATTAAGATAAGCCTAAAAGCAAAAACCTAATCCCTCCTCTCTCTCTCTCTCTCTCTCTATCTCTCTCTCTTGTCGGTGGCCGAGAACACCGGACCACCCCACCACCTTCGTCGGTGGGCGATCACGTCGCGACAGCGGTGGCCGCTGCCCCTTTGCGGCGGTTGTGTTTTTGGGCGGACATCACCCGGAGGCCGAAACCCCCCTTTGCGGTGGTTTGCGATAGGCAACAGCCCCTTCGAGGGAGCTTGGCAGCGGCGATAAACCGAAACACACACTTGGGACATGACTTTGTTGTGGGTATTATTATTTTGGCGGTCTAGCAGCCAGGTTCCGGGTGTAGTAACTGTGTATTCCCCTATAGTAATCCAAGGGTATATTTCTTATACTTCATATGCTATAATATATATATCTGATTCATAATATGATTGTTTTATCTGCCCTGTTCCCCTAGTTGATCCAGTTATGATCCTTGGGATTGGAATTTAGTTTATTTCCGTTGTGCTAATTGAAGGTGCGATTTTTGAATGTCTAACAACCGTAATTTTAGGGTATACATATTGAGAATATGTGATTTGGTTATAGAGTACAATATTTATCTTCTATTTGGTACAGATTAGGGCTAATTGGTGTCCAAATCTGAATGTGTTTCTAATAGGTTTCAAACAAGCATTTCAGATTTAGTTGTTATGATTATGATTTCAAATTTGGTTTCCATGGTTTTTGTACTTGGTTTTACACATGGAGATTGAAGAACACAAATAATTTCTTGAATAACATTTGATATTTGAGTTCATGATTAATTATTTAGGGTTTTTTTGTTCTTCAATCTTCACCCGGGTTTAGCTTTTTACATGGTGATTAGAAGAATGCATATGAACATAATAATACAAAATTAGGAAATTACCTGCAACCTGCTAACCAAGTTACGAGTTGTATAAAATGGGTGTTACAAGTGGGTTTGTTGTAATTTTTTTAAAAATTTTAAAGTTCGTTGTATACATTATCAGCTTAACAAAAGTACGTTATATTTTAGAGTAGTTTGCCCATAATTTTTTGGTTGCTATTTTTATTTTTAAGCTACTATCTTTTTCTTATTTAAAAACTTTAGATCTTTGCTTCAATCTCATGCAAGCTTCAAATGAGTTTATTTTAAGTTTAAATTTTGGCTGAAATCTATGTAGCCAAATGAACATATATATGATGGTTTCTAAATGGATACATATAAATGTTATATTTAATAGTTTGATAGCATACATAAAACTATTTATGTAATATGTATTACTAGATATATACATTCTATCCCTATTTATATTTTATATATACCTACTATATATAAAGCACACATACCCTCTTTAATTGACACATGTCATCCAAAATAGAACCAAACTATTTCTAGACATCAACAATACATCTTCCTCATGCTTCTCTTTATTATTATTTTTTTTTTATTACTTTTAACAGCCAAATGATAAATTTCATTAACCAATGTGATAAGGTTCTCATAACATCCTGCCCAGCAAGGAGTACAAGCTTTTAAATTTAATGCATGGTTTTCAAGTGGACAAAAAGACCAACACATATTATTACTTCTTACATTAACCTAATCATTAGATATTGCCCAAGTCACTCTCGAAGACTGCTAAAAAATCCTTGGCCCTCCCTTCTTTTTTTAATTAAAAAAAACATGTCAACTTCAATCTTCACTGCATGCAATCTTCATCCATCAGACAACCTGGTGCATAGCCATACCCATTTTCTCTTTAAGCTTTTTTTTGTGTAAATACAAACATGCCTCATCTCGATGTCTAATGTTCTAATTGGGTATTGATTGGTGTTGAGATAGTTGTATGCCTTCATATCTACATCTTCCATTCCGTTTGAGCAATTTGTTGTTCTCCGTGTGCAAGCAAGAAGTTTTCCAAGTTTTGGGTTTCTAAAATTGAAGGTAAATCCCAACCCTAACTCACATTTGATGTTTATTTAATGTATTTGATCTTCATCAACGAATAGGGTAATGTTCTGTTTGAAAGAATAAGGGGCTAAACATCACATGCGGTATGTAGATGCTTCAATTGAACCGGGTGAAATCCCTAAAATTTCTTCAATGATTCTGAACATATACTCGATTTTGTTATGGTTTTGATTTTGATTAGTTGGTTTTGCATTACATATATTAGATTGGATTAGATGGTAACAAGCATCCAGTAATCTTTTCTGAACAGGACGAAAATTAGGATTTTACTTACATCTACAGTTGCTTCATTTTTTTAACAGGAACGAAACTAATTTCTCACCTCAAGTAATTCATTATTCTCTTTGATATTTCAAGAGTTATATTGTAACATGGTCGTAGCCTAAAATGCAACATTCTCCATCCCTGCACGTACTTCTTGCTTTCCAGGTGTTCCCATGTTTTGGTTTGAGATTGACTATGCAATTTTGTTAAGACTTTTAGCCCATTATCTCACATTGTCAATTCAAAAGTTTTATTAAGCTTGCTAATTTAGGTTTACCTCTTAGTTTACATATATAATAAACACTCTAATTTCAAAATGGGCTACTGTTTCTACTTGCCTTGACATGGATTTGGCCACCCAAGCCTACGAGTGAGCCCACAACAAATCGAACACTAAATAATAAAACGGAAAGGATATGAAAAATTATAAGTGTTTGAAACTTATATTTTTTGCTTGAAAGTGTAAAACAACCGTAGTACACCTATTACAGTCTGTAAAAATTTGTGTGAAGATTTGTGATGATGCTTCACTTGCAATATGATATTATTCATCGAGTAATCTAGACCATAACGATGTATTGTCAAGTCTATGAATCAGTGAACACACAATATATATTTTGTGTAACAATATTGCTTTTGTTAGTTTCCATTGTAATAGATTATTGTTCATCATTTTGAGTTTAGTATTGGATTAACGTTTACGCATTTCTTCACATGTCTGGCGTAATTATTTTATCCATTATTAAGACTTATACAACATAAATATTGTGTGTATGTGTGTACCAAAGTGTCAAAACTATCACCACAACAAAACACAAAGTCAGCTCTGCTTATCCATCTCCAACAAATCACATCTTGTTTCTTTGTGTTCTACGACTCGGTGGTGCTTACTATTATAGTGAAAGTTAAACAGAAAGGCTTGAACTTTCTGCATGTTACGGTGTCTAATTTGATTTGTTTGGCATGGACTTTATCATGACACATTATGCAAGTAAATAGGGATGTATAATTTACAGTCACACCCCCCTAACGAATTTATTGCTGTATTTAAAAGACAATTATTATATTGTACATGATTCACCTAAATTGAGAATATGTGATGTCTATCTTCCTCGTTCATTAAACCTCCATTAATATAAATGAAGATTGAATAAGCTATATTCTAAAATTTTAACCTCATGCTTAAAGATTGTCGACTTTCGATAGGTATATACTTACAGATTATTGAATAACTCCCACAATTATATACCAAGATACCAACAAATACACCCAAAACTAAGATCCAGAAGTAAACAAGTATAGTTCCATTAAAATTTTGTCTTGAACGAAATGATTTCATAATAAACAAACGTTATCGGACATAACCACTACCATAGGTCGATCTGTATACTTTTTCGTGATATACGATTACTATATAATTATATATTTACAATAAAAAATCTATATTAAATATGCATATTCTGATGTGAACTATTGTTAATTAGTAGCGCACTAGCACCCTTTTCAATCTTTATAACACATACATTAATAGTTAATGCTTAAAGTTATGGTACTGTGGTTAAATTTAGATCAATTGTTTTATAAGATCAACTGTTAACTGCAAGTGTCATGCCTTAGGTATTGCATATTAAACTACCATCAAGATACCTTTGATATTGTTATTAACAATATGTATTCGTGCTTAAGAAATTAATTAACAAAAAAACGTCTATGCACAACCTAAAAATCTTACTATTGAACATAATAAAAAACTTCAAAAAGAAAGATACAATTTTGTATAACAACAAAATAAAAACAAGGAGGTGTTGGATCCGTCTCATGTTGTGTTCTTGAGATACAGTAGAGGAAAAAAAGAAAAGAAAGGAAAATTAACGAAAAGAAAAGAAGTGAAAAGAAAGGACAGTGATTTTAATTTTTTGTGTTCCCAAGTTGGAAAGAAATAAAATGAAATTTGAGAGAAAAGACATAAGTGTGTCTTCCAAATTAAAACTCGGGAACACAGTACTGTCAAAGAAAACCAAAAAGGAAATAGTGACATTTATAAAATTTAAAGAGTAGATTACAAAAATCGTCCCTGTGGTTTGCAAAAAGTAACACCTTTGGTCATTTATAATAAAAAAGTACAGAAATCGTCAATGTGGTTGACATTTTGTAACACATTTAGTCCTTTAGGCAAACGGCAGTTAACTTTTCCGTTAAGACCCCTCATGTGCGTTGCACATGAGGGTATTTTGGTCTTTATACCCTTAATCCATGTTTCCAAACACTCTTTCACCTCTACCAACTCTTTTTCTCACTCTCTCTCTCTCCTCTCGACTCTCTCTCTCTCTCTCTTTTCAGATGAAGAACAACATATCTAACACCAACAAAATTAAATCTGATATTTTGTTCAATGAATTTCCAGATGAAGAACAACAATAGATCTAACCCTAACAAAAATATGATGAATAAAAACAAATACTGAAATCATAAATCTAAATATTTACATAAACACAAAAAAAAGAAAAAAAATCTGAGATGATTATCAACCAAGAATAAACTAAAAAGGTGAATAATGTCAACCAAGAATTATAGATGAAGTAAGAATTACAGATGAATTAATCATACAAACACAAAAGAACACAGATCTGGTTCAACACAAGAAAAAGTAAAAAACTAAACCTTTAATACAGAGATCTTCGAACTCCAAATCGACCATGGAGAAAGCCCTTGGAGAAAACCCTAGATCTGGTGACGGAGAAAACTCTAGATCGCGGTGGCGGTGACGAAGTGCTTTGAAGGTGCAGTGGAGCTGACAGCATAGGAAGACAGTGGTGTGGTTCCTCTTATTTCAACCATGGAGAAAACACTAGATCTGGTTCGGGACGGATCTGTTCACCATCGAAGGTACCTTGAAGAAAACCCTAGATCCGTTGTTGTTCATCACCAAATGGAAGAGGGCGGCGGTGATGTGGTGGTTGGAACTAGCGACCGTGGTTCTTGGAGAAACAAACCAGTATGGTGGTTGTTGGAGAAACGCACCGGCGACGGTTGCAGGTCACTATCGATGGTGGCGGTGGTGCGTTTATGGTGGTGGTGGTGCGTTTATGGTGCGTTTATGGTGGCGGTGGTTTCGCCGGCGGTGGTTGTTCCACATGGATCTCGACGATGGTGGTGGTGGTTCCACAACCATATTGACGGTGGTGGTTCCAGTTTTAGAGAGAGAGAGAGAGAGAGAGTGAGTGAGAGAGAGTGAGTGAGGTTTGTATGTGTTTGAGAGAAAGGGAGAGGGGCTGACTTTTGAGGATGATAAAGGAATATGCTTGTCTGTGTTTGGTAACAAGGATTAGTGGGTAAAATGACTAGAATACCCTCATGTCCAAGGCACATGAGGAGGCCTTTAACAGAAAATCAAACGGTCGTTTGCATAAAGGACGAAATGTGTAATGACATGTAAACCACAGGGACTAAATGTGTTACAAAATGTTAACCACATGGATGATTTCTGTATTTTTTTATTATAAAGGACCAAAGGTGTTACTTTTTTACAAACCACAGGGACGATTTTTGTAATTTACTCAAATTTAAAGGATGTTTTTCTTTTCACGATCCAGAGATTAGGCTCGTTTAAGCTCGCAACAAGCTCCATATATAATATAATTTTATTTTATATGTTTAAATTTTAATACTTATGTATATCATTTTAGTAAAAATATCAAAATAATATTCAAGCTTAAACGAGCCTAGCTTAAACGAACCTATACGAGCTGAGCCCGGCTTCATAACTCTTAAATGAGCTGAGCTCGAGCTCAACATCACAAGGTCTAAACGAGCTGAACTCAAACTTAGGAAAGCCTAAACTAGCCCGGCTTGATAAGTGTCTTGCTCGACTTATTTACATCCCTAAACAGTACTAATAAAAAGTAGTTTTCTAAAGTAAGATAAGAGAAGAAAATAAAAAGGGATGACGATTAACAATGGAAACTAAGTTATGCATGTATTTTGTTTGATTATACTCTACACAAGTAACGAATGTAACATTATGTTTGATTACGTGAAAAAACAAGAAGACTATTATTATATATTAGGGTTTAGTATTAAAAAGTGTACTAAACCTGTCACTTTTTGCTATTGTGTATACCTAACTTTTGAAACTACCATTCAGTGTATCCATCTTTTTAAAAACTACGCATTAATGTATTGGCAAGTAACAAGTAATTTTATTTATTTTAAGCTTACTAAATTACACATGTATAGCCACCTCAGTAATTACTTTTTATAATTTTATATTTTCATTTATTTTCAAGAACCTGAACATGAATATGATGAAGAATACATTAAGATTATCATGAAGAACACCAAGCCCATGAAGAACACCAAATATGTGAATCAAACCCATTACCCCATGAAGAACACCAAATCTGTGAATCCATCTATGAACTCAAAATAATCAACAGATGATCTGGAATCAAGATCGAAACATAAAAACGAAAACCCTAATCGAAACCAAATAATCAACAGTTGATTTGAAAAAAAATCAAAAAACCCTAAGAACCAACGACGATCTGAAATAAATCTAAAAACCCTAAAAACCCTAAGAACCAAATAATCATCAAAGAAGAAACAGAGATTTGGAATGAAAAAGCCCTAATCAAAACATGCTTGGAAGCAGATGTAAAAGCCATAATCGATCCGTGAAGAATAAGATGAACCAGATCTGTCGAATAACCCTAAGCGAATAACAAAAATTCGAAACCCAAAATCGAACAGGTAAACGAAAACCCATAAATGAAGCATAAACGAAAATCCATAAACGAAGAACCCTAATCTTCAAAATAGCCCTAACTCGAAACAGATCTATTCTTGTTTATGAAACCCATATCGAAAGAAAAAACCCCTAACTCGAAACCAAGATCGTTTTCGAGAACCCTAATAGTTTTTTGAGAACCCATAATCTGTTCGAAATCCCCAAATTTGTTCGAACTTAAAAATAGAACAATCGAAGATGAAGCCTTGAATCTCGAAAACAAATCTGTCAAAATGAAAGAACTGCCTTCGTTCATGAAGATAGCGGCCGGAGAAGATGGTGCAGTCGTGGTGGTGAACCCAGATCTGTTCTTTTGTGAGATTATGCCCACTAACACACGTAAATTAGTAATGCTACCGATAAAACACGAGCCTATTGGCTCACACGCCAAGGATTGATCCCGACAGCACGTAACACGAACGAGAGATTAGAAAAACAAAATTACGGTTTGCAGGGGGAGTACACGCCGTTTACTCGAAGGGGTACACGCCGTGTACTCCGGTCTGAAATATTCCTTTCATTTGATGTTTTTTGCTTGGCTCAAGGTTGGATAATAAATGAGGCATCTTGAGACCATTATGGACGACCATATCATCTGGAGATGCATGTGGCAAAGTTCATTAGAGTCCAAGATGAGTCTCTCACTTGTTTGAAACACATTCTTGACCAAGAAATGATGCCAAGCTCTCTCTCTTTCTTCTCTAACAACTTGCATACACCTTGTGTGTTCTTGAGTGATGTTCATAGATGATTTCTGGAAGTTGTGAGTTGTTCCAACGAGTGATTTCAAGTCGTGAAGATCATAACTTGGCTTACTAGCATTTGTGGATCAAAAAAACTTATAGTGGACTATCAATTGAGAGTTGCTCTCTTGGTAACTATGAGTTCATCACAACATGAAGAACAAAGAGGCTGGAGCATGGTATATTTTATATCGCATCTCTTTTATTTTGGTTGCATTACTTATATGTAGAGTTCCAGCATTGACGGGTATTGTTGGCATCTTGATTTCTAACCCAAAACCATGTTTTTCACACTTCGGCGGCGCAGGTGAGATGGCCAACGAAACCCAACAGTGGTATCAGAGCCATCTCTACATAGAAATTGCACCTTGGTGGCTTGAAAATCAAAAATGAAATTTTCCCGAAAATGTTTTCGTATTTAAAAATCGTTTTCGGTTTTGGAACTTTGATAGCTTCTTGATTCTTTTTAGAATATTTGTATATGTTCATGTTGATCTCCAAACTATTTTGATTCTCATACTTATATACATGTTATGATTTTGAAATGAAATTTATGCATGCATATATTTATGATTAGTATATATATATGTTTCATCAAAATTAGTTTGATGTTACTAATACATATATATATATATATATATATATATATATATATATATATATATATATATATATATAAATATATGGATTATTTAGGTAAATATAGTTTTATTTACTAAATAATCTTAATTAAAATAATCTTGGTCTATTTTGGTGTTAGACACCATTTATATATTTGTGGTTGTATATTTCGTATCCGGTTATATATTTGTCCATTAGACCTATGTTGTTGGTTTTTGGTTGTTTATATATTTATTCATTCATTTGGTGGTTTTTAACCACAATGGTATGTAATAATTAATTCGGTTAATTAATTTTATATTTATTGCGGCTTAAATGCCGTTTTATTATTTTTGTACTTGTTAGTAGCTTAAAATTACAACCGCGGCTTGTTAGATTGTGTGCAGAGATAGATAACATGTACCATCGTATCCAATGCTATGTGACACTAAAGGATAACACTGCTAGACACCCAATTAGAACCATCTGGATTTTACCTTGTGTAAGAATAATTAGTTAGTTAATTAATTATTAAGAGAAAAGAAAATAATAATTATTTATTATTTAAAGGAGAAGTTAATATTTAGTTTAAATATTAACGGGACCAATTAATTAATAGTTATTAATTAATTAGAAGGGTCAAAGGGTATTTTCTGTAATTACTTGATAGTTTAATTAAAGCTGGGCTTAATTAAACGAGCTTGGACTTTAATAAGGATATATATATATATATATATATATATATATATATATATATATATATATATATATATATATATACACCTTATTAAACCTTAGAATCATATAAATATAATTACAATTTAGAAATCAACCCTAATACTCTCCTCTCTCTCTCTCTCTCTCTCTCAAATCGGCGCAAGGCCGAGAACACCCCTAGGGGTCGGCGCGGCGACGAGCACACACACACACATACGTGATCGGGTTTTTTGATCATTGGTGAAATCCTTAGCGGTCTAGCAGCTTGTTCGAGGTGGTGCAGTAGCGGTGTTCTACCTTTAGCGTTCTAGTATTGAAGTATCAAGTTGAACTGCAAAGGTATAATTTTTAGTCATCTACTTCTCTTTTAGTTTCTGTACGAGTTAGATGAGATCACTGGAGGGGGTTTTGCTTTATTCCGCTGTACATGTTATTCTCATATGTTTTTATACCCTACAAAACCCTTTAGTGGTATCAGAGCCACTTCTAACCTTGTAGGAGACTGGGTAGGATTATTTTTATAATGATGAATAGTTTTTCTTTTTATCAAAGAATTAACATTTTCTTTTGTTTATCCAAGTAACTTGAAAATCAAGTTTTAATTTTTAAATTGATAATAAAGATTAGTTATGATAAAAGGATAAGATTTAATGTTTTAATTTAAAATTGTTATATTTATATTTTTGTTGTTTGCGATTTGGATGAGTTCGGCGGCGGAAGGCCACCATGATCGGCGGCGGTTGACGACGGGACACCACACCAACAACGGCGTCGGCGGTCGGCTTCTGCCTGCTGTCGGCGTCGGCTGCTTCTTCGCTGCCGCCATCAGCGTCGGCGGCGAGGTGGTGGTCGAGGGCTAGTTTTCCGGCGATGACAGCGGTGGCGCAGGGGCGGCCCAGCGGTGCTGTTAGCCTGCGGCCCAATCGGCCCAGTTGTGGTCGGTCCACCGAATTCTTATCGGCCCAGTTATGTGGCCCGAAGTTTTTTAGGTTTAGTTTTGGGTAAGCTTAAACAGGTTTAAACCTAAAAGTTTACTATAAGTTTTTTTTAATAAAAAAACACTTATGGTTAAAAATATTAATTTTAATCATGATTATTTTATTATGATCAAGTATTGGTTAAAATTAATTATTTTAGTATTCATTAATCGCATAACAATAATTAATATGTAATATGACAATTATTAAACCAGGTGATTTTAACCGTTAGTTAAAATCAAGATAATTCGTCAGGATATGATAATTAGAATCAGTTGTTTAATGTATTCGTTTTAATACATGTTTGGGATGTCATAGCCGAGCCCTAGACCTTGTGGATTGTTTTACTTTTCTGCACTTGTGGTTGTGTTTTTAATCTTTTCTATGGTGTGGGGAGGCCTGCGTGCCACTTACAACCCCTATTCTATTTTGTAAAAGTATTAGATTAGCGGGCCTGTGTGCCTTTGATTATCTTGTATTTTATATTTCTAGTTTTTAGATGATAGAATAGATTAGTATAATTAGAATAGATATGATGTTGTTTCAAGAACCAAGGAGCAAGGAGCAGGGAGCAGGATTGGATGCTGGAGCCAGTGGGAGCTTCAGAATGTCATGCCATGTGTGTTGTGTTTTTCCACTTAGGTTTTGACCGTCGGGTTTTTCGTTTGGCTCACGAAACCGACATTAGTTAAGGGCAAGGCTAAGGCATAGGTATTTGTGGTTGTTTTATTTCTTTACATATTTTATATGCGTGGTTGTGATTCTCACGATGAAATAAAACAAGGGTTTTAATAATAGTCAATTATTAAACATTTGTTTTAAAGAAAACTGGCAAAAAGTTTTTTCTCGTCAAAAACTTTTGAAATCCTTTTAGAAAAATCTTAGATCAGTGTGCTACCCATTTAATGGTACACCTTTACTGTTAAACGGTACTCGGGTGTCGGAAGTGACCAAACCTTGGGCGTTTGGGTTCAAACCATTGCGGGGGAGGGTGTGAAAGACTCTGCGATAATCGGGAGTCCCGGCCAGAGTTCACACTGTCTTAGGTGGTGCGATCTATTTTGGTGATAATCGGGAGTCCCGGCCCAAAAAGCACTAGAGGGACTAAACATGCACGGTTCTTGTAACTGATGTCCCGCGGATCTAGGAGTCGTGTCCAGGTTGGACACGATTGGTATAGGTTTACCTACCAGAAATAGCATTGTCCCGGTAGGAAGTGCCCAAACCTTGCATCGGGAAATGTGAAATATGGATCCTAGTCTAATAATTTATTTTTAAAAGGTAATAATTATTAGAAGATATAATCAATACTGAATCGGTTTTTATCTTTTCTTTTTCTGTAGATGTCCTTTTTATCTGTTATTTCGTTTTATTCACCAAAGGAATCTCTAAGCCTCATCGTCGGCAAGTGGAAGCTTTCAGGTCCAAACTTTACTGTTTGGAAGATGCATCTAAAGAATGTTTTGGATGCACATGGAAAGCTTCACATCATAGAGACAATACCTCCAGAGCGACCAGGGGTAGATGCCCAGCATAGTGAGTATGACGCTTACTACCAGTATCTGGCCGATGAATATGACGTTATGTCAATTCTTGTTCTCACAGCTTCATCTGAGTTTACGGATGATCTCCAGGAGAAGTCATCTTATGAGGTCGTTCAGGGACTGGAGTGTAAGTTCAAGTATAGTGAATGGGTATGTCGTATCTTGCTGATGAAGGAAATTCTTTCATCGAAAATGAAAGAAAACCAGCCGATTAGCGATCATCTCATTAATATGAGAAGGCTCTTGGATTGCTATGATAGTTTTGGGTCAAAATCAAAACCACATGAGCTAGTTATGCTCTTGTTCGGTTCTTTATTAGACTATTACCATAGGAGGGTAATGTACGTCCTAGGTGATTTTGAGATGATTGTCGCGAAATTGCACGAGATCCTTATGTGCATTAGCGATGAGCTGAATCCAAAGCAGCTAGAGTCAACAGTTGTGGACCCTATGCAGGAAGATGACTTGTTAGAAGAGCTTGAAGAAATTTGTTGCCCAGACTGTGGCAGCAAGGATTCATGCGAGCACTCACTCGACATAGATCAGCTGGACATTGGTTCGCCCAATGACTCAGGTATCTTTATGATAGATTGTCTTATTACTTTTTATGAATCATGGGTATTGGATACCAGATGTGGTCATTACATATGCAATCATTTGCAGGGATTCAAGAGAAGTAAGAAGCTAAGGCAAGGAGATATGGACCTGCAGGTAGGCGAAGGCTCCATGGTTGGTGCTGAAGCTGTAGGAACATATTGTGTTAGTCTATCTTCGGGCATGGTCTTAGAACTAGAACCTTGTTATTATGTTCCTAGACTTATTAAAAATGTAATCTCGTTTGATTTGCTCATAGACCATGGATTTAATTATGTTTTGAATGAAAAGATTATTTCATGTTTTAAAAATGATGTTTTCTATTTTAAAGCTTTTCCAGAAATGGTCTATATACGCTAAATCTAGATAACAATGATATCTATCATATAAGTAAGAGATCCAAGAGTAACTTGAATCAAACTTACCTCTGGCATTGTCGTTTCGGACATATAAACGAGAAACGCATAGAGAAACTCCGAGATGACGGAATTCTAGAACCATTTGACTTAGAGTCATATGATATTTGCGAATCTTGTTTGTCTGGTAAAATGACAAAGAAGCCTTTCAATAGTGAGAATGAAAGGGCTAGTGAGTTACTAGCGATTATACACACAGATGTGTGTGGACCCTTTACTCCAGAAGCTAGAGGAGGTTACCGATATTTCATAACCTTTACTGACGATTCCAGTAGGTTCGGTTATGTCTACCTCATGAGATTCAAATCTGAAAGTTTTGACAAGTTCAAACAGTTTCAGAGTGAGGTACAAAATCAGCTGGACAAGAAGATAAAGTTGCTTCGGTCGGATCGAGGTGGCAAATATCTGAGTCAGGAATTCAACGATCATTTGAAGGAATGTAGGATTGTTTTACAACTCACACCTCCGTACACTGCTTGACATGGTACGATCAATGATGAGTCGAAGTTCACTACCATTGTCATTTTGGGGGCACGTACTCGAGATAGCGGCGTTCATGCTGAACCGGGTTCCGACCAAATCGGTTGAAAAGATACCGTTAGAGGTATGGACGGGGAAAAAGCCCAAAATGTCTTTTCTCAAGGTTTGGGGATGTGAGGTGTATGTTAAGCGAACGTTCATAGATAAACTCAATCCCAAATCAGATAAGTGTATCTTCATGGGTTATCCCAAGGAAACCATGGGATACTATTTCTACAACCCAGATGAGAACAAAGTCTTTGTTGCTCGTAAATGGGTGTTCTTGGAGGAGAAGTTTCTTAACTCAGAAGTTCCAAGAAAAGAAATAGAGCTTCAAGAAATTGAAGAGGAAGAGATTACACCACTACCGATAATTGAACCCGTGGTTCAACAGAGAATTGTTGAATCTCAACCCGAGTCTGTGGTTGAGGAGTAGGTGCAAACACAAGACCTTCGCAGGTCTAGTAGGCCTTGTCATGAGCCAGATAGGTATCTAGGATTCCTAGTTACTCAAGACGAAGGGGATCTTTTAGAACCCACTACCTACCAAGATGCTGCTTCAGGTTTAGAATCTGAGAAATGGCTAGAAGCCATGAAGGCAGAGATGCAATCCATGTATGAAAACCAGGTCTTGGAGTTAGTAGATTTGACTCAACACAGTAAAGCTGTTGGGTGCAAATGGGTCTTCAAGAAGAAGACCGACATGGATGGAAATGTGCATACTTTTAAAGCAAGGCTAGTGGCAAAAGGTTTCACGCAAACTCATGGTGTTGACTATGATGAAACTTTTTCCCCAGTAGCAATGCTTAAGACTATTAGGATTCTTATGGCCATATCAACATATTTTGACTATGAAATATGGCAGACGGATGTCAAAACCGCCTTCCTTAATGGGAAGTTGACTGAGGACGTAAATATGATACAACCTGATGGTTTTGCGGATCCAAAGAACCCTAATAAAGTATGCAAGTTACTTAAATCCATTTATGGACTAAAGCAAGCATCTAGAAGCTGGAACTTACACTTTGATGAGCGTATCAAATAATTTAGTTTTACCAAAAGTGAGTTCGAGTTATGTGTTTACATTAAATTCAGTAGGAGCGCGGTAACCTTCCTAGTCTTGTATGTAGATGACATACTGCTAATAGGAAACAGTATACCAGGTTGTTGGTCCCGAATGGATACTACAACAACAAATGTTTGTAGAAGGGGGGCTTGAGTACAAACTTTAGCAAATTAAAATTTAAGAGACACACGGTTTACTTTTATATAATTCTTATTGATGTGAATCAAGAATTACATGAACTAGATGCGGAAAATCTAAGTTCAATAAAAGGTGGCAACTAAATTTGTCTAACACATAGACTAAGCTAATCTTAAACAACTTATGTCTAAGATGTTCAACACATGACCAAGTTTGTTATACAGAAAATAAATTGCTAACTCTTCTAGTTCTCAACAAATGAGATTTCAGTATTCAACTATCTATTCGCATACTTAGCATGTTTCCATGCATGAGTATATATAAGCAAGGGTGTCCGGGTTGATGAAGAGAGAAGGACATAAAGGTATTTGGTTTAATAATATTATAATAGATAAAGGTCGTGGGTGGAAGGTAGTTTAACTTTACTAGCAAAGTGTGTAAAGTAAACATACTTTTCAGTAATAAGTTTACCCATTATCTATTATTATATTATTAAATTACTACCTTTATGTCTCGAGAAAGTAAACTTCTCCTTCCATACTTGTGCTTTAATCAACACCATGCTTTCTGAAGACTTGACTTTACCAAGTATAGAGTTGTCAGCCATACTTAGTTGAAGCATCATATTTTGAGATCTTCTCTTCAAAAGTATCTTTCTCCTTTTCCAGTTGATAAAGATCTATCTTTTTTGTTTCTTTGCAGATACAAAAAGTGCTAAGTACTTTTACAAAGAAAGATCTAAGACATAATAAGAACAACACATGTTCTGCCTTTGACTAAAGAAAATATTACATTGAAAAGCTATTAACTGAGATATAGAATAATAACTTAGCTAACAGACACTGAACTGCAAATGTAATTTTGCTCAGCTAAGTATAAATGTGAAAGACTCAGCTAACTAGATTTGCTCAGCTGATCGAATTGCTCAGCTGATAACACAAATCATATTACAGCTAATAAATTAGTCAAACTAAACAGTTAGCAGATCCCATGAGCTCAGCTAATCATTTGTGCATGATCAACTTACAAATGAAAGATTGAATAAGCAATAAATACCTTATCTGATAGATGGGAGGCATCAGCTGATTAATGTGATTGTGTCAGCTGATCCTTGATAACTCAGCTGATGTTGAAACTTTCCTCAGCTGATGGTTTTGGACCATCAGCTGATCCATTGTAGATCCTCGGCTGACGCTTTTTAACTGATCTTTTCCTCTCAGCTGATCTTCCTGAAGCTTGTCTTTTAGCTGATACTCAGTGTTCAGCTGACACTATGATTCGTCAGCTGACATTTCTTACTTAGGAATTTCTTTAAGTCTAATATGAAAAACAACACATGTCTTTCATTTATCTCAGTCCAAAACTGAATATGTGGTTTTGTTAACATCAAATCCTATCTTAAATAATAGACATGTTTGATTTAGGTTTGATATGACTATCTCCCCAACAAGTGTCACAAGGAGTAAAATCCTGGTTGGGTAAATGTTTCCAGATGAAAGACTTGGGAGAAGCTGCTTATATACTAGGTATAAAGATCTACAACAATAGATCTAAGCGGCTTATCGGACTTAGTCAAAGCACATACATAGACAAAGTCGTGAAAAGATTCAAGATGGATGGATCCAATAAAGGATTTATTCCTATGCAATCTGGTGCGATTTTGAGCAAGGCGCAGTCTCCTGTGTCTAATCAAGATCAGGACAAAATGAAATTGCTATGTACTAGGCCCGATGTTGCATACTCTATCAGTGTCACGAGTAGATATCAGCAAAATCCTGGTGAAGCCCATTGGGTAGCTGTCAAGAATATTCTCAAGTACCTGAGAACGACAAAAGACATATTCCTAGTTTATGGAGGTTCGATGGATGAGCTCAGTGTAACTGGTTACACTGATGCTAGTTTCCAGACCGGCAGGGACGACTTTAGGTCGCAGTCAGGATTTATCTTTACGCTAAACGGAGGAGCCATATCTTGGAAAAGTCAGAAGCAAGATACAATAGCAGATTCTACTACAGAAGCAGAGTATATTGCGGCAAGTGATGCGGAAAAGGAAGTTGTCTGGCTAAAGAGTTTTATCTCGGATCTTAGAGTTGTTGCCAGTATCTCTAGACCGATCGATATATTATGTGACAACTCAGGGGCTGTGGCACAAGCTAAAGAGCCTAGAGATCACCAACGGACTAGGCACGTACTCAGGAAATATCACCTTATCCGAGAGATCATTGGAAGAGATGATATTAGGTTGCAAAAGATACCAAAGGACGACAACGTTGCTAACCCGTTGATGAAGCTGCTAGCTAGAGCTAAGCATGAGAGGATTGCGAGTTCTATAGGAATGCAGTACTTAGAACATAGCAGCTAGTTCATGTTTTTTGATTATTACTATAGATGTAACTTGAAACTCTTTTATTATGTATTTACATTTCATGGGATTGAAATAGGAGGTATTTGCATAATTGTTTGTAGTTGTCTATTTTTAGCATGTTTAACCTATCCATGACAAGTCAAGTGATGAATTGTCTAAATGCCCGTAGCTACTTAATGTAGTGGGAGCTACATTAAGGAGATAAATCTATTATGGATATTTGATGATTTATTCGAGGATGAATAAAAGCACAAGGTTGTGACCAAATATTCATAGATATCTATCAGGGGATAGATATTGGGAGTGATCCGCATCGAGTTTACCTCATGCAGCGTTATCATAAGTAAACTTGATAGGTTGTCTTTAGACCTGAGATATTTGGTTTGGGGCATGGTAACTTCTGTACTTTAGCATGTTCTAACGTCACGCCGTAACAGGGTGATCATAAGGGGCATGTCTAGGTGCAGCGGAAGCTGTGTGCTCAAATTGCAAATAGTCAAGATGAGATTTGCACCTCCTATTTTTAGGAGAGATATTTCTGGGCCCCTCGACGATTAAGACTACTGAAAATCCGTGGCCACGCTCGGTTAGAATGATAGGTTTCATTCGGTAAACCGTAACTGCAGAGTGTCGAGATCAGAGTCGAGAAAATCTGAGTATTTAGAATAAGATCCCTGCTCCATGAGTAATAGTCACATTACGGAATATCGCGATGCAAAAGGAAAAGCCTAGATAATCCATTATGTCTCTAGATATAAGAGATCTCATAGTCTGGTTAACCTAAGTGTCTGGCTAGGGACCTCCTTAGTCCAACGATGTACAAGAAGTGTTACTTATCTTGCACAAGTGGGAGTATGTTAGATTGTGTGCAGAGATAGATAACATGTACCATCGTATCCAATGCTATGAGACACTAAAGGATCACACTGCTACACACCCAATTAGAACCATCAGGATTTTACCTTGTGTAAGAATAATTAATTAGTTAATTAATTATTAAGAGAAAAGAAAATAATAATTATTTATTATTTAAAGGAGAAGTTAATATTTAGTTTAAATAATAACGGTACCAATTAATTAATAGTTATTATTTAATTAGAAGGGTCAAAGGGTATTTTCTGTAATTACTTGATAGTTTAATTAAAGCTGTGCTTTATTTAAACGGGCTTGGGCTTTAATAGGGATATATATATATATATATATATATATATATATATATATATATATATATATATATATATATATATTTATACACCTTATTAAACCTTAGAATCATATCAAGATAATTACAATTTAGAAATCAACCCTAATACTGTAACACCCTCCTTACCGGCCTAGTAGGATTAAGGTAATTAAGTTGGTTTACTTTAATTAGTTGGTTTACTGAATTGATTGTTGATTGTCAATTAATTTCGGATTTATTTGAGTTTATATGTGAAATCCGATTAAATGCAAAAATATGATGAATTGATGATTTTAGGTTGCATGTATGTTAGATTATGATGTTAGAATGATCAATATATGTTAGAATTAAATTCTGGAAACATATATGTTGTTGCATGCTTAAAATCAGAATTAAATTGAAGTTAAGGATGATTTTTGAATCTGTCGGATTTGATAAGTAAGAATCGATCGGATTTTGTGTTTGAAGGGACCGGATTAGGAGAAATCCGATTAGATTTAATCCGAATTGTTGAGAATCCGAGAAACTGAAACAATTGCCTTAGCTATTTTCGGATTCTGATTGTTTTACCGGATTGTATATTTCTCGGATTTTAAGTCTATCGGATTTGGGCTTTTCTCGGATTGTGCCCTTTATCGGATTGTGCATTGTATCGGAATCCGATTAAATCGGAATTACCTTTACTCGGATTTGCATTTGCTCGGAATTGCCATTTCTCGGATTTAAATGATCAGAATTCATGTTTTATCGGATTTAGCCTTATCTCGGATTTGATTTCATCGGATTTGGTTCAATCGGATTTGGTTCAATCGGATTTGATCTTATCGAATTTTGACACAATCGGAATTCAAACCATACCTATGCTTGGAATTGGTAAATATTGTGTTATGAAAGATCAACTCTTGGATGATTTGAAGATAATCATGAACTTGATTGCCTTGGCTTATAAAAGGATGTATGTAATGCCTAAGCTAAGGAGTTGGATGAATTCACCAGATTACAGTAAGTAAAGTGTAATAGTGAATTGTGGTATATTGGTTTGAATACACATAAATTGATATGTACTTGTGATTGTATGTACATATGTGTTTGATTATAGTATTGTGCTTATTGTGTGTTGATTAAGCAAATACTGACTGTTAGTTGTTTGTTCAGGTGGAGACAAGACTCAGTAGTAAGAAAAGACTAAGTTGCCTGAACTGTTGAAGATATCGGTGAGTGGATATATATCTTGGATGTATAAGATATATCACCTGATTGTTTGCTCTTTTCTGTATATATACATGAACTTGTTGTGAGATCAGCTTGGCGGTAGTTATTCAGCTGGGCCTATGTTTAGAGATATACAGTATTAGTAGTTGTCTTGATTTGCATTTGTTGAAATCAAGAAGTACTATTATTGTTGTCTGTTGTAACTAGGCTATCGGTAAACCTTTGCTTTGGCCGACATTTGGTTGAAGGTCCTGCAAGACCGCCGGTTCTCTTGTTTGTTTGAGCATTGTTGTTTTGGGCTTTATGCCTTGTACGTTTGTGGTATCTATTCTCTCACTTAGCTTTGTGCTAATCCCCCATTGTTGTTCTCTTTTACAGGATACTCCTCGTACGTGGATGATAGGAGTTGAACTGGAATTTTGGGACTGATCATAACTCTGATATCTGTAGTTTTGTAAAGAGCCTGTATTTGAGTAACACTGTATATGTTGTTTTGTAAATCAAACAGATTAAAGTTGTATTTTCTTAATTATATTATATTAGAAATGTGTTTTAGCTTCCGCGCGTATTTCAAGGTAGTATAAGAAAGTACGGTGTTACAAATACTCTCCTCTCTCTCTCTCTCTCTCTCTCTCAAATCGGCGCAAGGCCGAGAACACCCCTAGGGGTCGGCGACGGCGACGAGCACACACACACATACGCAATCGGATTTTTTGATCATTGGTGAAATCCTTGGCGGTCTAGCAGGCTGTTCGAGATGGTGCAGTAGCGGTGTTCTACCTTTAGCGTTCTAGGATTGAAGTACCAAGTTGAACTGCAAAGGTATAATTTTTAATCCTCTACTTCTCTTTTAGTTTCTGTACGAGTTAGATGAGATCATTGGAGGGGGTTTTGCTTTATTCCGCTGTGCATGTTATTCTGATATGTTTTTATACCCTACAAAACCCTTCACGACTTGCACGCCGTTTCTTTTCAAATTTATGTAATTGTGGAAAAGAAGAAAACCGAAGACAACCATCGGGAGACGTGTAGGTGATGACCCGGCTAGACTCAAATCCGGAGGTCCAAGTGGTGGTGACGAATTTAGTGGGAGCAAACCGACAAGGTAAAAGGTATATGTCCTTAGATTGACATTGTTCTTCCGTTTTGGCTCACGGAAGAACACATTGGATTTTGGGGCATATTACAGGATATATATATATATATATATATATATATATATATATATATATATATATATATATATATATATATATATATATATATATGTGTGTGTGTGTGTGTCTGTGTGTGTGTGTGTGTGTGTCTGTGTGTGTGTGCGTGGTTGTTTATTATTTTGTATTTACTTGCGTGGTTGTTAGGAATTTGCATGCTAGAAATTTTTTCAAAATAATAAAAATAAAGAGTTTTTGTTAAATTGGTTAACAACTCTCGCGCGCACACGATTAACAATCGAATATATATATATATATATATATATATATACACACACACATATATACATATATATACATGTTAATCAAATCGAAAATAGATGTTTTTTAAACTGGAAAAACTAAAGTCCCGTTTTTCTTAAAAATGTAAATTTAAAGCACCGTCCATAAGATGACTCCACCCGAATCTAGTGAAAATTTGGATGGCGTCGAGCTTAGCACGAGTCATTCTTGTCTAACTGTGTGGAAGGTGAGGGTGACAACTCGCAATAATTAGGGTCGAGCATAGCACGAGCTAATTGTTGGTCGAGAGTACTACCGAGTATCTTGATGGATAATTTACAAATACAAGTTAAAATCTTGGTTAGCGTCGAGATAAGCACGAGTCAAACAAAATTTTAATTTGTGTTTGGTGAATGAAGGGATTAAACATTCCAAACGATATAATAGATATCAACGAATCCCGCAAGATGCTAACGAGTTGTAATAGAGATTACAATCGGTAATAATGTTACCAGCCCGAAAATACTTCATGAAGTGATCCGCGGCAAACCCGTCATAAATTGGAGTGAAATAAGGTTCTTAGCTCTTGTTTAAATAATTTGGTCTTTCTTAAAATCAAGTGGGTAATTATTTTAACTAGGATCATATCAATATAAACTTAGACGTGTATTCTAATTATAGATGATAACGTTAACAACACCACATTAAAATAAATACTCCGTTCGTTCCTAGTAAAGGGTATAATCATAAATGTAAACATCGTTGACTAACATTAATTGTTGAGTCAAAGTTGTACATTATTGATAAACTCTTTTAAAGCCACTTGCGACCAACGCGAACTAGGTTACTAGTACGCATAACGCATATCAAAGACAAAAAAGAGGTTTCTTATTTAATATTGTTCTACTTAAGAAATCTAAGTTGCGAAAGCAAGTTAGGTAATTAAGTACGTACAATATAAATAACCGAGCTGAAGGACATTATCCATCAGCAAGCTAAAATAAAAATAAAAAGAAACTCTATATGTGTGTCTAAACCTAAGTCGGTTGTCGGATGCAAAAGACGGGAATATAAATATCTATGTCCTTACGATTAAGGCGTACATAGACTATATATATAAAGGTTTGGATTTCCCATAAGGAGAGAATTAATGGTGAATATAATTCTCCATTCCCTGCCTACGTCATATGATTAGTTCTTAATGAACTATCACATGCACACATGGAGAGCTCTTTGATAAGAGCTTCATGGTATGCAAAGCTAATGCATGACCAAGGTGAAACTCACCTTGTCCATTCCCGCTAGAGCTTCATGGTATGTTGAAAACTGTTAAGTCTAAACATGTCCAACATGAATCTCGCATTATTAAGGCTACTAAGGAATGAGTAATCAAGAAATAGAAATTGACCTCTAATAGAAGTTTTGGTTACCTTTACCAAACCTACCATACTAGTGGAGATAGAGGACAATGAGATTGTGCCTATAGATGAGACTCCACATGAGGTAATTTTATACTTCCATAAAAGATTATAAATTAGTGCCACCACATTTGCCCTACGCGCCTAGATAAGCGAAGAACTTTTTTAAAGATTTAGCTCTTCGACTTCAGGAGCATTCATGATTTAACTCTATTGCTTTACTACTTCTAAAGGCTAGGTTTTTGAATGCTAGCTATTACATTCACGTTTGTTGCAAATCTATTTGCTTCAAGGTGTAAGTATTAAAGAGAAGTAGAGACATGAGACATGGAGAGCTGGACCACAAATGGAAAAACAAGAAAGTTGTTTCTATTGAGAGGATTGAAAGTTTAAAATTTTTCTATCATTCCAGATAGTATATTACTTCAAATAGATATTTGTTTATCGGGTTAGACGACTTACACATCCTTCACTTATGTATGTGAGAGGAATGATAGCTTGTTGAATTACGTACACACTTGTGTGTAGACTATTCAAGCAAATCATGAGGAATAACTCCAAATACTTCGTTGTCTTTACCAATGATGGTAGAAGAAATGAATATATCTATTTTATAGATAAGTATTTGAAACTTTAGAGGTGTTCAATACATACCATAACGAAGTTTATGATAAAATAGATAAAGAACAATGATACTCGAATCTAGTTACACAAAGGTTGATTGTTGAGCTTTAGCCGAGTTAATCCTTGTGTGAACTTGTAGATTGAGTAAATATTTTCTAAATTCTATAACCATCAAATGAATTATGAGATTCTCTCACAATTCACTCCTCCTAGGACACATTTTGAAATGAGGTCATCTTAGTAGAGGAATCAGGCATTCTTGACATGGTCCGATAATTGATGAGTTGGACTTTAGTATCCAATTGATTGGGATATACTAAAGTTGTGGCGGGCTATGTTATTAATCTTATATCAACAAAGACAGTTAATACTACACCTTAGAGGATGAAACTAGAAAGAGCATCTTTGTTTGTTCATCTCAAAGTATGGATTGTCCAAACATGCGTTTTAGACGTGAGGAGAGGAACCCATGATCTAGAGGTGTTACTCCATTACGTATTCTACCGAGACCATGGGATATTTGTTTGACAAACCTTAAAGAACAAAATTTTTGTTACTTGAAGGACATGTTTCCTCACATGGAAACTAATATCCATGGATGCCTGTAGAAGTTAAAGTTAACCTTGAATGGAAGAACCTGATGTTGACACTAGCACTCAATCAGATATGATTGAAACTCAGCATAGCAATGCTGGAGAATCTGACATAAAGTCATTTCCTTTTGGACTGGTATATGTCTTCACATGATAAGAAAGATATAGATCACTATATCTAAATGAAGACACATAAATACCAGAAACGTAGTCGACCTAGAGTCTGCTATAGAGAAAAAGGAAATAAAAGAGAGATGCAATACATTATGGATATCCAAATATGGGACTTGTTTAAACCAACACCTACTATCTTGATGGATGGTACAAATTAAATTCTTGGATTGCGTTGAGCTAAGCATGAGTCAAACAAAATTTTAAATTTGCATTATCTAAGAGAAACCCAAAGGTGTACATGGTTCTTAGAAACAAGAAACCAGCATGGATAAGTTTACAACTTTGAATACCGACTGATAGGAAAGGTTTTCTCGATGATTGACCAAGTGGATGGAATCATTTAGAATCTTTCTCTCAGTGGATATGTCAGAAGTAGTTTTATAAACAACTTCAAATACCGCATGGTTGGAAAGGTTTTTCATGACGATTGACCAAGTGGAAGGTCTCATCGTGAAACTTTCTCTCAATGGTTATGTTGAAGTTCACTCAAATATTCATAGACATCAGTACCATTTCATGGCTATGATAAACTGATATAAGAACCACGTTCCTTAACAGGAACTATTTTGAGGATGTGTAGAAAACACTATTCGAAGGTCTCTTACATCAAGAGTATTGTTATGAAGTCTACAAACTCAAGAGAGTCCATTCGTGGACTTAAACAAGCATCTCTAGGTTGGAATCTTTGCTTAGACTTGAAAATCATATGTTAGAGTTTTCAAAAGCAAGATTAAGCCTCTATGAATATCAGGGCTAGTGGGAGCATTGTTGTAATCATATACTAGTATGTCTAGCACATACAGTTTACTTCGAGATAATGTCCTAACTTTGTTTAAAAACATAGTTAAGAAATTATTCGTCCATAACAATTATAACATTTATAATATTGATTATGGAGTACAAGAAATATTGATATATGTTCTTGGTAATTTATGGTATGAGAAAGCTTAGAGTAATTTATTACTCTAGTGCTAGTTTCTATACTAACGAGGATAAACTGCCAATTTAGCTTAAAGTTTGAAATCCTACTATAAATAGGATAACTGCCGATTTAGATCGGAGTAAGTAATCCTATTATATGTGGAATTGTTAGTGAAAATTGTTCTCAAAGCACCGCTGACCCTATTGAGATCTTTTGAGACAATGAGGGAACAAAGGCTTTTGCACAAGAACCATAGTCCTTAGCGTCATTTACTTTATTGAGTTCTTTCGAAACAATGAAGGTACAAGGACTTGGGCAATGAGTTATGATATCACCAACAAACACTTTATGAGTGGTTTAGTTATGGATGGAGATATATTCATTATTAGAATACACACGGATGACATAGTGACAGATCTGATTACTAAGCTAATATCGTAAGCTAGTGATGATTATCATACTAGCGCTTACAAGCAAATCCTTTTGCAAAAGGCTTAGCTTAAGTTTATTTTGATATGATTATGAAGGGAACATTAAGCAATATTGTGCTTTCTGCTTGTATCGATTGTCAAATAGGGATTTGATAATACGCAAGTAGCGGATACACTTACAAACCATTATTGTGTTCCAACTTTTCATGTATTAGTACTTCCATGAACACGCATTCTAAACGTCCACAGTCAATCACTCTTCATGGGAAGGAAGTTTGAACTAAGACTGAGGGAAGAGATTGGTCATGTATGTTGGAGTATGCCCACTGACGCACGTACGCCATAAGTATCACTACCGATGATGTATGGGCCTATTGGGTCATACACCGGGGAACTATCTCGACAGCCAAATAAGTGGAGGGACCAATGGTGTCAAAGTGGAAAACGTTGGTGAGCAGGAAGATTCTGCGACGCGGGTTAAAGGATACGCGACGCGGTGCTTCCGCGCCGCGGAAACTTACGGGCCAGCGACGCTGAATCTGTCTGACAGCATGCAGATTTTTGTCTTTTCCACCTCCTCAATTGCCCAATGCATGGGCTTGCTTTTCTGGATGCTTGGCCGGCCAGGGGAGATTAAGGGGCATCTGTGGTTCTTTAAAAAGAACCCTTTTGTCATACCTTCTACCCTTTTGGCTTTTTACACAAACATACACTTAGTGAGGTACTTTTAGAGAGTGTGTGTGTACTCCAGAGAAAAGCTCCGAATTTCTGGAAATTGTTGGCTGTTCTTGAAGGGTTTCAAGGCTTTGAAGATCCTTTGAGCTTGCTAGTACAAGGAGGTGGTGTAAACCCGGGGTGGACCTTAATAGAGGAAGCCTACTTTGGTTATAAAGTCATCATCTTTTCATCAACAAGTTTCTGGAGCTAAGGAGGAAGGTATAATCCCCTTTCTTCTTCTTTTCATGTTGCAAATATCAAGTTATAGAGTTTGGTCCATTTTGGGGTTTTATATTTTGCATGCTTGTTCTGTTGTTTTGCATGTTGTTTCTTGCTTCCGCTGTGCTTATAGAACCCCAACAGTGGTATCAGAGCCACCTCTATACTGTATTTGCACATGGTGGCCTGAAAAACCCGAAAATAAGATTTTTAGTTTTCTCTTCGACAGTTTCCGCGGCGCGGAACTACGCTGTACAGATTCTATTTTTTTTAACCTTACTTAAACAAAAATTATTTTTGGGTTTTTGGCACTGAATTTTGGTTTCTGGAATTTTTGTCCAGAAATTAAAATTTGTTTTTTGAAGTTGCCTTGTATAATGGTTGGTGTATTTATATGTGGATTATTATTTTGGCATGAAAATGGTAATTGCATATACTTAAATTATGTATTTATGAATATGTTTCATCAAAAATGGTTTGGTGTTACTAATGCATAAGTACATGGGATTTTTAGTGCCTTGAGTGTTTTTGTAAAAATCTTAACCATTATACATAAATTTGCATGGTTTTGTGTGGCACACCATGTTGTTGATGTTCTTGATGTTGTTGTTCATTAGTGAACCTATTTTGTTGGTAACCACCTAAATGCCCTAAACCTTGTGGATGTTTGGTTGTTATTCATTCATTTGGTGACTTTAGTCACATGGTTTGTAATAATAATTTATTTATTTGGTATGTAATCTATGTCGGATAACCAAGTATGGGAATTGGTTGATCCTACACCCGGGTGTAAGACAGTGGGATGTAAATGGGTCTTCAAGAAGAAGACCGGCATGGATTGATCTGTAGATACCTTCAAAGCCCGACTGGTGGCTAAAGGTTTCACGCAAATTCATGGGATTGACTATGAGGAAACCTTTTTACCAGTGCTCATGTTGAAGTCTATCCGAATACTCATGGCCATAGCTGCGTTTTATAATTACGAGATATGGCAAATGGATGTAAAAACCGCCTTCCTTAACGTGAAGCTAAGTGAAGAGGTGTTTATGACACAACCCGAGGGTTTTATACGTCCTGAGTATCCTGATAGAGTCTACAAACTAAAGAAGTCCATTTATGGACTTAAACAAGCATCTCGAAGCTGGAACCTGTGCTTTGATGAGAAAATCAAAGAGTTTGAATTTTCGAAAAGCAAGGATGAGCCATGCGTATATATCAGGGCTAGTGGGAGCGCTGTAGTATTCCTTGTCCTATATGTAGATGATATTCTACTTATTAGAAACGACGTCCCAACCTTGAAAGAGGTTAAGACTTTTCTTGGGAGTTGTTTCTCCATGAAGGACTTGGGAGATGCGGTGTATATCTTGGACATAAAGATCTATAGAGATAGATCTAAAAGGCTAATAGGGCTTAGCCAAAGTGCATATGTCGACAAGGTCTTGAAGCGATTCAAGATGGAGGACTCAAAGAGGGGTAACACCCCTATGTTGCATGGAGTGAATTTGAGCAAGTCTCAATGTCTTAGTTCCAAAGAGGAACTTGACGTAATGAAGAGGGTCCCGTATGCTTCGGCAGTGGGATCAATCATGTACGCCATGCTATGCACTCGTCTTGATGTATCGTGTGCTTTGAGCATGACGAGTAGATATCAAACTAATCCCAGGCAAGCCCATTGGACTGCTGTAAAGAACATTCTCAAGTATCTACGGAGGACAAAGGAGATGTTCTTAGTATTTTGTGGTAAGGAAGAGCTTAGAGTACATGGTTATTCTGATGCTAGGTTCCAAACTGATAAGGACGACTGACGATCACAATCGGGGTTCGTGTTCCTTCTCAATGGTGGTGCTATAAGTTGGAGGAGCTCCAAGCAAGACACCGTAGCTGATTCAACTTCCGAGTCGGAGTACATTACGGCTAGTGAAGCGGCTAAACAGGCGGTATGGATGAGGAAGTTCATCCAAGACCTTGGAGTGGTTCCTAGCATATCCGACCCTATTGAGATCTTCTGTGACAATGAGGGTATGGTTGCTTTAGCTAAGGAACCAAGGGCTCATAAGCGGACGAGGCACATTCCTCACAAATACCACTTCATCAGAGATGTTATTGAGAGTGGTGATATTGCCATCAGCAGAGTAGCATCGGTGAGCAATTTGGATGATCCGTTCACTAAACCGTTGTCACAAGCTGTACATGATTCTCACACTAGAGAGATAGGTGTTAGATTCGCTAGTGACTTGGTTTGAGTGTAATATTTGGTTTATGTTTGATTTGTACTTGTATTTTGGGAACGCTAAGCAGTATTGTATTTCATACTATATTGATTATTAAATGTGATTTAGTGATACGCCGAGGGCGAATATTTTATGAGTCCTTACTGTGTTCCATCTTAGCATGTTTAATACTTCCCATAATGCTTTTTCATTCTAAATGTCCACAGTCGGTCATTCTTAAAGGGGAGGAAGTTTGAGATAAGGCTGAGGGAAGTGGTTGGTTGCTATCTAATAATGGATTAGATAAAAGAGACGCAACACTTCGCCTGTGCTTGCAATAGTCAAGTGACTGGACGACCCGCACCTGAACTTACTTCATGGTTTCTGTCACGAGTAAGTCAGGATGATAATATCATTTTGTCCTTAAACTGGAGATACATGTGTTCCAAAGCATGGATCTGCTTTGCCTTGATTGCTTTCAAACGCAGTTCGTAACTGGCTGTTATAAAGGGAGCTTTTAGGTAAAGTATGGTGTATGTGGCGGAGAAATGTAGTCAAAGGGATTCATTCCTCTAGTTTTAGAGAGATATCCTTGGGCCCCTCGATGATTGAGCGCTGACGTAAAATGCATGGCCATTCTCAAGTTGCAATGATATTTGATCGATTGCAACTAGATTTTGGGTCACCAGCAATCGAGATCGAGAAAGATAATCATGAACGATCTAGAGATTGACATTTAACCATGTCTCGTGTTCACACGGATATCGCGAACGAAGGGATAAATGATCACTTATCTAAAGGACCATTTCGTATCTGATTCTGGATTTGGTTTTTGTTCTAGATGACAAAACCCATACTGACTTGGGGGCAGAGATGCGTTACTAAAGGCCGCTCTTTGTGTGTTCTTAGGGTACGGTGTGTCATGTGCAAGTGGGAGTTTGTTGGAGTATGCCCACAGACGCACGTACGCCATAAGTATCACTACCGATGATGTATGGGCCTATTGGGTCACACACCGGGGAACTATCTCGACAGCCTAATAAGTGGAGGGACCAATGTTGTCAAAGTGGAAAAGATTGGTAAGTAGGAAGATTCCGCGACGCGGGTTAAAGGATACGCGACGCGGTGCTTCCACGCCGCGGAAACTTATGGGCCCGCGACGCAAAATCTGTCTGACAGCATGCAGCTTTTTGTCTTTTCCACCTCCTCAATTGCCCAATGCATGGGCTTGCTTTTCTGGATGCTTGGCCGGCCAGGGGAGATTAAGGGGCATCTATGGGTCTTTAAAAAGAACCCTTTTGTCATACCTTCTACCCTTTTGGCTTTTTACACAAACATACACTTAGTGAGGTACTTTTAGAGTGTGTGTGTGTACTCCAAATAAAAGCTCCGAATTTCTGGAAATTGTTGGCTGTTCTTGAAGGGTTACAAGGCTTTGAAGATCCTTTGAGCTTGCTAGTACAAGGAGGTGGTGTAAACCCGGGGTGGACCTTGATAGAGGAAGCGTACTTTGGTTTTAAAGTCATCATCTTTTCATCAACAAGTTTCTGGAGCTAAGGAGGAAGGTATAATTCCATTTCTTCTTCTTTTCATGTTAGAAATATCAAGTTATAGAGTTTGGTCCATTTTGGGGATTTATATTTTGCATGCTTGTTCTTTTGTTTATCATGTTGTTTCTTGCTTCCGCTGTGCTCTTAGAACCCCAACAATGTATACAATGTTAGATTGAATACAAAGGACGTAACATTTCGCCTGCACTTGAATTATACCTTCAAGTGATTGGACGACCCACACCTGAATTTAATTCTTGGTACTTGTCAAGAGTAAATCAGGATGATAATATCATTTACGTCCTTAGATCGGAGAAATATGTGTTCGGAGGACATTACTTTGCTTTGATCTGATTGCTTTCTAACACAGCCGTAACTGGCTGTTATAACGGGAGTTTTCGAGCAAATTATTTCTAATGTAATGGGACAATGTAGTCAAAGAAATTTGTTCCTCTGTTTAGAGAGATATCCCTGGCCCCTCGATGATTAGTAGCTGACACCAAAAATCATGGAGGTGATCGAGTTAGCAAATGATGATTGATCAATTGGAACTTGTATATTTTGGTTATCACTAATCTAAATCGAGAAACACCATCGTGACCGATCGGAGAATGATCTTGTACCATGACTCGTGTTCACCCGGATATCGAGAACAAAAGGATGATTGATCACTTATCTGTAGGTCCATATCAAACCTATCAGGTTGTGATTTGGTACTTGTCTTGGGATGACATAACTCGTGTTGACTTGGGGGCATAGATGCCTTGCTAGAGGCCACTCTTTGTTGGTATTACTTATTGATACGTTGTGTCATGTGCAAGTGGGAGTCTGTTAGATTATGCCTACTGACACACGTAGATTATAGTGCTACCGATAAAACACGAGCCTATTAGGTCACATACCAAGGATTGATCCCGACAACACGCAACACGAATGAGAGATTAGAAAAACAAAATTAAGGTTTGTAGGGGAGTACACGCCGTGTACTCCAGTCTGACAGATTCATTTCATTTAATGTTTTTTGCTTAGCTCAAGGTTGGATAATAATTAAGGCATCTTGGGACCATTATGGATGACCATATCATTTGGAGATGCATGTGGGAAAGTTCATTAGAGTCCAAGATGAGTCTCTCACTTGTTTGAAACACATTCTTGACCAAGAAATGATGCCAAGCTCTCTCTCTTTCTTCTCTAACACTTGCATACACCTTGTGTGTGCTTGAGTGATGTCCTGATGTTCATGATGTTCTTAGATGATTTCTTGAAGTTGTGAGTTGTTCTAATGAGTGATTTCAAGTCTTGAAGATCATAACTTGGCTTACTAGCATTTGGGGATCAAAAAAACTTGGAGTGGACTATCAATAGAGAGTTGCTCTCTTGGTGACTATGAGTTCATCCCAACATGAAGAACAAAGAAGCTGGAGAATGTTATATTTCATACCCCATCTCTTTTATTTTGGTTGCATTACTTATATGTAGAGTTCCACCATTGACGGGTATTGTTGGCATCTTGATTTCTAACCCAAAACCATGTTTTTCACGTTTTTGCGGCGCGGGTGAGGTGGTCAACGAAACCCAACACTTTCATCTTCGAGAACCCCATATCTATTTGGGAATTTGGTTTTAGTATTATAATAATAATAATAATAATAATAATAATAATAATAATAATAATAATTATTATTATTATTATTATTATTATATTTTCAGTTATTTTTAAATAGAAAATTACATGTCACCACTTAAAACCAATACCACATTATCAAAATCTGAGTCACATAAGCTTTAACATACTATTACAAGTTACCATGAATAAAATGATAGTTTTAATAAGTTGGGTATACGAAATGGTAGTTTTGAATGATTGGTATACACAATAGCAAAAAGTGACAAGTTCGATACACTTTTGAAACTAAACCCTATATATTAATATGTTATTAGTATCGTATCCGCATAATGCTGCGGCGTAAATAGTTTTTGCTTTGCAACATGTCCTTTTCAAAAATTTAATAATATGTTATTTGCACGATTTAATGTCATGAAAAATATTTCAACAACATGTCCGGTCTTTTCAAAATTTCTTATATGTGTATCAACTATTTTATATTTATAAAATAAGGGGGGATAAGTTAATCAAAATTTTTGAAATTATGCTGATATGGGTGGATAACTGCATTTGTGTTAGAGAATTCTAGTTGGAGAATATATTTTAAAATAAATAAAAAGTTAACGTAAATTAGGAGAGTGAAATGGTTAAATATTGAGTGGATGAGATTAATCTAGATAAAAAAGAAAGGTGAGAATATATTATTAATTGAATTTTATATGTTTTAAATAGTAAAGAGGAGAGAGTATTATATGTATTATATAGTAGTATAGGTATAGATATAGTGATGCACGTTAAAATTTATGAAAATAAAACAATAGTGAACAGAAAGTATAATAAAAACTATAATAAATTACTTCAAATATATACACACATACATTATTTCCTCTAAAGTACCATATATGCAATTGGTGTAAAGATTAAGGAATAAAGATGAAAAGGGATAAAATGGTCAAATTATAAAAGTTGGCTCGCATATAGTTAACAAAAAACGTTAGAAAGAACTTTGAAACAAAATTATAGTTAGTATACCAAATTCGTACTTTTTTAAAGACCAAATCTTCAATTTATGTATAGTTAAAAGGATCATTTATGAAATTCTATAATTTTATTAAAATAGACAATGTTGGTGGGGTTATGATGAAGATAGATTCAACATCACAATGTTGGTTAGCTACTAAAATTAGCTCCTCAAAGCCTATAAAACCAAACATTTGGAAGGATGAGAAGTTAACTTTATCAGCAATAACTAGTGCTATACTCGTATGTTTTATGGGTCAGTTTTCTAATACATACATGTTTGTGTATACGTGTGTCGTTATTGGTGATCACCGTTGTTAATAATTGTAAGAAATTTAATACATTTATTATATATTTTCGTATAATATGTGATGGTTTCAAAATTATATTATTAAGTTGCAACATGTCTGAAATCGTGTGCATATTTATAAGATTGATAAGATGAAAAATAAGGTCATATATACGAGCATGAAAAAAAAAGTTTAAGTATCTAAAAATGGTATATAAAGAAAATTCAAAAAAATTCTTTATCCAAAAACAAATAACTAATGTAACAACTTGTATTTAATTTTGAGGATTGGTAGTTTAATGATCTTGGTTTATTCCCTTGCAGTAAAAATGTTCAATGAACAATAAATTGATAAATGCAATAATCATGAATCATGAATCATCTTATGGAATTACAAATGTATAAAACATCGGGAAGAATCATATTTTAACATACTTAAATTGAGGTGAATAGATTTAAGCCGGGATACAAAGGTTATTGATTTATTTATTATTGTGATAACAAACCTAAGTAGACCTATTTTTATATTATCACGACCATCTTAATTAGGCCAACCCTGTTTATAGGTAAAGTATAGTTAATAATGAAAAATATTTATTATAATAAAATCTATACAACTATGAAAGAAAAATTTCATATTTGATAAACATAAAAAGACCACAAGAATGTCAACTTACATCTCTATCTCTTAGGAATAGCTCACAACCACAATCATGAGTATTCTGGCCACCTTTAATAATTTTGCCCGCAATATCTAAAAAAGTTATTCGTTATAGAAAATGTAATATATAATTATTGTATCATATATGTGAGATAATCACCGATTGCATACATACCTATCATCATTTTACGTATAGTTTTATTACGTAGCAAAATTTTAATCGGAGGAACAAATCGATGAACAAGAAAGCTATCATTCTATGACACTGCTTCAAGTGATCTCTTATTATAGATCATTATTTCGAACTCATCAAAGAGAAAATATCTCGAATAGTGGCCGATTATCTCTTGCAATTGAACATGGCGCAAAACAAAAAACTTTGCCAAGTAAATTTATTATTTTAAACGAATGAATCAACCTATGATGGATAATTGTTGACATTTTGTTTCTCTAAAGCAAAAATTGATTTTTGATAATTATAATATAAATAGCGCTACTATAATGTCATAAAATCTTGATATTTAAACAATTTGACAATTTACCTTCATAAAAATAAATAAAACTTTCAAAGGTTTTCAAAGCATTTGGTACTCAATCTCCGTCTAAATGACTGCCCATTTTTTTCAAATTTAATAACGTGTATGTAGGACCCGTGGTATCAAGTATCAAACAAATAACGAAACATTCAATACACAATGATGAAGATCTTGGTAGTATGAATTATACGTACGTGAGAGAACCATATACCGCCAAGAACACACTAATAAGGTCGAATGAAAGCTTAATTAGAATATGGTTTGCAAAGTTGTACTTATACACCTTGGGTATTTACATAATATACCCTAAACTATTATTAATATCAAATAACAACTAAACTATTAAAAACTTCACTAGAATGGAATGAAAACAACTAAGGGTTCTAACAATCTCCCCCTTTGTGTTCATTTTACAATTAAGCATAACAAATAATAAGAAATCAGTTGAATTCAACAATTAATCTTCGAACGTCTTTCAACATCCTTCTTTCGAACAAAATACTTCTTTGGCGTAAGATCTTCAAAGACGGCTCTACGTATGTATAAAATTCTTTCGAATTTTCAGATATTTTTACGTAGCTCGAGTTGATCAGAAATAGCATCAATAGCTCTAGATACCACCGAGTAATCTTCATGTTGCAATTTTCCGACACAAAAATATGTTGATGTATTTGTTGTCTTGTCGCTTAACACCTCTTTAATTTTGTTCAAGGTTCCTTCGGAGTACTTTTGTACTTCATTAAGCCGCATGAAACACTTCTTGTTGAACGCTTTGGTGTAAACAACTCCGAATTCTGGATCTTCGATAACATTATCATCAGCAAAGTCTTGAAGATTATCCAATTTTCTATTCATTCTGGTCATGTTGACCTTCTGAATATTGTTTTCAATCGCCATCTGAGTATCCATTGCTGCAAATAGGCGTGCCTGACACATCATATGTCGTTTAATGGCTTCAAAACCAGTGCGAAGGACAGGTGAACTATTAACAATGAATTTTTTTCTGTATATTTCATACAAGTCTACCATATCCTGCAGTGCAAGATTATCGAAAACCGCTTCGGTGAAAGTGTATTCAAGTTTGTTGCAACGCTTTACTCTAAAAATAGGATAAGGTATTTTCGAGAGATGGTTGCATTGAACCTCGATAATGTCGATAATCTTGTCTTTTCTACGAAAATCTCCCCTATCAGATTGTTTGGCGTTTCATAGCATATTCCGATATTCAATCATCCGTAAGTTCTCCAAATTTTCAAAGTTTCGCAGACGAAAGCCATCAAAAGTCTGAATTCTATCAGGATGTCTCCATACTTCAGGCATATAATCCTCAAGGTAAGCATCATGCATGAGAGAACGAGGCCATCTCAGGATCACTTTAGTTTTGGAAGTAGGAGCAACCTGGAGTGCAGTGGAAGTAGGACCTTTAATAGACTTATCTTTACGTACGTGAGAGACCATATACTGCCAAGAACACACTGATAAGGTAGAATGAAATCTTAATTAGAACAAGGTTTGCAAAGTTGTACTTATACCCCTTGGGTATTTACATAATGTACCCTAAACTATTATTAATATTAAATAACAACTAAACTATTAAAAACTTCACTAGAATGAAATGAACACAACTAAGGGTTCTAACAGTATTCAATTATTATGCAAGAGAATACAATTGTTTCTATAAATAAATATTGATCTTTTGGACATCTTTTCTCAAAATTTGTATACGATTCCTCGTAACCATGCAGCAAACATAACAATAACAATAATGTGAATTAGAAAAATGTTGTGATACATCAAATTTATATGTAAATTAAAGCATAATAAGTTAACTTTCTTTTTCAACAACAATAATGTTGGAATATGCCCACTGACACACTCGAGTTGGTGTCATTGCCGATGAGGCATAGGCCTATTGGGTCACACGCCAAGTATTGATTCCGGCAACACCTTGAACGAGAGAGAAGGAAAAATCCAAAAATGGGTCTTGGTAGGTCAGGCACGGCCGTGCCTCTTGTAGGCATGGGTGTGCCTTGTCAGGCAGGACACGGGCGTGCCTCTTGACAGGCACGGCCGTACGCAGTGCAGTAACACCCAATTTAATAGATTTTAAGTCTAATTAATTGGGGCTTTATGGCAATAAGTTCCAGAACTGATATGGACGGTTTTCCGACCTCTAAAGGGTCACTAGACTTGATTCATGAGTTTGGAATTGCATGAACTCTATCTTGGTAACATGATGTACTAAGCACATTTGGAAGATAATTTGGCACAATTGATCTTCAAGTTGGTGCATGGTCAACATGGTGCTCTTGGCAGCGTCCAAGCTTGCTAGCACTCGGTAATAAAAAACTAGCTTGGTGTGGATACCGATAGAGGAACTCTCCTTTGACTTCTCATATCCGACATCAACAAAGGAACAAGGAAGAAAGCTACACATATGGTATACACTTCTCCTTTCTGGTTCATTCTTTTAGTCGCAAAGTGCATGTTTAGACTATGGTCCATTCGGAAAGTATTGGTGGCATTGTTTTAGAAAAATTGTTATACTCGTTTTTAAACTTCCGCTGCGTTTCTAGATGCCACCGATACCCAACAGTGGTATCAGAGCCATCTCTAACATGGCTTTACACTATTTGGTCTGAAAAACTGGAAATTATGCCGAAAATCATTTACCGGCGACCCGGCACGGCCGTACCTTTAGAGGCACAGGGTGTGCCGGTGGCCAGGTACGGGCGTGCCTGTGGGGGTACAGTCCGTGCCGACAGAAAATGTTTAAAAATTGATTTTGTGCATCTGGCAATAGGGTACGGCCGTGCCTCTTGAGCCACGGTCATGACATTGGTCAGGGTACGGCCGTGCCTCTCGAGATACGGGCCTTACCGGGCAGAATCCGGTTTTCGAAATTTGAAACTGGGTGGCACTGTGGTGGGCACACCCGTACCCTTCATAGGGCACGGCCGTGCCTGTGCTTTTCGTGACCAGTTTCTGGAAGTTTTAAAACAGAAAATTTAAGTTTTAAAAAATCCAGTTTTGACCTTGCTTGGATCAGTCTTGGATCTGATTGTACACCACTATATTTTGGTTTCTACATTTATATGTTTTGTATGGCTTAGCATGAAGTGAATAAAAACATATACTTATAGGAGTATATATGAATATGTGATTTTAAACTTGGTCTTAGAATCACTAATGCATATGTACTAGGATTGTCTTTGTGCCTTGAGTGTTTTTTTGACAATCTTGATCAAAATATATGTTTGACATGGTTTTGTGTGGCACACCATGTGTTTGTCTTGGTTGTGCTTGCTTTGATTGTTCAGTAACATTATATGCCCCTTATACCTATGTGTTGTGGTGTGTTATAATTTTGGTTTGGTTTTACCCTACATGTCGTATTGTTGTACATTAATTATTATTTGATGTGGCTTGCATGCTGTGTTATTTATTTTTTGTACTTGTGTAGTAGCATAGGAATGTGGCCTGCACGCCATTTTATTCTTCTATGTATTTGTACAATAGTATAGAAGTTTAATTTATTTTAAATTACAACACACCATCGGGTGTCAAGGAGTTGACGTGTCGGCGAGATGAAGTCCGGAATGCAAATGGAGATGCCAGATTCAGTGGGAGCACACCCAACTGGGTGCTTTGGATTTCTTGTCCTTAGTTGACTTTGTTTTCCTCGTTTGGCTCACGGGGAAAACACATAGGAATTTTGGGCATGTTACCAAACTATTTTATATGCGTGGTTGCGTTTTATTATTTATTATTCTTCCATGGTTGTTTAGGATTCTTCGTATGCTAGATAATTTTTGACAAATAATAAAATGCAAAGATTTGTAAAAATGGTTTACAATTCGGCGCACATAGAAAATTAACAAATAAAATAAAAATGGTATTATATTATAAGTGGATAAAAATTGGTTTTTATCACTTGTTTTGTTAATTCGCAAAAATGGTTAAAAATTTGTTTTAACCGGAAAAACGAAAACCCGTTTTTCAAAAGTAAGTTACGCGCCATCCGTAAGACGACACCACCCAATCTATCGAAGCTTGGATTATTGATGGAATTAAGCCGAGTCATTCCTTGTGGAGATCTGTGGAAGATGAGTGTGGCGGCTCGTAATGTTGGTTGTCGGAATTAAGCCGATCCAATAATTGGTCGAGAGCACCAACATCCCAAATGACATAATGGATGTCAATGGATCCCGCAAGGTCCTAAGAGTTGCAAAATGGTTGCAATAAGTAAAATGGTTACCGGCCTAAATAGCTTGCTTCGTGTAGTTGGCGGCAAACCCGGCACGAGGTAGAGTGAAATATGGTTCTTAGCCTAGTTAAATAATTGGTTTTTATGAACTATTTGGGTAATTATTTTCACAAGTATTATATCAAATTAACTAAAATGTGTACTCTAAATTGTAGATGTCAAACGATAACAACACCACACCAAACATATCGCTCCGTTCGTTCCTAGAGAAGGAGAAACTTGTTGGTGTGAACTTCGTTGATTGGCATCGGCAATTGCGAATTGTCCTTCTCCATGACTCAAAGTTGCACATCCTCGAGGAACTCCTTCCAAAGGCGCCTGCTACCAACGCGAGTTGGGCCGATAGATACGCTTTTGAAAAGCGTGTCAAAGACACTAAAGAGGTTTCTCTTTTCATGTTATCGACTATGAGTTGCGAGCTGCGAAAGCAATTTGAGCATATGAGTGTGTATGACATGATTAACCAATTGAAGGACACGTTATGAGGGAGCTTGCGGTGAATCAAAGTCGACATGATCAACCCTTGTCGGTTGCCGGATGCAGGAGGGTGAGAAGGTTAGTGTTCACGTCTCTCGTATGAGGGCGTACATTGACCAAATGAAGAGGTTAGGATTTCCCGTTGGGAGGGTGCTTGCGGTGAATATAATTCTCCAGTCCCTGCTCACGTGCTATGATAAGTTTGTTAAAGACTTCCATAAGCAGAAAATGGTGAAATCTTTAATGGACTTGCAAGGCATGCTAAAGACTTTTGAGTCTAAAGTAATTAATCCTAAGTCGGTCTTGTTCACCCGGTTATTTAAGGAACGAAACAACGAGAGGACGGACGTGGCCCTTCCGGGAGAAGTGTGCTACTTCTGTGGTGATCATGGATATTGGCCGCGTGAAACTTGTCCAGAGTGTGTGAAGGAGTTGAAGCCTCTTATGAGGCAAAGGGAATAACTCTTCATCTTCAGGTACATTCATGGTTAAATCCATTGTTTTTCTACTTCTTGCTGGGTTTTATTAGATGCTGGCTACAACACTCACGTTTGTTACAAAAATGGTTTGTTTCAAAGTGCAGGTGTTAAAAGGAAGTAGATGAATAAAGCATGGAAAGCTGGACTTCAAGATGGGAAACTTGGAAGTTGTCTCTATTGAAGAAATGGGTGTTCGTGTCTTGCCATTCCATCCAGCAAGTTTATTACTTTATTAGATGTATATATACTATATGCCCTACGTGGTGAGAAAAATATTATATCTACTATGCCTTGGTTGATGTTAGGTTATAAATATTGTATAGAATAGAAGATTACATTTTAGTTGAAGTTTGTATTAAATATACAAACTTAGAGGGTCAAATATGTAAATACCCTTAGGGGTATATATACTAATGACTAAATGTCATTAGTAAGGTCTTTGGCATAATCAAGTGCTTAAGTGTGTGCTTAACATGTGTTCATGATTCTCTCTCTACATTTTATGATTATGTTACATTGATCTTCATTACGTACATTGTTGATACCTGAATCACTTGGGACAAATAAGTGGTATCAGAGCTGGATTAGGATTGATTTGAAGAGATTTTGATCAAATTTGTGAAGAATTTTTGAAGATTTTCGAGAAAAAGTGGGCTGGAAATTTCAGAAAATCATGAAAAATTCATACGAGCTCTGATTGAACTGATTTTTGGATATGTTGTTCATCAAGATGAAAGGAACATAGTGTAAAAATATCATGTCCAAACTCCATACGGTTTGAGAGATATTCGAATTTTCGTTTTCTAGGTTTTTCTTGAAGTTCTTGACGATTTTTGCTCAAAAACGGATTTTTGATACTTGTTTTTGAGTTTGTAGTACATAAAATGTGTCTGTGTTAGTGGAGAAGCATAGATCTGAAGAGAAAAATCGTTTTTGATGTGTTTTTAAAATTCGTGTACTTCGTGTTCTTGAGTTCTTGATGAAGAAGATGAATTTCTTGGTTGTTTGATTCAAACATTTGAGTTAGTGTGTGGAAAAAGGTGTTTGTGTGTGTTTTTTACAAGAAATCCGAATAAAAAGTTAGTTTTTAAAAAATGTTCGAAATTTAAAATGCTGGGAATTGATGTTTTCGGAATTGAAAATGCTCGGAATTGATATGTTCCGAATTGAAAATGCTCGGAATTAATATGTTCGGAATGGATTTTGTTCGGAATTGATATTTTTCGGAATTTGAGAATTGTTCGGAATTGAAATATTTCATTTATCCGGAATTTGGTTTATTCGGAATTTGGTATTAAAGGTTATAAATGATGATTTTCCGTCAAATACAACAACGACGATTCCAAAGAAAGAGAATAGAGCTGCTAAGCCAAATCCTATCTCTCACTACAATAACAGACGCCGATCTTTCTCAAAACCAAGATCAACAGGGGAGTTTGTGCTTAAGACAGATGTCATATATCCTTTTGTGGTTTACTCAGCAAAGCACTTAATCCGCCTTTCAAAACAGAAGATTTGTAAGACGTCTAGAGTCAAACAAGAGTTTGTTGTGAAGAATGGAATTCCTTAGTGGCATTCAGGACCGTTGAATCGAAAGGTTATTAAACCTATGATTGTTAAATCTGTACAAAAATGGATGACAAAACCTGCGACTAACAAATCTGGATTCAAACAAGAATGGGTACCAATTTTTGTTAATCCGTTTTGCAGGTAAACACAAAGAGAGATATTGTTGGAACACAATGAAGATCATTCAGAAGGCAGTGAAGATCATTGTGTTCAATGTGCTGATTTGTTTTTAAATCTCATAAATTGTTCAAACAAGATGGAGATCCCCTACAGTTTAATTCAGAAGTTCATTTTGTTCAGCATTAGCCTGGATTGTTATTTGCAGGGGGAGCAAAACTTTGTATCTTCACCTAATTGATGTCAAACAATTTTCATGCATCAATTTAGGGGGAGTTTGTTTTTATTGCTTATATCTTTTCAGAAAAATCAAAAACATTGAAAATTTGAAAAGCTAAAAACATTCAAGTATTGAAAAGCCAAAAACATTTTGAAATTACAAAATTTAAAAATATTTTTGCTTTTCATTTGCTGTTATCTGTTCAAGAAGGTATTCATTCTTTGTTATATTCTAATACCTTTCTTGATTCACTCATTTGTTGATCTTTTGAAAGATCACCTTTCATTTCCGCGCTTCCATCTCATTATCTCATTGATATCCTTCCTTGTGTGCTAAATGTTTCATTCTTTCTGGAAACCGCTCATTCATGATAAATATTATTCAAGTGATCGAAATGGCACCATAAGTGAGGGAGTGTAGGCAATTTATACTCCTATGGTCAATCAAGAACCGGAAGGACCTGACCCAGGAGCTCCCCATAATCTAGAACGAGATAGTAAGGGTTACTTACTAGGTCAACTAGGTGAGCAGAATCAGTTATCACGGGATACTGATTGGTGTGTAGAGGTAAAATGATTTTGAGAGGGGTGGAACAGGAGATGGGGTGCATCTGATCAACAAAATATCTTGATCTTACTGTTAAATCATTCTGTGAAAATTTTGTGTCAATATTCTTGATTGGTCAAATTCTCTTATTTTTCAAATCATCCTTGACAATCCTTCTCAACACTGAATTTCTTAAAATCATTCTTGTTGATTGATCACTATATGATTTCTCACTCCGGTTGCGAATAATAACAAGTGTCTATATGTATCCAACCAGAGATACACACATCAATTTGGAAAGAGAGTTTGAGGGAGAAGTTGAAAAAGAGCTGTGGGCGAGACATGATCAAAAGAAAAAAAAGATCCTTACCAACTAGTATACATCTGGGTAGCCACATCTTCTACTGGATCTCATTCGTTGAGATTTGGTATCGAAATAGTCATCATGGACCCAGTGATGCAATGCACTAACCCCACCCAGCTACTCAATTATCTCTTAAAAGATAATTGTTTCAACTTCACACGGAGAATTAGCACATTTGTATTGACATCTCATTTGGAGATTGTTGATATTGGAACAAGGAGGACAGCTACTCCGGTCCCCGACTTCTTTCATGCACTTATCGAGTCTAAGCTTATTTGAATATATATTTCATTTCTTAGGACACATGTTGGAACTTTAATGCATATCTAGTTTTCGTAACTACCAGAACATCTTGGAGTGATATCTTTTGTGATCTTCACGATGATTAGATGAAAATCCTACCAGAATCAACGTTATGTCAGTTCTGAACGTAGGTCACACAGTTTATTTAAACTGTTGTGTTAACGAGAATCTATGTGATCTCGGTGTTATCCCACATGAACTTTGAGACGCTGCCCTAAAGACTGTCTCTGATACTTTCATTGCCATATCATTGTGGTGACACCATCTTTCAATTGAATCTTATGAAGAGGGTTCAAAGCTTCAAGTGTTCAACATATTAAGGCCAAAATCAAGCCGAATTCAGAGTTCATGTACATGATGTTCATGAAGAATCCTGATCATCATGAGGGGGAGAAATTTTAATTCTATGTCAGTTGATTTTGAGTTTATCGATCAATATGAGATTCACGTGTTGAGGGGGAGAGAAAGAGAGCTATAATTTGAAAAATCATATGTCAAGTCAAAGGGGAGTAAATGAAAATAACAGAAAAGAAATATATCAAGATTCAGAACAGTGAAAGTGTTTGATTGAAAATTCAATAAGTTCCGAAGAAATCAAACAGATCTAGAGCTGCATTCAAGGGGGAGAGAACAAATATTCTTCATAAATCATACTGTTTAAATGCTCAAGATCACGTATGCTGAAAATCACTTTAAGCTAAACCATTCATGCAACCAAATGTTTAAAATCCTTAGGTTACTAGTGTAAATCCGAAAATCAGATGAAAAAGGATGTTATTGTGTACTTTAAAGAATCAAGTTCTCATCAAGAAATTTAAAGTGAAGACTATTTTTAAAAATGAAGAGTCTATCTTTCAAGATGAGAAGACATTCTGAAGACATCCAATCAAGGACTAAAGATTCAAAAAGAAATCGTTCAAGTCTTATCTCCTAAAGCGTTAAAGAATGCAGCAAGAAATCTGCATATTTGTAAGAGGAGATTGTTAGAGTTCGTATGAAGCTGAAAAGACAAACATCTTCTATTTCTATACAAAGGGGGAGGTTGTTAGGTTATAAATATTGTATAGAATAGAATATTACATTTTAGTTTAAGTTTGTATTAAATATACAAACTTAGAGGGTCAAATATGTAAATACCCTTAGGGATAAATATACTAATGAATAAATGTCATTAGTAAGGTCTTTGGCATAATCAAGTGCTTAAGTGTATGCTTAACATGTGTTCTTGATTCTCTCTCTACATTTTATGATTATGTTACATTGATCTTCATTACATTGTTGATACCTGAATCACTTGGGACAAACAGTTGACGATGGATGTTTCTTTAAATTTTAAATATATATTTATTTGTGGCTCTTTGTTTCAAAGATTATCCATGTCTTGGCATTTATAAGCCTTTGCTAAAAAGTAATAAAATAATCATGAATGATAAGTTTGAATTAAAAAATGGTTTGGATAGTTATCCTTATTAATAAATAATTTACCTTATAAACAATACTTGCATCACCAAGGTCCGTGTGGTTTAGGATCTTGGATACATTTGGTCTTGGATCAAATGTTGGGTACAAGAATTATTCATTAGGCTAAGTGACTTATAAATCCTTCACCGGTGTTAGTGAGAGGATTTGTGGCTTGTTGAATTTGATCACACTTATGTGCGTTAATTCGTTCAAGCGCTCCATGGGGATAATTCCATAAACTTCGTTTCCTTTACCCGTGGTGGTAGTAGGGATGGTAAGTTTGAAACCTTTTGAGCACATTGGCATATGGGGTCGCGTAACCATCATAAGGAATTGCAAGACTTGTCTCACTATTCTTTCCTCCTTGGGCACATTGGCATACGGGGTCACATAATGGAGGAACCGAACATTCTTTAGACATGGGCCGGTTATTGGTGGGTTACAAGTTCATACCCAAGTGTTGGGAATACTTGCATGTGGCGGACAATGTTCTAAATATGGAACCAACAAAGATGGTCTAGTATGCACCTTAGGAGATACGACTAAAAAGAGTGTCTTTGCTTGTCTATCTCAAAGCCTAGATTATCTAGCCTACATTTAGACGTGAGGTAGAGGAATCCGGGATCTAGGGGTGCTACTCCATTAGGCACTCTTGCTGAGACCATGAGATATCATTGCACAAACCTTTGAGGAAAAGCTTTGTCGCTCGATGGCAAGTGGAAACTAGATGTCTATGGGAGCCAGTGGGGGGGAAAGTAAGCCTTGAATCGTAAGACCTGATGTTGACACTAGCACTCAATCATAGATGATTGGAATTCAGCATGGCTATGTTGGAGTACATGGCATGATGTCATTACTCTTCCTGTATCTGATAGGAGTCGTCATAAAGGCCGGATAGGTATATTTCTATATCTAGAGGAAGACGATTCGATGATGAGTTTTGAATTCATTAACTATCGGAATACGTAGTTGGCCTAGGTTTACTAAAAGGAGAGAGGTGATGAGAATGGGATGCAATCCATGTCGGATATCCAAGTAATGGACTTAGATGATCCAACACCTTGGTTTTAACCTAGTAGGTGTACATGAGCCTTCGAGTACGAAGACCAACATGGATATAGTTGTGGATAACTTCAAATACCGACTAGTAGTAAAATGCTCCGTTGTGATTGACCATGAGGATGGTATCACAAGGAAATTTTTCTCTAGTGGTAATGTTGAAGGTAACTCGGATACTCAGAAATGTTACTACCTTCTCATGGCTATGAGGTACGGTGGTAAAATGTACAGACCATATTTCTTCACAGGAATTTTGAGGAAGTGTTTAAACACTCTTCGCGAGCCTTATTCACTAAAAGTATCCTCGTAATGTCTACAAATTCAAGAGGCCCATTCATGGGCTTATACAAAGCATCTCAAAGTTAGAATCTTTGCTTCGATGAGAAAATCATAGTTTTGAGTTTTCAAGAAGCAATAATGAAACTTGAATGATTGCCAACGCTAGTGGGAGCGTTTGTATTCCTAGTATTGTATATCTATCTTATTAGAAACAATATCCTAAATTTGCGGTTGATAAACCGGGTTTAGGGATTTTTGCTAAATAAGAAGATTTTGAATATAGAAAGTGGAACTTATGGAGTTCGAGAAGGATCGAGATATGTGTTAGAATATGTCCACTGATGAATGCACGCCGTTTGAATCACTGCCGATGATGTATGGGCCTATCGGCTCACACACCGGGGTCAAACTAGACAGCAACTAAAGTATATGGACCAAAAATGGCAAAAGACAAAAGTTTACATCGCAGGCCGCGTTAGCGCCGCTAACCTTAAGGTGTTAGCGCCGCTAACCCTTAAGGGTTAGAGTCGCTACGGGTGCATGTAGTTTGTGTCATGTCACCTGGATGGCCGCGATAGCGCCGCTAAACTTAAGTGGTTAGCGCCGCTAACCCTTAAGGGTTAGCGCCGCTACGTCAGCATGTGCTTTTTGTCAAATCACCTCTAGGCTTGGCCAATGCATGTGGATGCTATGATTGTGTCTTGGCCGGCCTTAGGAAGAGGAAATGACACCAAAGAGTTAATAAAAGGGGCTTGGTTGCTCTCTTGATATACTCTTGGCCACATACACATACATACTTCCTTGAGTGCTTTTAAAAACTTAGAGTGAGTATACACAAAAGGTTCCAGTAAATTTATCATCTAGTTGCTGTTCTTGAGTGGTTTTCTGAGAGAAGAATCACAAGAGCAAGCTAGAACTTGAAGTTTGACATGTTCCCGGGGTGGATTTTTGACAGAGAGAACTTGGCATTCGGTTCTAAAGTCATCACCATTTCTTACACGTTTTCTGGAGCTTAGGAGGAAGGTATAATCCTCTCTTAACTCCTTGTACATGTTGCATTTCTGTTCATAGAGTTTGGTACAATTATGTGAGGTTTCAATTTATGTTTTATTTGGTTGTACATTAGGCTTTAGATGTTGTACCTTGCTTCCGTTGCTTGCCTTAGAAACCCCAATAGTGGTATTAAAGCCACCTCTATGTTAGATATGCACATGGTGGCCTGAGAAATCCGAAATCAAAAATGTTTTTTTTCTGTCGAACAGGGTTAGCGGCGCTAAACTTGTGTTAGCGGCGTTAACTCTTAAAGTTAGCGGCGCTATCGTCGCTGTAACAGTTTTGGTTTCAAGTTAAAAATAGTTTTTGGTCTCGGGTTTTTGGTCTTTTTGAGGCTTCTGGAAATTTTATTTTGTTGATTATATCATGTTTTTCGAGTTGCTTTGATTCTAAGTTTGGTTGTATGTGGATATATAAATTGGTAACCTTGCCTAGACCTTGTGGTTGTTTGTGTGTTTGGATGCATTTGTGGTTGTATTATTATTCATTTGATAATTTTGTAATAATAATGTGGCTTGCATGCCATTTCATTCATCCATGTAATTGTAATAGATAAATAGGAATATTGTGGCTTGCATGCCATTCTTTATTCTATTGCATGTATTGTAATTCATGGTGGATGAAGACACACAGGAGGAGTCAAAAGAAAATGGAGCAAGATGTCCATAGAAGCTGGTGAAATCCGAGGAGATCGCGGTTCTAGTGGGAGCTCGCATCGGAGTTCTTTTGTCGCTTAGAGTTGACCACCTTCTTCCCGTTCTGCTCGCGGGAAGAACGCATAGGTTTTATCGCAAGGGTTACAAATTATTATATTTTATGTGTGTGATGTGATTTTGCTATGCAGGTTTGCTTAGGATTCGCATGCTAGACAATTTTTCAAAATTAATAAATTCACAAGAGATTTGCTGAAAATAGTTTACAATTATCTCGCGTGCTCACTTACAAGATTAACTCACCTAGTTAAATTAGGATTTGTCACTAATAAGTTAATCTAAAACCAAACCGCAAACAAAAGCCCGTTTTTCCAAAAACGTAAATCATGCACCATCCGTAAGTCGATTCCACCCGAATCTAGTATTATGAGTTTTGGTTGTCGAGCTTAGCACGAGCCGACTCTCATAAAACTGTGTGGAAGGTGAGTGTGGCAAGATTCACAATTTTGGTTGTCGAGCTTAGCACGAGCCAATTTTGGTGAGTTTGTCATCGTATGTCTTGATTAATTTTCGAGCTTAGCACGGGTTAATCAAAATTTCAAAGCTTAAGATTGGTGCAAAAAGGGATCAAACATGCCAAAGACAATTGGTTGTCGTAGGATCCCGCAAGGTGCTAAGGATTGCAATAGAGATTGCAATTGGCAAAATGGTTGCCGACCTAAATAGTTTTATCATGTGATCCGCGGTAACCCCGTCACATGGTAGGATAAAATATGGTTCTTAGCCTTGTTAAGATGATTCTTGATGGGTAAATTGTTTTAACAAGATAAAATATCAAACTAACTAAAATCTACTTTACAATTTTTAGATGGCATCAACAAGCGCAAACAACACCAGCACCAACGTTTCTTTCCGAGGAACCTTTACCCGAGGCACCTCCAAGCGGTGCAACGAGGGCGGTCCGAGATGAGTACGAAAAACGCCTCAAGGAAACTGAGGAGATTACATGCCTCATGTTAAGCAAAATGAGCTCCGATTTGCAAAAGGAAATGGAGCACTTGAGTGCTTACGACCTGATCTTGCAGCTGAAGGATATGTTCCAACAGCAGGCGAGGCAGGAGAGGTATGAATGCTTTAAGTCCGTGCTCGCTTGCAAACTTCAAGATGGAGGGAACGTGAGCACTCATGTTTTGCGTATGAAAGCAAACATCGAGCGCATGGAGAAGTTGGGATTCACCATCGGGAGGGAGATGGCGGTCCAAATGATCCTCCAATCCCTGCCCAGTGCATATGATCAATTCACTATGAGTTATCTTATGCACAGTATGGATAAATCCCTGATGGAGCTGCATGGTATGCTCAAAACTGCCGAAGCGAGCATGACTAAGAGTAAGCCATCTTCTTCTTCCACTCCCGTTCAGACCATCCGGGAGGGCCGTATCTCCAAGAAGAAGAAGAAGAGTACTCCTTCCAAAGGGAAGCGTAAAGGAAAGGTTGGTGAATCCAAGCCTTACCCTACCTCCGATGGTAAGGGTAAGGGAAACTTCCCCAAACCAAGACCCTAGAGGATGCTCAGTGCTCTTCTGTGGGGGCAAGGGGAACTACCGCCGAAGCTGCCTGAAGTACCTTGAGGGACTCAATAAGCTCAAGGCGATGAGCATATCGGGACCGACTCTTCAGGTACGTTCATGATAGAACTCCATCAAACTTCTACTTCTAAAGGTTGGGTTTTAGACACCGGCTGTGGAAGTCACATATGTAATATGGTGCAGGTGCTAAGGAAAAGTAGGAGTTTGGAGCGGGGAGTGCTGGATTTTGTCATGGGAAATTCGGAGATTGTCCAAGTGGAAGCAAAGGGTGACTTGGAGCTTTCATTCAAGACCGACTATTCTATTTTATTGAAAAATGTATGATATTCGCCCAAAGTGGCTAGAAACATTATTTCTTTTCACGCATTGTATGACGACGGTTTTAACTTCAATTTTATTGATGGTGCAATTACTTCCTTTAAATATGATATTGTTTATTTTAAAGCATTACCGTGTCATGGCATATATGAGGCAAATGCATACATTGAATCAAGAAAATCTATCATGAATATTGATTCTGATTCCAAAAATGGTTTGGACAAGTTCTCGTTGTGGCATAGTCGTGTGGGTCATATAAACAAGACTCACATCACCAAGCTACAAGCAGATGGGATCTTGGAATCATTTGACCACGGGTCAAGTGATGTATGTGAATTTTGCTTATTAGGCAAGATGACAAAAGCACCCTTCACGGGAAAAAATGAGAGGGGAAAGGACCTTTTGGATATTATTCATACTGATGTATGTGGACCTTTCAAGCGTGTCACAAGGAAGAAATCAAGATATTTCATAACCTTTATAGATGATTAGAGTAGGTATGAGTATGTCTACCTTGTAAAACACAAACACGAATCCTTTGAGGTATTCAAGACATTCTAGAACGAAGTACAGAATCAATTGGGCAAATCAATTAAGATACTCCGGTCTGATAGAGGTGGAGAGTATCTAAGTACCGAGTTTACGGATTATCTAAGACATTGTGGAATTATTTCACAATTAACACCTCCAAGGACTCCACAATTAAATGGGGTTGCCGAGAGGAGGAACAGGACCTTGCTAGACATGGTAAGGTCTATGATGACTCGAACAGAGGTACCTATTAGTTTATTGAGATATGCTCTAGAAACGGCGGTAAGAGTCCTTAACCTCGTACCAACCAAAAAGGTTGTAAAAACACCTTATGAAACGTGGAATAATAAGAAGCCGACACTTTCATACCTACGAGTCTGGGGTTGTCAAGCCTACGTAAGACGTGAGGCCGAAGACAAACTTGAACCTCGCTCGGAAAGGTGTTACTTTATTGGATATCCATCTACCGGTGTCGGATATTTTATTTTATAAACCTTCTGATAACAATGTTTTTGTTGCTCGAAGGGCATTTTTCCTTGAAATAGAAATGTTATCCAAGCAAAGGGGAAGTAAGGAAATTGACCTTGAGGAAGATGTGGTACCTGACACTCTTTCATTGTATACTCCAAGGCATTCTAGTAGAACTCGTCATGATTCAGAGAGATATGGCTTTCACATATCTGAGGGTAACGAGTTTATGGTGGGCCATGATGAACCCACCAGCTACAAGGAAGCCATGACAGGCCCTGAGTCTGCAAAGTGGAGAGAAGCAATGGAGAGCGAGATGCATTCCATGTCGGACAACCAAGTTTGGGAGCTAGTTAATCACATCCCGAGCCTAAGTAGTGTTAAAGCTTGGCTAGGGAGTTTCTTTTCAATGAAAGATCTAGGGGATGCGAGCTGCATTCTAGGGATCAAGATCTATAGAGATGTATGAACCGCTATATCATAGTTCTTCCTTACTTTAGCCATTTTCAAAAGCAGCTCCTGACTGACTGTGATAAAGGAAATAGCTAGGTAAGACAAGAAGTATGGTATAGGGTTATGCAGTCAACGGAATTTATTCCTCTGATATGAGAGATATCCCCGGGCCCCTCGATGATTGGGAGCTGACACCAAAATTCGCATGGCCATGCACAAGAAATATTGATTAAGAATCAAATATGTCCTTAACTTTTGGTTACCACCAATCAAGATCGAGAAACATAATCGTGAACGATCTAGAGATTGACATTTAATCCATGTCTCGTGTTCACGGATCGCGAACGAAAGGATGTCTAAGATTACTTATCTATAGGACATTTTCTTATGAATTGGTTTTGTTCATGATGGCAAAACCCATACTGACTTGGGGGCAATGATGATTTGCTAGAGGCCGCTCTTTGTCTGTGATTTAAGGATTTGGTGCATCGTATGCAAGTGGGAGTTTGTGAGAATATGCCGACTGATGCATGCACACCATTTGAATCACTGCTGATGATGTATGCGCCTATCCACTCACATACCGGGGTCAAAATAGACAGCAACTAAAGTATAGGGACCAAAAATGGCAAAAGACAAAAGTTTACATCACAGGCCGCGTTAGCGCCGCTAACCTTAAGGTGTTAGCGCCACTAACCCTTAAGAGCCTCTACGGCTGCATGTAGTTTGTGTCATGTCACCTGACGGGCCGCGATAGAACCGCTAAACTTAAGGGGTTAGCGCCGCTAACCCTTAAGGGTTAGCGCCGCTACGGCTGCATGTGCTTTTTGTCAAATCACCTCTAGGCTTGGCCAATGCATGTGGATGCTATGATTGTGTCTTGGCCGGCGGCCTTAGGGAGAGGAAATGGCACCAAAGAGTTAATAAAAGGGGCTTGGTTGCTCTCTTTATATACTATTGGCCACATACACATACATACTTCCTTTAGTGCTTTCAAAAGACTTAGAGTGAGTATACACAAAAGGTTCTAGTAAATTCATCATCTAGTTGCTGTTCTTGATTGGTTTTCTGAGAGAAGAATCACAAGAGCAAGCTAGCACTTGGAGTTTGACATGTTCCCGGGGTGGATTTTTGATAGAGAGAACTTGGCATTCGGTTCTAAAGTTATCACCATTTCTTACACGTTTTCTGGAGCATAGGAGGAAGGTATAATCCTCTCTTAACTCCTTGTACATGTTGCATTTCTGTTCACAGAGTTTGGTACACTTATGTGGGGTTTCAATTTATGCTTTATTTGGTTGTACATTGGGCTTTAGATGTTGTACCTCGCTTCCGTTGCTTGCCCTAGAAATCCTAACAATATGTTCTTGATGTTCGGTGTGTGAAAGTCACTTAGTGTAAAACGGTTACACTATTGCTTAATTTCTATGCTGGTAGGGATAACTGCTGAGGTTTATCGTGGCTAGTAATCCTACTAAGTCGTGTTGTTGTTATGTTGTCACATGAAATTATTCTTTAAGCTTCATTGACCCTATTGGATCCTTCCGAAACAATGAGGGTGTGGTAGCTTATTTGTGAGAATCATAGTCTTGAACATCGTGATTCTATTGGGCTTCTTTTGGTGACAATGAGGGTACGATGGTTCATAGACATGAATCATAGTCTTGAGAATCATGACTCTATTCGGACCTTTACGGAAGCGTTAAGAGTATGATGTCTTGTGGACAAATACCATAGTCGTAAGCTTCGTTGATTCGATTGTGTTCTTCTAGAACAAATGAGAATACGAAGGCTTAGACTATGGATCATGATCTCGCCGACGCACACTTTACAAGTGATTGGTCGTGAGTATATATATGGTGATTATAAGACTACACACGGATATATTTTGGCTTAATCCGTTAACTAAGCTATTGTCGCAAGCTAGTGATTATTCGTGATACTAGGCTTGCAATGCACTTAGCGTGCAGAAGGCTTTGGCTTAAATTTGTTTTAGCTAAGTTTGATATGCATGTGTTGGGAACATTAAGCAATAAGTGTGCTTTTGGTTGTATCGATTATCAAATGGGGATTTGGTAATACGCGTGGAGCGGGTACTTTCATTAGCCTTTATTGTGTTCCATCTTAGCAAGTTTAACCGCTTCCTTGAATAACATGTTTATTCTAAATCTCCATGATCGGTCGTTCTTCGTAAGGGAGGAAGAAGTGAATTAGGATCGAGGTAAGTTGTTGGTAAGGGTATTCATCTGGGATTGAATACATGGTTACGCAACACTTAACCTGTAGTTGATAATAGATCGAGGGACTGGAGGATCCACACATGAGTTTACTTCATGGACAAGGTCACGAGTAAATCAGGATGATAATATTATTTGTCCTTCTACTAGAGATACTTGTGTTTCCTGAGTATTAGTTGGGTCTTGCTTTGATTTCTTTCTAACGCAGTTCGTAACTGGCCGTTATAAGGGAAGTTTTCAGGCAAGGTCTTGCTAGTATGATGGGGCGATGTAGTCGAAGGTATTCATTCCTCTTCTGAGAGATATCCACGGGCCCCTCATTAACTATATTGATGACACCTGAATGTGTGGCCATACTCGAGTTGAATTGATAAGGGAAGTTTTCAGGCAAGGTCTTGCTAGTATGATGGGGCGATGTAGTCGAAGGTATTCATTCCTCTTCTGAGAGATATCCACGGGCCCCTCATTAACTATATTGATGACACCTGAATGTGTGGCCATACTCGAGTTGAATTGATAATGGATCAATTTTGCAACTTGTCTTGTTTGTCATAGTTAGTCTTGATCGAGAAACATAATCGTGCATGATCTGGAGGTTGACCATCTTCTATGCCTCGCATTCACACGGGATTTCGTGAACGAAAGGATGAATAATCACTTGTCTATTGGACCATTCTTTACAGGTTGGTACTTGTCATGGATGACATACCCTATGCTGACTTGGGGGCATAGATGCCTTGCTAGAGGCCGCTCTATGTCGGTAACACCTTTCGTTGGTATGTCATGTGCAAGTGGGATTCTGTTGAAATATGCCCACTGACATATACTAGTTGGTGTCATTGCCGATGAGGCATAGGCATATTGTGTCACACGCCAAGTATTGATTACGGCAACACCTTGAACGAGTGAGAAGGAAAAATCAAAAAATGAGTCTTGGTAGGCCGGGCACGGCCGTGCCTCTTGTAGGCATGGGTGTACCTCATGGTCTGGCATGGGTGTGCCTTGTCAAGCAGGGCACGGGCGTGCCTCTTGACAGGCACGGCCGTGCCGAGTGTAGTAACACCCAATTTATTAGATTTCAAGTCTAATTAATTGGGGCTTTATGGAAATAAGTTCCAGAACTGATATGGACGATTTTCTGACCTCTAGAGGGTCATTAGACTTGGTTCATGAGTTTGGAATTGCATGCACTCTCTCTTGGTAACATCATGTTAAACTAAGCAGATTTGGAAGATAATTTGGCACAATTGATCTTCATGTTGGTGCATGGTCAAGGTGGTGCTCTTGGCGGCGTCCAAGCTTCCTAGCACTCGGGAATCAAAAACTAGCTTGGCGTGGATACTGATAGAGGAACTCTCCTTTGAATTCTCATATCCGACATCAACGAAGGAACAAGGAAGAAAGCTAAACATATGGTATACACTTCTCCTTTCTTGTTCATTCTTTTAGTTGCAAAGTGCATGTTTAGACTATGGTCCATTGGGAAAGTATTGGTGGCATTGTTTTAGAAAACTTGTTATACTCATTTTTAAACTTCCGCTGCGTTTATAGATGCCATCGATACCCATCAAATAAGAGCACACACAATGAAGAGAAACAAAAACTTTTAAAAATCGAAAAGAACAAAATTTCTAAAGTTATATGAAAATATCCAATGAACATGGAATTATAAAAATAAAAACGTGTTCAGAAGAAAGAGCAACCAAAGCTTGCATTAATGTTTGCCTTACACTTGAATCTGGGCAGTCGTATTTCCTCAAAACATCAAAGTCATAGTCACATAAATCGCTTGAAGGCCCACGATCTACAATCTGGAACGCACGATCCCAAACGCGGTACGAACGCGTACCAAACGTTCTTCTGTTCGCGAACTGGAATGCTGGGTTAAATCGATTCAGACCTTCAATTCGTGAATTTGAGCAACGAATCAACTAAAGGTACGTTGAATCGATTTCAGACCTTCAATTCGTGATTTTGGAACTCGATTTGTGAAACGATTTTGAGGGACGAACAAACTACAGATACATCGAATACATATTTAATTGAGTTATTAATTGTTGTTGACTGGTGTCTTCAATTAGTATTAGCGGGAAAACAACGAAGAGGTATATTGACACTCAATCATAGATTATCATCAAAGTATCAAACAAAGGCCTTCAATCTTCTATTCAGTTGAACATTAATTTCTAATTCAAACAATCCAACATGTATATATATGATTAGAATTTTCAATTTCAGTATTCATACCATCGACTTCTCCTTTTCCGTTCTTCGACACTGCTCCTCAATCCTTCATTCTCTGTTTTTTTTGTCTTTTTAAGTCAGTAAAACACATTGACTTTAATTCCTAAACAAAAATGGTGTTTGGTAAAAAGAGAAGCCACGATCAACAGGATAGTGATGTTTATGATGTTGATGATGTAGAGCATGTTAGTGAAACACAATTTCCTCAAGCACCTTCTAAAACATAGCAGTAGCCATCGTCTCAAAAAGATGAATCAAAACCACTACTCGAAGAGGTAACGTTTGTTGGAGCCTGGAATAGCAAAAACGCAGGGGGAGCAAAAGTTTGGGTTTGTAAGCATTGCAATTTACAATTTACAATATCGTATTCAAGAATTCATACACACTTTTTTGGAAGTCAGCCGGCGAAAAAAGCAGAAATAAGAAGGTGTAGTGTGTTGCTTGCTCATCGGGAAAAATATACTTTGCTATTTACACAAGGTCTTTCTATTGTATCAGATAGGTTGGTCTAATGTGAAACATAATCCGCGGATCAACGTGCTTGTTACCAACAGCCGTAGTGTGGCTTTTATGTATGCCGAAGACTTCTCGGGAATGGAAATACGGGTGTAGCATTAGCAAAGTTATTACTTGGAGCTATTGAAAGTATAGGACCGAGTAACGTCCTCCAAGTAGTAACAGACAACGCAACTAACTGCAAAGCAGCCGAAAAAGAACTTGAAAAGGTATATAATCTCATCTTCTGCTCACCATGTTGTGTACACACTTTAAATCTAATTTTCAAAAATTATGCAAAAAAATTCACTTGGTTGATTGTTGTGAATAAAAAAGGAAAAAAGTCGTGAAATATTTTTTAATTTTCTTGTTAATTAAATTTTGTGATGGGGAGGGTCCAAGGATGGGTGAAATTTATGAGAGTATGGATAATATGCCGGGGAAATCAAAGAATTTATGAAAGTCAACATGTATGGAATGTACTACCCAGAAGTTGAGTAGATAATTTTGGCCAGATGGGAGGAAATGTCAATCCCATTACATTGCTTGGGATTTGCATTAACTCCACGATTGTACGATACTAATTATTTAGAAAAATTAGCGTCTGGTGGGATTGCTAGAAAGACGCCTAACCTTGACAAGGATGTAATGATTGGTGTGATGAAATCCTTTAAACGAATAGCCAAAAATCAAGAAGAACAAAAACTTTTAATAGAGCAGTTTGCATGTTTTATAATGAAAAAGGGTATGTATGCTTTCCCAGCGGCTCAACTAGATGCTGTAACCCTGGATGCAATTGACTAGTGGTCAACATATGGTTTCGAGACTCCGGAATTGGCAGAGATAGCGAAAAAGGTTTTATCACGGCCGATAAGTTGTTCTTCAGCAGAGAGAAACTGGAGTACATATTCATTTATTCAAAGCGTGAAGAGGAATCGGTTAAACAACAAAACGGCTAACATGTTAGTTTACATACATTCAAATATACATCTTCAATCACGTTTTTCAGAGGTGTACAAAGGAGGGCCACAAAAGAAATGGGCTATGACTCCCGAAAGTATGTACAATGAAGGATCAACTTCGAGATTGGAAGACATGCAATGGGAGAATCTTAATGAAGATTGAAAGAATTTGAGAGTTTGAAGCAATGACCTTTTTTTTAATTTATGTTTTCATTTAAGTATGTTTACAATATGTCTATTAGAGATTTTGATTATTAAGAATTACCCACATTTTGATATTATTAATATTAATATAGTATGAAATTCTCATAACTTGGTTGTGAGTTTGTGATTTGTATATTTATAAAAAATATAAATAATTAATATTATTTATTGGGTACATCGTACCGAAGCGATCCGGAATGAGCCTACCCCCCCCCCCTCCACCATACCAAATTTTAGAAATTAGCGATCCGCGTTCCGCGATCCATGTGACTATGATCAACGTTGTCATTCTTCACCATAGTATTTTAGTGACCGTAGACCTATGTGCATATTTAGGTGCTAGATTATACTCATATATTTTGATGTCGAGACAACCCTTGTAGAAATTTAAATGTTAATAAAGAAATTATGGGTCCAGTCGGGATCACCAACAACGGTAAGAAAAACATACATATTAATAACGATAAAATTAGTGAGAAGCAACCAATCTCTCGCTGGCTTTTCGTAAACAACTAGTTAAGCATATATCCCACAAATTAACATAATTACGTTTAGGTTGATCCTTGTATGTATATATATATATATATATATATATATATATATATATATATATATATATAATGCGCTGTAGAAGCCCCCCATAAGTCCCCCAATTGTAGTAAACCCAGGTGCAATAAACGACAAAAATTTTGGCCTAAGAAACGACAATCTTTTTTCTTGTAAATGTATATAGTGGTATAATATATTATCGAGTTGTTTATCTAATAGAATAGTTGTACACTTGTTTATTTTTCTTTTACATTACAATATGTATTTAATTGAAAAGAATTAGGGGTGTTTTGACATAAGGTAGGAAGATGAAGGGTATATATACCCTTTTTAGGGCACTAAACCCAAGGTGTTGATACTGTAGACACATATAGAGTATTGTGAGGTGCTCTGTTTGTGCGACTTATTCTAACGTGAAGAAAAAGACACAAACCAATATCATTCCTGTTAGAATATGCCCACCGATGAATACACGCCGTTCGAGTTACTGCCGATGATGTATGGGCCTATTGGGTCATCACCGGGGTCTAACCTGACAGCAACCTATGTAAAGGGACCAAAATTGGCAAAGGACAATAGTTGACCATGCAGGCCGCGTTAGCGCCGCTAACCATTAGATGGTAGCGCCGCTAACACTTAATAGTTAGAGCCGCTATGGCTGCATGGACTTTGTTTCACCTCATGTGACAAATCGCGATAGCGCCACTAACTTTAAAAGTTAGCGGTGCTACGGCTGCATGTGCTTTTTGTCAAATCACCTCATGACTTGGCCAATGCATGGATGAGTTATCATTGCCTTTGGCCGGCCATTGAAAGAGAGAGGGGCAATCTGAGGTTAATAGAGGGCCATGTTGTCTCTCATTTCATACTTTTGCCATATTCACCACCAAAATAACCTCTTAAGTGCTTTATAGACTTAGAGAGAGTTATAGAGGAATGGTTCCAGGAAGTTTGGTCTATTTTGTTGCTGTTCCTTGCTGGTATTCAAGTTGATGTACCATTGAGGCTTGCTAGCACTTGTGGTTGGTGTGCACCCGGGGTATATCCCAATAGAAGACTTGGAAATTTCGTTCTTGGAGCATCCTGATCACCTCTCTCACGTTTCTGGAGCTAAGGAAGCTGGTATAACCATCTTCTCCTTCCTCTTTATGTTGCATCTCTTTACATAGAGTTTGATCCATTTATGAGGTTTCATGTTTTGTGCTTTATTTGTTTGTACCTTGGGCTTTATATATTTTACTTTGCTTCTGTTGCGTGCTCTAGAAACCCCAACAGTGGTATCAGAGACAACTCTATGTTAGTTATGCACATGGTGGCCTGAAATACCCGAAATCGAAATGTTTGTTTTATGTCAAACTATTGTAGCGGCGCTAAACTTTTGGTAGCGGCGCTAACTTTTTAAGGTAGCGGAGCTACGGGCGCTTGACAGTTTTGGTTTTCAAGTTTGAAACAGTTTTCAGTCTCGGGTTTTTGGCATTTTTTTTTAGCTTCTGGAATTTTTAATTTCTTGTTATAATGTGTTATTCTAGTAGCTATCATGTATGTTTGGTTGTATGTGGATTTATAAGTTGGTAACCTTGCCTAGACATTTTGGTTGTTTGTGTGTTTGGATGCTTGTTTGGTTGTATTATTATTCATTTGATAAATTTGTAATAATAATATGGCTTGTTGGGATTTCAAGAACACGCAACGGAAGCGATAACAACATAAAACATGCATACAAGTGTTCAAAACAATGAAATCCCAAGCATGGATCTACTCTATGTACAAAATAGCAACAAAACCACAAGGTAAGAAGGTTATACCGTGCTCCTAAGCTCCAGTAAAGTCCTTGTTGGTGGCTGATCTTGGATGTTGAAGCAAGGGTCTCCTTCTTCTTGTCCTTGGCCTTCTCACGAAATCTCAAACCGGGAACAAAGTCCAACACCGAGTGCTAGCAAGCTTGAGCAAGATCTTCACTGGAAATCTTACTCAAGAACAGCAAAATAGTCTCTGGACCACGAGATCTCTGGCTCACGAAATCACCAACCCAAGGTATCCAAGTGAGAGAGAGATATATGTGAGTTTGTATGCTAGAGAGAGAGTTTGGCCAAGAAGAAGTAATGTTCCAGGAACAACTCTTTATAAAGACCTTAGGAATGTCACTTAAGCTTCCCAAAGCCGGCCAAGATGATTCTAGATACTCTCCCCAATTGGCTGTTAGTGGAGACCGATATGACATAAAACCCATGCAGGGTTAGCGGCGCTAACCAATAGTTAGCGGCGCTAACCTTAACCCGCTAGCGACGCTAACGCGGCCTGACTTCGATATGACATAAAGCACATGCAGCCTTAGCGGCGCTAACCTCTAACAGTTAGCGGCGCTAACTCGTTATAGTTAGCGGCGCTAACGTGGCCTGCATTGCAAACTTCCACTTTTGCCATCTTTGGTCCCTCAACCTTATTTGCTGTCATGTTAGACCCCGGTTTGTGACCCTTATAGGCTCATACATCATCGGCAGTGCTTTAAGGCGTACATATATTATCGGGCAGATTCTAACAAACTCCCACTTGCACATAATATACTGTACCCAGGCAAGCACAGACAAAGAGCGGCCTCTAGCAAAGCATCAATGCCCCCAAGTCTGTATGAGTTCTGAATACCTGCAAAAAACCATCATACTAAAGTAGTGGTCCTAGATAAGTGATCTTAGACATCCTTTTGTTCGCGATATCCTTGTGAACACGAGACATGGATTAATAAATGTCAATCTCCAGATCGTTCACGATTATGTTTCTCGATCTTGATTGGTGGTGACCAAAATGTAAGGACATATCTGATTCTCAATCAATAGTCCTTGTGCATGGCCATGCAATATTTTGGCGTCAGCTCCCAATCATCGAGGGGCCCAGGGATATCTCTCATACAGGAGGAACAAATCCCTTTTGACTGCATAATCCCATACCATACCTCTTGACTTACCTAGTCATTCCCTTTATCACAGCCATTTACGAACTGCTTTTGAAAATGGCTAAAGCAAGTAAGAACTATGATATAGCGATTCATACATCTCGGGTCTGAGGATGTAAGATTTTATCATCCCAAGTTACTCGTGACTATAATCCATGAAGTATACTTGGGTGTGGGTCTTCCAGTCACTTGAAACTCCTTTCAAGCACAGGTTACTGTTGCGTTTCATGCATTCAATCCTTGATTAATGCATAACCAACACCTAACCTCAGCCTTATTTCAAACTTCCTTCCCTTGAAGAATGACTGACTGTGGAAATTTAGAATGTATAAACATTCTGGGAAGTGGTTAAACATGCTAAGATGGAACACAGTAAAGTCTTATGAATGTAACCGAATCACTCGCATATCGAAACAAGCATAATTACAATACTGTCTGTATCGTTCCCAAAATAAATAAATACATACCAAATAAACTAATATATACAACTCAAGCCAAATCGCTAGCCAATCTTACACCTATCCCTCTAGTGTGAGATTCATGAGCTGCTTGCGGTAACGGCTTAGTGAATGGATCTGCCAAGTTTCCATTCGATGCTACTCTACTAATGATGACTTCACCACTTTCAATTATATCCCGAATAAAGTGGTATTTGCGCGAAATGTGTCTTGTCCTCTTGTGAGCTCTTGGTTCCTTTGCCAAAGCCACCGCACCCTCATTGTCACAAAAGATCTCAATAGGGTCAGCGATGCTTGGAACCACTTGTAAATCTTGGATGAATTTCTTCATCCACACGGCTTCTTTTGCTGCTTCACTAGCCGCAATGTACTCCGATTCGGTAGTCGAATCAGCCACCGTGCCTTGTTTTGAGCTCCTCCAGCTGACAGCACCACCATTTAACAGGAACACAAACCCCGATTGAGATCGGCAGTCATCCCTGTCAGTTTGGAAGCTAGCGTCCGAGTAACCCTTTACTCTCAGCTCTTCTTCCCCACCATATACCAAGAACATCTCTTTTGTACGTCACAAGTACTTAAGAATGTTCTTCACTGCCTTCCAATGAGGTTCTCCTGGGTTCGCCTGATATCTACTAGTCATGCTTAAAGCACATGACACATCAGGACGAGTGCATAACATGGCGTACATGATCGAGCCCACAGCCGAAGCATATGGAACTCGCTTCATTACTTCTATCTCCTCCTTGGAGGTAGGACATTGAGTTTTACTCAAAGTCAAACCATGCAACATAGGGAGGTTTCCTTTCTTGGATTCCTCCATCTTAAAGCGTCTCACGACCTTTTCTATGTATGCACTTTGAGAAAGCCCTAATAGCCTTCTTGATCTATCTCTATAGATCTTTATACCCAGAATACAGCTCGCATCGCCTAGGTCCTTCATTGAAAAGCAATTCCCTAGCCAAGCTTTGACACTTCTTAAGCTTGGGATATGATTTCCAATAAGTAGAATATCATCTACATATAGAACCAAGAAGACTATGGTGCTCCCACTAGCCCTGACATATATTCAAGGTTCATCTTTACTCTTCGAAAAACCAAACTCTTTGATTTTCTCATCAAAGCAAAGATTCCAGCTTCGAGATGCTTGCTTAAGTCCATAAATGGACTTCATAAGCTTACAAACCTTGTTTGGATACTTTGGATGTTCAAAACCGTCAGGCTGTCTCATATACACCTCCTCATTAAGCTTCCCGTTAAGGAAGGCGGTCTTTACATCCATTTGCCAAATTTCATAATCATGAAACGCAGCAATGGCAAGTAGTATCCTAATTGACTTCAACATGGCCACTGGGGAGAAGGTTTCATCATAATCAATTCCTTGCGTCTGAGTGAAACCCTTCGCCACCAGTCGGGCTTTGAAGATATCCAAGGTTCCATTTATGCCGGGTTTCCTCTTAAAAACCCATTTACACCCGACGGGTTTAATCCCTGGTGTAGGATCAACCAGTTCCCAAACCTGGTTATCCGACATAGATTGCATCTCGCTCTCCATTGCCTTCCTCCATTGAGCAGACTCAGGGCCTGCCATGGCTTCCTTGTAGCTGGTGGGATCATCATGATCCACCAATAACTCATTGCCTTCAGATATGAGAAACCCATATCTCTCTGGCTCAAAACGAGTCCTACTGGAACGCCTAGGAGTAGACGTTGCAAGAGTGTCAGGTACCGCAGCTTTATCTTGCTCGGTATTTTGGCTAGTGCCAACCTCAAGTCCCTTATCGGCCGACCCTTGATCTTCCTCAAGGTCAACTTCCTTACTGCCATGTTTGGATAGCAACTCCCTTTCAAGGAAGAATGCCCTTCAAGCAACAAATACCTTGTTCTCTGAAGGTTTATAAAATAAATATCCAACACCGTTAGGAGGATATCCGATAAAATAACACCTCTCTGAACGAGGTTCAAGTTTGTCTTCAGCCTCACGTCTCACGTAGGCTTGACAACCCCAAACTCGTAAATATGAAAGTGTCGGCTTCTTACCATGCCACATTTCATAAGGTGTTTTATCGACTTTCTTGGTTGGTGCGAGGTTAAGGATTCTTACCGCAGTTTCTAAGGCATATCCCCAGAAACTAATAGGTACCTCCGCTCGACACATCATAGACCTTACCATATCAAGCAAAGTCCGGTTCCTCCTCTCAGCGACTCCATTTAATTGTGGAGTCCTCGGAGGTGTTAATTGTAAAACAATTCCACAATTTTTAAGATGATCGACGAATTCGGTACTAAGATACTCTCCACCTCTATCAGACCGGAGTATCTTTATAGTCTTGCCCAACTGATTCTGAACTTCGTTTTGGAATGTCTTGAACACCTCAAAGGTTTCATTCTTGTGTTTAATAAGATAGACATACCCGTACCTACTATAATCATCTATAAAGGTTACGAAGTATCTTGAATTATTCCTTGTGACATGCTTGAAAGGTCCACATACATCCGTATGGATTATGTCTAAAAGGTCCTCTCCCCTCTCACTTGTTCCCGTGAAGGGTGCTTTTGTCATTTTGCCCAATAAGCAAGATTCGCATACTTCATTTGATCCTTGATCAAATGATTCCAAGATCCCATCCACTTGGAGCTTGGTGATACGAGTCTTGTTTATATGGCCAAGACGACTATGCCACATGGAATATTTATCCAAACCATTTTTGGAGTCAGAATCAATGTTCATGATAGATTGTCTTGATTCAATGTATGCATTTGCCTCATATATGCCATGACATGGTAAAGCTTTAAAAAACTCAACTTCATTTTTAAAACAAATGATTGTACCACTTACAAATTTAAAATCAAAACCATCGTCATACAATTTGTGAAAAGAAATAATGTTTCTAGCCACATAGGGCGAATAGCATACATCCTTTAACAAAATAGAAAAACCGGTCTTGAATGAAAGCTTCAAATCTCCTTTAGCTTCCACTGGGACAACCTCCGAGTTTCCCATGACAAGATCCAGTTCTCCCCGCTCCAAGCTCCTACTTTCCCTTAGCACCTGCACCATATTACATATGTGAGTGCCATAGCCAGTATCCAATACCCAGCCTTTAGAAGTAGAAGTATGGTGGAGTTCTATCATGAACGTACCTGACGTATCCGGACCCGATATGCTCATTGCCTTGAGCTTGTTGAGTCCCTCCAGGTACTTTGGGCAGGTTCGGCGGTAATGGCCCTTGCCCCCGCAGAAAAAGCACTCCGCATCCTCCGGAGCCTTGGCTTGGGGAAGTTTCCCCTTGCCCTTGCCCATGGAGGCCGGGTTAGACTTGGCTCCGCCAACCTTTCCCTTACCCTTCCTATTAGAGGAAGGGGCGGCCTTCTTCTTCGTAATGCGGCCTTCCCGGATGGCGAGAACTTGAGAGGTGGAGGAGGATGGCTTGTTCTTGGTCATGCTAGACTCAGCAGTCATCAACATACCATGAAGTTCCATCAAGGTCTTATCCATACTGTGCATATGATAACTCATAACGAATTGATCGTATGCACCGGGCAGGGATTGGAGGATTAAATCAACCGCCATCTCCCTCCCGATGGTAAAACCTAACTTCTCCATGCGCTCGATGTTTGCTTTCATACGCAACACATGCGCGCTCACGTTCCCACCCTCTTGCATCTTGCAAGCAAGGGTTGTCTTGAGGCACTCGTACCTCTCTTGCCTCGCCTGCTGCTGGAACATGTCCTTTAGCTGCACGAGCAAGTCGTAAGCACTAAGATGATCCATTTGCTTTTGCAAATCTTGGTTCATCGTGCTCAACATAAGGCACGTGACTTCCTCAGTCTCCTTGAGGCGTTTTTCATACGCCTCACGGATAGCCCTTGTTGCACCGGCAGGAGGTGCCTCGGGGAGGGGTTCCTCTACGGTATGCAACTTTCCTTCATAGCATAAGACCAACCTCAGTTGTCTATGCCAATCCATGAAATTGCTACCATCGAGTTTCTCCTTTTCAAGGAAAACCCTAAGAGAAACGTTGGTGGTGGTGTTTGTTGCGCTTGTTGATGCCATCTAAAATTTGCAAAGTAGATATTAGTTATTATGATATTTTATCTTGTTTAATAATTTACCCAATAAGAATTAGTTAAACAAGGCTAAGAACCGTATTTCATCCTACCATGTGACGGGGTTACCGCGGATCACATGATAAAACTATTTAGGTCGGCAACCATTTTGCCAATTGCAATCTCCATCGCAATCCTTAGCACATGCGGGATCCTACGACATCCAATGGTCGTTTGGCATGTTTGATCCCTTCTTGCACCAATTTTAAGTCTTGAAATTTTGGTTAACTCGTGCTAAGCTCGACAATTAACCAAGATTTCAAACCTAAAATTGCAAATCGTCCGTCAAGACATACGGTAACAAATCCACCAAAATTGGCTCGTGCTAAGCTCGACAACCAAAGTTGTGAATTTGCCACACTCACCTTCCACACAGTTTCATGAGAATTGGCTCGTGCTAAGCTCGACAACCAAATCTCATAAGACTAGATTCGGGTGGTATCGACTTACGGATGGTGCATGATTTACGTTTTGTGGAAAAACGGGCCTTTTGTTTCCGGTTTGGTTTTGATTAACTTATTAGTGACAAATCCTATTTTCACTAGGTGGGTTAATCAATGTATGTGATCGCGCGCGAGAGGAAACCAATTTTATCAAAACTCTTGTGATTTTATTAATTTTATCAAAAATTTTCTAGCATGCGAAACCTACAATCCATGCATAGAATAATAAAATCACATCACACGCAAAATACAACATAGTCGGTAATTCTTGCCATAAAACCTATGCGTTCCTCCCGTGAGCCAAAACGGGAAGAACTCGGTCAATCTAAGGGACAAAACAATATTGACGCGAGCTCCCACTAGAACCACCATCGCCATCGGATTTCTTTGGCTTCTAAGGGCTCCATGCTCCATCTTGTTTTGCCTCCTCTTGTGTCTTCATCCCTCCAACATACAATACATAATACAATAGAAAATAAATGGCATACAAGCCACATAATTTTCCTATTTATCTAATACTTGTACATGGATGAATGAAATGGCATGCAAGCCACAAATTATTACAATCAATCTGAATTTAATAAATTTACAGCCTCAAATGTGGATTAAAACCACCAAATTGCATGCACAACGCAATACAACCAAATGGGCCAAGGCAAGATTACCAACTCATGTTAACACATACAACCAAACTAATCATGCTACTACTGGAACAACATGAAAAACATCTTTGGAACAAATTTCCAGAAGGTACAAGTGCTAAAAATCCCGAGACCTAAGCTGTTTTATTCAAGATTTTCGAAAACAAATTTCCAGTGGCGTTAGCGCCGCTAACCCTAGAGACTTAGCGTCGCTAACTCTAGGATAGCGCCGCTAACCCTAACGGCAGAATACAAACACTTTGATTTCGGGTTTTTCAAGCCACCAAGTGCTATTCTAACATAGAGGTGGCTCTGATACCACTGTTGGGATTTCAAGAACACGCAACGGAAGCGATAACAACATAAAACATGCATACAAGTGTTCAAAACAATGAAATCCCAAGCATGGATCTACTCTATGTACAAAATAGCAACAAAACCACAAGGTAAGAAGGTTATACCGTGCTCCTAAGCTCCAGTAAAGTCCTTGTTGGTGGCTGATCTTGGATGTTGAAGCAAGGGTCTCCTTCTTCTTGTCCTTGGCCTTCTCACGAAATCTCAAACCGGGAACAAAGTCCAACACCGAGTGCTAGCAAGCTTGAGCAAGATCTTCACTGGAAATCTTACTCAAGAACAGCAAAATAGTCTCTGGACCACGAGATCTCTGGCTCACGAAATCACCAACCCAAGGTATCCAAGTGAGAGAGAGATATATATGAGTTTGTATGCTAGAGAGAGAGTTTGGCCAAGAAGAAGTAATGTTCCAGGAACAACTCTTTATAAAGACCTTAGGAATGTCACTTAAGCTTCCCAAAGCCGGCCAAGATGATTCTAGATACTCTCCCCAATTGGCTGTTAGTGGAGACCGATATGACATAAAACCCATGCAGGGTTAGCGGCGCTAACCAAGAATTAGCGGCGCTAACCTTAACCCGCTAGCGACGCTAACGCGGCCTGACTTCGATATGACATAAAGCACATGCAGCCTTAGCGGCGCTAACCTCTAACAGTTAGCGGCGCTAACTCGTTATAGTTAGCGGCGCTAACGTGGCCTGCATTGCAAACTTCCACTTTTGCCATCTTTGGTCCCTCAACCTTATTTGCTGTCATGTTAGACCCCGGTTTGTGACCCTTATAGGCTCATACATCATCGGCAGTGCTTTAAGGCGTACATATATTATCGGGCAGATTCTAACATGGCTTGCATCCCATTTCATTCATCCATGTAATTGGAATAGATAAATAGGTATAATGTGTCTTGCTTGCCATTTTTATTCTATTGTATGTATTGTAATTCATGATGGATGATGACACACAATTGGGAGTCAAAGGAGGTGGAGCACGGTGACCATAAAGCCGGTGAAATACAATGGGGATGGCGGTTTTAGTGGGAGCTCCCATCGAAGACTTTGTCCTTTAGAATTGACCATGTTCTTCCCGTTCGGCTAACGGGAAGAACGCATAGGTTTTTATGGCAAGGGTTACCAATTATAGTATCTTATGCGTGTGATTGTGATTTTATATGCATGGTTTGCTTAGGATTCGCATGCTAGATAATTTTTTGAAAATTAATAAAATCGCAAGAGATTTGCTAAAAATGGTTTACAATTCTCTCGCGTGCTCATATACAAGATTAACTCACCTAGTGAAATTAGGATTTGTCACTAATAAGTTAATCTAAAACCAAACCGGAAACAAAAGCCCGTTTTTCCATAAAATGTAAATCATGCACCATCCGTAAGTCGATACCACCCGAATCTAGTCTTATGAGATTTGGTTGTCGAGCTTAGCACGAGCCAATTCTCATAAAACTGTGTGGAAGGTGAGTGTTACAAATTCACAATTTTAGTTGTCGAGCTTAGCACGAGCTAACTTTGGTGAGGTTGTTACCATATGTCTTGACGGACGATTTGCAATTTTAGGTTTGAAATCTTGGTTAATTGTCTAGCTTAGCACGAGTTAATAAGAATTTCAAGACGTATGATTGGTGCAAGAAGGGATCAAACATGCCAAACGAACCTTGGTTGTCGTAGGATCCCGCAAGGTGCTAAGGATTGCAATAGAGATTGCAATTGGAAAAATGGTTGCCGACCTAAATAGTTTTATCATGTGATCCGCGGTAACCCCGTCATATGGTAGGATGAAATACAGTTCTTAGCCTTGTTAAGATGATTCTTTATGGGTAAATTGTTTTAACAAGATAAAATATCAAACTAACTAAAATCTACTTTGCAATTTTAGATGGCATCAACAAGCGCAAACAATACCACCGCCAACGTTTCTCTCCGAGTTTTCCTTGAGAAGGAGAAACTCGACGGTAGCAATTTTATGGATTGGCATAGGAAGCTGAGGCTCATCCTACGCTATGAAGGAAAATTGCATACCATTGAGGAACCCTACCCGAGGCACCTACGAGCAATGCCTCAAGGGCGATCAAAGAGGCGCATGATAAACGCGTCAAAGAGAGCGAAGAAGTTATGTGACTAATCTTGAGCACCATGAGCTCCGATTTGCAAAAACAAATGGAGCACTTGAGTGCTTACGACTTGATCGTGCAGCTGAAGGACATGTTCCAACAGCAGGCGAGGCAAGAAAGGTACGAATGCTTCAAGTCCGTCCTTGCGTGCAAGCTCCAAGAGGGCGGGAATGTAAGCGCTCATGTTTTGCGGATGAAAGCAAACATTGAGCGCATGGAGAAGTTGGGTTTTACCATGGGGAGGGAGATGGCGGTCTACTTGATCTTCCAATCCCTTCCCAGTGCATATGATCAACTCCTCATGAGTTATCATATTCATAGCATGGATAAAACCGTGATGGAGTTGCATGGCATGCTCAAAACTGCGGAGGCGAGCATGACCAAGAACAAGCCATCCTCTTTTTCCACTCCCGTATTGGCTATCCGGGAGGGCCGCATCACGAAGAAGAAGAAGAAGGGCAACTCTTCCAAAGGGAAGGGTAAGGGAAAGGTTGGTGAAACCAAGCCCAACCCTACCTTCGACAGTAAGGGAAAAGGGAAAGCTCCCCAAGCCAAGACCCCAGAGGACGCCCAATGCTTCTTTTACGGGGGCAACGGCCATTACCGCCGAAGCTGACCAAAGTACCTTGACAGGCTCAATAAGCTCAACGCGATGAGCATATCGGGACCTGAATCTTTGTTCATGATAGAATTGCATCAAACTTCTATTTATAAAGGCTGGGTTTTAGATACCGGCTGTGGCACTCACATATGTAATATGATGCAGGTGCTAAGGACAAGTAGAAGCTTGGAGCGGGGAGAACTGGATCTTGTGATGGGAAATTCGGAAATTGTCCCAGTAGAAGCAAGAGGAGACTTGGAGCTTCAATTCAAGACCGGTAATTCCATTTTATTGAAATATGCATGCTATTCGCCCAAAGTGGCAATAAACATTATTGCTTTTCATGCTTTGTATGACGACGGTTATGTTTATTAATTTGACTATGGAACCATTATTTGCTTGAAATATGATGTTGTGTCTTTTAAAGCATTACCGTGTCATGGCATATATGAGATAAATGCATGTATTGAATCTAGAGTCTATCATGAACATTGATTCTAATTCCAAAAATGGTTTGGACAAGTTCTCTTTGTGGAATAGTCGTCTTGGCCACATAAACAAGACCAGCATCACCAACCTCCAAGCAAATGGGATCTTGGAATCATTTGAGCATGGGTCAAATGATGTATGAGAATCTTGCTTATTAGGCAAGATGACAAAAGCACCCTTCACGAGAACTAGTGAGAGGGGAAAGGACCTTTTAGAAATCATTCATATGGATGTATGTGGACCTCTTAAGCATGTCACAAGGAATAATGCAAGATACTTCGTAACCTTTATAGATGATTATAGTAGGTATGAATATGTCTACCTTGTTAAACACAAGCATGAAACCTTTGAGGTGTTCAAGACATTCCAAAACGAAGTTCAGAATCAATTAGGAAAAACAATAAAAATACTCTGGTCTGATAGAGGTGGAGAGTATCTTAGTACCAAGTTTACCGATCATCTTAGGAATTGTGGAATCATTTCACAATTAACACCTCCAAGGACTCCACAATTAAATGGGGTCGCTGAGAGGAGGAATCGAACTTTACTAGATATGGTAAGGTCTATGATGAGTCAAACGGAGGTACCTATTACTTTCTGGGGATATGCCCTAGAAACGGCGGTAAGAGTCCTTAACCTCGTACCAACCAATAAAGTTGTGAAAACACCATATGAAATGTGGCATAATAAGAAGCCGACACTTTCATACCTACGAGTTTGGGGTTGTCAAGCCTACGTGAGACGTGAGGTCGAAGACAAACTTGAACCTCGCTCGGAAAGGTGTTACTTTATCGGACATCCTCCTGCTGGTGTTGGATATTTATTCTATAAACCTTCTGAGAACAAAGTATTTGTTGCTCGAAGGGCATTTTTCCTAGAAAGAGAAATGCTATCCAAACAAAGAGCCAATAAGGAAATTGACCTTGAGGAAGATAAAGGGTCAACTGATAAAGAACTTGAGGTTGGCACTAGCACTCAACCTAAGACGGTTGAGACTGAGCAAGAAAATGTTGCAGTACCTGACACTCGTTCATTGTCTACTCCAAGGCGTTCCGGTAGAACTCATCATGAGCCAGAGAGATATGGATTCAACATATCTGAGGGCAGCGAGTTAGTGGTGGACTATGATGATCCTACCAACTACAAGGAAGCTATGGCAGGCCCTAAGTCTGCAAAGTGGAGAGAAGCAATGGAAAGTGAGATGCACTCCAACTCGGATAACCAGGTTTTGGAACTTGTTGATCCTACGCCCGGGGTTAAACCCGTAGGGTGTAAGTAGGTTTTCAAGAAGAATATCGGCATGTATGGAACCTTGGATACCTTCAAGGCCCGACTGGTGGCGAAGGGTTTCACTCAGACACCTGGTATACACTATGATGAAACCTTTTCCCCAGTGGCAATGTTGAAGTCTATCCGGATACTTCTAGCTATTGCCGCATTTCATGATTATGAAATATGGCAAATGGATGTTAAAACCGCTTTCCCTAAAGGGAAACTTTCCAAAGAGGTGTATATGACACAACCTGATGGTTTTATACATCTGGAGTATCCGAACAAGGTTTGTAAACTGAAGAAGTCCATTTATGGACTTAAACAAGCATCTCGAAGCTGGAATATATGCTTTGATGAGAAAATCAAAGAATTTGGATTTTCGAAAAGCAAAGACGAGCCATGTGTGTATGTTAGGGCTAGTGGGAGCACAATTGTCTTCTTAGTCCTATATGTAGATGATATTCCACTCATTGGAAATCACATCCCGAGCCTAAGGAGTGTTAAAGCTTGGCTAGGAAGTTGCTTTTCAATGAAGGATCTAGGGGATGCGAGCTGTATTATGGGGATTAAGATCTATAGAGATAGATCTAGAAGGATGCTCGGGATTTCTCAAAGTGCATACATAGATAAGGTCGTGAGACGCTTTAAAATGGAGGAATTCAAGAAAGGATACCTCCCTATGTTGCATGGCTTAACATTGAGCAAAGCTCAATGTTTTACCTCCCAAAAGGAGATAGAACTAATGAAGCGAGTACCATATGCTTTGGCTGTGGGGTCGATCATGTACGCCATCTCATGCACTCGTCCTCATGTGTCATGTGCTTTAAGCATGACTAGTAGATATTAGGCGAATCCCGGGGATCCTCATTGGAGAGCACTAAAGAACATTCTCAAATACTTTAGGCGTACGAAAGAGAAGTTCTTGGTATATGGTGGGGAAGAAGAGCTGACAGTATAGGGTTACTCGGATGCTTGCTTCCAAACAGACAGGGATGACTTCCGATCACAATCGGGGTTTGTATTCCTGTTGAACGGTGGTGTTGTGAGCTGGAGGAGCTCAAAGCAAGACACGGTGGATGATTCGACTACTGAGTAGGAATACATAACGGCAAGTGAAGCTGCTAAGGAAGCCGTGTGGATGAAGAAATTCATCCAAGACCAAGGAGTGGTTCCAAGCATCTCGGACCCTATTGAGATTTTATGTGACAATGAGGGTACGGTGGCTTTGGCAAAGGAACTGAGAGTTCACAAGAGGACAAGACATATATTGCGCAAATACCAAATTATACGATATGTAATTGAAAGTGGTGATCTCGTCATCAGTAGAGTAGCATCGGATGGAAACCTGGCGGATCCATTCACTAAGCCATTACCGCAAGCAGCTCATGAATCTCACATCATAGCAATAGGTGTAAGATTTGCTAGCGATTTGGCTTATGTTTTGTATTTAGTTCGTTTGATATGTAACTTTATTTTGGGAACGATAAAGAGAGTATTGTAACTTATGCTTGTTTCGATATATAATAGAGATTATATATGCGTGTGATATGGTTACATTCATAAGACTTTACAGTGTTTCATCTGAGCATTTTTAATCACTTCCATAAATATTATACTATATTTCAAAATTTCCACAGTCGGTCAATCTCATGGAAGAAAGATTGAATTAAGACTGAGATAAGCATATGACCTTGAATTCAAAATGGTTGAATTAAGGTGCGATGCCTATCTGTGCTTGAAAAGAGTCTCAAGTGACTGGAAGACTCACACCCAAGTATACTTCATGGATTATAGTCACGAGTAACTTGGGATGATAATATCTTACGTCCTTAGACATGAGATGTATGAACCGCTATATCATAGTTCTTCCTTGCTTTAGCCATTTTCAAAAGCAGTTCGTGACTGGCTGTGATAAAGGAAATGACTAGGTAAGCCAAGAAGTATGGTATAGGGTTATACAGCCAAAGGAATTTTTTCCTCTGATATGAGAGATATCCCTGGGCCCCTCGATAATTGGGAGCTAACACCAAAATTATGCATGGCCATGCGCAAGGAATATTGATTGAAAATAAGATATCGTGAACAAAAGGTAGTCTAAATCACTTTTCTATAGGACCATTCTTTATGAATTGGTTTTGTTTTTTATAACGAAACTCATACTGACTTGGGGGCAATGATGCTTTGCTAGAGGCCGCTCATTGTCTGTGACTTGTGGATATGGTGCATCGTGTGCAAGTGGGAGTTTGTTAGAATATGCACAGCAATGCATACACGCCGTTCGAGTTACTGCCGATGATGTATAGGCCTATTGGGTCATACACCGGGGTCTAACCTGACAGCAACCTAAGTAAACGGACCAAAATTGGCAAAGGACAAAAGTTGACCATGCAGGCCGCGTTAGCGCCGCTAACCATTAGTTGGTAGCGCCGCTAACACTTAATAGTTAGAGCCGCTACGGCTGCATGGACTTTGTGTGACTTCATCTGAAAAATCGCGATAGCCCCGCTACCCTTTCGGGGTTAGCGCCGCTAACTTTAAAAGTTAGCGTCGCTACGGCTGCATATGCTTTTTGTCAAATCACCTCATGACTTGGCCAATGCATGGATGAGTTATCATTGCCTTTGGCCGGCCATGGGAAGAGAGAGGGGCAATCTAAGGTTAATAAAAGGGCCATGTTGTCTCTCATTTCATACCACCAAAATAACATCTTAAGTGCTTTATAGACTTAGAGAGAGTTAGAGAGGAAAGGTTCCAGGAAGTTTGGTCTATTTTGTTGCTGTTCCTTGCTGGTATTCAAGTTGAAGTACCATTGAGGCTTGGTAGCACTTGTGGTTGGCGTGCACCCGGGGTATATCCCAATGGAAGACTTGGAAATTTCGTTCTTGGAGCATCATAATCACCACTCTCACGTTTCTGGAGCTAAGGAAGTTGGTATAATCATCTTCTCCTTCCTCTTTATGTTGCATCTCTTTACATAGAGTTTGATCCATTTATGGGGTTTCATATTTTGTGCTTTATTTGCTTGTACCTTGGGCTTTATATGTTGTACTTTGCTTCCGTTGCGTGCCCTAGAAACCCCAACAATTCCTTCTCCAAATCGACGACAGATCATGAGCTAATGATGCCCTACTCCTAGTTATTGATTGCATGTAGTTTTTACATCGCTTGAGTTGGGATTAAATTGACTTTTAATTGAAATTTGTTATTGTCAGAAGTAACAAAAAACCATGAGCTAAAATCGAATATAGATCACTCATTTCTTAGTATTAATTCAACTAATTGTTAAGTGTTGCATTTTCATTGAAATCAATGTGAATACCAGATCAAACGCTTACCGCAGTCTTATTTTAATCTTCCTTCCCTTGAAGAATGAATGACTATGGAAGTTTTAGAATGCGTAAGCATTCTGGAAAGAGATTAAAGATGCTAAGATGGAACACAGTAAAGATTTAAATGAATGTAACCGTAACACATGTATATATAGATCTCTATCATATATTGAAACATACATACAATATTGTTTAATGTTCCCAAACTAGAAATACATATCAAACGTACTAAATACAAATCCCAAGCCAAATCACTAGAGAATCTAACACCTATGCCCTCTAATGTTAGAACCATGACCTACTTGTGATAATGGCATAGTGAATGAATTAGTTTCCATCCGTTGCTACTCTACTGATGGTAATGTCACCGCTCTCGATCACATTTCTAATGAAGTAGTACTTGCGCAGAATGTATCCCGACCTCTTGTGAGCTCTTGGTTCCTTTGCCAAGATCACCGCATCCTCATTTAAGAAAATATCTCAATACTGTCAGCGATGCTTGTAACCGCTACCAGATCTTGGATGAATTTCTTCATCCACGTAGCTTCTTTAGTAGCGTCACTTGCTGCAATGTATTCTGACTAAGTGTTTGAATCAGTAGTTGTGTCTTGTTTCGAGCTCCACCAGCTGACCGTGCCACCATTTAGTATGAACACAAACCCAATTGAGATCGGCAGTCGCCCCTATCTGTCTGGAAGCTAAAGTTTAAGTAATTGATATTAGCCAAATTATACATTTTTATTATACTAAACTTCCTACATTTTGGCACAATTATTAGCATATTTACACCATTTGAAGCTTAATATCTTATAAATTTGTTTTGTTGGCTCATGATGATGGATCAATGACATATAAAGTATAAATTATGAAAATCTATTAAAGTATCAAGCCTAGGGAGAAACAAAAACCAACACGCCCTACTACAAGGCCATGAACACGGCCCGTGTAGGTGGCCGTGTACATCATACTATGCCTACCCTGTGTATAAGCTACATGCATGTGGCCAATTTTGGAAAACACAAACCTTGTTGACATACATGGGTCGTGTTATCCATAATTTAGCAATTTAAGGCAGAATCTCAGACACAGAATAAGGGAATATATCTTTAGCTCGTTTCTTCTTTTTCTTCTCTGGTTCCATGTGTTTTCAAGCTCTTTCTTTCTTCTCTAATGATTGCAGGTTAATCCTTGGTGCATTGGGTGGTGATTCAAGCTTAGAAGGGAGTGTCTAACTTATTGTGCATCCCATTTTACATCCATTTTCGGGTTTGTTATAATCTCTCCTTTTTTATTATTTTGAATATGATTTTATGTATGATTTGGGCTTATTTTTAGGAACTATTAGTTGAATGTTGTGATTCATTTGGATTAAAATGTTTCAATTGTTTGTATTATGTATTTATGATGGTTTGACTTTTGTTGACTTGGATGACAACATATGTTGATTCAATAGGAAGTGTATTTGGTTGTATTGATGTTATTTCCATCTCATCTGAGTGTTTTATACATCTATGTTAGGTTGAATTTATGTGTGAAATACATATCTTCAAGTAAACATGTTTCATTATGTCAAGATTGACACTAGGTTGGTGGATCTTGGTGTGATTAGACTTAGAATGTGCATTTGTGGCATTACATGAGGTTCGTGGATGATGGGTTAGGATTTTAGATATTAAACCAAGTATATTTCCTTATGCTATGAGAAGTTACACTCATGTGCCTTAGGTGTGTTTTTTGAATCATCACGAAGTTATGCTTATGATATGGCGAGTCACAGTGTAGAAACTAGAAGGGGGGTTGAATAGTTTCTATGTCAACTTTTTCGAATTAAAAATATTTTAAAGCGGAAATAAATAAATATATATTATAAATAAACTGCAGAAATATAAAAGTGCATGAAGTATATATATATATATATATATATATATATATGTGTGTGTGTATGTAGGAGTTCATGTAGGGCAACAAACGCAATGGAAGCAAATTTAAAAGCATTTTCACAAGGATTTACAAGAAATTAAAATATGGTATAATCTTGAAACAAATGCATGCAAACAAAAAACAACAACCACAAGGGAAGAGAGTTTATACCTTCCTCCTTAGCTCCTAGCTTGTGAAATGAAAGTAGAATGAAATGGGATGAACTTGTCTTGAAGAATAAGCCTCCAAGAACACCACTGGAGTGATACACCAATATCCTTCTCCCTCGTGCTAGCAAGAACAATCAAATCTCACACACTACTTGGTTGAGATCTTGATTTCAGCCCTTAGAGGTCTGGAACTCACACTTAGAACACTCACAACTAACTTAGTTTAGTGTACAAGAGTATGTAATCTTCAAGTGAGAAAAGGTCCCAAAGCTTCTCAACACATGAGCTTATATAGAGCTCATTTTCGTCACTTCTGTTACCTTCGCCGGCCAAGAGCTTAATTCCTATTGGACCACAAATCAAGAGCCAATAGAAATCAGGTGCCACTTAGTTTTCCAAGCTTCACGACCCCTCACGGTCCCTCATGCCGTGTTCTGGAAGTCGTGGGGGTACTCATGGCACATTTAACCTTCACGATCCGCTTCACGATCCGCATAGGGCCATGAAACCACCCTGGTCCATGGGCCGAATAGCCCATATGGGAACTCGTGGGGTCGGTGTGCTTTACGACCTGTAGAGCATCTTTCACGGTCATGAAACTTAGGTCAACTGGAATTTGACCATTTTGACCGGCTGTTTTCACTTAGGCTGTCGGGGTAGAAGTTTGGTGTATGACCCAATAGGCCCGGACTTCATTGGCAGTGATATGGCATACGTGCTCTAGTGGGCATACTCCAACAGACTCCCACTTGCACATGGGACACCGTATCCATGATATCACAGATAGAGAGCGGCCTCTAGCAAGACATCTCTGCCCCCAAGTCAGAACGGGGTATGTCATCCCTAACAAGTACCAGATCACAACCTAATTGGTTTGAAATGGTCCTATAGATAAACATTCAATCATCCGTTTGTTCACGATATCCAAGTGAAGACTAGACATGGTACAAAATCATTCTAAATCCTTCACAGTGTTTCTCGATAAAGATTGGTGGTGACCAAAATATCAAGTTGCAATCGATTATACATAAAAATCATTGCACACTTGAGCATGGCCATGCATTTTGGTGTCAGCGCCTAATCAACGAGAGGCCTGTGGATATCTCTTTAAACAGAGGAACAAATCCCTTTCACTACATTGCCCACCAAATTGATCATACTCTGCCCAGTTGCTCCCTTTATAACAGCCAGTTACGGACTGCATTTGAAAGTAACTAGAACAAAGCAAACTAAAGTGATGCAAACACATGTATCTCTAGTCTAAGGATGAAATGATGTTATCATCCTGATTCACTCATGACTAGTACCACAAAGTGAATTCAGGTGTGGGTCGTCCAGTCACTTGAAACACTTTCAAGTACAGGAAAAGAATTGTGTCCCTGTGTCCCAATCACCATTGGACACTTGACCAATCACTTCCCTCAGCCTTTGGTCAGACTTCCTTTCCATGAAGAATGACTGGCTGTGGACATTTGGAATGTATACACGTCGAGGTAAGAATAAAACATGCTAAGTTGGAACACAGTATTGATTTAAAGAAATACCCGCAACTTGCTTATTATCAAGTCTCCATTTAATAATCGATAAATACAATAAATACAATACTACTCAATGTTCCCAAAAGGGTAAATACATCAAATACCATAACCAAATGAAATGTACAAGTACATAATCAAACCAAATCGCTAGCAAGTCTAATACCAATAGCACGGGTGTGGGCATCGTGCTTCGCCTGCGATAACGGTTTGGTGAACGGATCCGCCACATTGCTATCCGTTTGCACTCTGCTGATGGCAATATATCCACTATCGACCACGCCCCGGATGTAATGATACTTCCGCGGAATATGCCTCGTGTGTCGGTGACCTTGGTTCCTTCGCCAAAGCAACCACACCCTCGTTGTCACAAAATACCTCAACAGGGTCAGAAATAATAGGAACCACTCCCAGATCTTGGATAAACTTCCTCATCCATACAGCCTCCTTCGCAGCTTCACTGGCCGCAATATACTCCGACTCGGTAGTAGAATCGGCCATAGTGTCTTGCTTGGAGCTTCTCCACGAGATAGCACCACCATTCAACAGGAACACGAACTCCGATTGAGATTGGCAGTCATCCCTATTGGTTTGGAAGCTAGCATCAGAGTAACCAGTTACCCTAAGCTATTCCTCACCTCCATATACTAAGAACATCTCCTTTGTCCTCCGAAGGTACTTAAGAATGTTCTTCACGTCCGTCCAATGTGCTTCACCAGGGGTTGGCTTGATATCTACTTGTCATACTCAATGCACAAGATATATCAGGCCTTGTACATAACATTGTACTCGCCTCATTACTTCCCGTTCCTCAGGGGAACTTGGGCATTGAGTCTTACTCAATACCAAACCATGTGACATAGGTATGAACCCCTTCTTGGAGTCCTCCAGCCTAAATCTCTTTAAACCTTGCAAAGTTGGGACGTCATTCCCAATTAGTAGTATATCATCTACATAAAGAACTAGGAACACAACTATGCTCCCACTAGCTCTAATGTAAACACATGGCTCATCCTTGCTTTTAGAGAAGCCAAACTCTTTCACCTTCTCATCAAAGCACAGGTTCCAACTCTGTGATGCTTGTTTAAGCCCATAAATGGACTTCTTTAGCTTGCAGACTTTATCCGGAAACTCTAGATCTACAAAACCCTCAGGTTGTGTCATATACACCTCCTATGAAAGTGTTCCATTAAGGAACGCGGTCTTGACGTCCATTTGCCAAATCTCATAATCATGAAATGCGGCAATGGCCATAAGTATCCGGATATACTTCAACATAGCCACCGGGGAAAAAGTTTCCTCATAGTCTACACCATGAGTTTGAGTAAAACCCTTAGCCACTAGTCGGGCTTTGAAGATGTCTACCTCGCCATCCACACCGATCTTTTTCTTGTAGACCCATTTGCACCCTACGGGTTTGCACCCAGGCATAAGATCTACCAAGTCCCAAACTTGGTTATCGGACATGGATTTTATCTCGGACTCCATTGCTTCTTTCCACTTGGCGGACTCAGGGCCCACCACAGCGTCCTGGTATTTGGTAGGCTCATCAGAGACCACTACCATGTCGGTGTCCTCAGACATGAGAAAACCATATCTCTCTGGCTCATGCCGACTTCTACCAATCTTCTAGGAGGCAATAGGTTTACATTATATCCAGCATCATTTTGCTGAGATTCAACCGTTACTGGTTGTGACCAAGTGCCAACATCAGGTTCTACATTGATAGGTTCTTGAACTTCTTCAAGATCAACCCTCCTCCCACTAGCGTCTTTGGATATCAGCTCCCTTTCAAGGAAAACCGCCCTTTGAGCAACGAATACCTTGTTCTCTGAAGATTTGTAAAACAAATATCCCATTAACCCAGCAGTATAACCAATGAAAAAGCATCGTTCAGCCCTGGGATCCAATTTGTCCTCTACCTCACGTCTCATGTAGGCAGGACAACCCCAGACTTTTTTAAATATGAAATGGATGTAACCTTTCCATACCACATCACATACGGTGTTTTCTTAACCTTCTTTGTTGGTACGAGGTTAAGGATTCTACCAGCCGTTTCTAATGCATATCCCAAAAACATAACGGGAACATCCGTACGACACATCATTGACCGAACCATATCCAATAATGTTCGGTTTCTCCTCTCGGCGACACCATTTAATTGTGGCGTCCTAGGAGGGGTTAATTGCGAGATAATCCCACAATCCCTTAGATGGTCACGGAATTCAGAACTATGATGCTCACCGCCTCTATCAGATCGTAGCATCTTAATTCTTTTCCCTAGTTGATTTTCTACTTCGTTTTGGTAAGTCTTGAACACCTCAAAGGTTTCAGACTTTTACCTCACCAAGTAGACATACCCATATCGACTATAATCATCAATAAAGGTAGCGAAGTAGCGGGAGTAATCTCTTGTGGCATGCTTGAACGGACCACACACATTAGTGTGAATGATATCCAACAAGTCTTGCCCCTTCTCACAAACACCGGTGAAGGGTGCTTTGGTCCTCTTGCCCAATAAACAAGATTCGCATTCTTCACTAGACCCGTGGTCAAATGATTCCAAGATCCCATCCGCTTGGAGCTTGGCGATGCGCTTCTTGTTTATGTAGCCTAACGGACCATGCCACAAAGATAACTTATCCAAAACATTTTTGGATCCTGAATCAAGATTCATGATTGACCTATTGTTTTGCAAGATTACGCTTGTCTCATATATGCCATGACATGGAAAAGCTTTCAAATAAAAGACATGATCTTTGTAACATAAAATGCTACCATTCTCAAATTTAAAAGTAATACCATCCTCATACAAAGCATATAACGAGATAATGTTTCTTGCCACGCAGGGCGAATAAGATACATTTAACAAAACAATGGATAAGTCGGACGGAAATTCAAGCTCCACACTCCCAATCTTCTCAACCGGGACAACTGCCTTGTTTCCCTTGATGAGGTCCCGCTCTCCATCAACCAGGTCCCTACTTCTTCTTCTTAGTAACTGCACATTATTACAAACGTGAGTACCACACTCGCTGTCTAAAACCTAGGCGTTAGAAGTAGAGGTGTTCTGGAGTTCAATCATGTAAGTACCGGAGGCAGCGGCACCTTTAGTTCGAAGCTTCTTGAGCTCCTCCGTGTACTTGGGGCAACTACGCTGGTAGTGTCCCTTCTCCCCGCTGAAGAAGTAGGTTGCCTCTTCCGGTGAGGTGGCAGTGGCAGCCACTTGCTTCCCCTTCGCCTCCGGGGTTGGGTTAGGTTTGTGCTTCGGCTCATTGGCCGTAGCCTTCCACTTCCCCTTTCCCTTGGAGCTCGAAGCGGGCTGCTTCCGCTTCTTACCACCCTCATTGATGGCAAGGACGGCAGTGGAATTAGAGGGCTTCGACTTGGCAAGTTCAGACTGGGTGGTCTTCAACATGCCATGAAGTTCCATTATGGTTTTATCCATACTATGCATATGGAAGTTCACAATGAATGGTCCATATGACGGAGAAAAAGATTGGAGGATGATATCAACCGCCAACTCTTTTCCCATTGGAAATCCCAACTCCTCAAGCTGATCCACGTGCCCTTTCATCTTTAGAACGTGGGAGCTAACATTGCCGCCCTCCTGCATCCGGCAACCGATGAAGGCCTTGACGCACTCACAGAGTTCTTGCCGTGCCGGCTGTTGGAACATGTCCTTCAGCTGAGATATCATCTCATACGCACTCACTTTCTCGAATTGCCTTTGCAATTCGGGACTCATGGTCGTAAGCATTAGGCAAGTCACGTCGTTTGTGTCCTTGAGGCGTTTCTCATACGCCTCTCGGACGTCCCTCGCCGCGTTGGTAGCAGGAGCCTCCGGGAGAGGTGACTCAAGGACCTCTAGCTTCATTTCATGACGTAGGACGATTCTCAAAGTCCTATGCCAATCCATAAAGTTTGGCCCAGTGAGCTTCTCCTTCTCCAAAAATGGACGGAGTTACATGTTGGTGGTGTTGGTGTTGCTAGTAGATGCCATCTACAAGCAAAGTACTTATTTGGTTAGTTTGATGCATAAAATCCTTGTTAAATAATTACCCACTTGTTTATAAAACAAATTATATTAACAAGGGCTAAGAACCTCAAAGTACACCAATCCATGACGGGTTTGCCGCGGATCACTTCATGGAGCTACTTAGGCAGGTAAACAATTTACCAATTGCAATCCGAGATCGTAACTCTTAGACATTTGCGGGATCCTAGGTACTCATAGCACCTTTTGGCACGTTTGATCCCTCCAGACCATTCCTCATTAATCCACTTTGGTAGCTCGGTATGGGCACGACAACTACCAAGGAATTTTAAGTCTTGGAATTTAAATTGTCCGTCAAGATACACGGTGGTACTCTAGCCCAATGGTCGGCTCGGCTAGAGCTCGACAACCGACCTTGCGAGTTTCCACACGCACCTTCCACACAGTTACGCAAAACCTACCTCGGCTAGAGCTCGACGGCCGATCTTGTTTCACTAGATTCGGGTGGTGTCATCTTACGGGTGACGTGAGATTTACTTTTAAAAAACAGGTTTTTTGCTTTTCCTGGTTAAAAACGATTTTTAACCAATTCTTGTCTATGTGGCGCGCAAGGTTTTTTAACCAATTCAAAACTCTTGGTTTTTATTATTTTGAAAAATTTTCAAGCATGCGAAGATCCTAAACAACCATGCAAGAAAATGCAAAATAAATAAACAACCAGGCATGTATATAATATATCCGATAACGAGCCAACCCTATGCGCCTTGCCCGTGAGCCAATGGGCAAGACTAAGTCATCTAAGGATAAATCCGAATGATTTGATGTGTGCTCCTCCCACTTGATCCATCGCGTCTCCCACCGACCTCCGGATCCAAGTTTGAGCGAAGACACCTCCTCCATGGTTCTCTTTGGTTGTCTTCGGTTCTCATTTTACAATTTACAAATTTAAAAGGAGATGACATGCAAGCCACGATATCCATTCTAAGCTAATACTAACAATTACAAAGAATAGAAAATCGGCATGCAAGCCGTTAAATAATACAAACCGAATGAAATAATTAATTATTAGAAACCATGTGTGGTACAAACCACCAAATAAATGGATAAATTAATTACATACAACCAAAACACATCACATAGGTCAAAAGGCTCAATGTTACCGGATTTACATACAACCACATAAACAACCACAAAACAAACATGGCGTGCCACACCAAACCGTGTAAAATATCCAAACTATATTTTTTCCTAAACTGCCTAAAACACTCAAGGCACAAGTGAACAAATCTTGTACGTATGCATTAGGAATTCAAAACACTTTGACAAACCATTATATATACAACATAAGTATATGCACGTGCGCGTTATCATGCCAAAAACCGCCCGATAGATATAAATATGCAAGTTAGGATATTATGGGGCTTTTCAAAATAGTCAAAAAGACTAAATAAAAATTTCTGGAAAAAATCCAGAAAGTTGCCAAAATTCGATTTTATAATTTTTTTTAAAAACGGGTAAAAACTCACTGTTCACAGGCCCTTCACGGCCCGTAAAGACAGTAGTTCCCACGACCCTTGACACAAGTAGAAAAAACCCACGACCTCTAACCCACGACTGAGGTCGTGTAGGCTTCACGACCTATGAAGAAAACCTTCATGGCCCGTGAAGACCTTCTGGACAGAATGTCCAGTTTGCAAAAATTGAATTTTCAGGCCATCAAGGTACATGCATTGCATCAAGGTGACTCTGATACCACTGTAGGAGTTCATGTAGGGCAACAAACGCAACGGAAGCAAATTTAAAAGCATTTTCACAGGGATTTACAAGAACTCCATAAATGGTACAATCTTGAAACAAATGCATGCAACTAAAAAACAACAACCACAAGGGAAGAGAGTATATACCTTCCTCCTTAGCTCCTAGCTTGTGAAATGAAGGTAGATGAAATGGGATGAACTTGTATTGAAGAATAAACCTCCAAGAACACCACCGAAGTGATACACCAATATCCTTATCCCTTGTGCTAGCAAGAACAATCAAATCTCACACACTACTTGGTTGAGATCTTGATTTCAGCCCTTAGAGGTCTGGAACTCACACTTAGAACATTCACAACTCACTTATTTTAGTGTACAAGTGTGTTGGGAAAATGATCTCATTAGTTAAGATTTGATAAGACAAAGTTAAGTTTGTAAGATGTGTTCTAAAGATAACTTAAACAGAATTATGAGGCTTGATCAGATTGAACACTTATAGTGTTTCATACTAAGCATAAGCTAAATATAAGCAGAGCATATGTTCGATCAGCTTATACTATATCTTAGTAAAATTATTACTATGTGTGATAAGCTGTGTATGTCATCTAAGAAATATATTGAGTTTTCAGCCTGATGTGTTTCAAGTTGAGTGACTCAGTGTATATACTGAGTCAGCTCAACAGAGTTGCTAAATAAGTTCTAGCTAACTCTTGGGACTTCGAAGGATGAGTTAATTAATATACGTGTTAGTTCAAGTTTGTTTTCGAGTATGTTCTAGAAAAACTCAGCTTGATGAGTTTCAAGCTCAGTAACTCAGTCCGAACAAGAAGTCAGTTTAAAGAGAATTTTAATATGGTTTAAATTTATCTTTTAACTCTCTATATCTACGGGAAGGATAAGAAGACTCCAGAATCAAGATTGAAGATTGAAGACTCAAGATAAGAAGATTCAAGATTCAAGATTCCAGTTTATCCGTTAGTTAGTTAGCAAATTAGGATTTGTTCTAGTTTGTTAGGATCCATAGGAACAGGATTATAAATACTTATCATCCTGATAAGTTTAGAGGTACGACGACTATTATTCAACGAGTTACAGAGCCAAACTCAGTTTCACCTCAACCTATTGATCGTATGTGTTACGAGTCTTGATTCACTGTTTGTCAGCTCAACGTGATCAAGATACTCACAGATTGCCAAGTTATTCGTGTGTTCGAATATTCACATTAGTTGTGAAATTGGTAAGTTTTCAATCTGTGATTAAATCATGTTTAGAGAGTCGTCCGGTATCTATAATCATAAGTTGATTATAGATAGCAAAGTTTGAAAGATTGAGAGATTTACATTAGGTGTTTACATATCAAGAGTTGCTTACTTGATAGAGTCTGTAATCATCTTCTTATTAAAGAAAAGCAAAGCATTCGACTGTGGTTTGATTTACTATGTGTAACACTTTATTTTGATTTGTTAAATTTCCGCATAAAGTGTATTCAACCCCCCTTCTACACATCTGTTGCTTGTTGTTATTCTCACCAAGGGACCAACAACTGGTATCAGAGTAGGCTGAACAAGTTCATACATTGAAAGTTCAAGATTCTGAGAAAGTTCGCAATGTCTACAAGCAACAATTCATCAAACTTTCCTCAGATGTCTGCCAAGGGTTGTCCCATCTTTGATGGATCTGATTATCCTATGTGGAAATTCAGAGCCATGCTATTCCTCAAGTCCATTGACAATCGTATGTCCGATGTCATTACTAAAGGACCAATCATCCCCAAAAGTTATGTTGTTGTCAGTGATACGTCCGCTGATAAGACAGACAAAAGTGAAAAAGAAGTAAGGAAGCATGTTGCATCCTGGACAGATGATGACTGGAAACTGTTCAATCTGGATGACAAGGCAAAGAGTGTTTTGGCAAATTCCCTGACCAACGAGATCTTGCATACAGTGACTAGGTGTCAAACTACAAAAGTGATCTGGGATACATTAAGTATTACATATGAGGGCACTGATCTGGTCAAGCAACAAAAGAAGAGTCATCTGAACAGATCTTATGAAAACTTCTTTTCGAAAAAGAATGAATCCTTGCCTGATTTCTTCACAAGGTTTCACTGCTTGATAAATGACCTACTAAGTGTGGGTGTTAAGAAAGATGAAATTGAACTTGTGCTGAAATTTATGGATGTGTTACTATAAAGGTTCAATGAAGTAACCACAGCACTGAGGGCGGGAGGAACACTACATATGTATAACCTACAGTCCATCTACGGGTTCTTGCTCAATCATGAATATATCACAGAGCATAATAGAACTTCTCAACAATAACTTAAGGATTCTTTGGATAAAGCAAATATTGCATTAGTTGCACAGAAAAAGAAGAAAGGTTCCAAGGCCTTTGTTGTTGAATCCGAGACTGAGTCAGAATCTCAAGCTGACCACTCAGACTCAGACTCAGGTGATACTGATGATTTTCAGACTATCACTGAGCAGATGGCCATGTTAGCCAGACGTTTGAGAAGAGCTCAACGGGGAAGAGGAAGATCTGACAGGGCAAAGGGAAGAGTTCTTTTGATCCCAAGAAGGTTGTGTGCTTCAATTGTCAGAAAAAGGGACATATTGCTGCTGAGTGCAGACTAAAGAAGGAAGAATTAACATTAGTTGCTGATAAGAATGCTTATCACAAAAACCGGGGATATAGAAAGCAAAGCCAGAAGACAAAGGACTTTACACAAAAACCTAGGATACAGAATCATCTACCTCAGATGATGATGATATTTGTCTAATGGCTCAAGAAGATGAAGAGTTTGAAATTGATGAAGTTGATTATGGTTTGTTCGAGTCAACTTTTGAAGCTGACATGAAGGAAGCTGAGGAAAACAACAAGCTTAGTGATTGGGATCCTGCTTCGATGTACAAGGTTAGTAATTTCAACTCTTACACCGATAAAGAAAAGGGTCTTGCCTTCGATTATTTGTTAAATGATTTCAAGACCGGCATTTAGTCTCAAAAGGACCTCAAAGCTAAGAAAGCTAAACTGAAGAAGGAGATTAAGGAAAATAAATCTCTCATTGATGTTGGTAAGAAAGCACAGTGTGATCTTGAATGTCAAATAGAAAAAAATAAACTTCTAAGTGAAGAACTTCAGGAAGCCGAAGATAAAGGTGACCAACTTCAAAAGGTCACTGAATATTGGTGTAAGTCATCAAGGCTTGCTGAAAAGTGCATCAACCAACAAACTCCTAAACAGGTAAAAGCTGTACTTGGAGGTAAGAACCTGATTGAGTCTCAGAAGTCAGCATCAGAAAAGATACATGGTCAAAACCTTAAATACAATATGTTTGTAAAGGCCAAATATCATGATAATGAGTGCTCAACATCCAAACAACATGGTAAGTCTGTGCTAGAAAATTAGACACTCAACCTATTCAAATAACTTCAGTCATAGAAAGGCTTAATCCAAATCCTTTCAAAAGACAACATTCTCTATCTAGCTCAGAGAGAAGTTACAAGAATAGGAAGACCACTGTAAGTCAGAGGTCAAATCACAACAATGGTAAGTCCAAAGTTGTGGATCTTGGTAAGTCCAAGGAGATCAACAGTGGTAAGTCCAAACATGTTGAAACTGGTGAGTCCAGAAAGCATGACAAAAAGATAACAAACAAAGATCTGACAAAGGTAAGTCCAAAGTTAGTGAGCATCCAGTGAATCAACTTGCAAAGAAAGTTGAAAAGTTATCTACTACATATAATCCTAAGACTGAGAGCAAGTTCTCACAAGGATTATTAGACACTCTAGCTCCTGTAATCATTGGAAGAAGGAGATGCTACAAGTGCAGAAGTAGAGGTCATGAGGCTAAGGACTGTGATGTTGAAATTTCAAGGCCTGAACAAGAACAGGCTGATCAGCCTACACAGGACTCAGCTCCTGCTCAAGATGAACAGTCAGTTCAACAAGATGAAGATGCTAAGATGCTAATGTGTTTAGTTTTCATATCATGTGTAGGGTTCAAGTAAATGGTACTTGGATAGTGGATGTTCAAGGCACATGACTGGGTGGGAAGGACTTCTTAGTAATTTCTAGGAAGATGAAGGTCCTAAAGTAACTTTTGGTGACAACTCCCTCGGAAGAACTAAAGGCTATGGGAAGATGCATGCTGGGAAGGTGACTTTCAAGAAGGTTGCATATGTCAAGGGTCTTAAACACAATCTGATCAGTATCAGCCAGTTGTGTGATGAAGAAAATATAGTTACTTTTAGGAAGAAAGCAGGAACGATATATAATGCAAAGGGAAAGCATGTATTAATAGCTAAAAGAGAAAGAGATGTGTATCTACTTGATCTTAATTCTGCTGATCCCTATACTGAAACCTGCTTGTATTCCCAATCTGTTCCTAAGCTGTGTTGGTTGTGGCATAAACGATTATCACATTTAAATTTCAAAAATATAAATATGCTATCCAATAAAGAGTTAGTCTATGGATTACCAAAGATCACATTTGTCAAGGACAAATTGTGTTCAACTTGTGAACAAGGGAAACATCATAAAGGGTCATTTAAATCAAAGCAAAATTTTTCAATAACAGACCCACTGCATATGTTGCATTTGGATCTGTTTGAACCCATAAGTACTCCTAGCCTAAGTGGCAAAAAGTACACACAGGTGATAGTAGATGAGTTATCACGATTCACCTGGGTAATATTCCTAAAAGCTAAAAGTGAAGCTGCGCTAGACATAATAAGTTTTATCAAACACGAAGAGTTGCAGAAAGGTAAGACTGTAAAGCAACTCAGAAGTGATCATGGGACTGAGTTCAGAAACTCAATCCTTGATATTGTGAACAAAAAGAAATATTACAAAATTTCTCATCTGTCAGAACTCCCCAACAAAATGGAGTTGATGAGAGGAGAAATAGAACCTTAATTGAGGCTGCTAGAACTATGCTATGTGAGGCAGGATTGAAACTCTTTTTCTGGGATGAAGCTGTCAGTACAGCCTGTTATACCCAAAATAGATCAATCATTGTCAAAAGACATGGCAAAACATCATATGAAATGTATAAATCTACAAAGCCCAACATAGGTTATTTCCATGTCTTTGGTTCAAAATGCTATATGCTGAATCAAAGAGATCAACTTCATAAGTTGGAACCCAAAGCTGATCCTAGAATATTTGTTGGTTATTCCTCAATCTCCAACTCTTACAGAGTGTATAACACTATGAGAAAGGCTATAGAAGAATCAATTTATATCACATTTGATGAAGACAGTCTTGATCAAGCTGATAAAAGACAAGCTGACTTGGTTAGTCTGAATGAGCTTGAAAAGTCTGAGGAAACCAATATGTCAAATCCTATGTATGTCAGAGGAGATGATAGTGATGATGATGTGTGTTCATCAAAGATATCATCACAAGCTCCAAGGGACTCTCAAGCTGAGAAGGATGATGAGTTCGTCAATCCCTTTGGAGCTGAAGTCACTCAGACTTAAGATCTCAGTGATCATCTGTTTGTTGAAAATGCTTTTGTTGAGACTGAGGTTGTTAGTTCACCTCAAAGTTCTCAACATCACTCAGATCCAGAACCAGATTCTCCAACTACAACATTTATATTCCTCAAATATCATCCTCAAGATCAAATCATTGGAAATGTCCAAGAAAAGGTTATGACCAGATCAAAGGCTACAGCTAACTATGTTGCTTACTTTGGTTTCCTATCCCAAATGAAACCAAAGAATACTGAAGAAGCCTTAGAGGATGAGCATTGGATTGATGCTATGCAAGAGGAATTAAGTGAGTTTGAGAGAAATAAGGTCTGGAGCCTTGTCCCTGCCCCGAAATATCACACAATTATAGGCACTAAGTGGGTCTATAGAAACAAAATGGACAAGGATGGAGTAATAGTTAGGAACAAAGCCAGGTTGGTAGCATAAGGGTATAAGCAAGAAGAAGGAATCGATTATGATGAGACCTTTACCCATTTTGCTAGAATTGAAGTTATAAGGCTGTTCTTAGCTTATGCAGCATATAAAGGCTTCAAAGTCTATCAAATGGATGTGAAGAGTGCTTTCCTAAATGGAAAACTTCTGGAGGAAGTCTATGTGAAACAACCTCCTTGCTTTGTTAGTTCAAAGTTTCCACATCATGTCTATAAGTTAGAAAAGGCTTTGTATGGTCTTAAACAAGCTCCACGAGCTTGGTATGATACACTGTCCAACTATCTACTATCAATGGATTTCACCAGAGATTGTATAGATAAGACACTCTTTATTAAAAAGAGTAAAGGACATGTAATTCTTGTACAAATCTATGTGGATGATATTATTTTTGGTTCTACTAATTAATCTCTGTGTGAATGGTTCTCCAAAATAATGTCACAAAAGTACAAGATGAGCATGATGAGTGAGATGACATACTTCATAGGCTTACAAATTCAACAAAAGCCTGATGGAATATTCATCAATCAAAGCAAGTATGTTCTTGATTTGATAAAGAAATATGGTTTTGATTCAAGTTTAACCATGAAAACACCCATGTCACCAGCTGTCAAGCTGAGTAAGGACTTAGATGGTAAGTCTGTGTGTCAGTCTACCTATAGAGGAATGATTGGTTCATAACTCTATTTGACAGCTAGTAGACCTGATATCATGTTTGCTACATGTGTTTGTGCAAGATATCCGTAGAATCCTAAAGAATTACATCTTCAAGCTGTGAAAAGGATCTTTAGGTACCTTAAAGGTACTCCAAATCTAGGTCTTTGGTATCCAAAGGACTCTGGATTTGAGTTAGTTGGTTTTTCAGAGGCTGACTATGTTGGGTGCAAGTTAGATAGAAAATCAACAACTGGAGGATGTCAAATGCTTGGAGAGAAGTTAGTAAGCTGGACTAGTAAGAAACAAAACTCAGTGGCTACTTCAACTGCTGAAGCTGAATATATTGCAGCAGGAAGCTGTTGTGCTCAAATCCTATGGATGCAAAATCAGATTCAAGACTTTGGTATGAGTTTTAAGAAAACTCCTATCTTTTGTGATAACCAAAGTTCTATAGCCATCACTTACAATCCAGTCTTCCACTCAAGAACCAAGCACATTGAATTTCGACATCACTTCATCAAGGACATCGTGGAAAAAGGTAAAGTTGACATTAAATTTATCTCCACTGATGACCAATTAGCAGATATATTTACTAAACTAATTGATGAAAAGAGGTTTATGTATTTGCTAAGTGAATTGGGTATGCTCAACCCATAGCTGTGTGTCTAAAATTTGAGTTTCAGTTTGACAAAGAGTAAGTGTCTTAAGCTGAGTGCACAGTTTATAAATAAGTTTTCATAAACTGACAAAACTGTCAAGCTGAATAATGTGTTCACATGTTTGAGTTAGTCTTAAACAGAAATGACTAAGTGTCATTGAGTCTGAGCTATGTGCTTAACTCAAGTTGTGTGATTGGTTCACAGGTTTAGTAAGTTCCAAACATACTTTAACTACCGAGTGTAGTTAAACTGTAAGTTTGAGTCAATCTCAAACAAATATGACTAAGTATCATTGATTATGAGTTGTGTGCTCCACTCAAGCTGAGTTTCAATCTCAAGCTTAGTGCTCATTTCAAGCTGAGTGCTTGACTTAGGCTGAGTGATTAGTTTACTCAGCTTGGTGTGTCCAAACTATGATTTAATTACTACGTGTCGTTAATTCATATATCAATATGTATTTGAGTCAGTCTCAAACCGTGTTTATAATATTTTTGAGTCAAGAATATTATTTTACACATTTATCCGTTGGAATATGATGTGTTTCTACCCTATTACTGTTACATCAAGCCGTAATTTCTCCGGCGTAACGGATAAAAAGGGATTCCAACGGTTACTTTTCTCTCTCCTCGGAAAGGTATATATATCGATCATAACCGACTTACAGAGGTTTACGCTTACTAAAATTCTGCTATTCTATACCTTCTACTATCACATCTTTGCTACGTGCAATCAACCGTTCACATTCAAAACCCTAAATTACACAGTGCGATTTCACAAACGCTCAGTGCGATTTCATTTTGCTCAGTGCATGCTCAATAAGTTACTTAGTGTAATCTTTTAAACTCAACGATAGACGGAACCATTCTCAATATGGGTTATAGAATGGTAAGGGATGTTGTGTTAAAAAATAATGGATTGCCCGTGATCAAAATCAACAATCAACGTGCGTGCCTTGCAATCCCTGGACGCAAGCGTAATAAGGGATACGAACCATGGGTGAATTACATCCGCAAATGCCCATTGGCATTCGTTTTCACTGGAGCACCTATTCATGTGGTTCCTCAACATCTACTGGATTTTTGGTACACATGTGTCTATAACCAAAATAACGATGAAATTCGAGGCACGGTGCTGAATGGAGAGAGGACTATTGCTCTCACAGTGCACAGGCTAAGGAAAGTTCTTCAAATCCCTGTTCATGATGAGTTCGAGCCTTCTATGACGAGGCAGGTGGCTAGGTTTGTCTTACCCAGAATGGGTCACCCACAAACAGAGGGTGTTATAAAAAAGGCCACCTTTCCAACCAGTTGGGGTTTTATGGTGTCTACAGTGATTCGTTCACTAGTTACCAAGGTTGGAGGACTGGACCAGGTAAATGAGTTTGAGATGTAGCTACTATACAATATGTATTTTGCAAGGAACTTGGACTACGCACAGCTCATCTTCAACAAACTCAAGGTCCAAGTGATGAAGACCACAAGGGATCTTCATGTAGCATTTATAAGGTACATGTCCTTGGCATTTAAAGCCGAGCTGGGGACAACATTGTATGAAGCTGATCAGGATGTGTTCTTGGCGCCTACACTCAGCTCTAAGATGTTCAATAATGACACCTTCCCAGAGCAAGAGGGTCTGAGTGATCCCATGCGTGTCATAGCTGAGGCAACTTCATCAGAAAGTGAAGGAGAGGGATCAAATCAAGGGGGAGCTTCTCAAGCTGACACAGAATTTCGAGCTGAGCACTCTGCTCAGGCTGAACCAGCCAAACACAAGCTGCATTTCGAGACAAGGCTGTGGTAAACCCAACCCAGTCTAGCCCATCTTCCCCACCTTCCATTCAACTCCAATCTGCAACCACCCCTAGTATGCCCACTGCTGCTAGGGAGAAAATCCAAACCTATACTACAAAAACTGCCAAAGGTGGAGCCACACTTATAGGCATCACTGGAGCTGAGATCACACTGATCCCTCCACAGGCAGGAGTTAAGGGGGAGACGCCTACTCTTAAGGTGTCAACCTCGAGGCTCATTTAAACCCTTAAGCCTAAACCGGGTGTGGTGTCTACTCAGCCCACACTCTCCAGTGCCATGGGAGAGCCTGTTTCTGTGCTTAAGCAGACACACTTAGGTAACATTAAAGAAATGACCAATCCCCAGGGTCAATCACCCCCCTCTAAACCAATAAGCCAACCACCTACCCATACACTTCACGTTTCTAGCACAATTATTTCTCTTCACTTCTCACACCACCCTGCACGACCTGTCAATGTGTCATCTCCATACCAGGATGACTCACAGGGTCCAAACTCTGGTGCAAATGTGTTTGAGGGTAAATACCAACCCTTGGACGATGCACTTAAATACTCACCAATTAATGTTTTTGACTCTTACTATTGGGAAAATGATCTCATCAGTTAAGATTTGATGAGACAAAGTTAAGTTTGTAAGATGAGTTCTATATATAACTTAAACAGAATTATGAAGCTTAGTCAGACTGAACACTTATAGTGATTCAGACTGAGTATAAGCTGAAGATAAACTGAGCATATGTTCGACCAGTTTATATTATACCTTAGTTAAATTATTAATGTGTTTGATAATCTGTGTATGTCACATAAGGTATATATCGAGTATTCAGCTTGATGTGTTCCAAGCTGAGTAAGTTAGCTCAGAAGCAGAGTCAGCTCGATAGAGTTAATAAATATGTTTTATTTAACTCCTTGGACTTCTAAGGATGAGTTAATAATTATACATGTTAGTTAATGTTTAAATTCGGGTTTGTTCTCGAAGAACTCAGCTTGATGAGTTTCAAGCTGAGTAACTCAGCCTGAATAAAGAAGTCACTCTAAGTGAATTTAAATGTGTTTTAAATTCTGTTTTAACTCTCTATATCTACGGCGCGGATAAGAAGACTCCAGAATCAAGATTGAAGATTGAAGACTCAAGATAAGAAGATTCAAGATTCCGAGGTATCCGATAGTTAGTTAGCAAATTAGGATTAGTCTAGTTTGTTAGGAACCGTAGCAACAGGATTATAAATACTTATCTCCTGATAAGTTTAGAGGTACGACTACGATTCTGATAAAAATTACAGAGCCAAAACCTCACCTCACCGTATGTGTTACGATTGTTGAATCATTGATTGTCAGTTCAACATGATCAAAAAACTCACAGATTGCCAAGCTATTCGTGTGTTCGAATTATCACATCAGTTGTGATATTGGTAAGTAATCATAAGTTGATTCAATCTGTGTAAATCCTGTTTAGAGAGTCGTCAGTATCTATAATCATAAGTTGATTATAGATAGCTAAGTTTGAGAGATTTATATTAGGTGATTATATATCAAGAGTTGCTTACTTGATAATTACTGTAATCATCTTCTTATTCAAAGCATTGTAATCATCTTCATATTAATAAAAGCATTCGACTGATTATGGTTTGATTTACTGTGTGTAACATTTTTATTTGATTTGTTCAATTTCCCCAGAAAGTAGATTCAACCCCCCCCTTCTACACACTGTTGCTTGTTGTTATTCTTACCAAGGGACCAACAACTGGTATCAGAGCAGACTGAACAATTTCATTAGTTGAAAGTTCAAGATTCTGAGAAAGTTTTACAATGTCTACAAGCAACAATTCATCAAACATTCCACAGATGTCTGCTAAAGGCTGTCTCGTATTTCATGGATCTGACTATCCTATGTGGAAGTTCAGAGCATCACTAGAGCTGAGATCACACTGATCCCACCCCAGGCAGGAGTTAAGGGGGAGACGCCTACTCTTAAGGTGTCAACCTCGAGGCTCATTTCAACCCTTAAGCCTAAACCGGGTGTGGTGTCTACTCAGCCCACACTCTCCAGTGCCATGGGAGAGCCTGTTTCTGTGCTTAAGCAGACACACTTAGGTAACATTAAAGAAATGACCAATCCCCAGGGTCAATCACCCCCCTCTAAACCAATAAGCCAACCACCTACCCATACACTTCACGTTTCTAGCACAATTATTTCTCTTCACTTCTCACACCACCCTGCACGACCTGTCAATGTGTCATCTCCATACCAGGATGACTCACAGGGTCCAAACTCTGGTGCAAATGTGTTTGAGGGTAAATACCAACCCTTGGACGATGCACTTAAATACTCACCAATTAATGTTTTTGACTCTTACTATTGGGAAAATGATCTCATCAGTTAAGATTTGATGAGACAAAGTTAAGTTTTAAGATGAGTTCTATATATAACTTAAACAGAATTATGAAGCTTAGTCAGACTGAACACTTATAGTGATTCAGACTGAGTATAAGCTGAAGATAAACTGAGCATATGTTCGACCAGTTTATATTATACCTTAGTTAAATTATTAATGTGTTTGATAATCTGTGTATGTCACATAAGGTATATATCAAGTATTCAGCTTGATGTGTTCCAAGCTGAGTAAGTTAGCTCAGAAGCAGAGTCAGCTCGATAGAGTTAATAAATATGTTTTATTTAACTCCTTGGACTTCTAAGGATGAGTTAATAATTATACATGTTAGTTAATGTTTAAATTCGGGTTTGTTCTCGAAGAACTCAGCTTGATGAGTTTCAAGCTGAGTAACTCAGCCTGAATAATGAAGTCAATCTAAGTGAATTTAAATGTGTTTTAAATTCTGTTTTAACTCTCTATATCTACGGCGCGGATAAGAAGACTCCAGAGTCAAGATTGAAGATTGAAGACTCAAGATAAGAAGATTCAAGATTCAAGATTCCGAGTTATCCGATAGTTAGTTAGCAAATTAGGATTAGTCTAGTTTGTTAGGAACCGTAGCAACAGGATTATAAATACTTATCTCCTGTGTAAATCCTGTTTAGAGAGTCGTCAGTATCTATAATCACAGATCAAAAAACTCACAGATTGCCAAGCTATTCGTGTGTTCGAATTATCACATCAGTTGTGATATTGGTAAGTAATCATAAGTTGATTCAATCTGTGTAAATCTTGTTTAGAGAGTCGTCAGTATCTATAATCATAAGTTGATTATAGATAGCTAAGTTTGAGAGATTTATATTAGATGATTATATATCAAGAGTTGCTTACTTGATAATTACTGTAATCATCTTCTTATTCAAAGCATTGTAATCATATTCATATTAATAAAAGCATTCGACTGATTATAGTTGTTAGAGATATGCCCACTAATGTACGTACGCCATAGACCGCTGCTGATGATGTATGGGCCTATTGGGTCATACACCGGGGTCAAACCTGACAGCAACTTAAGTTTGTGGACCAATTATGACAAAAGACAAAAGTTGACATCGCAGGCCGCGTTAGCGCCGCTAACTTTAAAGGGTTAGCGCCGCTAAACCCTAAGAGTTAGCGCCGCTACGGCTGCATGTACTTTGTGTCACATCCCTGGCAGGCCGCATTAGCGCCGCTAACTTTAAGGGGTTAGCGCCGCTAAACCCTAAGAGTTAGCGCCGCTACGGCTGCATGGGCTTTATGTCAAAATACCTCCCAAGCTGGCCAATGCGTGGGGAACACCTAGGATTCCACTATGGCCGGCCTTTGAGGGGTTTATTAGGTCTGGAGGCAGCCAAGAGAGTTTAAGGGACTTCTTTTGTTGAAGTGGTTTTTCTCTCTAAAACACACACATTTTTCCTTCTATGATGCTAAAAGATCAAGAGAAGGTGTAAGAGAGGGTTGCTCCAGATTTGGTCCTTATTGTTGCTGTTCCTAAGTGATATTCATGTTGAAGTATCACAAGGCTTGCTAGCACTTGTGGTTTGGCTTGTTCCCGGGGTATACCTCAATAAAAGATCCGTGATTTCGTTCTTGGAGGATCACCACCACGACTATTGGGAGATTTCTGGAGCTTAGGAGAAAGGTATAACACCTCTTTCTTTTTCAAGTTGCATTTCTTGAACATAGAGTTTGGTCCATTTAAGGGATTTCGGTTTTTATGCCTTGATTGCTAGTACATTGGGCTATTTTGTTTGTACCTTGCTTCCGCTGTGAGCCCACGAAATCCCAACAGTGGTATCAGAGCCACCTCTATGTTAGATCTGCACTTGGTGGCTTGAAAAATCCCGAAATCAAAATGGTTGTTTTCTGTTCGAACAGGGTTAGCGGCGCTAAACTCGGGTTAGCGGCGCTAACTCATAAATGTTAGCGGCGCTAACGCGCTGTAACAGTTTTATTTTTCAAAGTTAAAATCAGTTTTGGTCTCGGGAATTTTTAGCCTTTTTGTGATTCTGGAATTTTGTTCCAGTTTTGTGTTTGGTAATTTTGTTACCACCTTGTTTGTTTGGTTGTATGTGATAGATTTGAAATTGGTATCCTTGCCTTTGACCTTGTGGTTGACTTTGTGTGTTTGGATGCATTTGATGATTTTAATCACATGGGCTGTAATATTTATTAAAATTGTTATATTTGTAATAATATTGTGGCTTGCATGCCATTTTATTCATCCGTGTATTTGTACTAGATAAATAGGAAATTAGTGTGGCTTGTACGCCATTTCAATTTCTATTGTATTTGTTGTACAATTTGGATGAAAACACACAAGATGGAGTCGGAAGGAGATGGAGCGTGTCCATAGAAGCCGGTGAAGTCCATTGGTGATAGCGGTTCTAGTGGGAGCTCGCATTGAAGACCTTCCGTCCCTTAGATTGACCACGTTCTACCCGTTTTGGCTCACGGGAAGAACGCATAGGATTTTGGCAAGGGTTACCAATTTATTTCGTATATATGCGTGTGATGTGATTTTATTTTATTCTTGCATGGTTTGCTTAGGATTCGCATGCTAGAAATTTTTTTCGAAATTAATAAAATCACAAGAGATTTGGTAAAAATGGTTTACAACTCTCTCGCGCGCTCACATACAAGATTAACTCACCTAGTGAAAACAGGTTTTGTCACTAAACAAGTTAATCAGTAACCAAGCCGAAAACAAAAGCCCGTTTTCATAAAAACGTAAATCTTGCACCATCCAAAAGATGACACCACCCAAATCTAGTGAAGCATGGAGTGATTGTCGAGCTTAGCACGAGTTATTCCATGTGGATCTGTGTGGAAGGTGAGTGTGGGATCTTGAAATTATCGGTTGTCGAGCTTAGCACGAGCCGGTAGTTGTCGGGGTATCACCGTGTATCTTGTTGGACGATTTGCAATTACAAATTAAAATCCTTGAGTCATTGTCGAGCTTAGCACGAGTCAACCAAGAATTTTAATTTGGAATTGGTGCTAGTAGGGATCAAACATGCCAAACGACCGATGGTTGTCGTAGGATCCCGCAAGTGTCTAAGAGTTGCAATAGAGATTGTAATCGGTAAAATGGTTATCGGCCTAAATAGCTCCATGAAGTGATCCGCGGCAACCCCGTCATGAATTGGAGTGAAATATGGTTCTTAGCCCTTGTTAAAATATTTTTCGAGACGATAAGGGTAATTATTTTAACGAGGATTCAAATCAAACTAACTAATTCGTGTACTCTACTTTAATAGAGGATGTCGAATCAAAACCACAACACGTCGAATTTTTCACTTCGTATGATTCTACAAAGGGTGAAACTCACGGAAGTGAACTTTGTTGACTGGCTTAGGCAATTGAGAATTGTCCTACGTGCTGAGTCTAAGTTGCACATTCTTGAGGAACCCCTTCCTGAACCACCTGCTATCAATGCGGAATGGGCTATCCGATATGCGTATGAAAAGCGTGTTCGGGATACACACGATGTTGCTAGTCTCATGTTATCAAGTATGAGCTCGGAACTGCGAAAGCAATTTGAGCACATGACTGTGTATGACATGATTAACAAGCTGAAGGATGTTTTCCGACAGCAAGTTAGACAAGAACATTTTGAGTGTGTTAAAAGTCTAACCGGTTGTAAGATGCGGGAAGGCGGGAGTGTAAGTGCCCATGTTTTGAAGATGAAATCATACATGGACCAGATGGAGAGATTAGGTTTTCCTATAGGGAGGGAGCTTGGTGTGAATTTCATACTTCAGTCTCTGCCCACCACATATGAAAAGTTTATAAAGGACTATCATATGCATGGAAAGGAAATGTCTATAGATGAATTGCATGGAATGTTGAAGGTTGAAGAATCTAACATGTCCAAGCATGCATCATCTTCATCCACTCTTGTTTTTGGTTCTAAGGAACAACATAACATGAAGAAGAAGAAATCGATCCCATTAAAAGAAGAAGTTGGAATTTCCAAGCTTGCTTCAAGTTTTGAGTCTATGGACATTGATGATGTGCCTAAAGAGACTCAACAAGGGGTGGTTTGCTACTTCTGCGGTAGATTTGGGGATTGGGGCCGTCATGCCTGTCCTTCGTGCCGAGAGGATATAAAACTTCTCAGACAAGAGAGAGTTAATTTTCCTACTTGAGGTACATTCATGATTATACTTCATTGCTATTCCTTATAAGCTGGGATGTTTACCCGAGCTATAAGACTCACGTTTGTCACAAATTTATTTTGTTACAAAGTGTAGGTCTATTCGTTGTAAGAAGGAGAAAGCTTGAAGAACCGGATCTCTGAAGAAGAAATTTTGTTAATTGTCTTCTACAAGAGAAATGGGAGTGTTGGTCTTGCCATTAAATCCGGATTTATTATTACTTTTGTTTGTTTGCCCTGCGTGGCAAGAACTACTTTAGTGTATGCTCCTTTGGAGATAATGGATGTTTTTGAATCTTGTATTTTATAAAGATTTTTCATTTTAATAGTTTCATTTCAAACTCGATCCATGTCTATGCTTTTGTGTTATTTTGACTATTTTAGTGCTTAAATACACATTTGATGACGATGGATATGACTTAGAATTGAAACAATTTTGAAAAATTATTTTGAGATGATTTTATCAAAACTTATCCATATCATTGCATACATAAAGGCTCGTTATAAGTAATAAGACAATCATGAACAATTGATTCTTAAATCCAAAAGTGATTTGGATATATTAGCTCTATGGCATAATCAAACTTGACCAAGTAAACAACATTTATATCGCTTAGATCCAAGTGGTTAGGATCTTTGTAAAAGTTTAGCCTCGGGCTAAATGAAAGATACAAATCTTGTTTATTGGAATAGGATGATTAATGAAATCCTTCACCAGTATTGGTAAGGAAGGATTGTGACTTGTTGGATATGATCATATTTGTGTGGATAATCCGTTCAAGTATGCCACAAAGAGTGACACTAGTGAAATTCTTCATCACTATCTTTATGGTAGTAGTTGAGAGAATGTTTACTAGAGAAAAGGCTTATGTCTGAAACCTAGTGGTGTTCGGAACTAACCTAAAGAGAATTAAGAATCAATAAGGGCATATAGATATAAATTCTTAGATCTAGAATAGATGCTAAGTTTTCTTATCTATATTGGTTTAAACATAAAAATGAATCATGGGTTTAACCCATAATTCGTTTTTCCGAAGAAACACATTTGCACATGGTGTTACTTTAAATATAACCGGATATCTGTGTTGATGATCTGGTAAAAGGCAGGCCTAAAACATGTATTCAATGTGGTTGGTATACATTAATTTTATGAACCAAGTCCTCGATCTAAAACACAACATTGTGGTCACTTAAGCATCGAATGAGATATTGACTAGAAAGAGTTCTTTGCTTGTCAATCTCATAACTTAAATTATCCAGTCTACATTCAGTGGGAGATGGATGAATTATAAGTTGATGCCTACATATTTAAGTATTTCATCTGAGTTTTGGATAATTGTTTCTTGAACTTTTGGGAACCATGTTTGGTTGCGCAAAAGGGAAAGTACAATTTACAAAAGCATTCCAGTGGAAGAACGTAAAACTTAAATAAAAGACCTAATGTTGACACTAGCATTTAATCAGCATAGAGATGCTGGTAAAACCTGACAATATCCATTGCTTTTTTATATCTGATGGAAATCAAGAAGGTTGTTTAGATATGAGGTTGTCATATTTTACTAACAACAGCTTGATGGTAAATCATTGTGATGTTACCATTCATCGGAAACATAGTGGGACCCTGTGTTCACTAGTGAATAGAAGAAGATAATGGTGTAACCTATTTGCTGCATCCAAGTACTTGACTTGGGTTAATCCCACACCTAAGGTGTAATTCAAGAAAGGTGAAGGGACTAACATATATGCCTCAATGGACAACTTCAAATACCGACTAGAGACAAAGTGTTTCATATTGATTTTATGGAAACAAGTTCTAGTGGTTATGTTGAAGATAATTTGGATAAAGTGTAATTTTGTTGTCACCTTGTGGAAACAAGTTTGCTCATATGGACAAAAGAGATCTAAATCCTTCATAGGATTAAATTGAGGAAATGTTTGAATCATGTTCCGAGGCCTTATATATCCATTATGTCCAAATTGTGTTCATGACTAAGGTCAGCAAAACTTGCATCTTGTGGCTGTAATCCTGCTTTATGAGAAAGTCAAAGGAATGAGTTTTCTAGAAAGCGTAGATTAAGCCAAATACCGTTGTCAGGGCTAGTGGGAGCATCATGTGTTCCTAGTCAAATATGCTCTATGAAAATAATGTCCTAATTTAGGGTTGTTCTACAACCTAATGGTGGAATTGTTGTTCTATGAGTATAAATAGAAAATATGGAATCAAGTGGATTTTCTAATTCAAGAAGTACTGATGTATGTTCTTGATGTTCGACGAAAGTATAATTGTCTTGAGTAAGTTATTACTGCAAGCAAATCTATGCTTATGAGACTATCGATTTTATCGAAGTTTAGATTAATCAAGTATGTGGTATAGATACGACATTTAGACCTAAATGAGTGTCATCGACCCTATTGTGGACTTCGGTCACATTGAGGGTATGTCGACTCTAATAAACATGAGTGTCAATGACTCTATTGTGAACTTCGGTTACATTGAGAGTATGTCGACTCTGATAATCATAAGTGTCATTAATCCTATTGTTGACTTCTGTAACATTGAGGATATGATGACTATGATAACTTTGTATATGATCTCTTTAATAAACACTTCGCTAGTGGTTTAATAAGAGAATACAAAAGAGTACAAAGGGATATCGGGTAAATGATCCCATAATTAAGCCATTGTCAAATACTAGTGATGACTTTCATACTAGGTATAAAAGCATTGTTCATGCTTATGACCGGGCTTAAATATCGTTTTAGTATATGTTTGATTTACTTATAAGCTTTGGGAACGATACAGACAGTATTGTAATTTATGCTTGTTTCGATATGCGAGTGATTCGGTTACATTCATAAGACTTTACTGTGTTCCATCTTAGCATGTTTAACCACTTCCCAGAATGTTTATACATTCTAAAATTCCACAGTCAGTCATTCTTCAAGGGAAGGAAGTTTTAAATAAGGCTGAGGTTAGGTGTTGGTTATGCATTAATCAAGGATTGAATGCATGAAACGCAACAGTAACCTGTGCTTGAAAGGGGTTTCAAGTGACTGGAAGACCCACACCTGAGTTCACTTCATGGATCATGGTCACAAGTAACTCGGGATGATAATATCATTACGTCCTTCGACCCGAGATGTATGAATTGCCATAGCATGAAACTTTCTTACTTTGGTTATTTCAAAACGTAGTTCGTAACTGGCTATTATAAAGGGAATAGCTGGGTAAGACAAGGTTCATGTTATGGGATTGTACAGTCAACGGAATTTGTTCCTCCTGTATGAGAGATATCCCTGGGCCCCTCGATGATTGGGCGCTGACACCAAAAATAAGCATGGCCATGCGCAAAGGAATATTGATTGAGAATCAGATATGTCCTTAAATTTTGGTCACCACCAATCTTGATCGAGAAACATAATCGTGAACGATCTGGAGATTGACATATTAATCCATGTCTCGTGTTCACAAGGATATCGCGAACAAAAGGATGTTTGATCACTTATCTATAGGACCTCTACGTTTTATGTAGGTTATGGTTTTCTGCAAGGAAGCGGAACCCATACTGACTTGGGGGCATCGATGCTTTGCTAGAGGCCGCTCTTTGTCTGTGGTTACATGGGTACGGTGCATTATGTGCAAGTGGGAGTCTGTTAGAGATATGCCCACTAATGTACGTACGCCATAGACCGCTGCTGATGATGTATGGGCCTATTGGGTCATACACCGGGGTCAAACCTGACAGCAACTTAAGTTTGGGGACCAATTATGACAAAAGACAAAAGTTGACATCGCAGGCCGCGTTAGCGCCGCTAACTTTAAAGGGTTAGCGCCGCTAAACCCTAAGAGTTAGCGCCGCTACGGCTGCATGTACTTTGTGTCACATCCCTGGCAGGCCGCATTAGCGCCGCTAACTTTAAGGGGTTAGCGCCGCTAAACCCTAAGAGTTAGCGCCGCTACGGCTGCATGGGCTTTATGTCAAATTACCTCCCAAGCTGGCCAATGCGTGGGGAACACCTAGGATTCCACTATGGCCGGCCTTTGAGGGGTTTATTAGGTCTGGAGGCAGCCAAGAGAGTTTAAGGGACTTCTTTTGTTGAAGTGGTTTTTCTCTCTAAAACACACACATTTTTCCTTCTATGATGCTAAAAGATCAAGAGAAGGTGTAAGAGAGGGTTGCTCCAGATTTGGTCCTTATTGTTGCTGTTCCTAAGTGATATTCATGTTGAAGTATCACAAGGCTTGCTAGCACTTGTGGTTTGGCTTGTTCCCGGGGTATACCTCAATAAAAGATCCGTGATTTCGTTCTTGGAGGATCACCACCACGACTATTGGGAGATTTCTGGAGCTTAGGAGAAAGGTATAACACCTCTTTCTTTTTCAAGTTGCATTTCTTGAACATAGAGTTTGGTCCATTTAAGGGATTTCGGTTTTTATGCCTTGATTGCTAGTACATTGGGCTATTTTGTTTGTACCTTGCTTCCGCTGTGAGCCCACGAAATCCCAACAATAGTTTGATTTACTGTGTGTAACACTTTTATTTGATTTGTTCAATTTCCGCAGAAAGTGTATTCAACCCCCCCCCCCCCTTTTACACACTGTTGCTTGTTGTTATTCTCACCAAGGGAACAACAACTGGTATCAGAGCAGGCTGAACGTTTTCATTAGTTGAAAGTTCAAGATTCTGAGAAAGTTTTACAATGTCTACAAGCAACAATTCATCAAACATTCCACAGATGTCTGCCAAAGGCTGTCCCGTATTTGATGGATCTGACTATCCTATGTGGAAGTTCAGAGCCATGTTGTTCCTCAAGTCCATTGACAAGCGTATGTCGGATGTTGTCACAAAAGGACCTATAATCCCCAAGATTTCTGCTACTATCAGTGATACGTCTCCTTGCAGATCTGAAAAGGAAACAAGAAAGCCTATTGCATCTTGGACTGATGAAGGTTGGAAACTCTTCAATCTAGATGACAGGGCAAAAAGTGTTCTTGCAAATACCCTGACCAACGAAATCTTGCGCACTGTGACTGGGTGTCAAACTGCAAAAGATATTTGGGACACACTGAGTGTTAGTTATGAGGGCACAGATCTGGTCAAGCAATATAAGAGAAGTCATTTAAATAGATCTTATGAAAACTTCTTTTCAAAGAAGAATGAAACCTTGTCAGATTTTTTCACAAGATTTCACTGCTTGATAAATGACCTACTAATTGTAGGTGTAACGAAAGATGATGCTGAACTGGTGCTGAAATTTCTGGATGTGTTACCAGAAAGGTTTAATGACGTGACTACAGCACTAAGGCCTGGAGGAACACTGCACGTGTACAACCTACAGTCCATTTATAGGTTCTTGCTAAATCATGAACAGATCACTGAACACAAGAGAACTTCTCAACAACAACTCAAGGAGTCTTTGGATAAGAATAAAGTTGCATTGGTTGCACAGAAAAAGAAGAAAAGTTCCAAGACACTGGTTGTTGAATCTGAGACTGAATCAGAATCTCAAGCTGACCACTCAGACTCAGACTCAAGTGATACTGATGATGTTCAGAATATCACTGAGCAAATGACAATGTTAGGCAGACGTTTGAGAAGAGCTCAAAGAGGAAGAAGAAGATCTGACAGTGGCAAAGGGAAGAGTTCCTTTTATCCCAAGAATGTTGTGTGCTTCAACTGTCAGAAGAAGGGATATATTGTTGCTAAGTGCAGATTAAAGAAGGTAGAATCAACATTAGTTGTTGATAAGAATACTTACAGAGCTGATAAATACAAGAAGAAATACACTCAGCTCAAGAAAGGAAAGCCTGAAGACAAACCTAGTGCAAAAGGACTAATTGCTGAAACCTGGGATACAGAATCATCTACCTCAGATGATGATTTATATCTGATGGCTCAAGAAGATGAAGAGTTGGAGATAAATGAGGTTGATTATGGTTTGTCCGAGTCAACCTTTGAAGCTGACATGAAGGAAGCTGAGGAAAACAGCAAACTTAGTGACTGGGATCCTGCTTCCATGTATAAGGTCAGTAATTTCAACTCTTATACTGATGAGGAAAAGGGTCTTGCTTTTGATTATCTGCTGAATGATTTCAAGACCGTCCTTAAGTCTCCAAATGACCTCAAAGGTGAGATAACTAAACTCAAGAATGAGATTAAGGAAAATATGTCTCTCATTGATGTTGGTAAGAAAGCACAATGTGATCTTGAATGTCAAAGACACATTAATAAACTTCTAAGTGAAGAAGTTCAGGAAGCTAAAGACAAAGCTGACCAACTTCAAAAGGTCACTTAGTCTTGGTGTAAGTCATCAAAGCTTGCTGAAAAGTGCATAAACCAACAGATACCTAAACAGGTAAAGGTTGTACTTGGAGGTGACTATCAAACAGCAGCTTATGTAGCTGATGATGAGATAGCAAGTATAGACTCTGAGGAGGATAGACAACTGATTGAGTCTCAGAAGTCAGCCACAGAGAAGAAACATGGTCAAAACCTTAAATACAATATGTTTGTAAAGGCTAAAGATCATGAAAATGAGTGCTCAACATCTAAATAGCATGGTAAGTCTGTGTTGGACAGACTAGGCACTCAGTCTGTTCAAAGAACCTCGGTCATAAAAAGGCTTAATCCAAATCCTTTCAAAAGACAAAATTCTCTTTCTAGCTCGGAGAGAAGTTACAAGAACAGAAAGACCTCTGTAAGTTAGAGGTCAAAACACGACAATGGTAAGTCAAAAGTTGTGGATCTTGGTAAGTCCAAGAATATCAACAGTGGTAAGTCCAAACCTGTTGAAACTGGTGAGTCCAGCAAACATGACAAACGTAAGTCCAAAGTCATGGAATAGAAGGTTGTTAGTCAATCTTCTCATCAAAATGATAACAAACAGAGACCTGACAAAGGTAAGTCGAAAGTCAGTGATCACCAGGTGAATTAACTTGCTAAGAAAGTTGAAAAGTTATCCACAACCTTTAATCCTAAAACTGAGAGTAAGTTCTCACAAGGATTATTGGACACTCTACCTCCCGTAATCATTGGAAGAAGGAGATGCTACAAGTGCAGAAGTAGAGGTCATGAGGCTAAGGACTGTGACGCAGAAATCTCAAGGCCTGAACAAGAACAAGCTGATCAGCCTACACAGGACTCAGCTCCTGCTCAAGCTGAACAGTTAGTTCAACAAGATGGAGATGCTAAGTGCTCCTCATCTGAACCCACCAAGAAGTGGGTTCCCAAACAAAACTAATGTGTTTAGTTTTCATCTCATGTGCAGGGTTCAAGTAAATGGTACATGGATAGTGGATGCTCAAGGATTTCTTAGTGATTTCCAAGAAGATGAAGGTCCTAAAGTAACATTTGGAGACAACTCACATGGAAGAACTAAAGGTTATGGAAAGATGAAAGCTGGCAAAGTTACATTCCAGAGAGTTGCCTATGTCAAAGGTCTCAAACACAACCTGATTAGTATCAGTCAATTGTGTGATGAAGATAATGTTGTTACTTTTAGGAAGAAAGAATGAACAATCTATAATCCTAAGGGAAAGCCTGTATTAATAGCTAAAAGAGAAAGAGATGTGTATCTACTTGATCTAAATTCAGCTGATCCCTATACTGAAACCTGCTTGTATTCCCATTCTGTTCCTAAGTTGAGTTGGTTATGGCCTAAACGTTTATCTCATCAAAACTTTAAAAATATAAATATGCTGTCCAATAAAGAGTTAGTCTCTAGATTACCAAATATCACATTTGTCAAAGACAAATTGTGCTCAGCTTGTGAACAAGGGAAACACCATAAAGGGTCTTTTAAGTCAAAGCAAAGTTTTTCAATAACAGACCCGCTGCATATGTTGCATATGGATCTGTTTGAACCCATAAGTACTCCAAGCCTGAGTGGCAAGAAGTACACACTGGTGATAGTAGATGAGTTCTCACGATTCACCTGGGTAATATTCCTTAAAGCCAAAAGTGAGGCTGCCCTGGAGATAATCAGTTTTATCAAACAGGAAGAGTTGCAGAAAGGTTTGTATGTAAAGCAACTAAGAAGTGATCATGGGACTGAGTTCAGGAACTCTACCCTTGAAAGCTTCTGTGAACAAAAGGAAATATTACAAAATTTCTCATCTGTCAGAACTCCACAACAGAATGGAGTTGCTGAAAGGAGAAATAGAACCCTAATTGAGGCTGCTAGAACAATGCTATGTGAGGCAGGACTGAAACTCTATTTTTGGGATGAAGCTGTTAGTACAGCCTGCTATACTCAAAATAGATCAATCATTGTCAAAAGACATGGAAAGACATCTTATGAGATGTATGAGTCTAGAAAGCCCAATATAGGTTATTTCCATATCTTTGGTTCAAAATGCTATGTGCTGAATCAAAGAGATCAGCTCCATAAGTTGGAACCTAAAGCTGATCTTGGAATATTCGTTGGTTATTCCTCAATCTCCAAGTCTTATAGAATATATAATACAAGGAGAAAGGCCATAGAAGAATCAATTCATGTCTCTTTTGATGAAGACTGTTTTGATCAAGCTGATAAGAGTCAAGCTGACTTGGTCAGTCTGAGTGAACTTGAAAGGCCAACCTATCAAATCCTATGTATGTCATAGGTGATGATAGTGATGGTGATGTGTGTTCATCAAATAAATCATCACAAACTCCAAGGGATTCTCAAGCTGAGAAGGATGATTAGTTCGTCAACCCCTTTGGAGCTGAAGTCACTCAGACTGAGAATCTCAGTGATCATCAGTTTGTTGACAATGCTGCTGTTGACACTGAGGATGTATGTTCACCTCAGAGTTCTCCTCTAACTACAACATTTAAATTCCTCAAAGATCATCCTCAAATCAAATTATTGGAAATGTCCAAGAAAAGGTCATGACCATATCCAAGGCTACAGCTAATTATGCTGCACACTTGGGCTTCCTATCTCAAATGGAACCAAAGAATACTGAAGAAGCCTTAGAGGATGAGGATTGGATTGAAGCTATGCAAGAGGATTTAAATGAGTTTGAGAGAAATAAGGTCTGGAACCTTGTCCCTGCCCCCAAAGATCATTCAATTATAAGCACTAAGTGGGTCTACAGAAATAAAATGGACAAGGATGGAGTGATAGTTAGGAACAAATCCAGGCTGGTAGCACAAGGGTATAAACAAGAGGAAGGAATCGATTATGATGAGACCTTTGCCCCTGTTGCTAGAATTGAAGCCATAAGGCTGTTCCTGGCTTATGCAGCATATAAAGACTTCAAAGTCTATCAAATCGATGTGAAGAGTGCTTTCCTAAACGGAAAACTTCAGGAGGAAGACTATGTGAAACAACCTCCTGGCTTTGTTAGTTCAAAGTTTCCACATCACGTCTATAAGTTAGACAAGGCTTTGTATGGTCTTAAACAATCTCCAAGAGCATGGTATGATACACTGTCCACTTATCTACTATCCATGGATTTCACCAGAGGTAGTATAGATAAGACACTCTTTATTAAAAGAAGCAAAGGACAGGTGATTCTTGTACAAATCTATGTAGATGACATCATTTTTGGTTCTACCAATGATTCTCTGTGTGAGTGGTTCTCCAAAATAATGTCACAAAAGTACAAGATGAGTATGATGGGTGAGATGACATATTTCCTAGGCCTGCAAATACAACAAAAGCCTGATGAAATATTCATCAATCAAAGAAAATATGTTCTTGATTTGATAAAGAAATATGGTTTTGATTCAAGTTCAGCCATGAAAACACCCATGTCACCAGCTGTCAAGCTGAGTAAAGACTCCGATGGAAAGTCTGTGTGTCAGTCTACCTATAGAGGAATGAAAGGTTCATTGCTCTATTTGACAGCTAGTAGACCTGATATTTTGTTTGCTACATGTGTTTGTGCAAGATATCAGGCAGATTCTAAAGAATCACATCTTCAAGATGTGAAAAGGATCTTTAGGTACCTTAAAGGTACACCAAATCTAGGTCTTTGGTATCCAAAAGACTCTAGATTTGAGTTAGTTGGTTTTTCAGATGCTAACTATGATGGGTGCAAGTTAGACAGAAAATCAACTACTGGAGGATGTCAAATGCTTGGAGGGAAGTTAGTCAGCTGGACTAGTAAGAAACAGAACTCAGTGGCTACTTCAACTGGTGAAGCTGAATATGTTGCAGCAGGTAGCTGTTGTGCTCAAATCCTATGGATGCAGCATCAGCTTCAAGACTTTGGCATGAGTTTCAAGAAAACTCCTATCTTCTGTGATAACCAAAGCACTATAGCCATCACTTACAATCCAGTCTTCCACTCAAGAACCAAGCACATTGAAATTAGACATCACTTCATCAGGGACATCGTGGAAAAAGGTAACGTTGACATTAAATTTATCTCCACGGATGACCAACTAGCAGATATCTTTACTAAACAACTTGATGAGAAGAGGTTTATGTATTTGCTAAGTAACTTGGGTATGCTCAACCCCTAGCTAAGTGTCTAGAATCTGAGTTTTTCAGTTTGACAAAGACTAAGTGTCTTAAGCTGAGTGCACAGTTTATAAATAAGTTTTCATAAACTGTATAACAAGTCAAGTTGAATGATGAGTTCACTCGTTTGGTGAGTTCCAAACGCATTTCAACTACTTAGTGTAGTTATGATACAGTTTTAGTCAGTCTCAAACATAAATGACTAAGTGTCACTGAGTCTGAGCTATGTCCTTAACTCAGACTGTGTGATTGGTTCACATGTGTGGTTGGTTCCAAATATTCTTTAACTACTCAGTGTGGTTAAAAGGTTTGTTTGAGTCAGTCTCAGACGAAAACGACTTAGTGTCATTACCCATGAGTTGTGTGCTCTACTCAAGCTGAGTTTCATTCTCAAGATGAGTGCACATTTCAAGCTGAGTGCTTGAATCAAGCTGAGTGCTTGAGTTAAACTGAGTAATATGTTTACTCAGCTTGGTGTGTCCAACCTCATGTGTTATTTACTAAGTGTGATTAATTCATGACCACTGCGTATTTGAGTCAGTCTCAAATCGAGTATTATACTAACTTGTGTATAGGTATAATACATCAGTGTATATAATCTTATTGTATGTCAATATTATTATATTACATTAGTATCCGTTGGAAGACGATGTGTTTCTAACCTCTAACTGTTACATCAAGCCGTAATTTTTATGGTGTAACGGATAAAACGGGGATTTCTAACGGTAACTTTTCTCTCTCCTCGGAAAGGTATATATACCGATCATATTCGGATTAGAGAAGTTTACGCTTACAATTCCGACTTCTCACCTTCTAGACTACATTTCGCAAACACCTTCATTGCTTAGTGCATACGTCCGATTCAATACCCTACTTTGCTAAGTGCAATTTTTTTAAATCGCTCAGTGCGAATTTCCGATTACTCAGTGTAATTAACCTAACATGGACGGAATCACGTTAGTTCTCAGTGATCAGATGATTCGAGGTGCTCAGTTTAATAACGATGGAGCGCCGTTGATTAAAATCAACAATCAACGGGCCTGCCTTGCAGTTCCACCGAGAAAACTAGGCAGAGGTTATGAAGCCTGGGTGGCTTATATTCGTAAATGCCCCCTGGCATTCGCCTTTTGTGGCGCACCCCTTCACATCGTTCCTCAACATCTACTAGAATTCTGGTACACCTATACTTACGACCAGAACAGGGGAGAGATAATAGGGACTGTTCTAAATGGCAATAGGACAGTAACCCTTTCAGTGCAGCGGCAAGGGATGTTCTTCGACTCCCTCATTCTCATGAGTTTGAGCCGGCTGTCATAAGGCAAGTGGCTAGGTCTATCCTACCTCGATTGGGTCACCCACAGACAGAGGGTATCATCAAGAAGGCCACTTTTCCAACCAATTGGGGCTTCATGGTTTTAACAGTGATTTGTTCACTGGGGACTAAGGTTGGAGGACTGGACCAGGTAAATCAGTTCGAAATGCAGTTGCTGCACAATATTTACTTCAACAGAAATCTGGACTATGCTCTACTTTTATTCAATGAACTCAAGGTCCAAGTGATGAAGACCACAAGGAATCTTCATGTACCATTTATAAGGTACCTGTCGTAGGCAATTGAAGCCGAGCTGGGGACAGCACTCTATGAAGTTGATCAGGATGTGTTCCTGTTTCCAACACTCAGCCCCAAGATGTTCAACAACGACATCTTCCTAGAGCAAGAGGGACTGAGTGAGCCCATGCTCCAAATAGCTGACGCAGCTTCATCTGAAAGTGAAGCAGAGTGATCGAATCAAGGGGGAGCTTCTCAAGCTGACACCGAGGTTCAAGCTAAGCACTCTGCTCAAGCTGAACCAGCACATACAGAAGTTGCTTCAGGTAAAACCTCTCCACTTTCACTTTCTTCTCACTTTTCTCCATCCACCTTTGGAGATAAGACTGCAGTGGAACCAACTCAGTCTAACCCATCTCCTCCGCCTTTATTCCATTTACAATCCCAATCTGAAGCCACCCCTAGTATGCCCACTGCTACTAGGGAGAATATCCAAACCTACCAAGGAAAAACTGCCATAGGTGGTGCCACTCCTAAAGGCATCACTGGAGCTGAGATTACACTGATCCCTCCACAGGCAGGAGTTAAGGGGGAGACGCCTTCTCTTAAGGTGTCAAGATCAAGGCTCATTCAAACCCAACAGCCTTACCCGGGTGTGGTTTCTACTTAGTACACACTTACTCGAGCCATGGGAGAGACGGTTACTGTGCCTGAGCAGACACACTCAGGTAACATTGAAAGAATGACCAATCCCCAGGGTGGATCATCCCCCTCTAAACCAATTAGCCAACCAACAACCCATACACTTCACATCTCGAGCCCAATAACTTCTCTTAACTTCTCACACCCTCTTGCACGACCTGTCAATGATTCATCTTCAAACCAAGATGAGTCACAGGGTCCAAACTCTGGTGCAAATGAGTTTGAAGGTGTACACCAACCTTCGGATGATGCACCCAATGACTATTCTCCAAATAAACCTGCCTTCTCAGGCATCCAGTAGCTGAAGGACTATGTTGCTGCTCAGTTTGATCTCTTTCACTTCAAGCAGAAGAAGTATAACAGAAAAATCTATCAAAGGCTTGAGAGACTGTCAAAGGATGTCAAAGAGATTGCCTCTGATGTTGCTGCACTTAAACGTTCAAGGCCTTCAACCCCTGTTGATGATGACAAAAAGGGGGAGAAGGTTCAAGCTGATGCTGAAGCTGAACTAGTTCAAGCTGAGGCTGAAGCTCTACTAATACTGGCCAAAGGAGCAGAGAGGCAAGCTCAGACTGAGGAGGAGTCAAAAATTAACAAAGAGGAACATGCAGCTAAAAAGCAAAAAATGATAGAATATGAATCTGAAGCTGACAGTGTTTCTGAAACTGAAGAGGAAAAACCTACAAGGGAGATGATTGAAATGATTGAACTAGAGGAAGCTGCTGAGCTGGGCATATCCCTTGATGAGCTAAGGAAAAGGAAAGAAAAAGAGGCCAGGGATCAAGAAAAAGAAAAAGAAAAAGAAAAGGAAGCTTTGGCACGAGCTGAAGATGTATATACTGGTCCAAGACCTGATCTAATTCCATACTCAGATGCAGAACTGCAGGAATGTTACTTCAGAAGGAGCTTCAACAAAGAGATCAGAGGAATGACAATGAGCAGAGCAAATGGAGCTGTCATTCTCACTTTTGAGCTTAGTGACAAATCAACAGTGGGAATGGACATGAGATACGTTCACAGGATGGGCTACATTGAATGGCAAAGGATAATGATGCTGCTCAAGAAATTTAAAAGAAGTCAGATCAAACAAGAAATTCTATCTGAAGTCTCCAAGTTGATTGCTAGAGCTGAAGAACTGAGGTATGTCCCAGTTCCTGGTCTGCAGTGGGAGAATTTGTTCGACATGCCTGTAGGAGTAGAATTCAGAGAAAATCAAAGTATCAACACTCCTATTCAAGGTTTCATGTTTAAGGATCAGGCAGGTATTCCCAGTTTTATTAAGCTAATTGAGGTTTGCTATCTAAAAGTTGAGGATGCCTTGAGAATAAGAAACTGTTATGGTAATGAGGAGTCAAATCAGTTAATAAAGTATAGGCTGAACAAACTCATTAGAGTACAACAGAAGGAACTTCAGGGAAACGATGAAGCTGAAAGATTGTTAGATGAGGTCAATAAAGAGATCATTATCTGGGAGCTTCTACATCCTGAGTTCATCAGATAAATTAGATTAGTTCTAATATAAATATTAGATTAGTTCTAATTTTTTTTTATCACTATGTGTGCATGATCTAAGTGATCAACAACTTTTGTATTATGATTATTTCAACTAATACAAGTATAAAGTTTGATATGTTCAACTGTGTTATGATGTGTTCCTATTCATAAGTCTGATAAGTTCAGCAAAAATGAATAACATATAAGTTCTTATTCATTTATGTAATTAGTTGGTGTGTTCAACTCAAAAGTTGGTGTGTTCCAATTTAAATTGATAAGTTCAATTAAAATTGATACGTTCAATAAATATTTGATCAATTCAAATAATAAAATCTTAATAAGTTTGAGATTTAAAACATAATTCTGTTAAACAAACTTAAGAACTGTTTGATGGTTTTGTCATCATCAAATAGGGGGAGTTTGATGGGAAAATGATCTCATCAGTTAAGATTTGATGAGACAAAGTTAAGTTTGTAAAATGAGTTCTATATATAACTTAAACAGAATTATGAAGCTTAGTCAGACTGAACACTTATAGTGATTTAGACTGAGTATAAGCTGAATATAAACTGAGCATATGTTCGAACAGTTTATATTATACCTTAGTTAAAATATTAATGTGTTTGATAATCTGTGTATGTCACATAAGGTATATATCGAGTATTCAGCTTGATGTGTTTCAAGCTGAGTGACTCAGCTCAGAAGCAGAGTCAGCTCGATAGAGTTAATAAATATGTTTTATTTAACTCTTTGGACTTCTAAGGATGACTTAATAATTAAACATGTTAGTTCATGTTTGAATTCGGGTTTGTTCTCGAAGAACTCAGCTTGATGAGTTTCAAGCTGAGTAACTCATCCAGAATAAAGAAGTCATTCTAAGTGAATTTAAATGTGTTTTAAATTCTATTTTAACTCTCTATATCTACGGCACGGATAAGAAGACTCCAGAATCAAGATTGAAGATTGAAGACTCAAGATAAGAAAATTCAAGATTCAAGATTCCGATTTATCCGATAGTTAGTTAGCAAATTAGGATTAGTCCAGTTTGTTAGGAACCATAGCAACAGTATTATAAATACTTATCTCCTGATAAGTTTAGAGGTACGACTACGATTCTAATAAAAATTACAGAGCCAAAACCTTACCTCACCGTATGTGTTACGATTCTTGAATCATTGTTTGTCAGTTCAACGTGATCAAGAAACTCACAGACTGCCAAGCTATTCGTGTGTTCGAATTATCACATCAGTTGTGATATTGGTAAGTAATCATAAGTTGATTCAATCTGTGTAAATCCTGTTTAGAGAGTCGTCAGTATCTATAATCATAAGTTGATTATAGATAGCTAAGTTTGAGAGATTGAGAGATTTATATTAGGTGATTATATATCAGGAGTTGCTTACTTGATAAATACTGTAATCATCTTCTTATTCAAAGCATTATAATCATCTTCATATTAATAAAAGCATTCGACTGATTATGGTTTGATTTACTGTGTTTAACACTTTTATTTGATTTGTTCAATTTCCGCAGAAAGTGTATTCAACCCCCCCTTCTACACACTGTTGCTTGTTGTTATTCTCACCATGGGACCAACACTTACAATTCACAGGATATACAATCTGAGTCTAAAAATAGAAGTCAGTCTCATCCAGAAGCATCTGCCTTCTCAGGCATTGAATAGCTGAAGTAATATGTTGCTGCTCTATTTGGTTTGTTCCATCTCAAGCAGAAGAAGCACAAACGTCAAATCTATCAAAGAATTGAGAAGCTATCAAAGGATGTTCAAGTGATTGCCTCTGCAGTTGCTGCACTCCAGCAACAGAATACTTCGACCCCTATTGATGATAACAAAAATAAGGAGAAGGTTCAAGCTGACGCTGAGTTAGTGCAAGCTGAAGCTTTATTGGACTTAGCGAAAGGAGCAGAGAGCCAAGCTTTGTTTGAGGGGGAGCTGGAGCTAGAGAAAGAGTAACCAGCAGCTAAGAAACAAAAGGTGACAGAATCTGAATCTGAAGATGATGTTGATAGTGTTCCTGAGACTGAGGAAGAAACAGAAGAAGAAAAAGCTACAAGAGAATTAATAGAGATGCTCGAGCAAGAAGAAGCAAATGAGCTTGGGATCTCTGTAGCTGAGTTGAAGAAGAGAAAAGAAAAAGAAGTAAGGGACCAAGAAAAAGAAAAAGAGAGAAAAGCTTTGGCTGGTCCAAGACTTGATCATATCCCATACCCTGATGCAGAGATTCAAGAATGTTATTTCAGAAGGAGCGTCAGTGAAGAGATCAAAGGCATGACCTTCAGCAGAATTGATGGAGCCATCATCCTCAACTTTGAATTTGATGATAGTTCTACAATAGGGTGGACCTGAAATTTGTTCACAGGATGGGTTATATAGAATTGAAAAGGATAATGATGATGCTCAAGAAGTTCAAACGAAGCGAAATCAAGCAAGAGATATTTGCTGAAGTTTCTAAGCTGATTAATAGAGCTGAAGAGCTAAGATATGTTCCAGTTTCTGGCCTGCAATGGGAGAAATTATTTGATGTTCCTGAAGGTGTAGAATTTAAAGAAAATCAGAGTATTGATGCACCTGTTCAGGGATTTATGTTTAAGGATCAGGCAGGCAAACCTAGTTTTATCAAGCTTAATGAAATTTGTTATCTAAAAACTAAGGATGCCTTACATATTCGAAGCTGCTGTGGTGATGAAAGTTAAAATCAATTTGTTAAGTAGAAGCTGAACAAGATCATCAAAGTCCAACAGAAGGAATTCAAAGGAAATGTAGAAGCTGAGAAGTTGTTATACGAAATTACTAAAGAAATCATCAACTGGGAACTTCTACATCGTGAGTTCATAAGATAATAGATTAGTTCTATTGTATAAATTAGACTGGTTCTAATTTTGTAAGGACTAAGTGTGCATGATCTGAGTGATCAAAACTTGTGTATTATGATATGTTCAATTAATACAAGTATGAGTTTGATATGTTCAACTGTGTTATGATATGTTCAAACAAACTTAAGAACTGTTTGATGGTTTTGTCATCATCAAATAGGAGGAGTTTGTTGGGAAAATGATCTCATTAGTTAAGATGTGATGAGACAAAGTTAAGTTTGTAAGATGGGTTCTAAAGATAACTTAAACAGAATTATGAGGCTTGATTAGACTAAACACTTATAGTGTTTCAGACAGAGCATAAGCTGAATATAAGCTGAGCATATGTTCGATCAGCTTATACTAAGATCATTACTATGTGTGATAAGCTGTGTATGTCATCTAAGATATATATTGAGTTTTCAGCCTGGTGTGTTTCAAGCTGACTGACTGAGCGTATATACTGAGTCAGCTCAACAGAGTTGCTAAATAAGTTCTAGTTAACTCTTGGGACTTCTAAGGATGAGTTAATTAATATACGTGTTAGTTCATGTTTGTTTTCGAGTATGTTCTCGAAGAACTCAGCTTGATGAGTTTCAAGCTAAGTAACTCAGTCCAAACAAGAAGTCAGTTTAAAGAGATTTTAAATATGTGTTTAAATTTATCTTTTAACTCTCTATATCTACGGGAAGGATAAGAAGACTCCAGAATCAAGATTGAAGATTGAAGACTCAAGATGAGAAGATTCAAGATTCAAGATTCCGGTTTATCAGTTAGTTAGTTAGCAAATTATGATTAGTTCTAGTTTGTTAGGATCCGTTGGAACAGAATTATAAATAATTATCATCCTGATAAGTTTAGAGGTACGACGACTATTATTCAACGAGTGACAGAGCCAAACTCAGTTTCACCTCAACCTATTTAGCGTATGTGTTACGAGTCTTGATTCACTATTTGTCAGTTCAACGTGATCAAGATACTCACAGACTGCCAAGTTATTCGTGTGTTCGAATATTCGCATTAGTTGTGAAATTGGTATGTCTTCAATGTGTGATTAAATCCGGTTTAAAGAGTCGTCCGGTATCTATAATCATAAGTTGATTATAGATAGCAAAGTTTGAAAGATTGAGAGATTTGCATTAGGTGTTTACATATCAAGAGTTGCTTACTTGATAGAGTCTGTAATCATCTTCTTATTAATGAAAAGAAAATCATTCGACTGTGGTTTGATTTACTATGTGTAATAGTTTATTTTGATTTGTTCAATTTCCGCAGAAAGTGTATTCAACCCCCCTTCAACACATCTGTTGCTTCTTGTTATTCTCACCAAGGGACTAACAAAGTGTATGTAATCTTCAACTGACAAAAGGTCCCAAAGCTTATCAACACACGAGCTTATATAGAGCTCATTTTCGTCACTTCAGTTACCTTAGCCGGCAAAGAGCTTAATTCCTATTGGACCACAAATCAAGAGCCAATAGAAATCAGGTGCCATTTAGTTTTCCGAGCTTCACGACCCCTCACGGTCCCTCACGGCCCGTGAAGCTTAAAAGCTTCATGGCCCGTGCCGTGTTCTGGAAGTCGTGGAGGTACTCGTGGCGCATTTAACCTTCACGATCCCCTTCACGATCCGTATAGGGCCGTGAAGCCACTCTGGTCCATGGGCCGAATAGCCCATATGGGAAATCGTGGGGTCAGTGTGCTTCACGACCCGTGGAGCATCCTTCACGGTCGTGAAGCTTAGGTCAACTAGAATTTGACCATTTTGACCGGCTGTTTTCACTTAGGGCTGTCGGGGTAGAAGTTTGGTGTATGACCCAATAGGCCCGGACTTCACTGGCAGTGATATGGCATACGTGTTCCAGTAGGCATACATCAACAATATATATATATATATATATATATATATATATATATATATATATATATATATATATATATATATATATATATAGGATATATAAAGAACCTAAATAACCAATCAGGACCATTAGATCATCAAAATCAATGGATGAGATTTAACGATGACAAAACTGTAATTATCATATATTAAAATTGGAAGAAAAGGGAAAACATGGAAAATGCCCCCTACAACAAACCCACGATTTAAAAAAAAACCCCAAAAACTTTAAATTATCATAACTTTTTAAGTTTTGTGAATTTAAACAAAAAAATTATACCAATCTTTTAGTTTTTTAATCATTTTTCAAACAAGACCACTATTCCCATATTTTTCTAAATATTTTTTGAAAATGCAAATTTTGTTTGTATTTTGGACAGAATGTAATGTTATGTGCGGATTTTACATTTTTAGTTTAAATATATAATTTTGCATTTTGGTTTGCATTTTCATTTAATCATGTTGGGTTTGCATTTTGCATTTTCATAATTTTGCATTTTGGAAACATCTAGTTGACCTGCATATTTATATTTTGCATTTTTTCGATTTTTTGCATTTTGCATTTTACATTCAGAATTAAACCCAGCAGCTAAGAAACAAAAGGTGACAGAATCTGAATCTGAAGATGAAGCTGACAGTGTTCCTGAGACTGAGGAAGAAACAGAAGAAGAAAAAGCTACAAGAGAATTAATAGAGATGCTCGAGCAAGAAGAGGCAAATGAGCTTGGGATCTCTGTAGCTGAGTTGAAGAAGAGAAAAGAAAAAGAAGTAAGGGACCAAGAAAATGAAAAAGAGAGAAAAGCTTTGGCTGGTCCAAGACTTGATCCTATCCCATACCCTGATGCAGAGATTCAAGAATGTTATTTCAGAAGGAGCGTCAGTGAAGAGATCAAAGGCATGACCTTCAGCAGAATTGATGGAGCCATCATCCTCAACTTTGAATTTGATGATAAGTCTACAATGGGGTGGACCTGAAATTTGTTCACAGGATGGGCTACATAGAATTGAAAAGGATAATGATGATGCTCAAGAAGTTCAAACGAAGCCAAATCAAGCAAGAGATCTTTGCTGAAGTTTCTAAGCTGATTAATAGAGCTGAGGAGCTAAGATATGTTCCAGTTTCTGGCCTGCAATGGGAGAAATTATTTGATGTTCCTGAAGGTGTAGAATTTAAGAAAATCAGAGTATTGATGCACCTGTTCAGGGATTTATGTTTAAGGATCAGGCAGGCAAACCTAGTTTTATCAAGCTTAATAAAATTTGTTATCTAAAAACTAAGGATGCCTTACGTATTCGAAGCTGCTGTGGTGATGAATGTTCAAATCAATTTGTTAAGTAGAAGCTGAACAAGATCATCAAAGTCCAACAGAAGGAATTCAAAGGAAATGTAGAAGCTGAGAAGTTGTTATACGAAATTACTAAAGAAATCATCAACTGGGAACTTCTACATCGTGAGTTCATAAGATAATAGATTAGTTCTATTGTATAAATTAGATTGGTTCTAATTTTGTAAGGACTAAGTGTGCATGATCTGAGTGATCAAAACTTGTGTATTATGATATGTTCAATTAATACAAGTATGAGTTTGATATGTTCAACTGTGTTATGATATGTTCATAATTATTAGTATGATAAGTTCAGCTTGAATGAATAACTGATTAGTTCTTATTCATTAATGTGTTTGGTTGATTTGTTTAACTTAAAGTTGGTATGTTCCACTTATAATTGATAAGTTCAATTAATATTTGATTAGTTCAAAATTAAAATCTTAATAAGTTTATGGTTGAAACATAATTCTGTCAAAAAAACTTAAGAACTGTTTGATGGTTTTGTCATCATCAAATAGGAGGAGTTTGTTGGGAAAATGATCTCATTAGTTAAGATTTGATGAGACAAAGTTAAGTTTGTAAGATGGGTTCTAAAGATAACTTAAACGGAATTATGAGGCTTGATTAGACTAAACACTTATAGTGTTTCAGACTGAGCATAAGCTGAATATAAGCTGAGCATATGTTCGATTAGCTTATACTAAGATCATTACTATGTGTGATAAGCTGTGTATGTCATCTAAGATATATATTGAGTTTTCAGCCTTGTGTGTTTCAAGCGGACTGACTCAGCGTATATACTGAGTCAGCTCAACAGAGTTGCTAAATAAGTTCTAGCTACCTCTTGGGACTTCTAAGGATGAGTTAATTAATATACGTGTTAGTTCATGTTTGTTTTCGAGTATGTTCTCGAAGAACTCAGCTTGATGAGTTTCAAGCTAAGTAACTCAGTCCAAACAAGAAGTCAGTTTAAAGAGATTTTAAATATGTTTTTAATTTATCTTTTAACTCTCTATATCTACGGGAAGGATAAGAAGACTCCAGAATCAAGATTGAAGATTGAAGACTCAAGATGAGAAGATTCAAGATTCAAGATTCCGGTTTATCAGTTAGTTAGTTAGCAAATTATGATTAGTTCTAGTTTGTTAGGATCCGTCGGAACAGAATTATAAATATATATCATCCTGATAAGTTTAGAGGTACGACGACTATTATTCAACGAGTTACAAAGCAAAACTCAGTTTCACCTCTACCTATTGAGCGTATGTGTTACGAGTCTTGATTCACTATTTGTCAGTTCAACGTGATCAAGATACTCACAGATTGCCATGTTATTCGTGTGTTCGAATATTCGCATTAGTTGTGAAATTGGTAAGTCTTCAATGTGTGATTAAATCATGTTTAAAGAGTCGTCCGGTATCTATAATCATAAGTTGATTATAGATAGCAAAGTTTGAAAGATTGAGAGATTTACATTAGGTGTTTACATATCAAGAGTTGCTTACTTGATAGAGTCTGTAATCATCTTCTTATTAATGAAAAGCAAATCATTCGACTGTGGTTTGATTTACTATGTGTAACAGTTTATTTTGATTTGTTCAATTTCCGCAGAAAGTGTATTCAACCCCCATTCTACACATCTGTTGCTTCTTGTTATTCTCACCAAGGGACTAACAAAGTGTATGTAATCTTCAACTGACAAAAGGTCCCAAATATATATATATATATATATATATATATATATATATATATATATATATATATATATATATAAAGAACCTAAATAACCAATCAGGACCATTAGATCATCAAAATCAATGGATGAGATTTAACGATGACAAAACTGTAATTATCATATATTAAAATTGGAAGAAAAGGGAAAACATGGAAAATGCCCCCTACAACAAACCCACGATTTAAAAAAAAACCCCAAAAACTTTAAATTATCATAACTTTTTATGTTTTGTGAATTTAAACAAAAAAGTTATACCAATCTTTTAGTTTTTTAATCATTTTTCAAACAAGACCACTATTCCCATATTTTTCTAAATATTTTTTGAAAATGCAAATTTTGTTTGTATTTTGGACAGAACGTAATGTTATGTGCGGATTTTACATTTTTAGTTTAAATATATAATTTTGCATTTTGGTTTGCATTTTCATTTAATCATGTTGGGTTTGCATTTTGTATTTTCATAATTTTGCATTTTGGAAACATCTAGTTGACCTGCATGTTTATATTTTGCATTTTTTCGATATTTTGCATTTTGAATTTTGCATTCAGAATTAAACGCAGCTCAAAATGCAAAATTTGCATTTTAAAAAAAAAGTTTCAAAAATATATGAAGCCTAGTCTTTTTTTAAAGAGGACGAAAAACTGAAACTAATAATATAATATTTTTTGTTAAAATTCTTAATAACAAACGAGTTATGATCATTTAAAATAAGTTCGGTTTTTTTCTAAACATGATGGGTGCTGGGTGTAGGTGTGTGATTTTTTTTTTTCCATTTTTGCCCCTAAATAATGTGTCACGTGTCATCACCAGAAAGGTTCTTTAGGTTCTATGTTTAAGGAAGGTTCTTAATATAATCTTACCCTATATATATATATATATATATATATATATATATATATATATATATATATATATATATATATATATAAATATATATATAAGGTTCAAGTAAAAAGAATATTAAGGTACTAAATATAATAAGAAATTAGGGCTTGACACGTGTTAAGTTTGTTAAAAAGGTAAAAAAGTCACTTTTTTTTCTCTCTCTCCCACGTTAATAAACTCACGCCTTCCCACATTTGCAAACCCTAGAAGTCGTACAGCATAAAGAAGTCGACCCCTGCAATCGTAAAGCTCCGCCTCTCCCCTGCAAAAACCCTAAACCCCGGCGAACCGTAAAGCTCCACCTCTCCCCTCCAACCGCCGATGCATCACCGTCGAACCGGAAAGATTCGCCTCTTCCCTACAACCGCCGATGCATCACAGTCGAACCGTGAATCTCTGCCGCCGTAAAACTTCCCCTGAACCGTAAATCCACCGCAGCCACCGCCGCTGTTTGCTTATTCGTCGCACCGCCACCGCCTCAGATCTGCCCTTTGAAGTCGCCACCGCCGCCGCTGGTTTTGCTACGCAGCCACCGAGGACATGCGTAATCATCGTTGCATCTGGTTTTCGACGCTCGTTGGTGATTGATTCCCAGATGTGAACGGTCGTCGAAGCACAACCGTTATCCGTTCCGGTCATTTCTTCTTTCTCCGTTCTTAGATATGATGGTTCGCGATGCACACTGTCTCCATCGATGCCGTTTGCCGCCGTCCACCACAGTCTTCGCTGCCATCCACCTCCGTCTTCGCCGCCATTCATCCATGTCCTGTGTATCAGATCCCCAAGTATGCATAGTTTTTTTTGTGTATTAAAATGTTGTACTCTGTGCATCATTTGTAATCTGTGAATCAAAGTGTATTATGTGCATTTAGTGGTTGCAATTTGTGCATAAATGGTTGTACATGTGCATCAAGTCTCAACCGACGGGACACACCTTTTTCTTTTTTTATTTGAATTTACGATATTAACCTTTCTCATTTTATTAATTCCGAAAATTTTGTTAGGTTTATGACTTTTTTTGTTTGGCTTTTGTAGAGATCCTACGGTTGAGATATCTCCTTACATTTAGTACCATAAGATATTTTGTACTGTATCCCTACCATATATATATATATATATATATATATATATATATATATATATATATATATCCATATACATCTACATATGTATATGTACTTATATAGATATTATTATATCCATATACATATATAGATATTATTATATGTACTTATATAAGTACATATACATATGTAGATGTATATGGATATATATATATATATATATATATATATATATATATATATATATATATATATACATCTATGGTGTGATCGTAGACTGCGTGTTTATTTAGAGTAAAATCTTTTGCCACAACCTCGTTTTAAACTTATAAAAACGATATTACAAAGCAGATACTACACACGAATCAGGAAAGTATGACCTGGTCAATAGTAGTACGGACTAGGTAAGACCGGAAATCGTTCCACCAGGACAGGAAGCAACCAATACTTAAGCCTCATTGTTGTTTGATCAGCATAATTAAAGTAAAAGCAAGTGACAAGATTAACTAATCCTCTAAGCAACTAAAAACAGACTAACACCGAAGGCAAATAGTAGGATAAAGATTCACTCAGGCCTTCGAATCCTCCTAACTAGTCATGGCAACACTAAAATACAAAACATAATATGAAGACTTGAATAGATTTAGCGCATAGCATGTTGTTCTAATACTCAACAAAACCACATTATCATGCAAGAATTATCACTCGAGTTATCAAGACTCAGACTTAACAATCAAACATTATCAGACAAGCAACGGCATATCAGAATTCAACTACAGATCCAACAGATCGCGTCCAAATCAGACTACAAAGACAAACATCTTTTCAAATGACATGTCCAGTAGTCCTCAGAACCCAAAAAGGTGTCAAAGCAGTTAAAGTGGTTAAAACAAGCAAAAACAGCACACATTGGTGAAAATGGCCTTGTGCGGCCGTAGGGATTTCTCCCTGTGGCCGTAGACGGGGTTACCTTCCTACGGCTGTAGGGATTTCTCCCTTGTTAGATTATTAAAATTGAGGGTGCAATATGTCAATATTGTAAACTTAGGCAAATGCTATAAAAGGCATTTGCCTCCTTGAAATGAATTAAGCTTTACATAATTTCATCTCTCTTGTTTGGTGTTTGCTCTCTAACTCTCGGCTCTCTCTCTCTAGAAACCGAACCATACTCACACACATAAACATGATAATCACACTAGCATTGCTTCATCCTTACATTAAGGGACCATCAATTGGTATCAGGGCCAAACTTGTTTTTGGCTCGTGATTTTTCGAAGAATACAAGATACATCTCGAAGATTTCAAGCTCAAGGTGAAGAACAAGCATTCGGTTTTCTCAAAGTACTCTAACCTACGGTTTCTTCAAGAATGGTTCGAGTTCTAGTAGTGTACTGACGTGAACACTTTTATTCCCGAAGGTAGAACACATTCAAGGTATAAACAACACTCCTTTCTACCACTTCTTTGGGATATTCTAAGGGTAGCTACTGGTTTATTGGGTTTTCTTGAAGAACACATCAAACCGGGTGGTGTTTTAAAAGCATAAAGTTCAATGGTTCATAATTACTCAACTTTTTGGCATTTAATTTTCAGGGTATTTAAGCATTTATGGTGTTCTTGTTCCTAGAAGTACATCCTTCAAGAAAAAGAAAGCTGATATTAATTTAAATAATTATAAATTCTTCAAAGGTTACATGTTGTACAAGGACAATCAAGTACAACCCATACCAATCAAGGTACAAGTGGATATACACCATAAAGAGTAAGGTCAACAGATCTGAAAGTGATATCTCAGATTATATAAGCCGGATCCATGAGGTATGCGATTGGTGGGTTATGCGGCTTATAGAGTTTCCAAGCTAAAACCTCCCAAGTGTTACTATGTTTAGCTATCAGCCGCACTAAGCTCAATCACATGCGATTCAGTGGTTCTAAGTTTGTTCTATCAACCGCATTGAATTGATCCGTGCGATTCTAGGGTTATTGCTTAATTGGCTTTCTCACACCAAAGGCAATCGCATTCGACTCCCTGACTTGATTAGTATTCGATTGGCATTATTAACAGTTTTATTTCTAAGTGTTTGGTGCTACAGGGATCAATCGCACTCTATTGGTTACTCATTAAATCACAACCAAGTCGTTACTTTGTCCATTTGTCTTCAAGAGATATTATCAATCGCACAGAACCATTCGCACACCTTGAATCTATTGGACAAGCATTAAACTTTTGAGACTTGACTTATTGAACAAGAGGACAATCGAACTTTAAACATTCAAAGTTGAATTTAATCTAAACCAGATCTAATTCAAAGTTAAATTAAATTAACTTATTTTTATTTAATTCAAAGTTGAATTTAATCTTTGCAATATCTAATTCAAAGTTGAATTAAATTGACTTAATTCCTCAATCATCACCTTAAAGTTTAATACAAACTTAAAAAGAATCTTATTCTTAATAGTCAACAACGGTTTTCGAACAATCAAATCATCAAACAAGTAAACGATCATTTCTTACTAAACATTCATTATGTCAAGTTCAAATGAAATGATGTCCATTGGTACCGACACAAAACCTCCTGTTCTGTTTCGAGGAGAATACAATGTTTGGAAAGGAAGGTTTATGGACTTCCTGGAACACAATGAGGTATATGGGGAGAAGATGATAGAGTGTATCTACGATGGAAACACAAAGTATATGAAGGTTGTAGAAGCTGGCCCAAACAACAACCCTCCCATTGTCCGTCATGAAAGAGAGAAAACAACAGAGGAGCTTACTGCAAATGAAAAGGAAACCAAAAAGGCTGAACGGTTGCTTAAGTACTATCTCAAGCAGGGAATCTCCTCAGAAATCTATACTAAGATAGATAGCTTAGCCACTGCAAAGTAAATATGGGATGAGATCAAAAAGCAGTTACAGGGCACTGAACAGGGGGAGTACATCAAGCGTACTCAATTAGTCAACAGCTACCATGTTGGTCCCTTAGTGAGAAGGTCAACAAGCGAGTAATGTGTAGAAGGGGGGGTTGAATACACTTTCTTTGGAAAATTGAACAAATCAATAAAAATTGTTAACACACATCAAACCACAATAATTGAATGCTTTGCTTTTCATTAATAAGAAGATGATTACAGACTCTATCAAGTAAGCAACACTTGATATGTAAACACCTAATATAAATCAAATCTCTCAATCTCTCAAACTTTGCTATCTATAATCAACTTATGATTATAGATACCGGACGACTCTCCAAACAGAATTTAATCACTGATTGAAAACTTACCAATATCACAACAAATGTGAATATTCGAACACACGAATAACTTGGCAATCTATGAGTATATTGATCACGTTGAACTGACAAACAATAAATCAAGATTCGTAACACATACGGTTTGAGGTGAACTTGATTTGGCTCTGTATTTTCAAAATAATAGTCGTACCTCTAAACTTATCAGGATGATAAGTATTTATAATCTTGTTCCTACGGATGCTAACTGTTCGAGTATGCCCAATGATACATGTATGCCATTTAGATCACTACTGATAATGTATGGGCCTATTGGGTCACACACCGGCGACCTATCTCGACATCCTATAAGATGGAGGGACCAATGGTGTCAAAATGAGAAAATTGGTGTGCTGGCAAATACCGCGACGCGGTATACTTAAGTCTACGTGACGCGGAACTTCCGCGGCGCGGAACCTTACGGGTACGCGGCGCGGAATTTTGTCAGACTGCATGCAATGATAAGATTCTCCACCTCCACTCTTGCCTAATAGTTGGGCTTTCTTGTGCAGTACTCTGAGGCCGGCCAAGGAAGACTAAAAAGCATCTCTGGGTTTTTAAAAAGCCCTCTTTTGCTTTTACTTCTATCCTTTTGCCAAAACACACATTTTACACTTAGTAAAAGATTCTCTAAGAGTGTTATTGTGTGGGTAGTTCAAGGAGTCCGAATTCTGGAATATCAAGGCTGTTCTTGAGGAAGATTTCAAGGCTTTGAAGATCTCCCAAGCTTGCTAGTACAAGGAGAGAGGACAATACCCGGGGTAGACTTCATTAGAGGAAAGCTTCTTTGCTTTCTTGTCATCACCACCATATCTTCAAGTTGCTGGAGCTAAGGAGCAGGGTATAACCTCTTTTCTTTCTGTTTTGCATGTTGCTTAAGCTAGTTATAGAGTTTGGTCCATAGCTTGGGGTTTTATGCTTTAATTTCTTGTACTTTATGCTTTGTGTGTTGACCTTGTTGCTTCCGCTGTGTTCATAGAACCCCAACAGTGGTATCTGAGCCACCTCTATACTACTTTTGCACATGGTGGTCTGAAAAACCCGAAAATAAAGTTTAGTGTTTTCTGTTCGTCAATTTTTGCACATGGTGGCTCAGATACCACAACAGTGGTATCTGAGCCACCGCTGTGTACATAGAACTCATGAGGTTACGCGGCGCGGAATATCGCTGTATAGATTCTGTTTTTAAACTTTGTTTTTAAATAAAAATTATTTTTGGGTTTTGGCACTAAATTTTGGTTACTGGATTTTTAGTCCAGAAATTAAAATTTAGTTTTATGATGTTGCCTTGTATAATGGTTGGTGTATTTATATGTGGATTATTATTTTGGCATGAAAATAAATAATTGGATATACTTACATAATGTATTTATGAATATGTTTCATCAAAAATGGTTTGGTGTTACTAATGCATAAGTTCATGGGATTTTTAGTGCCTTGAGTGTTTTTGTAAAAATCTTAACCATTAAGCATAAGTTTACATGGTTTTGTGTGGCACACCATGTTGTTGATGTTGATCTTGTTGTTATTGTTCACTAGTGAACCTGTTTTGTTGGTAACCCTAGAAAAATGCCGTAGACCTTGTGGATGTTTGGTTGTATGTTTTATTATTCATTCATTTGGTGACTATATGTCACAATGGTTTGTAATAATAATTTATTTATTTATTTGGTATGTAATTTTTTGTGGCTTGCATGTCATTTAAATATTCCATATTATGTATTTGTACTAGAAAATAGGATTTGTGGCTTGCATGCCATTTATTTAATTTTCTATGTAATTGTAATATGGAGCAACCATCGGGAGTCCATGGAGTGACGTCTTGGCGAACACGAAATCCGGAAGGCACAATGGAGGTGGCGGGTTTAGAGGGAGCACATCCAAGTCAAGGAGTTTTTGTCCTTAGATGACTTGTTTTTCCCGCAGTGGCTCACGGGAAAAACACATAGGTTTTAGGAGCATGGTTACCAACCTTATGTATGCGTGTGATGGTTTTATTATATATATTGTTTATACATGAATTGTAGGACTATTGCATGCTACACAATTTTTGATAAATAATAAAACCCAAGAGTTTTAAAAATGGTTTAACAACTCTCGCGCGCACACTTGATTAACAAACGGATTTAAAATTGGTTTAGTATCCGATTAGTGAAAACATTTGGTTTTGTCACTTTTTGTTAATCAAACTCAAAAATGGTTTTTTAACCGGAAAACTAAATCCCGTTTTCTAAATGTAAATCGCACACCACCCATAAGAGGACACCACCCAAATCTAGCCGTGTAAGGGTTGATCGTCGAGCTCTAGCCGAGATTGCCTTTGCATGAGCTGTGTGGAAGGCGCGTGTGGCAACTCGCAAGGTCGATTGTCGAGCTCTAGCCGAGTCTACCATTGGGATAGAGTACCACCGTGTATCTTGATGGTTGATTTACAATTTCAAATTAATCTTTCATATGGTCGTCGAGCTCTAGCCGAGGTCATGTAAAATATTAATTTAGGATTGTTGTGGAGTGATCAAACATGCCAAATTTGGCACAATGGTTCTCAAGTAGGATCCTGCAAGGAACTAAGAGTTGCAATAATGGATTGCAATCGGTCAATGGTTGCCGGCCTAAATAACTTTGCCACGTGATCCGCGGAAAACCCGTCACGGTGCAAGGTGAAATAAGGTTCTTAGCCCTTGTTAAAATAGTTGTTTTTCATTAAACATTTGGGGTAATTCTTTTAACAAGGATTTCAATCAAACTAACCAAATCTACTTTGCTTATTATAGATGGCATCAACTAGCACCAACCACACCACGTCAAACATATCCTTAAGAGTGTTTCTCGAGAAGGATAAACTCGATGGGACCAATTTTATGGATTGGTCACGGCAACTACGAATTGTCCTCCGTCATGAGGACAAGTTGGCTACCATTGAGGAACCCATCCCCGAGGTCCCTGCATCCAACGCGAGTAGGGTCGTGAAACAGGCGTATGAAACTCAAAGACATCACCGAGGTTACTTGCCTCATGCTTAGCACTATGAGCTCCGACTTGCAAAAGTCGATGGAGCACTTGAGTGCTTATGACATGATGCGCGAGTTGTCGGACATGTTCCAACAATAAGCGAAGCAAGAGGGGTGTGGTTGTCTTAACTATCTTCTCGGTTACCGATTGCATGAGGGCGGGAACGTGTCCCACCACGTTCTGAAGATGAAACCGTTGGTGGAACGCCTAGAGAGGTTGGGATTTGCCATATCGAGAGATATGGCGGTAGACTTGATTCTACGGTCTCTCCCACCGTCATATGATTAATTTGTTGTGAGTAATCATATGCACGGGATAGACAAATCCCTCATGGAATTGCATGGTATGCTGCGGACCGCCGAGTCCAACATGACCAAGCAAAAGCCATCTACCTCCGTTCCCGTCTTGGCCATCAAGGAGGGTGAGTCCAAGAAGAGGAAGAAACCGGCCTCTACCCCGAAAGGGAAAGGCAAGGGTAAGGTTGGGGCTTTCAAGCCGAACCCTGCCCCGGAGCCGAAGCCGAAGGGACCTATCCCTCAAGCTAAGACTCTGGAGGAGGCGATTTGCTTCTTCTGCGGGGCTAAGGGACACATGCGCCGGAGCTGCCGTTAGTACCTAGAGGGCCTGAAAAAGCTACGAGCTTCGGGAGCGGGCGCTTCTACTTCATGTAAGTTTGTGATTGAACTCCATCATACTTCTACATCTAATGGCTGGGTTTTAGATACCGGCTGTGGCACTCACATTTGTAATATGGTGTAGGTGCTAAAGGGAAGTAGAAGGCTGAGAGATGGGGAGCTGGAGCTAACAATGGGAAACAAAGAGGTTGTCCCGGTGTTAGAGAAAGGAAGTGTGGAGCTTACTTTCAAGACCGGATTATCTATTATTTTTAAAGATGTATGCTATTCTCCGCTTATGGCAAGAAACATTTTATCATTTTATGCTTTGTATGACGATGGATATTTGTTTAAATTTGAAAATGGTTTTATCTTATGTTTTAAAAATGATGTTTGTTATTTTAAAGCTTATCCATGTCGTGGTATATACGAAGCCGATGCATACATAGAAAATAATAGAACAATCATGAACATAGATTCTGGATCCAAAAATGGTTTGGATAAGTTTTCCTTATGGCATAGCCGTCTTAGCCATATAAACAAGAAACGCATCACCAAGCTCCAAGCGGATGGGATCTTGGAATCCTTTGACCTCGGGTCAAATGAAGCATGCGAATCTTGTTTATTAGGCAACATGACTAAGTCACCCTTTACCAGTGTGGGTGAAAGGGCTAAATGCTTGTTGGAAATAGTGCATACGGATGTATGCGGTCCGTTCAAGCATGTTACAAGGAACAACTCAAGATACTTCGTTGCGTTTACTGATGATTTCAGTAGATATGGATATGTCTACTTGATTAGGCAAAAGTCTGAGGCCTTTGAGGTCTTTAAGACATTCCAAAACGAATTCAAGAATCAATTGGGCAAGACTATCAAAGTACTTCTCTCCGACAGGGGAGGCGAGTACTTGAGCTCGGAGTTCCGTGATCATCTTGTTAGTTGTGGGATTATTTCGCAACTAACTCCTCCTAGGACGCCACAATTGAATGGTATCGCCGAGCGGAGAAATCGGACATTGTTGGATATGGTCCGGTCGATGATGAGTCGCACGGAAGTACCCATAAGCTTTTGGGGGTACGCTCTCGAGTCGGCGGTTAGGATCCTTAACCTCGTACCGACAAAGAAGGTCCAAAAGACACCTTATAAGATGTGGCATGGAGTTGCTCCTAAGATCGCATATCTCAAGGTTTGGGGATGTCCTGCCTTCGTAAGACGAGAGGTAGAGGACAAACTCGAACCAAGGTCTGAAAGGTGTTACTTCATTGGGTATCCAACCGGAGGCATGAGATATTTATTCTACAAACCTTCCAAAAACAAAGTGTTTATTGCGAGAAGGGCCGTGTTCCTTGAAAGGGAACTCATATCCATGCAATCGGGTAAGAGGATTGATCTTGAAGAAATTCAAGAACCCAATGGGGAAGGGACAAGTGTCGGCACTAGCAATCAACCCGAAGTGGTTGAAACCGAGCAAGAGAATGCATCGGTACCTGACAACACTTCATTAATTCCTCGTAGGTCCGGTAGATCATGTCAAGAGCCAGAGAGATATGGGTTTCTCATATCCGAGGGCAATGACCTATTGGTGGATCATGATGAACCGACCAACTACCGGGAAGCCGTAGCGGGCAATGAGTCTGCTAGGTGGAGGAAAGCAATGGAGAGTGAGATGCAATCCATGTCGGATAACCAAGTACGGGAATTGGTTGATCCTACACCCGGGTGTAAGACAGTGGGATGTAAATTGGTCTTCAAGAAGAAGACCGGCATGGATGGAACTGTAGATAACTTCAAAGCCCGACTGGTGGCTAAGGGTTTCACGCAAACTCATGGGATTGACTATGAGGAAACCTTTTCACCAGTGGCCATGTTGAAGTCTATCAGAATACTCATGGCCATAGCTGCGTTTTATGATTACGAGATATGGCAAATGGATGTAAAATCCGCCTTCCTTAACGGGAAGCTAAGTGAAGAGGTGTTTATGACACAACCCGAGAGTTTTGTACATCCTGAGCATCCTGATAGAGTCTGCAAGTTAAAGAAGTCAATTTATGGACTTAAACAAGCATCTCGTAGCTGGAACCTGTGCTTTGATGAGAAAATCAAAGAGTTTGGTTTTTCGAAAAGCAAGGATGAGCCATGCGTATATGTCAGGGCTAGTGGGAGCGTTGTTGTATTCCTTGTCCTATATACATAGATGATATTCTACTTATTGGAAACAACGTCCCAACCTTGGAAGAGGTTAAGACTTTTCTTGGGAGTTGTTTTTCAATGAAGGACTTAGGAGATGCGGCGTATATATTGGGCATAAAGATCTACAGAGATAGATCTAAAAGGTTAATAGGGCTTAGCCAAAGTGCATATGTCGACAAGGTCTTGAAGCGATTCAAGATGGAGGACTCTAAGAGGTAACACCCCTATGTTGCATGGAGTGACTTTGAGCAAGTCTCAATGTCCTAGTTCCAAAGAGGAACTTGACGTAATGAAGAGTAGATATCAGGGTAATCCCGGGCAAGCCCATTGGACTACGGTCAAGAACATTCTCAAGTATCTTCGGAGGACAAATGAGATGTTCTTAGTGTATGGTGGTAAGGAAGAGCTTAGAGTACATGGTTACTCAGATGCTAGCTTCCAAACTGATAAGGACGACTGCCGATCATAATCGGGGTTCGTGTTCCTTCTCAATGGTGGTGCTATAAGTTGGAGGAGCTCCAAGCAAGTCACCGTAGCTGATTCAACTACCGAGTCGGAGTACATTGCGGCAAGTGAAGCAGCTAAAAAGGCGGTATGGATGAGGAAGTTCATCCAAGATCTTGGAGTGGTTCCTAGCATATCCGACCCTATTGAGATCTTCTGTGACAATGAGGGTGCGGTGGCTTTAGCTAAGGAACCAAGGGCTCATAAGCGGACGAGGCACATTCCTCGCAAATATCACTTCATCAGAGATGTTATTGAGAGTGGTGATATTGCCATCAGCAGAGTAGCTTCGGAGGGCAATTTGGCTTATCCGTTCACTAAACCGTTGTCACAAGTTGTACATGATTCTCACACTAGAGATATAGGTGTTAGATTCGCTAGTGACTTGGTTTGAGTGTAATATTTGGCTTATGTTTGATTTGTACTTGTTTTTTGGGAACACTAAGCAGTATTGTATTTCATACTATATTGATTATTAAATGTGATTTAATGATACGCCGAGGGCGAATATTTTATGAATCCTTACTGTGTTCCATCTTAGCATGTTTAATACTTCTCAGAATGCCTTTTCATTCTAAATGTCCACAGTCGGTCATTCTTCAAGGGGAGGAAGTTTTAGATAAGACTGAGGGAAGTGGTTGGTCGCTATCTAATAATGAATTAGATAAAAGAGACGCAACACTTCGCCTGTGCTTGCAATGGCCAAGTGACTGGACGACCCGCACCTGAACTTAATATCATTTTGTCCATAGACTGGAGATACATGTATTTCAAAGCATGGATCTGCTTTTCCTTGATTGCTTTCAAACGCAGTTCGTAACTGGTTGTTATAAAGGGAGCTTTCAGGTAAAGTATGGTGTATGTAGCGGAGCAATGTAGTCGAAGGGATTCGTTCCTCTAGTTTTAGAGAGATATCCTTGGGCCCCTCGATGATTGAGCACTGACGTAAAATGCATGGCCATGCTCAAGTTGCAATGATGATTGATCGATTGCAACTAGATTTTGGGTCACCATCAATCGAGATCGAGAAACATAATCGTGAACGATCTGGAGATTGACATTTAACCATGTCTCGTGTTCACACGGGTATCGCGAACGAAGGGATAAATGATCACTTATCTATAGGACCATTCCGTAACTGATTCTGGATTTGGTTTTTGACAAAAACCCATACTGACTTGGGGGAAGAAATGCCTTACTAGAGGCCACTCTTTGTCTGTGGTTTATGGGTACAGTGTGTCATGTGCTAGTGGGAGTTTGTTGGAGTATGCCTAATGACACATGTATGCCATTTAGATCAATACCGATAATGTATGGGCCTATTGGGTCACACACCGGGGACCTATCTCGACAGCCTATAAGATGGAGGGACCAATGGTGTCAAAATGAGAAAATTGGTGTGCTGGCAAATACCGCGACACGGTATACTTAAGGCTACGCGACGCGAATCTTCCGCGGCGCGGAACCTTACGATTACGCGGTGCGGAATTTTGTCAGACTGCATGCAATGATAAGATTCTCCACCTCCACTCTTGCCCAATAGTTGGGCTTTCTTGTGCAGTACTCTGAGGCCGGCCAAGGAAGACTAAAAGGCATCTCTCGGTTTTTAAAAAGCCCACTTTTGCTTTTACTTCTATCCTTTTACCAAAACACACATTTTACACTTAGTAAAAGATTCTCTAAGAGTGTTCTTGTGTGGGTACTTCAAGGAGTCCGAATTCTGGAATATCAAGGCTGTTCTTGAGGAAGATTTCAAGGATTTGAAGATCTCCCAAGCTTGCTAGTACAAGGAGAGAGAACAATACCCGGGGTGTACTTCATTAGAGGAAAGCTTCTTTGCTTTCTTGTCATCACCACCATATCTTCAAGTTTCTGGAGCTAAGGAGCAGGGTATAACCTCTTTTCTTTTTGTTTTGCATGTTGCTTAAGCTAGTTATAGAGTTTGGTCCATGGCTTGGGGTTTTATGCTTTGATTTCTTATACTCTATGCTTTGTATGTTGTACCTTGTTGCTTCCGCTGTGTACATAGAACCCCAACACTAACAAACTAGAACTAATCCTAATTTGCTAACTAACTAAAGGATAACCCGGAATCTTGAATCTTGACTCTTCTTATCTTGAGTCTTCAATCTTCAATCTTGATTATGGAATCTTCTTATCCTTCCCGTAGTTATAGAGAGATAAAAGATAAATTTAAAACATATTTAAAATCTCTTTAAACAGACTTCTTGCTCGGACTGAGTTACTCAGCTTGAAACTAATTAAGGTGAGTTCTTCGAGAACAAACTCGAAAACAAACATGAACTAACATGTATATTAATTAACTCATCCTTAGAAGTCCTAAGAGTTATCTAGAACTTATTTAGAAACTCTGTTGAGCTGACTCAGTCTATACGCTGAGTCACTCAGCTTGAAACACATCAGGATGAATACTCAACCTATACCTTAGGTGACATACACAGCTTATCAAACACATTGATAATCTTACTAAGATATAGTCTAAGCTGATCGAACATATGCTCAGCTTATGCTCAGTCTGAAACACTGTACGCGTTCAGTCTGATCAAGCCTCATAATTATGTTTAAGTTATCTTTAGAACACATCTTACAAACTTAACTTTGTCTCATCAAATCTTAACTGATGAGATCATTTTCCCAACAAACTCCCCCTATTTGATGACGACAAAACCATCAAACAGTTCTTAAGTTTGTTTAACAGAATTATGTTTTAAATCTCAAACTTATTAAGATTTTATTTTTGAATTTATCAAATATTAATTGAACTTATCAATTTTAATTTAACTTATCAATTATAAGTGGAACATACCAGCTTCAATGTTGAACAAACCAACCAAACATATTAATGAATAAGAACTAATCAATTATTTATTCAAGCTGAACTAATCAGACTAATAATTCTGAACATATCATAACACAGTTGAACATATCAAACTGATACTTGTATATATTGAACATATCAAAATACAATGGTTTGATCACTCAGATCATGCACACTTAGTGCTTATAAAATTAGAACTAATCTAACTTACACAATAGAACTAATCTATTATTTTATGAACTCAGGATGTAAAAGTTCCCAATTGATGATTTATTTGGTAATTTCGTATAGCAACTTCTCAGCTTCTACATTCCCTTTGAGTTCCTTCTGTTGGACTTTGATGATCTTGTTCAGCTTGTATTTCACAAATTGGTTTGAACTATCACCACCACAGCAGCTTCAAATATGTAAGGCATCCTTAGTTTTTAAATAGCAAATTTTATTCAGCTTGATAAAACTAGGTTTGTCTGCCTGATCCTTAAACATAAATCCTGAACAGGTGCATCAATAACTTGATTTTCTTTAAGCTCTACACCTTCATGAACTTCAAATAATTTCTCCCATTGCAGACCAGGAACTGGAACATATCTCAGTTCCTCAGCTCTATTAATCAGCTTAGAAACTTCAACAAAGATCTCTTGCTTGATCTGACTTCTTTTAAACTTCTTGATCATCATTATTATTCTCTTCCACTCTATGTAGCCCAGTCTGTGAACAAATCTCAGGTCCACCCCCATTGTAGACTTATCATCAAATTCAAAGTTGAGGATGATGGCTCCATCAATTCTGCTCAAGGTCATGCCTTTGATCTCTTTACTGACGCTCCTTCTGAAATAGCATTCTTGAATCTCTGTGTCTGTATATGGGATAGGATAAGGTCTCGGACTAGTGTAGTGAGTTTCAGCTTGAGCCAAAGCTTTTCTCTGTTTTTCCTTTTCTTGATCCTTTGCCTCCTTATCTTTTCTTTTTCTCAGCTCTTCAAGTGAAAGGCCTAACTCATTGGCTTCCTCTTGCTCGAACATTTCAATCATAAGCCTTGTGGCTTTTTCTTCTTCAGTTTCTTCCTCAGTCTTAGGAACACTGTCAGCTTCATCTTCATATTCAGATTCTGTCACCTTTTCTTTCTTAGCTGCAGATTCCTCTTTCTCTAGCTCCAGCTCCCCCTTAAACTGAGCTTGCCTCTCTGCTCCTTTTTCTAATTCCAATAAAGCTTCAGCTTGCACTAACTCAGCGTCAGCTTGAACCTTCTCCCCCTTTTTGTCATCATCAATAGGGGTTCAAGTCTGTCTCTCAGATAGGACAGCAACCGCAGAGGCAATCTCTTTAACTTCATTAGTCAGCTTCTTCAGTCTTTGATAAATCTTGCGTTTGTTCTTCTTCTGCTTAAGATGGAACAGACCAAACTGAGCTGCTAAATATTGCTTTAATTGTTGAATGCCTGAGGAGGCAGATGCTTTCAGAGGAGACTGATCCTTGTCCTTAGACTCAAAATGTATTTCCTGTGATGAAAAAGAGTCAAGAACAACAGTAGGTGAGTATGTGGGTGCATCATCTAAAGGTTGGTGTATACCCTCAAACTCATTTGCACCAGAGTTTGGACCCTGTGATTCACCTTGGTATGTAGATGAAACATTGACAGGTCATGCATGGGGGTGTGAGAAGTGAAGAGAAGTAATAGGACTCGAAATGTGAAGTGTATGGGTAGGAGGTTGGCTTATAGGTTTGGAGAGGGTTGATTGACCCTCGGGATTGGTCATTTCTTCAATGTTACCTGAGTGTGTATGCTCAGGAACAGTAACAGGCTCTCTCATGGCTCTAGAGAGTATGGGCTGAGTAGACACCACACCCGGCTTAGGCTTTAAGGTTGAAATGAGCCTCGAGGTTGATGCCTTAAGAGTAGGCGTCTCTCTCTCAACTCCTGCCGGTGAAGGAGTCAGTGTGACTTCATCTCCAGTGATACCTTTTGGAGTGGTACCACTTTTGGCATTTTTTATGTTGTAGGTTTGGAGATTCTCCCTAGTAGCAGTGGGCATACTAGGGGTGGCTGTAGATTGGAGTTGAAACGAAGGTGGAGGAGATGGGTTAGACTGGGTTGGGTTTACCGCAGTCTTATCTTCGAAGGAGAAGTGAGTAGAAGTTGAGAGAGGAGGAGTGGTACCTTGCCTTGGTCGTGCAACGAATGCAGACTCTGAAGAAGACTTAGAACAAGAGGGAGAGGAAGGCTCAGCTTGAGCTGTCTGCTCAGCTCGATGATCTAGTTCAGCTCCAGATGCTCTCCCTTGATTCGACTCCTCAGCTTCACTCTCTGATGAAGCTCCCTTAGCTATCAAAAGCATGGGATCACTAAGACCCTCCTGCTCAGGAAAGATGTCATTATTGAACATCTTTGAGCTGAGTGTGGGTGACAGGAACACATCCTGATTAGCTTCGTATAGTGTTGTCCCCAGCTCGACTTCAAATGCCAATGACAGGTACCTTATGAATGGTACATGAGGATCCCTTGTGGTCTTCGTCATTTGGACCTTGAGTTCATTGAAGATTAGCTAAGCATAATCCAAGTTTCTCGCGTAGTAAATGTTGTAGAGCAGCTGCATCTCAAACTCATTGACCTGGTCCAGTCCTCCAACCTTGGTACCAAGTGAACGAATCACCATGGACACCATGAAACCCCAACCGGTTGGAAAGGTAGCCTTTTTTATCACACCCTCTGTTTGTGGGTGACCCATCCTGGGTAGGACTTGTTAGATTATGTGCAGAGTTAGATAACGTGTACTATCGTGTCTAATACTATGTGACACTAAAGGATCACACTGCTACACACCCAATTAGAACCTTTTGGATTTTACCTGTTTGTGTATGACAATAATTAATAGTTTAATTAATTATTGAGAAAGAAGAAATAATAATAGTTATTTATTATTTAAAGGAGAAATGTTAATATTTAGCTTAATTATTAACGGGACCAGTTAATTAATAGTTATTAATGAGAAAGGTCAAGGGGTACTTTATGTAATTGATTAATAGTTTAATTAAAGCTGGGCTTATAATTAAACGGTCTTAGGCCTAATAAGGGTTTATTATATATAAACCTTATTAAGCCTCATTAATCACATAACTCAATTACAAGAAAAGAGATTACCCTAATCCCTCGCTCTCTCTCCCTCATCGGCGGCCGGCCCTCCCTCCTCACTTGGAGATCGACGGTGGCGCAGAAAGAAAACCGAATCACCATCAGCGGTGGTCGGCGGCAACGGTACACATACACACAAGGGTCATCGATTTTGATCCAAGGTTTAATACTTAGGCAGTCTAGCAGCCAGTTCGAGGTGGTGCAGTAGCGGTGGATAACCTGCAGCTGTCTAGAGGTTTAAAGAAAGAGTCTTTGGGTTTGCTCAAGGTATAACTTTTTAACCGTCTTCCTTTTTTAGTTTCTGTACGAGTTAGATGAGATAACTGGAGGGGTTTTATTCCGCTGTGCATGTTATAATATGTTTTTATACCCTACAAAACCCTTCAGTGGTATCAGAGCCATTTCTAATCTCGTAGGAGACTAGGTAGGTTTTATTTTATTCTGATGAAATATGATTCTGTTTATCCAGAAAGAGACTTTTTGATTATCCAAGTAAATAGAAATCAAGTTTTGTTTTTCTATTGGATTAGTTATTTAGTTTTGGATAAAAGATTGTTAGATTTAATTATTAGTTAAATCTTTTTTTTTATTATTGTTGTTATTCGCAAAAACCGAGACCACCAATTCGCCGGCGGCGGCCTCAGTTTGGGGTGGCGGTTCGCGGTGGAGGTCGGTGGTGGTGACCGACGGTCCGCGTCGCGGTTAGCAGCCCAGTTAGCGGCGCTAACTGTGTGGTAGGCTTCAGCCCAGAAAGCCACAGCCCAGGAAGCCAGTGGCCCAGTTAGGGCTTAGCGGCAGGGTTAGCGGCGCTAAAGGCTTTTTGGGCCTCGGCCCAGTATTTTGTTTCCCAGTCCATTTTCCAATCAAAGACCCAGTTTAAATATTTGGCCCAGCTCGTGGTTCAGATATTTGTGGTCAATATTAAATTAAAATACAGTTGTCATTTTGATTTAAAGTTTAAATATTATCTTGAATTTTTTGATTAATTATCAAAGTATAAAACTTGAGATATATATTTATTGCAAATAACAGAAAAACAATATAGGGGTTTTAACAGGTTGTTAAAACCAGTAACTTTCATCAATGTGAATAATTAGAAATCAGTTGTTGTTTTACTTTCATGTATTAGTTTAGTACATGTTTGGGATGTCATAGCCGAGTCCTAGACCTTGTGGATTGTTTAATTTCTTGCACTTGTGGTTGTTTTGGATTTATTATTCTATGGTGTGGGGAGGCATGCGTGCCACTTACAACACCTATTGTATTTTGTAAAAGTTTTAGATTAGCGGGCCTGCGTGCTTTTGAATATCTTGTACTTTTATATTTCTAGTTTTTAGAATAGAATAGAATTATTAGTATATATATATATATATATCTGGACCAAGGAGCAAGGAGCAAGGAGCAAAGAGAAGGATTGGATGCTGGAGCCAGTGGGAGCTTCAGAATGCCATGCGATGTGTGTTGTGTTTTTCCACTTAGGTTTTGACCGTCGGGTTTTTTCGTATGGCTCACGAAACCGACAATAGTTAAGGGCAAGGCTAAGGCATAGTTGTTTGTAATTGTTTTATTTCTTTACATATTTTTATATGCGTGGTTGGGATTCTCACGATGAAATAAAACAAGGGTTTTAATAATAGTTAATTATTAAACAGATATTTTTTTAAAGAAAACTGGCATTGAATTCTCGTCAAAAACTTGGAAATCCTTTTTAGAAAAAACTTAGATCAGTGTGCTACCCACCTAACGGTACACCTTTCCTGTTAAACGGTACTCGGTTGTCGGAAGTGACCAAACCTTGGGCATTCGGGTTCAAACCATTGCGGGAGAGGGTGTGAAAGACTCTGCGATAATCGGGAGTCCCGGCCAGAGTTCACACTGTCTTAGGTGGTGCGATCTATTTTGTTGATAATCGGGAGTCCCCGCCCAAAATGCACTCGAGGGACTAAACATGCACGGTTCCTGTAACCGATGTCCCGCGGATCTAGGAGTCGTGTCCAGTTATGATACGATTGGTATAGTTCTTACCTACCAGAAATAGCATTGTCCCGGTGGGAAGTGCCTAAACCTTGCATCGGGAAATGTGAAATATGGATCCTAGTCTAATAATTTATTGTTTAAAAGGTAAAAATTATTAGAAGATGTAATCAATACTGAATCGGTTTTATCTTTTTCTTTTTTCTGTAGATGTCTTATATATCTGTTATTCCGTTTTTTTCACCAAGAGAGTCTCTAAGTCTCATCACTGGCAAGTGGAAGCTTTCAGGTCCAAACTTTGCTGTTTGGAAGTTACATCTGAAAAATGTTTTGGAAGCACAGGGAAAGCTTCACATTATTGAGACATTACCTCCAAAGCGACCAGGAGTAGATGCCCAAGATAGTGAGTATGACACTTACTATCAGTATCTGGATGACGAGTCTGACGTTATGTCGATTCTCATTCTCACAGCATCATCCGAGTTTACGGATAATCTCCGTGAGAAGTCGTCTTATGAGGTCATTCAAGGACTGGAGTAGAAGTTCAAGTATAGTGAATGGATATGTCGCATGCTACTGATGCGGGAAATTCTTTCACCTAAGATGAAAGAAAGTCAGCCTATTAGCGATCATCTTATCAATATGAGAAGGCTCTTAGATTGCTATGAGAGTTTTGGATCAAAATCAAAACCACATGAGCTAGTTATGCTCTTTTTCGGTTCCTTGTCGAACTATTACCAGAAAAGAGTAATGTATGTCCTCGGTGATTTTGAGATGACTGTCGCAGGGTTGCACGAAATCCTTATGTGCATTAGCGATGAGCTGAATCCAAAGCAGCTAGAGTCAATAGTTGTGGACCCTATGCACGAGGATGACTGGCTGGAAGAACTTGGAGAGATTTGTTGCCCAGACTGTGGTAGTAAGGATTCATGCGAGCACTCACTCGACATAGATCAGCTGGACATTGGTTCGCCCAATGATACAGGTATCTTTATGATAGATTGTCTTATTACTTCTTATGAATCATGGGTATTGGATACCGGATGTGGTCATCACATATGCAATCAATTCTAGAACCATTTGACTTGGAGTCGTATGATATTTGCGAATCTTGTTTGTCTGGTAAAATGACAAAGCAGCCTTTCAACAGTGAGAATGAAAGGGCCAGCGAGTTATTAGGGATTATACACACAGATGTGTGCGGACCCTTTACTCCGGAGGCTAGAGGAGGATACCGGTATTTCATAACCTTTACTGACGACTTCAGTAGGTTCTGTTATGTCTACCTCATGAGAATTAAATCTGAAATTTTTCACAAGTTCAAACAATTTCAGAATGAGGTACAAAATCAGCTAGACAAGAAGATAAAGTCGCTTCGATCGGATCGAGGTGGCGAATATCTGAGTCAGGAACTCGACGATCATTTGAAGGAATGTGGGATTGTTTCACAACTCACACCTCCGTATACACCTCAGATTAATGGTGTATCAGAAAGGAGGAATCGTACACTACTTGACATGGTACGATCAATGATGAGTCGAAGTTCACTATCATTGTCATTTTGGGGACACGCACTCGTGACAGCAGCGTTCATGCTGAACCGGGTTCCAACCAAATCGGTTGAAAAGACACCGTTCGAAGTATGGATGGGGAAAAAGCCCAAAATGTCTTTTCTAAAGGTTTGGGGATGTGAGGTGTATGTTAAGAGAACATTCACGGATAAACTCAATCCCAAATCAGATAAGTGTATCTTCTTGGGTTATCCCAAGGAAACCATGGGATACTATTTCTACAACCCAGACGAGAACAAAGTTTTTGTTGCTCGTAAAGGGGTATTCTTGGAGGAGAAGTTTCTTAACTCATAAACTCCAAGAAAAGAAATAGAGCTTCAAGAAATTGAAGAGGAGGAGATTACACCACCACCGATAATTGAACATGTGGTTCAACAGAGAATTGTTGAATCCCAACCCGAGTCTGTGGTTGAGGAAGAGGTGCAAACACAGGACCTTCACAGGTCTAGTAGGCCTCGTAATGAGCCAGATAGGTATTTGGGATTCCTAGTTGCTCAAGACGAAGGGGATCTTTTAGAACCCACTACCTACCAAGACGTTGCCTCAGGTTTAGAATTTGAGAAATGGCTAGAAGGCATGAAGGCAGAGATGCAGTCCATGTATGACAACCAAGTTAGGGAGTTAGTAGATTTGCCTCAACACTGTAAAGCTATTGGGTGCAAATGGGTCTTCAAGAAGAAGACAAACATGGATGGAAAGGTGCATACCTTTAAAGCAAGGCTAGTGGCAAAAGGTTTCACGCAAACTCATGGTGTTGACTATCATGAAACTTTTTCCCCAGTGGCAATGCTTAAGACTATTAGGATCCTTATGGCTATATCAGCATATTTTGATTATGAGATATGGCAAATGGATGTCAAAACGGCTTTCCTTAACGGGAAATTGACAGAGGGTGTATATATGATACAGCCGGATGGTTTTGCGGATCCAAAGAATCCTAATAAAGTATGCAAGTTGCTTAAATTCATCTATGGACTAAAGCAAGCATCTAGAAGCTGGAACTTACACTTTGATGAGCGTATCAAAGAGTTTGGTTTTACCAAAAGTGAGTTCGAGTCGTGTGTTTACACTAAATTCAGTAGTAGCGCGGTAACCTTCCTGGTCTTGAATGTAGATGACATATTGTTAATAGGAAACAATATACCAATATTACAAGGAGTAAAATCCTGGTTAGGTAAATGTTTTTAGATGAAGGACTTGGAAGAAGCTGCTTATATACTGGGTATAAGGATCTATAGGAATAGATCTAAGCGGCTTATCGGACTTAGTCAAAGTACGTATATTGACAAAGTCATGAAGAGATTTAAGATGGATGAATCCAAGAAAGGATTTATTCCTATGCAATCTAGCGGGATTTTGAGCAAGGCTCATTGTCCTGTGTCTAGTCAAGATCAGGACAAGATGAAATTGATACCATATGCCTCGCAGTTGGTTCAATCATGTATGCCATGCTGTGTACTAGACCCGATGTTGCCTATTCTATCAGTGTCACGAGTAGATATCAGCAAAATACTGGTGAAGCCCATTGGGTAGCCGTCAAGAATATTCTCAAGTATCTGAGAAGGACTAAAGACATATTCCTAGTTTATGGAGGTTTGATGGATGAGCTCAGTGTAACTGGTTACACTGATGCTAGTTTCCAGACCGACATGGACGACTTCAGGTCGTAGTCAGGATTTGTCTTTACCCTAAACGGAGGAGCCATATCTTTGAAGAGTCAGAAGCAAGATACAATAGCAGATTCTACTACAGAGGCAGAGTATATTGCGGCAAGTGCTGCGGCAAAGGAAGCTGTCTGGCTGAAGAATTTTATCTCGGATCTTAGAGTTGTTTCCAGTATCTCTAGACCGATCGATATATTCTGTGACAACTCAGGGGCTGTGGCGCAAGCTAAAGAGCCTAGAGATCATCAGCGGACTAGGCACGTACTCAGGAAATATCATCTCATCCGAGAGATCATTGGAAGAGATGATATTAGATTGCGAAAGATACCGACGGATGACAACGTTGCTGACCCGTTGACGAAGCCGCTAGCTAGGGCTAAGCATGATAGGCATGCTAGTTCTATAGGAATGCAGTACTTAGAACATAGCAGCTAGTTTGTGTTTTTGATTATTACTATAGATGTAACTTGAAACTCCTTTATTATGTAATTACATTTCACGGGATTGAAATAGGAGGTTTTTACATAATTGTTTCTAGTTGTCTATTTTTAGCATGTTTAACCTATCCATGACAAATCAAGTGATGAATTGTCTAAATGCCCGTAGCTACTTAATGTAGTGGGAGCTACATTAGGGAGGTAACGATATTATGGATATTTGATGATTTATCCGGGCATGAATAAAAGCACAAGGTTGTGACCAAGTATTCATAGATATTTATCAGGGGATAAATATTGGGGTGATCCGCATCGAGTTTGCTTCATGGAGCGTTAACATAAGTAAACTTGATAGGTTGTCCTTAGACCTGAGATATTTGGTTTGGGGCGTGGTAACTTCTGTACTTTAGCATGTTCTAACGTCACGCCGTAACAGGGTGATTATAAGGGGCTTGTCTAGGTGCAGCAGAAGCCATGTGCTCAAATTGCAAATAGTCAAGATGGGATTTGCACCTCCTTTTTAGGAGAGATATTTTCTGAGCTCCTCTACGAATAAGACTACTGAAAATGCGTGGCCGCGGTTGGTTAGAATGATAGTTTTTTATTCGGTAAACCGTAACTGTAGAGTGTCGAAATCAGAGTCGAGAAAATCTGAGTATTTAATAAGATCCCTGCTCCATGTCAAATACTCACATTACGGAATATCGCGATGCAAAAGGAAAAGCCTAGATAATCCAAGGCCTGGATTATGTCTCTAGATATAAGAGATCTCATAGTCTGGTTAACCTAAGTGTCTGGCTAGGGACCTCCTTAGGCCAACGATGTACAATGAGTGTTATTTATCTTGCACAAGTGGGAGCCTGTTAGATTATGTGCAGAGATAGATAACGTGTACTATCGTGTCCAATACTATGTGACACTAAAGGATCTCACTGCTAAACACCCAATTAGAACCTTTTGGATTTTACCTGTTTGTGTATGACAATAATTAATAGTTTAATTAATTATTGAGAAAGAAGAAAATAATAATAGTTATTTATTATTTAAAGGAGAAATGTTAATATTTAGCTTAAATATTAACAGGACCAGTTAATTAACAGTTATTAATTAGAAAGGTCAAGGGGTACTTTATGTAATTGATTAATAGTTTAATTAAAGCTAGGCTTTAATTAAACGGGCTTAGGCCTAATAAGGGTTTATTATATATAAACCTTATTAATCCTCATTAATCACATAACTCAATTACAAGAAAAGAGATTACCCAAATCCCTCTCTCTCTCTCTCTCTCTCTCTCTCTCCCTCATCGGCGGCCGGCCCTCCCTCCTTATTTGGAGATCGACGGCAGCACAGAAAGAAAACCGAACCACCATCGGCGGTGGTCGGTGGCGACGGTACACATACATACAAGGGTCATCGATTTTGATCCAAGGTTTAATCCTTAGGCGGTCTAGCAGCCAGTTCGACGTGGTGCAGTAGCGGTGGATAACCTGCAGCTTTCTAGAGGTTTAAAGAAAAAGTCTTTGGGTTTGCTCAAGGTATAACTTTTTAACCCTTTTCCTTTTTTAGTTTCTGTATGAGTTAGATGAGATAACTGGAGGGGGTTTTATTCCGCTGTGCATGTTATAATATGTTTTTATACCCTACAAAACCCTTCAGGACTGACCTTGCTTCAAGCCTCATCACAGCAGGCTCGAACTCATCGGATTGAGGGAGTTGAAGAACCTCCCTTAGCCTGTACACTGTGTGAAAAATGGTCCTCTTTCCGTTCAGCACCGTGCCCCGAATTTCATCGTTGTTTTGGTCGTAGACACATGTATACCAAAACTCCAGTAGATGCTAAGGAACCACATGAATAGGTGCTCCAGTGAAAACGAATGCCAGTAGGCATTTGCGGATGTAATCCACCCATGGTTCATATCCCCTGTTACTTTTATCTCCAGAGACTGCAAGGCATGCACGTTGATTATTGATTTTGATTACGGGCAATCCATTGTTTTTGAACGCAGCACCCCTTACCATTCTATCACCCAGATTGAGAATGGTTCCGTCCATCGTTGAGTTCGGAAGATTAAATTGAGTAACTATTGAATTTGCACTGAGCGTTTGAGAAATCGCACTTAGCAATTTAGGGTTTTGAATGTGAACGGTTGATAGCACGTAGCAAATATGTGGCAGTAGAAGGTATAGAGAGAATAGCAGAAGTTTAGTAAGCGTAAACTTCTGTAAAATAGTTATGATCGTTATATATACCTTTCTGAGAAGAGAGAAAAGTTACCATTGGAATCCCTTTTTATCTGTTACGCCGAAGAAATTACGGCTTGAAGTAACAGTAATAGGGTAGAAACACATCATCTTCCAACGGATAAATGTGTAAAATAATATTCTTGACTTACAAAAATATTATAAACACTCTTATATTACACCAATACACAATTGAGATAATACGCGATTTGAGACTAACTCAAATACACCTAGACACATGACTTAATACCACTTTGTAATTAAATCATAGTTTGGACACACCAAGCTGAGTAAACTAATCACTCAGCCTAAGTCCAGCACTCAGCTTGAGTTTATCACTCAGCTTGAGATTGAAACTCAGCTTGTGTGGAGCACACAGCTCAGAATTAATGGCACATAGTCAATTTCGGTTTGAGACTAACTCAAACTCGTATTCTAACTACACTGAGTAGTTAAAGTATGTTTGGAACTTACCAAACATGTGAACCAATCAAACAGCTTGAGTGAAGCACATAGCTCAGACTCAATGACACTTAGTCATTTCAGTTTAAGACTAACTCAAACTTGTGAACTCATTATTCAGCTTGACATGTTTTTCAGTTTATGAAAACTTATTTATAAACTGTGCACTCAGCTTAGGACACTTAGTCTTTGTCAAACTAAAACTAAAATTCTAGACACAAAGCTATGGGTTGAGCATATCTAATTCACTTAGCAGATACATAAACCTCTTTTCATCAAGTGGTTTTGTAAAGATATCTGCCAATTGATCATCAGTGGAGATAAATTTGATGTCAACTTTACCTTTTTCCACTATGTCCCGGATGAAGTGATGTCTAATTTCAATGTGCTTTGTTCTGGAGTGGAAGACTAGATTGTAAGTGATGGCTATAGCACTTTGGTTATCACAAAAGATAGGAGTTTTCTTAAAACTCGTACCAAAGTCCTGAATCTGATGTTGCATACACAGGATTTGAGCACAACAGCTTCCTGCTGCAACATACTCAGCTTCAGCAGTTGAAGTAGCCACTGAGTTCTGTTTCTTACTAGTCCAGCTTACTAACTTCCCTCCAAGCATTTGACATCCTCCGGTTGTTTATTTTATATCTAACTTGCACCCAGCATAGTCAGCATCTGAAAAAACCAACTAACTCAAATCCAGAGCCTTTGGATACCAAAGACCTAGATTTGGTGTACCTTTAAGGTACCTAAAGATCATTTTCACAGCTTGAAGATGTGATTCCTTAGGATCTGACTGATATCTTGCACAAACACATGTAGCAAACATGATATCAGGTCTACTAGCTGTCAAATAGAGTAGTAAACCAATCATTCCCCTATAGGTAGACTGATATATACACTTATGTTGGTCCCTTGGTGAGAATAACAACAAGCAACAGGTGTGTAGAGGGGAGGTTTTTATACACTTTCTGCGGAAATTGAACAAATCCAATAAAAGTGTTACACACAGTAAATCAAACCACAATCAACCGAATGCTTTCATTAAGAAGATGATTACAATGCTTTGAATAAGAAGATGATTACAATAACTATCAAGTAGGAAACTCTTGATATGTAAACATCTAATGTAAATCTCTCAAACTTTCAAACTTAGCTATCTATATTCAACTTATGATTATAGATACTGACGACTCTCTAAACAAGATTTTTAACACAGATTCAATCAACTTATGATTACTTACCAACTTCACAACAAATGTGAATATTCGAACACACGAACAAGTTGGCATTCTGTGAATTTCTTGATCATGTTGAAGTTACAAACAATGATTTAAGAATCGTAACACATACGGCGAGGTGAGGTTTTGGCTCTGTAGTCGTACTGAGTCGTACCGAGTTGTACCCCTAAACTTATCAGGCTGATAAGTATTTATAATCCTGTTGCTACGGTTCCTAACAAACTTGACTAATCCTAATTTGCTAACTAACTATCGGATAACTCGGAATCTTGAATCTTGAATCTTCTTATCTTGAGTCTTCAATCTTCAATCTTGATTTTGGAGTCTTCTTATCCTTCCTGTAGATATAGAGAGTTAAAACAGAATTTAAAACATATTTAAATTATTTTATACTGACTTCTTTAGTCAGGCTGAGTTACTCAGCTTGAAACTCATCAAGCTGAGTTTTTCGAGAACACACTCGAAAACAAACATGGACTAACATGTATAATTATTAACTCATCCTTAGAAGTCCAAAGAGTTAACCAAAACATATTTAGCAACTCTATTGAGCTGACTCAGTCTTCACGCTGAGTCGCTCAGCTTGAAACTCATCAAGCTGAAACTCAATATGTATATCTTAGTTTACACACACAGCTTATCAAACATATTGATAATCTTACTAAGATATAGTCTAAGCTGATCAAACATATGTACAGCTTACACTCAGCTTATACTCAGTCTGAATCACTATAGGTATTCAGTCTGACTAAGCTTCATAATTCTGTTTAAGTTGTATGTAGAATTCATCTTACAAACTTAACTTTGTCTCATCAAATCTTAACGGATGAGATCATTTTCCCAACAAACTCCCCCTATTTGATGATGACAAAACCATCAAACAGTTAGTAAGTTTTTTTAACAGAATTATGTCTTAAGTCTTAAACTTATTAAGAATTTTTTTTTATATTTGAACTGATCAAATATTTATTGAACATACCAATTTTAATTGAACTTATCAATTTAAATTGGAACACACCAACTTTTAGTTGAACACACCAACCAATTACATTAATGAATAAGAACTTATCAATTATTCATTTTGCTGAACTTATCAGACTTATAAATATGAACACATCACAACATAGTTGAACATATCAAACTTTGTACTTGTATTAATTGAACTAATCATAATACAAAATGATTGATCACTTAGATCATGCACACTAAGTGCTTACAAAAATATTAGAACTAATCTTATATTTATATTAGAACTAATCTATTTTATCTTTTGAACTCAGGATGTAGAACCTCCCAAAGAATGATTTCTCTGTTGATTTCTTCTTGGAGGCTTTCAGCTTCTGCATCCCCTCTGAGTTCTCTTTGTTGCATTCTGATGATCTTATTCAGCTTATACTTTACAAAATGATTTGAGCTATCACCACAACAACTTCTTATATGTATGGCATCCCTGGCTTTTAGATAACATATCTCACTCAGTTTGATAAAGTTGGGTTTGCCCGCCTGATCCTTAAACATGAATCCCTGAACAGCTGTATCAATAACTTGGTTTTCTTTAAACTCTACACCTTCAGGTATCTCGAATAAGCTCTCCCACTGCAGACCAGGAACTGGAACATATCTCAATTCCTCAGCTCTCTTAATCAGCTTAGAAACTTCAGTAATGATCTCTTGCTTGATTTGGCTTTTCTTGAACTTCTTGAGCATCAATAATATTCTTTGCCATTCTATGTAGCCCATCGTGTGAACATATCTCAGGACCATCCCCATTGTAGATTTATCTTCAAATTCAAAGTTGAGGATGATGGCTCCATCAATTCTGCTCAAGGTCATTCCTTTGATATCTTTACCGGAGCTCCTTCTGAAATAGCACTCTTGAATGTCCTCGTCTATATATGGGATAGGATCAGGTTTCAGACCAGTGTAGTTAGCCTCAGCCTGAGCCAAAGCTTTTCTTTCCTTTTCTTTTTCTTGGTCTTTTATCTCTTTCTCTTTTCTCTTTCTTAGCTCAGCTACAGAAATCCCAAGCTCAGTCGCTTCTTCTTGCTCAAGCATCTCTATTAGCTCTCTTGTAGCTTTTTCTTCTTCTGTCTCTTCCTCAGTTTCAGAAAAACTGTCCGCTTCAGGTTCAGATTCTACTACCTTTTGTCTCTTAGCTGCAGGTTCCTCTTTGTTTATTTCCAACTCCCCCTCAGCCTGAGTCTTCCTCTCTGCTCCTTTAGCTAATATTTGTAGAGCTTCAGCTTCAGCTCGAACTAGCTCAGCCTCAGTATCAGCTTGAACCTTCTCCCCCTTTTTGTCATCATCAATAGGGGTTGAAGTCTTTTGTTGTTGAAGTGCAGCAACGGCAGAGGAAATCTCTTTAACATCCTTCGTCAGCTTCGCAAGCCTCTGATAGATTTGGCGTTTATGCTTCTTCTGCTTGAGATGGAACAAACCGAACTGAGCAGCAACATAATCTTTCAGCTGCTGGATGCCTGAGGAGGCAGTGTCAGTGTGAGGAGAGTCTTTGGGTGCATCATCCAAAGGTTGGTGTTTACCTTCAAATTCATTTGCACCAGAGTCTGGACCCTGTGAATCACCTTGGTTTGAAGATGAAACATTGACAGGTCGTGCGATAGGGTGTGAGAAGTGAAGAGAAGTAATGGTGCTCGAAATGTGATTGACCCTGGGGATTGGTCATATATTCAATGTCACCTAAGTGTGTCTGCTTAGGCACAGTAGTGGGCTCTCCCATGGCACTGGAGAGTGTGGGTTGAGTAGACACCACACCCAGATAAGGCTTAGGGGTTGAAATGAGACTCGAGGTTGACACCTTAAGAGTAGGCATCTCCCCCTCAACTCCTGCCGGTGGAGGGATCAGTGTGATCTCAGCTCTAGTGATGCTATTAGGAGTGGCCCCACCTATAGCAGTTTTACGTGTATAGGTTCGGATATTCTCCCTAGCAGCAGTGGGCAATCTAGGGGTGGCTTCAGAGTGGGATTGTAAATGGAATGAAGGTGGAGGAGATGGGTTAGACTAGGTTGGGCTTACCACATCCTTATCTCCAAAAACGGATGGAGAATAGTGAGAAGAAAGAGAAAGTGGAGAGGTCTTACCAGAAGCAGCTTCAATGGTTGCTGGTTCAGCTTGACCAGAGTGCTCAGCTTGAACCTCGGTGTTAGCTTGGGAAGCTCCCCCTTGATTCGATCCCTCTTCTTTACTTACTAAAGAAGCTGCCTCAGCAATCAGAAGCATAGGTGCACTCAGGCCTTCTTGCTCAGGGAAGATGTCATTGTTGAACATATTGGGGCTGAGTGTAGGAAACAAGAACACATCCTGATCAGCTTCATAGAGTGCTGTCCCCAGTTCGGCATCAAATGCCAAGGACAGGTACCTTATGAAAGGTACATGAAGATCTCTTGTGGTCTTCTTCACTTGGACCTTGAGTTCATTGAATATGAGATGTGCGTAATCCAAATTGCGTGCAAAGTATATGTTGTACAGCAGCTGCATCTCAAACTCGTTCACCTGGTCCAATCCTCCAACCTTAGTTCCTAGTGAACGAATCACTGTAGAAACCATGAAGCCCCAACTGGTTGGAAAGGTGGCCTTTTTATTACACCCTCTGTTTTCGAGTGACCCATTCTGGGTAGGACTGACCTTGCCACCTGCCTCATGATAGCAGACTCGAACTCATCTGATTGAGGGAGTCGAAGAACATCCCTTAGCCGCTGCACGGATAGGATTACTGTTATATTGCCATTAAGAACAGTTCCCGTAATCTCTCCCATGTTCTGATCATACATACATGTATACCAGAACTCTAGTAGATGTTGAGGAACGATATGGAGAGGTGCGCCACAGAAGGTGAATGCCAGGGGACATTTACGAATATAAGCCACCCAGACTTCATATCCTCTGTCTTGTTTCCTCTGAGGAATTGCAAGACAGGCCCGTTGATTGTTGACTTTCAGCAACGGCACTCCATTGTTCTTGAACTGAGCACCTCGAATCATCTGATCACTGAGAACTAATGTGATTCCATCCATGTTGAATTAATTACACTGAGTAAATTAAAATTCGCACTTAGCGGTACAGAAATTGCACTTAGCAATTTAGGGTTTTGAACAGACGAATGCACTAAGCAATTGAGGTGTTTGCGAAAGGTAGTTGAGAATATGAGAAGTCGGACTTGTAAGCGTAAACTTCTCTAAACCGGTTATGATCGGTATATATACCTTTCTTAGGAGAGAGAAAAGTTACCGTTGAAATCCCCTTTTTATCCGTTACACCCTAAAAATTACGGCTTGATGTAACAGTTAGAGGTTAGAGACACATCGTCTTCCAACGGATACAAGTGTAAAATAATATTATTAACTCATAATAAGATTATAAACACTGTTGTATTACACCAATACTGAATTAGTATAATACGCGATGTTGAGACTTACTCAAATACGCACTTGCATATGAAGTAATCATACTCAGTAATTAAATCATGGTTTAGACACACCAACCTGAGAGAACTAATCATTCAGCGTGAATCAAGCACTCAGCGTGATATCATTACTCAGCTTGAGATTGATACTCAGCTTGAGTAGAGCACACAACTCAGATTTAATGACACTGAGTCATTTTTGTTTGAGACTGACTCAAACTTGTTTCTAACTACACTGAGTAGTTTCAAACTTGTTTGGAACCAACCAAACGTGTGAACATATCACTCAGCTTGAGTGAAGCACATAGCTCAGACTCAATGACACTTAGTCATTTATGTTTAAGACTCACTCAAACTATATTACAACTACACTAAGTAGTTAAAATATGTTTGGAACTCACCAAACATGTGAACTCATCATTCAGCTTGACATGTATTACAATTTATGAAAACTTATTTATAAACTGTGCACTCAGCTTAAGACACTTAGTCTTTGTCAAACTGAAAAACTCAGATTCTAGACACTTAGCTATGGGTTGAGCATACCCAATTTACTTAGCAGATACATAAACCTCTTTTCATCAAGGGGTTTAGTGAAAATATCTGCTAATTGGTCATCAGTGGAAATAAATTTAATTTCAACTTTACCTTTTTCCACGATGTCCCTGATGAAGTGGTGTCGAATTTCAATGTGCTTGGTTCGTGAGTGGAAGACTGGATTGTAAGTGATGGCAGGAGTTTTCTTGAAACTCATGCCAAAGTCTTGAAGCTGATGCTGCATCCATAGGATTTGAGCACAACAGCTTCCTGCTGCAACATATTCAGCTTCAGCAGTTGAAGTAGCCACTGAGTTCTGTTTCTTACTAGTCCAGCAAACTAACTTCCCTCCAAGCATTTGACATCCTCCAGTAGTTGATTTTCTGTCTAACTTGCACCCAGCATAGTCAGCATCTGAAAAACCAACTAACTCAAATCCAGAGTCCTTTGGATACCAAAGACCTAGATTTGGTGTACCTTTAAGGTACCTAAAGATCCTTTTCACAGCTTGAAGATGTGATTTTTTAGGATCTGCATGATATCTTGCACAAACACATGTAGCAAACATGATATCAGGTCTACTAGCTGTCAAATAGAGCAATGAACCTATCATACCTCTATAGGTAGACTGACACACAGACTTACCATCTGAGTCTTTACTCAGCTTGACAGCTGGTGACATGGGTGTTTTCATGGTTGAACTTGAATCAAAACCATATTTCTTTATCAAATCAAGAACATACTAGCTTTGATTGATGAATATTTCATCAGGCTTTTGTTGAATTTGTAGACCAAGGAAGTAAGTCGTCTCACCCATCATACTCATCTTGTACTTTTGTGACATTATTTTGGAAAACCACTCACACAGAGATTCATTGGTAGAGCCAAAGATAATGTCATCCACATAGATTTGTACAAGAATCACCTGTCCTTTACTCTTTCTAATAGAGAGTGTCTTATATATACTACCTCTGTTGAAATCCATTGATAGTAGATAAGTGGACAGACTATCATACCAAGCTCTCGGAGGTTGTTTAAGACCATACAAATCATTATCTAACTTATAGACATGATGTGGAAACATTGAACTTACAAAGCCAGGAGGTTGTTTCACATAGACTTTCTCCTGAAGTTTTCCATTAAGGAAGGCACTCTTCACATCCATTTGATAGACTTTGAAGTCTTTATATGCTGCATAGGCTAAGAACAGCCTTATGGCTTCAATTCTAGCAACAGGGGCAAAGGTCTCATCATAATCAATTCCCTCTTCTTGCTTATACCCTTGTGCTACCAGCCTGGCTTTGTTCCTAACTATCACTCCATCCTTGTCCATTTTATTTCTATAGACCCACTTAGTGCCTATAATTGAATGATCTTTGGTTGCAGGGATAAGTTTCCAGACTTTGTTTCTCTCAAATTCATTCAGTTCCTCTTGCATAGCATCAATCCAATCCTCATCCTCTAAGGCTTCCTCAGTCTTCTTTGGTTCCATTTGAGATAGGAAACCAAAGTGATCAGCATAGTTAGCTGTAGCCTTAGATCTGGTCATGATACTTTCTTGGACGTTTCCAATGATTTGATCTTGAGGATGATCTTTAAGGAATTTAAATGTTGTAGTTGGAGAGTCTGGTTCTGAATCTGAGTGAAGTTGAGAACTCTAAGGTGAACACACATCCTCAGTCTCAACAGCAGCATTGTCAACAAACTGATGATTACTGAGATTCTCAGTCTGAGTGACCTCAGCTCCAAAAGGATTAACGAACTCATCATCTTTCTCAGCTTGAGAGTCCCTTGGAGCATGTGATGATTTCTTTGATGAACACACATCATCATCACTATCATCTCCTATGACATACATAGGATTTGATAAGTTGGTTTCCTTAGGCCTTTCAAGCTCACTAAGACTGACCAAGTCAGCTTGACTTTTATCTTGATCAAAACTGTCTTCATCAAATGTGACATGAATTGATTCTTCAATGGCCTTTCTCCTTGTATTATATATTCTATAAGACTTGGAGATTGAGGAATAACCAATGAATATTCCAAGATCAGCTTTAGGTTCCAACATACGAAGCTGATCTCTTTGATTCAGCACATAGCATTTTGAACCAAAGATATGGAAATAACCTATATTGGGCTTTCTAGACTTATACATTTCATATGAAGTCTTTCCATGTATTTTGACAATGATTGACCTAATCTGGGTATAGCAGGCTGTTCTAACAGCTTCATCCCAGAAATAGAGTTTCAATCCTGCCTCACATAGCTGAAGGGTTTTGAACCTGACCAAACCACCATATGACTCAGACTGGTCAAACCTGGGTTTGATTTCACTGGTTCAATCCTAAAAGCGGAACTGGATTGAACACAACCCTCTAAACCGCAAAAGGGTTAGGATCTTTAAACTTTAACTTGATCAATATAGTTTCTTAACCAACAATCCATAGATAAGGTTACAAGAGATATACCTGAACAAAAACTTTAGGATTGCTAAAGTAGTCCACCACTACTGCACCTCCGATTGAACTGGCTGCTAGACCGCTCCTGGATCACCAAGCCTTCAACACTTAAAAACGTGAGTGTGTTTGTATGGTGCGTGAACCACCAAAACCGAAACACCCTTGGTGTTTGTTTGTATTCGACGGCAAGAGAGAGAGAGCCGAGAGAGAGAGAGAGAGAGAGAGAGAGAGAGAGAGTCGACGTGAGTGAGAGAGATGGTGGCTAGGGTTAATCCCTTGTGTCACTTATCTTAATCCTTAAGCCTTTAAGGATATATTTATAAGGATTAGATTGGACCTAAGCCTGTTTAATTAAAAGCCCACTTGTTTTAATTAAACTTTCATCTCTTCTCACTTTTACCCCTTGGACTTTGCTAGTTAATTAATTAACTATTAATTAACTGGTCCGTTAAATATTAAAACTTAATATTAAATTCTCTTTAAATAATAAATAACTATTTATTATTTATTTCCTTTTAATAATTAATACAAACTGATTAATTATTTATTTCTCTCTTTTCAATAATTAATTGTACTGATTAATTATTCACTTTTCTCTTTAATAATTAATCCAACTGATTAATTATTTCGTTTATCTCTTTAATAATTAAAATAACTGATTAATTATTTCCACACAGATTTATGGTGAAATACAACTGTTCTGAATTGGGTGTGTAGCAGTGTGACCCTTTAGTCTCTTATAACATTGGATACAATATGCCCATTAAATATCTCTGCACATAATTCAACAGACTCCCACTTGTGCAAGATAAGTAACAGTTACTGCACATTGTTAGCCTAAGGAGGTCCCTAGCCAGACACTTAGGGTAACCAGGTTATAAGAACTCTTATACCCCAAAGTAACTTGTGATAAAACTTCATAAGCAACCTGCTTAGAAGTAACTTGTTATAAACTAACTGTTTATAAACTAAACTATCATAAACTCCCTGTTCATGAATGAGTACGTTTTTATATATACAAACTTGCATATATATAGGTTTGTCCCTTGCAGCGCGATATTTAAATTTTGAACATGAGCATGGAAAAGGTCAACTCAGAGACTCAAAATTTTGTTCATGACATACTTGATTTCAAAACTGTGTGATAAACGACAATGAATAGATCAGTTTTTTTTGGCACGGCCGTGCACTTACCAGTTTCTCTAATCAGTCAAGGGGCCCGGAAATATCTCTACTAAAAAGGAGGTGCAATTACCATCTTGCATATTTGCATTTGGCAACACGGCTCCTACTGAATCTAGACACGCCCCTTATGACCACCCTGTTACGGCATGGTGTTAGAACGCGCTAAGAAGACAACAGTTACCGTATCCCAAACCAAATACCTCAGGCTTGAGGATAACCTATGTGATAAATACTTTTGACACTAATCCACGAAGTATTTTTCACAGTGGGTCAATCCAATATTCGTAACCCTAACGAATATCCGTCAATTTTGGTCCGCAAAAACCGTTCGCAGCTATATTCGATATACTTTCGAATCTACCCCAAAATTACGATGACTTTATAGCCCTATCGTAGTTCCCACCACGATAAGTAGTCACGGATGATGTTTTGAATAAACCTAGTTTATTCCTGGATGAGTCAAAACATACAAAATTGTGAAAAACAATGAAACTAATTTCTACACCCTTCCATATTCCACCCTGGAATAAAGATGCATAATTTTTACCATTTCACTGACTCGATTCACGGTGTCTATCTGAATTACTCATTATTTTACATTTGTAACAATGAAACTAATTTCTACACCCTTCCATATTCCACCCTGGAATAAAGATGCATAATTTTTACCATTTCACTGACTCGATTCACGGTGTCTATCTGAATTACTCATTATTTTACATTTGTAACTTATCATGGATTACAAGGAAAATAATATGGTTATAAACCCTAAAACACAAGACTAGTACTTCGAAGTACTCGTTCTTGGTTTTACTAGAAATCATTCTTGCAACCTAAGAACACTTCTAGGCTTACTTACTTTATAAATTCCTTAAACTTGGAGAACTGGAAATAACTTCTTGTTTCTGATTTATAAAACAACCTCCCTGTAATTAAAACTTTAATTACATTTGTAGATGTATTAAATCTTATTAGATTTATGTCCTTTTGAAATGATAAATCCTCTTACACCTACTTGTAAGAAACTTGAAACTAGATTCCCGGTGTATACCAACACTTATCTAATTTCATTACTAAGAATGTTAAAGAACATCCTATTTTATCATTTCTAACGTTAACCAACCAACAACATTTAATTAAGCTGACCTACTGAACTTAATGAGTATAATTTTGTTTAAGTCATAACTTGACTCAAAATCTTGCAATGATATCTTTATCGAGTACCTCTCAATAAATCATGCATCCCTCGGATTAGTTCTTTCTGAAGAACTTACTGTTTTAGATAGCTTCTAAAATCATCCGATAATTATATACTTTAAAAGTTCAACCTTGTATTTATCACACTAGTTAAAAACAACCTTTTATTAATTCTGATAAATACATAAGTCAGGTGCTCCCACTATCTTTTATGAAAAAGTACATTCTTTAAAACATCCTTTTAGGCCTCAGTAAAACTTGACTATCATGCCTAAAACTTGTGTTCCAAACACATGTTTTAAAACTTTAGTTTCTGTAAAAAATTTGTTTTATGAAACCAAAAACTTGGATCTCCCATATATCCATCTTTCCAATTACGGAAAATGGTTTCATTAAACTTACCATGATCACAAGTATGAAACACTCATAATGGTATTTTAAATTTCTTTCCTTAAAACATTTAGTATAAAACTCTCTTGACTATAATAACTATTATAATCACTTTTATACTTTCTTAAATGTTTTATCAAGAAACTATTTGCAATTAGAAATAATAACTATCATTTCTATTTTGTTCAAGACTTTGAACATTCACTTTTCATAACTTAAACACTTGTTAAATTAGAAAAACTATCTAATTTTATAAACAATACTTGTTTATTTAAGCGTTTGAGAAAGTGGAGCTAGCATTTATATAGCTACAACAAATCATAGCATGAAGATTATTATGAATCACCAATCAAGTCAAGACTTGACTTATTGGCACTCTTTTAGTCACAACTGGACTAATCATGATTCATATAATAAGAACACGTGCACGGATATGAACCAAATAATTATAGTTTCCATAAACTTAAAAGTATCCATAAACAATATAAAATTTGTTCAAATAAACTTAAAAAGTTTTATTAACTAGGAAATAAAAATTATTTATAATATCCGTGAGCTGTTCGTGGGATCTTCTCATGCTGGGCCGCATCACTTTCCATCTCCTCCTGCAATAAACGATTGCAAGATTTTAGAATACTCGTAAAAACTTTTACAAGTGGAAAGTGACAAAGAAGCTAATCACGCAATACCTGAGGTGCCAGACTTGCCTCCTGCCTCGTGACCTTTCGGACAATCTCGTTTCCAATGTTCGGCCTCGGCGCACCTGAAGCACCGATTCTCGGTCCTTGCGTTGTTTGGCTTCGGCTTCTTGCCCTTGTTGTCGTTATTAGCCCTGGGTGCATTCTGGCTGGGTTGGGCCTTGCCCTTTCCCTTTCTGTTGCGCCCCTTCCTCTTCTTACATTCACCATGTCCCACCATAAGAATGTCCTTAGACTTAGTCCTGATACTCTGATCAGCAGTCTTGAGCATTGAGTGCAACTCAGCCACGGATTTCTCCATGTTATTCATGTTGTAGTTGACTATAAAAGGCTTATAGTCATCTGACAACGAGTTGAGTATCGTATCCGTTGCTAGCTGCAACGGTACTGGGTGCCCAAGTCTCTCTAGGTGGTCCATGTAACCTTTCATTTTCATGACATGGTCACTGACCGAGGTCCCCTTAGCCATCTTGCACGAGTTAAATGCCCTAGTGGCATCATAACGCTCTGTGCGGGCTTGCTCCTGGAACATGTCCCTCAGCTGGCGGATCATGTCATATGCAGGAGTTTCCATCATGCTAGATTGCAACTCTGGACTCATAGTTGCAAGCATGAGGCAGCTAACATCCAAGGCGTCATTGGAGCGCTTCTGAAAAGCCTCCCTGACCTCTGCCCTGGCATTGCTGGTAGGGGGATTTCCTAGAGGTTGTTCTAGGACATACCACTTTCTCTCGTGCCTCAGCATGATCCGGAGATTTCTCTTCCAAGTGAGAAAGTTGGACCCGGTGAGCTTATCCTTCTCAAGGATAGAGCGGAGAGAGAGGTTATTAGTATTGGTAACGTTGGTTGCCATCTACAAATTAAAACCCGGTTTAATTAGTAATTGCAAATAAACTTTCCAACATATATCATTAAACCCATAAACAATATATATTAGACCTAGGACCCATATTTCACATACTTGACGCAAGGTTTGGGCACTTCCCGCCAAGTCATGCTATTTCTGGTAGGTAACACCCTGTACCAATCGTACCTAACTGATACGACTCCTAGAACCTCGTAGAGCACTTACACCCAGTCTAGTATGTTTAACTCTACTCTAGTGCTTTTTGGGCCGGGACTCCCGATTATCACCAAAATAGATCGCACCACCTAAGACAGCATGAATTCTGGCCGGGACTCCCGATTATCACAGAATCTTTCATGCCCTTTCCCGCAATGGTTTGAACCCGGATGCCCAAGGTTTGGGCACTTTCGACACCCGAGTACCGTTTAAAAGTGAAGGTGTACCATTAGGTGGGTAGCACACTGATCTAAGATTTTTCTTGGGTTTTAATTAAGTTTAATGAAAAACTTAATTTTCCAGTTTTTGAAAAACCATTTTAAAACTAACTGTTTTAAAAATACGATTTATATGTGTACCTGAACTAGGTGCACAAAACGGTTTTTATAAGGTCCAAACTTATAACCTTGACAAAACTATTAAATTTATAAAAATTTAATTAATACGACTACCAGCCTGAAGTCATATCCCAGTTTGTCATAATTCGTGGTTTTTCACTGTCTAATAACAATTTGTCATTAAACCCCTTTTTATTTACCATCACATACATATCATATGCAAATATGAAAAACAGTAAATAAATCACAACCACGCAGATAATAATAATAAGCAGATAAAGCCCTATAGTTTTGCCAACTAATCCTAAGGTCAAACCTAAGGATGAAATGACTTGGATTCGCCTTTCTTGATGTGTTGTTCCCACTAGCCTTGACACCTCCCCGTAGTATCCGTGCTACGCGTATAGAACAGCATTTACCTTGCCACCTTCTTGGAGTCCATCTTGGTCAAGGGTTAAACTATTACTAGTCTATTACAAATACAATATTGAATGGGGTTGTAAATGGCACGCAGGCCTCCCTGAACCAGTACAATATTACAATTAAGAAAGGGATTGTAATTGGCACGCAGGCCTTCCCAAAACCAAAATAAAAGAAGAAAAGAAAAACGAGTCCTAAGTCGGCAAAACTATAGGTATATGAATCACAACCACGCAATTTATATATAAGCACTATATATATAAAAGTCAACCACGCAGTTATAATATAAACAATAAACTGTGTTGTTAAGCACACAACCTGATTTGTCTAAACTTTCTCATTTATCCTTTTAATTAATACATATTAACCAAAAATGAGAATTATGATCTTCTATTTTAACTTGACCAAAAAAAATAGTTTTTAAACAAAAACTTAAAACTTGATCTCATTCAAAACTTGAATCAAATCCTCACGTCGAGTTTTATTACTAGTTTTCCAAAAACTTAAAACCGACAACCTTGGTCAATTAAATACTATCTTATTTGTTTCTCCATAATATTATATAAACTTTATCCCTTTTAGACTTTATTCAAAAATGACTTAAACTAGTCATAATAAATAAATATCTAAACTAATATATATTTTAACTAAACTAATTAAAATATATATAACACTAGTTTATATAATACCTTATTAATTTTGTAACTTAAAATTAATAATCCTTTTGTATCAATCCGGAAAAACAATCTTGGGCCAACATCTCTTGTTAAGCCACACAACCCACTGGGCCGAGACCATCTTGGGCCGAGACCATCTTGGGCCGAGAACCGATTTGACCAAAAACTACTTGGGTCGAAACCCTGCTGGACCGTGATCCTCCTTGGGCCGAGACCCACCTGGATCGTGATCCACCCTGTGCTGAGGAACACCTTGGGCCGAAGCCCTTTGGAACGTGGCGTACTAGGTCGAAGTCACTTGGGCCGAACCCCACTCTGACCCTTAGTGCCGCTAAAACCATTTTAGCGCCGCTAACGGTCACGGTAATGATTTCGGTTCCCGTTTTCCGATTAATACAGTAATATTTTAAATCCTTTCTAATTTATTAAAACTAATTGTTTTAATATACTGATTAAACACTGGATTTAATTCAAAAACCAAAAACTATTAATTATTAATATTAACAAAACTTGTTTTATTAATAATTAATTATCCTAAAACTAGATTTCAACCTTTTTAAACAAAAGTTCAAAAATACTGGTTAAGATAAAGTTTTAGATAAATAGTTTATCCTTTTTAACCATTTAAACACAAACCTGGTTTAAACCTAACTGGTTAAAATCAAACTTTTTATGAACTGGATAAAAAACAAAAAACTTGTTTTTATCCTTTTATGGTTTTCGAAAATTTAAATGGAGAAGAATAAGATGAAGAAGATCATATAACTATTAAACAAACCAACAAATTAGATTAACTAGGTTTAACCGATTAAACAAACTGTTTAATTTAATCTTAATTCAAAACTTATTCTTATTTCAAAAATCATAATCCTTTTAACCATTCAAACTTACTGTTTTGAATTTTCTGATTAATAGGATAAAAACTGATAACAAAACAAACTGTTTTGCTACCTTCTTGATTTTCAAAAATTCCAAGAACATTTAGAGAATCAAGAATAAAACCTTAATCCAAAAACAGATAAAAACTAGAAACTATGGATCATAGAGCCGAGGCTCTGATACCACTGAAGGGTTTTGAAACTGACCAAACCACCATAAGACTCAGACTGGTCAAACCTGGGTTTGATTCCACTGTTTCAATCCTAAAAGCGGAACTGGATTGAACACAACCCTCTAAACCTCAAAAGGGTTAGGATCTTTAAACTTTAACTTGATCAACATAGTTTCTTAACAAACAATCGATAGATAAGGTTACAAGAGATATACTTGAACAAAAACTGTAGGATTGCTAAAGTAGTCCACCACTACTGCACCTCCGATTGAACTGGCTGCTAGACCGCTCCTGGATCACCAAGCCTTCAACACTCAAAAACGTAAGGGTGTTTGTGTGGTGCGTGAACCACCAAAACCGAAACACCCTTGGTGTTTGTTTGTATTCGACGGCAAGAGAGAGAGAGAGCCGAGAGAGAGAGAGAGAGTCGACGTGAGAGAGAGAGATGGTGGCTAGGGTTAATCCCTTGTGTCACTTATCTTAATCCTTAAGCCTTTAAGGATATATTTATAAGGATTAGATTGGACCTAAGCCCGTTTAATTAAAAGCCCACTTGTTTTAATTAAACTTTCATCTCTTCTCACTTTTACCCCTTGGACTTTGCTAGTTAATTAATTAACTATTAATAAACTGGTCCGTTAAATATTAAAACTTACTATTTAATTCTCTTTAAATAATAAATAACTATTTATTATTTATTTACTTTTAATAATTAATACAAACTGATTAATTATTTATTTCTCTCTTTTCAATTATTAATTCTACTGATTAATTATTCACTTTTCTCTTTAATAATTAATCCAACTGATTAATTATTTCGTTTATCTCTTTAATAATTAATCTAACTGATTAATTATTTCCAAACAGATTTATGGTGAAATCCAACTGTTCTGAATTGGGTGTGTAGCAGTGTGACCCTTTAGTCTCTTATAACATTGGATACAATATGCCCATTAATTATCTATGCACATAATCCAATAATAGCAATGTTCTAGCAGCCTCAATTAAGGTTCTATTTCTCCTTTCAGCAACTCCATTTTGTTGGGGAGTTCTGACAGATGAGAAATTCTGTAATACTCCATTTTGTTCACAGAAGCTTTCAAGGGTAGAGTTTCTGAACTCAGTCCCATGATCACTTCTAAGTTGCTTTACAGACAAACCTTTTTGCAACTCTTCCTGTTTGATAAAACTGATTATCTCCAGAGCAGCCTCACTTTTGGCTTTAAGGAATATTACCCAGGTGAATCGTGAGAAGTCATCTACTATCACCAATATGTACTTCTTGCCACTTAGGCTTGGAGTACTTACGGGTCCAAAAAAATCCATATGCAACATATGCAATGGGTCTGTTATTGAAAAATTTTGCTTTGATTTAAAGGACCCTTTATGGTGTTTCCCTTGTTCACAAGCTGAGCACAATTTGTCTTTGACAAATGTGATCTTTGGTAATCCAGAGAATAACTCTTTATTGGACAACATATTTATATTTTTAAAGTTTAGATGAGATAAACGTTTATGCCATAACCAACTCAGCTTAGGAACAGATTGGGAATACAAGCAGGTTTCATTATAGGGATTAGTAGAATGAAGATCAAGTAGATACACATCTCTTTCTCTTTTAGCTATTAATACAGGCTTTCCCTTAGCATTATAGATTGTTCCTGTTTTCTTCCTAAAAGTAACTATATTGTCTTCATCACACATTTGAATGATACTAATCAGGTTGTGTTTGAGACCTTTGACATATGCAACTCTCTGGAAAGTGACCTTGCCAGCTTGCATCTTCCCATAGCCTTTAGTTCTTCCATGGGAGTTGTCTCCAAATGTTACTTTAGGACCTTCATCTTCTTGCAAAATCACTAAGAAGTCCTTTCCACCTGGTCATGTGCCTTGAGCATCCACTATCCAAGTAACATTTACTTGAACCCTGCACATGATATGAAAACTAAATACATTAGTTTTGTTTGGGAACCCACTTCTTGGTGGGTTCACATGAGGAGCACTTAGCATCTCCATCTTGGTGAACTGACTGTTCAGGTTGAGTAGGAGCTGAGTCCTGTGTAGGCTGATCAGCTTGTTCTTGTTCAGGCCTTAAGATTTCTGCATCACAGTCCTTAGCCTTATGACCTCTACTTCTGCACTTATAGCATCTCCTTCTTCCAATGATTACAGGAGGTAGAGTGTCTAATAATCCTTGTGAGAACTTGCTCTCAGTCTTAGGATTATATGTGGTGGATAACTTTTCAACTTTCTTTGCAAGTTGATTCACATGATGATCACTGACTTTGGACTTACCTTTGTCAGGTCTTTTTTTGTTATCCTTTTGATTAGAAGTTTGACTAACAACCTTCTTTTCCATGACCTTGGACTTACCTTTGTCATGACTACTGGACTCACCAGTTTCAACAGGCTTGGACTTACCACTGTTGATCTTCTTGGACTTACCAAGATCTACAACTTTGGACTTACCATTATTGTACTTTGACCTCTGATTTGCAGTGGTCTTCCTATTCTTGTAACTTTTCTCCGAGCCAGATAGAGAATGTTGTCTTTTAAAAGGATTTGGACTAAGCCTTTCTATTACTGAAGTTCTTTGAATAGGCTGAGAGCTTAATCTGTCCAGCACAGACTTACCATGCTGTTTGGATGTTGAGCACTCTTCTCCATGAACTTTTGCCTTTACAAACATATTGTATTTAAGGTTTTGACCATGTTTCTTCTCTGAGGCTAACTTCTGAGACTCAATCAGTAGTCTATCCTCCTCAGAGTCTGTACTTGCCAGGAGGTTGTTTCACATAGACTTCCTCCTGAAGTTTTCAATTTAGGAAAGCACTCTTCACATCCATTTGATAGACTTTGAACTCTTTATATGCTGCATAAGCTAAGAACAAACTTATGGCTTCATTTCTAGCAACAGGGGCAAAGGTCTCATCATAATCGATTCCTTCTTCTTGCTTATACCCTTGTTCTACCAGCCTGGCTTTGTTTCTAACTATCACTCCATCCTTGCCCATTTTGTTTCTATAGACCCACTTAGTGCCTATAATTGTGTGATCTTTGGGGGCAGGGACAAGACTCCAGACCTTGTTTCTCTCAAACTCATTTAATTCCTCTTGAATAGCTTCAATCCAATCCTCATCCTCTAACGCTTCTTCAGTCTTCTTTGGTTCCATTTCAGATAGGAAACCAAAGTAAGCAGCATAGTTTGCTGTAGCCTTTGATCTTGTCATTACTCTTTCTTGGACATTTCCAATGATTTGATCTTGAAGATGATCTTTGAGAAATTTAAATGTTATAGTTAGAGAATCTGGTTCTAGATCTGAGTGATATTGAGAACTCTGAGGTGAACTAACATCCTCAGTCTCAATAGTAGCATTGTCAACAAACTGATGATCACTAAGATCTTCAGTCTGAGTGACTTCAGCTCCAAAGGGATTGACGAACTCATCATCCTTCTCAACTTGAGAATCCCTTGGAGCTTGTGATGATTTCTTTGATGGACACACATCATCATCACTATCATCTCCCATGACATACATAGGATTTGACATATTGGTTTCCTCAGGCTTTTCAAGCTCACTCAGACTAACCAAGTCAGCTTGTCTTTTCTCAGCTTGATCAAAACTGTCTTCATCAAATGAAACATGAATTGATTCTTCTATGACCTTTCTCCGTGTATTATACACTCTATAAGACTTGGAGATTGAGGAATAACCAACAAATATTCCAGGATCAGCTTTAGGTTCCAACTTAAAGAGCTGATCTCTTTGATTCAGCACATAGCATTTTGAACCAAAGACATGGAAATAACCTATATTGGACTTTCTAGATTTATACAACTCATATGTTGTTTTTCCATGTCTTTTGGCAATGATTGATCTATTTTTGGTATAACAGGCTGTACTGACAGCTTCATCCCAAAAATAGAGTTTCAATCCTGCCTCACATAGCATTGTTCTAGCAGCCTCGATTAAGGTCCTATTTCTCTTCAACCAATCCATTTTGTTGAGGAGTTCTGACTGAGGAGAAATTTTGTAATATTCCCTTTTGTGCACAAAAGCCTTCTAGGGTTGAGTTCCTGAACTCAGTCCCATGATCACTTCTGAGTTGCTTTACAGACGTACCTTTCGGCAACTCTTCTTTTTTGATAAAACTTATTATCTCCAGTGCAGCTTCACTTTTGGCTTTTAGGAATATTACCCAGGTGAATCGTGAGAACTCATCTACTATCACCAGTGTGTACTTCGTGCCACTTAGGCAAGGAGTACTTATGGGTCCAAACAGATCCATATGCATCATATGTAGTGGGTCTGTTATTGAAAAATTTAGCTTTGATTTGAAGGACCCTTTATGGTGTTTCCCTTGTTCACAAGCTGAACACAATTTGTCCTTGACAAATGTGATCTTTGGTAATCCAGAGACTAACTCTTTATTGGATAGCATATTTATATTTTTGAAATTTAAATGCGATAATCTTTTATGCCATAACCAACTCAGCTTAGGAATAGATTGGGAATACAAGCAGGTTTCAATATAGGGATCAGCAGAATTAAGATCATGTAGATACACATCTCTTTCTCTTTTAGCTATTAATACAGGCTTACCCTTAGCATTATATATAGTTCCTGCTTTCGTCCTAAAAGTAACAATTTTGTCTTCATCACACAACTGGCTGATACTGATCAGATTGTATTTAAGACCCTTGACATATGCAACCTTCTGGAAAGTCACCTTACCAGCATGCATCTTCCCATAGCCTTTATTTCTTCCATGGGAGTTGTCACCAAAAGTTACTTTAGGACCTTTATCTTCCTGGAAATCACTAAGAAGTCCTTTCCATCCAGTCAGGTGCCTTGAACATCCACTATCCAAGTACCATTTACTTGAATCCTGCACATGATATGAAAACTAAACACATTAGTTTTGTTTGGGAACCCACATTTTGGTAGGTTCAGATGATGAGCACTTAGCATCTTCATCTTGTTGAACTGATTGTTTTGAGGTCCTTTTGAGACTTAAGGCCAGTCTTGAAATCATTAGACAAATAATCGAATGCAAGACCCTTTTCTTCATTGGTGTAAGAGTTGAAATTACTAACCTTGTACATGGAAGCAGGATCCCAATCACTAAGTTTGTTGTTTTCCTCAGTTTCCTTCATGTCAGCTTCAAAAGTTGACTTGGACAAACCATAATCAACGTCATCAATTTCAAACTCTTCATCTTCTTGAGCCATTAGACAAATATCATCATCATCTGAGGTAGATGATTTTGTATCCCAGGTTTCAGCGTTGAGTACTTTGTCTTCTGGCTTTGCTTTCTTGAGCTGAGTATATTTCTTTTCATACTTGTTAGCTCTATAAGCATTCTTATCAGCAACTGATTCTGATTCTAACTTCTTTGATCTGCACTCAGCAGCAATATGTCCCTTTTTCTAACAGTTGAAGCACATAGCATTCTTGGGATCAAAAGAACTCTTTCCTTTTCCCCTGTTAGATCTTCCTCTTCCCCATTGAGCTCTTCTCAAATGTCTGGATAGCATGGTCATCTGCTCAGTGATAGTCTGAACATCATCAGTATCACCTGAGTCTGAGTCTGAGTGGTCAGCTTGAGATTCTGACTCAGTCTCAGAATTTCAACAACCAAGGCCTTGGAACCTTTCTTCTTTTTCTGTGCAACTAATGCAATATCAGCTTTATCCAAAGAATCCTAAAGTTGTTGTTGAGAAGTTCTCTTATGCTCTGTTATCTGTTCATGATTGAGCAAGAACCCATAAATGGACTGTAGGTTATACATGTGTAGTGTTTCTCCAGCCCTCAGTGATGTGGTTACTTCATTGAACCTTTCTGGTAACACATCCAGAAATTTCAGCACAAGTTTAGCTTCATCTTTCTTTACACCTACACTTAGCAGGTTATTTATCAAGCAGTGAAATCTTGTGAACATATCAGGCAAGGTTTCGTTCTTCTTTGAAAATAAGTTGTCATAAGATCTATTCAGGTGACTCTTCTTTTGCTGCTTGACCAGATCACTGCCCTCATATGTAATACTTAGTGTATCCCAAATCTCTTTTGCAGTTTGATACCCAGTTACTGTATGCAAGATCTCATTGGTCAGGGTGTTTTCCCGAACACTCTTTGCCTTGTCATCCAGATTAAACAGTTTCCAGTCTTCATCTGTCCAGGATGCAACAGGCTTCTTTACTTCTTTTTCACTTCTGTCTGTTTTGTCAGCGGACGTATCACTGACAATAGCATAAATGTTTGGGATGATCGGTCCTTTAGTGATGACATCGTACATACGATTGTCAATGGACTTGAGGAACAGCATGGCTCTGAATTTCCACATAGGATAATCAGATCCATCAAAGATGGGACAGCCCTTAGCAGACATCTGAGAAAAGTTTGATAAATTGTTGCTTGTAGACATTGTATACTTTCTCAGAATCTTGAACTTTCAACGTTTGAAATTTTTCAGCCTGCTCTGATACCAGTTCTTGGTCCCTTAGTGAGAAGGTCAACAAGCAAGTAATGTGTAGAAGGGGTGTTGAATACACTTTCTGCGGAAAAATTGAACAAATCAATAAAAAGTATTAACACACATCAAACCACAATAATTGAATGCTTTGATTTTCATTAATAAGAAAATGATTACAGACTCTATCAAGTAAGCAACACTTGATATGTAAACACCTAATGTAAATCAAATCTCTCAATCTCTCAAACTTTGCTATCTATAATCAAGTTATGATTATAGACCGGACGAATCTCCAAACAGGATTTAATCACAGATTTAAAACTTACCAATTTCACAACAAATGTGAATATTGGAACACACGAATAACTTGGCAATCTGTGAGTATCTTGATCACGTTGAACTGACAAACAATGAATCAAGATTCGTAACACATACGGTTTGAGGTGAACTTGATTTGGCTCTGTATTTTCAGAATAATAGTCGTACCTCTAAACTTATCAGGATGATAAGTATTTATAATCCTGTTTCTACGGATCCTAACAAACTAGAACTAATCCTAATTTGCAAACTAACTAACAGATAACCCGGAATCTTGAATCTTGACTCTTCTTATCTTGAGTCTTCAATCTTCAATCTTTATTCTGGAATCTTCTTATCTTTCCCATAGTTATAGAGAGATAAAATATAAATTTAAAACATATTTAAATTTTTTTTAAACTGACTTCTTGCTCGGACTGAGTTACTCAGCTTGAAACTCATTAAGCTGAGTTCTTCGAGAACAAACTAAAAAACAAACATGAACTAACATGTATATTAATTAACTCATCCTTAGAAGTCCTAAGAGTTAGCTAAAACTTTTTTAGCAACTGTGTTGAGCTGACTCAGTCTACACGCTGAGTCACTCAGCTTGAAACACATCAGGCTGAATACTCAACCTATACCTTAGGTGACATACACAGCTTATCAAACACATTGATAATCTTACTAAGATATAGTCTAGGCTGATCGAACATATGCTCAGCTTATATTCAGCTTATGCTCACTCTGAAACACTGTACCCGTTCAGTCTGATCAAGCCTCATAATTCTGTTTAAGTAATCTTTAGAACACATCTTACAAACTTAACTTTGTCTCATCAAATCTTAACTGATGAGATCATTTTCCCAACATACCATGACTTCAGTGTTCGAGAAAATGAGCTTCATTCTGAAACATATAGTAGATTTTGCAAACTGCAAAATGAGATGAGGTACAATCAAATCATCAGGACTAACTTAGATCTTAACTGCGTCTTTCTAAAGTCACTGGGTCCGGAATGGAAGGAATATGCCAGACTGTACAATCAAATCAACAAGGATCTTACCACAGTCACCTTCCACAACATATTCGAAGACCTTAATCAGTACCAGAATGAAATTCTGAAATTTCTCCCAAAACAGCCAGTTGCAGACCCTCTGGCCTTAGTTGCAGCAGAAAGGATTCCAAGAGAATCTTCATCAAGATCAATGAAGTACAAGCAAGTGATTCTCAGTGAATCAGAACCAGATGATGACGATGAAGACTCCGTTGAAGCTGCCATCCATGCTCTCTCGGTTGTTGGCAAGACTTTCCGAAATCGCTTTAACAAAACCAACAACAAACAACGGTTTATCTCTGGCTCCAGGAGACCAGAAAGGCTTAGTCCTAGGAAGGGGGAAAAGAAGACAGACTCTAAGTGTTACAACTGTGGGAGGTCTAGACACATGATCAGGAACTGTCCACAAAAAAAGATCAAGGATGTTGAATACTATAGGCAAAAGTACCGCCTGTCAAAACAAAAGCAGGCTGGGAACGCACTTATGGTGGAAGAAGATCAGTTCCTGGAAGACACTTACTCCGATAGTGATCTAGATGGTGAAGATCATGCACAGTTCTGTCTCATGGCTACTGGTGAAGCAGGTGATAGGGATGAAGATGGTGGTGATGATCTCTCCGATGTTGAAGAGGAGATTTTGGAAAGCGTAAATGTACCTTCTATTTCTAACTCTAATGTGGGATTTAATTTTGAAGATATCCAAACGATATTAAACCGCATGAAAAAGTTAGAACATAAGGTGACAAAACTAATATGTAAAAATCAAGTGTTAAAAGAGGTCATTCATACACAAGATAAAGAGGCACAAACCGCAATTGAACAATTAGAAAAGAATATAAATGAATCAAAGGCTCAATTTACTGTGAAATAATTTGAATTCCTAGAAATAACCGATAAGACAAACATCATCATGCACGATCTCAAAGCCGAGCGTGTTAGTGTAGAAAAGGATTCGGAAATTCTTAAAAATGAACAACGTGCTCTTTCTTAAAAAATCAAAGAACTTGAAGACTTTCTAATCAAAAGAGGGCAAAGTGAACAAACCATCTTTCTGTATAAAGAAAAGGAACGACCTTTTTCAAGATGGACATTCGAAGGACTTGGGTTTGAAAATTCAAGTGTCCTGAGTAAGGTTACTGCCAAGCAGTTTTACAATGCAAATTTATTTGGCGAAGGCCTAACTCAACAAATGGTATGCATTTGTCAAGAGGAAGAAAGACTTGAAAAAGATGTCAAGCGAACCCTCATCTCAAAACTGAGATTCCCTTCAACTACTCTAACCTCAATGACTCATATTTCACTTACCCCCCCTCCAACAATGAAGTTCACTGTCACCTCTCTAATATACACAAATGAGGAACTTTATGCTCCTGAAGTACCAAAACCCAAATTTCAATACATTCCCCACAAGGAATTGCAAAGTAGTTTCCACACCTTGCAAGAGTTTTGCTACACACATCTTGTATTAGGAGACATTGCTTAAGCTTTCCACTCAGAAACCACACCTCAAACCATCAAAGTTTCTGACCAATCACCTGAGCTTACACAATTAGCTCAAGAAAATGCAGTCCTTCACAAGCGTATCAAGACCATCTTTAATCGTGATAGAAAGATAATTGACAACTTATGCAGGGAGAATTCAGCATTGAAAGAACGCATCATACAAGCCAAGCAAGAGATGCAGGCTCCTACTCCATTCACTTATTCTCCATACGCAGAACGAATTGAAGATTCTAAGAATGCGTCCACATCTTCCCAGGATATCCAACCCACAATAAAATCTGTTAATAATTCTACATAGGTAACTTTAAAACAAAAACATATTTTCAAACAGACACATACTTCCACTTCTAATCACATTTCTCGTATGCCTACTGACATACCTGAATCTTCAAAAGCAGCTGCAAGTCGATCACGACTCACTTCTAACATTTTAACTTCTGCTGCAGATGTGAAGGAGCTCGGGAGTGAAGAGCGTAAAATAAATACAACTTAGAAGAGGGTAATTCCTAGGTCATCTAGGAAATGTTCTAATTTTAGACAAACATGTGAACAACTTTTGATGTTTGATAGAGTCTGTAATCATTCAAGTTTACATGATAAAATTGCCTCTTCAAAGTTTTGTATTAGTGATGGTTGTCCCCATGGTCACTGTGAATTTAATTGCGAGTATGTTCAATTAAGAAAACAAATTGGAATTAAACCATGTAAGGACTAGACAGATTTTTACGCTAATCAAATCAATGTTCCATTTATAAACTCTAAAGGGTTTATCATTCATCATTGGATCACCACTCGTCAGTCACATGCGCTCAAACGTTTAAACAAATCAAGACGATTACTGACGATTAAAGACCTGGAGGTCTACAGACGACAGGGTTATGATGCTTTCAAAAAGGCATGGATTGCTCAAGAAAAACACTTTCGTTCTCAAAAACGATCTCGCAATCCTCCTTCCAAACATGCACAAGCTTCTAAACCCAAGCCTTCATCCCGTCAACGAGTAGTAAAACCTACTGCACCCAAGGCTTCAGTTCAGCAAAAGCAGGTTGATGTGCCGAGGTCACAAAGGAATCCTAAAAATTCCTCAAAAACATGGATTCGCAAACATAACACTTCCGCAACTCTACCGAATCCTAAACCTCCAACCTCATCAACTGTCAAACCAACGGTGGTATCAAAACTCCCTTCTGAGCCAACTCTTTCTCACTCTATTCCTTCTCAAAAAAAGATAAAACCCACATGGGTACCTAAGGATAGATCATTAGGAGTTTCACCACCACAACAAGCAATAGCCAATCCTCAATCAATTATAGGAACTAACAATCAAGGACCCATTCATATATGGGGACCTAAACGTGCTTTATTCTCTTTTTACAGGCGCCTAACCTCTGGTACCTGGACTCCGGTTGTACCAAGCACATGACCGGCAACAAGAGTCTTCTAAAAAATTATGTTCCTAAGCACTCCGGAAATGTACGTTTTGGGAACGACAATGTTGCACCAATAAAGGGGTATGGAGACATAGAGAAGAAGCATATCAAAATCAAGAAAGTCTCCTATGTAGAAGGGTTGGCTCACAATCTGTTTAGTATCGGACTGTTCTGTGATAAAAACTTGGAGGTAGTGTTGAAGACGAACAAATGTTCAGTTCTAACTGAGAATGGAGATGAACTACTAGCAGGTTCACGGAAATCTAACCTGTATTGCATTGATTTGGAAAATTACAACTCCCCTACTGTGTGTCTACTGTACGAAGCCTCATCGGATCCTACTTGGCAATGGCACCGAAAACTCTCTCATCTGAACTTTCAAAATATAAACAAACTAGTCACAGGTGACTTGGTGAGAGGCATACCCAAGTTAAGATTTAAGAAGGACCATTTGTGTGCAGACTGTGAGAAGGGTAAAATGAAGAAGGCTTTCCACTAATCAAAACAAGTGTTCAGCACTATCAAGCCTTTGGAACTACTACACAATGATCTATGGGGTCCTATGAGGATTCAATCGAAGAGTGGGAAGAAGTATATCCTAGTCATGGTGGATGACTACTCTAGATATACTTGGGTCAAGTATCTGCGATCAAAAGATGAAGCGACACCAACGATCATTTCCTTCATCAAACAACAGCAGAATAAGCACAGTCAGAGTCTTGTTTCCATACGTACAGATAATGGAACTGAATTCAAAAACAGTACTCTGAAGAGCTTTTGTGACCTTGTTCGAATCAACCATCAGTTCTCTGCTGCGTACACTCCACAACAAAATGGTTTCGTGGAAAGACGAAATAGAACATTGGTTGAAGCAGCCCGTACCATGTTATCATACTCCGAGCTCCTACCTTCCTATTGGGCTGAAGCAATCAGCACTTCCTACTATACGCAGAACCGCTCTTTTATTAATAAAAGTTTTAATAAAACTCCCTATGAACTGGCCAATTGCATAGTGCCTAATATCAAATACTTTCATGTGTTTGGTAATAGGTGGTTTTTGTTAAATGACAAGGATAATCTAGGAAAGTTTGCTCCAAAAGCTGATGAATCTATTTTCCTAGGTTATTCTACAGAGTCAAAAGCATACATAGTTTTAAAAAAAAGAACAAAGAGCATTGTTGAAAGTATCAATGTAACATTTGATGATGCATTAAATGTTACAGATTTTCAACCCAAATCAACAGCAAACGCTTCTGAACATACCAGTTCAGGACCAGTGCTTCAAACTAAAGAATCAAACAATCCTTCCAGTTCAAATACTAATCTTGATTTTATGTTTGATTTCTTTATACCTAAATCTTCTCCTGTTTTAACTGACAACAGGAGCAACACAGACGCACAAGCAAGTGTTACTCTAACGGCTCCTACACTCACTGAGACAGATCCATTTGCAGATCTCTATGCTGAGGATTCTACATCTGTCTCTGTTACTCGTCCCCCTGTGACTTCTCAGATTCCTGACCCAGAGAGCCCACCTGTGTTTGATTCAGATCCAAATTTCTCCCTAGAAGATGAAGAGGAAGCACGTCAGTTGCAAAATCTTATTCCTTCATCTTCTACTTCTCACGAGATAAAGTGGACCAGACATCACTCTAAAGCAGATATAATAGGAGACCCTTCAGTTGGCATTCAAACTCGTGCAGCAACAGCTAACGAATGCCAATTTTCTGGTTTTCTGAGCATCATTGAACCCACCAAGACTTCTGAAGCATTAGATGATCCGGATTGGGTAATTGCAATGCAGGAAGAAGTACACCAATTCGATCGTCTAAAAGTCTGGAGATTAGTTCCTCTTCCTTATGGCAAATCTGTTGTAGGAACTAAGTGGGTGTTCAAGAACAAAAGGGATTTGGATGGAGTGGTCGTCCGTAACAAAGCTAGATTGGTTGCTAAAGGCTACAATCAGCAAGAGGGCATTGACTATGATGAAACGTTTGCCCCCATTGCTCGCATTGAAGCTATCAGATTATTTCTTGCATATGCAGCTTCTCGAAGTTTCCGTGTCTTTCAAATGGATGTGCAGACAGCTTTTCTCAACGGTGTTCTTAAAGAAGAAGTCTATGTCTCACAACCAGAGGGCTTCATCAATTCGAAACATCCTAATCATGTCTATATCTTAGATAAGGCCTTGTACGGGTTAAAACAAGTTCCACGTGCATGGTATGATGTCTTATCTGAGTATTTAATTGGTGAAGGCTACTCCAAATGAAAGACTAATACCACTCTGTTCACAAATACCTAAGGCAGAGACAAGATATTGGTACAAATATACGTGGACGATATCATATTCGGGTCTACAAATCCAAAATACAGTGACGAGTTTGCTAAGATTATGGCAAACATAATTCAAATGTGCATGATAGGGGAGATGTCATTTTTCCTCGGACTCCAAATGAAGCAGTTAACTCATGGCAGTTTCATTTGCCAATCCAAATACATTAAAGATCTTCTCACGAAGTATGATATGATTAACTGCACACCTACATCCACTCCCATGGCTGCAAAGGCACAGCTGTCAGCAGATCTTGATGGTTCTCCAGTAGATCTCAAAACACGGGATGATTGGATCGTTACTGTATCTCACTTCCAGTAGTCCAGACATCATGTTCTCTACTTGTCTATGTGCCTGGTACCAGGCGAATTCTAAAGAGTTACATCTTCTAGCAGTTAAGAGGATCTTCATATATCTTAAAGGGTCTATGGATCTTGGTCTGTGGTATCCTAATGATTCAAATCTGGATCTCCATGCTTACTCATATGCTGACTATGCCGGTTGCAAAATTGATAGGAAAAGCACCTCTGGCAGTGCACACTTTCTGGGGGATCGTTTAGTCTGCTGGGCCTCAAAGAAACAAAATTGCGTATCCACTTCCACAGCTGAAGCTGAGTTTGTTGCTGCTGCAATGTGTTGCTCTCAAAGTGTCTGGATACGTACACAGTTATCATACTTTGTCCTGAGGTATGACAAAATTCCATTGCTATGCGATTCCCAGTCTGCCATAGCCATCTCCTGCAATCCGGTACACCACTCTAAAACTAAACATATTGATATCCGTTATCACTTCTTAAAAGATAACGTAGAGAAAGGTCTCATTGAGCTACAGTATGTTCCAACTGAAAATCAGCTAGCTGACTTGTTTACCAAACCATTAGACAAAAGTCGCTTTACTGAGTTGGTATCCAAGTTAGGCATGCTCAACTTTAAAATATAACATACTGTTGCTTCATTTTTCCTTTCTTTCCTTTTTGTTTAGAGTAGGTGTTATACTGTTTGTTTCTTGTGCAGATTACTGATGCAACATTCAAGCGGGAGTTATTATCTGGTAGTACACATGTTGCACATGAGTAGGGGAGAAAATCATAGACATATTTTCTAAGATTTTGAAAATTTTCAAAACCAGATGCAAAAGTCTAGGGGGAGTGTGTCAAACAAAAACTCAAATCAAGATATCTGGAGAAAATCATAGACACGTTTCCTTAGATTTTGAAAATTTTCAAAACCAGATTCAAAAGTCTAGGGGGAGTGTGTCAAACAAAAACTCAAATCAAGATATCTGGGAAAATCATTTTCTTAATTCTCAAAATCCAGATACTTTGAATTTTCAAAAAATTTTCAAGTGTTGGGTTCTATTGAACACAATCGCACATTATGCCTCTATCGCATGAGATTTCATGAATCCAACAAATAGAATTTTCTTAGTCTTGATTTATCAAGAAGGGTCAATCGCATGGGATATAAGTCATGAACATGAACTGTGAACATAAGGCCAATCGCATGCGATTGAACACCAGTGATCAATAACATGCAACTATGAACCAAGTGTCAATCGCATGCGATTGACTAACCAAAGAGGAATCGCATGCGATTCATCAACTGTTAGTGTTCTAATATGAAGTTAGAGCCCAATCGCATGGTTCTATCAGCCGCATAGAATTACCATGCGATTGCCTCTATAAGCCGGGTTTATTACCGTGGTTGGTCCAATCAGAATGTGACACGTGTTATTACCTTTAAAACCGTCCCATCCTACCCATCAGTCCATTCAAACGATCAGATTTTCAAAAACCTCTAAGTGTTTCTCTCATTTTTGGATACTTGATTTCACGAATCCTCTCGTTATGCTGCCAAAATGTACACTTTTAGTCTCAAAACACTTGTTATCATATAGATAACAATTTGTACGGATTACATTTTGAAAATTTTGAGTTAAAATAGTGATTTTTGGCCCTAGAACAGCCATTAACGTTAGACATGTTCGAGACTTTGGATGGATTTTTGGGACACAAAACAAACTTGTTTGTTCAATCTAAGTTTGCGATGGGAGTTAGGAACATATGGGAACACTTTGGTGCAAAAATATTTCAAAAATCTCACAAAGTGTTCTTCGTGTTCTTGAGGTGTATGAACTTGTACTAAAAATTCACTTTTTGGTTCAAAAAAGGGTGTTATGATGATTTTTGGACTATGCATAAGTACTACAAAGTTGTCTGTTGATTGACATATTACAAGTATTAAAACAACTTTTTTATACTTAAAATCATCATGTACACAATGAGGATTTCAGAGTTAGGATTTTGTCACATTTTTTCAACTTGATAAGTTTTGGTCAAAATTGGTCAACTTTGACTCATTTACTGAACTTTGACCACAATTCAAAGGTTTTACAAAGTTGAATGATGTCTGTTTGCATATCTCTATATCTTTGACTTAACTATTTTATTTATCTGTGCAGATAAGATGACTCAAGTAATTCTTCAGCCTGAGGAGATAATGCCCCAAGCTGAGTTCCTAAGTTCAAGGACTCATGACAACAACCATTTCATTGACCTTAACAAATTAAAAAATCCTATACCTACCCCATTGTTACTGAAAACCTAAAAATACATCCTTTAAATCACCTTCTGACATACAACCCATCTACCACCGGCACACATGTTCCTGAGCTATATGTTCAACAATTCTGGAAGACATGTGACATCCGTACAAACGACAGGGGGCATGAAGTCATCCATGTTGAGGTTGATGAATTCACAATTGATATACCTATCAATCGTCTCAGGACAATTTTCAGACTGCCAAAAGCTAACAGCAGGCCTCCGGCCACAGCTTTTGATGACATCCCAGACGAGGAGACTTGCCTTGTAGCAATTAGGGAAATGGGATATGATGAAGAGCTCACAAGGAAAAAATAGTTTAAATGCACTAACTTGCATCCAAAATACAATACATTCATGACGGTGCTCCAGAGGTGTCTCACTCCAAAGCATTCAGGGTACGAATTTCCAACGGAGCATCAGCTCAAAATCTTTGTGGCAGCTGCCAATCACTTGCATATAGATTATGTATTCCTGCACTTCCAATACATCAAAGCAACAATGCTGACGAAAAATTCTCAGAAGAAAAAGGATGCCAATTTTATGTCGTACCAACGATTCATACCCATGATTGTCCAGTACTTGATGGATCACAATGCTGATATTCCTCGCCGGGCAGGTTTACCTTCTGTTACTCCTAAACTGTTTATTTATATCAAACCTGCAACCCCAGCCAATATGCATGTACCTCAATCGTTCCCTATATCACTCCTTGACTTATGTGAGCAGAACGAAATTGTTGTAAGTTATAGGGCGTGTGTAGGAATACCTCCTCTGGTTGTGCCAACACCGGCCATACCTACCGAGGGAGGTGTAGTACCAGGTGAGGAGATAGCACCTAGGACTCAGACATCTATGGGAGATGCTGAGCGGGTCGAGTTGAGAGAAAATGTTGATGAGAGGGGTGGAGAAGATGGTGAAGGTGGAGAAACTAGAGAGGGAGGGGATGCGTATGATCCCGCCACCGTTCAAACCACCCAAACCAAAACTATTCTAGCAGAACTTGGTCTTGACATGTCTGAGTCATCCAGTTCCTAATCTTCCAGTGTTGAGTCTTCCACTCAACCAGGTGGTGACCCTTCTTTCAAACCAGTTCATTCTCCTCTGGGCACCCCTGACAGACCAATTGATCAACCAGCAGATAGCACCCCTTCCTTCATGAAACTCATTGACCCACATACAACTTCTCCTGACTTGACCCGCACTGCTCAAACTACTCCTGTTATTCCTCAAACAGGTGGTCTTGTAATCACTCTAAACCCTCCTACCCAAGCTACTGAAATCCCTGCAGTTCAAAATGCAATAGTAGCTCCAGACCATGACATGCCAGTTGTTACCCTAACTCTTGATCTATCTTTAGAAACTGGCTATGTCACCCCTGATTCGTTATTATCCCCAAATCAATATGCAGGGTAGGGTCCTGGTAGTGGTGAAGAAGGAGATAATTTTGTTATTAGGAGTGCGAGTGAAAATGAGGAGGTGAGAAAAGAACATGAGAGTGCTGAGGGACCTCTAGCCCCAGAAAGCCGGGAAGCCACATCTACTATGGGACCTAACATTGTTGGGTCTCATATTGAACAAGTTGCGGTTATCCTACCCGTGCAAATTTCAACCCCACCTAGCCACTACGGTGTCTCTCAACAGGCACCGTCTTCATTGCACAGGGCTTTAGCACATACTCTAGGTCACTTCCAATAGGAAAGTAGACCTATTGAAACTAGAGGACCGCCTCCCTCGTCCTTGACTCCTTTCAATGCACAATTTGATATACCGTGGATTTCCGCTTATCTTGACCAACACTGAATCACAATTGATGCACTGAGCTTGTATGTTAAACAAGTCTCCTCAACTTCTATAGGTGATACCTCTCAAGGTGCCATTCGAGGATTAGAGGGAAATCCTGCTAGAGCCTACATCCAAGCTGTTCCAGTAGGTGGTACTGCCACTGTGGCTAGTACCTCAACCGGAAGTCTCCGTGATTCCGGGTTTGCTACACGTGTAGAACTACAAGAAACTATTTAACAAGCCGTGGCACCTCTCCAACAACAATTAACCGATACAAATCAGAAGTTGGATAGGATAGAAGCACTCCTTGTTGTAAGACCTCAAGCTCCTGAACCTCAGCCGCAACCTGATCCATCAACCATGTCAGTGGATGCCCTCAAGAGCCTTCTTTATGTCAAACTGCTTGAACAAAGACCCGAATCTGCTCATGACCAAGACCTTCTGACAACTCCTCGCAACGAACAACGGCCACAGGGAATATCCTTGGACGATTTTCAAGAGTTTCACGAAGATGTAAATCGGAAGATTGATGGGGTGACAAAGGGATTCTATACTACAATAGAGAAGGTTACAGACAGACTCAATGTACTTGAACAAACTTGTCAGGCTCAGGCACAGAGTAACAAGAGGAGACGGGATGATCAAGACCCTGATGATCAACCCGAGGGGGGGAAAAGAAGAAGACTGTACATATCTTCTCCCTCTGTGGCTGCAACAGTACCAGTTACTCGTTTAAGTTCCTTATTATCTGCAGGTACTAGTTCCAGCAGTCAGCAGCAGAAACAACAACAAATGGCCGATGAAGTTTATGAACAACAACAACGTGAAAATGGTGACAAGCAGATTGTACTACATGTACCACAACAAGAATCTGAACCAAGGCCAATTGATCTGGAAGAAGGTGAAATACCTCAGGAGCAGTCCCATGTTGAGACTAAGTGGGTGGATCTTGATACAGATTCTGATGATGAAATGGCTTATCTATATGAAAATTTGCACACATCACCCACCAGGCATGCGGAAGAAGGTGAAACTGCTCAGGAAAGGGAGCTCCAGTCTGATATGTTTACTAAACATAATTGGGGACAGACTGAGGAAGCTAAACCAGTGAAGGAGAGAGAGGATCCAGAGATAGACAGACTCTTCAAAATTATAAATGATTATGTCCGCAGGTTTGATCATGATATCAGTGAAAGAGAACTTGCATCTAAAAAGAAATAATGGGCTGCAATCTCTAGAAGGGAAGCAAGAAGGAAGCCCAAAGCGAAGAAAACTACTTTTGATGTATCTCAGGTCCTCAGGGGTATTAATATAGAAGTTCATGAACAATTTCCTTCTCTTACTGGTCAATTTCAAGTCTCTGCAGCTGACATCATTCAAAGAAACATGCAAGAAGAAGCTGCAGAGAAAGCTAGAGAAGATTCAGAGTGGCCACTACCACCCAATTATGTAATTCCTACAATACCTCCAGTTTATACAGGCGACAAAGGCTTGGATAGCAACAATATGTTCATATGAACTGCTATGCAACAGCCGATTTGGAAAAGATTCTTTGTTAATGCTGCTCATCTTGAAGACAGAATTCCAGACATCTACAGCAACGAAGTTACCGAGCTTACACCTCCAGAGCTGAGGGGTCTAGACGAACAACAGAAAAGAAGATATGAAAATATCTTAAATGCTACAAAGACCCCAAGGCAGATTGTCACCTCTGATTACCCAATTGTTGAAGTTCTGAACGTCCCTACAGGCGTTTCCTTTAACTATAAGTATGCAGTCTTCGTTGTGAAGAGGGCTCAAGGCGAAAAGGTTCAACTGAATGAAGCTGATCTGAGACATGTGAAGATTCACGACATAACATTCATCTATGTCACATTGTCTCGGAAGCAAGGGAAAACTCCGGACGAATGTTTTGGGAGATCTCAACTTATGCGATACATGAAAATTTTCATAAGCTTTCTTGAAAATCATGACATGCAGCTTGGTGCAGAAAACAACTATCTAAAGGTCAATCTTCTAAAGCCAAACCAGAAACATCCTGATCTTGATCAGTTGGAAGAGTTGACTGCTATCTATGAAGGCCATCCGAACTACAGAAGAGATAGGGGTGTTGTCTTCCACAATGAAAAGAAACAGAAAATATTTGTAAGAATGGAATAATGCATGGCCTACTCAGATGGTACTTTGAAGCTTCTGCACTATGCTCTGCATGAAAAGGTGTGGGCAGCTCGCAATGAATTGACTGAAGAATATCAAAGACAAGCCTTCAGGTCAATTGAGCAAATGAAGAATACACTGGAAAACAGGAAACAGATGAGGCACTGGCAGGTGGCCCTCGGTTTTCGCAACAAGTCTAGACACGATGTTTAATTTCTTTATTTCTTGTTGTGAATCGTTGCACACCTCACTTAGGGGGAGAATGTTAGATTATTAAAAGTGAGGATGCAATATGTCAATGTTGTAAACTTAGGCAAATGCTATAAAAGGCATTTGCCTCCTTGAAATGAATTAAGCTTTGCATAATTTCATCTCTCTTGTTTGGTGTTTCCTCTCTAACACTCGGCTCTCTCTCTTTAGAAACCGAACCATACTCACACACATAAACAAGATAATCACACTAGCATTGCTTCATCCTTACATTAAGGGACCATCATCCCTGCGGCCGTAGGAACAGGTCCGACAGTACGGTTACATCTTTCATAAAGGCATTCAACAACAAATTACAATCTAAACTTTACCCTCTGATCATAAACACATGCAAATGGGTACAATGGAGTCACAAACTCATCTAAATTCAAACCACACAATGGGATTCAAGATTTAGCCACATGATTACTAAAGATACAAACATGTCAAACCTATCATTTCTAATAAAGTCAACACTTTTTAAAACATGAATCATGTGAGATGCACATTGAACACCAAGACCAGATTATCAAAGGCATATATGTGAGTTCATTTCACCATCAAACATACCAAAAAGCATTTTTGTGAATCCTTTAATCATTAGTAGCATGCTTGACCCATGAATACACCAAATAACTAGATTTTCATCTAAAATCATAAGGCATGCATAAAATCACCATATGAATAACAAGACCAATCATGGATAGACCTGGAAATGATCTAAAACATGTTCCAACAATGATATCTAATAACAACCATGCAAGATGTATCATTTCTAATAACAAGCTTAACATGGAATTAGTAAAATCAACCATCATTCTTGAATATCTACATGATTAAACATGAAGGAGTTATCCTATACACATTACCACACATGAACATGATCTGATTATACACACAAATATGATTAATCACAATTGTATCCAAGATCAAACATACATAACTGAATCAAGTCAACATAAAAGTCAAATATATTTCCATAACTAGCCACGAATCATCTTTGCCCAAGTGAAATGAGTTTAGTTATCCATATACATAAATATTAGTACTACAACATCTGGAAAACATGGGTACATGATTAAATTCTGAAATGGAAATAGTATACCCAAGCTATTATAAGAGAAACTAGTGAATCCAAGCTCCAAAATGTTGTTCCAAGCCTTCAAAGCCAAGCTCTCCTCAGAATCACCAAGAAATGTTCCTGGAGTGTTAGGGGGTCTGGGGAGTTGGAGGTGTTTGTCCGAAGTGGAGTAAAGTGGAACCAAAGGAACTTATGGAACCCCTTGCAATTGAGTAGAATTTTGTTTATAAACTACTGTAACGAGGGCTCCTACGGCCGTAGGAACATCTTTCTGCGGCCGTAGGATAGGCGGTTACACTGACATGACAGCTGCAAATGTCAGAATGGGCGGTTGTGGATAAGGTGCTCCTACAGCCGTAGGAACAATCCTTTGTGGCCGTAGGGAAGGTTTCTTCATGGTTGGGTTTTCTTTCAGCTGACATCAGATCACCTCAGATCAGGGAAGCTCCTGCGGCCGTAGGAAATATCATCTGCGGCCGTAGGGAGGTCTTTTTCATCAGTTGATCATTTTTCTTCTATTATTCCCTTGTTTTGCCCATATATCTCACTTTAAGCTCCTGTACACCTGCATGGTGAATGTTAAGCATATTAGATCAATTATAACAAGAATCACCTTGGATTTGGGCTAAGTACGGATTCAAGCAAACTCTAATACAATAGCTAAAACCAAAGAATTTCTAAAGGCAGCAAATTAGTTCAAACATGTGTCATTCCGACATAGAAGAGATCTAAAAGCATAACAGACAGCTAAACACAGCAACGAAAACAAACTTCCATGAAAAGCAAATTCAACACGCATAAATAAATTATGACAAGTATCTGACTTCATACCTTACCAGCGATCACTCTAGCACTCAATGTGTATTTGGGTAAGTGTATAAGTGTACGTATGCTATATTGAAGCAAAGATTAGCATAAGCTTGATCACGTATCACATCTCCACCAATTAACATAAACAAATGCAGTTATCAAGAATACTTTGTCCGGGTTGTAACGTGGCTAGGGCTAAGGGTAGGAATGGGAATATATAGAAGTGGCTAAAATAGAATCTAGAAATCAAATTCAAAACCGTATAAGCTGCTATTATTGAAGGTACACAGAAATTACACATTATTTTTACCGAGAAAATAGTTCATCAAGCAGAAGTGGAATCAGAATCCTCTGAATGATGGCTAACAACCAGGTAATACTGACAAAGAACTACTACTCAATGTATGACAGGCTCAAAAATAGCCAAGGAAAGCATGCCAAGTAACTGAATCTCTCATTTTTTTTCATTTTCTATTTTTTTTTAATTTTTATCTCTTTTCTGATTTTGTTTGGATTTTCTCCGATAACTCAGCTGCATGCGAAATAACAGAACAAATCAAGGGACATATGAACTTCTCATGTCCTGCTATTCGGTTCATGAACAACTGAAGAACAAAATACAATGGAACAAAACTAAGCAGCATGAAACAGGTCAAACTGACTCTTAGAAACTTAAAAATAAAATAGACTAAAACAGGGATAATACGGGTGATGAAATGAAAGGCTTAGGTTCAAAGTGGTTAACTGGGGGTAAATATATAAACTTGGCCAAAAACAAAAGTATATAGGCCGAATTGGGGTTTCCTAGTGCTTCTATCACTTAATTGCAACAGTTTAGTTCATGATCTCGACATGCATACTAGTGAACAAGTTCTACAATTAAAGCAACAATCAGCAAATAAGTGGGCAATTCCATGAGCTAATCATGTAAGAAATGAAGTGTAGTGGCTCAAATGCTCAGGAATGCAAATCAGGTGTGGCTTGTGCAATTGAAGTCAAACAATTGTCAAAACTCAAGTATTTGTATAAAATCTACTTCATAAAAGCTGAAATGTCACTTGTTTAACGTCTATCATGCGAGAAGATCTAAACATGTCCAAAATGATATAATTTTGCGAAAAAAATTATGCCTAAATTCAATTCTAAGGTTTAAAGCATAGTTAGCATACAAGAGTTTGCAACATGACACAAAATAGCAGGCATGTTATATTAATCCCCTCCCCACACTTAAAAGTGCACATTGTCCCCAATGTAAGCAATAAAGTGCGAGAAAAGAGCTTTAAGAACTCCCTGAACAGCACGTGTGTCTGCAATTGTTAAACTCTGGAGGCATTGGCTTCCTCCCCACACTTAAGCTGAGCTGCTAAGATATCATGAATAATCTTGCAAAACAACAACTCAACCAAAAGTGAAACATAGAGAGGGACAAATAATATCACACGTTATAGCAAGCAAAAGAAACTGAAAGCTAATAAATATATATCCGAAAAAATTATTACAAGTGCTTTAATGTCATACAAATAGACAAAATAAGTACAAGAACATCAAACACACAACAAAAAGTGGCATGTACTGCTAACAACCAAAATTGTCCAACCAAGGAAATCTACAACACTACATATGAAAAACTACTAAACTATCCCAAAATATATATAACTACGGCGGAGGCGGGTGCTTGTGTGAAGGTCTGGCTTCATCAATGAAGTCACGGAGCCTCTGTGGGTATGCTGGTGGCAGTGGAATCCGGGAAGGAGTAGCCATAGTCTCGGCTACCAGCTGCATGATGCTAATCATATACTGGCGGTGAGCCTCGGCATGTGCAAGCTCAGTCCACTGTATCTCTCTCGCCTCCTGCTGCATGTCGAGGGCCTCTCTCTGCATATTGTTGGCATGTCTCTGCATATCGTGGAGCTCAGAAATTGGGTTGGGGGATGCTGATGGGGAGGGGTATTGCGCTGAGGCGAACTCCCAAATAAATCCTCGATAGAGAACTCAGTCTGACCCTTTTTGTATAAAAATTTCAATTCAAACAACATTTTGGCACACACTACTCTCTATAAACCTCCTAGAAATGTACGGGAAAGAGTTAAGTATCACGAATTTGAAAACACGCATCTAGATTAGCGGAAATGTGAACGGAAAGGAAACAAAACAGCAGGAAATGCGCGAAAGGGAAACGGAAACCCGAAAGTGGGCATCCAACAAGCAGATTGTATGTACAAGTAACACACTATTAGTATGGTGTGTAAGCAAACATTTTGACGCGTTGAAATATGGAGTATTTTTCTGTCTCTCCAGACCTAATGGGAACAGAACCGAGAAAACACGAGGGATACAGTATGAATATAGGCATGACTTAGGGATTTCTAGCAGGGCTTAGGCTCGAGTTTGCTTAGTTGGAGATTCACCAACTCCTCAATCATCGCACCAGCGTTACTTTTAGGACGCAAGACCCCCTCGGCTTTTAGCTTAACGGGATCTTCTCAAAGAGCACTAGCACACTCTGATTGAGATATCGTCGGCAAATTCCTACAAGTGCCCTCGTGAATCAGAGCACCACATTTCCAACACTTCCCTACATGTTTCGTACGCCTCTTAGCCGCATAGATTGAAGTGCCTCTATGGAATTTGGCATAGTTTTGATTTCTCCTCACATGTTTCTCAAGTCTCATGACAATATCACGTTGAATATCAGAATGTAATTGAGTACGCAGAAAGAGAACAGAAAGGGGAGCACAAGAATCGGAAGAAAGCATATCCAGTTCTTTTAGGTCTGTCGGTAAAAGACCCAACTCACCCCGCTAAGGTGCAGCGGAGTGAGGCTTTGGAACTGCTTTCGGATTAGGATCCGTGTTGCTCGGGAGACTACCCTATGGTCTCTCAGACAAGAGTTTGGACACCTGGCCTACTTGATTTTCAAGATTTTGGAGTGAGGCCTGGTGGTTTCTTAGAGTGGCCTCCACCTGATTGAGTCTAGCGTCCGTTTGATCGAATCGTAACTCAGATCACGCTAGATATTGCTTCACAAGATCCTCCAGATGGGAAGATCCTGAAGATGATGCAGAATGATTGACAGGTGGGGGTTGAGTGTTTTAATGACGTGCTTGCTCATATGGTTACGGTTGACAATCAAATTGCTGAGGTTAACGATCGTACTGCTGAGGCTGACGTGGTCTTTGTGGGTATGGAATCCCTGGAGGGGGTTTAGTAGTTTGGTTATGATAACTGAAGTTCGTGTGATCCCTCCATGCATGATTATAGTTGGTTGCATTGGGATTATACTGAGTCCTCGGATGATTAGTTATGAAATCGACTTCCTCGTGAGTAGGAGTTTCCTCTTGGCACTGGTCACTAGGATGTGGCCATGAGCAGAAATTACAATTAACCTATTTAGGAGGAACACAAATCTGATCCATTTTCTTCGTCAACTTCTCTACCTGTGCAGAGAGATCAGATAAAGCTGTTGGAACACAGTATGGAGCACAAGCACAGCGGAAGCAAAAAAAACAGATTAAAATAGAACCAAATCGGGTCCATACATGTTCCAAAAGTGTGATCTTTCTACAAAACCAAATTGCAACTATGAAAAGAAGAAAGGGCAGAGAATACCTCCTATACCTTTCTAAAATCCGGCTGAAAATGCACAAAACGGGATGAATCCGAGAACCCAAGTGTGTCCTCCTCTATTGAATGATCCACACCAAGTTTGCTTCAACCCCCGTATGCTAGTACACCTCCGAATGGACGTCCACTATGACTCCACTCTTCTGGAGCAGCCCTTGAATGATCTCCTCTTGCACCATAAACCACTCACCTTTACACTCAAGATCCTAAACTTAGTGTATTAGTGTGTGTATACAACAAAAGTGCCAAGAGAGAACTTCTAGAGAGAGGTATCTTGCATGTTCACACAATCTTCCAGACCACAAAAGACCCTTTTTGGCCGGATTGTAAAGTGTATCACCATTGGACCAAAAGATGGCCCAATCAAATACAGACCTGCACGGCCTCTCACAGCCCGTGAAGCGGTTGTGAAGGCAAAATGCGCCACGACTGGCCAAAGTCCTTCACGGCCCGTGCCGATTCGAGTGACTCATGAGGGTGTCATCCTCTACGACCCCTTCACGACCTCATACGAGCCGTGAAGACCAAAGGTATCACGACCCGTGTGAGTCGTTGAGCCAAACGTGAGGGTAGTGGGCTTTACGGCCTGTGGAGCATCCTTCCCGACCATGAAGCCCCAAAATCAAACAATTTGATTTTCGGACCTTCTCTCTTTATCAGTAAGCTGTCGGGATCAATCCTTGGCGTGTCACCCAATAGGCTCGCACTTCATCAGCAGTAACACCATTGTACTTGTGTCAGTGGGCATACTCCAACAGACTCCCACTTGCACATGACACAACGTACCCAGAGGTATCACAGACAGGGAGCGGCCTCTAGCAAGGTATCCCTGCCCCCAAGTCAGAACGAGGTATGTCATCCCCATAGACAAATACCAATTCACAACCAAATGGTTTGAAATGGCCCTATAGATAAGTGATCTATCATCTCTTTGTTCACGATATCCATGTGAAGACTACACATGGTACTAAGTCATTCTCAGTCCTTCACGATTATGTTTCTCAATCGAGATTGGTGGTGACCAAAATACACAAGTTGCAATCGATCACAGATCATTGCAAGCTTGAGCACGGCCATGCATTTTGGTGTCAGTGCCCAATCATCGAGGGGCCCAGGGATATCTCTCTAAAGAGAGGAACAAATTCCTTTGACTACATTGCCCACCACAGTGATCATACTCTGCCCAGCTACTCCCTTTATAACAGCCAATTACGGACTGCGTTTGAAAGCATCTAGAGCAAAGCAAACCAAAATGATGCAGACACATGTATCTCCAGTATGAGGATGAACTGATATTATCATCCTGAATCACTCATGACAAGTACCACAAAGTGAATTCAGGTGTGGGTCGTCCAGTCACTCGAACCACTTTCAAGTACAGGCGAAGTATTACGTCCCTGTATCCCAATCACCATTGGACACTTGACCAATCACTTCCCTCGGCCTTCGTTCAGACTTCCTTCCCTTGAAGAATGACTAACTGTGGACATTTAGAATGTAAACACATTCAGGGAAGACGTAAAACATGCTAAGTTGAAACACAATAAGGCTTATTGAGAGTACCCGCTACACGCACATTACCAAATCCCCATTTGATAATCGATACAAGCAGAAGCACAATATCGCTTAATGTTCCCTAAAATAAAGCATATCAAAACTTTAATAAAACAAACTTAAGCCAAGTGTATGCAGGCCCTAGTCTGATAATAATCACTAACCTGCTACTCCAGCTTAGTGAACGGATCCGCCACCATGCTATCCGTGTGTACTCTGATAGTGACCATATCCCACTTCAACCAATTACTCACCAGTTGTGCGTTGATGGAATTACGATCATTTATCCAAGCCAATCTACCTCATTGTTTCAAGGAACCCAATAAGGCAAACAACGCTTGGTTTTATGATTTTATGTGCATAAGCCATCGCACTATCATAGTTTTCATAAATATCTCTATAGAGTCAGCGATGCTTCAAGAATAAACCTTATGTGCTTAAGCCATCATACTCTCATAGTCTCATAAAGATCCCTATAGAGTCATCGATGCTTCAAGCATCATACTTATTAACGACACAATATTTGTAGAATCACGAACCCCAATCAAATTGGCGGTTATCCTTAAAATAGAAACTATCACTTAGAGTAACAACTTACTCTTAGCTTCTTATACTTAACAAGAACATATCTCGATATTTCTTGTATTTTACAAATTGCCTTGTTTATCCTTAATGGACAAATAATTCTTGATTCAAACTTACACCCAAGCATGATCAAGACATTATCTCCATTATGACATATGTCCTAGACATATTAGATAGGATAACAACAGCGCTCCCACTAGCTCTGGCATCTATGCAAGTTTCATTATTGCTTATTGAAAACTCAACCATATGATTTTCATAGCAAAACACGAAACTTATATATTTATTGAAGTCTAAAACAGACTCCCTCATGTTTTGTATATTTTATAAGGATACTCAAGATGTGAAAGGACCCTCGGACAGTGTTATGAACACTTCCTCATTAAATTCCTCTGACGGAAAGCAGTCTTCGCATCATGCTGCCATAAAACGGCAAAAGTGTCCATGCAAACTTCAACATAACTACTGGAAGAATGTCTTCATATGATACCTTCCCCATGGTCAATCATCATGAAACCATTCCTACCAATCAGTATTTGAAGTTATCTACAAACTAATCCATGCAGATCTTATATCCAAAAGATCTATATACACCTTACAGTTCAAAACTTAGGTGTTGGATTAACCATGCTCAAGCTTGAAAATCCATCATGGATTACATATTATCTCATTACCTTTTCTCATCTTAGCAGACCCAAGGCCCACTACAGATTCTGGTAGTTGATGCATACAACACGTATCATCAATGAATCATTGTCCTCAGGTATAATTAATTATATTCTTCTGGCCTTATGATGACTTTTACCAGACTTATGAAGAGGTAATATCTTTATGCCAGATACTCCAACATAACCATGTTGAGTTCCAATCATCTCTGATTGAATGCTAGTGTCAACATCAGGTCTTCATTCAAGTCTCACGTTCTTCCACTGGAATGCTTCAGTTGTTCATTTCCCTTTTCCAGCAACTAAACCAAGCTCCTAAAAAGTTTACAAAAAGAACATCTAAAACTTAGAAGAACATCTTGAATGTATCAGCATCCATTAAAGTGCATCCATCTCCCACTAAATGTAGATCAGATGACTTTAATCTATGAGACTGACAAGCAAAGAACACTTTCTAGTTGAATCTCCTTAGATGCTAATTTGACCATCTTTGATGATTCAAAATAGGAACATTGCCCGCCATAACTCAAGTACACCCACTCAACTGGTTACTTAAGTTTAAGCCATCAAATAGAATCATAACTAGTATGTTCCGTTTCTCCACTCGACGATTCATGTAAAACATGTATCATAGGAGAAGTGAACTACGAGACATTCCCATAATTCTTATGATGGTTGAGGAATCTAGAGTCTACACGCTCAACATCTTGCCAGATTTGAGTAACTCAGTTCCTCTTGCCCTCTTTATCTTAAATTTGTTACGGGTGAGTCTTGAACACCTCTCAGGTTTCAGACATTTATCTAATAAATTAAATATACCCTTCCCTTCTACCATCATCGGTAAAGGTAACAAATCACATATAGTTAATCCTTATGATTTGCTTGATTGGTCCTCACACAAAAGTGCGAACGAAGTCCAACAAGCTTTCATTCCTCTCACATCAACAAGTGAAGGATGTCTTAGTTATCTAACCTCATAAACAAGATTTACAATCAACAATTGACTCAAAGTCAAAAGTTCCCAAGTTCCTATCCACATGGATCTTGGTGATGTTAGTCTTGTTTATATGGTTAAATCAACAATGTTATAAGGATAACTGATTCATAAACATTCATGATCATTTTATTACTTCTTAAGCAAAAGCTTATCACACATGCCACGACATGAATAAACTTTGAAATAAATCTCAAAAACCCACAATTTCATAATTCAAAGTATTATTCATCGTCATCAAAGACATAAAAGATACAATGCTTCTTGCCACGCAGGGCGTAAAAACATATATCTAGTGAAGTAATAGTTTAGCTGGAAGGAATGGCAAAGTTCACACTTCCAATCCTTTTAGTAAGAAACAAACACTATGCTTCTCTTCACTATCACCAGCTCTCCATGCATCATCGGCCTACTTCGGATAAACACCTACACTTTGCAACAAACAAGTTTGTAACAAACGTGAGTGTCTTGACTAGCATTCATAAAACCTAGTCTATTGAAGTAGAATATCAATGGAGTTTAATCATTAATGTACCTGAAGTCGAGGAGCTAACGTTCTTCCATTTTAGGATACTTAGCTCATTCAGGCATTTAGGGCAGGCGTGACGGCGCCAATTTCCAATTTCTCCACAAAAGTAGCAAACTACCCCAAGTGGAACGTTATCTTGAGGCACAATCTCATTGCCCTCTGCTTCCACATTTATGGTAGGCTTAGTCAAACCAAGCTTCCCATTTGGAGTCAGTTTCTTCTTCTCATAAACTTGTTTCCTAGTAGCCTTAGCGGGTATGGACGAGACAAGCTTACCTTTGGCCATGTTAGACTCAGCAGCCTTCAGCATGCCATGTAGCTTAGTCAAGGACCATTCCATGTTGTCTTTGAGATAATTCTTGACAAACTTCTCATAAGACGTGGGCAGGGACTGGAGAACCATATTCACCGCGAGCTCCCTCCCTATGGAAAATCCAAGCCTCTCCATTTGGTCCATGTACGCCTTCATCTTAAGGACATGAACACTTACATTCCCGCCTTCCTGCATCCTACAACCGACCAAAGCCTTGACATACTCAAAAATTTCTTGTCTAACCTGATGTGTGAACATGTCCTTTAGCCGGTTAATCATGTCGTACGCACTAAATTGCTCAAGTTGCTTTCGTAGCTCAGAGCTCATAGCCGACAAAATGAGACAAGAAACATCTTGTGTATCTCTGACACGCTTTTCCCATGCGTATCTTGTGGCCCAGCTCGCGTTGGTAGCAAGCGGCTCCGGAAGAGGCTCTTCAAGGACGTGCAACTTTGACTCGTGTTGAAGGACAATCCTTAGCACACGATACCAGTCAACGAAGTTCGCTCTTATAAGTCTCTCCTTCTCTAGGAACAAACGAAATGATAGTTTTGATGTGTCGTTAAGGTTTGCCATCTAAAAAGAGAGTACACGTTTTAGTAAGTTTCGATATAATCCTCGTTAAAACAATTACCCAATTGATTTAAGAAAACCAAATTATCTTAACAAGGGCTAAGAACCTCAAAATACCCCAATTCATGACGGGTTTGCCGCGGATCACTTTATGGAGCTATTTTAGGCCGGTAAATGCTTTACCAATTGTAATCCGAGATTACACCTCTTAGACACTTGCGGGATCCACCGATACTCATAGCATCTGTTTGGCATGTTTGATCCCTTCTCTCACTGATTCATCATTAATCCGCTTTGATAGCTCGGATAGAGCTCGACAACTACCAAGGCGTATCAAGTGTGGATTTGTAAATCGACCGTCAAGATACATGGTGGTACTCTAGCCCAATGGCCGGCTCGGCTAGAGCTTGACAACCGACCCTTGCGAGTTGCCACACACACCTTCCACACAGTTACGCAAAACCGATCTCGGCTAGAGCTTGACGACCGATCTTGTTTCACTAGATTCGGGTGGTGTCATCTTACGGGCGGCGAGTGATTTACATTTGAGAAAAACGGAATTTAGTTTTTCCGGTTAAAAACCTCTCAGCATGTTGATTAACAAACAAGTGACAAAAACGCATTTTTCACTCCTCGGGAAAATAAACTAATTTATTATCTGTTTGTTAATCGTGAGTGCGCGCGGGGTTTGTTAAACTAATTTAACAAAACTCTCGTGATTTTATTATTTAGAAAAATTTTCTAGCGAGCGAAGATCCTAAACAATCACGCAAGAAAATAAACAAAATCACAACCACGCACAAACAAACATCCGGTAACATGCCCCTAAACCCTATGCGCCCTCCCCGTGAGCCAAACGAGGAGAGCAAGGCCAAACTAAGGACACAAGCACTTGGCCCAGCTGGAAGTGCTCCCACTGAATCCATCATCCTCAATGAACCTCCGGATCCACCATAGCCAAGACGTCTCCTCCACGACTCTCGATGGTTGTCTTCGGTCTTCTTTTACAAATACATACAAATATTTGAGTGAAACGGCGTGCAAGCCACGAAATGCTAATCTAAGCTAATCTAACAATTACAGAGAAAAGCAATCGGCGTGCAAGCCAAAATAAAGTACAAAATACAAGACCGAATAAAATTTAATTATTACAAACCAATTGTGGTACAAACCACCAAATAAATGAATAATCAAACAAACAACCAAACAACCAACACATAGGTCTAACGGGCAAGGCGTTACCGGATCAAAAACAACAACCACAAACAAAGCATGGTGTGCCACACCAAACCATGCAAAAATGTATCTTGATTAAGATTGTTCAAACCTAGCTAAACACTCAAGGCACAAAGTGAACAATCCTTGTACATATGCATTAGTACCCCAAACACTTTGAGAATACATATTCATATATACACAATACAAGTATATGCATGTGTGCATTTCATGCAAAAAACCACCCAATACATATAAATGTATGAATCAAGACACATATGGGGATTTTCCAAGTCCAAACAACCTTGGACTGATTCTGGAAAAACAGAATCGAAAGCAGCTAAAACCGAATATGATTTTCTTTTCAAAAGGACCAAAAACACTGTTCACGAGCTCCTTCACTGCCCAGAAGCCTTCACGGCCTCTCACGGCCCGTGAAGCCCATGAGCTCTACGACTCTGACACAGTGAAAAACCTTTCACGACCAACACCCCACGAAACTGGTCGTGAGCCTTCACGACCGTGAAGAACAAGCCTTCACGACCCGTGAAGACATTCTGAACATAATGTAAATTTTCGGTTTTCAAGCCAACAAAGTGCAATTTGTTTGTAGAGTTGTCTCTGATACCACTATTGAAACACGGTACGGAGCACAAGCACAGCGGAAGCAACAAAAACAAGAGTTTAAAACCGAACCAAATCGGGTCCATACATGTTCCAAAAGTGTGATCTTTCTACAAAACCAAATTGCAACTATGAAAAGAAGAAAAGGCAGAGAATACCTCCTATACCTTTCTGAAATCCGGCTGAAAATGCACAAAACGGGATGAATCCGAGAACCCAAGTGTGTCCTCCTCTATTGAATGATCCACACCAAGTTTGCTTCAACCCCCGTATGCTAGTACACCTCCGAATGGACGTCCACTATGACTCCACTCTTCTGGAACAGCCCTTGAATGATCTCCTCTTGCACCATAAACCACTCACCTTTACACTCATGATCCTAAACTTAGTGTATTAGTGTGTGTATACAACAAAAGTGCCAAGAGAGAACTTCTAGAGAGAGAGAGAGAGGTATCTTGCATGTTCACACAATCTTCCAGACCACAAAAGACCCTTTTTGGCCGGATTGTAAAGTGTATCACCATTGGACTAAAAGACCTTCACGGCCTCTCACGGCCCGTGAAGAGGTCGTGAAGGCAAAATGCGCCACGACTAGCCATAGTCCTTCACGGTCCGTGCTGCGTCGAGTGACTCGTGAGGGCGTCATCCTCTACGACCCCTTCACGACCTCATACGAGCCGTGAAGACCAAAGGTATCACGACCCGTGTGAGTCGTTGAGCGAAACGTGAGGGTAGTAGGCTTCACGACCCGTGGAGCATCCTTCACGACCGTGAAGCCCCAAAATCAAATAATTTGATTTTCGGACCTTCTCTCTTTATCAGTAAGCTGTCGGGATCAATCCTTGGCGTGTGACCCAATAGGCTCGCACTTCATCAACAGTAACACCATTGTACTTGTGTCAGTGGGCATACTCCAACAAAAGCATCCACGTTGAAAACTCCACCAGTCTTGGGCAATTTTAGTCTCGAGGAGGGGTTCCATTGGTAGCTATTGGTTGCCATATCTTCGATAAGATCATAGCACACTTGTGGGTCTCGGCTACCCAAGGAACCTCCTACGGAAGCATCGATCATCTGCCGCGTCACAACGGATAAACCATTATAGAATATGAAGATTTGATTCCACAGCTTGTAGCCGTGTTGAGGATATCTCCTCATCAGATCTTTGTATCTCTCCCAGGCATCATAAAGACTTTCCCCGTCGGCCTGCTGAAACGATGAGATATCATTACGCAGCTTGGCCGTTTTGGCCGGCGGGTAGTACTTAGCTAGAAATTTAGCAACATGATCATTCCATGTAGCGACGGAATTTACCTGGAGAGAATTAAGCCAAAGCTTGGCTTTGTCTTTGAGAGAAAACGGTAATAAACGCAAGTGAATGGCGTCGTCAGTGACACCATTGATCTTGAACTAATCGCAGATTTTGAGAAAACTACGGATGTGAGCGTTTGCATCCTCATTGAGTAAACCATGAAATTGAACGGAGTTTAGAACCATCTGAATTATGTTCGGTTTGATTTCAAAATTACTTGCTGCCACCCTAGGTGGAATGATGCTATTCTGGATATTATTGATATCCGGACGGACGTAGTCATTGAGTGTTCTAACAGGTGGTGGTCCTTCTTCCGCCATGTTTAGAGAATGATTTCGTTGGCGTTGGCGTTGGCGTTGACGGCGTCGTCGAAACTCACGCTCTGGTTCTTGAAAAGGCTCAATTTGCCCAACAGAGAACAAACTGACAGAGGGTGCGAGAAAGATATAGAAAAAGAAAGAACAACCTAATCAGGCACACCTAACTCAAGTAACAAGTAACGGAAAATATCGAATCAACAATTAAACTATTTCTCAGTATTGCCTGTCCCCGACAACGGCGCCAAAAACTTGGTATGATCGTAGACTGCGTGTTTATTCGGAGTAAAATCTTTTCCACAACCTCGTTTTAAATTTATAAAAACGATATTACAAAGCAGATACTACACACGACTCAGGCAAGTATGACCTGGTCAATAGTAGTACAGACTAGGTAAGACCGGAAATCGTTCCACCAGGACAGGAAGCTACCAATTCTTAAGCCTCATTGTTGTTTGATCAGCAGAATTAAAGTAAAAGCAAGTGACAAGATTAACTAATCCACAAAGCAAATAGCAGGATAAACACCAAAGGCAAATAGCAGGATAAAGATTCACTTATGCTTTCGAATCATCCTAACTAGTCATGGCAACACTAAAATACAAAACATAATATGAAGACTTGAATAGATTGAGCGCATAGCATGCTGTTCTAATACTCAAGAAAACCACATTATCATGCAAGAATCATCACTTGAGTTATCAAGACTCAGACTCAATAATCAAACATGATCAGGCAAGCAACGACATATCAGAATTCAACTACAGATCCAGCAGATCGCATCCAAATCATACTACAAAGACAAACATCTGTTCAAATGACATGTCCAGTAGTCCTCAAAACCCTAAAAGGTGTCAAAGTAGTTAAAGTGGTTAAAACAAGCAAAAACAACACACATTGGTGAAAATGGCATTCCGCGGCCGTAGCGATTTCTCCCTGTGGCCGTAGAAGGGGTTACCTTCCTGCGGCCGTAGGAACAGGTCTGACAGTATAGTTACATCTTTCATAAAGGAATTCAACAACAAATTACAATCTAAACTTTACCCTTTGATCATAAACACATGCAAATGGGTACAATGGAGTCACAAACTCATTTAAATTCAAACCACACAATGGGATTCAAGATTTAGTCACATGATTACTAAAGATACAAACATGTCATATGCACATTGAACACCAAGACCAGATTATCAAAGGCATATATGTGAGTTCATTTCACCATCAAAAATGCCAAAAAGCATTTTTGTAAATCCTTTAATCATTAGTAGCATGCTTGACCCATGAATACACCAAATAACTAGATTATCATCTAAAATCATAAGGCATGCATAAAATCACCATATGAATAACAAGACCAATCATGGATAGACCTGGAAATGATCTAAAACATGTTCCAACAATGATATCTAATAACAACCATGCAAGATGTATCATTTCTAATAACAAGCTTAACATGGAATTAGTAAAATCAACCATCATTCTTGAATATCCACATGATTAAACATGAAGGAGTTATCCTATACACATTACCACACATGAACATGGTCTGATTATACACACAAATATGATTAAACACAATTGTATCCAAGATCAAACATACATAATTGAATCAAGTCAACATAAAAGTCAAATATATTGTCATAACTAGCCAAGAATCATCTTGGCCCAAGTGAAATGAGTTTAGTTATCCATATACATCAATATTAGTAATACAACATCTGGAACACATGGGTACATGATTAAATTCAGAAATGGAAAGAGTATACCCAAGCTATTCCAAGAGAAACTAGTGAATCCAAGCTCCAAGATGTTGTTCCAAGCCTTCAAACCCAAGCTCTCCTCCTTAGAATCACCAAGAAATGTTCCTGGAGTATTAGGGGGTCTGGGGAGAGTGTTTGAAGGTGTTTGTCCGAAATGGAGTAAAGTGGACCAAAGGAACTTGTGGAAGCCCTTGCAAATGAGCAGAATTTTGTTTATAAACTACTGTAACGAGGGCTCCTACGGCTGTAGGAACATCCTTCTGCGGCCGTAGGATGGGCGGTTACACTGACATGATAGCTGCAAATGTCAGAATAGGCGGTTGTGGATAAGGTGCTCCTACGGCCGTATGAACAATCCTCTACGGCCGTAGGGAAGGTTTCTTCATGGTTGGGTTTTCTTTCAGCTGACATCAGATCAGGGAAGCTCCTGCGGCCGTAGGAAATATCATCTGCGGCCGTAAGGAGGTCTTTTTCATCAGCTGATCATTTTACTTCAATTCTTCCCTTTTTTTTGCCCATATATCTCACTCTAAGCTCTTGTACACCTGCATGGTGAATTTTAAGCATATTAGATCAATTATAACAAGAATCACCTTGGATTTAGGCTAAGTATGGGGTATTCCAGCATGTAAAACATGCATAAAAACGCAGATATCAATCTATATCACTCTCAAATAAGAAAAGTATGTAGAAGATGAAGAACACTCTTTCTATTTTTCTTGCTTCCTTTTGCTAAGTCTTGAAGTGTTGTTTGAATAAATCAAAGTATATAAACAACTTCAAGAATCACATACACACACACAAAATATAAAATTTTGTAAGATCACAAGTGTGTGAAAGTATATCTAGAGGGAAAATGTTCAGGTTCCAAAAAGTTAGAATGAAGGAGAAGAGGTGTGGTATTTATAGAAAATGAAAAGAGAGAGAGAGAGAGAGAGAGAGAAGGTGAGCTGCCAAGGGGCCGGACGGTCGCATCCCACGGTCGACCGTGGCCCACTTGGCCAGCTTTTCGAGACGTTAAAAATTATTTCCTTTGTGTTACGGCCTTCTCTTTTAAACTGGTATTTGGATGCAAGATATCCCAAAATAAATATCGTGACACTGTGTATTTGGATTGGCTATATTTTAACTAAGCACATGGTTAAATGAGGTGGTGACACCTCATTGTACTTGTGTGTCATAGAATCCAACTAAATCAATTTAATACCCTATCATTAGATGCACAGTATAATAATACCACTTAGGGAAATTTATCTTGTAAACCAAAACACGTATTTTCACTTTTGCTAATATATAAATATATTTTAATTTAAATCAATTGACAAAATATTATAAAAACTTTGTTCCATAAATAAATACCATTTAAGTCTGTATGAAACATTTTTATAAGTGAAAATACATGTTCGTTAAAAATGACTTTTTGTATCTTTTTCATTTACGATTAATAGTCATTTTTTATTTTTTAACACTTTTAATTTTTTGGGATAGATATAAACTTTGCAACTGTACTTCTCATGATTTATCAGTGTTTTTTTTTGGGTTTTCTTTCAGCTGACATCAGATCATCTCAGATAAGGGAAGCTCCTGCGGCCGTAGGAAATATCTTCTGCGGCTGTAAGGAGGTCTTTTTCATCAGCTGATCATTTTCCTTCTATTCTTCCCTTCTTTTGCCCATATATCTCACTTTAAGCTCTTGTACAACTGCATGGTGAATGTTAAGCATATTAGATCAATTATAACAAGAATCACTTTGGATTTAGGCTAAGTATGGGGTATTCCAGCATGTAAAAACATGCATCAAAACGCAGATATCAATCTATATCACTCTCAAATTAGAAAAGTATGTAGAAGATGAAGAACACTCTTTCTATATTTCTTGCTTCCTTTTGCTAAGTCTTGAAGTGTTGTTTGAATAAATCAAAGTATATAAACAACTTCAAGAATCACACACACACACACACACACACACACTATACAAATTTGTAAGATCACAAGTGTGTGAAAGTATATCTAGAGGGAAAATGTTCAGGTTCCAAAAAGTTAGAATGAAGGAGAAGAGGTGTGGTATTTATAGAAAATGAAGAGAGAGAGAGAGAGAGAGAGAGAGAGAGAAGGTGAGCTGCCAAGGGGCCGGACGGTCGCATCCCACGGTCGACTGTGGCCCACTCGGCCAGCTTTTCGAGACGTTAAAACTTATTTCCTTTGTGTTACGGCCTTCTCTTTTAAACTGGTATTTGGATGCAAGATATCACAAAATAAATATCGTGACACTGTGTATTTGGATTGGCTATATTTTAACTAAGCACATGGTTAAATGAGGTGGTGACACCTCATTGTACTTGTGTGTCATAGAATCCAACTAAATCAATTTAATACCCTATCATTAGATGCAGAGTATAATAATACCACTTAGGGAAATTTATCTTGTAAACCAAAACACGTATTTTCACTTTTGTCAATATAAAAATATATTTTCATTTAAATCAATTGACAAAATATTATAAAAACTTTGTTCCATAAATAAATATCTTTTAAGTCTGTATGAAACATTTTTATAAGTGAAAATACATGTTCGTTAAAAATGACTTTTTGTATCTTTTTCATTTACGATTAATAGTCATTTTTTATTTTTTAACACTTTTAATTTTTTGGGATAGATATAAACTTTGCAACTGTACTTCTCATGATTTATCAGTGTTTTCTTTTGGGTTTTCTTTCAGCTGACATCAGATCATCTCAGATCAGGGAAGCTCCTGCGGCCGTAGGAAATATCTTCTGCGGCCGTAAGGAGGTCTTTTTCATCAGCTGATCATTTTCTTTCTATTCTTCCCTTCTTTTGCCCATATATCTCACTTTAAGCTCCTGTACAGCTGCATGGTGAATGTTAAGCATATTAGATCAATTATAACAAGAATCACCTGGGATTTAGGCTAAGTATGGGGTATTCCAGCATGTAAAACATGCATAAAAACGCAGATATCAATCTATATCACTCTCAAATTAGAAAAGTATGTAGAAGATGAAGAACACTCTTTCTATATTTCTTGCTTCCTTTTGCTAAGTCTTGAAGTGTTGTTTGAATAAATCAAAGTGTATAAACAACTTCAAGAATCACACACACACACACAAAATATACAAATTTGTAAGATCACAAGTGTGTGAAAGTATATCTAGAGGGAAAATGTTCAGGTTCAAAAAAGTTAGAATGAAGGAGAAGAGGTGTGGTATTTATAGAAAATGAAGAGAGACAGAGAGAGAAGGTGAGCTGCCAAGGGGCCGGACGGTCGCATCCCACGGTCGACCGTGGCCCACTCGGCCAGCTTTTCGAGACGTTAAAAATTATTTCCTTTGTGTTACGGCCTTCTCTTTTAAACTGGTATTTAGATGCAAGATATCCCAAAATAAATATCGTGACACTGTGTATTTGGATTGGCTATATTTTAACTAAGCACATGGTTAAATGAGGTGGTGACACCTCATTGTACTTGTGTGTCATAGAATCCAACTAAATCAATTTAATACCCTATCATTAGATACACAGTATAATAATACCACTTAGAGAAATTTATCTTGTAAACCAAAACACGTATTTTCACTTTTGCCAATATATAAATATATTTTCATTTAAATCAATTGACAAAATATTATAAAAACTTTGTTCCATAAATAAATATCTTTTAAGTCTGTATGAAACATTTTTATAAGTGAAAATACATGTTCGTTAAAAATGACTTTTTGTATCTTTTTCATTTACGATTAATAGTCATTTTTTATTTTTTAACACTTTTAATTTTTTTGGATAGATATAAACTTTGCAACTGTACTTCTCATGATTTATCAATGTTGTGATCAATGAAATTTTATATAAATTATTATTTTGCCAAACTTATTATTTTCATATTAACTTGGATTTTTATATTGATATTTTTTTTATTATTAAAATTGCATCATCAAAATTATATTTAAAAATTTAATCTTGCACCAAAATACGGATTGAGTCATAATATCTTGTCTCCATTAGGATCAGTTATTTAGTATTATTTTCCAGTTTAAAAGCCTTACGCGACAACATATTTTGCTTATGTGTTTGGTGTAATTCGTTGTGTCTATAGATAAATTACTAATTGGAACGTGTATACTTCTTATCCTTTGTGCTTACCAAGTCAACATAGTCACGTCACATACTTTTTTTTGTGTGTGTGTATATATATATATATGACTAGAATGTATCTACTCTATACCTTCATGCTTTGAACTCCTTCCTATTGCATCACTAGTACAAAATTGACCTTTAGTCACACCAAAAAAGTGTGACCGTATGCCTACGGTCACACTTTTTTTTCATTAAAAGTGTGACCGAAGATCGTGCCATTTTAGGTATGTTATGGTCACACAAAAATTTAGTGACCATATCATATAAAAAAATGTGACCGTAACTAAAAAGTGTGACTATAGGGCATAAACTTTTCATTATAAAATCAAACAATTCATCCTAAAGTGTGACAAAAAACTTTTTCTAGACACACAATTTTGTTATGTGAGTGACTGTTGTTCAGCCTATGGTCACACAAGTCTATTATAAGTGTTGTTATTGTTTAGGTTTTAGTCACACATAAATACTAAAAATGTAGCTGAAACCGTTTTATGGTCACACAATGTTTTAAAAAATGTGACTATCTATAACCTACAGTCACACAAACGTTGTAACATCCCACCTTACCACAACACAAGCAATTCCCAAGGGTCACACATCCCTGGATTGCTCCAGCCCAAGCACGCTTAACTGTAGAGTTCTCATGAGATGTGTCATTCTTGTGGTCCTTACACGCGTTGTGTCATGTAAGGCTAAAGCTTACTCATAAGCCCATCAAAAGTGTGACAAAACTGTTTTGGAAAAAGTGTGACTAAATGTCATTTTTGTACTAGTGTGTGACCGTATATATATCTATGGTCTCTTATAAAATCCATCAAAAATTTTATTCTCATATCAGTGGCATATCATGGCATTTGGTAACACTTTTTACAAGTGTGCCTAGTAATGGTCACGTTTTTATATTTAAGTGTGACTAAAGGTATTTACTTACTATGCAATTGTCACGTTTTTATGTTTAAGTGTGACGAAAGGTATTTACTTACTATGCAAAGGTCACACAAACAAAATATAAAGTGACTAAAACTATGACAAAATTTTAAAAAGGACCTATAGTCACACTTTAAATCAAAAGTGTGACTTTGGTTTGTTTTGGAAAAAGTGTGACTAAAGGTCTTTTTTGTACTATTGTGTGACCGAATATATATCTATGGTCTCTTATAAAATCCATCACAAATTTTATTCTCATATCAGTGGCATATCATGGCATTTGGTAACACTTTTTACAAGTGTGCCTAGTAATGGTCACGTTTTTATATTTAAGTGTAACTAAAGGTATTTACTTACTATGCAATTGACACTATTTTATGTTTAAGTGTGACTAAATGTATTTACTTATTATGAAATGGTCACACAAACAAAATATAAAGTGACTAAAACTATGACAAATTTTTAAAAATGACCTATAGTCACACTTTAAATCAAAAGTGTGACTTTGATTTGTTTTGGAAAAAGTGTGACTAAAGGTCATTTTTGTACTATTGTGTGACCGTATATATATCTATGGTCTCTTATAAAATCCGTCACAAATTTTATTCACATATCAGTGGCATATCATGACATTTGGTCACACTTTTTACAAGTGTGGCTAGGAATGGTCACGTTTTTATGTTTAAGTGTGACTAAAGGTATTTACTTACTATGCAATTGTCACTATTTTATGTTTAAGTGTGACTAAATGTATTTACTTATTATGAAATTGTCACGTTTTTATGCTTAAGTGTGACTAAAGGTATTTACTTACTATGCAATAGTCACACAAACAAAATAAAATGTGACTAAAAGTATGGCAGAATTTAAAAAATGACCTATAGTCACATTTTAAATCAAAAGTGTGACTGGTCTATTTTGGAAAAGTGTGACTAAAGGTCATTTTTGTACTAGTGCATGCTCTTATACCTTTGTCTTTATTTGTTTGCTTTTTGTTGCTTAGATGTAGTTCTTTAGTTTATTTTGCTTCTAGCCTTGTTGTCGTCTAGATAACAGTTTAGGTTGATTATCAGGAGTATCGGTTCCCTAAGTTCGATACTCGATCTTACCAAAAGAGCTATACTATATACGGATAGGTGATACTAGCCTATCGCGCGTGTAGTCTAATTTTAAGGTGAAGCCACTTTTAAAACATCGCGTGTACTCTAAATTATTTTTATAAAATTATGTAGTGGTTCGCGCGTAACCCTTTACATATAGCTCATCCTCACCACCATATATCAAGAACATCTCTTTCGTACGTCTAAGGTATTTGAGAATGTTCTTTACAGCTCCCTAGTGAGCCTCTCCTGGGTTTTCCTGATATCTACTTGTCATGATTAAGTCACATGATACATCAGGATGAGTGCATAGCATGGCGTACATGGTCGACCCCACAGCTGAAGCATATGTTACTCGCTTCATTACGTCTAGATCCTTTTGGAAGACTTTGTCCACATATGCATTATGGGTAAGTCCAAGGAGCCTTTTGGATCTATCTCTCTAGATCTTTATACCCAGAATATATGTAGCTTCTCCTACATCCTTCATGGAAAAATAATTCACAATCCAAGCCTTGACACTACGCAAGGTTGGGATATGGTTTCCAATCAGCCATTTAATTTGAATCCTTCTTATGGAAATCCTTGTGAGAAGGTACGAAGTAACAGCATAACATGTAGATGTGCGAGCTGCATAGGTGGGTTTGACTGCATGAAACCGTACCCTTATTTCCACCTACCTAACCTCGGCCAACTCCTTATGAAAAACCAAAGTTTATTCTTGAGGAGTTGTTACGACATTGCATACAAGGACTGCGGAAGCAGCTTTGGAGCAGACGCAAAGCAGTGCAGTTGTCCAGGTGAATCCTGAATCTGATCATTACAAATATGAGCCATGTAACCCTTCTGACTTAATTCCATGTTATGAACAACCCCAACTGATCTTGAAAAACTGGTATTGATATATGTTGGTATAATAGAAGAGAAAATGGTAGCAAAATACGAAACTCTGAATCAATAATCCTATGCATTACAAACTTTGTAAAATCAAGTAGGTCAAATTCTAAAGATGCTTTCAGAAGACCTTGGTGAAGCACATCATGGATTAGACCTAGTAAGTACCGTGCAACCCATACCTCATGTGCCTGAATACAAACCGATCATTCCTTACCAGCAGCCGTTAACGGGTGAAGGACTTTATTTCACCACAACACTTTCCAATGGTTGGAAATCCAATTACAAAGAGGGATGTCCACAAATCAAATATAATTACCCTGATGATGACTTTTTCTCAGATTTTTAGGAAGAACCCTTGTATATGGAAGAGTTGGTGGAATGGGAAACAACGCATGTTGATCCGTCCATGCAAGTCCAAGCAGTGTCTTTGATTGACGAACAAGTATCAAATCATATTGCACCTGCACAACTGAACGTCACTTGGGGTCCTAAGCTGTTGGAAAGGGAAGATGTGGAGAACTGCACGGATGACATTATAAACTACATTGAATATGTGTTGGACTATCACTCAACCTTAGAGCCGAAATATGATCCTGTTGTCCTTGCTGCATGAGAACCAACAGTTAATGCAACCAGATATTTTTGTGATTTGGTGCGTAGGTAATTCATTCACCTCAGGTGCGTATCACTACTTTCACCCTCATTTCATTGCAAATGATGGGTTTTGTACTTCAAATTCTGGATATTAATGCTAGAGTCAAGCTAATGACTCAAACAAAAGCAAGCGTTGCGGGGGAAGCACCCTGTGTTTTAGTGTAATTGTAGTTTTTATGCAAAACTTTGTGGGTATGTTTTTCGTAAACCCTCACGAGATTTCACTTATCCACTTAGGCTACCAAGCGGTTTAAAAGGCTTGTTGCGTGTGCTTAACGCATCTTCGTGTCACGTCGATTTTTGAAATGCTAGTCACCTGCTTGATTATGCGTGTATGCTTGACTTTCATGATAGGACTTGCGCATTTCTGTTTTCCTAGTTTATTTTAGTATGTTAGCTTGTTTGCATGTCCAATTTGATTATACTTACGCGAATGCGGATTGTGGTATATATGCTTAATGTTTAAGTTTGCACGTGGAAAAGGTACATGAACTCATACTTCATCATTTCTTGCGCTTTGAACTATATTCTTTAGAAAACCCACAACGTTATGTAATATTATAAAGACAATATTAAAGCATATTCCATAAATTAGTTCAAGATACATATACAAAGATAATATGCAAATGTTAACAATTTGTATTTAAATATATATTTTATATGAAAATAACATATACGAGTCAGGTTAGATATGTGCAGTTAGCAGCAGATTGTAAAACTCTGATTTTATGAACCTAAACATTTAAAACAATAGATTGGTCACTACTAATCTACTATGTTTATTCCTAGATTCCTAAACAGTAAATAATCTAAGTTAATGACTAACATGTAATAACTAATAAGCAAGGAACAAGGACTCCGAGTATTAAGTTGTTTTATAACAAACACATATCTCTCTAATCTACACTTATATATTTATAACGAGACTTCAATATTACTCAACCTCAAAAAGAAGAAATAGAAGAGAATCCCTGGGTGTTAAGTTACCATTTTGTACGTATTGCAATACTTTGACTTTAGCAAATAGTGACACACACACACAAATAAAAAACAATATAAGAGTGAGCGTAGTAAGGTAACAACGAGCTCGTGATCGAGTGAGTTTGTCCTCGAGATGTGCGTTGTGCTATCGCACGACCTCGTTATGGAGCTCATGATCCCATGATTAGAACTCATGATCCCTCATTATGGAGCTCGTGATCGTATAAGTTCATGCTCGTTGTGAACTCATGATGGGTTGCATTACAACGGTAAACAGTTCTCACACTACTATATATACCCATTTCTGTCATAGTAAATTACTTCCGTGCTTCATCTCCATCCTCATTTCAATTTAATATATTTCTATTTACTTCCTACTTTTCTTAATCTTTTTTCTCCCTTCAAAAGATCATCATTATGGTTCCTCAATTAATCACTAACAAATGCCATCACATTTGTGATATAGAGTATTATCCATTTGTTACATACGAAGGTGGTGCAAAGTATTAAGGATATCAATGTTACGGATATGAACTTAGAGATTTTTTCCAGTATCTGGATCGGAAGTTCCACAAGTTTGAGAATATATGGTTTTCTGACCCATTCGACTTTAAACTAGGAAAGAAATGATTTCGACACAATGTTTGGTATTACGGGTAGAGTTGGCATTGCCGATATTTTTTAACTACTTAAGTGTAGATACTCATTAGTTTCCATCCATATCGTCTTTCCTTGGTACTATTCTTATGTAATATCCATTATTTTATTGTAATTTTAGTTAATTATTGAAATTGTATTCTTAATATCATCGTTAGATTTTTATGATTTTAACATAATTCTTTATTCGATAAATATTATATATATTATTTGTTAGTATAGAAAAAAAATATGAAACTAAAATTTGTGTTAACATTACATTTAGTGATGTAAGTTAATATTACAGAAAAATAAATATGAAACTAAAATTTGTGTTAACATTACATTTAGTGATGTAAGTTATTATTACAGAGTATCAGTAATATTTTAGTGATAGCAGTTTATTATTGTGAATGCTAAACAATCTATCCTACGGCCAACATGAAGGTAAATCACATAATCTAGAGTTAAAAAAACATACGTGAATTTGTTTCCTAAAGTCCTGTTTGTTTCACCGTAATGTAAATGAATGAAAAAGATTTTAATTTTATTCATGTTATTTATGAAATGACATTCCTATATCTAAAGGAATAAAAATTCTTCAAAGAATTTAATTCATTTCCAAATAATGTTACCAAAAGCAATATTTAACGGAATTTGATTAATTCAATTTCATTACATTCCTTCACATTACGTTATAAAAAAATAGCCGACCTAAACGTCCGCTATAAAACATGACAAGTGACATATAGCCAACATAATAAAACATCAATAAAGAAGTTTTTCACATTAACATAGATAAAGGCAGGGTTAGGACATCCTTAATTCATACAAACTACAGCAAAGATGAAGCAGAGCATCCTATTCCACATTAACATAGGTAGATTATAATTACAATTTCAAAAGACTGCATCCAAGTCCATTGCAAAGACATTACTACATTTTTACTTACAAAGGGGTGGCTGCAACTTTTTCAAAAGCAAGATCACAATCCTTGATTGTCTTAGAAACATGATCCAAGTTTGATCTCAACCTCGTAATTTCCTCAACAGTCTGCACCTTCTTTGCTTGCAGTTCATGCAGCTTCAATTGAAGTTGATTAATCTCCTCTTCAACTACAGACTTGTTAAGTTCCAACTTTATAATTTCTTTTTCGGCTTTTTCCTTTTTATCCTTATGCTCGCCCACCGAGGATTTCAAAGAAACCAACTTGTTTAAACGAGCTCGAATACAACCCACATCAAAGCCATGATTCTCCAAGTCAACTAACGTTTCCAAAGTGGCCTTGATTATGTCAACTGAATCAGTTACTTGAAACTTTGAAATTTTGTGAACCAGATTCACGTATGTCACCATGTGAGCAATGGCTAAACCCTCGCGAAAATCCTCATTGATTTTCTCCAGGGGAGAAAAATGTGGCTTTTGAGTAAACGTTTGGTGTATCCCGAGGGTTTCAAGGGTGGCCCAGATTGGAGACCGCTTGATAAAAGGCCAACCTTGCTGGTAGTCAGTGGCAGTGGCAGTGGTGGTGGCGGAGGCAGTGGCGGCAGCGACAGTTGTTCCACCGTTGTTCGCCATGGTGTGTTGATTCGGTGCACCGCTTGATTCATCACATGAACTTCCTAATGACACCGATAAGAATCAAAATTAATAAAAAAAATTCGAAAGCAAAAAGTTTATAAGTATTAGAAAAAACAAAATATATTCTTGTAGCTTACTCTTTATAGCTGTTGAAGGACGCAGCCCTTGATACCAGACTGATAGAGGTTGCTCATCAAGATCAGTAGAGATTTCACGAGAAGCAGAAGAATTCTTATTCCTTCCATCTAAAAAAACGCCACTTGTTTATACAAAAAAGTAACACTACCCGAATTTTTGGAGACACGTTTTTGGTTGTCATTCGAAAATGCTTGTATTCGATTACTAAATAGTTAATTGCACAGGATTCATGCTAACTGGTACCAAGAGTTGACCCTTACCATAGAGCTCACCACAGTTTTATATGTAGAAGCATGTAATTTAATTAAGAGTTAATTACCTTCTAATGAACCATTTAGTCTCTTAACCTGCAACTTAGGTGGTCTTCCACGCTTTGTTATGTTATTACTCTTGCCATCCTCTGCCTTAGAAGTTTCCTGTTAAGTTCAATGACAAATAGAGCATTAAAAGCCAAATTATTTGAAGAAATCCAGGTAATATTTAATTTGTTTTACTATAAAGTTAACTAAATGTTCATTCTGCAATTATATATTTATACTCATCAAGAATGATGGAAGCTACTTACTATGATGATCACTTCTTCCACAAGAACTGTATCTTGGTGAATAGCTCGAGATCCACTTGTTTCCATCGTTGACACCATACCGTTTGTGTTTCCATCACTACCTATACCATTATCCACAATTTTGCTCATTTAGATCAAAGAATTAGATCATCATTGAAATCATATAACCTTTTGTACTCATATTTGACACACTTGTTATTTATAAAGATTTAGGACAAAACATAAGAAACGAACTAGTTTTGACCCGAACTAGTTTAGACCCCTTCATGTTGGCATCTCTGGTGATCATAAACCGACATGCAACCTAAGAAACATGTATAAAACGACTTCGATTATAAGTTTCCCACACCTGTTGCTTTACCACGTGAATCTTCTTCTTCCGAAATAACGAATTTTCTATTCCAACTATTGCGTGTTCTCACATTTCTGCTATTATGTTTTGTAAGCGAGGGAGTACTCTTTCTTTTAGCAGATATTCCAGCTTCTTTAGATGATGGTGTGGTGACATTATTCTTGGACTCTGATGTATGTGTAGCAGCTGAGTCCTTCTCTGGTATCTGCATGAATCAAGAAACAGATACAATTTACATACAGATTACAGAATCAGTAACAACAACAGTATCCAATACTGCTATTGCCCAGCTATTAGGAAGTTATAATCGAGACAATCATACCTTTACCTGATGGTAATCAAACAAACTATTACCAAATTTTTTACTTCAAGGATTTAAGTTCAATAGAAATAGTTAAACTTGGAGGCAAGAATTAGAACTAACCACCATCTTCAAATAAGTTTTTTATATGAAAAGTGTACCGACATATAATGTCATCTCAGGAAACAATGAAAATCGTTCAAAACAACACATAAACCCTAATCTAAGAATACCATCTAAGTGATTATAAACATCAAAACCCTACTTGTTTGATTTCTGCTAAAAGAGAGATATAGTCATATAGATATACCTTCTTTGGTGGGACCGTCCAATGTAAGTCAACCCAGTCAACGTGAAGTCGCAGCTGAGACTTTTCAAACTCAAGATCCTCAGGAGGGTTTTGAAAAGAAACAATAAACTTACTGATTTCACCATCAGTAATCACCTTCTTAACCACACCGATCCACCATCCATCTCTATGGAAGGCATCAACAACGTCAAACTGTTCAATATCCCCACCACCCTCCGCCTCCGCCACCGCCTCAGCCGGGTTATCGTTCTTCCGTCGAACATTACGTGGAGGCACAGGCCGTACGAACGAAGGGTCTACGATCTCCGTCAACGGCTCAACCATGCTATCATCTTTGAACAACGTCTCGTACTTAACCAAGTACCCCATTTTCTTCGTGTTTCTGTTCTTCTTGCTCGATGACTTCTTTTTCGTCGGAGAATCATCGACTATGTCGATCAGAGTGGCGACGTACCATGCCCCATAGAATCCTGGTTCGTCGCTGCTTATTTCTACAGACGACCCTATCGGTAACGTTTGGTCGAGACCCGTCATTGTGAAGGCAATGTTGGGAGCAACAGATCGTTGAAGGGTATGTAAATGGGGTTTTTTGGGATCAGTGCACTATGGAAGGAGGTGATCATGAGTGTAGCCCCATGGTTTGTGAGGATTTTATAGCAATGCTGCGTCCCGACGTCGTAGCCCGTGATACTCGGCGTATTGTCTATTTGTCTTGACATGGGTGGCCGTATCATTTTGTTTCTCAAAATATGTGAATCGTTGCGTGGAGAGGATCAAGTATGGCAGGGGGCATGTTAAGAATTTATGGGTGGACAATGACATTAAAGGAGAGGGAATTGGACGGCCCAAATTGATTCTCGCAGTTCTCGTACGAAAAACAGTTCTCGTTTAAACTTTTGCATATATATATATATATATATATATATATATATATATATATATATATATATATATATATATATATATATATATATATATATATATATATATATATATATATATATATATATATATATATATATATATATATATATACGGGAATGTTAAAATGAGAATGGGAAATTAATTGAGAATGGGAGAATCAATCTCGACCATTCATTTTGTAAGTGGAATTCATGGATAAAGAGCGTGGGGGAATCGAGTGTGGCAGGGTGCATGTGAGAAATTAATGGGTGGACAATGACATTGAAGGAGAGGGAATTGGACGGCTGAGATTGAGTTTCCCATTCTTAAATTAATTAAGGTTCTCATTTGAACCTCCTACTATATATATATATATATATATATATATATATATATATATATATATATATATATATATATATATATATATATATATCCTCCATTTCTTTCACATGTTCTCTCCTTTTTGTCATAAAACTAAACCTGAAATTTATTAACTCTTTTTCATTACTTCTTTATATTTTTATTGATTTCGTAAGTAGAAGAGTAAGTAAAATGACACATCTAAAAAAAACATCCATATTAGCATTTGTTGAAATTTATCAGAGAGTTTATAGGAACTTAATTTTATAAAATTGTTATTTCGGCTTTATATAATAATACATTACTAGTACAAAAACTACATTTAACCCCTCCCTTTCAGACCCGGATTTTGTAAAAATTCAAAAAAACCGGGGCTAAAAGTATGAAAATGGCGCTGGAATTGGTAAGAGATGGATTGAACCCCGGTTTTTTACTAAACAACCGGGACTAAAAGTTTCAAAACTTTCAACCCCGGTTTTTAATCAAGGAACCGGGTCTATAGGGGGCACTATATATAATTAGAAAGAGATTCAACCCCTATGATTTACCAAACAACCGGGACCAAAGGTTTCAAAACTTTCTACCCCGGTTTTTTATCAAACAACCGGGTTCGAATTCGAAAAAAAGGGGGGGAAATTTTTTCGGTTCCCTTAGTTATTGCGCCTTTTCATCTGGTAAGAAAGAATACAGAAAATTAGAAAACCCTAAAACACAGCATGGCCACGCCTCTCTTCAACAATCGAGGGTTTCCCTTTGAGGCTTCATCTTCATCGCCTCGTCGTTCCATGTAGCTTCATCGCCTTGTCGTTCCGTTCAGATTTAAGGTTTTTGTTCTTGATCTTAATATTGTTATTGGCTTTTTCGAAAATCAAAGAGGTAACAAAAACAATTCGTTTTTGTTATCAGGTTTATCCTATTAATCAGAAAATTCAAATAGTTAGTTTGAATGGTTAAAAGGATTATGATTTTTTAGGATAAAGATAGGTTTGATCAAGAAAATTGAACAGTTTGTTTAATTTGTTAAACCTGGGTAATCTAGTTAATTGGTTTGTTTAGGATTGTATGATCTTCTATTTCATCTTGTTTTTCTCCTTATAAAAATCGAAAACCATAAAGTGATAAAAACAAGTTTTCCATTTTTATCCGGATAATAAAAGGTTTATTTTTAATCAGATAGGTTTAAACAATGTTATGTTTAAATGGTTAAAAAAAAGATAAACCTTTTATCTAAAACTATATATTAATCATAAATTTAAACAGTTTTTGTTTAAAGATTATAAATATGGTTTTAGGATAATTAGTTATTAATAAAACAAGCTTTGTTAATATTAATAATTGATAGTTTTGGTTTTTGAATTAAATCCAGATTTTAATCAAAATATCAAAAGAGGTTAGTTTTAATAGGTTAAAAGGATTTAAAAAATTCTTTTTTTTGTTTTAATCGGAAAACGGGAACCGAGAACATCACCGTGGCCGGCGGCGGTCGTCGGCAGCGCAGCCCAGGTGCGGCGGCGTAGGACGTGGTGGACGTTAGCGGCGCTAGGGCCTAGTGGGCCTCGGCCCAAGGGGCTTCAGCCCAAGGTGTTCTGCGACCCAAAGGGATTCTCGGCGCAGGGGGTTCTCGGCCCAAAGGTTTTCTCGGCCCAGGACTAGTTGGCCCAAAATGGTTTTTCAGATTAATGCAAAAGGGATTATTAATTTTTAGCGTTAAAATTAATAAGTGTTTTATATAAACTAGCATTATATATTTTAATTAGTTTTAGTTAAAGTATATATATATATATTTTAGACGTTTGTTCATCATGTCTAGTTGAGGCTGTTAAATAAACCCTAAAATGGGTAAGTTTATATAAATGTTGGAGAAACAAACAAGATGATATTTAGATGACCAAATTTTTGTTGTGTTTAAGTTTTATTAAAAATAGTAAAAACCTGTAACACCCCGATTTTGAAAACCAGATTTTTCATTTTAATAATAATAAATCAAGAATCCATACTGCGTGGATCCGTCTGCAAACTTTAATTATATCAAACCTGTTTTTCAAAACATAATAATTACAGCGAAAGCTATAAAAGTGGCGATAATACAATTCAAAAGAAGCCACGGTATACAAAAGATTTGTTGGTGTTACGGAATTTGTTCACCGACCACTTATACATGTTTATACAACATAAACAGTAACTAAAAGTAATATAGATAAGTGTTCCTCCAAAAGATTAGTAACTACAAGCAGGTACCCAAGCTCACATATCTAAGTGCCACCTGCAGTCATGGGGAGAGTATCTGTTAGCTAATTAAAGCTAGTGAGCATAAGATAGCATATTCAGTAATATAAACATATCACATATCAACAATATATCAAACAGTGCTATCCTAGCATCTCGCGATGAGCTGGCACAGCCAGAAGGAAGCATAATCTTGCAGGGTAGCTAGCCCGGCTCAACACTCCTAACTGGGGAAACCAGACACATCAACCGCGCGGGTGGGTGAGCGGGTAGCGGTCCACCGTTGCGTTTCAGGCCACAGCCTTCATGGAGTACAACAATAAGTCATCCCCATATGACTCGGGGAACGTTGGGTTTGCAACCCCAGGTAGTTGACGCTATCATCGACCCGCAGGTCTCAAAACGCCCCAGCGCACTGGCCCCGTTCGTGGACTATAACCAGCCCCCTTATCTCGGATCCGATCACAAATACAAATCTGACCCATACGGGCCTCATAGCGCGCATATCATATACATATAATATCCATGGTTCAATTCATACATGCTTCTTGCATAATCATAATCATATCTCAAATCCTGATTCAATTGTTACATGTGTCATGCATAAACATAGCATACATAAAGGTTAATTACATTTCACGGAATTACTAATACATAACACATATAGATAACATGTAACACGGTTATATTAATTCTTATGTTATCCTATACTCACCTGAGAGGCTAGAGACTACAGTAAGCAAATATCGTGATCGTCGTGTTCTTCTTTCGGGTCGTACGATTCACCTATAAGATAATACTCATGTTTAAACACTTCACACTAGTACATCTACTAATAAAACTCATATGATATACCTAATGATGTCCTTAAACTACTTAGAGCCCTAAACCAGCGTCCCGTATAACAGAACATCGAAAAACAGCACAACACAGCCTACTGCACAAAAAAGACCCCTACGGCCGTAAAGGATTTGTTCTACGGCCGTAGAACACTTCACAATACATCTCTACAGCCGTAAGCCCTAAACCCTACGCCCGTAGAGCTTGCTCCTTCTGTAAACCACACAAAACACCCCCTACGACCGTAGAGGCTCTACCATACGGCCGTAGAGAACACAAAAGAGTCCTATGGCCGTAGAGATTATCCTCTACGCCCGTAGAGAAACCACGAACAGCAGGCTTCGTCCCTGTTCGTGGACAGACCTGCAAATACCCATTTTTTACACCCAAATCGACCAAAATTCAGCTTCAATCGTTTATTTACTTTATTTCACATCTATAGAAGTTGACTAACACCTTTTGTACATAAAACCCACATCAAAACACCATTTAATCCTTCAATTTGGGGTTTATTATTTACAAACCCAAAACTAGATTTGGAGCTCAAGAACACTTACAAATCTGTGAGTACACAGCAGATCGGAGCTTGGTTTGATATTGAAATCACTTGCCAATCCTTTCCCTTCTTGATTTCTCTTCAAAATCCAAAGAAACGAGTGTGTGTGTATGCGTACGTATGTGTGTGTTTTGAGAAAGAAGATAAGTCTTAAAAGACTTAGACCGACTCAAGGTCTAATACCCCACACAGTTATTTTGTTCTCCTATTCAACTTAAAACATAACTTAGGATTACCCGTTTCAACTAACGGGGATATCTACGGAATCATTACATGGAACCATTTAACATCTTATTACTTTTACTTATTAACCCTTCCTTTCATATAACCCCTCATGTATCCACTTTAACTAACAAAATATTTATTTAGTCATTACAATACTTAATTAAAGTCATTGTACAACCCTTTGAGCATAAAGTACAACTAGGTACTACTAGGCCCATTTTCAGGATGTTACAAATCTACCCTCCTTAAAGAGGATTCCGTCCTCGGAATCCTGTCTTACTTACACTCACAATTATAAGTCACCAACAGACTTCTTTCAACAAACAATGTCTTCAGCTAAATTTATCATCAGTTAGCGGTTCACAAACGTCAACTCCTCAAATATAGTCAATTTGAACCCGCAGGTTCTATCAAATTAATCTCTTAACTCTAAACTATCGGACTCATCTGTTCTCAACAGTGCAATGGTGCACAATGAAAGAGGATTAGACCTCTTATACTCTTATTACAACTACAGTTCAATTCATCGTTACATCGAATATTTTCCATATAGAAACGTATTTATAATTCCACTTATTACTATAATCACACGTTTAGTTATAAACTATCATCCTCATTCTACAATAAACCAACATGAGAATCCTCCATTCCATAATCTACTTACTTCCACTAACTACAATGTTAACACTACACAAAAATGCTCTCCTTAATTATTTTCTCATTACTTCTGCCTTTCAAACTCTCGTCTCACAACGAAATTAGTTGTGCTTCCTTTATCAATACATATCCGCATCGTTCCGCCTTCCGCGTCATTCCACATTTTCTGTAAACATGTGAGGATATCAGACATTAATGTCTTCTCCAATTTTTCATATCCAATCGGGCCAGAGATTGTGATTGCACTTTACTATGACCAACTGGTTATTCTTCTTTCTTAACCGTTTGACCTTTACATAAAATATCCTAATAGGGTTCCATATTAAAATTTAGCATACAATGCTCACGTAAAAGAATATCAAAAACTATACGAAGGTGAGTCTCGTGTTCTGCCTCGAACTTGGAATATATAAGAATATTATCGATGAATACTATTACAAGGTTACCAAGAAAAGGACGGCAGACTCGATTCATCAAGTCTATAAATACAGCCAGAGCATTTGTCAAACCAAAAAGCATTACAAGTAATTCATAATGCCCGTATTTGTTTCGATAAACTGTGATTAGATTATCCTCGTCACATACCCAAACTTGGTGATAACCAGATCGAAGGACGATCATAGAAAAACAAGTAGCACCCTGTAGCTGATCGAACAAATCATCTATGCGAGGAAGAGGGTACTTATTCTTTATTGTTCTTTTATTTAACTCCCTGTAATCTATGCACATACGCATCGTCCCGTCTTTCTTTTTAACAAATAAGACTAGAGCTCCCCAAGGCGAAGAGCTGGGACGAATAAAGCCTTTATCAAGGAGTTCTTGAATTTGCGTCATCATCTCGCGAATTTCAGATGGAGCGAGACGATAAGGAGCTATTGCCACAGGTGTAGCACCTGAAACCAAATTTAATCTGATATTCTACATCTCGTACAGAAGGTAATACAAGTAGTTCGTCAGGAAAGACATCATGATATTCCGATACCACCCTTATGTCACTAACAACTTTCTTCTTTTCCATCTTTGTATCAATCACACGAGCCAAAATATAATTCACACCCTTTGACTATTGATTTGTGAGCTTTAATTGCTGAGATCAAAGGAATTTCAGATTTCCTCCATTCACGACGAGTCATGGCATATGACCCGTTTGGAAGAGGAATCTTAATTAACTTTTTAGAACATAGGATTTCAGCATTTTGACTTACCAGCCAATCCATTCCAACAACTGTATTAAAACCAGATATAGGTACAAGCAACAGAGATATCTAAAAAAAATAATGACCGTCAATATCAATTGAGGCTCGAGGAACTGATGAAGTAACCGGTCATTAAGTTGCCATCAGCAACTTCCACTTCAATAGGACTAAAAAAATTTGACAATTGATTTCTTTCACAAACTCGGAGAAACGAAGGAGTAAGTAGTACCAGAATCAAATAAAATACATGCAAGCATTGAATTAATTAAGAATTGCCTGTGATAACATCACCTGCTGTCTTGGCCTAGTCGACCGTCATCTGAAAAGCCATACCAGTCGCACGAGGTGTACTCTCCTTCTTTTGACCTAAAGATGATCCTCCTGCTCCTCCCGATCCCTGACCCTGCCCAGACCTACACTCTGACAAACGATGTCCGGGCTTGAAACATTTGTAACACACATTACCTTTGAAACGACATGTTTCAGCATTATGTCCCTTCCGTCCACACTGGGGACACCTTGCTATTTCCTTGGTACAATTGTCAGTATGCCTGGAACGGCATTGCGAACACCATGGAGCAGTTGATTGATTATACTCTTGACCTCCCTGTTGTTGCCAAAATCCACCTACCAAATCTTCTGACTCAGAAGATTGCTCAAATTTTCTTTTGGAACTTGCACCAGTGGATTCTTTCTTCTCTACATTGTCACTTTCATACTGTCGGGCCATTTCAATTGCAACATCTAAAGTTGGAGCACTCCGGACTAAAGCTCGGTAGTCTGGTGGTAAGGTTTTCATAAACCGTGAAATCTTTGCCTTTTCATCAGACAATAAGTGTTTATTACCCTTTTCCAAACTCATATACTTCTCTTCTAGTGTATCCATTACCTGATCAGAATAATACTTGCTGCGAAGAATCCTTAGAAAGTCCGTCCAAGTGAAGGCAACTGTCACCTCTGGAGGCGTAGATGAAATCACTGTGTTGTACCAGGCAATTGCATTGCCCCTCAGTTGCTTCCGAGCAAAGCCTACCTTGTTAGACTCCTTACAATTGATGCTTTCAAAAGCTAGCTCCATCTCACGGATCCATTTTTCAGTTACACTAGGATCCCTGCTACCGTCATAGGTAGGAAGTTGGCAAGATAAGATAATTCTAAGATCAGGCGATTGCTCAGATTCTACAACCGAATGCACGAGCATCCGTTTTTCGAACGCCTTTATACGAGCCTCTAACTGTCGGATATAAACCTCTCTATCCTCGTGCTCATCCATACTATTCTATTAAGTGTGCTGGCCAAACAAAACTTATATAGTATTATTATCACATTTTACTAACATAACAAGCAATTAAACATTAGCATTTCAAGAATACAGCACTCTTTCACTCACCCCATGACCTCCCGAGGAACACTAAACAATGGTCGGGCCTGGGTTTGAGACTGAATACTCTTTCAAGTACCCAATTCACTCAAACCTAGGCTCTGATACCAACTTGTAACACCCCGATTTTGAAAACCAGATTTTTCATTTTAATAATAATAAATCAAGAATCCATACTGCGTGGATCCGTCTGCAAACTTTAATTATATCAAACCTGTTTTTCAAAACATAATAATTACAGCGAAAGCTATAAAAGTGGCGATAATACAATTCAAAAGAAGCCACGGTATACAAAAGATTTGTTGGTGTTACGGAATTTGTTCACCGACCACTTATACATGTTTATACAACATAAACAGTAACTAAAAGTAATATAGATAAGTGTTCCTCCAAAAGATTAGTAACTACAAGCAGGTACCCAAGCTCACATATCTAAGTGCCACCTGCAGTCATGGGGAGAGTATCTGTTAGCTAATTAAAGCTAGTGAGCATAAGATAGCATATTCAGTAATATAAACATATCACATATCAACAATATATCAAACAGTGCTATCCTAGCATCTCGCGATGAGCTGGCACAGCCAGAAGGAAGCATAATCTTGCAGGGTAGCTAGCCCGGCTCAACACTCCTAACTGGGGAAACCAGACACATCAACCGCGCGGGTGGGTGAGCGGGTAGCGGTCCACCGTTGCGTTTCAGGCCACAGCCTTCATGGAGTACAACAATAAGTCATCCCCATATGACTCGGGGAACGTTGGGTTTGCAACCCCAGGTAGTTGACGCTATCATCGACCCGCAGGTCTCAAAACGCCCCAGCGCACTGGCCCCGTTCGTGGACTATAACCAGCCCCCTTATCTCGGATCCGATCACAAATACAAATCTGACCCATACGGGCCTCATAGCGCGCATATCATATACATATAATATCCATGGTTCAATTCATACATGCTTCTTGCATAATCATAATCATATCTCAAATCCTGATTCAATTGTTACATGTGTCATGCATAAACATAGCATACATAAAGGTTAATTACATTTCACGGAATTACTAATACATAACACATATAGATAACATGTAACACGGTTATATTAATTCTTATGTTATCCTATACTCACCTGAGAGGCTAGAGACTACAGTAAGCAAATATCGTGATCGTCGTGTTCTTCTTTCGGGTCGTACGATTCACCTATAAGATAATACTCATGTTTAAACACTTCACACTAGTACATCTACTAATAAAACTCATATGATATACCTAATGATGTCCTTAAACTACTTAGAGCCCTAAACCAGCGTCCCGTATAACAGAACATCGAAAAACAGCACAACACAGCCTACTGCACAAAAAAGACCCCTACGGCCGTAAAGGATTTGTTCTACGGCCGTAGAACACTTCACAATACATCTCTACAGCCGTAAGCCCTAAACCCTACGCCCGTAGAGCTTGCTCCTTCTGTAAACCACACAAAACACCCCCTACGACCGTAGAGGCTCTACCATACGGCCGTAGAGAACACAAAAGAGTCCTATGGCCGTAGAGATTATCCTCTACGCCCGTAGAGAAACCACGAACAGCAGGCTTCGTCCCTGTTCGTGGACAGACCTGCAAATACCCATTTTTTACACCCAAATCGACCAAAATTCAGCTTCAATCGTTTATTTACTTTATTTCACATCTATAGAAGTTGACTAACACCTTTTGTACATAAAACCCACATCAAAACACCATTTAATCCTTCAATTTGGGGTTTATTATTTACAAACCCAAAACTAGATTTGGAGCTCAAGAACACTTACAAATCTGTGAGTACACAGCAGATCGGAGCTTGGTTTGATATTGAAATCACTTGCCAATCCTTTCCCTTCTTGATTTCTCTTCAAAATCCAAAGAAACGAGTGTGTGTGTATGCGTACGTATGTGTGTGTTTTGAGAAAGAAGATAAGTCTTAAAAGACTTAGACCGACTCAAGGTCTAATACCCCACACAGTTATTTTGTTCTCCTATTCAACTTAAAACATAACTTAGGATTACCCGTTTCAACTAACGGGGATATCTACGGAATCATTACATGGAACCATTTAACATCTTATTACTTTTACTTATTAACCCTTCCTTTCATATAACCCCTCATGTATCCACTTTAACTAACAAAATATTTATTTAGTCATTACAATACTTAATTAAAGTCATTGTACAACCCTTTGAGCATAAAGTACAACTAGGTACTACTAGGCCCATTTTCAGGATGTTACAAATCTACCCTCCTTAAAGAGGATTCCGTCCTCGGAATCCTGTCTTACTTACACTCACAATTATAAGTCACCAACAGACTTCTTTCAACAAACAATGTCTTCAGCTAAATTTATCATCAGTTAGCGGTTCACAAACGTCAACTCCTCAAATATAGTCAATTTGAACCCGCAGGTTCTATCAAATTAATCTCTTAACTCTAAACTATCGGACTCATCTGTTCTCAACAGTGCAATGGTGCACAATGAAAGAGGATTAGACCTCTTATACTCTTATTACAACTACAGTTCAATTCATCGTTACATCGAATATTTTCCATATAGAAACGTATTTATAATTCCACTTATTACTATAATCACACGTTTAGTTATAAACTATCATCCTCATTCTACAATAAACCAACATGAGAATCCTCCATTCCATAATCTACTTACTTCCACTAACTACAATGTTAACACTACACAAAAATGCTCTCCTTAATTATTTTCTCATTACTTCTGCCTTTCAAACTCTCGTCTCACAACGAAATTAGTTGTGCTTCCTTTATCAATACATATCCGCATCGTTCCGCCTTCCGCGTCATTCCACATTTTCTGTAAACATGTGAGGATATCAGACATTAATGTCTTCTCCAATTTTTCATATCCAATCGGGCCAGAGATTGTGATTGCACTTTACTATGACCAACTGGTTATTCTTCTTTCTTAACCGTTTGACCTTTACATAAAATATCCTAATAGGGTTCCATATTAAAATTTAGCATACAATGCTCACGTAAAAGAATATCAAAAACTATACGAAGGTGAGTCTCGTGTTCTGCCTCGAACTTGGAATATATAAGAATATTATCGATGAATACTATTACAAGGTTACCAAGAAAAGGACGGCAGACTCGATTCATCAAGTCTATAAATACAGCCAGAGCATTTGTCAAACCAAAAAGCATTACAAGTAATTCATAATGCCCGTATTTGTTTCGATAAACTGTGATTAGATTATCCTCGTCACATACCCAAACTTGGTGATAACCAGATCGAAGGACGATCATAGAAAAACAAGTAGCACCCTGTAGCTGATCGAACAAATCATCTATGCGAGGAAGAGGGTACTTATTCTTTATTGTTCTTTTATTTAACTCCCTGTAATCTATGCACATACGCATCGTCCCGTCTTTCTTTTTAACAAATAAGACTAGAGCTCCCCAAGGCGAAGAGCTGGGACGAATAAAGCCTTTATCAAGGAGTTCTTGAATTTGCGTCATCATCTCGCGAATTTCAGATGGAGCGAGACGATAAGGAGCTATTGCCACAGGTGTAGCACCTGAAACCAAATTTAATCTGATATTCTACATCTCGTACAGAAGGTAATACAAGTAGTTCGTCAGGAAAGACATCATGATATTCCGATACCACCCTTATGTCACTAACAACTTTCTTCTTTTCCATCTTTGTATCAATCACACGAGCCAAAATATAATTCACACCCTTTGACTATTGATTTGTGAGCTTTAATTGCTGAGATCAAAGGAATTTCAGATTTCCTCCATTCACGACGAGTCATGGCATATGACCCGTTTGGAAGAGGAATCTTAATTAACTTTTTAGAACATAGGATTTCAGCATTTTGACTTACCAGCCAATCCATTCCAACAACTGTATTAAAACCAGATATAGGTACAAGCAACAGAGATATCTAAAAAAAATAATGACCGTCAATATCAATTGAGGCTCGAGGAACTGATGAAGTAACCGGTCATTAAGTTGCCATCAGCAACTTCCACTTCAATAGGACTAAAAAAATTTGACAATTGATTTCTTTCACAAACTCGGAGAAACGAAGGAGTAAGTAGTACCAGAATCAAATAAAATACATGCAAGCATTGAATTAATTAAGAATTGCCTGTGATAACATCACCTGCTGTCTTGGCCTAGTCGACCGTCATCTGAAAAGCCATACCAGTCGCACGAGGTGTACTCTCCTTCTTTTGACCTAAAGATGATCCTCCTGCTCCTCCCGATCCCTGACCCTGCCCAGACCTACACTCTGACAAACGATGTCCGGGCTTGAAACATTTGTAACACACATTACCTTTGAAACGACATGTTTCAGCATTATGTCCCTTCCGTCCACACTGGGGACACCTTGCTATTTCCTTGGTACAATTGTCAGTATGCCTGGAACGGCATTGCGAACACCATGGAGCAGTTGATTGATTATACTCTTGACCTCCCTGTTGTTGCCAAAATCCACCTACCAAATCTTCTGACTCAGAAGATTGCTCAAATTTTCTTTTGGAACTTGCACCAGTGGATTCTTTCTTCTCTACATTGTCACTTTCATACTGTCGGGCCATTTCAATTGCAACATCTAAAGTTGGAGCACTCCGGACTAAAGCTCGGTAGTCTGGTGGTAAGGTTTTCATAAACCGTGAAATCTTTGCCTTTTCATCAGACAATAAGTGTTTATTACCCTTTTCCAAACTCATATACTTCTCTTCTAGTGTATCCATTACCTGATCAGAATAATACTTGCTGCGAAGAATCCTTAGAAAGTCCGTCCAAGTGAAGGCAACTGTCACCTCTGGAGGCGTAGATGAAATCACTGTGTTGTACCAGGCAATTGCATTGCCCCTCAGTTGCTTCCGAGCAAAGCCTACCTTGTTAGACTCCTTACAATTGATGCTTTCAAAAGCTAGCTCCATCTCACGGATCCATTTTTCAGTTACACTAGGATCCCTGCTACCGTCATAGGTAGGAAGTTGGCAAGATAAGATAATTCTAAGATCAGGCGATTGCTCAGATTCTACAACCGAATGCACGAGCATCCGTTTTTCGAACGCCTTTATACGAGCCTCTAACTGTCGGATATAAACCTCTCTATCCTCGTGCTCATCCATACTATTCTATTAAGTGTGCTGGCCAAACAAAACTTATATAGTATTATTATCACATTTTACTAACATAACAAGCAATTAAACATTAGCATTTCAAGAATACAGCACTCTTTCACTCACCCCATGACCTCCCGAGGAACACTAAACAATGGTCGGGCCTGGGTTTGAGACTGAATACTCTTTCAAGTACCCAATTCACTCAAACCTAGGCTCTGATACCAACTTGTAACACCCCGATTTTGAAAACCAGATTTTTCATTTTAATAATAATAAATCAAGAATCCATACTGCGTGGATCCGTCTGCAAACTTTAATTATATCAAACCTGTTTTTCAAAACATAATAATTACAGCGAAAGCTATAAAAGTGGCGATAATACAATTCAAAAGAAGCCACGGTATACAAAAGATTTGTTGGTGTTACGGAATTTGTTCACCGACCACTTATACATGTTTATACAACATAAACAGTAACTAAAAGTAATATAGATAAGTGTTCCTCCAAAAGATTAGTAACTACAAGCAGGTACCCAAGCTCACATATCTAAGTGCCACCTGCAGTCATGGGGAGAGTATCTGTTAGCTAATTAAAGCTAGTGAGCATAAGATAGCATATTCAGTAATATAAACATATCACATATCAACAATATATCAAACAGTGCTATCCTAGCATCTCGCGATGAGCTGGCACAGCCAGAAGGAAGCATAATCTTGCAGGGTAGCTAGCCCGGCTCAACACTCCTAACTGGGGAAACCAGACACATCAACCGCGCGGGTGGGTGAGCGGGTAGCGGTCCACCGTTGCGTTTCAGGCCACAGCCTTCATGGAGTACAACAATAAGTCATCCCCATATGACTCGGGGAACGTTGGGTTTGCAACCCCAGGTAGTTGACGCTATCATCGACCCGCAGGTCTCAAAACGCCCCAGCGCACTGGCCCCGTTCGTGGACTATAACCAGCCCCCTTATCTCGGATCCGATCACAAATACAAATCTGACCCATACGGGCCTCATAGCGCGCATATCATATACATATAATATCCATGGTTCAATTCATACATGCTTCTTGCATAATCATAATCATATCTCAAATCCTGATTCAATTGTTACATGTGTCATGCATAAACATAGCATACATAAAGGTTAATTACATTTCACGGAATTACTAATACATAACACATATAGATAACATGTAACACGGTTATATTAATTCTTATGTTATCCTATACTCACCTGAGAGGCTAGAGACTACAGTAAGCAAATATCGTGATCGTCGTGTTCTTCTTTCGGGTCGTACGATTCACCTATAAGATAATACTCATGTTTAAACACTTCACACTAGTACATCTACTAATAAAACTCATATGATATACCTAATGATGTCCTTAAACTACTTAGAGCCCTAAACCAGCGTCCCGTATAACAGAACATCGAAAAACAGCACAACACAGCCTACTGCACAAAAAAGACCCCTACGGCCGTAAAGGATTTGTTCTACGGCCGTAGAACACTTCACAATACATCTCTACAGCCGTAAGCCCTAAACCCTACGCCCGTAGAGCTTGCTCCTTCTGTAAACCACACAAAACACCCCCTACGACCGTAGAGGCTCTACCATACGGCCGTAGAGAACACAAAAGAGTCCTACGGCCGTAGAGATTATCCTCTACGCCCGTAGAGAAACCACGAACAGCAGGCTTCGTCCCTGTTCGTGGACAGACCTGCAAATACCCATTTTTTACACCCAAATCGACCAAAATTCAGCTTCAATCGTTTATTTACTTTATTTCACATCTATAGAAGTTGACTAACACCTTTTGTACATAAAACCCACATCAAAACACCATTTAATCCTTCAATTTGGGGTTTATTATTTACAAACCCAAAACTAGATTTGGAGCTCAAGAACACTTACAAATCTGTGAGTACACAGCAGATCGGAGCTTGGTTTGATATTGAAATCACTTGCCAATCCTTTCCCTTCTTGATTTCTCTTCAAAATCGAAAGAAACGAGTGTGTGTGTATGCGTACGTATGTGTGTGTTTTGAGAAAGAAGATAAGTCTTAAAAGACTTAGACCGACTCAAGGTCTAATACCCCACACAGTTATTTTGTTCTCCTATTCAACTTAAAACATAACTTAGGATTACCCGTTTCAACTAACGGGGATATCTACGGAATCATTACATGGAACCATTTAACATCTTATTACTTTTACTTATTAACCCTTCCTTTCATATAACCCCTCATGTATCCACTTTAACTAACAAAATATTTATTTAGTCATTACAATACTTAATTAAAGTCATTGTACAACCCTTTGAGCATAAAGTACAACTAGGTACTACTAGGTCCATTTTCAGGATGTTACCGACATGGGATTTCATTCAAGTTTTCGAGTGAGGTCAAGTTTTCAAAGTTCATTGAAAAACTAATTTTTTGGTCAAGCAATTTTGAATACTTTAAGAAGATCATAATTCTCATTTTTGATTGATAGCTATTAATCAAAAGGGGTAATTGAGAATGGTTAAACGAATCAGGTTATGTGCTTTACTGCACAGTTTACTGTTTATATATTCTTTTAACTGCGTGGTTGATATATATATATATATATATATATATATATATATATATATATATATATATGTGTGTGTGTGTGTGTGTGTGTGTGTGTTGATTATATATATTGTGTGGTTGTGATATATAGCTATAGTTTTGCCGACTTAGGATTCGTTTTTTATTCTCTTCTTTTATTTTTGGTTTTGGGAAGGCTTGCGTGCCAATTACAATCCCTTTCTTAAATTGTAATATTGTACCAGTTCGGGGAGGCCTGCGTGCCACTTGCAACCCCATTCTTTATTGTAATTGTATTAGAATAGTTATAGTTTTATTCCTTTTTTCCAAAATGGATTTCAAGAAGGCATTCAAGAAGATGGTGTTTTGCACGAAGCTCGGATACTTCAAAAGGAGGTGTCAAGGAAAGTGGGAGCAATACATCAAGAAGGCGAATCCAAGTCCGTTCATCCTTAGGATTGACCTTAGGATTAGTTGGCAAAACTATAGGGCTTTATCTGCTTATTATTTATTTGCGTGGTTGTGTTTTTTTTTATTATTTATTGCTTATTCATATATATGTGATTTTTATATGATGCTAAATAAAAAGGGGTTTAATAATAGCTAATTATTAAACAGGGAAAAACCACGTTTTATGACAAACTCGAATACGACTACAGGTTGCTAGTCATGTTAGTTAAATTTTTATAAATTTAAAGTTTTGTCAAGATTATAAGTTTGAAACTTATAAAGCCATTTTCTGCACCTAGTATAGGTACACATGTAAATCGTATGTTTAAAACAGATAGTTTTAAAAATGTTTTTTCTTTTTCAAAAACTGGAAAAATTAAGTTTTTAAACTTAATTGTAAAACTCAAGAAAATCTTAGATCAGTGTGCTACACACCTAATGGTACACCCTTGCTGTTAAACGGTACTCGGGTGTCGGAAGTGCCCAAACCTTGGGCATCCGGGTTCAAACCATTGCGGAAAGGGGCATGAAAGATTCTGCGATAATCGGGAGTCCCGGCCAGAATTCATGCTGTCTTAGGTGGTGCGATCTATTTTGGTGATAATCGGGAGTTCCGTCCCAAAAAGCACTAGAGTAGAGTTAAACATACTAGACTGGGTCTAAGTGCTCTACGAGGCTCTAGGAGTCGTATCAGTTAGGTACGATTGGTACAGGGTGTTACCTACCAAAAATAGCATGACTTGGCGGGAAGTGCCCAAACCTTGCGTCAAGTATGTGAAATATGGGTCCTAGGTCTAATATATATTATTTATGGGTTTGATGATATATGTTAGAAAAGATTATCTGCAATTACTAATTAAACCGGGTTTTTAATTTGTAGATGGCAACCAACGTCACTAGTACTAACAACCTCTCTCTTCGCTCTATCCTTAAGAAGGATAAGCTCGCCGGGCCAAACTTTCTCACGTGGGAGAGAAATCTCGGAATCGTGCTAAAGCACGAGAGAAAGTGGCACGTCCTAGAACAACCTCTAGGAAATCCTCCTGCCAGCAATGCTAGGGCAGAAGTCAGGGAGGCTTTTCAGAAGCGCTCAAATGACGCCCTAGTTGTTAGCTGACTCATGCTTGCAACAATGAGCCCAGAGTTGCAGTCTAGCATGATAGATACTCCTGCTTATGACATGATCCGCCAGCTGAGGGATATGTTCCAGGAGCAAGCCCGCACAGAACGTTATGATGCCACTAGGGCATTTAACTCGTGCAAGATGGCTAAGGGGACTTCGGTCAGTAACCACGTCATGAAAATGAAGGGTTACATGGACTACCGGGAGAGGCTTGGACACCCAGTACCGTTGCAGCTAGCAACGGATACGATACTTAACTCGTTGTCAGACGACTATAAGCCTTTTATAGTCAACTACAACATGAACAACATGGAGAAATCCGTGGCTGAGTTGCACTCCATGCTTAAGACAGCGGAGCAGAGTATCGGGACCAAGTCTAAGGACATTCTCATGGTGGGACATGGTGGACATAAGAAGAGGAAGGGGCGCAACGGAAAGGGAAAGGGACCCAGCCCAGCCAGAATGCACCCAGGGCTAGTAATGACAACAAGGGCAAGAAGCCGAAACCAAACAAAGCAAGAACCGAGAATCGGTGCTTCAAGTGCGGTGAGATCGGACATTGGAAAAGAGATTGTCCGAAGGTTCACGAGGCAGGTGGCAAGGCTGGCCCCTCAGGTATCGTGTAGGAGGAGATGGAAAGTGATGCGGCCCAACATAAAGAGATCCCACGTGCAGCTTACGGATATTGTTTTTAATAATTCTATTTCCTAGTTATTAAACTTGTTTTTAAGTTGTTGGTTTTGACTATCTTGGTTGTTTTTAAAACTTTTGCTTCAGACATTATATTTTAAAATTTTGAATTATTTGGTTCATATCCGTGCACGTATGTTTTTTGATGAATCAGGTTAGTCCAGTTGTGACTGAAATGAAACCAGTAAGTCAAGTCTTGACTTGATTGGTGATTCATAGTGATCTTATGCTATAATTTGTTGTAGTTACATAAATGTTGGCTCAACTATTCAATTACTTAAATAAACAAGTTTTGTTTATAAAATTAGATAGTTTTTCTAATTTAACAAGTATTTAAGTTTTTTGTGAAAAGTAAATGTTCAAAGTCTTGAACAAATGGAAATAATAGTCATTATTTCTAAGTAAAACAGTTTTTGATAAAACATTTAAGATAGTATAAAAGTGATTATGGTAGTTATTATAATCAAGAGAGTTTTATACTAAATGTTTTTGAAAGGCAATATAGAGTGTATAGTGATGATCCGTATGTCTGTGTGTAGAGAGAATTTGACAATTACACCTTTAAGTGTGTGTTTCTTCTATTGCATATGTCAAAAGTTACATAGAGTCAATGTTTACAAACTATTTATACTAAGTACATAAAATGTACTATTTACACAAAATACAGACTAGATCTAATCATAAAATCTAGATCTAACAATCTCCCCCTTGATTCGATCTAGTCTATGTTCCGTTCACCCAAGATCCTTTGCCACATGCGGAGAGTAGCTCTTTCTTGCATCTTTTCATCCATTTGTTCCATAATATCTGTCATGCTGACTTTTGCAGATTGATCAAAGGCATCATTAAGACTGAAGCAATGCTCTCTAATCTTGATCACCCAGACTCTAAGAGACCCATCAGAATAGGCATTGAGTTCCTTGGTCCTTAGGAAGAATTTCTCCTTCTTGCTGTTAAACAGAACTATTCCTTCATCATCTTCTCCAGACTCAACATCCCTCCAAATTACTTGAAACATTTCTAGCTCTTCAATCCTGGGATGTGAGGTGTTAGGCTTTAGAACATTAATCTTTGCTTTGTCTGCCTCAGCACCAAGCTGGATGCCGTTTCTTTCAGCAAGTCAGATTCTTTGTTTCATGAAGTCTAGAATGATCTTGTATCCTGCATTGTTAGCCTTTGAGTTGTGTTTCTTGGCTTCAAGCTCATCCAGAATGTATTCAATTCCAACAGCAAGTTAGGCAAGAACATTATTGTTGGATATTATGCCCACTGACACACATAGCTTAGTAATACTACCGATGATACACGAGCCTATTGGGTCACACGCCAAGGATTGATCCCGACAGCACACAACGCAAACGAGAGAAACTGAAATCTGTAAAAAGGGGCCTTACGGCGGCATGGCTTTTTGCTTACGGCCGCAAGGGTTACGCGACGCGTAAGTATAAGTATTACGCGACGCGTAAACCGCCTGACAAAAACTTGACTTTTTGGTTGTTGCTTGGTACAAGCAAAGGACTTTTGTTACCTCACTAATGATGATGTCCGACTTTTGGGACATTCTTTATCTGCTGAATTAAGCAAGGGGTGAGGTATGAAAAAAGGACTTGACCAAAAACAAAAACTCTCTCTATCTCTCTCTTTTCTTCTCTAGTTCTTGGAGCTCCATTGTGAGTTCAAGGAGAGAATCAGAAATTTATCCATGTCTATGGAGTGATTATGGAAGTTGTGAGTTGTACCAAAGTGTGATTTCAAGGCTTTGAAGATCACAAGAAGGCTTACTAGCATTTGGGGGTCGAACAAACTTGGTATGGACTAGCAATAGAGAGTTGCTCTCTTGTGACTTAGAGTTCATCCCAACATGAAGAAATCAGAAGCTGGAGCATTGTATATTTCCTATCCCATCTTTTTTATTTGGTTGCTTTATCTTTATGTAGAGTTCCACCATTAGTGGGTCTTGATGGCATCTTGTTTTTATACCCGAAAAATCTGTTTTTCACGCTTCCGCTGCGCGGGTATGATGGCCAACGAATCCCAACAGTGGTATCAGAGCCATCTCTACATAGGTATTGCACCTTGGTGGCCAGAAAAACCCGAAATCGAAAAACTGGTTTTGTTGTCAGGTAGATTCTGCGGCGCGGAACCTAATGGGTTACGCGACGCGTAATTTCGTCTCACAGAATTTTATAAATATTTTAATAAAACAGTTTTTGCAGTCGGGTTTTTTGGCATCTAAAAATGGTTTCTGTGATTTTTGTTCCAGAAATTATTTTTTGGTATATTATGATGCCTTGTATCTTGGTTGGTGTATTTATATGTATATTATTATTTTTGGCATAAAAATAGTAATTACATATACTTATATTATGTATATATGAATATGTTTCATCAAAAATGGTTTGTTGTTACTAATACATATATACATGGGATTATTTAGTGCCTTGGGTTTTTAGAAATAATCTTAATCAAGATACATAAGTTTACATGGTTTTGTGTGGCACACCATGTTGTTCATGATGTTCATGTTATGTTGGTAACCAAACCATGCCCTAGACCTTCAGGATGTTTGGTTGTGTTAAATTAGTTATTCATTCATTTGGTGACTATATGTCACATGGTATGTAATAATTAATTTATTTAATTTATTTGGTATGTAAATTATTTTGTGGCTTGCATGCCATTTAAATTCCATGTTATGTATTTTGTACTAGAAAATTGGATTATGGCTTGTATGCCATTTATTTCATTTTCTATGTAAAGTTAATATGGAGGCAACCATCAGGAGTCAAATAGTGACGTCTTGGCAAACACCAAACCGAGAGGCCCAATGGAGGTAGCGGGTTTAGTGGGATCACATCCAAGTCAAGGATATATCCTTAGATGACTTCGTTTTTCCGTAATGGCTCACCGGAAAACGCATAGGTTTTAGGGGCATGGTTACCAATCTTATTGTATGCGTGTGGTTGTTTTATAATTTATAGTTTATGCATGGATTATAGGATTATTGCATGCTAGACAATTTTTTGACAATAATAAAACTCAAGAGTTTTTAACATTGGTTTTACAAACTCGCGCGCGCATAAGATTAACAAATAGGATATAAAATTGGTTTATATTCCGAAGTGAAAACTTTTGGTTATTGTCATTTTTGTTAATCAAACTCAAAATGGTTTTTTAAACCGGAAAACTAAATCCTGTTTTCTAAATGTAAATTGCACACCACTCATAAGATGACACCGCCCGAATCTAGTTATACAAGGGTTGATTGTCGAGCTCTAGCCGAGTTAATCTTTGTATAGACTATGTGGAAGGTGCGTGTGGCAACTCGCAAGATTGATTGTCGAGCTCTAGCCGAGTCAATCGTTCGGCAAGAGTACCACCGTGTATCTTGATGGTTGATTTACGATTTCAAAATAATATTTTGAATAATTGTCGAGCTCTAGCCGAGTTATTTAAAATCTTAGTTTGAAGTTGGTGTGGAGGGATCAAAATGCCAAATTTGAAACAATGGTTGTCAAAATTGGATCCCGCATGGAACTAAGAGTTGTAACAATGGATTACAATCGGTGAATTTGTACCGGCCTAAATAGCTTTGCCACGTGATCCGCGGAAAACCCGTCACGGTGCAAGGTGAAACATGGTTCTTAGCCCTTGTTAAAATTTTGATTTTATAAATCTAATGGGTAAAATATTTTAACGAGGATCATTTCAATATTAACTAAATTGTGTACTCTTAAGATAACTTACACGTTAACAACACATCAAAATTAATACTCCGTTGGTTCCTAATAAAGGATAACTCATACATGTAAACTTAATTGTCTAACATTGTTGGTTGAGACAAAGTTGTACATTATTGAGAAAACCTTTTAAAGCCACTTGCTACCAATGCGAACTAGGTTATTAGATGCGCTAAATGCGTGTCGTAGACAACAGAGAGGATTATGTGTCTAGACCTAAGTCGGTTGTTGGATGCAAGAAGGTAGGAATAAATGTGTCTATGTCCTTATTATTAAGGCGTACATAGACCCAATGAAGAACTCTTTGATAGAGCTTCATGGTATGATTAGAGACTGCAAAGTCTAAACATGACCAATGAAGATTACTTCATATATTCCCAAATAAGGCTACTAAGGAACAAATAATCAATGAAATAGAAACTGACCTTTAATGGAATTTTTGATTTTAATCAAGCCTTCCATTATATTGGAGTTAAAGAGCAATGTGATTGCGCCTATGGTGATAAGACTCCATAAGGGGTAGTTTGCTACTTCAAGATAAGATTAGAAATTAGCACCACCATTTTGTCTAAATGAGCTAAGACTCTTTTAGCCTTTTTGACTTAAGGTACATTCATGATTAAACTCCATTGTTTTTAATGCTACTTCTATAGGCTAGGTTTTTGAATGCTAGCTATAATATTTAAATTTGTTGCAAATTTATTTGCTGCAAAGTATAAGCATTAAAAGGGAAGTAGGCATATAAGGCATGGAGAGCTGGATTTCAAATAGAAAAACAAGGTGGTTGTTTCTATTAAAAGGATTGGAAGTTTGAAACTTGCCTATCCATCTAGCACATAATCATAAATGATCATGAATAATTTGGAGAAGTTAACCTTATGACATAGTTGACTTAACCATATAAACAAGACTTGTATCGCCAAAATCCATATGGATAGGAATTTGGAATCGTTTGACCATGGGTCAAATGTTGAATACAAATCTTATTTATGAGGTTAATTTACTTATACATCCTTCACTTTTGTATGTGAGAGGATTGATGGCTTGTTGGATTACGTACACACTTTTGTGTGTAGACCGTTCAAGCAAATTATAAGGTATAAACTCCAAATACTTTGTTACCTTTACCGACGATGGTAGAAGGAATATGTATGTCTATTTGTTTATAGACGTGTGTTTGAAACCTTAGAGGTGTTCAATACATACCATAACGAAGTGCCTGATTGAAAACAGACAAAGGGAATATGATACTCAAATCTAGTTACACAAAGATTAGTTGTCGAGCTTTAGCCGAGTTAATCCTTGTGTAGACTGTAAAGATTGAGTAAGCATGTTCTGAAGTCAATAACCATCAAATGAATTATGGATTTATCTCATAATTCACTCCTCCTAGGACTCATTGTGAAATGGGGTCATATAGTGGAGGAACCGGACATTCTTGATATGGTCTGGTATTTGATGTGTTACACTTTAGTATTCAATTGTTTGATATATACTAAAGTAGTGGTGGGCTATGTTCTTAATCTTAAACCAACAAAGACGGTTAAGATTACACCTTAGGGGATAAGACTAGAAAGAGTATCTTTGCTTGTCTATCTCAAAGTCTGGATTGTCTAAACCTGCGTTTTGTACGTGAGGTGAAGAAATCTGGAATCTAGAGGTGTTACTCCATTAGGTATTCTTCTAAGACCATGGGATATTTGTTTTTATAAAACAAAAGTGTTTTTTTGGAAAATGTTTCTTTTCTTTAAAACTAATATCCATGGAGGTCTGTAGAAGTTAAAGTATACCTTGAACGGAATAGCCTGATGTTGGCACTAGCATATAATCAGACATGATTAAAAATCCAGTATTAGAAGGCTGGAAAACCTGACATATAGTCATTCCTCTTAGACTGGTATATGTCGTCATAAGACCAGAAAGATATAGTTTATTATATCTGAGGAAGACGATTTGATGATAAGTCATCAACTACTGGAATGTAGTGAGCCTAGAGTTTTCTAGAAGAAAAGGGGAAATAAAAGCGAGATGTAATCCATGAAGGATATTAAAGTTGAGACTTGTTTTATCCTACATGTGGGTTGAAACCCGTAGAGTGTATTTGGTTCTTTATTGAAAGAAACCAACATGGATATATTTACAACTTCGAATATCGACTAGTGGAAAGGTTTTCTTGATGATTGACCAATTGGACGGTATCATCTAGGAATTTCTTTTAGTGATAATGTCGAAGAGTAAATTTGTAGACCACTTTGAATACCGACTGATTGGAAAGGTTTTCTTGATGATTCACCAAGTGGAAGGTATCATCTAAAAACTTTCTTTCAGTGGCTATGTCAAAATTAGTTTTGTAGATAACTTCAAATATCGCATGGATGAGAAGTGTTCTCGATGATTGATCATGAGGATGGTATCATCTTGAAACTTTATCATAATGGTTATGTTGAAGTTTATGCAGATACTCATATCACTGTCTTTTATGGCTATAATATATTGATATAAGGACTCCATTCCTTAACAGGAATTTGTATGAGGTAGTGTTTAAAACACTATCAAGAGGTCGTTTACATCAAGAGTATCCTTGTAAAGTCTACAAGCACAAGCATCCTTGTGAAGTCTGAGAGCACAAGTGTTCTTGTAAAGTCTGCAAATTCAAGGAAGTTCATTGATGGACTTAAATATGCATCTCAAGGTTTGGAACCTTTGCTTTGATATGAAAATCATGAGTGTGAGTTTTCAAAAGCAAAGATTAAACCTGTATGAATGTCAGGGCTAGTGGGAGACTTTGTTATAATCATGTACTTGTATGCTTGGTACATACAATGTACTGGAGAAAATGTCCAAACTATGCTTTCGAAAGCTTAGTTGAGGAATTATTCATCCATAATGATTATGACGTATACAATATTGATTATGGAGTACAAGAAATATTGAGATATGTTCTTGATTAATATATGGGAAGATAAAGCTTAGATTAATTTATTACTCTAATGCTAATTTCCAAAGGGATAAACTGCCGATTTAGTTCGGAGTTAGAAATCCTATTCAGTAAGGATGACTGCCGAAATAGATCGGAGTAAAAGATCCTATTTTATATGGAGTTGTTAATAAGTATGTTTTTCAAAGCATTAATGACCCTATTCGGATCTTATGAGATACTATAGGGTATAATGGCTTTTGCACAAAACCATAGTCCTTAATGTCACTTACCTTATTGAGTTCTTCTGAAGCAATGAAGGTAAGCGGACTTGGACAAAGGACCATAGTCTCGTCAACAAACACTTTATGAGTGGTTTGGTTGTGAGTGGAGGTATGGTCATTATCAGAGTACATATGGATAGCATTATGGCTGATCCTTTTATTAAGTTAGAGTCGTAGGCTGATGATGGTAGTCATGCTAGCGCCTACATGCAAATTCGTTTGCAAAAGGACTTGGCTTAATTTTATTTTAGTTATATATATATTGATATACTAAAATTTTGGGAACATTAAGCAGTATTCTATATCATACTATATCGATTATTAAATGTGATTTAATAATTCGCCATGGGCGGATATTTTCATGAATCTATATTGTGTTCCATCTTAGCATGTTTAATCACTTCCTAGAATGATTTTGCATTCTAAATGTCCACAGTCGGTCATTCTTCATAGGGAGGAAGTTTGAATTAAGACTGAGGAAAGTGGTTGGTCGCTATCTAACAATGGATTGGGTAAAGAGACGCAACACTTCGCCTGTACTTGCAATGGTCAAGTGATTGGACGACCCACACCTGAGCTTACTTCATGGTTTCTGTTATGAGTAACTCAGAAAGATAATATCATTTCGTCCTTAGACTGGAGATACATATGTTCCAAAGCATGAACCTACTTTGCTTTGATTGCTTTCTAACGCAGTTCGTGACTGGCTGTTATAAAGGGAGCTTTTAGGTAAAGTATGGGGTATGTGGTAGAGCAATGCAGTCAAAGGGATTTGTTCTTCTAGTTTTAGAGAGATATCCATGGGCCCCTCGATGATTGAGAGCTGACGTAAAATGCACGGCCGTGCTCGTGTTGCTATGATGTTTGATCGATTGCAACTAGTTTTTGGGTCACCATTAAACGAGATCGGGAAACATAATCGTGAACGATCGGATATTGACATTTAACCATGTCTCGTGTTCACAAGGATATCGCGAACAAAAGGATGATTGATCGCTTATCTATAGGGCCATATCAAACCTATAGGGTTGTGATTTGGTACTTGTCTTGGGATGACATAACTCGCGTTGACTTTGGGGCAGAGATGTCTTGCTAGAGGCCGCTCTCTGTCTGTATTACCTATTGATACGCTGTGTCATGTGCAAGTGGGAGTCTGTTGGATATTATGCCCACTGACACACATAGCTTAGTAATACTACCGATGATACACGAGCCTATTGGGTCACATGCCAAGTATTGATCCCGACAGCACACAACGCAAACGAGAGAAACTGAAATCTGTAAAAAGGGGCCTTACGGCCGCATGGCTTTTTGCTTACGGCCGCAAGGGTTACGCGACGCGTAAGTATAAGTATTACGCGACGCGTAAACCGCCTGACAAAAACTTGACTTTTTGGTTGTTGCTTGGTACAAGCAAAGGACTTTTGTTACCTCACTAATGATGATGTCCGACTTTTGGGACATTCTTTATCTGCTGAATTAAGCAAGGGGTGAGGTATGAAAAAAGGACTTGACCAAAAACAAAAACTCTCTCTATCTCTCTCTTTTCTTCTCTAGTTCTTGGAGCTCCATTGTGAGTTCAAGGAGAGAATCAGAAATTCATCCATGTCTATGGAGTGATTATGGAAGTTGTGAGTTGTACCAAAGTGTGATTTCAAGGCTTTGAAGATCACAAGAAGGCTTACTAGCATTTGGGGGTCGAACAAACTTGGTGTTGACTAGCAATAGAGAGTTGCTCTCTTGTGACTTAGAGTTCATCCCAACATGAAGAAATCAGAAGCTGGAGCATGGTATATTTCCTATCCCATCTTTTTTATTTGGTTGCTTTATCTTTATGTAGAGTTCCACCATTAGTGGTCTTGATGGCATCTTGTTTTTATACCCGAAAAATCTGTTTTTCACGCTTCCGCTGCGCGGGTATGATGGCCAACGAATCCCAACAATTATGAGTGTGTTAAAAGTCTAGCTGGTTGTAAGATGCGGGAAGGCAGGAGTGTAAGTGCCCATGTTTTGAAGATGAAATCATACACGGACCAAATGGAGAGATTAGGTTTTCCTATAGGGAGGGAGCTCGGTGTGAACTTCATACTTCAGTCTCTGCCCGCATCATATGAGAAGTTTGTAATGGACTATCATATGAATGGAAAGGAAATATCTATAGATGAATTGCATGGAATGTTGAAGGTTGTAGAATCTAACATGTCCAAACATGCATCATCCTCATCCACTCCCGTTCTTGGTTCTAAGGAACAACACACTACGAGGAAGAAGAAATTGATCCCATCAGAAGAAGTTGGAGTATCCAAGCTTGCTTAAAGTTTTGAGTCTATGGACATTGATGATGTGCCTAAGGAGACTCAACAAGGGGTGGTTTGCTACTTCTGCGGTAGATTTGGGGATTGGGGCCGTCATGCCTGCCCTTCGTGCCGAGAGGATATAAAACTTCTCAAAAAAGAGAGAGTTAATTTTCCTACTTGAGGTACATTCATGATTATACTTCATTGCTATTCCTTAATAAGCTGGGTTGTTTACCCGAGCTATAAGACTCACGATTGTCACAAATTTATTTTTGTTGCAAAGAGTAGGTCTGTTCGTTGCAAGAAAGAAGAGCTTGAAGAACCGGATCTCTGAAGAAGAAATTTTGTTGATTGTCTTCTACAAGAGAATTAGGAGTGTTAGTCTCGCCATTATTTCTGGATTAATTATTACTTTTGTTTGTTTGCCCTGCGTGGCAATACTTGCTTTATTGTATGTTCTTTTGAAAACGATGGATATTTTGTATCTTGTTTTTGGTTTAAAAGATTTTTCATTCTGATGGTTTCATTTCATATTCTATCCATGTCTTGGCTTATGTGTTATTTTGACCACTTTGGTGCACAAATACACATTTGATGACGATGGATGTTGCTTGGAATTGAAACAATTTTGAAAAATTATTTTGAGATGTTTTTATCAAAATTTATCCATATCATTGCATACATAAAGACACGTTATAAGTAATAAGGAAATCATGAATAATTGATTCTTAGATCCAAAAGTGGTTTGGATACATTAAGTATATGGCATAATCAAACTTGACCAAGTAAACAATATTTACATCGCTTAGATCCATTTGGTTAGGATTTTTGTAAAAGTTTAGCTTCGGGCTAAATGAAAGATGCAAATCTTGTTTATTGGATTAGGATGATTAAGAAATCTTTCACCAGTATTGGTAGGAAGGATTATAACTTGTTGGATTTTGATCACACTTGTGTGGATAATCCGTTCAAGTATGCCATATAGAGTAACACTAGTAAAATTCTCCATCACCATATTTATGATAGTTATTGGGAGAATGTTTAACTAGATAAAAGGTTTGTGTCTGAAGCCTGGAGGTGTTCGGAAATAACCTTAACAAATTAAGAATCAATAAGGGCATATAGATGTCGACTCTTAGATCTAGGTAAGATGCTAAGTTTCTATTATCTATATTGGTTTAAACATGAAATGAAAACCGGATATCTTTGTTGATGATCTGGTAAAAGGCAGGCCTTAAACATGTATTCAATGTGATTGGTATACGTTAACTTTATGAACCAAGTCCTCAATCTAAAACACAACATTATGGTCACTTAAGCATCGAATGAGATTTTGACTAGAAAAAGTCCTATGCTTGTCAATCTCATAACTTAAAATTATCCAGTCTACATTCAGTGGGAGATGGATGAATTATAAGTTGATGCCTATATATTTAAGTAATATAAAAGAGTTTTGGATAATTGTTTCTTAGACTTATGGGAACCATATTTGGTTGCTCAAAAGGAAGAAGACAATTTACAAAAGCATTCCAGAGGAAGAACGTAAAACTTAAATAAGAGACATAATGTTGACACTAGCATTTAATCAGCATAGAGATGTTGGTAAAACCTGACAATATCAATTGCTTCTATAAATCTGATGGAAATCAAGAAGGCTGTTTAGATATGACGTTGTCATATTTTAGTAACAGCAGCTTGATGGTAAATCATTGTGATGTTACCATTCATCGGAAACATAGTGGGACCCTGTGTTCACTAGTGAATAGAAGAAGATGATGGTGTAACCCATTTGCTGCATCCAAGTACTTGACTTGGGTTAATCCCATACCTGAGGTGTAATCCAAGAAGGGTGAAGTGACTAACATATATGCAATTATGGACAACTTCAATATACCGACTAGAGACAAAGTGTATCATATCGATTATATGGAAACATGTTCTAGTGGCTATGTTGAAGATGACTTGAATAAAGTGAAATATTGTTGTCACCTTACGGAAACAAGTTAGTTCACTTGGACGTAAGAGACCTGCATCCTTCATAGGATTAAGTTGAGGAAATGCTTAAGGCATTTTCCGAGGTTCTTACACATCCATAATATCCAGATTAGGTCTGGATTATGTGAAGCATTGTTGTCGCTTTGGGGAAACAAGTAAGATCACATGGAAATAAGAAGACCTTGATCCTTCGCTGGATTAAGTTGAGGAAATGTTTGAAGCGTGTTCCGAGGTCTTATATATCCATTATGTCCAAGTTGTGTCCATGACTAAAGTCAACAAAACTTGCATCTTGCGACTGTAATCCTGCTTTACGAGAAAGTCAAAGGAATGAGTTTTCTAGAAAGCATAGATTAAGCCAGAAACACTTGTCAGGGCTAGTGGGAGCTTCATGTGTTCCTAGTAAAATATACTCAATGAAAATAATGTCCTAATTTAGGGTTGTTATCAACCTATTGATGGAATTATTGTGTCAAGAGTATAAATGTGAACATAGAGTAAAGTGGATTCTAAAATTCAAGAAATACTGGAGTATGTTCTTGGTATTCGACGAAAAGTTGAGTTTTCTTGAGTAAGTTTTTACTGCAAGCAAATCTATACTTGTGAAACTGTCGATTTTATCAAAGTTTTGAATATTAAAATATGTGGTGTAGATACGACATTGAGATTCAATGAGTGTCATTGACCCTATTGTGTACTTTGGTAACATTAAGGGTATGTCGACTCTAATAAACAAGAGTGTCAGTAACTCTATTGTGAACTTCGGTTACATTGAGAGTATGACAACTCTGATAATCATAAGTGTCATTAATCCTATTGTAGACTTCGGTAACATTGAGGATATGACGACTATAATAACCTTGTGTATGATCTCTTTGATAAACACTTTGCAAGTGGTTTAATAAGAGAATACAAAAGAGTACAAAAGGGATATTGTGTGGATAATCCCATAGTTAAGCCGTTGTCAAATACTAGTGAGGTTATACATACTGGGTATAATAGCATTGTTAATGCTTATGACTGGGCTTGAATATCGTTTTAGTAAATGTTTGATTTACTTATAAGCTTTGGGAACGGTAAGCAGTACTGCTAACCGATGATTGTATCGATATATAGTGGAGACTATATATACGCATGACGTGGTTACCTTCATTGTTCTTTACTGTGTTCCATCTTAGCATGTTTAACCACTTCCCAGAATGTTTATACATTCTAAATTTCCACAGCCAGTCATTCTTCATGGGAAGGAAACTTGAATTAAGGCTGAGGTTAGGTGTTGGTTATGCATTAATCAAGCATTGAATGCATGAAACGCAACAGTAACCTGTGCTTGAAAGGAGTTTCAAGTAACTGGAAGACCCGCACCCGAGTTCACTTCATGGATCATGGTCAAAGAGTGACTCGGAAGGATAATATCATTACGTCCTTCGACTCGAGATGTATGAATTGCTATAGCATGAAACTTTCTTGCTTCGGCTATTTCAAAACGTAGTTCGTAAATGGCTATTATAAAGGGAATAGTTAAGTTAGACAAGGTTCACGCTATGGGATTGTACAGTCAACGGAATTTGTTCCTTTAGTATGAGAGATATCCCTGGGCCCCTTGATGATTGGGCGCTGACACCAAAATAAGCATGGCTATGCGCAAAGGAATATTGATTGAGAATCAGATATGTCCTTAAATTTTGGTCACCACCAATCAAGATCGAGAAACATAATCGTGAACGATCTGGAGATTGACGTATCAATCCATGTCGTGTTCACAAGGATATCGCGAACAAAAGGAGTATTGATCACTTATCAAATAGGACCTCTACGTTCTTTTTGTAGGTAATGGTTTTCTGCAAAGAAGCGGAACCCATACTGACTTGGGGGCATTGATGCTTTTGCTAGAGGCCGCTCTTTGTCTATGGTTACATGGGTACGATGCATTATGTGCAAGTGGGAGTTTGTTACAAATATGCCCATTAATGCACGTACGCCATATGGACCGCTGCTGATGACGTATGGGCCTATTAGGTCATACACCGGGGTCTAACCTGACAGCAACTTAAGTTAAGGGACCAAATATGACAAAAGACAAAAGTTGATATCACAGGCCGCGTTAGCGCCGCTAACTTTAAGGGTTAGCGCCGCTAAGTCCTAAAGGGTAGCGCCGCTACGGCTGCATGTACTTTGTGTCATATCACTGATAGGCCGCGTTAGCGACGCTAACTATTTATAGTTAGCGCCGCTAACTCCAAGTTAGCGCCGCTAAATCTGCCAGTGCCATTTGTCAAATGCACCTCCTAAACTAGCCAATGAATGTAGATTTCTTAATCTCGAGGCTTGGCTGGTTGAGAGAGATAATAACACGAATTCTGGATCATTTTGTGATGTGGAACTCTTTTGTTTAGTGTGGGTTTTCTTTTTTTTATCTGAAGAAAAAACTTCTCCTTCTTTGGTGCTACTAAGACCAAGTGAAGATACCAATAGAGTTCAAGCTCAAGCTCCAGAATTGTGGTCTCGTTGTTGCTGTCCCGGAGTGCTTTTCGTAGTGAAGAAGCACGAAGGCTCGCTAGCTCGTGTGGTTAGACGTATTCCCGGGGTACTACCCATTAGTTGATCCGCGGTTCTCGCTTGGAGCATCACCACCACGAGATAACAAGTTTTTTGGAGCTAAGGAGAAAGGTATAACCTTCTTCCTTCCTTTCTTGTTGCATTTCTTTACATAGAGTTTGGTCCATGTTCGGGATTTCTTGTTTTATGCTTTATATGCTTGTACATTGGGCTGTTTTTGTTGTACCTTTGCTTCCGCTGCGTGCCTACGAAATCCCAACACGAAATGCGGATCAACTAATGGGATGTACCCCGGGAACACGTCAAACCACAAATGCTAGCAAGCCATTGTGGTTCTTCACCATGAAAACCACTCCGGGACAGCAGCAATATGAGACTAAATCTTCTAGAACTATCCTTCTTGGCTTTCTCTTGTGAAACTCTCACTTGATCTTGAAGGCACCAAAGAGAGTGAATTAAGTGTGTGTATTTTCACCTTGAGAAAAAGTGAAGTCCATCCCCAAATGAGAGTTCCAGATGTGGTTTTAATCTTCCAAAGCCGGCCATAGTGGAAAACACATGTCACACATGCATTGGTTAGCTTGGAGTTAGCGGCGCTAACGCGGCCTGCGATGTCAACTTTTGTCTATTGTCATATTTGGTCCCTTAACTTAAGTTGCTGTCAGGTTTGACCCCGGTGTATGACCAAATAGGCCCATACATCATCAGCAGCAGTCGATATGGCGTACATGCATTAGTGGGCATATTCCAACATTTTATTACATAATTATTACCATAACTAAACTTATTACCTAATTTATATATTTCCAACTAACTTATTCAATACTGACCTAAAGGTTTAGATAACGGTTGTCACAGTCTCCCCTAGTAACTAAAATTTCGTCCCGAAATTAGTTATTAGTATACTGGGACTCCTTCTTGGTAAAAAGGTGCAGATATTTAAGCTTCGCATAATCTTCTCGTTCACTAGTGAACTTATGTTCATGTCTTGAATTCCAACAAACTTAAGATTCGAATTTTCACTCCATCTGAGTCTTTCGGTCTCTCGGTCGAGACTTTCCTTAGTATTTCATTGACAAGTGGTCCGTTGCGTGATGTCTAGTCTAGCCAATTGCTGATCACCGATTTCCAACCAACTAATTGGGGATCTACACTTACGTCCATACAACGCTACATATGATGCGAGTTAAATTTTTACATGCACGTAGCAAAACTTCCGGCATTTGTATCAATCTTCTTATTTACCCTTCCATCTAACGATAGTAGGTTAAATGCATTTTGCAGCGATTCCAAAGTAGCGACGTAAAACGACTATCCATATTCAAAATGATAGAAAATTTGCACTTCATGGCGTATAATCATCTTGATGATAAACATTTGAGCAAGCTTCTCTATCTAGTAATCCTATTGGACTGGTACGGCGTGCGCAGAGTTTGTCCGCCGATCCACTATAGATCAAATTGAATTGTGTCCTTTCTTGGTTCGGGACATCTTAGCAATGAAGTCCATAATTATTTTCTTCTATTTTCATTATAGAAATTCAAGTTCTAGAAGTGATCAAGATGAATTTTGATCCTTAGCCTTAACTTTCTAGCATGTAAAACTCTTTCTGATCTACAAAACTATTTTCTTTTTCATTTTTAGTCACCAATCACATTCTTTCAAGGTACTTGAAGGGTTTTTGATCTGACCAAACCACCTTATGAAACAAACTGGTCAAGCCCTGGGTTTGATTCTACTGGTTCAATCCTAAAGCGAAAACAGATTGAACACAACCCTCTAAACCCCAAAAAGGGTTAGGATCTTACTAATGATCATATAAGTTTCTTAACAACAATCCAGATAAAAGGTTTAGAAAACAATACCTGTTTAATCCTGGGATTGCTAAAGTAAGTCCACCACTACTACACTACCAACGAACTGGCTGCTAGGCCGCTCCTGGAAATACCCGAGAAACACGTAACTCGTGTGTGTGTTTGTGTGGATCGCAAAAACCGAAACCCCCTTGGGGTTTGTCGAAGTCGACGTAAGGGAGGGATCGAGAGAGAGAGGTCGACGCAGAGGGAGAGTAGGGAGGAAGCTAGGGTTCTTTTCTTGATTCAAATTAGAATGCATTAGGATAATGAGCTTTTTCTAGGTTTAAATACTTAAACCTTATCCAAGCCGAAGCCCATTCAATTATAGCCCATAACTTTAATTGAAGTTTCATTCCTTACACTTTGACCCCTTCGACTTTACTAGTTAATTAATTAACTATTAATTAACTCGTCCGTTAAATATTAAACTTAATATTTAATTTCCCTCTAAATAATAAATAACTATTTATTATTTCTTTCCTTTCTAATAATTAATTCAATTGATTAATTATTTACTTTTCTCTCTAATAATTAATCCAACTGATTAATTATTTCCACACAAAATTATGGTAAATTCTAACTGTTCTAATTGGGTGTGTAGTAGTGTGATCCTTTAGTCTCTTATAACATCGGACACAATGTACCCATTAATTATCTTTGCACATAATCAACAGTACTTATACCTTTTATCTGCTCCGGGGTTGGTTCTAATACCTAACCTTATGAGCCTTCTCTAAAAATTTTATTTGATGGTTTGTGGCCTTAGGTATCCAAACCAGATCTTCTTAGTAGCGTACTTCATCTGACTATGACTTAAATGGATATTCTAAATGATGTAGCTTCTCATCTTTTAAGTTCTCTACCCTTAATGCCACCTCCCTAACTACATGTATTCTACTTTTTAGGCTTGTTTGAACGATTGCTTTTAATGCTTGCACCCTTGATAGCTTTATCCTTTCTTTTCAACTCAAAGCTTCAGCTACGGCATTGACTTTGACGGGATGATATTTAATCTAACAATCCTAGTCATTGAGTAATTCTACCCACAATCTTTGTCTCATGTTAAGCATTTTCAGGTCCAATGTATGTTAAAGAATTTTGATCCATGTACACGGGGCATTAAGTGCCATACAAATAGTGTCACCATACCTTGAAAGTGAACACTATGGATCCAAATTCTAAAACATGGATGGTGTATTCATTCGACCGAACCTTAAGTTGTCTTGAAGCGTATGCAATATCCCTTTCATAAATTATGCATCCTAAACTTTGGTGTGATATATCAGCATATACAACAAGGTTCTCGCGTTCCGGCAATAATCGAATTGGTGCGTTACATGAATCATTCTTTAACGTTTGAAACGCTTCTTTTTGTTTCTCTCCACAGACAAATTTCTTATCTTTTTATGTTAGTGTTGATACAGGTTGTGTGAGTTTTGAGAAATTCGCGATGAATTGTCGATAGTAACCTGCTTAACCGAGAAATTGACGAATTTATGTCGGAGTCTCCGGGGTTTCCACATCTTGATGGCTTCAGTCTTTGTTTAATCATATGAATTCCTTCCTCATTAATCATGTGATCGAGTTAACGTACGTCTTCTTTTCAAAATTTATACATAAAGAATTTTGCATACAACTTCTCGTCTTTAAGAAACTCCAACATCATCTTTAAGTGCTCCTCATGTTCCTCCTTCTTTCATAATGAGATTACTATGTTGTCTAAGTTTAAGATCACGAAATTTTCTAGACATGTTACGCAATCCTACTCACCATGTTCATAAAAACCACAAGTGTGTATGCTAACCCCAAGGAAACGCTAAAGATTTATAACATCTTAGTCGATTCCTAAAGGTTGTCTTACGGATTTCCTACACATGAACTCTTAATAGGTGACATCCTAAAGAAAATGATATTTAAATGTAATTTGCTTCTTGCAAGTGGTCAAAATAGATTATCGATATGGGGAAGGAGATATCTATTTATTTTTACGGTCATCTTCTTTAATTCCCTCTTTATATATATCCTTTCACACCTATTTAGATTCCTAATCTTTTCTTCTAATTGTCAGAAATTTCCATGGGTATTAAAGTTCGTAACTAACGTCTAATGCAAAGGTCTTAGGGAATAGTTCTCACCGGATGGCTTCACGTGACGTCGATTATAATCATTTTTCGACTATGTCAAAAATTTTCTAAGACATAAATCATGAAGTTATTGGCCCTAAAGCTATGACACCTCAAGATCAAGTTAATCTCAAATATAGAACGGGAAATGATGACATATCTCAGTAGAAGGTTTAACAACGTTAGAATCTTTAAGTCGACCAGGTATCCTACTTGTGAGACTATTATTGAAGTGTTTAATCAGCATTGGGCTAACTAAAATTTTTAGATCAGGTAGGTATTCAATGATCATCTCCAGAGTTCCTAGGGATTCTGTAATTTCTCTATCTTAGCTATTGTAATATCCAAGCAAAAGTTCCTCAGGGATTGATAGTCTCTATTGAATCCACATGATCTAGTTGGAAAATTTGTTATCTTGAAATCCTAAGTCGATAAATATGATACTCCGAGTGAATCTCTGGATTGTCCTTGCTATAAATGTTACTTTCGAGAAAAGAATTCTCAGGTTCTTCTCATACACGAACGTTAAAATTATTTCCAACGAAAGTTGTTGTTGGTCAAATGATCTCATCAGTTGAAATTTGATGAGACAAAGTTAAGTTTGTAAGATATTTTCTGAATATAACTTAAACAGAATTATGAAGCTTGATCAGACTGAGCACTTATAATGTTTCAGACTGAGCATAAGCTGAGTATAAGATGAGCACACATTTGATCAGCTTAGACTATATCTTAGTAAGATTATCAATATGTTTGATAAGCTATGTGGGTCACCTAAGATATAGGTTGAGTATTCAGCTTGATGCGTTTCGTGCTGAGTAACTCAGCTTATAGACTAAGTCAGCTCAACAGAGTTGCTAAGTAAGTTCTAGCTAACTCTTATGACTTCTAAGGATGAGTTAGTCATTATACATGTTAGTACATGTTTGCTTTCGGGTTTGTCCTCGAAGAACTCAGCTTGATGAGTTTCAAGCTAAGTAACTCAGCCCGCCTAAAGAAGTCACTTTAAGAGAATTTAAATATCTTTTAAATTCCTTTTACTCTCTATATCTACGGCATGGATAAGAAGATTCTATAATCAAGATTGAAGATTGAAGACTCAAGATAGAAGATTCAAGATTCAAGATTTCGGGTTATCCGTTAGTTTGTTAGCAGATTAGGATAAGTTCTAATTTGTTAGGATCCTATTTGATGATGACAAAACCATCAAACATTTCTTAAGTTTGTTGAACAGAAGTATGTTTCAAATCTTAAACTTACTAATATTTTATTTTTGAACTAATCAAATATTAATTGAACTTATCAATTTTAACTGAACTTATGAATTATAAGTTGAACATACCAACCAAACATGTTAATGAACAAAAACTAATCAAATTGTTCATTCAAGCTGAACTCATCAGACCAATAGATATGAACATATCATAAACAGTTGAACATATCAAACTAATACTTGTATTCATTAAAATGAACACATCAGAATACAAAATTTTGATCACTTAGATCATGCACACTTAGTGCTTACAAATTATTAGAGCTAATCTAATAATTACAAATAAAACTAATCTATTACAAAAGTTATCTCATGAACTCTGGATGCAGAACTTCCCAAAGAATAATTTCTCTGTTAATTTCTTCTAATACCATTTCAGCTTCTGCATCTCCCCTGAGTTCCTTTTGTTGCATGCGGATGATCTTATTCAGCTTCTATCTCACTAAGTGATTTATGCCATCATCACCAAAGCAACTCCTTATTCTTAAGGCATCCTTAGCCTTCAAATAACATATCTCAGAAAGCTTTATGAAGCTAGGATTACCTGCCTGATCCTTAAACATAAATCCCTAAACTGGTGTCTCTATGACTTAATTTTCATTAAATGTCACACCTTCAGGTATCTTAAATAAACTCTCCCATTGCAGACCAAGAACGGAACACATCTAAGCTCCTCAGCTCTAGAAATCAGCTTGGATACTTTAGTTGTAATCTCTTGCTTGATTTGACTCTTTTTGAATTTCTTGAGCATCATAAATATTCTTTTCCACTCAATGTAGCCCATCCTGTGAACATACCTCAGTTCCATTCCCACTATTGACTTATAATCAAATAGGAAGGTGAGAATGATGGCTCCATTTACTTTGCTGAGAGTCATGCTCTTGATTTCCTTGCTGGTGCTTCTTCTGAAGTAGCATTCCTGGATGTCTGCATCTGTATACGGGATTGGATCAGGCCTTGGACCAGTATAATCAGCTTCAGCTTGAGCTAAAGCTTTTCTCTCTTTTTCTCTTTCTTGGTCCCTCACTTTCTTTTCTTTCCTCTTTTTCAGCTCAGCAATAGATATCCCAAGCTCATCAGCCTCCTCTTGCTTGAGCATTTCAATCATTAGCCTCGTAGCTTTCTCTTCCTTAGTTTTGGAGACACTGTCAGCTTCAAATTCAGATTCTATCACTTTTCGTCTTTTAGCTGTAGGTTCCTCTTTCTCTAACTCCCCCTCAATCTGAGCTTGTCTCTCTGCTCTTTTTGCTAGCACTAGCAAACCCTCGGCCTCAACTTGAACTAACTCAGCGTCAGCTTCAGCTTGAACCTTCTCCCCCTTTTTGTCATCATCAACAGGGTTTGAAGTCTGTGTTTGTTGGAGAGTAGCAACTGCAGAGGCAATTTCTTTGACATCATTGGTCAGCTTTTCAAGCCTCTGATAGATTTGGCATTTGTGCTTCTTTTGCTTCAGGTGAAATAACCCAAACTGAGCTGCAATGTATGTCTTCAGCTCTTGAATGCCTGAGGAGGTAGTGTCATTCTGAGGAGACTGACTCCTGCTCTTGAACTCAAATTATTGTTCCTCTGAAGAGAAAGATTCAAGGTCCTCAGGAGAGTGTTTGGGTGCATCATCCAAGGGTTGGTGTATACCCTCACAGTCATGTGCACCAGAAGTTGGACCCTGTAACTCACCTTGGTATTGAGGTGAATCATTGACAGGTCGTGTACGAGAGTGTGAGAAGTGAAGAAAAGTAATTAGGCTCAAAGTGTGATGATTCTGGGTAGGTGGTTGGCTTCTTTGGTGAGTGGGTGGTAGTTGACCCTGGGGATTGGTCCGATCATCAATGTTACCTGGTGTGTCTGCTCAGGCATAGTAATGGGCTCTCCCATGGCTCGAGTAAGTATGGGCTGAGTAGTCACCACACCTAAGTTAGGATGTTGGGTTTGAGTGAGCCTTGAGGTTGGCACCTTAAGAATAGGTGTCTCCCCCTCAACTCTTACCGGTGGAGGAATCAGTTTGATTTCAGCTCTAGTGGTACCTTTAGTGTTAGAAATATGCCCATTAATGTACGTACACCATATGGACCGCTGCTGATGATGTATGGGCCTATTGGGTCATACACCAGGGTCTAACCTGACAGCAACTTAAGTTAAGGGACCAAATATGGCAAAAGACAAAAGTTGACATCGCAGGCCGCGTTAGCGCCGCTAACTATTAGGGGTTAGCGCCGCTAAGTCCTATAGGTTAGCGCCGCTACGGCTGCATGTACTTTGTGTCAAATCGCTGACAGGGCGCGTTAGCGCCGCTAACCCTTTTGAGTTAGCGCCGCTAACTCTTGGTTAGCGCCGCTAAACCCTGCCAGTGCCATTTGTCAAATAACCTCCTAAATCAACCATTGCATGTGGATTTATTAGTCTCGAGGCATGGCCGGTTTGTGGGGTTATATCCCGCATCTGGAGCCAAAAGAAAAAAACTGATTTTGTTATGTGTGTGGTTTTTTCCTCTTTTGCTCTCTCTCTCTCTCTAAAACACATATTAACCTCTTTGGTGCTACTAAGGCCAAGAGAGGATCATTCAAGAGAGTATAGCTCCAGAGTTGATCTCGGTTTGTTGCTGTTCTAGAAGTGGTGTTCAAAGGTGAAGTACCATGGAGGCTTGCTAGCTCAAGGGGTTAGACATGTTCCCGGGGTACTACCCATTAGTCGATCCGCGTTTTATTCTTGGAGCTTCATCACCACGAGATTTGCAGAATTCTGGAGCTAAGGAGGCTGGTATAACCATTTCTTCCTTTTCTTAAGTTGCATTTTATACATAGAGTTTGGTCCATTTTGGGATTTCTTGTTTTCATGCTTTATTTGCTTGTACCGTGGGCTTTGTTTGTTGTACTTGCTTCCGCTGTGTTGCCCACGAAATCCCAACAGTGGTATCAGAGCCACCTCTATGTTAGATTTGCACTTGGTGGCCTGAAAATCCCGAAATCAAAATGTTTGTTTTCTGTTCGAACCGGGTTAGCGGCGCTAACTATTTTGAGTTAGCGGCGCTAACTGTTTAAACTTAGTGGCGCTAACGCGCAGCTACGATTTTGGTTTTAAAAGATAAAAACAGTTTTGTTCTCGGGTATTTTGGCTATTTTATGTTTCTGGAATTTTGTTCCAGATTTGGTTTTGGTATTATAGTTACCATTATGTTTGGTTGTATGTGGTTGTTGTGAAATTGGTAACCTTGCCTTGACCTTGTGGTTGTATTTGTGTGTTTGGATGCAATTTGGTGATTTTAATCACATATGGGCTGTAATAGTTATTAATTCAGTTTTGTTTGTAATAATATTGTGGCTTGCATGCCATTTCATTCATCCGTGTAAATGTACTAGATAAATAGGAAATTATCGTGGCTTGTATGCCATTTCTTTTTCTATTGTATGTTTTGTACATTTGGATGATGACACACAAATAGGAGTCGGAAAGGAGATGGAGCGTGTCCATAGAAGCCGGTGAAGTCCATTGGAGATGGCGGATCTAGTGGGAGCTCGCATTGAAGATTTTCCGTCCCTTTGTTTGACCATGTTCTACCCGTTTTGGCTCACGGGAAGAACGTATAGGATTTATGGCAAGGGTTACCAATTTACTTCGTTTATATGCGTGTGATGTGATTTTATTTTATTCTTGCATGGTTTGCTTAGGATTCGCATGCTAGATAATTTTTCGAAATTAATAAAATCACAAGAGATTTGGTAAAAATGGTTTGCAACTCTCGCGCGCTCACATACAAGATTAACTCACCTAGTGGAAATAGGTTTTGTCACGAAACAAGTTAATCTGTAACCAAGCCGAAAACAAAAGCCCGTTTTTCATAAAACGTAAATCTTGCGCCATCCGTAAGTCGATACCACCCGAATCTAGATTTATGGGTTTTGGTTGTCGAGCTTAGCACGAGCCAACTCCCATAAACCTGTGTGGAAGGTGAGTGTGGCAATTTCACAATTTTGGTTGTCGAGCTTAGCACGAGCCAATTTTGGTGAATTTGTTACCGTATGTCTTGACGGACGATTTACAATTGCAAATTAAAATCCTTGAGTGATTGTCGAGCTTAGCACGAGTCAACCGAGAATTTTAATTTGGAATTGGTGCAAGTAGGGATCAAACATGCCAAACGACCGATGGTTGTCGTAGGATCCCGCAAGTGCCTAAGAGTTGTAATAGAGATTGCAATCGGTAAGATGGTTATCGGCCTAAATAGCTCCATGAAGTGATCCGCGGCAAACCCGTCATGGATTGGAGTGAAATATGGTTCTTAGCCCTTGTTAAAATATTTTTCGAGACGATATTGGGTAATTATTTTAACAAGGATTAAATCAAACAACTAATTCGTGTACTCTACTTTAATATAGGATGTCAAATCAAAACCACAACACGTCGAACTTATCACTACGTATGTTCCTACAAAGGGAGAAACTCACGAGAGTGAACTTTGTGGACTGGCTTAGGCAATTGAGGATTGTCCTACGTGCCGAGTCCAAGTTGCACATCCTTGAGGAACCCCTTCCTGAACCACCTGCTACCAATGCGGAATGGGCTATCCGATACGCGTATGAAAAGCGTGTTCGGGATACGCACGATGTTGCTAGCCTCATGTTATCAAGTATGAGCTCGGAACTGCGAAAGCAATTTGAGCACATGACTGTGTATGACATGATTAACAAGCTGAAGGATGTTTTCCGACAGCAAGTTAGGCAAGAACATTATGAGTGCGTTAAAAGTCTAACTGGTTGTAAGATGCGGGAAGGCGGGAGTGTTAGTGCCCATGTTTTGAAGATGAAGTCATACATGGACCAGATGGAGAGACTAGGTTTTCCTATAGGGAGGGAGCTTGGTGTGAATTTCATACTTCGGTCTCTGCCCGCATCATATAAAAAGTTTGTAGAGAACTATCATATGCATGGAAAGGAAATATCTATAGATGAACTGCATGGAATGTTGAAGGATGTTGAATCCAACATGTCCAAGCATGAATCATCCTCATTCACTCCTGTTTTTGGCTCTAAGGAACAACTTTTAGCCAAGAAGAAGAAATTGATCCCATCAAATGAAGAAGTTGGTGTATCCAAGCTTACTTCAAGTTTTGAGTCTATGGATATTGATGATATGCCTAAAGAGACTCAACAAGGGTTGGTTTGCTACTTCTGCGGTAGATTTGGGGATTGGGGCCGTCATGCCTGCCCTCCGTGCCGAGAGGATATAAAACTTCTCAGACAAGAGAGAGTTAATTTTCCTACTTAAGGTACATTCATTATTATACTTCATTGCCATTCCTTATTAAGCTGGGTTGTTTACCCGAGCTATATGACTCACGTTTGTCACAAATTTATTTTGTTGCAAAGTGTAGGTCTGTTCGATGCAAAAGGAAGAGCTTGAAGAGCCGGATCTATCAAGAAGAAATTTTGTTGATTGTCTTCTACAAGAGAATTGGGAGTGTTGATCTCGCCATTGTTTCCGGATTAATTTATTACTTTTGTTTGTACGCCCTGCGTGGCAAGACTTGCTTTATTGTATGTTCTTTAGAGATGATGGATATTTTGTACTATGTATTTTGTTTAAAAGATTTTTCATTATGATGGTTTCATTTCAAATTCGATCCATGTCAAAGCTTATGTGTTATTTTGACCATTTATGGTGCTTAAATACACATTTGATGACGATGGAGATGACTTGGAATTGAAACAATTTTGAAAAATTATTTTGATATGTTTTATCCAATCAAAACTTATCCATATCATTGCATACATAAAGGCTCATTATAAGTAGTAAGGCGATCATGAAATAATTGATTCTTAGATCCAAAAGTGGTTTGGATACATTAGTATATGGCATAATCAAACTTAACCAAGTAAACAACATTTACATCGCTTGGATCCATGTGGTTAGGATCTTTGTAAAAGTTTAGCCTCGGGCTAAATGAAGGATATAAATATTGTTTATTGGACTAGGATGATTAAGAAATCCTTCACCTATGTTGGTAGGAAGGATTATAACTTGTTGGATTTTGATCACACTTATGTGGATAATCCGTACAAGTATACCATATAGAGTGACACTAGTAAGATTCTCCATCACCATCTTTATGATGGTTGTTGAGAGAATGTTTAACTAGATAAAAGGTTTGTGTCTGAAACCTGGAGGTGTTCGGAAATAACCTTAAGAAATTAAGTCAATGAGGGCATATAGACGTAAATTCTTAGATCTAGAATAGATACTAAGTTTTACTATCTATATTGGTTTGAACATGAAATGAATCATGGGTTTATCCCATAATTCGTTTTCTCTAAGAAACACATTTTGTACATGATGTTACTTTAAACAAAACCGGATATCTTTGTTGATGATCTGGTAAAAAGCAGGCCTAAAACATGTATTCAATGTGATTGGTATACATTAATTTTTATGAACCAAGTTCTCAATCTGAAACACAACATTATGGTCAACTTAAGCATCCAATGAGATTTTGACTAGAAAGAGTACTTTGCTTATCAATCTCACAACTTAAAATTATTCATTCTACATTAAGTGGGAGATGTATGAATTATAAGTTGATGCTTGTATATTTAAGTAGTTCATCCGAGTTTTGGATAATTGTTCTTGAACTTATGGGAACCATGTTTGGTTATTCAAAAGGGAAAGAACAATTTACAAAAGCATTCCAGTGGAAGAACGTTAAACTTAAATAAAAGACCTAATGTGGACACTAGCACTTAATCAGCATAGAGATGCTGGTAAAACCTGACAATATCCATTGCTTCTTTATATCTGATGGAAATCAAGAAGGTTGTTATAGATATGAGGTTGTCATATCAGAGTAACAACAACTTGATGGTAAATCATTGTGATGTTACCATTCATTGGAAACATAGTGGGACCCTGTGTTCACTAGTGAATATGAGAAGGGAATGACATACATAGATGTAATCAATTTGCTGCATCCAAGTACTTGACTTGGGTTAATCCCACACCTAAGGTGTAATCCGAGAGGGGTGAAGGGACTAACATATAGCATCTATGGACAACTTCAAATACCGACTAGAGACAAAGCTTTTCATATTGATAATATGGAAATATGTTCTAGTAGTTATGTTGAAGATAACTTGGATAAAGTGAAATATTGTTGTCACCTTACGAAAACAAGATTGGTACACTTGGATGTAAGAGACCTGTATCCTTCGCAGGATTATGTTGAGGAAATGCTTAAGGCACTTTCCGTGGGTCTCATTCATCCATAATATCCAGATTAGGTCTGGATTATGTGGAACATTGTTGTCGCTTTGGGAAAACAAGTATGTTCACATGGAAATATGAAGACCAAGATCCTTCGCAGGGTTAATTTGAGGAAATGTTTTGAAACATGTTCCGAGGTCTCATATATCCATTATGTCCAAATTGTGTCCATGACTAAAGTCAGCAAAACTTGCATCTTGTGGCTGTAATCCTGCTTTGCGAGAAAGTCAAAGGAATGAGTTTTCTAGCAAACATAGATTAAGCTGGATACCCTTGTCAGGGCTAGTGGGAACTTCATGTGTTCCTAGGAAAATATGCTCAATAAGAATAATGTCCTAATTTAGGGTCGTTCTAGAACCTATTGATGGAATTATTGTTCTATGAGTATAAATAGAAAATATGGAATTAAGAGGATTCTAAATTCAAGAAATATTGAAGTATGTTCTTGATGTTCGACGCAAATAGAGTTGTCTTGAGTAAGTTATTACTGCAAGCAAATCTATACTTGTGAAATTGTCGATTTTATCGAAATTTTGAATATTCAAATATGTGGTGTAGATACGACATTTAAATTTAAATGAGTGTCATTGACCCTATTGTGTACTCCGGTAACATTATGGGTATGTCGACTCTAATAAAAGTGAGTGTCAGTAACTGTATTATGAACTTTGGTTACAATGAGAGTATGACGACTCTAAGTGTCATTAATCCTATTGTTGACTTCGGTAACATTAAGGATATGATGACTATGATTATATTGTGTATGATCTCTTAGATAAACACTTTGCAAGTGGTTTAATAAGAGAATACAAAAGAGTACAAAAGGGATATTGTGTGAATGATCCCATAGTTAAGCCGTTGTCAAACACTAGTGATGTTATACATACTAGGCATAAAAGCATTGTTAATGCTTATGACTAGGCTTGAATATTGTTTTAGTAAATGTTTGATTTATTTATAAGCTTTGGGAACGGTAAGCAGTACTGCTAACCGATGATTGTATCGATATATAGTGGAGACTATATATACGCATGACGTGGTTACCTTCATTGTTCTTTACTGTGTTCCATCTTAGCATGTTTAACCACTTCCCAGAATGTTTATACATTCTAAATTTCCACAGCCAGTCATTCTTCATGGGAAGGAAACTTGAATTAAGGCTGAGGTTAGGTGTTGGTTAGGCATTAATCAAGGATTGAATGCATGAAACGCAACAGTAACCTGTGCTTGAAAGGAGTTTCAAGTAACTGGAAGACCCACACCCGAGTTCACTTCATGGATCATGGTCATAGAGTGACTTGGAAGGATAATATCATTACGTCCTTCGACCCGAGATGTATGAATTGCTATAGCATGAAACTTTCTTACTTTAGCCATTTCAAAACGTAGTTCGTAACTGGCTACTATAAAGGGAATAGCCAAGTAAGAGAAGGTTCACGCTATGGGGTTGTATAGTCAACGGGATTTGTTCCTCTGGTATGAGAGATATCCCTGGGCCCCTCGATGATTGGGCGCTGACACCAAAATAAGCATGGCCATGCGCAAAGGAATATTGATTAAGAATCAGATATTTCCTTAAATTTTGGTCACCACCAATCAAGATCGAGTAACATAATCGTGAACGATCTGGAGATTGACATATCAATCCATGTCTCGTGTTCACAAGGATATCGCGAACAAAAGGAGTATTGATCACTTATCAAATAGGACCTCTACGTTCTTTTTGTAGGTAATGGTTTTCTGCATAAAAGCGGAACCCATACTGACTTGGGGGCATTGATACTTTTGCTAGAGGCCGCTCTTTGTCTGTGGTTACATGGGTACGGTGCATTATGTGCAAGTGGGAGTTTGTTAGAAATATGCCCATTAATGTACGTACGCCATATGGACCCCTGCTGATGATGTATGGGCCTATTGGGTCATACACCGGGGTCTAACCTGACAGCAACTTAAGTTAAGGGACCAAATATGGCAAAAGACAAAAGTTGACATCGCAGGCCGCGTTAGCGCCGCTAACTATTAGGGGTTAGCGCCGCTAAGTCCTATAGGTTAGCGCCGCTACGGCTGCATGTACTTTGTGTCAAATCGCTGACAGGGCGCGTTAGGGCCGCTAACCCTTTTGAGTTAGCGCCGCTAACTCTTGGTTAGCGCCGCTAAACCCTGCCAGTGCCATTTGTCAAATAACCTCCTAAATCAACCATTGCATGTGGATTTATTAGTCTCGAGGCATGGCCGGTTTGTGGGGTTATATCCCGCATCTGGAGCCAAAAGAAAAAAACTGATTTTGTTATGTGTGTGGTTTTTTCCTCTTTTGCTCTCTCTCTCTCTAAAACACATATTAACCTCTTTGGTGCTACTAAGGCCAAGAGAGGATCATTCAAGAGAGTATAGCTCCAGAGTTGATCTCGGTTTGTTGCTGTTCTAGAAGTGGTGTTCAAAGGTGAAGTACCATGGAGGCTTGCTAGCTCAAGGGGTTAGACATGTTCCCGGGGTACTACCCATTAGTCGATCCGCGTTTTATTCTTGGAGCTTCATCACCACGAGATTTGCAGAATTCTGGAGCTAAGGAGGCTGGTATAACCATTTCTTCCTTTTCTTAAGTTGCATTTTATACATAGAGTTTGGTCCATTTTGGGATTTCTTGTTTTCATGCTTTATTTGCTTGTACCGTGGGCTTTGTTTGTTGTACTTGCTTCCGCTGTGTTGCCCACGAAATCCCAACATTTAGTTGTGGCACCACCTTTGGCAGTTTTGCGAATATAGGTTAGGATATTTTCCGTGGTAGCAGTGGGCACACCAAGGTTAGGTTTAGAGTGTATTTTATGATGGAAAGAAGGTGAAGGAGATGAGTTAGACTGGGTTAGGCTTACCAAAGTCTTATCTCCAAATGAAGATGGAGAAAAGTAAGATGAAGAAGAAAGTGGAGAAGTCATACCTGGTGCAGCTTCAATGTGTGCTGGCTCAGCTTGAGCAGAGTGTTCAGCTTGAACCTCTGGGTCAGCTTGAGCTGCTCCCCCTTGAGTAGACCCCTCAGCTCCACTTTCAGATGAAGCTTTCTCAGCTATCCATTTCATAGGCTCACTGAGGCCCTCTTGCTCTGGAAAGATGTCGTTGTTGATCATCTTGGAGCTAAATGCTGGTGTGAGGAACATATCCTGACCAGCTTCATACAGTTCACTCCCTAGCTCAGCTTCAAATGCTAAGGACAAGTACCTTATGAAAGGCACATGAAGATCTCTTGTGGTCTTCATCACCTGTACCTTGAGTTCGTTGAAGATAAGCAGTACATAATCCAGATTGCGTGCAAAATAAATGTTGTAGAGCAGCTGCATCTTGAACTCATTGACCTGGTCCAATCCTTCAACCTTGGTTCAAAGTGAACGGATCACTGTGGACACCATAAATCCCCATCCGGTTGGAAAGGTGGCCTTTTTTATTACACCCTCAGTTTGTGGGTGACCCATTCTGGGTAGGACAGACCTTGCCACCTGCTTTGTCACATCAGGCTCGAACACATCATTTTGAGGAAGTTGAAGAACTTCCCTTAGCCTTTGAACTGTGAGGACTACTGTTCTCTCCTCATTTCTCACGGTGCCTCTGATTTCGCCTCTGTCCTGGTCACAGACACTTGTGTACCAGAACTCCAGTAGATACTGAGGAACTATATGAATTGGTGCTCCAGTAAAAACGAATGCCAGTGGGCATTTGCGGAAGTAATCCACCCACGCCTCATAACCCCTATTCCTCTTATGCTCAGGGATGGCTAGGCAAGCTCGTTGATTGTTGATTTTAATCAACGACACTCCGTTGTAATTTAAAGTGGCACCTCGTACCATTCTATCACTTAGATTGAGAATGATTCCATCCATCGTAGACTGACTTCGATTCACACTGAGTAAATACCAAATTCGCACTGAGCGATTGGAGTTTCACGTTCGATTGAACGATGGATTGCACTTAGCAAAGAATGTTTGTCGAAGATATAGTGAGTATATCAGAAGTTTAGTAAGCGTAAACGTCTGAATTTCGGTTACAAACGATATATATACCTTTTTTAGGAGAGAGAAAAGTTACCGATGGAAATCCCTATTTATCCGTTACTCTAACGAACTTACAGATAGATGTAACAGTAATCGAGATGAAACACATCATATCCCAACGGATAAGTTTGTAAAATAACATTCGTGACTTACAAAAATATTATTTACACTGTTGTATTACACCAATACTTAATCGGTATAAAACGTGATTTGAGACTGACTCAAATTCTCATGAATTAATAACACATAGTAATTAAAACATGGGTTGATTTGAGCACTCAGCTTGAGATTGACACTCTGCTTGAGTGGAGCACACAGCTAAGAATCAATGACACTTAGTCATTTTTTATTTGAGACTGACTCAAATTAATATTTTAACCACACTTAGTAGTTAAAACCTGTTTGGAACAGACCAAACGTGTTAACTTATCACTCAGCTTGACCCAGTGAACAGTGTATGAGAACATATCTATAAACTGTACGCTCAGCTTAAGACACATAGTCTTTGTCAAGCTGAAACTCAGTTTTAGAAACTTATCTAGGGGTTGAGCATACCCAAGTTACTTAGCAGATAAGAAAACCTTTTCTCACCAAGAGGTTTTGTGAAGATATATGCTAATTGATCATCTGTAGAGATAAAATGTATGTCAACTTTACCTTTTTCACCGATTTCTCCTATGAAGTGATGTCTAATTTCTATATGATTTGTTCTTGAGTGGAAGACTGGATTATATGTGATGGCTATTGCACTTTGGTTATCATAGAAAATAGGAGTTTTCCTGAAATTCATACCAAAGTCTTGAAGCTAATGTTGTATCCACAGGATTTGAGCACAACAGCTTCCTGCAGCAACATACTCCGCTTCAGTAGTTGAAGTAGCCACTGAATTCTATTTCTTGCTAGTCCAGCTTACTAACTTCCCTCAAAGCATTTGACATCCTCTTGTTGTTGATTTTCTGTCTAACTTGCACCCAGCATAGTCAGCATCTGAAAATCCAACTAACTCAAATCCAGAGTCCTTTGGATACCAAAGACCTAGATTTGATGTACCTTTAAGGTACCTAAAGATCCTTTTCACAGCTTGAAGATGTGATTCCTTAGGATCTGCCTAATATCTTGCACAAACACATGTAGCAAACATGATATCAGGTCTGCTAGCTGTCAAATAGAGTAATGAACCTATCATTCCTCTATAGGTAAACTGTCATACAGACTTTCCATCTGAGTCCTTGCTCAGCTTGACAGCTGGTGACATGGGTGTTTTCATGGTTGAACTAGAATCAAAACCATATTTATTTATCAAATCAAGAACATACTTGCTTTGATTAATGAATATTCCATTAGGCTTTGGTTGAATCTACAAGCCTAGGAAATATGTCATTCACCCATCATACTTATCTTGTACATTTTTGACATAACTTTGGAGAACCATTCATATAGAGACTCATTTGTAGAACCAAAGATAATGTCATCCACATAGATTTGTACAAGAATCACCTGTCCTTTACTCTTTTTAATGAAGAGTGTCTTATCAATACTACCTCTGGTAAAGTCCGTTGATAGTAGATATTTGGAAAGTGTGTCATACCAAGCTCTTGGAGCTTGTTTAAGACCATACAAAGCCTTGTCTAACTTATAGACATGATGTGGATACTTTGAACTGACAAAGCCAGGAGGTTTTTTGATATTGTCAGATTTATACATAAAATATATATCTGATTTCTGACAATATCTGGTTTTTAGTACGAATTTATAGCCAAAATGTTGATAAATAGTTCTAATATATTATTCAAGGCTATTTTATAGGTACAATGTGAAAAAGAGGATAACACGCGTCAAATCGAGAAAACACCGCACAAAAGACAAAAGAAGTGATCCTATCTAATTTACACGGCGCGGGCATGACCTAACTTATGCGGCGCGTAACGTGTTGACGCAGAGAAAGTGGGCGGCTGCCAAAAGTTTCCACTCATAATTGTTTATTATTTTTAATTTACGCGACGCTTCCCTGACCTAACTTACGCGGCGCGTAAACCGTCGAGCCAGCCCTATAAATAGAGGTCATTCGTGTTCAGTTGAAAGAGAGAGCCAGAAACAAAAGAGCAACCATTATGCTCCATTCCCATTCAGTTCCAGCCCTATTAGATTAGCGTAGTTTATGTTCGATTGTTCGTTATTTTCCGTTTGAAGATCGTTGCTGTACTTCCAGATGTTGTTGTTGTATTTTCATTTCCAGAAGCTGTAGAACTCATTTAGTTTCAGTAATCTTCAATTCGGTATCTTCTTTCCTTTAAATATGTGTTTGTTATTTCACTATTTCCGTATTTCTGTTAATATGATTAGCTAAATCCGTTCCGCCTAGTCACGATGAATCCAGATTTATATAAATATGTAGTTGTTATACGTAGGTTATTTTGGAATGATTTTAACTAAGATATGAAAATGATATTTCTGAAATAATGTAACATTATAATTGGTTATTTTGTATAATACTATCAGTTCATGCGGGTACTCGGCGTTGTAAGTGTTGAAAAACCATTTGCTTAGATTATCTGTATTATTATACATTATATATCCCAAACGGACTCTTATTTATATGCATATGCTCATGGACCCACTTGAGGTGTAAGATACGTATAAGTCTGGTATGTGTATAAGAGACCATATGCCCATGGACCCACTTGGGTGGTTGAACTGATATATTATCTTAATACCCAAATATATATCTTCTTACCGGATGTCGAAAGACAATGGTAATTATTATGTCTATTATTTTATTAGGAGATAAATACTGTCCTTTTAAGTAAAACGGGATAACACCCAGGAAGTGAGGTTTTATCTAACCAATATTTTAATAATACAGGGATTAAATCAGGATTATCACTTATTTGTACTAAAAAGATAAATCAAGTTTTAAAGACAATCTTAGTTAAATCGGACTTTTATAACTGGATTAGTTAACACTACTAATTAATATTAATCTGGAGGAGTCATGACTAGGTGTTTGTCTTTTCATTTTACTTATTTCAATCTGTATTCCTGTTAGTTTTGCCTTAGTTTAATCTGTTTTTGTCAATTAGTTTAATTCCACTTTTCCCTATGATTATTGATAGCTGGACAATAAATTTGGATTTAAGTAGCCTCACTTATCTCTTACCCGTGTTCGATCATCGGTCTTACTAGTAAACTATATTACATACTTGGGTACTCTGCCCGTGTGCGTTATTTTAGACTAGTAGTAATTCCAAATTAAAACCTTTCCGTGACATCATCGTGTGTTTTGAAGACGTGTATCTCGCGCACACCAAGGTTTTTGGCGCCGTTACCGGGGAAGTTTAAAAGATAATGTTGTAAAATAATCCAAACTATTGATTTAGCACTAGTTAATTAAAATACTCAACAAAACTGCTTGTCTGAGTGGTGTCTAGAATAACCGCATTGGTTGGGTTGCTGGATTTCCGAAAGGTTATAAACCGAAAGGTGCCGAAAGGATCCTGCCCACCAATCGACCTGCCTGGCCACTCTTTTAAGTAGCAAAACTTCATAATAATATCTTAAAAGTGACTCATTCTTCGTCCTTTGAGATCGTTAATCCTTTTGCTGAACCTGAACGAGAATTTCGTCGTCGTTTGCGAAACTCACGCAGAAGAACCGAAATGGCTGAAAATCCACCTCCGCTTCCGCCTCCTATCAGAACAATCGGTGAATATGCTCGACCCGATGTCAACACTATTCATCAGAGTGTTATCAGACCCACAGTTGCTGCCAATAACTTTGAGATTAAACTAAATGTCATTCAAATGTTGCAAAACTCAGTCGAATTATATGGACTTCCGAATGAAAATCCTAACGATCATATCTCAAGTTTCTTAGAAATCTGTGATACTTTCAAAATAAATGGTGTTTCCAATGATGCCATCCGATTGCGTCTTTTTCCTTTTTCGTTAAGAGATAAGTCAAAACTTTGGCTTAATTCCCTTCCAGCCGGTTCCATCACAACATGGAATGATTTGGCCGAAAAATTTGTTCTTAAGTATTTTCCACCATAAAAAACGACCAAATTACGAAATGATATTTCTTCATTTTGACAGCAAGAAGGAGAATCTCTTTATGATACTTGGGAAAGATACAAAGATCTTTTAAGAAGATGCCCACATCATGGATTACCCCCGTGGTTAGAAGTTCACACTTTTTATAACGGGTTGTCCAATGAAGCTCGTCAAATGATTGATGTTGCTACGGGAGGAGCTCTCACAAGCAAAACTCCTGAAATGGCTTATGAACTCATTGAAGAAATGGCAATGAATAATTATCAATGGCAATCTCCAAGAGTTTCATAACCAAAAAGTCAGGATATTATTGAAATTGATCCTGTTAATCGGTTATCCAATCAAGTCGAGGCGTTGACTAAAAAGATCAAAAAAATGAAGATTAACTCCATTCAAAATATTTGTGATCTTTGTGGAGGGACTCATGTAAGTGAGAATTGTTTAGCATCCAATGCCTATGTTTCTGAATAAGAAGTAAGCTTCATAAGTTCTCAACAAAGACCTCAAAATGATGCATTTGCTTACAATCCGCCATATCATCCAAGTAACCGAAATAATCCAAATTTCAGTTACAGGAATGCATCTACAAGTTTAAATCCACCACCACCTGGATTTCAACCACAAAACCGACCCCCAGTTCAATCATATCCTAATCAAGGCCCGGTTCGAAACCAATTCCAATCCCGTCCAAACCAACAATTTGGGAATCAAAATCAAAATCAAAATTCGCAATACAATCCCAATCCGGTTTTCAATAAACTTTCCCATGTGGAAAGTCTTCTTGAGAAATTTGTATCTAACTCACATACACGTTTTCAACAAATCGAAACTGACATCCGAAATCAGCAAGCCTCGTTAAAAACTTTTGAAAATCAACTAGGCCAAATTTCGAAGATGTTATCCGAACGACCATCTGGTTCGATCCCGAGTAATACGGAGACAAATCCAAATGCTCATGTTAATGCTATAACATTACGAAGTGAAGCAACCATGATACCGTCGTCCGATCCCACCAAATCCAAAGAATCTGAAAAAGAAATTCTTGAAGATTCAACCAAAGAACCAAAGGAAAATCAAGAAGTTGTTAAATCTAAGCCTTCAGTTCCTGAATACAAGCCAAGAATTCCTTATCCGCAAAGACTTGAAAAAGAAAAGATCGAAATTCAATAGAGAAAATTTTTGGAATTGTTTGAACAACTCCATGTTAATATTCCATTCATTGAAGCTCTATCTCAAATGAAAAAATATGCAAAGTTTTTGAAGGATATTCTCAGGAACAAAAAGAAGTTGGAAGATCTTTCCACTGTAACTTTAAATGAAGAATGTTCTGCTATTCTTGAGAATAAGTTACCAATCAAAAAGACCGATCCCGGAAGTTTCTTAATTCCATGCCTTATTGAGAATTTATCTATTACTAATGCATTAGCAGATTTAGGTGCAAGCATAAACTTGATGCCTTATTCTGTCTATGCAAGACTAGGTTTAGGTGAGCCTATTCCTACCAAAATGTCTATTCAGTTAGCTGACAGATCAATCAAATTTCCAAAAGGCATAGTGGAAAATGTCTTGTTTAAAGTTCAAAAATTCATTTTTCCTGTAGATTTCGTAATCTTGGATATGGATGAAGATGCCAATATTCCTTTAATATTAGGTCGTCCATTCTTAGCCACAGCTGGAGCTGTGATCGATGTCTGCAATGGAGAATTCACTCTAAAAGTCGATGATGAGAAAATTACTTTCGACATTAATAAATCGATGAAACACTCCTCTTCTCAAGACGATGTTTATTTTGTTGATATCTTTAACCAATCTGATCAAGATCCGATCCCGTCTTTTATTCAAAAATATGCTCTTGAAACTCAATTGTTATGTCATAATGTAAGTCAAGTATCTGAATTCTCTGAAACATTGCAAGCCAATTGTGATAAAATTAAAGATACAGATTTGCATAATGATGATTGTGAACAAGAAGCATTCAAAACTCTTGAAACAACTGAACTTCACAATTCAAAACCATCTGTTATTGAACCCCCGTCTCTTGAGTTAAAAGAACTTACTTCTCACTTGGAATATGTATTCCTTGAGAAAAATTCAAAATTACCTGTGATTATAGCATCTGATCTTAAAGAAGAAAAAGCTAAGTTTTTACAAGTATTGAGAAAATACAAAACTGCCATTGCATGGAAGCTTTCTGATATAAAAGGAGTTAATCCTTCTTTCTGTACTCATAAAATTCTCATGGAAGAAATTTACAAGCCATGTGTACAGAGACAAAGAAGACTTAATCCGAACAGGCAAGAGGTAGTAAAGAAAGAGGTAATCAAACTACTCGATGCAGGCTTGATTTATCCAATTTCAGATAGCCCGTGGGTTAGCCCTGTTCAAGTAGTCCCAAAGAAAGGAGGAATGACTGTTGTAGTAAAAAATAAAAATGAAATTATTCCGACCCGTACAGTTACAGGTTGGCGTGTTTGTATAGACTATCGTAAACTCAACGAGTCCACAAGAAAAGATCATTATCCTCTTCCTTTCATTGATCAAATGATAGAGCGTTTAGCAGGAAATTCGTTCTATTGCTTTCTTGAGGGTTTCTATGGATATTTCCAAATCCCGATCGCTCCTCAAGATCAAGAGAAAACCACTTTTACATGCCCTTATAGTACTTTTGCCTATCGAAGAATGCCTTTTGGGTTATGTAATGCTCCTGCAACTTTTCAAAGATGCATGACAGCCATATTTCATGGTTTGTTTGAAGATGGTGTTGAAATTTTCATGGACGATTTCTCAGTCTTTGGAAATTCTTTCAATTCTTGTCTTGAAAATTTAGAAAAAATGCTGTCAAGATGTGTGAACACTAATCTCGCGTTAAATTGGGAAAAATGTCATTTCATGGTACGCGAGGGTATTGGTCTTGGACGTAAGATTTCTAGTTTGGGAATTGAGGTTGATAAAGCAAAAACTGATATAATTGCAAAATTACCTCCCCCGAATAATGTTAAAGCCATAAGAAGTTTGCTTGGCCATGCTGGTTTTATAGACGGTTCATTCAAGATTTTTCAAAAATTTCTAAACCGTTAACTCAGCTATTAGAAAAGGATACTCCTTTCTGTTTTTCTCCAAAATGTTTAAATGCTTTTAATTTATTAAAGGAGAAATTGATAACCGCACCCATTCTTGCTAGCCCTGATTGGTCTTTTCCCTTTGAAATCATGTGTGATGCTAGTGACTATGCAGTAGGTGCTGTTTTAGGACAAAGAAAAGAAAAGCGATTTCATCCAATCCATTACGCAAGTAAAACCTTAACCGACGCCCAAGAAAACTACACTGTAACTGGAAAAGAACTCTTGGCAGTCGTGTTTGCTTTTGATAAATTTCGATCCTACTTGATTTTATCAAAAACAGTGGTTTTTACTGATCCAGCTCTTAAGTATTTGTTCGCTAAACAAGATGTGAAGCCTCGATTAATCAGATGGCTACTCCTACTTCAGGACTTTGATATTGAAATCCGAGATAAAAGAGATGCAGAAAAATTAGCGGCAGATCATCTTTCGCGGCTTGATAATCCGATCTTAGAAGCACTTGATGAAACCGCAATTCAAGATACGTTCCCTGATGAATTCCTCTTGAATTTATCAGTTGTTGATGACACTCCCTGGTTCGCCGACTTTGCAAATTATATATCAGAAAGAGTCATGAGAAAAGGCCTTACTTACCAACAGAAGAAGAAATTCTTCTCCGATCTTAAGCACATATCTGCCAGAAATGAAATGCCTCAGAACTACATTCAAATCACTGAAATATTTGAAGTGTGGGGTATTGATTTCATGGGACCATTCCCAAATCACGAGGAAACAAATACATCCTTGTAGCAGTCGATTATTTTTCCAAATGGGCTGAAGCACAAGCTTTACCTACCAATGATGCAAGGGTAGTATCAAAATTATTGAAAACTTTATTTTCTCGATTTGGAACCCCTAATCAGTGACCGGGGCACTCATTTTTGCAATTCACAACTCGAGAAGGTATTGAAACGATATGGGGTAACTCATAGGTTTCTACACCTTACCATCCGCAAACGAGTGGTCAAGTCGAAGTCACAAACCGAGGTTTAAAAAGAATCTTGGAAATAACCGTGGGTAATAATCCAAAAGAATGGTCAGATAAACTAGATGATGCTCTTTGGGCATTTAGGACGGCATACAAAACACCTATTGGTACTACACCATATAGGTTGGTTTATGGAAAAGCATGTCATTTGCCAGTTGAACTCGAACATAAAGCATACTGGGCTCTGAAAAAGCTAAATCTTGATGTTTCGACTTCAGGTGAAAAGCGTTTGCTTGATTTAAATGAACTCGATGAGCTAAGGCTACAAGCATATGAGAATTCTAAGATCTACAAAGAAAGAACAAAGAAATACCACGACAGCTGTCTGAAGGACAAAATAGAATTCCAGCCAGGAGATAGTGTTCTTTTGTATAATTCTCGTCTTTGCTTGTTTCCTGGAAAACTGAAATCAAGATGGACAGGTCCTTATGTAGTGCATAAGTCATATCCTTATGGTGCCGTTGATTTAACTGATTTTGAAGGTAACATTTTTAAAGTTAATGGTCACCTTGTGAAACACTACATTGGAATTCCACTTGAGAATGAACCAACTGAAGTAAGCTTCAGTCTGAATCTCTTTGATGGTAAAGAAGCATATGTCTTTTACCGGGAGAAATTAAAGAATTGGATATGATTTCTTCAGAGTCTTTTGCTTTGCTTTCCTATATATTTCCGTACTGATTTGCCCTTAGATGTTAGAATTGAGATTATTGACAGAGCTGAGCAGAATATGAAGCAAATTAGAAGAGATCAGAACTACAGAAAATTTTGTAGAGGAACATCACGCTCTGCAACTAAACAGAGAGCGAGAAAAGTTGGAAAATGTTTTAAATGTGGTGCCCCGATACATTCCAATACTGGCAAGGAATTACCGACAATATCTCAATCTGAATGCGCTAGTGCATTAAGAGAGGATCCGATTAAGCTAATAGCCCAAAAGGTTCTCACGCCAAACAGCAATGCTAGCGAGATGGTTAAATACTTTTGTCAGCTTCGCGTAAGTAAGTTATATGGAAACCCACATTGAGGTAACACTTTTCCTTTCTTTTTGATTGTTCGCACTTATTCTCTACTTTCGTATTTTTGTTCATTGTTGATAATTAGTCTTGAAGATCTGACTCTAAAAGATTCCACATTTCAAAGCGTCAAAATGTTCGCTTACATACCGTACGAATAGTATGTAACTTGTTTATATTGTTTTCTTGTTTGTTCGTAGTATAGTTGTATTCTATTTCCGTTTGATTTCATGCCACTTTGTCACATATCAGAAGGTGTTGTGTTTTAAAACGTTCCTCAAGTGTTTGAATTAGAAAACAGGTTTAAAAAGTGCACAAAATATCAATTCGTCACTTTACGCGACGCGTAACCTGCGAGACAGCTTTTCAAATAAAAGCCCTAATTTCTGTTCCTTTGACACACACACACACAACGCGCACCCTAATTTTTGTTCCTTTGTACACCTCTATGCAGTGTATGACCATCTCTATGCAAGAGTATTTCCAGCATCAGGGCTTCACTCCTTCTACACCTTTTCCTACATGAGCTCATGATACAGAGGCTGGTACATCTGGTGCCAGGGCAGGTAGTGATGATGACGATGATGATGACGAGGACTGACATATTTTTATTATTGTATTTTGTTTTTGTACTGGCACTGGAACTATTGTATTATATTCCTTTCTTTATTAATATGTTGTGTTTGATTGCTAATGTTTGCTTTGAGTTGTCTGGTTTCAGAATTGATATATTGCTTATGAACACATGCGACATCCGACCGATATTCCAATCGAAAAATAGGGGAGTTTTCTCTACTTCACTGCGTTTAATTCATGCTTTAAATACATTGAGGACAATGTATGTTTTAAGTGTGGGGTAGAGGCGTTGCAGTTGCATAGTATTATTATCCAAAAATTTTCGAAAAAGTTATTTTCAAAACCCCGAAAAAGAACAAAAATTTCAAAAATTCTCAATGCTTTGTTTATAAATTAATATTAATTCAAATCAGAAAATCTTTCTGCATTTATGATTATTGTTTGAAATTCCAGCAAAATTTTCATGATTTCAAGATTACATAATAAGGAAAATTATTCAAGATTTCACGATTTAGCATTAATACGACCTATACTTTAAATTGAGTGTTTGAGCCTTACAGTTGTTATCATTAAAACACCGATTCATTTGTTGTGAGTATGTCTAAATTCCATATATTTCAGACTTAATAGAGGCCGTCTTTCTTTTTAACCCGTTGTTTTAAGCCTTTTTCTTTCAAACTTAAATAATCTCAATTTTAGATTATTTAATTTATTTTCTTTTTAACCCTTTTTCAGCGTAACACTCATTTTTAGCATTCGATACAGTAGTTAACCACTTTGAGCCTTAGTCTTTCATTTCATCACCTATTTTATCTCGTTTTAGTCTATTTTATTTTTTAGTTTTCAAAATCAGTTAAATCCAATATTTGCTGCTTAGTTCCATATTGTGTTCTTATAATCTTCAGTTGTTCATGCACCGATCAGCAGGACATGACAAATCGATATTCCTTGGTCTATCTGTTGCAGACAGCTGAAACCAAGAAAATCCATAAAAATTAGAAAATCAATAGAAAAATGAGAAACTTCAGTTGCTTAACAATGCTTTTTCTTGATTGTTTTTGAAGCATGTCATACATTGAGTTGAGATTTTTCTGTTAGTCTCTTCTAAATGTCAATCATCATTTAGATGATTCTGATTCCATTACTTCTCAGTTAACTGATCTCTCAACAAAAATACTGTGATATTCCTGTTTGTTTGTTTAAATAAAAGCAGCTTACAAAATTGTTTAACTTGATTTTTGGATTCTTATTTTAGCCACTTTCAAATCCCTTTTTCCTACCCTTAACTATAGCCTTTTAATTTTTAACCCCAAAAGTACTCTTGACAGTTGTAAATTCTCTAGTGGTACAGATTCGATTTGGATACAAGCATATGGTAATATTGTATTTTATGACATTGTGTGATTCACTTTACTGATATAAATCATAGACACTTGAGTGATAGAGTGAACCACCTGGTGAGAATGCAAAAGACGTGTTAACTTTTGAATATTTTTCTGTACTTATGCTAATATCTGAATCATGTTAAACAGAGCTGGATTTTTGACTTAATTATTCTTGTAAATTTTTTATAATTTGTTTTTCATTAAGAATGCAGCATTGCTTGAGGACAAGCAAAGTCTTAAGTGTGGGGTAATTGATATTGTCAGATTTATACATAAAATATATATCTGATTTCTGACAATATCTGGTTTTTAGTACGAAATTATAGCCAAAATGTTGATAAATAGTTCTAATATTTTATTCAAGGCTATTTTATAGGTACAATGTGAAAAAGAGGATAACACGCGTCAAATCGAGAAAACACCGCACAAAAGACAAAAGAAGTGATCCTATCTAATTTACACGGCGCGGGCATGACCTAACTTACGCGGCGCGTAACCTGTCGACGCAGAGAAAGTGGGCGGCTGCCGAAAGTTTCCACTGATAATTGTTTATTATTTTTAATTTACACGACGCGTCCCTGACCTAACTTACGCGGCGCGTAAACCGTTGAACCAGCCCTATAAATAGAGGTCATTCATGTTCAGTTGAAAGAGAGAGCCAGAAACAAAAGAGCAACCATTATGCTCCGTTCCCATTCCCTTCCAGTCGATTTAGTTCAATAAATTTCACTTTTCGTATATTAGATTAGCGTAGTTTATGTTCGATTGTTCGTTATTTGCCGTTTGAAGATCGTTGCTGTACTTCCAGATGTTGTTGCTGTATTTTCATTTCCAGAAGCTGTAGAACTCATTTAGTTTCAGTAATCTTCAATTCGGTATCTTCTTTCCTTTAAATATGTGTTTGTTATTTCACTATTTCTGTATTTCTGTTAATATGATTAGCTAAATTTGTTCCGCCTAGTCACGATGAATCCAGATTAATATAAATATGTAGTTGTTATACGTAGCTTATTCTGGAATGATTTTAACTAAGATATGAAAATGATATTTCTGAAATAATGTAACATTATATTTGGTTATTTTGTATAATACTATCAGTTCATGCGGGTATTCGGCATTGTAAGTGTTGAAAAACCATTTGCTTAGATTATCTGTATTATTATACATTATATATCCCAAACGGACTCATATTTATATGCATATGCTCATGGACCCACTTGAGGTGTAAGATACGATAAGTCTGGTATGTGTATAAGACACCATATGCCGATGGTCCCACTTGGGGTGGTTGAACTGATATATTATCTTAATACCCAAATATATATCTTCTTACCGGATGTCGAAAGTCAATGGTAATTATCCTGTCTATTATTTTATTAGGAGATAAATACTGACATTTTAAGTAAAACGGGATAACACCCGGGAAGTGAGGTTTTATCTAACCAGTATTTTAATAATACACGGATTAAATCAGGATTATCACTTATTTGTACTAAAAAGATAAATCATGTTTTAAAGACAATCTTAGTTAAATCGGACTTTTATAACTGGATTAGTTAACACTACTAATTAATATTAATCTAGAGGAGGCATGTCTAGGTGTTTGTCTTTTCATTTTACTTATTTCAATCTGTATTCCTGTTAGTTTTGCCTTAGTTTAATCTGTTTTTGTCCTGTAGTTTAATTCCACTTTACTTATTTCAATCTGTATTCCTGTTAGCCTGGCTTTGTTCCTAACAATCACTCCATCCTTGTCCATTTTGTTTCTATAGACCCACTTAGTACCTATAATTGTATGATCTTTGGCGGTTGGGACATGACTCCATACCTTGTTTCTCTCAAACTTATTTAATTCCTCTTGCATAGATTAAATCTAGTCCTCATCCTCTAAGGCTTCTTCATTCTTCATTGGTTCCATTTGAGATAAAAAACCAAAGTAAGCAGCATAGTTTGCTGTTGCCTTAGATGTTGTAATTACTCTTTCTTGAACATTACCAATCACTTGATCTTGAGGATGATATTTGAGGAACTTAAATGTTGTAGTAGGAGATTGTGGTTCTGGACTTGAGTGATATTGAGGACTCTAAGGTGAACTTACATCCTCAGCCTCAATTATAGCATTGTCATCAAACTGTTGATCACTAAGATCTTCAGTCTAAGTAGTATCTTCTCCAAAGGGATTAATGAACTCATCATCTTTCTCAGCTTGAGAATCCTTTGGAGCTTGGGATGATTTCTTAGATGTACATACATCATCATCACTGTCATCATCTATGACATACATAAGATTTGACATCTTGGTTTCTTCAGGCTTTTCAAGCTCATTTAGACTGACTGAATCAGCTTGACTTCTGTCAGCTTGATCAATAATGTCTTCATCAAATGAGACATGAATTGATTCTTCTATAGCCTTTCTCCTTGAGTGTCTGAATGACACACTGTTACTAAAAAGGCTGTTTGAGGCTCATACGACCTCATTATTACATGATTCAAAAGGGAAAATATCAACAACTCAAAAATGAAACTTTTAAAAAACCTAGAAAGATTTTGACCTAAGAATGGTCAAGTTATGCATGTTTAAAGTGCAAACATTTTAATCTGTCAGATTCCAGATTCAACACATATAACTTATAAATTACGTTTGAAAGACCAAACCTTCATAAAGCCTAGTGAAATCAGATTCAAATGAAAACTAACACTTCAAACTAAGTTTAGCAAAAAGAATCAAAAGATTTTGATACCAACCAACTCCAGATATAACAAAAACAAGTGAGGACATTTTAAAACAGAATCCACCAGATTATTTGATCTTAGATTTTTGGGTGTTCAAACACCATTTTCTTTTGATTTTGAGTCATCAACTCTATGATACTCATTATTTCAGATCAAACAACCTTTATTAACATAAAAATAGGAAATCATGTGTTCCTTACTTCATTGGTAGGATGATAACACATGCATAACCAAAAGTTCTCGTTTTCTTGAGTTTTTAGTTGCATGGATTATCACCATTTTTGGAAATTTTAATGTCTTTGATGTATAATCTACCATCTAAACACATGATTACTCATGCATTCATATTCTCTCAAGAAACAAAAAGAAAATCAAAGAAAACTTAAGAAAAATTGAAGAAATGAAGAAGAAATGAAGGATTTTGATACCCAAGTTTTTGCCTCTTAGATCTTTGTTTAGATCTATCAAAAATCAAACTTTTTGATGTGTTGGAGGCTGATTTCGTGGGTGTTAAGATAGAGAGAAGAAAATGGAGTTCAAGAAGTGAGTAGTGTGTGTAAAGGTGCAAATGAAGAGGTTTGAAGTCCTTAAATAGAGAAAAGGAGTGGAAGTTGCATGATAGGTGATTGGAGGAGAGAGGTGGTGACTTTAATAATTTTTTTTTTATAAATTCTAATGTTTAATAAATAAAAGTAATATATATAAAAAGTAGGCTTTAAAAATTAGGGATAAAGGCTTTAAATCACAAAAAAAATTATATAAGTTTTTATAAATTAATAAAATAACTCAAACTAACATAATATATATAATATAGATCATATCCAATGTAAAATCAATAAAAATTAAATAACTCAAACAATTCGCGAGTCGGTCTAACGATTTATTAAGTTTGTAAGGCTTTAAACTTCTAACCGGGAATTCTATTAAACCTAAGAGTTTTATTATATAATTTTTACCATAACTAAACTTATTACCTACTTTATATATTTTCAACTATCTTATTCAATACTGACCTAAAGGCTTAGATGACAGTTGTCACACAGTACAACAGTTTGATCTTCAAATTTTGAACAGATTTTTGAACAATCAAGAGCTAATTTATACAAGCTTAGCTCTGATACCAATTGTAGACACAATCAAGTGATGAAGAATTGCAATCGGTAGTGTATAGTATGTATGAACCGAGAGATAGTAGATAGAAAACACACACTACACCTTTGGTAATTGATATGAAGTGGATGTCGTAAGTGTGGTAAGTGTCACTAATTTTTTCAAATCTTATCTGTATAGGGCTATTATACATGGTATCTTGATAGTGATTGGTCCAGAACCATGAAAGACAGCAAAGCTCTCCTTAGTAACTATAAGAAAGAAAAATGTCCAAGTATGACATTTGGTGACAACAACTTTGGTCAAACCAAAGGTTTAGGAGAACTTCATAATTGAAATCTCAAACTGTCCAAGGTTTCATATGTTAAGGGTCTCAAGTACAATCTCATAAGCATAAGTTAATTGTGTGATGGAGATAATGAGGTACACTTCAACAAGACTGGAGGTTCCATAATAAATAAAGAAGGCAAAGTTAAGTAATGTGCCAATAGAACCTAGGATGTTTACACTCTTCACATGTCCTCTGGAGATCCTTCAAAGATGACATGTTTGCATTCTAAATCTGTGATATATACTGTAGGAGTTCACCAAATACAGAGGAACGCAACGGAAGCAAATAAAACGGATTTTAAAACAAAAAGTTTCCATGAACTCCATAAATGGTACAAACTTGATACACAATGCATGCAACCAAAGAAACAACAACAACGGTAGAAATAGTGTTATACCTTCCTCCTTAGCTCCTAGCTACTGTAGAGAAGGTTGTTTTCGGATGGGATGATAAAGATCTTGAAGAAAAATGCCTCCAAGCTTCCTACCAATGTTATACACCAAAAACTCTACCCTTGTGCTAGCAAGAAATGAGTCACCAACAATCTCCTAAAGATTTGATGCACTCAAACAGCCCTCAAGATTCTGGAACACACTTGACCTCACAAGAACACTCTCTCTTTGAAGCTCAAATGTGGGTGTATGTTAAAGTAGCAAAAGGTTCTCTAGTTTCTAAGGCTTGAGCCTTTTATAAAACTTCATAGAGCCTTCTGGAACCCATCTAGCCGGCCATCAACATGATCCTTATTGGACCAAAAAGAGCAAGCCAATGAGAATCAAGTGCCACTTAGTTTTCCGGGCTTCACGACCTCTCACGGGCTCTCACGGCCCGTGAAGCTTAAAAACTTCACGGCCCGTGCCGTGTTCCTGGAAGTCGTGGAGGTATCCGTGGTGCATTTATCCTTCACGATCCCTTCACGGCCCGTAATGGACCGTGAAGCCACTCTGGTCCACGAGCCATAATGCTCGTGTAAGGACTCGTGGGGACACCATGCTTCACGACCCGTAGAGCATCCTTCACGGTCGTGAAGCCTAGGTCAACTGGAATTTGACCGCTTTGACCAGCTATTTCCACTTAGAGCTATTTGGGTAGAAGTTAGGTGTATGAGCCAATAGGCCCGCACATCATTGGCAGTGACCCGGCATACGTGTGTCAGTGGGCATTCTCCAACAGACTCCCACTTGCACATGACACACCGTATCCTAAAGCATCACCGACAGAGAGCGGCCTCTAGCAAGACATCTCTGCCCCCAAGTCTGTACGAGGTATGTCATCCCTGACAAGTACCAAATCACAACCTAACAGGTTTGAGATGGTCCTATAGATAAGTGATCAATCATCCCTTTGTTCACGATATCCATGTGAAGGCGAGACATGGTAATAAGTCATTCTCAGTCCTTCACGATTATGTTTCTCGATCAAGATTGGTGGTGACCAAAACATACGAGTTGCAATCGATTACTCAAATCACTGCACACTCGAGCACGTCCATGCATTTTGGTGTCAGCGCCCAATCATCGAGGGCCCCAGGGATATCTCTCTAAACAGAGGAACAAATTCCTTTGATTACATTGCCCACCACAGTGATCATACTCTGCCCAGCTACTCCCTTTATAACAGCCAGTTACGGACTACGTTTGAAAGCAACCAGAGCAAAGCAAACCAAAGTGATGCAGACAAATGCATCTCGAGAATGAGGATGAAATGATATTATCATCCTGGTCCACTCATGACTAGTACGACAAAGTGGAGTCAGGTGTGGGTCGTCCAGTCACTTGAAACCCCTTTCAAGTATAGGCGAAGTATTGCGTCCCCGTATCCCAATCACCATTATACACATGACCAATCACTTCCCTCAGTCTTCTTTCAAACTTCCTTCCCATGAAGAATGACTGACTGTGAACATTTAGAATGTAAAACATTCAGGGAAGAATAAAACATGCTACGTTGGAACACAGTAAAGATTTAAAGTAATATCCGCAACTAGCGCATTATCAAATCTCCATTTAATAATCGATAAATACAATAAATACAATACTGCTCAATGTTCCCAAAAGGTGAATACAATAACCAAACAATACAAGATACAAACTCAAACCAAATCGCTAGCAAATCTAATACCAATAGCACGGGTGTGGACATAGTGCTTCGCTTGTGATAACGGTTTAGTGAACGGATCCGCCACATTGCTATCCGTGTGTACTCTGCTGATGACAATATCTCCACTCTCGACCACGTCCCGGATATAATGATATTTCCGCGGAATATGTCTCGTGCGTCGGTGAGATCTAGGTTCCTTTGCTAACGCAACCGCACCCTCGTTGTCACAGAAAACCTCAACAGGGGTCGGAAATGCTAGGAACCACTCCCAGATCAAGGATGAATTTCCTCATACATACAGCCTCCTTTGCAGCTTCACTTGCCGCAATGTACTCAGACTCGGTCGTGGAATCAGCCACTGTGTCTTGTTTGGAGCTCCTCCAGTAGATAGCACCACCGTTTAACAGGAACACGAACCCCGATTGAGATCGGCAGTCATCCCTGTCGGTTTGGAAGCTGGCGTCAGAGTAACCACTTACCCTCAGCTCCTCTTCCCCACCATATACTAAGAACATATCCTTAGTTCTCCAAAGATACTTAAGAATGTTCTTCATCGCTGTCCAATGTTCCTCACCAGGGTAGGCTTGATATCTACTTGTCATACTCAATGCACAAGAGACATCAGGCCTAGTACACAGTATGGCATACATGATCGAGCCTATTGCAGAAGCATAAGGTACTCGCCTCATTACTTCCCGTTCCTCAGGGGAACTCGGGCATTGAGTCTTACTCAATACCAAACCATGTGACATAGGTATGAACCCCTTCTTGGAGTCCTCCATCCTAAACCTCTTTAGGACCTTGTCAATATATGTACTTTGGCTCAAGCCTATCAACCTGCGGGATCTATCTCTATAGATTTTAATCCCAAGAATATAAGCTGCATCTCCCAGATCCTTCATTGAGAAACAACTCCCTAGCCAGGATTTTACACCTTGAAAAGTTGGGACGTCGTTCCCAATTAGCAGAATATCATCTACATATAGGACCAGGAATACAACTATGCTCCCACTAGCCCTCATGTATACGCATGGCTCATCCTTCCTTTAATAGAAGCCAAACTCTTTGACCTTCTCATCAAAGCACAGGTTCCAGCTCCGAGAGGCTTGCTTAAGCCCATAAATGGACTTCTTAAGCTTGCAGACTTTATCCGGGAACTCAGGATGTACAAAACCTTCAGGCTGTGTCATATACACCTCCTCTGATAGTGTTCCATTAAGGAACGCAGTTTTGACGTCCATCTGCCATATTTCATAATCATGAAATACAATGGCCATGAGTATCCGGATAGACTTCAACATAGCCACCGGAGAAAAGGTTTCCTCATAGTCTACACCATGAGTTTGCGTGAAACCCTTAGCTACCAGTCGGGCTTTGAAGGTGTCTACCTCGCCATCTATGCCGATCTTTTTCTTGAAAACCCATTTGCACCCGACGGGCTTACACCCCGGTACAGGATCTACCAAGTCCCAAACCTGGTTATCGGCCATAGATTTAGTCTCGGATTCCATTGCCTCTTTCCACTTGGCAGACTCAGGGCCCACCACAGCGTCCTGGTATTTGGTAGGTTCATCAGAAACAACTACCATGTCGGTGCCCTCAGAAATGTTAAAACCATATCTCTCTGGCTCATGCCGACTTCTACCAAATCTTCTTAGAGGTAACGGATCTATATCATTATCTCCAGCATCATCATGCTGAGACTCAACCGTTGCCGGTTGTGAGCTAGTTCCAACATCAGGTTCTACATCGGTAGGCTCTCGAATTTCTTCGAGATCAACCTTGCTCCCACTAGCCCTCTTGGATACCAGCTCCCTTTCTAGGAAGACCACCCTTCGACCAACAAATACCTTGTTCTCCGAAGGTTTGTAAAACAAATATCCAATAGAACTAGCAGGATAACCAATGAAGAAACACCTTTCGGCCCTGGGCTCTAACTTGTCCTCCACCTCACGTCTCACGTAGGTAGGACATCCCCAGACCTTTAAATATGAAATGGATGGAACCTTTCCATGCCACATTTCATACGGTGTTCTATTAACCTTCTTTGTTGGTACGAGGTTAAGGATCCTACCAGCCGTTTCGATAGCATAACCCCAAAATGTAATGGGAACTTCCATGTGACACATCATAGACCGAACCATATCCAACAATGTTCGGTTCCTCCTTTCAGCAACACCATTTAATTGAGGCGTTCTAGGAGGTGTTAATTGCGAGACAATCCCACAATCTCTAAGATGGTCTCGGAATTCGGAACTAAGATACTCTCTACCTCTATCGGATCTAAGCATCTTAATCCTTTTCCCAAGTTGATTTTCTACTTCGTTTTGATAAGTCCTAAACACCTCAAAGGTTTCGGACTTTTGTCTCACCAAGTAGACATACCCATATCGACTATAATCATCAATAAAGGTAACGAAGTAGCGGGAGTGATCTCTAGTGGCATGCTTGAACGGACCACACACATCAGTGTGAACGATATCCAACAAGTCTTTCGCCCTCTCACATTCACCGGTAAAGGGTGCTTTGGTCATCTTGCCCAATAAACAAGATTCGCATACTTCATTAGACCCGTGGTCAAATGATTCCAAGATCCCATCTGCTTGGAGCTTGGCGATGCGTTTCTTGTTTATGTGGCCTAACCGACCATGCCAAAGAGACATTTTATCCAAAACACTTTTGGATCCCGAATCAACATTCATGATTGATCTATTGTTTCTCAAGATTACACTTGTTTCATATATGTCATGACATGGAGATGCTTTGAAATAAAAGGAACCATTCTTATAACACAAAATAGAACCATTTTTAAATTCAAAATCAAATCCATCGTCGTACAATGCATATAATGAGATAATGTTTCTTGCCACGCAAGGCGAATAACAAACATTAGATAAAACAATAGATAAGCCGGATTGAAAGGCAAGCTCCACACTTCCTATCTTCTCAACCGGGACAACCGCCTTGTTTCCCATGATGAGATCCAGCTCTCCACTTACCAGGTCCCTACTTCTTGTTAGTACCTGCACATTATTACAAATGTGAGTACCACACCCGCTGTCAAAAACCCAGGCGTTAGAAGTAGAAGTGTTATGGAGTTCAATCATATACATACCGGAGGCAGCGGCACCTTTAGATCATAATCTCTTGAGCTCCTCTATGTACTTGGGGCAACTACGCTGGTAGTGACCCTTTTCCCCGCAGAAGAAGCAGGTTGCCTCTTCCGGTGAGGTGGCAGTGGCAGCCACTTGTTTCCCCTTCGCCTCCAGGGTTAGGTTAGGCTTTGGTGTTGCTACCTTGGCCTTCCCCTTCCCTTTACCCTTGGAGGACGAAGCGGGTTGCTTCCGCTTCTTGCCACCCTCATTGATCGTAAGGACGGCGGTGGAGGAAGATGGCTTCGTCTTGGCCATGTTAGACTCGGCGGTCTTCAACATGCCATGAAGCTCCATTATGGTCTTATCCATATTTTGCATATGGAAATTCACAATGAAGGGCCCATAGGATGGAGGCAAGGATGGGAGGATTATTTCAACCGCAAACTCCTTCCCCATTGGGAACCCCAACTTCTCCAATTGATCCACATAGCCCTTCATACGAAGGACATGTGAACTCACGTTGCCGCCCTCCTGCATCCGGCAACCAACGAAGGCTTTGACGCATTCATACAGCTCCTGCCTTTCTTGCATCTGGAACATGTCCTTCAACTGAGTAATGATCTCATACGCACTCACAGTCTCAAATTGCCATTGCAACTCGGGACTCATGGTCGTAAGCATGAGGCAGGTTACGTCATTAGTGTCCTTGACGCGCTTCTCATACGCGTCTCGGACAACCCTCGTTGCATTGGTAGCAGGGGGATCCGGAAGAGGAGACTCCAAGACCTCCATCTTCATTTCGTGGCATACGACAATTCTCAATGTCCTAAACCAGTCCATAAATTTCGGTCCTTGAAGTTTCTCCTTCTCTAGGAAAGGTCGTAGCGACATGTTTGCGGTGTTGGTGTTGGTGCTAGTAGATGCCATTCTACATGCAGAATACGAAGTTTGGTTAGTTTGACGTATTATAATCCTTGTTAAATAATTACCCACTTGTTTATAAAAACAAATTATATTAACAAGGGCCAAGAACCTCAAAGTACCCCAATCCATGACGGGTTTGCCGCGGATCACTTCATGGAGCCACTTAGGCCGGTAAACACTTTACCGATTGCAATCCGCGATCGCAACTCTTAGACACTTGCGGGATCCTAGGTACTCATAGCACCCATTTGGCATGTTTGATCCCTCTACACCATTCCTCATTAATCCACCATGGTAGCTCGGTATGGGCACGACAACTACCAAGGCGTTTTAAGTCTTGGAATTGTAAATCGACCATCAAGATACACGGTGGTACTCTAGCCAAATGGCCGGCTCGGCTAAGCTCGACAACTGACCTTGCGAGTTGCCACACGCACCGTCCACACAGTTACACAAAACCGATCTCGGCTAAGCTCGACGACCGATCTTGTTTCACTAGATTTGGGTGGTGTCATCTTATGGTTGGCGTGTGATTTACTTTTGAGAAAAACGGGATTTTGATTTCTCCGATTAAAACAAATTTTAACCAATTCTAGTTGTAGCGCACGAGGTTTGTTAACCAATTCAAAACTCTTGATTTTAATTTATTTTGAAAAGTTTTCAAGCTTGCGAAGAAACTAAATAACCAAGCAAGAAAAAAACAAAATAAATAAACAACCACGCATGTAAACATATCCGGTAACGAGCCAACCCTATGCGTCTTGCCCGTGAGCCAACGGACAAGACTAAGTCATCTAAGGACTAATTCTGAATGACTTGATGCGTGCTCCTCCCACTTGATCCATTGCGTCTCCTTCTGACCTCCGGATCCAAGTTTGAGCAAAGACACCTCCTCCCGGTTCTTCTTTGGTTGTATTCGGTTCTCCTTTTACAATTTTACAAATTTAAAAGGAAATGGTGTGCAAGCCACGAAATCTATTCTAAGCTAATTCTAACGATTACAAAGAATAAGAAATCGGCATGCAAGCCGTTAAATATTACAAACCGAATAAATTAATTAATTATTACAAACCAAATGTGGTACAAACTACCAAATGAATGAATAAATAAGTACAACCAACCAAAACACATCACAAGGGTCTAATGGGCTCATTGTTACCGGATTTACAAACAACCACAACAAACATCACAAAACAACACGGTGTGCGACACCAAACCGTGTCAAAAAATATCCCAACTAGATTTATTCCGAGACTACCTAAAACACTCAAGGCACGAATGAATAAATCTTGTACGTATGTATTAGAAATTCCAAACACTTTAAAAATCCATATTCATACATACACAACACAAGTATATGCACGTGCGCGTTATCATGCCAAAACCGCCCGATACATATAAATGTGTGAGTTAGGATATTATGGGGTTTTCTAGATGGTCAAAAAACCAAATTAATCTACTGGAAAAACCAGAATATTGGCCAAATCATTTTTATAAAGTTTTTCTTTTAAAACGGGTCAAAAAACAATTTCGAGATGTCCTTCACGACCACTGACCTTCACGGCTTCTCACGGCCCGTGAAGCCAGTGCGTCTCACGACTCGTGAAAAATTTTAAAAAACCCTTTTCACGACCCCAACCCCACACTGAAGTCGTGTAGGCTTCACGACCCGTGAAGATAAAACCTCCACGGCCCGTGAAGACCTCCTGGACAGAATGTCCAGCTTTGCATAAAAATGATTTTCAGGCCAAAATGGTGCATGCAATGCATCAAGATGACTCTGATACCACTATAGGAGTTCACCAAATACAGAGGAACGCAACGGAAGCAAATAAAACGGATTTTAAAACAAAAAGTTTCCATGAACTCCATAAATGGTACAAACTTGATACACAATGCATGCAACCAAAGAAACAACAACAAGGGTAGAAATAGTGTTATACCTTCCTCCTTAGCTACTAGCTACTATAGAGAAGGTTGTTTTCGGATGGGATGATCAAGATCTTGAAGAAAAATGCCTCCAAGCTTCCTACCAATGTTATAAACCAAAAACTCTACCCTTGTGCTAGCAAGAAATGAGTCACCAACAATCTCCTAAAGATTTGATGCACTCAAACAGCCCTCAAGATTCTGGAACACACTTGACCTCACAAGAACACTCTCTATTTGAAGCTCAAATATGTGTGTATGTTAAAGTAGCAAAAGGTTCTCTAGTTTCTAAGGCTTGAGCCTTTTATAAAACTTCATAGAGCCTTCTGGAACCCATCTAGCCGGCCATCAACTTGATCCTTATTGGACCAAAAAGAGCAAGCCAATGAGAATCAAGTGCCACTTAGTTTTCCGGGCTTCACGACCACTCACGGGCTCTTACGGCCCGTGAAGCTTAAAAACTTCACGGCCCGTACCGTGTTCCTGGAAGTCGTGGAGGTATCTGTGGCGCATTTATCCTTCACAATCCCTTCACGGCCCGTAATGGACCGTGAAGCCACTCTGGTCCACGAGCCATAATGCTCGTGTAAGGACTCGTGGGGACACCATGCTTCACGACGCGTGGAGCATCCTTCACGGTCGTGAAGCCTAGGTCAACTGGAATTTGACCGTTTTGACCAGCTATTTCCACTTAGAGCTATTTGGGTAGATGTTAGGTGTATGACCCAATAGGCCCGCACATCATTGGCAGTGACCCGGCATACGTGTGTCAGTGGGCATTCTCCAACATATACAAACTGGCTTTGGCACAAAAGGCATTCCCACCTTAACTTCAAAAATATAAACAAGCTTAGAAAGGGTAAACTAGTGTCAGGATTGCCTTCATTGACTTTTCTAAGCCTAAACCTTGCTCTGCAAAAAACTTCATTTCCATCTTAGCAAGTCTTCTCCAATACTGAACCTTTCTACAAGTATTGGTGGAAGTAAGTATGCTTTGGTAATGGTAGATAAATTCTAAAGATATACTTGGGTCATTTTTCTCAAAGCCAAGAGTGAGGCTGCTGGAGAAATCATTAGCTTTATCAAAAGGATGGAAGTATTACATGGTAATCCGGTGAGGATGCTAAGAAGTGATCATGGAACAAAGTTTAGAAATCAAACTCTTAAAAGCTTCTGTGATGAGAAGGGGATTTTTCAAAACGTCTTTGCTCCAAGAACCCCACAGCAAAATGGTGTAGCTGAAAGAAGAAACAAAACCTTAATTGAAGCTACAAGATCCATGTATTACTTAAAACAGGTGTGTGAAAGTGGGTTAGGTTTTAACTTCTAGGCTGAGACTGTTAGTTGTGCATGTATTACTTAGAACAGGTCTTAGTGGTTAAAAGGATGTGTTATAGATTATAACCTATAATATTCTTTATCCCAAATTCTTTTCTGTTTGTTACCAATTGTGCCACGTATTTAATGTTGTTCAAGTTCATGAATCGGGTATTCAAATATACTTTTAATTACAAGAGGTCTAAAACCTACTTATTCAACGATTAAAACAAAACTTTTCTGGATAGTTACACATCTTATTCTTCTTTATCTAGTTCAAATTTATGTATGAAATTCAAATATATAGTACTTGATACACAATATTATTCCGTTCACTTGCTTTGTTACTCTTTTATTTAGAACTTTGTATATAATACTTGACACTCTTATGTTATTATTGTTCCTAAAATACCGTGATAAAAGTATGTGGAAATATAAAAAAAATCTATATGAATATTTATTGACATACCTTTATGCATGTTTTGAATGGTTGAGACACCAACACATTATATTTGAATATATACATACACTATTCTAGGTCTTGTTACGATCGTATGTTGATTACTGTATGGTTTGTCTGTATTGCTTAGACATCATAAGAATAATTATGTTTTGTGTTGCTAAAGTTGCCTACATAAATGATTTATTATTAATGAGAAATAAACCATGTATATAACAGATAGAAATATAAAGCTATTTATTTGAAAAACTTTAAAATAAATATATGACACCTGAAATTGTGATATCCCCTTAAAGCTCATTATAAATGAATTCTTCTGGTTTGAAGGAAAAATTCGATTATATTTATAATTACTTCTCAGTTGATATTATAGAGAGAATCCTACATATGAGAAATATGTTAAATATGGTATAAAATTATGTGTGCCTATTGTCGAGTAAGGAATAAGCATTATAATGAGCTTTCAATATAAAACGTCTTGTTGGCTTACATTCCTAGAAGTATAATAAATATAAAGATGTTGGTTATCGACCTAATTAAGATAAGGTAAAGATGTCATAGCAAGACAACTGATGGGTATACAAGTCTAAAAAGGGTGGAAAGTATAAAGATGTCATAGCAAATATTTGTTAGTAACTGTAGGGGTTTTCAGGGCGCGCAGCGGAAGCAAGGTACAACACAAAAAGCCCAAGGTACAAGCATGTAAAGCATAAAACGTAAAAACCCCTAACATGGATCATTCTCTATGAAACGAAATGCAACAAAGACAGAGAGTAAAGGAGGTTATACCAGCTCCTTAGCTCCAGAAATTTGATGAAGATGATGAACTTGTTCCTTGTGGCTTGAACGAATCGGCTATTGAGTGGATACCCCGGCAACACGCCAAATCTCTTGAGCTAGCAAGCCTTGGTGATTCTTCTAACTCGAAAATCACTTATGGAACAACAAATCACGAAGCTTGGATCAAATTCTGGATCAAACTCTCTCTAGAACTCTCTCTAAATCAAAGAACCCTTTTAGAGAATTACAAGTGCATGTAGAGCCAAGAGGACCAAATGAGGCTGGAGTATAGCCTTATAAAGACTTCAAAACGACTCTAGGTTATCCCCAAGCCGGCCCAAGTCGCAGAAAGTAACATACATGCATTGGTCTAGTTGAGAGGTGATTTGACAAAAAGGTGCCGTTTGGACTTAGCGGCGCTATCCAAGACTTAGCGGCGCTAACTTATAAAAGTTAGCGGCGCTAACGCGGCTTGTCAGCTGACATGACACAAAGCCCATGCAGCCGTTGCGGCGCTAACCTCTAGGACTTAGCGGCGCTAATACCTAATAGTTAGCGGCGCTAACGCGGCCTGCGAAGTCAACTTTTCTCTTTTGTTATTTTTGATCCCTTTACTTAAGTTGCTGTCAGATTTGACCCCGGTGTATGACCCAATAGGCCCATACATCATCGGTAGTGATTCCAAATGGTGTACGTGCATCGGTGGGCATATTCTAACAAACTCCCACTTGCACACGATGTACCATTTCTAATAAACCACAGACAACGAGCGGCCTCTAGCAAAAGCATCATTGCCCCCAAGTCAGTATGGGTTTCGTTATCCGAATGAAACCTGTTCATAAAGAAAGGTCCTATAGATAAGTGATCTTAAACATCCTTTTGTTCACGATATCAATGTGAACACGAGACATGGATTGAGTGTCAATCTCCAGATCGTCCACGATTGTGTTTCTCGATCTTGATTGGTGGTGACCAAAAGTTAAGGACATATCTGATTCTAAATCAATATTCCTTGCGCATGGCCATGCAAAATTTTGGTGTCAGCTCCCAATCATCGAGGGGCCCAATGATATCTCTCTTATCAGAGGAACAAATCCCTTTTGACTGCATAACCCTAAACCATACCCCTTAACTTACTTAGCCGTTTCCTTTATCACAGCCAGTTACGAACTGCTTTTGAAAAAGACTAAAGTAAGAAAGAAATATGATATAGCGGTTCATACATCTCAGGTCTAAGGACGTAAGATATTATCATCCCAAGTTACTCGTGACTATAATCCATGGAGTATACTTGGGTACGGGTCTTCCAATCACTTGAAACTCTTTTCAAGTATAGATAGGCATTGCTCCTTAATTCAACCATCTTGAATTCAAGGTCACATGCTTATATCGGTCTTGTTTCAATCTTCCTTCCACAAGATTGACCGACCGTGGAAAGTTTGAAATATAAAATATTTCCGGAAGTGATTAAACATGCTAAGATGGAACACAGTAGAGTCTTATGAATGTAACCGTATCATACGCATATATAATCTCTATTATATATCGAAACAAGCATAAGTTACAATACTGTCTATATCGTTCCCAAAATATAAAATAAAGTTTACATATCAAACAAACTAAATATACAAACTCAAACCAAGTCGCTAGCAAATCTTACACCTATAGCATTAGTGTGAAAATCATGAGCTGCTTGCGATAATGGTTTCGTGAACGGATCCGCAAGGTTCTCATCCGTTGCTACTCTGCTTATGATGATTTCACCACTCTCAACTACTTCTCGTATGAAGTGGTATTTGCGCAAAATGTGTCTTGTTCTCTTGTGAGCTCTTGGTTCCTTCGCCAAGGCCACTGCACCCTCATTGTCACAAAATATCTCAATAGGGTCAGTGATGCTTGGAACCACTTGTAGATCTTGGATGAATTTCTTCATCCACACGGCCTCTTTTGCAGCTTCACTTGCCGCAATGTATTCCGACTCAGTAGTCGAATCAGCCACCGTGTCTTGCTTGGAGCTCCTCCAGCTCACAGCACCACCATTTAAAAGGAATACAAACCCCGATTGAGATCGGCAGTCATCCCTATCCGTTTGGAAACTAGCGTCCGAGTAACCCTTTACTCTTAGCTCTTCTTCCCCACCATATACCAAGAACATTTCTTTTGTACGTCTAAGGTACTTAAGAATGTTCTTTACAGCTTTCCAATGAGGTTCCCCGGGATTAGCCTGATATCTACTAGTCATGCTCAAAGCACATGACACATCAGGACGAGTGCATAACATGGCGTACATGATCGATCCCACAGCCGAAGCATATGGTACTCGCTTCATTACTTCTATCTCCTCTTGGGAGGTAGGACATTGAGTCTTGCTCAACATCAAGCCTTGCGCCATAGGGAGGTTTCCTTTCTTGGATTCCTCCATTTTAAAGCGTCTCACGACCTTATCTATGTATGCACTTTGAGAAAGCCCAAGTAGCTTTCTAGATCTATCTCTATAGATCTTGATTCCCAGAATATAGCTCGCATCGCCTAAGTCCTTCATTGAGAAACAATTCCCGAGCCAAGCTTTTACACTCTTAAGGCTCGGAACATGGTTTCCAATGAGTAATATGTCATCCACATATAGGACTAAGAAGACAATAGTGCTCCCACTAGCCCTGACATATACACATGGTTCATCTTTGCTTTTCGAAAATCCAAATTCCTTGATTTTCTCATCAAAGCACAGATTCCAACTGCGAGATGCTTGCTTAAGTCCATAAATGGACTTCTTTAGCTTACAAACCTTGTCCGGATATTCTGGATGTTCAAAACCATCAGGTTGTGTCATATACACCTCTTCGGAAAGCTTCCCGTTAAGGAAGGCGGTTTTAACATCCATTTGCCATATTTCATAGTCATAAAATGCGGCAATGGCCAGAAGTATCCGGATTGATTTCAACATAGCCACTAGGGAGAAGGTTTCATCATAATCAACACCGGGTGTTTGAGTGAAACCCTTTGCCACAAGTCGAGCTTTGAAAGTATCCAAGGTTCCGTCCATGCCGGTCTTCTTCTTGAAGACCCATTTACACCCTACGGGTCTAACCCCGGGTGTAGGATCAACCAGTTCCCAAACTTGGTTATCCGACATGGATTGCATCTCACTTTCCATCGCTTCCTTTCAATGTGCAGACTCAGGGCCCGCCATGGCTTCCTTATAGTTAGAGGGCTCACCAGAGTCCACTACTAACTCGCTGCCCTCAGATATGTAGAAACCATATCTCTCTGGCTCGAAACGAGTTCTACTGGAACGCCTTGGAGTAAGAGATGAAGTAGTGTCAGGTATTGCAGCATTTTCTTGCTCAGTTTCAACCGTCCTAGGTTGAGAGCTAGTGCCAACCTCAAGTTCTTTGTCGGTTGATCCTTGAACTTCCTCAAGATCGATTTCCTTGTTGCCTCTTTGTTTGGATAGCAATTCTCTTTCTAAAAAGAATGCCCTTCGAGCAACAAAAACTTTGTTCTCAGAAGGTTTATAAAAAATATATCCAACACCGGCAGAAGGATATCCGATAAAGTAACACCTTTCCGATCGAGGTTCAAGTTTGTCCTCAGTCTCACGTCTCACGTAAGCTTGACAACCCCAAACTCGTAGATATGAAAGTGTCGGCTTCTTATTATGCCACATTTCATAAGGTGTTTTTGATACTTTCTTGGTTGGTGCAAGGTTAAGGATCCTTACCGCCGTTTCTAGGGCATATCCCCAGAAACTAATAGGTACCTCAGTTCGACTCATCATGGACCTTACCATATCTAATAAAGTCCGGTTCCTCCTCTCAGCGACTCCATTCAATTGTGGAGTCCTTGGAGGTGTTAATTGCGAAATAATTCCACAATTCTTAAGATGATCGATAAACTCGGTACTTAGATACTCTCCACCTCTATCAGACCGGAGTATCTTTATTGTTTTGCCCAATTGATTCTCAACCTCGTTTTGGAATGTCTTGAACACTTCAAAAGTTTCATTCTTGTGCTTGACAAGATAGACATATCCATACCTACTATAGTCATCTATAAAGGTTACGAAGTATCTCGAGTTATTCCTTGTAACATGTTTAAAAGGCCCACATACATCCGTATGGATGATGTCCAAGAGGTCTTTACCTCTCTCATTTGTCCCCGTGAAGGGTGCCTTTGTCATCTTGCCTAGTAAACAAGAATCACATACATCATTCGACCCTTGGTCAAATGTCTCCAAGATTCCATCCACTTGAAGCTTGGTGATGCGAGTCTTGTTTATGTGGCCAAGACGACCATGCCATAAGGAATACTTATCCAAACCATCTTTGGAACTAGAATCAATGTTCATGATAGACTTTGTTGAATTAATGTATGCAGTTGTTTCATAAATGCCATGACATGGTAAAGCTTTAAAATAAACAATGTTATCTTTAAAGCATTTAATAGTACCATAATCAAAACAAAAATTGTAACCATCGTCATACAATTTATGAAGTGAAATAATGTTTCTTGCCACGCAGGGCGAATAGCATACATCAAATAAAGTAATAGAATAGCCAGTCTTGAATGAAAGCTCTAAACTTCCTTGAGCTTCCACCGGGACAACCTCCGAGTTCCCCATGACAAGATCTAGTTCTCCATTCTCCAAGCTCCTACTTGCCCTTAGCACCTGCACCATATTACATATGTGAGTGCCACAGCCAGTATCTAAAACCCAGCCTCTAGAAGTAGAAGTATGGTGAAGTTCTATCATAAACGTACCTGAAGTTTCCGGACCCGATATGCTCATTGCCTTGAGCTTATTGAGTTGCTCCAAGTACTTGGGGCAGCTTCGGCGGTAGTGGCCCTTGCCCCCACAAAAGAAGCACTCCGCATCCTCCGGAGTCTTGGCTTGGGGAGTCTTCCCCTTACCCTTACCCTCGGAGGCCGGGGCAGGCTTGGTTGCACCAACCTTTCCCTTACCCTTCCTTTTCTTGGAAGGGGCGGCCTTCCTTTTGGTTATGCGGCCTTCCCGGATGGCAAGAACGGGAGTGGAGGAGGAGGATGGCTTGCTCTTGGTCATGCTCGCTTCGGCAGTCTTGAGCATACCATGCAACTCCATCAAGGATTTATCCATGCTATGCATATGATAACTCATAGTGAATTGGTCATATGCACTGGGCAGGGATTGGAGGATCAAATCGACCGCCATCTCCCTCCCGATGGTAAACCCTAGCTTCTCCATGCGCTCAATGTTTGCTTTCATTCGCAAAACATGAGCGCTCACGTTCCCTCCATCTTGAAGCTTGCAAGCGAGAACCGACTTGAAGCAATCATACCTCTCTTGCCTCGCTTGCTGCTGGAACATATCCCGCAGCTGCACGATCAAGTCGTGAGCACCCAAGTGGTCCATTTGCTTTTGCAAATCGGTACTCATGGTGCTCAACATGAGGCATGTGATCTCCTCAGTCTCCTTGAGGCGTTTCTCGTACGCCTCACGGATTGCTCTCGTTGCACCGCTCGGAGGTGCCTCGGGTAAGGGTTCCCCTATGGTGTGCATCTTTCCTTCATAGCGTAGGACTAGCTTGAGCTGCCTATACCAATCCATGAAGTTGCTACCATCGAGTTTCTCCTTTTCAAGGAAAACTCGTAGAGAAACGTTGGTGGTGGTGGTGTTTGCGCTTGTTGATGCCATCTAAAATTGCAAAGTAGACTTACGTTAGTTTGTTTGAATATGTATTATCTTGTTAAATTAATTTACCCATAAAGAATTAACTTTAACAAGGCTAAGAACCGTATTTCATCCCACCATGTGACGGGGTTACCGCGGATCACATGATAAAATTATTTAGGTCGGCAACCATTTTGCCAATTGCAATCTCTATTGCAATCCTTAGCGCCTTGCGGGATCCTACGACATCCAATGGTCGTTTGGCATGTTTGATCCCTTCTTGCACCAATTTTGAATCTTGAAATTTTGGTTAGCTCGTGCTAAGCTCGACAACTAACCAAGATTTCAAATCCAAAATTGCAAATAGTTCGTCAAGACATACGGTGACAAATTCACCAAAGTTGGCTCGTGCTAAGCTCGACAACCAAAATTGTGAGTTTCCACACTCACCTTCCACACAGTTTTATGGGAGTTAGCTCGTGCTAAGCTCGACAACCAAAACCCATAAGACTAGATTCGGGTGGTATCATCTTACGGATGGTGCATTATTTACGTTTCGTGGAAAGACAGGCTTTTGTTTCCGGTTTGGTTTTAGATTAACATGCAAGTGACAAAAGCCTATTTTCACTAGGTGGGTTAATCTTGTATGTGAGCGCGCGAGAGAGTTGTAAACCATTTTTATCAAATCTCTTTTGATTTTGTTAATTTTTGAAAAAATTATCTAGCATGCGAATCCTCCACAATCCATGCATACAAAATCACATCACACGCATAAAATATTAAAATTGGTAACCCTTGCCATAAAAACCTATGCGTTCTTCCCATGAGCCGAACGGGAAGAACTTGGTCAATTCTAGGGACAAAATCTTCGATGCGAGCTCCCACTAATCCCGCCATCTCCATTGGACTCCATCGTGGGCTTCATGGGCTCCTAGCTCCATCTCCTTTGACCCATCTTGTGTGTTCATCATCTATCATAAAATACATACAATAGAATAAAAAGGCATACAAGCCATAAAATACCTATTTATCTATTACAATTACATGGATGAATGAAATGGCATGCAAGCCACATTATTATTACAAATTTATCATAAGAATAATAATACAACCAAATTTGCATCCAAACACACAAAACAACCAAAGGGTCTAGGCAAGGTTACCAACATGAATATTCACATACAACCAAACTAATATATGCTACTGGAATAATACATCAAAATAACAAGATTAAAAAATCCAGAAGCCTTAAAACATGGCTAAAACCCGAGACCAAAATCTGTTTTTAAACATGAACAAAAAAAACTGACCAGCGACGATAGCGCCGCTATCTTAAAATAGTTAGCGCCGCTAACTGAAAGTTAGCGCCGCTAACTGAAAGTTAGCGCCGCTAACTCAGTTCGACAGAAACAAACAATTTCGATTTCGGGTTTTCAAAGCCACCATGTGCATAACAATCATAGAGGTGGCTCTGATACCATTGTAGGGGTTTTCAGGGCGCGCAGCGGAAGCAAGGTACAACACAAAAAGCCCAAGGTACAAGCATGTAAAGCATAAAACGTAAAAACCCCTAACATGGATCATTCTGTATGAAACGAAATGCAACAAAGACAGAGAGTAAAGGAGGTTATACCAGCTCCTTAGCTCCAGAAATTTGATGAAGATGATGAACTTGTTCCTTGTGGCTTGAACGAATCGGCTATTGAGTGGATACCCCGGCAACACGCCAAATCTCTTGAGCTAGCAAGCCTTGGTGATTCTTCTAACTCGAAAATCACTTATGGAACAACAACTCACGAAGCTTGGATCAAATTCTGGATCAAACTCTCTCTAGAACTCTCTCTAAATCAAAGAACCCTTTTAGAGAATTACAAGTGCATGTAGAGCCAAGAGGACCAAATGAGGCTGGAGTATAGCCTTATAAAGACTTCAAAACGACTCTAGGTTATCCCCAAGCCGGCCCAAGTCGCAGAAAGTAACATACATGCATTGGTCTAGTTGAGAGGTGATTTGACAAAAAGGTGCCGTTTGGACTTAGCGGCGCTATCCAAGACTTAGCGGCACTAACTTATAAAAGTTAGCGGCGCTAACGCGGCTTGTCAGCTGACATGACACAAAGCCCATGCAGCCGTAGCGGCGCTAACCTCTAGGACTTAGTGGCGCTAATACCTAATAGTTAGCGGCGCTAACGCGGCCTGCAAAGTCAACTTTTCTCTTTTGTTATTTTTGATCCCTTTACTTAAGTTGTTGTCAGATTTGACCCCGGTGTATGACCCAATAGGCCCATACATCATCGGTAGTGATTCCAAATGGTGTACGTGCATCGGTGGGCATATTCTAACAGTAACGGGGTGCAAGAAACCATTGGATGCAATTTGAAAAGCTTACCAACTAGTATAGTTTTATCTAAAAACTCTTATTATATAAAAATGATGGTTATTTTCACATGATTTGTTTAACTTATGATTTTTTTATATATGATGGTGACTCATGACTTAATCACATATAATATTATTTGGTAAACTATTGATGGTTATTATATATTTTTTTATAAATAGTAAAAGGTTTGTACTTCAAGATAGTTTTCTTTACTTGTTGATGTTACTATATATAATAGTGCAAATAAATCAAATGCTCCTCTAGAGCTTTAATAAATTTTCACGAGGAAAACTTTAAAAGTCATGACACAGTATGATCTTTTGCATCCTTTTACACAAAGATTAGTGAAATCGTATGTGGCCTTAAAGTGGAACTTTATTAACCATGATTATTTTGATTGATTGGCATGACCGGATAGACCATCTCGAGTCAATGATGATGTAAAAAGTGTAAAGAAGAAAAAATATCTTCAAGTAATGATTTTGTCTATTTTCTCTTGTGGAAGTTAATTTATGATCTAGGGATGAAACCCTTAGTTTCCTAGAAAGGTTGCAATGAGATATATGATGAAATATATATTCACATTTTGAACCATTTAGAATTTTTAATCGATGTATCGTCTAAATGATATAAAAGTCGCAACCTGAAATTTGCGAGACTAGTAACTCGAGTAAAAATATTGGGGAATCATTGCTCCAAACTATTATAAATCACTTCCCACATGTTCAGTGATTAATTTTTTAGTGTTGAACACTATATGTCTTATGTTCACACATAATTTGCTTTTGTTGAAACGCTTAGCAAGCACATTCAGTTGATTGCAAAACCAATAATCATAAAGAGAAAATTTTCAATTTGGGGTCATTTTATTTTAGATATAGATAGTAAATCACATCAAGCCAATACATTATGATGATACCTCTCCATTATAATTGGTTTTTGCTAAGGAACCAAATATTTCTAATATGAGTTTTGAATTACTCCACCACAATGTACAATGATGGGACTTCAAAAGAATGCATTGAGTATGGATCCCCATCAATAATATTTAAAGTCATCAATAGTATTTTTGCAATGAGTTGATTTTGATTGTTTTATATCAAACATCCTACCATTCAGGGGAGATTATAAGAAGATAGAACTTAATTGATATGAAATGAATTATTGATCCTCATTATAAATAATATGAAAAAGAAGTTCTTAAAATAATTTATTTATAATTTAGTAGAGCCAGCCATGTTTACTGACCTAAAGATGTGACTAGATCACAAATTCAGCTGCTAATGCTCCGAGTGAGATATGTATCCCAGAATGATAGTTGGTAATAAGAGTCTATGGCACGCCTAAAACGTGATAGACAAATCGATTCCAAAAATATATATAAATATATTCCTCGAAAGAAAAAGGAGAAATATATTAAGATAGTAAATCTAGGATATAAAGACCCCAAGTGAATCTCCTAAAGAGATACGTACTCGACATGAAGGTTCCAGAATGACCTTGGGTACCTGAATATAATGAGATCTCAACATAAATATCATGTCTAGGAAAGAATGGAATCAAAACAAATTCCACGCCAGAATAATGCTTATGTGTTTAATAAAGCGCTAAATATTATGATTGATTATTAGGATCTTAAAAGCATACATGCCCGGAAGTGCATAGATAAAGATGATTGGCTAAACAGAAAGACGCAAGAAATTAATGAAAAATCAAAGTCACTCCGGGTGTAATATCTTTGGGACATGACGCCTATACACAAAAGATGTAACAATTGGTCTTTGTCCAAAAGTTAAATGAGAAATAAAGTTATGAGATACAAATGATGAATGGTGGCACAAAGTTTCGCAAAGACCTGAGATTGATATATTCTAGTGTGGTGGAGATAACTATATTGTAATACCCGTTTCGAAATGGAAATTCTATTTTAGAAATCGAGAGTTAAGGTCACACTTATAGTTATATGAGAATTCGAAAGTCATGAATGTTGGACTTATTATTATAATGAGGATATAAATATATATTCATTTGATGATCGGGTTACCTTAATTATTAGGGTTCTAAGTTAAGGAACTTAGTCGGTTCATTTCATTATGGATAATTATTGGTTTAATGGACATGGAAGAATATATATATTTATATAAAGAATATTAAGATGTATATGTAGGGCTAAAGAGAAGTGAACCTTGTTGGACTTAGTTGATTATTTTTATTTGGGTTTATATCAAGTGGTGGAAACGTGGAAGGAGTTCTTGGGCCAGGTTATATGAGTGTATAAGTGTATTGCGTTTGTTTATTTAGGTTAGATTAATTGAAATAAAAGAAAAAGAAAAGGGAACTAGAATTTAGGAATATTATATTAAAAAGTAACCAATCCCGAGATGAACAGTAACCAAGAGAGAGGGAAGTGTCTGCGATCTTCACTGATCCGTCAACCGCTCCACCGTAGCGCCGCTGTACTGCCGCCGGAAAACGCGATTTCGAAGGGAAACAACAGGTAACATTTCTCATACACTTTTATAAGCTTACATTTAGTATTCTGGTAGATTTCGTCAAGTTTTCATAGAATACCGCTAATTTCCCTGTGAGTTGAAGAGGTAAGATGGGGAAAACCATTTGCCTATAGCAACCGTAGCATAGAGACCATCCGTAATTAGAGCAGTAACTTATGGAGTGTGGGTGTGTGTGTTAACCGGAGAAGACAACAAGTGTGTGTGTGTGTGTGTGACATCGCCGGAAAAAAACAGGACCGCCTGTGTGTGTTTGTGGCGTTGCCGGAAAAGGAGAACAACTCTGTGTGTGTGTGTGTGTTAGCTTCACCAGAGACGACAGTGAGGGTGTGTGTGTGTTTCATCAGTTACAACCGGGAGCAGTGTGTGCGAATGTCTGTGACTATGTGTAAACCTGTGAGACCGTCGCCGGAGACGACGGAGTTGGAGGTGTGTGATCAACGGGAGGGCAAAGATGCGTGAGTAGGTGTTTCACCGTTGAGGGCAGACCGTCAGTATGTTAGTGTACTAGCCGGCACTGGCAGTTTAGGCGTGGCATGTTTCTGCTTCCATTTAGTCAAGAACCGCCGGGCGAAATGGTGTGGGTGTGGTTGCATCAGAAGCAACGGTTCTGTGTGTGAGTGTGTCGCCAGTCACCACAGTGTTTGGTTGGTCACCGGCAAGTTGAGAAGAAGTCAAGAGAAGGAGACGGTGGTTGGCAGGGAAATGGTAGGTCAAAGAAAAAAAAGAAAGTGGAGTTTAGGGTTGTGTTTAGTTGGGCCAAAAATGCCTCCCACCTTGGGCTCTTGTTTTTTTTTAAGCCCATGTTATTTAGTGTAGTATTGTGTATATTAATTGGGTCTATATTCTTTGATGGACCGATGATATATATATTACATATTAGAGATTTGGGCCTGATCTGTCATTAAACCTTTGGGCTGATGACTAGTACAAATATATTAAGGAATTAGGGTTGTTAATTATTTTGGACTTTTGGATGGTGTACATGTACACACACACACACACACACACACATATATATATATATATATATATATATATATACATATATATATATATACATATATATATATACATATATATATATATATATACATATATATATATATATATACATATATATATATATATATATACATATATATATATATATATGTGTGTGTGTGTGTGTGTGTGAATATATATAATATATCTATATGTACGTATATAAACATATATTTAATTATAAACATATATATACACATTTATTTATAAATGTGTATATACGTACATGTAATTAAATATATAAATACATATACTTATTTTATATTTATGTGTGTATATATATATATATATATATATATATATATATATATGTATATGTATATATTGTGTGTGTATGTGTTGCTAAGATTCGACCCTATGGGTTAGGTGTGCGGATCCGACTTTGAGGTTTTAATATCCAGATTCGACGAGTTGTGTGGCGTAGATTCGACTTGCGTATTATGAATCCGATTTCTTGATCTGACAAAGATAAGCGGGAGTATTCGTCTTATATCTTAATTAGAATCCGACTTGAGGATTTCGACGGCAACATGTGGCGTTCGGCTGAAGGGTTGAGTTGTTGATTAATTACTAGGTTTGGCCTTAGGGTGGTTCGACCTAGGGGTAGTGAGTGTCGTTTAATTAAACGATTTGAAACACAGTATTATTTTGGTATACTTGTTGTAGGTTCTGCTGACGGGAATTTGTTAAGCTAACACCTGATAATTATCATTGGACCAGCTGTGTCGACAGTCAGGTGAGTTACCCTAAGTTAGTTCCGTTTCCCGCAATACGTAGTGGTGTGTGATGTGAAGTTCTACTATGTGCTATGTGCATTTAAATGTGATAAACGTTATGTGTTAAATATGATAGAAGTTATGTGTTAAATGTTATGTTAATGTTATGTTATGTGTTTAGACGACCGTTCCTGCGGGGTCGGTCGGGGTGATTGACGATATCTAAAGGTGGGACCTGTGATAGTCGTAGCGGGTTAGACCCGGGTTAAGCATCAAATGGGTGTGTCCCGAGATGCGGTGATGGGCTAGGCCTGAGTAGTATGATGATGGGCTAGGCCCGAGCAGTGTGATTGATGGCAGGTTGTGATTCCTGCAAGAGGGCGAGGCCCGAGCTATGTATTGTGTTGAAGCAGGGGGTAAGGTAGTGTAATTCACAAAGCTTTTAGATTACCCGTTGTTGTTGATATATTTTCAGGTTCCTCTGGAATCGGTTGGGACGAGGCTTAGCAGTAGCAGCAGAGTTCAAGTTTTATTTGAAAACCATTACAGACATTATTTTATTTAAAATGTTTCTGCAACTCGATTTAGTTTTAAAGACTTGTTACATTCGTCTGTAATTATATTTTGGAACGCGTGGTTGGTATTTTATCTTACTTATTTTTATTATAGTATATTTAAAAAAACGTTTGGGGCGTTACAACTTGGTATCAGAGCCTTGGTTTGAGGGATTCGGACATACAAGTGGTGTGTTCGGACTTAAACCTTGGTTCGAAGTTTTCAAACTGTCTGGTGTAGGATTCGTGATTAGGGTTCCTTGCATGTTCTTGTTTTATTGTTGCTTGGGATCCGACTCATGGTTCAAAGCCGGGCTGCATTTTCGAACGATTTTACAAATGTTTTTCACACGCGTTGTCTGCTGGAGCCAAAGGTCCGGGTAAGCAATTGTAGATGAGATTATTTTTGAATTATGTGTATTATTCAGATAACTGTAAAGCAGATGATGTTGATACTTAGTATATTATGAATACTTTAAGCTATGCATGAGACTAGACATATGTGTTTAGAACACTTGAATTGGCCTTACTTCATGTTCTTGTTTGATTGTTGGGGTTGGGTAGGTTCAAGTTTTCGACTACTTATATGCCTAGGGTTATGCATAACACTGTATTCATACTATACTAGACTGTTGACAATGAGATAGGTGAATTGTGACTTGTTTCAAGTTAGATAATGTGATAACTGAATTGAGACTTATTTTCAGTCAGAGAATATGGTAGTTGAGTTGTGAATTATATTATGTCAGTGATGATGTTGATGCATAGTATACTGTGAATCCCCGAATGCCATGCATAAAACTGGAAATATAGGTTTAGAGCACTTGAATTGGCCTTATTTCATGTTCTTGTTTGATTGTTGGGGTAGGATAGATAAGTTTTCGATTGACTATATTACTAGGGTTATGCATAGCACCGTATTCACACTATACTGGACTGTTGAGAACGATATGATGTGTATGTAGTGACCTTTACATGGTGCCTTATACGTGAAGCTTTATATGAGCAGAATTTCAGTGTTACTTGACCTAAGCCCATGAATCGAGAGACATAGTGGTAATGTTAAGATCTGGTATGTATAGTGTGCCGGTAACAATATGAAGGACTGTATTGTTACAGACACACGGTACACATTAGAACTTGACGGGATCATGAAGTATCTTGTGAATCTGGTGAGGGGTATTGTGTTATGTATTATGTGCCTAGCTAGGGTTTCCTTAGTGCACGTAGCGCTACTCGTAGACAAGCTAAGTGTGCAAAAAGAAAAGACTTATGTGTTGAGAAGTTATATGTGGTAACGCCTATCTAACTCATAGTGCGTTATCTTTACTTCAGAATGGTTGAAACGAGAAGTAGCCAAAACTTGTTGACTGGGGGAAATACTGATGTACCCCGAGATGGAGATACGGCGAGTCATATGGCCGACGTGGATCCAAGGCGACAGCCAAGGATACCGGTAGTTGCTATAAAGGGTGGGGACGTTGACCCCCCTGTTGTGGATGTTGGAATAGTGACTACTATTGCTAAAGCTCTGGAGCAGATCTTACCAAATATGTTTGAGCAGATGGCTAAGGAAATGGAAGTCATGGTTGCCGCTGAGATGACGAAGGCATTGGATGCCAGGGGGTTAGCCGACACCCCATGACACAAGCAGGTATTCAGGGAACTGTAGGAGGTAGTACCTACCAAGAATTAATGGCCTGTGGGCCGCCAGTCTTTAAAGGGAAGCCCGATCCGGTGGAAAGTACCAGATGGTTAGGTACTGTTGAGGGGGCTTTCAGGACCAGTTACTGCCCCGCGGACCATAAGGTCCTGTACGCGAGCAACTTACTTCACAACGCTGCTAAGGACCGTTGGTCTTTACTAATGCTACAGAAAGGTGAAGCACTAGTGGAGTCATTTTGGGAGGAATTCAAGGAGTTGTTTACTACAAAGTATGCACCGAAGGTAGAGGTGGAGAGAGTGGAGAGAGAGTTTCTGGCTATGAAACAAACAACTGAGACGATCACTGAACTTAATGAGATGTTCCTGGAGAAGGTAAGGTTTTGCCCCGAGTATGTGGCGGATGAGCAAATGATAAAGTTTCGTTACATGGAGGTTTTGAAGACGGAAATTAGAGAATTTGTAGACGAGTCCAAGTATGAGACTTTGGATAAGATGATGGGTGGGTGGTGCGAGGGCTAGGGAACTAGAATTGGTTAAGCAAGTTGCTGAAAGACAGAGCAAGAGAAAGATTGAACATGCGACAGTATCGGACAAGAGAATCAAGTATTTGATGCCGAAGTTTGAGAGGAAGAGGGAACCATCTAGGTGCATAAAGTGTGGAAGGAGTCATGCTGGAGAGTGTAGGCTAGGATTCCAAGGATGCTTCAAATGTGGTTAATCGGGTCACATGAGTAGAGACTGTCAAGGGAAGAACGTAAGGGTTTGTTTCAACTGCTATATGCCTCGTCATATGAAGTATGAGTGCCCGCAGCTAGGTAAAGAAGTAGTAAGGGCCGTTGCCCCTGCAACCTTACGAATTACCCATGGAAGCATAGGAAGGAGCGACGAGGCCGCTGGGGAAAAGGACGATTCTTCCAGCTCACTACCGGAGAATTCCAAGAAGAACTCGATATGGACGCAGGTATTCCTTCATTAACACAACATTAATAGTTATTTTATTTTACTTTAAGTGATTGTGAGGCGAGTAAATCTGCGTATCATTGTGTCGTTTTAAGTAAGCGCCAGTGAGACTATGAGTAACCTTAACAGTAGGGGTAGTTAATGATGTATTTGAGGTGTGTTGCTTTTTGTCTTTTGTCTTTAGCCGTTGTGCTCCTTTGGCCGAGGGCCATTCACCGATGTGAAGTATTAGTTGTTTTGTATGTTATTGTGTTACGTCACAACGGGTGGGACCCGAGATGTGACAGTATGGGTATGACCCAACTGCAGTTTTTGTTCTTTTTAGAAACAGTGTCGAGGCACGGAGTGCCAGTGTCAGTAGTGTTTGACTGAGAGACGAGATCTAGCTGTCAATTTTGGGAATGTTTCATAGCGATTTGGTAACAAAATCACACTTTAGTATGACTTAACAGCCGTAGGCGGATGGTTTGAGTGAGCGGACGATACATGCTTAAAAGACATGCATTCGTACATGAGTACTAAAGTTCGGGGACAACTGTGGTTTTGTTTCCCATTAGTAGAATGAAGGGTTTTGAACCTGACCAAACCACCTTGTGACTCAAACTGGTCAATCCTGGGTTTGATTCCACTGGTTCAATCCTAAAAGCGGAACTGGATTGAACACAACCCTCTAAACCCCAAAAGGGTTAGGATCTTTAAAACTTTAAATATGATCAACATAGTTTCTCACAAAACAATCCATAGATAAGGTTACAAAATTATACCTGAACAAAAACTTTTAGGATTGCTAAAGATAGTCCACCACTACTGCACATCCGATTAAACTGGCTACTAGACCGCTCCTGGATCACCAAGCCTCAAAATCGCAGACTCTGAGTGTGTGTGTGTGTGTGTTCCTGCGTCGATCACCAAAACCGCAAACACCCTTGCGGTGTTCTTCCTTGTTCGACGGCAAGAGAGAGAGAGCCGAGAGAGTGCGACCGAGAGAGAGAGAGGGCGAGATCGAGAGAGAGAGTGTTGTGGTGACTAGGGTTAATCCCTTAATGTCTCATGTCTAATCCTTAAGGCTTAAGGATATTATATAGGGATTAACTTGGACCTAAGCCCGTTTAATTAAAAGCCCAACTGGTTTTAATTAAACTTTCATCTCTTCTCATATTGACCCCCTGGACTTTACTAGTTAATCAATTAACTATTAATTAACTTAGTCCGTTAAATATTAAAGACTTAATATTTAATTCTCCTTAAATAATAAATAACTATTTATTATTTATTTCCTTTCTAATAATTAATACAAACTGATTAATTATTTATTTCTCTCTTTTCAATAATTAATACTACTGATTAATTATTTCGTTTTTTTTTCTTTAATAATTAATCTAACTGATTAATTATTTCCACACAGATTTATGGTGAAATCCAACTGTTCTGAATTGGATGTGTAGCAGTGTGACCCTTTAGTCTCTTATAACATTGGATACAATATGCCCGTTAATTATCTCTGCACATAATCCAATAGACTCCCACTTGTGTAAGATAAGTAACAGTTACTGCACATTGTTAGCCTAAGGAGGTCCCTAGCCAGACACTTAGGGTAACCAGGTTATAAGAACTCTTATACCCCAAAGTAACTTGTGATAAAACTTCATAAGCAACCTGCTTAGAAGTAACCTGTTATAAACTGACTGTTTATAAACTAAACTATCATAAACTCCCTGTTTATGAATGGATACGTCTTTATATATACAAGCTTCCATATATATAGGTTTGTCCCTTGCAACTTGATATTTCAATTTTGAGCATGAGCATGGAAAAGGTCAACTCAGAGACTCAATAATTTGTTCATGACATACTTGATTTCTAAACTGCGTGATAAACGACAAAGAACAGATCAGTTCGTTTGGGCACGGCCGTGCACTTACCAATTTCTCTAATCAGTCAAGGGGCCCGGAAATATCTCTCCTAAAAAGGAGGTGCAATTACCATCTTGCATATTTGCATTTGGCAACACGGCTCCCACTGAATCTAGACACGCCCCTTATGACCACCCTGTTATGGCGTGGCGTTAGAACGCGCTAAGAAGACAACAGTTACCGCATCCCAAACCAAATACCTCAGGCTTGAGGATAACCTATGTGATAAATACTTTTGACACGAATCCACGAAGTATTTTTCACGGTGGGTCAATCCAATATTCGTAACCCTAACGAATATCCGTAAATTTTGGTCCGCAAAAACCGTTCGCAGCTATATTCCTGGATGACTTTATAACCCTATCGAGGTTCCCACCAAGATTACGATGACTTTATAACCCTATCGAGGTTCCCACCAAGATAAGTAGTCACGGATGATGTTTTGAATAAACCTGATTTATTCCTGGATGAACCAAAACATACAAAATTGTGAAGAACAATGAAACTAATTTCTACACCCTTCCATATTCCTCCCTGGAATAAAGATGTATAATTTCTACCATTTCACTGACTCGATTCACGGTGTTTATCTGAATTACTTATTATTTTTACATTGTAACTTATCACGGATTACAAAGAAAATAATATGGTTATAAACCCTAAAACACAAGACTAGTACTTTGAAGTACTCCTTCTTGGTTTTGCTAGAAATCATTCTTGCAACCTAAGAACACTTCTAGGCTTACTTATTTTATAAATTCCTTAAACTTGGAGAACTGGAAATAACTCCTTGTTTCTGATTTATAAAACAATCTCCCTGTAATTAAAACTTTAATTACATTTGTAGATGTAATAAATCTTACTAGATTTTATATCCCTTTTGAAATGATAAATCCTCTTACACCTACTTGTAAGAAACTTGAAATTAGATTCCCGGTGTATACCAACACTTATCTAATTCCATTACTAAGGATATTTGAGAACATCCTTTTTCATCATCTCTAACGTTAACCAACCAATAATATTATTAAGCTGACTTACTGAACATTTTAGAACGTATATAATTTCTATTTAAGTCATAACTTGACTCAAAAATCTTGCAATGATATCTTTATCGAATAAATCATGCACTCCTTGGATTAGTTCTTTCCCAAGAACTTACTGTTTTAGATAACTTCTAAAAGCATCCAATAATTATATACTTTAAAAGTTCAAACTTGTATTTATCACACTGGTTAAAAAAAACTTTTATTAACTCTGATAAATACATTAGTCAGGTGCTCCCACTATCTCTTATGAAAAGATGCATTCTTTAAAAAACATCCTTTTAGGCCTTAGTCAAAACTTGACTACCATACCTAAGACTTGTGTTCCAAACACATGTTTTAGAGAGCTTAGTTTTTGTAAGAAATTTGTTTTATGAAACCAATAACTTGGATCTCCCATATATCCATCTTTCCAATTACGGAAAGTGGTTTCATTAAACTTACCATGATCACAAGTATGAAACACTCATAATGGTATCTTAAATTTCTTTCCTTAAAACATATAGTATAAAACTCCCTTGATTATAATAACTATTATAATCATTTTTATACTTTCTTAAACGTTTTATCAAAAACTATTTTACTTAGAAATAATAAGCATCATTTCTATTTAGTTCAAGACTTTGAACATTCACTTTTCATAAAGTCTTAAATACTTGTTGAATTAGAAAAACTATCTAATCTTATAAACAAAACTTGTTTATTTAAGCATTTGAAAAAGCGGAGCCAACATTTATATATAACTACAACAAAACATAGCAAAAAGATTATGATGAATCACCAAACAAGTCAAGACTTGACTTATTGGTTCTCTTTTAGTCACAACTGGACTAATCCTAATTCATAAGAATACGTGCACGGATATATAACTAAATAATTAAATTTCCATAAACTTAAAAACATAAGTTTTAATAAACCAAACAAGATAAAACATGTTCATAAAAACTTTAAAAAGAGTTTAATAAACTAGGAAATAGAAATTATTATAATATCCGTAAGCTGCACGTAGGATCCTTTTATGCTGGGCCGCATCACTTTCCATCTCCTCCTGCAATAAACGATTGCAAGATGTTAGAATACTTGTAAAACTTTACAAGTAGGAAAGTGACAAAGAAGCTAATCACGCAATACCTGAGGAGCCAGACTTGCCTCCTGCCTCATGACCTTTCGGACAAACTCGTTTCCAATGTCCGGCCTCGCCGCACCTGAAGCACCTATTCTCGGTTCTTGCTTTGTTTGGCTTCGGCTTCTTGCCCTTGTTGTCGTTATTAGCCCAGGGTGCATTCTGGATGGGCTGGGCCTTGCCCTTTCCCTTTCCGTTGCGCCCCTTCCTCTTCTTACGTCCATCATGTCCCACTATAAGAATGTCCTTAAACTTGGTCCCGATACTCTGCTCAGCAGTCCGGAGATTTCTCTCCCAAGTGAGAAAGTTAGACCCGGTGAGCTTATCCTTCTCAAGGATAGAGCGGAGTGAGAGGAGTTTGTTGGAGTATGCCCACTGACGCACGTACGCCATTAGGATCACTGCCAATAAAGTGTGGACCTATTGGGTCACACGCCGGGGATCAATCCTGACAGCAATGAAAGATGAGGGACTGAAAGTGTCAAAGTGGAGAAGTTGGTGTGCAGGAAGATTACGCGACGCGGTCCTTGTTATGGTACGCGACGCGGATGTTCCGCGGCGCAGAAACATACGGGCACGCGGCGCGTAAATTCGTCTGACAGCATGCAACTTTTGGCTCCACCTCCTTTTTGGGCCAATAAGAGAGCTTGCTTTCTGTTGGCCGGCCTTGGGGGAGAATAAAGGGTCTTTTGGCTCATTTGACATGCAAGGAATTCGGATTTCTCTCTCACTCTCTCTCTCTAGAAAACCCTTGAAGCTACATGGCACTTTGAGAGATCTTGCATCTTCTAGTTAGTGCATGTGAGGTTTTATTCCAGATTTGAGAGAGTTTTGCTGTCCTTGTGGTGGATTCAAGTCGTTGAAGTTCATCCAAGCAAGCTAGTACTTTTGGATTGAGCAAACCCGGGGTGGATCATCAATAGAGAGGAGCTCGGTTGCTTCTTCATCATCACCACCGGTTTCTACAGGTTGCTAGAGCTAAGGAGAAAGGTATATCCTTCTTTCTCTTCCTTTCCATGTTGCAAATACTAGTGGTAGAGATTGGTCCATTTTGGGGTTTTATGCTTTGTTTGCTTGTTCTCTTGATTTGTTTGTTGCATGTTGCTTCCGCTGTGCTCATAGAACCCCAACAGTGGTATTAGAGCCACCTCTATACTGTATTTGCACATGGTGGCCTGAAAAACCCGAAAATAAGATTTTAGTTTTCTGTCCAGTGGATTTCCGCGGCGCGGAACTCTTGTGGTCACGCGGCGCGGAAAATGACGGGACGAAATTTGGTTTCTGCCACTGTTTTTACGCGGCGCGGTCCTGTTGTTGGGTCCGCAGCGCTGAACTTACCTGGGCAGAATCCGTTTTTCTTTTTGTTAAAGAAAATTGTTTTTTGGGTTTTTAGCACAAAATTTTGGTTTCTGGATTTTTTGTCCATAAATTAAAATTTGTTTTTTGTAAGTTGCCTTGTATAATGGTTGGTGTATTTATATGTGGATTATTATTTTGGCATGAAAATGGTAATTGCATATACTTACAATATGTATTTATGAATATGTTTAATCAAAAATGGTTTGGTGTTACTAAGGCATAAGTACATTGGATTTTTAGTGCCTTGAGTGTTTTATAAGAATCTTAACCATTATACATAAGTTTACATGGTTTTGTGTGGCACACCATGTTGTTGTTCATTAGTGAACTTGGTTGTTTGTTCTTGTGATGTTGGTAACCATAGATATGCCCTAGACCTTGTGGATGTTTGGTTGCATTTTTATTTTTCATTCATTTGGTGACTTTAAGTCACATGGTTTGTAATAATTAAATTTATTTATTTGGTATGTAATTTTGTATATGTGGCTTGCATGCCATTTAAATATTCCATATTATGTATTTGTACTAGAAGTTAGGAATTGTGGCTTGCATGCCATTTATTTCTTTTTCTATGTAATTGTAATATGGAGCAACCATCGGGAGTCAATGAAGTGACGTCTTGGCGAACACGAATCCGAGAGGCCCAATGGAGGTAGCGGGTTTAGTGGGAGGACATCCGAAGTCAAGGCTTTTGGTCCTTAGATGACTTTGTTTTCCCGTAGTGGCTCACGGGAAAACGCATAGGTTTTAGGGGCATGGTTACCAATTTGTTGTATGCGTGTGATGGTTTTATTATATTGTTTATGCATGAGTTGTAGGACTATTGCATGATAGACAATTTTTGTAAATAATAAAACCCAAGAGTGTTAAAGATGGTTTAACAACTCTCGCGCGCACACTCGATTAACAAACGGATTTAACGACGGTTTAGTATCCGATTAGTGAGAACTTTTTGGTTATTGTCACTTTTTGTTAATCATACTCAAAATGTTTTTTAACCGGAAAACTAAATCCCGTTTTCTAAAATGTAAATCGCACACCAGCCATAAGATGACACCACCCGAATCTAGTCGTGTAAGGGTTGATTGTCAAGCTTTAGCCGAGTTAGCCTTTGCATGAGCTGTGTGGAAGGTGCGTGTGGCAACTCGCAAGGTCGATTGTCGAGATCTAGCCGAGTCGATTTTGGGCGAGAGTACCACCGTGTATCTTGATGGTTGTCGAGCTCTAGCCGAGTTATGCAAAATATTAATTGAGAATCGGTGGGGAGGGATCAAACATGCCAAACTTGGCACAATGGTTGTCAAGTAGGATCCCGCAAGGAACTAAGAGTTGCAATAATGGATTGCAATCGGTCAATGGTTGCCGGGCTAAATAGCTTTGCCACGTGATCCGCGGAAAACCCGTCACGGTGCAAGGTGAAATAAGGTTCTTAGCCCTTGTTAAAATAGTTGTTTTTATTTCACACATGGGGTAATTATTTTAACGAGGATTTCAATCAAACTAACTAAAACTACTATGTTTCATAGATGACATCGACTAGCATCAACAACACCAACTTCACGTTACGTATGTTTCTTGAGAAGGAGAAACTCGATGGGAGTAACTTTATGGATTGGTCTAGGCAATTGCGCATTGTCCTACGACACGAAGACAAGTTACACACCATTGAGGAACCCCTTCCAGAAGCCCCTGCTACCAACGCAAGTAGGACTATTCTTGTTGCGTATAATAAATGCGTTAAGGACACCAACGAGGTCTCTTGCCTCATCTTAAGCATGATGATCCCTAACTTGCAAAGGCAATTAGTGGATCTAAATGCATACGAGATAATGCTTGAGTTGAAGGACATGTTCCAACAACATGCAAGGAAAGAACGGTATGGGTGTTTAAATGAACTACTTGGTTGCCGGATGCAGGATTATGAGAGCTTAAGCATTCACGTGCTTAAGATGAAAGCACTTATGGAACGCTTGGAGAGGCTAGGATTTACCATTGAAAGGGAAATGGTGGTGGATATTGTTCTCCGATCACTCCCACCATCATATGAGCAATTCATTATGAATTATCACATGCATGGTATGGATAAATCCTTAATGGAGCTTCATGGCATGCTGAAGACTCTTGAGTCTAACATGGCCAAAGGTAAGCTCACCTCGTCCACTCTCGCTATGGCTACAAAATGGCGAGCTACCTCAAATGGGAAGCTTGGTTCTACTAAGCTCACCATGTTCAAGGAGTTGAAGGGCAATGAGATTGCGCCTCAAGATGAGACTCCAAATGGGGAAGTTTGCTACTTTTGTGGAAAGCATGGAAATTGGCGCCGCCACGCCTGCCCTAAGTGCCTTGATGAGCTGAGGATGCACAAGATGAGAAATATTGGCTCCAAAGCTTAAGGTACATTCATGATCAAACTCTACTATTTATCTACTTCTATAGGCAAGTTTTGGATACTAGCCATAACACTCACGTTTGTCACAATTTTGTTTGGTGCATAGTGCAGGTGTTAGAAAGAAGTAGAAGCTGTAGAGAGCTGGACTTCATAACGGGAAACAAGATGGTTGTCCCTATTTGAAAAGGATTGGAAGTCCGAATCTTGCCACTCCTTCCAGCTAGTCTATTACTTTGTTAGATCTATGTTTTACGCCCTGCGTGGCTAGAAACAATGTATCTTTTATGCCTTTTGATAACGATGGATTAACTTCTTATGAATTATGTATTTGGTGGCTTATATGAAAGTTTATCCATGTTGTGGCATTTATTATGAGCGTTTGCTTATGAAGTAATAGATTGATCGTGAATGATTTGTACATGTTACTCGTATTGTTAAAGTCAATTTAACCATATAAATAAGACTTGCATCACCAAGCTCCATGTGGTTAGGAACTTGGATCTTTTGATCTAGGATCAATTGATGATTGTAAATCTTATTTATTAGGATAAAATGACTCAAACATCCTTCACACTTTTGTGTGTAAACCGTTCAAGCAAAACCTAAAGAGTAACATTAGGTACTTTGTTACCTTACCAGTGAAGGTAAAAGGATGAATATGTTTAATTTGTTAGACACTCGTCTGAAGCCTTGTAAGGTGTTCAAGACACATCCGTGACAAAGTACATGACTAAGAGGGCATAAGACTAAAATACTCAAATCTAATAGAGATGTTGAGGATGAAGTTATGAGTTTTGTGACCATCATAAGAATTATGGCTTTTTCTCATAATTCAATCCTCCTAGGACATATTGTTATATATGGTCGCTAAGTGGAGGAACCGGACATTCTAGTAATGGTCCGATTATGATGGGTTTAACCAAAGTACCCTATTGTTTGGGAATACTTTGATAGTGGCGGGAAATGTTCCAAAAGCCAAACCAACAAAGATGGTTAAGTATGCACCTTAGATGATGATACTAGAAAGTGTGTCTTTCCTAGTCCATCACAAAGTCCGAATTCCTCAACCTGTGTTTATGGTGTGTTGGAGGAAACCGGAATCTAGAGGTGCTACTCCATTAGGTATTCTACTGTGGCCATTGGATATTTGAACAAGAAGTGTGTTGTTCAAAAGGTTTCAAATATCTGCGGGTGCCAGTAGGATTAAAGTTTACCTTGAATGAAAAAACCTGATGTTGGCACTAGCAATCAATTGTGATTGAAGCTCAGCATGGCTATGCTGGAGCACCAGACATTAAGTCATTACCTCTTAAACTTGGTAATAGTTGTCATAAGGCCGGAAAGATATAGTTTTATATCTGAGGGAGATGACTTAATGATGTTTACATCAAACTACCAAAACAAGAGTGGGCCTAGAGTCTGCTAGAAGGAAGGGGCGAGGAAAATGAGATGCGATCCATGAGGGATATCCAAGTATTGGACTTGGTAATTCCAACCCCTAGGTTGAAAATCGAAGGGTAAAAATGGTTCTTTGTTGAAAGAGACCAACATGGATATGTTTATGATTTCGAATACCGACTGATAGGAAAGATCTATGATTGACCATGTGGAAGGTATCATATGATGACTTTCTCTCAGTGGTTATGTCGAATATTGAGTTCGTAGACAACTTCAAATACTGACTAGTAGAAGATAGTTTTACGATGATTGACCATAAGGAAGGTATCATCTAAAAATTCTCTATCGGTGGTTATGTTGAAGTAAACTCGGATACTTGTATTTTTAGTGCCTTTCATAGCTAAGACAACTTAATGCAAAGACCACATTCCTTAATAGGAATTCTCTGAGGAAGTACTCATAACACTTTCCGATGGTCTGTTACATTAAGTGTATCCTTGTAAAGTCTACAAGCAAAAGGAGTCCCTTGAAGGACTTACATAAGCATCTCAAGGTTACAATCTTTGCTTTGATGTGAAAATCAATTGTTTGAGTTTTCAATAAGCGAGGAAGAAACGTGTATGAATGTCAGGGCTAGTGGGAGCATTGTTGTGATTCTATATCTAATTATGGAGATAATGTCCTTACCTTATATTGTTCAAAAGATAAAGTAAGGAATTATGCATCCATAACGACTATAGAATATACAAAACCGGTTTAGGGCATCAAGAAATATTTAGATATGTTCTTGGTACTCTATTATAAAAGAAGCAGGAGTAAATTGTTACTCTAATGTTAGCTTCTGAATAGAATGGGATAACTGCCGATTTTAATCGGAGTTTATGATCCTACAAAACATGGTGTTGTTGATCAAAGTAGTTCTTGAAGCATCACTGACTCTATTGGGTTCTTCTGAGACAATGAGGGTAGGATGGCTTTACTATAAGAACCGAAGTCTCGAGTAGTCATTTACCTTATTGGGTTCTTCTGAAACAATGAAGGTATGATGAGTTGTAAGAAGCATCATGGTCTCACCAACGCATGCTTTATGAGTGATTGGTTGAGGTAGAGGCATGATCGCTAGCAGAGTTTACACGGATGGTTTTATGGCAGATCCGTTGACTAAGCTGTTGTCACGGGCTAGTGATGTTTACCATACTAGGCCTAGGTGAACAAAGCTTGAGTTTGTTTTAGTTATATGTTTGGTATATATTATATTGGGGAACATTAAGCAGTATTGTACTTCATACTATATTGATTATTAAATGTGATTTAATAATACGCCGAGGGCGGATATTTTATGAATCCTTACTGCGTTCCATCTTAGCATGTTTAACACTTCCCAGAATGCTCTTTTCATTCTAAATGTCCACAGTCAGTCATTCTTCATGGGGAGGAAGTTTGAGATAAGGCTGAGGGAAGTGGTTGGTCGCTATCTAATAATGGATTAGATAAAAGAGACGCAACACTTCGCCTGTGCTTGCAATGGTCAAGTGACTGGACGACCCGCACCTGAACTTACTTCATGGTTTCTATCACGAGTAAGTCAGGATGATAATATCATTTTATCCTTAGACTGGAGATACATGTGTTCCAAAGCATTGATCCGCTTTGCTTTGATTGCTTTCAAATGCAGTTCGTAACTGGCTGTTATAAAGGGAGCTTTTAGGTAAAGTATGGTGTATGTGGCGGACCAACGTAGTCAAAAGGATTCGTTCCTCTAGTTTTAGAGAGATATCCATGGGCCCCTCGATGATTGAGCGCTGACGTAAAATGCATGGCCATGCTCAAGTTGCGATGATATTTGATCGATTGCAACTAGATTTTGGGTCACCATCAATCGAGATCGAGAAACATAATCGTGAACGATCTGGAGATTGACATTTAACCATGTCTCGTGTTCACACGGATATCGCGAACGAAGGGATGAATGATCACTTATATATAGGACCATTCCGTATCTGATTCTGGATTTGGTTTTTATTCTTGATGACAAAACCCATGCTTGTTGGGGGCAGAGATGCCTTGCTAGAGGTCACTCTTTGTCTGTGGTTTATGGGTACGGTGTGTCATGTGCAAGTGGGAGTTTGTTGGAGTATGCCCACTAACGCACGTACGCCATTAGGATCACTGCCAATAAAGTGTGGGCCTATTGGGTCACACGCCGGGGATCAATCCTGACAGCAATGAAAGATGAGGGACTGAAAGTGTCAAAGTGGAGATGTTGGTGTGCAGGAAGATTACGCGACGCGGTCCTTGTTATGGTACGCGACGCGGATGTTCCGCGGCGCGGAAACATACGGGCACGCGGCGCGTAAATTCGTCTGACAGCATGCAACATTTGGCTCCACCTCCTTTTTGGGCCAATAAGAGAGCTTGCTTTCTGTTGGCCGGCCTTGGGGGAGAATAAAGCAAGCTAGTAGTGCATGTGAGGTTTTATTCCAGATTTGAGAGAGTTTTGCTGTCCTTGTGGTGGATTCAAGTCGTTGAAGTTCATCCAAGCAAGCTAGTACTTGTGGATTGAGCAAACCCGGGGTGGATCATCAATAGAGAGGAGCTCGGTTGCTTCTTCATCATCACCACCGGTTTCTACAGGTTGCTGGAGCTAAGGAGAAAGGTATATCCTTCTTTCTCTTCCTTTTCCATGTTGCAAATACTAGTGGTAGAGATTGGTCCATTTTGGGGTTTTATGCTTTGTTTGCTTGTTCTCTTGATTTGTTTGTTGCATGTTGCTTCCGCTGTGCTCATAGAACCCCAACAGTTATTAGTACTGGTAACGTTGGTTGCCTTCTACAAATTAAAACCCGGTTTAATTAGTAATTGCAAATAAACTTTCCAACATATATCATTAAACCCATAAACAATATATATTAGACCTAGGACCCATATTTCACATACTTGACGCAAGGTTTGGGCACTTCCCGCCAAGTCATGCTATTTCTGGTAGGTAACACCCTGTACCAATCGTACCTAACTGATACGACTCCTAGAACCTCGTAGAGCACTTAGACCCAGTCTAGTATGTTTAACTCTACTCTAGTGCTTTTTGGGCCGGGACTCCCGATTATCACCAAAATAGATCGCACCACCTAAGACAGCATGAATTCTGGCCGGGACTCCCGATTATCGCAGAATCTTTCATGCCCTTTCCCGCAATGGTTTGAACCCGGATGCCCAAGGTTTAGGCACTTCCGACACCCGAGTACCGTTTAACAGTCAAGGTGTACCATTAGGTGGGTAGCACACTGATCTAAGATTTTTCTTGGGTTTTAATTAAGTTCAATAAAAACTTAATTTTCCAGTTTTTGAAAAACCATTTTAAAACTAACTGTTTAAAAATACGATTTATATGTGTACCTAGACTAGGTGCACAAAACGGCCTTTATAAGTTCCAAACTTATAACCTTGACAAAACTTTAAATTTATAAAAAATTTAATTAACACGACTAACAGCCTGTAGTCGTATTCTAGTTTGTCAAAAAGCGCGTGGTTTTTCACTGTTTAATAACAGCCTGTTATTAAATCCCTTTTATTTAGCATCATATAAATGTCGCAAGAATATATGATAAACAGTAAATAAAACACAATCACGCAGATAATAAAAGTAAGCAAATAAAGCCCTATAGTTTTGCCAACTAATCCTAAGGTCAAGCCTATGGACAAAGTGACTTGAATTCGCCTTTCTTGACATGTTGCTCCCACTGGCCTTGACACCTCCCCGAAATGTCCGTGCTTCGCGTATAGAACACCATTTTCTTGATTGCCTTCTTCGAGTCCATTTTGGTGGAGGGATTAAACTATCACTAGTCTATTACAAATACAATATTGAGTGGGGTTGTAAGTGGCACGCAGGCCTCCCCTAACCCGTACAATATTACAATTGATGGTCCCGTATTATGATACGGATGAAGCAATGCTAGATGATTATCTTCTTAGTGTGTGTTTGCGTGTGTAATCGGTTAGAGAGAGAGAGAGAGCCGAGATGTTGAGAGCAAAACACAAACACAAGTAACTTAAAATGCAAAGCTTACATTAGAATGTGGGGGAAATGCCTTTATATAGCATTTCCCCAACTTTGAGTAATTACATATTACACCCCTCACTTTAATATTTCTAACAATCTCCCCCTAAGTGAGGTGTGTAATCATTCACAACAAATAAATACATTAATCTATTCATAGGCTGATTTGTTGCGAATCCCAAATGCCACTTGCCACTTCCGTATTTGCCTTCTGCTTGCTAGTGTCGTTCTCATCCTTTCAATAGCACGATAGGCTTCCGCATGTTCTTCATCAGTATAGGCTGCCCGGTTATCCCACACTTTCTGATGTATCTTACGATGGAGAAGTTTCAAAGTGCCGTCTGAATACACCATGAGTTCATCAAGTCTGATGAAGTTCTTTTCGCCTTTTGTATTCTTTGAGACGACCCCTCGATCACCTTTGAAGTTTGGATGCCCATCATAGATAACTGTCAATTCTTCAAGCTTTTCTAGATCTGGATGGCTCTGGTTAGGCTTTAAGAGATTGACTTTCAGATAGTTGTTTTCAGCTCCAAGTTGCAGATCATGTTCCTCAAAGTATTCCATTAAATTTCTCATATATTTCATCAGAGCACCCCTTCCAAACTCTTCTTCAGGATACTTTCCTCTTTTCTGATAGAGGGTGTCAAAGATAAAGCTGATGTCTTCAATACTAACAAACCTTAAATCTACTTCGTTGAGAAAGTATGACAGGTTGTTTGCTCTTCTGACATGAAAGATGGCATAATTTATTCTGAAGGTTGTCTGAGTATAGATATTGATAAGTTCAACTATAGGATACTCTGATTTGATTTCTTCGGGTTTTGTCATGGACTGAGAGAGGATGTGTTCATATCTTCTTCTCTGTTTGTCGTCCATGTTCCGCAACTCAGGGGAAATAACCTGTATTAGCTCATTGCTGAATATATCTGGAATTCTTTCTTCAAGATTAGCAGCATTGACAAAATAAGGTTTCCATATAGGTTGTTGGGCAGCACTTCTTGTGAACATGTTGCCTGCATCAAGTCCTGGATCCCCACGATACACTGGAGGAGCAGGTGGCACAATGAAGCTCCTTGGCAAGGGCCATTCAGATTCTTGTCTTGTTTTCTCAGCTGCCTCTCTCTGTTTGTTTCTTTCAAGTACATCGGCAGCTGATTCTTGAAACCGACCAGGAGGAGGAGGGAAAGTTTCATGAACTTCAACATTAATCCCACTGAGAACCCTGGACACATCGAAGATTGGTTTCTTTTGTTTAGGCTTTCTCCTAGATTCCCTTTTAGAAATTGCTTCCCTTTCTTTTCTTTTAAGTGTAAGTTCTTTTTCACTGGGAATATCATCAAATTTGTGGACAATTCTAGGAGAATCTGGACGTGCAGCAAACTCGACATATTCATCAATGCCTTTGAATAGTCTTTCCATCTCAGAATCCTCAGTCTCCTCCTCTGGTTGAGCAGAACTACCTTCACCCACATGCCTTGCTGGTGATGTGTGAATAGACTCATATAAATCTTCCACTTGTTCCTCTGAGTCACTAGACCAGTCAAACATCTCGGCATGGAGCTGCTTGTAAGGTATTTCACCTTCTTCAAGATCACTTGGCCTCGGTTCAGATTGTTTCTGAGGTACATAAAGTACAATTTGTTTTTCAGCATCTTCCTTTTGTTGTCGTTCATAAACTTCATCAGCCATTTGTTGTTGTTGTTGGTGTTGACTTCCGGACCCAGTTGAACTTGTACCTGTAGATAAGTATGAAGTAACGAGTGGGACAGGTACTGTAGCAACAACTGAGGGAGCAGACATGTATTTTCTCCTTTTCTCCCCTCGGGTTGATCATCCGGATCCTGATCATCCCGTCTCCTCTTACTCCCCTGAGCCTGAGCCTCACAGGTTGTTTCTAGGCTAGTCAGCCGGTCTGTGACTTTTGATAGGGAGGTGTAGAAACCTTTGGTGATCCCATCAATATTTCTGTTCACATCTTCATGAAACTCTTGAAAGTCATCCATGGAGATTCCTGATGGACGCTGTTCGTTGCAAAGAGTAGTCAGAAGGTCTTGATCATGTGCAGATTCTGGCCTTTGCTCCAGAAGTCTAACATACAGCATGCTCTTTAAAGCATCTACAGACATTGTGGCAGGATCAGGTTGTGATTGAGGTTCTGGAACTGGAGGACGGGCAGCAAGAAGTGTTTCAATTCGGTTTAGCTGCTCAGCTTGGGCCTTGGAAGCTTGCCCTATCCGATCCAACTTTTGATTTGTCATCTGCAGTTGTTGGTGGATTGGTGACACGGCTTGTTGAATATGTTGTTGAAGTTCTGCACGTGTAACAAACCCGGAATCACGAAGACTTCCGGTTGAAGTACCAACCACATAGGCAGTACTACCTACTGGAGCAGCAGGGATGTTGGCTCCAGCAGGATTTCCTTCCAATCCTCGAATGGAACCTTGAAAGGTACCACCTCTGGAAGTTGAGGAGACTTGTTGAGCCAACAAGCTCAGTGCATCGATTGTTACCCTGTGTTGGTCAAGATATGCGGAAATCCGCGGTATGTCAAATCGTGCATCAAAAGGAGTCGAGGACGAGGGAGACGGTCCTCTTTGTTCAATAGGTCCAACACCCAATCGGGGTTGACCTAGTGTATGTGCTATAACCCTGTGCAATAAAGACGGAGTCTGTTGAGAGACACCGTAGTGGCTTGGTGGGGCAGAAACTTACACGGGTGGGATCACCGCGACTTGTTCAATATGAGGCCCAACAATGTCAGGCCCCATAGTGGATGTGGCTTCCCGGCTTTCTGGGTTTGGTGTTCCCTCAGCACTCATATTTTCTTTTCTCACCTCCTCTCATTCACTCATACTCCTATCTTCTTCTTCTTCACCATTGCCAACTACATATCCGGCATATTGATTAGGATCTAGTAAAGAATCAGGAGTGACAGAGCCAGATTCAACCGATAGTGAATGACTTGGTGAGGTGACTGGAATGTCATGTTCAGGGGCAAATATGGCCCTGTGAATGATAGGAATGGTGGTTGTTTGAGCAGTTGACGTCAAAGGAATGACTAGACCACCAGGTTGTGGAATGACCTGAGTAGGTTGAACGGGGTGAGTCTGGTCGGGAGAGGTAGTATGTGGGTCAGTAAGTTTCATGAATGAGGGTGTGCTTTCTGCTGCTTGTTCGATTGGTTGGTCAGGGGTGCCCACGGGAGATATATCAAGATCAAAGGAAGGGGCACCTCCTTGATGGGAAGCAGACTCATCTTGAGAAGAACTGGATGACTCAGAAACATCAAGACCAAGTTTAGTAAGAACAACTTGGGTTCGGGTAGATTGAGAAAGAGATTGAACAATGGCTTGAATGGTAGCTGGATCATATGCATCCCCTCCCTCTCTATTCTCAACACCTTCACCTTCTCCACCCCTCTCAGAATTTTCTCTCTCCTCTTCCCCCTCAGCATCTCCCGTAGATTGCTGAGGCCTATTCTCTATTTTCTCACCAGGTGCTACTCCTCCCTGGGCAGGTATGGCCGGTTCTGGCACAACCATGGTAGGTATTCCTACACTCTCCTTATAACTCTTGACAATATCATTCTGCTCACAAAGATCTAAGAGAGATACAGGGAATGGTCTTGGAAATGGTAGATTGGCAGGAACAGCAGGTTTTATATGCCAGAAAAGTTTTGGAGTAATAGAAGGTAAACCTGTCCGTCGAGGAATTTCAGTATTTCGATCCATCACATGCTAGATGATCATTGGTAGAAAGCGGTGATAAGGCAGCATGTTTGCATCCTTCTACTTTTGTGAGTTCTTCCTTAGCATAGTAGCTTTGATGTCCTGGAAGAGAAGAAATGCATAATCCACATGCATATGAGTTGCAGCTGCTACAAAGATTTTGAGTTGATACTCCGTTGGGAATTTGTAGCCTGAATGCTTTGGAGTGAGGCATCGTTGAAGAACCGTCATGAATGTATTATACTTTGGATGCAAGCCGGTGCGTTTGAATTGACCTTTCTTGGTGAGCTCACCAGCATATCCCATCTCCATTATAGTGGCAATACATGCATCCTCATCAGGGATTTCCTCAAATTCTGTAGCTGGAGGTCTGCTGACTGCGGTGGGTAGTTCAAAGATTGTTCTGAGGCGATTTAGTGGAATCTCAACTTGAAATTCATCAACCTCAGCATGAATGACCTCCCTTCCTCTTTCATTGATACGGACATCACAAGTCTTCCAAAATTGTTGAACGTATAACTCGGGAACATGTGTGCCTGTTGTAGCTGGGTTATATGTAAGGAGGTGATTCAGGGGGTGGATTTTAAAAATCTCAGTAACAATTGGGTAGGATGGGATTTTAAGTTTGTTCAGGTCAACATAGTGATTGTTTTCATGAGAGCCACTGTTAAGAAACTCGGCTCGAGGCATGATCTCCTCTGGGTCACGTACAACTTGTGTCATCTTATCTGTCAAAGAGATAAAACAGTTAAATTTAAAATTAAAGAGATATGCAAGAAAACAACATTCAGCTTTGAATATTTGGTCAAACTTTGATAAGTGAGCAAAAGTTGACAAAGTTGACCAATGTTGACCAATCGTTGACCAAGGTTGAAAAAATGTTCAAACACCCCAAGTGTTGGACCCTCGTTGTGTACAGACTGATTTTCAGCATAAAAAAGTTGTTTTGACACTTTCAATATAGTAATTAGATAGTAATAAACAACTTTGTAGTATTGAAGCATAGTCAAAAAATCATCCTAACACCTCTTTTCGAGCCAAAAACCAAATTATTGGTGTATATTCATACCCCCAAGAACACGAAGAACACTTTTTGAGATTTATGAAATATTTTTATAGAAAAGTGTTCCCCAAGTATTAAAAATACCCATCGCAGACTTGGTTTAATCTAACAAGTTCGTTTCGTGTCCCAAAAATCCCTTGAAAGTCTCGAAACTCATTATCGCATATGAATGTTCTAAGGCCAAAAATTACCCTTTTAACTCAAAATTTTCAAAATGTAAACCGCACAAGTTGTTACCTTTGTGATTAGGAGTATTTCGATACTAAAATTGTAAATTTTGGCAGAGTAACGAGAGGATTCGTATGCTAAAGTAACCAAGAAAATCGAGAGCACACTTAAGAAAATTTCGAGAATTGGAATCATGTGGAAGAAGCTTTGGTAACTGATGGGATTTTATTTCAGTTAAAGGGACATATCATGCTCTGATTGGACCAAAAAAGTGTAAAAACACGACTGTTAGGGTAAATTTGGGCGGCTGATAGAACTGTTGAATCGCATGTGATTAACTCTTTGGTGGTTTAATTGCATGCGAATCACTCTTTGGTTAATAGCATGCGAATCTGTTTATCAATCGCATGCGAATCAACCCTTGTTTATCAATCGCATGCGAATCAACCTTTGTGTATCAATCGCATGCGAATCACCCCTTGCATGCGAATCAACCTTTGTTTATCAATCGCATGCGAATCAACCCTTGCATGCGAATCAACCTTTGTTTATCAATCGCATGCGATTAAGTCATATTTGCTATCAAATTGTTTGAATCGCATGCGATTGAACCAATACTTGAGAAATTTATGAATAATCAAGATATCTGAATTTTGAGATTTGAATCTTATGGCTAATTAAGTCGTTATCTAACTGCTTAATTATTGTTTGTGCCTCTATACCCTTGTTGTGTGAAAAACCTTCTAGTGGTTAACTCTATTACCTGATTTTCTAACTCTTTCATTCGGATTAATATGGTTTGTATGTGTTCAAAATTAAAACCCATGTTAGAATTAGAAATAGAGGGTACCTTTCCACTATCAACGATCTCCTCCGCAGTATCTGAAAGATCATTATCATCTTCCTCTCTACCACTCGTTTCACCATTGGCCATGAAACAAAACTGAGCATGATCCTCACCATCTGGATCGCTCTCAGAGTCTGTATCTTCCAGGAACTGGTCCTCTTCCACCATGAGTGCATTCCCAGCCTGTTTTTTCTTTGACAGGCGGTACTTTTGTCGATAGTATTCAGCATCCTTGACTTTCTTCTGTGGACAGTTTCCTGATCATGTATCCCAATCTCCCAGAGTTGTAGCATTTGAGATCATTCTTCTTTTCCTCCTTCCTCTCCTCTCTTGGAAACCTAGGCTTGTCAACAGGAGCAAACCTTTCAGGTTTTCTGGATCCGGAAGTGAACCGTTGTCTGTAGTTAGTCTTGTTGAATCGGTTCTTGAAGTTCTTGTTGGCAACTGTGAGTGCTTGAAATCATGATCAGATTCACTGAGCACCACATGTTTGAGTTTGGCAGACCTTGATGAAGATTCCCTGGGGGACCTGTCAGCTACAACCAAAGCAAGAGGATCAGCAACTGGTTGTTTAGGGTGAGACTGCAAGATTTCATCTTGATACTGATTTAGGTCTTCAAAGATGTTGTGGAATGTAACAGAAGTAAGATCTTTGTTGATCTGTTTGTACAGCCTAGCATAGCCCTTCCACTCAGAACCTAATGAATTCAGAAAAACACAGTTCAAATCAAGGTCAGTTCTGACAATTTGATTAGACCTCATCTCATTCTGCAATTTGCAGTATCTGCCATATGTTTCAGATAGAAGCTCATTTTCACGGGCCTTGAAATCATGGTAACTGTTGACCAGTTGAGTACGTTTAATGTACGCTCCCTCCTCAGTGCCTTGGACCTGCTTCTTGATTTCATCCCAGATTTCTTTAGCAGTACCCAAGCTGTCTATCTTCAGATAGATTTCAGATGAGAGACCTTGCTTCAAATAGGTCTTAGCCAGTCTCTCAGCCTTCTTTGTTTCCTTCTCAGTAGCGGTCAGCTCGTCATTGGTCTTTTCACTTTCATGTCTGAGAATGGGGGGATTGTTGGTTGAGTCAGCTTCAACGATCCTTGTGAACTTAGAGTTTCCTTTGTCGATGCATTCCATCATCTTATCTCCATAGAGTTCGTTGTGCTCAAGGAAGTCCATGAACCTTCCTTTCCAAACATTGTATTCCCCCCGAAACAAAACAGGTGGTTTTGTGTCGGAACCAATGGACATCATCTCATTTGTGCTTGACATGATTAGTGATTTTTGAAAGAAATGATCGTTCACTTGTAAGATGGTTTGATTGTTCGAAAGCTTGATTTTAGAAATGACTTGAGAGTTTGATTAAAGAACAAAGTCTTTGGAATTTCAATTTTGAATTAGATCTTGAAAGGATTAAATTCAACTTTGAACTAACTAGACTTGTGGTAATGTAATTCACCTTTGAATTAAATTTGATTTAAATTAAATTCAATTATGAATTAGATTGTTTGATTAAGTCCAGCTGTCTTAAAGTTCTTTAAGTCAATCACTTGTACAAGTCTTAGGAATGTCACTGTTTGAGTTTTGTCTTATCGAATGCGAATAGATCCAATAGAGTGCGATTGAGTGAGTAAATTCCTTGAAAACAAATGGGCAGAGTAAGAACTTAGTATCGATTAATAAAGTAACCAATCGAATGCGATTCAATCCTGTTGCATCAAACACTTAGGAAATAAAACAGTTAGTCCTGACAATCAAATGCGATTGCCAATAGAGTGAGTGAATAGCACAGAAATAAGTCAAGAGTTAATCGCAAGCGAATCAATAAGGAACTTAGAAAACCTTTCAATCGCGTGCGATTAAAGTGTTGAACTTAGAAAGTTTTTAATCGCGTGCGATTAAAGTGTTGACACTTAGAAAAATTTAATCACATGCGATTCCTAGGGAATGAGCCGGCTGATAGGGTATCAGCACAGATCCGGCTGATAGAATACCAAGTGTGAATCGCGTGCGAATGTCTTTGAAGATCAGGCTGATAGAATATCAACACTTAACAGTTCCTTGTGACTCTATAAGCCGCATAACCCAATCGCGTGTGATAGGGGATCCGGCTGATAGAGTATGTCCTTTTCAAATCAGATTGTCATACCCTGAATAGTGTCTAACTACTTGTACTTGATTGGTATGGCAAGTACTTGATTTTCCTTGTACAACACTTAATTTATTATGAATTTATAATTAAATAAATTACAAAATACGATTTCTTCTTCTTCAAGTTGTTCTTTCAGACCAAGAACACCATAAATGCTTAAATACCCAGAAAATTTAATGTTGAAAAAGTGGATATTTAATGACCTTCTTGACTTAATGCTTATAAAAACACCCACAGTTTGTGTTTTTCTTCAAAGAATATTTTGTAACCTTTGTAAGACTATCGAAACAACTCAAAGGAAAATTAAAGAAGATGTAGTTTATACCTTTAATGAGTTCTACCTTTAAAAGTCGTTTGAGCTTGAGTTTATCTTGAAGAAAACTGACGTTCTTAGGCCTTTGCAAAACCGAGAGCTTTTTCTTCTTGGAAGCTTGAACACTTCGAGATTTTGTTGTCTTCTTTCGAACAATCACGAGCCAAAAACAAGTTTGGCTCTGATACCAATTGATGGTCCCGTATTATGATACGGATGAAGCAATGCTAGATGATTATCTTCTTAGTGTGTGTTTGTGTGTGTAATCGGTTAGAGAGAGAGAGAGAGCCGAGAGGTTGAGAGCAAAACACAAACACAAGTAACTTAGAATGCAAAGCTTACGTTAGAATGTGGGGGAAATGCCTTTATATAGCATTTCCCCAACTTTGAGTAATTACATATTACACCCCTCACTTTAATATTTCTAACAACAATTAAGAAAGTGATTGTAATTGGCACACAGGCCTTCTCAAAACCAAAAATAAATAAGAAAAGAAAAAAAACGAATCCTAAGTCGGCAAAACTATAGCTATATGAATCACAACCACACAATTTATATATAAGCACTATATATATAAAAGTCAACCACGCAGTTATAATATATATAAAACAAAAACTGTGCTGTTAAGCACACAACATGATTTGTTTAAACTATTCTCATTTATCCTTTCGATTAATACCTATTAACCAAAATATGAGAATTATGATCTTCTAGTTTAATTTGACCAAAATAGTTTTTCAACAAAAACTTAAAACTTGATCTCATTCAAAACTTGAATGAAATCCTCACGTCGAGTTTTATTACTAGTTTTCCAAAAACTTAAAACCGACACCCTTGGTCAATTAAATACTATCTTATTTGTTTCTTCATTATATATAAACTTTATCCCCTTCTAGAATTTATTTAAAACGACTAAACTAGTCATAATAAATAAAAACTAAAAAATATATATTTTAACTTAAACTAATTAAAATATATAACACTAGCTTATATGTTATCTTATTAATTTTAGAACTTAAAATTAATAATCCTTTTGTGTTAATCCGGAAAAACTGTCTTGGGCCAACATCTCTCGTCAACCCGAGAAAACTTACCAAGCCGAGACCCTCTTGCGTCGAAGACCCATTGGACCAAAATCACCCGGGCCGTAAGCCCTATTGGACCGAGAGCCTCACTGGGCCGAGGACCTCACTGGGCCGAGGACCTCACTTGGCTGAGGCCCACTGCCCCTTAGCGCCGCTAACCCTTGCCGCGAACCCCAACTGGGCCGCAGGACTCATGGGTCGTGGTGTTCTGGGCCGTAGCCCACCACGCTTCCGCTGGCCTTAGCGCCGCTAGCCATCTGGGCCGTAGCCCTTGGGCCGTAGCCCACTAGGCCTTAGCGCTGCTAACAGGCACCACCCGAACACGGTGATGATCTCGGTTCCCCTTTTTTTTCCGATTATAACAAAAATTTTAAATCCTTTTTAACCTATTAAAACTAACTGTTTTAATATACTGATTAAACACTGGATTTAATTCAAAAACCAAAAAATTATTAATTATTAATATTAACAAAACTTGTTTTATTAATAGTTAATTATCCTAAAACTTGATTATAACCTTTTTAAACAAAAAGTTCAAAACTTATTAAAATCTAGTTTTAGATAAAAAGTTTATCCCTTTTAACCGTTTAAACACAAACTTGGTTTAAACTTTAACTGGTTAAAATCAAACCTTTTACTATCTGGATAAAAACAAAAAACTTGTTTTTATCCCTTATGGTTTTCGAAACAAGATGAAGTAGATCATATAACTTTTAAACAAACCAACTAACTAGATTATCCAGGTTTATCTAATTAAACAAACTGTTTAATATTGATCAAAAACTATCCTTATCAAAAATTCATAAACCTTTTAACCATTCAAACTAACTGTTTTGAATTTTCTGATTAATAGGATTAAACCTGGTAGCAAAAAACAAACTGTTTTTGATACCTTCTTGATTTTCGAAAAATTCAAGAATAAGTAGAAGACCAAAAACCGAAAACCTTAAATCTAGAAACAAAAAAACAAACTAGAAACTATGGATCATAGAGCCAAGGCTCTGATACCATTGAAGGGTTTTGAACCTGACCAAACCACCTTGTGACTCAAACTGGTCAATCCTGGGTTTGATTCCACTGGTTCAATCCTAAAAGCCGAACTGGATTGAACACAACCCTCTAAACCCCAAAAGGGTTAGGATCTTTAAAACTTTAAATATGATCAACATAGTTTCTCACAAAACAATCCATAGATAAGGTTACAAAATTATACCTGAACAAAAACTTTTAGGATTGCTAAAGATAGTCCACCACTACTGCACCTCCGATTGAACTGGCTGTTAGACCGCTCCTGGATCACCAAGCCTCAAAATCGCAGACTCTGAGTGTGTGTGTGTGTTTCTGCATCGATCACCAAAACCGCAAACACCCTTGCGGTGTTCTTCCTTGTTCGACGGCAAGAGAGAGAGCCGAGAGAGTGCGACCGAGAGAGAGAGAGAGGGCGAGATCGAGAGAGAGAGTGTTGTGGTGACTAGGGTTAATCCCTTAATGTCTCATGTCTAATCCTTAAGGCTTAAGGATATTATATAGGGATTAACTTGGACCTAAGCCCGTTTAATTAAAAGTTCAACTGGTTTTAATTAAACTTTCATCTCTTCTCATATTGACCCCCTGGACTTTACTAGTTAATCAATTAACTATTAATTAACTTAGTCCGTTAAATATTAAAGACTTAATATTTAATTCTCCTTAAATAATAAATAACTATTTATTATTTATTTCCTTTCTAATAATTAAAACAAACTGATTAATTATTTATTTCTCTCTTTTCAATAATTAATACTACTGATTAATTATTTCGTTTTTTTTTCTTTAATAATTAATCTAACTGATTAATTATTTCCACACAGATTTATGGTGAAATCCAACTGTTCTGAATTGGGTGTGTAGCAGTGTGACCCTTTAGTCTCTTATAACATTGAATACAATATGCCCGTTAATTATCTCTGCACATAATCCAACATAGAACTCCTGTGTTAAGATAGTTTTCGTGCAAGTATTAGGATAACCCCGTACGTGATGTAGTACGGTAAGCAATATAGAACCCCTAATTGTTGAGGCGAGATGTGACTGAGGGAGTGAGGGAGCCCATCAGTATAGTATTGGTACAATAAACAGCTAAAAATGTGCAGAAGTTTGAGAAAGGTTGTGAGCAACACCAAGTGGACAGAAAAGTTACGTGAATAAAAATCGTCAAGTCAGAATTTCTAGTTTGCAACCGCAATCTACTCAAGGTTTCGCCTTGGAAGTAAATATTTTGCTTCGAAAAAAAAAGAGCTAACGAAGTTGAACCCTAGTTCTTGTGATGGACACAGAGTTAGATAATATGACAATACAGAGTCAACCCCGAATTGATGTAATAGAGACTTCGAGGATGAAATCGTGTCTTAGTAGGGGAGAGTTGTAATACCCATTTCGAAATGGAAATTCTATTTTAGAAATCGAGAGTTAAGGTCCACTTATAGTTATATGAGAATTCGAAAGTCGTGAATGTTGGACTTATTATTATTATGAGGATATAAATATATATTCATTTCACGATTGTGTTAGCTTATCTATTAGGGTTCTAAATTAGGGAACTTAGTCGGTTCATTTCATTATGGATAATTATTGGTTTAATGGACATTGAAGAATATATATTTATATAAATAATATTAAGATGTATATGTAGGTCTTAAGAGAAGTGAACCTTGTTGGACTTAGTTGATTATTTTTATTTGGGTTTATATCAAAGTGGTGGAAACATGGAAGGTGTTCTTGGGCCAGGTTATATGAGTGTATAAGTATATTGGGTTTGTTTTTTTAGGTTAGATTAATTGAAATAAAAGAAAAAGAAAAGGGAAATGGAATTTAGAAATATTATATTAAAGAGTCACCAATCCCGAGATGAACAGTAAACAAGAGAGAGGGAAGTGTCTACGATCTGCACTGATCCGGCAACCGCTCCACCGTAGCGCCGTCGTGCCGCCGCCGCAGCCCCGCCGTGTTAGAGATATGCCCACTAATGTACGTACACCATAGACCGCTGCTGATGATGTATGGGCCTATTGGGTCATACACCGGGGTCAAACCTGACAGCAACTTAAGTTTAGGGACCAATTATGACAAAAGACAAAAGTTGACATCGCAGGCCGCGTTAGCGCCGCTAACTATAAAGGGTTAGCGCCGCTAAGTCCTAAGAGTTAGCGCCGCTACGGCTGCATGTACTTTGTGTCACATCCCTGACAGGCCGCGTTAGCGCCGCTAACTTTAAGGGGTTAGCGCCGCTAAACCCTAAGAGTTAGCGCCGCTACGGCTGCATGGGCTTTATGTCAAATTACCTCCCAAGCTGGCCAATGCGTGGTGTACACCTAGGAACGCACTTTGGCCGGTCTTTGTGGTTAAAATCGAAGCTGGAGGCAGAAGTTGAAGTGTGACTTCATTTTGTTTTGAAGTTCCTTTGCTCTTTTTCTCTCTAATAAACACACACACTTTTCTCTTTGGTGCTACTATGACCAAGTGAGATTATAGAGAGTGCTCCAGAGATTTTGGTCTTCTAGTTGCTGTTCCAAGGTGGTATTCAAGCTGAAGTACCACTAGAGGCGAGCTAGCACTCGTGGTTGACGCGTTCCCGGGGTATATCCCAATAGAAGATTCGGTTTTCGTTCTTGGAGGATCATCACCACGACCTGAAGAAATCTGGAGCTAAGGAGAAAGGTATAACACCTTCTTCCTTTCCAAGTTGCATTTCTTGAACATAGAGTTTGGTCCATTTGAGGGATTTCGGTTTTTATGCTTTGTTTGCTTGTTCTTTGGGCTATTTTGTTTGTACTTTGCTTCCGCTGTGAGCCCACGAAATCCCAACAGTGGTATCAGAGCCACCTCTATGTTAGATCTGCACTTGGTGGCTTGAAAAATCCCGAAATCAAAATGGTTGTTTTCTGTTCGAACAGGGTTAGCGGCGCTAACCTCGGGTTAGCGGCGCTAACTCATAAATGTTAGCGGCGCTAACGCGCTATAACAGTTTTAATTTTCAAAGTTAAAATCAGTTTTGGTCTCGGGAATTTTTAGCCTTTTTGTGATTCTGGAAATTTGTTCCAGTTTTGTGTTTGGTAATTTTGTTACCACCTTGTTTGTTTGGTTGTATGCGATAGATTTGAAATTGGTAACCTTGTCTTTGACCTTGTGGTTGACTTTGTGTGTTTGGATGCATTTGGTGATTTTTAAATCACATGGGCTGTAATATTTATCAAAATTGTTATATTTGTAATAATATTGTGGCTTGCATGACATTTCATTCATCCGTGTATTTGTACTAGATAAAAAGGAAATTAGTGTGGCTTGTACGCCATTTCAAATTTCTATTGTATGTTTTGTACAATTGGATGAAGACATACACTTTGGAGTCGGAAGGAGATGGAGCGTGTCCATAGAAGCCGATGAAGTCCATTGGTGATAGCGGTTCTAGTGGGAGCTCGCATTGAAGACCTTCCGTCCCTTAGTTGACCACGTTCTACCCGTTTTGGCTCACGGGAAGAACGCATAGGATTTTGGCAAGGGTTACCAATTTATTTCGTATATATGCGTGTGATGTGATTTTATTTTATTCTTGCATGGTTTGCTTAGGATTCGCATGCTAGAAAATTTTTTCGAAATTAATAAAATCACAGGAGATTTGGTAAAAATGGTTTACAACTCTCTCGCGCGCTCACATACAAGATTAACTCACCTAGTGAAAATAGGTTTTGTCACTAAACAAGTTAATCAGTAACCAAGCCGAAAACAAAAGCCCGTTTTCATAAAAACGTAAATCTTGCACCATCCAAAAGATGACACCACCCAAATCTAGTGAAGCATGGAGTGATTGTCGAGCTTAGCACGAGTTATTCCATGTGGATCTGTGTGGAAGGTGAGTGTGGGATCTTGAAATTATCGGTTGTCGAGCTTAGCACGAGCCGGTAGTTGTCGGGGTATCACCGTGTATCTTGTTGGACGATTTGCAATTACAAATTAGAATCCTTGAGTGATTGTCGAGCTTAGCACGAGTCAACCAAGAATTTTAATTTGGAATTGGTGCTAGTAGGGATCAAACATGCCAAACGACCGATGGTTGTCGTAGGATCCCGCAAGTGTCTAAGAGTTGCAATAGAGATTGCAATCGGTAAAGTGGTTATCGGCCTAAATAGCTCCATGAAGTGATCCGCGGCAACCCCGTCATGAATTGGAATGAAATATGGTTCTTAGCCCTTGTTAAAATATTTTTCGAGACGATAAGGGTAATTATTTTAACGAGGATTCAAATCAAACTAACTAATTCGTGTACTCTACTTTAATATAGGATGTCGAATCAAAACCACAACACGTCGAATTTTTCACTTCGTATGATTCTACAAAGGGTGAAACTCACGGAAGTGAACTTTGTTGACTGGCTTAGGCAATTGAGAATTGTCCTACGTGCTGAGTCTAAGTTGCACATTCTTGAGGAACCCCTTCCTGAACCACCTGCTATCAATGCGGAATGGGCTATCCGATATGCGTATGAAAAGCGTGTTCGGGATACACACGATGTTGCTAGTCTCATGTTATCAAGTATGAGCTCGGAACTGCGAAGGCAATTTGAGCACATGACTGTGTATGACATGATTAACAAGCTGAAGGATGTTTTCCGACAGCAAGTTAGACAAGAACATTTTGAGTGTGTTAAAAGTCTAACCGGTTGTAAGATGCGGGAAGGCGGGAGTGTAAGTGCCCATGTTTTGAAGATGAAATCATACATGGACCAGATGGAGAGATTAGGTTTTCCTATAGGGAGGGAGCTTGGTGTGAATTTCATACTTCAGTCTCTGCCCGCCACATATGAAAAGTTTATAAAGGACTATCATATGCATGGAAAGGAAATGTCTATAGATGAATTGCATGGAATGTTGAAGGTTGTAGAATCTAACATGTCCAAGCATGCATCATCTTCATCCACTCTTGTTTTTGGTTCTAAGGAACAACATAACATGAAGAAGAAGAAATAGATCCCATTAAAAGAAGAAGTTGGAGTTTCCAAGCTTGCTTCAAGTTTTGAGTCTATGGACATTGATGATGTGCCTAAAGAGACTCAACAAGGGGTGGTTTGCTACTTCTGCGGTAGATTTGGGGATTGGGGTCGTCATGCCTGCCCTTCGTGCCGAAAGGATATAAAACTTTTCAGACAAGAGAGAGTTAATTTTCCTACTTGAGGTACATTCATGATTATACTTCATTGCTATTCCTTATAAGCTGGGATGTTTACCCGAGCTATAAGACTCACGTTTGTCACAAATTTATTTTTGTTGCAAAGTGTAGGTCTATTCGTTGTAAAAAGGAAAAAGCTTGAAGAACCGGATCTCTGAAGAAGAAATTTTGTTAATTGTATTCTACAAGAGAAATGGGAGTGTTGGTCTCGCCATTAAATCCGGATTTATTATTACTTTTGTTTGTATGCCCTGCGTGGCAAGGACTACTTTAGTGTATGCTCCTTTGGAGATGATGGATGTTTTTGAATCTTGTATTTTATAAAGATTTTTCATTTTAATAGTTTCATTTCAAATTCGATCCATGTCTATGCTTTTGTGTTATTTTGACTATTTTAGTGCTTAAATGCACATTTGATGACGATGGATATGACTTAGAATTGAAACAATTTTGAAAAATTATTTTGAGATGATTTTATCAAAACTTATCCATATCATTGCATACATAAAGGCTCGTTATAAGTAATAAGACAATCATGAACAATTGATTCTTAAATCCAAAAGTGATTTGGATATATTAGCTCTATGGCATAATCAAACTTGACCAAGTAAACAACATTTGCATCGCTTAGATCCATGTGGTTAGGATCTTTGTAAAAGTTTAGCCTCGGGCTAAATGAAAGATACAAATCTTGTTTATTGGAATAGGATGATTAATGAAATCCTTCACCAGTATTGGTAAGGAAGGATTGTGACTTGTTGGATATGATCATATTTGTGTGGATAATCCGTTCAAGTATGCCACAAAGAGTGACACTAGTGAAATTCTTCATCACTATCTTTATGGTAGTAGTTGAGAGAATGTTTACTAGAGAAAAGGCTTATGTCTGAAACCTAGTGGTGTTCGGAACTAACCTAAAGAGAATTAAGAATCAATAAGGGCATATAGATATAAATTCTTAGATCTAGAATAGATGCTAAGTTTTCTTATCTATATTGGTTTAAACATAAAATGAATCATGGGTTTATCCCATAATTCGTTTTTCCGAAGAAACACATTTGCACATGGTGTTACTTTAAATAAAACCGGATATCTGTGTTGATGATCTGGTAAAAGGCAGGCCTAAAACATGTATTCAATGTGGTTGGTATACATTAATTTTATGAACCAAGTCCTCGATCTAAAACACAGCATTGTGGTCACTTAAGCATCGAATGAGATATTGACTAGAAAGAGTTCTTTGCTTGTCAATCTCATAACTTAAATTATCCAGTCTACATTCAGTGGGAGATGGATGAATTATAAGTTGATGCCTACATATTTAAGTAGTTCATCTGAGTTTTGGATAATTGTTTCTTGAACTTTTGGGAACCATGTTTGGTTGCGCAAAAGGGAAAGTACAATTTACAAAAGCATTCCAGTGGAAGAACGTAAAACTTAAATAAAAGACCTAATGTTGACACTAGCATTTAATCAGCATAGAGATGCTGGTAAAACCTGACAATATCCATTGCTTCTTTATATCTGATGGAAATCAAGAAGGTTGTTTAGATATGAGGTTGTCATATTTTACTAACAGCAGCTTGATGGTAAATCATTGTGATGTTACCATTCATTGGAAACATAGTGGGACCCTGTGTTCACTAGTGAATAGAAGAAGATAATGGTGTAACCTATTTGCTACATCCAAGTACTTGACTTGGGTTAATCCCACACCTAAGGTGTAATTCAAGAAGGGTGAAGGGACTAACATATATGCCATAATGGACAACTTCAAATACCGACTAGAGACAAGATGTTTCATATTGATTTTATGGAAACAAGTTCTAGTGGTTATGTTGAAGATAATTTGGATAAAGTGTAATTTTGTTGTCACCTTGTGGAAACAAGTTTGCTCACATGGACAAAAGAGATCTGAATCCTTCATAGGATCAAGTTGAGGAAATACTTAAGGCGTTTTCCGAGGGTCTCATTCATCCATAAAAACCAGATTAAGTCTGGATTAAGCGAAACATTGTTGTCACTATGGGGAAACAAGTAATCTCGCATGGAAATAAAAGGCCAAGATCCTTTGTAGGATTAAATTGAGGAAATGTTTGAATCATGTTCCGAGGCCTTATATATCCATTATGTCCAAATTGTGTTCATGACTAAGGTCAGCAAAACTTGCATCTTGTGGCTGTAATCCTGCTTTATAAGAAAGTCAAAGGAATGAGTTTTCTAGAAAGCGTAGATTAAGCCAAATACCCTTGTCAGGGCTAGTGGGAGCATCATGTGTTCCTAGTCAAATATGCTCTATGAAAATAATGTCCTAATTTAGGGTTGTTCTACAACCTAATGGTGGAATTGTTGTTCTATGAGTATAAATAGAAAATATGGAATCAAGTGGATTTTCTAATTCAAGAAGTACTGATGTATGTTCTTGATGTTCGATGAAAATAGAATTGTCTTGAGTAAGTTATTACTGCAAGCAAATCTATGCTTATGAGACTGTCGATTTTATCGAAGTTTAGATTAATCAAGTATGTGGTATAGATACGACATTTAGACCTAAATGAGTGTCATCGACCCTATTATGGACTTCGGTCACATTGAGAGTATGTCGACTCTGATAATCATAAGTGTCATTAATCCTATTGTTGACTTCTGTAACATTGAGGATATGATGACTATGATAACTTTGTAAATGATCTCTTTAATAAACACTTCGCTAGTGGTTTAATAAGAGAATACAAAAGAGTACAAAGGGATATCGGGTAAATGATCCCATAATTAAGCCATTGTCAAATACTAGTGATGACTTTCATACTAGGTATAAAAGCATTTCATTATGGATAATTATTGGTTTAATGGACATTGAAGAATATATATTTATATAAATAATATTAAGATGTATATGTAGGTCTTAAGAGAAGTGAACCTTGTTGGACTTAGTTGATTATTTTTATTTGGGTTTATATCAAAGTGGTGGAAACATGGAAGGTGTTCTTGGGCCAGGTTATATGAGTGTATAAGTATATTGGGTTTGTTTTTTTAGGTTAGATTAATTGAAATAAAAGAAAAAGAAAAGGGAAATGGAATTTAGAAATATTATATTAAAGAGTCACCAATCCCGAGATGAACAGTAAACAAGAGAGAGGGAAGTGTCTACGATCTGCACTGATCCGGAAACCGCTCCACCGTAGCGCCGTCGTGCCGCCGCCGCAGCCCCGCCGTGTTAGAGATATGCCCACTAATGTACGTACGCCATAGACCGCTGCTGATGATGTATGGGCCTATTGGGTCATACACCGGGGTCAAACCTGACAGCAACTTAAGTTTAGGGACCAATTATGACAAAAGACAAAAGTTGACATCGCAGGCCGCGTTAGCGCCGCTAACTTTAAAGGGTTAGCGCCGCTAAGTCCTAAGAGTTAGCGCCGCTACGGCTGCATGTACTTTGTGTCACATCCCTGACAGGCCGCGTTAGCGCTGCTAACTTTAAGGGGTTAGCGCCGCTAAACCCTAAGAGTTAGCGCCGCTACGGCTGCATGGGCTTTATGTCAAATTACCTCCCAAGCTGGCCAATGCGTGGTGTACACCTAGGAACGCACTTTGGCCGGTCTTTGTGGTTAAAATCGAAGCTGGAGGCAGAAGTTGAAGTGTGACTTCATTTTGTTTTGAAGTTCCTTTGCTCTTTTTCTCTCTAATAAACACACACACTTTTCTCTTTGGTGCTACTATGACCAAGTGAGATTACAGAGAGTGCTCCAGAGATTTTGGTCTTCTAGTTGCTGTTCCAAGGTGGTATTCAAGCTGAAGTACCACTAGAGGCGAGCTAGCACTCGTGGTTGACGCGTTCCCGGGGTATATCCCAATAGAAGATTCGGTTTTCGTTCTTGGAGGATCATCACCACGACCTGAAGAAATCTGGAGCTAAGGAGAAAGGTATAACACCTTCTTCCTTTCCAAGTTGCATTTCTTGAACATAGAGTTTGGTCCATTTGAGGGATTTCGGTTTTTATGCTTTGTTTGCTTGTTCTTTGGGCTATTTTGTTTGTACCTTGCTTCCGCTGTGAGCCCACGAAATCCCAACACGCCGGAAAAAGCGATTTCGAAGGGAAACCACATGTAACATTTCTCATACACTTTTATAAGCTTACCTTTAGTATTCGGGTAGATTTCGTCAAGTTTTCATAGAATACCACTAATTGCCCTGTGAGTTGAAGAAATAAGATCGGGAAAACCATTTGTCTATAGAAACCGAAGCATTGAGACCTCCAGTAATTAGAGCAGTAACTTGTGGAGTGTAGGTGTGTGTGTGTGTGTGTTAACCGGAGAAGACAACAAGTGTGTATGTGTGAGTGACATCACCAGAAAATAAGAGCAGCGCCTGTGTGTGCTTGTGGCGTTGCCAGAAAAGGAGAACGAGTCTGTGTGTGTGTGTTAGCTTAACTAGAGACGACAGTGAGGGTGTGTGTGTGTTTCGTTGATTACAACCGGGAGCAGTGTGTGCGAATGTGTGTGAGTGTGTGTAAACCTGTGAGACCGTTGCCGTAGACGACGGAGTTGGAGGTGTGTGATCAACGGGAGGGCAGAGTTTCGCCGTTGAGGGAAGACCTTCTATATGTGAGTGTACTCGCCGGCACTGGCAGTGTAGGGGTGGCGTGTGTCTGCTTCCGTTGGTGTGGGTGTGGTTGTGTCGGAAGCAATGGTTGTGTGTGTGAGTGTGTCGCCGGTCACCATAGTGTTTGGTCGGTCGCCGGCGAGTTGGGAAGAAGTCAAGAGAAGGAGACGGTGGTTGGCAGGAAAATGGTAGGTCAAAGAAAAAAAAAGTAGAGTTTAGGTTGTGTTTAGTTTGGCCGAAAATGCCTCCCACCTTGAGACCTTGTGTTTTTTTAAGCCCATGTTATTTAGTGTAGTATTGTATATATTAATTAGGTCTGTATTCTTTGGTGGACCGATGATATACTTATTACATATTAGAGACTTGGGCCTAATCTATAATTAAACCTTTGGGCTGATGACTTGTACAAATATATTACGGAATTAGGGTTGTTAATTATTTTGGACTTTTCAATGGTGTGCATGTACACATATATATAGATATATAAATATATATAATTTATCTATATGTACGTATATAAACATATATTTAATTATAATCATATATATACACATTTATTTATAAATGTGTATATACGTACATGTAATTAAATATATAAATATATAAATACATATACTTATTTTATATTTATGTGTATGTATATATATATAGACAAAAGTTCGTGCGAGAACCGTTGTTAGCGCGAGAACCGCGAGAACCAATCTAAGCCGTCCAATTCCCCCTCCTTCGACGGCAACGTGTGGCATTCGGCTGAAGGGTTGAGTTGTTGATTAATTACTATGTTCAGCCTTAAGGTGGTTCGACCTAGGTGTAGTGAGTGTCGTTTAATTAAACGATTTAAAACTCAGTATTATTTCGGTATACTCGGTAAAACTCAGTATTATCTCAGGTGAGTTACCCTAACTTACTTCCGTTTCCCACAATACGTAGTGGTGTGTGATGTGAAGTTCTATTATGTGCTATGTGCATTTAAATGTGATAAATGTTATGTGTTAAATATGATAGATGTTATGTGCTAAATGTTATGTTATGTGTTTAGACGACCGTACCTGCGGGTCCGATCGGGGTGATTGACGATATCTAAAGGTGGGACCTGTGATAGTCGTAGCGGGTTGGACCCGGGTTAAGCATCAAATGGGTGTGTCCCGAGATGCGGTGATGGACTAGGACCGAGCAGTATAAAGATAAGGTAAAGATGTCATAGCAAGACAATTGACGGGTATACAAGTCTAAAAAGGGTGGAAAGTATAAAGATGTCATAGCAAATATATGTTAGTAACGGGGTACAAGAAACCATTGGATGCATTTTGAAAAGCTTACCAACTAGTATAGTATTATCTAAAAACTCTTATTATATAAAAATGATGGTTATTTTCACATGATTTGCTTAACTTATGATTTATTTATATATGATGGTGACTCATGACTTAATCACATATAATATTATTTGGTGAACTATTGATTGTTATTATGTTTTTTATAAATAGTAAAAGGTTTGTACTTCAAGATAGTTTTCCTTACTTGTTGATGTTACTGTATATAATAGTGCAAATAAATCAAATGCTCCTCTAGAGCTTTAATAAATTGTCACGAAGAAAACTTTAAAAGTCATGACACACTATGATCTTTTGCATCCTTTTACACAAAGATTAGTGAAATTGAATCGTATGTGGCCTAAAAGTAGAACTTTATTAACCATGATTATTTTGATTGATTGGTATGACCGGATAGACCATCTCGAGTCAATGATGATGTAAAAAGTGTAAAGAAGAAAAAATATCTTCAAGTAATGATTTTGTCTATTTTCTCTTGTGGAAGTTAATTTATGATCTAGGGATGAAACCCTTAGTTTTCTAGAAAGGTTGCAAAGAGATATATGATGAAATATATATTCACATTTTGAACCATTTAGAATTTTAAATCGATGTATCGTCTAAATGATTATAAAAGTCGCAACCTGAAATTTGCGAGACAAGTAACTCGAGTAAAAATATTGGGAAATCATTGCTCCAAACTATTATAAATCACTTCCCACATGTTCAGTGATTAATATTGTAGTGTTGAACACTATATGTCTTATGTTCACACATAATTTGCTTTTGTTGAAATGCTTAGCAAGCGCATTCAGTTGATTGCAAAACCAATAATCATAAAGAGCAAAGTTTCAATTTGGGGTCATATTATTTTACATATAGATAGTAAATCACATCAAGCCAATACATTATGATGATACCTCTCCATTATAATTGGTTTTTGCTAAGGAACCAAATATTTCTAATATGAGTTTTGAATTACTCCACCACAATGTACAATGATGGGACTTCAAAAGAATGCATTGAGTATGGATCCCCATCAATAATATTTAAAGTCATCAATAGTATTTTTGCAATGAGTTGATTTTGATTGTTTTATATCAAACATCCTACCATTCAGGGGAGATTATAAGAAGATAGAACTTAATTGATATGAAATGAATTATTGATCCTCATTATAAATAATATGAAAAAGAAGTTCTTAAAATAATTTATTTATAATTTAGTAGAGACAGCCATGTTTAATGACCTAAAGAGTGTGACTAGATCACATATTCAGCTGCTAATGCTCCGAGTGAGATATGTATCCCAGAATGATAGTTGGTAATAAGAGTATATGGCACGCCTGAAACGTGATAGACAAATCGATTCCAAAAATATATATAAATATATTTCTCGAAAGAAAAAGGAGAAATATATTAAGATGGTTAATCGAGGATATAAAGACCCCAAGTGAATCTCCTAAAGAGATACGTACTCGACATGAAGGTTCCAGAATGACCTTGGGTACGTGAATATAATGAGATCTCAACATAAATATCATGTCTAGGAAAGAATGGAATCAAAACAAATTCCATGTCAGAATAATGCTTATGTGTTTAATAAAGCGCTAAATATTATGATTGATTATTAGGATCTTAAAAGCATACATGCCCGGAAGTGCAGAGATAAAGATGATTCGCTAAATAGAAAAACGCAAGAAATTATTAAAAAATCAAAGTTACTCAGGGTGTAATATCTTTGGGACATGACGTCTATACACAAAAGATGTAACAATTGGTCTTTGTTGGAAAGTTTAATGAGAAATAAAGTTATGAGATACAAATGATGAATGGTGGCACAAAGTTTTGCAAAGACCTGAGATTGATATATTCTAGTGTGGTGGAGATAACTATATTGTAATACCCGTTTCGAAATGGAAATTCTATTATATGAGAATTCGAAAGTCGTGAATGTTGGACTTATTATTATTATGAGGATATAAATATATATTCATTTGACGATCGGGTTAGCTTAATTATTAGGGTTCTAAATTAAGGAACTTAGTCAGTTCATTTCATTATGGATAATTATTGGTTTAATAGACATGGAAGAATATATATATTTATATAAAGAATATTAAGATGTATATGTAGGGCTTAAGAGAAGTGAACCTTGTTGGACTTGGTTGATTATTTTTATTTGGGTTTATATCAAGTGGTGGAAACATGGAAGGAGTTCTTGGGCCAGGTTATATAAGTGTATAAGTGTATTGGGTTTGTTTATCTAGGTAAGATTAATTGAAATAAAAGAAAAAGAAAAGGGAAATGGAATTTAGGAATATTATATTAAAGAGTCACCAATCCCGAGATGAACAGTAACCAAGAGAGAGGGAAGTGTCTGCGATCTGCACTGATCCGGCAACCGCTCCACCGTAGCGCCGCCGTGCCGCCGCCGGAAAACGGGATTTCGAAGGGAAACAACATGTAACATTTCTCATACACTTTTATAAGCTTACATTTAGTATTCGGGTCGTCAAGTTTTCATAGAATACCGCTAATTGCCCTGTGAGTTGAAGAAGTAAAATCGGGAAAACCATTTGCCTATAGAAACCGTAGCATAGAGACCATCAGTAATTAGAGCAGTAACTTGTGTAGTGTGGGTGTGTGTGTTAACCGGAGAAGACAACAAGTGTGTGTGTGTGTATGACATCGCCGGAAAACAAGAGCAGCGCCTGTGTCTGCTTGTGACGTTGCCGGAAAAGCAGAACAAGTCTGTGTGTGTGTTAGCTTCACCAGAGACGACAGTGAGGGTGTTTATGTGTGTGTTTCGTCTGTTAAAACAGGGAGCAGTGTGTGCGAATCTGTGTGACTATCTGTAAACCTGTGAGACCATAGCCGGAAACGACGGAGTTGCAGGTGTGTGATCAACGGGAAGGCAGAGATGCGTGAGAAGGTGTTTCGCCGTTGAGGGTTGATCGTCAGTATGTGAGTGTACTCGCCGGCAGTGGCAGTTTAGGCATGGCGTGTTTCTGCTTCCGTTTAGTCAAGAACCGCGGGGGAAATGGTGTGGGTATGGTTGCGTCTGAAGCAACGGTTCTGTGTGTGAGTATGTCGCCGGTCACCACAATGTTTGGTTGGTCGCCGGCGAGTTGAGAAGAAGTCAAGAGAAGGAGACGGTGGTTGGCAGGGAAATGGTAGGTCAAAGAAAAAAATGAAAGTGGAGTTTAGGGTTGTGTTTAGTTGGGCCGAAAATGCCTCCCACCTTGGGCCCTTGTGTTTTTTTAAGCCCATGTTATTTAGTGTAGTATTGTGTATATTAATTGGGTATGTATTCTTTGATGGACCGGTGATATATATATTACATATTAGAGACTTGGGTGTGATCTGTCATTAAACCTTTGAGCTGATGACTTGTACAAATATATTAAGGAATTAGGGTTGTAAATTATTTTGGACTTTTCGATGGTGTGCATGTACACACACACACACACATAATTATATATATATATATATATATATATATATATATGTAAATATATATAATATATCTATATGTACGTATATTAACATATATTTAATTATAAACATATATATACGCATTTATAAATAAATGCGTATATACGTACATGAAATTAAATATATAAATATATAAATACATATACTTATTTTATATTTATGTATATATATATATATGTATATATATATATTGTGTGTGTAAGTGTTGCTAAGATTCGACCCTATGGGTTAGGTGTGCGGATCCGACTTCGAGGTTTTAATATCCAGATTCGACGAGTTATGTGGCGTGGATTCGAATTACGTATTATGAATCCGATTTCTTGATCCGACAAAGATAAGCGGGAGAATTCGTCTTATATCTTAATTAGAATCCGACTTGAGGATTTCGATGCAACGTGTGGCGTTCGGCTGAAGGGTTGAGTTGTTGATTAATTACTAGGTTCGGCCTTAGGGTGGTTCGACCTACGGGTTGTGAGTGTCGTTTAATTCAAAGATTTGAAACAAAGTATTATTTCGGTATACTTGTTGTAGGTTCTGCTGACAGGATTCGTTAAATTAACACTCGATAATTATCATTGGACCAGTTGTGTCGACAGTCAGGTGAGTTACCCTAAGTTACTTCCGTTTCCCGCAATACGTAGTGGTGTGTGATGTGAAGTTCTACTATGTGCTATGTGCATTTAAATGTGATAAACGTTATGTGTTAAATATGATAGATGTTATGTGTTAAGTGTTATATTATGTGTTTAGACGATCGTGCCTGCGGGGCCGGTCGGGGTGATTGACGATATCTAAAGGTGGGACCTGTGATAGTCGTAGCGGGTTAGACCCGGGTTAAGCATCAAAATGGGTGTGTCCCGAGATGCGGTGATGGGCTAGGCCCTAGCAGTATGATGATGGGCTAGGCCCGAGCAGTGTGATTGATGGCAGGTTGTGATTCCTGCAAGAGGGCGAGGCCCGAGCTATGTATTGTCTTGAAGCAGGGGGTAAGGTAGTGTAATTCACTAAGCTTTTAGATTAGCCGTAGTTGTTGATATATTTTCAGGTTCCTCTGGAATCGGTTGGGACGAGGCTTCGGCACAGTAGCTGTAGCAGCAGAGTTCAAGTTTTGTTTGAAAACCGTTACAGACATTATTTTATTTAAAATGTTTCCACAACTCGATTTAGTTTTAAAGACTTGTTACATTCGTCTGTAATTATATTTTGGAACGCGTGGTTGGTATTTATCTTACTTAATTTTATTATAGTATATCTAAAAAAAGATTGGGGAGTAACAACTTGGTATCAGAGTTTGAGGGATTCGGACATACAATTGGTGTGTTCGGACTTAAACTTTGGTTCAAAGTTTTTAAACTGTCTGGTATAGGATTCGTGATTAGGGTTCCTTGTATGTTCTTGTTTCATTGTTGCTTGGGATCCGACTCATGGTTCGAAGCCGGGCTGTATTTTCGAACGATTTTACAAATGTTTTTCACACGCGCTGTCTGCTGGAGCCAAAGGTCCGCGTAAGCAATTGTGGATGAGATTATTTTCTGAATTATGTGTATTATTCAGATAACTATAAAGCAGATGATGTTGATACGTAGTATATTGTAAATACTTTAAGCTATGCATGAGACTAGACATATGTGTTTAGAACACTTGAATTGGCCTTACTTCATGTTCATGTTTGATTTTTGGGGTAGGGTAGGTTCAAGCTTTCGACTACTTATATGCCTAGGGTTATGCATAACGCTGCATTCATACTATACTAGACTGTTGACAATGTGATAGTTGAATTGTGACTTGTTTCCAGTTAGATAATGTGATAGCTGAATTGTGACTTATTTTCAGTCAAAGAATATGGTAGTTGAATTGTGAATTATATTCTGTCAGTGATGATGTTGATGCATAATATACTTTGAATCCCCGAATGCCATGCATAAAACTGGAAATATAGGTTTAGAGCACTTGAATTAGCCTTATTTCATGTTCTCATTTAATTGTTGGGGTAGGATAGATTCAAGTTTTCGATTGCCTATATTACTAGGGTTATGCATAGCACCGTATTCACACTATACTGGACTGTTGAGAACGATATGATGTGTATGTAGTGACCTTTACATGGTGCCTTATACGTGAAGCTTTATATGAGCAGAATTTCAGTGATACTTGACCTAAGCCCATGAATCAAGAGACATAGTAGTAATGTTAAGATCTGGTATGTATAGTGTGATGGTAACAATATGAAGGACTGTATTGTTACAGACACACGGTACACATTAGAACTTGACGGGATCATGAAGTATCTTGTGAATCTGGTGAAGGGTATTGTGTTATGTATTATGTGCCTAGCTAGGGTTTCCTTAGTGCACGTAGCGCTACTCGTAGACAAGCTAAGTGTGCAAAAAAAAAGACTTATGTGTTGAGAAGTTATATGTGGTAACGCCTATCTAACTCATAGTGCGTTATCTTTACTTCAGAATGGTTGAAACGAGAAGGAGCCAAAACTTGTTGACTGGGTAAAATACTGATGTACCCCGAGATGGAGATACGGTGAGTCATATGGCCGACGTGGATCCCAGGCGACAGCCAAGGATACCGGTAGTTGCTATAGAGGGTTGGGACGTTGACCCCCCTGTTGTGGATGTTGGAATAGTGACTATTATTGCTAAAGCTCTGGAGTAGATCTTATCAAATATGTTTGAGCAGATGGCTAAGGAAATGGAAGTCATGGTTGCCGCCGAGGTGACAAAGGCATTGGATGTCAGGGGGTTAGCCGACACCCCGTGGCACAAGCAGGTATTCAGGGAACTGTAGGAGGTAGTACCTACCAAGAATTAATGGCCTGCGGGCCGCCAGTCTTTGAAGGGAAGCCTGATCCGGTGGAAAGTACCAGATGGTTAGGTACTGTTGAGGGGGCTTTCAGGACCAGTTACTGCCCCGCGGACCGTAAGGTCCTGTACGCGAGCAACTTACTTCGCAATGCTGCTAAGGACTGGTGGTCTTTACTGTTGGTACAGAAAGGTGAAACACTGGTGGAGTCGTCTTGGGAGGAATTCAAGGAGTTGTTTACTACAAATTATGCACCGAAGGTAGAGGTGGAGAGAGTGAAGAGAGAGTTTCTGGCTATGAAACAAACAACCGAGACGATCACTGAACTTAATGAGATGTTCCTGGAGAAGGTAAGGTTTTGCCCCGAGTATGTGGCGGATGAGCAAATGAAAATGTTTCGTTACATGGAGGTTGTGAAGACGGAAATTAGAGAATTCGTGGACTAGTCCAAGTATGAGACTTTGGATCAGATGATAGGTGGGTGGTGCGAGGGCTAGGGAACTAGAATTGGTTAAGCAAGCCACTGAAAGACAGAGCAAGAGAAAGATTGAACATGCGACAGTATTGGACAAGAGAATCAAGTATTTGATGCCGAAGTTTGAGAGGAAGAGGGAACCATCTAGGTGCATAAATTGTGGAAGGAGTCATGCTGGAGAGTGTAGGCTGGGATTCCAAGGATGCTTCAAATGTGGTTAATCGGGTCACATGCGTAGAGACTGTCAGGGGAAGAACGTAAGGGTTTGTTTCAACTAATATATGCCTCGTCATATGAAGTATGAGTGCCCGCAGCTAGGTAAAGAAGTAGTAAGGGTCGTTGCCCCTGCAACCTTACGAATTACCCATGGAAGCATAGGAAGGAGCGACGAGGCCGCTGGGGAAAAGGACGATTCTTCCAGCTCACTACCGGAGAGTTCAAAGAAGAACTCGATATGGACGTAGGTATTCTTTCATTAACACAACATTAATAGTTATTTTATTTTACTTTAAGTGATTGTGAGGCGAGTAAATATGCGTATCATTGTGTCGTTTTAAGTAAGCGCCAGTGAGACTATGAGTAACCTTAACAGTAGGTGTAGTCAATGATGTATTTGAGGTGTGTTGCTTTTTGTCTTGTGTCTTTAGCCGTTGTGCTCCTTTGGCCGAGGGCCATTCGCCGATGTGAAGTATTAGTTGTTTTGTATTTATTGTGTTACGTCACAGCGGGTGGGACCCGAGATGTGACAGTATAGGTATGACCCAACTGCAGTTTGTGTTCTTTTTAGAAACACAGTGTCAGTAGTGTTTGACTGAGAGACGAGATCTAACGGTCAATTTTGGGAATGTTTCATAGCGATTTGGTAACAAAATCACACTTTAGTATGATTTAACAGCCGTAGGCGGATGGGTTGAGTGAGCGGACGATACATGCTTAGAAGACATGCATTCGTACATGAGTACTAAAGTTCGGGGACAACTGGGGTTTTGTTTCCCATTAGTAGAATTCCTGTGTTACGATAGTTTTCGTGCAAGTATTAGGATGACCCCGTACGTGATGTAGTACGGTAAGCAATATAGAACCCCTAATTGTTGAGGCGAGATGTGACTGAGGGATAGGGATGGCAACGGGGTCGGGGGTATGGGGGATCGCTCTTCCCCTCCCTGCCTCCATCCCCGCCGGGGAATGGACATGCATACCCATCCCCATCCCTGTTGGGTTTCCGGTATCCCCGTGGAGAATTGGGGATTATCTTCGTCTACAAAATCGATTTTTCTAAATAGATATACATTAATACATGAGAATTTTCATACAAAACTAGAATTACAAAATTAACTTAACCCTCCAACCGGTTATCAAAATGTAATCAATCAAGTATTTTACGAGTTTCGTTAGATATGTAATGTTCTTCATATATAAAAGACATGATATATTTACTTTTTCATTCTATAATACACAAAACATTATAGATCAAATAGATAATTTCTAATATATATGTTGATGAAAGACACTTATAATACTTTCATTGATGATTTTATAAAAACTATATTAGTAATTTCTTCATATTAGTTTTTTCGTTCTCTATGTTTTATAAATCAGATGAAACAATCATGTATATTCAAACAAAAAAAAATCTTATTAATATGCATACTAATGTATAAAAAAAGTTAGATTCGACACAAATGGATATTTATATCAGAAATTTTACTTTAAAAAATTATATATATATATATATATATGTATATATATATGTGTATATATATATATATAATATGAGGATTCGGTGTCGGGGTCGGGGAACCGAGGTATCCCCATCCCCGCCCCCATCTCCGTTTCTAAGTTCGCGAAATCCCCATCCCCATCCCCGGTCAACTCGGGGATTTCCCGGTCAAATCGGGGTCGGAGAAAGGGTTCCCCCATCGGGTACGGGGTTTTTTCCCATCCCTACTGAGGGAGCCCATCACTACAGTATTGGTACAATAAACAGCTAAAAATGTGCAGAAGTTTGAGAAAGGTTGTGAGCAACACCAAGTGGACAGAAAAGTTACGTGAATAAAAATCGTTCAAGTCAGAATTTCTAGTTAGCAACCGCAATCTACTCAAGGTTTCACCTTGGAAGTAAATATTTTGCTTCGAAAAAAAAGAGCTAACGAAGTTGAACCCTAGTTCTTGTGATGGACACGGAGTTAGATAATATGACAATACAGAGTCAACCCCGAGTTGATGGAATAGAGACTTCGAGGACGAAGTCGTGTCTTAGTGGGGGAGAGTTGTAATACCCATTTCGAAATGGAAATTCTATTTTAGAAATCAAGAGTTAAGGTCACACTTATAGTTATATGAGAATTCGAAAGTGGTGAATGTTGGACTTGTTATTATCATGAGGATATAAATATATATTCATTTGACGATCGGGTTAGCTTAATTATTAGGGTTCTGAATTAGGGAAATTAGTCAGTTCATTTCATTATGGATAATTATTGGTTTAATGGACATTGAAGAATATATATATTTATATAAAGAATATTAAGATGTATATGTAGGGCTTAAGAGAAGTGAACCTTGTTGGACTTAGTTGATTATTTTTATTTAGGTTTATATCAAGTGGTGGAAACGTGGAAGGAGTTCTTGGGCCAGGTTTTATGAGTGTATAAGTGTATTGGGTTTGTTTTTTTATGTTAGATTAATTAAAATAAAAGAAAAAGAAAAGGGAAATGGAATTTAGAAATATTATATTAAAGAGTCACCAATCCCGAGATGAACAGTAACCAAGAGAGAGGGAAGTGTCTACGATCTGCACTGATCCGGCAACCGCGCCACCGTAACGCCGCCGCAGCCCCGCCGGAAAACGCGATTTCGAAGGGAAACAATAGGTAACATTTCTCATACACTTTTATAAGCTTACATTTAGTATTCGGGTAGATTTCATCAAGTTTTCATAGAACACCACTAATTTCCCTGTGAGTTGAAGAAATAAGATTGGGAAAACCATTTGTCTATAGAAACCGTAGCATAGAGACCACTAGTAATTAGAGCAGTAACTTGTGGAGTGTGTGTGTGTGTGTGTGTGTGTTAACCGGAGAAGACAACAAGTGTGTGTGTGTGTGTGTGACATCGCCAGAAAACAAGAGCAGGGCCTGTGTGTGCTTGTGGCGTTGCCGGAAAAGGAGAACGAGACTGTGTGTGTGTTAGCTTCACCTGAGACGATAGTGAGGGTATGTGTGTGTTTCGTCGATTACAACCGGGAGCAGTGTGTGCGAATGTGTGTGACTATGTGTAAACCTGTGACAGCGTTGCCGTAGACGATGGAGTTGGAGGTGTGTGATCAACGGGAGGGCAGAGATGCGTGAGTAGGTGTTTCGCCGTTGATGGAACACCTTCGGTATGTGAGTGTACTCGCCAGCACTGGCAGTGTAGGGTTAGTGTGTGTTTGCTTCCGTTTAGTGAAGAACCGTTGGTGAAATGGTGTGGGTGTGGTTGCGTCGGAAGCAACGGTTGTGTGTGTGAGTGTGTCGTCGGTCACCACAGTGTTTGGTTGGTTGCCGGCGAGTTGGGAAGAAGTCAAGAGAAGGAGACGGTGGTTGGCAGGGAAATGGTAGGTCAAAGAAAAAAAAGTAGAGTTTAGGGTTGTGTTTAGTTGGGCCGAAAATGCCTCCCACCTTGAGCCCTTGTGTTTTTTAAGCCCATGTTATTTAGTGTAGTATTGTGTATATTAATTGGGTCTGTATTCTTTGGTGGACGGATAATATATATATTACATATTAGAGACTTGGGCCTAATCTATCATTAAACCTTTGGGCTGATGACTTGTACAAATATATTAATGAATTAGGGTTATTAATTATTTTGGACTTTTCGATGGTGTGCATGTACACATATATATATAGATATATAAATATATATAATTTATCTATATGTACGTATAAAAACATATATTTAATTATAAACATATATATACACATTTATTTATAAATGTGTATATACGTACATGTAATTAAATATATAAATATATATACTTATTTTATATTTATGTATATATATATATATATATATATATATATATATATATATATATATATATATATATATGTTTATATATTATGTGTGTACGTGTTGCTAAGATCCGACCCTATGGATTAGGTGTACGGATCCAACTTTGAGGTTTTAATATCCAGATTCGATGAGTTGTGTGGCGTGGATTCGACTTGTGTATTATAAAACCGACTTCTTGATCCGACAAAGATAAGCGGGAGAATTCGCCTTATATCTTAATTAGAATCCGACTTGAGGATTTCGACGGCAACGTGTGGCATTCGGCTGTAGAGTTGAGTTGTTGATTAATTACTATGTTGGGCCTTAAGGTGGTTCGACCTAGGTGTAGTGAGTGTCGTTTAATTAAACGATTTAAACCTCAGTATTATTTCGGTATACTCGGTGAAACTCAGTATTATCTCAGGTGAGTTACCCTAACTTACTTCCGTTTCCCACAATACGTAGTGGTGTGTGATGTGAAGTTCTACTATGTGCTTTGTGCATTTAAATGTGATAAACGTTTTGTGTTAAATTTGATAGATGTTATGTGTTAAATGTTATGTTATGTGTTTAGACGACCGTACCTGCGGGTCCGATCGGGGTGATTGATGATATCTAAAGGTGGGACTTGTGATAGTCGTAGCAGGTTGGACCCGGGTTAAGCATCAAATGGGTGTGTCCCGAGATGCAGTGATGGGCAGGCCCGAGCAGTATGATGATGGGCTAGGCCCTTGCAGTGTGATTGATGGCAGGTTGTGATTCCTGCAAGTGGACGAGGCCCGAGCTATGTATTGTGTTGAAGCAGGGGGTAAGGTAGTGTAATTCACTAAGCTTTTAGCTTACCCGTTGTTGTTGATATATTTTTAGGTTCCTCTGGAATCGGTTAGGACGAGGCTCCGGCATAGCAGCAGTAGCAGCAGAGTTCAAGTTTTGTTTGAAAACCGTTACAGACATTATTTTATTTAAAACGTTTCCGCAACTCGATTTAGTTTTAAAGGCTTGTTACATTCGTGTAAGGTGTAAGGTGTTTAAATATATATGTTACTATCTAAAAGGCCCAAGGATATAAGAAAAGTTCTTGAGAATACTATTGAATAGAATAATGTTGTTATATGGGCTAAAACGAAACGAGCGTATATGATATAATTGCCTTGGTGAATATATATTGAAAAAATGTTATGATTCTATTTGTTCATAGATTTTTTGTGAAGAGATCCGGATCCAAATATGATATAAATGCCACGTATGTTGATGATTGTAATATAATTGGAATTCCTAGTGATATTCCTAAGGCAATTAATTTGAAAGACTATTTAAAATGAGTGATCTTAGAAAAACAAAGTTTTGTTTTTGTTATAAATCAAACACCTTAAGGATGAAATCCTTGTGCACCATTAAAATATGTTTAAGATTCTATATGACAAATCACATCATTAAGCACTAAAATGATTATGAGGTCACTTGGCTTTGAATGACCCATTTTCGACTTCTAAGAAGTGGCAAAAAGAATCTCAGTCTAGAAGTATCATATTTATAAGTCACGCGGGTCATTTATATTTCTCGATAGTCATAGATGACATTAAATGTTACTTTTTATTGAATTTATTGGTGAGATGTATTTCGTGTCCAAAAAGAGATATCATAAGGGAATAAAAAACATATTCTGATACCTTTAAGGCATGAATGGGACGAGTTTATATTTTACTAACCCATCAAAACAAGTTTGTTATATGCAAGATATATGTTAGATCCTCGTATTGATTGGTGTCAAACTAGATGCAACTTCATAATTAGTGACACCCGAAGTTAACGGTGGCATTCTTAAAAGCAAATCATTAAAAAAAGCTTCATTTAATGTTAAAGAGATTTTATTAATCCGCGAAGCAAGCAAAATATGTGTTTTCATCGGGGAATACAATACGATACATTGAAGAGGTTCATTCAAGCATTGCGTAGCTGATTTATCTACCGACGAATTTCCAACTACAACATTTGATAAGATATTTCATGAATAGGTCATTGAGCTGCACCGACTTAAAGAGCTCTAGTGATGTGCTCGTCAGGGGGAGAAAATACACGTTGCACTCTTTTTCCCTTCGTCATGGTTTTGTCCCATTGGGTTTTCGTGACAAGGTTTCTAATGAGGCAACATCCACAAGCGTATTGAAGTATTTATGTACTCTTTTTTCCTTCACTAGGTTTTTTGTCCCATTGGGTTTTACCTAGTAAGGTTTTAACGAGACATAGTACTTTTAATGAACATCTAAAGTAGAGTGTTATGAATAATTACTAATAGATGTCTTTATCCCCTAATATTAGATAAGTTATATAAAGATATGTATTATCCTACATAAGATATTTGAATCTTTGATACATATCCCTTATCTATTGTACTTCTATATATAGTGGGTTACATTAATGCATAATTACTCTTTTCTCTTCATTCTATTTCTCTTGTTCTCTCTATAATTCACAACACTTATAAGTTAATTTAGATAATAATTTTAAAAAATCAAATCTCATCTATTTTAGTAAAAGTTAAAACCCATATTTAACTTTACACTAATAATCCAATCATAGTTCAAATATGTTATCCGGTTCATGATTTTTTTATTCATGATATTTTAATAAGTTGTACCATAGAATATGAATTAATTATAAAAACAGTTTTGGTACATGACATCTGTGTAAGTGTAGGACCGTGGGGGACGGGGTTCTAAACTAAACTAAAATACCCTTACGCTAGGACTGATCTAGGATGAGAAATAGTGCGGAATATCTATTTCCCAAACCTCCTAAGGATTCTAAGATCTGCTTAGGTGTCCGGCACACAGTAACACTAAGAAACACACAGAGTAGAAGCAAGAACAACTCCTAAGAACTCACACAGAGATGCTTGAGGCTGCCCTTGGATTCGTAATGAACACTAAATTCGCGATTTAGTAGGCTTAAGGTCGTATATGGTCGATTACGTAAGGCTTCCGGTTCATTTCTAGCGATTCTGCGATTACGCGCGCTAATATGCGGTTAATGAGTATTTATAGTGTAATTAATTTCACTACGCACGTTATGCAACTCACTGCGTACGTAGCAAGTCCAGTACGCACGTACTGGTTGTTTTAATAATAATTAATTTAACTTTAACCGACCATCTCACCACGCACGTAGTAAGTTCCACTACGCACGTAGTGGACTCATCACGCACGTGATGAACTCTCACACAGACTTAAACTTCCAAACACATATCAACACATGATTAAGTACTTGTAAGCTTAAGACCATCACAAATTATCACTAAGAATATATACACATGCAAACAATTAATCAAAACACATTTGAATTAATATTTTATGTAAACATGTATATATTGGATACTTTGTAGGACCGTGGGGGACGGGGTTCGAAACTAAACTAAAACACCCTTACGCTAGGACTGATCTAGGATGAGAAATAGTGCGGAATATCTATTTCCCAAACCTCCTAAGGATTCTAAGATCTGCTTAGGTGTCCGGCACACAGTAACACTAAGAAACACACAGAGTAGAAGCAAGAACAACTCCTAAGAACTCACACAGAGATGCTTGAGGCTGCCCTTGGATTCGTAATGAACACTAAGTTCGCGATTTAGTAGGCTTAAGGTCGTATATGGTCGATTACGTAAGGCTTCCGGTTGATTTCTAGCGATTCTGCGATTACGCGCGCTAATATGCGGTTAATGAGTATTTATAATGTAATTAATTTCACTACGCACGTTATGCAACTCACTGCGCACGTAGCAAGTCCAGTATGCACGTACTGGTTGTTTTAATAATAATTAATTTAACTTTAACCGACCATCTCACCACGCACGTAGTGAGTTCCACTACGCACGTAGATTGGAAAGGACAAAATTCACACACAGAATCAATACGTACGAAATGAAATCACTACGCACGTGTTGAGGACCCACTACGCACGGACAGACACACAGCCTATCGAAGATTCTAGAAGATCAACAACCTACTACGCACGAGTAAAATTTAACGATTGAGAAAAAATTTAAGACACTAAGTCACAATACGCACGCACTGAGAATCATTTCGCACGGGTAACACTCAAACAGTTAACGTAAAAACACAACCCTTTTTAACGAAAAACGACCTATTTTCGACCTAACAACGGATTAAAAACGACGAAAAGGACAAAACACACAGGCCTAATCGACACCTAGATCACGAAACCTAAGGAAAAGTGATCAATCAAAGCACAAGGCTCTGATACCACTTTGTAGGACCGTGGGGGACGGGGTTCTAAACTAAACTAAAACACCCTTACGCTAGGACTGATCTAGGATGAGAAATAGTGCGGAATATCTATTTCCCAAACCTCCTAAGAATTCTAAGATCTGCTTAGGTGTCCGGCACACAGTAACACTAAGAAACACACAGAGTAGAAGCAAGAACAACTCCTAAGAACTCACACAGAGATGCTTGAGGCTGCCCTTGGATTCGTAATGAACACTAAGTTCGCGATTTAGTAGGCTTAAGGTCGTATATGGTCGATTACGTAAGGCTTCCGGTTGATTTCTAGCGATTCTGCGATTACGCGCGCTAATATGCGGTTAATGAGTATTTATAGTGTAATTAATTTCACTACGCACGTTATGCAACTCACTGCGCACGTAGCAAGTCCAGTATGCACGTACTGGTTGTTTTAATAATAATTAATTTAACTTTAACCGACCATCTCACCACGCACGTAGTGAGTTCCACTACGCACGTAGATTGGAAAGGACAAAATTCACACACAGAATCAATACGTACGAAATGAAATCACTACGCACGTGTTGAGGACCCACTACGCACGGACAGACACACAGCCTATCGAAGATTCTAGAAGATCAACAACCTACTACGCACGAGATGACCTGATGTATGCACGAAGTGAGGAGCACTTCGCACGAGTAAAATTTAACAATTGAGAAAAAATTTAAGACACTAAGTCACAATACGCACGCACTGAGAATCATTTCGCACGGGTAACACTCAAACAGTTAACGTAAAAACACAACCCTTTTTAACGAAAAACGACCTATTTTCGACCTAACAACCGATTAAAAACGACGAAAAGGACAAAACACACAGGCCTAATCGACACCTAGATCACGAAACCTAAGGAAAAGTGATCAATCAAAGCACAAGGCTCTGATACCACTTTGTAGGACCGTGGGGGACGGGGTTCTAAACTAAACTAAAACACCCTTACGCTAGGACTGATCTAGGATGAGAAATAGTGCGGAATATCTATTTCCCAAACCTCCTAAGGATTTTAAGATCTGCTTAGGTGTCCGGCACACAGTAACACTAAGAAACACACAGAGTAGAAGCAAGAACAACTCCTAAGAACTCACACAGAGATGCTTGAGGCTGCCCTTGGATTCGTAATGAACACTAAGTTCGCGATTTAGTAGGCTTAAGGTCGTATATGGTCGATTACGTAAGGCTTCCGGCTGATTTCTAGCGATTCTGCGATTACGCGCGCTAATATGCGGTTAACGAGTATTTATAGTGTAATTAATTTCACTACGCACGTTATGCAACTCACTGCGCACGTAGCAAGTCCAGTACGCACGTACTGGTTGTTTTAATAATAATTAATTTAACTTTAACCGACCATCTCACCACGCACGTAGTGAGTTCCACTACGCACGTAGTGGACTCATCACGCACGTGATGAACTCTCACACAGACTTAAACTTCCAAACACATATCAACACATGATTAAGTACTTGTAAGCTTAAGACCATCACAAATTATCACTAAGAATATATACACATGCAAACAATTAATCAAAACACATTTGAATTAATATTTTATGTAAACATGTATATATTGGATTGATAAGAACTAGGGATTCACAATTATGCACCAACAGTAAGTAACATGAAAAAAATCATGCATTTAATGTCTATACAAGAAATTATTTTGAAGAATAAAATCATTGATTCAAGTAATAGAAAGATTCTGATGATGATTTCGAGCGCAAAGAAACAAAAATCAACAAAAATGATCAAGTGAATCAAGATTTGGGTTAAGAGGTTTACTTTTCGCAAATTATAGACTTTTGCTTAATGTTAATTAAAAGTCTAATATTAATAGAAGTCCAAGAATAATTCATTTAATTATACAACTTTAGCATATCATTTAGTCAAAATTAATAATATTTTCTAATTTAGCAATCAACTTTGTAATGCTCGTTAGTTATAATTAATTTAGATTCTTATTAATTTCGCGTCCTATAATTATTGTGTATTTTTTGTTAATTTTTAATAAATTATCATTTTTTAAATTTAAAAATGTAGAGTGCATCTAATCGATCAATAATAATACTAATAATAATATTAATAATAATAATAATAATAATAATAATAAAAATAATAGCTTTATAAATATAATGTTTGCCCTATGGCACCCCCCTAAGCTTCAGTAGATGCGCCTTTCTTCCTCCCTCTTTCTCTAACCCTTTTCTCTCTCTGTCCCCCCTTCTTTCTCCGTTCGTCTTCTCAACCCCCTCCTTGCCCTACCTGCAATCTTCAAGGGCAGATCACAAAATTTCGTTCAAAACTTTCGAATTTCAACCCTAATCTTTACCAGGTATTTCTGTTTACTTCCCCCCTTTCCACTTTAATTTATTTCTCAATCGTACGTTCTATTTTATCTGTCTTCGACTTTTGAAACAATGGGTTAAACTCCCAATTGGGTTATATTTACGAATCCCCGTCACTCTAAGAACTCAATTTTAGCTAGACTTGTTTGATTGATAACAACTGCGACATTTTGGATTTGCGTTTTCTGTTTTCTGGTTTACAGATTTGTAGGGTTTGACTTTTTGGGTTATTTTTTTGATGTTACTGTCAGTTTGTTAACTGTTTGATCATATGCTAATGCGCGATCGTGATTCTTGACCAGAAAGATTCGATATTTTGTTAGTTTTATGGTTTCACTTGTCATATAATATACTGTCTTCCTGCTTCAATTCTACTTGTTTATTTAAATTCTGAATTTTGGGCCAACTGCGGATGACTTTCAGTAAAGAGGATTCAGATTTGATTACTTCAGTTTGTATAATGTGGAGGTTGATTTTCTACGGATTATGATGGGTTTATTACATCCCCTAAGATTCAATAGGATTCAGTAATTCACGACTTTGTGTTCCCCATGGATGGTTTGAAATTACTTGAAGCCATGGTGAAAGTTAATTTTAACACAAGATGGTTATGGGTTCATTACATTAATCACAATCACTCCTTGTCTAACTAGATTGGTTTAATCATCAACAATTTTGGCGTTTCTGATGTGGGTTTTTTGTTTTCTAGTTTCCAGATTTGAAGGGTTTGACTAGTTTTTTTCTGGTTATGCTATGAGGTTATTGCATTCTGTTAACTGTTTGATCATATGCTAATCCGTGAACATGACGGGACTGTTTTGATAATTCGATCATTAGTTGGTTATATGGTTTCAATGTCATGTAATGTACTTTCTTCATGCCTCAGTTCTACTTCTTGGTTTTCATATTGTTCAGTTCTACTGCGTGGTTTAAGTTATTTAATTTTTGGCTCACTGCATATTCCTTTTAGTAAAGGGTATTACACCCCCTAAGTTTAATAGACTTCACTGTTTTATGTTGACAAAGTTAATTTTGGTAAAATGGTTTGTATGATCGATCCGAGGTTGTACCTAGTTTACCATAGAATGGTGTAAGAATGTGCACAAATAGCAGCTTTATTATTGTTAGTTTAAGTATTTATGTTTAATTGTTTGGTTTGTACTTCCATCACATGGTTACTTGTGGATTTGGTATGTAATTCATGATTATTTGTGTATTTTCTCTCATTAAAGAATTTCGATGCTTGATTTTGTTAATGGTTACAGAGATGGCAATAGTTCCATCAAAGAAGATGATAGCAATTTGCCAATATGGAGGCGATTTTGATACCCATGATGACGGGACGATGAACTATGCTGGTGGGGAGGCATATGCTGTTGATCTTGATGAGAATATGCAATTGAGTGGTTTCAAGCAAGAAATTGCTGAAACTATTGATTCAACTGTAGATGGGATGATTATCAAATACTTTTTGCCTGGGAACAAGAAGAATCTTATTACGGTATCTAAAGATAAGGATTTTCAACGAATGGTAAATTATTACAAAGAAGCCGATCAGCTTGAGGTTTTCATTATGAAAGAAGCCCCTCCTGGTAAAAATACCAAGAAAAAACAGCCAGCTCGGAGGTAAGTTACACTGATTTACATGCTTTTATGATAATTTTGCATCTGGAAGCCGATTCTCTCAAGTTGCATAATCACCTTTTAATGTTTGGATAAGATAATATTTTCGAGTCAACTCGGTTTTATAATAAAAAATAACTAATTATAACGTTGACAAGGATTGGTTGCTTTCAAGATGTAACCGTCTCTCCAAATTGGCCAACTTTTGAGGGGAAACTGACTCTACTAATTACTGGATGAAAAACCCTGTTTTCATTGTTTACAAAAATATGTCTTTCGTCATTTTATCTACAAAAAAAGTATGGGAGAGATAAGATGTAGACAATTGTACCTCTACCCATAGGTAGAGAGACTGTTTCCAGATAGACCTCCGGCAGTGAGAGATAAAGGAAAAAGGGAAATAAAATAGAACAAAAAAGAAGAAAAAAACAATAATAGTATAAAACAATAAATTAAACGAAAACATGAATACTTAGGGAGAGACAACAAAACTTCTATAAATGATCATTCTCAATTATAAAAGTGGAAAAGTATATTATAAATATATATGCCCACACACACAACCCATAATATATTACAACTAATACACTAATACTTATTCTAAAAAATACCTTTCTAATTAGTATAGTTAATATTTTGGGTATGCTCCACATAGTTACTAAGGGTGACTTATAGAAATTTCTGAGTTGAGCCAGATAAATTTATATTATTAATGTTAGTTTTATTTAATTATTTTATTTTAATTACTCTTTTTTGTTCGTTATATATTTATTTATTAAACTATCCTTTACCTTATCCTAAGCCACCGACTGCCAAACGCTCCTATCCCTTGGTCATAATTCTCCTTCTCCAAGAAAATCTATCTGAGATCATGTCCTTGGAGAGAGAAAGCTCCTGCAAATCCGACGTCAATATATCCTCCCACCTCAAAGCTGTAATTAAAAATCCCTAAATAGATATACCAAAATAATCCCTAATTGTTTGTTATTATGTAATGTTTTTGCAGGCCACAGAAGCCACCACAAAAGGCGGATACAGCTGCAGTTGTACATTCTGCCCCTGTCCCTACCCCGGCCCTTGGCCTGACTGGTGCCCCAACTAATGCAGTGGCTCTTAATGAGCCTACTCTTGAAATTGAAACAACGAATGAGATTACTCCAGCTGTCCTTCCAATTTCCTCCAACCCACTCCCTGTGGCAGTCATTGATAATGATCAACGCATAGCTGCAAAACAGTGGGAAAATCTTATAACAGGTGTTGGCCAAAGATTCCATTCATTAGCTGAATTCCGTGAAGCTTTGAGGAAATATTCAATTGCACATGCATTCAATTTCGTCTACAAAAAGAACGAGAATCAACGGGTAACTGTGAAGTGTAAAGCTGAAGGTTGTCCATGGCGTATTCATGCATCAAAACTTTCCACCACTCAATTAGTTTGTATTAAGACAATGAGACCTGTTCATAATTGTCAAGGAGTTACTTCAAAGGCTCCATTTAGAGCTAAAAGAAGTTGGGTTGGGAATCTAATTAAAGAAAAAGTGAAAGAATCTCCCAAGATTAAGCCAAAAGACATTGCTACGGAGCTTAAACGTGATTACGGGATTGATTTGAATTATTCTCAAGCAAGGCGTGCCAAGGAATATGCAAGAGAGCAGCTTTTGGGATCGTATAAAGATGCATATAGTGAGCTCCCGTTTTTCTGTGATAAAATAATGCAAACAAATCCCGGGAGTCTAGCTACTTTTAGTACAAAAGAGGATTCTAGCTTCCATCGGCTGTTTGTTTCTTTTCATGCATCGATATCGGGTTTCTTACAAGGTTGCCGACCCCTTTTGTTTCTTGATAGTACACCGTTAAATTCACGTTACCAAGGCATGTTATTGACTGCAACTGCAGCTGATGGTGATGACGGGGCTTTTCCTGTGGCTTTTGCAGTTGTTGACGAGGAAAATCCCGACAATTGGCACTGGTTTTTAACTGAACTCAAAATACTTGTCTCGACACCTGGTCAGATTACATTTGTTGCTGATTTTCAAAAGGGTATACGAGAGTCTCTACGGGAGATATTTGGTGGGGAGTGTTATCATGCTTACTGTCTCGGATATTTAGCTGAGAAACTTAATAAAGATTTAAAGGGTCACTTCTCACATGATGCTAGACGCCTTATGGTTGAAGATCTTTATGCAGCTGCACATGCACCAAAGCTTGAGGCTTTTGAAAAATGCACCGAAGACATTAAAGCCATCTCACCCGAAGCCTACAATTGGGTTATAAGAAGTGAGCCCGAGCATTGGGCGAACACATTTTTTGGTGGGTTAAGGTATAACCATATGACATCTAATTTCGGGCATCTTTTTTACTCATGGGTGTCAGAAGCAAATGAGTTGCCGATAACTCAAATGATTGATGAATTGAGGGGTAAGATGATGCAGTTGATCTACACACGAAGAGTTGAATCGAGTCAATGGATGACTCGGTTAACTCCTACTATGGAAGAAAAACTAAAGAATGAAATCATAAAAGCTCGATCGGTTCAAGTTTTGCGGTCACATGGAAGTAAATTCGAGGTTCGATATGGTGAAACCGTTGATATTGTCGACATTGAGAATTGGGATTGTAGTTGTAAGGGATGGTTGCTTACTGGTTTGCCTTGTTGTCATGCTATTGCTGTTTTGGAATCTTATGGTAGGAGTCCATATGACCATTGTTCTAGGTACTTCCATGTTGAGACCTATCAGTTGACTTATGCTGACTCGATTCACCCCATACCGAATGTTGAACGATTAGTGGATAGTGATGCTGAAGATGGTACGGTTCTTGTGACCCCACCACCAACCATGCGCACCCCCGGAAGGACCAAGATAAGGAAGATTGCCCCGGGTCGGATCGGGCCTTCTGATTTCCTTAAACGCCAACTCCAATGTGGGAAGTGTAAAGGGCTCGGTCACAATAAAAGATCATGCAAGTAGGTCTTTCCTTCCTCTCTTTTTTTCCCTTTGAATAGAATTATTTCTTGAGGTGGCAACAAAATGGGCTAGTTGGATAACGGGTCAAAACTAATAATTTTTGTATAAAGTTGATCTTGGTCAGCTTGAGTAACTCGAGTTGACTTACCCTTAAGCACTTTTTACCTGCCTTTTAATTCTTTATAAAGATCAGTTTTGCGTTTTGACTGGAATTATTCTTGATGTGGCAAGACGGGTAGGGCAGTTGGGTCATCAACTCATCGCTCAAGAATTATTTCTTGGGTCGATCCAAAGCACTCTTTGCCTGAATTTTAATTGTTTAAAGATATGGGCATCGGATATGATTAGGAAAATGTTATGCGACTTTTAACTCGTTGGTCTGTTTCCCTTTAAGGTTTAAGCTTTTATATTATTTTACATATTTGACCCAAAACAGAGAGAAAATACAATCCGAACCGAACCATTGATAAGTAAACATTGCCACCTCGAATTATATTGTTTTTTATGAATGCTTTGATCTAACTATTTGTTTTTTCAGGGAGATTGATGGTTAGCATGCTACAAAGATAATAAAAGGGACTATTGTCAAAGCAGCTTGATTGCAATTTCTCAGGCTTTGTTTTCTGTCTAAGTAAATGCTGATAGTAATTTCATTAGCAGGCTTTGTTATTGGTAAAGATGTTTTTTAAAGTAGAGATCAGTTCAGTTTAGGATATGAATGGTGATTGGTTGCTTTTTAGTGTTTTGACTGATGGTGTTAGGGAGGTTTTAGCTTTAAACATTTCTACAATCTTCTCATGCACAGTTCTTGTAGACTTTTTTTTTTATTGAACCTCATGTCTTTCTCTGTTTTCTTTATCTTTTGTAAATGCAGCTTAAGCGCTCATACTTACGAAAATATTCGCCGTGTTACTTCGAATTATAGCTTGCCTCGACTGAACCGGCCTTCTACAGTCTGGTCTTCGACCATGATTTTCCGAAGAAAAACCGGTTTCTGGTCGTGTTTGGTCCAAAAGTTGGAGAACTGCAAGAACAAGGGGAAGTGAACCTTGCCAAATCGGCAACCTTAACTAACTAATTCTGTAGATGTAGTGTTGTAATGGAGGCGTCTGCTGCGATGATTTCTGTTTGCATGTGATATAAATTGAATTGGTAACAGACAAACTAGTAGAAGATACGTAGCAACGAAATTAATCAACCTGGTTTTGAGTTCCAGACAACTGGCAGCAAGAATGTAGAAAACAAAATCAGCGTCTAGTGCCAATCGACCCCCTATAATTAGAGCTGATCCTCATCCAAAATTAATAAAATCTTGACATAACTAACCTCTAATTATAATTAATTAACATTGAGGCGTGGAGATGTTTTCTTGCGCTGGTAGACCCAAGGTGAAAGTCAGGGAACTGCTGTTTGAGCCAAGGACTTCTCATGTTGCCTCCGACTCCGGTAAGCCCTTCCAAACAACTAAGACGGCTGGCTACCCCCATTTACCTGTGTCCCTAGCACCTTCCAAGAAACCACATGATAAGAAAAGAGTTGTAACCCACCTGTGTTCGAGAACAGGTAATCTCCCAGTTAGTCGAAGACTAAATTTCTTATTAATTAGATGATCCAAAAGAAACAATGGTGTACTATATAGTAACCAGCTACAGGAAATCAAAATCCTAAAACAACTCGTAGAGATAAGGGATTATCTCTAATTTGAAAAACAAACAATTATCTACTAATAATAAGATAAATACTAATTATAAAATAATAATAATAATAATAATAATAAGATAAGATGACTAGCCTCCCAATCCTTATCCATGCTGCCCTCCACGTCTCCTTATCCATGCTGCCCTCCACAATTATTAGTAGATAATTGTTTAAACTGCCTTAGATTTCTTATCGCCAAGATTTGTCGTCGCCATTGCGGGTGTTGTATAATTCTGCTTTGTCGTCCCACCAGGCCCACCCCGAGGTGGGTATGAGCTGCCACCTATTTTGGTGCCCCCTAAGCTCTTGTTTTCATCCATCTTTACTGCCAACCTCATTACCCTTGCTAAGGATTCTGGCTCCATAACCTATAGTGCTTATCGAAGATCTGGCTTCAATCCCTTAATGAACGTACTCTCCAACACCCTTTCGGATAGATCGAGAGGTTGGCCAGCCAAGCTTTCAAACTTATCGACGTAATCACGAGCCGTTCCTTCTTGTTGAATGTTCAGGAATTGTTCATATACAATGCCCTCCTGGGATGCTTGGAACCGATCAAATAATTTTTGTTTGAACCCTTCCCATGAACGACACGGGGTCCTGGCTTCAATCCAGCGATAACATGCCAGCGCCCCCCCCCCCCCCCTCCATGCAAATCGAAGCTGCTCTAAGTTGGTCCTTTTCTCCAATACCCTGAATTTCAAAATATCTTTCCACCCGGTAGATCCATCCATGCACGTCCTCTCCCTCAAAAATTGCCATTTTAAGTTTACGGCAGTCTCGCCAAGGGTCCCCGCCTTTCCGTTGGTTGTTGGTGCTGTTCTTCGTATGTACAGAATCCTCATCGTCATCTGAGCCTGATTCGTCCCCCTTCACTGATCCTTTCTTTCCGACTGCCAGAGATAAGTCATAAATCGCCTTCATCATCTCTTGAAATTGCAGCGTGTTTTCAGCGCGGCTGGCCTCCATTTCTTCCCGTATTTTTGCCACATCGGATTCCAGATTAGTGATTCTATCCGTGTTGCTTACCATATTGTTACCAGGAGCGCAGGGCTCTGATACCAATTAATAAGAACAAAGTTGTAACCCACCTGTGTTCGAGAACATGTAATCTCCTGGTTATTCAAAGACTAAATTTCTTGTTAATTAGATGATCCAAAAGAAACAATGGTGCACTATATTTATATTGACCAGCTACAGAAAATTAGAATCCTAAAACAACTCGTAGAGATAAGGGATTATCTCTAATTTGAAAAACAAACAATTATCTACTAATAATAAGATAAATACTAATTATAAAATAATAATAGTAGTAAGATAAGATGACCAGCCTCCAAATCCTGCCCTCCACGTCTCCTTTGATAAACCTGGCCATATCGCCTATCACCACAACCCCTTTTGCACCCAACCCCCCCCCCCCCCCCCCCCCCCCCCACCGGGCCCCCTCCCCAGCAAGAAGATCCGTCACCACCAGATGATTACCAACAACCCGTTGCGACACATGAAACACCGGGTGAACATTAGATGCCGGTGGTAATTTTAAGCTATACGGCTCCTGTCCAATGCGTTCGAGTACCTCAAACGGACCATAAAACCATGGGGTTAACTTCTTATTGATCCACTTGGCTACCGTAACATATTGATACGACCGCAATTTCAGATACACCCGCTTTACCACCTGAAAGGTAACCTCCCTCTTCTTCCCATCCTCTTAGGCCTTCATGACAACTCGCATATATTGAATCCGTAACTCCTCCAAGACACGGTCCTGGTCCTGCAAATACCTCGGCCGTGACCACAGTATCCCGATCATAAGTCACCAACCGTGGGGTATCCCAAACACATTATACCTTGAAGGGTGTCATTTGTGTCACCGGAATATAGGAGGTGTTATACCAATACTCTGCCCACAGTGGCCATTTAACCCATTCCGTTGGTCTATCCGATGCAAAACACCGCACCGCAAGTAGGTCTCTAAACTTCTGATAACCACCTTTGTTTGGTCGTGCGTCTAGGAGTGGTAGGTTATATGGTGCTTCAAAATAGTCCCCTGGTACTTAAGAAGTTCCTACCAAAAGTGACTAACAAAGACTTTGTCACGATCCGAGATGATAGAATTGGGAATTCCATGCAACCGCATAATCTCCATAATGAAAACTGAGGCAACTGATGCCGTGGAGAACATGTGTTTCAGTGGAGCAAAGTGTGCCGATTTACTCAATATGTCCACTGCCACTATTTTCACACTAAACACCTTTGACTTTGGCAATCCCTCCACAAAGTCCATGGTCAATTCCTCCTAAACCCGATACGGCAAGTCAAGTGGCTGTAAAAGACCCACCGCAGACAAATTCAAGTGCTTGTTTTTCTGGCACACCCTACATTCCGCTACCAATTTTGTAATATCCCGAAGCATCCCAATCCAAAATAACTATCGTGCCATCTAGTGATACGTCTTCTGCATCCCTTCGTTCCCCCATGAAAATCGGCGAACAAACTATATCCACTCCGACGTCCGTGGTAGCACTAAATGATATCGCGTAAAATACACATTATTTATATGCCATATCTGATTCTTTGATTGTATTATTACGATGAATTAGGTTAAATATTTACTTAATTTGTTATAAATTGTGTTGTAGGGCTCTTGAGAGAAGAAAAAAAGAATTTGATAACAAATGATGAAGAATAAGAGATGAATTGAGTAAGCTGACAACTTTGACAAGTACTCGGTGTTTTGGTCGTATCTCACTCATACGAATTCGAAACAAAGTGATTCAAAAAGCTAAAAAACTAGACAAAAGAAGTCACAATGATATTATGTTTGTGTTATTTATTGGAGTCGTGAGACTGCTGCATATGGGCCGAGAACAAAGCAAAAGAAAAATAATTAAGAACTACACAGTGGGCTGCATGAGCCCCAACATGATTTTAAATAAATCGGGTCCTGAAATCTTAAAAAGAGGGTTGTTGAATTAATTGGGGAATTGATATTTTTATTATGAAATCGATGGATGAATTCTCTTTTTAAACTTGAGCCGAATATTTCAGAGTAGAATTAAAAGTCCAACATGGTTTTGGAATTTGGGCCATTGAAATCAAAATGCGGCAGAGTATATATTTATACGAGGTACGGCGGCTACGAGGGGAAGAATAATTTTGATTGTGCAGCCGACGTGAATCAGATACATATTTTGTGTCATAGTCGTACGTAAATAAAGACGGTTTTTATAAATAAAAACCTGGTACGCTTTTAGCACATCAAGTTTTTGACGCCGCTGTCGGGGAACAGCTTCATTTGATTTTATTATATTAATTTAGTATTAAACGATCATTCCCGCGAGTTTTGGCTCAAAGGAAGTTACTTTAGTAGTTTTGCTCGTCTTTCTTCATGACCTGCGATGTCTCTTCTGCGAATATGATCTACGACGAGGATGAACCGATCCATTGTGAGCCGATCTATTGGGAATCCTTCCTCAAAGATCTGTTGAACGAGTTTTATGACGATGGCATTAAGCGGGATGAATACGACTTTGTTATTAAAGATGATGAGGATGACCGCCCTATTGGTTTGACGTGAGAAGCCACAATTTAGTCCTGAACTGTACTATTTAGACGACTCTGATTCTGAAGAGAGTTTGTGTTTTGAGCCCGATGCGGAGGTGAAATCGAGAGAAGATGCGCAATTTGATGGAGATATTCTGGAGTACCCCGCTGACCTGCTTGAGGAGCCGGAAGAACATACAGAGGATGAACCATCGACTTTCGTTGAACCAGCACCCAAGTTAGGTTTAGAACCAAAACCCGTTTGGGGACCTTCACCTCTTGAAAGAGAAGATATTGAAAATTGTGCAGATGAAATCTTGAATTATTTAGAATTTCTAATATTCGAGGGGGAAACTGCAAAACCAGCTCTGGAGGTAGCCGCGGGATCTTGTGAGGAGTTAGAGTTAGGGTATGGAATTCCTCTGGCATCAGGGACCCTTTGGAACCTGTCGTGTTGGAAGAATGATCAGGCGGTTACTAACCTAAAAGGCATCAGGAGCCGGTTGGAATCTTTGCTTGAGTCGCAATCGACTTCACAACCTCGGGGAGGAACCAGGTTTCAGAACGCAGGGAGGATGTCTTTTGAGATCAAGAAAGGTGAGCGAAACGCGTTCGCAGCAGCTTTGGGAGTTGGTAAATCATACATATATCCTGGTATGTATGCATATTACCACCCGCACTTTATTGCAAGTGTGAGGTCTTTCGTTCAAATTCATAGTTCATAAATTCAGAGTCAAGCTAGAGACTCGGACAAAAACAAGCGCTTCTCGGGAGGCAACCCGTGTTAAGTGTAGGTTTTTCATTCTTCTTTATTTTTATTTTCTTTCCCTTTCTGTTTCAACTTTGTGGGTGTGTTGACTAGAAACCCTCACGATACTACAACTCGTCCACTCGGGCTACCGAGGGGTTTAAAGGCTTGTTGCATACGCTAAATGCAACCGTGATTCCTACGAAAGTGAGTTAGGTTTGTTTGTTTTTTTCGTGTGTTTTAGTTGTAGTAGTCGTTTGATTCTTTGCCTTGATCTATCTTAAACTTTGCTCCGAGTGTTTTTCTTGCAGGTGGTTATGGAGTACGCGCTCATGCTGGCATTGCTCAGCTTTATATATTATTGCTCCATGTGTTGATACCTGAAGGGAGTTTTCTCTAATCTTTTTCTACCCTTGTTTTGATTTTGTATTTATGTACAATGGGGACATTGTACGATTTAAGTGTGGGGTAGAGGGTTAGAAAAAGATTTCTCGCTTGAACTTAATTTGTCCTTGATTAAATCATGATGGTATTTAGGCTATGATTTTTAAAATTTTAATATCATTCGAGTAAGTGTTAAGTATTTGTTGAAGGTGTCAAATGTTTGATTTGTGAACAAGTTCAGAGGTTATACTTGGTATTTATGCATAGTATTTAGTGACTTTTCACCGCTCCTTAGAAATTTTGATTTATAGTAACCAACTTTTAATTTTTGAATTATTAAAATAAATAAATGGTTAAGCCCCTTTTGAATCTAAGCTTGACAAAAATAGGCTGAGTATGAATTTTCTCTTTTACCAAACATATGCTTGCAAAAGAAAAGAAAAGAAAAGTAGAAAAAGCCAATGAGCAAAAAGAAAAAAATTATGAAGCGGCTGAAAAATATACAAGTCAAATAAGTGACCTTTGGAACTCGAACGAGTAAACTCTGAAGGGTGTTTTACACTTAATCACCTAAAGCCAACTGGTTTGGGATCGGTTGGGTTGAAAGTTCGGTACATGGGTTCCATCGAAAGTCATAGACTTATATGAAAAAAATAGAGCTTAAAAGATCAAAAGCATATGTCAAATAAAATAGGAAAATCTGCAATAAGTCTTGAGGTTGGGGGGTTCCAAAGGGGTAAATTAACCATCAAAGATTCATTAATTAAGAGTTGGTTATTTATAAAAGAAAAAGTATTTGGGAAGGTAAAAAGTTAAGGAGGACAAAAACACGGGTATGTGCATAAGTCTAGATATAAGTGATGTCTTGTTTTTAATCAAACATACTGACGTTATTCAACGATATTTAATATTTATAAGAATGATATTATTTATTTAAATGCCTTAGCCTAGATAAAATTGTGATTTGCTTGGGGACAAGCAAAGTTCAAGTGTGGGGTATTTTGATATCGCCTAAAATACACATTATTTATATGCGATATCTGATTCTTTGATTGTATTATTACGATGAACTAGGTTAAATATTTACTTAAAATGTTATAATTTGTGTTGTAGGGCTCTTGGGAGAAGGAAAAAAGAATTTGATAAGAAATGATGAAGAATAAGAGATGAATTGAGTAAGCTGACAGCTTTGACAAGTCCTCCATGTTTTGATTGTATCTCACTCATACAAACTCGAAACAAAGTGATTCAAAAAGCTACAAAAACTAGATAAAAGAAGTCACAATGATATTATGTTTGTGTTATTTATTGGAGTCGTGAGTAGACATGCACATTGACCGGATAATACTATAACCGGTTATAGTATTATCCGGATCGGATTTTTTATAAAAAAAAAACCGGTTTCGGTTAAAACCGGTCGGATAAAAACCGGTTATGGCCCCAACATATTATACTATAAAAACCGGACACGAATATTACTATAACCGGTTTTTTTAAAAAACCGGTTTTTTTTCCCCAAAAAAACCGATCTCCGAAAAAAGACAGCCCACTGTTTTTTTTTTTTTTAATTTTTTTTGTTTTTTTTTTAAAATTACATTTCCTATAATATATACTATAAAAAAACATACATGTGAAAGAAAACTCAAATTTTGATTAATTTAAATACTTAAAAAGTACAATATTAAAATTTCCTAATTAAACATATTCAAATTACAAACGTCTAAACATTCTAATAAAAATACTTAAAACCATTCAAACTTCGAATTAAAAGAGGGAAACTAGGGAGGAGCTTCGCCATCGCCATCACCCCTACTACATAGAAACCCGTTCACGCATCTTCTTCTTCGCCATCTTCATCGGGAGACGATATTCCAAGTTCCACTTCTTCATTGTGTATGTTTGATTCCAAGTCGACGTCAATTGGGTCTTCTAGTGTGGTCACGTGTTGTCTTCTAGCCGCACCATCCAAGTAATCTTTTAAACAAATACACACTTCCACAGATTCGGGACTCAACCGTGATCTTCTTGCGGATACGACCCTGCCACTCACAGAAAAAGCAGATTCCGAAGCTACCGTAGAAGCTTGGACGGTTAGTAGATCACGGGCCATGGCGGCTAGAACAGGAAATTGTGATTCCCTTTCCTTCCACCAAGCCAAAATATCAAAAGTTTGAAAATCCTCATATGTATAGTTTGCTATAAAATTGGTTGACATGTAATTCCCCAACTCACTACTTGGGGTGGAACCACGTGCTCTCTTGGATTGAGAGTTCATAATTGTGTTAAAAAGTGACAAACCCGCATTACTTTGGCGTCTACTAGATTCCGCTCTCATTTGATCATGAATGGCACTAGATGTCCCGTATTTACCCAAATAGATCTCAAACATATCTCGAAAACATTTATTGAAATAATTGGTTTGGTTAGTTATAAAAGCGGGATCATCTTCGGTAAGGTGAAAAGAAAATGCAATTTGTTCGATTAATGTTTCAACTCCACCAACATTTAAACAAGGGTTTAAAGCGGCGGCACAAGTAAATACCGGGGGAATTTCCTTAAAATATTTTAAAAGTTTTTCTTTCATTTTTGCCCCAACGAGTTTCAATTCTTCACCTTCAAACTCAAAGTCACCAATTTTGTTAGCCATCAAAAACAATTGGTTAAGCACCAACGGACTAGTGGGATAATAAACGCCGGATAAACAAGTTGTTGCGTCTTTAAAAACCTCAAAGTAGAGTTGCCTTCGGGTGCTAGAAACTTGTGACAAAGTTTGCACCGAGCCCTTTTTGAACCGTTGGACATCTCGCACAAGTCGAAATGTTCCCAAATTTCTTTATTTCTATTATGCTCGAGAATCCTCACCACATCGGGGTTTCCTCCTACGGAAGATGCTCCCGTATTCGGCATGCTACTACTACCGGCCATGATATCAATCTCAAGAAAGTGAATGAAAGTGAGCTTTGGTGAATAAAAGTAGAGAATTTGGAGAGAATTTGGAAGATGTAAGTTGTGATTTAATCCCACAACATACCCACACTATATATAAGTGTTTTGGGTGGCAAAATGGTAAAAAAATAAGAAAAAAACGGTCAAGAAACACCCCAAACGGCTACTTTTTTGAACCTAACGGCTAGTAGTAAAAAACCGGATAAAAACCGGTTTAAAAAAAACCGGTTTTTTATCCGGTAAAAAATCCGGTCGGCCCAAAATCTTTATAACCGGTTATACTATCCGGTTTTGGAAAATCCGATCCGGATAAAAAAAAACCGGTTTCTACAAAATCCGGTTTCGGATATTTTTTCGTATAAATCGGATATTCGGTTTTTTTGTGCATCTCTAGTCGTGAGACTGCTGCATATGGGCCGAGAACAAAGCAAAAGAAAAATAATTAAGAACTATATAGTGGGCTGCATGAGCCCCAACATGATTTTAAATAAATCGGGTCCTGAAATCTTAAAAAGAGGGTTGTTGAATTAATTGGGGAATTGATATTTTTATTATGAAAATCGATGGATGAATTCTCTTTTTAAACTTGGGCCGAAAATTCAAGAGTAGAAATAAAAGTCCAACATGGTTTTGGAATTTGGGCCATCGAAATCAAAATGCGAGTATATATTTATACGAGGTACGGCGGCTACGAGGGGGAGAATAATTTCGATTGAGCAGCCGACGTTAGGGCTGTAAATGAACAGAACGTTCATGAACCGTTCGTGAAATTGTTTGGCGGGAAGTTCGTCTATGTTCGTTTGTTTAATAAACGGACGAACATGAACAAGATTTTTCGTTCGTTTAATTAAACGAACGAACACGAACAAAGCTCTCGTTCGTTCATTTATGTTCGTGAACGTTCGGTTATCCGTTCGTTTATGCTCGTTTATATTTTATATAAATATATACATTTATATTATATGTGTCTGTTTAAATATAGTGTTTATTAGTGTGTTGGATTTGTATTTAGTGTGTGTTCATCCGTTTACGTTTGTTTATCACTCAAATGAACGAACAAAAATGTACGCGAACTAACCAATCCTTTAAACAATCGAACACACATGTTCGTTCGTTTATCGTTCGTGTTCGTTTATTTGTTCGGCTAAAGTTAAACGAACGAACACGAACACAAATTTCCGTTCGTTTATCCGTTCGTGTTCGTTTATTTGTTCGGCTAAGTTAAACGAACGAACACGAACAAGCTCCGTTCATGTTCGTTTGGTTCGTTTACAGCCCTAGCCGATGTGAATCAGATACATATATTTTTTTTTGGAGGCGGCAGTCGACGAAAGAAAAAAAATAATGCGACAGTTTTGAGGAGGCCTTGAGATCGGATACTATTTTGAAGATCAAGACTTGGATTCATTCAATTATTACGGTTTTTCCATTCATTGTCATTATGTTCTTGTTTAGTATGATCATGCTAGGCTAGATCTATGTTTTCCTCCTTAGAGGCGTTGAACTCAATTGAAAGTTGATTAATTTATAAAATTATGTGCCTTTTTAATCTTGTTTATGTCATGAATGTCTTAATCACTTTATAATCCATGTTTTAGATTCTGATTTTGGTTGTTTACAATCTGAGTTTTTGTTAAATTAGATGATCATTCTATTTAAGTTTAACTTGTATCTTTATAATCTATGATCATTAGATAATCTAGACTAGTGGTTGATTGATCCTAGGTTAGACAACTAAAAATTGGTTCTTTCACATGTGGTTCAACATATAATGACCTTTGTATGTTGGTTTCATGTTTTGTTTATTAACAAATCATTTGGATTAAAGATTTTCATGAATCGAATTTAATTGGCTAATTGTACGAGTTAATTAATCCTTTGACCATAAGGATTGTTAATGAGTACAATTATAGGGTTAGATTTTCGGAACAAGAGTCTAATCAATTTAGGAATCGATACTTGGTCTTTATTATTCACGGCACATGATTTCTTGAATTAAATCAACTTGAAAGAGGGTGAAATCGAATCTAGGGTAGGAAGTCTTCATTATATTATTTAATTTCCAAGTTCCTTGCTTTATCGCTCTCTTGTTTCTTTGGTTTGTTTTAGGCGCTTTCTAGGGTAGTTGGTTGAAAACTCACTTTTTCACAAAATCCCCCCTTTACTTGCTTTACTTATTTTACTTATTTTATTGCAGTAGTTTAGTCTAGTTTAATATTTAAATTAATATAATTTTATCAAATCATACTCGTTCCCCAAGTGTTCGACACCCATACTTATTTTTTATACTATATACGATTAGGTTCATTTGCCTATTTTGTGTCATAGTCGTACGTAAATAAAGATGGTTTTTATAAATAAAAAACTAGTACACTTTTAGCACATCACTAAACAGTCCCGTTAATGAACATCCCCGTTATCCATCACATATCCCTCCAACTCGGTATCTCCCGATTCATTCCGACCACGTAAAGCTAACATCTCGGGATCAGTCATAAGGTCCAGAGCAATTGGTCGGGCAACCCGATCGTTGTTAACAATATATCAGACGGTTTCCTTCCTGGGGCGGCACTGAATCTTGACCTCGTACGCGGATAACTTTGAAACCCACCGTTGATGCTCTCTCACTACCGTTCTTTGGTCTAATAAATATTTCAGGGCCTTATGGTCGGTAATGATGTTAAAGGCCCATCCCCAGTGATAAGGTTGCCATTTCTGCACGGCCACTACAATAGACATCAACGCCCGCTCGTATACTGATTTTGATTGTGCTCTCGGACCAAGTACCTCGCTAAAGTATGCCACCGGCCTACCCTTTTGCATGAACACCGCTCCAATTCTTTGTTGAGTTACTGGTTCCATAAATGGTAGATGTGTATCTTATTCCTCTTCAATTTCCTAAAGATCTATTTCTTTTCTCGTTGCTTCTAAACTTAGAAACTTATCTTCCAGCCCAGATCGAGCAACAAAGACTTTGTTCTCATCGGGGTTATAGAAATAGTATCCTAAAGTTTCCTTAGGATAGCCCACAAAGATACATATATCTGATTTGGGTTTGAGTTTATCTAAGAAAGGTCGTTTAACGAACACCTCACAGCCCCAAATCTTCATGAAAGACAATTTGGGCTTCTTACCCATCCACAGCTCGAACGGTGTCTTTCCATCCTCTATTGACTTTGATGAAACTCGGTTTAGCATGCAACAAGCCGCTCTCGAGTGCGTGTCCCTAAAACGACATTGGTAACGTGGTTTGATTCATCATTGACCAAACCATGTCAAGCAATGTTCTATTTCTCCTTTCTGACACACCATTCCACTATGTCGTATACCGAGGTGTAAGTTGTGTAACAATTCCACGTTCTTTTAGATGATCATCAAACTTCTGACTCAGATATTCACCACCTCGATCAGATCGAAGCAGCTTGATCTTCTTGTCTAGCTGGTTCTGTACTTCATTCTGAAACTGATTGAAGAAATCAAAACTTTCACACTTGTGTCTCATAAGATAACATATCCATACCTAATGAAGTCGTCAATAAAGGTAATAAAGTACCGGATCCTCCTTTGGCTTCCCGACTGAAAGGACCACACTCATCTGTGTGTACTATCCCTAGCAGTCCTTTGACCTTTCATTCAAACTATTGAAAGTCTTCTTTGTCATCTTGCCGGATAAACAAGACTCGCAATTGTATATTGATTCTAGATCAAAAGACCCTAGAACTCCATCATGGTGGAGTTGCTCTATGCGTTTCTTGTTAATATGTCTGCGCCGACAATGCCAAATGTAAGTCTGGTTCAAAACATCTTTTGACTTCTTACTTATATGATAGATTTCCTTGACATTGTAGATTTAATTTAGATAGACCATTTTGTGAACTTGCTTTAAAATAAAATAGATCATTCTTAATGCACAAAATTGTTTTTCCTACCAACCGATTAATCCCGAAGGTAGCCTGAGACTATATGTTCCTACAACTTTAGCACCAACCGTGGAGCATTCGCCAACCCGTAGGTGCATATCGCCCCTCCTTAGTTTCCTACTCTTCTTGAATCCCTGCAAGTGATTGCATATATGATGACCATATCTGTTAGAATATGCCCACCGATGCACGTACACCATTTGGAATCACTACCGATGATGTATGGGCCTATTGGGTCATACACCGGGGTCAAATCTGACAGCAACTTAAGTAAAGGGATCAAAAATAACAAAAGAGAAAAGTTGACTTCGCAGGCTGCGTTAGCGCCGCTAACTATTAGGTATTAGCGCCGCTAAGTCCTAGAGGTTAGCGCCGCTACGGCTGCATGGGCTTTGTGTCATGTCAGCTGACAAGCCGCGTTAGCGCCGCTAAGTCTTGGATAGCGCCGCTAAGTCCAAACGGCACCTTTTTGTCAAATCACCTCTCAACTAGACCAATGCATGTATGTTACTTTCTGCGACTTGGGCCGGCTTAGGGATAACCTAGAGTCGTTTTGAAGTCTTTATAAGGCTATACTCCAGCCTCATTTGGGTTGCTTGGCTCTACATGCATTTGTAATTCTCTAAAAGGGTTCTTTGACTTAGAGAGAGTTCTAGAGAGAGTTTGATCCAGAATTTGATCCAAGCTTCGTGAGTTGCTGTTCCATAAGTGATTTTCGAGTTAGAAGAATCACCAAGGCTTGCTAGCTCAAGGGATTTGGCGTGTTGCCGGGGTATCCACTCAATAGCCGATTCTTTCAAGCCACAAGGAACAAGTTCATCATCTTCATCAAATTTCTGGAGCTAAGGAGCTGGTATAACCTCCTTCACTCTCTGTCTTTGTTGCATTTCGTTTCATAGAGAATGATCCATGTTAGGGGTTTTTACGTTTTATGCTTTACATGCTTGTACCTTGAGCTTTTTGTGTTGTACCTTGCTTCCGCTGCGCGCCCTGAAAACCCCTACAGTGGTATCAGAGCCACCTCTATGATTGTTATGCACATGGTGGCTTTGAAAACCCGAAATCGAAATTGTTTGTTTCTGTCGAATTCAGTTAGCGGCGCTAACTTTCAGTTAGCGGCGCTAACTATTTTAAGATAGCGGCGCTATCGTCGCTGGTCAGTTTTTGTTCATGTTTAAAAACAGATTTTGGTCTCGGGTTTTAGCCATGTTTTAAGGCTTCTGGATTTTTTTTTAATCTTGTTATTTTGATGTATTATTCCAGTAGCATATATTAGTTTGGTTGTATGTGGATATTCATGTTGGTAACCTTGCCTAGACCCTTTGGTTGTTTTGTGTGTTTGGATGCAAATTTGGTTGTATTATTATTCTTATGATAAATTTGTAACAATAATGTGGCTTGCATGCCATTTCATTCATCCATGTAATTGTAATAGATAAATAGGTATTTTATGGCTTGTATGCCATTTTATTCTATTGTATGTATTTTATGATGGATGATGAACACACAAGATGGGTCAAAGGAGATGGAGCTAGGAGCCCATGAAGCCCACGATGGAGTCCAATGGAGATGGCGGGATTAGTGGGAGCTCGCATCGAAGATTTTGTCCCTAGAATTGACCAAGTTCTTCCCGTTCGGCTCATGGGAAGAACGCATAGGTTTTTATGGCAAGGGTTACCAATTTTAATATTTTATGCGTGTGATGTGATTTTGTATGCATGGATTGTGTAGGATTCGCATGCTAGATAATTTTTTCAAAAATTAACAAAATCAAAAGAGATTTGATAAAAATGGTTTACAACTCTCTCGCGCGCTCACATACAAGATTAACCCACCTAGTGAAAATAGGCTTTTGTCACTTGCATGTTAATCTAAAACCAAACCGGAAACAAAAGCCTGTCTTTCCACGAAACGTAAATAATGCACCATCCGTAAGATGATACCACCCGAATCTAGTCTTATGGGTTTTGGTTGTCGAGCTTAGCACGAGCTAACTCCCATAAAACTGTGTGGAAGGTGAGTGTGGAAACTCACAATTTTGGTTGTCGAGCTTAGCACGAGCCAACTTTGGTGAATTTGTCACCGTATGTCTTGACGGACTATTTGCAATTTTGGATTTGAAATCTTGGTTAGTTGTCGAGCTTAGCACGAGCTAACCAAAATTTCAAGATTCAAAATTGGTGCAAGAAGGGATCAAACATGCCAAACGACCATTGGATGTCGTAGGATCCCGCAAGGCGCTAAGGATTGCAATAGAGATTGCAATTGGCAAAATGGTTGCCGACCTAAATAATTTTATCGTGTGATCCGCGGTAACCCCGTCACATGGTGGGACGAAATACGGTTCTTAGCCTTGTTAAAGTTAATTCTTTATGGGTAAATTAATTTAACAAGATAATACATATCTATAACAAACTAATTTAAGTCTACTTTGCAATTTTAGATGGCATCAACAAGCGCAAACACCACCACCACCAACGTTTCTCTTAGAGTTTTCCTTGAAAAGGAGAAGCTCGATGGGAGCAACTTCATGGATTGGTATAGGCAACTCAAACTTGTCCTACGCTATGAAGGGAAGATGCACACCATAGAGGAACCCTTACCCGAGGCACCTCCAAGCGGTGCAACTAGGGCAATCCGAGAGGCATATGAAAAACGCCTCAAGGAGACTGAGGAGATTACATGCCTCATGCTGAGCACCATGAGTACCGATTTGCAAAAGCAAATGGACCACTTAAGTGCTCACGACTTGATCGTGCAGCTGCGGGATATGTTCCAGCAGCAAGCGAGGCAAGAGAGGTATGAATGCTTCAAGTCGGCCCTCGCTTGCAAGCTTCAAGATGGAGGGAACGTGAGTGCTCATGTTTTGCGTATGAAAGCAAACATTGAGCGGATGGAGAAGCTAGGATTTACCATCGGGAGGGAGATGGCGGTCGATTTGATCCTCCAATCCCTGCCCAGTGCATATGACCAATTCACTATGAGTTATCATATGCATAGCATGGATAAATCCTTGATGGAGTTGCATGGTATGCTCAAGACTGCCGAAGCGAGCATGACCAAGAGCAAGCCATCCTCCTCCTCCACTCCCGTTCTTGCCATCCGGGAAGGCCGCATAACCAAAAGAAAGGCCGCCCCTTCCAAGAAAAGGAAGGGTAAGGGAAAGGTTGGTGCAACCAAGCCTGCCCCGGCCTCCGAGGGTAAGGGTAAGGGGAAGACTCCCCAAGCCAAGACTCCGGAGGATGCGGAGTGCTTCTTTTGTGGGGGCAAGGGCCACTACCGCCGAAGCTGCCCCAAGTACTTGGAGGGACTCAATAAGCTTCGAGTACGTTCATGATAGAACTTCACCATACTTCTACTTCTAGAGGCTGGGTTTTAGATACTGGCTGTGGCACTCACATATGTAATATGGTGCAGGTGCTAAGGGCAAGTAGGAGCTTGGAGAAGGGAGAACTAGATCTTGTGATGGGAAACTCCGAGATTGTCCCGGTGGAAGCTCAAGGAAGTGTGGAGCTTTCATTCAAGACTAGTTATTCTATTTTATTGAGAAATGTCTGCTATTCGCCCTTTGTGGCAAGAAACATTATTTCACTTCATAAATTGTATGACGATGGTTACAATTTTCATTTTGATTATGGTACTATTATATGCTTTAAAGATAACATTGTTTATTTTAAAGCTTTACCATGTCATGGCATTTATGAAACAACTGCATACATTAATTCAACAAAGTCTATCATGAACATTGATTCTAGTTCCAAAGATGGTTTGGATAAGTATTCCTTATGGCATGGTCGTCTTGGCCACATAAACAAGACTCGCATCACCAAGCTTCAAGCGGATGGAATCTTGGAGACATTTGACCAAGGGTCGAATGATGTATGTGATTCTTGTTTACTAGGCAAGATGACAAAGGCACCCTTCACGGGGACAAATGAGAGAGGTAAAGACCTCTTGGACATCATCCATACGGATGTATGTGGGCCTTTCAAACACGTTACAAGGAATAACACCAGATACTTCGTAACCTTTATAGATGACTATAGTAGGTATGGATATGTCTATCTTGTCAAGCACAAGAATGAAACTTTTGAAGTGTTCAAGACATTCCAAAACGAGGTTGAGAATCAATTGGGCAAAACAATAAAGATACTCCGGTCTGATAGAGGTGGAGAGTATCTAAGTACCGAGTTTATCGATCATCTTAAGAATTGTGGAATTATTTCGCAATTAACACCTCCAAGGACTCCACAATTGAATGGAGTCGCTGAGAGGAGGAACCGGACTTTACTAGATATGGTAAGGTCCATGATGAGTCGAACTGAGGTACCTATTAGTTTCTGGGGATATGCCCTAGAAACGGCGGTAAGGATCCTTAACCTTGCACCAACCAAGAAAGTATCGAAAACACCTTATGAAATGTGGCATAATAAGAAGCCGACACTTTCATATCTACGAGTTTGGGGTTGTCAAGCTTACGTGAGACGTGAGACTGAGGACAAACTTGAACCTCGATCGGAAAGGTGTTACTTTATCGGATATCCTTCTGCCGGTGTTGGATATATATTTTATAAACCTTCTGAGAACAAAGTTTTTGTTGCTCGAAGGGCATTCTTCTTAGAAAGAGAATTGCTATCCAAACAAAGAGGCAACAAGGAAATCGATCTTGAGGAAGTTCAAGGATCAACCGATAAAGAACTTGAGGTTGGCACTAGCTCTCAACCTAGGACGGTTGAAACTGAGCAAGAAAATGCTGCAGTACCTGACACTACTTCATCTCTTACTCCAAGGCGTTCCAGTAGAACTCGTTTCGAGCCGGAGAGATATGGTTTCTACATATCTGAGGGCAGCGAGTTAGTAGTGGACTCTGATGAGCCCTCTAACTATAAGGAAGCCATGGCGGGCCCTGATTCTGCACATTGGAAGGAAGCGATGGAAAGTGAGATGCAATCCATGTCGGATAACCAAGTTTGGGAACTGGTTGATCCTACACCCGGGGTTAGACCCGTAGGGTGTAAATGGGTCTTCAAGAAGAAGACCGGCATGGACGGAACCTTGGATACTTTCAAAGCTCGACTAGTGGCAAAGGGTTTCACTCAAACACCCGGTGTTGATTATGATGAAACCTTCTCCCCAGTGGTTATGTTGAAATCAATCCGGATACTTCTGGCCATTGCCGCATTTTATGACTATGAAATATGGCAAATGGATGTTAAAACCGCCTTCCTTAACGGGAAGCTTTCCGAAGAGGTGTATATGACACAACCTGATGGTTTTGAACATCCAGAATATCCGGACAAGGTTTGTAAGCTAAAGAAGTCCATTTATGGACTTAAGCAAGCATCTCGCAGTTGGAATCTGTGCTTTGATGAGAAAATCAAGGAATTTGGATTTTCGAAAAGCAAAGATGAACCATGTGTATATGTCAGGGCTAGTGGGAGCACTATTGTCTTCTTAGTCCTATATGTGGATGACATATTACTCATTGGAAACCATGTTCCGAGCCTTAAGAGTGTAAAAGCTTGGCTCGGGAATTGTTTCTCAATGAAGGACTTAGGCGATGCGAGCTATATTCTGGGAATCAAGATCTATAGAGATAGATCTAGAAAGCTACTTGGGCTTTCTCAAAGTGCATACATAGATAAGGTCATGAGACGCTTTAAAATGGAGGAATCCAAGAAAGGAAACCTCCCTATGGCGCAAGGCTTGATGTTGAGCAAGACTCAATGTCCTACCTCCCAAGAGGAGATAGAAGTAATGAAGCGAGTACCATATGCTTCGGCTGTGGGATCGATCATGTACGCCATGTTATGCACTCTTCCTGATGTGTCATGTGCTTTGAGCATGACTAGTAGATATCAGGCTAATCCCGGGGAACCTCATTGGAAAGCTGTAAAGAACATTCTTAAGTACCTTAGACGTACAAAAGAAATGTTCTTAGTATATGGTGGGGAAGAAGAGCTAAGAGTAAAGGGTTACTCGGACGCTAGTTTCCAAACGGATAGGGATGACTGCCGATCTCAATCGGGGTTTGTATTCCTTTTAAATGGTGGTGCTGTGAGCTGGAGGAGCTCCAAGCAAGACACGGTGGCTGATTCGACTACTGAGTCGGAATACATTGCGGCAAGTGAAGCTGCAAAAGAGGCCGTGTGGATGAAGAAATTCATCCAAGATCTACAAGTGGTTCCAAGCATCACTGACCCTATTCAGATATTTTGTGACAATGAGGGTGCAGTGGCCTTGGCGAAGGAACCAAGAGCTCACAAGAGAACAAGACACATTTTGCGCAAATAACACTTCATACGGGAAGTAGTTGAAAGTGGTGAAATCGTCATAAGCAGAGTAGCAACGGATGAGAACCTTGCGGATCCGTTCACGAAACCATTATCGCAAGCAGCTCATGATTCTCACACTAATGCTATAGGTGTAAGATTTGCTAGCGACTTGGTTTGAGTTTGTATATTTAGTTTGTTTGATATGTAAACTTTATTTTATATTTTGGGAACGACATAGACAGTATTGTAACTTATGCTTGTTTCGATATATAATAGAGATTATATATGCGTATGATACGGTTACATTCATAAGACTCTACTGTGTTCCATCTTAGCATGTTTAATCACTTCCGGAAATATTTTATATTTCAAACTTTCCACGGTCGGTCAATCTTGTGGAAGGAAGATTGAAACAAGACCGAGATAAGCATGTGACCTTGAATTCAAGATGGTCGAATTAAGGAGCAATGCCTATCTATACTTGAAAAGAGTTTCAAGTGATTGGAAGACCCGTACCCAAGTATACTCCATGGATTATAGTCACGAGTAACTTGGGATGATAATATCTTACGTCCTTAAACCTGAGATGTATGAACCGCTATATCATATTTCTTTCTTACTTTAGCCATTTTCAAAAGCAGTTCGTGACTGGCTGTGATAAAGGAAATGACTAGATAAGTTAAGAGGTATGGTTTAGGGTTATACAGTCAAAAAGGGATTTGTTCCTCTGATATGAGAGATATCACTGGGCCCCTCGATGATTGGGAGCTGACACCAAAACTTTGCATGGCCATGCGCAGGGAATATTGGTTTAGAATCAGATATGTCCTTAACTTTTGGTCACCACCAATCAAGATCGAGAAACACAATCGTGGACGATCTGGAGATTGACACTCAATCCATGTCTCGTGTTCACATTGATATCGTGAACAAAAGGATGTTTAAGATCACTTATCTATAGGACCTTTCTTTATGAACAGGTTTCATTCGGATAACGAAACCCATACTGACTTGGGGGCCATGATGCTTTTGCTAGAGGCCGCTCGTTGTCTGTGGTTTATTAGAAATGGTACATCGTGTGCAAGTGGGAGTTTGTTAGAATATGCCCACCGATGCACGTACACCATTTGGAATCACTACCGATGATGTATGGGCCTATTGGGTCATACACCGGGGTCAAATCTGACAGCAACTTAAGTAAAGGGATCAAAAATAACAAAAGAGAAAAGTTGACTTCGCAGGCCGCGTTAGCGCCGCTAACTATTAGGTATTAGCGCCGCTAAGTCCTAGAGGTTAGCGCCGCTACGGCTGCATGGGCTTTGTGTCATGTCAGCTGACAAGCCGCGTTAGCGCCGCTAAGTCTTGGATAGCGCCGTTAAGTCCAAACGGCACCTTTTTGTCAAATCACCTCTCAACTAGACCAATGCATGTATGTTACTTTCTGCGACTTGGGCCGGCTTGGGGATAACCTAGAGTCGTTTTGAAGTCTTTATAAGGCTATACTCCAGCCTCATTTGGGTTGCTTGGCTCTACATGTATTTGTAATTCTCTAAAAGGGTTCTTTGACTTAGAGAGAGTTCTAGAGAGAGTTTGATCCAGAATTTGATCCAAGCTTCGTGAGTTGCTGTTCCATAAGTGATTTTCGAGTTAGAAGAATCACCAAGGCTTGCTAGCTCAAGGGATTTGGCGTGTTGCCGGGGTATCCACTCAATAGCCGATTCGTTCAAGCCACAAGGAACAAGTTCATCGTCTTCATCAAATTTCTGGAGCTAAGGAGCTGGTATAACCTCCTTCACTCTCTGTCTTTGTTGCATTTCGTTTCATAGAGAATGATCCATGTTAGGGGTTTTTACGTTTTATGCTTTACATGCTTGTACCTTGAGCTTTTTGTGTTGTACCTTGCTTCCGCTGCGCGCCCTGAAAACCCCTACAATATCCGGTATCGAGTACCCATGATTCAAAAGAAGTAACTAAGCAATCTATCATAAAGATATATGTATAATTGGACGAGCCAATGTTCAACAAATCAATGTCGAGTGAGTATTTGCATGAATCCTTGCTGCCGCAGACTAGACAACAAATATCTCCTAGCTCATCAATCTAGTCATCTTCCTCCATTGATTCAACATCTGTTGTACGAAGGATGTCAGGTTGCATTTGGTCACTTATACACATTAGAAACTCGTGTATACTAACAATAGTTAGTTCCTGTCCTCCAAGCTCACTCACTACCTTTGCCTGGTAGTAATTTGTGAGAGTCCCGACCAATAGCATGACAAGTTCTTGTTCACTGACTTGTGAGTCCAAGATAATTAAGCAATCAAATAGCCTTCTCATATTAATGAGATGATCGCTCACTGACTGGTGTTCTTTCATCTTCTGTGAAAGAATCTCTTTCATTAGAAGAAAACGTACATAGCGTTCATTGCCTCTGAACCACTCCTCTAAATCATGTACGACCTCAAAAGAAGACTTACTTTTGAGCTCGTAAGAGAACTCGGATGCTGTAGAGAGTATCAGAACAGACATGACATCAGATTCATTAGATAGATACTTTAAAGATGTATCATACTCTCCATCCAGGGCAGAGTAATCGGGTTGAGCTAGAGGTGGCCTATTAACCGTGTACAGCTTCCCTTGTGCCCTTAGAACATTCCTAAAGTGCAACTTCCAAACCACATGTTTTGAACCTGAAAGCTTCCACTTATTCATGATGACACTAAAAGACTCCTCAGACCTATAAAACGGAATAACATATAATAACGACATCTACATAAAAAGAAAGAAAACCGATTTAGTAATTAATTCATCTAAAATAAATTATAACCCTTAAATAATTTTATTTTCGACTAGGATCCATATTTCACACGTGCCAGCGCACGGTTTCGGCATGACAACACCGACCCCGTGTTATATGTGGTGGGTATTAAACCACACCGATCGTATTTAAACCAAAACACGACTTCTAGATATTTGGGACATCGAATGAAACATAACTCGTACATATTTAGTCCTCCTAAGTGAACTTTGGGCCAGTTAGATTAGGGAATCACCAAAATAGACCTCACCACCTAAGACAGAGTGAACTCTGGCTCATCACATTAGAGAATCCCAAAGTCTTTCACCCCCTCCCCACATCAGTTTGTACCCCAGTGTGCTCGATTTAGGCACGACAATACACTAAAGGTACCGGTAGCAGAGAGGTGTACCATTAGATAGGTAGCACTACTGGTCTAATATTTTAAAAGGTTTTGTGTGTTAAAAAAAACTTTTTGCCAGTTTTTAGTTTCACAAAACTTTGTAAAACATTATCCTTTTAAGTGAAAAAACTTTTAAAAAGATAATTTTAATATTTACGTCCACGATCTAAATTTAATAATATCACAACCACGCAATAAAAATAAATAAATAATCCAAAATATGCCTTTGACTAATACCGGTGCTTGATTGACTAATCAAGTACCCAATGGTAAAAACCCTAAGTGGATCATATAACACACATGACATGGATCTCTGACGCTCCTACTGGCTGCAACATCCATAGCGGTCTTCACTTGTCGTCTTGCTCCTTGTCTCTGAAAAATTACATTTACAAATATCAAACTAACCTATACGATTTTTAAAAAATCTAGTGCCCTATTACAAAAAAGTTCATAGGCACGCAGACCCGCTAAAACTAGTACTTTTACCAAATTAAATAGGGGTTTTAAGAGGCACGCAGGCCTCCACAGATATATAAATGTAATCAACCATAGCAAGAAAAATAAAGCAATACAGTTATCCACTAGGTCTAAGACGTTGGCTTATACAATAATTAATTCAATCACGACACAAACATGATATATATTAAATAAACCACTTAAATTGATCAAACACTATATTTATACAAATATAGAACCAGGATGATTCAAGACTTGAAACATATAAAAACCTAACACCGAAACCAACTGATTTTTTGTTAATCCCAAATCATAAACCGGGCATCCGAACTGGGCTTATACAATAATTAATTCAATCACGACACAAACATGATATATATTAAATAAACCACTTAAATTGATCAAACACTATATTTATACAAATATAGAACCAGGATGATTCAAGACTTGAAACATATAAAAACCTAACACCGAAACCAACTGATTTTTTGTTAATCCCAAATCATAAACCGGGCATCCGAACTGGGCTTAAAACTCGGCCTTTTTGCAAATGACCTCAAACTGGGTAATCAACAAAAAATACCACCTAGGTCTATGTCATTATGATCATAATAATAATAAAGCATCAAAGTTTATATGACCAAAAGTTCAAAAATTTGACCTTTTGTCAAATTCATGTTTCATACGAGCATATAAATATATATATATATATATATATATATATATATATATATATATATATATATATATATATATGATAAAATAAATAAAGCTTGAAACTTTATTTAGCAAAAATATCATAACTTTGATCTTTGGCTAAAACCAAGTTTCATACACACATATATATAATAACAAATAAAATCTTGAAACTATATTCCGTAAAAAGATCAAAACTTGATCGTAAACCAAAAACCAAGTTTCACCACATATATATCGACATTAATATGAATAATATCAAATAACCACCCCTTATCAAGCTTAGAAGAGGCTCTGATACCACTGTTGGGATTTAGGGTACAACATGCACAACGGAATCCCAATCCCAGATATCACAACTGGATCAACTAGGGGAACAAGATATAATATATATATATATATATATATATATATATATATATATATGCATATTATAAATAAATATATATATAAAAGATAAAGTTAAAGGGTTAGAAAATATACCCTTGGACTGCTATAGGGGGGGATACACAGCTACTGCACCCGTGAACCAGGCTGCTAGACAGCCTAGATTAAAACCCACGATAACTGTACGTGTTTGTGTTTGTGTCTCGAAACACCGCCGCCACCTACTACCCTCAAGGGGATACCGGAAGCCGTGAGCCACCGCAAAGGGGATCGGCCAAGAGAGAAAACCACCAAAGGAGGGCCGCCGCCGCAGGGGGTTCCGCCGCCGGTCACTAAACACCGCAAACCAACACCTTCGGGTGGTGGTGTCATTCGGTCAACGCAAGGGGAGAGGAGAGAGGGGGAGAACTTTCTTGGTGATTAAGTTTAGCTTAATTTCTAAGTCTCATCCTTAATCTCATTTAAATACATGCTTAAATGGATCAAACCTTTAAGCCCCGTCCGAAAACCAACTTTGAACTTTTTGCAAATCTAACCCTCGTAGTTTGATTAATATTAATTAACTCACTAATTAATTAATAATACTTTAACCAAACCTTTTAATTAAGTATTTAACTAAATATTTAATCTCCCAAATAAAAATAACTATCTATTATTTATTTCCTTGATAATCAATTAACTATTAATTATCACCATACAAAGTATTATTCTATTATCTTGGTTCGAGTTGGGTGTGCAGCCTTGTGACCCTTTAGTGCCTTATAGTGCTCGGATATGAAGACACGTGTACACTGTCTATGCACACAATCCATCATGCACCTTAGGAGATATGACTAGAAAGAGCGTCTTTGCTTGTCTATCTCAAAGCCTAGATCATCCAGCCTACGTGTAAACTTGGGGTGAAAGAATCCAGGAACTAGAGGTGCTGCTCCATTAGGCATTCCACCGAGACAATGGGATATTTGTTTCACAAACTTTTGAGGACACATTTTGTTACTCAATGGAATGTGGAGACCTGATATTTGTGGGAGCCAATGAGAGGAAAGTAAGCCTTGAATGGAAGAACCTGATGTTCTCTCTAGCATTCAATAAAAAATGAATGGAACTCAGCATGGCGATGCTGGAGTACCTGGCACAATGTCACCACTCTTCCTAGATCTGATAGGAGTCGTCATAAGGCCGGATAGATATACATTTATATATAAAGGAAGACGATTCAAATGATGGGTTTTGTTAAATTCATCAACTATCAGAAGTCGTAGTGGGCCTAGAGTCTACTAAGAGGAGAGAGGTGATGAGAATGAGATGTAATCCATGTCGGATATCCAAGTAATGGACTTGGATGATCCAACACCTTGGTGTAAACCTGGAGGGTGTAGATGAGTCTTCGGGTATGAATACCAACATGGATAAAGTTGTAGACAACTTTAGATGCCGACTGGTTAAATGTTCCGTTGTGATAGACCATGAGGATGATATCATAAGGAAAATTTTTCTCCGGTGGTTATGTTGAAGACTACTTGGATATTTACGGGTATCACTGCCTTCTCATGGCTATGAAGGTAAGGTAGTTGAATGTAAAAACCATATTCATTCATGGGAATTTTGAGGAGGTGTTTCAACACTGTCCAAGAGTCTTGTACTTTGAAAGTATCCCCGTAGTGTCTGCAAGCCCAAGAAGTCCATTTGTGGACGTACATAATGCATCTCAAGTTAACATCTTTGCTTTGATGAGAAAATCATAGTTTTGAGTTTTCGAGAAGCAAAGATGACACTTAAATGAATGCCAAAGCTAGTGGGAATGTTTGTATTCCTAGTATTGTATATCTATGATATATATTTTATTGAAGACAATGTTCTAACTTGGTGCTTTTCAAAACCGGGTTAAGGAATTATTACTTCATAACAAAATTTAGGAGATACGAAATGAACATTATGGAGTTCAAGAAATATTGAGATATGTTCTTGGTGTTTGGTGGGTACAAAGGGCTTGGAGTAAAATGGTAACTCTAATGCTAGCTTCTGTATTAGCAAGGATAACTGCCGATCTTGATTGGGGTTTATAGTCCTGCTAAGTGGTGTTGTTTTTGTGCTGTCAAATGGAATGTTTCTTTAAGCATCATTGACTACATTGGTTTCTTTCGAAACAATAAGGGTATGATGGCTAATATACGAACCTTAAGAATGTACCCGAGCCTTAAGAATGTTGAAGTGTTTGGCCAGCCTAGTAACGTACTGCCACCGACAATAGGGTTGTCCCCACGAATACTACCGGCTTCCTCAAGAAAGGAAACAACGCAATACGGGATGTTAGTGTGTCTGGAGAAATCAGAAATATGATACAACAACCAAATATCTCTTTTCTTATTCATATCCTGACAATCTCCCGTGTCGTTGATTGAGTGTGCTATCATCCTATGGAGAAGCCTATGGTGCGGGTCTCTGATTTAATTAGCCTTCGTCATACTGGCTTGATAATTTCCTCCACCCATATCTACCCATGCAACCTCATGACAAAGTCATCATATGGCTCTCGCTCACAAGTATTATATTTTCCTGAAACACAGGTAATCAGCTGAACCGGTGTGTAGATACCAAGGGCCAAAGTGAAATCAACAAGTGATAACGATCTCATGTCTCCGTCTCCCGGTCTGAATCAGCTGAACCACTGTTGGGTTTTACAGGTCATAATTCATTCTTGAGTTATACTGATTCACAACCAAACTTGGTTTGAACCAACGCAGAATTGTATAATAAAATAGTTATTATTCACATAGGCGGAAATAGAATAATAATCATAATCCTAAAACCCTTACGGATTAAAACAGATCTTAGTTTATCAAGTGTGTATATATCCAATATGTATAAAATCAAAAAACATGAATACAGGCATATAGCCTTTTGCACAGATAACATACAGGGCAAACAAGGATTGAATTAAACATATAACTAAGCATGCAATCAATCCTACAACTATAACCTGGAGATCGAAATATATGTTTGTACACATATACACCCATCGATTTCACCATGCATCACAAGAAACACATTAGATGAGTAATATACCTGAATTGCTCAAGCTTGATCCACCCATGATTTGGTATAACAAGCACCCGCTAGAAAGGTTTAATCCACACTAGGCTTGATCTTGATTCCTTGCACTTGGAACACCAAAAATCGATCAACCCCTTGGGGTGAGGTGTTCTCGGCTATCGAATCCAAGAGAGGGGAGAGAGAGTTTTTTTCTTTTGTTGCTTAATTCAACATTAACCCTAATTGCTAAGGCTTATCTCCTATTTATAGATAACTCACCTAGTTATCTTTAATTAGAAAAATATTTAAACCTTATTATTATTAAATAAAGTATACTAATATATATATATATATATATATATATATATATATATATATATATATATATAATTTTTGGCCCATTATATATATATCCTCCTTATATATTTTATCCTCTTTAATAATAATAGCAATTAATAATAAGAATAACCTATTAATATCCAAGATATTAATCTAATAATTAACAATATATATTTTAATAAATATATATATTCTTGTAAATTATATTTACCTGGTTATTTTATCAACTCCTAATACTGATTTATGACTAACTGTCATAATACCCGTCTCCAAACCATGTGGATTTTCCTACTTGAATTACATACCCTCACAGGTGTGACCCTTGAGTGTTTTATGGCATTGGGCGTATCATCAGGGTTCGATGGTTATGCACACAAATCCTATCAGACTCCCACTTGTGCTTACTATCAACCTGTGGTCTTAATGATACTGGCCTAAGGGTGCTTCTAGACAAGTCTTTTTGGTAACTAAGCACATAACAACTCTTATACCCAGGTGTGATAATCATATCCTTTATAAAACAAACTGTTTTATAATTTATAAACTAACTGTTTTATAATTAAAACTTCATAAGAACCCCTTGTCTTATGATTGGGTATACTTTAGGCTTTTCCCTCTACATCGCGACATTTCGATTGTGAGTGTGAGCATGGAATGAGTCAACTTTGACCACTCAGAACCATTTCTCGACTATCCGACTTCGACTGAGTGATAAACGACAAAGAACATATCAGTTCGTTTGGGCATGGCCATGCACTTCTACAGTTTACATCAGTCAAGGGGCCCGGAAACATCTCTCCTGAAGAGGAGGTGCAGAATGCCTCTCGCATATCTGCATTTGGCAACACGCTTTCCGCTGATACCAGATACGCCCGTTATTACTACCTAGGACATATCGTTAGGTGCGATCCAAATACAAGAAGTCTACGCATCCCAAACCAAATATCATAGGCTTGAGGACAACCTATGTGCCGAATACCTTTGACTTGTTAACCACGCGGTATTCTACACGATGTCTGTTAGAATTATTAAAGTGAGGGGTGTAATATGTAATTACTCAAAGTTGGGGAAATGCTATATATAGGCATTTCCCCCCACATTTCTAATAAAGCTTTGCATTTCTCATTACTTGTGTTTGTGTTCTCTCTACTCTCTCTCGGCTCTCACTCTCTAAACCGAACACACACTAACACATACTACAAGATTAACATCTTGCATTACTTCATCCGTTTACAATACGGGATCATCAATTGGTATCAGAGCCAAACTTGTTTTTGGCTCGTGATTGTTCGAATACATCAAAGGAAATCTCGAAAAAGTTCAAGCTCACGGTAAAGAAGAAGCATACGGTCTAAAAAGGTGTACATCAACAAGGTTTTTCAAGAAAGATACAAGAACAAGCATTTCCGGAAGATCAAACACGTTCAAGGTATAAAACTCTACTGTTTTCATCATCTTCTCGAGCCTTGTTTGAAGGATTTCTACTGTTTTTTAAGACTATCTTGACAAAACTTCAAAACCGAGTGTTACACTTGAAGAAAAAGGTCTAAAAGTTCATTAAATGCTTGATTCTATGACATTAATTTTTCTAGAAAACTTGCATTTATGGTGTTCTTGATATATAAATGCAGACTTGAAGAAGAAGAAGATTGTTTTTATTAAATATTTAATTATTTATTCTTCAAAATTCGAATTTGAGTCAAGGAAACTTGAGTACTACCCATCCAATCAAGGCACAAGTGGGTAGTCACCTTAAGAGGAAAGGCTATCAGATTTGACAAGGACACATCATAGTCTATCAGCTGGTCCCTGGTCAATGCGATTGACTCTTGGGGCGGCTTATAGAATATTGTCAAAAGCTTGAACACCTAAGTGTTAATCAAATAGCTATATGCCGGGTTCAGTGAATTGCATGCGATTGGACTGTGCGGCTTATAGAAGCAGTTGATAAGATAGCTTGAATACCTTGTGAATCGCATTTGTTTGAATCACATACGATTAACACTTACACCTATTAGCCGTTACTATTGGAATCGCATTTGATTGGATCACGATTATTCATTCATCATATTGGCAATCGCATGCGATTGACAGGACTAACAATTTATTTTCTAAGTGTTTGATGAAACAGGATTGATTTGCATTCGATTAACCATCAATACTAAGTTCTTACTCTGCTTGTTTTCAAGGACCTAATCGCATTCGATTGACCCGTATTCGCACTCGATAAGACAATTTCCAATCAGCGACTCCTTATACTTGGACAAGTGATTGACTCGTTTGGACTTGACTTAAAGAACTTTAGAATATTTGAACTTAATCAAATAATCTAATTCATAATTGAATTTAATCTAAATCGGATCTAATTCCAAGGTGAATTAAATTACCTTAAGTCTATCTAGCTCAAAGTTGAATTTAATCTTCTTAAGATCTAATTCAAAATTGAAATTTAAAAGACTTAGTTCTTTAATCAATTTTCAAGTCACTCTATAATCAAGCTTGAACAGTCACAACTTTAAGTGAAGCTTTCAAACAATCAAACCATCTTCCAAGTTAACGATCATTTCTTTCAAAAATCACTAATCATGTCAAGTACAAATGAGATGATGTCCATTGGTACCGACACAAAACCTCCTGTTTTGTTTCGGGGGGAATACAATGTTTGGAAAGGAAGGTTCATGGACTTCCTAGAGCACAACGAACTCTTCGGTGACAAGATGATTGAATGCATCAACAATGGAAACACCAAATTCATGAGGTTAATTGAAGCAGATTCAGACAACAATCCCACCATTCCCAGACATGAAAGAGAGAAGGCTCATGATGAGATGACCACTACAGAAAGAGAAACAAAGAAAGCTGAGAAACTGGCCAAGTACTACCTCAAGCAGGTCTCTCATCAGAAATCTATCTCAAAATAGATAGCTTGGGCACAGCCAAGGAAATCTGGGATGAGATCAAGAAACAACTTCAAGGCACTGAGCAAGGAGAGTACATCAAACGAACTCAGCTAGTCAACAGCTATCATGACTTCAAGGCTCGAGAAAATGAACTGCTCTCTGAAACATATGGGAGATTCTGTTAACTACAGAATGAAAAGAGATCTAACCAGATTATCAGAACTGATCTTGATTTAAACTGTGTTTTTCTTAATTCACTAGGTCCTGAATGGAAGGGTTATGCCAGACTGTACAAACAGATCAACAAAGATCTCACATCTGTTACCTTCCATAACATCTTTGAGGATCTGAACCAGTATCAAGATGAAATCTTATAATCTCATCCTAAACAACCAATTGTTGATCCTCTTGCTTTGGTTGTAGCTGACAGGATCCCTAGGGAAACATCATCAAGATCCTTGAAACTTAAACATGTGATTCTCAGTGATTCTGACAGTGATGATGATAATGATGATTCAATAGAAGCTGCCTTTCAAGCTCTCACAGTGGCCAACAAGAACTTCAAGAATTGCTTCAGCAAGACAAACAATAGACAACGGTTCACATCAGGCTCTAGAAGACCTGAAAGAGCTGCTCCTGTAGACAAACCAAGATATCAGAGAGAGGAGAAGAAAGAGGAAAAGAAGCCCGAAGCCAAGTGTTACAACTGTGGAAGATCAGGGCATTTAATCCGGAACTGCCCAATGAAGAAAACAAAAGCTGCTGAATACTATCGGCAGAAGTACCGTCTGTTCAAGCAAAGACAGGCTGGGAATGCGCTATTAGTAGAAGAAGATCAGTTCCTGGATGATACGGAATCTGACAGTGATCTAGATGGTGAGGATCATGCTCAGTTCTGTCTGATGGCTCATAATGATGGAGGAAGCAGAGAGGATGATGATAGTGATGATCTCTCCGACTCAGATGAGGAGAATTTGGAAAGCGGGAAGGTATCATCTAACTCTAACTATAATATGGGTTTTAAACATGAACACATACAAACCATATTAATCCGAATGAAAGAGTTAGAAAATCAGATAATAGAGTTAACCACTAGAAATCAAGTTCTAGAAGATGTTTCACACAACAAGGATAAAGAGGCACAAACAATAATTAAGCAGTTAGATAACGACTTAATTAGCCTTAAGATCCAATTATCTGCTAAAGAATCTGAATTCTTAGAGTTAACTAATAGAACAAATACCACCATATTAGATCTTAAAGCAGAATGTGCATGTGCTGAAAAGGATTCTGAAATTCTTAAAAATGAACTTAGGAATGAACTAAGTACTCTTTACTCCAGAATCTATGAACTTGAATATCTTCTATCCAAACGCGATCAGAGTGACAAGATCATCTCTCAATACAAAGAAAAGGAACGTCCTTTCTCCAGATGGAAATTCGATGGGCTGGGCTTCAAACACCCAAATGCATTGAGCAAGGTTACGTCCAAACAATTGTACAAGGCTGATCTGTTTGGCGAAGGTCTTACCCAACGGATGGTTTTTATTGGACAAGAAGAGGAACGTATTGAAGAAGACGTCAAACGAACTCTTAATCTCAGAACTGAAATTCCATTTGATTACTCTGATCTAAATGACTCATACCTCACCTGTCTCACTTCATCATCTGATACTGATGTTTCATCTTCTGTCTATACTGATGAAGAAAAAAAAATAAAAAAAATAAAAAAAATGATGAAACAAATCTTAAGCTCAAACAGATTTACAAACCAAAGCAACTTTCCACTTCCAATCACAATTCTCGTGTGCATGTAGACGTACCTCACGAGCTATAGCTAGTCGACCAAGACTTAATTCTAATCTTTTACACTCTACTGCAGATGTGAAGAAGTCTAGAAACAAGGAGCACCAAATAAATGCATCATGGCATAGAGTCATTCCTAGATCCACTAGGAAGTGTTCAAATTTGAAACCTGTATGTGAAAATATTTTAATGTTTGATTCTGTTTGTAATCATTCCTGTTCACAATCAAAATTGCTTCTACCATGTTCTGTATGAGTGATGGCTGTACTCATGGACACTGTGAATTTAATTGTTGTTATGATCAATTGAGAAAATCTTTAGGTGTTAAACCATGTGCTGATTGGACTGATTTTTATGCTAATCAAGTCGGTGTCCCATTTCTAAATTCAAAAGGATACATTATTCATCAGTGGATCACCACACGTCAATCACATGAACTTAAGCGCTTAAACAAATCCAAACGATTATTGACGATCAAGGAGCTGGAAGTTTACAGAAAGCAAGGGTACGAGGCATTCAAAAAGGCATGGAGCACTCATGAACAATACCTATACTCCCAAAAACGCTCATGCAATCTTTCGTCCATAAATGCTGAATCTACCAAACCCAAGCTGACACATCCACAAAGAGTGGTACCACCCTCTGCCCCAAAGAAACAGGTTCTCCAAAACCCAGTTGATGTCTTTAAGTCAAAACCAATTCTTTACAAATCTTCACAGATATGGATTCGCAAACAAAACGCTTCCGCAACTCGATCGAATCCTCAATCTCCGACTTCATCAACTGTCATACCAACAGTGGTCATGAAACCTCCGAGCAAACCAATCATAACCAATTTTGTTTCCTCTAAACCAAAGATCAAACAAGCTTGGGTTGCTAAGCATAAATCTTTAGAAGTTTCGTCCTATGAACTTACTATGACTGCAACTCTCTCACTTGTATAGGGACCTAAACGTGCTCTTTTCTCTTTTTGCGGGCGCCTCACTTGTGGTACCTGGACTCCGGTTGCTCCAAGCATATGACTGAAAACAAAAGTCTTCTAAAAAATTACGTTCCTAAGTACTCCGGGACTGTACGTTTTGGGAATGACAATGTTGCACCAATAATGGGGTACGGAGACATTGAGAAGAAGCACATCAAGATCAAAAAGGTCTCATATGTTGAAGGATTGGGTCATAATCTATTTAGCATCGGACAGTTTTGTGACAAAGATCTAGTAGTCGTATTCAAGAAAAACAAATGTTCTGTGATCACAGAAACTGGTGGTGAACTACTTGCAGGCTCTAGGAAATCTAACCTGTATTCCATAGATTTGGATTCAATGGACGACGACCTTTACCTTCCATTGCTAGCTAGCTTTAATTAACTCAATCGATTAATTTTTTCTTAATTTCTTAACACAATGTGTGCGAGAGAAGGAGGGAGAGATGAAAGGTTAGCAGATAGTAATGATGGAAGAGATGTCATTATTTCTCGGACTCCAGGTGAAACAGTTGAGTCATGGCAGTTTCATTTGCCAGTCCAAGTATATCAAGGATCTTCTCACGAAGTACGATATGCTCAACTGTAATCCTATCTCCACACCCATGGCAGCCAAAGCACAACTATCAGCAGATCCAGATGGCTCTCCAGTGGATCTCAAAACTTACCGTGGGATGATTGGATCTTTACTATACCTAACTGCAAGTCATCCAGATATCATGTTCTCTACCTGTCTCTGTGCCAGATTTCAGGCGAATCTAAAGGAGTCACATCTGTTAGCTGTTAAGCGAATTTTCAGATATCTCAAGGGATCCATGGATCTTGGTCTGTGGTATCCCAAGGACTCAAATCTGGATCTTCATGCTTACTCCGATGCTGACTATGCCGGATGTAAGATTGATAGGAAAAGCACCTCTGTTAGTGCACACTTTCTGGGAGATCGGTTAGTCTGCTGGGCCTCAAAGAAGCAAATCTGTGTATCCACTTCTACAGCCGAAGCTGAGTATGTTGCTGCTGCAATGTGCTTTTCACAGAGTATATGGATACGTACACAATTATCAGACTTTGGTCTCATGTATGACAACATTCCACTTTTATGTGACTCTCAGTCTGCCATCGCCATCTCCTGCAATCCGGTACACCATTCTAAAACCAAGCATATTGATATACGATATCACTTCATAAAAGATAACGTTGAGAAATGATTAATTGAGCTACAGTATGTGCCTACTGAAAATCAGCTGGCTGACCTGTTTACCAAACCATTAGACGAAAGTCGATTCACTGAGTTGGTATCCAAGTTAGGCATGCTCAATCTACAAATCTAGAATACTCTTACCTTCTTTTCTTTTCCTTTCTTTTCTTTTTTTTAGAGTAGGTGTTATACAGGTTGTTCTATGTGCAGATATCCGCTGCATCAATCGAGGGGGAGTTTGTTCCTGGTTTTACGCATGTTACAAATGTGTAGGGGGAGAACTTTGATACACATTGTGCACATGTGTAGGCGGAGAAGCTTACTACAACTGACACACTTCAAATGAAGGACTTGGTCTAAACTTAAAAACATATTCAAAGAGTTTGAGTCAACGGGTTTCTTATAAGACTCGCAAACCGGTTCGGGTCCGGGCTTAACAAACCCTAAGTCTAGGGGGAGTGTGTCAAACAAACATTCAAATCAACCATATCTGAAAAACTAAATTTTCAAATCTCAAAATTCAAATATCTTGATTGTTCATAAAATTTTCAAGTATTGGTTCAATCGCATGCGATTCAAACAATTTGATAGCAAGTATGACTTAATCGCATGCGATTGATAAACAAAGGTTGATTCGCATGCAAGGGGTGATTCGCATGCGATTGATAAACAAAGGCAAGGGGTGATTCACATGCGATTAATAAACAAAGGTTGATTCGCATGCAAGGGTTGATTCGCATGCGATTGATAAACAAAGACTGATTCGAATGCTATTAACCAAAGGGTGATTCGCATGCGATTAACACACCAAAGAGTTAATCACATGCGATTCAACAGTTCTATAAGCCGGGTATACTTACCCTATCAGCCGTGTTTTTTACACGTTTTTGGTCCAATCAGAACATGACACGTGTCCCTTTAACTGACATAAAATCCCATCAGTTACCAAAGCTTCTTCCACATGATTCAAATTCTAGAAATTTTCTTAAGTGTGCTCTCGATTTTCTTGGTTACTTTAGCATACGAATCCTCTCGTTACTCTGCCAAAATTTACAATTTTAGTATAAAAATACTCCTAATCACAAAGATAACAACTTGTACGGTTTACATTTTGAAAATTGTGAGTTAAAAGGGTAATTTTTGGCCTTAGAACATCCATATGCGATAATGAGTATCAAGACTTTGAAGGGATTTTTGGGACACGAAACGAACTTGTTAGATCAAACCAAGTCTGCGATGGACATTTTTAACACATGGGGAACACTTTTATATAAAAATATTTCATAAATCTCAAAAAGTGTTCTTCGTGTTCTTGGGGGGTATGAACTGTTAGAGATATGCCCACTAATGTACGTACGCCATAGACCGCTGCTGATGATGTATGGGCCTATTGGGTCATACACCGGGGTCAAACCTGACAGCAACTTAAGTTTGGGGACCAATTATGACAAAAGACAAAAGTTGACATCGCAGGCCGCGTTAGCGCCGCTAACTTTAAAGGGTTAGCGCCGCTAAACCCTAAGAGTTAGCGCCGCTACGGCTGCATGTACTTTGTGTCACATCCCTGGCAGGCCGCGTTAGCGCCGCTAACTTTAAGGGGTTAGCGCCGCTAAACCCTAAGAGTTAGCGCCGCTACGGCTGCATGGGCTTTATGTCAAATTACCTCCCAAGCTGGCCAATGCGTGGGGAACACCTAGGATTCCACTATGGCCGGCCTTTGAGGGGTTTATTAGGTCTGGAGGCAGCCAAGAGAGTTTAAGGGACTTCTTTTGTTGAAGTGGTTTTCTCTCTAAAACACACACATTTTTCCTTCTATGATGCTAAAAGATCAAGAGAAGGTGTAAGAGAGGGTTGCTCCAGATTTGGTCCTTATTGTTGCTGTTCCTAAGTGATATTCATGTTGAAGTATCACAAGGCTTGCTAGCACTTGTGGTTTGGCTTGTTCCCGGGGTATACCTCAATAGAAGATCCGTGATTTCGTTCTTGGAGGATCACCACCACGACTATTGGGAGATTTCTGGAGCTTAGGAGAAAGGTATAACACCTCTTTCTTTTTCAAGTTGCATTTCTTGAACATAGAGTTTGGTCCATTTAAGGGATTTCGGTTTTTATGCCTTGATTGCTAGTACATTGGGCTATTTTGTTTGTACCTTGCTTCCGCTGTGAGCCCACGAAATCCCAACAGTGGTATCAGAGCCACCTCTATGTTAGATCTGCACTTGGTGGCTTGAAAAATCCCGAAATCAAAATGGTTGTTTTCTGTTCGAACAGGGTTAGCGGCGCTAAACTCGGGTTAGCGGCGCTAACTCATAAATGTTAGCGGCGCTAACGCGCTGTAACAGTTTTATTTTTCAAAGTTAAAATCAGTTTTGGTCTCGGGAATTTTTAGCCTTTTTGTGATTCTGGAATTTTGTTCCAGTTTTGTGTTTGGTAATTTTGTTACCACCTTGTTTGTTTGGTTGTATGTGATAGATTTGAAATTGGTAACCTTTCCTTTGACCTTGTGGTTGACTTTGTGTGTTTGGATGCATTTGATGATTTTAATCACATGGGCTGTAATATTTATTAAAATTGTTATATTTGTAATAATATTGTGGCTTGCATGCCATTTTATTCATCCGTGTATTTGTACTAGATAAATAGGAAATTAGTGTGGCTTGTACGCCATTTCAATTTCTATTGTATTTGTTGTACAATTTGGATGAAAACACACAAGATGGAGTCGGAAGGAGATGGAGCGTGTCCATAGAAGCCGGTGAAGTCCATTGGTGATAGCGGTTCTAGTGGGAGCTCGCATTGAAGACCTTCCGTCCCTTAGATTGACCACGTTCTACCCGTTATGGCTCACGGGAAGAACGCATAGGATTTTGGCAAGGGTTACCAATTTATTTCGTATATATGCGTGTGATGTGATTTTATTTTATTCTTGCATGGTTTGCTTAGGATTCGCATGCTAGAAATTTTTTTCGAAATTAATAAAATCACAAGAGATTTGGTAAAAATGGTTTACAACTCTCTCGCGCGCTCACATACAAGATTAACTCACCTAGTGAAAATAGGTTTTGTCACTAAACAAGTTAATCAGTAACCAAGCCGAAAACAAAAGCCCGTTTTCATAAAAACGTAAATCTTGCACCATCCAAAAGATGACACCACCCAAATCTAGTGAAGCATGGAGTGATTGTCGAGCTTAGCACGAGTTATTCCATGTGGATCTGTGTGGAAGGTGAGTGTGGGATCTTGAAATTATCGGTTGTCGAGCTTAGCACGAGCCGGTAGTTGTCGGGGTATCACCGTGTATCTTGTTGGACGATTTGCAATTACAAATTAAAATCCTTGAGTGATTGTCGAGCTTAGCACGAGTCAACCAAGAATTTTAATTTGGAATTGGTGCTAGTAGGGATCAAACATGCCAAACGACCGATGGTTGTCGTAGGATCCCGCAAGTGTCTAAGAGTTGCAATAGAGATTGCAATCGGTAAAATGGTTATCGGCCTAAATAGCTCCATGAAGTGATCCGCGGCAACCACGTCATGAATTGGAGTGAAATATGGTTCTTAGCCCTTGTTAAAATATTTTTCGAGACGATAAGGGTAATTATTTTAACGAGGATTCAAATCAAACTAACTAATTCGTGTACTCTACTTTAATATAGGATGTCGAATCAAAACCACAACACGTCGAATTTTTCACTTCGTATGATTCTACAAAGGGTGAAACTCACGGAAGTGAACTTTGTTGACTGGCTTAGGCAATTGAGAATTGTCCTACGTGCTGAGTCTAAGTTGCACATTCTTGAGGAACCCCTTCCTGAACCACCTGCTATCAATGCGGAATGGGCTATCCGATATGCGTATGAAAAGCGTGTTCGGGATACACACGATGTTACTAGTCTCATGTTATCAAGTATGAGCTCGGAACTGCGAAAGCAATTTGAGCACATGACTGTGTATGACATGATTAACAAGCTGAAGGATGTTTTCCGACAGCAAGTTAGACAAGAACATTTTGAGTGTGTTAAAAGTCTAACCGGTTGTAAGATGCGGGAAGGCGGGAGTGTAAGTGCCCATGTTTTGAAGATGAAATCATACATGGACCAGATGGAGAGATTAGGTTTTCCTATAGGGAGGGAGCTTGGTGTGAATTTCATACTTCAGTCTCTGCCCACCACATATGAAAAGTTTATAAAGGACTATCATATGCATGGAAAGGAAATGTCTATAGATGAATTGCATGGAATGTTGAAGGTTGAAGAATCTAACATGTCCAAGCATGCATCATCTTCATCCACTCTTGTTTTTGGTTCTAAGGAACAACATAACATGAAGAAGAAGAAATCGATCCCATTAAAAGAAGAAGTTGGAATTTCCAAGCTTGCTTCAAGTTTTGAGTCTATGGACATTGATGATGTGCCTAAAGAGACTCAACAAGGGGTGGTTTGCTACTTCTGCGGTAGATTTGGGGATTGGGGCCGTCATGCCTGCCCTTCGTGCCGAGAGGATATAAAACTTCTCAGACAAGAGAGAGTTAATTTTCCTACTTGAGGTACATTCATGATTATACTTCATTGCTATTCCTTATAAGCTGGGATGTTTACCCGAGCTATAAGACTCACGTTTGTCACAAATTTATTTTGTTACAAAGTGTAGGTCTATTCGTTGTAAGAAGGAGAAAGCTTGAAGAACCGGATCTCTGAAGAAGAAATTTTGTTAATTGTCTTCTACAAGAGAAATGGGAGTGTTGGTCTTGCCATTAAATCCGGATTTATTATTACTTTTGTTTGTTTGCCCTGCGTGGCAAGAACTACTTTAGTGTATGCTCCTTTGGAGATAATGGATGTTTTTGAATCTTGTATTTTATAAAGATTTTTCATTTTAATAGTTTCATTTCAAACTCGATCCATGTCTATGCTTTTGTGTTATTTTGACTATTTTAGTGCTTAAATACACATTTGATGACGATGGATATGACTTAGAATTGAAACAATTTTGAAAAATTATTTTGAGATGATTTTATCAAAATTTATCCATATCATTGCATACATAAAGGCTCGTTATAAGTAATAAGACAATCATGAACAATTGATTCTTAAATCCAAAAGTGATTTGGATATATTAGCTCTATGGCATAATCAAACTTGACCAAGTAAACAACATTTATATCGCTTAGATCCAAGTGGTTAGGATCTTTGTAAAAGTTTAGCCTCGGGCTAAATGAAAGATACAAATCTTGTTTATTGGAATAGGATGATTAATGAAATCCTTCACCAGTATTGGTAAGGAAGGATTGTGACTTGTTGGATATGATCATATTTGTGTGGATAATCCGTTCAAGTATGCCACAAAGAGTGACACTAGTGAAATTCTTCATCACTATCTTTATGGTAGTAGTTGAGAGAATGTTTACTAAAGAAAAGGCTTATGTCTGAAACCTAGTGGTGTTCGGAACTAACCTAAAGAGAATTAAGAATCAATAAGGGCATATAGATATAAATTCTTAGATCTAGAATAGATGCTAAGTTTTCTTATCTATATTGGTTTAAACATAAAAATGAATCATGGGTTTAACCCATAATTCGTTTTTCCGAAGAAACACATTTGCACATGGTGTTACTTTAAATAAAACCGGATATCTGTGTTGATGATCTGGTAAAAGGCAGGCCTAAAACATGTATTCAATGTGGTTGGTATACATTAATTTTATGAACCAAGTCCTCGATCTAAAACACAGCATTGTGGTCACTTAAGCATCGAATGAGATATTGACTAGAAAGAGTTCTTTGCTTGTCAATCTCATAACTTAAATTATCCAGTCTACATTCAGTGGGAGATGGATGAATTATAAGTTGATGCCTACATATTTAAGTATTTCATCTGAGTTTTGGATAATTGTTTCTTGAACTTTTGGGAACCATGTTTGGTTGCGCAAAAGGGAAAGTACAATTTACAAAAGCATTCCAGTGGAAGAACGTAAAACTTAAATAAAAGACCTAATGTTGACACTAGCATTTAATCAGCATAGAGATGCTGGTAAAACCTGACAATATCCATTGCTTCTTTATATCTGATGGAAATCAAGAAGGTTGTTTAGATATGAGGTTGTCATATTTTACTAACAACAGCTTGATGGTAAATCATTGTGATGTTACCATTCATCGGAAACATAGTGGGACCCTGTGTTCACTAGTGAATAGAAGAAGATAATGGTGTAACCTATTTGCTGCATCCAAGTACTTGACTTGGGTTAATCCCACACCTAAGGTGTAATTCAAGAAAGGTGAAGGGACTAACATATATGCCTCAATGGACAACTTCAAATACCGACTAGAGACAAAGTGTTTCATATTGATTTTATGGAAACAAGTTCTAGTGGTTATGTTGAAGATAATTTGGATAAAGTGTAATTTTGTTGTCACCTTGTGGAAACAAGTTTGCTCGTATGGACAAAAGAGATCTAAATCCTTCATAGGATTAAATTGAGGAAATGTTTGAATCATGTTCCGAGGACTTATATATCCATTATGTCCAAATTGTGTTCATGACTAAGGTCAGCAAAACTTGCATCTTGTGGCTGTAATCCTGCTTTATGAGAAAGTCAAAGGAATGAGTTTTCTAGAAAGCGTAGATTAAGCCAAATACCCTTGTCAGGGCTAGTGGGAGCATCATGTGTTCCTAGTCAAATATGCTCTATGAAAATAATGTCCTAATTTAGGGTTGTTCTACAACCTAATGGTGGAATTGTTGTTCTATGAGTATAAATAGAAAATATGGAATCAAGTGGATTTTCTAATTCAAGAAGTACTGATGTATGTTCTTGATGTTCGACGAAAGTATAATTGTCTTGAGTAAGTTATTACTGCAAGCAAATCTATGCTTATGAGACTGTCGATTTTATCGAAGTTTAGATTAATCAAGTATGTGGTATAGATACGACATTTAGACCTAAATGAGTGTCATCGACCCTATTGTGGACTTCGGTCACATTGAGGGTATGTCGACTCTAATAAACATGAGTGTCAATGACTCTATTGTGAACTTCGGTTACATTGAGAGTATGTCGACTCTGATAATCATAAGTGTCATTAATCCTATTGTTGACTTCTGTAACATTGAGGATATGATGACTATGATAACTTTGTATATGATCTCTTTAATAAACACTTCGCTAGTGGTTTAATAAGAGAATACAAAAGAGTACAAAGGGATATCGGGTAAATGATCCCATAATTAAGCCATTGTCAAATACTAGTGATGACTTTCATACTAGGTATAAAAGCATTGTTTATGCTTATGACCGGGCTTAAATATCGTTTTAGTATATGTTTGATTTACTTATAAGCTTTGGGAACGATACAGACTGTATTGTAATTTATGCTTGTTTCGATATGCGAGTGATTCGGTTACATTCATAAGACTTTACTGTGTTCCATCTTAGCATGTTTAACCACTTCCCAGAATGTTTATACATTCTAAAATTCCACAGTCAGTCATTCTTCAAGGGAAGGAAGTTTGAAATAAGGCTGAGGTTAGGTGTTGGTTATGCATTAATCAAGGATTGAATGTATGAAACGCAACAGTAACCTGTGCTTGAAAGGGGTTTCAAGTGACTGGAAGACCCACACCTGAGTTCACTTCATGGATCATGGTCACAAGTAACTCGGGATGATAATATCATTACGTCCTTCGACCCGAGATGTATGAATTGCCATAGCATGAAACTTTCTTACTTTGGTTATTTCAAAACGTAGTTCGTAACTGGCTATTATAAAGGGAATAGCTGGGTAAGACAAGGTTCATGTTATGGGATTGTACAGTCAACGGAATTTGTTCCTCCTGTATAAGAGATATCCCTGGGCCCCTCGATGATTGGGCGCTGACACCAAAAATAAGCATGGCCATGCGCAAAGGAATATTGATTGAGAATCAGATATGTCCTTAAATTTTGGTCACCACCAATCTTGATCGAGAAACATAATCGTGAACGATCTGGAGATTGACATATTAATCCATGTCTCGTGTTCACAAGGATATCGCGAACAAAAGGATGTTTGATCACTTATCTATAGGACCTCTACGTTTTATGTAGGTTATGGTTTTCTGCAAGGAAGCGGAACCCATACTGACTTGGGGGGCATCGATGCTTTGCTAGAGGCCGCTTTTTGTCTGTGGTTACATGGGTACGGTGCATTATGTGCAAGTGGGAGTCTGTTAGAGATATGCCCACTAATGTACGTACGCCATAGACCGCTGCTGATGATGTATGGGCCTATTGGGTCATACACCGGGGTCAAACCTGACAGCAACTTAAGTTTGGGGACCAATTATGACAAAAGACAAAAGTTGACATCGCAGGCCGCGTTAGCGCCGCTAACTTTAAAGGGTTAGCGCCGCTAAACCCTAAGAGTTAGCGCCGCTACGGCTGCATGTACTTTGTGTCACATCCCTGGCAGGCCGCGTTAGCGCCGCTAACTTTAAGGGGTTAGCGCCGCTAAACCCTAAGAGTTAGCGCCGCTACGGCTGCATGGGCTTTATGTCAAATTACCTCCCAAGCTGGCCAATGCGTGGGGAACACCTAGGATTCCACTATGGCCGGCCTTTGAGGGGTTTATTAGGTCTGGAGGCAGCCAAGAGAGTTTAAGGGACTTCTTTTGTTGAAGTGGTTTTCTCTCTAAAACACACACATTTTTCCTTCTATGATGCTAAAAGATCAAGAGAAGGTGTAAGAGAGGGTTGCTCCAGATTTGGTCCTTATTGTTGCTGTTCCTAAGTGATATTCATGTTGAAGTATCACAAGGCTTGCTAGCACTTGTGGTTTGGCTTGTTCCCGGGGTATACCTCAATAGAAGATCCGTGATTTCGTTCTTGGAGGATCACCACCACGACTATTGGGAGATTTCTGGAGCTTAGGAGAAAGGTATAACACCTCTTTCTTTTTCAAGTTGCATTTCTTGAACATAGAGTTTGGTCCATTTAAGGGATTTCGGTTTTTATGCCTTGATTGCTAGTACATTGGGCTATTTTGTTTGTACCTTGCTTCCGCTGTGAGCCCACGAAATCCCAACATGAACTTACAAAGACAATTTGATTTTTGGCTCGAAAAGAGGTGTTAGGATGATTTTTTGTCTATGCTTCAGTACTACAAAGTTGTTTATTACTATCTAATTGTGATATTAAAAGTGACAAAACAACTTTTTTATGCTTAAAATCATCTTGTACACAATGGGTTTTTTAGAGTTAAGGTTTTTCACAAAATCTCAAACTCTAAAGTTTTGGTCAGCTTGGTCAACTTTTACTCACTTATCACAGTTTGACCAAACATTCAAATCTGAATGGTGTTTTCTTGCATATCTCTTTATTCTAAATTTAATTGTTTTATCTCTTTGACAGATAGGATGGCACAAGTTGTACGTGACCCAGAGGAGATCATGCCCCGACCCGAGTTTCTTAACACTGGCTCTCATGAAAACAATCATTATGTCGACCTAACCAAACTTAAAAACCCAGCCTACCCCATTGTCACCGAGATCCATAAAATTCACCCCCTAAACCATCTCCTCACATATAACCCAGCTACAACAGGCACACATGTTCCTGAACTATATGTGCAACAATTTTGGAAAACATGTGATGTGCGGGAAAATAACAGGAGTTATGAGGTAACCCATGCGGAGGTTGATGAATTTCAAGTCAATATATCTCTTAGTCGCCTCAGAACAATCTTTGATCTACCCAAAGCAGACAGCAGACCTCTTGCAACAGACTTTGATGAAATCCCAGACGAGGATGCATGTCTTACAACTATATTGGAGATGGGATATGATGGTGAGCTCACCAAGAAAGGTCAATTCAAACGCACAGGCTTGCATCCAAAGTATAATACATTCATGACGGTGCTTCAAAGATGTCTCACTCCAAAGCATTCAGGCTACGAATTCCCAACGGAGAACCAACTCAAACTCTTTGTTGCTGCAGCCAACCACTTGCATGTGGATTATGCATTCCTGCTCTTTCAAGATATCAAGGCAACTATGCTAAGAAAGAACTCACAAAAGAAGAGGGATTCAAACATGTTTCCTTACCACCGCTTCCTACCAATGATCATCCAGTATGTGATGGATCAAAATGCAGAAATTCCTCGGAGGACATGTTTACCTTCCATTATTCCTAAACTTTTCTTGAATATAAAACCTGCCATTCCTGCAAACATGCCAATTCCAAAACCCTTCCCTGTATCTCTTTTAGATCTTTGTGAGCAGAATGATATTGTTAAGAGTTATGGGGAGAGTGTAGGAATACCTCCCATGGTCGTGCCAGATCCGGCAAGACCTGCCCAGGGAGGAGTAGCACCTGGTAAGGAAGTAGAAAATAGGCCTCAGTCATCTGTGGGAGATGCTAAGAGGGGAGTGGAGAGAGAAAATGTTGAGAGGGGTGGAGAAGAGGGTGAAGGTGATGAGACTAGAGAGGGAGGGGATACATATGATCCCGCCACCATTCAAGCCATTGTTCAATCTCTTTCTCAATCTACCCGAACTCAAGCTGTTCTTACTGAACTTGGTCTTGACGTTTCTGAGTCATCGAGGAGGTGCCCCTGCCTTTGAGTCTGTTATATCTCCCGTGGGCACCCTTGAGCACCCAATCGAACAACCAGCAGAAAGCACACCCTCCTTCATGCAACTTAGTGACTCACATACTACCTCTCCTAACCAGACTCACCCCGTTCACACTACTCAGGCCATTCCCCAACCTGGTGGTCTGGTCATTCCGTTGACTTCACCTATCCAAACAACTACCATTCCTATCATTCGCAATGCCATCATTGCCCCTGACCATGACATTCCAGTTGTCTCTCCATCTCCTGATATATCTGTTGTATCTGGCTCTGTCACTTCTGATTCTTTACTAGATCCTAATCAATATGCCGGATATGGTCCAGGTAGTGGTGAAGAGGAAGATAGTTTAGCCAGGAGTTCGAGTGAAAGAGAGGGGGTGAGAAAAGAAAAGGAGAGTGATGAGGGACCCCTACACCAAGAAAGGCGGGAAACCACATCCACTATGGGGCCTGACACTGTTGGGCTTCATATTGAACAAGTCGCAGTGATCCCACCCGTGCAAGTTTCTACCCCACCTAGCTACTACGGTGTCTCTCAACAGGCACCGTCTTTATTGCACAGGGTTATAGCACATTCCCTAGGTCCAACCCATTCAGGTGTCCGACCTATTGAACAAAGAGGACCGCCTCCCTCGTCCTCGACTCCTTTTGATGCACGATTTGACATACCGCGGATTTCCGCATATCTTGACCAACACAGGGTAACAATCGATGCACTGAGCTTGTTGGCTCAAAAAGTCTCCTCAACTTCCAGAGGTGGTATCTTTTCAGGTGCCATTCGAGGATTGGAAGGAAATCCTGCTGGAGCCAACATACCTGCTGCTCCAGTAGGTGGTACTGCCTCTGTGGCTGGTACCTCAACCGGAAGTCTTAGTGATTCCGGGTTTGTTACAAGTGCAGAACTTCAACAAAAAATTCAACAAGCCGTGTCACCAATCCACCAACAACTGCAGATGACAAATCAAAAGTTGGATCGGATTGAGCAAGCCTCCAAGTCCCAAGCTGAGCAGCTAACCCGAATTGAAACACTTCTTGCTGCCCGTCCTCAAGTTCCAGAGCCTCAATCACAACCTGATCCTGCTACTATGTATGTAGATGCTTTAAAGAGCATGCTGTACGTTAGACTTCTGGAGCAAAGGCCAGAATCTGCACATGATCAAGACCTTCTGACAACTCTTCGCAACGAACAGCGTCCATCGGGAATCTCCATGGATGACTTTCAAGAGTTTCATGAAGATGTAAACAGAAAGATTGATGGGATCACCAAAGGTTTCTACACCTCCCTATCAAAGGTCACAGACCGGCTGACTAGCCTAGAAACAATTTGTCAGGCTCAGGCTCAGGGGAGTAAGAGGAGACGGGATGATCAGGATCCGGATGATCAACCCGAGGGGGAGAAAAGGAGAAAATACATGTCTGCTCCCTCCGTTGTTGCTACTATACCTGTACCACTCATTACTTCATACTTATCTGCAGGTACAAGTTCAACTGGGTCTGGAAGTCAACACCAACAACAACAACAATTGGCCGATGAAGTTTATGAACAACAACAAAGGGAAAATGCTGACAAACAAATTGTACTTTACGTACCTCAGCAACAATCTTAACCGAGGCCAATTGATCTTGAAGAAGGTGAAATACCTTACGAGCAGTCCCATGCCGAGATGTTTGAATGGTCTAGCGACTCAGAGGAAAAAATGGAGGATTTATATGAGTCCATACACACATCACCTGCAAGGCATATGGGAGAAAGCAGTTCTGCTCTGCCAGAGGAGGAAGCTGAGGGTCCTGAGATGGAAAGACTTTTCAAGGGTATTAGTGAATACGTCGAGGTTGCTACATGTCCAGCTTCACCTAAAGTTGTTGACAGGTTCTATAATATCCCCAGTGAAAGGGAGCTTGCACTCAAAAAGAAAGAAAGGTTAGCAATTTCTAGAAGAAAGCCTAAAAAGAAGAAACCAACCTTTGACGTGTCCAGGGTTCTCAGTGGTCTAAACTTTGAAGTTCATCAACAATTCCCTCCTCCTCCTGGTCAATTTCAAGAATCAGCTGCTGATATTTTGGAGAGAAACAGACAAACAGAAGCAGCTGAAAAATTCAGAAGAGAATCAGAATGGCCCTTGCCACAAAGATTCATAGTGCCATCTGCTCCTCCAGTGCATCGTGGGGATCCAGGACTTGATGCAGGTAACATGTTCACTAGAAGTGCTGGTCAACAACCTATATGGAAACCATATTTTGTCAATGCTGCAAATCTTGAAGAAAGAATACAAGAAATATACAGCAGTGAACTGATAGAGGTTATTTCACCCGAGCTGTGGAACATGGATGACAAACAAAGAAGAAGATATGATCACATCCTTACTCGTTCCAAAACCAAACTAGAAGATATCAAATCAGAATTTCCAATAGTTGAACTCCTCAGTGTTTATACCGAAACCAACTTCAACATAAAATATGCTATTTTCCACGTCAGAAGAGCCAACAACCTATCATACTTCCTCACAGAAGCAGATCTGAGGTTTGTTAATATTGAAGACATCAACTTTATATTTGACATTCTGTCTCAGAAAAGAGGAAAATGCCCTGATGAAGAGTTTGGAAGGGTTGCGTTAATGAGGTATATGAGGAATATTATAGAATATTTTGAGGAACATGATATTCAGCTCGGAGATGAAAACAACTATCGGCAAGTCAATCTTCTTAAGCCTAATCAAAGCCATCTAGATCTTGAAGAGCTTGAAGAGTTGACAGTTATCTATGATGATCATACAAACTTCAAAGGTGATCGAGGGGTCGTCTCAAAGAATACAAAAGGCTAAAAGATCTTCATCAGACTTGATGAACTCATGGTGTATTCAGAAGGCACTTTGAAAATTCTCCATCATAAGATACATCAGAAAATATGGAATAACTGTGCAGCATACACTGATGACAAACATGCTCAAGCCTATCGTGCTATAGAAAGGATAAGAACGACACTGGATAGCAGAAGGCAAATACGCAAATGGAAAGTGGCATTCGGCATTCGCAACAAATTGGCATACGAATAGATTAATGTATTTATTTGTTGTGAATGATTACACACCTCACTTAGGGGGAGATTGTTAGAATTATTAAAGTGAGGGGTGTAATATGTAATTACTCAAAGTTGGGGAAATGCTATATAAAGGCATTTCCACCGACATTTCTAATAAAGCTTTGCATTTCTCATTACTTATGTTTGTGTTCTCTCTACTCTCTCTCGGCTCTCACTCTCTAAACTGAACACACACTAACACACACTAGAAGGTTAAACTTCTTAGCATTGCTTCATCCGTATAAAATACGGGACCACCAATGTCACTATCCGATATTCACACCCTAGGTGAATACCAGTACATCCTTACCAAAACATACAAAAACTGTCAAAAGTTATGGGATTAATAACGTACTCTCCATATTCACCCTCTTGGAATATAGTACATAGTTAATATTGATCCATCGTCTCAATTCACCGTGTCTATTCGTATTACTATGTTGTTTCAAGTGGACTTATCAAGGATCTCGCCTTGAATCCACAACATTAATATGAACTAAAAATGAGTATACACTAACTAGTGCTCCCACTCATTTTGCTAGACAAACTGTTTTTCCGCAAACCCTGAAAAACAAGTCTAGTCTATTTAATTGTATTACATCATCTAAACTTGGAGAACTGGATTAAACTCTTCGTTTCTAGATGTATAAAATTACCTCGTAACCACACTTGGTTACATTATAGATGTATAGTTGCTTTTCTATTCCAAGAAATAGACTGAAATAATAAACCCTTTCGTTTACATCAACTTGTAAACAAAAATTAGATCTCCAGTGTATAAACACATATCTAATAACCTATTTATTATTTCCAACACTAAACTCCTTTAATATATTAATTATTTGTGACATTGAAATTCAATATATAATTATGACCTACTGGGACCAGTCCATTTCCCTGGACTCATTTTGTATCCACAAAATTCCCGTAATTAAGATTATATATGTCCTTGAAAGACAATAAGCTTGTAATTTCTATGCTTCTCTAAGCACTTACTTGCTTCTACCCGAATATACTCACATGTATATTAATTTATCCGAAACTTGATAAATATCTTAGCGTAGGTCAATTGCTCCCACTGACTATTCTGAAAACATAGCATTACTTAAAATTCCCTGTTGACTTGTTCAAGCTTGATACAAAAGTCAAAACACTGATTTTAAGTATAAATCTATAACTTAGATTTCCAATAAGAATCTTAAAGTTACCGAAACCTTAAACTTGGATTTTCTCTACTATCCACTATTTCCTATTACGGAAATTGGTTTTGAAACTTTACATTATCACAAGTATGAAAAACACTTGTATAGATTCTTACTTAAAACATGTGAGCTCTCCTTGATTATAATTTCTATCACAATCAAACTCACAAATGTTTTTCAATAAACACATCCTTAGAAAATAATGACTATCATTTTCTAGTGTTTAACTCTAGTTCAAGAACTTGAACTTGTTTTCATAGACACTTACAATTACTTGATTAGATAGGCATTCTAATATATATATATATATATATATATATAACACAAACTGTGTAATCTCAAGTAATTCCATAAGTCATAGTCAAGCAATCAATATTAATCACATTAATAAAAAATGGCAACCAATGCAAAAAGACTAAAACACTAATAAGTCAAAACTTTGACTTGTTAGTCATCCTCTAGTCAAAACTTGACTAGATGTAATCACTGGATGCGCGCAAGGATATATCAACTAATAGTTCAAAAAATACTCTTAAAAGAAAATAAAAGTCTCAAAAGTAGCCATTACATATTTTAAAACCAACAGTTCAAAATAAGTAAACATATGACTTATAAATATCCTTCATCCGCACGCATCGTCTTTTTAGCATCCCAAGGCATCTTTTGCTTCTTATTGACCTATTTGTATTAAACGATGGCAAAAGTCAAAAACACCATTTATAAAAATAAGTTGAAAGCAAAAATATTGAAGTTAGTCAACGAAAGTACCTGTGGCGTTTCCGCCACCCTCGTGACACTTCGGGCAATTGGCCTTGTAGTGGCCAACTTCACCGCACTTGAAGCACCGGTTCTCGGCCCTTGCTTTGTTCGGTTTAAACTTCTTGCCCTTGTCTTTGCCTTTGCCTTTGCCATTTCCCTTGGCTCTGGGTGCAGATGGTCCTGGCTCGGTTTTACCCTTACCCCTGCCATTGCACCCCTTCCTCTCTATAGCAGCTCCCGTCTCCACCACTAGGACATCCTTGGATTTATTACCCAGGTTAGACTCCGCTGTCTAAAGCATGGAATGAAACTCAGCAATGGATTTCTCCATGCTGTTCATGTTGTAGTTCACAATGAACGGCTTGTAGTCGTCCGATAGCGAGTTAAGAATCAGGTCCGTTGCAAGCTGCAATGGTACCGGGTGTCCAAGCCTTTCCAAGTGGTCCATGTACCCTTTCATTTTCATGACGTGAGTACTAACCGAAGTGCCCTTTGCCATCTTGAAAGTGTTAAGAGCCTTAGTGACATCGTAGCGTTCTGAACGAGCCTGCTCTTGGAACATGTCCCTCAGCTGGTAGATCATGTCATAGGATGATGTATCCATCATGCTTGTCTGCAACTCTGGACTCATCGTTGCAAGCATGAGGCAACTTACATCTAGCACATCATTGACACGCTTCTAGTAAGCTTCCCTAACATCTGCCTTCGCATTATTAGCCGGGGCATTTCCCACTGGTTCCTCCAGGACGTACCATTTCCTCTCATGCCTGAGCACAATCCGCAGATTGCGCTCCCAGTTGAGGAGATTAGGTCCTGTGAGCTTATCCTTTTCTAGGATGGAGCAGAGTGAGAGGTTGTTTGTGTTGGTAATGTTTGCCATCTACAATTTTTCATGTAGTCCAATTAGTAACACAAATAAGACTTTGCTAAATACAAATTCATAAAAACCCTTAAATGATTAAGTATTAGCCCTAGGATCCTTATTTCACACGTGTTGGTGATTGGTTTGGGCACGACAACACCAACCCCGTGTTATATCAGGTAGGTAGGTTCATTTACCAATTGTATCTAACTTGATACGACTCCTAGACCTTGTAGAGATCTTTAGATTAAACTATCTAAGTATGTTTATCTCTACACTAAGCGCACTTTGGGCCCGTCACATCAGGGAATCACCAAAATAGACCGCACCACCTAGGACGGGGTGAACTCTGGCCCGCCATATCAGGGAATCGTAAACTTTTTCACCCCCTCCCCACATCGGTTTGAACCCTGGTGTGCACGGTTTGGGCACGACAACACACCAAGGTACCGGGAGCAGGAAAGGTGTACCACTATATGGGTAGCACTACTAGTCTAAGATTTTCGAGGGTTTTATCCAAGTTTGAAAACTTGATTCCAGTTTTGTATAACCATTTTAAAACTATCTGTTTTAAAAACCCTTATATCTTAGTATACCTTAAACTAGGTACACAATACGTCTTATGACAAAACCATTTTAAAAAACAAACTGTTTTTAAAATGCTGTTACGACAATCATAAAATATTAAAATTTTATAGTGCTGTTGCCGTATACCAATTTTATCATATATGTGGTTTTACTTCTTGATTAATAAAATCCATTATTAATCACCTACTTCAATTTTATAGTTGCATAAAAAGCATAAAATTAAAGCACAACCACGCAGTTAATAATGTGTTACAGTTTTGCCAACTATGTCCTAGGGGGTCAATCTAAGGACAACTAAACTAGTTAGATCCAGTGGCTGCATCTAATGATAGATCTTCTTGCTCCCACTGGCCTTGACACGTCTCGTCTCAACCCGAGCAATCTCCGTTTGATTCCTCCATCTTGTAAAGCCTTCGTCTTCGGTTTTGGGTACAACTTTCTATTCTAGAAAACACAAGCCTATTCTATTACAATTACATTATAGAAAGGGGTTGTAAGTCGCACGCAAGCCTCCCCGAAATACTTTTACATTGTAGAAAGTGGTTGTAAGTGGCACGCAGGCCTCCCCAAAACCAAAAGAAAAAGAGAAAGAAAAACAACACAACCACAGGTCTATGTTGGCAAAACCTATAACCTACATGTCCAACCACAACAAGAATATACTGTTGACTTGTTTAAATCAAACACTTGCAGTTGACATGAAAAAATGGAAATGCGATTTAAAGATACTAATGCAACTTTTAGTATACAAGTCAACTAATTCAAAAACATATGCATATCAACAATATATATAATCAACCACGCATTAAATAAAGAACAACAATAATAATGCATGTAAAACACCTTTTCTCAAACCTTCTCAAATTAACCAAACTGTTAATTCGAGATGAGAAAATATTTGAGAAAACTTGTCAAATCACTTTAATCAATAAAACCTATTGGTATAATAACTATCATACCAAATGTGTTTTAAGCCTAAAACACTTAACCGATTAAAAGATTTTCTTCGTTTAATTGTATAATAATAATAATACACCATTATGGTTACTTATTATATTTTAAAACCTAAAATATAATAAAACTTGTATTTTAACTTAACTAGTTAAAATATCACCTAAACCATAATAAATATATATAAGTATAAACACACCAATATCCGGCATGTAAAAAAGTACTTATATATATATATATATATATATATATATATATATATATATATATATATATATATATATATATATAATATCTTGTATCATTATTTCATCCGAATTAATAAACCCAATGTATCATCCAAGTCCCAATGGGCCTAAGCCCATTCTTGAATTCACCTAATTGGGCCATAAAGCCCATTAAGTTTATTAAACCCTTCTAAATTCATATAGGCCCATTTTATTTTAAAATGAAAAACAATCTTAAATTAAAAATAAAACCTGGGCTTTTATGAAACTAAAAATAACGAATTTGTCCAATTCAACCCTAATTGGGGCGAAAGAGGGCTTATTAGGCCAAAACCCAATAACTGGTTGCAACCCCGTGGTTCGCGCCACTAACTGGGCTGAAAACCACCATGGGCCGAAAAAACCCCTTTGGGCCATGGACCTCTCTAGGCCGTGGACCTCACTAGGCAGTGGACCTCACTAGGCCGTGGACCACACTGGGCCGTAGACCTCTCTAGGCCGTGGACCTCACTAGGCCGTGGACCTTTGGATCGAGATCCCATTGGGCCGAAACCTTTTGGGTCGAGATCTCCTCATGGGCCGAAGCCCTTCTGGTCCATTTTCCGGTTTAACCTTTAATTCGGATACCTTTTAATGTATTGAATATATATATATATATATATATATATATATATATATATATATATATATATATATATATATTTATATATATATATGTATAATAAATTCTAGAAATCCTTTATTATTCAAAATTCAAATAACTAAAACACAACTTGTTTTATTAATTAAATTTTGAAATCAAAATTATCAACATAGAACTCGTTGATAAAAAAAGGAATTTCTTTAAATTTAAGGTTTATTCTTTTAATCTTAAACTCAACTAGTTTTTGATCAAAAACCTTAAATAATCCATATTAACACAACTGGTTAATATATACATATATATAATATATATAAACACATAAAATTAAACCTTTTATAGTTTTAATCCTTTCTAACTAGTCAAACCTAACTGGTTCAACTTTTCTGATTAATATATTTTAACCAGTCAAACCTAATTGGTTCAACTTTTCTGATTAAAATATAAAACTATAAAATATACAATTCAAATAATAAACTGGGATTGGCTAAAGGCCTATCCCTAATTTTCGAAAAATACATATCAAAACGGATAAACATGTAATTTTTCAAAAATATCCTGTTTATTGATTTTATCTATTAACCGGTCAAACCTAACTGGTTTACCTTTCTGATCAAAGGTTTAAATCTACAAACCTTATCTAAAAACAAACTGTTTTAGATAACTGGAATTCAACATAGACTTGTTCAATCCTCATGATTTTCGAAAAAGCCATATACACAAATAATATCCAAAACATGATAATAACAGATATTCCAACACACTGTGATAAACTGAGCCGAGACTCTAATACCACTGTTGGGTTACAGGTCACAATTCAACCTTGAGTTATACTGATTCACAACCAAACTTGGTTTGAACCAACTCAGAATTGTATAATAAAACAGTTATTATTCACATAGGCGGAAATAGAATAATAATCATAATCCTAAAACCCTTAAGGATTAAAACAGATCTTAGTTTATCAAGTGTGTATATATCCAATATGTATAACATCGAAAAACATGAATACAGACATATAGCCTTTTGCGCAGATAACATGCAGGGCAAACCAGGATTGAACTAAACATATAACTAAGCATGCAATCAATCCTACAACTATAACCTGGAAATCGAAATATGTGTTTGTACACATATACACCTATCGATTTCACCATGCATCACAAGAAACACATTAGATGAGTAATATACCTGAATTGCTCAAGCGTGATCCACCCGTGATGAGGTATAACAAGCATCCGCTAGAAAGGTTTAATCCACACTAGGCTTGATCTTGATTCTTTGCACTTGGAACACCAAAAATCGATCAACCCCTTGGGGTGGGGTGAATCCAAGAGAGGTGAGAGAGAGTTTTTTTCTTTTGTTGCTTAATTCAACATTAACCCTAATTGCTAAGGCTTATCTCCTATATATAGATAACTCACCTAATTATCTTTAATTAGGAAAATATTTAAACCTTATTATTATTAAATAAAATATACTAATATATATATATATATAATTTTCGGCCCATTATATATATATATATATATATATATATATATCCTCCTAATATATTTTATCCTCTTTAATAATAATAGCAATTAATAATAAGAATAACCTATTAATATCCAAGATATTAATCCAATAATTAACAATATATATTTATTAACTAATAAATATATATATTCATGTCAATTATATTTACCTGGTTATTTTCTCAACTCCCAATACTGATTTATGACTAACTGTCATAATACCCGTCTCCAAACCATGTGGATTTTCCTATTTGAATTACATACCCTTACAGGTGTGTCCGTTGAGTGTTTTATGGCATTGGGCGTATCATCAGGGTTCGATGGTTATGCACACAAATTCTATCATGATTAACCGTTAGTGAGGCGAAAAACTCTTTACAAAGCTCAACATTATACCCTCCTTTATGCACACTAAATTTTCCCATGCTTGACAATAGAATAATGTCTCCCTATAATGTTCCACCGTTCTAGTTATGATGTTTCTGATGGTATTTGCTTGTCCTAATTTTTCCAATGCATCCCAATCTACTGTTTTCCTGGCTTTACAACCTTGTTCATTAGGATCCTGAGATTGGAGTTGCATTTCCTTTTTAATGTTGCTGGAGTGACATTCTCAAGGTGTAGGAATGAGTGGGTACCGTCTTATGCTATTAAGTCTGCTAACAGATGAAGATGTTAAAGCACGGGAAACTCTCCCCCTCTGAAATATGGAAAGCATAAATGTGAGAAGAGTTTTCTTAATAAGGTAAGATCAAACATGTATATCAAAAGAGTTCAGATTCATGTGAAGAAAATATAATATACAAGTTGATTATGACGTGTAGACCTTAAAATCTATATTAATCAACTAAGTATACACATTCCCACACTTTGAAGCTATTTGAGTTTTTATTTTGTGAATTGAACTCCAAATTATATAATCTTCTTTTCAAAAGTTCATTAATCAACCAAATATAATTTTTCTTTCAAAATACCATTGTAATTTCAAAAAGACATATGATGTTCTCTTGTCAAATTTTATATCTTTTTCTAACTCGACCTATTTGAAAAGTATGAAAAATGAGTTTTAAACAACTTTTTTCCAAGTAAACTTTCAAATCATAAAGTTTAAAATTTTTAATTCAAGTTGAAGTTTACTATCACACTTTTCAAATTCCATAACCATTTAACATCAAATCTTGGAACAAAGAAACTAACATATTATCACCAAAAAATATCATGAAGAACTCACTTATATTCTTCATCAAAAACTGATATATCATCACCAAAAAAATTAATTCTTCTTAATGATTAGGAATTAAAACATGATGAATCAAAATTTAAAATTGAATTTCAAACAATGTAAGTAACCTTTACCAACTAATTTCTTCAACCTTTCATACTTACATTATGCAAAATTTATCAATTCATCACTTAATCATCAAAGCTCAAGTTCCTAATATCACGAAATCCTCCCAAAACAATTTACAAGCCTAAAATCATGATCTTGAAACAAGAACTAAGCATTTTTGAAGCTTTCACCAAAAAATCTTAATTCTTTCCATGGATTATCAACATATATTAACAACAAAAGATCATAACAACACCAACTAATTGTTTCTCATCAAAAGTTCATCAAACCCTAGCATCAATTTGGAAAGAACATGCCCAAATCTTGATTTCCATGGATCAAAGTGTGTAAAATGGGAGCCATGTAAACTTACCTTGGGAGTCATGTATATGGATGAAATCGAGCAAAATAGTGATTTTCGTGACTTTGGGAGAAAAACCGAGAGCAATGGAGAGAGAATACGGCATGAACTGTGTTTGAGACCCTAATTTTCGCTTTTATAAAAGCCGACTTCACGGTGTGAACTAGTGGGAGTTCACGGCGTGAAGTCTGACCGGACCAGACTCAATTTTCCTTTTTTGATTTTTTTGTTTTTGGGATTTTATAATTTTTTTTGTATTTTTGGTGTAAAGATTATCGCAGAGAATGTTAGGTAGGTTGATCAAATGGTAGGATCCTTTCGGTATTATACCTTTCGGAAAATCAAACAACCTTTTTGATTTGGTCATTCTAGACACCATCCACTTAGATAAATCTCCACAAATTATAAAAAAACGAAAGAAATTCAATTACGAAAAATTTATTGGAATAATTAAGAAAACTCACAACAATACTTTGGGTATCCCGGAATAAGGAAAACCTAATGAACATACTATTCGTATGGTATGTTGGCGAAAAATTTAATGCTTTGAAATGCGGAATCTTTTAAAGTCAGATCTTCAGAACTCGTTTGACAGATTAAAAGGATTAAATTTGCAAATTAAATTCAGATTAATTATGAAGACAACCGAAGACAATTGTTACAAATTAAATTCAAATTCTTATACCCATGCTTACTTTTTCGGAGACTCAACAATTCATCAATGATTTAACCTTGGCCTCAGGGTCTGTTAAACTTTTAGCTTAATAGGAGCCCATCTTAAAGCACTAGTGCATTCTGATTGAGAAATTGTTGGTAATTCTCTGCAATGTGTTGTATGCTTGAGAACACCACATTTCCAACATCGTCCAACTTGATCAGCTCTTCTTTTTGCAGCAGATATTGAGGTTCCTCTACAAAATCTTACAAAACTGTAATCATTAAGATTTTTTCTTATTATCTATCTTGTATCTGTCAACGATATCCTTTCTAATATCTAAAGGTATATTAGTTCGCAAGTACATAAAAGAAAGCATAATTTTAAACTCTTCGTAAAGCATATATAGTCATTTTAGGTCTGCCGGTAAAAGACCATTCACACAAAAAATAAGATAAAATAAAATAAACAAGAAAACGGGTTGCCTCCCGGAAGCGCTTTATTTATCTGAGTCGTTAGCATGACTCCTTTTCTTTTTTTCAGTTTTCGGCTCCATAGAGGGTGAGATTATCCCTCTCTATTTCTTTCATACCCTCTTGGTACAAGTTTATACGATGACCATTTACATGGAAAGTATCGTACTTATCTTGGAGTTCCATGTAACCAGATGGAAATGATCTTACCACAGTGAAAGGTCCTATCCACCTGGATTTCAGTTTTCCTGCAAAAAATTTAAATTTTGATTAGAAAGATCAAAACTTTATCTCTTGTATAGAATTCTTTGTTTCCTTTTGAACGTTTATAATACCATAATTTTGTTCTTTCTTTGTATAATCTAGAATTTTCATATGCTTGTAGCCTTAAATCTTCCAACTCGAGTAGTCGATAGAATCTTTCTTTTCCAGCTTTGTCAATATCTAGATTACAATTCTTTAAAGACCAGTAAGCTTTATGTTTGATTTCAAAAGACAAATGACATGACTTACCATACACCATTTTGAACGGTGTTGCTCCAATCAGTGTTTTATAAGCTGTGGGAAATGCCCATACTGCATCATCTAATTTGGTTGCCAAAATTTTTTGGATTGTTTTGCACAGTCTTTTCTAAAATTCTTTTTTAAGACCGGTTAGTGTTTTCTACTTGTCCACTTGTTTGTGGATGATAGGAGGTAAAAAACCTGTGTGACACTCCATATCTTTTAAAACCTTTTCCATTTGATAATTTGCAAAATTAGTTCCCCTATCACTAATTAAAACTTTAGGTGTACCACGCAAAAACAAATTTTTCAAAAAAATCAACTACAACTTGTGCATCGTTTGTGGGTAAAGCTTTTGCTTCAGCCCATTTGGAAACATAATCAACAACAACCAAAATGTATTGATTTTTATTTGATTGGAAACGGACCCATGAAATCAATTCCCCAAATATCAAATATCTCACATAGTAAGATACCTTTTTGTGGCATTTCATCGCGTTTGGAAATATTTCCAAACCTTTGACATGCATCAAATGTTTTCACCATGGCAAAAGCATATCTGAAGATTGTTGGCCAATAGGATCCTGCATCAAAAACTTTTTTAGCTGTTAAATTAGGACCAAAATGTCTTCCCGTAGGTCCTTGATGACATTTTCGTAGAATTTGTTCGGCTCTAGTACCAAACATCTGCGTAGCAAATTATCCGATCCAAAGCGGAATAAGTATTTTATTACCAATAATTAGCAATATCAGCAAACCAAGGAACATTTGAATCATCTGTTACATTAATTGATTGAAGAAATTCATCACGAAAGGTATCATGAATCTCCCTTTCATCAAACTTTTCTATGTTCGGGTTCTCCAGTCTTGACATGTGATCCGCTGCTAAATTTTATGCGCCTTTCTTCTCACGAATTTTTATGTCAAATTCATGTAAGAGTAGAATCCATCGGATAAGTCTTGGTTTGGCGTCTTGTTTGTTGAAAAGGTACTTAAGGGCTGAATGATCCGTATATACTATGGTTTTGGACAAAATCAGATATGAACAAAATTTATCAAATGCAAATACAATAGCTAAAAGTTCTTTTTCCGTTGTTATATAATTTTCTTGTGCATCTGTTAGTATCCTACTAGCATAGTAAATAGGTAAAAAAAGATTGTTTCTTCTTTGACTCAACACCACTCCTAATGCATAATCACTAGCATCATACATCAATTGAAATGGTAAGCCCCAATCGGGTGATACTATAATTGGTGCATTAGTGAGTTTTTCTTTTAAAAGATTAAAAGATTTCATGCAATATTCTTGTGTAAATTCAAACGGTGTGTCCTTTTCCAACAACTGGGTCAATGGTTTCGTAATTTTTGAAAAATCTTCTATAGTAACTAGCATCACCCAGAAAACTTCTTATCCCTTATACTGTAACACCCTGATAAAGGGCCTAGCAGTGTTGACTTGTACTTTGTGTTTGTGTACTTGTACAGTGACTTTAAGTGACTAATTTTAGTTACTAAGGTGTAAATTAATGTGATTATGTGAAAAGTGTCGTAAGTGTCTAAAAGTGATAAAGTGTTAAACGGTTTCAAGTAATAATTCCTAGATATCCCCGTTAGTTGAAACGGGATGTCGTGTGTCAAGTTGTAAGTTGAAAAGGGGAGCAAAATACCCGGGTTAAATTAATTAAACCCAAAGTCGGTTTCTTTCCTTCTTATCCCTTGTTGAAAACAAAAACACACACTAAAACACACATAAACATACGAAACACACACACACTCTCAATCTTTGGAGCTTTTGAAAAAGAAATCAAGAATCAGACTGTTACAAGTGATTTTAGTTGTTTAAATCAGTCATTGAAGCCTTTCATAATCATCTTTGTAAGTGTTCTTCAAGTGGAAACCTAGTTTTGGTGTTTTGAAAGAATTACTCCATTTTGATGGTGTAAATGATGTTCTAAGTATTAGCTTTTGTATCAAATGTGTTTGTAAGCTCCAAATGATGTTAAGCGAAGTGTATAAATGATTGGAACTGAGTTTTGGTCGATTAAAGTGTCAAAAATCAGATTTACAGCAACTGTGCAAGAACAGAGTCGAGGCCTGCTGTACCGACCTTGCTTATAGTCGCAAGGGAAGTTACATGCGGCCGTAAGCCATTAAATTGGTCCTTTCGGGCGTAGGCAAGGGTCCTTGCTGCCTAAGCAGTTATTTGGTGCCTTGCGACTGTAGGCATGGGTCCTTGCGGCCGTAAGGGTGTATCTTGTGGTTTACCGCCTACGGGTGAAGGAATGAGGTTTACGGGCGCAGGTACATAACTTACGGTCGTAGACAACCAAGGAAAAATGCTTGCGGGTAAAAAGGATTTCCCTTGTGTTTGTCCCAAGTGATTCAGGTATCAACAATGTAATGAAGATCAATGTAACATAATCTTGAAATGTAGAGAGAGAATGATTAACACCATGTAAAACACACACTTAAGAGTAGGATTATGCCAAAGACCTTACTAATGACAATTAGTCATTAGTATATATACCCGTAAGGGTATTTACAATATTAACCCTCTAGTTTGTATATTTAATACAAACTTCAACTAAAATGTAATCTTCTATTCTATACAATATTTATAACCTAACAATCTCCCCCTTTGTATAGAAATAGAAGATGTTTGTCTTTTCAGCTTCATACGAACTCTAACAATCTCCTCTTATATGTATGCATATTTCTTACTGCATTATTTAAAGCTTTAGGAGACAAGACTTGAACGATTTCTTTTTGAATCTTCAGTCTTTGATTGGATGACTTCAGAATGTCTTATCTTTTTGCAAAATAGACTCTTCAATTTTAAGAATAGTCTTCACTTAAAAATTCTTAATGAGAACTTGATTGTTGAAAGTACACGAGAACATCCTTTTTCTTCTAATTTTTGAATTTGTACCAGTAACCTAAGGATTTTAAACCTTTGGTTGTATGAACAGTTTAGCTTGAAGTGGTTTTCAGCATTCGCGATCTTGAGCATTTAAACAGTATGATTTAGGAAGAATATTTGTTCTCTCCCCCTTGAATGTAGCTCTAGATCTGGTTTATTTCTTCAGAACTTATTGACATTTTCTCTTTTGTTCTTTTCTTTGCTCCCCCTTGACTTGACATGTATGATCTTTTATTTTAGTTCTCTTTATCACCCCCTCAACACACGAATCTCTTCTCTTGATCAATAAGCTCAAAATCAACTGAATTAAGTATCAAAGTTTCTCCCCCTCATGATGATCAGGATTCTTCATGAACATCATGTACATGAACTCTGTATTCGGCTTGATTTTGGCCTGAATATGTTGAACACTTGAAGCTTTAAACCCTCACCATGAGATTCAGTTGAATGATGGTGTCACTACAATGATATGACAAGTAAAGAATCAGAGACAGTCTTTAGGGCACCATCTCAAAGTTCCCGTGGGATAACACCGAGATCACATAGATTCTCGTTAACACAGCAGTTTAAATAAACTGTGTGACCTACGTTCAGAACTGGCATAACGTTGATTCTGGTAGGATTTCCATCTATTCATCGTGAATATCACAAAATATATCACTCCAAGATATTCCGGTAGTTACGTAAAATAGATACACTTAATATTTCTACCATGTGTCCTACGAAATGAAATTAATATTCAAATAAGCTCTAGACTCGATAAGTGCATGAAAAAAGTCAGGGACGGGAGTAGCTGTCCTCCTTGTTTCAATATAAAAAATCTCCAAGAGAGATGTCAAAAGAAATGTGCTAATTTTCCATGTGAAATTGAAACAATTATCTGTTAAGAGATAATTGAGTAGCTGGGTGGGGTTAGTGCATTGCATCACTGGGTCCATGATGTCTATTTCAATACCAAATCTCAACGAATGAGATCCAGTAGCAGATGTAGCTACCTATTTGGTAACGATCTTTCTTTTCTTTTAATCCTGTCTTACCCACAGCGCTCTAACTATTTTTCAACTTCTCCCTCAAACTCACTTTCTTAACTGATATATGTATCTCTTGTTGGATACACTTGGACACTCGTTATCTTTCGTAACCGGTATGAGAAATCATGTGAATTATAACAAGAATGATTGTTACAAAATTTAGGGTTGAGAAGGATTGTCAAGGAAGATTTGAACAATCAAAGAAATGAACCAATCAAGGAAATTTGACAAATGATGTCACAGAATGATTTAACAGTAAGTTCAAAATATTTTGTTCCACTCCTCTCTGTTTAATTTTACCTCTGCACACCAATCAGTATCCCGTGATAACTGATTCTACTCACCTAGATGACCTAGTAAGTAACATTTACTATCGCTTTCTAGATTATGGTGAGCTCCTGGGGCAGGTCCTTCCGGTTCTGGATAGACCATATGAGTATAAATGCCTACACTCCCTCACTCATTGTGCCTTTTTTATCAATTGAATAATAACTATCATGAATGAGCGGTTTCCAGAAAGAATGAAACATTTGAGAACGAAGGAAGGAATGATTTGAGATAGAAACACGGAAATGAGGGGCGATCTTTCCGAAGATCAACAAATGAGTGAATCAAGAAAGGTATCAGAATAAGTCAATGAATGAATACCTTCTTGAACATATAACAGCAAATGAAAATCAAATATATTTTTGAATTTTCGATATTTGAATGTTTTTGGAGTTTTCTGAAAAGATATAAAGCATTAAAAACAGACTCCACCTAAATTGATGCATGAAAGTTTTTTTCATCAATTAGGCGAAGATAAAATTTTGCTCCCCCTGAAATAAACAATCCATTAGAAAGCAAGTTATATCATGGAATGATAAAACTGCACACAATAAGCATCTCAGGTCATTAGACTCGGGCTAATGCTGAACAAAATGAATTTGAATTGAAATGCAGGGGGACTCCGTCATCTTTAAAAGATATGAGATTTAGAACCAAATTAGAACACTGAACACAATGATCCTCATTGCATCTGAATAATCTTCATTATGCTCCAACAATGTCTCTTTTTGTTTACCTGCAAAACGAATTAACAAAAATTGGTACCCATTCTCTTTTGGGTCTTGATTTGTTAGTAGCAGGTTTTGGCATCCATTTTTGTGTATTTGCAGTAATAACAGGTTTATGGACCTTTTTGTTCAATGGTCCTGAATGTCATTGAGGAATTCCATTTTTCACAAAAAACTCTTGTTTGATTCTTGACATCTTACCAATCTTTTCTTTTGAAAGGCAGATTAAGTGCTTTGCTGAGTAAATCACAAAAGGATACATGACGTCTGTCTTAAGCACAAACTCCCCTGTTGATTTTGGTTTTGAAAAAGATCGGCGTCTTTTGTTGTGATGAGAAGTATGATTTGACTTATCATCTTTATTCTCTTTCTTAGGAATCCTCGTTGTTGGGATTGGATTTGATGGGAAATCATCATTTATAACCTTCGGTATTCTTAATTCGGATGCACTTGGTACAGATTTAAAAGGATTCTTCTTTTCAATCCATGATGATTTCGTGGTCTTTGAAACTGATGAATTAATGATTGATGATAACTTTGCAAATATTGCAGCTAGACTTTGCTTTGAAATCCATGTTTGTTTTGGCTTTGGCAGAGCATCATCTGTAATCACAGAACAAGTAGAATTAGAACTACTCGATGCACAAGTATTCTGTTTATAATTGCAAGCAACTTGTTTCTGTTTCGGGTTTTGTTTCCGAGATTGAGTCGTTGCGGCTGTAGGTGATTTCACTTGATAAGAAAATCCAACATATTCAGTGGTCTTAGGAGTCTTCATAGCAGTTGATGTGTTGGTGAAATCTTTATTTGAAAGCTCAGAACCTGCAACAGAGAAGCCAGGGGCTTGCGGTCGCAAGCAGAGGTCAAGTGTGACAGCTTGTTTAACATGTGTTTAGACCTCAATGTGCAATGTGTAAGTGATAAACAAACATGTGTATGATGAAAGGATTGTGTGCATGGATAGTATACACGTGCCATCACATCCATCGACACTATGAGTCACTAAAGGGTCACACAGTAATGAACCAGGAAGCAATACATTGTGTGTAAGGATTATAATTAACAGTTGTTTAATTATAAGAAAAGAGAGAAATAATAAATGGATATTTATTATTGGAAAAAGAGAATATTAAATATTAGTTAAATATCTAATAAATTAAGTTTGGTTGGGAAAATATTTATTAACAGTTGATTAATTAATATTAACTAAACTAGAGGGGTCTTTTTGTCTAAGTGATCAAAGTTATTGGTCAAACGAACCGGCCTTGAGGTCCATGGGCTTAATCTATTTAAATGGCTATTCAAATAAGATTAACCTTATTTTTTCAAGTTAATCCTCACAATTAACATAAGCCTCCAAAAAGACAATACCTCTCTCTCTTTCTTGCTCTCCTTTTCTCGGCCGAAGACCACCACCATCAAACCGGTGGTTTGCGGCAGTTAACGGGGGCGTACGGCCGCTCGGCAGCCCCCCTACGGCGGACGCGGCGGCGTCGTGCGGCGGCCCTCCTTCTTTCCAGCGATCGAACCCAAGTCGAAGGTAGCCCCTTGCGGCGGCTTGCCCTTCTCGGTGGCAATAGGGTTAGGCCAAAAGCCGGCGGCTTTTGGCAGATCTCACACACGTGGGACCTTTTACTCTCGGATATTGTTTGGTAGGCGGTCTAGCAGCCAGATCAAGGGTGCAGTAGCTGTGTATCCCCCTTCAGCTGTTTCAGGGTATATTTTCTATCTTTTAGAAATAACTGTTTTAAACCTGTATGTTGCATGATATATCTGCTTTATGATTCTGGTTATTGTTTCCCAATCTGATCCAGTTGTGATCCTGGGAACGGGATTTACAAGTATTGTATTTTATTCCGCTGTGCATGTTGTACCCTGTAAATCCCTACAGTGGTATCAGAGCCTGCTTCTAGGCTCGAGGGGGAACAAGAAAATCATAGATATATAAATATGTTTTGCGAAAATTGATATGTGGTTAGGATCAAGTTTCTGATCTGTTACCTGATTAATTTTCCAGGTTATATATATACTGTTTATATATATATATATATATATATATATATATATATATATATATATATATATATATATAGTGAAACTTTTGTTTTTGGTTTAAGGATCAAGTTCTGATCTTTTTACCATTAAAGTTTCTAGTTTTAGCTGTTTATATATTGTTTATATATTAAACCGCGTGAAACTTTATTTTCGTCAAAGGTCAAGGTTTATGACTTTTAACCAATTAAAGTTTCCAGATTATCTGTTTTATAAGTTTATACATTTATAATTGTGAGAAACTTTGGTTTATGGTAAAAGGTCAAAGTTTTGACTTTTAACCGGATAAAGTTTCCCGTTTACATTTTGTATATATATTTATATTTGTATAAATTGTGTGAGACTTGGGATATTTTAAAAGTTCAAAGTTTTTTTAATTTTTAGATCAAGTTTCCATTTTATATTATTATTTATTTAATAATATTTGACGTTTAACCAGTGTGGTATTTTTGATTTTATCCAGTTTGTGATATTTAACAAAAAGCCGAGGTTTAGGCCCAGTTTGAGGTCATGGTTAAATGTTGGGGATGAACATAAAACCAGTTTGAGGTCAAGATTATATATGTTGGTTTATAATGCGTGCATTATTATTATTTAATTAATTGTACGTGGTTGATTTTTTATTTTAAGCCAAACGCCTTAAACCTAGTGGATCAAGATTGTGGTTGTTTATTTATTGTTTTGTGGATTGGTTTACATTTATTTTTTATCCGGTGCGGGGAGGCATGCGCGCCACTTACAACCCCTATTCAATTTTGTAAAATTACTAGATTTAGCAGGCCTGTGTGCCTTTGAATTATTATGTAATAGGGCACTAGTTTTATCAAAATTGTAATAGGTTAGTTTGATATTTGTAAATTTATTTTTAGAGCCAATCAAGACAAGGATCAAGACAAAGGAGAGAGGACGCCACAGATGCTGGAGCCAGTGGGAGCATCAGCATCAGATTCATGTCTTGCGTGTTGTTTATGATCCACTTTAGGGTTTGACCACAGGGGTGCTTAATTTTAATTAAGTACCAGTGATGGCCAAAGGCGTTATGTGTATTGGCTTATTATTGCTATTATTAATTGCATGGTTGTGATTAAATTATATAGTGCACGCACGTCATTAAAACCATATACACATATAATGGATATTTAAGATGAAAAGTTTTTTCACTTAAAAGGGATATAAGTTTTACAAGCTTTGTAAAATAGGTTAAACTCGCAAAATATTTTTGAAACAAGTTAACCCTTTCAAAATCTTAGACCAGTAGTGCTACCCATCTAATGGTACACCTTTCCTGCTCCCAGTACTTCGGTGTGTTGTCGTGCCCAAACCGTGCGCACCGGGGTTCAAACTGATGTGGGGAGGGGGTGAAAGACTTTGCGATTCCCTGATATGACGGGCCAAAGTTCACCCCGTCTTAGATGGTGAGGTCTATTTTGGTGATTCCCTGATGTGACGGGCCCAAACTGCACTTAGGAGGACTAAATATGTACGAAAAGGATATAGGAGTCGTGTTTTGGATTAAACACGATCGGTATGGTTTATACCCACCAGAAATAGAACGGGGTCGGTGTTTTTGTGCCCAAACCGTGCACCGGCACGTGTGAAATATGGATCATATTCTATTCTGCTCAGGATGGAGAGTATGATACATATTATAAGTATCTGTCTGATCAATCTGACGTCATGTCAATTCTGAAACTCTCCACAAGAGTCTGAGTATTCGGATGAACTCAAGAATAAGTCGGTTTTTGAGGTTGTACAGGGCTTAGAGGAGCGTTTCAAGGATAGTGAGCGCTATGGACGCTATCTACTCATAAAAGACATTCTTTCACAGAGGATGAAAGAAGACCAGTTATTGAGCGATCATCTCATTAACATGAGAAGGCTGTTTGCTTGCTTAATGATTATGGGATCACAAGTCAGTGAGCGTGAACTAGTGATGCTCTTGGTTGGACACTAACTGATCGCAATCAGGCAGAGGTAGTGAACAAGTTTGGTGAACCAGATACAACAATTGTTGGTATGCACGAGTTCTTAATGTGCATAGATGACCAGGGGCACCTAGACCCCTTTGATACAACAGTAGTTGAGTCAATGGAGGAAGACAACTGGGTTGATGAGCTACTAGACGTTTGTTGCCCAATTTGCGGCAGCAAGGATATTTGCGAGCGCTCACTCGACATTGATCAGCTGGACGTCGGTTCTACCGACGATTCAGGTATCTTTATGATAGATATCGGATGTGGTAGTCACATTTGCAATCATTTGCAGGTATTCGAGAGAAATAAGAAACTAAGGAAGGGGGACATGGACCTACGGGTAGGCGAAGGCTCCATCATTGGTGCTGAAGCTGTAGGAACATATTGTCTCAGGCTACCTTTAGGGTTAATCATAGAGTTAGATGTCACACCCCGCCAAGGCGGAAACGCGAAGTGTGACGGAGAGGATCGTCATAACACATTGATATGTTAATAGAGAAATACTAAAATGCAAACAAGTCAACGTGTCACGGCATTCTCCGACACAAGAAAGGACTTGTGCCGTGTAAGGTCGGTATTCACGACATCAAATTCAAAAGTACTAATAGAAAATACGCGAATGTAAACCCCACAACCCGGGGCGGGTAATACAGGGCATGCAAGCCCGAAAACCATAATAATCCATGTCTAAAGTTTTAATAATACGAAATAAGTGTTTAAAGTCTTGATAGCGTTTATGTCATACTAAGGCCCGTCTAGAATCCTCTAGTCATCCTTAGGTTGCATTATTAGCGTTACCTGAAAATGAACACTCTAAAACGTCAACACAAAGGTTGGTGAGTTCGCATGTTTTATAGAAAATAATAGATTTACCGTACATAGCATTGTGTTGGGTCATTAGCAATAATGATAACATATCACAAGTTTAAGTAGCATAGTACATAACCGAACATCTCGGCTCGATAGTAATTGTAGTGTCGCATGTAAAACCGAACCCCAAGGGTTCCAATGTGTTGTCCTCCAACAAACTTTAGCCGGCCGGGAACATAAGTTGGGTTAATGTTGTCATAGCATACAAATTGTTGTCAACTAGGGTTCACAACCCATAATTAAATAGCATTCAATTGTCTTCAACTAGGGTTCAAAAACCCATAGTTGGATTAGCATGCAACCAATGTGTTTTCCAAATAACAAATAAGTTTAATACTTTGAAAACAATATAAACATGTATGGAGTGTCATTTTGCCCAAAAATATGTAAGAAAAGGGGGCTATGAAACTCATCTTGTCTCTTCACAAACACTAGTCTTGCAAAAGGTCTAACACGGGATCTACAATAGATATAAGTATATAAGTCATGTGTATAAACATTTGATCATCCTAGTGAACTCCTAAGGCTTGTATAGTTACTACAAAAACCCTACTGCCACAATTTCATAGCTACTGTTTTAATAAACCAACTTTGGGGATTTTTAGAATATAGTAAAAGTTCGATATAAATTCCCAAAATTTTACCACTGAATGTCGTGTGTGTCTACTACTTTAAATAATTTATCCAGAATAAATCACCGAAGTTAACTATTTAAAAAAAAAATACGAGAAAGCTCTACTGTCAGAAAGTTAGCTGCTGAAGCGCACCCGAATGTATAAATTTTATAAAAATAATAAAAGAATCCTAAAAATTATGAAAATTTTACAGAAAATTCTAAACTCTTCAGATATTCTACAGTAAAAAATTTTGATAAAAAAAAAGAACTTTAAGTCGGATATATAAATTAAAACTTTGACTCTAATTCTGCCTGACATGCTGGCAGTTTTGCACACCTCCACGGTAAAATTATTTTGACCGAGTAAATGACCTTCAAAAATTACAAATCTTATATATAATGAAACTAAACTCAAGGACCTACGTTTTAGACCAAATAATCGAATAAAAATCCCACGTATTGACTCCGTAAAGACTCCTCAAACTCGGACCATCCCACTTGTCAGAAAACATTAAGGTCAAGAAAATGATTTTGTTTTAAAAAATATATATATACCTCTCACCAAAACATACATAAACACATCTTTGATGATTTCATCATGTTTCTAATGATCCAAGGGCACCATGAATAGGAGGTGAAAAGATGCCAAGAGGGACTCCTAAGAATAAGATGAATAAGATGTTACCTTGATGCCAATTGTTCTACACCAAACTTGAGGCTTGCAAGACTTGTGTTCTTGATTCCTTGGACTTGAAAATCGATGGAGAGGAGAGGGAGAAGGGGGAGGTCGGCTGAATGGGGGTGTTAGGGAGGGCTAGGGTTAGCTTTAAGTTTATATATGGAGGCTAGGATAGGTTTAATTAGGAAACAATGTATATTATTACCATAAATTAAGAATTCTAGTTTAATAATAGATTTAATATAATATATATATATATAAATCCGAAAAAAAACATATATTGTTATTATTATATATATATATATATATTTTTTATTTTAATTATTATTATAAAGAATTATTATAAGTTAGTGAATTGTGGCAATCTAACCTAGTGAACTAAAAGAAATTCTAACTTAATAAATCAACCTAACTAAACCTATGATATAATGTTGGAACACGGTATGGAGCACAAGCACAGCGGAAGCAAAAACAAAATTCTAAAAACCGAACACAATCGGGTCCATACATGTTCCAAAGTGATGATCGTTCTACAAAACCAAATTGCAACAAAAGGAAACAAAGGAAGGCAGAAAATACCTCACTATCTTCGCGAGAATCGCTCAGGAAGAAGGGGATCTTTATGAGCCCACATCCTACGTGGATGCTATTTCGGGCAGTGAGTCTGGCAAATGGCTGGATTCCATGAAGGCAGAGATGCAATCCATGTATGACAACCAAGTTTGGGTGTTAGTAGACTTGACACAACACAGTAGAGCTATTGGGTGCAAGTGGGTCTTCAAGAAGAAGACCGACTTGGAAGGAAATGTGCATACTTTTAAAGCTAGGCATGTTGCAAAAGGTTATAATCAAACTCATGGTATTGATTATGATGAAACCTTTTCGCCAGTAGCCATGCTTAAGTCTATTAGGATTCTTATGGCCATATCTGCATACTTCAATTATGAGATATGGCAAATGGATGTCAAAACCTCTTTCCTTAACGGGAAACTAACGGAGGATGTGTATATGGCACAACCGGACGGTTTTGAGGATTCCAAGAATCCAGGTAAAGTATGCAAGTTGCTAAAATCCATTTATGGATTAAAGCAGGCATCTAGGAGCTGGAACTTGCAATTTGATGAGCGCATCAAAGAGTTTGGTTTTACCGAAAGCGAGTTTGAGTCCTCTGTTTAGACAATGTTCAGCGGGAGCATAGCAATCTTCCTGGTCCTGTATGTGGATGACATATTGATCATATAAAACGATGTGCCAGCATTACAAGAAGTAAAATCCTGGTTAGGCAAGTGTTTCCAGATGAAGGACCTAGGAGAAGCCACATACATACTTGGTATTAAGATCCATAGAGATAGATCTAGGCGGCTGATCAGACTTAGCCAGAGTACATACATTGATAAAGTGTTGAAACGCTTTAAGATGGAAGATTCCAAGAAAGGATTCATCCCTATGAGATCTGGTATACAATTGAGCAAGGCTCAATGCCCTACTTCTCCAGAGGAGCAGAAGAGGATGTAATCGGTTTCTTATGCTTCGGCAGTAGGATCGATTATGTATGCCATGTTATGTACTAGGCCCGATGTTGCTTATTCCATAAGCCTTACGAGTAGGTACCACCAAAATCTGGGTGAACCCCATTGGGTGGCTGTCAAGAACATTCTCAACTATTTAAGAAGGACAAAGGATATGTTCTTGGTCTTTGGCAGAAGCACGGATGAAATCAGTATTACTGGTTAGTCAGATGCGAGCTTCCAGACAGACAGAGACGACTTTAAACCGCAGTGAGGGTTTGTTTTTACCCTAAACGGTGGATCTGTATCTTGAAAAAGCCAGAACCAAGATACTATAGCAGATTCAATATTAGTTAAATATTGAATAAATTACGTTTGGTCGGGAAAATATTAATTAACAGTTGATTAATTAATATTAACTAAACTAGAGGGGTTTTTTTTGTGTAAGTGATCAAAGTTATTGGTCAAACGGACCGAGCTTGAGGTCCATGGGCTTAATCTATTTAAATGGCTATTTAAATAAGATTAACCCTAGTTTTTCAAGTTAATCCTCACAATTAACATAAGCCTCCAAAATGAAAAAACCTCTCTCTCTCTCTCTCTTGCTCTCCTTTTCTAGGCTGAAGACCACCACCACCAAACCAGAGGTTTGCGGTGGTTAACGGTGGCGTACAGCCCCTCGGAAGCCCCCCTGTGGCGGACGACGGCGGCCCTCCTTCTTTCCGGCGAACGAACCCAAGCCGAAGGCAGCCCCTTACGGCGGCTTGCCCTTCTCGGCGGCAATAGGATTAGGCCAAAAGCCGGAGGCTTTTAGCGGATTACACATACGCGGGACCTTTTACTCTCGGGTATTGTTTGGTAGGCGGTCTAGTAGCCAGTTCAAGGGTGCAGTAGCTGTGTATCCCCCTTCAGCTGTTTCAGGGTGTATTTTTTATCTTTTAGAAATAACTGTTTTAAACCTGTATGTTGCATGATATATCTGCTTTATGATTCTGGTTATTGTTTCCCAACCTGATCTAGTTGTGATCCTGTGAACGGGATTTACAAGTATTGTATTTTATTCCACTGTGCTTGTTTGTACGCTGTAAATCCCTTCATATGATATGTTAGGTGATCCTGAGGAACCCGAGGACACCGAGCACTAAATCTGACTCTTGTAAACTCCGGTGAGTACCGGTTTCCCATGAGACTCAGTAAGTAGGTTATCCGTTGCTTGTATGATATGCTACCATGCTTATACATGTGTACGCTCGAGGTATGATGTGATACAGTGATATATGCTATGCCATGTGATATAACTTTGGATTTGTGATACGCATGCGTACTGTGGACCCGCTATGCGTCAATTGTGTTTGTGATTCTTGTCCGAGCAGAGTCCTTGTGGGTCAAACGTGTTGGTGGGCTGCTCTTCGCTCCCCCACCAGTGCGGTTGGATGTGACTGATTCCCCAGCTAGGGTCGTTGACCCGTACTAGCTATCTCACTAGATATAACCCAGCTAACATGTCGGCGCACTGCTATGTGGTCGACTAGCTCTGTGTGCCATTTCGTGAAGTGATAACATGCTTATTGATGATTATGTGAAATCTGTGCTCACTAGCTAGTTGTAGCTAACATTTCAAGATATTTCCCTTTTCGCACGTTAGTGACGTGATGGCCTGGCGAGGCGGGATGCTATGGGTAGTTATTATATATATATATCTCTTTTCGAACACTTGTCGTTGTTGTTATGTTAACTCTGATATGATGGTCGGTGCGTAGTTGGTAATACTGGCTTATTTTTTGAGACTTGGCTTGATTAGTTGTTTTTGGTCGCCAAGTCGTTGAACACTACTTAACTATGTAATCAGTGGTTTGTTCTGCTGCGATCTTTTGTGTAAATACAGTTTAAAAGTTTTAAATTATCACTGATTTTAAGCTCGTGAAACGCGGTGTTACCTTTACATTTAATGGTGGAGGTAATTTATTGATTACATCAATTTTTGCTTTATCAACTTCTAATCTTGCTTTTGAAATTTTATGTCATAAAACAATGCCTTCTTTAACCATAAAGTGACATTTTTCCCACTTTAAAACAAGATTAGTTTCCTCACATCTTTTTAAAACTTTGGTAGACTCGAAAGACAAGTATTGAAAGAATTTCTGAAAACAGAAAAATCATCCATGAATACTTCCATACATTCATCGATCATATCATGAAAAATAGCCGTCATGCATATTTGGAATGTAGCTTGTGGGTTGCAAAGTCCAAATGGCAGTCTTCTATACGCAAAAGTTCCAAAAGGACAAGTGAAAGTGGTTTTCTCTTAATCCTTTGGATATATAGTATTTGAAGGTAACCTGAAAATCCTTCAAGAAAACAGTAAAATTTGTTACCAGCTAGTCTTTCAAGCATTTGATCAACAAAGGAAGTGGAAAGTGGTATTTTTTTGTAGTATCATTCAAATTACGATAATAAAACCACACTCTCCAACCAGTGACAGTTCTTGTAGGAATAAGTTCATTATTATCATTTACAACTACTGTCATACCTCCTTTTTTCGGGACTACTTGAACTGGGCTTACCCATGAGCTATCATAAATTAGGAAAATTAATCCTGCATCGAGTAGTTTGATTATTTCCTTTTTTACAACTTATTTCATATTCGGGTTTAATCTTTTCTTCCTTCTTACACTTGGTTTTAAATCTTTATTCATGAGTATTTTGTGTGTACAATAAGCAGGATTAATACCTTAAATATCAGCACTTTTCCTTGTGAAAGCTTTTTTATAACTCCTAAGTACATTTAACAATTTTCCTTTTTCTTCCTCATTTAAACCAGATGAGATAATAGCACGAAGTGAAGAGTTACCTTGTAGAAATGCATACTCAAGATGTTCTGGAAGTTCTTTGAGTTCAAGTACAAGTGGTTCTTCGAGAGATGTTTTACTTTTAAAGTTAGGTATTTTATTTATTATCTCAGTTTGTTCCTCATCTTCTGAATCACTTCCCTGAACTTCTACTTTTATAATTCTTCCAATTCCATGAACTTCCATGAACTTCGGTAATTATTGTTGTTGGAAAACTTTCATCCTTGAGGAATTACTCAATTTCTTTGGAAATGCAATTATCAATAACATCTAAAAGAAACACGAGTCGTCAGATGGTAATGAATGCTTCATGTCTTTATTAATAAAAAAAGTTACCCTCTCATCTGTTATGTCAAAGAGTAAGTTGTTTCTTTAAAACATGAACTATGGCATCCCCGGTGTTTAAAAATGGTCTTCCCAAAATAAAGGGTACTTTACTATCTTCATCTATTTCAAGTACAACAAAATCTACCAGAAATATGAATTTATCAACTTTGACCGGTAAATTTTCAACTATGTCAATTGGGTATTTAAAAGATCTATCTGCAAGTTAAATGCTCATTCTTGTTGGTTTTAGCTCTCCTAGTTCCAGTTTTTTATATAATGAATATGTCATTGAATTTATACTGGCACGTAAGTCGGCTAATGCATCATACACAATTGTATTGCTAAAATACAACGAATAGTAAAACTCCCTCAATGTCTTAGGTTGCGTTTGGTTACAGAAAATTGTTTTCAGTTTTCATAGAAAAGTTTTCTTAGAAAAGTTTTCTAGAAAAAATGTGGAGTTTTCATTTTCAGTTTTCCGCAGAAAATTTAAAAAACGAGTTTGGTTATAAACGATGAACTTTTCATTTTCTATTTTTTGATAAACCAAACTATTATAGGAACTAAGGTTGCATTTTGGATCAATAGCATCAATGGTCCAGATTTCATTTAAATTTTTTTAATTGAGTGACATTTTCATAATTTAGATGTGATGCAAAATCACCATTGATTAAAAATTAAAATTTTAGTACTGTGTTTTTTATATGGATTTTTTGAATACAACTTAATAAAAAATACCGCTTTAAGATTGATTCTATTGTTTCTCATCTTAAATATTGTATTAATACAAATAAATATTCATAACAACTAAATAAATTTAAATCATATTTCATCATTAATGACTTTGATTTCACCTCGAAGCCTAACCAACGATTTAAACTACACAGTATAAAATTTAATGCGCACAATTAAAAGCTGTGAAAAGAAGAAATGTAATTTGATATTTGATCACTAAATATATAATTAATTTGTAAGCTGGGCATCGAAAAAAGCATGAAATTGAAAATCGAGATATTTATGGGGCCATAATGGATTAGTTAGTGAAACGGAAAATGGTGAAAAACTATCTTAATCAGTTTTTCAAGTTTCTTGTAATTTTAGAAAACAGAAAATTTTCATTTTCTAGAAAATTAGGAAAAGTTATAAACCAAACATAATTTCAAGTTTTTCTTTTTTCCTAGAAAATTATTTTGGAAAACATGTGTATTTTTCTGTTGGTCCCTTGGTAAGAGTATCAACAAACAAGTAATGTGTAGAAGGGGGGTTGAAAACACTTTGTGCTGAAAATTGAACAAATCAATAAAAAGTGTTACACTAATCAAACCACATGAAATCGAATGCTTTCATTAATAAGAAGATGATTATAGGAACAATCAAGTAAACAACACTTGATATGTAAACACCTAATGTAAATCAAATCTCTCAATCTCTCAATCTCTCAAACTTTGCTATCTATAATCAACTTATGATTATAGATACAAACTGACTCTCTAAACAGGATTTATTCACAGATTGAATACTTACCAGCTTCACAACAGACGTGATGATCGAACACACGAATAATGTTGGCAATGTGTGAATTTCTTGACCACGTTGAACTTACAAACGGTGTATCAAGATTCGTAACACATACGATGATTAGGTTGAGGTGATATGAGAGTCTGGTACTCGTACCTCTAAACTTATCAGGAGATAAGTATTTATAATCCTGTTCCTACGGATCCTAACAAAGTAGAACTTATCCTAATTTGCTAACAAACTAACGGATAACTCGGAATCTTGAATCTTGAATCTTCTATCTTGAGTCTTCAATCTTCAATCTTGATTCTTGAATCTTCTTATCCATGCCATAGATATAGAGAGTAAAAGGAATTTAAAACATATTTAAATTCTCTTAAACTGACTTCTTTAGTCGGGCTGAGTTACTCAGCTTGAAACTCATCAAGTTGAGTCCTTCGAGAACAAACTCAAAAACTATTACATGTATAATGACTAACTCATCCTTAGAAGTCATAACAGTTAGCTAGAACTTACTTAGCAACTCTGTTGAGATGACTCAGTCTATAAGCTAAGTCACTCAGATCGAAATGCATCAAGCTGAATACTCAATCTATACCTTAGGTAACACACACAGCTTATCAACCATATTGATAAACTGACCAAGATATAGTCTAAGCTAATCAACTATATGCTCAGCTTATACTCAACTATGCTCAGTCTGAAACCCTATAAGTGCTCAGTCTGATCAAGCTTCATAATTCTGTTTAAGTTGTATTTAGAACATATCTTACAAACTTAACTTTGTCTCATCAAATCTTAACTGATGAGATCATTTGACCAACAAACTCCCCCTATTTGATGATGACAAAACCATCAAACAGTTCTTAAGTTTATTGAACAGGCTTATGCTATAAATCTTAAACTTACTAAGATTTTAATTTTGAACCTATCAAATATTAATTGAACTTATCAATTATAAGTTGAACATACCAACCAAACATATTTATGAACTAATCAAATTGTTTATTCAAGCTGAACTCATCAGACTAAGAAATATGAACATATTAGAATACAAAATTTTGATCACTTAGATCATGCACACTCAGAGCTTACATATTATTAGAACTAATCTAATAATTACAGATAGAACTAATCTATTACAAAAGATCAGGATGCAATTCTTCAAATTCTTTGATCTCCTTGTTAATATCTTCAAGAAGTTCTTTCAGATTTGGCAAATGTTGAAGCTCATCCTTTTGTGATCTCGTCGCTCTGTTTAGTCTATATCTGAACTTGGCATTTTGTTCAGTTTTCTCCACTAATAATCTCAGAGCTAACGCCTGAGCTACCCCACATATATAAATTGATGCATCAGTGTGGAAGCATTGTTCTCCATTACTGTCCAAGTACATAAATCCTTTCTGAGGCTTTTCAATATAAGTATTTTCTTTAAACTCCATGCCTTCACGAAGATCAAGATCGTACTTGCTCCTTTTCGCTAATCCAACTGGCTTTGATAACTTTTTCTTTCCAACCTTGTGAAAAGAAGTAAGTAGGGTTCTGATCTCAGACATGGGTATGATTTCCATTGTATCAGCTCTTGCTAGCAGCCTTAACATCTCATCCTTTACCTGATTTCTAGAAAAAGAATTTTCCATTTAGCATATCCCAGTCTGTGTAGTTTATTCATATCCAGGGAAGGTGTTTCACCATTTTCTAGGACTAACTCTATAATCAAGATCCCTTGAACTATGCTCAACTTAAGTGTTTTAATCCGAGAGGAGAAGTGTGTCTTGACATAACACTAAGTAATGTCTTCTTCCTCTGGTTGATTTTCTACAGGAAGCTCTACTTCTTCCTCCTTTGGATTTATAGGCAGTTTGAGTCTGACTAACTCCTCATTCTGCTTTCTTATCTGTTCAGCCCAAGCCTGATCCCTTGCTTCTTTCTCATTCTGAATATTTGCTAACTCAGCTTGTACACTCACTTGTGTTCTTCTTAGTTCATTCACAGACATCCCAAGCTGGTCAGCGTCTTGTTGTTCTAATCTTCTAATTGCTGTCAGAGAAGCTCTTTCCTTCAAAGTCATGCCATCTGCAGAGTCTTCATCTGAGTCTGATTCACCAAGAATCATTTTTCTTCTCTTCTGCCTTGGGGCTTCTGAATCCTATAAGCTGACTACTTGAGGTCTTTTTCCTTTAGCTTTTTCAGTAAGCTCAGCTTCAGATTCTTTCTCTTTATCTATCTCCCCCTCAACATGATGTGGCTTTTCTGCTCCCTTAGCAAGAAGTAACAGGGCCTCAGCTTGAACTGACTCAGCTTCACCCTCTTGAACCTTCTCCCCCTTTTTGTCATCATCAATAGGGTTCGAAGTCTGTTGTTCTGTTAGAGCAGCCACTGCAGATTTCAGTCTAAGTACCTCTTCATCCAGGGAGTCCAACGTATGCAACATATGCTTCTTGGCCTTTCTCCTCTTGAGATACAGTGTTTCAAACTGACCTTTAAAGAATAGCAATAAATCATCCAAGGCAGCTTGAGAGGGTTGAGATTTGGGTGCATCATCCAAGGGTTGGTGTATACCATAAAAGTCATGTGCACCAGAAGTTGGACCCTCTAATTCACCTTGGTATTGAGATGAATCATTGACAGGTCGTGCTGGAGAGTGTGAGAAGTGAAGAGAAGTAATTGGGCTTAAAACGTGATGAGTCTGAGTAGCTGGTTGGCTTATGTGGTGAGGAGGGGGTGATTAACCCTGGGGATTGGTCAGATATTCAATGTTACCTGAGTGTGTCTGCTCAGGCACAGTAATAGGCTATCCCATGGCTTGAGTAAGTGTGGACTGAGTCGTCACCACACCCAGGTTAGGCTGTTGGGTTTGAATGAGCCTTGAGGTTGGCACCTGAAGAGTAGGCATCTCCCCCGCAACTCCTGCCGGTGGAGGAATCAATGTGATTTCAGCTCTAGTGGTACCTTTAGTTATGGCACCACCTTTGACAGTTTTTCTATTATAGGTTTGGATATTTATCTGTGTAGCAGTAGGCACACCAAGGTTGGCTTCAGATGGGATTTTATGATGGAAATAAGGTGGAGGAGATGGGTTAGACTGGGTTGGGCTTACCATAGTCTTATCTCCAAAAGAAGATGGAGAAAAGTAAGAAGAAGAAGAAAGTGGAGGAGTCATACCTGGTGCAGCTTGAATATTTGCTGGCTCAGCTTGAGCAGAGTTCTCAGCTTGAACCTCTGGGTCAGCTTGAGCTGCTCCCCCTTGAGTAGACCCCTCAGCTTCACTTTCAGATGAAGCCCTCTCAGCTATCCATTGCATAGACTCACTTAGGCCTTCTTGCTCTGGAAAGATGTCATTGTTGAACATCTTGGAGCTGAGTGCTGGTGTGAGGAACAAATACAGACCAGCTGTATACAGTGTTGTCCCTAGCTCAGCTTCAAATGCCAAGGACATGTACCTTATAAATGGTACATGAAGATCCCTCGTGGTCTTCATCACTTGGACCTTGAGTTCGTTGAAGATGAGCAATGCATAATCCATATTAATGTTGTAGAGTAGCTGCATCTCGAACTCATTTACTTGGTCCAATCCTCCAACCTTGGTTCCAAGTGCACAGATCACTGTGGATACCATAAAACCCCATCCGGTTGGAAAGGTGGCCTTTTTTATTACACCCTCTGTTTGTGGGTGACCCATTCTGGGTAGGACTGACCTTGCCACCTGCCTCGTCACAGCCGGCTCGGACACATCAGTTTGAGGAAGTTGAAGAACCTCCCTTAGCCGTTGAACTGTGAGAACAATGGTTCTCTCCCCATTCAGCACCGTGCCTCTGATTTCGTCTCTGTCCTGGTAAAAAACACACGTATACCAGAACTCCAGTAAGTGCTGAGTAACCACATGAATTGGTGCTCCAGTAAAAACTAATGCCAGTGGGCATTTACGGATATAATCCACCCACGCTTCGTAGCCCCTGTTTCTCTTGCGTTCACGGATAGCTACGCAAGCTCGTTGATTGTTGATTTTAATCAATGGCAATCCATTGTTCTTGAAGGCAGCACCCCTTACCATTCGATCACTAAGATCTAGAATGGTTCCGTCCATCATACAATGTTGTCGATTCACAATGAGTAAAACGCAATTCGCACTGAGTAAAACGCAATACGCACTTAGCGATTAGGATTTGAAAGTCGATTGAACGGTGAAAAGCACTTAGCAAATACGTGATTTTAGAAGGTATATGGAGTATATCAGAAGTTTAGTAAGCATAAACGTCTGAATTTCGGTTACAACCGATATATATACCTTTCTGAGGAGAGAGAAAAGTTACGGTTGGAAATCCCTAATTATGCGTTACTCTAACGAACTTACAGATAGATGTAACAGTAAACAAGATGAAACACATCATATCCCAATGGATAAGTTTGTAAAATAACATTCTTGACTTACAAATATTATTTACACTGTTGTATTACACCAATACGTAATTGGTATAAAACTTTATTTGAGACTGACTCAAATATAATGACGCATGAATTAATAACACATAGTAAATAAAACATGGTTTGGACATACCAAGCTGAGTAAACGTATCACTCAACGTGAGTCAAGCACTCAGCTTGATTTGAGCACTCAGCTTGAAATTGACACTCAGCTTGAGTGGAGCACACAACTCAGAATCAATGACACTTAGTCATTTTTATTTGAGACTAACTCAAAATGATATTTTAACTACACTTAGCAGTTAAAACATGTTTGGAACAGACCAAACGTGTGAGCTTATCACTCAGCTTGACCGAGTGAACAGTTTATGAATACATATCTATAAACTGTATGCTCAACTTAAGACACATAGTGTTTGTCAAGCTGAAACTCAGTTTTAGAAACTTATCTAGGGGTTGAGCATACCCAATTTACTTAGCAGATAGGAAAACCTTTTCTCATCAAGAGGTTTGGTAAAGATATCTGCTAATTGATCATCTGTGGAGATAAAATTTATTTAAACTTTACCTTTTTTCACGATGTCTCTGATGAAGTGATGTCGAATTTCTATATGCTTGGTTCTTGAGTGGAAGACTGGATTATATGTGATGGCTATTGCACTTTGGTTATCATAGAAGATAGGGGTTTTCCTAAAATTCATACCAAAGTCTTGAAGTTGATGTTGCATCCACAGGATTTGAGCACAACAGCTTCCTGCAGCAACATTCTCACCTTCAGCAGTTGAAGTAGCCACTGAGTTCTGTTTCTTACTAGGCCAGCTTACTAACTTCCCTCCAAGCATTTGACATCCTCCTGTTGTTGATTTTCTGTCTAACTTGCACCCAGCATAGTCAGCATCTGAAAAACCCAACTAACTCAAATCCAGAGTCCTTTGGATACCAAAGACCTAGATTTGGTGTACCTTTAAGGTACCTAAAGATCCTTTTCATAGCTTGAAGATGTGATTCCTTAGGATCTGCCTGATATCTTGTACAAACACATGTAGCAAACATGATATCAGTTCTACTAGCTGTCAAATAGAGTAATGAACCTATCATTCCTCTATAGGTAGATTGACATGCAGACTTTCCATCTGAGTCCTCGCTCAACTTGACAACTGGTGACATGGGTGTTTCCATGGTTGAACTAGAATCAAAGCCATATTTCTTTATCAAATCAAGAACATACTTGCTTTGATTAATGAATATTCCATCAGGCTTTTGGTGAATCTGCAAGCCTAGGAAAGATGTCATTTCACCCATCATACTCATCTTTTACCTTTTTGACATAACTTTGGAGAACCATTCACATAGAGATTCATTTGTAGAACCAAAGATAATTTCATCCACATAGATTTGTACAAGAATCACCTGTCCTTCACTCTTTTTAATGAAGAGTGTCTTATCAATACTACCTCTGGTAAAGTCCATTGATAGTAGATATTTGGACAGGGTATCATACCAAGCTCTTGGAGCTTATTTAAGACCATACAAATCCTTGTCTAACTTATAGGCATGATGTGGATACTTTGAACTGACAAAGCCAGGAAGTTGTTTCACATAGACTTCCTCCTGAAGTTTTCCATTTATGAAAGCACTTTTCACATCCATTTGATAGACTTTGAAGTCTTTATAGGCTGCGTAAGCTAAGAACAACCTAATGGCTTCAATTCTAGCAACAGGGGAAAATGTCTCATCATAATCGATTCCTTCTTCTTGTCTATACCCTTGTGCTACTAGCCTGACTTTGTTCCTAACAATCACTCCATCCTTGTCCATTTTGTTTCTATAGACCCACTTAGTGCCTATAATTGTATGATCTTTGGGGGATGGGACAAGACTCCATAACTTGTTTCTATCAAACTCATTTAATTCCTCTTGCATAGCTTCAATCCATTCCTCATCCTCTAAGGCTTCTTCAGTCTTCTTTGTTCCATTTGAGATAGAAAACCAAAGTAAGCAGCATAGTTTGCTGTTGCCTTAGATCTGGTAATTACTCTTTCTTGAACATCACCAATTACTTGATCTTGAGGATGGTCCTTGAGTGTAACACCGTACTTTTTATAACAACATTAATATGCGTGCGGAAGCTAAATACATATAATTAGATTTAAACCAAAGATAAATACAAACTTTATCCGATTTATAATTACAAAATGCCACTACGATGTTAATTACAAAATAGGCTCTTTACAAAAACTATTGACACCAGAGTTGTGGTATGTCCATATTCCCAGCCTTCTGTATTCACAAACTAACTCAGGAGTATCTGCAAAACAAACTAGTGGGGAATTAGCAGAAAGCTAAGTGGGGGAATCAACATCTAAGCACTTACAAGGCAATCAGTCCAAACACATAAAGCTCAACAAACGAAGAGAACCGGCGGTGTTGCAACCACCTATAACCAAGGTCGGCCACCAAAACCAAGGCTACTGTTGCAACCACCCACAACCAAGGTCGGCCACCAAAACCAAGGTGTACCGATAGCCCTGCTAACATGGACAACAGTACCAGCACCCTTAAGTGCAACAAATGCAACTCAAGATCAGATACTGTAAATCCCCAAGCAAAAGCTGATCTTCCATCAAAACATCAAACATGTATACAAATCTATCAAGAGCATAGCAACTATCAGGATATCATATCCTGCATATCCGAAGATATAGATCCACTCACCAAAATCTTCCAACTCAGGCTACTCAGCAATCTATCTTACCGAGCCTTGTCACCTCGTGAGAAGACAATTAAAAATCAGTATTTGCTTAATAATGCACAATAAGCATAATACTACAGTTATTAAACATGTACATAAAATCAACAAGTACATATATGTCAGGATCGGATATAGATTATATCAAATAACAAGAACTAACTTTTAAATAATAAATCAGAGTAAAATAAAAGTTAATCTTTAACTATGATCACAATCAACTAAGAAGTTGCGGAATCACACTTAATTGATTAAAGAAGGTTTTAAACACAGATCAATTCAATCAAACAGTAGTTTTATTAACCAACAAGAATGATTACAAAAGCAAACTTCACCCCCAATCTAACTTATTATGTTAGACGAAGAACACAGACTGTTCTTAGGTTTCAACGAGAAACTTAGAGGCTTAGCACTATTCAGAAAGCAAAATTACAATTTTAAGAACGAATGCAAAATATAATCAATGAGTAGTTCTCATTATGAATTCTAATCTAGCATATATATACTCCTTGATCTTCCTTGATTTGCTGACAGTTAGGTAATCTTCTATCTTCTGAGATAATCTTGATGATCTTCAAAGTATTTCGAGATATCTTCAAAGATAGGATTTTCCAAATATAGCTCAACAGAAACTGTTTAATGAATACAACAGTTCTTTATTCTTCTAACAGTCTTCAGCTTCAAGGTCTTCAAACAGTTGAAGATGTTTATACTAACAGTTCTCAACTGTTTTCATATTTTCAACAAACAGTTTTAAACTGTTTCACCAACCTTCACCAAACAGTTCTCATCTTTATGTTCAATAACTTAGATTATTTCCCAACAATCTCCCCCTAACTTAAAGTATTGAACAATACATTTAAGTTGTTGGTTCGATTATAGACAAATTAATATAAGTAATGAGTCACATTTCTTCTAATCTCCTTTTGAATCTGTTCAGTAAGTCTTCCTTCTGTTTTGAATCCCCAAGGAATTTAGCTTTAATCAAAAACTCCAGCTTAGTCTTGTGTTGCTCAATAAAGTTCAAATCAAACCACTCATGCATTGTATTTCCCATCACCATGTAGTATGTCCTTGATTTTGCATATACCTTTACTGCCTTTAAGGGAAAAGTTTCCTCTGTTGTCAGTTTAGGCATAATCTTTAATGGGCTGCAAATGCTGGTAAGATATTCCATCAGAATCTTGATTCCTTCATTTGAGTCACTAAAGTGCTTAATTCCATATGTATACAATTCTTGTACATCTTCGGGTGATATTCTTGTCATCATTTGTACAAAATTGTCATACACCTCAACAGATCCATCTTCCCTTGCAATAGTAATGCAATGTTTGTCACTTGCTTTTTCTTCAAACTTCCATTCAACAACATGAGACTTTTCACCTAATTCTTTTTCCAATTGGTCAATCCCTTGCTGAACGTCTACTGTCAGTTTATCTTTCAGAATTTTGTGAACCACAGCAGCTTTGTTTGAAGTGGGAAGTTTCTTGGTTGGCTTAACTGTAAATGTTTTACCTTTTATTACCCTTTTTCTTTTAACTCCTTTCTGAGATCTTTCTTCCTCATCAATTTCAGCTGTGATTTTATCACCTAGCTGAAGAGCCATAGCAAAATCTTTTTCTTCTTGTTCTTTCTTCTTGACAGCAAGCAGTTCTTGATCCCTTTCTTCAGCTGCCAGCCTCCAAGCCAACTGATAATCATCTTCAAGTTGTTGAGGCTTTTTAAGAACTTTAGTAGGAAGAACATCAACTTCCTTTCCTTTTCCTGAACCAGAAGGCATTTGATCAGCAATTCTTTCTTCCTGAATTGCAATGCCTTTGAATCCTTTCTTTGGTGGTAATGGTTTCAGCTCCTTCATACCTTTGAATTTACCTTCCAACCAACCATCCTCAATACTTTGTGGCATCCTCTTGGTGTTAAATCCAGTAGTTTGAGCACATAAGTCAATCAAGTAAGTTTGTTTAACCTTGGACCATGACTTGAAGACTTCAGTAGTTGGATAGCTAGCAGTAACATCCATCTTGTTTATCATCATCCTATCCTCAGCTGACAAAGTTTCTTCATCTTCAGTAACAGCTGTTGGGTCAATGGTTGCAACTGTTTGTTCAGTTGTAGTAACAACTGTTTGTCGATCCTGTGGAACTGTTTGTTTAACTCCTTCCTGCTTGGATTTTCTTCTTCCTTTAGCTTGAGCAGTTGAAGAGGTTCTCACCAAAGATTTGGGTTTAAGCAGCATCTCATGAGTATGAAGAACATTGGTTGCCTTCTTCAGATTCTCATCAAGAAAGTTCAGCTACTTATCTTGCCTTATTAGCACCTCATTGTGAATTGCTACTAGCTTGAGTACTTCAGTTGCCTTCTCCAACTTTTCAGTCGGTTCTTTTATCATCTCATCTTGAGTAACTATTCTTTTGTTTTGAAGGGCAATCCTTTTCTTTAGGTGTAGATGAGCAGCAAGATAAGGTGCAAAGTTAGGATCCGTCAATGCATGTTGTTTCAGTCTAGTCTCAATGTCAGTTAGTGTTTCCACTGTGACCATATCATTGACAGTTTCCACTGGTGGTTGACTCCCCTGAGTATCACCATCAGTACCCCTCTGTTCTTGGTTCTGGGGATTACCAGAAACTGTTTTACCAGTCTCTGTTGCCATGGTTGAGGTCTTAGCTATGTTAACACTGTCCTGGTTATCCCTTGCGGATAAAACAGTAGTGTCAGCCTCAAAAACCATATGATCACCCTCTTGAGGAATGATCACCTCCTCATTGTGCCTGGGAGACAGCACCAAAGGTTCCCTTTCGATATTCTGCACAGGTGAATGCACCTGTGCAGGGCTAACAGTTTGGGGTTCTCTAACTGTGGTGGAAGGAGCACCAACAGTTTTCCTCTTCTTTCTAAATGTTTTCAATGTAGGGGCTTGTATTGTAGCTATTCGAATGGTAGCAGAAGGGGATGTTTGTGTATCTTGAGTTGTGGGTTCCAAAGGTGGTGGTGTAGCAATAGTGTGGGCTTCATGCTCACCCCTGGCAACTCTGTTTCTTGACAAGAATTCCACCATTGCAGAGAGTGGAGGAGTTATGGCACCAGAGAAACTCTTGCCATTAACCAACAGTTTGCTCAAAGTGGAAGCCACATGAGCAGAGGGAATAATGACCCTCTTGTGTATTTTAAGGTTTGGCATCAAAAAGTTTAAACAAGTTTGCACAAACCGTGGATACATAAAAAATAGACCATACTTGGTCCCCAGATGTTTTACCATACCATTAAATATCAATTTTGAAAAATTAAAACATCTGTTGTTGGCTATACAGATGAGTGCGAGAGCAATGTTGCTCCCAAACTCATTCCAGCCCGTTCTCTTAGGGCTTATGCACTACTGGAGAGTATGGATAATGAACTTCCAGTGTGCGCAAAACTGCCCTTTGTAGAAGGTACCCTTACCCCCGGGGCCCTCATACCCAAGTTTTAGTAACTCAGTGTGTAGAAATTCTAATGCAACCGAATCAGAATACTCACCATTAAGATCATTCAGTTGTAGAGCATGGCGAATAGTGTCTTCGGTTATAGAAACCTCCATATCATCAACAGTTATAGAAATCTGTTGCACTCCATCAACTTCTTGGACTTTGGCATTCTTCCAGAAGTTCTCAATATGTGAGGTATAGATTGTGGGGTTGACAATTAGAGCATAATGAACGTTTGATACCGTAAGATAATCAATCATGACGTGGAAAGCGTCAAGATTGTCTGATTTTTAAAGATAAGCGATCACATTGTGCTCTTTGACAAATGGAAGAGGAGACATTTTGATTTCGATTTCTGAGAGTTGTTGAGAGTTAGGGTTTGTTAATGATCGAAGTTTGTTTTGGACGTGTGAGTTGCTTAATAAGGAGGGAATTGCCTTATATATGTTTCGACTGTTGAATGCAATCCAAAGGCTTCCAAAATTCTGCAAAGACCAAAACACCCTTTAATAGCTTAACAGTTGACTGACAAAATGAACTAACAGTTGAGGAACTGTTTTCATAAGATGTAACAACTGTTATTCAAAAGTTAACTCCCTTTTGTTTGATCATTTATTTGGATTAACAGTTGTTTAGTGTTTACAACTGTTCTCATTTCTCCCCCTTAGTTGACGAATATCTCCACCTCAGTTGCACATGGACTTTGCCTAACAGTTGCCGAAGCCATATGCTAACAGTTGAAAACTGTTAGTATTGATTGAAACAGAAATGTGCAACTGTCAAACAAACTTTTAGCTCATATATGTCAAATGCTGAAGCAATAATAACAAATCATTAGTGAACACAGTCATCAACATAAGATATATTTTATTCAAGATAATCACAATTGAGCTACAATAATTTTGAGAAAACAATACTGTCTTTTGCTATAGATATAAACACAGCTTATAAGAACTGTCTTAACTCCGAGATCTACATGTGACAAATTATCGTTAACATTTTGTATCATCAAATCTGAACTTTAAGGGAAGACAATCATCATCACATTCTTGCTCGAGAATGTCTTCATTATTTAAGAATCGAGTTCAGAATAGCCTCTACAGTGCCGCCATAGCCTTACTGAGAAGCCTGTCTTCAAAGAATGGTCATGGAATGCACAAGCCATTGTTGTTACTACTTATCTAATTGTGCAAGGCCATCTTGTAGGTGTGGGAGAACAATGATCTACACCGTAAGTGTAGACAACTTTCTCCGTGAACAGTTGTCATGCCTTAAACAATTTTCAAAACATACAACCCACCAATGGGTGTGCAGTAGACCTTCTCATCATATGTACCACCAGAGACGATTGTCATAATTTGCCTCTTGGGAAGATGGTGAATGATACTAATTCAACATCAGTGGAACTAGTCATCTATTACAATGACTTCCACTGCATCATCATCCGAGGCCCTCTGGTGGTTATGAGTATTATATCTTCGAACATTGAACCACACTACGGAGTTTGTAGTGCCTGCCAGGTTCAAGACGAATCTTAGACAATATGGTGTAGGCAATTCATGGAAGAGAGTGAAAATTTCAAAATCACCTCTTATACGAATATGATCAATTTGTTTATTTGGCCTACGTGGATCTGGATGATGTGTCAAGGTGAACCTATCTCGATCATCATGCATCTCAAGAACACATGATGAGTATTGCCAAAGCTCATGCATTCTTACAAATGGGGCAGGGATGGTTACATAACTTTGTCTAACATTAATATCTTTGAAGTTTATGAGAAAGAAGTTAGTAGCCATTTGCAGAGAGAAGTGTGTGCAAATGTAGGTGTGATTTGTGAAGTATGGGTGCAAGGCTATTTATAGAGAAACTGGGAGGCATTAATGTCCATTAATAGCCATTAATGACCATTAATGTCCAGTAATTTCCATTAATAGAATGCAGTGACTTGTCATATCAAATTCACTATATTACAAGCAAACTGACCTACCTTTATCAGTCTGGAACTGTTGATTCAAGAAAGTGAATTTACCTTTACCTCTTAACAGGGACAGTCACGGGTGTGAAAACTGTTTGTGAGACAGGTCATCAGATATGTCCAAAACTGATGTGTGAAATTGCATTTCCTTCTCTGAATACTTAAATGACAACAGTTGCAAACTGTTAGTGTGAAAAACATGGAATAATGAACAACTGTTAGTCCAAGTTAATCATTCCAATGTTGGAAATAAAAAAGTTGAATCTGCTCACATCAAAAGCTTTAGTGAACAAATCAGCTAATTGATCATCAGTATGAATTTTCATAACTTGGATTAATCTCTTTTCATTGCAGTCTCTTATGAAGTGAAATCTGATTTCAATGTGCTTGGTTTTAGAATGCTTCACTCGATTATTAACTATGCTAATAGCACTGGTGTTATCAACATAAATAGGGGTATTTAAGAAAGACAAACCATAATCCAGAAGCTGATTTTGGATACATAACACTTGTGAACAGCAGCTTGATGCAGCAATATATTCAGCCTCAGCTGTTGAAGTTGAAACTGTTGTTTGTTTCTTGCATTGCCATGAAACCAACCTTGATCCAAAGAATTGACATCCTCCAGAGGTTGATTTTCTGTCCACATTGGCTCCACCATAGTCACTATCAGAATATGCCACCAAATCAAAAGGTGAATCTTTAGGATACCAAAGTCCCAATTTTGGTTGGCCTTTGAGGTATCTAAAGATCCTCTTTACAGCAAACAGGTGTGACATCTTTGGACTGCATTGGAACCTGGCACAAACACAAACAACAAACATTATATCAGGTCTAGAAGCAGTTAAGTACATTAATGAACCAATCATTGATCTATAGAGGTGTATATCAACATCGTCCCCCTCAGAATCTGCTCCCAACTGTTTGTGTGTCTCCATTGGAGTACTTGCCAGCTTCACATCTTGATAGCCAAACTTGTCCAATATGTCCTTGACATACTTAGATTGGCTTAGAAAAATACCAGTGGGCTTCTGTTTGACTTGTAATCCCAAGAAAAATGTGAGTTCACCCATTGAACTCATCTGAAACCTTTTGTGCATAATGACTTCAAATTCTTTGCACAAGCTGTCATTAGTGGATCCAAAGATTATATCATCAACATAGATTTGAACAAGCAAAATCTCTGTTTTAACAATCTTTGTAAACAATGTTTTGTCAATTGTGCCTCTCTTAAAACCATTCTCAAGGAGATAGGATGATAATGTCTCATACCAAGCTCGAGGAGCTTGATGTAGACCATATAGGGCTTTATCCAACCTATATACCTTGTCAGGGTACTTTGAGTCTTCAAAGCCAGGAGGTTGACACACATATACTTCCTCATCAATAGTTCCATAGAGAAAAGCAGACTTGACATCCATTTGATACACCTTAAATCCTTTGAAGCTTGCGAAAGCAAGAAATAGTCTAATGGCTTCAATCCTTGCAACAGGTGCAAAAACATCATCATAGTCTATTCCTTCCTCTTGTGTGTAGCCTTGTGCAACCAGTCTTGCCTTATTCTTGATTACAATCCCTCTTTCATCTTTCTTGTTTCTGAACACCCACTTGGTGCCAATTACTCTTTTGCCTCTTGGAAGCTCAACCAACTTCCAAACTTGCTGAATTTGAAATTGTAAGAGCTCTTCTTGCATTGCTTCCACCCATGAAGGGTCTTTCAATGCCTCAATTGCTTTCTTTGGTTCTATTTGAGATAGAAAGCAGGCATTCACATCAAATTGGGCAAGATCCACACCACTGTTTTCATTTTGCAGCATATTCCTTGTTCTGATAGGAGTGGTTGGATCACCAATTATTTGTGATATTGGATGAATCTTGTGAACTCTTGATGTAGGAATGTTTTCTTCAGTCAGTTCATTCCCAAGATTAGACAGATCAAACTCACATTCACTTGAATTTTCAGCATTGTCACACACTTGAGCAACAACTGTTTGGGATGCAGAGTCAGTGTGTTGTTGAGGAGCATGAGCTTCCATGTCCTTTGAAGATTCAGCATCAATCAATGGATCAACAGCATTGGAGAACTCTTGTTGAAGCATAGGAATCACAACAAAGTCTTCAGTTACTTTGTTTGAACCAACAGTTGTTGGTTTCGAGCTAACAGTGTCAAAACTGTTCGGGTTGGTGGAAGCTGTTTGATGATTTTCACCATCAGTTGTTGGGGTACCTGTAGCTGTTTCAGTAGAATACTCAAAAGAAAGAGATTTAGACAATGCATCAATATCAAATAACCAATCAGGTCCATTACCTGCAATATTGATCCTATTCTCATTAAAAGAGACATTCATACTCTCTTCTATGATTCTAGTGACATTGTTAAAAACTCTATAAACTTTACTTTGAGTGGAGTATCCTACAAAGAAACCTTCTTCAACCTTACTCTCAAACTTGCCTAATTGTGATTTGGTATTAAGGATAGTACAAGGACAACCAAATGGTTTGAAGAAGTTGATTAAAGGTTTTCTCTTGAGGAACAACTCATAAGGAGTTTTCCCTTTGGACTTGACTACTTGTACTCTATTTTGAACATAGCAGGCAGTGTTCACTGCTTCTGCCCAGAATGTCATTGGAAGCCTAGAATCAGCTAACATGGATCTAGCAGCCTCTATCAAAGTCCTATTCCTTCTCTCAGTAACTCCATTCTGTTGGGGAGTCCTAGGGGCACTGAACTGTCTTTCAATACCTTTACTTTCACAAAAACTGTTTAGTTCATAGTTCTTAAATTCAGAACCATTGTCAGATCTAATGACTTTCACCTTCAAATCAGATTGATTTTCAATTTTAAGAATAAGAGACTTAACTAACTCAGCAGTTTCATCCTTAGTTCTAATAAATTGAACCCAAGTAAACCTGGTGAAATCATCAACTATGACTAAACAGTAGGCTTTCTTCCCTATACTCACTACAGAAGTAGGACAAAAAAGATCCATATGCAATAGTTGTAAAGGTGCAGTAATGGAAGAAATCTCTTTGGACTTATAAGAAGTTTTGTGTTGCTTGCCTTTAAGACATGCCACACAATGATCATCACATGAGAACTCTTTTTGGGGAAAACCTCTTACCAAATTGTTTTTAGCTAACAAATTCATGGTTTTAAAATTCATGTGACACATCCTCCTATGCCAAATGGCAGACTCATCATGAGATGCCTTGGAGAGTATACAGCTTAACACATTCTGTTTAGCAATCTTTTGTGTATCAAGACAGTATACATTATCTTTTCTAGGTGTTCTTAAAAGAACATCCTTCTCATTTAGTTTAAAATCTTTTGAAAGAATAATGCATTCTGAATCTGTAAACAAAACTTTGTTTCCATTGTCACAGATTTGAGATACACTTAACAAATTGTACTTAAGCTGTTCAACAAAGAAAACATCATTAAATGTAAGTGTACCTGCCTCAACAGCTCCTTTACCTGTGATTTTTCCTCCCTTAGCATTTCCTCTAAATGCTACAAATCCGCCATTGATTCTTCTGAAATCCTTCAAACATTGTGGATTTCCAGTCATGTGCCTTGAGCATCCATTATCCACATGCCAGATAGATCCATGATTGGCCCTATGAATGTTCTGCACAAATAAAATCAGTTAGTAGCAGGAAGTACCCAGGCCATGCAGGTCTTGGGTACACCATTCAAGTCATAGTACTTAAACAGAGTTTTGTTCTTTTTGATTTCATCCAAATTAGATTTCTCTAATTTGTGTGAAGAATACTTTGTAAGAACATGTGGTTTCCAACTGTTGTGATTAACAGTGGACACCTTTGAACAAACAGCTGGTGGAGTTGGTAAAACAGATGAATCAACTTGTGATTCCTTTTGTTTTTCAGTTTGAAGAACAGTTTTACCTTCTCCAGAATCAGTTTGTTTTTGAATTTTCATCCAAGCCAAACCAGCAGTTTTTGGTTTTGTTAAAACAGTTTTGGAACTGTTAGTTGGTTTGGATGTAACAGTTGTAGAACTGTTTGCCAGTTTTGGCTTAGCAGTCTTAGAACTGTTGATCTGCTTTGACTTAACAGTTTTAGAACTGTTATTTTGTCTTTTGGGACTTTTGTTTCGAGTGCCATTGGTCTGTGGGTTATAGTAACAGTCTTGAACTAAATGATTAGATCTCCCACAAATGTAGCACTTTTTGGTTTTCACAATAGGTAAACCAGTTCTTTGTGACCAGAATTGGTTTCGATTCCTTTGATTTCCTCTAACAGCTGCAGATTGAGGAAACTTTTGGACACCATGTTTTTGGCATGTGCATGCAGGCATTTCAGTATGCCTTTTCTTAGGCTTGGGTTTAGCCTGAGATTTTGGAGCTTCCATCTTCTTCTTTTCATACACAACCTCACCAACTTTCTCCTTTCCTTTGGCTTTTGTACTAACAGTTGGGCTTTTTAGCTTAGAACTGTTTGGGTTCTTGAGAGAACTGTTAGTGTAAAGATGGGGATTATTGGCAACAGTTGTGGAGCTTTCTATGGAATGGATTGCTTTTGAAGGTGTTGGCTCAGTGATGAGGGATTCTGTGGATGCTTTTACAAACACCACAGGATTGAAAGATGGTTTTGTGGAAATGGGTTCACAACAGATGTGATTTTCATATGGAATCACTTCATCTTTCTTCACAACTATCTCAATATCTTCAACACTTACTACAGACAGAACTTCATCTTCATAACTCTCAAACTTTGGATCAGCTGACTTTAATTCATCTGCCAAAGGTTCATTGACATATCTATCAGCTGCCTCAGACAAGGGTGTTATATATGTGTGATTGTATGGAGGTGGGGTTTCCTTATATCCAAGTCCAGTTTTCACCTTGTCTCTCACTTGAGATTGTAGCAGAGTCTCAAGCTTAAGGTTTGCAGCCTTGAACATTCCAAGATCAATGTCCACACCCTCCAATTTCTTTGTGAGTTCATCCACCTTGCTTTCTTTTTCAACCAATTTCTTTTTCAGACTATCAATCTCATCTTGAAACTGCTCTTTCTCCCACTTATGATATTTTCTATCATAGTCCATTTGCAGTTCATTAGCCTGATAGTCTTTAATTTTCTTTTCAAGATCTTCTATCACAGCAGTATACTCATACCTTCTCTCCTCCATTTTACTTAGAGCAGCACATACTTTCTTATTGTGCTCTCTAAACCTCTTAACAATAGCTCTACATTCACCAGGACATAGTTTAGAAGATACCTGTATGTCCTCAGATTCTGGAGAATCCATCTTGATAGAGGAGTCAGTCAATGCCATCAAAGCTTTGTTGCTGGTAGCTTCCTCTGCTTGATCACTCCAATCAAATCCATGGCCTTCTTGTGAGACCAATGCTGAAGAGGTATGATTCTGAGTTGGCCTCTGACCTTGATTTTGAACTTGTCCACCAGATCTGCATTCTCTTGCAAAGTGGCCAAGTTTTTGACATTTGAAGCATCTCACCTTTGACTTGTCAAATCCAGCGTTGCCATCAGCTCTGAAATTCATGTTTTGCCTTCCAGTCCTTTTAATGAACCTCTTGGCTCTAACAGTAAGCATGGCTATCTGCCATTTGAGATCCATCTCCTCAAGATCATCAGGGTGCACTTGTTCAAGATCCTCATTGGTGAGGGTTGAATGTGCATGGCTGGCAAGAAAAGCTTCAAGAACTGCATCTGGAGTATTCATATCTAGTCCAACAACAGAACTAGTACCTGCACAACTATCAATAGAGTTAGTTAATGAATGGTTTGATTCCATACCTGAGGAAGACAGGAGAGCAGCATTGTGGCTAGGGATAACAGTTTTTCTTTTTTCCTCTATCTCTCCCTCAAACACTATCAAACTATTATAGAGGTCATCTAACTCTATGTCTTCAAGAGAATCCTTGGTTCTCCATTGTACAGCAAACACAGTCCATTCATCACCTAGAGACCTAAGAAACTTTCTATTTATCTCATCTTGATCAAGCCTAACCTTAGCACTCTCCAGTTGACTCACCAGTTTGTAAAACCTATCAAAGATTTGAGTGATACTCTCATTCTTCCCACTGGTGAAGTTCTCATAGGCTTGTTTAAGAAGATCTCTTTGGTTTCTCTTAGAACTAGCATTCCCAGCAAACCTCTTTTCCAGAGCATTCCAAAGTTCATGAGCATCATCAAATTTCTTGAATTGATGTTGATACTCATTGGGAATTGCAATCTGAAGGATGCTGAGGGCTTTCATCTCAATCATTCTATCCTTCTTTTCAGCATCTGTCTTTGGTGGTGGTTTCTTCTTTGGTTTTCCATTCTCATCCAGTTTAATGGGATTAGTGGGAACAGTTTCAATGATTTGCCAAACAGCATAGTCCATTAGTTGGACATGCTGTTTAATTCTTAGTTTCCACATCTCAAAATCATATGGTTTGAGCATGGGAACACGAATGTTGGACCCTGACCCACTGTTATCAGAAGAACCTCCCGAATCCATTGAAACAAATTGATTTAAAGACAGTTTAAAAAAATATTAAAGCAAGGTAAAGCAAAAACCTTCAACCGGTGATCAAAGGAACCTTAATGATAAGGCTCTGATACCACTTGTCAGGATCGGATATAGATTATATCAAATAACAAGAACTAACTTTTAAATAATAAATCAGAGTAAAATAAAAGTTAATCTTTAACTATGATCACAATCAACTAAGAAGTTGCGGAATCACACTTAATTGATTAAAGAAGGTTTTAAACACAGATCAATTCAATCAAACAGTAGTTTTATTAACCAACCAGAATGATTACAAAAGCAAACTTCATCCCCAATCTAACTTATTATGTTAGACGAAGAACACAGACTGTTCTTAGGTTTCAACGAGAAACTTAGAGGCTTAGCACTATTCAGAAAGCAAAATTACAATTTTAAGAACGAATGCAAAATATAATCAATGAGTAGTTCTCATTATGAATTCTAATCTAGCATATATATACTCCTTGATCTTCCTTGATTTGCTGACAGTTAGGTAATCTTCTATCTTCTGAGATAATCTTGATGATCTTCAAAGTATTTCGAGATATCTTCAAAGATAGGATTTTCCAAATATAGCTCAACAGAAACTGTTTAATGAATACAACAGTTCTTTATTCTTCTAACAGTCTTCAGCTTCAAGGTCTTCAAACAGTTGAAGATGTTTATACTAACAGTTCTCAACTGTTTTCATATTTTCAACAAACAGTTTTAAACTGTTTCACCAACCTTCACCAAACAGTTCTCATCTTTATGTTCAATAACTTAGATTATTTCCCAACAATATATCTATATGTCACATGTACTAATAATCTTTAAGTACTTAATCATCAAATACAATTATACCCGAACTCACAATTACTCTTTAAAACTTGTAAATCTTGTGAATTACTTTAATTCCTTAGCTTAGGCAATTCATATTCTTCCATTCACTCACTTGATACAATGTTCAATTCAGTTCATCAATATCATCAAAGAGTTCTTAGCTCAATCTTTCATTCGGATTCATCATTGAATTCCCAATTCCGAGCATAGGCATAAGAGTAATTCCGAGAAAAGACAAAATCCGAGATTATACACAATCCGAGCTAAGGCAAAATCCGAGAAAAGGTCCAATTCCGGGAAAAGACAATATTGGAATTCCGATCAAATACCAAATTCCGAGCAAGGGACTCAATTCCGAGAAAGGTTCAAATCCGAGAGATAGGCAATTCCGAGCAATTGCTAATTCCGGCAAATAAGGTAGGGCAATCTGTATATGTTTTGTCATATTCCTATTCAATTCCGATTATATTTATCGGAATTCGTCAATTCCGATAGATTCAAAAATACCAATTCCGATGGATTCAAAGTACCAATTCCGAGCCCTTCATAATTCTCAAACAGTTCATTCTAACTTCGAATTTGATCTGTTTTATACGCATGCATAGTAATCTATTTTTCCAGGACACATTCTAAACACATAATGATCACTATATAACACATAATTCTAACATGCAGAACCTAAATCATCAAATCATTAGATCATTGCTATAATCGGAATTCTTAATAACTCATGAATTCAAATTGTAAATAATATTTTATAAGTATGGACATTGTAATCTAACCAGATGATTTCAAAATTCACAAATGGTAAGAATATGGTTGTAAGCTAAGAAGTTCAATTATTCTTCCTCTTATTTTCTTGTTCGGCCGAGAGAAACACAAAAACACACACTTACACTTTTACTAATTGCATGTAAATGTAATGAGGTGGTGAAATGGTGACTAAACCCACAATCTTCGGCCAACACAACATTCCACTAATTTCATATTAATAATTTTATAATTTAAACAATAA